>CM075069.1:47958590-52758590 GCA_037428765.1 Rubia yunnanensis | reverse complement strand
ACTGATAGAATGATTTTCCGTAACGAATTGTATCATTGATAACTGAATATATAGAGAGTACAATAGAGGTGTAATAAGGAAAGAATTCTAATCATAATAAATCATAATCTAATCAGTAATCTGATTTATCCTAACATCCCCCCCCCCCTCAAGCGAAGCATCGGATGCTCGCCGATGCATAGCTTGGACCTGAAGAACTCAAACAGTGGACGAGAGAGCCCCTTGGTGAAAAAGTCCGCAATCTGAAGAGAAGCTGGAACATGAGCAATGTGCAACTTTCCAGAGGTCACCAACTAACGAACAAAATGATAGTCAATGTTGATGTGCTTCGCCCGCTTGTGCGCCACCTGATTCTGAGCTAAAAAGATAGCACTGCTATTGTCGCATAATAGCAGTGGAGAACCAGAAAGCGGAACCCAAAGATCGTGAAGCAAATGAGTGAGCCATACCATTTCTGAAGCACTGTTGGCAAGAGCATGGGATTCAGACTCAGTGCTAGAGCGAGAAACAGTTGGCTGTTTCTTGGCACTCCAAGAAACCAAATTCCCACCGAGATAAAGCGCATAACCATAAGTGAACCAACGACTCTCCAGACAACGGGCCCAGTCAGCATCAGAGTACCCTAACACCTTAGGAGTACTAGCAGAATGAAAGCTAAGACCAAAATGAAGAGTTCCACGAACATACCGCAAAATTTGTGCCAGTGCAGCGAAATGGTCATCTCTCAGATCCTGAAGATACTGACCCACCGTGTTGACCAAGAATTCCAAATTCGGGTGAGAGATGGTGAGATACTGGAGAGCACCAACAAGAGAATGATAAAGTGGAGGATCTCAGAACGGAGGACTGGTAGAGTTGTGAAGCTGAGAACCATCGACAAATGGGGTAGAAATAGGTTCCGCATCAGACATACCGGCACGATTCAAAATATCACGAGCATATTTTGCTTGAGGAGGTAGGCAAAACTTCAAGACCAAGAAAGTAATGAAGAGCACCAAGATCATTGATCGTAAACTCTCTGTGTGTCTGATCGATGAACTGGCGAAGAAGAGTCGAGTCATTTCCTATAAGAATGATATCGTCCATATACACAAGTAGGTAGGACAAATAAAGAAGTATCGGCTGAGCTGCACCGAAAACCAAGCTGTGTCAGATAACTGCTGAAATACTGGAACCAAGCCCGGGGGGCCTGCTTAAGACCTAAATGGTCTTTCACAAGCGACAAACATAGTCTGGATAAGCAGAATCCTGATAACCAACGGGCTGCTTCATGTAGACCGGAACATCAAGAACACCATTAAGGAAAGCGTTCTTGACATCCAACTGTAGAAGTGGTCAGGAACGCATGGTGGCTATGGCGAAGACCATCCTAACAGTGGAGGCTTTGACCACAGGACTGAAAGTGTGGTCAAAATCAAAACCCGAAATCTGTGAGAAACCATGCGCCACAATTCTAGCTTTGTGACGCTCAATAGTGACATTTGGTCGATACTTGAGCCTATAGACCCATTTGGAACCAACAATGTTGACATCTGAAGGTCAAGGCACCAAGTCCCACGTGTGCTAACCACGAAGAGCGGCCATCTCATCATCCATGGCTGAAACCCATGCTGGATCTTGAAGGGCAGACCGATAATCAGTGGGCTCTGTCTGAGAAAGAAGTGTAGGAGTGAGACCGTGAGCAATAATATCTGAATAATCCTGATGCTGAATGGCACCATTAGAAGACCGAGTAGCTATCCGATGGGTACGAGGTTGTGGTGGTGAAGCTGGAGGAGTCGAACCAGCTGACGACACCATAGAAGATTAGAGAAGAGCTGATCGGAGAGTGGCCATTGGAAGTCAACGGAGAAAGGACGGCCGAGACTGGCTGAGGTGTGATGGTTGTCGGTTGAGGAGCTGGGTCCGGGTCGGCTATCCAGATAGAGTATGGTGCTAAAGGAGGGGCGGCTGGAACATGCACAGGTATGGTGGCCCCAATCGATGAAGTAGCAGCTCCATCAAAAAATGATGAAATCTCCAGATCTGAAATTGAACGATTTTCCGCGGAATATGAGACATAAGGGAATAAAGTTTCATCAAAACGAATGTGGCGAGAGACATAGATGCACCTAAAATTTGGGTTGAGACACTGGAAGCCCTTGTGACGAGAGCTGTAGTCAATAAAAACATGCGGAATGGATCGCGGTGAAAACTTATTGGTAGCAGTGGCACGCAGACATGGAAATGCACGGCAACCAAATGGGGAAAGAAGGTATAGTCAGGCACATGACCAAAAACAACCTTAAAAGGTGACTTTCCACCAAGAACTTAACTAGGCAGACGGTTAATGATGTAAACCGCGGAGGAGAAAGCTTCCACCCAATAACAGTGTGGCACAGAAGAGTGAAAAAACATAGCAAGACCAGTCTCTGTGATGTGACTATGCTTCCGCTCAGCCCGGCCATTCTGAGCAGGTGTATAGGGCGAGGACATCTGATGATGAATGCCATAGGATATAAAGTGAACCTAAAGTCAGTGATTAGTAAACTATGTGACACCATCGGTCTGAAAATTTTTAACCTTAGTAGAAAACTAGGTTTCAAAGAATTTCTGAAACTGGATAAATGTGTCATAGAAATCCGACTTGTGCCACATCAGGAGAAACCATGTGAATCAAGAAAAATCATCGATGAAAATGGCAGAATAAGAGAAACCACCATCAGATAAAACAGGGGCCGGTCCCCACAAATCACAATGCACTTTATCCAACAAACCAGTAGCGCACTTGTCACTAGGGGAAAAAAGTAAACGGCTACTCTTGGCCATCTGACAAGTAGAACAACTAACAGATGGAGGCATAGCAGGATTGACAGAAATAAGACCTCGTCAATTCAATAACTAAATAGTATCATGAGACACATGACTAATGCGAGAGTGACATTTCTCAAAAGAAGCATAAAGCTTTCTAGAGCGTAATTCACTTAAAAAGCTGGAATCACCGGTCTCAAAAAAATAAAGACCTGAACTATGGCGGCCTTTACCAATTATCGTCCATGTATGCTTGTGCTCAATGGAAAATGCATCGGCATCAAATATAACAAGGACAGGTAAATCACGAGTAAGCTTACTAATGGACAATAAGTTTCTAGTAATCTTAGGAACCACAAGAACATCATTAACAGAGAAACCAGAAAAATGACATTGACCGATGTGAGAAATAGATAATTATTCACCATTGCTAACAAGAATAACATCATAACAACGATAACATTGTACCTTATCAAGATGACTGGTACGAGCATTGATATGAGATGTAGCATCGGAATCAATGATCCACTGATTTGACGAAGGATGATGGTTGAAACCATTTAAACTGGCCTGAAACAAAGCTTTATCTGTAATCCAATAAGCGGAACAATCTTCTCGAGATAAAAGCGCCAAATAAACCATCGGAGGAGCTGAAATAGAATGTGTAAAGGAATTAGGCCAAAATGCCAGAAGCTGCCGGTGAAAGATATTGGCTCGTGGGTTTCACGCGCCCATGGATAACACGTGTCTGAGTGGTTGGTGCGTGTATTCACACTCCTCTGGAACTGCCTTGTTTGCAGATCTGCGATGAACGACCACTGCTTTTGAACCGAGATTTTGTCGAGATGGCGTCGAGACCGCTGCTTTCGAACGATCGCTGGGAAAGCCGACACCGCTGGAAAGTGAGGAAGTGCAACTGGAACTGGTCAATATTTGACTGAAAATTCGCCGGAAAGAGAGGGGCAGTGATTGCCGGAAAATAAAACTGGGAGGATTAGGTACCAAGATCAGACTTGCTCTGATACCATGATAGAATAATTTGCCATAAGGAATTATATCATTGATAACTGAATATATAGAGAGTACAATAGATGTGTAATAAGAAAAGAACTCTAATCATAATAAATCATAATATAATAAGTAATTTGATTTAGCCTAACAAAGACCCCCAAATAAAAATCATTGCAGAATATACATACAATACTAAAGCAAATTAAGATTGAAGAAGAAAGAAGTTTAAAATGTCAGGATTTTTTGTTTTTATTTGTAGAGTCTAACAAAAAATATAATTACTTTTTATCTAATATTTATCTACATTATACTTGGAAAATGTTTTAACAACTTATTTATTAGAAATAATTTAATTCCAATTAAGATTTAGTTTTTTTCTTAATACTAAAATAGTATAATTAGCTGTCACATCCTTCAAAATAAAAAACATGATTAAAAAATACAAATCTTCAAGTATAAAAATCAAGAAAGGGTATTTAATTTTGAGTGAGTCTCCTTATGTTTTTCCTTACTCTGTCCAGAGTATGTCCAGTGAATTCTGCAGAAAGAGAAACTTGAAGTTTTATTTTCAATAATGTGAAATATCTATTTTGCCCCTGCTTCTCCAATTAGCCAACACCTTTCTTTGCCATCTTCTTCAAACAGCCATCTCCTTTCTCTGCCCAGTTCGAATCAGCCAACACGTTTCTTTGCCATCTCTTTCAACCATCCATCTCTTTACTCTGCCCAGTTCGATTCAATTGCCCCTAGAAGATCTGCCAAGTCCAACAGGGGCGGGTCAGATTCAACTGCCCCGCTAATTTCTCCCTCACCTGATGCAAACCTCGTTGTCCTCAGGTTGGATTCTCCGGTGGCGCGGCCCCAAGCTCTCTGATGGCGCGCCTCACCTCAAAGAAGAAGAAGAAGACGCCCAGAACTGATGAACACGGATGAGCAATCAAAGAAAAGGGATAAGAAGACGTCGGCAGCGTGTATACTGGGTAAGAGAAGAAAAGTTTAGGAAGAAAAGAAGATATTTGTTTTGGGTTGGAGAAGGAAAGTGTGGTCGGCTGAGGGTTTGGGGAGACGGAGAATAGACATAGGTGTAAATTTAAAATTTTACTTTAAAAAGGGTGAGCATGTTTTTTCTGAAGTTAAAGTTTTCCTAAAGTGGAAGTGTGAAGAATTGTCTGGGACAGCCCTAAAAGGATAATGTGTAGAATTGACCGGGATGGAGGGAGTACTGAATATAGAAATTTTGAAAATATATGTTTATATCATATATTTTTATGTATTTACATTCAAATACATATTGTTATTTGTTTGAACTTAAAAATACAATATTTAAATTTTATTAAAAAAATTACAACATTTAAAGTAAAACCACATGTGGAGTGTTCATAAGCTTATGGAAAGACCGCATTTCCTGAGACTTTCTCTTTAGTTTATATATTTTTTTCATCAATTATTTATGTAATTTAGTATTTTCATTAAAAAAAATTTATGTAATTTAGTATTAATTTTGTTTTAAAAAGTCAACGAAAAAATTCAACGAACGTCGTCCATTTCAAAAGTATTAATTTTTTGTTTTTTTGGCTCTAGTTTTTCTCTAGTACTTGATTTTTTTTGTCCTTCAAATAAAATGAATTTACTATGAATTGTTATTTTAATGGCCGATTCAAAAATTTTTATGTAATTTTTGCCCCCCCATACAAAATTCCTGGTTCCACTCCCGTGAACCGGTATTTCAATCCCCTCAAATATCAATGTGTAAGTATAGCGGTGTTTGAACGTAGTTTATATGCACTGGTATCTCAAACGGTGATGCCAAAAAACATATATAACACAGCACCATTGAGAACATTGAAGATGACAAAGTTAACGAAAATAATATAACCAGCTTATCTTTGTGTCACAATAGACACATAGCAAAACTTTCGAAGACGTGATTTTGGAAAAGTGATACCATCAATCAAAACAGTAAAATATTTCATTGAGAACCAATATAAACAAGAAAAACCTATAAACAAGAAAAACCTATAAACATACATCAAACAAAAGGTGCCAAAGCAATACTCAAACGAATCAAAAGAGGTTGGTCAGGTGACAAAGAATCCAAGTAAATCATAAAACAAGTAATAATGTATGGAAGTCCAAGAAAGAATAAGAACCAAGCATATCCACTTAGTTCATCAACTGCTAAAGGTTGACTATGAAATTTACCAGTTCCATTATTAGCAATGAGAATCCCATCAAGGTTGAGTACTTAAATAAAAGACATTAACAAAAACTCCAACAAAATCTAGCTCTCTAAACGTGAATTGACAGCATTTAACCTGATAAGCTACAAGCCTACAACAATAAGCAGGATATGACAAGAAAAGAGATGACATCAATTATTCATGGTTTTCATACATGATTGTTAATATTGGTACAAAGAAAAGAGATGTGCAATATATGACACAGACATTCTAATCATGTCAAAGATGAACTTGCTAAACTTCTTCAACGGACTAAACAGAAAGTAAAGTTTCCAAATAATGACGGATCTCATGTGCAAAGATAGACAAGGACAACGAAAACCTAAACAAAGATATTAACATACAAGATCAAAAAGGGGAAAGCAAAAATAGAGGTCACCTTCTTCACCAGCCTTGTTGTCGCCGACAACAGCAACGTCGGTGGCGCCACTAGGTCGAAGGCGCTACTATGGTTGACCATAATCAAGAAGCTACTCAAAGGTCGGACCTGGTCGGAAGCAAATCATTCACGTCTTGATCCTGTGAGGCTGACTTGACCCTGCTCTACGCCAACCAAATCATCAGTGTTGTTGACACGCTGCTTACTAATGACAACAGGATCAACAACACGCCGGACTGCTACGCCGTCCTCCAGCTTTCACCGCAGCAGTCGCTCACGGATGAGATGGTGTCGAATCTCAATCGGAAGCTGGCTCTCCTTCTAAACCCTCAGAAGAACAAACTCTCGTTTGCCAACTAGGATTTTTCCCTAACCGTCAATGCTGGCGGGGTCAGGGTGGAAGCCGGAAGCGGCGGATTAGGGCAGGTTGAAGGCAAAGGGAATGTACAGGGAAGGGTGTGAGGGCATAATGAGGTGGGAATAGAATTAGGGTTTCAGGTTTCCTTTATATAAAAATAAATTTTAATGGTTGATATTCAATCAATAAAAGAAATTAATGATTCAGAAGAAACTAAGTTGATTTTTTAAACTACCTACCGCTGGTATGAATGGGACGACACCGGTGCATATGTATATGAAAAACAACTGTTTAGATTTGTTTTAAATGTTTTTTCTTTCTTCAACTCAAGAGAGAAGCCAGGAAATGTCTCATACTATTGCCTATGTATATGAAAAATAGCAAACCTGGAAAAGTTTTTCTGAGTATGGAGCATCGGCGTACATATCGATGCTTAAGTAACTGATACTGATGTTGAGTCCACTATTTCAAAATTTTAAACAATCCCTCCAAAATTTTGAATGAAAATTCATTTTCCCACCATAATGTGGCACTAATATGAATGAAAAACAATGTTGGTGCTAGTATTATTTGATATCTAAGTTAACTTTTAATTTTTTACTATTAGGTCCATAGAAGAAATTTGGAGGCGACCAATCACAAAACTGAAGGCACCAAAGTGCAAATTAAATAAGAGATGATTGCATGTTCAATATTCGGTGTAAAATGGTTGAACTGAAACGTCTTCTAACATATTTATGGAGAATTATGAAGACTTACGCTATAACACAAAAAATCATCACGGCGTTATCCTTCTCTCCAAAATATACAATTTATTTTATTCTTGCATAAATATAGAAATAGAAAATAAATTATTTTTTGGTTAATTGTTGTAAATCGCTAGTACATGTTCAAGAGTAACTTAGAGTTTATTATGTATAAGTAAGAAAGAGAAATCGGAAAGGATTACGGATATGTTCTTATGACTGGTTGTTGATAAATATTTTACTAAGGACTTGGAAATTACAATGGGAGCCTAGATGGTAGCTTCACAATCGAGCGGATTTTAATTTGGAGTTACCTGTAAAGTTTTTACTTTTTGCACTTAGGTCCTTCCAAGAAAGTTGGAGTCGAATCACGAACTTGGCGACACCAAAATCCAATTCAATAATACACTATTACAACTTTACAATTTGGGCATGTATAGTCAAAATTGATTACTTATACCCAGTCTTAAAAAATTACACCGTGCACAAAATAGTGTTACCCCAATATCCATTAATCTAAAATACACAAATTTTGTTATTCTGGCCTAAATATAATAAATATATTTAAAAAAATTGGTGAATGGAAAGCACTAGTACATGTTATAGAGTAACTCGGACCATAAACCCAAATTTCAAAACCTTTTTTTCTATTCTAGCTTGTAATTAAATGTTGGAATTTTTTATATGTATCCTGCACTCGTTTGATTATCGGTGTCATTCAGCAACATACCGATGCCTATACAATTATAATGCAACTATGTGGGGTTGCATTTAAACATTTTTTTAAATTTAAATTAAATGCACTCCTAGCACCAGTATATTATAACATATACCGGTGCTACTATTTTTTCCACCACAGCTTTACCCTCCAAAATTATCATTCTGGCCATACGCACTAGTATTAGCACCAGTATATGTTATTCAGCCAAAAATGGTGTTGAAAATATTAAATTTAGAAATAAAACTTCAAAGTACAGGTATTCAGTGAATCGGTGCTAGGTTTATTAATAGGTATAAGTATTTTGGTTCATTTGTCGAATTACCGGCACCTATGAAATTCCTAGCACCGGTATTGCTCTCCTATCACTGACATACCGATGCCTATGTACTTATTTTCCAGTGGTGCTTTATGTTTCACACGGCGGTGTTGAAATTCATCATAGAGGCATTTTGAGATCGATGTGTGAGACATGGAGGATCTATTAAAGAAGGCAATGAACATGTTGTCCAATAGTTGGCGGGAACACAAATACACGTTTTCAAGGGTTTACATTTTTTCGGATAATAAAGGAGGTCAACCGCGGTTAACTTACACACACATTTAACCAGAGAGTTCGGAGATCACTAAGAAGATGGCTTTAGGGAATAGAAAATTGTTAGTACATTTATTTAAAAATTTTAGTGGATTTAGATTAACTTATATTTAGTTGTGACATGTCTATTTATGACATCCTTTCATAGGGAATGAGGGAAGGAAAGTGGCGTATTGGGTTGAAGGGCTTAATTCCTCACTGATTGAGCCGGGGGTTATGCATTTTCCACAGTCGAGATAGTGCGGGAGCATTTCAAAAAAGGAAGTTCAAAATACAATCGAATGGGGGATGACAGGGGATGAGGTAAAGTCATTGGTAATACCAATTGATGTGGATGCCATTGAGAGGTGTGACTTACTCCTAAAAGGGAAAAAACCAAGAAGGGTGCATTTGAAAAGCTAGAAGAAATTGAACTCGCGGAACGTGTGGTAACTCCTCAGTCATTCTTTCCTCTTTAAGCCATTTCTCATTTACATAAACTAACATTATTTCAATTGTGGACACGTGCTAAGTTGAAACATGATCAATTAGAAGGCCAATTCATTATGATAGGTAAGCACGACATCCTTTGTGAGGCAACGGGGAAATCCGATCACCAGGTTCATGCTAGAGGAGTGGGTGTGTTATTGTCCCAAAGAGAGGTATTTGGAATCACTTGATACTTTAACTGGGAAAAACTGTCAAGAATCCACACATTGTAAAAGGAATCACTTCTTTCAGATAAGCAAATAGAGCAACAAGACATTATGATTCGTAAGTTAATCCAACACACCGTACTTTCTTTACTGGATAATCTAGACGATTTAACAAACGATTAGATTCCGCCTTCAAAAGTATCCCGCCATTCTCCCAGTGAGACTAAGGTTAATCACGAACCCATTATTCAAAACCAAACACACGAGGACAAAAGTCTCAACAAGGCCATCCTAGCCAACTAAAAAAACTTTGTAATTAATTGTCTTTCATTACTTACCATTTCATTAATATCATCCGAAACATAACATTTATTTTTTAAAGTAGACATCAAATATTTGTGAGCTATACATTGATCAAGGCAACAATGGTAGAGCATTTCATGTAGCGGATGGAATTTTACACGAGTCGATGCGTCATCATCACCCCATTCCAATTACGGATGGTATTTCTAGAGTTTTGTTAGAGACCCCGGTAGTGCTCAATGCTCTTTTGTCGGATGGCCAATACAAGCGAGTGAGACCATCGGAAGAATGCATTTTCTATGTCCTCTTCGTCTAATATAAGTCGATCATATAAAGGATCGACATTTGAAAATTCCCTGCCCTACAACACCTAAACCCGAAGAAAGTATGCCGAAGGGGGTTAGACAGCCGGTATCAAGGGCACAAGTCATTAAGGATTCACCCTAATTCGTTCAAGTGTTGAATGATTTAGTTGCACGTCATGAGCGAAACTCAATGTACGCCTTTTTGGGAAATGAATGTGTATTTGGTCAAAAGCAAGAAATCTTTGCTTTATGGAACAATTTTGAAGATCTATGGAGATGTGAGCAAGTTAACCAAATGTTAATGTCTATCGATAGACTGTAAGTATTATATGAACTAAAAATTTCAATATTTAATTTCAAATAAAACAACAAAACACTAATGTCTATCCACCTAATTATTTTTAAGGTACACATACTGTGCTAATCAAAAGGATATGGGTTGGATTGGGTACTTGTGCCCCTTGATGACTCAAGAAATTTGATGTACGGAGCAAGAGAGGATCGACTACATAGGAAAGAAAGTCTACTAGATGTATCCCCTGCCTTTCCAGCCATCTGAACCATTTGTAAAAATTTTGGGATCGGCTATGAGTGACCGAAGCGACGAAAGTGATATGAGTTTAGACGTGGTCAAAATTAAGGTCATGTTTCTTATAGTGTTATTTTACATACTTTACTTATCTCATATTAGCATTTTCATAATTTTTCTAGCTATATATTGTTGGAATAGTGTCTTTCAGTGAATGTGCATTTTCCATAATATAGTTGGAGTATTAATTGCGGAGATAATTAATTCAGTTATTTTGAGTGATCGGAATGTTTAGCTGGAAACCATTTTTGATCAGCTAGCAGCAATTATATTGAGCTAGCAGCTTATTATAACTGAACATATATGGTCACACACAAAGCATGAAATTAGATAAAAGAGAACTATTAGGCTTAGAGCCCAGATAATAATAATATGAGAAATGAGTTTAGAACTCATTAAGTCTAATTGAGCTAGGCCCAGATTGACTAAGGGTTAGGGTTTATTGTCTTATTTATTCTGTATAAGTAGACACTTTACAGGAATAAACATTATGACAAACATCTGAACCTGGTCGTTCCAAGCTGCAGAAATAGAGTAACCTTGTCATTATCATAAAACCAACCTCGCCGCAAAAGAGAGGAAGGAAGATGGACATGACCATTTTGCTTGTTGATCTGTTCTAAGCTGACAACGGTGTAGGCGGTCTAATCGTGCTGTGTGGATACGTATAGAGGGATCGCATATGAGATTCTCTTCTCTGTATTTAAACGTTTCTCTGCACGCTACAAAGGCAATCTAAACACTTAAGTAGATTCAGATTGAATATATGCATTAGATCTTGAATATGGTTACTGATATTCTGCTAAATTAGATTTAATCAATTATCAACAGTGGTATCAAAGCAACTTGCATGTTTTAGTTTGATCTAGACAAATGTGAATTAGATTTACATAATGTGATGTTTAGATTTGTGTCCATTTTTAAATCAAATTAATTATTGGATAGTTTAATTTGATTTAAACCTACTTAGAAACTCTATTTTTTTATTAAAAAAAGTACTGTTCACGGCCAAAATTACTATTCACGGTCAAAACACTATTCATCCATACTGTAGCGGCGGCTACTAGTGGTGTTAAAAATAAATTAGGGTTCATTTTGGCCGGGCCAAACTAAAATCTTGATTGGAATTTTTGGGCTTATTAATGGTAATATTGGCTAGGTTGGCTAAATATGTGACGGGTCATTTACAGCCACATGTTGGGCTGCTGGCCAAATGCTCCCTTGTGGCCCAGCATGCTTCCTAGTCTGACACGGCCGGGTTCTAATCGGGCAAGGTTTTCTGGTTTGGTCCGGGTTGAATCGGGTCGAGTAGGTCCAAATATTTACTTTAAAATAAAAATATATTAAAATTTTTTTTAAAGTTTGAACTAGGCTTGACTAGCTGGGGTAGTAGGCCAGTTTGCTATTAATTTAATTTTTTGAGTGAGAGTAATTTTAATTTTAGAAATTAAAATTATATATATGAACAAGGTTTTAGTAATTTAAATTTTCAAAATTAAAATTAAATCTGAACGAATATTATTAATTAAGTTATTGGATGTACTTGATTAATAAATTATAATTATTTTATTAATAAAAAAAATATTAGGTGATGATACTTAAGGTTAATAATTTTATAAATTAGTTAACTTAATTATTTTTTGGTACACGGATTTCCAAATATACCTACTTTATTTAATAATTTAGACTTATTAAATATGGCAAAGAATAATGATTCAGGTTGATAATTTTACAAATTAGTTAACTTAATTATTATTGGTATATGAGCTGCCTAATATATTGAATTCTTTAATAATTTAGAATTATTAATATGGAAAAGGAAAATAATTAATGTTAATAGTTTTAGAAATTAGTTAACTTAATTATTTTTGTATGATTAATTGCATGGTAATTATGTGATTTTATCCCAATTTATTTTATATGTAATTGGGCATTCATTTTAGAAATGAATGTTTGCATATATGAATTGGATTCAAAGTGCAGGGTTATCAGTGACTAGTATGACTCAATTAGATATTTAAATATGATCTGAGTACCGTTTATTGAGTATTTTAATTAAATATGGTCTGCGTACCGTTTATTGCTATGTTGTAAATTTATTTTCATTTTTATTATTTAAGTTGAAATAAATTGTAAGTTCGATGAGAAGATCGAAGGATGAGATCCAGTAGACAAGATGAAGATTTTGTCAAGATTAGGGGGCTATAATAGGATCACTTTAGATGCATTTATTTATCACATTTATTTATTATTTTATATTATAAATACATGTGATTGGTTTTATGTGTGTGGGATAATTATGAAATTCATTCACTAATGATCAAACCAACATAATGAACCACGGTCCCAAAAGAAATAATGAGAAAAAATTTGCCTTTCCAAAACAAGAACGCTCAATAAGCCCTCGATCACTAGTGACAGATTTTGCCAAAGCAATAGTGACACTTCTAATCTTGGGACAAGTGTGGGTAGACCTCGTGAAAGGGGTCTACATGTTAGTTTTGGTTTGCTCGTCAATATCAGTGAGGGGTCCTCAGATGTTGAGGCAAAAGAAAATTGGTAGTACATTGGATGTACCCTATCGACCAAGAGTAGTATTGGATACTATTAGTTATAGGATTGCTTACCTAAAAAATGGAATTGAGACAAGCCAAAGCATGCTCAAGACCTTGTGATTTTGAGGGTCTTGGAATAATTTTATTCATGGGACCAACTTGGATAGAATAAAATGATGAATAATTTCTAATAATGCTTGCATGCTTTTCTTTAAGTTATTCAGCTTAAATGGTTTTTTAAAGCATTTATTTATATTGTAGTAATCATGTATAACAACAAACAACAACTCTTCTAAACTGTGTCCAATCCTTTGGAAGGATGATGACAGTTACTTGGCAAAGGAACTTGATTATTTTTCTAATGCAAGAAAAGAAGGAGTGTGTCGTTGATATTAGAAGGAGTGTGTCGTTGATATTCAAATCCCTAATGTCAGGTGTCTTATGTTCAATAGTATGAGTCTAGAATTGCAAGACAATTTTTGAACTCAGATACTTATAACATCAACCTGGAGTTCTAAGATATGATTCACGAGCAAGCCAGGGTTGAGAGGTTTGAGACCTTTAAGACCATTCTTGATTGTAACATCAAGAAAGGAAAACTAGTGGTTCTCATGTTTTTGAAAATGATTGGATCATTTGATAACATGGAGATACTTTGTTTTCCCTATGGCTGAGAGTTGGCCTTGATATCTATCTCTATTCACTCTATGATGGTTTGGAACCATTTAATTGGAAAAGAAAAGACTTTGACTAAGCTGCATGGAATGCTTAAAATAAACTTGAGTCAAGTGTCAAGATTGAGACCAGGAACAAGGTTTTATTGGTGCATAAGTGAAAGGGATCTAAATTATAAATGAAAGAATGAAGAAGTGGGATAGGGCAAGGGTAACCATAGTACTCATGTGCCTAAGACACAACATACTGCTAGAAAGCATAAAGTTGTAAAGTCTTATATGTCCCAATGCCTCTACTGCAATGACTCGTGCTATAAGAAAGGATACTGCCCCTAGTTCATAGAATACAAAGAATGGGCGATTAGGTGATATTGTAGTTAATAACTCTACTAGTGGGTATTGGATGCCATATATGTTTCTCACAATTTAAAAAATGTGGAGAGAACAAAGTAGGAGTTGATATTGATGAGAGGTCAACCTACATGAGGAAAATGAAGTGATGGTTGCTCCATTGACCGTAGGAACTTATAGTTTATCTATGCCTTATGGGCTTACACTGGGTCATATAATAGTTATATTGATCTAAGTGTTTTTACAACACAATTACCATTTCTGTGTTGGACACGGGAGGTTTTCATTGTAATAGGAGCAATGATGGTTCCATTTCATATGGATGTGTTGTAGTTTTGCAAAATTAGACAATTGTCTTTATTTGCTTGGTATGGATGAACAAGTTTATGCCATAATTATCAAAATAGCTAAAAAAGAATTATTCGAGTCTGGGGTACCTATGGAATTTTCTATTTAGCCACATGAACATAAAGAGCATGCAGTCACTCCGACGAGAGGGCACTGTGGAATCATTTGACTTGGAGCCGATTCAGACATGCAAATATTCTGATGACAAAATGACAAAATCACCCTTCATAGTGATGGATGATAGAGCAAATGAACTATTAGGTCTTATTAACAAAGTGTTTTTTAAACCAAAATGTGTTCAATTGCAAGAGGTGGATTCATGACTTTATTAGCTTCACTAGCGATTTGAGTGGATGTAGTTATCTGCTTGATGTGAGGCAAGTCTGATTCTTTTGAGAAATTGAATGAGTTTCAGAATGAAGTTTGGAATATACTTGGCAAGAAAATTGAAACACTTTAATTGGATTGATGTGGTGAATATTTGAGTCAGGAATTTGTTAACCATCAATGTGACATTCTTTCATAATTGAATCTTGAGGAACACCTTAATGGATGGCGTGTCCTCAAGGATAAATAATACCTTATTGGATATGGTTAGTTCAATCATGGTTCAAGCCATTCTTCCAATTTTCTTATGAGAGACATGCTCTTCTAAGGATAAATGATACCTTGTTGCTCAAGAATGTGTCCTTTTGGAGAAGTATCATCTTTCCATAAAGACAAGTGGGAGGAATTTTAACTTCAATAAGTTTTGAGGTGAGCAATAGTCAGTTCTGGAAACATCGATCCCTTCATGTGAAGTGCTGAAGATGAATACGGGAAAAGTCTTAAAGACTATTGAAAATGCTCATGCCCTAGTTGGTTAGAAAGGTATAGGATTCAGACGAAGGTAAATTTATGTCCCTGCGACTGAAAAAATATGAAATCATACTTTTAGAAAGTGATGAACCTATGACTTAAAGTTAAGCTTTGACAAGCCCTAACTCTGCAAAGTGGCTTAAGACCATGAAATTTGGAATAAACTCTATTTAAGGAAATTTAAGTTTGGAATTTGGTTTAATTACTAAAAGGTTAAGACTAAAATGATGGTCTTCGAAATGAAACCAGACATTTAGGTTTTCAAGGCTAGATTGATAGTTAAAGGGTATAAAAAAAGTCTACTGGATGGATTGTGATGAGACCTTTTCTCCAGTTGGAATGCCTAAGTATATTTTGAATTTTCCTAGCAATTGCAACTCATTCTGATATTGAGATCTGGAAAATGGAGGTCATAACCATCTTTCTTAATTGGATTTTGGAAGAAGATGTGTATGCAACACAATCTAAGGGTTTTATTGACCAAAATAGCTGGGAAAATATACGAGCTTCAGAGGTTTATTTATAAATTGAAGCAATTATTAAGGAGTTGGAATATGCTTTTCAATGAAGCAATTAAGAGATTGGAATTCAAACAAATGTTATGGAATCTTGTGTATACAAGAAGGTTAGTGGGAGTAAGATTGAATCCCTACTCCTCTATGTCGATAACATTGGAAATGACTAACCAAAGCTGGAGTCTGTGAAGACTTGGTTCGGAAAGTGTTTTGCGATATATAACTTAGGAGAGGTAACGTAAATCTTGAGCATCAAGATCTACATAGGTAGATCAAAGAAGATGGTTGACCTTAGACATAACACTTTTCAGGTAAGGTGTTTGATAGGTTCAATATGAAAGATTTTCTACCCATGATTCATGGCATAACACTTAGCAAGACTCGGCATTTATCGAAATCCAATGAGAAAAAAAGAATGAGTGTGATCGCTTATGCATATGCACAAAGGTCTATCAGGTATGTTATGATATGTATTCACAGTTATATCTTGCATGCTTAGAGCACGACCATGAGATATAAAATAGACTAAGGTGAGGCACATTGGTGTGCGGCTAAGAAATTTTTTAGTGCCTGAAATGGACTAAAGATATATTCCTGAGTCTATATTGAAAATGATTTGATTGTGAAAAAAAGATAAGTAAATCAGTGTTGTTTGATTTTATAATTGAACCTAAGTACATTGCTGTTTTGGAAGCTACATAGGAAGGTGTTTGAATTAGGATATTCATCATTGAACTTGACGTGGTCCCTGTATGAGCTTACTCGGTGACTCTCTATTGAGCAAATGGTAGAGTAATCTCTTAGGAAAAATGAGCCAGAGGAACCCAATGAGTTCAAATTTGTACTCAGAAATTTTGCATTCTTTGAGAATATATCGAGAATGGTGAAGTTATTATATGCAAGTGAGAAAGGATAACAAATTTTCAATCAAAATCTAAACTTCTTCCACAGATAGAGCCTAGGGTTCACACATTTGTGTTAGGAATCTAGCACTTTGGATATTGGCTGTGATTTCTGTGATGTTCTAGTTATCATAATTTTGTGATTTTAGACATTGAAGATTGAACCGCTTAACATATTATGAAATTATCATTTCATATTCATTTAACTTGGTTTAGTGTTGAATGAAAGTCCAAAATCAATTTACATATCCAGATAGGTTATCAAGAATATGTCTTGGATAATGAAATCCTATTTAGTGAACTGGAGTGTAAGATTGATTATGTCCCTAGTTTAGGCCATTGAGAGTGGATACTCATGACTGAAGAAAACTAGTTTTCAAGTTGACTCACAATGTTGTTTCATGGGCTAAAGGATGTGGGATGTCATCAATCGTATGCATGGATGCAAGTTGGGAACTTGTATTGGACAGACCCGCCATGAGAATACTTTAAGATATTCACAATGTCATAAGTATGTCTCATTGATTATTGCATTGTATTCTTCATACCTAAGTGATTCAATGTTTTCTTGCTTGTGGATTGGTGTACCTTGAGGTTGTCAAACATTGCACCATAAAGGAGACTATAAAGGTACTTGAGTTGCCATGAAACGAGTGGAAAAAACTTGAATGTACGAGAGTGGAATTGTCCTCTCATTCACATGAGATTGTTGTTTTATGGGACTCTCGAAGAGTTGGGACTGTAAAATGCATGGTCGTGCTCGGGTGGTTTAAGGATTAATCATCTGTCTTAACAGTTTGACTCGGGAATTCGAGAAATACATTTGAACTTGATAAGTATGACACGTGATCTTACCTTACGTTCAGATGAAGACATTAAGTGACAAAGGAATATGAATACACACTTGTTCTAAAGGACAAGTGGGAGATTGTTGGAATAGTGTCCTTCAGTCAATGTGCATTTTCCATAATATAGTTGGAGGATTAATTGCGGAGATAATTAATTTAGTTATTTTGAGTGATCTTAATGTTTAGCTGGAAACCGCTTTTGATCAGCTAGCAGTAATTATATTGGGCTAGCATCTTATTATGATAGAAGCTATGGGATCACACACAAAGCATGGAATTAGATAAAAGTGATAACTATTGGGCTTAGATCCCAGATAGTAATAATATGAGAAATGAGTTTAGAACTCATTAAGTCTAATTGAGATAGGCCCGGATTAACTAAGGGTTAGGGTTTACTATCTTGTTTATTCTGTTTAAATAGACACTTTACAGGAATAAACATTACGACAAACATTTGAACCTGACCATTCCAAAAGGTAGAAACAAAATAACCCTGCCATTATCATAAAACCAACCTCGCCGCAAAAGAGAGGAAGGAAGACGGACGTGACCGTTTTGCTTACTGATCTATTCTAAGCTGACAACGGCATATGCGGTCTAATCATGTTGTGTGGATACGTATAGAGGGATCGCATCTAAGATTCTCTTCTCCATAGTTAAACATTTCTTCGCACGCTACAAAGGTAATCTAAACCCTTAAGTAGATTTAGATTGAATACATGCATGAGATCTTGAATATGGTTATTGATATTCCACTAAATTAAATTTAATCAATTTCCAACATATATCAGTATAATAAACAAGCAAAAACACGTGAGTGTGGGTATTATATAATTGTATACACAACGGCATGTGCTCAACAGGTAAGGTTGGATTACCTAGAAATTGATAAAGTAAGTATGAAGTTTTTCCTAGAGACCATTTTTTTACTCATTTCGTACCTTCATTGTTCATCAAAATTTGTTACTAATTTGCTATTCACCTATTTTTCCGACAGTAATTAAGCCATATTCGCAAGATGATATCAACACTGCAAGAAATTTCTTGGCAATGCATTTAATTCACGCTAGCTCGGCAACCTTAGGGAATCCTAACGTGGTAGAGTAATGCACATTGTGTAAATATTGATGATATGGATTGTGCGGAATATATTTCTAGTGATTTCTATTCCTATCAATAGATTATCGTTACATTATTTTTATCTATATATTTTTGTTTGTGTGAATCATTGTGTCTTGTATTTTGTCCCATCTGTAAATAGAGTCTATTTAAAGCTGGGATTATGAATTAAATAAATGTTTTACTACATGACGTGACCACAATTTCGAGTTTGGAAGGCACTCTCCTCTTCATTAGACATTCAACCTATAGGACCGATATTCAATTTGAATTCATAAATTATAGAGCCGAAAACCCTTTTGAATTTAGAAGAGGACGTGATTTAAATATTTTTCAAGCATTTGTTTACCCGAGAGGGGACAGAAATTAGACCTGAGGCAGGAACCAACAATTAATGGCCGGCTAAGAGTAGTTATATTTCCATGTTTGGAATCCATTTTTGAGTTCAAAAATGATTCAAGTGTTAAGCAATAATACTAAAGTTATGATTTGAAATCTGAAGAAAGCTCGAGCCATCATTCACCAGTTCCGATTTCAGAACTTATTGAAGGCGGTTATATCTGCCTATTAAAGGAGGTTCATAATTGCCTTTGATGGCATTATTTAAAGGTGGTTCTCTGAACCTCCTTTGATCAAGGCTGATCAAAAGCATGACTAGAGAATGCACTATGTGCATGCCTTCTCTGGTTTGATAGAACCTCCTTTAATCCCCTTCCCCCACAATGTGCAGAGGTCTGTAAGAAGTGAGGTAGGTTGCGGATTAATGGATATGATCATAAAGGCTAGGTATTTTACATATTTGAAAATTTGATTCTATTAGTATCTTTATCTTCCATAAATATTTTTATTTCTAGCCACCTGAAGTTTCCAATAGACCATCAATGGGAAATTGGTATAGATTGAGCTTCTTAATTTAGATCTAGATTTTATGCACCCTAAAAAATTCATTCTCACCTTAATATTTCTAAATGATTTAGTTGGTAGGCCTAGGCTAATATGGAAGGTGTACCTGACATTATATGTATGATTTTCAATAATGGGGTAGTGAGTCTTCTAAGCAACAATGGGGACACTTTGATGATAAGCTAAATCCTATGCACTATAGAATGTTATTGATGTGGTAGACTGCTCAGGCAAGTAGGTCATCCTCACCAAGAATTTCTCTACCTGCAAGACTTATCCCGGAAGTAACTCCGGGAAAAAGGCTCTGATGATCAAGTCAGTTTTCTCTTTTCCCGGCTGGAATTTCTAGAGATAGTAGTGCTTACCTTAGCTCCTTCAGAGGTTATTGTATTTATAGATTGATGTGGTTGTGGTTCCCTATTTTTAGGGGCGAAGATTGTGGGTCATCCCACGATCACCACCTGCTGAGTTCGTGGCCTTCGTGGCCGCTGTTCTTTCCATGTTTCTTAGTTCACTTTTTTTGTGACGTCTGCATAGATTAATCAAAGCTTTGGGCTGAAAAGGCTTAACTTTGTCACCAGATGTCATTGGGCTGGGCCTAGCTGCCCTTAGCCTTTTACTTGCTGGACCACATATACACCATAACCCCCCTCCCCTCCCCTCCCCCATCCATGAAGCAAATGCTACGCGAAGCTATAACCATGTTCATATGCTGCGTAACAAACTTATTATCTCGATTTGTTTGTAGGCATTGTAATATGTTCGCTTGGGCTGCGATGTGAACAACTTTTGTGAAGTGTCGCATGCTTCTTGGTTGTATACTCCGACTTCCTGAAATCACGCATTCATTTGAATTCAAAATTTTAAAATATTTCTTATCCTTATGAGACTTAGCTATTGCGATCTTGCAACTGAGATTCGCTCTTTCGTATTCTCCATTAATTCTATAATTTACCCCGCTGCCATTTTGGTTTCTCTCCTATAATTACTTTGAATTTTGTGCTTCGAAAACTAGCCCTATTCAGTGTATTCCTGCTGCAGCCATGTCGAGAATCCAAAAAGGTAACCTACTTTATGCCATATTATCATGATTGCGTATTATTCCACCTATTTGTCTCTTAGCTCTTCTCTTTCTTTTGTTAAAACCTTTTGTAGACACAAACCCATTCATCTTCTTCCATCTTCTATATTTCTCCCAATTGTTCCTTGTATTCCATGCTTAAAACAGTAAGTTCCCACATGTCTTTATTTCCTTTCTCTTAAGCAGTTTTTATAGGTTTCAATCTGTGGATCTGTATCTCTTGTAGTGTGACTTATTTCCATTGTAATTGGGGTGAACTTTTATACTGTCTTCTTTGTCGTTCTGCCTTTGTTCTAGATTCTGGCTGTAATTGCATTTTCTGGCTTTTATCATTTAATTGACACTATTCATCATAATTTTAGGGAACTTGAATTCATCAATGTCTACTTCTAACAATCTCAGAGTCTCTGCACCAAATGCCCGTGAAATCAATGCTGATTCCGAGGAGGATTCCGACCACCTAACCGATTCTTCAATTATTAGTAGTCTCTTCATCGATTCCTATGTAGAGGACTTGAAAAATGCTTTCCCTTTTTTATATCCGTACGAGCTTAATGCACCCGGGGCCTCTGAGAGTGTTCGGACTCTTCCAGCTGGCTACTTTTCATGTTATTTGGATTATCTTAAGTTTGGACTTTCGTTTCCTTTGCCTCAACATGTGTTGGATTTTCTTTCTCACTATAAAGTGGGTTGATGTCAGCAGCACCCTAAGCAATATCAATTTTTGTTTTCTTTTATCATGTATGCGAAGCGGCTGGCATCACTTTTTCTATCGACTTGTTGTGCAACTTATACCATCTTCGCAAACAAAAAAATGCCTCTAATGAGTTCACTCTTTACCCTGTGACCCCCCACTATTGAATTCGTTAGAAGGTTCCCAAATAACAGTGGGGTGTGGCGTGAAAAGTTCTTCTATATAAAACTTGACAATGATAGTAGCTCAGCTTTTTCAGTTTGGAACTACGGTGTTATTAAATCAAAACTTCCTAAGGCTGGGGTTTGTATGAATGCAGAGTCTGAAGTTGTAGCATCGCTTAGCAAGCTTTACATCTCACTTTGCCCCGCTAGCTCTTTAAACAAAGGTTTTTAACTCGCTGATTATTGGTTGTTACTGCCTTGCTCTGCTTGGTTTTGTTTATCTGTGTTTATATGTTGTTCCTATGTTCGCATGTTCACCTAACTATTTTTACTTGTTGAGTTGTAGATATGGATCTGAATCGACGCTATGCTACAAGAAGCTTCCTTTCTGAAGACGAGGAGGAAAAGATGGAGACCTTAGTTAATGAGGTCAGTAAAAATACTGAGGTTGTCATTCCTGAAGTGGTGACTGCTGAAGCTACTACTTAGAACCTTGTGTCTGGCTCTGTTGCTGAAGAAACTAATAAGGGTGGTAATCTTAAACCCAAAGAAAAAACTTACCAGCGGAGGCGCAATGAGAAAACCAAGAATAAATGTACCACCTTGGAGCCCGTAAATAAGAAGAGGCATATTAGCCAACCTCCTCGACACTCTCTCATGTTAAGCCACGACTTATTCGTAGAAGGGACTGTTCCTGCCATGCTTTCCAAGCTATCTCTTTCAGAAATGATGGTTGTGGTACATTTTCTTGATGTTGAAGTATTATTGTAATTTAAATTCTTTTCTTTATTGTATGACCGCTCTTACTTTCAGTATGCTTTGACACCAAGGTTGGTGAAAGTTTGCAAATTGTTAGCAAACGAGTTGCTAGCTTCGCTAAATGGGATGGTGCAATATTGGAGGAGCTACAAGCGAGCAATGTGGAGTGCGGTGTTCTGAAAGCCACTGTTAGAGATTTGGAGGAGTGAGTGTGCATTGCTAAGGAGTGTGCTATGACTGCTGAAAAGGAGATGGAGAAGCTGGCCTTTCAACTGGAGGAGATGCAGACAAATGGTCCTGCTTCGCCCACACACCCTCAACTTCTAGCTGACCTACTCGTGAAGAATCAATCATTTTATGCTTTATTCAAGGATGTCTCAACTAATGCTCGCAAATTTGGTTATTGTGATGCCTTATTTGAGTTACGGAAGCTTAATCCAACCATGAAGCTTGATAAATTGCCCAAGTTGGCCAGGTCTGAGAAGATCCTGGCAGAGAAAAATGAAGATTCTTACTGAGTGTTTCTTGAAGAGCATTTTTTACGATGGTCATCCTTTTGCACTTCTATCTTATCTCAGCGGTCTCCCAGCTTTTTCTTCTGTAGCCGAGCTGAAGAAGTGTGCAATCGATTACTGTGAAGAGCTTCCTTTCAGTTCCTCCAATTCTGATAATCGTCATCCTGAGCTTAATTCTAATGTCAACGATGTTGCGAACCCTGGGGGAATTGAAAAACGAAGTTTCCATTCCTCCTAGAAGCAAGAAGGATGCTGCTCTCGTTGTCCATATTTCACCCTCCTCTCCAGCCAAAGTCAGTCAAGCGCCATAGACCTAAGATGTTTCCTATTTATTTTATGTAATTTATGACAATATTCTTAAGTATGTTTGTATGATTTTGTATTATTGGCAATTGATGCGATTATTAGGCTCACTTTTTTATAATTTGACCTATGTTTTTATATTTATCTAATTGCAGGGCTTTGATCCTGGTTGACCAATTTTTTTTTTAAAAGTGTTGAATATCTGGGGTGTTATATTCATTTTCCTTATCACAATAGGTTTTCTTCTTCTTCTGAATGTTGCCCTATTAATCTGATTAAAGAGGCTAAGTGTATAACAAAAGAGTATTCCCAACTTATTTCTTTCGATCGCTCATCGTGTGTGAAGTCTGTTCCATTGCATATTGGGTGGAAAGTCCCGACATCCTCATCGACTTTAGCTTCTTCCCTTACATGTCCTTGTAATAAGCTTATACCTGATGGCTACAACACTGATACGCTGGGAAAATATCATCTATGGTTTGATTGACCTTGAATCCACAGCTGTGTATATGCGTTCGCTAAACCTCCCTATCCATGTTCAAGAATGGGCGTTGGCGCTTGGCATTCATCTGAAGTATATGATGTTGGGTTCTAACGACCTTGAGGCAAAATGGGACAAGACTGTGAAGGAGACACCGGATGTTGTTCGTGATCTGCGAAGAATTTCAATGAGTAGCATGATCTTGTTTATATGAAACAGTTGAATCTAGTGAAAATGCTTCGCCAACAGGAGAAGACTAGGAGCTATGCCGTGGATAAGATGCATGAAGTACACCAAAAAACAACTATCATTGATAAGTAGTGTATTCATATAGACGATTTATATGATCGATTGAAGAAAAAGCAGGAAGAGTGTGATTATCTTTCCACCTCTGCTATTGGTTAGCAGACAAAGTTTGATGAGTAGTTTGCCATCAACACACATCTGCAAAGTGATAATGAAGAGCTTCACGTTGAGTGTGAGCGCCTTGACAGATCTATACATCAACTTGAACAAGATTGTGTTAAATATAACGACAGACTCCAGTCTTTACCCTCTTCATCTCGAAAGGGTACTGGTCGCAGAAATCTTACAATAGGGGTTGACGAGAAAAAGATTAACCTTTCTGAGGCTGTTAGATCGCATATTCAAAGCTTAGAGGAGAGAGCACGGAACTTATCAAATGAGATGAAAAAGTATGAGGAAACCGTGAATGTTATGAGTATGTAGTTAGATCGTTGAGAGTTTGGTCTCATCACTGACTTCAAGGCATACTACGCTAATTATCTTGGGCATATGGAGTGAAGAGGTCTCATACGCCATCCAGCTTATCTACATATGAAGTGGCGATACGGGCATTTGGTTAGTGAAGAACAAGCTGGTGAAGAGAATCAATGGAGAGCTTCGCGTTCTAATCACGAGGTTGAGCGTAATGACCGGTGTGGTGGCTCGTCATCTTCAGGATCCTCATGAGCCTCGAAGCATAGATAGATTTGTTCTTCTGAATGGCTTAACCTTTCTTGTAATATCTTAATAAACTTCCCATATTTTTGCGAACTTTGTCTCTTCATAATTGCTGAATGAACTATCTTCCCTATATTTTATATAGGCCAGATGTCTTCGTGTTGAGTAAGTAAGACATTGTGAGGCATGAATTGTGAAGCTGCAAGATCTATAGCTCGCATATATCACATTCATTTGGTTAGTTAAGATTTCTAGCTATTTGCAAGATCTATAGCTTGCATTGCTATTATAGCGGAGCTTTGTTGTTTGTGTCGTGCAATATTCATGGCGCGTGCTTCATTTATGAGAAAATCTACTCTTGAGTAAGATTTATAACTTGCGTTCGTGTGTATGGTCTAGTTGTGAGATCCAAAGCTCGCAAAGATCGATAGTTACGAAATATCTATAACGTGCAGTTGTTTGATTTGCGAAGTTGCAAGATGCAAAGCTTGCAAGCATAGATAAATGTTCAAGATCTATAGCTAGTTGTTCGCCAGGTTACGTGCGACTTGTAAAGTATGAGTGTCTTAGCCGAATAAACTTATCTTCTACCACTCACAAGTAAAAAATGAGAAATGTAATCATGGTCCAAGAAAGTGGTTTTTCATATTAAATACTTATCCCCGCAATAATGTCGCGTTGTGACAACAAAGTAAATACTCCAATGATGATCTCATGGCTTCTGTACAACTAGGAGATCACTATTCTCCACCTTAACTCTAGACATAAAATTTTCTCAAGTTAATCACATGCCAAGTGTTCGGAATACTAGTGTCATCCAACCTTTCCAGTTTATAACTGTTAGATTTATGCGCCTTTGTCACCCTGTAAGGTCCTTCCCACTTTCGGCATAACTTTCCACGTTTTTCTGCCAGGCTAGCTTCGTTCTTCCTCAACACTAGATCACCAATCTGGAACCATGTTTCTTTAACCTTCTGATTGTGAACTTTAGCCATTATTTCCTTGTACTTAGCTTCTGTGATTGTTGCTGTGAAACCCCAACCATAATGAAGTCAGTGTGTATGTAATAGTTAGATTTTAACCAGAAAATCATATTCTCTTATCTACTTTCTTCGAATATTTCCGGCTATAACTCAAAATCCTACAAAAAAAATTAAAAATAATAATAACATAAAATAAAATGGAAAATAAATAAATTGCATACTTATCACAATTATATATAATAATAAATAATAAATTTTCAGATGTAAATTAATTAAAAATAAGAATAAAATAAATAAATAATATTCTTTAAAAATCTGTGTGTCACTCTATATTTTTTATCAATATTTTTAATTTATAAACTATTTCATATTCATTAAATTTTATATGTGAGTATGTATGTTAATATTACAATAAAAAAATATGTATATATGTATATATATATATATATATAGATGTCAAGCATTACAATAAAATTATATCTATATATATACATATATAGATGTCGAGCATTAAAATATTAAACTCAAACACTAATAATTAAATTTATATAATATAAATAAATTTTCATTCCTAATATTTATATTATTAGAATTTCATAATAAAGCCTCGTGATAGTGAAATCAAAATTAAAATCAACTATTGACAATTATCTTGAATGTAATTTTATATTTATATTAGTATAGAGTCTCATAATATTAAAATTACAATTGCCTATTCATTTCAATTATAAAATATAATAAGTTGAAAAAAAACAATAACAATTAATTTAAAAGAAAAGGAAAATAATAATAATAAGACAAAATGAAAGGGGTAGACGGCTAATTGCCTACCCTACCAAGAGGCCTCAGCATCATTACAAAGCCAGATGCAGAGTGGATAAGGCAAAGGTTTGACCTATGCACTATAAATACTGGGAAAATCTTTGGTTCTCCTAAACCAAAATCACTCCCATCCTTTCAAACAAAAATTACAGTTAATTTTAGGTGTTCTAAATAATTTACTCCATTCCATTAAGGTGAGTACGTTGGATTTACGACAGCATAAAATGTTTGCATTCCATTAAGGTGAGTGTTTTCACCGCTCTAACACAAATCGAATTAAAAGTTATTATTATATATTATTTTATACCTGTTAAATTTAAGGCAAAGTCTTGGGAAAGACGGTCTTTCCATAGTCTTATGGAAAGACGGGGTTTGATTAGAATAATAAAAGGTAAAAGGTCTTAGTTGCAATATTAAAGTTTTAGTATGAAACATGTAGTAGTTATAAAATTTATAACCCGGTTTATGCAACCCGAAAACTTTATCTTAATTTCTTCTAATTTACACTTTAAACCTTGGTCTTTCCATAACTTATGGAAAGACCGTCTTTCAAGAGACGGACTCTAAATTTAAATGTGATAGTTTACAATTTTATATGTTATATGAAATGTTTAAAAGACCGTCTCTTGAAAGACGGTCTTTCCATAAGTTATGGAAAGACCAAGGTTTAAAGTGTAAATTAGAAGAAATGGAGATAAAATTTTACCTTTTACCTTTTATTGCAACTAAGACCTTTTACCTTTTATTATTCTAGTTAAACCCCGTCTTTCCATAAGCCTATGGAAAGACCGTCTTTCCCAAGACTTTGCCAATGTTTAATGGTATTAGGTTCTATTTATGCCTATTATTTGGTTTCATACTAATTAAACACGGTGTGTACTTTATCACACTGTGCTTAATTATTGTGAAATTGAGTGAATTAATTACTTTGATATTTTATGTGGAACCAGCTTGTACTTTATCTTACCTTGTCAAACTTAGATTAAGTGCTACCTGATTGCTTTTCTGTGCTTTTCGGGGTCCCCGGTGCGATTGTAGCTTGGTCGAAGTCGGCGAGAAGCAGTATAGACCGGACCGTCTGATTAGACCAGTTACACGTGGAGTTTCTGGCATGCTAGCATAACCATCTGGATTAGATACGAGCTTGTAATTGAACATCTGATTGGGTGTGGTTAGCAAGAATAAATTCTTGATTGATAGCCTTCAGGAACCATTAAAAAGGTTATGTCTGGTATGTTAGTCAGAGTTGCCATATAGACACTTGACTGCAACTTGGCATTAACCACCCGTATCCTTTTACTATGTGCTAGGATTTATGTGGCTATTTGTTTTATGTGATCACTGAAACTCCACTTGGTGAATACTGGTGATGGAACCTCACTAAGCAAGAAGTTTACCCTAGTCTAATGAACCCTAGCAGGTGTAGCTGAGCAGAAAGAGTGAAAGCTCATGCATGAAGCCTTTACTTCATTTGGGATAGGATCGTGGATGAGCTTTTGAATCTAGAACTAATTTAGAAATTTTATTGTTAAACCATGTAAAACATTTATTATAAGACTTTAATTGCAATAGTAAGTTAGGTTTTTGAATTCTAAAATCGCTTCAACATAATATGTATTGCTCGTTATTGCATGTAAGTTATCCGACTCATTGGATTCTCGGTAGCACGCTCAGGTTCAACCCGATACTCGCGTTGAGCAGGTGGGTCGAAGATCTGGGGTGTTACAGTTGCCAAATCTCTCTTCTCTTCTAGTTCATCCAGTTTGAGCTTCATCACATCTAGGTTGTCTTTCTCCTCGTAATCTCCTACTTAAAGACTGGAATTACCTATTTCAATTAGTACGACTGCTGCATGACCATAAACCAAACTATATGGCGTCTTCCCCGTTAGTTCCCAAACAGGCATTCTGTATAACCATAGCATGTTTGGTAACTCACCTACCTATCCAGTTCGTTCTCCTTCCAGTTGCTTCTAGATTCCTTGTACGGTAGTTCTGTTTGTGACCTCCACTTGGTCGTTGGCTTGAGGGTGCGCTATAGATGCAAACTTCAGGAGAATCCCAAGCTTTGGGCATCGGTCGATGAATACACCACTTGTGAATTGTGTACCATTATCCGTAACAATGGTATGTGGCACCCAGAAGCATCATACAATGTTTTTCCATACAAATTTCCTAGTGACTTCATCCATAATCCTTCCTAGTGCTTTCGCTTCCACCCACTTTCTGAAGTAGTCGATTGCTACGACTAGAAATGTGGTGTTACTTTTGTCCCTTGGGAATGGTCCAACTAAGTCGATCCCCCATTCATTAAATGGCCAAGCTCCATAGATTCCTCTCAAAGCTTCTTGTGGCTTATGCAACAACGAAGCGTTAATTTGGCATCTCTTACATTTAAGAATGAAGTTGTGTGCATCATTGAACATAGTTGGCCAATAGTATCCAGCTCGGATGATCTTTTTTGCTATCATTTTAGCTCCTTAATGCATTCCACACAGACCTTCGTGGACTTGTTTTAAAATCTTTGTTGCTTGTGTAGTTCATACACATTTTATCCACGGAGACAAAAAAAAACCCTTTTTGTATAAGGTCCCACCTTTGTAAGCATAATTAGTAGAACATAACTCCCACTTCCTGGCATGCATCTTATCTTCTGGCAGGCTCCCCTTTGCGAAGAAATCTATTAGTGGAGACATCCAGCTTCCTTCGTCTGTTTGGATCACTGACACAATGATTGACACTGTACTTTTGACTGGAATGACTTCCACAATGACGTCTCCATGCTCGCTAAGAGAATCAAACCCTGCTATTGCTAGCTTGTTTAGTGCGTCCTCCTTTGTGTTTTTGCTTCGTGGCACGTGATGTATGTCAAAATATTCAAGTTAGGCTATGAGTTGTTGCACTTTCCTTAAAAACTTTGCCAGCTGCTCCTCTCAAACTTCATAGTCTCTTCGCACTTGTTGGACAACAATTAGCGAATCGTTGGATAACCGAACACTCCTAAACTTCATTCATATGGTAAGTTCCAATCTATATATCAAAGCCTCATATTCTACTTAGTTGTTGGTAAGCAGGAAATCAAACTGTAATGAGTATATGTGTTCACCTCCGTCTGGGTCTACAAATAATAATCCTTCTCCGCGACCTTCTTTGTTGGACGTACTATCAATGAACAATGTCCATGCAACTTCTTCCTATTTTGTCTTGCCTTTATCGATCCTCAAGCTCTTATACATGCTTGCTCGTTGTGCTTCTTCGCTCGCCATCTCTGCAATGAAGTCTGCTAATGCATGAGCTTTGATCGTTGTCCTAGATTGGAATTGTATTCCAAATTGGTTTAGGGCCCTTTTTGTTAGTCTTCCTGATGACTCGGGGTTGTTGATGATGTTCTTAATTAGGAAACCAATGTAAACCACAATGCGATGAGCATGGAAATACATTTGCAGCCTTCGTGCTGAGTAAACCAAGGCCTGGGTTAGCTTTTCGACTGGCATATACGATTTCTCCGCACTTTGTAATATTCGCTAATATAATAGATAGGTACTTGTTTCTGGTCTTCAAGGCAAACCAAAAAAGATTTGACTGCATTCTGCAAGATTGCTAAATATAGATATAACATTTCTCCATGGACGGGTGATTGCAGCGTTGGCAATGTCGAAAGCTGATCTTTTAAACCATCATATGCTATCTGGAATTCTTAACTCCAACTAAACTTATTTTCTTTTCTTAGAAGTTCGAATAGTGGGAAGTGCTTATCTGTCGCTTTTGAGACGAACATGCTAAGTGCTGCCAGTGACCCCATTAGAACTTGTACTTGTTTGACAGTTCGGAGCTGAGAAAGATTGACTATAGCATGGACTTTCTCTGGTTGGCCTCGATTTCCTTCAAGGACACCTTGTATCCTAAGAATTTTACCACGCCCACCCCGAATACACATTTCTCTGGGTTGAGCTTCATCCCTATAGCACTTAATGTGTCCAAAGTATCTTTTAGATTCGCAACGAAGCTATCCACCTTCCTACTTTTCATGACCATGTCATCGACATACACTTCGACATTTCACCATATTTGATTATGAAAAGTGTTATCCACTACTCGCTGGTATGTTGCCCCTGCTTTTTCAACCCAAAAGACATCTTTACATAACAAAACGTCCCAAAGCTTGTTATGAAAGTCATTTTCTCTGCGTCCTCCAGGTTCATTAATATTTGATGGTATCCCTTGTACGCTTCTAAAAATGCTAGCACCCGATATCCTGAAATTGCCTCAACCAGTTGATCGATTTTTGGTAGAGGATTACAGTCCTTGGGGCACCCTTTATTCAGGTCCGTAAAATCAATGCACATCCCCTATCCTGCGTCTGACTTTCTTACCATAACTGGGTTTGGAGGCATTTTGGGTATATAACCTCCTTTACCATGCCAGCTTGAAGCAGTGTTGTAACCTCTTCTTTAATTGCTTTATGCCTATCGCTGGCGAAGTAACACAACTTCTGTTTAACCGGTTTTACCGCATCGCTGATATTCAAAGAGTGTGTAGCGATGTGTGGGTCTACCCCTCCCATGTTATGAACACTCCATACGAAAGTTTCTTTGTGGATTCACAGGATTTGTATGATTCTTTTATTTTCTTCATTAGGAAGGCATTTTCCTATCCATACACACTTTGAGCTATCTTCGTTTTCCAGGTTAACTATCTTTGTTTCTTCCCCCCAGGTCTGCTGCTGATTTTGGCTGATTTGGCGATCCACTATTTGAGATTGTGCTAACCATCTTCGCTTTTCTCCCAATCTTCCTGCCTTCATTGCGATGACCATGCATTATCTCGCTGTTTGCTAGTTTTCTCTTACAGTTGCAATACCAGGCGAGGTTGGGAATTTCATGACCAGGTGTTAAAGAGACCATATGGCTTTTGCCCTGTTCATCCCTGGTCTTCCTATGATAGTATTAAACGTACTTGGAGCGTCTATGACTACGAAGTCACACATAATGGTGCAATTTCTTCCATTTTTCCCAATAATGACAGGTAATTTTATATTGCCCAAAGGTGTTTCTGATCGCCCTGTGAATCCAACTAGTGAGGACGTGGATTTTTAGAGGTCTGTTCGCTTGAACCCCAGCCTGTCGAAGCATTCAACAAATAGTATTTTGACTGGACTTCCATTGTCTACGAACACTCCGTGTATAGTAGCATTTATGATTTTGCTATAATTACAGCAGGTTCATTGTGAGGCAAAGCGTTTGGTACCGCATCCTTTTCACAGAAGGTGATCGTCTCATCTGAGTGAAGTCTTTTGTCAACGGGTTCTTACGAGGGAGTGTATCGTGCTCTAGCTTTCCAAGCATTGTTGGATAATGACTCCGTAGATATATGTATAGACAAGATGACTATTTCTGGCATTTCATCGCCCTCATCCTCCTTGCAGTCAATTGTCGCGATCATCTTTTGATTCTTTGGCAGTGTAGACGATGTCCCTAGATTCCTTACTAAGGTGTTCGTTGTTTTGTTATTTTCACCATAATAGTTTCCCCCTTCCTTTCTATATTGACCTAAGAAGCCATTCCTCAAATTTTCTTCAATTTTCCTTCTTAGGTCTCTGCAGTACTCAATGTCATGGCCACAGTCCTCGTGGAAAACACAATAATATTCCCTGGATCTTTTTTCTAGTGGTGCTAACTTGGGTGCTGGTTCTCGGAATAGATCCTTGTGTGCTTTCTATATTTCTTTCCTTGGCCTTGTCAAAGGTGTACTCTGAAATGTTGCAGTTTGCGAACCTAGTTCTCTTCCTTTGAAAGGGATGCTTCCCTTTCCTTTTTTCATAAATCCCTTCTGTGAATCTTCCCGTTTGCTTTTTGTCTCTTTCCCGCTCTATCTTACGGTTGTTTGTTTCTTCCTTTCGCACATTCTGCTCAATCATCTAGCTCCCTTGGGTTTTCAGGCATATTCTTCATCAGTTCTTTGTAGAACTCTCCTGATCGCATGCCTCCTGCGAACGCGCCTAATGATGATTGGAATGACAAGTTGCGAACTTGTAAGCTTTCCGTAAAAAACCAATTATGATATTCTGCTAGGCTTTCGTCACTTCACTGGGCTATGTTATTGAGATCTGCCATCGTCTTAGTGAAATTTTGTTTTTGGTAGAAGCGACCCAAGAATAAGTCAAACAACTGCACCCAAGATTTGATACTCCTATTTGGAAGTTCTTCATACCAAGTGATCGTAGTTCCTGTCAAAAAGATTGGAAATGCTTGCAGACTAACTTGATGCTCACTTCGCAAAATCTCATGCTATTTCTGTATGAGTGCAGAAACTCTTTTAGGTCCGTGGTCCCATCGTAGATTTTAAAGTGCAAAGGAAGCTTGAAGTTCTTTGGCATTTTAAAATCACGCAAATGTGGAGCTAGAGGCAATTTATCTGCATCATCTTCTGTGACAATATCACGCAATTCTTCTTCGTAGTTAAGGTTTTCACGCTCTTGATTTACCCTTTTTCCTAGTTTTGGGGATTTTTGCTTGAGTGTTTCCAAAAATTGGCCATAAAGGCTTTCTCTGTTTGCTTCCAAGAATGCTACAAATGCCCTCTTTTCCTTGTCATGGTTATTTTTCGGAGACTCTGCTTCCTCCTCTGTTTCCTCTTTGTTGTGTTCTTTTTCTTTATTCGGGGTGTGTTCTTAATTATAATGTACTTCTTTATCGCGTTTCGGTGCTTGTTTGTGTGATTGATGGTTATGGCTCCTTTCACTCCTTGTGAACACCATTATTTAACTGAATGACCTTGAAACAAAAAAGAAATTTGTCCCTACGGTCGGCGCCAAATGATGTGGTAGACCGCTCAAGCAAGTTGGTCGTCCTCTCCAAGAATTTCTCTACTTGTAAGACTTATCCTAGAAGTGACTCCAGGGGAAATGTTTCGACGATCAAGTCAGTTTTCTCTTTACAGGACTGGAATTTCTAGTGATAGTAGTGCTTACCTTAGCTATTTCATAGCTTGTTGCATTTATAGACTGATGTGGTTGTGCTTCCGTGTTTTTAGGGGCGAAGATCGTGGGTCGTCCCACGATCACCACCTGCTGAGTTCGTGGCCTTCGTGGCCGTTGTTCATTCCATGTTTCTCGGTTCACGTTCTTCGTGGCGTCTACATAGCTTAATCAATGCTTTGGGCTGCAAAGGCTTAATTTCGCCATCGGATGCCATTGGGCTGGGCCTAACGGGCCTCAGCGTTTTGCTCGCTGGACCACATATACATCCGTTATCAAAAGGTAAAGATTTATTCAATAGTTTCCAAACAAAAAAATGATATTGTCTTTGGAACTATTGAATTCCATACCTTAAATATAAATTTAATTTGGTTCTTTTTTATCCCTGAGAGCTGCATATGCAAATCTAATGCTAAAATTCCCTTCATTTTTCGGCTTCCAAACCATCTCATTAATGTGGTCAGTAAACAAAATGTAATTTTGCAGAATGGTGATGATGTTTTGATGCAGGTAAGGTATGAGAGATTGAATAAAATGATGTTTACATACCTGGAAATCATTAACTATCATTAGGGGTTGGGGGATGTCTACCTGGGCATGCCAAAGGTTGATGATTGGCCCTTTACCTGTCCAACTTGCAGTCTGGAAGTTGCAGAGTCATCTTCCAATGATTACTTACGTGTTAGTCTCGGCAAAAACATTCCCAGTTCTATATATGGACCAGGTATCTGATGTTCTATAAGATTCTGGTAAAGACCACATGAAATTTGCCACGTCCCTGTTGCATCTTCCACCATAGTTTGTTAGAGAAAGATAAGATTACTTTTTTTAAGCTCCTGATTCCTAACCCATTCTCACCTACCGTATACCACATTTTCTTCCAAGATAGCTAATGTCTTTTATGAAGTTACTGAGGATACTCTGTATCTTTTTTTATGATATGGGCAGTTGGTTCAAGAATAGCCCATATGTGTTAGGGGTAAGCATTCAGTACATGATTTATGAGGATTAATCTATCCCCTAGTGTCAACCAGTTATTCTTCCTGTTTTTGATCCCTGAATTCAATCTATTTATGATTCCATTGAAATGTGAATTCAGTTTTCTACCTCTATTACTGTAACCCCCGAGTATTGTTAAGACATGTTTCCTTGGTTGAAACCTGTGATTTGCTTAACCTCACATAATTTCTTTTTGCTGACATTGCATGTGTAAAACTCATTCTTAAAGAAGTTAACCCTCTATCCAATTTCCATCTGAAAGATCTCCAACAACTTCGTTAACTTTTGTAGAGTTTTTTTTGTGGTAGTTAGGAATATAGCAGAAGGATAATTGCCCGATGTTCAAAGCTGAGGAGGGAGTACTAAAAAGTTTAAATTTCCAATATCAAATTGCTTCCTAAGGCTAAGGGTCAGCATCTCAGTGATGATATTGAACATGAGTGGTGAGGGTGGGTCGTCTTGTTTCAAACCTCTAGATGGCCTGAAAAAACCTTGCAGTGAACCATTTATCAGTATAGAAAACCATTTCGCATTGATAAAATATAGAGAACTTTATTATGGTGCACTGATATTAATCAATGACACATCTCATCAATGATGAGGATTACAATATATAGGCTTACAACAAACCAAAGTCTAACAGGAATATAATTCTAAGTCTATAAGGAAACTATCATCTATAACTAATTATATAAGGTAACTACCATCTATAACTAATTCTATAAGGTAACTACCATCTATAACCTTTCCTACAAGGAAAGAGTTTCTATTTCCTTAACACGCTCCCTCAAGTTGGAGCATGATGACAAGAATGTCCAACTTGCGAAGAAGATTATGAAATTGTTAATCAATAAAACAACACAAAAAATTTAAAAATTCTCAATAGGGGTAGAAGTAGCAGCAACAATCGTAACAGTAGCAGCTTGTAGAGCAGTATTTGTAGGAGACCATTCAAGGAAATTCTCTTGACCCTTCGGGATGGTGGGTGCAATAACCAAACCAGGTCCGTCAGAAGTGCCAATGAAGTAGGGCTTAGTCGACAAACGACCAACATGTATAGGTATTTTAGGGTCACATTGCAACTGCAACTGTTTCAGTAAAGTCGCAATTACCTCATAGCCATTATTGTTCTGAAGCGCAGTAGCCTCAAAACTAACATCAGTATGGGCGGTACAAGTTGTAAACCTGAACCATCGCCAGGATCAATGAAGTAAGGATCAGTCGACACACGACCAATCGGTAAAGTAGTACGAGGGCCAGATTACAATTGCAGCTGCTGAAGTAAAGCTGTAATCACATCATAACCACTCATATCCTGAATCTTCGGAGCAGCAGAACAAGGCTGATCTTCAGAGCCAGACATATTGTAAAAATCAGGTACAAATCAGGAGCACAGGACACACCGACGGGGAGTAAGCGGCGGCGCGGCGGCGCGTGAGGGTGAGCAGCAGTCGTCGGACGTTGGACGACAGCGAACGGCGATCAGCGCATGGCGGTGGTTGGCGCGTGGCGTCAAGATCAATGGCGCGTGGACGTCAGACGGCAGGTTTTAATGCAGCGGAAAATTTTCTATTCAGGTTTCAGAATTTTAGGCTCTGATACCATGATAAAATATAGAGAACTTTATTATGGTGCACTGATATTAATCAATGACACATCTCATCAATGATGAGGATTAAAATATATAGGCATACAACAAATCAAAGTCTAACAGGAATATAATTCTAAGTCTATAAGGAAACTATCATCTATAACTAATTCGATAAGGTAACTACCATCTATAACTAGTTCTATAAGTTAACTACCATCTATAACCTTTCCTCATTATGATCCGAACTAGGTGTCCATGTAAACATAATTTTAGTAAAACCGAGTTCTACCATGAACACTAACAAAGGCTTTCATCATGTTTAGCTTTATAATCATGTTAAGACTCTCAGATTTCCTATTTAACAATCTAGCAGCTTCCCTCATGAGAAGTATATTGTTAGTTATATCTCTCTCTGAGATAAATGTTGAGTGCTTCTGCGATATGAGTTTACTCATTACTGAGCTGACTTTGTCTCCTAATATCTTTGCCACCGGTTTGTTGATGAAGTTCGACAAACTGATAGGCCTAAACTCTGTGAAGGATTCTGGTGTTTGTGACTTTGGTATTAGGCAATTAGGGCACCACCAATGGCGTTTGGTATGGGGACCCCTACCTAAAATTCAAGAACAACCCCCCTTAAGTCTTTTTTTATTAGTGGCCAGGCTTTTCTGTAAAATGTTCCAGTAAAACCGTCTGGCCCAGGGGCAACATCATGTTTGAGATTAAAGACAACATTTTTGGTTTCTTCCAAGGTGAATGGCTTCATCATGGTAATGTTGGCAGACTCAGTTATTAGGGGTTTGATTTTCATCATTTAGGCTATTAGAGCGGAAATCCACGGCAGTTTCGCCTATGTTTTCCTGCCCTTGTACCCAGTTACCATGCCTCTCTTTGATTTTAAATATGGGCAACCTAGCATGGTTTTCCGCTATGGATTAATGGAATTAACCGGAATTGTAATCCCCGTCTCTAAGCCATTTGGCTCTTGTATTCTGTTGAAGGAATGTACATTTCTCTAGGGTAGACCTCGTAGTATGCTCTGGCTTCATCCAATTTGGTTCTGACTTCAGGAGTATGGGAGTTATCATGTTCAGTTTCCCGTTGGGATACTTTAGCATCAACATTCTTTATATTATCTGAGACCCTACCAAAGTGTTCCATGCTCCATCTTTTAATTTCTCTTTTAAGCCTGATGATTTTTAGTGCAAAGACTAATTGGTCCTGGGTTTCCATAGGAAGGTTCCAGATGATTTCAGTATGCTGCATGAAATCATATCTGTGAAACCACATTTCCAGATACCTGAGGGGTTTAGGACTTGTTTCAGATCTTGCTAGTTCAACTAACAAAGGGGCATAGCTGATGATGTCCTATTGAGGACATGCATAGTATGTGTTCAACAGCCTTTGGGAAGCTAAGATCATATCCACTACTTTTTATGTTGCCTTAACTGACCTATGAGTACTCCTAGAGTATTAATTTTTGTCATTTCCTATAGTTAATGAATCATCAAGGTTCTTTATTGTTTTATGAACCGGGTTAGATGGCCCTGAGTATTCCTCCAGGTTCCTATTGGCATCAAAGTCTCCCCCTATATATTATGATAAGATCAGATATATTTTCAGTTCTTAGCCGATTATAGAGATCTAATCTTTCTAACCTTGTTTGGGGGTCATAGATTACATACACATCCACAAACATTTCATCAGATTTAATCAAAAGACATTAACATGGACATAGAGCTGGTTTTCGGAAAATTGACTACTTAAACACATACATTATTGAGTAAAGTGCTCATATAACTCTATGTTTTGATAATTTGTGCTAATATGACCCTGTGAAGTTGGAAAGTGCTATTGTAACCCTGTGTTTTGCTTGAATGTGCTAATATAACCCTGGAGGCCTGAATTTGGCCGGAAATACATGAAATGACTATTTTACCCCTGTTTTAAAAAAATAAAAATTCAGAACAAGTGAAAGGATAATTATACCCTCATAGTATAATTAATCGTTTTCTAGAATTTCCTTTCACTCTCTTCTTCCTCTTCTTCATTTTTGGATTTCATTTCTGGATTCACTCTCTTCTTCCTCTTCTTCCGCCGCCGCTCCTCCTCATCTCCTCAGCCCATGCCTTCTATCTCCTCAGTGTTGCTCCTCGCAATTTCCAAACGGTAAAATCCATTCTCTCTCACACACATCACACACACAAACACTATACCGAAATGATTCTGTCCAACTTCCTCATCTTTCCGCTCCGCCGTCGCCACCTCCGCCACCGTAGTTCGAATCGCTAGAATGACCATCGCCGCAACAAGGAGTATACCATCAACATCCGAATTGATTTGGCGCATTTTACTTTCAGATCCGAATTGTTTAGGAGGAGTACGCCACCACCACTGTCACCTCAATCTAAATTGATTGCGCCGAACTGATTTACCCTATCAATCTCGTGTGCGCCAGGGAGAGGTGGCGTTCTAGCAGCAGTAGCTAGTTCAAGAGGGGTGGCTTCGAGCTTTAGTGGGAGTATTCATCGGTGCTAGGGTTTATTGGGGTAGCGGAGGTGATGAGGCGACGAGGTGAGGCAGCGGTGGTGGTGGACTCCAGTTTGCTCGCCAGATTTGGTATACTCCTCATTATTGTCTGGTGATGGTTCATTTTCGTTAGCGGTGGCAGAGCCGCGGCGGCGGAGGTGGCGGAGCAGTGGCTATGTTGTAGAAAAGAAGAAGAGTTAGGGGTAATTTTGTCTTTACATTTTTAGTTTTAAGACAAGGGTTATTTTAGTCTTTTAAGTTATGGTCAATGCCGAAATAATGCCTAAAGGTTATATTGGCACTTTTGATGCAAAACACAAGGTTATATCGGTACTTCAGATGCAAAACACAAGGTTATATCGGTACTTCAGATGCAAAACACAAGGCTATAATAGCACTTTTCAACTTCATAGGGTCATATTAGCACAAATCTCCAAAACATAAGGTTATATCGGTATTTTGCCCTACATTATTACTATGAAGCAAGTTATAAACAAATGGATTGTTTTTTATAATGAAAAAGTCTCAGGAAAGACGGCATTTCCATAAATTTATAGACAGTCCTCTGTATTTTTTACCTTAAATGTTGTAATTTTTTATAAAATTTAAATGTCATATTTTAAAAGTTAAAACAAGTAATAATGTGTATTTCAATGTGAAAATATTTAAAAAAATAAAAAAAAATTAAAAATAATATGTAATTTAACAAATACAATGTATAAAAGTAAAAAAAATAATGCAATGTACAGTCCACTTGTGAGGAGACCTAGGGGAGATTCGTCGATCCATGACCGGAGTGGACCTAACCTGAACCGACATCATAAAAAATATTGGACTGAGGACCAGACTGGTTAGCGATTTTTTTAGGACTAGGATCGAATTGGAATTATTCCCATTTTGGACCAGTATTGATCGGATTTAAGTAAACTTTATTCTTTTTTTAAAAAATATTGGTGTTGGAAAAAATTGATTAGATTTTATTTCTGTAAAAGATAGTAAACTAGTGTTATTAGAAAAAATTTACTTCAAAATATGGAAAAATACTAGCCAATCGAAATTAAACCCACGAGTGGGAGAAGAGATCATTAAAGGTGGTTCTACCGTACTAGAGAAGACAATTTAAAACCAATTTTAATGGTTTCATCTTTGGTCGATTTCAAACAAAGACAGTTCAAATAACCGCCTTTAATAGAAACAGAAATAGTTTTCAGTTTCCAAAAAAATAGCTGCCAAAAACAAATCGATTTCCAGCCGTGCAAAACCAGATCTCGAAACCCTAATGGAAAAAAAAAGACAATTGATGACAACACATAAACACAACAAATCCAGCAGTGGCCGAGGGTGGCAGCGATAGAGCTCAGGCGGCGACGGAGGACTTCTCCAGCGGTGGTGCGACAGCAAGTAGGTGGTGTCGCGGGCTTCTCCGTCTCCAGCGACGAAGAACTTCTCCAGCGGTGGCGAAGAGCTTCTCCAGCAGGTGGCGATGTGACAACAGCTCCTTCTCCGGCGACGAGCGAGAAGTGGATGAGCGAGAAACTCCTTCTCCGGCGAAGAACTTCTCCAGCGGCGGCGATGCGACAACAGCTCCTTCCGTGACGACTGAGGGCTTCTCCAACAGCGGGAGCGAGCGGCAGAGTGGCTGGGGGGTGGGGGGTAAGGTCGAGCGAGAGGCGGGAAGAAAAACAGCAGTGTGGGGGAGAATTAAAGGTGAAGGAGACGCGTAAAGGTGAATGAGAGAAGTAAAGGTGAAGGTGAAATAGGGTTTCATTAATTGGGTTTAGCTTTACAAAATTAAGCCCATGTATGGGCTTGGGCCAAAATGAGTCCATTAAAGGCGGTTCCAAATGTATAACCACCTTTAAAATAAAAAGGGGAGATGGGAAAGCATTTCTGAACTCGGAAATGTTTTTGGACCTCAATTAAAGGTGGTTCAAAAGGTGGAACCGTCTTTAATTAATTGTGAACCGTCTTTAAAGGGATTTCTCTACTCCCTCCGTTCTAGCCTATTTTGTACAAAAAAAAAATTGGTCAAAAATGCCAAACTTTAACCACATGTTTGAATATGGAAAGTCTCAGGAAAGACGGCATTTCCATAAGATTATGGACAGTCCTCAGGGGCATTTGTCTTAAATATTGTAATTTTTTATAAAATTTAAATATTACATTTTATAAGTTAAACAAGTAATAATATATATTTGAAGGTAAAAATATAAAAATGTATGATATAAAAAATATTTTCAAAAATTTTAAATTTTGCATGTAATTTAACAAATGCAGTGTATAAGGTAAGAAATAAGTGGTCTATCCATAAGCTTATGGACAGGCCGCCTGTCAGGAGACCCACTCATTTGAATAGGTATATGAACAATAATTTTATCGTATGAGATATAGTTATATTCATCGTAACATGTAGTTTCTAAATATCAAATTTTTGTGTGTAATTATTATCCGTAGCTACACATATTTTAAGTTAAACATGTTTATTGGAGATGGTGAAAAGATTCTGTGCAGAATATATAGGATGGGACAGAGGGAGTACTAGTAATCTAAACTATATGAACTTAAATTATAAATACATAATATATATATAAGAGTTAGTTACTGGTCCATCCGGCCTGAACCAAAAAAAATATGATCTTGAACCGAATTGGGAATCTGTAATTCTAAAAAATCTTGAATTGAATACTGAACCAGAATTCTTTGTAAAGTTCAGATTTGGCTAATTGGCAATTTATGGTAATTATGCAAATACGGTATTATTGATTTGCAACATCAAATAAGGAATTTTTGTGAAATACGGAAAGGTTGAAAACTGAATCCGAGAAAGATACATCTCGTCCAAGTTGTATTTGAGTTGGAGAATATATCAGTTCATATATATGTGAGATTAGATTAATGTTATGGAATTGGAATATTCCGTTATGGTTAGGATATGGATGAGATATTCGAATTCCTTACTTAAAGGGATTAGATTTGGTAATTCTTATCTCCAAGAGATTTGATTGAAATCAAAATATTATGTGGAGATGAATTAGATTTGCACAAGACTGCATGCTTAAGAAGACTTTCCAAGTTGAAATATATGGAAAGCTGAAGACTGCTTATTGCGTGGATATTTATTTTTGCAATATGGTATTTTTGGCGTGTGGTAGAAGCATAATAGGTTTATGGAAAATCCCTACAGATATGGTATTGATATTATCGAATATATAGGAGATATTGTAATAAGGAAAATCCTTTTATTTATGGAATTTGGATATGCTTCAAAAGCAGATAAGGAATAGGAATATTATGGAGATTATTATGGAGAGTTCCAATCTGCTCATGGATTATACATAGAGGGCATCACGACTGCATTAATCTCACGGACTTACTAGAAAAAATCTGCATACAGATTTTATATCTTTCGAGAGTATTGCGAGAGCCAGAATTCTATGTTCCAACATACGTAACATGTTGTTCAAAGTTCAGAATCATATGCCTTAATTCCTCGGGAGGAGTAGATCCAGCGTCGATGAGTTTCGAGGTCGGAGGGAGTCTGATCAAGGTGGATCGGCAGCAAGGGGAGCTTGCAGGATTCACGTTATAGTTAGATAAGATAAGTATAATTGTATGGTGTCCTTTGTACTGTGTCTTTCTGATTAGTGGATTCATTCTGAACTGGGTCGGGCCCCGCAGATGTAGGTGGATTTCACCAAACTGCGTAACCAAGTCTCGTGTCTTTATGCTTTAATTTATTGCATGCTTGGTTAGATAGGTTATGTTGGAACACAGTAGTGATGATTGAATTAATTGAGTAAAACGAAATTTCATTCTTTATATCTGGTTCCGATCTTTATATTTCGATCCAATTAGGTCTATTTTACCGGTCCGGACAACTTCATAAACACACTCTTCTATAAAATACCGGTCAGTGCGTGAATATGTATGTAGGCATGTGTATGAATTTATTCGCCTGACTCATGAAGTTTTGACCCATTTATTTTAAGTAAGGATTAAATATTTCATTCATAATTTTTTGTAATTCTGATGGGACATTCTTTAATCCGAATGGCATTACATTCCATTCATATTGTCCAAAAGGGACTACAGATGCTGTTTTGTATTTGTATTTTTCATTTATTTGAATTTTCCAATAGCCAAGTCTCGTGTCTTTATTCTTTACTTTATTGCATACTTGGTTAGATAGGTTATGTTGGAACACAGCAGTGATGGTTGAATCAATTAGGAAAAATTAAGTTTCAATTGGTATCAGAGCTAAGTCACTTGTGTTACCTTGGTTTTGACAAGGAAAGTGTGATCCGATTTTACCAATGGCGACCAGAGAAGGAGCTTCTGTGTCTCGGCCACCACTGCTGGAAAGAATAAATTACAACTAATGGAAGGCTCGCATGCGAGTGTTCATAATTCACTGGATGAACTTGCGTGGTACTATGTTGAAAATGAGTGGAATCACCATACTGAAGATGCTGATACAAGCTCTAAGGAAAAAGAAGGAGAGTCAAGTCAAAAGGAGTAGGAACTTAAAGACAAGTCTACTTGGACTCCTGATGACCTCAAGGCGTCTCTGGCTAATTCAAAAGCGTTAAATGCTATCTTCACAGTGGTGGATGAAAATCAATTTAAACTCATCTCAACATGCCACCAAGCAAAGAAAGCTTGGGATATCTTGTAGATCATTCATGAAGGAACAAGTCGTGTATGTGAATCCAAACTATAGATGTTGGCTACAAAGTTCGAGGAACTGAAGATGGAGGAGGATGCCACCATTGCTACATTCAATGGGAAACTTAGAGACATCTCCAATATGGCGTATCAACTTGGGAAAGTTTACAAGGAAGCAAAATTGGTGAAAAAAAGACTTTGAGATCTCTTCCTAAAAGATATTCTATGAAAGTAGCAGCAATAGAAGAAGCAATAGATGTAGCCACCATGACCTTTGATGAACTAATGGGATCACTACAAACCTATGAGATGACAATGCAACAACCTGCAAAGAAAGTCCAGAAGGAGTTGGTCTTCAAAGCATCTTCATCAAGGGTGATTCATGAATCTTATAGTGATGATGGAATTGAAGAACTTGCTTATATCACTAAAAACTTCTCATGAATGCTGAAGAAGGTGGTAAACAAGAAATCACAAGAAAGATTTGGTGGAAACAGACCCCAAGCACAAGACCTTGGTAATGTTCATGAAACACGATTGGAACAAGGAAAACAGTAGTTTGCTAGAAATCACGGCGATGAAGCAAAGGAGTCTGGAAGAGTTCAATGTAGAGAATGTGAAGGATACGGCCACATCCAGGCTGAATGTGCTAATACCCGGAAGAAACAGGGAAAATTGTATGTTATCTCATGGAGTGAAGATGAAGAAGACGAGAAAAATGAAGGGTAACTTACAAGCAATTATATGGCATTTGGAGAAAAAGTTCACAGTGGATCAGATGATGATATATGTTCCAACATGTCAAAGAAACACAAGGGCGTATGTTCCAACACAGGTTTCAATGATACTTCCAGTGATGACGAAGAACAAGTTGAGAGTGAAGAAGAGATCTACACTGCATATGAGAAAATGTATGACATGTGGCTTAAAGTTGTTGACACAAATAAATCTTTGAAGGAAGAGAAAAATCATCTGGCTGAGAAGGAAAATGGGTTGCAAGCTCTAGATGGTGAACTCATAAGAGAGATTGAAGAGTTAAATTTGAATACAAGCTCAACAATTAAGATAGCTGAGATGGCCGAAACAACAATTACCAAGTTGAACACTTGTAAAGCAAAACTTGATGATATTCTGACCATGGAAAAGAACTTCGGAGATCAACAATGAATTGGGTATGACAACTCACCGGGTAGCACAGTTAATTTCAAGACGGAGATTCAAGAAATAAAGAAAAATGTGATCCAGACTCGTCAACGCAAACCTCTCATCTGTAGCTATTGTATTTATCAAGGCCATGGTGAGGAACAATGCCTGAAATTGCTCAGGGATATCATGACTGGACATCAACTTTCTGCATGTTCCAACATAGACGATGTCCAGCGATCAAGAATGGTCAGAAAGGTAGGGGTTGTTAAACGCACGAGTACTTGCCTTGTTGCTCATGTGTCTCTTATTGCACATTATAGAGACTCGTGGTACTTTGATAGTGGTTGCTCTTGCCACATGACTGGAACTCGGGAATTACTGACAAACATACAGCCATATGATGGTGGTTTTGTTACGTTTGGCGATGGAAAGAAGAGTCGAGTGGTTGGAAAAGGTAAACTGCATATTGAAGGATTCCCCGTATTCACTGGTGTTTTGTTGGTGGAAGATCTAAAGGCTAATCTCCTAAGTATCAGCCAGCTATGTGATGATAATATGATCGTGGAATTCCATAAGGAAAAGTGCATAGTGAAACATGGCAACAACAAAGTGCTTACTGGTATTCGGTCATTAGATAAATGTTACTTATTGGAACAAGAAGTGAACTGCTTCAGTGTCAAAAGTGATGAAGTAGATCGTACGGCTGACCATGTTCCAACATCGGTTGATTTCTCAGATCAGGGACGTAATGATGTTGGAACATCAGATGAGGCAGATCTTAAAGATGAAGCTGATGACTCTTATAACTTCAGCAATGTTGGAACATTGTCCTCTCCAGAACTCTCCCATGTTCCAACATCAGTGCAGGCTGAATCAAGCAGAAGAAGGACTCGATCGATCCCTCAAATTAATTATAGGTAACTTGCTAGCCTACAATGTTTTCTCCCTTATTGAACCCAAAGATTACAAAGAGACTCTGCTTGATGAGTATTGGGATGCGATAATGCAAGAAGAACTTGAGCAATTCGAAATGATAATAAAGCAAGATTAGTTGCTCGGGACTACACTCAGGATGAAGGACTTAATTTTGATGAGACATTCGCATCAGTTGCCAGGTTAGAATCTATTCGCATTCTCCTTGTTATGGCTTGCACTATGAATTTTATGATGTACCAAAAAGCTATCAAGAGTGCTCCCCTACATGGTGTGGTTAATGAGGAAGTATATCATCGACTCAAGAAGGCTTTGTATGGATCAAAACAAGCATCACCGGTGTGGTATAAGCGACTCAATACCTTTCCTATTCAGAAAGGTTCTCGTCGAGGGGGAGAAGATTGCAACTTGCTTGTTTTTCGAGAATCATCAAATACACGGATTGCTTAAATCTATATTGATGATATTATCTTTGGGTCTACTTCACCATCCTTGGTACAAGATTTTGTGACTTTAATGCAAGCTGAATTGAAGATGAGTACGGTGGGAGTATTTGTAAGATTTCAGGATGATCTTAAGGAGTATTTGTAAGATTTCAGGATAATTCGGGTTGAGAGGAAAGTTGTGGTAGTCTATGTTCCAACATCGGGACTATTTGTGGATATTTTCACAAAGCCGTTGGACACTGCTATGGTTGAGCTCCTCAGACAACACTTAGGTGTTTGTCAGATTTGAGGTATTTCTTTAAAGCTTTTATTTAGCTGTAGGTTTTTATTTTTTCAGAAAATTTGAAAAATAAAAAAAATGAAAAGGAGAATAAAATGTAGGCGTAGTTGGACATGTTGGAAGTTGGTGTTGAAGATATTATGGTGGTTTATGAGATGAATAGATCAGAGAGATGGATCTTCCCGGTATTCTGGTTTAGGATGATGAGAAGTTTGGAAGGCAGTGATAATGCTCATGTTCCAACACAGAGTATAGAGACAGGTTGAGAAGATGTGGACATGGAAATAAATGAGCTTGGTGTGATTAGAGATTCAGATGTTCAAACATCAGTAAATGTGGCTGGAGAAGATTATGATCTGGATGGTAAACAATTTTATGTTCCAACACCAGGCATGGAGATAGGGGGAGAAAATACTAATGAAGTGAAGGAAGCTCAACTTGTGTTGGAACATCAGTCACTGGTGTTGGAACATAACATCTCTCAGCTTCACCTGCTTTCTCTATGTTGGAACATAAGATCCTTTCATTGCTTAAGAACCAACACCTGCTCAGCTTCCTTCACTTCATTAGTATTTTCTCCCCCTATCTCCATATCTGGTGTTGGAACATAGACTTGTTCACCATCCAGATCATAATCTTCTCCAGCCACATTTACTGATGTTTGAAAATCTGAATCTCTAATAACACCAGGATCATTTATTTCCATGTCCACATCTTCTCAACCTGTCTCCATACTCTGTGTTGGAACATGACCAGCATCACTGCCTTCCAAACTTCTCATCATCCTAAACCTAAATACCAGGAAGAGTCATCTCTCTAATCTATGCATCTCATCAATCACCATAATATCTTCAACACCAACTTCCAACATGTCCAACTACGCCTCCATTTTATTCTCTTTTTCAATTTTTTTTATTTTTCAAATTTTTTGAAAAAAATAAAAACCTACAGCTAAATAAAAACTTTAGAGAAATACTTCAAATTTGACAAACACATAAGTGTTGTCTGAGGAGCTCAACTGTAGTAGTGTCCAACGGCTTTGTGAAAATATCCACAAATAGTCCCGATGTTGGAACATAGACTACCACAACTTTCCTCTCAACCCGAATTATCCTTTTGACTACATTCAAGTGAGATTCCTTAAGATCATTTTGAAATCTTACAAATACTTCCACCATACTCATCTTCAATTCAGTTTGCAATAAAGTCACAAAATCTTGTACCAAGGATGGTGAAGTAGACCCAAAGATCATATCATCAATATAAATTTGAGCAATCAGTGTATTTGATGATTCTCGAAAACAAGCAAGGTGTGATCTTAATCTTGAAAGCACTTCTGATCAAACTGTCATGAGAGATATAATTTTAGCCGAAAGGACAACTGATCTGGGTGTATATGAGGAGTGTGGATTTACAGCCTACCTGGACTATTTGGGTCTCAAGACTACTGCCTCAATCTACAAGGAGTACAACCGAGAGATTGTAAAAGAATTCTATGGGAGGCAACATTGAACCAGATTTTGAGTGGCACAACAGAGTTTACATGAGAAGCAAGAAATTACTGGAGGATTTCAGTCTCAGTGACCACTCAAGGGAACGTTAGTGCATCTAGCTTGACTACCAGGTATTTCTGTCTATTCCAGGTTGTTGTAAAATGTTGAATTCCCCTCTTGAAATACTACAGCTCTTACTTGAGAAATGGCCAAACAAGAGGACGGTTGACTTAAGACATGTGCATGATCTTCCATGGAATCCCGAGGCTACAACTTCTGATGTGATGAGAAGAAGGTCAAGTTTGTGGCCATTAATGTGAAGCGAAGAGCTCAAGCTAGTTAGATGGAAAATTTGGAGGCAGAAAAGGCCATATTAGATGTGGCACAGATAGCTTCTCCTGAAGAGGTTTAAAGGTTCTGCTATGGCTATGTTCCAACATAGGCCAGATATTTGCTTGAGGGGGAACTGCATTTATTAGATATTTTGGTTTTCTGTGTCTATTGTGTTTGGCATGTTTATGGTCCCAATGGGGAGATGTTTTGGATTTCTTGGATGACTTTATTGGATCCGTTGGGTTGATGTTCCAACATGCTTATTATTCTTGGATATTGAAGGAATCCAAAATTCAGGGGGAGACGTTATGTTTCTATGTTTCAACATCCAGAGTGGTTTTCAAGGTCGTGTCTATATATTTGCACAGTTGTTGCTTTGAAAGTCACAAAGATTGGTGGGTCCACAAAATGCCAAATTGGGAGACTACAAAGTCCAGATTTGATTAATTGGCAATTTGTGGTGATTATGCAAATATGGCATTATTGAGTTGCAACATCAAATAAGGAATTTTGGTGAAATAAGGAAAGGTTGAAAACTGAATCCAAGAAGGATACATCTCGTCCAAGTTATATTTGAGTTGGAGAATATATCAGTTCATATATATGTGAGATTAGATCAATGTTATGGAATTGAAATATTCAGTTATGGTTAGTATATGGATGAGATATTAGAATTCCTTACCTAAAGGGATTAGATTTGGTAATTCTTATCTCTAAGAGATTTGATTGTAATCAAAATATTATGTGGAGAATGAATTACATTTGCACAAGATTGCATGCGTAAGAAGACTTTCCATGTTGAAACATATGGAAAGCTGAAGACTGCTATTGCGTGGATATTTATTTTCGCAATATGGTATTTTAGGCGTGTGGTAGAAGCATAATAGGTTTATGGAAAATCCCTACAAATATGGTATTGATATTATTGAATATATGGAAGATATTGTGATAAGGAAAATCCCTTTATTTATGGGATTTGGATATGCTTCAAAAGCAGATAAAGAATAGGAATATTATGGAGATAATTATGGAGAGTTTCGATCTGCTCATGGATTATATGTAGAGGGCATCATGGCTGCATTAATCTCATAGACTTAATAGAAAAAATCTGCATTCAGATTTTATATCTTTCGAGAGTATTGCGAGAGACAGAATTTTATGTTCCAACATACGTAACATGTTGTTCAAAGTTCATAATCATATGTCTTAATTCCTCGGGGGGAGGAGATCCAGCATCGATGAGTTTCGAGGTCGGAGGGAGTCTGATCAAGGTGGATCGGCAGCAAGGGGAGCTTGCAAGATACACGTTATAGTTAGATAAGATAAGTATAATTGTATGGTGTATTTTGTATTGTATCTTTCTTATTAGTGGATTCATTCTGAACTGGGTCAGGCCCCGCAGATGTAGGTGGATTTCACCAAACTGCGTAACCAAGTCTCATGTCTTTATGCTTTACTTTATTGCATGTTTGGTTAGATAGGTTATGTTGGAACACAGTAGTGATGATTGAATTAATTAGGTAAAACCAAATTTCATTCTTTATATCTGGTTCCGATCTTTATATTTCTATCCAATTAGGTCTATTTTACCGGTCCGGACTTCATAAACACACTCTTCTATAAAATACCGGTCAGTGCGTGAATATGTATGTAGGAATGTTTATGAATTTATTCGCCTAACTCATGAAGTTTTGACCCCATTTATTTTGAGTAACGATTAAATATTTCATTCATAATTTTTTGGAATTCTGATGGAGCATTCTTTAATCCGAATGGCATTACATTCCATTCATATTGTCCAAAAGGGACTTCAGATGCTGTTTTGTATTTATATTTTTCATTTTGTTTGAATTTTCCAATTACCTGATTTTAAGTCAAACTTTGAAAATACTCTTGCCTAAAAGAGCAAGTTCTTGTTAAGTGACACTTTCACATTTAACCACATCAACTTTAATAAATTTTTGACAAATGACACTTTAAAAGCTTGTCACCTTAGCTATCCTCATTTAATTGATTTACACTACTTTAAAAATTAATTTTGTCTTTATTATTCTCGTAAACTGAAAACGTCTCTTCTTCTTCTTTATCCTACCTTTCATCCTCCTCTCTGTCCGCCTTCGCTTATTCCATATAAAATTATTTATATATTACTTATATTTGATAGTATTTCTATATAAATTTTATCTTCCATCTTTACAATATAATAAAATATTAATAATTATAGTTACTAATTTTAAATCGTGCATTACACGAAAATACATTCTAATTTTTTTATGTCATAGAAAACTTGTTGTAATAGATAAAAGAACATCAAACCACCCCATTAATTATTTCAATTATAAAATAATTCATCTAATGGTTGTCTGTCTAAAACAAGACTTTTGTGAATAATTATATATACTTTCATTTGAAATGTAAATGAATATTATGAGTAACTTTAATACTAGTGAACTAGATCATAATATAAAATAATATTAATTTTTAAAATTGAAGGACGTGTGCAAAGAAAACCTTAATTTTTCATAGAGGAAAAGTAAACTTTCTATGAGAAAAGCAAAAGGAGAAACAAAATCAAAATATCGGATACCATGAATCAATTAGTCAAATACTAACCAAACTTGATGTTAATTTTCTTCATTAATAATAATTTATCTTGATATTGGAAAAGTTGTTGCAGAAAAATCTAGAATCTTTCTGATTTTGAATATATTTCTATGCATAACACCTAATTATAACAAAGATGAATCCTCTAACCCAACCCAAATAAAATAATGTTAATTAATGTTGGTTAATTATCACGAAGGATCTAAATTACAAATCTGGCATAGAACACCATAGTTGGAGAAATGTGCCCATGAGATTAATTAGCAATTAATCACAATTAATTTTAACCCCGTACTGAAGATATAATACTGAACATAGAGATACAGAAAGAGCAAACTTATACGCCTTTTAATACATATATTGAAATATTTTCTGTATTTAATTAATCCAATCCCTATAATTAAAGAAACTCAAATCGTTGAAAGTAATTAGTACAAATATCCATCATGATCACCATATGCAGATAGTCTAATTTTACAAGCAAAGTAAAAAAATACAATTAAGGTTAAAATCTTTCACTTAGTACGGTGCCGTATATATTGAACTAGACATATCATCATGGTCATTTCTTTGTAATCAGTTTTCAAAACAAACAATTTTAGTGAGACCGGTGAAAGATGATGCATGAACTGTGAGAACGGTGAAAGGAAACGGCGCAGAATGCAGCAGCAGTATTCTAGTGAGATTTCCATGCATTCAAGTCCAGAAGACGGTGATGAGAAGAGAGGGAAGATGAAAGAAGTGATCAAATACATGGAGTGTCAGAAGAATCACGCAGCGGGCATAGGCGGGCATTCCACAGATGGATGCGGAGAATTCATGCCAGGCGGCGAGGAGGGAACAACCATGGAAGCACTGAAATGCGCAGCTTGCAGCTGCCACAGAAACTTCCACAAAAGGCTTGTCACAACCCAAGAACCAGAAGAATATTTTGGTTCGGAGAATCATGATCACAGTGCTATTAGGTCAAGTCAGGAGAAGTACATATTTGGACGCCGTTTGCAGTCTTCTCCTTTGAAGGCAAGAGCAATGGAGATGAAAGAAGCTGGTGATGGAGATGTGGGAAGAAAGAGACATAGGACAAAGTTTAGCCCAGAACAGAAAGAGAAGATGAGGAGATTTGCAGAGAGGGCAGGGTGGAGGATTCAAAGGGTTGATGAGTCCACAGTGAACCAATTCTGCCAGGAGATTGGCATCAGGAGAAGAGTTCTCAAGGTCTGGATGCATAACAACAAGTATACCTTGGCTAACAAAAAATCTTCCCCTTCTGCAGCATCCGTCTGAGGAAAACACTTTTGTTATGTTGAAGAATACATGTCTTTATGTTTTTTCCTTTTCCGTATCCGCGCTCCCTTTACTAGGTAATCAGTGTGACACGATTATCAAGATAAAAATATTTAGAAATGTTATCTACTTAACCATACTTGATTTCCTTTTTAAAAACAATGTATACCTTGATTTCTTAAAATTTCCTCAATCTATGTGCCTTGCTAGCCGTCGTAGAGATAGTAGCCATTGTTTTCCAGATCGTGGTGCTTGTGGACATCAAGGATCCGGACATCTTTGGTTAACTAGATCGTGGTGGTCATGGCTTTCATGGTGATCGAGCGACCCGCGTTGCGGACATTGTGGATTGCTTTATCGAACGCACTTGGGTTCACCTCTGCATTTGGGCTGCTATTTTCACTTCTGGGCTAGACTTTTCCTATGGGTATATATAAACCATAAGCCCCCACAACCAAGAAGTCTCAGAGAAGGAACATAGTATAATTGAGTTTATGCAAACAACTAGCCGAACTCAATTATTGTGGACAAACGCAAAGTAAACGTACTCCCTCCTCTGTCCCACTAAAAATTGATTTTTTATATTCAAACATTGAAAACATTTGACCCTAAATTTTAAATAATATATAGGGCAAATGATTTCAGAGGCGCTCAAACTCTTTTCATTTTATCATTTTGGCTCCCCATTTTTTTTTTGCGATCACTTTTGTCCCTAAACTAACAAAATTGCTTAATCGTATCCCTTCCATCCAATCAAAACATCAAATTCGGTCAACTACGTTAAATTTAAGGGCATTACGATCATTTTCCATTTTTTTCTCTTTTCCTATTTCTATTTTCCATTTTCTTTATTCCTTTACATTTTCTTTTTCTTTTTCTTTTTATTTTACCCTTCCCCTTCCCGTAACCCTTTTTCGCTCCGACTCCGTCGCCCCACATCCTCACATCCAGCACCTCTGGCGACACGACATCACAAATCGGAGCTTCAATTCCGCCGATTCGAGCAGCTTTGTTAGGCCTTCTGGCGGGATGGGGTCCTGGGCGAAACCCACTTCCCATTTGAACGCCGGTGCCGGACCCAACGAGGTTCTGTTTGTAAGAAAATTCTTCAGATGCCGATTGTTGTCGGTGGGCATGCCGAGGAGGAAAGGGTAGGCTTGGATCCATGGAATTTCCCGGCAATCGTAGGGGTCATCCCAGCTCCGGGAAGTGTACCGCCATAGCAGAGAGGAAAGGGTAGGCTTGGATCCATGGTTCTCTTGCCGGAAACAACCACGCTGGTGATCTCGACGGGCATAATTGGTGGACGGCTAATGTCACCAAGGAGAAGGATTGAGGACGAAAAAGAAGGGGCTTTCGAGAAACCGTCAATACTCTGGCTGCCTACGCCTTCGTCCAAGGAGAAGTTGAGAAGGTCGTCTTCGTCCACCATGAATAAAGAATCTCCGGCCGCTGCCGCCTGTGCCTTTCATGTCGTTGGTCTGCAAAACCTCTATAATCCGGTGCTTTCTCTGAGTGATTTTTTCAACCGTTTTTGGTGCATATATCAAATAAGAATTAGCATGCCGCTCCGGGCAGCCTGCTGCCATTTGATGTTGCCGGAGGCTAGAGGTGAGATGGTGAGGTGGTGGGATGACGTGATCGAGAGCGGAGGGGCGATAAAATAGCAGGCGGCGCTGCTCAAAGAGGAGAAAGGAGAAATGGGAGAAAAGAAAAGGAAAAAAAAAGACGAAAGGAAAGAAAAGGAGAAAAGAAAAAGGAAACGAGAAATTACTATTTTGCCTTTAAAATTGACATTTTGGCTGGATGGAAGGACCACGATTTAGCACTTTTGTTAATTCAGAGGCTAAAAGTATTCCAAAAAATTGAGAGGCTAAAAGGGTAAGATGAAAAGAGTTCAGCAGTCTCCCAAGTCGTTTGCCATATATATATATACTAGTGTAGGAGTGACCTATCTAAGGCGGTTCTATCGTCAATTTAAAAGCACTTTTTGAGTGCTTTTGATGGTTATGCCTTAGATCACACCAAGAATAAGGTGGTTCGTAGAACCGCCTTCAAAATACCTCATTTAAGGCGGTTAAAACCGCTTTAAAATTGTTGAAAGAACTGCCTTAAAATATTTCCGAACTGGAAAAATATAGGCAAGTCATTGTATGTTGCACACTGTTTCCAAGATCGGAAATATATTTATTTATGAACTCGGATAGTTTTTTATTAGGTGTCGTGTGGTGAATAAATTTTTGAGATCGAACTTCTGTGTGCGTCAGCTCTTTGTGTTGTTGATTTTAATTTTCGAAGTCTTGTCCCCTTTCGTTCCCGTACTGTAAAATTCAGGGTGCCTCTATTTTTGCCTAATTGTTTTCGAGTTTGGAAACCTAATTGAATATTCAATTTCCGAGTTCAAATATGGATTCTGACCTATGCAAAAATGCATTCCTGGATCCAAATGGATTTCCAGACTCAGAAATATGTTCTGGTCTTGTGGTAAAAAAATTGTTTCATTCACGATTCCGGCTCCAAAAAGCCACGATTCACAGCCATAATGTTTTTTTAAAAATACACAATAGTATGTTATACCTTAACAAAAATCTATAGATAACGCTAACCGAACAATAATCTATAGATAGGAATAGAAATAACTACAAGTCTATTCCCACATTTCTAAGCTTTAATATTTATCTTACTTGCGTTGCCCTACCAATATCTGGATTCCCCAAAGTTGCTGACCGATTGAGAATTAGATGCCTAGTCAAAAAATTATGCGCATTGTTAATTTCAACTAGCGAGTAGAGTGTCGAATCCTTTTTGAAAATCTATTAACGACAATATGGTACACCATTAATATTTAGGAAATGTAAGATAAAAGGATGACTACAAACAATTGTACAATTATCTTGTCAAGTTCAAGTACATCTTCCTCGATTTTCTCTGTGCACTCAGTCGCGTATAACATGACGTAATACCCACACTCCCACGTTTGTGCTTGTTTCTTGTACTAATTGTGAAAAACACAAATTATTAGTTATGTTGCACTAATTGAGTATAGTAAAATAAAAATAAAGTTATCGGTAGACCACCTTGATTTTGACCAACTCAAACGAAGTTTTATTTTGGTCGCTTGGTTCCTTCATTGCAGATTCCAAAATGTCAACGAAGGCATCCGACGGTGGAAAGTGCATGGGATCCATTCAATACACCCGTTTATTTGCGGGCACTATCAATATCAATCTCAAATGGTCGCTGAAAACAAAAAAAAAATTATGATATAAATTACAATGAAACGATTTTGGAAAAGAAAATGAATGTAGTAAATAACCTCTTGATGTGTGGTGCAACGAAAAACTTTTTATCCTTCCGGTCAAGGCATTTTTTAATGTAGTCGATCTTCTCTTGTTTCTTACAGCCAACTTCTTGTATCATGACCAGGCACATGTATCCAATCCATCCTTTTTTTATTAGTGGTGAAAAACATGTACCTGGAGAATTACAATTTAGTAATCATTTTCAATAATGCTTAGTGTAATAGAAATCGACTTTAGAAATGAATTTTAGGAAATCACACACAAGGTGTAGATCGACATCATCGCTTGATTAACTTGGTCACATCTCCACAGGTCTTCAAAATCACTCCATAATGCCATGATTTCACGTTTGCATCCAAATACGCATTTATTTCCTAAGAATGCGTATGTTGAGTTTTGATCATGCAGGTGTAGCAAATTATAAAACACTTGTACGAAGTGAGGTGAGTCTCGTAGGGCTTGTGCTCTTCCCAATGGAGCTCTAACCCTAGTTAGTGTTGTTGGGACGGATTTGGGGGTTGCTTTGACTGGTCTTGGTGTAGTCTTCACCGGTTTAGGTGATACGGTCCTTGTCCCTTCAAATGTCGATCCTTGATGGGATCGGCGTAAATAAGTCTTTGGGGCCAAGTAAGGAACATTCCCCGGGTAGGGATAACTTTCTTGTATTCTCCATCATGGATTGGAAAAAGGGCGCCCATCACCAAAGGATTCTCTAATGAAACCCTCGAAAAATCATCAGCAATATGCACGAAGGGATGATTTCTCATTATCTCATGCAAAACTTCATCGAAAACATGGGGCAGCCTACCTTTTATGTCTTGATCAATGTACAGTTCACACAGAAATGGTTTTTGAAACACAAAGAAAATATATATTAAACTAGATAGTAATTCATAGAGTCATAATTATGAAAAGGAATTACGTACCTTTTTCTCATTTGCAAGTGTGGCATTGCCGAGGTTGTCGGGTTTAAACAATTGCCTATCGATTCTTGGATTTTGAAATATTGGCTGGCAATTTACCTTCACATCTGTGGGAGAATGTCGTGAACCCTTTGACGGCGATGTCCAATTGAGCGTCAAGTCCTCTAAATTGTCAGGAAGAACGAGCCCAGTGTGTTGGATCCGACGTCTCTCCTACGCCCCGCGTGGTCGGATTTTTCTGTGTCTTCACAAAGTATGTCGTGTTTGCCCGAGGGAATGAATTGCCCAATCAATTAATATTTCTTTGTTTTTTTCCTAATTAAAAACATAAACAGATAAATGAATGTTAGTTCATTGTACCCTAAAAAGTTTGTAACCTTAATAATAGATTAACTTAAACATTTTCATTCCACTTTTTCCGCCAGTTTTTTCTCTTCATCATGCTCATATACACCATCTTTGTTTCGCCGGCCTCGGAGAAATAGATTACACCTTTCAATGCCATCCACATTGATCGGTTGCACCGAAGCTCTTGCCTCATCCTCTGTTATGCCGCTCTCCATTGCAATTTGTACATCTTGTTCCAGTCGTTCTTTCACTATCTCGAATGCCACAAACATATAATCCCCTCGACTCAATCAGTGAGGAATCTTATTCTCCCTGGCAACACGTTGTTTTTCTTTCCTAGTACCCTAAGTTAGAGGTTAGGTTAATGTTATGACTAAAGACATTTTAATCTAATTAAACTTTAGAATATATTACTTTACTAATAATTTCATTATTCTTCAATGCCCTTTTCTTGTGGATCTCCCAGCTCTCCGACTGAATGTGTGTGTATGTTAGCCATAGCCGATCACCTTTCTTTTCGCTAAATATGTAGTCTTTGGACAATTGGTACTTATGTTCATGCCAACTTTTGCACATCATGAACATAGCCTTCTTCCGTGAAGCACCCACATTTAGTGCTTCTATTTCAAAAGGTCTCTACGTAGGGGGATTATTATAATCACATGGTTTGAATTATGGGGTTGACATAAGTAGGATAAAGTCTGTAAGACAAAATATGGAAAAAGGATTGACAAAAGCTACCTTGCATTCTAGCCACAAGGTGTCCTTGTAATCTCGTGGCACTTCATGCTAACTATCGTAGCAGATATCTACCCTTGTTCTACCCACCTTTGCAATCCAACTAGACCATTTAGCACGTTGCTCTGAGACACAATTGCCCAACTTGTCAAAACTCACCGATGTCGACTCTTTCCTAGCCATTCTACGTTCTAAAGCTCTACAATGAGTTCGGGGTATTTCCACATCCCCCGATCTGTCATCCTCATCCCATGTTGGGCCCATTATCGGGGGATTAACATTCCCCGAATGTGACACATCGTCACGAGTCCTTTTCCTAGATGTCATTTTGTACTCTACTCTTAACAAAAAAAAAATTTACCTTGTATCAACAAATTCACTATTTTATGGAATACCAAAAATTCCCCCATACAAGAAGAATATGTTGTTTATAAAATAACAAGAAAATATATAATTAAATTGCAATTGAAGTTTAAACACAATATTATCTAACCAAATATTTAAAGCACTCTAATACCTTAGTCAATCAATATATCTACCAATTATAAAAACAAATTTCCTCAATCCATAGCATCATTTTACCATCCAACGCCATTTTGGCTCCCAAATCATAATATAAAACACTAATTGTGTTACATAAAAAACTCAATGTAAAATAAAACTAATAAGACTTACAAAATGTAAACCCTAGCCAACATCATATAACAAATCTTTGGCTATGGTCATTTTTGTTCCTAAATCATAAACCCTAGCTAATGAATCAATAGAAAGATTTACCTTTTGGACAAATCAAAGGATATGAGATACTCCACCATGTCTTCTACCTATTTGAATTTACAAAAACCTTAAGGAAATTAAAAAATTGGCATGAGAAGGGGGAATTGAATAGATTTCTGATTGGAAACTTGCCTCTTAACATCTTGTGTGTAATCTTGAAGTCGAGATGAGAGGAAATGAAGTGAAGTTTGAGGGAGGGTTTTGGGAGAGGGAATTGGTGGGAAAATACCACTTTTTTTCAAATGTGTATTAAATGCCCATTTGAAACTCGTTTTATTGGTTTTTTTCCACGATGTGAGGGGTTTTTGAGTTTGGAAACCTTGTAAAACAGCTTACAAACTTGGAAAATTGTTTTCTCTTTGCAATATAAGGTCGGATGGCTTTCTGAACTTGGAAAGGCATTTAACATATAAAAAAAGGTAAAAATGGGGTTTCAGTAAAACCCCAAATCAAAACCCTTGTTTTCAAAACACTCAAATCCATCAATTCCCAAATCCAACTTCTCCCACATAATTCACCCATTCACAATGAGTTGTAAGAGCACCGCGAAACAGGGTCAGGCTAGCAATCAATGTCATCGTTGGTTCAAGGAGATTGCCCTGTCGAAAAAAATCTTCAGCGAAGTTGCAAAGCAAAGGTATGTAGAATTTTTTAAGAAAAGTAATTAATTAAAAGGTCATTTTAGAATCCGATATTAGTAAATTATCGCTTGATTACTTTCTAGCACACTTCAAAACTCAACATCTTGATAAACTATTATGTATGAATGATCCTGTTTATACACGAAGTTATACAATTCTATGCAAATTTGGGGCAAAGTAAGAACAACCATGAGGCCACTAGGGTGAATGGGAAAATGGTGCATGTGACTAAGTATACTATTAATGTTGCCCTAGAATGCCTTCACACTTCCCTTGAGATATTAAGGAAATGGACCCCTAGAAATTTATCAAACAAATATTTGGCTGGGTGTTAGCGACGCTACACCACTATGTCCCGTTGAAATGACTAGGAAATATTTTAAGAGACAAGGATATAACATGGGGAAAGCAAATAGTTTTGACATCGGAGTGTTGACCGTAGAGCAACGCCTTGTCTATGAGTGGATATATCTTAACGTGTTTCCCACGGGTGGCCACACTTACGAGCCAACAATAGCTAACCTCATGATGTTTTACGACGTCATGGAGGGGGTCAAGATCAACCCCAGATTCGCCATCATCTCATTTATGTTGAAGGCCACATAGACGAAAAAGAAGGATCTCCCTTATGGTGGTCTAATAAGCACTATGTTGAAGAATGTAGGAGTGAGTCCTCGAGACAAGGCTAGTCGCTTGGAATACTATAATGAAACATGGTTCACATACTGACATAGTCAAGCTCCCAATTTTTTGAAATTGTACCAATGTAGCACTTCATGGCATACATAGGATTGTCATCACCCCACTTCCAACGTGCAATGCTTCAGAGACAAGAAACACTCCACTATTTTGAGTGACACTCTTATCATCCATTGAGTTTGTGGCAAAAGTTAAGCCATTGATGTCATTGTCGGAATACAAAAGAACAGTTCCCAATGATCTGAGAGCCAACCATTTCACTTTCGTTGAATGTTCACTGATATCTATATGATCTTGCAACTAGGATGCAAAAGTCGTAGTGTGCAATTGGAAGACCTGAACCTCATTGAAATCAGGGTGCTCCACTCATATCATATCCATATAAATCTCGATGTATGGAACTACATCCTCGTGGTTGCACAAGACATAAAGGTAAGCAGCATATAAATCCGCACTTGAGCTAAATAATTTCCCCTATCTAACCCCTACACCTTCCAACCTCCCTTTATGTCTACCAATTGGAACCCCAACATATTCAAATTCCTTCATATAATCAGTGCAAAACTCATTGGCTTCTTCAGTCATGTATCGTTGAACAATACTCTAGCATCTGGCATGTTTTGATTTTTCACAAAGTGCTTGAAGATTTTCATGTACCTCTCAAATGGATACATACATCTTAGAAAAATTGTACCAAAAAGTTTATCTCACACCCCAAATGCACGATCAATTGGACCATAATGTTAAAAAATGGTGGTGGGAAATACATCTCTATATGGCACAAAACTTCAACAATCATCACTTGTAACCTATCCAACTTTGATACACTTATACTTCTGCAAAAAATGGATTTGAAAAACAAACAGAGCTCTGTAATGCACAATCTTACATGAGAAGGTCGTGTATATCGAATGGCAATGACATTCAATTCATGCATCAGGTTGTGACAATCGTGTGACTTCAACCCACCCAACTTCAACTCCTCGAGTGACACACAAATGCTGATGTTTGACAAGTATGCACCAGTACTTTAACACTACTAAGGGTCTCACAAAAGGATTTCTTCTCCGACTGCAATATAGAATAAAAACCAGGGGGGTAAATAACATTCATCACTAGTACTCACTGGCCCCAGATTCTTCCGAATGCCCAACTCAACCAAATCGAGCATAGCCTTCATTTGTCCTACTAAATGTAATTAACAACATCCAAACCAAGAAATCACAAACATTCTTCTCAACGTGCATAACGTCAAGGAAATGTCTAACATCCAAATGCTCCCAATACGGTAGGTTACAGAAGATTGAACATTTCTTCCAACTTCCTTCAACAGCAACTTTTCTTTTCTTCTACCGAGGTCATCACTATCACAGGAACCCCCTCTAGCACTAATTTTTTCTCATTCTAGCACCGGTTATTTTAACCCAAAAAACCAGTGCCTAAGTGCACAGTTAAAAGGTTTCACCATTTTTCAAAAAACCGGTGTTAATTTAGCACCAATTTTTTGTTTGCATCGATTTTTTAAACCGGTGCTAATTTTGGCACTGATTTTTTTTGTTAGCACCATTTTTTAAAAACCGATGCTAATTTTAGCATCGGTTTTTTGTTAGCATGAGTTTTTTAACCGGTGCTAAAATTGACAACGATTAAAAAAATCTCTTCCCCTGCAACCTCTTCCAGAGGAAGTAATAAAGACCCAAAATTAATAATTTAGTAGGGCATTAATTTAATAATCTAATTAACTTCACAAAATTGATAATTAGAAATAAAACAAAAAATATATGTATGATACAAATTAATAATCACAAAAACCCATATTCTTCTATTGCTGCTTCACTTGAGAAATGAAGTCTTCTTATGTTGCCAAGAACGCCTTCTTTATCACATTGTCTGATACGTCTTGATGCTCTGAATCCAATTGTAAGCCACAAAAAAAACATCATCAAGAAATATTTAGCTAACTTAACATGGAATCCTATGAACACATCATCACAGAAATTGTATAAAGTCAAAATCACCTGCATAGAACCACCACAAAGATCAGGATGAATTGTAGAATCATTGGCACTGAAATAGAAATAAAACATTAGGATTATGGCATGGAAACAGAGGGATAAATTTTTTTTTGTAAAGTATGCCTTCTCAATCATATGACAAAAGAATGAAGACAACAAACATGATGACAGCTGAATGAAGATAATAAACTAAGCTATGCCTCTACTTATACTGGTGTCACTTATCATGATCTAAGAAACTTTGGCTTTTGTGAGACTTCATTCTTTTGGTTTACATCAAACAGAATTTTGGATGAAATTGAAACTCCACCTGAAATCTCTAATATGCAACTCGTATATACTGATGTCAGCAAAAGAAATAAGGTTGGGTTTCTCTTCTACCAGGTAATCCCATCCTTAAAGGTTAATTGTGAATCAGAATCAAGATTAACGGGTAACGTCCATTGACCATCAGCTGAAACTCTATTCAAAGGATATTAGGATAATATAATGTGATTAGTCACTCTGAAGTTTCTAATACAGCTCCAAATTACACAAGGTCTTCAGGCAATTTTAAAAATGCAATAAAATACACAAGAAAAGTACTTAAAGTTGTTAAAAGTAACAGTATCTCATCACCAAGGGCATCAATAAGGAATATCACATATCTTAGAACCTAATGCAAACAAAATATTTCAGTTTAGCTTGAACATAGTATTCATAAAGCTCTAAACCAAGCTAATGAGTCTAGATTAAGTTCATGTATAGAGCTATCCTCATTTTCATATCCTGCAGTGGGTATATGATGCCATAAGGATTGATTCTTCGTTCTTTTGGTTTCACATAACAAGTAAAATCAAAACCCGTGGTTAGATGCAATAGCAGCAGGAACACTTACTGTCATTGTAATGGTGAACTCCAACCTTGGCAAGCATAGCATAGTACCCAATCTCAGACTTCCTCCAACGAGGGCAACTGTTGGAGATCAAAATCAGCTTACCTTAAACATCCAAATCATTCTCAATCAGACAATTAAAAACAAAACCTTTAAACCTAAATCATAACATTTCCTTAACCATAACCTAAAAATATGAGACCAAATGCTCCTCGGTAGCAATGGAAGTGTGCATGTTTCTTTCTCTAAGATTTTGATCCATTTCAAGGCATCTGTAGCAATCATAGATAATCAAATCAGCCAGTATTTTAGAGATACTGAAAAGGAACCCACTAGCCCACACAACCTTCTTTAGGTGAGAAAAACTACAAGTTTGAATCACCAGGGACTTATGTCAGTTCACACTCTCTAGAATGTAGAAGTGATCATAAACTCTTACACCAGTAAACAGAGGGAAGAGTTCTTTATCAAGAAAATGACCTTGAACAAAAACTGAAGTCTACCTACAAGTTGCAATGACAATGGTCACCAATGCTTACTCATAAGGCTCTATGATGTCTATCCTCACTTTCATAATATTCATAAAGCTCTATGTAGTATTCCATAACAGAAAGCTAAAATTTTCATGACAACCCAGAATTTTTTTGATATAGATATATCTAAACAACACAGATTATCAACACTGAACCAAAAACCAATCTTCATGAACGAACTAACCATGAAACCCACGAACAAAAAATTGTTGAACCAACGGCAGTGAGACGCGGTGGTGGCGGCCTGAAGCAGAGTGGTAGTGGCGCGAGGCATCGATAGGCCCGTTGAGTCACGGATGAGTAGTGGTGGCGTAGATTTGAGGTGAGACGCATTGAGTCGTGGAGGAGCAGAGGCGTAGAATTGAGCAGAAGCGTGGTGGTGATGAGGTGAGAGCTTAGGGGTTGGGAGGCAAAGCGAAGAAATTGAGCGGTGATGAGGGGATGCGATGTGGCCTCGGTTAAGGAGGATTGAAATTGTGGTGGTGGATAGGAGCGGCGATGATACTGGAGCGTTGAAGTTGTTCACAGATGGACCGGAGTTAGGGAAATTGATAAGTGAAAAGGAAAGGGAGGCGCTAGAGTTGGGAAAATAATTCTAAGGTATTAGATTTAGGGTTCTCATTTATATAATGGTTTATTTTCTTTATTTTAATACAAATTTTTTATACACAAAATTTTATTTTAAACCGAATATCCGTTTGACGGAATCATTATGCAATCGATGTAACTAATAGAGTGATTTGATATTTGTTTTTATTTATGTCATTGAGATTCATATAAAGTCTTGGGAAAGACTGTCTTTCCACAGGCATAATAAAAAATTGAGTTGAATTATAACTATAAAAGGGTAAGTTTTAGTTTTAATATTTAAAAGTTATTACACAACGTGCATCAGTCTAAGTCACAATTTCATGGATTAGTCAAAACTAACTTAGTTATTACGGTTTGTATATAGAAAGCAAAGTAAGGGTTGATCGTCGATTACTTAAAGTCAACGTTGCTATTAGTATTTTTATGTAGAAATCCAAGCAAGGGTTGAACGTGGATTAGTTAAAGTCAACTTAGATATTGGTGTTTATATATAGAAAGTCAAGTAAGGGTTGACCGTCGATTAGTTAAAGTCAACTTAGTTAATAGTATTTGTACGTAGAAAGTCAACTCATTTAACTTAGTTATTAGGCAATTTATTAGTTAACTTAGTTATTAGTCAAAGTCAACTTAGTTATTATTGTTTGTATATAGAAAGCAAAGTAAGGTGGACCGTCGATTAGTTAAAGTAAGCAAAGCAAAGTAAGCAAAGTCAACTTTGTTATTAGTATTTTTATGTAGAAAGTCAAGTAGGGTTGACTGTGGATTAGTCAAAGTCAACTTAGTTATTAGTGTTTGTATATAGAAAGTCAAGTAAAGGTTGACCGCTGATTAGTCAAAGTCAAACATTTTTATTTATATTTATATATACTAAGTCAAATAAAGTTTGACCGTTAATTAGTTAAAATTAACTCAGTTATTAGTGTTTATATATTGAAAGTCAAGTAAGGTTTAACCGTTGATTATTCAAAGTCAACCTAGTAATTAGTGTTTACATATTGAAAGTAAAGTAAGGTTTAACCGTTGATTAGTTAAAGTCAACCTAGTTATTATTGTTAGTATATAGAAAGCAAAGTCAACTTTGTTATTAGTGTTTGCATATAGAAAGTCAAGTAAGGGTTGCCCGTTAATTAGTCAAAGTCAAACATTTTTATTTGTATTTATATATACTAATTCAAACAAAGTTTGGCCGCTAATTAGTTAAAGTCAAATTAGTTATTAGTGTTTATATATTGAAAGTCAAGTAAGGTTTGACGGTTGATTAGTCAAAGTCAACCTAGTAATTGGTGTTTATATATTGAAAGTCAAGTAAGGTTTGACCGTTGATTAGCCAAAGTCAGCCTAGTTATTAGTGTTTGTGTATAGAAAGTCAAGTAAGGGTTGACCGTGAATTAGTTAAAGTCAACTTAGTTATTAGTGTTTGTATATAGAAAGCAAAGTAAGGGTTGATCGTCGATTTGTTAAAGTCAACTTTGTTATTAGTATTTGTTTGTAGAAAGCCAAGTAAGAGTTGTTCGTGGATTAGTTAAAGTCAACTTTGTTATTAGTGTTTATATATAGAAAGTCAAGTAAGGGTTGACCATTGATTAGTCAAAGTCAAACATTTTTATTTGTATTTATATATACTAATTCAAATAAAGTTTGACCGTTAATTAGTTAAAGTCAACTTAGTTATTAGTGTTTATATATTGAAAGTCAAGTAAGATTTGACCGTTGATTAGTCAACGTCAACCTACGAATTAGTGTTTATATATTGAAAGTTAAGTAAGATTTGACCGTTGATTAGTCAAAGTCAACCTAGTTATTAATGTTTATATATTGAAAGTTGATTAAAGTTTGGTCGTTGATTAGTTAAAGTCAACTTAGTTATTAGTGTTTATATACTGAAAGTCAAGTAAGGTTTGACCATTGATTAGTTAAATTCAACCTAGTTATTAATGTTATATATTAAAAATCGAGTAAAGTTTGGTCGTTGATTAGTTAAAGTCAACTTAGTCACTAGTGTTTATATATAGAGAGTCAAGCAATGTTTGATCGTTGATTAGTTAAAGACAGCTCAGTCACTTGTGTTAGTGTATTGTGCAAATTCTTAACACTTTCATGAATCTGTGTACCTGTCTGTGGCAACAGTTCTCCTCTTTCCTCCACTTTCCCATTGGACTATTTTCTGGCCAATCTCCATGGATGCCCCTCGGGACCCTGATAAATGGTCTTACAACCGTCTTTCAACTGATAAAAATTAGTGTCTTTCTCACAGAAGAGACAAGCCAAGTGCCCTTTTATAGAATAGCCAAACAAATTCATATATGCAGGAAAATCATCAATTGTGCAAAAATAAAAATGCCTTAATAGTGAAGAAATCTTCCACCAACCCATCATAAATTTGAACACCATTGGTAAACAAAGTCAACAAATCCTCAAGTAGAGGAGCAAGATACACATAAATATCATTATCAGGTTTCTTCGGCCCTGATATCATCAAAGATAACAACATATACTTACGTTTCATCATCAACCAGGACAGAAGGTTGTAAATGACCAACATAATGGGGCAAGAGCTATGTGTACTACTCATATTACAAAAAGGATTCATACCGTATGTACAAAATCCTAACCTCAAATGCCGAGAGTCTTTGCCAAATTCGGTGTATAGAGCATCAATTTTCTTCCATTGCTTCCCGTCCGAAGTATGTCTAATCACATCATCCGCTAGTTGGTCATTATCCATGTGCCAATGCAACAACTTTGCATCTTTCCTACATGCATATAGCTTCTCCAAATGGGGAATGATCGGGAGGTACCATAACACTTTTGTCGGTGTCTTTTTCCTTGATTTTACTGGAACTTCTGCACCCACCACAATCACACCTCTCTTCAACTTGTATCGTGACTCGCCACATACATGACAAGTTTCTCGATCTTTATCCACCTCTCCCTTATACAACATACAATATTTTGGGCATGCATGGATTTCTTGCAACTCCAATCCCATCGAGCAAAGCATTTTTTTCGCAGCATACAACCTATCCAGCATTAAATTATCTTAGAGAAGCAAATCCCTAAACAACTCGAGAGCCTCCGTCATCTACTTATCTGTCCATCCAAATTTTGCCTTCAAGTTCATTATCCGCAGGGTTGCACTCAAAGACGAGTATTTTAAACCATTGTACAAGAGAGTACATTTGTCGTTCATCAAAGCTTGTCACAAATCTGGTTTACCTTTGAACTCTCTTGCAATATCTTCCACCATTGGATCAAAATCCACGTTCCCATCTAATTCATCACCCACCATCGAGTCCTCCAATTCACTTGTAGGAGAGGCTTCCACAACTTCACCATGCCACATCCAACGAGTGTAGCTTGTTTGGAACCCCCTAATTATGAGATGTTCCCGCAACTTCTTCCTCATTACATACGCATAATTTCTACAATCCTTACACAGGCATCGTGCCAAGGAAGAACCATTTTTTGAAGCATGTTCAAATGCAAACGTAATGAATGTTTCAACCAATGGCATGTACTCGGGTGATTTCCTAAGATGATTACCAATGAGCTCATCTCAATTCATTATTCTAAAAATCAATTACAATGCAACACATGACAATCGATTAAAAAAATAATCAAAACCCTATCTAATCTCAAACCCTAATTTCACAATCTTACACATAAAGCAGTAAATACACCTTTGAATATTTCAAGATCACTAGGTGCATAATTTGGATAAAACTAACCTTCACCAATGGCAAATGATGAACTCACAAGTACAAAACCTTTTATTCAATGGAGTGGAAGAAAAAATAGGGTTTTGATGCAATAAATGTAATTGGGCGCTTTTTTTTACTTATGCAGGGCCCTTTCCAAGTTCGGAAATATTATTACAAACTCGGAAAGGGAAATCATCTACACATGGACACGATTATATAGTTTTCGAGTTTGGAATATTATTACGAACTCGGAATGGTGGTCTTCTATATGTAATATGGTGGCATGGTGTTTTTTTAGATCAAAAACCAGTTTGTATCCTATTCCCAAGTTTCTAAAATATTGTTTTTTAAGGCGGTTGTGACTAAGTGCCTTAAATTAGGGTCATTTTAAGGCGGTTCTACCTTGAACCGCCTTCAAATATTCCTAATTTAAAGCGGTTTTTCTAAAATTGCCTTACATCAATCAAAAACTGCCTTTAATTGAACAAATGGGATCTTATCGGAGATTTCCGAGCCTAGAAACATCTTTTTAAGGCGGTGCCGGACCAGAAATTTGAAACTGACTTCCATTGCTGCCTTAAATAGATAGCTCTCCATTAGTGATATATGATAAAAAATATCATGTGAGATAATTTTAAATTTTATCTTAACATCGATTTTCTAAATTTCAATTTTTATGCAAAATTATTGTACGTAGTTAGAGATATTAACGGTCAAACATGATTATTGAAGACCGTGAAATGCAATTAAGCCTTTTTTAGTGGGAAAGAGGGAGTATCAAATATCAAGCATAATACCACTAGAACATTGCTAAACTATTAAAAAATAATAAGCTCTTCTGAGCGTTAGTGACTATTTTATTAGATCAAGGACTTAGAAAAATACAGAAACTAAGAATTAGATCAAATCATCACTAGTGTAGGAGGGTGTCATTAAAGGTGGTTCTATCGGACCATTAAAGGCATTTTAAAAGTGCCTTTAATTGTCCCTTGTTTGATCAGCACTCAACAAAGGCATGTCAAATAATCGCCTTTAAAGGAAGCCGACAAAGGCAGTTAAAAACAGCCTTTAAAAAGGTGGTGGAATTGCCTTTAAATATTTCAAATTTTGGAAATTTTTGAGTCCCCATCGGACCATTCATACATTTTACGAACTCGGAAGTGTGCTATTTACAAACTCAAAAGCTAGACTTTTGACTCTTTGGAAAACCCTGGTAAACTTCAGAGCTCGTGTCACCTTTCTATCCCCTTTCTGTTCATTTGTGGAGCGAATTTTTCAAAAAGCATTTACCTTTCCGAGTTCAAAAATTAAAATCATTTCTTTAAGAGACGGTCGAAAATCATTTTCAGACTCAGAAGTACGTTTTGCACTTTTGGTAAAAATTATATTCTACTAACATTTTCGGCACAAAGAAGGCCTTGGTTCACAGCCAGAAATGTAACACAATACACGATAGTAAGTAGCACGTTCACAAAAATTTATAGATAATGCTAACTAAGCAATAATCTATAGATAGGAATAGAAATAACTAGAAATCTATTCCGGCATTTCTAACCTCCAAATTTTATCTAACATGTTCTACTATGGCAATATCGGGATTCCCCAAGGTTGCTGGCCTATTGAGAATTAGATGCCTAGCCAAAGAGTTTCTCACAATGTTGATTATATCTTGCGAGTAGGGCTTCGAATCCATTTGAAAACTTGACAATAAGAAGATGGTTGATTTTTTTTTCGAAACCTTAGTTTGATTACTATGAACAAAAGTACGATTGCCTTGTTTATTTCAAGTAAATCTTCACGCACTTCTTGAATGCACTCAATCGCGTATAACATGACATAATAGCTACACTCCCATGTTTGCGCTTGTTTTTCGTATTAATTTTGAACATCCTAAAATCTTAAGACATTTATATTAAATAGGTAGAGTATATTGAAAAAACTTGTTGATAGCCCACCTTGATTTCGACCACTTCTAAAGTAATTTTATGTTGGTCTATAGTGTCCTTCATAGTAGATTCCAAAATCTTGATAAAGGCAGCAGATGGTTGGATGTGGAGAGGATCCATCTAGTAGACACAAATTTTTTAAAAGAACAATCAAAATCAATTCTAATGGTCCCTATTTAAGAAAATCCAAATTATATTCTAAATTTGCTGAAATGATGTTTGTAAATGAATTGAACATTCTAAGTGTAACCTTTCGATGTATAGGGAAATGAAAAGCTTCGTATCCTTCTGTCCTAGTGATTTGCAAATGTAGCTGATCGTCTCTTGTATTGTACATCCAATTTCTTGAATCTTCACTGGGCACATGTATCCAATCCATCCCTTCTTTTGATTATTGGTAAAAAACATGTACCTTAAGAATCCGAATTTAGTAATTAATTGTATCAATGTATAAATTAATAAATATTGAATTTCACATAATATTATAAAACTCACTTGCAAGGTGTAGATCGACATCATCGTTTGATTAACTTGGTAACATCTATATATAGAGTGATGATGTTTCATTAACTCATGCAAAACTCAATCGGCTATGAGGAGTGGTCTACAGTCTATGTCTTGATTCATGTATAGCTCACACAGACATGACTTCTAATCCCGCACAAAAAATATATGTTAAATAATAAATTAATTTCCTAGGTAAATTTTGCAAGCAAATATAATAATCACCTCTTTCTCATTTGCAAGGATGGCATTGTCGAGGTTGTCGGGTTTAAACAATTGCCTCTCGATTATTGGAGTTTAAACAATTATCTCTCAATTGACCTCAACATCTCCGGGAGAATGGCGTGATCCCCTTGACGGTGGTGTCGAATCGGGCATCAAGTCCTCTAAACTGTCTGAAAGAGCTAGCCTGGTGTACTGGACCAACTTGTGAATTAGATTATCTTGTTGCTCGAACTGTTTGTCTTATAGTAGCGCTTGGTTTGCAATGTGTTGATTATTGAGGGTTTCACATGATCATAAGATCGTACAATGCCAATCGCCTATTGTTGGGTCAAGAACACACCCATACCCCTGCCCGACCCGAGTGGTCGAGTTTCTCTGTAGCTTCACAAAGGATGTCGTGCTTATCTATTGGAATGAATTGCACTTGCGGTTGATCATTTTTTTAAACTTTCCTAGACATTCAAGAAGAAATATTGTGTTAGTTGGTATGTTATTAACAAAAAACCAAGTTAAAAAAAACCCAAGTTAGTATGTAATACTGAGACTGAAGCATTACTTACCACTCATTCCACAATTTATTTTTCTTCATCCTTGAGATAAACACCGTCTTTGTTTCATCATCCTTTCAGGAAAAGATTGCACCTTTCAATGTCATCCATCAATCGGTTGGACCAAAGCCCTGGCCTTTTCTTCGGTTATTAATGCTCCCCAATTTTCCACCACCGTTGCGCCACCGTCATGGCCAGAATGTATAAGAAAAAGCCACCGGAGGTTTCCGAGGGGGAAGTGGCTCTGATAATCAAGTCAGCAACAATAGTGCAATTGTGTAATTAGGAATGAATAGTTAAATTTGTAGGGTTTCCTTTAGCCTTTATATAGGTTGGCAAGTTGGGAAACTATTTTGTTTGCTTGTGAAGCAAGTACTTCTCCCTTGGGCCGGTCCAAAGAATATTACCCAAGGGGTAGAATAGGCGACCTGGGTCAACCATACTAGGCACTTGGGCCCAGTAAAAATTTACACATTATCAATACGCCCCTGGAAAGTTAAGGGTTCGGCCTCTAAATTCATCCCAAGAGACTAGGTTCGAATTCATATCCACCCTTGCGAATTTGGCAATTTTCCCTTTGATATGGTGGCTTCAAATTCACTACTGTATAGAGGTGTAACTTCCAAGATCCCACGATGCTTTAGGAGTACAATTTTTAAGCCCCTGCAATGCCCTGGGGTTCGATCTAGGAGTGGATTTGAGATCCTCCATATTTGCTTCGAATTTTTCCTTCAAGCGGATTAATTTGTTGGGGGTCCGACCCTTAGCTTTCTAATCTGTGTTAGGGTCCAAGGGTCTGGCTCTAGCCTTATTTATTTTTCAATGGGCCTTTGGGCCCAAGTAGTTAAGAATTAGGGGTTCGACCCTCATCTTTCTAATCTGTGTTAGAGTCTGAGAGCTTGGCCTTGGCGTGAGAACTGGAAAGGTCATGAGGATGTGATGCTCACTTATACCTTTGAGCGCGTGAGGTCCAGGTTGGATCTTACGCGTGCCACTTTCTCCATTAATTCCTGGGTTTTCTCTCCAACGTGGTCCATATACCCACACATTAACTTACCGTTTGGCAGCCCAAGGTAATCATTACCTTTTATTACCTCTATATAAGGTGCTTCCCAGTGCTTCACTTACTCTTTATCTAAATCAATTTTCAAATTTCAAACTCTTTTTCTCTCAGAGAAACTAAGGGCGCTTCTTCTCCCCACTAACATTTCCAGAGAGCTCCGGCCAAACTCTGGCTAAGAATCAGTAAGTTTCACCTTATTTGATCCTTTATTTCTCTTATTAAAATGTTGCAAACATCATTGGGGGGAAAGAGCTCAATTATGGCATATTTCCAGCATTTTCTCCACCTGCGGAGTTGAAAACTCCCACCTCTAGGATTCCGACATCGTTCCCTCGTCGACCGCTGGTTCCAATTCAGCTGGTAGGGATGGCAAAGAGAGCTCTGCCAATTTCCCACCGCTGCCTAAGGAATACTATCGTAAGTGGGTCACTTCAAGGTCCCAGGTTCCAAGGGAGGCCAGGGTTCAGAAGGATAAGGAGGGTCATCCTTTCTTTTTCGAGAAGATTTTGACCCCAGATTTTGAAAGCCCCAAAAGCCCCTATCCAATCCCTAAGGAGATTCCCAACTTGCTATCATCCCTGCCACTTTCTATTAAGCTTCCGGAGAACTTGCGGTTAGAGGTCCTTCGAGAAGAAAAAAACCCTAGGGATTCGAGGCCTGGAAGGTGCACCGTTTATAAGCACCATTTCAAATTTGGGCTTTGTTTTCCCTTACCCCCTATCCTCTCTTTGCTTCTCGAGGAGCACTAGGTTTACCTAGCCCAACTCTATTAGAACATTATACTTATTACTATAGCATTCACGACCCAGTGTAATAGATTAAGAATAACCCCAAGCCACAAGCTCTTTAGGTCTCTCTACTACCATACTACTATTAGAGCTGTGATGCATGGGGATACAAAGATTAGTTGGATCTTGACCCTTAACAATAGGTTTTTTTACCATCCCATCAAGATCTTCTCGAATTGTAAAGGGTGGCACAAAACCCTATATACACCTTCAATAGTGAAGCTGAGAAATATTATGTTCCAGGGTGGAATTCGAACCCTAAGTTTGAGAACACAACTAGCTATTCTACTTTGGACATCGTGGTAGCAGATAGGGATAGGATGCTGAGCGAGCGTTTTGACATTTCCAAAAATTGTGATTGTGTATGGCTGGAGGATGTCTACGAGTGGATCTATAACCAAAATCCTAATTTGATTAAGCCTCATACTCTGGTGGATCCTTCGAAGGCCCCTTCTGCGGGAAAAATGATGGGGAAAAAAAGTAGCTGAGGGTGATAAGCCCAAGAAGGTGAAGAATAAAGTCCCTCGGGTTGTCAATGTTGGGGGCCCTAAAAAACCAAGGAAGATGAAAACCAATTTATCAAAGGCTGCTGAGCCTGTTTTGAATCCTGTCGGAACTATTTTGCAGCCCCTAGGTCCTGATAACGCCGCAGAGGAAACTTCTAGGAGTTCCTCCCTACCACACGAAGTTGTTTGTGGCATTTTATTTTTCCCTAATTATTTTTACATTTTTATTTCCTCAACTTACTTATCTTCCTTTTATGTTATTTAGTGGGCTTCACTAGCTTCCTTGATCTCGAAAATGAGGAGGAAGAGGTGATAATTTTTTAGGAGTCTTACTCAGGGGTCCACTCCCAACCCTTGGCGCTGATCCAGCCAAATCCCCAGGCGCCGATCCATTCGGAGCCCCGTTCATAAGTCTATCTGGAGGCCCCCAGTACCTTAGCCACTAACAAGCAACCTTGAGAGGGCACTTCTTTGCACAAACCTTCTTCCCAAAGGCAACAAACTGTCTAGGTTATCGTCCTTGAGCCCCAACCTGGGGGCACCAAGGTTGTTGAACCTCTAGGCGGGAAAACTTTGGGGGAAGGTAATCCTAGCCCTCCCGGTGCGGTGGATCCCACCCTTGCTTCCCTTTCGGAGGTGGCCAATGTTGTGACCGCTTTGGACACTATCTTCTAAACCCTCGTGGCAAAGGCCAAAGAAGCTCAAGTGGCCATGGCCAATGCAAAGGCCCGTGAAGCCAAGGTGAACGAGCTCGAGAAATGGCTTAAGTAGGCTACCTCAGAGTGATCTACTTCATTATGCGTGCGTTAACTATTTCATTTGGCATAGTTTTTAGCTAGCTTTATTTGGTGGATTGATAGTATTAGTTGAGTTTATATGACAAGGGGTTTAGACGACCATGTTTGGTTTTCTTGTCTAAATCCCGCATTTTGTAGACTTAATTGGTACTAATGGACATCTTGTATCCATAGGCTCCTTGATCTTCCTTGTGATAATCTTTAGTAGGTCACCTATGGTTACTTTTTGTTTTCATTCTATGTGAAGGCCGTTCGTAAGGGCTGTAGAAGATATTGAAGGTCGTTAGCAAGGAAGATAGAAGTGAAGAAGGCCATTCACACTAGAATGGTAGTAGATGAAGGCCACGAGCATCAATGAGTGGTAGAAGGAGATTGAAGCCAAAGATAGGTGGTAACGGAGTTCAAAGCGGCCAATGAAGAAATGGTGAATCTTGGCCCTATGAGTTGTGCTTAAAGTATGAGAACAATCCGAGAATAACTATCCTTCAAGTCTAGTTCTATTGGATTTGTGTTCTTGCGTACTATAAAATCAACTACTAAAACTCTCAAATCGGACAAACGGTTCACCCGTAGCGAAGGGAACAAGTTCAGCCGGCCGAGGCACAAATGGGTCGGTGCGGGCCATGCGTGGTTGGCACCAACACCCCCGCCAAAGGAGTAGCCCCACACTAAGAAGACCAGCATAAGGCTATGGTGCGGCCTACGCCAGACACCACGAGCCGCAAGCATATGACTAAGTCCTACTCCACACAGCTAAATATGAGCACGAGACGTCCCATTTTTTATGTCTCGTGCCGTTCCAAGTCCAAAATACTAAGACCATTCATCGGGGTGTGGAATATCACTCAGCCCGCACCAACGTTATGATTGGAGCACCTTTCATGACAACGACCCGTGCCACTGGCCACGGGCGGAGATCAGAAGCCCCAATTTCAGTACTCCAATGGCGTTCGCACCAGAGGAATGTCACGGCCTTCACCGGGTTCTGTGCCCCGCACCACATAAAGATCCATGCCATGCACTAGAATGGGCACCCCACGCCCACATAAAGGGGCATGACCCTCGCCAAATCTCACGATACGCGGCAAGGACACTCCACGAGTCGTACCATCCATGACGGTCCATTTCGAGCGGCGGCTAAGCTAGGGTTTACCCTAATTTGGCCTATTTAGGGCCCATTTTTAAGCCTAATCTCCTACTACTATAAATATATCCTTAGTCTATTAGGGCTTGATATCATATCTTTTGTTATTTCGTTAGGAGAGCAACTCCAAAGAGAAAAACTCTCTCCCTTTTGTTTTCTTTATTTTGCTTTGATCCTAAGATGTTGAATTCCATATCTATGGAGTAGTTTCTATAGCTTGGGGATAAATTGTAGGAGCATGGTTTAATCTATTTTCTTTGTGAGATTCTATAGTTTATCCTAATTTTGTGTTCATGATATTATTTTGATTGTTCTTGATTATTTGAACTGCATAAATAGTACACCACATATAAGCACACACTTTAGGCTATATTTATGTATGGTGCAAATGTCAATTCCCCATTGGGAAGAGAAACCTAGATGTTAGAATGGGTAACGGAGAACGCGTCTGCATGGGTGTGTGCACGGGGGATTCAAGAATGCTCTGACTTATTTGTTATCGCACCAGTCTTAGCTGACTTCGTAAATTTGTCTGAGAGGTCCCGGGTAGAGATAATGAATAGTAGCAAGCTAATGTGTGAAAGACCTTAGATCATAGATAAGGTGTCAATGACCCTTTGGCCTAATTGATAGGATCATTGGGAAGTAGTGCATTTGTGGTGGAAACCTTAGACGTAATCGCACGGGGGAAAATCAGACCTACACCAACAGTCAGACCTTGTTGTACTCCCCAAATTACGATGGCAGTGTCAATGAAGGGTTGCAAGTGCACCCATCGTGACAGAGATGGGGAAGTGTATGATATCGGCCACACCACGTGTTATGAACACACTATTAGGTTTGCCTGAATTTCTATGTGAATGAATCGAGGATCGAACCATTGGATTAACCATGTTGCTCAATGACTCCCCAAGTGCTTAGTTAAATAGCTTACTTTGTCTTTTTTATTTTTATGCTTATTAGTTTCTAGTTCGAAAAACCAACCCCCCCTTGCATGTTTGCTTTACTAGCTATTTCTTTCAGCCGTACGGATTGACGACCCGTAAAAGGTTGTGTTTTGGGGTGCATGACTATAAATTCTTATCTTTTCACCGCGTCCTCCACTTGGGTTAATTAGGTACAATTAACAACCCCGGGGGGGAGGCGGGTCAAAAATTTTGGCGCTGTTGCCGGGGATGCTATTTAGTCTAAATGTCAATTAGGCATAACGAGTTAGTAGAGTAGTTAGTATTAGCTTTTATTTTTTTTTAGCTTATGTTGTTGATTTTTGGTTGGAGCTGTTGTTATAGTTATTTTGTTACCTTTTTTATCTGTTTTCTAGTGTTGTATTCGGAAGGGTATTGTTGGCCCTAGTCTATGGTACACACCCATACCACTAATCTAGGCATCTTACACTACCCGACTGAGAATACAGGCGGTCGGAGGAGAAGGAGGTAAATAACTAAGGCACACGTTCAACTGATGCCTGAAGTGTTAGTAGAAGAACCGCTAACAATGACAGAAGAAAATTGTACCCTATGGGAGCTCATGGCACCTAACTTGGAGAATCAGCCACTATGCATTACCTTCCTGCCATTACCTTCCAATGTGAGCTATGAGCTAAAAGTGGCATGATCCATTTCCTACATATATTCCATGGATTGGTGGGGGAGAACCCGAACAAACATCTATTTGAGTTATATTTGGTGTTCACGAACAAGAAGCCCCCAGGAGTGTCCGAGGACGACTAAAACCTAAGAACCTTCCCATTTTCCCTTCAAAGTAGTGCCAATTATTGGCTCTACTACTTGCCACTGGGATGCATTGGTTCTTGGATTGATATAAGCGGAGGTTCTTAGAGAAGTATTTTCCTCTGCGTCCAAGTCGGCCGTGTTAAAGAAGTAATTATCGAACATCACCCAAGGTGCTACCAAGAGTATGTATGATTATTAGGAACGCTTCAAGAGACTGCTATCTAGTTGCCCCTACCATCTCTTCAAGGAGGAGGATTTGTTGTTTTATTTCTTTGAGAGGCCATGTGATGAAGATATGCGGATGGTAAACGCCGCTTGCAATGGTTCGATAGCAAACAAGAGCCCTAAGGATGCAATGGCCCTCTTCGAAGAAATGGCAAATGGTATGTGACAATTTGGAACTAGGTCAAGGGTTAAGTTTTTGGATGAACCCACACACTCACCTAAGTTGGAGGAATAATTCCAAGCTCTTTCTTCCATGATGAAGGAGCTTTTTCCAGGAAAAGTGCATCAAGTCCAAGTGTGTGGAGTTTAAAAACTTAACCACAACTCTGAAGCATGTCTCGAAGTCATAGATTATTTACAAGAGGTGGTAACAATTGACTACAACAACGGGGAAGAACCACAATTTGCTAAGGGTCAACCACAAGCGTTTTGGTGGAACCAAGAAGATGCAAGGCCAGACCCCTATGCAAACTCATTCAACCTAAGGTATCGAGATCATCCTAACTTTCAATGGAGGGAGGATAACCAACCTCAAGGATACCTGGGTGAACAAGATCCTCCTCAACCATATTCTAAAGGTGAAGGATTTTCTAACAATCATGCTTCACTCTAAAAGTCAGAACGGGATGAGATCTTAGAGACCATTGGTCAATTGGAGAAGAAACATGAAGTCATCGCGGAGAAGAAAAAGAGAGAGATTGAAGACCTTGATAATAGAGCTTTTTCCAGTATAAAAAAATCTTGAAGTTCAAGTCTAGTGCTACCTCAGTAAGCCGGCTTAAAGCCAAGGAGTCCGGAAACCGGAGATCAATCCAAGGAACGTGAGTGCTCTTAAGTTGAGAAGTGGAAAGAAAGTTCATGAGACCAAGAAGAAGATGATGCAAGAGAATGATAGGATAGTGGCGGCTACCAAAGCACACTTCGAAGAGGAGGAGATTGTCATCAAGGAAGCACCCTCCAAGGAACTTCCACCGTCTGAGGCACAAGTCACTATTCCGTCTTCATTTCCAAGTGCTTTGAGGGGATGGTCAAAGGTGGTGACCGATGATGCAAACATTCAAAAATTCTTTGATAATGTCAAGGTAACCATCCCTATCTTGGAATTAATTGAGAATGTGCCATCATATGCTAAATTTCTTAAAGTTGCATGCACAAAGAAAATATGTAGGCCAACTAAGAGGTTATAACATTTGAAAATGGGAGGAGTAACCATTTTGAATCATAAAAACTTATCTAAGAAATGGGATGACCTGGGAATATTTTCTATCCTATCTCTTTTGGTGGTAAACTTGTAGAACATGCCATGATAGATTTTGGGGCATCCATTAATGTTATACCGTTTAGTCTATATGGACGCCTAGAAATAGGTGAGCTTAGGGATACTAGAGTAATTTTCCAACTTGTCAATCATTCCCAAGCTAGTCCTCATAGACTAGTAAAGGATGTGATGGTGCGAGTTGGAAAATTGGTTTTTCCGTCGGACTTTTATGTCCTAGACGTGGCGCACAATAGAAGTACACCCCTAATACTTTTGGAGAGACCTTTTCTTAAGACGTCTAGGACTAAAATTTATGTCCACTTGGTAACCTTAACTCTAGAAGATGACATGGATAAAGTGGAATTTGATATCTATAAATCTAGGCATGATTCGACAAAGTCTTCTTTTATTTGCAAAGGTGTAACCCTATGTGCTGAGTATGATGAATCTTTTTGTATTACCAATGAGCATGGATGTTTAAATGAATCCCAAGTTCATGATATTGATGACCCCCTCCCCCCAAAGTGACATTCACAAACTCAATGTTAGCAAAAAACTGGGATTCATTTCTTATGACGGACAAGAGGTCCGAAGGTAAAGATGGCTCGTTGTAGAGACCTCTCCGCAACGATGTCATAATGGGTGGAGCCACCGATGGCATTCATGGAGACCCGTAGATAGGTGGTTCTAACTATATTGCATGAAAAAGGAAAATAAGTCGTGAGGGCAACAATAATATACGGTGTTTATTTTGCTTTCGTGTTTTTGGTAGTGATTAGATAGTTTTTGCACGTTCTTGTTTTGCTATGAGGATTTTTGAGGTGAAACACTTATTTGGATTGAAATTTTGAATTTGAAACTCGTGATTATGTTTGAACAGAATTAGATTTGATGGGTGACGAGTCTTTCAAAAAAAGAGGGATAAACTAAGAGTTAAGGAAAATTTTGGGTTGATGCCTCGTGCCAGGATGCTTGGCGCGAGGGGATACCTCGTGCCAAGGAGGTTGGCGCGAGGCTTTGTTTCGTGCCAAAATGGTTGGTACAAGGCTTTGTTTTGTGTCAAAAGTTTGGCGTGAGGCTCTGCTTCATGCCAGAATGTTTGGTGTGAGCCTATGGTTCGTGACAAGCATGTTTTGCGCATAAAACCGATTTTTCAATTTTTATTTGCTCCAACAATGTAAATTTTTGAAAATTCTGAATTTCAAACTCAAAAATGGATTTTTGGTTCAATAATTTTGGAATTCCCTAATTCCTTAGGATTTTTTAAAATACTTCCATTATCCATTGGAAGTAATTTATCTGTACTATTGTCCCCTAAATTGAGCATTTTAAAATTACATTCTTATCCTAATTGTACCTCCCTCCCTAGTCACCTAGGATGGAGCTCTAATCTCATTGTACATTTCTTCACATAATTCTATCATTTGACACATTCTTCCTTCTCAGGAAACACTCCCTCCCACACACACTTGGTGAAACTCAAAAAAAATTGAAGCTTTCTTCCAAAAATTAGCAATTTTTGCTCCTTCTTGTGTGGGTCTTACAAATACTAGCTTCAAATTTTGGGCAACCCATTGAACTCTTTGTTTATATGCTTTATTGACATTGTGGTGGTGTCATGAAAAGCATGTGTTTTTGAGAGATCTGTTTGGGTTTGTATGCATGATCTTGTGTTGAAGAAAGTGTTGGGTAGATTGATGTGCTATTATGCTTGAATGATGTGATCTTCATGTGTTGGGTGATTCTGGAGAGAGTGAATCTTAATTGCATGATCTTATTCGTGGGTTTGGTGTGAGCTTACGTGAGTTGTTTGTTTGATGGGGAATGTTCTTGTTTAAATAGCCTTCATGCTTAGATCATCATGTTTTGAATGGTTAGGCTATTTGGGAGAATGTTGTCTTGTTGGATGATAATGTAGACCATGCCTTGTTTATGATCATATCACCACTTTTGGAGAAGAAAAGTCCACTCGGGGTGAGAAGAGGAAGAAGTCGGTGAAGGGTGCAAAGCCCGACCCGACAACTTCCATTCTTTTCAAAGTTACAATGTTAATAAAGAATGTTGCGTGTAATAGAAATTATAAGAACATATTTTGAGGTGTAAGTTTTACCTCCAAGATATTTCTTGTCTCCGGGTGATTAACAAATTCTTCCATGAAGAGCATGATGGAGTACCCGCATTGCCACTAACCATTCTGGGTTCAGTAATGCACAGGAAAGGTAAATGGCATTACTAACCTTTTAACATAATGAATGGTGGGATGAAATGATAGAATGACTCAACTTAATGTTCTTGAATTTTCAAGTATAGTCGAGTGCTGGCTCTATCTTTCTCTTCTCCCTTTGGTATGTGCATGCAATCCTGTAAAGAAAGTAAATGAAAATAGTTACTTCTTCTCGTGTATAACAAAAATAGGACTTAATATTTGATTGATTGAAATACCTGGAAACGACCTTGAGTTCACACAATTTTATATCTTTGATACCCCCCGTCAAAGTGTCTAGCGTGAAAAACTTCTTTGTTCTGGGATGGATAATGATGAGGCACCAATGATCACCGTCAAAAAATTAGGGTAATGATTTACTGAAATGGAATAGGTTTGAAATGTAAATGTTAAATCTGGGAACAAATACCTACATTGTATGTAAGGGATGATTTAGAACTCAGCATCCGTTGCCTTCGTTGTATCCCAGATGAGGTTGAAACAAAGTTTGACCTCCTGCTCGAAGTCGGACAAGTTCTCACAGTTGCAAGGGAAAAATTGGACGCATCCTGCATTATTTTCCCATATTTGCTCCTAGAGGTGCCTATAACATTAATGATACTGAAAATGAAATACTAATTAATTTAAAATTTCACATAACGTTGTAAGGTCTAAAACTCACCCCATTCACACATTGATTTGCGCATTATCGATCCAGGTCATTGAGTGCAAATTCCTGAGTCCTTTCCCATACTGCACCAGAACATCTATTCAAATACCGCATGTGTAATGGTGTGCAAACATCGATGGTCTGAAGACTAGGAAGAACATGCAATCCTTATTCTTTATCATTTCTAAGATAACGGCATTTGCTTCACTTATGAACTGCACCATGATAGGACAATCTGCAGGTCCCGTTTGTTGATAATTTGCGGATGTAAAATTATATGAATTGATCACTTAAGTATGTAGAATTGAACTGTCATAGTTAATGAATAATAAAGGTACGCATTTAAGTGAAGCACCTATTTTTGTAGCCTCTTAAACTTTGGTCTTGCTGATGGCTTGAAATTAAAGCTCGATTGGGATTTTTTCTCAGTATCACCCTGTTACACAGATTAATGAATATGGTCATGTAAATATAATTGCATGAATTGAAAAATAATGTGTTACAAGAATGTACCTCATCGTCGGTGGTGAGAATTATAACCTCCTTGTCGTCGTCGTCCATATCCACGCCGGCATTGTCGTCATCGATGTCACTTGCTTGCTCATCTCTTGCCTATAGAAGACACTGGCCAATCCACGATGCTACTTAAGGCCTCTCCAACATTATCGAAGTAGTGGTCCACCGAGAGCAAACCCACCCTAGGACGGTAGACTGGCTCGCATACTCTCACGTGAGCAAAACTTCCTTGTTGGACATCCCGACAACGAGATACATGTCGCAACCCATGGGTGACCATTTTCTTCTTCCCAACAATATTTTTAATGTACAGAATCACGCGTTCTCTATCACGTTCATGAAAATTTTTAGTAAATTGATAAATTGGTTATCGTTATTTTAAGATGTGTAATTCAATGTAAAAAACATATATTCTTGAAAGCGTACCTCCTCATCTCCTTCTCCGTTGCTGGGCTCTTCACCGGACTTTGTAGCAGCTGCAGCAATGTCATCCATTGCCTTCTCGATAAACTTCTTGGAATCGTCAAGGCCTGGCAGAATCTGAACACCGCTTGCAGATGCAATGCCCTTCACCAATCGCTCGAGGTAGGATACAATGGCTTTCATGACCGTTTGATCACTAGATGGTCTCTTCTGGGCAGGCTTCTTGCTTAAGGAATTGCTACCAAACTTTCTAAGGGAAAGATGAGGAACAACTACCGATGTGGGTAGACCCGTCTGAGTTCCCTTGTACCTGCCCAGGTGATCCTTCTCCTTGGTGACTCTTATGAGAATGTCTTCACTCGCTTGCAGTACCAATGTTCCTTTTTTCCTTCAGCTCATTCAATTTCAATTGAAAAACACATAGGTAAGCAAATGTCCTTAAGAATATTGTGACAACCGATATAAAAATTAATTTAAGTTGTCAATTTTGGCATAACTTACAATGCCTGGTGCGATCTTCTGAACCTGTTTCTATGTGTATAACCTTGTCTTATCCTTGTTTGTCTCAATGTATACAAGAGATCTGTCTAGTGTGAACTCATTTTGATTGAGTTGTTGCTCAGTCTCCTCCTCAGTGAATCCCTTAGTGGTCAACTTCATTCTCTCTTTATCCTTCAGCTCCTCAGCCAAATTTTCAGGGATGTATCGTTTACCATTTCTTTCAGTGTGGTGGGTGTAATTCTTTCCTTCGTTGAGCTTGATATTTGTCTCTCTAAGCTTCTGATATTGCATTAAAAAATAAGTTTAATAGAATTTATGGGCAACAGAGTTCATAATAAGTATTATATTTTTTTATCATAACTGAAAATCCTGATGCCTCTGCCTCTTCTCAAATAAGTGTCATTTGTCTTCATCCATCCACTTGTACTTTTCCCATGCTGGCAGTCCTAATTTATTGATACCTTTGTCCACGTCATGGATGAACCTGTTTGCTACCTTTGTCTTCCAGTTCATATGTTGGTTTCTTGCCCTATTTGTACGATCCTTCTTAAGTATTTGAAGTTGTGTGTCCATCATTGGGGTTTCAATTGTGAAGCTCTCCTGAAACGAAACATATGAACATGCATGTCATTAATCATGTCTTCACTATGATAATACTAAAACAAAGATTTTTAAACTTCAATCGTAGAGAGTCTTACCAGAACATCCTTCCATGTCTCCTCCTTCACATCTTCAGGGACATCGTACCAGTGTTCGCAATGGCCAAATCTGATGTGGTGCCAGAAAGCGTAATTGCCATAAGTCTTCCACGCTGACCAATTCTTAATGCATACTACTTGATCTCCTCAGAACTCAAATGCAATAGGATTTGGTTTGTTGTGCTTTGCAATCATCACATACTGGCACGTGCTAGTTCCTCGTCTCCTCATATAACTTTTGATCTCAAACTTGTCCCATCCCTCTCCATTTTTTCCTCCAGCAATTGACAAGTCGTTGTCTGCTTCATTAATCATTGGCCTTGATTTGACAATACACTTTCCCTTTCCCTTCCCCTTGACAATTGGTGGTCTGGCCACCATTTCACCCGCATCTTCTCCCTCATCCCCTGAAATCACGTCACCGTGCGGTGCAAGTTCTTACTTCTCTTCACTAGTCAAATCATGTTGTTGCGTTGCTTCTTCCTCAAACTGTATCTTCAACGGTTTCCTTTTTGGAGAAGGTTCTTGTTCCGCCAAATCAACCTCATTATCAACCACATTGACCTCCTCCTTTTCTTTCCTACTGGTCGCTTACTCTTGTTGATTAATTTCCCCTTTTTCGGCAGTATCTACAACAGCAGAATAGAAAATTGAACAAAAAGTAAATAAAACTACATTTCAAATGGCATAAAAGTTCATATAACATGATATGAACTTGAACAAACAAGGCATGGAACTTGATACAACTATTATTGGATTCCAAAAATCCCACTAGAAGTTGATAGAACTTGATACCAATATTATTGGATACCAAAAATCCGCCTACAACCGAGCATATGTATCACTCTTGCCTAATGTGACTATCAACATTGTCACCAACCGATAAACTCAAGTACTACAACATATTTCCACCAAAAACTCAAAACTTTATATTCCCACATTTGTATTTTCATCCCATTCAAGGGCATCATTTCAAGTTTTACAAAATGAAAGGTTTTTGTTCATAGAGGAATTTTGTCGAACATGGGTTGTGCATAAGGGTTTGAATGGTTGTTTGAAGAGAAAATCATATTGAAACACATGCTTAACTCAACACATATCACTTACCTTTACCATTGAAACGATTGTGTTGCTTCTCTCTTCGCTTGAAAATTTTCCCCTAACCTGAGAACTTGTTGGTGAAAATTTTTCTAACTGTTGTACACCGGTATTGATACCGGTGTACCCAATAGGCCTACCAGTGTAAATATGCAAAAAAAAAGAAAGTGCGCGGGACTACTTTAAATAAAATTTGCTAGATCCAAGAGCATTTTGTTGAAAATATTTCTAACTCTTGTACACCGGTATGTAGATTATCTTTACCAGTGTAAAAAATTTCCCACCTCCAAAAATAACAAAAAATTGAAATAAGTTCAGTGCGCAATACAAAAAAAATTGAATTTATACACCGGTTATTTGTAAACTTACCGGTGTACAAGTTTATTTCTTGTCATGAATTCAATATTTCTATTTATTCAGTTTCAACCCCAATATTTTCGTCGCAACTCTAATTATTCAAATTAACGCATAATTTATGTAATTAGACATTGTACTAGTTGTTTCATGCTAAAATGGACTACGCATGGGCCTCGTACGTTGACTATACAAAGCATTGTTTTGTTTTATGTCATTTGCATTTTGACCTCAAATATTTTGTTTCACCCCGCCGACCACTATAACATGGGCCACAAAATTATTTTCTGATACACCATAGTTAATAATTAATGATTATGTAGTTCCTCGGGAAGTATAAATCCACTAATTTGATTTTCTACATTTCTTGCGATTAGGTCCCTGCAAATGTAACATGCGATTACGATATGTTGTGACACTATATAAATAATCAAATTTAATATTTTAAGCTTTAATCATAATTGCAATATAATTGTGTCCGGGTGGTGATTTGGTCGAAAATGCTAGTATGTGTTGTAGAGTAAACAACAAAGGTTTACTTTATAGTTTCAATGTGTAATCTGAATATCTTCCAAACTAACTACATGGTCCGAACCTGCTTCCATCCCCACATGTGAAACTTGGAAATACAAAATGGATGTTTGGGGTACCATTCGGTTCGATTGGATTTCAATTTCGATGAACGAGTAAACTTTTAATTTTTGCACTTTAGTCCCTCCAAGAATCTTGGAAGTGTCAAAAAGCATAATTGGTTCCACATATATACAATTCAATACATTACGATCATGTTCATCCATTTGTAGTCACATCAGGGTTATGGAAGGACTTGTAAAACCAGCAGTGAATGTTTCCACTATAATTCCCAAAACTGCACTATTGCCCACAAATTTATATGGGGGACCTCCATAGCTCCTAATCCTACAATGTTTTCTTATTCTATCCATTCATGTAATATAATAAACCACATAGACGTGGGAGATGTAAGCATTAAGGCCAATTGCGATTGATTTACAATTTATGCCAATCGAGAGTAATGCGATGTGAAAAATTACAACAAAGAGTAAAAGTTTTGAAGTCAACCCATCATTGGCCAAGTTATTATCGAAATGGAAAGTGTTAGACAGTCTACATGCAACAAAGTGAACGTTTGGTACAGAATCTTCCCTTCTTAGGTACTACTACAAGTTTCCTACAAGTAATAACGAGAAAATGGTTCGACATCGTTGTCTTCTCTTGTTGCATCACCATAACGGGTACTTATACCAACATCCATGTCATCCACACTTTCTCTGTGAAATTTAGAGAAATTTCCAACTGCTTCCACGACGTTAGGAAATTGATACGTCATAACCTTAGCCATATGGTCGAATCAAGATCTTTGAAACTTTAATTCTTCAAGCAAGTTTGCTACATCGACCTCCAAGGCACCAACTCTGGATTCAATAGTAAGGACATGCATGTCCGATGTTTGTCTGTAGAAAGAGTCTACACAAATTTTACCCACTGGTTTCCCAAATATATCATGTGGACGAGACTTAACTCCCACTCTTAAACAAAGGGCAGAGATGATATTGCAATAGGCATAAGATCTCATCTTATCCCGTTCCCTCTGAAACATCGGACATATTCAATGACTAATATTCCATCAAAGCTCCTTCTTTATTGCATACAAGAAGGTGAGGCAAAGTTTGTGGACTTCTGTGTTCACTGTGACTGGGTGGATTCTAGGCGCCACTAAGTGATACCACCCATTCATTTCCAGAGTTTGAGTTTTCTTAGGTATTTGTCTCCAACCTAGTTTGACCAGCTCATCTATATCGATACTTGGCCTAGTTACTGCCCTAACGATCTCCTTCTTAATTGGTTGTTGTAGAATGTAGTCGTCGTCACCTAGAAAATGGAGTGCTAGAAACTTGTCCTCATCGTTTGGAACATCAGGCAACCCAAACAAACCATTTATAGCTTCTGGTGTGAGAGGGACAGTTTTACCTCTACAATAGACCTGACTGTAGTTTAGGCCGCATTTCAAGTTTGCATAAAACTCACTTACAATGCTCATGTTGAATGGTTGCAGTGTCTCGTAGAATTTTTCCCACCCAAGCGTGCGGATAGTTTATTCAAATGGGGGAGATGCTTCAATACCCCTCTCAATGTGATGACGACATCTTTTGTATAATTCATGGACCAACCTAGCCTCCTCGGAGAAGAAGGTACCATCCGGGTTAGTGTGTGATGACACTTTCGGCATAGAAGGAGACGGTAAATGGCGTATCCTTTTCAAATTGAATTTGGGAGGCATTTCCTAAAAAACACATTGAAGCATTTTATCAAACATGTTACATGCAGGTCAAGGTATTTGCCATGTCACATTCTCAATGAATGTAGTTAAGATCCCAGTGTTAATTAATCATATGGAAAAAAGGTATTGAAGTTATTTACCTGACTCTATTGGCACCCTCGTTGGATTTCAAAAAAATATGGCCACTGAAGGAGATGGTATGGAGTGATAGATCTTAAACTCGTTTTCTGGAAATGGGGATCGGAAAGGGATTTAAAAGAACCCCATTTTTCAACACCGGTAAACTGGATATACTGGTGTAAGATTTGGCCTAAAGCAGCTGCTCTAGGCTGCTTTAAATGCATAAACAATTCACTTGGGAGTAAAAATAAAAAAATTCTAAGTATCCAGCACCGGTATTTTTACCGGTGAAAATCCATCAAAAAATCAGTTGTGCTAGCCTGCTTTAAATGTTAAAATAATTACCATGTTCAGACCCGAGAGGAACACGATAAAAAAATTTCTAACTGCCCAGCACCAGTATACTTACCGGTGCAAATTTCACAAAAAGCAACTGTGTCGGGCTGCTTTAAATGATCAAATAATTACCATGTTCATACTTGAGAGGAACACGATCAAAATTTTCCTATTTGTCCAACACTGGTATGTATACCGGTGTAAATTCATCAAAAAGCAGTTGATTTAGGCTACTTCAAATGGGAAAAGCTTACCATGTTTAGACCCGAGAGTAAAAAAACATAATATTTTTCTAAGTATCCAGCACCGATATGAGTACCGGTGCATATGTATAAAACAGAGTACCTCCTCTAGTTTTCTACATCGGTATATGGATACTTAACCCGTGTAGAAACAATGTCTCTTTAAAAAACGTAGATTGTAGCACATTTTCACCGATTCAATTAAAAAAACCAAATGAAAACACGGATCGTACCAAGAAATTCTAAAATAGTGAGGGGTCCAAATACATTACACGCTAATTCGTTTCATAATCAAATGATTTTTACACAAAACATTTGTAGAAAAACTGAAAATGGCGTGGAACTATCTCTCGCTTCCGCTTCAACACATTGTCACCACTTACTATTTTACCTCTCGTATTAACCCACAACCCATCACCATGAGAACGTCATCCTACCACAGGTCCCCCAACATCCTCCAAACCAGGAAATGCTGATGAAAACTCAGGACTATCAATTATGAGTGGTTGATCAATTTCCTCTTCAAAGTGAAACTTCTTCCCATGCAACACCACATGGTACTTTTCATTTGAAGGGTCCTTGATATAAAAAACCTATCGTGCCTGGGCAGCTATAATGAATTTTTCATCTTCATATCCTACACGATTCCAGTCAACTAATGTGAAGCCCATGGGTTTCTCAACTACAACATCGGAACCATGTTCCACCCAACGACACTTGAATACAACAACCTTGAACTCTATATAATCCAACTCCCAAATTTACTCAATCACCCCATAGAAAGGCATCACAGCAACAACCAGATGTTTATCTCTCTTGCTTTCCTGCCACATGGATTCAGATTCAATATATACACCACTATTTTGCGTCATGCTCTTCTCATCCTTCTCCAAAGTAGAGAAACTGAAACCATTAATGTCATAACCAAGGTACCATCTTACGGTGTAGTTTGGTTTCCTTGCAAACGCCCGTAGCTTACTGGGCATCCCTTTGACATTGCAACGATTGTAAAACTAATTTAAAAACCTTGAAGAATGCTTCATCTGTGTTTTATTCGAGGGCCAGTCTAGATGAATCTCTTCCAATAGGGAAACATGTTCTTCAACATATTTTGCGGTCTCGCTACCGTTACATAATACATACAGGTGAACTGTCATCAACTAAGCGTGAAAGGGTGTATGAAGCGTACCCTTAAACTGTGGAGTCCCATTCTTCCTTCCGCAGTGGGGTCCACCTTAAACACCAACCGTTCTTTTTCCAACCAAGTTTGATGTACAATACTTGATTATCTCCTCAGTGACGTACCTATGAACAATGGAGGCATCAGGACGACTACGATTATGAATATAACCCTTGAAAACAGCCATATGACGCTCAAAGGGGTACATCCTCTGCATTTTGACAGGCCCGCATATACGTATCTCTCTAACCAAATGTACCACTAGCTGCACCATGATGTCAAAGACTGACAGGGAAAATACTTCTCTAAAAGGCATAAAAAACAACACCCTCTCGCTCCAGTTCATCTAGCTGTTGCCGACTAATATTTTTCTTGCATATAGAGTTGAAGAAGAAACACAAGCGCATAATTGAAAATCTAACTTCCTCATCCAAACACCCTTGGATCGCAATGGGCAAAAGTTGTTTCATAAGGACATGACAATTGTGTGACTTCAAAGCTTTAAGACACAATTCATCATTCACAAACCGACTAACATTAGAGGAGTAACTAGACGGTACCTTTATTCCTTGGATGCTCTCACACACCGATCTCCTCTCAGCAACTAACAGATTGTAAGGAGCGGGAGGCAGATACGTTCACTTCCCTCTTACCTCCGGTGCCAGATCCAGCAGAATACCAAGGTCTACTGAATCTTTCCTTTCATTCAATCTATCTTTAGTCTTCCCCAGAATGTTTAGAAGCGTACTCTCACAAACATTTTTTTCGATATGTATCACTTCCAAACAATGGCGAACCTCCAAATTCTCCTAGTATGGAAAATCAAAGAAAATTGACCTTTTCTTCCACGGCCCGTCTACAATCCCACCACCATTGGATAACTTCTTACCAAGAACAACAGTCAATTTCTTCACCTTGTCGTGAATGGCTACACTAGTCAATTGTATGGGTGCCTTTCTTCTCTTCTTCCCACCAACGAATGTCGTGTTATCTCGCAACGTGTGCTTCAACGGTAGGAATTTACAATGACCCAAATAAACAGTCTTAGGCCCATTTTTCAACTGATAGTAATCTGTCTCATCCTCACAAACTGGGCAAGCCTTGTGACCCTTGACTACATACCCGGAAAGGTTACCATATGCCGGTAAATCATTTATGGTACAAAAAGCATCACATTCACTGTAAACTCTTCACCACTAAAAACGTCAAACAACCGACCATAGCACCTTCAAATCTTCTATCAAAGGAGCAAGATAAGTGTCTATGTCATTTCCAAGTTGTTTCGGGCCTAAAATCATAATCGATATCAACACATATTTCTCTCCATGCACAAATACGGGGGGAGATTGTAAGTAGCAAGCATAACCTGCCATTGAACTGTGTTTCGAGGACATGTTACCAAATGGGTTCATACCATCAGTACATAAAGCAAATATCAAATTCCTAGGTTCAGATGCAAACTTTGGATATATCATATCAAATTTCTTCTATTGTCCACATTAGTCGGGTGTCGAATCATATCATCATATTTACAACCTCCCCTATCAACGTACCATGCCAAGTTCTTTGAATCCTTATCATTTTTAAACAACCTTCTAAGCCTCGGAATAATTGAAAGGTACCACATACATTTGGCGGACACCCACCTCCTCATCGACACAACATGCTCTCCACCAACACCCACATTTCTCTTCTTCTTATAACGCGACACATTACATACCGGACAAACAATCTTATCCTTTAGGTCACCCCTATATAAAACACAACCATTCGAAAAAGCATGTATCTTTTCATACTCCAATCCCATCGGACACAAAATTCTCTTACAAAATTCTCTTAGTTTCATAAAGGTATCCGGAACCTCGTTTCCGGATGGAAACTTCTCATTAAAAAACTTAAGAAATTTATTCATGCTAGTATCACTCCATGACCCAACACCTTTCAAATTAAACAACTCCATCAAATACGACATGACCATGTCTTCCTTCTTGCAACCGGGATACAATGATCTATCCTTCTCACCTAGGAAGTAAGCCAAAACCTCGGGCCTCCCTCTAAACTCATTAAAAACCTCCTCACACATGTCATCCAACATAGAATCCCCAAAACACTCTCCCTGACTACTAACTCTCACTTTCGGTGGTGATTTTTCCCCATGAAAGGTCCACACAACATAATCTTTCGCAAACCCCCGACTATTCAAATGGAGTTTCAGGATGTCCTTCTTATCAGTACGAATTCAATTTCCACAATCACGACAGGGACATAACATTCACTTCTCTAGCATGTTCCAAGAACTCATCCACGAACATAATATATTCATCGCTCACCCTACTAACGTTGGCATACACATGCTGATGCCTCTCGATGATGCGATACAACTCTACATATCACTAATGTCCAACAATCAAACTTCAACACAATTAATACAATAGAATTTTTCATAATGACTTCCTAATCACACAACATCATAAATGCACAATATACACCAATATTCCACATTACAATTACAATATTCTTAACATGTCCAATACTATAGGAATCAAAAGTCATAGCCTTATAACTACAACAACCTTGAGAACAAATCACAAAGTAATATCTACAATTCTACCTCAATGGCCATCAAATGATCAAACACAAAATGTAAATATCTCTACTAACCAAAATCATACATGAAATCCTTGATATCCATAAATGTAATTCAAAAAAGGTACTTTGAAGGGTCTTCATTGTGGAGAATTCAATGCCTTCATCAATAAAAAAATACCATTGATGAACCTCTTCTTCCAAAAATCTCATTTTAACCCGCTAAAAAAATGGGGTAGGTGAGCATTTAATGCAATTTTCTACACCTGTATTTAGACTTTATTGTGCATTTGTAGCCTTTTAAACCGGTAAAATCCGTTACTTATGTAGATATTTAGCCAAAACCTGCATATTTTCTTGTCCTACACCAGTACGATCACAGTGCCGGTGCAAAAACAAATAGTTTTGGCGCCAAGTTTCTACAATGAGAAATTTTTTTAGCACTGATATTAAGAAAATACAAGTGCATGTTCAATTCCTACACCAATTCTAATAATAACCGATGTACAAATGCAAATTTTTTCGCATGTTTTTAATTCCTGCACCGGTAATTTCTCATTACCGGTTTAAAAAGTTGTCCTCTTTGCGCCAAATTAATAAAAAAGGAAATAAGTATACACCGGTAATCCTGTACTGGTGCACATGCTAGCAATATCACCGGTACAAATACCTATTCGGATAATACCAGTGCAAAATATTTGACGTTGGTAAACCGGTAGAACCAACACCGGTACAAAAATTGGTGAACTGTACACCGGTTGGCAGGATACCGGTGTGTATGTACTTATTTGCACCGGTACTGATGTTAATATGATAAATACCGGTGCAATTGGTTACACACGCACCGATATACCTGTACTCATGAATTTATACCGGTGCTTATGTATTTATTTTCCAATAGTGCTAAGACTTTGCCATAAAAAGATTGGTCTTAATTTAAGATGTTAAATAAATGATTGCATTAATTTTCTACATTCTCCAATTATTCTCTCTCGCTATCAATATAGGGAGCTAAATTTTCATTTCCTCAAAATCTCTATTTTAGAGAGCAATATGAAGAATCCGTTGGAGCAAAAAACCTAAATAAAATCTCTTAAAACAATATAAAAATCTATGTACATAGAGAATATATTGGACTAGCTCTAAAAGGGAAGGCTCTATTCTCCCACATATATTTTTGCTAAAAAAATTGAGTTGAACTGAATTGAACTAAAATAAAATATACACATTAAAAAATAGCAACAATATTAATGAATAAAATTGAATTTTATCTAATTAATTTTTTACCAATCTAAACAAAAAATGAATCGAATTAAACTCAGATAAGAAAATATAACCTAAAAGTAGCTCTAAATAGTCTTGCCAGAAAGGTTGTGGAAAAGTCCATGTAGAAGAAAAATCATAAAATACCAAAGTTTGGCACTTTTCACCTCAACCATTGGTACCAGAAAAGCAGGATCCCAAAAAAACGTCGCAGGTCATCATGTGAAGCTGGAAGCGGAAGGAATGCCTCAGATTAGACTAGAATAGTCCATCGAAAAAACTTGTATGTATAGCGACAGTGCTGTTTTTTTCCACAATTTCATCCGTTAATCTTTAGATTAGTTATTAGGTTAATGTATAATTTTAAAGATCGGATAAATTATTAGAGGTACGTCCCCTGTTTTTCTATGTATCCTTTTATTTTTATTACTAAACGGATAGGAATTTGCCAAACCCTTCGCCATCACAAGTGATTTTACTTAAAAAAGAAAAAAGAAAAAAACAGGATCCCAATTAGATAATTCATTTCATTTTATTTGTCTGCTCTCAAAAAGTCATTCTGGGATAGTTTTTCTTTGTCACTTGTCTAAATCCCCATACTAAAATACAGAAATACGTAATACACGACGGCACTGCGTCAAGTTTTCCCATTGATACAGGCAGCACCTTATTCCTTCACTTTGGCGTGCATCCATAAAACATTTTCGAATAGGGAAGAACGATACCCGTGTTAAGGGAAAAAAATGGTTTCTCCGAGCGTGGATCTGGTGAAGAGGGAAATCCCGGTGGAGCAAGGGACCCTCTTGCTTTCCGATGATGTTAAGACCGGTCTTGTCCTTGTTGACATTGTTAATGGCTTCTGCACTGTCGGCGCTGGAAATTTGGTAATGTTCTTGCATCCCTTCTTTTGCATTCGTTCTGCGTGCATGATCATTGCAAAAAAATCGGATCTTTTAATCATGTACATCTCGTATCGATTCGTGGGTTTTAAGGGCTGAGAAAATGGTTTCTAATTTTAACAACACTTGCTTTTTATGACACCTTGTTCATGTTGGAAGCCATTGAAATTTACTTGGCTTTTGCCCTTTATGATCCTTTTTGTCCTTTCTTTGTCTTTTTTAGTTTAACATAGATGGATGAAACATTTTCTGTACCTTGTGTGTTGGTTTTGGTTCCCCGGATCACGATAGTAACTTTTAGTCCTTATATGATCTCATTATGTGGGACTGATTGTTTGAGAGCTCAGAAGCAAGATTTTATTCTTCTTTTCAGGCATACATGTTGAAATTTCTATTGATTGAAAATCATTTGTATTTCCCCTTTACTTTGATACAAGTTTCTTAATTGGGCTTTTGAATGCTGTTAAACTCGTACAGGCTCCGGTGGGACCGGATAAACAAATTTCTGGGATGGTTGATGAGTCAGCTAGGCTTGCTGAGATATTCTGTGAAAAGAACTGGCCTATATATGCTCTACTTGACTCTCATCATCCAGATGTCCCTGAGCATCCCTATCCGCCTCATTGCATAGCGGGGACCGATGAATCCAAGCTAGTTCCTGGTACGTGATATTTGTTTTAACTTTTAGGTACACATTGAATTAGTAACTGACTGATTTTCCTTATTTTGAAAATTCTGATTCTTTGTTGTGTGATCTGAAGCATTGCAATGGTTGGAAAACGAGCCTAATGTGACTCTAAGGTGCAAAGATTGCATTGATGGCTTTATTGGCTCCATGGAAAAAGATGGTTCAAATGTCTTTGTAGATTGGGTAAAAACCAACGACATCAAAGTTGTAAGTGATATCTTATCTACATTTCGCTGCCATCTTTTTAAACGTGCAGGTTACAATTAGAATTATCTATATTGGGGTGGCCTTATGATCTGTGTTTTATTTTGTCAAGATCTTGGTTGTAGGGATATGCACAGATATATGCGTGCTAGATTTTGTTTGCTCTGCACTTGCTGCAAGAAATCGAAGACTTCTTACTCCTTTGGAGGAGGTTGTTGTTTACTCCTCGGCATGTGCTACTTTTGACTTTCCTCTCCATGTTGCTCATAACATGAAAGGCGCTCTAGCTCACCCTCAGGTAATCTGCCTTTACATGTTTTCCTGGGCTCTTGGCTGCAACACTTTTTTTTGCCTTTTCCAAAAGACAATGTTTTGGGGAATGGGGACAGGCAATGTGTGTGTGGTTGCAGCACTAGCAGAGGCTTAGCCCATGCACAATCTTGGGAATGAGCTCAGTACAGAGCTAACTTTGGAGAGTATAAAGGGCTGAATTCCAGGGGTTTTATTGTTAAATGATGAGGATAATCTATTTATGAATTCCAGGGGTCACTTTAGAAACCCTTAATCATCCCTGAGAGAGATCTTTATGTATTAAGCTACGACAATAACCCTTGAAGAAGACAATCACACACAAGATTTTTCACTACTGCCAATCTGCTTCTCTGACTTCATTATACTTTTCAGAACCTTTGAAGGTTCTGTTTCTTTGGTCAGAATGCACTTTCTTATCAGCTTTTGCACCTTTTCTAATGGCAGGAGCTAATGCACCATGTCGGCCTCTACATGGCTAAAGGAAGGGGGGCGAAGATAGTGAATGTAGTTGTGTTTGATGCACCAATGCAGAAATAATTTATAGTTCACCACTTTACCTGAACAATAGAGTTCACCATCATTGTACATATAGTGTTTATTAAAAAAAAGCTGTGGATCTATGTCCGGGAAGTCAGAAATAAACTGCTAAATATAGACTACCCCTGGTTGTGGCTGTGTATGTTTTGCTATGTAGTCTGGTGTACAACTCCTCGAAAATTCTGGTTTGGAAATTTGGTCCACTATTTTGATATAATGAAGCTGCTACTATTATCTGTTGTAACTAGTGTGCATCACATGGAACACTCCTTTAACTCGATTGTTTCTCTGATTTCCACACTCTACTTGCAACTTATGTAGCAAAGACTGGCCTTTACATAAGAAAAAAAAAATCATATGATGGTATATCAGATTTTATCTCTATTCATGCCATTCCTTTTATTTAGTGTATGATCATATTCCAGAGATGCTGTGGGAGGAATATCTTACAGCATTTGAATGCAAATTATTCAAATCAGCTGGATATGGATCCCAAACATGGTATTTTCTTGGCACTTGTTTCTTTCAACCTTAAAACTATAAATAGTGGAGGATTTAAGTTCATCAGCTGTATTCTACAACCATTTAAAATGTGCAGTGCTGATGTCCAAATCGATACTTTCAACATTAAGCACATTACAGTGCAAGTAAAGCTACAAGTAAGAGGAGATAAAAATGTTCAGAAGTACAGAATGATCCATATTCTGTAAAAGGGTAGAAACTATGTTGTTCTTTAAACATTATTGATGAGGAGAGAAGAATAATAAATTCAAGAAAGACAAAAGCTTAGCTATGAATACAACCTACAATAGCCAAGCTCTGAGGGCCTGGTATTTCTTACTAAAAGGAAATATTGAATGCCTCTGCTTTTTTAGTTTAGTTCCAAAGATGAAGGATCTGAGAGGAATCCGACTTCGACTTGAAGCGTGTCTTAGCTGTGGGTTAGCCCCAGTAAGCTCGAATTCATGGTCCAACACCTTAATGGACTTCTCAGTCTCCCCTTGTAATCTAGAACCATGATCAACACCTGCTTGAAGTTCATCATTTACCTTGTTTTCCTGTTTCATGTTCAGGATTTCGCCCTGGAATTTCTCTGCTTGATGGCTGGAGAAACTTACCTCTTCTTCCTCAACGCCTTCCTTCAAAGCAACGGTGATCCTCTCCTGAATGTTGCATAAGGATGTGAACCTTCTCTCAAGTTCATCTTTCAAGTACATACTCTGATCCACCCACACACATAATTCTGTCTGGATTTCTTTCAGATAACTGAAGGTTGCCCTTGCCTCAGATTTCAGGTTCCCCGTGCTGTCCTCAGATCTCCTCTTTTCCTTTAGCTTGGTTATCTCCTGCTGCAAATCTTGAACCGTGTTTTTGAACTTCTGCACCTGATGAAACAATGTGCTGAACCTTAACCAGAAATCGAGGTTCTCATCCAGTATGATGTCAATTTTCAACCTGAGCTTTTCTTCAATCTGTGAAATAGGCTTTGGCTGTTCCCTCAGGATCAGCTTTATATCTTCGTCTTTGCTGTCTGGCGAAGGGGCACCATTGGTTTTTGGTCGAGGATCGAGACTCACACTAGCACTGTTATCTTCTCCAGGATTTGCCTGGACATCATTCAACCTCTTTTGCAGCCGGTTAATTTCTTCATCCTTCTTTGCAATGCTATCCTTGAGACGTCTTATTTGCACTGCCAGTTCAAATTGCTGGTCCCTGTCCTTTTCTATGTCTCCAAGTTTCTTCTTCGTATCCTTGTAATTCCTGAGAATTGTCGTGTATTCTGTCAGCAGTATTTTCTCTTTATCCTAGCATATGCTGCCAGTTGAACTCTCTCTTTCCTTTTCTCCTCCTCTGATTTTTCTTTCGAGGTAGCATTTTCCTCCTCGACTTTACCCTTCTCTGTTACATCCAGTAATGCCACAACCTTTTTTACCACCTTCTCTTTAACCGCCATTGGCTTCCCCGGATTCCTGCACTTCCATGTCTTTCTGAGCTTCTAGTTTTTGTGCAGTGGCTTTCTCTGGCACTTCAATGTCCTTAGGATCTTCCTCTTTCCCTCTTCCACTGCTACTGAATGCCCCGGATTCCTGCAGTTTGTCTTCCTTCACATCTGGCTTCGATGTAATGGCTTTTTCACTACTACTGGCTTCCCCGGATTCCTTCACTGCCTTCGACGTATTGTCTCTTTCACTGCTACTGGTTTCTCCGGAATCCTTCTCTTTCATCTCCTGCGGATCTTCTGGTTTCGATGCACTGCTACTCACTTCCCCAGCTTCCTTTATTTCTTGTTGTTTCGAGGTATTGGTTCCTCCACTGATTCTTGCTTCCCCTGATTCCTTCGGGGTCATCTCCTTTGGTTCTTCTTCTCTCGAGGTACTGGCTCTTTCCCCGTACTCCTTAACTTCAGTGTCCTTCACATCATCTTGGTTCGATGTATCGGCTTTCTGACTACCACTAGTCTCCCTGGATTCCGCAACTTCAATGCCTTTTGGATCTTCTAGTTTTAGTGTAGCGGTCATGGGGGTCCTAGGAGTGCCAACCTCTTCGTCAGGTTTCACAGTTTTCAGCTTCTGGGACAGCTCTTGAATACTGGATCTGGCTTCAGAAAAGTCGGACCGAAGACTGCTATTTTGCTTCTCAATCTCGTTGTTTAGATCTTCAACTCCATGCAATTTCTCCTCCAACTTCTTGACCTTGACACTCGAATCCTGCACATCATTAACCAGGCTTGCTTTGTCTCCCTCCAGGATGCGAATATGCACGTGAAGATCATCAGCCTCTGATCTCATTTTACCAATGAGAACAGTTTGAGATGACACTACAGATTCCAGGTTGATCACCATGCTTCTGAAACCTTGGGCCTCCTCTAAATTCATTAACAACCTCCTCACACATGTCATCCAACTTACCATCCCCAAAACACTCTCCCTCACTACTAACTCACTTCCGAGGGTGATTTTTCCACATGAAAGGTCCACACAATATAATCTTTCGCAAACCCCCAGCTTTACAAATGAAGTTTCACCATGTCCTTCTCATCAATACGAGTTTGATTTCTACAATCACGATAGAGACATAATATTCGCTTCTCACGACTAAATGCATGCTCCAAGAACTTATCCACGAACATAATATATTCATCGCTCACCCTACTAACGTTGGCATGCACATGCTTACGCCTCTCGATGACACGATACAACTCTACATATCAATAAATCTCCAACAATCAAACTTCAACACATTTAATACAATAGAATTTCATGACAACATCCTAATCATGCAATATCATAAATGCACAACATACACCAATATTCCGCATTACAATTACAACATTCTTAACATTTCCAACATCATAAAAATCAATAGCCATAGCATTATAACTACATCAACCTTGAGAGCAAATCACAAACTAATAGCAAAAATTATACCTCAATCATCATCAAATAATCAAACACACAACAAATATATCTCTACCAACCAAAACCATATATGAAATCATTAATATCCATAAATGTAATTAAAAAAAATGGTACCTTCAAGGATCTTCATTTAGGATCATCCAATGCCTCCATCAAAGAAAAAAACACCATTAATGAACTCGTTCTCCCAAAAATCACATTTTTAACCCGCCAAAAAAGAGTGGCGGGTGAGCATTTAATGCAAATTTATACACATGTATTAATATTATATCGGTGCGTATGTAATTTCTACATTGGTACACAAAGTGATCAGTGTAGATATTTAGCCTTTTGGTGGGTTTTTTGGTCATGTGCACCGGTAAGTTCATATTACTGGTGTAAAAATTTTAGTATTGGCTTCAAAATACTAAAAAAAATACAATTGATATAAACCGATAATCCAGCACCGGTGCAATAGTCAGCAATTGCACTGGTCATAATAACCTACACATATACTACCGGTGCAAAATAAGGGTTAATCTACACCAGTTATATATGTGACCGGTGTAGATATATAGCCTTTTGGCGGTTTTTTTGGACATATGCACTGGTAAGTTCATATTATCGGTGTCAAAGTGTTACTTTTGGCGCCAAAGTACTAAAAAAATACAATTGGTATACACTGGTAATCCAGTACCGGTGTAATAGTGAGCAACTGCACCGGTCATAACAACGTACACATAAACTACCGGTGTAAAGTCGGGGTTAATCTTCACTGGTTGACTGTTTACCGGTGCATTTTTATTCGATAGCACTAGCACTGGTGTTTACATGATTTTTACCGGTGCAATTGTGTACATTTGCACCGGTATCCTATGCTCAGGAATTTATACTGGTGCATATGTACCTGTTTTCCAATAGTGAACATCGAGAAGTTAGCTAAAGCATCCATGGTGGGACCTACGACATCGGAGGGTAGATATGTATGGCTTTATGGTGGAGCGAGCACTTGTAGTTTCATGGTACTTCTACAGCTGGAGCGCACCGCCATTTACCATGACACATGCTTATATGAGCTATTTATTGAGCTGGACTGGAGATTTGAGAGAGATTTCTACAAAGTTTTAGCCACCCCGGAGATAAATGTTGAAGAGGCCGAGGGTGAGAGCTCTTCGAGAGCACCTCTTTGTCATTCTCGCGTATCCACATGCATTATGGACCAATTGCAATGTCTTGGGGGAAAAATTTTCAAACTCTTCCCAAATTTTGCAAGAGGTCATCCAAGCAATGGGAGAAATGCGATCACAATTGGTGGAGATGAGAGCGAGAATGGACTCCATGGAGGCCACGCTTCAAGTAACAAGATATATTAAGAGGAGCTTCACGAGTCACGAGGATGAAGGCCCTTTGGGGCCACAAGAGTGAGTATCACCATTTCACCCTACCTCATTTATGTTTTGACATGATTTTTGTGCATTGGAGACTATGCATTGGTTAAGTGTTGGGAAGGAGTAGTGAGCACTTAGGGAGTCTTCATTCTTGAATTTCCTCGGTGCATTTCATGATTTTCATTGGTAGTTGTTTTTCTTGTTTGAAGGGTGATTTTGGTTTTTGATTGTTGAGGGATGGGTTTGGATGACATTTGGTGGCATGACATGCTATGCTAGGGTTCCTAGTTTGCATGGGGTAGGTTGTTTTTGGATATTAGTGGTGTATTTTTGTGTTTGATCTTATCTTTTGTAGCATGAAACCCACTTTTTGGGCAATTTTGTGCTACACCAAAAAAATTGGAAAACTTGAAAAAATGAAAAAAATATATATATAAAAACATGGACAAGTCGAAACCCCAAAAGGGCGAATTGGGTAATATTAGGTAAAGCCTGGATAGGTCGAAAAGCCTAGGTAAAAATGAGAGGTTAGGCCAGGCCAGGATTACGAGCCTAGGCAAAAATGAGAGGCCGTGTGGAAAAAATGTGAGAAGTGAGTACCCTTTGTGTGTTAAAGCTAGGATGAAAACCCGAAAGGGCTCCTAGGCAAAATGAGAGAAATTGAGAGAAAATAAAAAACTAGGTTGATGATGCATGCTTCCGCGATGAATTATTTTTGAAGACAACTCTTTGATTGCTTTGGGATCATTTTGGGAAAAGTAAGCTACCTTAACACTAGTATCTTTTTGGCTTACCTTTTTCCACATTTTACTTTTGAGTGATTAGATTGCTTACGTTTTTCGGGAAGTGTGAGAGTTGTGAGATTCTTACTCTTTTGGGGGAAACATGGTAATCTAGGAATAAGTTGAATGTCTCGGTTAACTTATGTCTGCACACTACATTTCGTTTGATTATTTGTCTTGTTTTTGTTTACTAGAAGACGAGTAAAGGGTTAAGTGTGAGAGTCTGATCTACTTCATTATGTGTGCGTTAACCGTTGCATTTGGTATAGTTTTTAGCTAGTTTTATTTGGTAGATTGCTAGTATTAGTTGTGTTTACATGACAAGGGATTTAGATGGTCATGTTTGGTTTTCTTGTCTAAATCCTGTGTTTTGTAGACTTAATTGGTACTTATAGACATCTCGTATCCACGGGCTCCTTTATCTTCCTTGTGATCATTTTTAGTAGGTCACACGTGGTTACTTTTTGTTTCCATTCTATGTGAAAGATGTACGTAAGGGCGGTAGAAGATATTGAAAGTCGTTCTCAAGGACGGTAGAAGAGATGAAGGACATTCACACTAGAATGGTAGTAGATGAAGGTTATGAGCATCAATGCATGGTAGAAGGAGATTGATGCAAAAGATAGGCGGAAACAGAGTTCAGAACAGCTAACGAAGAAACAGTGAATCTTGGTCCGATGAGTTGGGCTTAAGTCTGAGAACGATCCGAAAGAATCAAACTTCAAGGCTGGATCCACTGGATTCGTCTTCTCGTGAACTACAATATCAACTACTAAAACTCTCAAATCGGACTAACGCTTCACCCCTAGCGAAGGGAACAAATTCAGCTGGCTGAGGCACAAATGGGTCTACACAGGCCGTGCATGGTTGGCACCAATGGCCCCGCCAAAGGAGTAGCCAACGATAAGAAGACCATCACAAGGCTATGGCGCGACCTACGCCAGACGTCACGATCTGCAAGCACGAGACTATGTCCCACTCTATACGGCTACGTATTGGCACAGGATGTGCCATTTTTACGTCTTGTGTCGTTCCATGTCCAAAATACTAAGATCGGTCGTTGGGGTGTGGGAAATCACATGGCCTGTGCCAAAGTTCTGATCAGAGCACCATTCCTAATCACGGCTCGCTCCACAGGCCACGGGCGCGTATTGGAAGTTCCAATTTCAGCACTTTAATGGCATCCCGCGCTAGAGAGACATCACAACCCACACCAGACTCTGAACCCCTGCGCAATTTGAAGATCCACACCATGCACCAAAACGGGAGTCCTGAGCCACATGAAGAGGCACGACCCATTCCAGATCTCACCCCCACGCCAAGGACACTCCACGGGCCGCACCATCCATGATAGACTGCGCCGGGCGGTGGCTGAGCTGGGGTTTACCCTAATTTGGCCTATTTTGGGCTTATTTTTTGGCTCAATCTCCTACTACTGTAAATATAGCCTTAGTCTACTAGGATTTAATATCATATCTTTAGTTTTGTAGTTATGAGAGCAACTCTAGAGAGAGAAAAACTCTCTCCTTTTCTTTTCTTTTCTTTATTTTGCTTTGATCCTAAGCTGTGGAATTCAAATATTTATTTGAATTCCATATCTATGAAGTAGTTTCTATAGCTTAGGGATAAATTGTAGGAGTATGGTTTAATCTATTTGTTTTGTGAGATTCTGTAGTTCATCATAATTTTGTGTTCATGATATTATTGTGATATTCTTGATTATTTGAATTGCATGAATAGTACACCACATATAATCACACTTTGGGCTATATTTATATATGGTGCAAATATCGATGCCCCCTCGGGAAGAGAAACCTGGATGTTAGAATGAGTAAGGGAAAACGTGTTCACGTAGGTGTGTGCACGGGGGATTCGAGAATGCTCTGACTTATTTGCCGTCGCACCAGTCTTAGCTGACTTCGTAAAGTTGTCTGAGAGGTTCTAGGTAGAGATAGTGAATAGTAGCAAGCTAGGGTGTGAGAGACCTTAGATCATAGATAAGGTGCCAACGACCATTTGGCCTAATTGATAGGACCATTGGGAATTAGTGCATTCATGGTGGAAGCCTGGGACGTAATCGCACGGGGGAGAAACAAACATACAAAAATGGTTGGACCTTGTTGTACTCCCCTAATTACGTGTTGATGGAGGGTTGTGAGTGCACCCTCTGTGACAGGGACGGTGAAGAGTATGCCATCGGCCACACTACATGTTATAAACACTCTATTAGTTTTGCCTAACTTTCTATGTGAGTGAATCGAGGATCGAACCATTAGATTAATCATGTTGCTCAATGACTCGCCAAGTGCTTAGTTAAATAGCTTGCTTTGCTATTTTACTTTTATGCTTATTAGTTGCTAGTTTGAAAAACCACACCCCCACATTGAAGAAAGTGGCCTCCGGTCATGAGGCAGAACTGAGGGGGAGCTGAAGAGTCGCTTGAAGGAGCTTGAACATTAATAGTCAGAGGCCCAGGCATCCGTCGAATCACTGACCAGTGAGAACGCTAGGTTGGCCAGCCTTTGTTCTACCAAGAAGCAGACCTCCGTCTTCGAAGCTTACACCAACAAGCTTCTGAAAACCAAAGGGTTTCAGGACTTCTTCTCGTCCCTCTCCAAGGTCTTGGTAAGGCTCACTCGGAACACTTTTGCTCAATCCATCTGCAAGGACCTCCTCTCCAAATATTCTACCATGGTGGACTTCCATAAGAACAACACTGAGTAGGAGCAGCTGGACCACCTCTGGTGGAAGTCCATTCAGGATGTGGGTCTCAAACTCCCAATGCTCGATCACTTGAAGACCCTTGAAAAACATTTTTCCGCGGAGGAGATCTATAGCATGAATGTGGACAAGGACAAGGATGAGGGCCTCAAAATCCCATTATCTTGGTTCAATATTCTCGAATTGATTCATGTCTTGGTACTGTGGAGAGAGCATCTTCTGCTATGAAAATTGTAAAGACAGATTTGCACAGTCGCATGAGAGATGAATTGATGAATGATAGTCATTTTGTGTACATTTAGAAGAGGATTTTTTTCAGCATCTACAATTAATGCATTCTACTACGTTTTCAAAACATGAAAACTTGGAGAATGTAATTGTCATCGCTTCCTCCTAGAAATTAGGTTATCACCGTTAAAATAATATCTCTAGGTATGTTAAGAATTTTATTGTTTATCATGTTAATTTCAAATCTTGAGTATTATCATGTTTTATATTTTTTTAATTAAAATTTCTTAACCAGCCCCGCCACAAAAGTTTCGTGGCTCCCCCCTGACTCCAAGTGGGTTTAATATCTCTAGGATGTGCTTGTTAACCTCATCGAACATCTTGGGCCAATAGTATCCAGCTAGCTGGAGCTTCTTAGCTATTGATCGAGCCCCTTGGTGATTTCCGCAGACTCCTTCACGAGTCTCACATATCTGGTAGTCAGCTTTTTGGGGGGCCATGCATCGAAGAAACGGCTGCAAGTGACCTGGAAAATAGAGTACATGTTCATGGATCACATATTTAGGCGCTTTCAACCTAACTTTCCTTGCTTCGATGGTATTTTCGGGAAGAGTGCTGTCTCGAAGGTAGCTCATAATAGGCATTATAGACAAATTTTGTTCTTCCACCATCATTACCATTGTTTCTTCTTTGAATTTATGCTTACTCAGCGTTTCCACCATTAAGTGCCCTTGGTATTGTAAATCCAGGTCCGATGAAGCTAACTTGCTCAGGGCGTCGTCCTTGTGGTTTTTCTCTCGAGGGACTTGAGTGAGGGTGTAATAGTGGAAATGTTCAAGGAGGGGTTTCACCACTTCTAGGTAACGTTGCAAGCTTCTTTCCCTAGCCTCATATCCCCCTTGACTTGAAGGACCACGATTTGGGAATCGCTGAATATTTCCAATCTTTCAACTCCCAAGTCTTTGGTTATTCGAAGGCATGTGATCAGTGCTTCATATTCCACTTCGTTGTTTGTGGCCTTGAATTTAAAGTGTAGGACATAGGGATAATCTATCTTTTCAGGCCTCGTGAGGAGGACTCCAGCCCCACTGCCTCCCGAGTGTGATGATCCATCAACACATAGTTTCCATGTTTCATTGGATTCTTTTGCATCGTCTACCACAATTGGTTCTGTGGTTTCGATGATGAAATCAGCTAAGTCTTGGCCTTTAATGGTTGTTCTTGGGTGGAACTAGATATTGTGATCCCCCAGTTCGATTGCTCACTTAATCATTCACCCTATGGCATCCGGTTTAAGGAGCACCTGCCTAATTGGATGACTGGTGTACAAGATGATCTTGTGGCTCTGGAAGTACGGCCGGAGACGTCTTGCTGCATGGACTAGTGCCAATATTAACCTTTTGAGGGCAGTGTATCGAGTCTCTGGACCGTGCAATGCCCTGCTTACGAAGTAGATCAGGTGTTGGGCTTTGCCTTTTCCTTTACCAGAACAACACTTACTGCTAAGGGGGATGCTGCGATGTATAGATACAGATCTTCCCCTATGTTTGGTTTCATCATAGTGGGCAAGATTCGTAAGTGTTCCTTTAAGTCTCAGAAGGCTTTGTCCTATTCTTCTGTCCATTAAAACTTTTTAGCTATTCGAAACAGATCAAAGAATAGAAAATGTTTCTCTGCCTCCTTCGAAAGGAATCGACTGAGTGCAGCCAGCGATCTTGTTAGCCTTTGGATGTCTTTAACTATTTGGGGGGAGGGGCTTCATGCCTATCAAAGCTTTTACTTTATCGGGGTTCACATCGACCCCCTCTCTGAGACCATGAATCCCAGGATTTTTCCAACTCCAACTCTAATCATGAATTTAGCCGGATTCATCTTTAGATTGGCTTCTTGAAGCCTCTGGAAGGTTTCTTTGAGGTCTAACAGGAATTGGTTGTAGTTTTTGCTTTTGACTACCATATCATCTACTTATATTTTCAATGTTTCTTCTGATCTATTTTTCGAAGATCTTATCGACCAACCTTTGGTAAATGGCTCCTACATTTTTTAGATTGAATGGCATTTTCTTGTAGCAAAACGTCCCCATGTCTATTACGAAAGACGTCTTCTGCTTATCCCCCTCTGTCATGAGTATCTGGTGGTAGCTCTTATGGGCATCGAAGAAAGCTAACACCTCATATCCTGCTATTTCTTTGACCATTACATCAATGGAGGGTAGAGGATAGCTATCCTTGGGGAAACATTATTTGAGATCCGTGAAATCTATGCACATCCTCCAGGCCTCATCCATTCTGGATAAAATACTTCTTCTATAACCTCTGCTCGAAGAAGTTTTTGCACTTTCTCCTTTATGGCATCCGCGCTTTCAGAGGAAAATGACCTCCTTTTTTGTTTAATTGGCTTGAAGGAGGGATCCACATTTAGCCTGTGGACCATCAGCTATTTAAGTACCCCTGTGAGGTCAAAGGTATTCCATGAAAACACATCGACATAGTTGTCCAAGAGGTCCTTCAGCTTCTCTTTCATTACAAGTGGCACCATTTTTCCCACAGATATCGCTCCTTGTGTTCGCACGGTCATTGGCTCCATGTTTGTAGGTTCAACTTCTCCATTTACCGAGGCCACAATGTCCTTCTTCTTAGCTTCTTTTAACGCTATCACCAAACAACTCATGGCTACAGGTTTGTCCCATATTATAATTGTTATCCTCCTCTTGGTGATGAACTTTATTGTCAATTTATAGGGGGACCAGACGGCCCACGCCTGGCACATCCAGAGCCTTCCCAGTATTACATTATAGAGGGATACGACATCGATTACTACAAAGCTACAATCGATCATAACTTCTTTATCCCCATCCACCACTTTAACTGGGAGGGTTACGAGCCCTAGGGGAGTATTGTTTTCCACGTGAAGTTGGATATGGGGGAGGTTGTTCTCCTCAAACTTTCACGCCATAACCCCAGGTGATTCAAGCAATTGGAAAACATCATTTCTACTCCACTGTCGTCATCCATGAACATCATTTTGACATAAAAGTCTCTGATAGTTGCATGGATTACCATCAGGTCCAAATTAGGGGTCCAGCTGGGTACCAGGTCTGCTTTCGAGAAAGTGATCGCTTCTTTTTCTCAAAATCGCTTTTGGCAGGGTTCTCTGGGGGCCATATACCGGGATTGTACTTTGATGATGGTGTTCAAAGATTGGTCACTCACCATCCCATTAATGAAGTTGATCACCCAGTTAGCCTCGTCCCTCCGGTTCCTATCCGGTCGAGCTTCGGCATCAGGTCTGATATCTTCTCTCACCTAATTTCTAGCTCCCGACGTTTCCCTGCTGTTCTCTGCTGCCTTGATTGGCTTCTTTCTTGTTGCCTTTCATGCAGCATTTTCCATATCCTCCCTTCGAGGAGGATTCTTTTCTCGGTCTTTTGATGCAGTTCGGGAGCAAACCTTCTCTTGCACATCTTTCAATTTCCTTCTTTATGTGGGTGCATTCGTTTGTATCATGGCCACACTCTTTATGGTCATCACAGAATTTGGGCAAATATTTTTTTCCAGGGTAATCTTTTCATGGAGGGGGAGTTTGAAACAGCCCCTTGTGGATGGAGTGTATTTCTACTAGGGACTTAGTTATGGGAACATAGCCCTCAAAACCTTTTTTTTAAGCTCCCAACCTTTTTGGTCTTAATTATGAAGCCTTAGATCCCCTTTCACCCCACCTATCTCCCCTCGCTTTCTCTTCGTGGCTTCCTTGATCTTCGAATGCTGTTCCACAATTTCTTGTAGTTGCTGCAGGGTTTCTAATTTCTTCGAGACCAGCTTCTTGTACAAGTCGAGGTTGGACATTCAATTCATGTAGCCAAGGATCCCTACATCCTAACTGCGACTGATTACATTGAGGCTCTCATCCACATATTGATGATAGAATACCTTCATTGATTCTCTAGGCCTCTGCCTGCTTTGATAGAGTTCAATCAGGGTTTTTGTAAATATTTTCTTTTGGAAGAACTAGCCCAAAAGGGCCCTACCAAAATCTCTGTACAAATGTAACGACCCCATGCCTAGCTTGTTAAACCATTATTGGGCTTTTCCTTGGAGGTAGCTTCTTACAAGTTTGCACGTCAGCTGCTCGTTGAAGTTCCTCAAATTCATCAGACTGGGAAAGGTATGTATGAACTCCCTGGGGTTCACATCTCCACTGTACGTGGGGAGTCCCCCGGGTGGTTTTACGCCGATGAGCCATGGAGTGGCTAGGATCACAGGACTGAAGGGGGAGGCTGCAACTTGACCCAAAGGCCCAATCAACCTGTCCAGCTCCCTCGTTAAGGCATCGCTCAACTCACCTCCCATCTGCGGATCTCCGTTTTAACTTGGACAGAATCAAGCGTCAATGCTAGGGATCTGGTTTGAGGCTATCTATCTGGACCACAATTTTCCCACAACGGAGTGTGATATAGCTGCTGCTGCCCCTGATGGTAGAGGTCATATAAAGGGATATCCGGTCGGGGCCATAAATGCATCTAGTTCTCGATGCCTGGGTAATGTCCTATTGGCCCAGCCATTGAATAAAGGATTGCCTGGTTCAAAACGTGAGGTACCAAAATAGGCACTGAATATGCTAACATTTGACCCATACTAGAGAACGTCGGTTGGGGCTGATCTTGGGCCCCTATCCCCATATCCACTTGGTAGGATGTTCTTGGGGTGGCCTGCAACTGGAATCTTGTCTGCAATGCCAAGGGCATCGAAAATAAGGGCACCACCTGCTGTTGGACCATCCTCTGATAGAACATTTGAGGCTTCACCTGATAGCCAACCGATTTGAGGGTTTAAGCTAGTTGTGCTAAGTCCTGTTGTGATGGGGGGGAACGTACTATCTGTTCCCCTCGTCACTTGAGCAACTTCCCTCATGGCTTCTGTTTGCAAATCTACCGTAGCTTCTATGAACTATGGCTCATCCTTCTTTAGTCGGTGCGCCTAGCTTTACGACATAAGGGCTTCAACGCCTCCTATCCAGGGCTCAACGCTGACCTTCCTCTTTCTTGGAGGTACGCCAACTTCTATCTGAGGCCCCTCCAACACCCTTGTTGCCTGGATATGGTCTTGACCTACTGATGTGCCTATTTTATACGGTTATATTAGGACTTTTGAATTAACTTTTGTACACTTTTGTGCTCTAAATGTGACATTTTGCCTTGAAATTATCTAAGGAGGGTTAAAAGCGACTTTTACATTTTTATCACTTCTTAGAGAATTTTGTGTGACAAGGTAATTTGTTTGAAGACTTTGAAAACTTTGAAGACTTTGAAAACTTTGAAGACTTTGAAGACTTTGAAGAATATCTTTGAAGATTTGAAGACTTGGATTTGAGCTTTTTGAAGATATGAAGAATTGAAGAAGTGAAGAGAAGAGAAGGATATAAGATATAAAAGAGAAAGAAGAAATAATGCTGGAATTTGTGTCCGTCGCGACACACGATGGTTCGTCGCGAGCACGTTGCGACTCGCGATGGATGAGTGGTCTGAATTTCTTCTTGATTTTTGTGCTATAAATACTCCCCTTATCCTCTCCTCTTCAACAGCTTTTGTCCATTTCTTTCTTCTACGTTTTTGGGTGTTAAAACCCTAGGTTTTCTCTTCTTTCTTTTCTTAGTTTTTGTAGATTAATTATGTCTTTTAGTTCTCTAGCTTAGTTTTATCTTGGGAGAAAAGGATTGAAGCTTCCATTTCTATGTAGTAAGAACCATTATATCTATTTATTTGGTGCTTTTGCTATTGTGCATTTATTGAGCTTTGAATGTGAATTGTTAATTGCATTGATGTTGTTGGAAGCTTGAGTATATGAATTGCTTGTATGATTACTTGTTAGGGTTGGGAGAAAGTAGCTAATTCCCCCATCTTTTAATGTGGAATCCAAGAGCATGAGTTAGTGCTTCTTAAATAATGTTGGTGTGTTGATAATTTCTAGATGAATGTGATGATGTTGAACTCGTTGTCATGTTTGTTTTAGGTAGCAAATGAGAGGTCTATGAATGTCGATCGTTGTTGACTAATCTTGTGTAAATGCATGAATCGGTTAAATGCTTATACACGGTGTAGTGTTTATAAGTGTTGTCAAGCTTGTTGATTCTTCGTGCTAAATGCCATCAATGGGATACTCTTAGTACTAAGGGAGTCATTGGTGAGGTTTGACAAGAGATGTCAAATTCACTCTTGCAAACTACTATCTAAGAAGGATGGAAGATTTATCTTCACAACATGTAGTTGAAGTATGAATAGATTGTTTCACTCGTTCTTGGAGCCTTTATTATTTAGCATTTATATATTCGTGATGCTATGTTTTACTTCATTTATGCCATGGGTTGTTTGAGAATAGGAAGTGTTTTTATGATTGAAGTGTTCGGGTGTTAGGAAAGTGACGAATTCCTTAGCTCTTTTGCATGAAAATCTATGAACATGAACTTAGAACTTCTTGTGCATAATGTGTTATGATTCTTGCTAGATAAGTATGTTAAAGTTAAGTCAAGTAATGAATGTGATAGAATGAGTGAATGGTTTAATGATCTACATTAGGTTTGGAAGTGGATATCAATTGCCCCCAAGGCTTTATCTTTGTAGTTTTAAACCCCCTTTTCTTAGTTTGTTTGATGATTAGCCTAGTTACTTGGCTTTGCTAGTTATCTTGTCTTTTTAATTTCATAACTTAGGACCACCAAACAACCCCCCCCCCCATTTACATGCTTTTATATGTGTACATATATCTACTCCTAGCCTAATATCAACCTTTTGTGCCTAAACGCTTAGGAAGATCCCTCTTCTTCGTGGATGACCCCGACTTGCTGCTATCTACTTAGTTGTAGATAGTTAGCATTTAGGGCTTATAAATATTAACTTTGAGAGGTACGACGATGACCTCCCACCTACCTCAGGGAGTTTGTTACTGACACTTGAGAAGGTAGGATTTGATTGCATCTTGCTCATGTGCCCCCTTCTGCGGTAAGGGTATTGTCCTTCTTCGCCGGTGCCTAAAGCCTTGCCTCTTAGTCACTCACTTCTACGCAAGGCTCTTGTTGTAGAGGTGGACATAAATAGAAAAAATATGCGAATCTAACTAACAGTCCCACTGGGTGTACCAACTTGATGCGCCTCAATTTGCCACCGCTGGAGGCCAAAATCTACGAGACAAAGCCCCCAGAGGTTTTGGGGGGGGGGTGGAAGAGGCTACGACGATCAAGTCAGCAAACAGTAGTGCAATTGTGTAATTAGGAATGAATAGTTTAATTTGTAGGGTTACCTTACATAGGCTGGAAAGTAGTGCAACTACTTTGTTTGCTTGTGGAGCAAGTACTTCTCCCTTGGGCCGGCCCAAAAGATATTACCCAAGGGGTAGAATAGGAAACCTGGGCTGGCCATACTAAGCACTTGAGCCCAGTACAAATTTACACATTCTCAGTCTTCATGCCCTCGATTGCAACCAGCACATCTCTTTCAAGATGTTCTTTCACTAACTCAATTGCCACCAAGCCATAAACCCCATGACTCAATCGGTGAGGTATTTAATTCTCTGCGACAATGCATTTTTTGTCCCTAGTACCCCAAGTTAGGATGTTCAGAGTGTCATGCATTGACTATAGATATGTAAACCCAAACGCTCTAAAAAATAGGCATTAATTTCTACTAACGTTAAGGTTATTCTACAAGGCCCTTATTTTGTGGATCTCCCAACTCTATGGTTTAATGTGAGTGTAAGTGAGCCACAGACGATCACCTCTCTTATCGCTAAAAATGTAATCCCTTGACAAAGTGTATTCATGTTCATGCCAACTCTAGGACATCATCATCATAGCCTTTTCCAGAAATAACCCATGTCTGGTGCTTCTATGTCAAATGGCCTTTATGAGGTTATTCAACAACATAGAGTCAACCATGGGGAGTTAATTTAAATATTAACTTAAGTAGAAATATGGGGAATAACGCCTAACTAACACTAACTTCCACTCCATCCATAAAATGTCCTTGTGGTCTTTTGGGATATTATGCCAGCTATCGTAGTGGATGTCTACCCTCGTCCTACCAACCTTTGCAACCCAACTTGACTATTCAACACGTTGGGCTGACAAACACTTGTCCGAGCTGTTGAATATCAATGGTGTTAACTCCTTCCTAGCCATTCTACATTCTAAAGTTCTACAATGAGTTTGTGCTATTCCTACATCTTCGGATCCTTCATCCTCATCCAATCCTTGGTCCGGTGTTAGGGTATTTCCATTTTTTGATTGTGAAACATCATCACGAGTCCTTTTCCTAGTCATTTTCTACTCTACGTTGACACAAAATAAAATTACCAAGCTAATAAAATACCGAACATTTCTTTCAAAAATTATCTTAAAATATATTCTCTTCAAATGTAATCAATAATATTGAATCAATAATCCTATTAAAAAACACTAGAAATTAACCTTTCATTAATCACACAATTACCTATGTCAAGCAAAGAACCAAGAACTAAACCTAGGATTTCCATTGAAATCCAACATCTCCTCATTCACCACCATGAAAAAAATCAAAACCCTAATATAATACACAATTGGAATGGATAAACACAGCCCACACAAGAAAGATCTCAAAACAATCATAAACCCTTGGAGGTAAACTATGTTTTCCCTTCCATATCAAAAAATCGTGTTTCCAAACCCTAACCCTAACTCACAAACATAGAGAGGACTAACCTTTTCCTCAAAAAAGTGAGATGAAATCCTCATTCATACCTTGTTCATATGAGAAATCCAAAAACAAGTGAGTATAGATAGTGGAATGGAAGAGAGAACAAGATTAAATAAATAATAAATACATACATCAAATCAAGAGTTCATCAAATTGTTAGAGTGAGGATGAGAGGGAACTGAATAGAGGGTTTGGGAGGGTTTTGGTGGTGAAAAGGAGAGGGGAATTCGTTAAGGTTTCAAATGGGTATTAAATGCCCTTTATGAAACCTCCCTTTTTTACCCTTTTATTTTTCGCGTCTGAAATCATTTTTGAGCTCAGAAATAGCAAGGAACCCATTTCCAAGTTCCTAAACCTGTCGGCCCTTTGAAAGTGTAGATAGGATTCACTTTCGAGCTCGGAAGTGGTATTTATTAGCAAAAAAATGAGTATAATGGGCAGATGACTAAATCCCCAAACATTCCCCCCAAATCAAACTACCAATGCACATACCCTATAATCAATTTTCATCCACTTTTTTCACACACCCAACAGATTGAAAATAAGTCCTAAAAGCTCGGTGCATAAGTCAAGAGAAAGCGAGCAGAGTCGTGGCTCGTTCATGAAGATCAATCTGTCACTAAAATTCTTCAATGACAATGCCGAGCAGAGGTACGTTAATTTCTCAAAGAGAAAGGTTATCAATTATAAGGCTATATTAGGTAGTGAGGTTCGAGCTTTAGGTCTTGATTATCTTCTTGCTCGATTTAAAATTCAACATTTAGAGAACGTGATATGTTTGACTGAGCTCGTTCATGTTGATGAAGCTATACAATTTTACGCCAATTTGGGGCAATCTAAGAACAATCATGATATTACGAGGGTCAATGGGAAATATGTTGCCATAACCAAGTACACAATTAATGATTCCATAGGTTGCCCATACACCACACCCAAAAAATCGAGACACAATGATCCTTATAGTCCCCTAGAAATATAAAACGCATAACCTTGGCTCTCTATAACCGACACAACCCCACTATGTCCGGTCGCAATGGCAAACAAATATTTACAGATATTAGAGGCTATCTCGGGTAAAGAGGAATACTATGACATTAACGTGTTAACCATTGAGCAACATCTCATTTATGAGTGGATTTGTTTTAACATTTTTCCAACGGGCGGCCACACTTGCAAGCTGGTGATTGGGATCTAATGTTGTTTCACTATGTTATGGAGGGGGGTCAAAGTAAACCCCGGGTATGCCATTATCCCTTTCATGCTGTCTAATCACGACTATGTTGAAGAAAGCGGAAGTGCAGCCCCATGATAGGGCACTCTGGATGAAGTACTATGATAAGTGGTGGTTCAAGCACAGACAACTTAAACTAGGATACCACAACAAGTGAGAGTACATGCCACTACCCTGTCAAGCAGCGAAGAATGCTAAGAGGGCTCATGACGCGACCCTAGATAGTGCTGAAGCCGCAAGCTCCCTTAAGTAAATACATAAATATTTGGGAAAAGTGCAAAAATGACCCTATTAAACTGGGAAAGTGCAGATTTAACCTTGTATAATCTAAAAGAGCAGAACTAATCCTATCTTTTGATCAAATTGTGCAATTTTACCCAATCTACACTATTCTAGCATTGATCGAACGAATTCACACATTGACTATTTATGAAAAGATAAATATATCCCTACTCTTAAAACAAAAAATTGAATGATAAAAATACCCCTAAGTTCTTCTTTTTAACCTTCAAACCTGCCTGCACCACCATATTTGTCGCCATTCATCGCCTGCTCCGCCGACGATAACCCAGACCCACCACCACTGTCAACCCAGACCTACCACCAGCTCCTCCACCGTCATCTGCCTCCACTCCACCACCTCAAATCCCTCGCCACCTCCACCCCTGACCCCAAACCCTAATTCTTCATTGCTACCTCCACCCCAGACGCCTCCACTTCGTCGCCTACATTCTGCCACCTCAAATCCACCACCTCTCTGAATCACACCTCGCCACCACCTCTCTTCATCCCAGAAACCCTAGCATCTGTCCGCTCTTCATCTCTAATGTCTCTATCTGCTCTCCAGCTCTACTGTAACAGCCGATCTCCAGCTCTAACACCACCTTCTTCCCCACCCATTTCTAGCACCACCACCCCAGCCTCCAGCACGACCACCTTCTTCCCTACCCAATAATCGTGTATTCTGGCCTTGTCGCCCCACCACCGCCACCGCTCGCCACCTCGAAACCCTAAATCCATACACTCTAGTCCCCCAACACCGCCCTCTATTCACCATCCCACTATTGCACTCTGCCGCTAAGGGATTCACCGCCCTCGATTCACCACACCCTCTCCCTGCTCGCCACCCACATAACCACCTCCACACCATCTCTACCACCATTTTCGGTGCCGATCAGCCAAATGTCAGAAAATCGAGACCCATCAGTCAGTCCGCCGCTCCTTGTGAAATCCTCTCCACCGGTTATGTAGTAGAACCATCAAAAGTGAGGAAGAAATAGGCTAATTCAAAAGTGATGAAGAAAAGATTCTGTGAAATGGGCGAAAGTGAAAGTGAGGAAGAAATGGGTTGAGACATGGGTTCCTAGAAATTACAAAGAAGAGGGAGGCTATTTTGGTCTTTTTTAAAAAATCAATTTTTTAAAATCAGGGGTATAAAAGTCATTTTATAGATTTCCAGGCAAATTGGCTGTTGACATTTCGACCAACAATTTACAGGGTTATTTTTGCATTTTCTGATTATACAAGGTTATTTCTGCACTTTCACCCAAAATATAGGGTTAAAAATGTACCTCACTCTAAATATTTTATTAATTTCACTGTAGAATAACTTTGTAAAGAATTGAAATTTTTATTGATTGTATTTAATTGATAGGATTCCAAGATGGATAAGAGGCAAGGCTTGGAAAATATTTTGACTGTCTTCATGCAGACGTGACCAAGAACCACAAGATGTTGACCCGAGCACATTCATATCATTTGGAGTCCATAGAATCTCAAGGCCTTAACCTGGAATTGAGTGAAGATGGGGAGCCACCAAACTTTGAGCTGGTTTTCTCTTAGAGCGACAATGATGGTGATGACAATAGTGATATGGCCAGGAATCAAGCAAATACCCCTGTTGGTAGAGACCAAACTCTCGGGGCCGATGTGGGGGCCGGGGTCCAACACAAGGAGTGGTAGAGGAGGCACAAGACTCAGACATTGAAGCTATCACTACTACAGACACCCCCCTATGGCAATGGTATTTGGGTACATAGGCACCGGTATTTCAGGACCCCAGACTACCGGTGCCTAAGTATTGGGGTGCTGAAACTTAGTTATAAAGGCAGCAGAATCCAAATCGGTGTTGAATAATGATATTTAGCACTGGTTCTTAATAATAGTGGCAACTATACTGTAGCGATACTTGTCCCCCATAACCAGCATAGGTAGAATTCTACCGTTGCTTATAGATAAAGACCGACACCTGTTTAATGTTACCGATGTTGGATGAAAAATGATGTCAATTTTGGTGCTAGGGATTACAGGATCTCTATCTTCTATCACCGGCATGGAAACGAATTGCCGGTGCTTGTTCTTAGTAGGATGTAAATTTTCCAGCATCGGTATATAATATGAAAAACTAGTCCTGGTTTTGTTTCTCATTTGCAATGGCCTATTTTAATTTTTCTAGGCCCATCCAGATCGAAGCCTGGGAAATATCACAGCAGACAAGATAAAATCTAAAAATAAGATTAATGCTAAGAAAGAAGAAATGAATCACTAAACATGTCTAAAAAAACATAATTCATCTACAAGAAAATTTTAGAAAAGAAGTAAATTTCTATGAAATTCATTTTCTATACTTCATTAAAGTGCTTGCGGTCCTTAGAAGCCTTTCACAGTTTGGAATATAAGTCCACCCAAGCCTGACACCGTCTCTTGGTTATAGCTGCTATCTCCTTGCCATTGTATGCTCCACTTTTTGGGGGAAATATTTTTTGCATACAAAACAACCTGATGATTAATTACGTGAAAGTGTTTAGTAAGTAAGAAGAACAAATGTTAACCTTGTAATTTGTTGACCAACCCCTATAATATCTATAGAGGTAATGTTGAGCACAAACTCTTCCATGAAGAGGATGAAGTAGTATCCGCTTTCCCAACCACTCTCCTGACATCGCTACTACAAATGAAAAAATTGAGTTAATTGTATTAAATAATGGTGGAAATGAAAGGACTCTTGAATTCAAAGAGTTACATAGATGTTTGAAATTTTCCATGTGTAATCCAGAGATGGTGTCATCTTCATCTTCTCTCTTTGATATTAGCATGCAATCTTGGTATGTTGAACTTTTAATGGTTAGGTAGCTCACACTTGTAGACGTTAAAATTAGTACAGTGAAAGGAATGAAAGTACCTCGAAATGATTTTTGTTTTCATTAATGTTGTGTGGTTCGATTCCTTCATTCATCAAGTCAAGGGTAAAAACTTCCTCTGTACTAGGACGGATGAGTACTAAGTACCAATGATCGCTGGGTTGAAAAGAAAGTAGCACATGAATGAAATTGTTAGCGGTGAATAATTTTCTGTAATTGAGAAAAATTGAAAAGTGTCACTTACATTTTAATATATGGAACCACATAAACCTCGACATCAGTAACAAGCATGGTTCCCAGAATAGCTTTAGCATGACCTTTAACTTCTATAACCTTGATTTCTGCATCATAGCCTCCCGTACAGCACAGAACAAACTGAATGCTACTATTGTTGGTTTCTAAAACTTGGTCCCAGAAGTGCCTTGAAAAATAGCATTAGTTAATAGTTGAAACAAATTAGGGTATAACTAAATGCAATTAATGTGAAAAAGTAAACCTTACCCCATTCAAAAATCTATTTTTGAGTTTGATAGTCAAGCCATTGCTCTGAAGTTGCCAATCTTGTTTCCGAACTCCACTATCTCATCGATAAACAATGCACTCTGATGGTTTTTGCCGAAAGTTGATGGTAGAAAATCTGGAAATAACACCACCTTTCTTAACTCTTGCAAGATCTTTACAAGCTCATTGCAGTATTTGATGCATTTCGCCATGTTGGGATATGTCTTGAACGAGCACTTGTTGTTAATCTGAAATTAAGTAGTGGAAAAAAATTAGGCTAACTGAAAAATAATTAAATATGGTACGAGCGATATAATTTATTGAGAAGTACCAGTTTTAATGGTCTTTCATGTATAAATTATTGCATCGAGGGATAGATGGAGTTGCTTCATCCAGACTGTATAGGAGTTGATAGTTGCACTAAAAAATTATTTAATTTCAACGATTTGGAATAAAAAATCAGACATGTAATAGATGTAGTATTTATTTGATTTTATTACCTCAACGTCGCTAACATTGACACAATAAAATTCATTGGTCTAGGGTAGGCTGCCTTCAATGTCCTCGTTCTGGGTATCATCTCCTAATCTGACCAAAGTCATCGGCTAGTCTACCACACTTCCTAAAGTGTCCCCCACGTCATTGAAATGATGGTTGGCAGATAGCAATCCAACTCTTAGATGGTAGATTGGCTCGCACACGCGGACATGAGCTACTAGACTAGGTGATTTATCAGGATGCCTAGATTTTTGGATCCATGATTTAGCAACCCTTATGCTCTCTCTCTAAAGGCCCTTGATCTACAAGGTGACCAACTCACCATCCTGTTACAAATAGTGATAATTTGGTTGGTCTAAAAGAGTTTCTGCGTGTAAACGAAAAAGAAAAATCACAGTTTGTAGATGATGGGAGTGTGGTGGAAATCCTTTTCATAGATTGCTTTGACAGATTGGGGTTCAAGAGGACTAACTTGAAGAAGTCCACGTTCTCGCTCATAGGATTCAGGGACAAGCAGAGACACTGTTAGGCAACATATAGCTGCCTGTAACAATCGGCAAAAATGATAGAAGCTGCACTATCATTTGTGACTTCATTTTCATGGATGCACCAAGTTCGTTTAATGCTATCATCAGTAGACCTTGGATGAATAGAGAAAAGATGATATGGTCTTCATACCATTTGGTCACGAAGTTCCCAACCCCAATAGGGATCGAGACAGTGAGAGGAAGCCAACAAACATCCAGACAGTGTATGGTTATCGCGATGAGAGCAGGAAAGAATGCGTATCAAATAAAGATGGTTAGTACTATCACCGATAGTGACTCACTCAACCAAGTAGATTCTCAGTAGATCTAGGAGAAGAGACCGAAGATGTGATTTTGGATGACAAAGATACCTCTAAGTGTGTCAAAATTGGAAAGTGTCTTCCAGACTTGGAGAAAAAGAAGGTGATAGAAATCCCATGATATCACAAGGACACATTCACATGGAGCATACAAAACATGGGAGGATTTTACCCAGGCATTACAACTCATTCGTTGAATATCGGTGATTCGATCAAAAAAGTTAAGCAGAAGCGAATAAGCTTCGCTAGTGGTAGACAGAAAGCGATTGAGGAATAAGTAAAAGCGTTATTAAAAGTTGGCATCATAAAGGAGGTGGTATACCCAAAATGGCTAGCAAACCTAGTGATGGTTAAGAAAGCAGATTTCGGATGGAGAATGTGTTTAGATTTCATGTCCAAAATATTGTTATCCCTTTCCAAAGATTGATCAGCTAGTGGAAGCAATTTATGACGAGGTACTGACTTTCTTGGATGGGTATAAAGGGTATCACCAGATATTGATGAAACCGGAAGATGCAGAAAAAACAGCCTTTATAACAAGCTTTGGGATATTTTGCTATGTAAAGATGCCGTTTGGCCTGAAAAATGTAGGGGCAACATATCAGAGGGTGTTCGACAATGCATTTTGCAGTCAAATAGAGCTGAACATAGAAGCATATGTCGATGACATAGTCATAAAAAGCAAGAGAACATGTGATTTTATGCAGGACTTAAGCGAAACCCTGGATACATTGAGTGTGATTGGAATGAAGCTGAATCCCAAAAAATGCACAATCAGGGTAGGTGCAAGAAAATTCCTAAGGTACAAGGTATCCTTAAAAGGAATTGAAGCTAATCCGGAGAAAATACAAGCAATAGTTGACCTTCCCGAACCATGAACAGTTAAGGAAGTTCAAATTTTAATGGGATCGCTAGCATCTCTTAGTAGGTTCATTTTAAAGGTGGCCGAGAAACACTTTTCACTCTTTGAAGTCCTTAAGAAGGCTAAAAAGTTCAGCTAGAGCGAAGATTGTCAAAGCATATGAGTCATTGAATGAGCAACTTTAGACACTGCCAATGTTGAAATCACCAATTCCCCGAGAAACATTATATTTATACTTGGTGGTTTCAATAAATGCAGCGGGCTCAATTTTGGTGCGAAAAAGAAGGCCAGAAGCAAGTACTAGTGTTCTACACCAGCATAATACTACAAAAGGCTGAAATGGCCTACCTGCCAATTGAGAGGTTGACTCAAGCTTTAATATATTCAGCAAGAAGGCTATGAACCTATTTCCATAACTATAGGATTGTAGTCTATACTTACTACCCAATCAAGAACATTATGAGCAAGCCCAAGTCATTTGATGATGCTTCAAATGCATGTATATTTCAAAGCATTTAACACATCTTTTGTCATATTTTTGTTGTAACATTGTTAGATTTAGGTAGGTTTACATGATAAGGGGTTTAGATAATCATTTTTGGTTTTTATATCTAAATCCTTCATTTTCTAACCTATGTTTAGTCTAATGGACTTTTGGTCCTTATGAGCATCTAGATTCCTTTTTGTAAGATTAATTTGTAGATTTTTCATGAGCACTTAGGAGTGGTTTAGTGAAGGCCATTCGAAAGGATGGCAGAAGATGGAAGGCCACTCACAAAGTAGTAGAAGATAAAGTGAAGAAAGGAGAGCAAAGCAAAGGGTGAAGAATGATCTATGTTTTGAAGCAGAGTTTTAAGAATTTTCCGAGAAGAATCACCCTCCAAGAGTGGTACCATTGGATTCCTCTTCTCGAGTACTATAAAATCGACTACAAGAACTCCCAAAACGGATCAACAGTTCACCCGGAGGAGGCAAAACAAAACGGGACTTTTTCCATCGCGACTCACGACGAGTGTGTCGCGACTCGCGAAATGTTGACCTGAGAGCTCAAAATTTTACTGATCTGGTCACGACTCGTGACGGAGGTACGCGACTCGCGATAATTTCCCTGAAACTTGCTTTTTACTCCATTTTTTCTTGTACTATAAATAGCTTTTCACCCCCCTTCTTCCCCAACTCTTAAAGCCCGACTTGGGAGCTCCAAAACTCTAGTTTTTCACCATTTTCTTACATTTCTTCTTATTTCTTTGTATATTTTTATTCTATGTTATGGGTTTTGATTATCTAGCTTAGTTTTGTACTTTGGAGCAATTGATTGAAACTTCCTTGCTAATGTCTTGAGAATTATTTCTATCTATCTATTGCTCTCTCTATTGTGCATTTATTGAGCTTTCAATGTGGATTGTTAATGGCATTAATTGTTGTTGGAATTTTGAGTATATGAATTTCTTGTATGATTACTTGTTAGGGTTGGGAGAAAGTAGCTAATTCTCCCCTCTTTTAATGTGGTATCCAAGAGCATGAGTTAGAGCTTCTTAATGATGTTGGTGTGTATATAATTGCTAGATGAATGTGATGATGTAAAACTTGTTGTCATGTTTTTTTAGGTAGCAAATGAGAGAAGTCTATGAATGTCGATCGTTCTTGACTAATCTTGTGTAAATGCATGAATTGGTTAAATTCTTAGACACGGTGTAGTGTTTATAAGTGTTTCCAAGCTTGTTGGTTCTTCTTGCTCAATGCCATCAATGGGATACTTTTACGCGTGTTTCAGCTAAGGGAGTCATTGGTGAGGTTTGACAAGAGATGTCAAATTCACTCTTGCAAACTACTATCTAAGGAGGATGGAAGATTTATCTTCACAATATGTAGTCGAAGTAGTGAATAGATTGTTTCACTCGTTCTTGAAGCCTTTGTTGTTTAGCATTCATGTGTTCTTAATGCTATGTTTCACTTCATTTATGCCATGGGTTGTTTGAGAATAGGAAGTGTTTGTATGACATAAGTGTTGGGGAGTTAGGAAAATGACGAATTCCTTAGCTCCTTTGCATGAAAATCTAAGAACATGAACTTAGAACTTCTTGTGCATAATGTGTTGTGATTCTTGCTAGATAAGTATGTTAATGTGGATTGTTCTCATATTTATCCTATAAATGCAATGAAAGGTTGAACCTTTAATGCGGTTTGTTCTAGGTTTAGCCTAATGAGTGCTATGTTTGGTTAAATGGCTATGTCTTTGGTAGAAGGCTAGTTGTTGTCAGATCTATGGTCTTTTGACCATAGGTAACAATTGTGATAGGATGAGTGAATGGTTCAATGATCTACATTAGGTTTGGAAGTGGATATCAATTGCCCCCAAGGCTTTGTTTTTCTAGTCCCTTTTTCTTAGTTTGTTTAGTGATTAGCATAGTTACTTGACTTTGCTAGTTATCTTATCTTTTAATTTTCATAACTTAGGACAACCAACCAGCCAACCCCCCCCCCCCCATTTACATGCTTTTATATGTATATATGTATAAATATCTACTCCTAGCATAATATCAACCATTTGCGTTTAAATGCTTGAGAAAATCCCTCTTCTTCATGGACGACCTCGGCTTGCTGCTATCTACTTAGTTGTAGATAGTAAGCATTTAGGGCTTATAAATATTAACTTTGAGAGGTACGGCGATGACCTCCCATCATTTGGGAGAATGACCAAATGGGCTCTTGACTTGGGGAAATATGAGCTTCAGTTTCAACCACTGACTACAATCAAAGCATATGATTTGGCAGAGTTCATTGTAGAGATAACAAGTGTAGAAGCACAGCAAGCAAAAACACAACAGAATCTTGAAATGGACAAAGAAAAATCCAAGTAGGAAGACATCGCTTGGAAGCTGTTCGTTGGTGGGGCATCTAGAAAGGAAAATTGTGGTGCAGGACTGCTATTTGTCAACCAAGAAGGAAGAGAACATAGATACTCACTTTGTTTTGACTTTCTACTTACTAACAATGAAGCTAAGTATGAAGCGTTAATATGTGGCTTAGATCTCATAATAAAGATGAAGGTCAAAAGCATTTGGGCCTTTAGTGATTCACAAATGGTGGTCTAACAAGTACGTGGAGACTACGAAGTGCGAGAAGAATAATTGATAAAATACTTGACCAGGGTTCGTTAGCTCATCGCTCACCTCGAATACTTCAATATCCAGCGTGTTCCAATAATTGAATACACAAAAGTAGATGCCTTAAGCAAGCTGGCAACAGCTGGGTTTGAGTCATTAGTAGATCACAAGGATGTGAAGGTGGAGGTCATTCCAGTTAGGAGCACATCAACGGTTCAGACAGAAGAGGTAAACTGGGTGACACCGTTAATTGATTACTTTGAAAATGGAAAGTTACCGGCAGACAAGGTACAAGCTAGGAAGTTAGAAATGCGACCTCTACGTTTATGAAGAAGGGATCTTATACAAGAAAGGATTCCTGTCTTCGTGGATAAAGTGTGTCGGGCCATTGCAAGCAAGTGAAATCTTAACAGAAGTGCACGAAGGATTATGTGGAATGCACCAAGGGTCTCGAACAATCGCGAAGAACATCATTCAAGCAGAATATTACTGGCCAACCATGTTTAATGACGCATAAAACTTTGTCCTCGAGGGCAAAAGTTTCCAGATGAATGCCTCAATGTCGCACAAGCCACATACCACTTTAATGGGAATAGATGAAGCTTAGCCCTTCAATAAATGGGGCATCGATTTGGTCGGATCTTTTCCAAAAGGTACTGGCAGTGCAAAAATTCTAATTGTGGCAATTGATTGCTTTACAAAGTGGGTGAAAGTGAAGCCATTGGGAAGAGTCACAGCAGAAGTAACTAGAAAGTTTGTCTGGCAGAATAAGTTTGTAGCTTCGGGTGCAGCAAACCATCATCACCAACAATGGCACACAATTCACAAGTAGAATCTTTACTAAATGGTGTTTGAAACTAGGAATTGCACAAAAATTCACATATGTAGCTCACCTTCAAGCAAATGGTCAGGTGGAGATAACAAATAGAACAATCGTTCAAGGTATCCAAAAAAGACTGGAAGGAAAGCGAACTGGTTGGGTCGATGAGGTACCCAATACCTTGTGGTCGTGCAGAACCACGGTGTGGCAGCCAACAGGAGAAACACCATACAATCTTGTATATTGGCACGAAGCGGTAATACTAGTGGAACTTGGGAACTCAAGCCTTCGAGTAGAAAAATACGAGAACAACAATCCCAAGATGACGAGGTTGGACTTAGACGAACTCGAAGAAAAGAGACAAAGGGTGGCAATCACAGACCTAAAATACAAGGAAGGGATGGCTAGAGCCTGCAACAAGAAAGCCAAATAAACACAATTTCAAATTGGTGATGTGGTGCTAAGGAAGAATGAAGTCAGCTTGACAGGGGAAAAAGGAGAGTTGAGCCCAAAATGGGAAAGACCGTACAAGATAACGAAGACACACCAATCCAACTGCTATAAGTTATAGAGAATGGCTGGAAGCAGCATTCCCAACACTTGGCACGTAATCAACTTGAGAAAGTTTTATGTGTATGATAAACAAAGAAGGCAGGAGAAATCTAGTTTATTGTATAGGAACCATGACATGATCATTGGTGATGTTTGTTTCCTTGTTTTGTTTCGAAGGCGATATTATAACAATATAAATGTTAAAAACCATCTTTTGGAGCAGATTATTGTTAATCCTTTACTTACAAAACAATGCCTTGCAATCACAAAAGAAAATTATAAAATCTTATAAGAATAGTTTTAAAATTCATGATTACAACAGTACAAAATTTTGATTATGCAAGCTATACATCTTGCCATTTCGCACAGTACAAATCTTCAATCTGCAAACTATTAATCTTGCTATAAGGTAGACATGCCTACAAAGTAGTGGCAAAAGCAAGTGATAGATCTTGAGGCTTCGCACAATATAAACTTTTTTAACAATCAAGCTATTGATCTTTCTATCAAGCAAACTTGCCTAAAAAACAATTACATAAGCAAGCCTTAGATCTTGCGGCTTCGCACAATACAACTAAAGAAAGCTATAGATCTTGCAATAAGCTAGATGCACTTACAAAAAAATGATGAAAGCAATCAAAAAGCATTACAAATTTGCAATTTGCACGCATATCTATGAAGATTTTTACTAAGTAAAAAAGAGATAGATCTTCAAAACAACAAAAAGATCACGCAAGCCAAAGTGTGTTGACCATAGAGTTTGGTATTATTACAAATAAAATGCAACAACTTCTACAAAAAGAAAATAGTACTCGACGCATTCAAAGGGAGACTTATGACATCATAAACTATCTACGCCTTGAGGTGTGTGAAGACCCAGATGCTGATGAACCCTCGCAATGATGAGAGTGTGAAGCCTGATGCTATTCAACCATGATATGATCATAACGTCATTTCATATGCAAGTAAACAGGATGCCGGGTTTGACCGCTTCGCTCCATGCGATCGAGATATAGGGCATAATAAGCTTTAAAATCAGTTATGGGAAAAAAATTCTTCTCGATCAAGTTTCATACTCATTATGTTAACAGTATCCTCATAAATCTTATTTTCTTTCTCCAAATTGTGAATATCATCTTGTAGATGGTGAATATTAGACCAGACAGCTTCATACAAATTGACCCTCTAGTCGACAATATTCATAGTCAAATCACCCTGACCGGTAGACCTGCGAGAACCAGTAGATACGACATTTATCTCATCTTTATAATTACAACAAGCTTTCTCAAGTTGATGAACACTTCAATCAAGACATGCACACTCAGCACGAAGGTGATCATTATCGCTATGCAGCTGGATATTTAAGGTAACTTGTTCGTCGAACTTGCTTTGCCACTATAAGGAACAACTAGAAAAATGGTCACATTCATCCTGTTTCTTTTTTCAAATGGTCAAATAAGTCATCAATGCGAGAACATTGTTTGTCTATGATACCGGTCTTCTGATAAGCTTCACGCGCTTTACTCGGTCAAAATTCATTGCCTCTTCTTGCTGACGAATCATCTTAATCAAATTCAACTGCTGGCGATGGATAAGATCATTCTACTCCAAACAGATTTCATGAATATGCTCTTGAGTCTCATTAAGAGTTTTCTTCCATGAAAGCTCTAAACCGTTAACACTAAGGAGCATATATTTCAGACAAAGACCCAATGACATCGCCCATTCTTCAACACGTTCAAGGAGCTTAAGTAAACAAGCATAAGCGCCAACAGATTCCAGATCAGCTAAAGTACGAACGATGTCTTTACCAAGAGACTCTAGGTTATAACCATCAGGAATAAACTTACTACATGGACAATGTCTAGAAGATGATGTAGCCACTGAGGGAGTAGACGTATCCTATCCAAGACATAAATAGATAGTGTTTAAATCTGAATCTCCAATGTTAGACAAACAACTACCAGAAAATAGCTCAAGATACTCCAAGGATATAGAACTAAAAGCTTCAATTAACATACCAGAACAACCAAGTTTCAGAAGACATAGATCCAAGAGGATGCACAAAACTATCACTAGACCCAAACAAGCCCGGAGATTAAAAAATTTATGGTCAATGAAAATATCAAAAGCCTACATAATAGCAAATATGAAACTGACTTGAGCGTCATAGTCTTTTTTCCAGAATCACTTCCGGGATCTCTTTTGCGGGAGCATTACGGTGAACGGAGGTCGCTTGGGCAAATCGGGATTACCACAACAATAGGAATTACCATATCCAATCCCTTAAAGAAAGGAATTAAAATATATCTTATCCGATAAAACCAAATCCTATGCAAAAAGGATAATATCAAATCAATTCCAATTTCCTTAAACCCAATCAAATCGCATAAATATATGAATGGATATATTCTTCAATCTCATATTTGGACAGGAATATCTCTTCGCGGATTTCGTCTTCAATTTACTTATGTCTCCCAAATTTCCTTTTTGATGTTTCAACATAAAAAATTCTATATTTGCATAATTTTCACAAATTGCCAGCTAATGGACTCTACACTTTGCCATTCTTTCTACTGCCACATAATGTTCATCAACTCCCACTTAACCTTGTCAATCACAACATCATGTTCTATGTAACATTTCTCATACTTATGTACACGAGTCGCGCATTCCTCCAACTTCATCTTCCATTAAATTTCCATCCTCTAAACTTGAGTAGTAATTCGCTTATTTAGTGCCCCAGCCTAGTCGTTGTAATACACTATGATACATGCAGTTTTGGTTGAGACCCAAAATCTACGCCGGAAACATCCAGATCATGCTTTGACTTGCCAATATCCATATGCAAAAAGTGAAAACAAAAGGTAATTAGAAAAAAAATTCCAATGAAAAAATATAAATAAATAACAAATTATTTACCACGTAGTGAAAAAAACACAATATAGAAGTGGGAAAAAAGGTTGCAAGAAATGAGAAAGCGAGCAATTTTCTGGTGAACAAATACAAAGAATAAGACGAATGAGTAAAAAAAAAGCAGAAAAGACATTTACATAAATGTTGAAGTTAAGTTAATTGCATGTGAGATCATCCAATTTATTTAAAATTATTAAAAATAATTCATTCTGATTAATATTTATATTAATTATATAATAAGTTCGTCTAACGTTATTTTAAAGTACGATGTTGTAATTTTTACAATCAAAATTTCGTGAAATACTATATTTAATCATACATAATTAAATATATTAATGATGTGAGTAGTTGAAGAAAAGAAGTCTATGGGGTGTAAATGAATGGAACTGTTCACGAAGATCGCGCACAACTTGATCAAATCTCGACTCGAACTCGAATTTAACCGAGCTCGTATAATATTTGAGATTGAGCTCTGGCTCAACTAATACTGCTCGTTAAGCTCGCTGAGCTTATTAAGCCAACATAATATATATTTGATATATTTTTATTAATTGTAATATATATAATATTTAATCATGATTCGAATTCAAGATCGAGCCAATTTATTTTACTCAACTTCAAATTCGAATTAATATTTACAGGGTCGATCAAATTCAACCCGAGCCCGAGTTCAAGCTCGAGTTAAACAAGCCAAGTTTGAAAGAAGGGTTGTTCGACCTCGGCTTGGCCATTTTTAGTGGTTTCTTAACACAAGCCTACAATGATGGTTTCTTAAGTTGTTTCTTATTAAGAAACTACCCGTTCGTTTCTTACTAAAAATTTGCAAGAAATCATACACTCCCTCATCTGGTGGGGCCTACCCGATACACTAGCTTCACAATATACTTCTGTTTTCTTGATTTTATGTACAATAGCCTTTGGAAGTTCAAATAAATTTCAAAAAATTATTTTGAAAAAAGAAGATGATTTATTCAAAAATAAATAAATAAATGAAATATTTACTCATTTTTTATAAAAAAAAGAATAAATAAAATAAAATTTTAAAATAAAAATGTATTATTAAATTTCACATTCTATTTATTTAAGGCATAGTCTTGGGAAAGATCGTTTTCCATATGCTTATGGAAAGATGAGATTTAATTAGAATAACAAAATGTAAAAGGTCTTTGTTGCAATATTAAAATTTTATTATGCAACGTGTAGTAGTTAGTAAAGTATATAACCCGAGTCACACAACACGAAAATTTTTATCTTCATTTGTTCTAATTTGCACTTTAACCCTGGTCTTTCAATGACTTATGGAAATACCATCTTTCAAGAGACATACTCCTTATTTTGGGTGGCTAAATTTATTCAAATTAAATATTAAAATTAATGAGTAGGTAAATCACGGTAACCCAGTAGCAGGACCCGTGGGTCGGAACACTATCTTGGTGAGCACCAGGGAGCTGTGCAAACACAAACTCTCCACACGGCCTCTGCCAAGACTCGAATCTGGGCGGATGGCAAACCCTCCCCACGTCCCAACCACTGGGCTTCGCCCGTGGGTGTGAGAGAGTGATTTCTAGTTTCTACTATTGGAGGAAAAAAATAAAGTGAAAGATGACGTGGAAAAGGGAGTTCGAAGTAATAATGTAATTAATTACTACCATTGCACATTGTCTTAGTTTGATGTACATTAGATATACGAGGAAGATAAAGAAAAGGACGAAAAAAGAGAGACAGTTTTCAACCCCCCATTTCCCGCTTATGCTGGTGAATTCAAAAATTAAAAAGTCCCTCTTTTCTTTTCTTTGCTTATAAAACCCGTCTGCACAGGGCACAGAAGACCTTTCCGCACCGTCTGATTCCCAATGGCTAGCGCGAGCGATGTTGGTTCAGAGCAGCGGCAACTCCTTCCGGTGGACGCTGAAGGCGTGTGTATGTCCTGCAAGAAAACTCCAGAAGAGCAAGCAACTATCCGCTGCGCCACCTGCGGCTCCTCCTGGCATTTGGGCTGCCTGAGACAGCAACCTAGGATTGCTGAAGAATATACGGGGTACGAGTGTCCCGACTGTTCCGGCGACGGCCTGAATGGAGCCCCGGCCCCGTCGACCGGGTGCGACCTGGTCTCCAGAATCAAGGCTATCAATGAAGATGGTTCGCTGACGGAGCGCGAGAAGGCGAAGAGGAAGCAGGAGGTTCTCGGTGGAAAAATGAAGGACGGCGAGGGACTGGGCAAGGAGAAGGCAAATGAGGCATTGGCTCTTCTTAGTGAGAGCTTCAAGTGCTCCTTCTGTATGCAGTTGCCTGAGAGGCCTGTTACGGTAAATTCCATTTGTTATATGTTCATAGTATTTGATGTTACACGTGCGTATTTTTTAAGGTTGAAAATTTTAAAGAAACGGGACTTTTCGTGCGGCATTATAGCAATATGGTGTTATCTAGGGTTTGGACTTTCAGGAGGTTGGATGTTCATTTGTTATGTGTTATATGTTCGTATGTAAATTCCACTTGTTCTATGTTCATGGTAGTTGATGTTGTACATACGTGTTTTTTAAGATTGGAACTTTGTATCGGAGAAAGAAACAGGACTTTTCATGTGGCTTAATAGCAACATGGTGTTTTGTTATCTAGGGTTTGGAACTCAGTTGAATAAAAGCATGATTGCTCAGTTGAATTTGATTTTTGCAGACCCCGTGCGGTCACAACTTCTGCCTCAAATGCTTCCAGAAGTGGATTGGTCAGGGGAAGCGTTCTTGCGCCAAGTGCCGATCCAGTATTCCGAATCAAATGGCAGTCCAGCCGCGTATAAACTCTGGCTTGGTAGCGACTATCAGACGTGCCCGAACATTAAGACCATACGCTGGTGCTGCTGCTACTCAGCTGCCTCAGAAAGTTTATCATTCGTTGAAAGATGAAGATCTTCCTGACGAGCCTTACGTCACGGAACGAGCCAAAAGGGGTGGGATTGCCAATGCCAAAAGTGGCAGGATATTCGTCTCAATTCCTTCGGATCATTTTGGACCTATACCAGCGGAGAGTGATCCGGTGCTGAACTTGGGTATCTTGGTTGGTCAATGCTTTGCAAACAGGTATAAATGCAGGCAGTGGGGAGTGCACCGCCCCCTTGTTTGTGGAATTTCTGGACAGTCAAATGTTGGCGCTCAGTCAGTGGTGCTTTCAGGAGGTTATGTGGATGATGAAGATCACGGAGAATGGTTTCTCTACACCGGAAGGTTAGTTATGGTAGTGTGATAATGGATTGTTACTTCACATTCTTAGATTCAGTTGCACTCAGATTGAATATTCATTCCACAACATTGATTTGCATGATGTTCTCCTGATTAGGCATTTGGTATTGGTATTGGTATTGGTACTGGGATTGGGAGTGTGAGTGAAAATGATTGTAGCCTTTCCAAAATTGAGCCCTCTAACCTGGTCAGTTTAGCCAATTTCCAAGTATGTGGTTTTATATCCCTTGATTCTCATTCTAAACCCTTAAACCAAACATTCATGTCTTCTATTACGTCATTCCTTCACTCCCCACGTCAGCACGTCCTGACCCAAACAACGCCTGAGAGAGCATTCTCTATTTTTGTTAATTTATCTGATATACTTTCCATTTCACAAAGCAGTGGTGGGAGGGACCTCAGTGGAAACAAGCGAACAAATTCGGTTCAATCATCTGACCAGGAGTTCAAGAATTTTAACGAGGCCTTGCGTGTCAGCTGCAAGAAAGGGTATCCAGTTCGTGTGGTTAGGTATGTACAAAGGGAAAATAATGTGATTGTTATTTTTGAACAGTGATGATCTCAGTGATTTGATTCTCATGCTACCATGTTCATTAAGTGGAGTCCGCAATTTGCTATATTTAGGTGCAGGACGTACATTTTATTTCTGTTACCAGTGCCATAAATAATAGCTCAACTATCATGTTACATGATGTAATGAGTTAACGATTGCATTTAATCAACTGTCTCTATTCAGATTATAAAACTTAACACTGTTATGATGATGGTCATGTTTATGGCTATCACTGTAGCTTACTATTGCCTGTATTTGGAGTTGAAACCAAAGAAGGAGCTTTACTTTTTTGATCATATGCTCTAAAGTTATTAGTTTATGTCTGTTAAATGGCTGCTAATCCAGCTTAAGACAGGCTTATTGTGGTGAATTAATTTAGTTCTGTAGGATCCACAACTGAAAGAAAAATCATTGGTAATGATCAAACTTGCAGTGTTTGAAACAGAGATATTATGCAACTTATTCTACAGCAGCCCTAAAATATTTTATTTTAGTTATGCCATATTAACAAGCGTAAGTGGTATGTAATTGTGAGAGTTGTCCTGAATTATGCTTGTGTACATTGCATGTGTTATGGTAACGGACTTAACAGAGGTGGTACTTGTCATTTCGTATTCCAACTGGTTAACTTTCATGGACAGATCACATAAAGAGAAAAGATCATCGTACGCCCCAGACAGAGATTTGCGCTATGATGGGATCTACAGAATAGAGAAATGCTGGATAAAAGTTGGAATTCAGGTTAGCATCATACTTTTCCGAGGGTTGGTGATCAAGTTTAGGTTTTTTTGAACGTCCATTTTCTGCGAACAGGGTTTCAAAGTCTGCAGGTACTTGTTTATTCGGTGTGACAATGAAGCTGCACCATGGACAAGGTATAATATTTGGTATGCTTGTTTTGAGTTTTTGGGCAAACATGTTTCTGAACTCCTCCCCGTGTGGTTCAGTGATGAGGATGGAGATCGACCCAGACCTCTTCCTGTTGTTGCCGAGCTGGAGGATGCAATTCAAATATTTGAGCGCTCTGAAACTCCATCATGGGATTATGACGTGAGTTTTCTTTGTTGCTTTCTTTAAAACCTTCACTGTGCTGTGATCTAATGGCAAATCTTCGTATATGACCTTTAAAGCCAGGCCTTTCTTTTAGCTTTCCATAGAATCATTCTCTTGAAATGCCTTCTTTTCCTCTTCTTTGTTGCAGGAAGAGAGTAGTTGTTGGATGTGGAAGAAACAACCACCTCGCAGCAAAGAAAAAATCACCCCACTTGATCCTGAATTCATAGATAGGGCACGAAAGGCAGTCCGGAGGGCACAACATTCTTCCATGAAAGTTGAACTTCTGAAAGGTTCGTGCACCCTCAATTTAGATGTAAAGAGAGTAATTTGTGAATTATTCAGTCTTGCGCATGTATTTGGATTCACTTGTACTAAAATAATTGAGGGCAGACAATTTCAGGAAAGAAATACTTTGAGCAAACACACTGATGAATGAATTTTTTCAACATTAGTGCACAAATGGTGGTGGTTGCTAATTGTCAGTATTATAAGTAGTCTCATACAAAACTATGTGCAGAATTCAGCTGCCTACTGTGCAAGAATACGCTGAACCAACCTGTGACCACACCTTGTGCTCATAACTTCTGCAAATCTTGTCTTCAAGACACATTCTCTGGTCAGGAATTCCTTAGGGAGAGAAAATGTGAAGGAGGGCGTCAACTTCGTTCGCAGAGGAACATCATGAAATGCCCCATCTGCCCACATGACATTTCGGAATTTCTGCAGAATATACAGGTTTGCCAACGAAATCTGTAAGCTGGTCAAAATGTTACATGTAACACTGCTTTGAATTTACCTGCTGCTTTTTTTATTACAGGTTAACAGGGAGCTGATGACTGCGATAGAGAAGCTACAAACTAAGCTTGAGGAGGAGGCAAAAGAAATGGAGATTGAAGCTGAAGCTGAAACTGAAGCTAACAGTTCAGCTCAAGGCCTAAGTGATGAGACAACTTTGAAGAGAAAAGCGTCCGATGATTTGTCTGATGAGGCTCCTGAGTTGTCCGGTGATGACAACTGACATTACGCTTCTTCAGCCTGCGAATTCTATATTACCCCCATAGGACTTGCCATTACTTTGCTTCTGCAATTATTTTCACACAAATACCTAGAGGACAAAGTTGTTCCGGCCGTATTGGAGCCTTGGCACAGGCTAGTTTTGTTACAATATGATCGGAACTATTTTACCTCATATTTTTCAGAATCATTTTATGGATTTCTTTTTAGTTTTTCAGATCGTTATACTCCAATCTGTCTCATCTTTAATTACTCACTTATTTATGACACTATTCTCTATCAAAATTTGATTGCATATTGGAATAGGTATATGAGACATAATATTATCGTATCTGATATTGTTGAATTTGTCGTAACAAGTAGTTTTTAAAAAGTAATTTTTTGCTTGTTATTATACGTAGCTAAACATATTAACGGTCAAATATGTTTCTCGAACTGTATACAATAATTAGGCTGTAATTTAAGGTGAGACGAAGGAAGTATTACAAATAAGGACGTGGATAACAATTCGCTAATAGATGTATGCTAATGAATATCCCAAAAAAAGTGGTTTTCTATCAAATTAAATTCTTAAAGCACGTGCAATGCTCAGGGCCGGTTGTGGGCAAGCCCAAACAGCCCTACAGAACCGGGTCCCAAAATTTTTGGGGCCCCAAAATAATATGCATGTGTATTATATATATTAGGAAAAAAATAAATTCAGAATGTAGAATCAGTTTTCCTTCCTGCGCAAAAGCCAAAAAGGCAGAAACCTCTCGCCTGATTCCCAATTTATCGCCTTCAACTCTTCCACTCCCCAAAATTTTCTCCTTTCAATTTCTTTTATTTTCTTTCAGTTTCCAAAACCCATTAAAATTCTTAACTCCGCCTGTGTTATGTACACTGCCGGTCCCCAGCCCGGAAAAGGAGGAGGGAAAAGTATAGTTTTTGATGTAATGAAGGGCCTCATTTTTCATTTAGAACAGGGCCTCCAAATTGTCAGAGACGGCCCTGGCAATGCTAGTCCCTAAAGGGGAGAATTTTGGATGATGAGACTCACTTTTTTAACAATGGAAGACCCCTCTTCTGGAAAAAAAAAAGAAAAGAGTGAGATTCATATGACAGTCTATTGGAGATAAGTCTTCAAATTGAATGGGACTCATCCAACGCATTCACGTGCAGCATGGATCACTTTTAATTTGCAACACATTCACGTGCAGCACAATGACTACTCCCTCTCTTTTAGTTATTTATGTAATTTAAGTATTCAGGTAGTTAAAATTGTTTAACTTTGACATTAAATTTGAATCGATAAATAAATTAGAATATTATCATATTTGATCTTGTTAGATTCATAATGATATTAATTTTTTACAATATCAACTTTTTATAACATGTATTTACAGACAATTATAGATATTAATGATTAAATTTTTTTTAAAGTTAACTGATAAAAGTCATTTTATGCATAATAGGCTAGGACGGAGGGGTATTTAATTTGCAACATTAATTTCACAACGGCACCATATTATCATTTCATGATTTCATTTGTACTCATTCCACTTCAATGGCTCTATTATACAATAGCTCTATGACGTTTTTGCTCCAACAGTTTTTTTTTTAGTACATATGGAGCCCAATATCCACTATAATTTGACACACTTCATTATAAAAATATACATCCTTCTTCCTTAAAATTTATTTTGCTCTATTTCAATTGATTATTTTTCTTGATCATGGAAGGAAAAACTAAATTGGGAAAAATATCGATGTCTCAAAAATCAAACAAAGCCAGATTGTCGAAATTCAACGTTCCAATTTCTAGTGAAAATTTGAACATAGATATGGCTCAAAATGAAAGTTGTGAATTTGGGAATTCACTATCCAGTCATTTTGATAGCTTATTTTTTAAATTTCAACTTCCATTGAATCCTTCGACTCCAATACATCCGAACATGTCGATGTTGTATGGTCAATCCCCACGTCATTTTATGGCTATCCTCATTCTGTCCAACCAATTCCTATAGATCAACACTCTATGCTACTAGGTGATTTTTCTCCGTTCATGCTCGATGGTGGTACTTTCTTTGTGGGAGGAGGTGTTAACATGAGGGATTTGCTAGTAATCACATGAGTGGGGGAACTCAAGGTTGCAATTTCAAGAATTCCATGGCAGTTGATGAAACAGAGGTGAATCTAAATCACGGTGAGTCGGAAGTGTAGTTGAAGGACGACAAAAGGCCTTATGGAAAGAAAAAAAATGGTGACGAAACAATTTTGGGATTTGAATGAAGATCGTGCCCTAATTCATGCGTGGTTGGAAACTATAAATGATAGAGAGACTGATACAGTCAAGAAGAGAGAATGTACTGGGGTAAAATTACAACATTGAATGGGGTAACTCAAAACCGTAAAAAGTTTCGAAGTGTATCTTGTAAGAATTGGTGGATTACGATTTCAAAGGGGGTTGGAAAATTTATTGGTGTGATGCTAGAAGCTAATCGACGACATAGGAGTGGAGGCTCCGAAGCAAATGTGTTAGAGGAGGTACACATTTTATATAAGAAAGAGGTAGATTCCGATTTTACTTTCAAAAAATGCATATGACTTGTTACATAACGAGCACAAATTTCTATGTGAATATACCCACATAAATATGGGTAGATATCTTCACCTTCGACCAAACTGTCAACACACCAAGTAGTGGAGGAACCCTAAAAGGTCAAGGGTGAATGGGAGTGGAATCTACTCTTCTTCGCCGGATCCTTGCGCACCTAATATTTGTGAGTTTTCGATCCCTCAATACCCATCAAGACCCACTAGTGTAAACAAAATAAAAGATAAAGGAAAAGGTAAATAAGGAATGGATTCGGTGGAAAAGTATAATCAAATGTTTGATGAAAAATATAGTAGTTGCCTCAATACCTTCAGTGACACTAGTAGATTACCTCAATACCATTACTACCTTCCAGTTCAGGCAGAGCCGGAGGGACAGGGGGGAGGGGGACCCCTCAAGGAATTTTCCAAAAGCTAATTTCTTTTAAAAAAATGGTTCGCCCCCCTAAGGAAATTTTGAAAAAAATAATTTAAATGGATAATCATATACCACATGTGATCAATCTATTGGCTCTCCATATTTAATATCATCTCATTTCCTAAGAGCATCTCCCCATGTATATTGTTGCCACACTTCAAATTGCAATACGGCTATGACGTATTTATAGATGTTTGGTTTTGGAAACATTGTTCTCCAACGCTACACTTTCTAGTCACATATTTTCTTATTTCCACAAAAGATTTCATTAATAATTTTATTATTTTACATAAATACCTATATATGTGCGTGTGTGTGCAAGGGGGGGGGGGTGGTTTATTATATGTGGGGAGGTGAGGGTCCAATGAGATATTAACAAGTGTTAATAAAAAAATTACAATTAAATACATCCTTGTTTTTCTCAACTTGAATTTGACACTTGTCATAATTGTATTGGACCCTCACCTCCCCACATACAAAACCCCCAAATATAAAATCTTTTGATTATTACTACTTGTACTTATTATACTTGTAAAGGGTTTGCAATTATTAAAAAATATTAAAAATTTATGTCATTTTACTTTAAACGCTCGGCGATGTTAGGATTCAAATTCTATTATTTCATCATAAAAAATTATAATACATATTTAGTAATCAAATTTAAACAATATTTTAATTCTTAAATAAATTTTTTAATCCACATGCACTATTATTTATATCATAATTTATCACTATATTATTAATTTTTATATTTAATATATTAATATTTAATGTAATTAAATAACTTAATTGGTTGGGTGTAAAAAAAACAAACATTATAATTCATATTCTTTGTTAATTATAGTTAACTATAAGATTTAAATCGTAATTTTAAAGTTTTTAATCAACATTCGATTGAGTATTAAATTTTTGTTATGAGTTTTGCTGGGATTGAATAATTACAATATAAAAGCAGTATCTTTCTATTACATGTTAATCCACATCCATCCAAGTGAATCCCGTATTGGAGATGCTCTAACATACCTATTTTCTCTCCTCACAATCCTCATTCACACATGGCTGAATCCCTCCTTCTCCCTTAAAAAAATCTCCCCTTCCAAAAATTCAAAATTTAGAGTGTGTTTGGTAGAGCTGTGCTTATAAGCGAAACTGGCTTATTTTGAAAACAGGGAGAGACCAACTTCTGCTTTTCCCCAAAAAATAGCTTCTACTTCTTAAATAAGCACTTTTTCAGCTATTTACCGAACACAAAACATGTGCTTAACTTATAAGTAAAACACTTATAAGCTCTGTCAAACAGGGAAAGGGAAGGGAAGACTTATAAGCAAAACACTTATAAGACCAGCCATTTTCTTCCTATTTGTATAGAAAGGGAAGACTTGACTTTTAAATTTTCAAACTCAATAATCTCTTATTTCTAATCTACATTCACGCATATGCCCAATTTTGAAGGAGAAATTCAACCTTTGGAAGCAAATCAAGGGTTAGTTTCATTCTTATTTATTTAAAATAAGCATTTTTTATTTGACTAAATATAATATATATATATAATTATCTTTATTATATATTTATTATATATGATGACATAAATTAGTTCTCATCATAAAAATATTGAAGTAGAAAAATTAATTAGAAAGTTATAAGTTGAATTATACAAAATTTACTTCTTATTTACATAAATTCAATTGTACACAAATTAGTTCTTATCATACAAATTTTAAAAATGGATTATGTTTTTATGAGTTTCAAAATTACAATTATATAGTTACTTAGTTTATGTATGTAGGATATGAAGAAATTTTTTCAACCTACTAAAAGAAATCATAGTGGGAAGTCTTCTAGTACACCTAATAATAAAAAGTTGGAAATTGCTCAAGTGTACAATATAATGTGGATGATATTGTTTATAACCCGGGTTTAAGGAAGTCAATTGAAGAGTTTGATAATGCTATTCGAGTTTAAATTCGAATAGAGTATATTGTTAAGGGGCCTTGTCAACCAATTTTTCATAACTACCCAAAAACAAAATTTGGTATTCAAGAAAGGAGCTTTCAAGGTAGTTGGTATAGAGACTTTCCATGCTAGAATATAGTGTGTCCAAAGATGCCACATTTTATTTTTTGTGTTATCTTTTTCTGCCATCACATAATAAGGGAGGTGAAGTTGCTCAAAAGTCTTTCTTAAGAGATAGAATTAATATTTGGAAAAAGGCAAAAGAAAAATTTTCTCTTCATGTCGGGGATGCGAATAGTTGTCATAGTGATGCAAGGATGAGTATTGAATTTTTTAAAGATCAAAGACATAATTTGATAAATGTGTTTAAAGTACATGATGCTATCTCTCAGGTTTCTTATCGCACTCATATAACTTCTATGTTGGATGTGACACGATTTATTTTAAGGTGATGACTATCTTTTCGTGGACACGATGAGTCTGTTCACTGAATAGAGGTAATTTTCTTGAATTTGTTGAATGGTATTGTCAAAAAAATGGATTTGTTTCCAAAGTTCTTAAGAAAAATGCTCCTAACAACAATCAAATGACTTCCACACCAATTTAGAAAGATCTAGCTCGGACTTGTGCTGAAAAGGTAACACATTCTATTATTATTGATACTTATGATACCATTTTTTCTTTGATGGTTGATGAGTCTCGAGATGTTTCTTCGAAAGAGCAAATGGGAGCTTTTTTTGGATATGTGAATGAAAAAGGACAAAATATTGAGCTATTTATTGCTATTATACATGTGCCATACACCACTTCTGTTTCATTGAAAGATTCTATTTTGGCTTTATTTGTGAAACATAGGTTGTCCATAAACAAGGACATGGATATGATGGAACTTCGAATATGAGGGGTGAATTTCACGGTTTAAGCCTTGATACGAGAGGAAAATCCACAGGTTATGTACAATCATTATTTCTGTCATCAGCCACAGTTAGTTCTTATAACAGTTGCTAAATAAATTTCTTCCGTGGCTGATTTTTTTTATGTCGCTATGATTGTGACTTTGGTTGGGGCATCTTGTAAACGAATGGATAAAGTTAGGGAGTATGATCGTTCTAGAATTGTTGCTGCTTTAGAAGAATGAGAAATTACTAGCAGTCAAGGGTTGAACCAAGAAACTAGTTTGGCAAGACCCGGAGATGCTCGTTGGGGGTCACATTACTTGACATTGTTTCGCTTACATATGATGTGGCCATCAGTGATACACGTGTTGGGTGATATTCATGACCATGGAAGCAGTTCGGAAAATAAATGTACTGGGAGAAGTTTGATTGATAAAATAGACACTTATCAATTTGTGTTTGTGTTGCATTTGATGAAATCTTGTTGTCAATCACAAATGAACTATCAGTTGCTTTACAACAAAAGGATCAAAATATTGCTAATACTATGAATTTGATTTCTTGTGTGAAACATCAATTACAAGTCTTTTGGCAAGATGGATGAGATATTTTGGAACAAGTTAACATTTTGTTGTTTGGATTGGTTATGATACCAATACTTGATATGGATGACAATATGGCTAGCCGCAGTTATGGAAGACAAAGGGGGCAAGTCATAACCAATTAGCATCATTATCACGCAGATTTTTTTTTCTTCAGATATGCTTGTTCATCATATTCTGTTAAGAAAGAAATATTTATTTGTGTTATTGACTACTAATTTTACAATTTCAAGTGGTTGATTTGATCATACAAGATATGAAAATTTATTTTTCAGAAGTTAGCACAAGATTGCTTATTTGTATTGTCTATCTAGATAAAAAAAATCCAAATCTTGGTTCAACATTCCCGAATGGATTCATGTCTTGGTACTGTGGAGAGAGCGGTTAATGCTATGAAAATTGTGAAGACTGATTTGCATAGTTGCATGGGAGATGAATTGATGAATGATAGTCATTTTGTGTACATTGAGAAAAGGATTTTTTGCAACAATCTACAATGAATGCATTCTGCTACGTTTTCAAAACATGAAAACTCGGAGAATGTAATTGTCATTGCTTCCTCCTAGAAATAAGGTTATCAATGTTCAAATAATATCTCTAAGTATGTTAAGAATTTGAGCAAAGTGCATATATATAACCCTATATAATTGTCGAAAGTGCAGATATAACCCTGCGATAATTGAAAGTGCAAATATAACCCTATATATTAAGGTTATGTTCAAATATAACCTTTTCCGGCAGTTAGAGGCCGAAATATGATGGAAAGACAAATTTACCCTTCTATAAAAAATTTAAAATACAAAAAAGCACTGAAATAACATTCATACCCCTGGAACCCAACTCCTTCATCTTCTTCATCTTCTTCTTTCCCGTTGTTCTTCATCTCACTTCTTCTTCGTCATGACCATTAACTCGCCGTCCGACCACTTCTCCTTCGCCATGGCCATTGACTCGCCGTCCGACCTGTTCTTTTGGGTAATAACAGTAATTATTCTTTGCCATATTGTTATCACCGATTCTCTCCGCCATGGCCATTGAAACCAAGAAGACCGACCACTTCTGGGTTTTCAATTCTCTTCTAGGTCTTCTTCTGAATCTCTTATGAGTCTTCTTCTGGGTCTTCAATTCTTCTGGGTCTCCAATTCTCTTCAAAAGGTGGTGGAGCGTTAATCAAATGGTGGTGGTGATGGGCTTAGATCAGGAAGGGGTCGGTGGTACCGTCACTAGGTTGGGCCACGACGGAGGCAGATCTGGGTGAGAAAGATATTCAAAGGTACAAATATTGTCATTTATTTTTTGTCAACAAAAAAAATCGTGTGTTAGAGATTCAGGACTCAATCGAATACAATTTCAAGGTTCATCTGATCAATTCAAGGTTCATCTGATGAAGAAGAATTGTTAAATTAAATATTGTATTTCACATTCGTTAGTTTAAGCTTTTAACCTTACAGTTTGTGTATTTCTAAACAAAATTCTTCAAATCCTTTCTTCTATCGTTCAACTCTTAACAGTTAGGGGAGAAAGAATGAGAAACTCATAGAAAGCTTGTTTGTTTTGTTTGCTGGTGGTGGTGTGGGGGGAGGCTGACGGGAGTGGTTGAAAGTGGTGGTGGGAGAAGGTTGATGGCACGACGAGAGTGGTGGTGGCGCTCTCGCGTTGGTGGATGAGGCCACTCCTGACTGGTGGTTTTGGGTGGCGGAGATGGTGGCGGCTCAGTGGTTGCAAAGGCAGAGAAGGTGACAGTGCGGTGGTTTCAGATGGCTTAAGGGGTATTTTAGTCTTTTAGATTTTTGTATTTGGTCCAAAAGGCATTTTGGTTATTTCTAGTTGGTCAATGGCCAGAAATGGCCAGTCAATGCCGGAATAATAGTTTCAGGGTTATATTTGCACTTATGTATATTAGGCAGGGTTATATTTTCACTAAAAAATAACTCAGGGTTATATCTACACTTTCTCCAACATATAGGATTATATTTACAAATTACCCTAAGAATTTTATTGTTATCATGTTAATTTCAAATCTTGAGTATTTTCGTATTTTTTTTATTGCTTTTTTAAATTAAAATTCCTTAACCAGTCCCGCCACAAAAGTTTCGTGACTCCGCCCCGACTCTAGGTGGGTTTAATTAGCTCCACTCTCCCCACAAAGCTCCAATCTTCCATACTAACTGTAGGGGTGGTAATTAATTAGGCGTTTTAAACAATGAAAGTAAAGAGTCCACCTTACATTGAAGCCCAGCTTGAAGTTTTTCACTGGAGAAAAAGAGTATCCAAAATCATTAAGGTATGGTTTACATCACATAAAAGTCTCAAATGTGAAAAGTCTACATCATATGGTACACGATAAATGCAGAAGACAAATGCTCTAAGCCCCCTCTCCTAGTGTTCTCTTCGATGTACTGATGTAGAGCACTGCATCAGTAGATAAAAAATTAACCATGATTTTCTTCCCATATAAAAATATATTGCATATATAAAACCAACAAAATGGTTAGCTGATTTAAAACTTACCATTGTTTCCTCTGATAAAGGCATCTCCATACTTGTTCTTCAGCTGCCCATTTACATACTCCTCAGTCTGTTCCATGGCTATGTTCATATAGCCATCCAGACAAGCTAGAATGCCTGCAGGAGGATTATAAATCTTTATTTTATTGTTTTCATACCTATGAGTGAACAACTAAGTCAAAATCAACTTCTACCAACATAATAGACTGCAGGTTTTGTGAGCAAAAAAGTAAGAATGAATATGCAAAGACCAGTTTGAGTTAGCATGGCTCAGGAAACGGAAAAAGGGCACTTCAGTGCTAAAGGAAAAGGCACTTTCAGCTATACAATGCTAACTTCTTTCCTGGGAGCTGGTGCCATTAATCACTTATTGACAACAGATGACTTTAGTACAGTATCAGCCGAGAATGCATTGACTGAATCAAAGCATCATAGTCAATTAATATCCAGGTTACAGCAAAATGGCAAAAGATAAGGATAATAAGCGCATTTATCTGACTTATTTGTATCCAGTAATGCATGCTTTTACTAGTACTACTGTACTACTACACTTTCCTCAAAAGAATTCATCAATTAGTTTGTTTATAAGATTCAAAGTACAAGAAATACATGAACAGGCTAATTTCAACGTAACTTTCCACTTGTGCCTTAGATTTATAACTTTGGACCAAACATGAGCGAGCTATCTTAGAGGAAAGAATTACAGCGCTGAATCCTGTTTTAGAGAATGAAGAATGATCAAAAGTGGACCCTCTTCTTAATATTCCACACACACACACACTCAGAGCATAGATTATTTACACTGCTAACTATTTTTCAAAAACTTTTTAGCAAACTAAGGGGCTGAGAAAAATGAGATGACTCAATCAAAAAATAATCCAGTTAATATTTTTATGATGTTTTAACATTGCTTAGTGAAGGAGAGCACAGTATTGTTTTGGAAAGTCTTAACAAAACGTTGATATCCTTATTACTCTCAACAAACTGCCAAGACTAAGAGAACATCGGTTGTTTACAACTTGGTTAACGTTCCTTGAGTAATTTTCATGCAGTACATCTCCATTCAGATTTTTGAAAGTGTAAGGGTGGAAAAAGACAAGAGTCGCAATGAAGTAAGATATGTAGTATGTGCTACTCTTCATTTTCTAAGAGTAGCTGGACACATAATAGCTGAAATTCTAGGGCAACAGAATTATTGTGTGCTGTAAACTAGCATCAACAGTTAATAGGGAGTGTAGCAAAAGAAAAACAAAATACAGCCACTTTAGTGGGAACTGTTCTTAAATAACAAACTGAAATTAATTAGGAATTTAGGAGTGAATAACACCACCAATAAAGGGAGATCCTACACAAACAACGAATCTCTTATTATTAAAGAGCATTGAACCACAAAATAACTGAGCAAGTAAGTAACTAAGGGCTAAAACACAAGAAACTATGATCATAATAGAAAAAGAGAGAATCATACGTCAACTCAATTGATCAAAACATGCTAGCTTACCCACCTAGGTTTAATGTGCCCAAGGCCATAGCCAAGTACCACAGAATCTTGATAATAATGTCAAACTAACATATGTCTAATGCAAGCAGCGAAGGGAGGGATTAAGATCATCCGAAACCCAAATAAAATTGAAACATACGGACAGCATCAAAGTCCCTTGTCTATCATTCTAATTACTCCACATCACAATCATGTATTCATGTAAAATATCAGTGCAGAAGCTCAGAATAATCAAAATTAGCAGAAGCAGAACCAAATGTCACCTCGATAGTCGACGCCGGAGTTGAGTTTGACCACGACTGGTCTGCCGCGAATAGACTTGAGGAAATCAGCTGGGGTTTTGGTGCTTGTTGAGCTTTTCTCCACTGTCCCGCTCATATCTTTCTGCACCCAGAGACAAATCAACCAGTCAGTGGGTGCTAAACTATCAACATTGCAACAAAATCAAAAGCTGGAAACATCAACAAATGAATTACTTTTGACGCACTAGGGTAAGAAACCCAATATTAATCCTATTTTCAAAATAAACAAGTTTTCACTGCATCAGAACCTCTTCTAATCGAAGCTCGCACACATGACAAAATCAAAATTTGGCAGTCGTACCAACCTTTGCTTAGCGATTGGCACACGGTGAGTTTAGGTTTCTGTGTTTGGCTCCGTGGGTACAAAAGAGATTCACCTCAATTCATCCGGATTTAAATGGGCCGCGGCCCAACAGCTGAAACAGTTCTTTTTATTTTGAATTTAGAATTTCCAGGTACTGTAGCTGTTTTTCATAACCTCAATATTTTGAAGTTTGGGAGTTTCTCTGATTTTATTCTAGCTGAAAATAAGGACAAAGTTTTGTATAACTCGTCTCCTAGAAATATCAGAGATTAATATGTAATAATGACAATCTTGATTAAGGATGGGGTAATGAACATAATTATTTTAAATCTAGGGGCTAAACCTGAGATTAATTACTCTCTCTATCACATTTCAAACTACAATTTAAAATCAAAACTTCTTAACTTTAACTATAAAATTGAATTGGTTTATAAGTATAAATATTATTGTGCGATACTTTGTTAGATTCGTTTATAACATGTGTTTTCAAAACATCAAGTTTTAATTTTCTTAAATGAAAGATATTAAGAATCAAACATTTTTCATTTCAAATATTGAAACTCAAAGCATGCAATTTGAAATGGGACATGGAGGGTCCATCATTGCAAATAAGTCATACATTCGAAACGATTACTATTCATCTACCACTCTCATTATTTCATTTTTGGCGTATTTTTCAACTGATTTTCTCTCTCGTGACTTTTCATATTCTGGCAAAAGTAGGTCTCCTGATATGCGGCATGCCAATAACTTTATGGATATACACTTATTTTTACCTTATATACTGTATTTGTTAAATTAAATTTAAAATTTAAAATTTTATAAAATATTTTTATATCATATATTTTTATAATTTCACATTCAAATGCATATTATTACTTGTTTAAACTTATAAAATGTAATATCTAAATTTTATTAAAAATTATAACATTTAAAGTAAATGCCCCTGTGAACTGTCCATAAATTTATGAAAATACCGCCTTCCCATCCCCTTCCGGCAAAACCAAGGCAGGGGCGGAGCTCTATCCTTCTACTCGAACGTAGGTTGTTTATTTAACCGTCATTGTTGTCATCACGACGATGAATTCATGATTTTTACAGGGTAGGTAACGTCGGCATCTCATATATTTGATTTGTGTGCTCTATAATTATTTTAGAATAATCCGTACAGGTGATGTTCATATTGTTCTGTATTCACTTTTGAATCATTATTTTATGTCTTGTCCAATATGGAGTGTTGAATAACTGTAGTTACGATTTATTGTTTCTGCTTTCGAATTTTTTTTTGTACTAATCGTGTATATTGCTCAATATTTTAAGATGTCAAACAAGGATGATCCTCCGGATGTCCTATATGATATTGTTTTGGACATTGCAAAGTTTTATTCGCAATCAACATATGGTTTCTACAGCTGTTGTGCACGGGGTGAAGGCGCAATTGTCATCTCAAGATTGCGGTAGTAGTTTTTCATTTTTCGGCATGAATATTTGAATAATTAATGCTCCGTATAACTTATTGCCTCTATCTAGAAAACCAACACTGCATCTTGACAAGCTCAAAAAGAATTTGGTCAAGGTGTCCTTGCAACACCGACTAAGGTACTCACTATGCTTGACTTAGAGCTCACTTCTGAGGTACTCAACACATACCCAGATACTCACCAGTGAAAGCAAGAATGAAAACCAAAGAGTTACTACTCTAACCAAACTGACTCGTAATTGCGAGGGCAAACCTCGATGACAAATTGGACGCAGTTGCATTAACACTTCTTATAGAACATAAGAATGTTTTTTCATGGTTGATTTATGACATCTGGAAATATCGGGGAAATTATAAAGCATAAACTCACAATTAACAAAACGAAGAAGCTCGTCAAAAAGATGAATCGAACTTTTAGATCAGAATTAAGTGTTGTAATAACAAAAAGGAGATTGACAACCTTGTGAAAGAAAAGCTTGTTCAACAAGTACACTATCTTGAATGGATACCAAATTGAGTGTTAGTAATAAAAAAAATATGATGGGAGTTGGAGGATGAGCTCAACTTCACCGATCTCAACAACTTTCGATTAAAGGGAAGACGGGGAGAAGAGTGGATTTTGGGAGGGAAGAGAAGAAATTACAGAATAGAAAAAAGAAGAAAAGTTGTAGCGAGAGAGAGGTAGCAAAGAGAGAGAGTTTGGAAAAGAGAGGGTATGGGTGAGTAGGTGGTAGGGTTTGTAATATTTTAAATGTTTAAGGGTAAATATGTATTTTGATTGGTTAAATTTTTCCTAAAATGTAAAGTGTATAGATTTGCCTGGGAGACGAAAAGGAAAGTGTTTAGATTTGATTGGGACGGAGGGAGTACTAAATTTTTATGGAGAAATATGACAAAGAGAAGATGTCGTTCATCTTGAACAAGTGTGCTTATTGTTATATCACAATACCATTTGGTTTAAATAATGTTGGAGAAACCTATCGAAGGTTCACAACGTGCAAGCTTACACTGATGACTTGCTAATCAAGAGCAAGTCAGAGGACAATCTGAAAGAAATCCATCAGCTTATACCGCCGAGCATATGATTAGACCATAACATCATCACTGGGCCGAGGCTCATTGCGGTCGAGGGTTTTCATGATTAAAGTATATTTAAGAAATTATGACCTAATATCAATTATATTATGGTAAGATGCATATTTCGATAAGGCATGGGTACATTTATCTTAGTTAGATACATAGAACTTATAGGGGTAACCCCTATACATATCACAATGTGTCTTTAATTATTCATTCTATTCTCATTATTCAGAGCAAACACATTTGCGGTGGCTTTAGCATCAGAGAGCCTCCCCCCTTGGCACCATGGGACTCTGTTTTGGAGGTTCGGTATTATCGAGAAAGGATCGGTATCCATCCCGTATCAGTTGGCACACACAATGAGACACAATTGTCAATGATTGTGTAACTTGTTCAAAGGAAAGAAAAACTAAACCTCAATGAAAATTTCATTTGCAAACAAAATGGGGGGCGCGACGGTGAAAAAGAACCATTTCAAGAGGTTGGTCTTACTACGGTCGAAGAAACAGCGACGGTGAAAAAGAACCATTTCAAGAGGTTGGTCTTACTACGGTCGAAGAAACATAAATAATCGTCACTCTCGAGGCACATCCGGATGATGGAAAGTAGATATCAACGGACTCCAAAGAAGAGAATGCTCAAAATGAATTTCTCCAAGAATGATTGGAAGAGTTCAAGAGGTTCAAAGTAGCCAGACTAAATCTTGTCCCCCCGACAGTACCAACAGTGATCTAGATTTCAAGAGACGCCGTTCATCCACTACAGAATTCGATTGATAACATAGTTGGTTGTTTGTCTTAAGCCTTTGCCACAATAGGTGTTCTACTCAGCAACCCTGTTGTTCATGTGGGAGTTACAGGCTTCACGCAGCCATCACGACAGATAGTGATGTTGATGAAAATGCATGCATCCTTCGCCCTGGGATTTTTTCCTAACCCAACATTACCTCAGATGTCGCTGGCGTACAGGCAAGCCAATCTGACTCTCGGCGGGAACTTTCACCTGTCTGAACAATGGTTTTCAGCGACTAACCCGTGAATCGACACACAATTATGCCCACCTTGGTAGATGACCCTGCCAAAATATTCGGTGCTTGACCTATACGTTGGATTAACGCCACATCCTTCAGCTTGAAGGATGCTGCCCCCCATACGGAGAAGTGATGAGGAGCAAGGCGCATAGAGAACACACCCTAGTACACCAGATTTTGGCTTGGAAACATGCTGGAGTATCAGAGAGGCCATTTGATGATAAAAGTATCAGCATTATCGATTGAGAGATTGAGCGTATGATCGGAATGGGTGGTTAATCGGCATCCTCAATAGCTACATTCAAATGAAATCCAACATTGAAGCTGCCAAAATCTGTACCTATCTGCAATGGTAAAACTGATCTAGATGAATACTTGATGACGTACCTAAATCTGATGGAGTCGTGAGATATTCATCCAGACCTAATGTACAAGTTACTCGGGGTTTATCTCAATGGGAAGGCTTTGTTGGAAAATGATTGTAAAATAAGTTGAATTTTTTCAACTTTTGGGTTTCGTTTTGAGTTGGGCTCGAACTAAATTAGAGTCATTGGGTGTCGTTTTTGGATTTTCCTCTGCGAGTAATATAAAATCAACTATTTAAACTCTCAAAACAGATAAAGGGTGAATGAGATATGGATGCTCAAAGTGTCACTCTTAGAATGGAAACTTGGGCGGAAATTTATTTTCTGTAATTTTTGACCGTCTAAAATGCGTTTGGATTGTGTGAAGTCTCTAGAAAGCCCAAACCGCGTAACAAATATTCTTAGAATCACGCGTGGAATATATGAGATTTGATACGCGGTTAATCATGGTAAGAAATATGATATTCTTATCCTTCTAGAATCTATTCAAATATTTGTAAAATATTTAGTGGTTAGAGAATATTTTCTCTTATTATGGGAATCAGATCTTCCACGTATCTTTCCATAGGGGTTCTTAGACATCTATAAATAGAGTCTCCGTGTCAGCGAGAAACCTCGCACAATTCTCAAGTTCCTCCCTACTTCTAAACTTGAGTCTTATCTTCTTTCTCTGTCTTTATCGGTGATAGTCCTTCGGGCTTTGTGTGACTCCGAGGTAATTCTTACTTATTAAAATTACCTTCGATGGTTTTATCCTAGGGAACGATGTCCACAACGGGACTCATTCGTTTCAAGGACAATGAGTGTACTCGTGACTCCATCAATATGTGATATATGTGATTACTTGAAACATGCTTATTAATTGTATTTTAATATTTCCAATTGTATGCATGAATAATTAATAAAATTTCATTATTGTTACTTATGTTAAATTGCTCGTGTAATTTCATTATTTAATTTCCACATGTATTATCAATATACGTTCAACAGTCATGAAATGAATGAAATTTGTTGAGTTATGCCATACATGTGAATTATATGTTAGTTTTGAATTGGAAATTAAATGCCTATGCAATACATGTCGTATGCAAATATGCCTAATTTGGAATTGTCTTATATGTCGCAATATAAATGAATGCTATGACAATATGAAAATGCATGCCATACATGTCGTAGCCGAATTATATTCCTATTAACAATATGCAATGCATGTCTTATGTGCCGCAATATAAATTAATGTTATGGCAATATGAAATGCATGTCTTATATGCCGCAGTATAAATTAATGCTATGGCAATATGAAATGCATGTCTTATATGCCGCAGTATGCCATACATTTCGTATGCAAATTATATGCCTAGTTTGGATTAATCATATATATGTAGTATAGCTTAATATCACACATGCTGTATTCAATTGTTGAAATTAGTTGATGAATTTGAAATGAAGAATTCAAAATTTTGTATGCTACAGTATGTTGAAAATTCTGCTTTAATTTCCTTCAGAGATTCTTTTAGAATAATTTGTGATTTGAAAAATTGATTGGTTTTGGTTGTTTACAACAGAACCATGTCGAGCGATGAGACTACCCATGGGACAACGCCTCTTGTGACTGTTCAGGCTCAGACTACCCCTGGGGCGACACCACTTGTGATTGTTCAGGCTAAGACTACCCCCAGGGGTGACGCTTCTTATGGTTGTTCCTCATGCTGAGAAACTCGAGAAATACAATAATGGTATGAACTTCAAGATGTGGCAACAAAAGATGGTCTTCTACTTGTCCACTATGGGTTTGGAGCGCTATGTTCACGAAGATCGTCTAGTTGCAGATGAGACTAGCGATGTGGAAGTCCAAAATGCTGCGGTGGAATGGAACTCTAAGGAGTATATCTGTTGCAACCTCATTTTGAATAGCCTTCACGACACCATTTGGAGTGTGTATTAAGTGACAGAGCCTTCTAAGGTGCTGTGGGAAATTCTTGACCAAGAGTACATGGGTGAGGAGGTTGGATCCAAAAAGTGGGTCATTGGCAAGTTCCTCAACTACAAGATGGTTGATGCCAAATATGTAGTCAGTCAAGCTCAAGAACTGCAAATGATAATCAATGAGCTGATAGCCGAGAAGATGATGATAGGTGAGACTTTCCAAGTCTACAACATCATTGAGAAGTTGCCTCCAAGATGGAAGGACTTCAAGAGTTACCTGAAACACAAGCGAAAGGCGATGACCCTGAGAGATCTAATACAAAAGCTTCATGTTGAGGAGGATAACCGCAACTCTGAAAAGAGGATCAATGGGTCCGTGCCTATGGCAAGAGCCAATCTTGTGAAGGTGGGTGGAAGCTCCAAGTCGAAGAAGTTTAAGGCAAAGAAAGGATCCAAGTTGGGAGCTAAGGGTGAAGTTGCTAAGAAGTCGAAGATCACTGGCAAGTGCTACAACTGCAACACCATTGGCCACATGTCCTCCGACTGTAGGAAGCCAAGGAATGCCAAGAACGAGGCCAATATGGTTGATGATCTTGCACGTGATGTGGAGGACATGGATCTTTGTGCTGTGATTTCTGAAGTCAACATGGTGGACTCCAATCCAAAAGAATGGTGGATTGACACTAGTGCTACCAAGCACATCTGCTCAGTCAAGGAAGTGTTCTGAAACTTCAAGGCAATTGAAGATGGCGAAACCACCTACATGGGCAACTCTGCAACTTCCAAGGTGAAATGCCGTGGCACTGTGGTGCTGAAGATGACGTCTGGGAAGGAATTGACTTTGAAGAATGTTCTGTATGTGCCAGACATTTGCAAAAACCTTGTGTCTGGTTCTGTGTTAATTAAGCATGGCTTTAAGCTAGTGTTTGAGTATGATGAGTTACTTTTGTCTAAGCAAGTATGTTTGTAGGCAAAGGTTATGAGCTAGATGGTATGTTCAAGTTAAACACCATGGTTGTACCTCCTAAGAAAGATGAAATGAATGCTTCTTCTTCTGCCTACATGATTGAGTCTTCCAATTTATGGTAGAATAGGACACGTTAATTATGATTTGATAAGAAGATTAATTAACATGGAGAACATACCTAACATGAAATTTGATACAAATTATAAATGTGAAACTTGTGTTGAAGCCAAGATGACTCGAACATCTTTCAAACAAGTCAAATGAACCACGAAACCTCTTGAGTTGATACATACCGATATTTGTGATCTCAAGTTTGTCCAAAAAAGAGGAGGTAACAAGTATTTCATCACATTCGTAGATGATTGCACAAAATACTGCTACGTGTGCTTGGTGAAAAGCAAAGATGAGGCAATTAAGAAATTCGTACTCTACAAAACGGAAGTTCAAAATCAACTTGATAAGAGATCAAGGTGATTAGGAGTGACCATGGAGGTGAATATGTAGAGCCATTTAAGGACTATTGTTCTGAACATGGCATCATTCACGAGGTCGCTGCCCCCTACTCGCCACAATCAAATGGTGTGGCTGAACGTAAAAATTGCACTTTTAAGGAGATGATGAATGCAATGTTGATAAGTTCTGGGGTACCACAAAGCATGTGGGGGAGGTCATTTTGACGGCCAATTATCTTTTAAATAAGATACCACGTAAGGATGAGAAGGTAACTCCCTATGAGTTGTGGAAAGGCACAAAGCCGTCCTTTATGTACTTTCGAATGTGGGGTGCCTTGCAAAGGTGTTGATACCAACCCCTAAGAAGCTAAAGATAGGACCTAAAACGGTTGATTGTATCTTTATAGGGTATGCACATGAAAGTAGTGCTTATCGATTTCTTGTACATGAATCTTATCATCCCGAGATTCACAAGAACACAATCATGGAATCAAGAAATGTGAACTTCTTTGAAGATGTGTTCCCTACGAAGGAAAATGTTGGATCGTTGAAAAAGACCATTGAGTCTGTAGACGAAGATGTAGGAATTCCTGATGATGTCGAGGATCTAGAGAAAGGGGATAAACCTAGACGAAGCAAACAGATTAGGACTGAGAAGTCATTTGGTCCTGATTATCTAACGTTTATGCTTGAAAGAGCCACAAAGCTATAAATAAGCTGTGAATTCGTCTGAGGGTCCTATGTGGGAAGAAGCGATAAAGAGTGAAATTGACTCTATTTTACAAAACTATACTTGGGAGCTAGTGGACTTACCACCTAGGTGTAAACCACTAGGCTACAAGTGGATCTTCAAAAGGAAGATGAGAGCCGATGGTTTGATTGACAAGTACAAAGCAAGGCTTGTAATCAAAGGTTATAGAAAAAGGAAGGTCTTGACTACTTTGATACTTATTCTCCTGTCACGAGAATAAGCTCCATTAGAATGATACTTGCTATCATCGCGTTACGTAAGCTTGAGGTTCATCAAATGGATGTGAAGACTGCCTTCTTGAATGGAAATTTAGAGGAAGAAATCTACATAAAGCAACCTGAGGGTTTTAGCTCTCCAGGCCAAGGAGGGAAGGTCTGTAAGTTGGTGAAATATTGTATGGTTTCAAACAAGCTCCAAAGCAATGTCATGAGAAGTTTGACCATGTCGTTCTAGCCAATGGTTTCAAAATCAATGAGCGTGATAAGTGCGTCTACGTGAAAGACACGGAAAATGGACATGTAATCTGATGTCTATATGTAGATGACTTTCTCATTGTGGGTAGTAATGAAAAAATGATCAAATCTACCAAGGACATGTTGAATTCACATTTTGACATGAAGGATATGAGACTGGCGGATGTGATCTTAGGGAAAAAGATCGTTCGAAGCTCTGATGGTATCACCTTAACCCAGTTTCATTATGTAGACAAAATCCTTGAGAAATTCAACAAGAATGACTCAGAGGTGGCGATGACTCCAATAAATCCCAATTTGCATCTACGAAAGAATAAATTAGAGGCTATTAACCAGGTAGAGTATTCGAGAGTCATTGGAAGTCTAATGCACCTAATAAGTTGTACTAGATCGGACATTGCTTACACTGTAAGTAGGTTGAGTAGATACACGAGTAACCCCAGTATGACTCACTGGAAGGCTATAACTAGAGTATTAAGATATCTATGGTTTACTCGTGATTATGATCTACATAATGTGAGTTATCCAGCTGTAGTTGAAGGATACAGTGATGCAAATTGGATACACGATATAAAGGATTTGAAATCCACTAGTGGGTATGTATTTACACTAGGTGGAGGAGCAATCTCATGGAAATCCTCTAAACAAACTGTTATTACTCGATCCACAATGGAATCCGAGTTTGCTGTCTTAGACAAGGTAGGTGAGGAGACCAAATGGCTTCTCCAATTTGTAGAGGACATTCCTAGATGGCCAAAGCTTGTGCCAGTCATATGTATACATTGCAATAGTGTGTCGGCTATTGGCAAGGCTAAGAATATGCTGTATAATGGGAAGTCTCGTCATATTCGACGAAGACATAGTTCCATTAGACAACTTCTCTCAACTGGAGTGATCACAATTGACTATGTAAGGTCGAATGACAACATAGCCGATCCCTTGACAAAAGGGTTGAATCGAGAGATAGTTGAAACATCATCAAGAGGAATGAGACTAAAGTCCATTAAATGATGGGTTACGTACGTGGACACCTAACCTATGTGACTGGAGATCCCAAGATCTAGGTTCAAAGGGACAACTAAACTGCAAAGACCCATCGCGATCACTATGGGGGGGTGGGGCGGGGGGGGGGGGGGGGGGGCGGGTTCATACCTCCTATCTTATTTCCTGTGATGAAGAAACAGTGAAGTGAGTGGAGGTTAAGCATTAAATGGCTTTTAATGATTCACGATTTCGAGTGTATGATACTTGAAAGAGCGCATAGTTTATGGAACTGCTCTTATGCTAAGAATCACCTATGTAAGCGAGAAGTGTTGCCGCTTCGAAAGGGAATTGTTGGGACGCAATTCCTTAGAAACCTTACAGAACTAGGGGGTGTGCCATGGCCTGATTAATGGACACAACCGAGGAAACCACACTCAAACTGAAAAGCATCCCCGGCAACAGCACCAAAATTTTAACCCGCTCTTGACCCGGTCGTCATTTAAAGACACAAGCCGAGAGACTTACTGGTCAAATATATAGATTTATATTCTGCACCCTGATCTCACTGCTATGCTTCCTACAGGGTAGTTAGCGGCAAGCCCTGGGTTTGTTCACAAGGATGCTAGGGCTCAAGTACTAGTTAAAACACAACCTACAACCTTGCCCGGGTCGTCAATCCGCACGAGTGAAAGGAATAGCTAGTAGTGTAGACATGCAACTGGGGGGTTGGTATTTTAAACTAACAACTACAAAGCATGCAATTAACAAATGACTAAACTATTTATACTAGGCACTTGGGAATCATTTAGCAACATGGTAGTTCTATTGCTTCAATCCTCGATTCATTCACAAATAGACATACAAAAGGCCTATCAATTTGTTTACAACACGTGGTGTGGCCAATAGCATACACTTTCCCAACCCTGTCACGGTGGGTGCGCTTGCAACCCTCCATCGGCACCACCATCATAATTAGGGGAGTACAACGAGGTTCGACCATCGTTGCAGGTATATTTCTCCCCCGTCCTATTATATCTCGGGCTTCCACCACGGTTTCACGGACCGGCACGGATGCCACGATCTGTGAAGCATGCATAACCATGGGATGCCAGGTATACCACGGTCTGTGAATGTTCATAACCACGGCCCGTGGGATCTTACATGGTTCATGAAGCTTGGATCGTGCCACGGTCCGTGAAGGTTTTCATTGACCGCAAGCAGCATACGGTTTTTGCTCAGAGTTTTCCCATGGCCCGTAAAGGTTTTTACGGACCTCAAACAGCTTGTGGCTTCTGCTCAAAAATTTTCTCATGGTCAGTGAAGGTTTTCACGGACCGGATCCATACTTAGCCAAATTCTTCAACTCTTCATCCCCTTGCTTCAGGACCCGGTAATTTTGTCACAACCCAGTGCCTTGCCTCATGAAGGTCTCGTGCTAGTCTCGTGCTGGTCTTCATAGAACCTCTATATTCTTATGTAGTGCGGGCTATGAAGATTGTCATGGGCCGCTGGTGCTTAACCATGCGCAGTCCGCTGTGCTTCGTTGGCTGAACTTCGTTTTCTTGTCACAGGTGACCCGTTAGTTCGAATTGGGAGTTCTAGTGGTCAATTTCATAGTACTCAAGAAGAAAAATCCAATGGAACCAGCCTTGAAGGATAATTCATCCTGGATTGTTATCGGACTAAGGCAGCACTCCTCGGACCATGATTCACCATTTTCTCCTCTGACTATCTTGAACTCTATCTTTGGCTTCAATCTCCTTCTACCACACATTAATGTTCGTGGATTTTGTCTACTACAATTCAAACGTGAATGCCCTTCAAATCTTCTACCGCTAAAATAAAATGGCCTTCGTAAGAATGTAATGTAACAAATAGCATTCGCGGGTAATCTACTAAAGGTACTAATAATGAAGACCAAGGAGCCTGTGAACACGAGATGTCAAGAATCACTAATTAAGTATACAAAATGCGAGATTTAGAATAAAAAACCAAACATGTAAACGCAACTAATGTCGCCAAACCGCCAACCAAAAGTAACTAAAAACTATGTCAAATGCATTTGTTAAAGCATGCGAAAGGTAAACAGAGAAAAAAAGAAAAAGAAAAAGAAAATGATATTCAAACTCTCCTGGGCTGCGGAAGGTTACCGACACGTGTGGAACTCTAGATTGGCTGACCGTGGTGGTACGTGGCTCTGGCCAGCCACGTGTGGCTGGCATTGGAGGTGCGTGTCTGATGTCAGCGGCGCCTCGAAGCTCATTTTTCCTCGACCAACCTTCTCCTTCTCAAGGGTCTCCAGTTATGTACTTCAATACACGTTGTTTGGACACCTGTGTATACCTCCTGTCGTGGATGAAACTCTTTGATGTAACCCTAGCCATGACTGCTACATGGTTGTCGTAGCTATAGCCGGCCACGGTGGGATACTTCCACCGGTCTTAAAACATTGTGGATGTAGCAGGTTAGAAAAGCGGGATAGAGGGAGATTAAAGATAACTTTCAAATCAAAGCCAAGATGATGCCGGCAAGGGATTTACAGGGAAGAAGTTTTGAATAATGAGAGAGTACATGGGATGTAGTGGAGGAGGGGGGAAGGCCATCACCGAAGGTGGAGAGCTGCGGCAACCTCCCCAAAAGTATATTTAGGATTTTGAAGATAGGTCGCTAGTTTTTAGAGAGAGAAACGCGTGGTGAAGTTGGAGCTGTTCAAAATACTGCAACTCAAAATATACAATTAGGGTTGGAACTTAGTTGAAATGTTAGACGTAGTTGTAGGAGATATTTTGTGAATATCTTCTATAATATTATTGTTCCTTAGATAGAATCTTTTTCCTTTATTAACTCAATAAATACTATCTATATATTGTGCCCTTGTACCATCAATGAATACACAAGTTCATAATTTACATGGTACCAGAGCCCAGGTTAGGTTATTGGGCCGATGTGTGAACCCCCTTTAATATGACCCGATATGGGTCGTGGAGTGTTTTCACATTGGCACGTGAGGGGATGTGTTGAAAGATATATCCCACATCGGTTTCTTAAGAACTAAATGACTTACATATAAGGTCTTGGGTTACCTCCACTTAGTACCAATTGGTTTTAAGATGAAGCCAAAAATACCTTGAAATTTTACATGGTATCAGAGCCTAAATCCTTAAAACCCTAAAATCTCCCCTTAGTCGTAAATGACCATCACCGCAGCGGCCCTCACTTCTCCGATCGCCACCGCCGTGCTAGTCACCGTTGTCACAACAGAGAAGCTAGCACCGCAACCACATTTTATCAACCGCCGTTCTATCCCCAATCTCCATCTCGGATCGCCTCCACGTGCCCCCGCCCCCTTTATCCAATAGATTAGTTTAATCAAGTCTTGATAAAAAATATTGATGCTAAAATCAAGGCTCCTATCATTCCCATCGCTCTTACTACCAACCAGTTGGCTGCTCCACCGTAGCTAGACAACGTCGACCTGCTCCATCGAGCCCTCCGTCAGCTCTGCTTGGCGCCGATGGTTTTGCCTCTGCCAATTCTCGCCATTATGCTGAGGATTCCACTTCCTTGCCTCCCTCGCATCTGTACTACGTTCATCCCTCAGATCATACATGTTTTCTTATTTCCTCTACGATCTTGAAGGGTACTAATAATTATAATGATTGGAGTGCTATCATTCGTCATGGTTTTAGTTGTAGACATAAGATTGGTTCTTGGATGGTTCCATCACCAAGCCTTTATTTGGGGAACCTTTTGCTAATATTTGGAGTAGTTTAAATTCTATGCTTATTGGTTGGATCATTCAGACACTCGATCCGTCTGTTCGTTCTGTTGTTACTTAGTATGACTCGGTTAAGGAACTTTGGGATGATCTTCATCTCCATAACTTAGTTGGGAATGGCCCACATATGTGTCATATTCATGCGGACATTTACAACTGCTGTCAGAATAACCGAGCTGTTAATGCCTACTTTAGTCGCTCCAAGAAGTTGTGGAATGACCAGCTTGCTTACATGCATCCACGTACTTGTATGTTATGCTCTGATGTGGCCATCGTTCAGATTGATCTTGAGAAGGAGATGGTTCATAAATTTATCATCGGTCTGGATGATGGTTATGCTACTCTTTGCTTATACATCCTTGCACAGGTGTCATTGCCTTCGCTCGACATGGTTTACTCCCTTGTCTCTTAGGATGATCGTCAGAAGACTGTCATCTCAGCTCATGATTCTGTCACTTCGGCAGACACCATGGCCTTTGCTACCCGTCGCCAGGCACAATCCTCCGCTCTAAAGTCCACTGTCACCGCTTCAGGATCCATCCCAGCCGCTGCCGTTGATCGTTGGAGTCTTACATGTACTCATTGTGGTAGAAAGGGTTATGAAATTACTACTTGCTTTCATATTATTGGCTATCCAGAATGGTTCATTGAGAATCGTCGACCTACATCAAGCCTGAAAACAGTCGCAAACCAGCCCAGGGCACGCCCCCCCTGGTGCGCTGTTCGTTAAAGCTGCTCAGCCAGTGGCCGCCAAAGTCTCAGACTTTGATCGATCCGCTTTCAACCTAGTACTTTCCAAGGAGCAATGGAGTACGGTTTTTAAACTATTCCCTAAGTTAAATGTTTCTGACAATTTGTCTGGTAAGACCACTTTACCTTGGATTCTTGATACCGGTGCATTGTATCATATGACCGGCGACAGAGATCTTCTCTATGATATTGAGCATGCTAAAAATGTTGATTTTATCCTCCCTGATGGTTCTATTTCAACTGTTGTTGAACATGGAAAAAAAATTGGAGATTTTGTTGTGACTCATCTTCTTTTTATTCCGGCATTACGATGCAATTTGATATCGTTTGCCAAGTTATGCTTACCGGAAAATTATGTGTACAATAGGATATCAGCATGAAAACATTGATTGGCATGGGTGAACAACGAGGAGGGGTTTATTGGTTTCGCAAATTGGGAGTTTCCGGATCTACACACTCGTCCTTGTCCATCGTTGCTTCAGTGTCTTCGTCTGCTTTATGGCATCAGCATTTTGGGCATCCGTTCTCACCGGTGTTGTCTTCTATCCCAGTCATTTCTTTACATACTAGTGATTTTAATAAATATGTTCCCTTCTTAGTATGTCATCGCACAAAACAGTCTAGAAATTTTTTTCTTGTAAGATCTGCTAAGGCTAGTAATTTGTTTGAACTTTTCATTGTGATGTTTGGGGACCTTATGGTTCACCCTCTTCTAGTGGAGCATCTTTGTTTTTTTTATCATAGTTGATGGTTATTCCCAAGTTGTTTGGGTTTTTATTAGTTTCTAAGTCTTAAGTACCATTGAAGGTGAAAGAGTTCTTTGCATTTGTTCAGACACAGTTCCGTCGTCCCATTTAACGGATTAGGGTAGACAACAAAACTGAATTCCTGCCTCTTAGATCATTTTTTCTGGAGAAAGGTGTTCGTTTCGAGACCTCCACAGTCTACACACCTCAACGAAATGGGCGTGTGGAACGGAAGCACAGACATATCCTTAATGTTGCTCATGTTTTTTGTTTACAAGCTCATTTGCCTATCAACTTTTGGGGATCATGCTTTCTTACAGCGGCTTACCTCATCAATCACACGCCACCACCGGTGTCAGATGGCCGAAAACCTCATCACTTTCTGTACGGTCGAGCACCAAATTACAGCCATCTCCGTGTGTTCAGTTCATTGTGCTTTGCCTCTCAGCTTCCACAGCCACGTGATAAGTTTGTATCTAGAATTTGGAAGTGTGTCTTTATTGGCTACCCTGTTGATAAGTAAGTTTGGCGTGTTTACGACTTGGAGTCTTGAACTATGTTTGACAGTCGAGATGTGATATTTTTTAAAGATTTTTTCCCTTTTGCACCCATTTCTACGAAGATTCCATCAGTTGATCCATTTCCATCTCTATCACCTGTCATCTTTGATGACTCCATTCTTGAGCCATCTGACCCAATGGAGCATCCCAATCTCGATAACCATGGCCAGCTCCTCCCGAGCTTTCACCACTAGCCGCAGAGATATGGACGACTGTGATGCCAGGCTCGTAGCCGCGGCCAGCTTATGTTGATCTCCAGCTGCGGCCAAACATGACCGCCTCTCTATCACGGGCGCTTCTCCAGCTGCGGGCGTCCATGGCCAGTTCTCCACCGCGGTCGTCCGTGGTCAGCTCTCCACTGTGGCCGTTCGTGGTCAGCTCTCCACCGCGGTCATCCGTTGTCAGCTTTCCACCACGGGCACCTCCAGCTGCGGCAGTAAATGACTGCCCAGCCAATATGGGCGAATCCTATCGTGGCCGTAGCGCGGTCAGTTTCTGCTAAGCCCGATGCGCAGTCACTTGCTACCGAGCCCGTCTCGTCACCCGCTGCTTCATCCATTGTCCGTTCTCACAGCACTCATCTTTGTTAGCCTCCAGCTAAACTTAAAGACTACATCTACACTACTACTTGCTCCATTAAACCCTCTCTGCTGATCCCGCATCCTCTAATACACTGTTCTGAGGTACGCGTTACCCTATTGCTGATTATGTTTCTTATAGTAATTTTTCGGCTTCACATCTAGACTTTTGGTTGTAGTGAGAGATGCTGGTGATCCAGTTACAATTTCTGATGCTTATCGCCCTGCTCATTAGCGTGCGGCTATGTCCGACGAGATTGATGCACTCGAGCGGAATAATACATGGGTTCTTGCTGTAAGTGGGTTATCGGACTAAGTTTAAGTCTAATGGTTCTATTGAGCGATACACGGCTCATTTGGTTGTACTTGGTAATCGTCAGAATGAGGGGACTGACTTTATTGAAACATTGGCTCATGTTGCCAAGATGAGTTCAGTTCGTCTTTTCTTAGTTGTTGCTGCTATTCGTGGTTGAGATATACATCACAATGCATTTTTTTCTTGATGATCTTGAGGAGGAGGTGTACATCTATCTGCTTCCTAGTTATACACTTTCGGCACCTGGGTTGGTTTGCAAACTTTGCAAATCTCTTTACAGTCTTTGCTAGGCTCCGCGGAACTGGTTTACTAAACTTGCTGGTGCTCTTCACCTCTTTGGGTTTGTTCAGACTAAGGCAGATTAGTCCTTGTTTTCTTACTTGAAGGATGGTGTTTCTCTTCATGTGTTGGTTTACGTTGATGATATTATTATTACTGGTTCCTCTCCTGCGCTGATGTCCAAGTTCAAGAAGTATTTGTGATCTTGTTTTCATATAAAGGATCTTGGTGCCCAGAAGTATTTCTCAGCCATTGAGATCGCTCGTCGTCCTAATGGGATGATTCTGTCTCAGCGGAAATATGTCTTGGATATTTTGTCTGATACTGGTTTATTGGCAGATAAGCCCTCATATTTTCCCATAGAACAACAACATAATTTGGCGCGAGATAATGGTCATTTGTTTGATGATTCTGCGCAGTATCGCAGACTTGTTAGGAAGCTCATTTATCTTACCATTACTCGTCATGAGCTTAGCTATTCAGTCCATACCTTGCTCAGTTCAAGGAGAAACCGTGTTTGGTGCATTTGCATGCAGCTTTGCGAGTTCTGCATTACTTAAAGAGTCATCCTGGTCAATGTTTGTTTCTATCGGCTTAGAGTTCTCTTCAGCTTACAGCATTTTGTGATTCAGATTGGGCAGCTTGCCCAATTACTAGAGATCTTTGACTGGATATTTTGTGATGATTGGTGAATCTTTGGTTTCTTGGAAGACGAAGAAACACCCCAATGTTTCTCGTTATTCTGCTGAAGTAGAATACCGGGCTCTGGCAGTCGCGTCTTGTGAATTATTGTGGCTCAAGTCATTTCTTCGTTCGTTGGGAGTGGCGCATCCTACTCCGATGCGTTTGTACTGCGATAGTTAGGCTGCTCTTCATATTGTAATCAATCCAGTTTTTCATGAGAAGGTGAAGCATATTGAGATTGATTCTCATTTTATTCGTGATTTGATACAGTTTGGAGCTGTGGTTACTTATCATATTTGTACTGCTAGTCAGTAAGCAGATTTATTTACGAAGTAAGCAGATTTATTTACGAAGATACTTGGACGACAGACATTTCAGACTTTTGTTTGGCAAGTTGTTCGAGATCCACATGCTCCAAATTGAGGAAAAATGTAGGAGATATTTTGTGAATATCTTCTGCAATATTATTGTACATTAAATAGAATCGTTTCTTTTATTGACTCTATAGAAATTGTCCATACATTACACCCATATACCATCAATAAATACACACGTTCGTTACTTTACGGTAGTGAAGAAGGAAAAGTCTCCAAACTAAAGTAAGTTGGTGCGCTCGTAGCGCAAAAGTTCATTCACAAATCACAATCATTTACCTTTCTAGTTTGAAAAGTCAAGCCAAGGAAGCAAGGGTGCTATTTCCAGACTATTTCATCGTTTATATCATTAAGTACAAGCTTTGTCTTTTAATCTTTTGACTCGGTATACCCTTGTTCTTGGTCTTAAGAAAGCAGAACGCGGTAGCCGCTGATGACATTATTGACCAGTCTCAACTCTCAACACTTGCTATATATTGACAAAAGCAGATAGACAAGTTTTGTAAGATATAATAAATGGCCTCTGCTCATACAATCTTGGCGGGGTTTGCTCTGTTTCTGTGCTTAACAATTCCGTTGGCGGTGGAAGCCAGAGTCCGGCATCATAAATGGATGGTGAAATACCAGTTCAAGTCACCTGATTGCTACAAGAAACTGGCTATTACCATTAATGGGCAGAGTCCCGGACCCACCATCTTTGCTCAGCAGGGTGATACAATCATCGTTGATCTCATTAACAGCTTGTTCACCGAGAATGTTGCCGTTCACTGGCATGGTATTAGACAGGTAAACTCAAGAAAATACAAACGACCTTCTGCTTTCATTGCAAAGTCAAGGGTCGTATATGGTTGATATTAATGTTAAATTTGATTGCAGCTAGGAAATAACTGGGCTGATGGAACGGAGGGGGTGACTCAATGTCCAATCGTCCCCGGAGATACGTTTCGCTACAAGTTCGTCGTAGACAGAGTAAGTTCGGTCAAAATTAGTGCATGTTTGTACACGTGAAATGTGTACTGTGTAGTTTGTTTAATGGGAATTTCAAATTTGATGTGAGTGTGTTGATTTGTTGCAGCCAGGGACGTACTTGTATCATGCCCATTATGGGATGCAAAGACAATCTGGGCTTAACGGTATGATTCAAGTTGCTCTTCCGGACAATGTGACGGAGCCTTATAACTATGACGAGGACCGGAGAATCATGCTCACTGATTGGTACCATAACAGCACCTACGAACAGGCTGTCGGCCTCAATTCCATTCCTTTTGTTTGGGTTGGCGAACCTCATGTAATTATCCGAGTCGTGCTTGTAATACTGTTGCAGTTTGTTGCCAATTCTAACTGTTTTTTGCTGTGGAACGCGGCAGTCGGTTCTGATACACGGGAAAGGGAAGTTCAACTGCAGCACACCAGGGATCGCAGCTGATCAATGCAACGCTACGAATCCTGAGTGTTCTCCTTTTTCAATAACAGCGGTTGCAGGCAAAACATACCGGCTGCGACTCGGAAGCTTAACTTCTCTTTCGGCGTTGAGCTTCGCAATCGAGGTAAGACAAATTATATGGTATCTTGAGATACTCAGATATATTGTACATTTCATATTACAAGAACTTGCAGCATGCTATAGAACATTATGCATTATCATAATTTGATTGTGATTATTACATAAATATTATATGTACAAATAATAGTGTTAAGTTACACATCCTACTGTATCCACGGATATCTTATAAGAATATGTAATTATTGCACATGCTCACTTTCTGGATTGGGAAACCGCACCAGTTATGCATGTTATCACGGGCTTTCCAGCTAGCTAGTCAAAAGCTTTTCTACTCCCTCCGGTCCTCTAATAATGGGTTTTATGGTGTACAATAACGAACATCACGTGAAATATCTTTGAATTCTCTGTAACTTGTAGTTTCTTAAAAGTATAATTTTATAATTTATTATCATAAGCAATTAAAATTATCGGCGGTCAAATGTACCTTGAAAAAATATTTAAAAAAATGGGATACCGAGGGCAGTATTATTGAAAGAAGTAATCAGTTAAGGACGAACTTTGTCGGCCATCCCAACGTTTATAAAATCTGATCCTCATTTGTTTGATGTTTGTAGGGCCACAACATGACCGTGGTTGAAGCCGATGGCCACAATGTGGAGCCGTTTGTGGTACAAAATCTATTCATTTATTCAGGGGAAACTTATTCTGTCCTAGTGAAGGCTGACCAGAACCCGACAAGAAATTATTGGATCAGTGCTAAAATTGTGAGCAGAAATAGCCAAACACCAGCTGGATTAGGTATATTTAACTACTACCCGAACCATCCATCCACAAGTCCACCCAACCCACCTCCGATCGGACCGGCTTGGAACGATACAGCTCCGAGGGTGGCTCAGAGTGTAGCAACCAAAGCACTGAAAGGCTACATTATCCCCCCTCCAATTAAGTCAGACCGAGTGATCCAGCTCCTGAATACGCAAAATCGGATCGACGGACGAACCCGATGGTCCGTCAACAATGTGTCATTCACCCTCCCTCACACACCATACCTAGTTGCACTCAAACAGAACATGTTGCACACATTCGATCAAACCCCGCCTCCTGATGGATACGATGTGGCCAACTACGACATTGATAGCCCGCCAAACAATGTTAACGCCACTTCCAGCAACGCCATTTATCGGCTCAAGTTCAACTCAGTGGTCGATATAATCTTGCAAAATGCAAACACTATGACTCCAAAAAATAGTGAGACGCATCCATGGCATCTTCATGGCCACGATTTTTGGGTATTAGGCTACGGCTCGGGGAAGTTTAATGTCTCTAGTGATCCACAAAATTTCAACCTTGCTAACCCGGTGATGAAGAATACAGTGGTGGTTCATCCTTTTGGTTGGACTGCTATGAGATTTCGGGCGGATAATCCTGGTGTGTGGCTCTTTCACTGCCATATTGAGTCCCATTTTTTCATGGGTATGGGGGTTGTGTTTGAATCAGGGACTGAAAGGGTTGGAAGTTTGCCTTCTTCTATAATGGGATGCGGCTCTACTAAAGGATCTTTCAAGCCATAGATAGTTGAGATTCATTAACGACCCACAAACATAATGTATTTTTTTTTCTGCATATATTTAAGTACACTAGTTCATTCTTTGCCTTTTTTTTTGAAATAAAAATGTGGCTTTCATTCATTGGTAAAAGGTGTTACAAAGCTTGGGAGATTTTCCCATCTAGAGATTGTATTGCTATAGTGTTTAGCATGTTGAGCTAGATTATGGGCTACAAAATTTCTTTCTCTTTATCCAAGATAACTCTGGGAATTGAAGATCAGCAACTAATCTACTTATCTCATCTATGATCAAACCGAAGTCTGACAAGTCCTCCTTACGATATTTTACCGCATTGATAACACTTGTGCATCTCCACATATGTGGTTGATCCGTTGGAGAGACGTCAATAGACCTGTCCTGAGTGCAGCGACTTCTGCATGTTTTTCCAATTGTACACATGGTATATATTGAGATTCTCCGTAAATTCATTCATCGCTTGGAGATCGAATATACCATCCTAAGAAAGTACGGTCTCTAGATATGGCTGCATCAAAGAAGAGTGTATTCCCCAATTGGGGCATAGATGCGTTTGAGTCATGTTTCTCTTGATCAGATGTAGAACTAGAACCCTTTGTCTCCAGTTCAACTAACACTCTTGAGGCATAGAGGACACAATGTTGGGGATGGAGTTCATGATTCTCCTGATGCAGGAGTGTGTTTCTATGATGCTAGATTCGTGATAGTATTATAGCTATCATCGACATCTCAGCTTCCTCTAATTCCATGATTAGATCCTGAACCCATAAGCTTGCATTTGGTTGTTGGAATCTATATATTTTTCCATGTAAATCTGCCAAAGGGCAGTGAAAGAAAAGATGTTCAATGGAGGTATAATCCACAGAGCATGTGAGACAATTAGATTCAGTTGGTGCATGCTTTTATAACAGGTTTGCCGCTGATGGAAGGTTATTTTTACACACTCTCCATAGGAAGTATTTTATCTTTGATTGCACCATCAGAGTCAAAATTTTCTTCCAATGTGGAGAGGGTCATGAACTGCTGGTCGCCATATTTCCTGCATCAGCAAGATCTGATAAATTAATACCAACATTATAACCCGACTTCACTGTGTATTTATCGTTAATAGTGGGATGCCATATCCATCGATCTCTTTGTTGGGATATCCTAGTTCATGGAAGGGCAAGGATGAGCGGGGATTCCTCCTGGCTGAAGATGTCTTTAACAAGTTCATCATTCCAAAGAGTGTCATTTTCAGTCATAAATTTGTAGGGAATGTTTCTGGGAGCGATGTAGGATTTTTGATTTCCTACTCTTGGCAACCACATGCCATCTTTAATTGTTGTGTCCATCCTTGTTCCAATCCTCTTACGGATACCCTTAAATAAGAGCTTTCTCCCCTCCATTATCGATCTCCACGCAAATGATGGGTCTCAACCAATTTTTGCATCCAAGAACAAGGATGATGGGAAATATTTGGCCTTTACAATTTTTGCCACAGTCAAGTTGGAGTTAACCAACATAAGCCATGCCTGTTTTCAGCACTGCAATGCTTGGAAAACAGGCATGCTTGTCTGTTTTCCAAGCATAGCAGTGCTGAAAACCTTAAGATTCTTAAAACCCAAGCCACCCATAGTCTTTGGAAAACACATTTTTGTCCATTTCATCCAGTGAATCTTTTGCTTCTGAAATGTACTTCGCAACCAATATCGGTTGTACATTGCATGGATGTCCTCGATGAGTTTGTCTGGAAGCATAAAGCATGACATAGTGTAAGTAGGAGTAGCTTGTAAAATCGATTTGAATAAAACCTCCTTTCCTTCTTTAGACAACTGTTTTGATTCCCAACTCTCCACTTTAGTCCATATTTTGTTTTTAATCCCCTCCTATGCTTCCGCCTTTGATCGTCCAAAAGTGGTTAGGAGACCTAAGTATTTATCATGGGTAATAGCTTCGTTCATATGCAGAATATTGAGAATTTGAGACTTTTCACTGTCCCTTGTATTTGGACTGAACGTGATGGAGGATTTATCTTAACTTTTTGAACAGATGCCTCCTCATATGCTTTTAGGATATCTCTCAATGCTTTGGCTTCATGGGTTGTTGCTTCCCCAAGAACCAGAGTATCATCTGCAAAAAGAATATGTGATAATATAGGCGTGTTTCCAGCAATTTTCAAACCGTGCAACTTTTTAGTTCTTATTCCCTCCTTTATCAATCGTGAAAAGACCTCGTTGAAGATGATAAAAAGATAAGGTGACAATGGGTCCCCTTGTCGTAGTCCTATGATTGGTGTAACTCTTCTGAAGCACTCTCTATTTTGCATGAAGGAGAAATTCACCGTGGATATGCATCCCTCAGTTAGGTTGATAAAGTCAGTACTAAACCCCATCTTACTTAAAGTCCTAATAAGAAAAGGCTATTCGATCCTGTCAAAGGCTTTGCTCATGTCTAGTTTTATTGACATTAGACCCTTTTTCCCCAATGTCTTCCGATTAATATTATGATGCGCCTCATGAGCAATGATAATATTATTTGAAATCAATCAATTTTTCACAAAAGCACTCTGATGATGAGAGATTACTGAAGCCAAGACTAATTTAAGCCAATTGGCTATGCACTTGGAAATGATATGATAGGTCACATTGCATAATCTTATAGGCCTAAACTGTGTGATTTGTGTTGGCTTCTCCACTTTTGGGATGAGGAAAATATTTGTATCATTTATTAAGAGCATGGATTTTCCCTCATTCAAGAATTGTAGTGCCTCCTCAGTAACCTTTGGGCCCACGATATTCCAAAACTGTCGAAAGAAAGTTGGAGGCATTCCATCTGGACCTGGTGCTTTATTTGGGGCCATAACATTTAGGGCACCTAGTATATCAGTCTGGGTGTAAAGCCTAGGCTTAGGTTCATGGAAGGTGTGACTGTAGCTGAGATCATATCTGTCAGATGATCTACAACAATTGGGAACGGATGGGATGTGTCAAAAAGTGCTTGAAAATGAGTCAAGATAATTGTTTCCATATCCCTCTCTTCAGTGCACCATCTCCCTTGATTATCATTAAGTCCATTAATGGTATTCCTACGCTTCTGTTTATTCATGGAAGGATGAAAAAATCTAGCATTCCGATCACCTTTTTCCAGCCAATCTTGTTTAGGCCTCTGCTTCCATCTAGATGCCTCCATGTCAAGATGTTTTTCAAGCTTTAACTTTAGCTCTGCCATTTCTGCTTGAACTTCTCCTGTGATGCCCCTTTTTGCAGTAGTTTCAATTTTTCTGTGAGCTGGTCCTTGACTTTATGCTGATTATGAAACTCTGATTTGGCCCATGCCAATAGACCACTCGAGCATTCCTTTATTGCTGATGGCAAATCGGGAGCTGCACTATTCCAAGAAAACTTGGACCGTATTCTTGCATTGAGAAGATTGGATCCAATAATTTTCAAAACGGAATGGCCTATGCCTTGGCATGTGTGCTGACCCCCATGATTTACCCTTCAACTCAAGTAGGATTAGAACGTCATCTGATAAATGACTATAGAGATGCTTTAGTGAGGCTGATGAAAATGTGTTTACCCAACTTAGGTTTGCCACCGCTCTATCCAGACGTGCTTTAACAGTTTTTGGGTCTTTCCAGTTCCAGAACCAAGTAAATTTGTGGCCCTCGTAACCAATATGCTACAACAGTTGTTTACCCAACGGTTGTAGTTCATTCTTTGCCTTGTTAAACTCTAGCTAGTAATTTGTAATAATTGGAGCCTGGAAAGATATACTCACACATTCATTGCAATTTTGTTGATAAGCCCAAAAGTCCGCAACAATAATTTGGTAACTCGATCTTAAAAATAAATAAAATAACTCAATTTGTATGTGCAACATGGATTTTCTTATAATTTCATTTCTGATTTTCGTGGAGTGGATCATGTGATCGCTAAAACATTCATAGTTAAATAAGGAGCACATCTTATTAAAAGAGTGAGCAACTTAGCATTGTAGAGAAATTGTACCTCTTATGAAGAGTTCATTTTTTGCGACACTATCTCATTGTGAGATCAGGAACTAAAGGAAAATATTTAAAATCGAGGTCAAGTTTATAATTACTTCCCTGGTGGTATCCAATTTGAAACGCACAAAAAATATGAGGGATCAAACTGAAATTAAAACAAAATCAGCCCAAATATGAAGGATCAAACTACAATTAAAACAAAAATCAACTCAACATAGTTTGGAGGCGCAATAGAGAAAACACGCCTTCCACAAAAACCTTCCTTCATATGTGATTCAATGTCAAAATTTCACACAAAATCAATCATGTAATCTCTAACCTCCAACCTTTGTTTATTATAATGATAAACCACAACAAATTTAAACAACAACATCGATCAATATCAACAAAGGATCAATTATGCACATAATCTACAACCTCATATTTGTACTAATTTAACATTATTCATCCATAATATGCTAATTCGAATCAATTTTCATAAAATTGCATGTTCAAAAATGCAGGATCATAACTGAAGAAGATAAGCACCAAATCAACACTCAATTAGCTATCATACAAACGACGCAACATCATAGCTATACACAACGGATTGAAACAGATCTCAATAGCAAACATATCATAATATTTTACAGAATGTCAATTTCTCATACCTGAACATTTTTATGTTGAAATGAAACTTTTACCTTTCTAATTGAAACTAAACATAGCAACTGATAGAAAGTAAAACCCACAAATAACTGTGAATTTTACTTTCTTTCATGGTATTAGAGCAAATAACAACAATCATATCCCTAGTCAACTTACTATTAGACAGCATTTTTTGTAATTTGCAGAACAATCAAAACATCAGACAAAGATAAAGAATCAGAAACTCGAGAATGACCAACATGGGTAATGTTAAGGGCATGACAATTATCAACAAGAACATGATTGTTATTACCAAAGTATGGAGTCGCACAATCAAGAGCGAACTGAGAAGAAGTAATGTGGTTGGTTGCGCCAGAATCAGCTATCCATTGAGCATACTAAGGAGAATGGGGGTAGAGCAGCATGGGAAATAGCTTGAGAGGCTAAGTGAGGACACAACGAGGAAATGTGACCAAATTTCTTACACCACTGATACTGTAACTGATACCATTCACCGAGCAATTTATAACAAGAAGAAGCAACATGACCCATGATGTCACACCATTGATATGGGTTCAATCCATAACAAAAGTTAACAATGTTGGTGTGGCAGTGACTGTATGCTGAGAAAGCACTAACTGGCTACTAACAAGGCGAGTAGAGCCGCGAGAAATTGATTAACTGTGATAAAATGATCAGGTCGCAAGAAATTGATCCGTCTTGCGATAAAAAGGAATTGTTGGTTTGAATCAATGTTTCACTTAAAAATTTGTCAAAATTGCTCAATAATAGCTAAATAATTGTCAAAGAAAATAAACACCTGAGACAACTAAATCCATGTTACAACCACGTGTTTTGATGTTTTAAACAATGTAGTTGGTCCTCTTATACATTATACAAACAAATTGGGTAAAATACATTTATAATCCTAACTTTAGGTTAAAGTGCCAATTAGGGATAGCAATGAGGCAGGGCGGGTACGGATTATGGTACCTCCGTACCCATACCCACCTAAAACTTTCATACTTATACCCGCCCCATCACCCATGGCGGGTACAACATTTAAATCCACCCCCGCCCCATCGGGTATTATCTAAAATCCACCCCCGCCCCATCACCTACTTGGGTCCCAATACCCACTTCAAAAAAATCATTTTTTTACTTTGAGTCAAAAGTGCGATTTTACTGTGTCTGTGTGCGATATTGGTGCGATTCACACATCTCCTATCCTCACCTTCGTCTTTTTCTCCTTACCTGTCTGATAACGGTCACAAGTTGTTGATCTGGCCGCCGTCCATGGCGTTGCCACCGCCCAATCCTAACGCAGAAACACCCCTTGCCAATAGTAAAAGCTTTCTCCAAGCTCTAAATGCTAAACCCTCTCCGCTCTTCACATCACTACCCGACACGCCCAATTTACATCCCATCACAGAATACAAGGGCAAAATAGCCTTCATTCTCCCACCGGAGGAAGGTGATTTACTAGCATCTCACTACCAGAATGCCCTAGTTGGGAAGTTCAACAGAGGAAAGCCATCAATGGAGTTTCTTCAAATAGCCTTTAAGTCAATCGGTTTTAAATCAAAGTTTCAATTGGGTTCTCTTGATTATCGTCATGTACTAATCAGGTTTCAGGATAGCGAAGATTATCAGAGATGCTGGATGAAGGGACAATGGATGATTCAAGGCTCCGTCATGAAAGTCCAGAAATGGTCTCCGGACTTCTCTCTAGTAGCTGAATCTTCAGTTGTTCCAGCCTGGGTAACAATCCACAAACTCCCTATTCATTTTTACAATACCTCTGCAATCATTGGTATGAGTAGTCAGATTGGTAGATATCTAAAAATGGATGCAGCAACAAGTGCTCTGACTAGGCCATCTGCCATCAAAGTTTGTGTAGAGGTTGATCTCTTGTCTCAGCTCCCTTCTACCATAGTGGTTGGAATAGGTAACAAAGTAGCAGATTATCCTATAGAATATGAGGAACTGCCTTCATACTGTACTCATTGTAGGGTAATTGGTCATAGTCATGCTAATTGTAACTTCCTGCACCCAGAGCTGAGGAAAAGGCACCTGGTTACAACCACAGTAAATGAAAAAAAGGAAAGTAAAGCCCCAAACCATGTGGAACCCCTGAAAGCTTTAGACTCCCATCCTAAAATGATCTTAGATGCTGAGGGATCCTCAGCTCTATCTGTTTCTCAAAAGGAATTTGATTTTCAAACACAAAAAAATAAATCAGGCATTCATCAGGAAAATAATGCTAGTGTTTTCACTGTTAGTCACAAGAAAAGAACTGGTTCTTTTTACTCCTTGGATGACATCTCTAAACCAATCACTGCCACTTTCTGGAGAAAAAGAACCAACAGGTTGACCTATTACCCATCCAGGAAGGTTTAACAATAGAAAACACTATCAAGATCTCTAATGATTTTAAGACATTAGAAGCTTTAAATGAGGGAGATGAGGAGGGAGAAGCAGTAGAGATTTTCCATGACTCTCTGGAATCTCAAGAAGTAGTGGCACCCCCAATAATAACTGACAAGACTATAGCCACAACAGAAAGCCTGTCCGCTCCTGAAAATAAACTATCTGCTCGACACACAGAGCTCGCCATTATCTCAGCAACCAAAACAGACCATGCAGGGGAAAAGAAGGGTACTCACTCCTCAACAGATCAGAACACAAAGGTAGATCAAAGCACACAGACTAAGGTTAGCACACTCAATCCAGTACCTACTTCCTTTTTTGGTAATCTTGAGAAGAGTGAGGATAAGCAAACAAATAATAGTAAAGTCTCCGCCATGAAACTTAAAAAACTTAGATCCTCACATAAAGCAACCCCCACCTGTTTTAAATGATAAACTACAACATAATAGGAAATATTTTAGTTTGGAATGTTAGAGGCTATGGAACATCAATGGATAGAATAAAAGCTCTTATGTTGTCTCACAAGATTGATATTCTTTGCTTGATTGAGCCTTGGCATGATAAAAAGAAAATAAACACTCTGATGCATGATTTAGGCTTCAAAAATGCCCTCCCTGCTCAAAATGCTAAAATTTGGATCTTATGGAACCATGCTTTCAATGTAGTCAGTTTAAAGGAATCAGATCAATTCTTACAGGCCAGAATTTCGGATATTTCCTCATCTGTTAGTTGGAGCTGCTTTTTTATCTATGCTAGTGTCAATAGACAGTCAAGGGAAGCTCTTTGGAATGACTTAACAACCCTTCCTCTTGAACCTTCCATATACATTGGGGACTTTAATACAGTTGTCTCAGTCTCTGAATATAAAGGGAGAAAATCCCCCCCATAAGAAGTATGAATGAGTTTAATGCCTTCATTAATAATCTGGATTTGCATGAAATCCCTACGGTAGGAAACTCGTTCACATGGTGCAATAATAGATTCAGGAATAAATGCAAGGACCTTTTGCTTCAAAGATTAGACAGGGGTATAAGCAATTTAGAATGGTTGGAACTTTTTCCAAACAGCTCAATTCAAGTGCTAAATAGATTGACATCTGATCACTCACCTTTATTTCTGTCTATTCAATCTTCTGAAGAAATGGTACCTAGGCCTTTTAGATATCAAGAGATGTGGTCAAATAGACAAGACTTCCAGGACTTAGTGGTTAAGAACTGGAATTTGCCATCTCCCTTAAGAGGAATGTTTAGGTTAGTGAATAAGCTTAAGAGACTTAAGATTGACATTAAAGAATGGAACGAAAACACCTTTGGAAATGTAAATCAAAACCTGTTAGAAGCTGAGACAAAAGTTAATGACCTTGAGATAAAATTTCAACAATCCCAAGATGAATCAGACTTAGCTGAACTCAATAAGTCAAAAGCTTTACTTATTAGATCCCAGAAAGAAAAAAACATTTTCTTGAAATAGAAGGCTAGGTTAAATTGGCTTAAATACGGGGATGCAAATACCAGCTATTTTCACCACACCATTAGGGAAAGGAGAGCTAGGTCTAAAATTAGCAAAATCAAAGATGGAAATGGGAACTGGATTTCAGCACCTCATCTGATTAAAGAAGAAGGAGTTCAATTCTTTAAGGAACTACTTAATGAGGATGCCCCTCAAAAAACAGGAACTTATCTGAATTATTTTCTAGGGGAAATTCCTTACTTGATTACAGATCAGCAAAACCATCTCCTGCTTCAACCATTCAATGTCCAGGAACTCAAATATGCAGTCTTCAATTTAAATAAATATGGTGCTCCTAGATCAGATGGTTTCCTTGGTGAATTCTTCACCACCTTCTGGGAAACCATTAAATTAGACCTGTTGGAGGCAGCAAATGATTTCATAAGCGGTGGTAATATTCCAAAGGCCATCTCAAGCACCTGGCTCACCCTAATCCCCAAAAAACCTATCCCAACCTCTTTCTCAGATTTCAGACCTATTAGCTTATCCAATTTTGTCAATAAAGTATTCTCAAAAATGCTAATGGAAAGGATTAAGCCATTAATGCACAATCTAATATCTCCTGAGCAGAGTGCATTTATCAAAGGTAGGGATATCACTGATAATGTCATTCAAATGCAAGAGATGACCAGAATTTTGTATAGAAAATCAAAAGTTCCTAATTTGATAGTTAAACTTGATATGCAAAAGGCATTTGATAGAGTCTCATGGTCATTTCTGAATTCCATCCTTCTTCAATTTGGTTTTCACGGGAATTTTGTTAAACTCATCATGCATAACATAGCTGCTGCCCATTTTTCTGTTTTAATCAATGGAGCAACCTCAGGTTTCTTTGCATCTTCTAGGGGCATTAAACAAGGCGACCCTCTTTCACCTTTCCTTTATAACCTGTTTTCTGAAGCTTTTTCTATAGGCTTAAAGAAACTTTTTACCACAGGATACCTTCAAAAATTTGGTCTCCCTTGTATCTGTTCCCCGGTTTCCCATTTAATGTATGCTGATGACACAACAGTGTTCCTTAATACTAAACCTACAAACATGAAGAGGTTTAAAAAGTTCCTGCTTGCATATGAACAAACTTCAGGAAAAAGGTCAACTTTTCAAAATTTGAATTTTTTGTGTCACACAGAACCTCTTTATCTACAGTTCAATCTGTAAAGAGGATTCTGGGAATGGAAAAAGGATCCTTCCCATTTAAATATCTGAGAGTTCCTATTTTTTCTGGCAGAAATCTACAGGTACACTACCAACCTTTACTGGAAAGAAAGGAGAAATCAATCAATAACTGGAAGAACAGATGGCTTACTACTGCAGGTAAGATTATCTTAATAAATCACTGTTTTATCACAATTCCAACTCATATTTTCGCTGTTTTGAGTCCACCAAAAATAGTCTTGAAAAAAATGGAGAAAATGGCCTCTAGTCTGTTTTGGGGGTGTTCAGAAAATGTTGAAAAGAAAAAATGGCGGTCTTGGAAAAATATGAGTGTACATGTCGAAGAAAATGGAATAGGTTTTAGGGATTTGAAGGCCATTGTTAATGCTTTTTCATGTAAGTTGTGGTGGAAATTGCAACTCAACTCTACTCAATGGACTTCTCTATTATGGTCGCTTCCTAAGTCTTATAAAATGGTCCAGAATATGTTCTATCACAGCTAAAGCAAACAGCTATTCCAGAGTAATTTACGGAAATGGTGATTGCTCCTTTTGGAACGCTAATTGGACTGGAGAAGGAGCTTTGTTTTATAAATGGCCTCAAGAAAGAAATATCCCCTTTTAGGATATTTCACTTAGGCCTTTTATTAACAACAAAGCCACTCTTATCCCAAAGTTGGAGCCATTTTTGGTGACCAATCTGTGTGCCCTTTTGCAGGATGCTAAGCTGGAATACTCTCATGAGGATAGGCTCATCTGGATGCCAGCCACAAATGGAATTTTGTCCATAAGGTCCGCATACAATATCTTCAGACAGAAAAAGGCAAAGATCCTGCACTTTCATAAGGTTTGGTCCTCTTTTATTCCAAAAAAATGTATGTTCTCTTGTGGAGAGCTATGAATGGATTACTTCCTTTTGATAACATATTATGTAGGTTAGGATTTTCTCTAGCCTCTAAATGTCCCCTTTGTCTGAATCACAGTGATACTCTAGATCATTTTTTCAACTCTTGTCCTTCCTCTATTGCTGTATGGCAATGTGTCAATGACTTTTTAAAGCTCCAACAAATAGTTTTTGCAAACTTGCAGAGTAGAGTTGAATATTACCTCTCATTTAAGGCAGAATCCAAAATTCAGTCTAACATTCAATCGCTGTCCTTCTTGTCACAATTTGGTTTCTTTGGACTAAAAGGAATAAAATTCTATTTGAAAATGAATCCTTCTCCCAAGCTGTTTGTTTTCAAGAAATAAAAGGCATGATCTATCAAATTTTCACAGTGCATCATTTGATAGGAAATTTAGACAAGCATAAATACTGGACACAGGTAAATATTATTCCTCATATTTTTCAAAAGAAACAAAAATCCTCAACTGCTGTGAAATGGCAGAAACCCCACTCCGGATATAAAATTAATACAGATGCAACATGAATCAGAGGGGGTCTTTCTTCCTTGGCTGTGATAGTTAGGAACTGGGATGGGAATGTTGTTAAAATGAGAGCAAAAACCTTCCATTCCCCATCTCCTTTACATGCAGAACTCTTATCCATCCAATGTGGCTATGATATTTGTTCAGAGCTGGTTTGAAATACTTGTGTGGTGGAATCAGATTGCTTAATGGCTGTACAGGGTATTCAAAACCCCAATAGTTCCCCATGGAGAATCTTCTCCTTCTGCAGCTCTCTGAATTTAAAACACCATATATACCCAATTCAACACACCCCTAGGGAGGCTAACAATGCAGCTGATTTCCTTGCCAAATTTGCTTTAGCTAATAACTTCCATGGTGATCTAGAGCTGCAGGCAGCCCCCCCTTTTCTTAGGAGACTTCTAATCCTAGACAGAAGTGGTATCCCTATGATTAGAGTTGGTGCTTGACAATATGCTGTCAATGTTAATATTCAGACACATATTAGAGAACTCATCACAAGGGATTTATATGCATGATTTAATTAGGATAGATACTGCTGATTTTTTGTTTGTTTACTACAGGTAATCATGCAACTCTTGTAACCAAGACCTCGGCTGGCCCTTGGATCTCCACCACCAGTAAACCAGCTACAATGCACATTCCCTTAGGCTGCTCGCGTTTTAGGAACGAGGTGCTCTACCATTCGGACTCATTGCAACTCTGCAGCAATTTGCTCACTATTTGGCTACTCATCTTGATTGTAACGAAGGGAGCTACCTGGCCAAAGGAAAGAATTAACACATGGGGTGGAGATTCTTTCTTTTGGAATCGCAACTATCACTTCAAATCTCTCCTTCCATCTACTAGACCCGAAAGAACTAAACCTCCGAAGTAGATGTTAGGTAATATTTTGGGGGCAACTATGTTGCCGCAAGGAAAGACATGTACTAAATCTTTGTACGTTTTGGTTACTACACAGGCTTGGGGAACCTTTATATAATAGCCCTCACCTTAGGGTGTTTAAAATTTTAAAAAAAATACTCACCACATTTATATCTCCAAAAAAATACCTAAATTTTACATTAAAATTAATAATTTTAATATTAATAGTTCAATAATATTTACATGAAAATATTATAAGTAAAATATGTGCATTATGGATAAATAAAAGTTTATTATATAATAATTAGTGTGTGCATAGCGGGTATAGTGGGGCGGGGCGGGTATGAACTAATATCCATGTCCGACCCACTACCCATGTCGGGTATCAATTTTCATACCCATACCCACCCACCCCCACAAAAACTACATCGATACCCATTGGGGAAAATGCGGGGTGGACCTCCAACAAAACCCACTCAACTGCCAATATAACCATGCAATCTGAGAAAGTACCAATCTAATCCTAACTCATTACTAAATGTGTCAATCTAACCCTAACTATTTATCGAATTGTGCTGATATATCCAAACTCCCCAATTTTGTCATTGAACAAATGAATTCAGGCATGACAAGAAAAAGAAATTATGAAAATACCCTTATGATAAGGCTGAAAAATTAACAGTCATCATGGCAGCTCCATCTTTTCTTTCTTTCTTTCTTCGTTTTCTTTCCCAAAGAGGTTTCAGACTAAAGTCCGCCGTCGCTGCACCTTTTCTTTCTTTCTTTGTTTTCTTTCCCAGCAAGGTTTCAGCCTAAAGTCTGCCGCCGCCACATCACCACCGATTCACCAGCCCCCATCACCTCTGAAACCTACTTGCCGCCACCCCACCACCGATTCTGTTTTGCTGATTGATAAAAAAATAAGCTCTCATGCTTGCTGCTATGAAAGCTCAATCCCAGATGCCCGCCAAGTTCTCCAAACACATTGTCACCACAAACAAGCCCACCGGCGATATGAGTACCCTTTTCCAGCGGAAGGTGATCAGAATAGCCTTCACTGATGCTGGCGCTACTGATTCCTCCAATAATTCAACGATGATAAAATCAGGCACGTGCAGAGTGTCAAGCGGCGCATGGAGCAAATCAATTTTGGGTCGTTACCAAACCCGACAACATCGCCGAGAAAGGAGAAACGCATCAGGAAGAAAGTGAACTCGCTGGTATATGATGTTATGGGGCGGTGGGTAGCGGAGATTCGTGACCCGACCCCGAGAAAATGGGTCTAGCTCGGGACTTACGATACGCAGCTCCGGAGTCTTTTATCGATGAAAAATACCATCCATTGAATCAAGACCTACCTCTGGAGACGAAGACCGGATGCAACATGTGGACGTAGACGCTGCTGATGAGAGAGGGTTTGCAGCGGGAAAGAAAGAAAACAAAGAAACAAAAAGGGGAAGAGAGAAAATGAGGTTTTCATCTTTTTATTTTTTTCTTTTTTTAATTCAAGGGAAAATTTTTTTCTCAAAATCCATCCATTAAAATGTTGACTAAAAAGTCAACGGAGTCAAATGTTAGATTGACACTTTATGAGATTGCCAGATTATATGGGCATTTCCTGAAATTGCAAGGTTATATTGATACTTTTGGCCAAAAGGTAGGGTTGTTTTAGCACTTAACTCAAAAAAAATTATATTGTTGATCCCCAACACAAATAACATCCACAAGTAGAGAGAACTATATTAAAGACGGCGTTAGAAGGCGGTTCCATCAAAACCGCCTTTAATTGAGAACTGGAAGGGGTTCCGAGTTTGGAAGTCCCTCTCGGGTTATTTTACAGGCATATTGAATTAATTAAAGGCAGTTTTGTCTTTAATGGTAATCAATTAAAGATGGATATGCCTTTAATGAAGGACCGGAAGCACTTACAAGTTTGGAAGTGCTATCCTGGGTAGAACTGCCTTTGATGGGCTTATTTTTTAAAGGCGGAGGAACCCCTTTGCGCCCAATTACCTCAGTTTACTTAGGGTTTCATTTTACTTAGCATTTATTTTACTTTACTTCTGCCTCCAAAGTCCAATCACTTCTCCCCACCAGCGCCTTCACCTCTCCCCCCCACCACCAACGCCTCCCTTCACAGCCGCCTCACCCATCCGCCGCATCTACCCCTTCATCGCCTCCACCCCTTTCGTTGCCTCCATCCCAAAGCCGTCATCGAATGCTCAACCGTGCCGCTGAAGACCCCCGTTGTCACCGCGCCGTTAAATACCCTCTGCCGCGTGGATTTGTGTTGCTCATCCGATCACTGAAGCTTGTTGGATGTTCCCCCGCTCGCTCCCACCTCCTCTGCTCCAGTCCCCGTCGTCCGCCGCTCCCGCATCCGTCTTTGCCACTGGGTTCCTTTTTTGTGATTACTTAGCATTTGTTGCTTTGATTACACTGATCACTTTTAGGTTTCTTTTATTTTGCGATTAAACTGATCTGCTGTGTTGCTCTGCTGGGTTACACATATGTTGCTTCGCTGCCGGAAACCTAATGTTTCTAGCATTTTTTAAGAAGATCATAAATAGGTTCCTAGTTCAGAACCTATTTATGACCCTATTAAAGGCGGTTTTTTGAACAGTCAGTCAAAGATGGAGCCAGAGAAGGCGATTCTAAAGTGCCTTCTCTGGTTCGATAGAACCGCCTTTAATCAGCCATTCCTCCACTAGTGATCATTGATAAGTAAAACATAAAAAAATCACAAACAGTATTATAAACATCAACCTTTGAAATTAAAAATATCACACCAACACAAATAACATCACTGGTAACTTAAATATAAAAAAATCACAAACTGTATTACAAACATAAACCTCTAAAATTAGTACATCTCACCAACACAAATAACATCACTTGTAAATTAAACATAAAATATCATAAATAGTATTAGTGGTATATATACGGCTAAAACAATAGGCCCAACACACAGAGGGCACATCGAAGTGCTCGTAAGAGTGAATTGCCAATACTAATCCTCTGCTACACTCTTGATAAACCAAAACGATGTCCACGCCCAACCATGATCATGCGAATAGATTTCACTCAACCCACATAATCATCAATTGAGGTGTACAAAACATTAACTGAGGTGTACAGAACATCAGAAACAACATACAGAAAAATTAAACTACTATGATACCTCCAAAAAACTGAAATTAGACATCAGCAAACTACATCTAAATATCAATTTAAAGATACATAAATATATAAAAAAATGATAGCACATATATGAACATTAACTGAAATTAGACCTTAGCAAACTAAATGTGAACATCAACTAAAACTGAAATCTCAACAAACTACACCTAAACATCAACTGAAATAACATAAGCATCAGAAAATTTGATACACTTATAAAACATCAAGGAAAATGTGCAGAACGTCATTGACAACAATAAACATCATTCAATAATGAAATTCTAGAAAAATTGGAAAAAATACAGTAGACTGGATTAAAATATCTTCAAATGCTCAACAGGGCATTACATCAATTAAAATGTCCAAAACACCATCAATTATAACAAGGATAACATAAAAATAAATAAAAGAACTACGAAATCTCTAAAACTCTACTATTCAATTACGATTCAAAAATACAATATAACTCAACAAAATAGAGGGAACAATAAATATTAGAAAAAATAATTAGAAAAATATAACAAGAATGTTTTGAAAAAGTAGAGATCTATTTTGAAAATTTATTGAATTTAAAGATAATAATGTGATAATACAACAACACATTTCTTTGTCATTTTGAATAATTTTTTAATTATATCATTTTCACTGAAATGAAAAGGGAAATTGTTCAAATTATGTCATTTCTTTGTCATTTTCGAATTCCATTTTGAGTCCATCTCTGGAAAGACAGTCTTTCCATAAGCCATCAAAAGACCAAGGCTTAAAGTGTAAATAAAAAAGAAATGAAGATAAAATTTTTGAGTTGCATGAATCGGGTTATAAACTTTACAACTACTACACGATCCATAATAAATTTTCAATATTACAACTAAGACCGTTTATCTTTTAGTATTCTAATTAAACTCCATCTTTCCATAAGCCTATGGAAAGATGGTTTTTCCCTAGACTTTGCCTTCCATTTTTGCAAAGACAAGGGATATGTCAGATTTTGATTAAATTATTTTTTTGGTCCCTTAAATATTCTGCAATATTTTCTTTTGGTCTCCAAGGTCAATACTGCGTTTAATCAGCAATTAACATCCCGAAATTGATTTCTTTGGTCCCCAGAGGTGTTTTCATGTAAACCGGAATGGCTTTCCGGTACAGCCGGGGGTATTTTTGTAATTTTACTAATAAAAAGCCTAAATTTTTTTAGCTTTATAAATATAACAGCGCGCGTGAAGCCACGTGCGCAAAAAATTTGCCTTTACAACGCGCGTCTTTTTCCTCTGCCACGCGTGCATCTCACGAGCGGCCCTCTTCCTTGTCGTTCTGCTTCTTCCGCCTGCGCAGGGCTTTGCTTCACTTCGTGACTCTGCCGCTTCGCTCTTCGTGACATCGCCTCCCTGTTTCAGCCTTCTCGTAGTATTCAATTCCTAGCAGTCGACGGATCTCCCACCTTCGTAGCTTCGATGCGGCGGTGAGGGTTTTGGGGTGATTGCTGGAGATGAGGGTCAACGGAGAGGCTGGAGATGGGGGTGATGGCGTGGGTTTCCTTGTCAAAGAAGAGGATGTCGATGTAGTTATTGAGGCTAGTGGTGGGAGAAGATGAAGCTCCCGACGAAGGAGAGGATAAAACTCCTGGCGGTGCCGGTGGTGGGAGACGAAGGAGACAGTGAGAGCATCGATTGGGTAGGCGGATTTGTAGGTGGATTCAGGGGGGATCGATGGAGGCAGGTTCGTAGGTGAATTTGGTCCGGAGTAAAGGGCCAATCGGAGGTGGCGCACTTCCACGGCGGCGTCGGCGACTTCGTGTTAGGCAGAGGCGGAGGACACCTGGGGAAGACGTCTGGTTTTTTTTTTTCTAAAGTAGGGGCATAATGGTTATTTTACATATTTTGACCAATTTTACCGTTGACTTTACCTAAAAACCACCTCTAAAAATCAAAGAAATAAATTTCAGAATGTTAATTGATGATTAAATGCGGTATTGGCCAGAAACCAAATGGAGGCATAGAGACATGTAAAAGAACAAAAAAAATAATTTAGTCTCATTTCCAACACACTGAGCCATATTTGTCTTGATTATTATGTTTGAGATTGTGATGAATTATTTTCCTAATTTTGAAACTTATCTCACCAACTCATTGGTAGATGGACCTAGGACATCATAATTCAGCTACTAGGATGTACCTGGGACACCTATCGCTATCGTGGTGGCGTCAAACTCTTTAGTTGTCTGCTGACACGAACAGCACCGCACCGTCATCGGGAGTCTGTGAGTGAGTTGTCGACGTGTTTCTGAGTCTGAAGCATGGCACTGTTGAAGGTGATAGCAGAAAGAAGGGTGTTGACTAGATGTACTCTCGGAGGCGCGTTGAAATGGGACCGCCGTTTCTACTCTCCGGCGCCGCCCCAGTTGCCGCCGTTTGAGTACAGCCCCAAACCATACAGTGGCCCCTCGGCCGACGAAGTCTTCCAGAAAAGGAAAAAGTATCTGGGTCCTTCTCTGTTTCACTATTATCAAAACCCCGTAAGTGGAGGAGACCCAGTTTTACTTTGTCTTGATTTTCAGTCGCTTATCGAATCGATTTTCCGGTTTGTTCAGTTCTCAGTAGACCTCTTTTTTTTGTGATTAAGCAATGCATTTCTGATTCAAGTGCATTTTACCATTCCCACAGCTTAATATTGTTGAAGGGAAGATGCAATATTTGTTTGACGAGAATGGAAGGCGTTATCTTGATGCATTTGCCGGAATTGTAACTGTTTCGTGCGGTCATTGCCATCCTCAAGTGTTGGATGCCATCATGGAGCAGAGCAAGCTTCTTCAACATGCTACGACCATATACCTACACCATGCCATTGGTGATTTTGCTGAAGCATTAGCATCTAAGATGCCCGGAAACCTAAAGGTATGTGTTGCTAATGTCAAGTGTCAAGAGACCAATTACTACTTCTCAGAAACTGGAAGAAATAATTTTTATTTTTCGCATATTACCCCTTGATGGTGATTTCATTTGATGATAGTCGTTAGTATATAGTATGGAAATGCTGGTTACCTCGTTTTGCCTTTCTGTGTTTTCTTTCTTATATTTTCGTGATTCACCAAACAATAAGCTGTGTGTTTCCTTTCCAATATTTTCATGATTCATCAAACAATAAGCTCCGAGTTATTGGCTACATTTGAGAAGAAGAAATGGATTTCATCTGTTCAAAAGTAAAATCTTGCTCCAGACTTTCATTGAAAGATTCAGCTTATCATCACTGCTCATTTTGGAAATACAGGTTGTCTACTTTGTAAATTCAGGAACTGAAGCGAATGAATTAGCCATGCTGATGGCACGGCTGTACAGTGGCAACCTTGGCATGATTGCCTTGAGAAATGCATACCATGGTGGAAGTGCTAATACAATTGGACTTACAGCACTCAATACTTGGAAATATCCCATTCCACAGGTGTGCTTTTGAGATGATGATTGGTCTGAATTTCGATATTATCCTCTGGTCATGAATTTGGTTTGTACAATGTGATTTTATGTGTGGAAAAAAATAAGTTGATTAATTCTAGTGTTTGTAAAGATTTAAAAGCATCTATTTATTTCTGAAGTTTTTTTAATATTACCTTTTAAAACTATCCCAACCTTAAGCAAAAGACTATCTATTCTTACACACACACATGTCTTGGTTATTGATTTTCCTTAGATATGCTCATACAGATTTTCTGACTGACACTGACCAAGCTAATCCGTTGATGCCAAACAATACTGTATAGTACTGACTTGATAAAAGAAATGTAAAAATTTCCGAACCACAATTTTTGCTTCTGAACTATATTGTATCCTTTTGTAGACCCTGAAAACCTTTTGGTATATTTTATGCATGTATTAATTTTTCAGTCTTCAAGTAGTACCTATTCAGAGTGATGCGGTGGAGTTTTACTTGTGTTGTCGCAGTTGGCTAGGAATGCATATAAGGCTGAGTTATTTGTGTAGATGTAAACTTGGATTACTGTTCCCTAACTGTTGATGAAATTATTGAATCTAGGATTAAGGTGACATTATATTGTGAGTTTGGGAGTCAAAATTGTTGTCGTTGACTTAACAAAACATGGATGATGGGAGTTCAAGCACAATTTCCCAGGCCTAACATTTTTAGACTGTTTACTTATGCTTAAATTATTTACTTCTGAGCCTTCTTACTCTTTCGCATTGTAACTGTCTACTTATCTTTGATGCATTTGTGTGAATAATGCAGGGTGAGATCCATCATGTTGTCAATCCCCATCCATATCGGGGTGCCTTTGGATCTGATGCTAGTCGTTATGCTGAAGATGTGCAGGATCACATTGATTATGGCAGTCCTGGAAAAGTTGCTGGATTTATAGCTGAAACCATTCAGGTTGCTAAAAATAATACTATTCGGTGCAGAGCACTATTATTTTGATTGGCTAACTACTGCTGATGTGATTTTACAACTACTCCTATGTGTATTATTTCAGGGGGTTGGTGGAGCTGTTGAATTAGCTCCAGGATACCTAAAACTAGTTTATGATATTGTTCGCAAAGCTGGTGGTGTATGTATTGCTGATGAAGTCCAAACAGGATTTGGTCGAACAGGAAGTCACTACTGGGGTTTCGAGACTCAGGATGTAATTCCTGATATTGTTACCATGGCAAAGGTGCATTTGATCATTTCTCTGTTTTCCTTTTCCAGACTGTGGAAATGCATCATTAACTGTCTTCCTCAATAATGATCCAATTGAATGAAAATCTTTACACCAAGTAATGTACCTGTCAGGGCATTGGTAATGGTTTACCTCTTGGAGCTGTGGTGACAACACCGGAAATAGCAAGTGTAATGTCTCAGAAGATACAGTTTAACACTTTTGGTGGCAACCCTGTTTGCTCTGCTGGTGGCCTAGCAGTGTTAAGAGTTATTGATGAGGAGGAGCGCAAAAGGCATTGTTCTGAAGTTGGATCGCACTTAATCGAGCGCCTCAAAGTTCTTCAGCAAAAACATGACTGTAAGGCTCTCTTAAGTTTTCTTACAGCCTTTTGTTTCACTGTGACAGAAGTGTAGATGCATCCTTATGAAATTGGCAACATTTTACTATTAAAGTATTTGCTTCATACATCCAGCTAAATGTGTTTGGTGTAGGCTGCAGTAATCCTTACCAACATATCAATAGAAGCAATCACATAGGAGTTGAATATTTTCTGTGGAGTAGTTATATATTTTTTTGTATGAACTCGTCTAGAAAGTTATGTAATGTGATTGTGAAATCCTAATGCTTCATTTTGATATTGGAATGTTCTGTAAACCTCTTCTACTGTCCAGGGTTTACCAAGTAATAGCTTCAGGAGATAGTGAAATTACTCTCATAAATAACAACTATATAATAACAGCACGGTCTGCCTTAATTTAATCAGTACCATGTTAAAAGCGAATTACCGAAATATCTCCTGAAAATATAAAATAATAATTGATCCACAAATGAGTAAAATAACAAATTTAATTGCACACGATCCATTGTATCCTATGTAGGCTTGCCTCTGCAAGTAAGTAGCTATACAGCTGACAAATAACAGGTTAAATGCTCTCTGCTTCATAGTGAGATTGGGATGAATTTGTCATGTGCCTGTAAACCGGCCTCTGGCTCTTATGAAAATTAAATCGCTGTTTTTTTACGCTGCTTTCTCCCATACAGATATGCTGTTATAAACGTGAATTCTGATAGCATCTCTTGCCTGTCTTAGTAATTGGAGATGTAAGAGGTCGCGGATTGATGGTTGGTGTAGAATTAGTCACTGACAGAAGTTCAAAGATTCCTGCTAAAGCAGAAACGGCAATTTTATTTGAGAAGCTAAGAGGTCAGTAAAGTCAACTGAGATAGAATTAAAATGTGCTTGAATGCAGATGGCTGAGTTTTATGAATTGCAGAGCTTGGTGTCTTGGTGGGCAAAGGTGGACTGCATGGAAATGTTTTCAGAATAAAGCCTCCCATGTGTTTTAGTAGAGATGATGCAGGTTATCATACTTTTCCATATGAACTTAATCATTTTTAAGAAACATTAGCTGAATGCTTAACTATCATCTTTTCTGCAGATTTCCTTGTTGATGCATTGGATTATGCCATGTCTAGGTTGTGAGCAATGAATATGCAACTTGCGCCTGATAAAAAAGAAGCCTTTTCTGTTAGTCCTTTAGGTCAACAATCGCAACATGCTGTAGGGTGGTGGTGGTATGTGTGTACTTTTTCACCTAAAGTTGGTATTAACACATGAATGGCAAACAACGTTTCTCCCCACTTTTTTCTTCCTTTCAAAATATTTAACATTGAAGGCTATATTTGTTTGATCATTGTGTTTACTGCTCCGGCAGTCAACAAGCTTTGCCTCTGGCTATTGCTTGAGCATATTAGGGTACTGTATCTATATAGCCGGGCCATATATTGCTCGGAAATAGTTGGATGAAGAGACTGCCTTGAAAAATAGATAAAACAGAGGGATTTGAGTGTCTTTAGTATGAAGAACATGTAGTGCATAAGTTACGCGAGCCTGGTAGCAGTCTTGTTGGTAGCTCCAGATTTAGCCGATGATAACTGTATTTCCCGGGATCGGCTTACTTTAACTAGACAGTGACAACACTTACATACTAGAAAGAAGAATTTATATACTGTTGTTGGCTTCTCCATCACTACTTTGTATGGACATGAAGAGGAGTCTTTGGATGGGAATTTTGAATACTTGAGTGAAGTTTGAGGCAAAATTAAGATGATGAATCAGATGCCTAACTTGGAGTTTTGACAGTAGACTTATTCCTTGAGGGAGACTTGAGAATAAGATAGAGATGAGCATATCACTCTAGCAACAACTAATACCCATCCCACTTGGCCACTGCATTCGAACTCAGTGATCATTAGTTCTTGTGTTCAGAGAGGTCCAAATCATGTAGGGGAAGAAATTTCGACTAGAGTATTTTTTGTTTGCTTAAACTGAACCAAGTAAATTAGACAGATCCTGTATTTTGTTCAGTGAGTGAACAGTCATTGATGAGGATGTTGTGCCAAATGGCCACCTAAAAGAATCTTACTGTAGATTAGTTCCATCATCAACATTGGAAGATGCACTCTCTTGGTGCTGGCAGCAGGCCCTCCTTTGACAAGATGGGAATTATACATTTCACCCTCAGAAAAGAAAAAACATAAAATTCCAAAGCAATTGGACTTACTACAGTTACCTTCTCCTTTTCAGTACATAATAATGTAAATTGCACTTGCTTTCAACGATCTACTCAGAAAAATGGTCCATTGGCCAAGCCCAATTTCTCGTATGCCTATTTGGCTAGGATTCTAATTTTCTTTACTAATTCATTTTGTCTCACACAATGAGAGTGTGACCCCCCATACGACTCACACAATTAAGTGGGGGTGCATCTCACACCAACTTGGCCTAAAGGACTAACAGACCACACCAACTTTTTCGAGAAAGTCTTCAGTTAGATCGACTAACAGTTAAATCAATTATAAAAGTCTCGTTTTAATAATTTTTATGATTAAATTATAATAATTTAGGGAAAATCTCAGGAAAGGCGGTCTGCCTTTTCATAAGCTTATGGACAGTCCTCAGGGGCATTTGACTTAAATGTTGTAATTTTTTATAAAATTTAAATATTGCATTTTATAAGTTAAAACAAATAATAATATGTATTTGAAGGTGAAAATATAAAAATATATGATATAAAAAAATATTTTCAAAATTTTTAAATTTGCATGTAATTTAAGAAATGCATTATATAAGGTAAGAAATAAGTGGCCCGTCCATAAGCTTATGGACGGACCGCCTGTCAGGAGACCCACTCAATTATTTATATATTACAATACATTTTCAAAGTTTTTGAAAGTTGTAAAAATCTCGTTGCATTAAATAAAGTAGATATCAAATCACTTCCTTAGTTATACTAATTATATAATGATCTCATCTAACGGTTAGTTGGTCTAAAAACAAGACTTTGTAATACACATCAATCCACTAATTACACCATATATAAAAAGAAAAAAGGAATTTGTGACGCCATAATAATGATTACAATAATTATAAAAGGATAAACAAGTCTTTTTTTTTTGAGTCGAAAGGAAAAACAAGTCTTTATGATACACCAACCTATATATACACTAAATCCATAATATAAAGCTTCAAGAATGGGAAGATTTAAACTCGGATTGCACCTGACCGAACACAAAGCCTTATCCACTTGGACAAGCAAGTAGTTGACTAGGATTCTATTATGAATTCATTCCATTCTGCATAGACTATAGAGAGTATTATTTTTATTATGTTTTAGCTAACAGCAGCACAGGTGTTTGTCAGAAATGAGCGGTGGAAACGGTTCGGGTTGAAATATGTCGAGTTGAAATGTGTCAAATTTCATTTATCAGGTTAGGTCGAGTTACTGCTATGTCGGTTTGAAATATGTCAGTTTTTTTTCTCAGGTGGGATCGCGTCTGGTCATTTTATTTTCGGGTTTGTTTACTGCCATGTAATTTTTACACTAGGGTTAGGTCAGGTAGAAATATTATCGGTTTGGATCGGGTTGGGTTATTGTCGTGTCGTTTTTTGTACTGGAGTTTTGTTAGGGTCAGATGATGTCAGTTATTGTATATAATGTTTCATAATGGATTCAGGTATATTTCGGGTTGGTTCATTTTGGACCAGGTTAGTATGCTACGTGATTAAATTCGGGTTGGCTTAGGTTATATTTCAATAATATTATTGTTACAAATGCATTATTATCGGGTTTTGTTTCGCTGTAACTTGTAACATTTAGTTGTAATATATTAAATATTTTTTGAGTTCGGTACTAAAATGATTCTGACTTTAGGCTGAAAGCGCCAATATAATCCTGCAATCTCAGAAAGTGCCAAAATATCTTTGACCGTGTTGACTTTTTAGTCAATCGGTTTACTACTGGATTTTGTTGGAAATACCATTTTACCCTTATTTAAAAAAGAAGAAATGCAAAAATATGAAAAGACAAACTTTCCCTTTAGTTTTTTTCTCCAATTTTCCTCTACTTTCTTCCACCCTCACTCGCATGCACAGAACCACAGACCCTCGTCTCCTGACCGCTCGCTGCCACCGACGAACGGTTCCCATCGAATCAAAGCACCGACCATCTAGTAACTCTTCTCCTCATCTGATAGGTTTATTTTCATCCTCTTTGTCATCCGGGTTTCCATCTTCTCGATTTATTTCGATGAAAGTTGGGGCCGATGGTGGAACTGGATAGCACTCAGGCGGTTGAGACGAGATGTTTTTCCGATCAACATTTCTCGGCGGAGCATTTCTTGAGTCGAGTCGTGCAGCTGGATCGCACGACCCACAAAGGCTGAATTTAGGTAAAAAACCCTAGGGTTCCACTTTGGAACTAGGTCGGCGGCCGGAAATTTTTGACCCATGAGTTGGCGCTTCGCGATCCCGGACGATATAGCGAAGGTCTCGATTTTCTAGCACTTGGCTGAGCGGTGCTGGGGTTTGAGCGGGTGTGGGGCAGAGCGGCGTGGGGGCGTGAAGCTGAGCGGCGGTAAGGCTGAGCGGGCGGCGGGGCGATGTGGGGTTGAGAGAGGTGGAATAGGTGGAGGAGGTGGTGGCTGGTGGTGGCGAAGTTGGCGACCGGTGGTGGCGGAGGTGGTGGGTAGGGTTTGAGCAAGATTGAGTAGGTGGCAGAGAAGGTGGGAGGCGGAGGTGGTGGGTGGTAGTAACGGAGGTTGTGGGTAGGGTTTGAGTGAGGCGGAGATGGTGGCGGAGGTGGTGGCAGAGGTACTATGGGGATAAAAATTTTAGCTTCTAGATCAAGGGTATTTTAGTCATTTCACTATTTCATCATTGCCATAATTGAAAGGGTTAACGCAGAAAATAGGGACTTTGGGTATATTGCCACAACTTTTTCGAAAGTTCGGGTTAGATTGACACATACAATAACTAGTTAAGGCCAACTTGGCATTTTCTGAGATTGCAGAGTTATATTGGTGTTTTCAGCCTAAAGTCAGGGTTACAAACGTATATAACCCGTATTTTTTTTATATTCCTTCGCAAATTATTTTTTAAATCAATATTTATTTTTATTATTTTTTTAATGGAGAACACCCAAGGGTGGGGGAATATATATTTGGTACCCCAAGCCAAAAGGAACCAGAGTATAGAAAGTAAATTTTACAGAGGCCAACCTCATTGCCCGCAAAAGTGAGCCTAATCTAAAGTCTGTACGTAAACCGAAAATTTCGGTCCAGTTTTGTTAGTTGCGTTTCCAAAGCTACGAATCTCCACACCCCGTGTTAATTCGTATTTTGGCCAGGCAACTAACAGAATAACCGTTTGAAAACATGTATTCTAAAAAGGCACAGCCGAGCAGCAGTAGCACTGAAGCAGTAGCACAGTACCAGCAGCAGTAGCAGGAAATCATAGAACAAAATGGAGAGGTCCACAATCAGGTGGCCGATCAGTGGCCAACCGGAATGAGCATCAGACAGCAAGTTGAAAAACAGGGAGAATTGACCTGCAGAAATCAGCAGTATCAATCCTATCTCAAGTCGACTCTCTGTGATTACTAATTCAAAATCATAGTTCTAATTAAACACATCTCTTTGTTTGACTATTAGTCATTAGATTTATAAATTTAGCCGTGCTTGTGCATTTTTAACTTAGCCTTATATGTTTAGATTTATTATAATTTGACTTTACACAATTATACATGTAGACTCTTATTAAATAAAAATTATATTTTATTCGAAGAAGTATGTGTAAAGAATTTATTAATTTGACTCATAACTAAGTTGATTTGGTTTCATATTAAATGCTAGTTGATTTTTGATAACTACATTAATTTTGGGTTGATTGCATGTAGGGTTATATAGCCAATTTATTGGGTTGAATCGGGTTCAGGTTGGATCATGTTCGGGTTGATCTCGGGTTCATGTTTAGGTCGGGTTTGGGTCCAAATTATCGGGTCATACTCTGGGTTGAATATGGTCATGTTGGATTTGCATTCGGGTCGATATTTTTCGGGTTAGAATTGGATTCCGGGTTAATTTTAACTGTGTCAGGTTTGAATTTGGGTCCATATTTCTCAGGATATGATTTTAGATTGAATTTGATTACTTCAATCCGAGTTCGGGTAAGAGACTTAAAACTCTGTGTAGAGTCCTTGGGAGTTGGACTTCTTTATGGCATATTGTGAATACTGGGATCTGGTGTTTTAACACCACTGCGACAGCAGGTTTCTGGAGAGCTGGTGTTTAAACACCACTGCGACAGCAGGTTTCTGGACAGCAGGTTTTAGCCGCGAATTATGGAGGATAATTATGCGATCAGATCAGAATATTGTGAAGATAAGTATGTGATTTCGTGGCTATCTAATTCTGGTAAACGAATATTCCTGTAATAGTTAGGAATTAATTAAATAGTTTATTTATGGTACAAGTCCTATTAATAAAGGATTGTCCATTTACAAACCAGATTAGGATTAGATCTTTCCTCAGTTAAGTCTATTCATGGTAGAGTTAGACAAGGAAAGAGTTTGATTGAAGGCAGGATTGCGATGGATATAAATACAAGAAGATACAACGCAATAAAAAAAAGACCAAGGATTATTCTCTACGTGAGAAGTTTTGGAGCGATCTGCCTGTGGTGTCTGGAGACGAAGCGACCAAGTTTTATCTCTACGTGAGATACGTTGGTGGAGAAGTTCGTCTCAGGTTTTGGAGGATTGTTTAATCTGACCAAGTTCGTAAAAAGTTGAGCGAAGCAATCAAGTGTTTATCTCTACGTGAGATACGTTATTGAAGCTCTTCGTCGTGGTTTTTGGAGGTTCGTCAAAACAACCGACCAAGTTCTTAAAGATCAGAAACAAGGAAGCCTTAATTCCTCGGGAGGAGGAGATCCAGAGAGACGTGTTGATCGTGGGGGTTCAACGGCGTAGGATCGGCAGTGAGGGGATCTCACAACATTCACTCTATAGGTTAGCAATGGATTAGTATTTAAGTTAAGCTTCTTGTACTAAAGACTGCTTTCTAGTGAATGGTTTCTGATCTGGGCAAGGCCCCGCAGACGTAGGTGTATTCGCACCGAACTGCGTAACCAAGTTGTGTGTGCACTGTGTTATTTCGTTTTGTGTTTTAAACATTAAACTGAACTTGGTGTTTCAACACCAAACGGTTAAACAACTTGCGGGATCAAGCTCATTGACGGCTAAACCATTCTCTGAATATTCTACCGAGGAGCACAAAGCACACGTGTCCAACTCAAAGGCGTTAAATGCCATTTTTACGGCAGTGGATGAAGATCAGTTTAAGATGATTTTAAATTGTGAGACTGCTAAAGAGGCGTGGGATGTGTTACAAACTTATCATGAGGGGACAAGCTCTGTCAGAGAATCAAAGTTGCAGTATTACACGGCACAATTCGAAGATCTAAAGATGCGCAAAGATGAGACAATTTCTGAGTTCAATGGACGAGTTCGAGATATTGCCAACAAAGCCCTTCAGTTTGGCAAAAAGTACAAAGATCACAAGCTTGTAAGAAAGGTTTTGAGAGCACTGCCACCACGTTTCAACATGAAGGTCACAGCGATTAATGAAAACGGAAGGATAGGAACAATGACGCTTGATGAACTTATGGGTTCACTGGAATCTTATGAGATGGAGATGCTGCAAACAAAAACAGGAAAGAAAGAGCTGGCTTTCTCGAGCAGAACTTCTGAAAAGTTGGAAGATCATTCAGATAATGAAGAATCCGATGAAATTGCAAACATAACCAGGAACTTCTCCAGATTTATGAAGAAGGTGGGCAGGAAGCCACAAGAGAAGCCAAGTGGAAGCAAAAATCCAAACGCAAACTTCACTCCAAAATTTGGCCAAGAAATTGGTGTTGAAACACCAAAGTTCAAATCAACGAATCCAAACCTGAACAGGAAAATCCAGTGCAGAGAATGTGAAGGTTTTGGACACATACAAGCTGAGTGTGCCAATACGCTTAAAAGGCAAGGAAAATCGTATGCTACAACCTGGAGTGATGATGACGGAGGAGATGATTTTAAGGATGGAGAGGAGTATACAAATCATGTCGCATTCGGTGTGTCGATGATGGAGTTAGAAGACTCTAGTACGGAATGTCTTGGTGTGCTGAATGAAGTAGACAGTAGTAGCTCAGATGAAGAGACTAGAAGCATTAGTGATGATGATATTCGCAAGGAAAGCATGGAGATGTACAAGATGTGGTTAAAAGTGGCAGATGAAAACAAAGAGCTCAAGCTTGAGAATAAGAGACTATGTGAGAAGGTTAAAGTGAATGAACTTGAAAAGGAAGAGGCAATTGGAGAACTTGAAAAGATTAAGAAGGGATTCAATGAAGCGGTGAAAAGAGCAGAGACAGCAGAACAAGCCATTAGACGTCTCAATACAGGGAAAGCTAAGCTCGAAGATTGTCTACGAATGGGACAGACGACCAAACACGGAATTGGTTATGAAAGGACAGTGAATGTGTTGAAAAACAAGGCAGATCAAGGTGTACCAGCTCCAAGAACAATCGAGAAGAATTATCCCACCAAAAGGATCAGATGATGTGGATACTGTGGAGTTCAAGGCCATGTGAGAAATAGGTGCTTTAAGCGGCTTAGGACAATGTCTGTCAACACAGCAGATCGAGGTTTCAACACCACAGATCGGTGTTTCAACACCATGCCAGGCTATAATGCAAGGCATCAGTTTAATACTGGAGGATACAGAACCGGATTTCTGAACACACGTGTCAATCAAAATCCTAATCACATCCATCGATCAGTAAGCCAGGTATGGGTTCGAAAATCTCAAGATGTTTGTTTTTCAAGTTTCGTATGTTTTGGGGCAAATACAGGAAATTCCTGGTATTTCGATAGTGCCTGTTCAAGGCATATGACTGGAGTCCCTGAATTTCTACGAAAATTCAAACCTGGATTTGGCGGATATGTTAGATTTGGTGATGGGAAACGCAGTAGAATAATCGGCAAAGGTGAGTTAGCCATCAAAGGGCTTCCGGTGTTCCAAGATGTGTTGTTGGTGGAAGGTCTGAAAGCAAACTTGTTGAGCATTAGCCATATATGTGACAATGAAATGACAGTGTTTTTCGACAAGGAGAAATGCGTAGTAAACCATGGAACTGGAGTATTCACTGGATCTAGATCAATGGATAATTGTTATTTGCTCGATCAAGATGTCACCTGCTTTAGCTCGAAAAAAGAAGTCATGGAGTCTACTAATGTGATTGTTGATGATTCAGAGGAATATACTATGGGTGAAAGTGATATCCTCGACACAGTGAATCCTACTGGTGTTGAAACACCAGCACAGTCAACCGGTGTTTAAACTCCGGAAACAGTAGCATATGAATCTGAACAAAGTCTAATCAAATACATGCAGTTAAGGGATAAAGGAGGAATCGTGGCCAGGTTGGAGTCGATGAGGCTAATGTTGGAAGTATCATGCATTCTGGACTTTACTCTTCATCAGATGGATGTCAAGAGTGCATTTCTGAATGGTCTAGTAAAGGAGGAAGTTTATGTGAAGCAGCCCAAGGGATTTGAAGACCCACATTTTCCTGACCATGTATATCGGTTGAATAAAGCTTTGTATGGCCTTAAGCAGGCACCCCGTGCATGGTATGAGCGACTGACAACCTTTCTGAGTCAGAAGGGATATCGTCGAGGGGGAGTGGACCGTACACTGTTTGTGCTGCATAAGGGAACAAATATTCTAATCGCACAGATTTACGTTGATGATATTGTCTTTGGATCCACCTCTTCAGCATTGGTGAAGGAGTTTGTTGACTTAATGATTGGCAGCCTGTTATATTTAACTCCAAGTAGACCAGACATCTGGTTGAGTGTTGGTATTTGTGCTCACTACCAGGCTAATCCAAAGGAATCATATATGCCAGCTGTGAAGAGAATTATTCGATATATAAGTGGAACAGTGGAGTATGGAGTATGGTTTTCTAGGAATAAGGATTCGCAGTTGGTAGGTTTCAATGACTCTGACTGGACCGGGAATGATGATGATTGTAAGAGTACCACTGGTGGATGCTTCTTTGCTGGATCAAATCTGCTATTATGGATGAAGCAGATGATGCGAGACTATGGATTCAATGATGTGAGTTTGACAGTCTTATGTGATAATAAATGCGCCATTGATATCTCCAAGAATCCTGTGCAACATTCGAGGACAAAACACATCAATATCCAACATCAGCTTATCAGGGATTTGGTCGAAAAAGGAGAAGTTATAGTCCATTATGTCCCAACTGCAGAACAACTTGCTGATATTTTTACAAAGCCTCTGGATGGCGAGACTTTTGAAGGACTCAGACAGCACTTGGGAGTGTGTCGATTGTGAGGTACCCAGATCTATCTATTCTGTTGTATTATTTACTATTTTCCTTTAAATACAGTCGAAAAAATAGAAAAACAGAAAATACCAAAAAAATTTGGTGAGGTGGTATTTAAACACCACATGATGATGCTGTGTTGCATCCCTGGGTCAAAGTGGTGAAGTCCACTGTTTTTACCAAAGCAAAAGGCATGGAGTTGGAGAGCTTTGGTCCATTGTTCGTGCTTCAAGAATATCTACGACAATTGCCTATTCCGGTCGTGGAAATCAGTGACAGTGATGAGGAGATAGTGTATGCAGGGGGAGCTGTTGAAATTGAAACAGTGTCTATGTTGAAGGAATCTGAGAGTGCATCTGTGATAGTCGAGAATGTGTCTGAGACAGGAGAAATCAAGGATGATGTTATGGATCAGCAAGCAGGTGCTGACAATGAAAACTATGAAGTGGATAATACTGGTATTGCTACACCAGGAACTGTTATGGGTGAGACCGTGTCAGTATTGATGGAACCAGCCTCTGAAAATGGAGAAGATGAGGATAGAGCTTTCTGGTATTCAAACACCAGATGTGATCTCCAATGTTGATGAAAGTGGAAAATCCAGAGTGTGATGGTGTGAGTGTTTCTGGTATTCAAACACCAGATGTGATATCAAATGTTGATGACCAGGTACCTGTGAATTAAGCACAGGATGTGGATTTTGCTGATAGGGAATCAAATTCTGAGGGGTATGACCTTGAAAACTTGGCAGAGTTGACTGAGATAGCCAGTGGTGAAGGAAACTTAGAGGGTACTGGTGTTGGTGCTGAAATACCACTGAAGACCAGAAAGACACATGGATCAAAGAGAAAGTGCAGGAAGGTGGGTGTTGAAACACCACCAGAGTCTGTGGGAACTCCTGTTACTCAAAGTTCAAAGAAGGCCAGGGACAGTGTGGCCTCGTCTTTCAAGGGTGTGCAAAACTCGAAGCGATGCAGGGATAAGAATATGAAAGCAGGTGAGCAAAGCGATGAACCGATTGGGAAGAAGATGAAGAGGCTCCGTGCTGCCAGACAGCAAAGACAAGCTGAGACAATTGAGTCTCGTGCACAACCTGTACCTGAAGCGAGTGAAGCCATTAGCCCTGAATTCTTTGATGATGCAAGTCAAGAAAAGTGGAAGTTTGTCTGTGACAGGAAGATATTGGCGGAAAGGCCAGCTGATGCTGTAAAATATAAGGAATGTGGATTCACGGATTATTTGCACCATCTCGAGGTGTTTAAGGCGGCTACCTGTTTCTGTAACGATAACAAGCAACTTGTGCTGGAGTTCTATTCGAATATGAAAGCTGAATGTGAAGATGTAGAATCACCCTGGTTTCATAAGGTTTATGTGCGTGGAGAGATTGTTGAGTTTTCGCCAGAGGTGTTGAACAAGTGTCTGAAGCATAGCTCGTCAAGGGATGACAAACCGGTGTTCCAACACCAGATGCCAGAAAATTATGATACCAGATGCCAGATGTAGAGCTTACTGGTGAAGTGGATAGAACATGGCTTGTGACTGGTCGACAACAGATAACTGCGTCTAACCTCAAGTCCAGTTTGGGAGCGCGTTGTAAGGTGACTATGGGCAGATTGATTTTTAATGATATCATTGATTGTGATCGCAAGACCAGGAAGGAAGCTCTGTTACATCTGTGTGTGATCACTACGGTGCTGCAAAAATGGGGCGCAGCTATAAGGGACTCTGTTGAGTGGATTACTGTCCAAGTCTTAAAACCGATGGTAGAGTGGTCTAATTATCAAGGACTTACCTTGGATTCATCTGGAAGAGGTTTGCTCGGATGCTGGTATGGCGAGGTTGAAAGTTATTGAGGCTCGAGTTGGAGTATGCCAGGAACTGATTGAACGACATCAGACTATTTTGGCAAAGCTTCAGGGGGAGTTGACTGCTTTGGATTCTGAGCATGGAGTCTTGTTGGCTGAAGCTACTTAGGATGGTTCAGAGGCACATGATGGTGATGATGATGCTAATAACGATGATGCACATAATGGTGATGGTGATGCAACTGCTGAGGAGCAGACATCATTTATTTTCGGTGGCACATTCATGAATCCAGGGGGAGAAAACTGGATGAATTTATTGTTTTACTTGCTGAATTTTATTAGTAAACCTGCATGACCTGTGTTATTGCTGAATTCTTGGTTGTTTTAGTGGAGTTGAATTCAGGGGGAGTTGGTAGGTCAAAATCCAGTGTTGATGAATTCACAAATATGCCAAGGGGGAGATTGTAGAGTCCTTAGGAGTTGGACTTCTTTATGGCATATTGTGAATACTGGGATCTGGTGTTTTAACACCACTGCGACAGCAGGTTTCTGGAGAGCTGGTGTTTAAACACCACTGCGACAGCAGGTTTCTGGACAGCAGGTTTTAGCCGCGAATTATGGAGGATAATTATGCGATCAGATCAGAATATTGTGAAGATAAGTATGTGATTTCGTGACTATCTAATTCTGGTAAACGAATATTCCTGTAATAGTTAGGAATTAATTAAATAGTTTATTTATGGTACAAGTCCTATTAATAAAGGATTGTCCATTTACAAACCAGATTAGGATTAGATCTTTCCTCAGTTTAGAAGTCTATTCATGGTAGAGTTAGACAAGGAAAGAGTTTGATTGAAGGCAGGATTGCGATGGATATAAATACAAGAAGATACAACGCAATAAAAAAAAGACCAAGGATTATTCTCTACGTGAGAAGTTTTGGAGCGATCTGCCTGTGGTGTCTGGAGACGAAGCGACCAAGTTTTATCTCTACGTGAGATACGTTGGTGGAGAAGTTCGTCTCAGGTTTTGGAGGATTGTTTAATCTGACCAAGTTCGTAAAAAGTTGAGCGAAGCAATCAAGTGTTTATCTCTACGTGAGATACGTTATTGAAGCTCTTCGTCGTGGTTTTTGGAGGTTCGTCAAAACAACCGACCAAGTTCTTAAAGATCAGAAACAAGGAAGCCTTAATTCCTCGGGAGGAGGAGATCCAGAGAGACGTGTTGATCGTGGGGGTTCAACGGCGTAGGATCGGCAGTGAGGGGATCTCACAACATTCACTCTATAGGTTAGCAATGGATTAGTATTTAAGTTAAGCTTCTTGTACTAAAGACTGCTTTCTAGTGAATGGTTTCTGATCTGGGCAAGGCCCCGCAGACGTAGGTGTATTCGCACCGAACTGCGTAACCAAGTTGTGTGTGCACTGTGTTATTTCGTTTTGTGTTTTAAACATTAAACTGAACTTGGTGTTTCAACACCAAACGGTTAAACAACTTGGTATAAAGTTTTGGAATTTAGGTGAAACAGAAATTCACTCTGGACGAGTACATTTCTAAGGCACTTGCCTTGTGTCGTCTGAATTCACCCGCTTAATCAGATGAGAAGAATTTGTGGCTTGTACATTCACTTCAATGCGCCTCACTGCAATATTTGCATCTGTGATTTCAAATCTCAGTCTAACAAGAGCATGGCATTTACTTTGATTCGAAGACAATTTATCACTCCTCCTGATTTTCCCTAGTGAAATGATAATTGAACTTGGATGACTAAAATGAACGACTTCTTGTTCTATTGAACCCTAAAGTGAAATTAATTTGAGAATTGAAGAGATAGAATAAGCTCATGAAATTGAGATACATTTTTCCATAAAAAAAGCATGACAGCGTCATTTTGTCCGCAATTTATTCCAACTGGAAAACAAGAAAGGAAGTGATGAGCCTTTTTGACTTTAGAACTTGTGCGTCCCACAACTGCATGCATCATTCTTCCATTCGCTTCCTTCCCGCCCTGCCCACTAGAATGGCCACTACGCTATCCCAACAGTAAAGCTGAGAATCTTGGAGCGCCACATCGATTCCCACAACACGAGAAAAAAAAGGAATACAAATCCACTCTCTTCTTCTAACCAATTCCCGCAAGTGAGTGGCACCCAAAAAGGCGGACACCGATTGCCAAAAGTTTGCGGAGTAGGCTCTCCATTCAGCTCCTGCCAATCATAGTGCAGGCACTATTTTTGGGTAAGATGACACAATGTCAATTCACAAACCGAACAATAATCATCTTAAGTGGAGCACAAGTTCAACCACTGGCCTCAGCCTCAACTGTAACTGCAAATTTACAGAGCCTTCTGCCTAAAACACATATACAGGAAACTGCATACTTCTCTTCATCAAATAGATGAAATATATATATACATGTCTCTCAATGGATGGCCGAGGTGCACTGTCTTATGGAGCTATCCACGACTACCTCATGCTCTCCTCATTAGGCCGGTTCATTCGAGCGATTAGTCCAGCACGAGCTCAACTTTCTGAGACGTTCAAAGTATTCTCCCAGTGCAAGTAGGAATCGGGCTGCCTGGCCGGCACCCAAGATACTAGCCATCTGCTGCAGGGTTCCTTGGCGAAGGTGATCAGCCTGTTCAAAAGAAAGTATAATTCTTAGAACAAGAGTTACATGATATACTAGAAGAAATGAGAGGAATTTCCACCAAGAGCTAAAACTCTCTGCATATTTCCGGACAAGAAGCACTTGTAGTACAAAGGGCATGTAGAAATGTTTCGGAACCATGAAAGAAATTTGTTCAGTACCGATTGCAGATCCCTCCGTATCAAGCGTTAATCACAAGGCATACAGGGGCTTGCAGCATTCTACTGCTGAAGAACGACAGAAAAGATGCGTATAAATTTTACCTGCTTGACAAACCTCTCCAAAGCTGCTAAGTTCTCCAGTGCAGCCTCAAGCTGAGGGAGACAGTTTACTTCGCCCAAAGGACCGCCAATAATCGAATCCACCAAATATTGAAGCAGTTTGTCCATTCCCTGAGATAGAGCATCCTCTGCTTGCTCACACGCCCGAGTGAGCTGGATAACGTGAACAATCTGTTCCTCTCTCAGCTGGTCAACATGTGGTGAGAGAATCTGTATATGGAACATGTGTGGAGATAGGCATCATCAGTTTTCCCACTGGGGAAAATTACAAGTGACATGGGAAATGGGAACCTAAATCATGTCCAACTATGTGGGATTCTCACAACTGAATAACAAAGAGTGTTATTTTCAAGGGACATGCATAAATTTAGCTGAATGTACAATGGAGTACAAGTGGGAAACAGAATCAAGGTTTTAAAAACGCATAGGCTTTCAATGTGCAACTCATCTGAACCACATGAACTAGGATTTTTCACTAAAATTGAATTCTATCATCACCTTTAGAAGATGAGAAGGGCGAAACCCTCCAATCCACAAAAAAAGTCTTTCAACCGGTGTCTTCCACATCCCGGAAATAAGATAAAATACATCAGCCTTTGCAGCCAGTTCCTTCAAGCGAAAGAGGTCAAGGTAATGATTTAGGCCACTATCCACTAGAGGACGCAGCTCTTCTTCAGTCACAAGAGATTGCAAAGCATTTCTCAACTCATCAACCTGTCTCTCTTGCACCTCCACCCAGCGTCCATAATCCACTCCAAATGAGGTACTTCCTGCAGGTTGATCGAGAAAAGTAGTCATTCACTATAGTATGAAATCATAAATTTGACAAGTAATTATATAGAAGCGAAGAAAAGCAAAGTTTGGTTCAAGAATATCTCATCTCGCAGCGCCACCAGATATTTCAAAACAGGAGAAATTGTGAAGCTCAAAAGAAACAAACAGACCTGAGTTTAAAGTTCCAGAGCAAGTTATCTGACTAACATCTAAACCACCACTGGCATAAAGTCCCTGCAAAATATCGTCTTCATTTTATTCAATACAGAAGGAAGAACTAACCAATAACTAAATACATAATGCAAAGCACTGACGGAACACAAGCAAATGACCATATGAAAGATGCAATTAGCTTTGTACCTGTTGCCTAGTGCGATCAAGCTCTTGTTCTAGCTGCATTAGTCTCAATTTACTATTTTCCAACTGTTGAACATATGCCTGCAGAGATAGCGTTACATCAGGGTTTCTTTCAGAGATTTTCTCAGTGAGAAAGTATTCAAGCCGCATTACTAATTTTACTTGGTAACATCATGGAATCAACTCAAAGATAACAGCATTCAACAAAGGCGTCAACCATAACACATCTTTCCTTTTACCTTCTTTCGTAAGCGGCTTTTACGAGCAGCCTCGCGGTTTTGTGCAAGACGTCTCAATACCTGCAAGATGTAGCTGACCCCCATCATCATGGTTGTATAAATCATAAGTAAAAGTTACAAGGTTGTATAGTTGTAGCAAACAATTGAGAAAATAGCAATTTTCAAGGACTAGAGATGGCCAAGGTGAACATTGCAGGAAAAAAACAGAAACAAATAATTTAGAAAAGTGCAATCAAAAGAACAACCCATCACTGAAGGAATCATTCAAAATGGAGAGCTCTTTACTTAATATTCCACAACTTTGTATTTCAAGACGAATTACTCCATTGCATAGGATTAAAAAAAATCAAGATAGGAGGATATAAAAGATTATATGTTCACCTTATCAGTAGGTTTATTGGTCTCTTGATCATACTTGCTCGGAGTCCCAAATGTTCCATGGGAAGTGTCTTCAGACTACAGAAATGGTTAGGGTAGTCAGAAAATTAGGAGAAGCAATCAGCAAAGAAAAGAGAATCAACAAGGAAAAATCACCTGATTATCTAGATTGGCCTCAACTTGTAGAAAGGAGGAAGCAGATGCATTCGGACACCCATTACTTTTAAAATCTCCCCACATGCTAATCGGGTGAATTGGTTCGTATAACCCCATCCTCCTCGAGGCAATAAAATGTGTACTTGTGGAATTCATTCTGATTTGTCTAAACACGTATCAAACAAGATGGAATTACCATACTATAAGGCCAAAGCAAAACTGTCTAAGATAAACATGAAAAAAGAAAGAAACCAACAGTGAAGCAAACCACAACAAAACTCAGGGAGAATTCAATGATCTATGGACCAGAGACACAACAGTGTAAAAATGGGCTCACAAACATACACCAAAGATACTAAGGGAACGTAAAACTTCTGGCAATCTGCCTCGACTGTAATATTTTGATATAAGGCAAAAGATCAGAGCATATCATTTCTCTATTCTGAACCACAAAAACTTGTGATCCAATCCAATCGCCCAACCGTAGGTTCATGAAAATAGCATACAATAAAGAATCGATTTTCTGATATTCAACCACAGATAAGGTAAGGATGCTTTAGACTCTTGTCCAAATATGACAAGTATACTTGATCACAAGGCTGGTGACCGAATGAATTCAGACGAAGAACATGACTTTGAATTTCACTTTTTTTACACTTTGGTGGAAAGAAGACAAGCTAAAAGTAATTCACAAAAGGGTCAAAAGAACCCAGTAACAGCTATAGTTTGAAACCAGAAACCCATCCATTCACATGATTAAAGAAGCTCTCATAACTGAAGAAACACATGGTTCCCAGCTATTTCTTGCTCTCAAAACCAGAGGCTAAGGAAGATTTGCAAGTAATAAAAGCAAAAATAGATGGTGCTTGAGCTCAAAAACGACCAATATCTGAATCATCTGAAGCATATTCAAAGAAAATAAAGATCGACCACAAAATTTATTTATTTTAAATTTCTGGAACTTATTGGGCTGGCTGGAATCATAAGCAATCAAGCTCATCTGAGAGGTGACAAAGGAAGCCAAAATTATCTCAATTTTAAAAGGAAAAAAAGGTCAATCCCTCTTCAGCAAAGGGTGAGAAAACCATTTTAAAGGTACAAGACTCGTGAATTAAAGCACAAAATCGGAGAAAGAACCTTTATAATGAAAAGGGTGTCGGAGAAATCAACTGGTTTTCCCGCTAAATTTGTTGCTTCACCAAAAGAAGTAACAGAATGAAACTCATCAATTCAGTTGTGTGGTGTTGTTTCACTCACACCTCAAATATTCCTTCTGAGCTCTCCCATCTCCCCATTTGCTAGTGATTGGGAAGCACAACAATCCAGGACTGCAAACACACAAGTCTTTTCAAAATTCCATATTTAAATCACACAATAATTATAATATTCCTCAAATTACATGCATACAAAAATACATACATTAAACAAAACAACCTTCTAAAGTGGACTATGTGGGATGATGTGTACGCACTCTCACAATAGTATATATCTGAGTATTCAATTGCAAGGGTCTTTATGGATACTTACGTTTTCACATCTTTTGTCCCAATGTATAATGTACTCATTATTTTTTTTTAAAGAAAAATTAGTATTAGGAAATGACTTGGAAAAACTGCTTTTCTTTTCATAGGCGAATAATAGAAAGGTGAGAGCATCTACAATAGTTGCTCCTTAACACCACTTTTCTTGATAAGGAGCACTTGTTATTTAAGGGGGGTGATTGTAGAGTTTTAAGAACCACTACTTAATAATGAGTTGCTCTTTAATTAAAGAGTTGGTACTTCTTTATTTGTGAAATGTCAACCAATCAATGAACAACACTTAACATGACTTATTTCAAAGTCAGCCTTTCCCTTTCCAGTTGTATATTTTTAATTAATTATAATATACAATGAAAAAGAATTGCCTAAGAAGTGCTTATTTAAGGAGGTCGATAGTTGGTTCTTACCTCGTTTTTATCAAAATTTATGATGTGGCACTTAAAAGTGTTCCTTAAGTCCACTACCATTATGGATGCTCTAAAATATTTTAGTTGTAATATTACAAATTTATTATTCAACGTGCAGTAGGTTTAAGTTTATTACCCGATAATGCAAGCCAAAAAATTTATCTTGATTCATTCTAATTTGCAGTTTAAACCATGGTCTTTCCATAATTTATGGAAAGACCGTCTTTCCATAATTTATGGAAAGACCGTCTTTCAAGAGACAGACTCTTATGAAATACGGTGTTTGTATAAACTACCAAAAAGATAAAGTTTTATATGAGACCGTCTTATAGTAAAATCAAAGTTAAAACAGATAATATAATAGGGATGTCTAAATATAATTTTTTTTTTAAGTTTAGGGAACAAGAATGGATTTGGGTGTAAATATCATATATTTGGGGTACTAAGGCATAAATGATTAGGGAATTAATACTTCGAGCATAGACCGCAAGTCAAGAATTCAGGTCAGAAAAACTGGTGGGTTGATTTTTCTCTCCGATTCCGCGCAATGTGCGTGTTTTGTACTACCAAAACTGGTGTTTCAATTTCATTACTTGATGCTTTAACCAAACTTTGTGATGTTATAGTAGAAGTATTTTGGGTGAAATACCAACATGACCTTATATAAATTTGAAGTGACAATATAACCCTCAAGTTTTTTAGAGTGCCAAAATATCCTAAGTTTCCGTCAAAAGTGCTGAAATAATTCCGTCGGCGTTGACTGTGAAAAATCCAACATTGACCATCCCGAAAATGACCAAAATACACCCACTTAGTTTTCTTTATAAAAAATGGATGATTTTACCCTATAAAAACATAAGGTTAGATCAGTATTTTTTTATAAAGATATAAGGTTAGATCAGCGCTTTCAATAAAAATATAAGATTATATCAATAAAAAATAATTTAAAAATATTAGGTTATATCAGTACATGATGGAAAAACATAAGGTTAAATCTGTACACTTTCCAAAAATATAGAGTTAGGTTAGTACTTACTACAAAACTTCTTATACAACACATAAGACATTTCACATTTCACATTCCACATTCCACATTGGCTACACTAACTACAACAACACGACCAATCCAAGCAATCCAAGCATATACAATCATCCAACACAAGAAACACACGTCATATATTAGAGAGCTAATGTCCACAAAAACTAATTCACCCTACATCAAGTATTTAGAATCAAATTCTAGATAGATAACTAAACACCGATAATTCAACAATTTGAGCACGATCAAATCATTCAATCACAGTCACACACTACCTCCTCCCCTATTTAAAATTCTGAATTATATATGGCTTAAATATTTATGCAGTTGATGTGACATTTTTTTCCCACATGGGTTTGGTCTAATTTAGAAAATTTAGGTGAATCACACGAGTTGCAACTGATGTGGCACAAATCATGAGGGTATTTTAGGTGAACTTTTCTTACCAAAAAGAAAAAGAGTAGAATTAGAAAGTTTATTATAGGACAGACTAAAAAGGAAAATAGGAAGTTTATTGTGGGACAGAGAGAGTATACAACAGTAGCACACAACCGCCCTAAACATCGACATCAACTCACTCTCCCTTGTTCGTACGAGCCCCAACAATATTGAAACCCTATATTCAAAAACACAACTACATTACACTCGGCTGGGCTTAGGGGATGGACACAACACAAGTTCACAAACTCATCATTTACACCACTATCACATAAACTGCCAAGAACATCGACATTAACCCCTTATCCTCTATTTCATACAAAGCCCCAACAACAATGAAACCCTAGGTTGAAAAAAACAAAGACATCACACTCGCTTAGACATAGGAGATCACCACAAAATAACTACACAATCCCAATACCAAAGGTCATCCATCCAAACATCAATCCGGACATCAAACATCAAAATGAATAAAACCCCCATACTCTAAACCTAATCTACATCATATCCCTATTTAATGAACGGAAAAAAATATGACACAAATTTACTTCCCTCATCCCAGCTCAAATTGCATACTTGCTTTTTGTACACAATTCTCTATGTTGCACAATATGTTTGAATAGATACATGAGTAACAATATTATTGTCTGTAATATTGTTTAATTTGCTGTAATAAGTAGTTTCTAAATATTAACCTTTTATTTTCCGTTATTATACGTAGTTAAACAGATTAACGGTAAAACATATTTCTTGAACATCGTGATAATGATTAATGTGCAATTTGAGTTGGGACAGATGGAGTATACTCAATATCACATCAATCAACCATATTAGGGTGGGGGGGGGGAATTCAGATCTACATACCATTTTTCTGGGTTTTACTGTTCACCTGCCTCATGGTCAACTTTTTTTCCGCCTTCACTTTGCATCTGCTTCAATATTTTTTCCAAAACACCTCTATTCCACTGGAATGAGCCTCTGCATCGCCAGTGAAAAAGAAAAGGAAAGGGTGGCTACGTTTGGTTTGGGTGGTTTTCAGGTTGAAAAACAAAAAAAAGGTGGTGCGTTGGGCGGGAATGAAACGAAAGAGGGTATTATTAACACGAAGGGTATAGCCATCAATTCATGTTTTTTAAGTCTTCAATTTTTTTTACCAAGGGGCAAAACCATCATTATCAAGAATTTTGGCCAAAAATGACCGGATTAGGTAGTTTGGTACTTTTGTGGATCATTAAGGGTACGCTTATTTTGGTATCTTTGAAAACTTGAGTATTATATTGGCACTTATGGAATAAATGTAGGGTTATAAATTCACTTTTCTCAAGTATTGTTTTTCACTGAAATCACGTGTTTTAATCTTAAATTTGGTTTTATAATGTAAAATCTTGTGTTTATGTGTAAAATTTTCCATGCCTTACTTATTTTGGCTCTTGTTTGGGATAATTTACTTTCTTAATTTTTAAGTTTTAACTTGGATTTTTATTTTGATTGATGTGCTATTTTTAAGCATGCGATTTTAAAAATTAATGCTGATGTTTCTTATTTTTGAATATTAGATTTTTCTTTATGTATTCTTGATGTATCAATAATACATCAAGAATAAGTCTCCTTATTATCTGAGGATAAGTCTCTTCTATTCTTAATGTATTTTTGGTACACCGTTGACTGAGGATAAGTCTCCTTATTATCTGAGGATAAGTCTCTTCTATTCTTAATGTATTCTTGGTACACCGTTGACTGAGGGTAAGTCTCCTTATTATCTAATTCTAGCTCTTACAGGAGGTTGGTTGGGAAGCTTCTTTACTTGAATTTCACTCGACCATATATTTGTCATACAATGCAGGATTTGAGCCATTTTATGCAATCCCCTACTGAAGCACTGTTCAAAACTGCACTCTATGTTCTCAGATATCTCTCTAGTTGTTCAACACTTGGTCTCTTCTATCCTTCTACATTTGATTTTACTCTTCTAAGCTTTTTAGGGCTAATTGGTCCACTTGTAAAACTACCAGAAGATCTCTTACTGACTACTGTGTTTTTCTGGTATCTTGTCTTGTTTCTTGGACCGTCCACTGTGTCTGTAGCTCTGCAGAGACTGAATATCAAAGTATGGCAGTTATCACTAGAGAACTCTATTGGCTCAGTTACCTCTTCTCTGATCTTGATGTTCAGGTTTCTCGGTCAATTCCTTTATGGTGTGACAATCAAGCAGCCCCATATATCCCTTCCGATCTCATTACCATTGACAAATAGGTATAAAGGCACCGGTACCTAGCCAGGGGGAACAAAAACCGGTGCTAAAAATACCATTGGCACCGGTATATTTATCAAAGTACTACGGAACCAGTGATGTAAAAGTGAATCAACACCGAATTTGTGGTATTGGTGCCCTAAACCGGTGCTATACGTAATAACTAGCACTGGTATCAATGAAACAGTGGAATGTACCGATGCTGATGATTGCTACTTTAATCAAAATAATGATTTTCACGCAAAAAATAATGGAGGGAAAAATATAGCACCAGTTCAAAATTGTTACCGGTGTCTGTTATTACAATTAACACTGGATTTGTATAGACCGGTGCCATAATTGTAGGACCCATCTTAACAGTGGATAGTTGTGTTGATCAAACTAGCACCGGTTTTCATAAATATATCCCAACCGTTGCTGATAAAGATGAAATGGACATTTTGGCGGGAAAATTACTAGCACCGGTATGGAACTATGAAACCGGTGCTGGAGGAGCATTTAATACGCACCTACCACTATTCAATGGCGGGTTTTTGGGAGGGAAAGGCATTTATGGTGTTCTTGGGAGAGTTTTGATATTAGTACTCCAATGAATACCCACAAAGGTTGGTTTCAACTTGTTTGACATGTTATTAATGATCTAATATGTTAAATATGGTTTGTATGCATATATTTTATTTGTTTGATTATGATTTTTTATGTTTCATCATGTTCATGATACTTCTATTCATGGAAGAAATTTGATTGTTTTCTAGATTTGTTGATGTGATTAATACCTTGCTTAGGAATGTGATAATGTTGGTGTAGTTTGGAAAGTCGTAATCCGAGTTGTATGTAACCTTTGCCAACATGCTCTTTCAATGTTTAGAATCTTGTGTACCCATGCTCATTTTGTGGAACTATAATAGTCCTATTTTTTTGAATTTGTAGAGAAGGAACGTGCAATGGAGAGGTATAAGCATTTGTATTGCAACGTTAGTAGGTTGAGCAAAGAATATGTTGATTTTGTAGAGGATTTCTTAAAGCAAGCTTTTGGTCGTGAGAAGAGAGCGTTATGTCCTTTTTTTATTGCAATAATCAAAACCGTAGTGGTGATAGAGACTTGATGAAACTTAACTTGGTTAGGAGAGGGTTTGAAAAAGATTATTTGGTTTGGACCTTTCATGGAGAGAAAACACCGCCTGAGGTGGTTGTAGGTAGTGGAGGAGAGTGTTTTGGAAACTTAAATTTAGGTGACATGTGTGAGGAGTTTGTCGATGAAATTAGGGGGAGACACGAGGTTATGTCAAATTTCTTAGGTGAGAAGGACAGGCCATTGTATCCTGGTTGCAACAAGAGGGAAACGGTGATGTCGTATTTGATGGAATTGTTTAATTTGAAAATCCTTAGTGCATGGAGCCACACTAGAATGAACAAGTTGTTGAAGTTCCTGAGTGAGAAGCTTCCCGTCGGTAATAGGATACTAGACAACCTGTACGAAGCAAAGAGGATACTATGTTCGATGACATTGGAGTATGAAAAAATACACGCTTGTCTCAACAACTGTGTTTTGTACAAGGGTGACTTATTGAAGGAGGTGGCATGCCCAGTATGTCACATGTCACTCTACAAGAAAAGGAGAAATGCAGTTGCCGATGGAGATGTTGTTGTGAAGCTAAGGAAACACGTTCCCGCGAAATACATGTGGTATCTTCCAATTATTCAAGGTTGAAGAGGTTGTTTAAGAATTACAATGATGCAAAGAACATGTCATGGTACATGGACAAGGGTTCTGGTTAGGACTATGTCATTCGTCATCCAGCTGATGCCGATCAATGGAAGAGATTTGATCAAAGGTATCCGGATTTTGCAAGTGAGCTAAGAACTTGTGGATGGTTTTATGTACCGAAGGAATGAATACATTCGGCAACATGTCCTCCAGGCACAATTTATGGCCGATAGTGTTGGTCATATACAACCTTCCAACGTATTTGTGTATGAAGAGGAAATATGTGTTGATGCATCTGTTGAGTTCTGGGCCAAAACAACCCGAAAATGACACCGATATGTATCTGGCACCTTCGATACAAGATTTGAAGGTTCTATGGTCCCCCAACGTTGTTGTGTTTGATGGTTTTAGGGGATTGGAGTTCAATCTGAAGGCAATTTTTTTCTGTACCATAAATGATGTCCCCACATACGAAAACCTTTCGGGTTATGTGGTGAAGGAGCACAAGGTGTTTCCGGTGTGTGAAGAGTCCACAGATTACCAATATCTGAAGAATGGACATAAGGCTGTCTATTTAGGTCACCGTAAATTCCTCCCAATGAGGCACAAGTTGCGTGATGACGCATTGCCGTTTATTGGCAGAAGGGAGGTAAGGAAGGCCCTAAGACCATTGAAGAGGGTTGTTATACATAACAAGGTGAAGATATTGAATGTTATTCTTGGGGAAAATATGAAGAAGGTTGGTACAACGCCTGATGGACCTTGGAAGAAGAGGTCGGTTTTCTTCGATCTACCTTACTGGGAGTATTTGGAGGTTCGACACTGTCTGGATGTTATGCACATTGCGAATAATGTGTGTGAGAGTTTTATTGGCACCTTGCTCAATATTCCAGGGAAGATAAAAGATAGCTTGAATGCATGGAAGGATTTGATGGAGCTTGGAATTTGGTATGATCTAGCACCAGAGGTGAGAGGGAGGCGTATATACCTCTCTCCAGCTCTGTGTAATCTTCCAGTGGATGAGAAGAGATCGGTTTGTGTGTGCATCCAAGGGATCAAGGTACCATCCAGATACTCTTCAAATGTTAGTTGATTTGTGAATGATGATTTGCATATGAATGGCTTGAAATCACATGATTGTCACATTCTTATGCAAAAATTATTTCCCGTTGCCATCCGTGGAGTTATGGAGGAGGATGTGTGATTTAGCATTATGCGACTGTGTTTCTTATTCAACTCTATTTGTCGGAAGAATATTAGTAGGCAGACTCTTGATGTTTTGGAGCAGGAATGAGTAGTGTTATGTCAGTTGGAGAAGTACTTCCCTTCATCCTTCTTTGACATCATGGTTCATCTAGTTATTCATTGGTTAGGGAAATTCAACTATGTGGTCTGGTGGGTATCTATTTGATGTACCCGTTCGAGCGGCACATGGGTGTTTTCAAAGGTTATGTTCACAATCGTAGCCGACCGGATGCGAGCATAGTGCAAAGGTACGTGACCAAGGAGATCATTGAATAGTGTACCTCGAACATATTCGGGAAGAAGTTGGTTGTCCTACCAGAGCAAGCGCACATTGGTAGAATAATGGGGTTGTACATTCTAAAGGTACACTTCATATTCCCTTCTATGCTGAGTTGATGTCAGTTCACCTTTACGTTTTAAGGAACAGTTTCGAGAATGCAAGCTATGTTCATGAGCATATGTCGTACTTACAATCACTCTATCTGGACTAGCCTTCGAATAAAATACAACTAGAGCTTTCTTCCACATTCATTAATTGGTTTTATAATCGATGCAATGTGGAAGGCATGCCTAGTAAACTTCGTGCCTTAGCTAGAAAGCCAAACTTCACGGTTAGGAGGTTCCTAGGGTATGATATTAATGACTTTAATTTTGCAATGGTTGATAAGGACAACAAGAGAACGACGCAGAACAGTGAAGTTTACATTGAATCTAAATCAATGTGGCAGTCTAGCAAGAAAGACAAAAACCCTATCGTTGCAGTGATGGCCTTTTAGGGCGTGATTGAGGAAATTTGGGAGTTAGACTATGTTGAATTCAAAGTTGTGGTTTTCAATTGCTGGTGGGTTGATAATGGATCAGGGATTTGTACAGAGAAACCCATGGGTTTCACATTAGTGGACCTTAACCTAGTTGGGTTCTAGAGTTTGCAAGCATCGTCATTTGTGTAAGATATATAGCTTGCTATCTGTTTGATTCATGAAGCTACAAGATCCAAAGCTTTCCAACATCGGTATTTGAGCAAGATCTATAACTTGCATTTTTTTGTTTTGCGAAGTTGCAAGATTCAAAGCTAGCAAGCATCGCCAATTTCGCAAGATCTATAGTTTGCGCTCGTTTGACTTGCAAGATCTAAAGCTTGCAAGTATTAACGAGTGTGCATGATCTATATCCAGCTATTAAGTTGCATTTATCAAGTCTTAGTAAAGACTAGGAAGAATAGGAAGTGTAATCATGGTCCAGCAAAGTGGGTTTTTATATTAAATATTTACAATGGCAATCATATCGAGGTGGAACAGTGATACTAAAGGCAAACAAGGATAATGTCCTTGTGTCTATACAAGTGGATGTTCGCTATCTTTCTTTTAGACATAAAACTTCCTTAAGTTAGTCACATGCCACGTGTTAGGGACAACGGTGCCATCCATTCTTTCTAACTCATAGTTATTGGACTTGTGAGCCTTTGTGACATTGTATGGTCCTTCCCACTTTGGGCACAACTTTCCTCTCTCTTTAGCTAGGCTAGCATCATTTTTCCTCGGCACCAAATCACCAATATGAAATTGCATTTCCTTCCCTTTTTGATTGTATGCTCTTGCCACTCTTTCCTTGTGTTTTTCTTCTGTGATATTTGCCAAGTTTCTTTGCTCCTCTAGTTTGTCTAGTTCCATCTTCAACACATATGAATTGTCCATCTTCTTATAATTGCTTATCCTGAGACTTGAATTTCTAATTTCTACGGGTATGACTGCTTCGTGGCCATACACCAAAGTGTATAGCGTCTTCCCCATTGGTTGTCGGGTGGCTGTTCTATACGTCCATAACATGTTCGGTAGCTCATCCACCCATCATGTTCACTTTCCTTCTAATTGCTTCTGTATCCCCTAAAATATGGTCATGTTTTTCACTTCCACTTGGCCATTAGTTTGAGGATGTGCCACAGAGGTAAACTCTGAGTAATCCTGAGTTTCGAACACCAGTCGGTGAACACCACACTTGTGAATTGTGTGTCGTTATCTCTGTCAATGGTATGCAGCACTCTGAAGCGGCACATAATGTTTTTCCATACAAATTTCCAAGTGGCTTCAAGTGTGACCTGTCCTAATGGTTTAGGTTCGACCCACTTTGTGAAGTAATCGACCACTACAATGAGGAACTTAGCGTTGCTTTCTACTCTTGGGAATGGTCCCGCTAATTCTATCCCCCACTTGTCAAATGGCCAGGCTCTGTAGATTTCTGTCAAAGTTGATTGCGGCTTATGCGATAACGAAGCGTTGATTTGGAAACTCTAAACTTGAGGACGAAGTTATATGCATCATTGAACATAGTCGGCAAGTAGTACCCTGCTCTGATTATTTTTCTAGCTATTGTTCTAGTTCCCTGGTGCGTTCCACATAAGCCTTCATGAACCTCTTTTAAGATCTCAGTCACCTTTGTTGGCCCTACACATTTTATCCATGGGGACAAGAATTCTTTTTTGTAAAATGTGCCATCTTCGTAGGCGTAATTAGTGGAACGCAATTCCAACTTTCTAGCCTCCACTTATCTTCTCGCAACGTCCTTTTTGCGAAGAAATCCATTAACAGAGTCATCCAGCTTGTTTCATCTTCTTGGATTGTCAGCACCACCGTTGATATGGTGCTTCTAACTGGGATAACCTCCATGATGACATCCCTCTGGTGAGTAAGGGAATCAAATCCTGCAGTCGCTAGCTTGCTTAGTTCGTTCGCATGTGTGTTTTTGCATCGCGGGACGTGTTTTATGTCAAAATATTCAAGGTTGGCTTTGAGCTGTCGCACCTTCACCAAATATTTCATTAACTGGTCTTCTCATACCTCATAGTCACCTCGTACTTGTTGGACTACAATGAGTGAATCACTGGATACCCAAACACTTCTTATTTTCATTCTGACCGCGAGATCTAATCCACAAATTAGAGCTTCGTATTCTGCTTCATTGTTGGTAAGAAAGAAGTCAAAATCGTAATGAGTGTCTGTGTTTGCCCCCATTTGGGTCTACTAAAAGTAGTCCTACTCTGCATCCTTCCTTGCTTGATGCGCCATCAGTGAACAACGTCCAAGCCACCTGTTCCCATTTTGTCTTACCTTTGTCAATCGTGAAACTTTGATGGATGCTCACTTTCTGTGTCTCTTCACTTGAGATTTCTGCAATGAAGTCTGCCAACGCTTGAGCTTTGATTATTGTCCTAGGTTGAAATTGTATTTCAAATTGACCTAGTTCCAGATCCCACTTTGCCAATCTTCCTGAAGACTCCGACTTAGAGAGGAGGTTCTTGATTGGAAACCCTGTGTAAACTACTATGTTGTGGCTATGAAAGTATGTTCTCAATCCTTGCGCCGAATAGACCAAAGCCAAGGTCAGCTTTTCTACAGACATGTAAGCTGTCTCTGCTTTTTGTAGGATTCTGCTGATGTAATAAACCAGACCTATCTCTGCACTTCCAAGCAAACTAACATAGAGCTGAAAACATTTTGTGAGATTGCTAAGTACAAGTATAATGTTTCTTCAGATACGTGCAATTTCAGCATTGGCAATGTTTGAAGCTGGTCTTTTAACCCCTCATATGCTCTCTGACAGTCTTTGCTCCAGCTAAATTTCTTGCCTTTCTTAGAACTTCAAAGAGTGAAAAATGCTTTTCTGCAGCCTTTGATACAAAGCGACTAACTGCTGCCAATGATCCCTTTAAGATTTGTACTTCTTTAACCGTTCGCGGTTAGGGAACATTCATTATGGCTTGGAACTTGTCTGGGTTAGCTTCTATACTTTTTGAGGAAACCTTGTACCCCAAGAACATTCTAGCCCCCACTCTAATTACACACTTTTTAGGGTTGATTTTCATCCCTATGGCCTTTAAAGTGTCCAAAGTTTCTTTCAAGTCTTCAGTGAAGTTTCCTACCTTCTTACTCTTGATCACCATATCGTCAACGTACACTTCAATGTTTCTCCCTATTTGTCTTCTAAAAGCCTGTTCAATCACCCTCTAGTATGTCACTTCCACATTTTTGAGCCCAAACGACATCTTCACATAACAAAACACAAAGCTTGTTATGAAGACTATTTTCTCTGCATCGTCTGGGTTCATCAGTATTTGGTGATATCCTTTGTATACATCCAAGAATGACAAGACTTTGTGTCCTGAGATTGCTTCCACCAGTTGATCGATCTTTAGAAGAGGATAGGAACCCTTTGGACATGCTTTGTTCAAATTTGTGAAATTAATGCACATCCTCTAAGCATCGTCTGACTTCTTCACCATTACTGGGTTCGCTAACCATAATGGGTATATGACTTCCATTATTATGCCGGCTTGCAACAAAGATTTAACCTCTTCTTTGATCACTTTTAGTCTATCGCTAGCAAAGCAACGCTATTTCCGCTTAGCCAGTTTAACTGAGCTGCTGACATTCAACGAATGGGTAGTGATGTTTGGGCTTACTCCTCCTATGTTTCGTATATTCCATGCAAACGTATCCCTGTAACTTTACAAGATTTGAATTAACTTTGCCTTTTCTTCAGTTGGAAGATGTTTTCCAATCTTTATGCATTTGGAGTTGTCTTTGGCATTTAGGTTTATTAACTTCATTTCTTCACCTAGGTCGACTAATTGGTCTGAATGTTCTAGTAAGCTTTCTCCTTAAATAGTGTTAACCAGCTTTGTCTTTTCTCCTATCTTTCCTACCTTCATCGCTATACCCATGCATTGCCTGACTACTTACTGGTTTCCCCTAATTGTTGCTACTCCAGCTGGGGTTGGGAATTTCATTACCAGGTGAAAAGATGACTATATTGCCTTAGCTCTGTTCATCCATGGTCTTCCAATTTTAGCATTAAATATAATTGGGGCATCCATAACCACGAAGTCACACATGATTGTGCAATTTTCCCCACTTTCCCCGATTGTAACAGGCAACTGTATATTTCATAGAGGCGTTTCCACTCCCCCTGTGAATTTGACTAGCGAAGATGTGGAATTTTTTAGATATGTTCTCTTGAAGCCCAACCTGTTAAAGCAATTGACAAATAGTATCTTGATTGCACTACCGTCATCCACGAAAACTCTGTGGGTAGTTGCATTATCAATTTTTTCTATGATGACTATGGGATCGTTGTGCGATGAGGCATTGGGTACTGCATCCTCTTCGCTAAAGGTAATTGCTTTGTTTGGGTGAAACTTTTTATGATCTGGCTCTTGTGGAGGAGAATACCTTGCCTTGGCCTTCCACACATTGTTGGATAACGACTCTGAGGATCCGTGTATAGAGAAGATAATTGTCGCTGGTGCTTCGTTATCCACACTGTCATTAAACTCTATAGCCGCCATCATTTTTTTTAGCCATTGTCATTGCAGTACCTTGGTTTCGTGGAGATGGGTTTGGTGTCTTGCTTGCGTTCCCATACTGACTTGTTGCTTCTTTTCTATAATGGCCCAAGTTGCCATTCCTCAGATTTTCTTCAATCTGTCTTCTCAGGTCCCTACAGTATTCTATGTCATGGCCATGATCTTTGTGAAAGGCATAGTAAAACTCTTTTGATCTTTTTTCTGGCGGTGTGATCATCGATGTTAGTTCTCGGAATAAATCCTTATTAGCTAGCCACATTTCTTTCCTTGTCTTCGTTAGAGGCGTATCTTGAAATGGCAAACCCTGCGAGCCTGGCTCTCCTCTTCTAAAAGTGGTGTTTACTTTTCATTTTTAGGCCAGTTCTTTTGCAAATCCTCCATTGTTAACTTTCCACCCCGTTCCTTTTCTATCTTTCAGTTGTTCGCCTCCTCTGTTCGCATATACTGTTCAATCATTTTCTGTAATTCCCTTGGATTTTCCGACATATTCTTCATTAGTTCCTTGTAGAATTCTCCAAATCTTATGCCCCCTATAAAAGCACCCAATGAAGATTGAAATGACAACTCTCGAACTTGTAGGCTCTCGTGACAAACCGGCTATGATATTCCGCAAGGCTTTCATCACTTCATTGTGCTATATTGTTGAGACCCATGATCGTTCGAGTGATCTTCTACTTTTGGTAGAAACTTCCCAAAAATAAATCTTACAATTGTGCCCAAGACTTGATGCTTCAGTGTGGAAGGATTTTGTACTACGTAATTGCAGTGCCTGATAGAAATATGGGAAACACTTTGAAAACTAGTTCTATGTTTGCGTCCTGGAATCTCATGTTGTTTCTATAGGAATGCAGGAACTCTTTTGGATCAATGGTACCATCATAAACTTTAACGTGTAGAGGAAACTTGAAATCTTTAGGCATCCTAAAATCTCGTAAATGTGGTGCGAGAGGTGACTTCACCGCATCATCTTCTGTGACAATTTCACACAGCTCTTCTTCATAGCAGAGATGTTTGCGTTCTTGATTTTCCCTTTTCTTTGGCCTTGGGGGGTTTTGCCTTAGAGTCTTCCAGAATTGATCGTACAGGTCTCTCTTGTTCGCTTCTAAGAATACTGTGAACGCCCATTTTCCCTTATCACAGTTGTTTGGAGATTTTGCCCCTTCTTCTTCCTCCTTTGTTTGTTCTTTACTGAACCCTTTATCTTTACTAGGTGCATGATGCTGGTGGTGGTGTGCTCCCTTGTTTTGTCCCAACATTTTCTCTTGTGACTGATGTTTGCATCTTTTTATGCTCATAGTGAATGCCATTGCTTACCCGAGCAGCCTGAAAATGAAAAATAATTCCATTCTCCAAAGTCAGTGTCAAATGATGTGGTAGCCTCTCCAGGTAGCCTCTTCTTGGTTCACTTGTTCAAATTCCTTTACCTGCAAATGCAGCCTCGGAAGTGATTTCGGGTAGCACCTCCAACGATCAAGTCAGTCCTCTCTTCAAGAAATGGAATTTCTCTATATAGTAGCGCTTACCTTAGCTTTTACAGGGCCTTTTGTATTCATAGGCTAATTCCCTTTGCAATTCCATGTTCTTAGGAATTTGACATCGTGGACACGCCACACCTACCACGTTCCTCGGTCGTGGCCTTTGTGTTTACTGCTAGTCCCATCTTTGACGGTCTACGTTCTATGCCATGATTCATGATTCTTGTGCTCGTTGTACCTACCCGTTCCTTATTTTTGACCGAAGCTTGGCAGGATAATGTTGGGCTGGGCCTAGCGACTCTCAGTCCTTTGATCGCTGGGCCACACATACACTAATATTAATGGCTTTACTTTTGCTATGGCTGATAAAGACAACAAGAGCACAATGCAGAACAATTGAGTTTACATTGAATCTGAATCGATGTGACAATCTAGCAAGAAAGACAAAAACCCCATCATTACAATGATGGCCTTTTATGGTGTTATTGAGGAAATTTGGGAGTTAGACTATGTTGAATTTAAAGTTGTGGTTTTCAAGTGGCAGTGGGTTGATAATGGAGCAAGGGCTGGTATAGAGAAACCCATGGGTTTCACATTAGTAGACCTTAACCGAGTTGGGTTCAAGGATGACAAGTTCATCTTAGCTGCCCAGGCACGACAAGTTTTTATGTCCGGGATCCTAGAAATGAGAAGTGGCATGTCGTCCTACATGGGAATAAGTTCTACTTCGATGAGGGGATTAATTACCCCGTTGAGCAGATATTCCAGAGTTCCCATATGTATTTCCAAGTCTAGAAGATGTGGGTGGATCTTTAGCAGGAAGATGGTCACATGGCTATGGATTGTGGGTTGATGAGAGTGGTCAAATTGTGGTGTTGATGTTGTGTTGAAAAGAAAAATGTGGGCACATGCAATGACTGTGAATGTAATTATCTTTATACTTTTGTATACTTTTGTCTAATTTCCATTGTTCTATGTAATCGGTACAATGATATTATTATAGGAATTTTGATTTGACTTGTTCGCAGTGTACTGTTGCTCGTTTCTTGTTGTCACCTTGCTCGAAAGGTCCGTTGGTAGTATCGTCAACGAAATCAACACCACTTTTTATTCATAAAACCGTTGCTTGAAAACAGAGCATGTGATGTGTTTATTCTATTAGCACCAGAACCGGTAACATTAGCACCGATTTAAAGACAGGTGCTACAGAGTTAGTAACTATTTTCTCATCTTAGCTCTTGGGTGGGAAAAATGTTATGATAAAAAAAATACATGGCAGCCTCAGACCACTACTTGACATGAAACATGCACCGGTATATTGCATTTCTCAGCACCGGTGTTAAAATCGGTGCTCCATGTTTGATAACTTTTTTCCCTCTTAGCTTCCGGGTTGGAAAAATGGCACAAATATAAACACATGGCAGCCTCAGTCAGCTTCCTAACATTGGATGAGCACCGATTTGTCCATGAGCAGCACCGGCAAAGCAACTGGTGCTGTATAATAGTAAAATTTTCTCCTGTCTGGCTCTCAGGTTGGAAAAATGGTATAAAAAAAAATACACGGCAGCCTGACGCAGCTGCCTTTATACTTAGCACCGGTTTTACGTGTAGTATTGGTGCTGGAATTTATTCTCCATCCATCCACCATCTCAAACTCTGTAAAGCTAAAGTTGAGTTATCTTTCAAAGATTAATTATTATTCTACAAGAATATGTAGCAATACAATAAAAAATAAGAATTTCTAGTGTAAATTTCAAACAAATTGAATCGAACTTAGCCTACAACATACATCAGCGCTTTGTCAATATTTCTATTAAAAATAAAAGTACATTCAATTCACTTATTTATAATGTAATAACAAGAATCAAGATTTCTATGTGAATGGTCAAGGTCATACAATGTTTTGGGCAACACTGCGATTTTTGAAAATTTTGAACTAGAAATCTAAGTTCACTTAAGGGGGTGTTGGATTTACACATTGAAGCTCTAATCACATATTTATGACTATACAATACACAATTTGACTTTAAAATTGACAATTTTGAATTTTTGCATTTTCAAGATTCTTGGAGGGACTTAAGTGCAAAAGACAAAAATTTCACTCGAGGATCCAAAGAGAAATATGATCGGATGGAATCCAACAATATGACACCCTAATCAAAATCCCAAACTCCGGTTAAAAAAATTATTCACATATCGGCAGAAAAAGTCACAATCATACCTCCCTGTCTAGACTTCCTAAGTTCGAAAGTTATCTAGAGTACGATACACTAAGACACATACTAGCGCTTTACCAAAATCCATGGTAATATGAATTTCTTTTGAAAACCTTAAATTAACCCAAGAATACATAATTTGAAATAAATACAATAAATGTGAGACGGTGTAACTTAGTTTTGGGCAATAGTGATATTTTACCAAAGTTTTGGTACGAGCATTTCTGAGTCTCTGTCGGGCACAATATCGTAGCATGTGATTCAATGCATGGTTAATTGAATATTTCTCAATCTTATTGCATTTAAAATTAAATAGAAAAAACTTTTCAACTAACTGGGTACTTGTATTAATTATAGGGAAATAGTGAACAAATTCACAGCATCGGTGTAGCATTGATTGGAACCGAGGCTGGCTTTTCAAAACTATCCAAAAATTTGAAAATTTGCAGTAGTTATTGGTGGGAAATTCAAAAATTTTGATGTTTTGGGCTAAATTTTTCCAGCCCAAATATGAAGGAACATGCACCGATTATTGAAAATAAGGAACCAATGCTAAACAGAAGGGTTCTCCTAACAACTTGGTCATCAGCATTAAGTAGCCTTGCGCACCTGCTTTCTGCTATCTTTAGCACCGGTTGTTGAATATGAGCACCGGTTAGTATACCGGTGCTCCATACTTAGACAAAATTTTCCCGTGTCGCTCTCGGGTTTGGAAAAAAAACCCAGGCAGCCTTATGTAGCTTCTTTTGGAAAAATTGGCACCATTTTCACTGAACTTCAGCACCGGTTTTGTACCGGTGCTGTAGTCTTAGATTTATTTTTGTGTCCATAACCTCGGGTTTAAGTAATGAAAAACCAATGCAACGTTAGGCAGCTGCATTTCATACCATAGGCACCAGTAAATCTATTGTGGTACCGGGGCTACCTAGATGAATATAAAAAGGGGACCGATTGTCTTCCCTAAATAACGGTCCCCTTTTGTCTTCTCCCACCACTTTCTCCGACCAGTTTTACACAATCTCCGTCATTTTCACATGATCTCCACCATTTATTCCACCCACATCCACCAAATCCCACCTTATTCCTCCTGATTCGCCACCATACGCCATATAAAAACCCTAGAAAACCCATTTTAGCATTCACACTCTCAGCTTTTTCTCCATTTTCCCATTCGACTCCATTTTCTCCATTTCAGGCTGCATTTTGAAGAGGTAAGCCATGATTCCATCATATTCTCTTCGGGTTGAACTATGACTTTCATAAATTTGAGTAAAAATTAGTATCAAATTATATGTGTTAATGAATGGTTTTTAATTGTGCCATGCAAAGGTATGATGTTATTGTAATGTTGATGTCTTAATGTTGTAATGTTGTAATTTTGTGATGTTGTGATATTGTGATATTGTGATGTTGTGATGTTGTGATGTTGTGATGTTGTAATGTTGTGATGTTGTAATGTTGATGTTGTAATATTGTAATGTTGTGATGTTGTGATGTTGTGATGCAAATGTATGATGTTGTAATGTTGTATTATTTTAATGTTGATATTGTAGTGGTCGTTTATTGTGATGTGTAGATGCCTCCAAAAGCTAAAAAGATGGCCGGAAAGAGGAAGAGGGGTGGTGGCTCTCCACCCAAACAAAAAAATGTGGAAGGCAAAGAAATTGCAGTTGAAAAAGAGGAAAATGAGTTATTACCGATTGTTCCACTAAAGATACAATTTGAGAAATATAGAGTGGATGCAACGGGTGCTCCCGAGGAGGGAATTCCAGAAGATGTTCCCGAGAAGGAACTTGAAGAAGAGCCAATGGGTGAAAGCGAGGACAAGCCTCATTAGGATTCGAAGAATGATGACATTTCGAAAGCGGGTAGGCATAACGGGAAGGCTTTCAACAAATTCCAGATGCGCAAGTATTTTAGGAAATGCGGGACGACTACGTGCCAATCGATTATGTTATCCAAGGAGAAGAACCATATCCCCATCGCATTCGAGGAGGCAGACGATTGGTTGATATGTACCAAGAATTGGAGCGCCTGGACCGCATATACCAATTACGCGTTTAGAAGGTGCACCAGATTTGGTACATGGATACACTGGCCCAACGTGCCAAATGATGTTAAAGAGGAATCGTGGAGTAAGTATAAAATTTACATTACACAGTTCATCAATCCATACTTGTCAATATTTATACTTTTTACTCATGTGCCAGCTATTTAATTCTAAGTAATCTTCCATTGCAGATGAGTTTTGAGTTTGAAACTGAGTTGACTGAAGACCAAATGTCGAGATTGATGAGGACTATGCATATTAAGGCTGGCGATGCACACCGCAGTTGGATGAGCAAGGTAGCGAACAAGTACATCTAGCTACTCCCTGATGACAAAGTACCAAAATACAATCCATGTTAAAAATACAAGTGGATGGACAAGGAGGAGTGGAAAAAATTTGAGGAACACAGGAGAACAGAGGACATGCTAGTAAGTACAATTCAGACAATATATTCACGAAAAATATATTAATATCATGTTGCCATATTTAATGAGATTTTTTTTATTAAATATATGTCCTTTGTAGAAAAAAAGGGAAAAATAGCAAGAACTCAAAGGAAAATAATTATTTCCAGCACACCGGACCACGGGGGAACATGGCGACAAAAGAAAAGTTGGTGGAGTAGATGAAGGAGAAAAAGAGGAAGAGGCTTAATGACCTTGGATACACAGAGGAGGAGGTCGAGGAGGAAATAAAGACAAATGAATTCAAACTAGACACATCCATGGTGTACTTGGAGTCGAACTGGGGAAAAACCAAGGACTACAAAACCCCAGAAGTCAAGGCCATAGCGGACGACATTGTAAGTATAAAATTGCATCATTTTTCAATTTTCCTTTTCTGGTCAACTGTAATTTTCAATACTCACGATGAAATGAACCATAGTTGAAGATGAACGAGGAAAAATAGAAGGGAACTCTAATCTTGGGTCCGGGTGAGGACATATTGATAAGAGTGACTGGGAAGAAGGATCACCCGGGGCAGTATAGAGGTACCTAATCCTGACTTCCCGCAGCTGTTGCTATCCCCAGGTTATCACGAAGCAAATGCAGCAGCAGCTTTTTGTCCCAACAAAATCCCGCCAAGAAACCCTCCGTTAATTAGCCAGTTGTAAAGGCAATGGTCTCGTACCTCGAGCTGTTCCTTAAGAGCATAACTGTAGCTGAGGGGTAGACATTTTCATGGGCCTAGCGGACCCGAAGAGCTTCATTGAGAATGCAATGTTCGGTGGTATATCCACCGGTATCAGCGGCTCTGGTCAAGATTCGCCCAATGACAGAGAAGCAGATGAGGAGGTAAAATTACTTTAGACCATAACAATTCATAGCATTTGGATTTTTCTAAATCAATCTCTAGCGAACTATTTCAAAAGCTAACAAAGCTCTCATTCCCTTTGTAATAGGATAGTGAGTTGGTCACTCTGTAAATCAAGGGCATTAAGGGAGAGAGGATAAAGGTTGCACAATCTTGGCTCCAAAAATCAAGGCGTCCAACGGACGTACATGGACCATTAGCTCACGTTCGTGTGACTGAGCCAGTCTACCACCCAAGAGCTGGGTTGCCATCATCTAACAACCAATTCACTGACATGGGAGACACTCTGGAAAGTGTGATAGACTGACCGATGACTTTGGTCACGTTTGGGATTGACACTCAAACAGAGGATAATGAGGAGGAAAAACCATGAACGAATGAGTTTTACTGTATGAATGTGAGCGATGACGATGAGGTATTAAAATGTAGTAATATAGCAACATGTTTAACATTAACTAACTTAGTTTGGATAATCATTGAAATTGTTTAAATTTATTGCATAGCTATCCACCCCTAAAAATTTTGGATCAAACCACTCGGAGTAGCAATTTCAACATAAAAGACCTCTGAAGCAGGTATTTCTTGCTAACATAAGTCACTAGTACTTTTTATCTTACATTATGAAGTTTCCTAATTATGTTGTAATTACTTAATTTTAGATTGTTAACAAGCACCCCATTCACGGCATATCCTAGCATCGGGAAGTACATCACACACTGCAACGACCTTATTAAGAACATGCAACAGTCGGGGTTGGTGGGATATTTCCAGAGTACAGACCGAGCTTATTAACCAGACAACATAGATCATGATTATTTATTGATAGCTTAGTGGAGTTCGGGTCCAAGCTTGGAAACCTTAGATGAATGACATGTTTAGCAAACTCTTGGATAGATGTCTGGTTGAGGTGAGATTGACTTGTTCACAAATTGTTAATGAATTTGTACACTATATGTGAAGTCACCTCTGGGATCAAGTCTTTGAAACCAACAATGGACACATCTAATTTGTATCGTGTTGTACGAGAGGATACTCCACATAAATAAAGGATGCAGAGGTCGAAGGCATTGCTCAAGCCATTCTCTTAACCATGCTTGCTAGTGAAGCCCTGGTTTATGTGGTGCCATATATTAAGATGTAAGTGGCACTTTATAACATTTCACATTCTTCATAGGACTAAATTTTCATTCCTGATATAAAGTTTTTTGAAAACAGCGATCATTGGTACTTAATACTCATCTGTCCTAGTACGGAGGAAGTTTTTACCCTTGACTCGATGACTGGAGGGATAAATCCAAAGAACATTAATGAAAACAAAATCATTGCTAGGTACGTACATTCATTTCAATGCTGTTAATTTGAACAAGTTAAACACATAGTTCACTAACAGAATATCAAAGCCGGAAGTTGAAGGTTGAACCCCCTCCTAACTACACATTGAGAATGACAAACATCGATGTAAGTCATACAATCCAACCATCCCTTTGTATCCACCATTATTCAGTTGTAAGTCAAACAGTTACATTTAACGTGATATTTCCGTTGCAGTACCAAATGCAATTCAATGGTTGGGAATGCGGACATTACACCCTCCTCTACATGGAAGAGTTTGTGGTCAAGCACACCACTACAGATATTGTACAGGTTTGTCGACTAATTTCAAATAACCAGTTTGTTCTTCTGACTTATTGAATACTTTCTTGTATGAACTCATTTTCTTGTTTTTTATGCAACAACTATTTCCCAAAATCTAGCGATCATACAGTGACAAGGAGATATAATCTATAGCCGACAGATGGTGTCAGATTTGGGTGGACACGTATTCCAAAGATTGCAGATGGAAATTGACGAGTTTCTTCAAGTGTAGAAATTCAAATTCTTGTACTGCTTTCCTTGGATTTTTTGATTGATTGATTATGTTCCTTCATAGCCATATTTAGTTTTTCATTAGTTCTTTACCCATTCAAATTTATAATCTTGTTTGTGGATTGCTGTTGGTTGTTGTCTAATACTTCAATCATAAATGCCCGGGTTTCGATCCGGTTAGGCAGGGAGAAATTAAAATTCAGTATTGCAAATAAAAAATAAACTAGCACCGGTTAAAATCACCCATACCGATACTAGATAATTGTAATCAAAAGCAGAATAATTGCACCACTATTTGACAATACATGCCGGTGCTGGAAATTCAAAAACTTTTCAAGTCCAGCACCATTTCCTTATAGAACTGGTGTTGAAAATATAGGCAAATAATTCTCAATAAAAGAGCCCCGGTGTTGAAAAAGCGGTGCTGCAACTTAGTTTACAACACTGGCTTAACACAACCGGTGTTTTTTACGAGGGCAAAGCACATCTAAATGAATGCTAGCATCGATATTGATAACCGGTGCTTACAGAATTGTAACCAATGCTGGATCGAACATGTATCAACACCGATTTTTAATACCAGTGCCATAGTAACTACATTTCAACATCACCCTAATTAGGCACCGGTCGGTTGGGCACCGAAATACCGTTGCCATTGGGTTCTCCAATCGATGCTACAGGGGAGTTTGCAGTAGTGCATCTTTCACAAGAGAACGAAGCATATAGAACTTGATTGGCACGTTTCACAATCATCAGTACTTGAAGGGATTTTTGGCACCTCAGTTTCGGCCTTCTAACCTACAAACTGAGAATTCAATGGATTAAAAAAATTCCCCAATATATCTTCTTCAATGTTCAAATGTTTTACTGCATTTTCTACTATGTGTTCTTCGTGAACCACAACTTGTTTACCTAAATCCGCTGATTTCAAAATGAGAGACTTGGTTAATAAATTATTATATCTCATCGCGTTGGACACTTGGACTCCTTTACAGTTGTCTCTTTTAATATGAATAGAGCCATTGGCATTGCACCAGTAATATTTTTCGATTTGATTAGACTTCTTTATGTTATTTGTAGTGTTTTGTACATTAGAAGTGCACGTCACTGATAGAGCTATAGTCACGGTTGGATATATACTTGATTATATCATACAAAAAATTAAATAATAAAAAATTGAACGAGCAATTAATATATGTAAGAATAATAAATTTTTATTAATTATTCAAACATACAATCGAAAAGATTAAATTACAAATAATCAAAGTATAATCACGAGTAACACTCGCTGCCCTTGAAATGAATGAGTCCCATCGTAGACATCGTTCCCTAGGATAAAACCATCCCATATAACAATTAACATTTAAGAGTTACCTGAGATTCACGCAAGGTCCAAAGGACTATCACCGACAGAGAAAGAAAGAAGTAAGACTCAAGTTTAGAATAAATTAGGAACGTGCAAAAATTTCTGACCGACTTAGAGGCTCTATTTATACTGCTTTAAGAGACTCTAATCACGGAAACATGATATTCTGATTTTCTGTAATTAGAGAAGAATATTCTCCAATCATCAACTCACAAAATCCAAGACATTCCATGAATACTCGAATCAAATCTGCTGGAAAAGGAAGAAATATTTGCACAAATATTCTTCATCGTATTAAACATGGTAAACTGCATATTTATTTAAGACAAGATATCTCACACATATTGAAGTATTTTATTCTTATCTCTTAAGAATTACGCACAAGCAATTCTATATATACTATGCAGTTGAGTCTTCCAAAGACTTCCACGCGGTCCATACGCATTTTGGACAGTCCAGAGTAAAAATTAACCTGGGTCAATTTCCGCCTAATTTTTCTCTTTCAAGAGTGACATTTCAAACATCCATATCTCATTCACCCTTGATATGTTTTGAGAGTTTAAATAGTCAATTTTATAGTACTCGCGGAGGAGAACCCAAAAATGACATCCACCGACCCAAAATCCATTTGGGTCCAACTCAAAATAATGCCCAAAAGTTGACGAATTTAAACATTTTAACCACCATTTTCCAAAATTCACTATATGCACAAACTAAGGATGTCTTTTGCCCCTTGTTTCTCGCATGATTCTTACTTGACCACTATTTTTTTTAAATGCATCCTAGGGTGGGGGATATTTATTAGGTTCCCTAAGCCTATTTAGAACCAAATAGCACAATGATGTTTTGAAAATTTTACATCGGTAAGGCAACATCGTTGCCTACAAAAGAAAGATCTAAACTAGTGGACTAGTGATTCAAAAGGAGAGGATGTATTAGTTAAGATGTCGAGGTCTCGAGGGCGGCGCCAAGTTCGATGGTTCCAGGTTCGAGTGATTGTGTGTTAATTGGTTCGAGTGTCAGATGTCTCGAAGGTGTCTGGGCTGGAGATGTCCGAGGTATCCAGTGAGACGGCGGCTCCAAAACTCAATGTAACTAGGGCTCGAGGGGTTGGGTGCTCGAGTGCACGAGGACTCCCGTCCAAGGCCTGCTCCATTGCTCAAAGGGGTCCAGTTCTTGATAGCCCGAGAGCACGAGGGCTCCAGTGTACGAGGACTCCAGTGTCTTCAGTGCTCGAAGGATCCAGTGTCTTCAGAGCTCGAGGGCATGAGTGCTCGAGGGTACGAGTGCACGAGGACTACAGTTCGAGGCCGTTCCTAGTGCTCGAGGCCTCCAATGCTCGATGTTTCCAGTGCTCGAGGGCGCCTGTACTCGATGTCTTCAGAAGCTCGAGGGCTCTAATACTAGAGGGATTCAGTAGCTTCAGTGCTCGATGACTCTAGTGCTCGAGGGCTCTAGTGCTCGAGGGGTCTAGTGTCTTCATTGCTCGAGGGATCCAGCGTCTTCACAGTTTGAGGCCTCTCGTGCTCGAGGGTTCCAGTGCCCACGGGCTCCGGTGCTCGAGGATTCCAGTGTTCGAGGGCTCCGGTGCTCGAGGGCTCCGGTGCTTGAGGGCTTCGGTGCTCGAGAGCTCCGGTGTTTGAGGGCTCAGGTGCTCGAGAGATCCAAATTGAGGGCATCAGAGCTCGAGGGGGTCCAGTTGTTGATGGCTCCAGAGCACGAGGGCTCCAGTGCACGAGGGCTCCAGCGTCTTCAGTGCTCGAAGGATCCAGTGTCTTCAGAGCTCGAGGGCATGGGTGCTCGAGGGCACGAGTGCACGGGGACTACAGTTCGAGGCCGTTCCAAGTGCTCGAGGCCTCCAATGCTCGATGTCTTCAGTGCTCGAGGGCTCCAGTGCTCGTTGGCTCCAGAAGCTCGAGGGCTCCAGTGCTCGAGGGGTTCAGTGGATTTAGTGCTCGATTGCTCCAGAGCTCGAGGGCTCTAGTGCTTGAGGGGTCCAGACTCTTCATAGCTTGAGGGATCCAGCATCTTCACAGTTCGAGGGCTCCCATCCTCGAGGGTTCCAGTGCCCAAGGGCTGTGCAGAGCTTCAGGTTTGCTCCTCCTGAGCTCCAGTTCTTGTTCTTCCCAAATACCTTCAAATAAGAGATGAGACTAACACTCAGCAGTATCCATTCAAAGAACAAGTGTGCTTATTTAGTCTGATATATGGTGTATGCTCTTTGTCCAAAGAAATGAGGCCCTTGATATGTCTAGGAGCATTAGAAAGATTTAGACTCAAACTATGAGTCGAATGGTGCTTTGCAATAGCATCTGCCACAGAATTACATTCTCTGTAAACATATTCAAGTTCAGCATTCTTTAACATGGAATGTATTTTAAAAGTTAGATAAAAAAGTGTCCAATGAGAAGTATATGGATCTATAATCGTTTTTACTGCTGTCAAAGAGTCTGATTCAATTGTAACAGAGTTATCTAGATTAGGAAAAGATTGACAAGCAAATTGAATTGCTAGAATCTCAGCCTGAAGTGGGGAAGTAGCACTAATATCTGTTGAATGGATCAGAAAAGGAGTTCCATCACTGTTTCTGGCGATGAGACCTACTGTTGATTTATTTGGGTTCCAAGATGCATCTACATTGATCTTATAGCAGTTTTGCTTTGGACTCTCCCAGAAAACAATTGATATTATTGGCTTAGGAGGAGGTCTAAGCTTCGAGATCAGATGCAACAAGTTAGATGGAATATGTGAAAAAGGATAATGGTGATAAGGTTTAGCATGAAGGGATAAGTATACTTGATCACAAATATCCTTACATATCCGTTCAGGAAAAAAACTAGTGTTATCAAAGAAGAAACTATTCCTGGGTTTCCATAAACATCAACATATCAAGGGAGGAAGTATTTCACTTATCAGATGGTGCCAATTTGGTAAATCTTTACTATTCCAGAGCAAAAAGAATCTGTGAGTAATTGAGTCCTGTTGATTTAGGTGAAAACCCAAAAAAGGATGTCATCTGGATCCATATGTTATGAGCAAGTGAACAAGATATGAAGAAATGTTGAATGGAATCAGAGTGAGAGCATGCTGGACATTTGGAGGCTAGACTAAAACCACATTTGATAAGCACATCATCAAAAGGTAAGAAAGAATGCAACATTTTCCATGTAAAGATGGAAACCTTTTTTTGTAGAATTGGATTCCAGATCAAATTACTGGCTAGGAAATTACCTGGGGTGTAAGTTAGTTTCTTGTAGGCGGATTTGAAGGAGAAAAACCCTGTCAGTTCAGGTTTCCATATCAACCTATCTTCTCTGTTAGCATTAATTTCTGCATCCTGAAGAAAGGATAGAGTATCAAATTCCAGAAAGGGAGAAATCATAGGTAAAATAGCATCCCTATGGTTAATAAAATTAGCAATAGTGTAAGATAGTAATGGCGAGAGGATGGAATTGGGAATGTGTGACATCAGAGGTCCTATCGGGCACCAGTTTGTAGACCAGAGATTACAGCTACCGTTGCCATGAATTATGAAAGTATTATTTTCTGCAAAGGTGTTAACAGAATAGATCCTTTTCCAAGTTATTGATTTTCTGTGTGTTTGAGGTAAGGACCATATCAATTTAGACCACATTGTTATTCCTAACTGACTTTTCCACCAGAGTTTAAGAGAGTAGGAGTCAATTATAGCTTGGATTGATCTAAGTCCTAGACCATTTAGTGATTTTGGCACTGCTAAAGCATCTCATCTTCTCCATATTTTGTTCTTTTTACCATCTGTTTCTCCCCAGAAAAAAATGCCATTTTCTCTCAAAAGTATGAACAATATTTTTGGGGGGATTGGTGACAGTCCATAAATGTTGTGGTAAAGAGTATAAACAAGACTGAATTAAAGTCAGTTTACCCCCTGAGCTAAGCCATTTATTCTTCCAATTCAGTAGTTTTTTGTCCATGTTTTCCAACAAAGGTTGGAAGTATATGTTTAAGGTTCTTCCTTTAAAAATGGGGCAGCCTAGATATTTAAATGGGAAGGAACCTTTCTTCATTTTTAAGATCATCCTAACCTGATTGGATTTTGCTACTGTAGCTCTTTTGCTGATATAATAGTCAGATTTCTCAAAATTAAAATTTTGACCTGAAGTATATTCAAAAACCTCTAAAAAAGCTTTAATCTTAATCAGGTTAGATTTTGAGGCTTGCATAAAGATAACAGTGTCATCAGCATACATTAAATGAGAGGCAGGGGTGATTGAGGAAGGCAACTGATAATATGACAAACTATTATTCAAAAATATGAAAGCAAGACTTCTGGAGAAAGCTTCTGAGAAAATATTGAAAAGAAAAGGAGAGAGAGGGTCACCTTGTTTAATTCCTCTTGTAGCTTTAAAAAAACCCACTGGATTACCATTAAGCAGTATAGAGAAATAAGCCTGAGATAAATTATTTAGTACTGCACCTAGAAAGTTCCCACTGAAACCAAATTTAACCAATATGTTCCTAAGAAAATCCCAGTTTACCCTATCAAAAGCTTTTTTAAGGTCCAGTTTAAGGATGCAGTTTGGGATTCTATTCTTTTTGTCCAGGAATCTTATCATTTCCTGAAGATAGAGAATATTATCAGAAATATCTCTATTTTTCATAAATGCAGTTTGGTTGGGAGAGATTAAATTCTCTATATGTGGTTTTAGTCTCTCCATTAAAACTTTTGAGCAAATTTTATTAATGACATTGGAGAGGCTAATTGGCCTGGAATCATCAAAGGAGGAAGGAGTTGCTTTTTTAGGGATTAGGGTTATCCATGTACTGGAAATTCCTTTTGGCATTTCTGACCCTGATATGAAATCATTAACAGCATTTTTAGGTCATTCTTTATAATAAACCAGCTTTTAGAATAAAATTTGCATGAGTAACCATCTGGACCTGGACTACTATTCTTGTTTAAACCATTAATGACTGCTTTAAGCTCATCTTCAGAAACTGGCCTAGATAACAGTTGGTTATCATGTTCAGTGAGGACAGTTGGAATTTGGCTAAGGAAGTGAGGGTAATAGAAAGTATTAGCCATAGGATTAGGTTCAGTTAGGAGTTCTGAAAAATAGGTTACAGCTTCCTTTTGGATATCTGGGTAAGAATGTAGCCATTGTCCCTGCCTATTTTTAATTTTTGTGATCTGCAATCTACAGTTTTTTTCTTGCATTGTCTTATGGAAAAATTGGGTATTATTATCTCCTAGCCTATGCCATGTTGACCTAGCTTTTTGTTTCTAAAATTTCTCTTTTTCCTTTAAAGCTCTGAGCAATAATGCCTTTTTCTCATTTAACTTAATCAAATCAGCATTTGAGTGGGTAGAATCAAAAGCAAGTTCCTGGCTTCTTAGTGCCTCTTCTGCAATGTTTACATTCACATCAATATTACCAAAGCAGACTCTATTCTAGGTCTTTATCACTTTCTTCAGTCTAATTAGTTTTAGGTAGAAGCCTAACATTCCAGATTGAGGAAGTGGGATAGTCCAGTTTTCCTTAATCAGATCCATAAATTATGGTCTATTAAACCAAGCATTTATGAATCTAAAAGGTTTTGGGTGAGAAGCAGCCAGGGTTGAAACTTAAAGTAGGAGAGGGGAATGATCTGAGGATTTTCTATTCAAAATATGTATAGATGAAGAAGGAAATTTTAGATTCCACTTAATGGTGGCAAAGCCTCTATCCAGTCTTTTTGAAGTAGGCTTCCTGAGTTTAGAGTTTGACCAGGTGAATAGATTACCTACTGCATTAATATCTTGAGCTCCAGAAGAACTAATCCAATTATTAAAATCTATAATGCTACCTAGGGAGGGAGAGCAGGGACCCCTATATTCTGTAAGTGAAGTGATGGTGTTAAAATCCCCAATGTAAATAATTTAATTATTTGGTAAGGCAGTCAGGGCTGACCATAAAACTTTCCTACCTTCTCTGTTCCTTAGGGAATAGATAAAAACAGCTTCCATATCAATATCTAGGTTCAGGTGTGTAATTTGAACATGCAAGAACTGTTCATGTTGAGAGATAAATGAAACTGTAACAGGGTTATTCCACATAAGCCAAATTTTACCTTTTTGAAGTTGCAAATTATGTGAGAATTTGAGTTTTTCCATATAGGATCCACACTGAGAGTTATCATGGATTGGTTCAATTATGCATAGAAGTTGGATTTTCTTAACCTTAACTAAATGAATTAGTCTTAGCATGGAAGAATCCATTCCTCTAAGATTCCAGATTAAGAAATTAACAGTTGATGTGTGCATCATTGTTCACAAGATTTATGACTTTTAGTTGCTGATCTAAGAATCATTTTATTCAGTTGACTAAAATAATTGTTTTTCTTACCTTTAGACTTACCTTGCTGAATAGAGTTATCCTGATGCCTGGTATACTGTGGATCATTGTGATCTATATGGCCATTATTTGTATTCCCTTATAATTCCTGCTCTTCCAGTTCCATGAGGTCATCTGATTTTGGTGTATCCTCCAAGTCCTGCAAAATAGAAAACCTATTTTCCATCTTTCCATGTAGAGAAAGTGGAGGGTTAGTAGGGGAGGATTGCTCCCAGGATGATATATGATTGCCAATTTGTAAATCATCTTTTGCATAGGTAATCTGAGATGGTCTGGGTAAGGCTGTTGCTTTTAACAGCTTTGAGAGTGAAGATTATCTTGAGTTTGGATTATGGGAGATTGGCTGGGAGTCATTATTGGTGCTTGGAGGGCTTCATTTTCAGAACCACTATTATTCTCTGGAGGCCAATATGAGGAAGGGTGAAGAGTGGGATTAGTTATGGCTTATTGATGCAACTTCTTTTCATTATTAGTGTGGGCATTAACAGCTTGATTCCCGATAGAGATGAGAGGTGCCTTACTAAATTTATTCCCTGTGGGCTGCCAGTGAGAAATATTTTGGCTTTGTGGCAAAATATTTTCCCCTGATTTCCCATTGGTGTTCTGAAGGATAGCTCTACACTGATTTAGAGAATGTCCTAACTTAGCACAGTGATCACAGTAAAGTGGAACATCTTCATATTCAATTGAGTATTTTCTGTTATTTGAAACTGATCCTAATCTGATAAAGCTACATAGGGGTTTCTGCAAATCAACTTCAACACATAGTTTCATCGCTGACGACCTTGTGAGCATTTCAATGGCTAAGTCATTTTTGATAAAGCTGCCTATAGTATTACCAATCGCCTAAATGTTCGGATTTAGGGCTTAGCTTTGGATTAGATGGCAAGGATTTCGATAGCGGATGAGATTTGGTCTGGAGAGCTGCCATGAACGGTTTTGGTGGATTGGGAATAGCTTCCGCCATCGCAGCCAGCCGTGAGAGGCTGCGTCAGTCGGTCCGATGTTTGCGGCAGGGTTAGCCGTTAACGGTGGCAAATACCCGTTACCGGCGAAGACAGAGGTGGAAGAAGAAAGTTAGTTACTGTACCAGGCGGAGGTTAGCGAGAGAAGAGAGGAGAGAGGAAGTTTGTACCCTAGGGTTTATTTTCCTAATTTCTCCGTAAACTTACTTGACCACTAAATTTTAGTGGCCGGGAGTCGGGGTTGGATCTACGGAAGAAAATAAAATCGCAGAAGAATTTCTAAAGTTACATTGGTAGAAAATAACATAATCAAAATTTAGACGAGGGACAAAACTTATATATACGGAAAATTAATTTGGAGATGACCGTCAATATAATAAAGAGTCTGTTTTTTAAAAGACGGTCATTCCATAAGTCATGGAAAGATCAAGGTTTAAAAAGTAAATTAGAAGAAATAAAAATAGAATTTTTGGGTTGCATTAATCGGGTCATAAACTTTATAATTACTACACGTTGTATTATAAAATTTTAATATTGCAACTAAAACTTTTTACTTTTTTATTATTCTAATTAAACCCTGTCTTTCTATAAATATATCGAAAGGCGGTCTACTACATGTTGTATTATAAAATTTTGATATTGCAACTAAATTTTTTTACCTTTTTATTATTATAATTAAACCCCATTTTTCTATAAATATATCGAAAGTCGGTCTTTCCCAAAACGTTGCCTATAATAAAATAGCTACAGTAGATATGTAAAAAAAAGAGCTAAAAGTAAAATAGTGCTAAACAATTAAAGAAAATATGGAAATTATGATAAGTTTTAAATTTTATCATTGTATCTGAAATTTGTTGGATTTATACTCTTCTCTCTTTGATCATATAAAAATTATTAACAATCACTTTATGTTTACATCGAAAGTGTCAATCTAATCATGACAACGAAATGTGGCCAAAATTCTAAAAATGACCATTAACCCATCATTGCTTATAAACCAACTTTTTTCCTTTTTCCTTATATTCTTTTCTTTCTTTCCCGCTCAACCCGTTCGTCTCTCCCCATGCCAAAAGTACCCCCCCTCCTCCCCCTCCCCGCCCGTTGCAGCCTGTCGCCCATGATCATTCTCTCACGGTGAAGATCCCAATTGTTGTCGTTGATTTACTGCAGCGGAGACGCGGAGGTCCTACCAGCCGACAGAAGATGATCGCCGCTAGAAGTGGCGTTTCGACCGGAAAGCAGGGAAACCTGAAAAATGGTAAGCCCGAGTGAAATACACCCATAATGTGCGTCATTGATGCTTTGTCATGGAGTAACGAATATCATTTTGTTTTTTTAAAAAAAAATTGGGACAAAATTGTGGGTGTGGGGGTTGATTCGAAAAGGTTTTCTATGTTTGTAAATTTGGTCGCCGAAATCTTGAATTTCGAATGTTGAGGGATGTTAATATCCATTTGGTTTTCTTTATTATTATTTTTGTTGCTATGTTAGTGTGGCCGAATGTAAGTTGTGCTTTGAACTACTTAGGATTTTGGTTTGTTAGTTGCTAAGAACAAGGGTTGTGGCACATTTGATTTTGTACTCCCTCTGGTCCACTTATATTGGCCTCAACTTTTTGACACTCTTTTTTTTAATAATGTCTTTTTTTCTGAAAATGGAGAATGAAGTGATTGACAAGTGCTGAAATGGAAACTTGATTAATCTCGAATTTCACAAAAGCAAGCCTCCAATTCGTGCTTAAACTTTCCCTCAAAAACAGCTCCAATTTCTGGAGGGAAAATTTGCTGTTCTCACAAATGTAGAGGTGAAATCTACATTTCCAACACAATTTAGAGGGAAACTTTTTTGAAATTCAACAATATGGGATACAGTAGCCCTGTCCCATATTGTTTCCCAATGAGCATTATCCCTATAAATACCATTGCATCTGGTATACTCAAAACCTATTCATTTACAAACTAAAATAGTCCACTTAAAAACCCACTGAACCAGAGGTTTGCATTGAAGGAATTTTGAAGGTAAGATAATGGATGGTGCTGGGGATCTAGGTGATGTGGAGGGCGTGGAGGAAGTAGAAGTCAGTCTACCGGCAAGGCGAAGGCTATCGGAGCTTGAGCGCACCCACATCAGTGTTTTCTTTGGGCAGAATGAGGAAAATGGTAAGCTCTCGTGGAAGAAGCGCATTGAGGCAGCAACTCGGTGGAACATTTCTACGAGGACAGTAACAAGGCTTGCTGGTCTGCAAAGAAAACAACAAAGATTAGGGCTGAAAGTAGATTTGCAGCCAAAAGCGAAAGGCAAAAGAGGGCGGCCATCAATTGAAATAGACAGAGAACAGGTTCTTGCCACTCCACTTCCCAAAAGAACAACAAAAAGATCATTTGCTGCAGCCATGGGTGTAAGTAAGTCAACAATGCATAGATGGATTCAAGAAAAGCAATTGAGAAGCCACTCGAATGCAATAAAACCACAAATCTCAGAAGTCAATCAATTGAAAAGGGTACAATTTTGTGTTAGTCATTTGAAGCACAACAGTTTGAGTAAGAAAACAAGTTTCAAGGACATGCATCACATTATTCACATTGATGAGAAGTGGTTTTTTATGACAAGGGTTGTTGAAAGATATTATCTACTGCCTGAAGAAATGGAGCCACATCGGACTATACAAAATAAGAGGTACATTACAAAAGTTATGTTTTTATGTACTGTTTCAAGGCCTATGTACAGCGAAGATGGTGACCTAATATTTGATGGCAAAATTGGCATTTGGCCGATGGTGACGAAGGAGGCTGCTAAAAACAGAAGCAAGAATCGCCCCGCTGGAACACTAATTACAGTCCCCGAAAAACCAGTAAATCATGAGGTAACTAAGAGGTACATGCTGGAAAAAGTAGTTCCCGCAATCAAGCAAAAATGGCCCTTACTTGCTAGTACAAACATTCTTATTCAATAGGGCAATGCACGACCACATATTTGTGATGATGATGCTGATTTCAGAAAAGTGGCCAGAGCGGATGGTTTTGACATCAGATTGGGTTTCCAGCCACCTACTCCACCTGATCTAAATGTTTTGGACCTAGATTTTTTTAGGTCTATTCAATATTTGCAACACCAAACAACGTCAAAAACCATTGACGACTTAATTTCAGCAACTGAGCATGCATTTTTTGAATTGAATACAAGGACACTCGACAGTGTGTTCCTAACTCTACAAGGATGCATGGTGGAGATAATGAAATGTGGTGGTTCAAATGGATATAAGTTACCGCACATGAGCAAAGAACGGTTAGCTAAAAGTGGTGCATTACCTATGAACCTAGAGGTGGATGACGCATTGGTAAGAACTTGTGTTGCTTATTTGCAGCAAAGAAATGTAACGAGTGGGCTTCATAGGCTGATCCAAGACCTACAGGAAGGTGACATTCAACCAGCCTAGAAATGTTATTAATGTATTTTTCTACAGCTTTCATTAGGATGGTTGCAGTGATTTTCTAGAAATGGGTAAGATCATGTAAACATGCTCCTATATTTTGTGCAATAGCTTGTTTAAATGCAACCACATTGAATGAAAGCTAATGTTTTGGATACTTACTGTCCACTATCCCGATGCTTTTCCAGCGGGTGCATTCAGCAATGCTTGCTGTCGCAAAATCTGGTCCCCAGCTTTCGTATCTTGAATTCTTTCTTCAAGTCTACGAAAGAAGCCAATATCAACTGAAATAAGCAACTATATTAAGGAACATGTTGCTGAAGGAAACACACATAACAAAAACAAAGAAATCCGACCTGAGCTTCTTTGTTTTCTGAAACTGTGAGTTGCAATATCTATTAAATTATGTGCAAGTAGGATAACTCACCTTCAGATGATCCATTGCTGCTAGGTTAAATCCAAGGGTATCTTTGCATTCCTGTACATTTCAGGAGGCAGACACATTAAGTTCATAACATTCAAAACCCTTCCTGATAATGCCTACATAGAAAAAAATTTCCTTCCATCATAGTTACCTTGACTGTTGCATGGAGAATGTCCCTGAGATGGGTTACAACCGGCCTGGCAGAAATAGTTGAAACCAACTGGAAAGGATGAATTTGCAACAACACTGTTGCAACCCTGCATACAAGCTCAATCTGCTAAAAGAGTCGAAGCAATTTTAGAATTATATTAGGACTAAAAATTACTATCAGCTTAGTGTAATCAGTGAGGACAGAGTCAGCTCTGGTGTACATCAGCTTGCAGTATATGATCATCATTCATCAATAAAAATAGAGCTCTTTCTATATCATGCGGGAATAACAGAAGTAAGCTTTCTCATAGTTGCATTAGACACAACAAGTTTAACCAAAGGCCCAAGCAGCTTTAATTCACAACATCATTACTATGATTAGACAGTGATTCATCTAGATGAAAGTGCAAACCTTATCAGGGACATGAGCCTAGCCCTACAAGTAAGACAATAGATTCAACACATATGAGAAAGGCAGTGCCTGCAAGGAGAACGTGATATTAAAAAGAATCAGCATCCACCAGAAGAAAAAAAAAGATATGCAAATGAAACCACTGCTGTGCAGCCCAACCATGTTGAATGTTCTTCAATTCTGGAATGAGAGTTTTTCCCAGGGGTAGGGAAAGCCCCAACTCACAAAACCAGGTTTTAAAAGATGCAATTTTAATTGAAATCTGTATTATCTAAGTTTAGCTTATCATTTGACCAGGGGCAATGCAGATCTTTCTTTTTGCATATATTTCATATCACGAGTTATGAGGAACATGTTCAATTCTAGGCACTTCTTGCTTAGTGATCAACATAATAAATGAGGCCTTTGAATACTTCGTACATATTTGGCTGCAGCGTAATTATAGAACACAATATGTCCATTTAGAAGTATGTTTTGTAAGTAGGAACACAATGATTACAACAAACCAGGACAAAAAATAAGTACTACAGAAGGAATAAATATATCAATTACCAGTAATGTCTGCTCCAGATCATTTGTGCGAACATTAGAAACTGCATTACAAACGTATTCTGATGGAGAACGTCCAAGCATGATTATTTTGGGGATAAAGTCTGCAGCTTTTCCCTTCGGCTTAGCCTCCTGAAAATGAAAATGCATTGACAAGAGTTTATAATACCCTATCCATGAATAAAATTGGAGTACTACAAATAATATTTGTATGCATAAAGGAGTTAAAAACTTGAGAACTACATTAGCAGGAGGAGTGTGTGCCTCACCTCTATATTTCAGTAATTAATAAATGTTGAAAAAATAGAGTATACCTCATGTTCAGTTAAACGCTTTTGTTCTTCATCAGCAACACCTAATGCATCAAGGATGGAATCGGTAGCTGTCAGAGTTTCACGAGTTTTCTTCCCTGCTAATGCTGTTGCCCCCTGCTCCGGAAGTTCTTCCCCGGGATCATATTTTTCCTTGAACGCATTGTCACCATCAGATTCAAACATCTCCTCCAACCTTCTTTCTTTTTCCTCCTGCAAATTTAGAAGCTCATAGTCAATAAGTCTGACGATGAGGTCCTCTTTGTGGAGCATTTGCAATCCTCATGTTAGAGCTAGAATGCCTTAGCATCACACCTGAATGTGGAATTGCTCTTCAGTGCAATCCCAACGTCGTATGGATCGATCATGAGATCCACTTACAAAAGGCCTATAGAGAACGTTTGGATTATCTGAATATGCATAGCTCGTGTAACCTTCCCTGCAGAAAAAAAGGTATCATCTATACAATGTCGCGATTCACAAACATAACTCAACAGAACAGTAAACCTGAAACAAATGCCACATCATTAAAAATCAAGATCCAGCCTGAATCCATACCTAACCAGCCAGCCTGCAGTTTTTGGCAAGAATTGGAGCATCCCATACGAAGTTTCTTTGGATTTCTTCGTATACTGCGTATACAGAAGCTGCCTATCACTATGAAGAGTGGCAGTGGCACAAAGAATGTCCTGCAAAACACGCAACAACAGTAGATGGCTCAGAAGAGAGTTGCACATCGAAAAACATTAAAGCAGATTTACCCTCCTTACTGAATCAATCTCTGGCAACTCCGGCGAGATCTGTGCAATCCCTGCAAATTAGAAATAAACACCACCAGACGTTTCCCAAGAACAGTTCACCACAGAAGCAATATTCTACTGCGACATACAGTAGTTGCACAATACATAAAAAATAACAGCCTCCAAACCAACAATTCACGAGAATTACAAACCAACAAACAATTATTTGCAGCAGCAGTTTCATAACAGTTATTATTACAACACATACTTTTCCAAACTCATTCTTTTTCACGTCTTGGATATAAATAAATCCAGCTGTTGATACGGGCCTCTGTCGGTGCTTCATTCCCACATTTTCCAAGAAGCATTGGTACGAATTTCGGGTTTACCTTTTGAAGAAGCCGTCTCTTCTCCTCCGTCCACACTGATAATAACCTCTGTTGATTTCCTATCGACGGTTGCTCATGAAGTGAGGGGCTGAATCACCTAGGAAAAGGGTACACTAGAAGAGTTCATAAAAATGCATAAACAAGCAGTGTAAAGAATCAGCACAAGGAAGCTGTAAAAACATGGAACGCACCTAAGCTCAATGGCAACCATTCGCCCGTCTGAGAGTCTGAACTCACAAAAAGCACGGATGGCCACTGCGACTCCATGTAATCGCCTTCGATTATGCTGGCCGGAGGTGGTTTACAAGGGCGACCATCTTGCTTGATGCTCTGAGGCAGCTCGTCGGGAGTCTCCTCCACGTAGGAATTGTGGTCGACAGGAGAGGCCGGTCGAAACTGGTCCAGATCGGTGTCAGGCGGTAGAGAAAAGGTAGTAAAGTATGGATCTGAGGTGGCGGTGACGGCATGGCAGAACCCTAATACGAGGGTGCGACTTTGCCGAGAGAAAATGGATTTCATAGGAGTGGCGAGGGTAGAGGAGGTAGGAATGAAGAGTCTCTAGGGTTTCCAAACCTAATAAAGGTTTGGCGCATTGGGTTGAAGAATGGATTGGGTCTCTGGGAAATGATTTGGCAGAGAGACAAAATTGGGCTGGAGACCCAATTCGAAAAACTCAGGGAGTGATTAAGGATTTGGGTTTTATACCCAATTCCATAATAACATTTGGGTCAGCAAAATTAACCCTTGTAATGATGGATTAAAGGTTGTAAAATTATGGGAAGTGGAGGGGCAAAGATGGAAATCTGAACTTTGGTCCCCCCTAAAAATGGAAAGTGTGTAAGAGAGACATTAAAAAAAACCAGCCATTTTTGGAAAGTATGCCAATATAAGTGGACCAGAGGGAGTATGAGTTTTGATAAAGGTGTTGTTGCTATGCAGACTATAATGGTGATGTAGTTATTGTTTCTTGCTTTGGGATCAGTTTTCGTATGTGTTGTGATGTTGATTATGTGTTATGTGAAGGATGATTTCGACGCTACGTAGTATGCACACCATCACACTTCGTCATGGTGATAGGTGTATAGGATGGAATATATCTGAATAACTACTCATTGATTTTGATTCTATGATTTTTATGGAATGTGCTAATCTAATCCTATGATTTAATTAAGAGTGAAAATCTAACTTTATGTTTTAATTTAAAGTTTGAATCTAACCCCATGATTTAATTTAGAGCGAAGTGTATATATAACCCTATATAATTTACGAAAGCGCACATATAACTCTGTGATAATTGAAAGTGCAAATATAACTCTAGATGGTTAGTGTATGTGCACATATAACATTTTTCGACAGTTTAAGACTGACATTCAGTAAAATGACTATTTTACCCCTCTAAAACCAAACTCTAATTTTCCTTTTTTTTTTTCCGCTGACTAGATTCATCCCAATTTCTGCTGACCCGCTCGCCTCTGTGCAAGAAAAAAACCTGGCCCGCCACCACGACTATTTTACTCGCTCACAAATCCCAGAATCCTTTTGCTCAAGTTAAGGAAATATTGGAGAAGTTTGACACTATCAGAAAGTGAAACAGTCAATAGGTTCGAGCAGTACCATGTCCCACAGCAGAGCAGGAGAGATGAGCTCCGAGTGTACCAGCTCCATCTCTAGATTGGCTACAGATGATTACTTTCTGTAACCATTGTGAGCTAGCCAGATGATTATGGGCTACAGCACCGCCGCCACCAGCTTCGTCATCCGGGAAGCCGCCACCAGCAACGTCGAGAACGTCAAGAAGCTCCCCAAGCTGTTTTCCGACAAGCAGGACCAGGATTGTACCGAGGTGGCGGAGGCTGCCGTGACTAAATTTAGAAAAGTGATTTTTCTCCTCGGCCTGACCAGAACCGGCCACGCCCAGTTCAGGAGAGGCCCCATTTTTCCTCGTCTTCCACAACGACATCATCTACGGTAACGACGACGCCGGATCAGGAAGGTCAAATTTCGGTGGAGATTCCCCAAACGAAGCCCTTGATGAGAGCGTTTACTGCCCTACGCCCATCCAGCAAATCACACCTCTCGGCGATCGTTTCCAACCCATGCCGAGATCCATCCGTTTCTCGTACTCCCCGGCGATTTCTCTCGGGAACTCCTTTATCTTGAGCCAGGTCACCGGAGAAACAGAGAGCAAGCCACCGGCCACCCGATTACTTCCATTCAGAATCAATCAAAATCAATGGATACCCCCAATCCCAATTAATTGCTGTCATCCATCGCTTTGCCGCCGTTGGCATCGAAGTCCGGGTTGTAAGCGGAGGTGAGCGGCGCATATTTGGCATCATCGTCGGAATCGACGAGGCTGAGGAATGGAGCGGGGGGACGCAGAGGCGAGTGGCGGCATCGTCGTGGTGGCAGGCTAATGTTTGTTGGGGAGGTAGGGTGGGGTGAGGTAGCTGGTGTGGTGGCGGCGGGCGAGACGAGGGGTGGTGGTGGTGGCCGGGAATGGGGGGAGGGGTGGTTGTGGTGGCTTCGTTGTGGTGACAGCTGGGATAAGAGAGGGGTATGAAGAAGAAGAAGAAGAATAGGGATAAAAATGGGAAATGAATATTCAATTTTGGTCCAAAGGGCATTTTAGTCATTTTTGGTTTGTCAATGGTCGAAATAGCCAGGCAATACTGGAATATAATGTTTAGGGTTATATTTGCACTTATGTAAAGTGGTTAGGGTTATTTTTGCACTAAAAATTATCTCAGAGTTATATTTACACTTTCTCAATTATATATGGTTATATTTATATATTTCCCTTTAATTCAAAGTGCTGATTTAGCAAGTGGTATAATGGTCATGGAATTTTTAGTTTTAAGCCCATCAGTATTTTTGTCTTTTTAGATTAGGTCAACACATGAATTCTTCAATCAACACCAGAATTCTTTCAGTCAATTTTGAATAGTGTAATTTGGGTATATCAGCACAATTGTTCAAAATCTTAGAGCTAGTCTTACACTTTCAGATTTTATAAGATTTGATTGACACTAGCACAAAATAATAAGGTGATTTTTGTATTTTCCCTGAAATTATTAATAGAATAATCTTTTTCCCTGCACATGGATCACTGTTTTTTCTAAACTATCTCACTACTATTATAAATGAAACTGTGATTTCTAACCTGACTGCAAAGATGGATTCAAATTCTCAAGGAAAAATCACTGTTCAGGGATCTTAGACTATAACTGAAAACTCTGCTCCTCCTACTTCTGAAAATGTGATAACTGCCAAAATGTGTTAACTGCTCAAACTGTAGTACCCACTGTTAATGATACTCTGAATCAAACTGTAGTACCCACTGTTAATATTTGTCACAATTATTGGGGTAGTAGATCTTTTTGTTGGAACACTTAGTGGCATTAGTTAGTTCCCTGCCAAGCCTAGGTTTTTCTGCAGCTCCTTGCTTGGTTATATTTAGTTGGCCTCTGATCTTGTTAATATGTTGGAAAAGGAGAAATCCAAGTTAAGGTAGTTAAAACAACTTACATTCGGCGATTCCAATCATACTTTACCAGATTTGTAGAACTCAATCCATTAAGATGTTTAGGCCATTCATTATTTTTATTCGATTGAATTGGTCTTTTGATCTTTTATTTGGTATTCTATTATAATGTTTAGGCCAATCATATTGTTAGTTTAATTGAATTAGTCTTTAAATCGTTTATTTGGTATCCTTTTAGGATGTTTTGGCCAATCATATTGTTAATTCAATTTTATTGGTCTTTAATTAGATCGTTTATTCGGTATCCTTTTAGAATGTTGAGGCCAATCGTATCTGTTTGAATTGGTCTTTAGATCATTTATTCGGTATTATTTTGGGTTTGAGTTAGATATTAGTGTGCTTATGTATCATCTTATTGAAGTTGTAATAGTTAGTTAGTGCCTTTGTGTAAATGAGATTATTCCATAGCATGACTTTCACTCAAGTGTAGATCTTTTGACCAATTTGATTAATGAAATGGTTGGATTCTCAAACATGCTCGTCAATGACGGTTTAAAAAAAGACTAAATTATTTTTTTGGCCTCCTACAAAGTATCTTTTCCTATCTTTTGGTCCCCGTTTGTAAATCAACCCTTAGACGGTACCCTACAAATTCAAAACGATATGTTTTGGTCCCCAGAGGTGATTTTCCTGTAAGCCTAAATGGTTTTCCGGTATAGCCAAGGGTATAATGGTAATTTTACTAATTAAAAAATATTTTCAATTAAAAATTTAATATTTTCTTTTTCTTTATTTTTTGCCACTGCCTTCTGCCATCACCGCTGCCAATTTCCACTGCCTTCGCCGCTGCTGCTAATTTCCACGCCTTTGCAGCTGCTGCCAATTTCCATCACCTTTGCCGCTGCTGCCAATTTCCACCACCATCTTCACCGCCATCAGTTTCAAATGGCCCCGATTCACCTGAAGCCTTGCTCCAGATCTGGTTCCCAACGGGGAGAAGTCAGTGAAGACGAAGCGGCGGAGAAGGCGTTGAAGAAGACAAAGCAGAGAAGCGGCGAAGAAGCTGTGATAAAGATGAACTGGCAAAGCGGCGAAGAAGATAAAGTGGCGGAGAAGACGAAGCAACGACGGAAGGCGGAGAAGATGAAGCAACGGCAGAAGGCGGAGAAGACGAAGCGACGACGGTGGATGGTCAGAGCTCAGGTAGAGAAGATGAAGCGGCGGAGAAAGAGAAGATGAAGCGGCGGAGAAGATGAAGCAACGACGGAAGGCAATGGAAGGCGAAGAAGACGAAGCAACGATGGAAGGCAGAAAGACGAAGCAACGACGACGGATAGCCAGAGCTCAGGCGAAGAAGACAAAGCGGAGAAGGAGAAGACGAAGCGTAGAAGCGGCGAAGAAGATGAACCAGAGAAGCTGCGAAGAACATGAACCAGGGAAGTGGAGAAGAAGATGAACCAGAGAAGCGACGAAGAATACGAAGTAACGGAAGAGAAGCATAGCAACGATGAAAGGCGGTGGTAAGGGGAGAAGACGAAGCGACGGCGGCGGATGGCCAGAGCTCATACGGAGAAGACGAAGCAGAGAAGCGAGGGAGAAGGAGAAGACGAAGCAGAGAAGCGAGGGAGAAGATGAAGCGGAGAAGCAGCGAAGAAGATGAACCAGAGAAGCGGCGAAGAAGACGAAGCGGTGAAGAAGACGAAGCGGCGAAGAAGACGAAGCGGCAGAGAAGACGAAGCAAGGGCAGAGAAGATGAAGCAATGATGGAAGGCGGTGGCAGGGGGAGAGGACAAAGCGACATCAGCGGATGGCCAGAGCTCATGCGGAGAAGACGAAGCGGAGAAGCAGCGGAGAAGGAGAAGACGAAGGGGAGAAGCGGCGAAGAAGATGAACCAGAGAAACGACAAAGAAGATGAAGTGGAGGAGAAGATGAAGTAATGACGGAAGGCGGAGAAGATGAAGCAACAGCGGAAGGCGAGGAAGACGAAGCAGAGAAGCGGCGGAAGGCAGGGAAGACGAAGCAATGATGGAAGGCGGAGAAGACAAAGCAACGACGAAAGGCGGTGGCAGGCAGAGAAGACGAAGCGACGACGGAGGATGGCCAGGGCTTATGCGGAGAAGACAAAGAGGAGAAGCGGCGGAGAAGGAGAAGACAAAGCGGAGAAGCGGCGAAGAAGATGAACCAGAGAAGGGCAAAGAAGACGAAGCAACGGAGAAGACGAAGCAACGACGGAAGGCGAATAAGATGAATTGGGTTTGTTTGTGGTGTATCAAGTGTTTTTGGATGGTGGATTAAGGAGTTGTATGGTAGAGATGGAAGATTTGAGAAGTTGGGGTTGAAAGGAGAAGAAATTTTTGGTCTTGGAATAGAAAGGAGGGAATTTGAGAGAGGATAAGGGATGTGAGTGGAAGAAAATTCTGCAAAACTAAGGAGAGAAGAGGAGAAAGAAAGTGGGGTAGGGAAGGGAATTAAAAAAATGAATAAAAAGGGGAAGGGGATCAGCCGGCCTCCCTGCCTGCCTACTGACTGGCTGGGTGAGGCGCGCGGCCATCAGGTTGGTGCTTGTAGCCGGCGGCCAAACTTGGCCTTTCGCATGCCCTCAGTCCACCATCAAGCAGCCCGTGCAGTTGAGCGTGCGACCGAGCGTTTGAGCTCCCACGCGGGCCATTTTTCACCCAATTTTGTGATTCTCACCATTTCGTCGCTTCATTTCATCCCCTATTTTTGTAATATTCAAAACAACCGACAAGGAATAAAATTGCTCCAAAAACACTGAAGATAAAACAATAAAATATGATCAAAACTAAGTTTATTTAACGTTTTCGGCATGTCTTAAGAAATGTTTTTGAAAAATAAGGTTACCTCAACGGAATTTCATGGGTGACATCCGGATGGTCAAAACCAAGTTTATTTAATGTCGTCGGTATGACTTACTCACCTTCCTTGGGTTTACTCACAAATCGAATCAAGAAGATCATTGTCATCTCCTTTTTCCGGCACAAAGCTTTTGTGGTAAGGTTTTTAACGTTGTCTATTGACCTTGAAGGCTTGGACGTAGCTCGATCCATGATTTCCAACGAACCATGTCGAAGCACCTTCACCACTTCAAAAGGGTCAATCCACCGCGACCTTAGTTTTCCGAGAAATAGGCGAGGATGGGATTGTAATATGAGGACCTTTTAACCTACTTCAAAATCCTTACTATTCATCTTGTCATGCCATGACTTTGTCTTTTCCTTGTAGATCTCGGCGTTTTCATAGGATTCTTTCCTTATCTCCTCCAACTCTTGCAATTGCAACTTCCTATGCAATCTAGCTTCATCTACATCAAGGTTAAAGCTCTTGACCGCCCAAGAAGCCTTATGCTTTATCTTCACTGGCAAATGCCATAGCTTTCCAAAAACTAATCGATATGGTGACATACCAGTTGGAGTCTTGTAAGCCATCTTATATGCCCACAAAGCATCATTCAACCAAGAACTCCTATCTTTCATAGTAAAGGTTAAACATTTTCTCAAGGATGGACTTGATTTCCCTAATGGAAACTTCGGCTTGCCCATTGGTTTTCCGGTGATAAGTGATGGAAGTATTATGAGTGATGCCATACTTCTTAAAAAGTGCCTCTATTGTCCGATTATAAACGTGGGTGCCACGGTCACTAATTAAGGCTCAAGGGGTCCCAAACCTAGAAAAGATGCTATTCCTTAAAAAATCAGCAACCACTTTAGAATCATCAGTCCTAGTGAGTTTAGCTTCAACCTACTTTGAAACATAATCAACTGCAAGAAGAATGTATGTAAAGAAACAAGAGTTAGGAAAAGGTCCCATAAAATCAATGCCTCAAACATCAAATATTTCACAATATAACATAGCTTTTTGAGGCATCTCATTCCTAGAAGAAATATTTCCTACTCTTTGACACTTAACACAAGATTTGCAAAAAAATGTATTCATGCTTATTCAATGTAGGCCAATAAAATCAAATCTCTAGGACTTTTCTAGAGGTTCTCTTTGCTCCAACATGACCTCCACATGAATAATAATGACAAAACGTAAGAATTGAATGCACTTCATTATTGGGGATGCATCTCCTAACAACTTGATCTATACAATGTTTCTACAAAAAAGGATCATCCCACACAAAATACTTTGCACCACTTTTTAGCTTATCCTTTTGAGCCTTAGAAAAAAGGGGAGGAAAATTACCGGAGACAAGGAAATTGATGATTTTGGCATACCACAGTTGGAGGTCTCCGACTGCGAACAATTGTTCATTGGGGAACTCTTTCTGTATTTACTCTGTCAATGGCACATTTACCTCAAAATTTTGGCATTTAACCAATCGGCTCAAATGATTGGCCACGAGGTTCCCTGCGCCCTTTTTGTTTCGCACCTCCAAGTCAAATTCACTCAAAAGAAAAATCCACATAATCAATCTTGGCTTGGTCTTTTTCTTCGTCATCAAATGACGAAGCCCTGCATGGTCAGTGTACACAATAAATTTGGTACCAAGAAAATAAGATCAAAATTTTTCTAAGGAAAATACCACCGCTAGCAATTCTTTTTCCATGGTGGAGTAGTTCCTTTGAGCCTCATTGAGAGTCATTGATGTGTAATAGATGGCGTGAGGCACTCTCCCCCACCCTTTGACCAAGCACCGCTCTTATGGCGTAATTACTCGCATCACACATGATCTCAAAATGCATGGACCAATCCGAGGGTTGTATGATAGGGGCCAAAACTAACCTCTTCTTCAATGTATCGAAGACCCCTTTACAACCCTTGTCCACCACAAATTCCATCTTCTTTTATAACAATTTTCACAAAGGAGATGCAATCTTTGAAAAATCTCTTATGAACCGGCGGTAGAATCATGCATGACCAAGAAAAGAGCGCACTTCGAGCACATTAGTAGGATAAAGCAAGGTTTGAATTGTGTCTATCTTTGTTTTGTCTACTGCAATACCCTTAGAGGAGACAACATGGCCTAAGAAAATGCCTTGTTCTACCATGAAATGACATTTCTCATAATTTAACACAAGATTAGTATCAATGCAATGCTTAAGAACTTGTGCTAAATTTGCAAAACAATTGTCAAAAGAATTACCATGAATGGTGAAGCCATCCATTAATACTTCAACAAAGTTTTCAACAAATTCCAAGAAAATGCTTGCCATACATCTTTGGAAAGTGGCGGGGGCATTACATAGCCCAAAAGGTATACGCCAATAAGCAAACGTACCAAAGAGGCATGTGAAGGTTGTCTTCTTTTGGTCCTCCAGGGCAATGGCCACTTGAAAATAACCCAAGCATCCATCCAAGAAGCAATATAATGGATGACTTGCTGGCCTCTCAAGCATTTGATCAATGAATGACAATGGGAAGTGATCATTCAGGGTTGCTGCATTTAACCTTTCGTAGTCGATGCAAACTCGCCACCCATTTTGGACATGAGTGGGCACCATTTCACCCTTTTCATTCTTAGCTACCATCACCCCACTCTTCTTTGGCACCACTTGAGTTGGGCTCACCCATTTGCTATCCGAAATAAGATAAATCATCCTCACTTGAAGCAATTTGAGGATCTCCGCCTTCACCACCTCCATCATAGGTGGATTCAATTGGCATTGGGGTTATCGTACGGGCTTTGCATCATTTTCCAACAATATTCGGTGCATGTAAGTAGATGGACTTATGCCCTTGATTTCAGCTATAGTTCATCCAATTGCTTCCTTATTTTTTCGCAATACCACCATTACCTTATCCTCTTTCTCTTGGGTGAGCTTGCTTGAAATGATGACCGAGAGTGTTTCTCCTTCCCCAAGAAATGCATACTTGATGTCACTTGGCAAAGGTTTTAGCTCAACAAATGGGGCTTTCACAAGTGATGGGAGGAATTCCGTTTCTTGGGCTCCTCTAAGGGTAAATGAGGAGGGTTTGATCTCATCTCTTGAAGAGTGTTCAAATCTTCAAATATTTTCTTCAAGTTAGTGCTTATGGAATACACACGATATACATCAAGAATATCACATTCCAAAGCAACTAGTAAAGGATCACCACTTAATTCAAAAACATCTTGCACAACATTTTCCTCAATATTTATATCATGGCAAGAGTGTTCCTCAATAGGATACTTCATAGAGTCATTTATGCTACGCTCTACTTTAATCCCGTCAAATTCCATGGTGAGGGTACCATTATGCACATCAATCATCGCCCTTGAAGTTTTTAAAAATGGCCTCCTTAAAAAAATGGGGCGGCATGTTTATCATGCTCCATGTCAAAGACATAAAAATCCACGGGGAATACTAAGGAATCCACCTTAACCAACATATCCTCGATAATACCCTTAGGTTATGCACTAGAACGATCGCCCAATTGGATTGCCACCCCAATTTTGTGCAAAGTACCCAAATTGAGGCTTTCATACAAAGAGTAAGGAATCACATTTATTGATGCACCTAGATCAAGCATGGATTTTTCAAAATGTGTGGTTCCTATCATGCAAGGGATTGTGAACATGCCGGGATCGCTACACTTATAGGGTAACTCTTTTTGACACAAAGCGGAAACAGGCTTATTTCCCATCTTTTAGCTTATTCTTGGCTCTTCGCTTTCTATTCACAACACATAAGTCCTTAAGAAATTTAGCATATCCAGGATTTTTTTCAATGGCATTCAAAAGAGGGATATTTACCTCACATCTATGAAAGAATTCGTAGGTGTCCTTATTGTCCTCCTTTCCCCTCTTGTCTTTAAATGCCTTCGAAAATGGTGGTTCCAGTACATATGGAGGGATTTCCACTGTGTTCGCCTTCTTGTGAGGAGGGGATGAAGGTTTGGGAATGAAAGTTATTTTTTCAATGGTGATTTCCTCTTCTCCTTTCTTTTCCTTGATTTCTCCTTGGCCAATTCCTCGGCCTCTCCTTCCACCTCCTTTTCAAACACCTCAACCCTTCTAGGTTCACCTTCAACAATTTCACCATCAGGAGGAGTGGCAACCTCTTTACCTCTTCTCAAAGTGTGTGCACTATCATATTTGCAGAGATTCAACTCCGGTTGGGAAGGAAGTTTGCCCCTTTCCCGTGCCTCCATCCGATTCATGACTTGTGGTATTTGGATCACTTGAGTTTCCAAGTTTTTTATGCTCACCTCGACTTTCTCTTGGAATATTTTAGCCTTCTCCCAATGGTCATAGAACGACTCTTTATGCCATTGGAGGATGTTGCTTATGTCCTTCTTCAAAGCGGCGAGCTTTGAGGCTAGGAAGTACTTGGAGAGAAACTTTTTCTTCATCTCACGCCAAGTTTTGATGCTTCCGGGTGGTAGGTAGTGGAGCTAATCCCTTGCGGCATGCCTCAATAAGAATGGGAACGCCTTCAATTTGTAGAGGTCTTCATCTACTCCTCAGGGAATCGTACCACCACACACAAAGTGGAATTCATAGAGATGTTTGTTGGCAATTTCCCCTTTCCTACCAAGAAATAAAGGTAGAAATTGTATTAACCTAGTCTTAAGCTTGAAGTGCCTGTTTGGTTAGACCAACGGATACTCTATGTACATCGGTTGTTGATCAAGGTTGGGGTCCATAATCTCCCCCAATAGAGTTTGCCTCAATGAGACATTCCCTCCTTGAATGTGAGGGTGTTAAGGTTCCTCTTCGTGGTGCTCGTCTTGATGCTCCATGGAACTAGAAGTATCGCAAAATGGTCACTAAGAGGGGTGCTATTCACACTTTGCAAAGAAAGCCTCCTAGCTCTTTTCAAGTTCAACTCTAACATGGGGTCGTAGTGTAGGGGTTCTTGTGAAGGGGTTCCCGTATGAAACATACACCAAGAACTCGAACAATACGTCTCCAAGCCAAGCGAAAATGGCAAATCAAGTAAAAAAAAAGAAAGCTAACAAATATTCACAACTAGCAAATACTCACAAATGCTTACTAAATACATTTAAGTAGATAGTGAAAAATTGGGATTGTCCACGAGAAGAGGGATCTTTCCAAGTGTTTAAACATATAAAGCGGATAACATACTAGATATAGTTATATATAGATACATATAAAAACATGTATATTGGGGGGCGTTGTTGGTTTTCCTAAATTGCGAATTTAAAGATAAGCTAACTAGCAAAGTGATGTAAAGATGCAAAGCATGCAACAAGATACTAGAATGGGGATGAAACACAAATTACGGGACCTTGGGCGCAATTGATTTCCACTTCCAAACCTCTTATCTATCCTTGAATCTACGACTTATTTATTACCTTGACTACTCATTGTGAAGATAAATATTCCATTCTTCTTTGATGGTAGTTTACAAGAGTGAATTCAACATCCCTTGTAAACCTCATTATTGACCCCCTTTAGTCGAGAAACGACTAAAGGTATCCTATTAATGGCATAATGTATGAAGAATCAACAAGCTTGGTAACACTTATAAACACTAAACCATGTCTAAGCATTGAACCAATCTATGCATTTACTAAGATTAGCCAAGAATATACGACACTCAATAACTTCTCCTGCTTGTTACCTTCAAATAAACATGACAAATGATTCAACATCATCATATTCATCTAGTAATTATAACATCATAAACCCAATTAGAAGCTCTAACTCATGCTCTAGGATTCCATTTCAAAAGAGAAGAAATTAGCTACTTTCATAAACTCCTAAGAAGTATCATACAAGCATTTCATATCATCAAACTTCAAATCACATAAATGATGCCAAGAGCCAACATTAAAGCTTCATAAATGCACAATAGAGAAAGTACTAAATAGATAGAAATTATTATCAAGACATGGGCTTGGAAGCCTTAATAAATTGCTCCCAAGACTAACTTAAGCTAATACAAAGCATACTAACATCCATGGACAAATTCATAGAGAAAGAAAGAGAGAAAAGATGAAAACTATGAATAACCTAGAGCTTTGAATGAAGAATTTTTTGCCAAGAGAAAGACAGAAATGAATAGAGGATAAGGGATATTTATAGTGCAAGAATAGGTGAAGAAAAGTCAAAATGTGTAGCAGGGTGCGTGGGATGCGCACAAACTAAAGCGCCCGGTTAGGCACACCCGAGACAACCAGCGCACGGGCGCGAGAAGGACCGCGTACACCACTCATTCTCGGGCTGAAGGAAGTTTCCCTTCGTCTTTTGAGGCATGCAGGCACGGGATTATGTGTGCAGGCCGCGCGGATGATGCGCCAATGGATAATGTTCAGCTCGTGGGTGAACAGATAAGGACGCTGCCTGCACGCCTGGTCTTTTTTACTCGACCGGTCTTTACGTCGGTCGGCCAGCCTTCGTTCTTTGAACACATACTTTTCTTCTACCACATTTTGGATTGTGGCCTTCAATCTTCTTCCGTTCTTGCAAATGACATTCACTAAACCAATCCAAACTGCTAACGTGCAATCTACACATTAAGATCACAAAAAGGAATCTAGATGCTCGTAAGGACCAAAAATCCATTAGACCATAAATAGGTTACAAAATGAAGAATTTAGATATGAAAACCAAAAATGGTCATCTAACCCCTTATGATGTAAACCTACCTAAATCTAGCAATCTTCCACCAAAATGAGGACAAAAGAGTTGTTAAATGTTTTGGAAAATACATGCATTTGACGTCGCATCAGAGTGTATCAATTAAAATTTCACTTGAAAAAAATAATTGGAATTGCATATAAGATGAAAAGTTGTGGCCCAACATGAATCAAAATGTTCAAAACAGAATTAAAGCATTAGCCTACCTCATGATAATAATACATAAGTATTCAGAACGAAAATACGCTAAAAAATCATTAAATAAATAGATTTGATTCAAAGATGTAGGGAAAAAACTCCAAGAACCACAAAAGATCACATTTAGTCAAAGAGACCGAAGCCGAGGTCATCATCACTCTCCTCCATAGGCGCTTCCTTCTTTGGTTCTTTGGCAACTGCAGCTGGAGCATCAACACTAAAATTAACAGCTGTTGCAGGAGCAGCAGTATCATCAAACTAAGAAGGATCCTGGAATGTTAATTACACATGATCAAACGAATTAGAATCAAGAGCACAAGAACGAAGCATCTTATGAAGTGTGAGAAAGTAAATAAACATCAAGCAATCTATACCTCAAGGTACTCATTTACCTTGTCTGCTAAAGGAAAGGAGTAGTTGGTTTCAACCGCAATAGAGAAGACATTCTTGTATGCATTGATGAGCATGTGTCGCGCAAAAGCTAAGGTTGGGTAAGATACAACCAATGAGAGTGATGTTATCAGGGAAACACCCACATCAAATTTCTCCATGAGACAGACCCCGTTGTCATAAACAATTATCACTTTCAGGTTTGCAAGTAAAACCACTAATTGATATTGAACTTACAGATTAACTAATAACATCATGTCGAGTATATATCATCTCCATGGACCATATTGATACTGGCACCAACAATCAAAAGGAAGCCATGGAATTTAGAATACTGTAAACTGATATTTCTTTGGCTATGAAGACGTGGATTCTAGAAAAATTATATGACCTTTTATTTGTCCCACTTCACCGTTTACTACAAGAAGCAACTCATTGGCCATATGAATATCTCAATTTACAGCCGGGAGGTCATCGACGTACCTCTCAAAGTTAATATTTATAAGCCCTAAATGCTTACAATCTACAACTAAGTAGATAACAGCAAGTCGGGGTCGTCCACGAAGAAGAGGGGTTTTCTTAAGCGTTTAAACATAAAAGGTTGCTATTAGGATAGAAGTAGATATATATATATATACACATATAAAAGCAAGTAAATTGGGGGGGGGGGGGGTTGGTTGGTTGGTTTTTCTAAATTATGAAATTAAAAGACAAGATAACTAGCAAAGTTAAGTAACTATGCTAAGCATAAAAAAAACTACGAAAAAGGGGTTTAAAACTGCAAAAGATAAAGCCTTGAGGCAATCAACATCCACTTTCAAACCAAATGTAGATCATTGAACCATTCACTCATTCTATCACAATTGTTACCTATGGGGAATGCCAATGAAAGATCAACATTCATTCCTTCTTAATAGTAATTTGCAAAGACAAACAACGACCATTTGCAAACAACCATAGAGGTATTTCATCAATGAAATTATACATGAAGGACGATAGATTTGATAACAACAAGCCTTCTACCAAAGACATAGTCATTTAACCAAACATAGCAATCATTAGGCTAAACCTAGAACAAACCACATTCAAGGTTCAACCTTTCTTTGCATCTATAGAATAAATATGAGAACAATCCACATTAACATACTTATCTAGCAAGAATCACAACACATTATGCACAAGAAGTTCTAAGTTCATATTCTTAGATTTTCATGCAAAGGAGGTAAGGAATTTGCCACTTTCCTAACACCCTAACACTTCAATCATACAAACACTTCCTATTCTCAAAAAATACATGGCATAAATGAAGTAAAACATAGCATTAAGAACACATGAATGCTAAATAATAAAGGCTTCAAGAACGAGTGAAACAATATATTCACTACTTCTACTACTTGTTGTGAAGATAAATCTTCCATCCTACTTAGTTAGTAGTTTGCAAGAGTGAATTTGACATCTCTTGTCAAACCTCACCAATGACTTCCTTAGCCAAAACACGACTAAAAGTATCTCATTGATGCTATTGAGCACGAAGAATCAACAAGCTTGACAACACTTATAAACACTACACCGTGCCTAAGCATTTAGCCAATTCATGCATTTACACAAGATTAGTCAAGAACGATAGACATTCATAGACCTATCTCATTTTCTACCTAAAACAAACATGACAAAGAGTTCAACATCATCACATTCATCTAGCAATTATCAACACACCAACATCATTAAGAAGCTCTAACTCATGCTCTTGGATTCTGCATTAAAAGAGGGGAGAATTAGCTACTTTCTCCTAACCCTAACAAGTAATCATACAACCAATTCAAATACTCAAACTTCCAACAATATCAATGCCATTAACAATTCACATTCAAAGGTCAATAAATGCACAATAGCAAAAGCAATAAATAGATAGATATGGTTCTTACTACATAGATGTGGAAGTTTTAATCCATTGTTCCCAAGATAAAACTAAGCTAGATAATTAAAAGACATGATTAACCTACAAAAACTAAGAAAAGAAAGAAGAGAAAAACTAGGGTTGGAACCCAGAAAAATCGCAGGAAGAAGAGGCTTTGAAGAGGAGAGGATAAGGTGAGTATTTATGGTACAAAAAAGCAAGAAAGATTTCTGGCCATACTTCCGTTGCGAGTCGCGACGGGGGGTTCATCGTGAGTCGCGACGGAGTCCAGTTCCAGCATCTTGATTTCTTTCTTCTTTTTGTTTCATGTCCTCCTCTTCACTTCACTTTTCTTCAATTCTTGAAAATATCAAATACAAGTCTTCAAATCTTCGAAGGTATTCTTCAAAATCTTCAAACAAATTGCCTTGTCACACAAAATTCTCTAGAAAAGTAATTAAAGCGTAAAAGTCGCTTTTAACTCTCCTCAGAGAATTTCAAGGCAAAATGCCACATTTAGAGCACAAAAGTATACAACATTTAATCCTAAAAGTCTTAATATAACTATATAATGGGCACATCAACAACATCTAAGGATTTAGGAAGAAATCGTTAATTTCAAATCAAAACATTTTTTTAGAATCCAAGTCAGGTACTTGTAGCTTTCCTTCCTAGATGCGATTCTATGGGAATTCAATAGATAATCATGCACCCTATACTTTTAGCAAACGATCAAGATTAACAATGATGATTATATGCTCACGCATAAAACCTGTCAGTCAAATCATTAGAAACTAATGCCCAGAAGGCTCAAGTAAGCAACCTTAACTAACCATCAGATTAACTCAAATTGTATAAACTCTCAGAATAAACACCAAAAGCTGCAAGAGAAAATAGTGGGAATGGAGTTACAGTAGGGGAGGGAGTGCCAGCTTTCTACACATAAATATATCTTAGGACAGAAGAGATACTATGCCTAATAACTTGTGCAGTTTCTAAACATTCAATGGAAAAAACCTAGTTCAACTTCCACATGAATAAAAAATATTTATAACCAGGGGCGGAACCAATGGGATGCGAGGTAGGGCTCCAGCCCTACCTCGATCGTCGGCCGAAGGTAGCAGGAGGCGGTCCGGTTCGCCGAGCACGTCTCCGGACTCCGGCGACTGTCCGAGACTTTGCTCGGAGAAGAAGGCCGTGTTGCGGCCTTCTTTTTTTTAAATGCCTAAGTACTAAAACGACGTCGTTTCACGTTAGTGAAACGACGTCGTTTCAGCTAGTAAAATGAAAAAAATATAAAAATGGTATGTCTAATGGATTGGGCCAAAAACGGAGCCCAATCCAACTCCAAGGACAGTGTTAACATTGGCGAGAGCAGCAGAACAGAAGAGCTCTCCCTCTCTCTCCGTCACTTCCCTCAGCCGAGAGAGAGCCATCCGCCACCGGCCCACCGCCGTCCGCCACCAGGTCTCTGCTGCGGCGCCGCCGGAAGCTGCCTCGTCCCGCCGCCTCTGCACGTCGGACGCCGGAAATTTTTCAGCCTCCCCTGAAAATTTTTTCTGGCTCCGCCCCTGTTTATAACTCCCTTCTATGTGATAAGTTTCGACAAGAACCAAACACATATCATCCATGTCGCATACGCTAGCTCAATCCACAAGCAGAGAAACCCCTAATACAAACATCAGATAAACGCCTCACAAATTTATATTTCCTTCCTATACTCGGACTTCCTGGAAGAGCCACACATAGCCTTCACCTTAGCACATGCGCTTAATACAGAGTAACAATGCCCTATTGAGATAAGAGAAACATTTGTATTACCCGGATGTGAAGAGGTGGAGCAACGGTCTTTATAGTTCGAAAAATAATAGATAAGAATTCTACAGGAAAAAGAAGGGGAGCAAAGGTCATTGAAGTTTTAAGCAAGATCAACATAACCAATAGCTCAATGTATAGGTAATCATAAAAAAAGACTCTAACTTTGAAGTTAAAAACAAGAGCCAAGATGAGGGATATCAAGATCCAAGAGGAGAAACCAAATTAAAATCCAACAAAAGGGAATTGATAGATTGGCCGCAAATCTCCAAAAAATCACCTATTCTTAGCGAAGCCCTTCATCGAAATCCATGTGCATAATGAAGTGTGGCATAAACATCCTGAACCGAAACCTGTGTTTCAGAGTTGTGACACACACATAGGAGATTTCAGAAACGGATGTGATGAAGAAAGAACTGGATGGAGAAGATAAAATAGCCCGAGTGTACTCTTCGATCATGTTCTCGAAATCCTTGTCCTTGGAAACAGTGGGTGAGGAAGAGGTAACAGTGGCAGAGAGGTTGGGCTCAATAGAAACAAAGAAGTGAACAATATATGCTGAAAGTGCTAATATAACCCTGTAAAATTAGAAAGTGCCAAACTAACCCTATTTGTATGAGGAAATATGCCGATATAACCTTCCGGCCATATTCCGGCGTTGACTCACCTATTTGACAGTTCATTGGACTAAAAAAGACATTTCAAATTAATTTTTCTTCCAATTTATCCCTCCTATTGTCACCAACAACCACTTCCCACCACCCGCCACCCTCTCCCGCCACCATCCATCACCATCCACCACACTTCCCCACCACCACCCTCCAAACCCTCCCCCACCACCACACCAATTTTCTCCCCGCCACCAGCCACTACTTGTAATGACAGTAGTGGCATTAGGGGAAAAATCAAGCACGTCGGCGAATAAAGCGGTGGGGTGGAGGAAGGTCGTAGTTTGAAGTTGCGGTTCTCTTCCTCACAATGTTTCCGAAAGTGGTATGAGGTTTTGATGTTTTTATGGTGTTTAAAGAGAAGTTTATTTACATGATGAGTACGGAGTTGCAGTAGAAGGCAAACGCATAGAGCATTGGTATTCTTAGGCCTTTCCTCTAATTACATTTGGTTTGGAGGTGGATATCAATTGCCCCCAAGGCTTTATCTTTTGTAGTTTAAAAACCCTTTTTATTAGTTTTGTTTGATGATTAGCATAGTTAATTAACCTTTTGATGGCGCGATAGAGTTAGGTCTTGCATTCATGGAAGCATGGGATCGACGCGCCAAGAAATGATTAGTGTCGATGATTCTGCGGATTTTGGTTTGCATTATTTTTGGATGATTGCATGGAAAGGATTACGGCTTGCATGGTGTGCATGGGTTGCATGATCGCATATATATGTTGAATATGGATTGCATGGTTTGCATGGAAAGTTCATGCAATACATGGAAATTCTATTTTTGAGAGGGGATTTGATTTGCTTTGTTTTGGGTTGATTGAAGATTTTGGCGTCAGCATATATTTGCTGAAATTGCTTTATTTATTTCCATTATTTACTTCCATTTTAGTGAGTTGTTTGTTTCCAGTTTTAAACTCTTTCCATTCTTTTTTCATTTGTTCGACCACTATAAGGTTGGAGCATCGATGTATTTGAGAGTGGTGATTAATGAAATAAAGTTGACGATATTGTCGTATCCTCTTGCGTTTCTTTCTTTCCGATAATCTTTCGCTACATCAGTTGGTATCAAAGCACCAGTCCGATCCCCTCATGGCACGTAGAAATCGACGTGGAGGAGCTCCGGAGGCTGATTTGGATGAAGTTTATCGACGTGAAGAACTCGCCGGCATCCATCAGCGGTTGGACGCACTCACCGAGACGATGGAGAAGCTTTTCCAACAGCGTCCAGCGACCCCCGCTGGTCATAGTGAGTATGGAAATAACAACGACGGCAACCCATTTGCTACGTTCGATGATGCTCCGTGCCGACCAAGGCCAAATGCGGATCGACTCGAGGACAACACACGCTGGGAGTCAGCATTCCATATGGAAATTCCCAAATTTCATGGCAACATGAATGCGGAGGAGTTTTTAGATTGGATCTTGGCTGCGGAAGAAGTGCTGGACTTCAAAGCAGTTCCCGACGCTCGCCGCGCACCCCTTATTACCACCAGGTTCCGGGGTCGAGCCCTTGCTTGGTGGACACAGACAAAGAATCGACGTGCTCGAATGGGGAAAGCAAAAATTGCATCATGGGACAAATTGAAGAAGCATATGAAGATGGCCTTCCTCCCCTACAACTACAGCCGTACACTATACCAGAGTTTGCAAAATCTCCGGCAAGGTACAAAATCCGTGTTCGATTATTCTACCAAATTTTTCATGCTTCTTGCTCGGAATGACATAGGTGAAACCGAAGAACAAACGGTTTCTCGCTAAATCGGAGGATTGCGCATTGCGATCCAAGACTTCTTGAATATATTTGATCCACTCATGGTCGCCGAAGCCCACCAACGGGCCCTTGCCATTGAACGCCAACAATCACGACGTCCGTTTAATTTGCCCACACCATTGAACCGCGACGCAAACCCTGCTGCACATCCACCCTTGCCTAGCGCTCTAACGACAACACCACCTAACATTGTGGGTGGAATCCGATGTTTTGGTTGTGGTGAATCGGGACACCGTCGCAATGCTTGTCCAAAAAATAGCCGACCTGGGTTACTCACTGATGATACACAGGAAATATTTGGCGAACTGATTTATGACGATGATGGTGAGCCTAATGACAATGTCGAGGAAGTTGTGGGAGATGTGGGTCACACTCTAGTGGCCCGGCGGAGCTTCCTCTCTCCCCCGAGTCGCAACGATGGTTGGCTCCGAAATAATATTTTCCAATCATCATGCACCATTGGAGACGAGGTGTGCCGTTTCGTCATCGATTCCAGGAGTTGTGAAAATGTCGTAGCCGAGGAAGGGGTCGCTAAATTGGGACTCACTCCGGAGAAGCACCCAAAGCCTTATAAGCTCGCTTGGCTCCAAACCGGTACCGACGTCACCGTCTCACAACGGGTCTTGGTGAGTTTTTCCATTGGAACTACGTACAAGGATACGATCATGTGTGATATAGTTTCAATGGATGCTTGTCATTTGTTGCTTGGTAGGCCGTGGCAATTCGATCGGCATGCGTTACACGATGGTCTCACCAACACCTATAGCTTTCTTTTTGGCGAAAAGAAAATTGTGCTACTGCCGTCCAATCCCTTAACAATCTCGAGTCGCCGACCCGCTACCACACTACTCTCTTAGGCTGAATTTGAGGAAGAAATAACACATACTGGCATTGTTTACATCCTCCTCGGTAAACCAACTTCGGACATGTCCTTGGTTCCGGACGTGGTCCGGCCGCTCCTTGAGGAATTTTGCAATGTCTTCCCTTCCGAGCTTTCGGACACGCTTCCGCCACTTCGGGACATGCAACATCGGATTGATCTTATGCCCGATGGGGTTTTGCCAAACCGAGCCCACTATCGAATGAGCCCGGCTGAACATGAAGAATTGCGGCGCCAAGTCGAGGAACTCCTTCGCCGAGGCCACATCCGTGAGAGCCTCAGCCCATGTACAGTTCCCGCACTGCTCACCCTGAAGAAAGATGGCACTTGGCGTATGTGCGTGGATAGCCGGGCCATCAATAGATCACGGTCCGCTACGGCTTTCCTATTCTGCGGCTCGAAGATCTCCTCGACCAATTAAGTGGAGCTCGCATTTTTAGCAAGTTGGATTTGAAAAGCGGGTACCACCAAATTCTAATTCTACCCGACGACGAGTGGAAGACAGCTTTCAAGACTCACGAGGGCCTCTACGAGTGGCTTGTTATGCCGTTTGGACTCTCCAATGCTCCAAGCACCTTCATGCATATTATGAATCAAGCACTCCGCCCATTTATCGGTTAATTTGTTGTCGTTTACTTCGATGATGTTTTGATTTATAGTGCTAACCCCGAGGATCACATGCAACACCTCCGGGAGGTTCTTACCATTTTTCGCAGCCATGCCTTTTATGCCGCCTCGACAAAGTGTGTTTTTCTCACCGACCGAGTCGAGTTCCTCGGTTATGTCGTCTCTGCTAACGGGCTTAGTGTCGCAGACTCTAAGGTCCAAGCCGTGGCATCTTGGCCAACCCCACGCACAGTAAGCGACGTGCGGAGCTTCCATGGTCTTGCCTCGTTCTACCACCATTTTATTCCACACTTTAGCTCGATTATGGTGCCGATCATTGAGTGCATTAAATCTAGCTGTTTCCATTGGTCTTCTCATGATGCAGATGCTTTTGAATTGATCAAGTCCAAGCTCACTTCAGCACCGATTCTGGTGCTTCCGGATTTCACACAACCGTTCCTTCTCCACTGTGACGCTTCCAAAGTCGGTATTGGTGCCGTTCTTAGGCAAGGGCATCGACCAGTTGCTTATTTTAGCGAGAAACTCACCGGGCAAAAATCTCGCTACAACACTTATGACGTGGAGTTCTACGCAATTGTTCGAGCAATGCATCATTGGCGTCACTACCTTTTCCATAAGGAATTTGTGCTCTTCACTGATCACGATGCGCTCAAACACCTCGGGGCTCAAGACAAGGTATCTTCTTGGCATGCTTCTTGGGTCGCATTTTTGCAACAATTTATGTTTTCCATTAAGCACAAGGCTGGGGTTCTTAATCGCGTGGACGATGCCTTGAGTCGGCAACATGCTCTTCTCACTGAGCTCCGAGTCGAAACTCCGGGTTTTGATGTGTTGGCCGAGCACTAAACTACAGACCCTTTCTTTGCTGGGATTATTGAACGCCTCCAAGGGTGAAAAATTGGATTTCTCTTGGTCGGAGGGTTTTTTATTTTTTCACGGCAAACTATGCGTTCCGGAGGGGAGCTTGCGACTCAAAATCATTCGGGATCTTCACAATGTGGGGCATGTTGGGCGTGACCGCACTCTCCATCTCGTGGCGTCTTCATATTTTTGGCCCTCCATGAGAAAGGAAGTAGCCCGTTTTGTGGATAGGTGCCGTATTTGTCACACTGCCAAGGACAAAGCCTCAACCGCTGGGATGTATATGCCCTTGCCGATTCCGACACAACCTTGGGTTGATATTAGCATGGATTTTATCCTCGGCCTTCCTCGCACGGTGCGGGGTAATGATTCTATTTTTGTCGTTGTGGATCGATTCGCCAAAATGGCTCACTTTATCCCTTGTAAGAAGACTTCCGATGCTGTCCATGTCGCGGGATTATTTTTCCGTGAGGTTTATAGAATCCACGGTCTTCCATCGTCCATTGTGTCAGACCGCGACACCCGCTTCTTGAGCCATTTTTGGAGAAGTCTCTGGCGTTTGGTGAACACCCGACTCGATTTTAGTAGTGCCTACCACCCCCAAACTGATGGCCGAACTGAGGTTGTTAACCGTTCTCTTGGTAACCTTTTACGCTGCCTTGTCAGCGAGGCAGTTCGCACCTGGGATTTGAAACTTTGTCAGGCAGAGTTTGCTCATACCCATGCTAGCAACCGGAGCACTGGTCTCAGTCCATTCCGAGTCGTATATGGCATCGTTCCACGTTTTCCTTTAGACCTTGCTCCCATTCCTACATCTCTTCGGCCTCACGGCGATGCGGCGGATTTTATCAAACAGCTCCAAGATATCCATCGCCAAACTGTGGCGAATCTCCAAGCCACTACTGAATCCTATAAGCGCTCTGTCGATATCAAGCGTCGTCCGGTTGAGTTTGAAGTCGGCAATTTTGTGTGGGCTGTTCTCACTAAGGATCGCATTCCTGCCCATGAGTACAATAAACTAAAGCCAAAAACTATTGGTCCCGTGGAAATCGTTGAAAAGATCAATCTGAATGCCTACCGTTTGAAACTTCCAAGCCATATACGCACTTCGGATGTGTTTAATGTCAAACATCTCCGCCTTTACACAGGGGATAACTCTGAAGATGGCATTGGTGAAAATTAGGGGATGAATTTTTCCAACCCCGAGAGAATGATGGCGCGATAGGGTTAGGTCTTGCATTCATGGAAGCATGGGATCGACGCTCCAAGAAATGATTAGTGTCGATGATTCTGCGGATTTTGGTTTGCATTATTCTTGGATGATTGCATGGAAAGGATTACGGCTTGCATGGTGTGCATGGGTTGCATGGTCACATATATTTGTTGAATATGGATTGCATGGTTTGCATGGAAAGTTCATACAATACATGGAAATTCTATTTTTGAGAGGGGATTTGATTTGCTTTGTTTTGGGTTGATTGAAGATTTTGGCGTCAGCATATATTTGCTGAAACTGCTTTCTTTATTTCCATTATTTACTTCCATTTTAGTGAGTTGTTTGTTTCCAGTTTTAAACTCTTTCCATTCTTTTTTCATTTGTTCGACCACTATAAGGTTGGAGCATTGATGTATTTGAGGGTGGTGATTAATGAAATAAAGTTGACGATATTATCGTATCCTCTTGCGTTTCTTTCTTTCCGATAATCTTTCGCTACATCACCTTGCTAGTTATCTTGTCTTTTAACTTTCATAACTTAGGACCACCAAACAACTAAACCCCCATAAATTTTCCAGCACGTTTTCCAACCACTTTTCAATTTGATTTCTAACATCTGACCATTTTTGCCTTGGATGTATCTCAGCCAGTCCTTGCTTCTGCTCTTACTCACTCCTCATTTTTCAAGATTTGCTTCCAATTTGCAACCACTCGCCACCAGCTACCCGCGATTTTTGCTTCGATGAAGGTGATTTTCTGGACCGAGGTGATTTTCTTTAACCTCCCTATTTGCTCTGCCGCCTGAAGGAAGAAGAAGAACGAACAAAGAAGAAGAGATGGAGGGTTAGGACAGTTGTTTTGGGTTTTTTTCTTTTTTCTCCTTTTAATCCAGGGGAAAAATGGTCATTTCCTCGATTTCTAATCAAAATTGTCTTTGACAATCAAAGTCAACATATCCCAGGGTTATATTGGCTCATACTTCATAAAGTTAGGGTTATATTGGCCCTTTCTGATTTTACAGGGTTATATTGGCACTTCCAGCCGAAAGTCAGGATTATTTTGACACTTTACTCTAATAATAATCAATATCATTCTGTATTAACTGTAACTGAAGTCAACCCTAACATACAAACTAAATCCGGCCCTAATGAAGATAATAACTAATGAAGTAATTCAAGGAAGGGTTAATAATTTAGATGAATTCATGAAGATAAGTTGGAGACTCCCCTCTTCTAACATTAGGGAAGAAAAGTGACAAGAGATTAGAATGACTTAATAATGAACAACCTCAAAGACTAATTTCTAATCAGGAACAAGTAAAAGAAGCCAATTTTTCAGAAATAGTGGCCAGTCTTACTAAGTTCCCAAACAAATTTAATGCTCCATTAAAAAGCATTGAACAAGAACATATTAAGGGAAAAATATAAAACAAAGAAGTACCATGACAAAAATTATACTGCAACCCCTAAATCTGTTATAACTCACTAAACATTGAATCAAAATAAATTTATTTAATGATAGGAATCAATATTTGTATATGGAATGCAAGAGGTGTTGGAAACAAACCGACACAAATCAAAATTAAAGATATTAAAGAGAGATATAAACTTGTAATCCTAGTAATAATTGAACCAATAATCCAATCTTAAAGTATTAAAGACATAACCTTTTGGCTAGGATACACAAACTTCCACAATGAACCTGGATGCAAAATATGGCTATTCTGGGATGACACCATCATCATGGCAGTCATCTCTGCTAAAGAACAAATCTTCTTAAGCAGATTCAAATACCATAGCCTTACACAAGAATGTTCAGTTGAATTCATCTATGCTAAACATAGCATCAAAGAGTATCTGTTGCTTTGATGGCAGTTATTATAGGCGTGTGCGGAACCACCTTTGATCGAGAAGGATCAAAGATGGGACCAGGGAAGTCACTTCTCTAGGGTGCTGTAACTGCCTATAATATCCCTTCCCACACTAGTGACTAGTGACTAGTGATTCTTTTTCTCCGATCATTCTATTCTCCTTCTTCGTCGTTCTTCATCAATTATGGGATCTTCAATGATCGACAAAAGCCTCGGAAGATGGATTTATATTGGAACTAAATTTCATTTGAATCAAATCATGTTCGGCCTATATCAATTCCATTTCTTCCATACAATTGCCTTTCATTTGCCAATGGTAACAAGGATTCTAAGAGGAAATAACTATTGGAATAAGCATCATCAATTATGCGACACTTCTATTGAACAAGAGTTAAAGACAAGTCAATTATGACTTGAAAATAGTTGTCATTTTCCACTTCTATTAAGTATTGGAACTTCTGAAGAATTCTATATCGTACTCCTCCCACTTTATACCTGTAATAAAAAATTTCCAAAAAATATGAACTTAACTGTGTAGTTAATAACTTAAATTGTGTAACAATTACATTACAACTAATATTTATTTTATTATACAGATCAAAGGTTGTAAAGTTGTTCAATCTTCTATAGCTTTTATATATGTTGTGCTGACTCTTTCTTAAACTTAATTGATATAATAAGAGAATGAGAAATAGAATCAAATCATGTTTAACGTGAAACACATAAAGTTATTTCAAGGGATTGGTTTACTTTTGTCAAATGTGGCCAACAATAAGTACTACTATTCTTATAAAAAAATATGGATTTAAGTGTTTGATTATTTCCTTACACTATATATAAGTTACCTTACAATTTCTATATTTTTCATTATACACATCATAAGTAAAAGATTTTTTTAAAAATAATTTATAGGGTGTATTATTTGGCTCCCCATGCCATTAGAAAATAAAAAGGATAGAATGAAAGTGTTCCGATATTCCAAGAATATACATAAGGGGAGCTATTGTTCCCGTAAAAAGAAACTACTGATCTAAAACTCGGATGTATTGCAGTGTAGTATATCCCCTTCCTTGTGATTACACTCTAATCGAACCTCCACCCCCTGTGTCAATTAGTAGGTGGCCAGACAAGGAAGAAATAAGGCTAAACGATTTAGCCTTCAAAAAGAGATGAAAATGTGATCGTTAAGAGGAAGAGTAGTATGATTACAAGAAGGACAAAAGATCCTTTGAAGAGAGGATCATGATTCCTGCACAAAGCATTCCTTTCTTATTCTTTATCGCTTCCGGTCAGCCAGTTTCTACACAATGTAGTTCAATATATTGATGTCTACTGACAGCCGGTTCTTTTGATCTGGAAATGACTATAACCAGCAGTTTCGGAGATGGTTCAGACCGCCTCAACCTGCAAGGGAAAAGAAATAGGAGCAGTACATGTGTGTGATGGGCAGATCCTAAGAATAGCATAATGTTCTCAGTGCGTAGTAGTAGAAAATATGACATCGAACAAGAGAATTGCAGAAAAATCAGACAATAAACATCAAAGTAGAAAAGCCAAGGAATTTTAGGTCACAGATCTACTGATAAGTTCATCAGACATGGGCATGAAAGATTCCTTTACTCAGATCAAAGTAAAGATCAGAAAATTAGACTCAAACAAAGAGCAAAACAAACCAGGAGGTGATATGTTCAGATCAATGAGATCCCCGTTAAGGATGGTGGAAATCCCTGAATCTAATCGATAGCATGACTATTCTGTCTAGATGGACAAGTCCTCTTATTTTCCTATCAAATTTTATGCATGAATGGTACCTAAATTGTCTGGATTCATTAAATGACCAAATTTTGCAATACAGCCGTCGATTTATTCCCTTCTCTGTAAATGAAAACTAAACTGTGTGACCCTAATTGCCTTTTCACTTTCAGTGCTGTAGAGTACAATTCAAAGGGGGCTGCTAGTGGATTGTGTATCATATTAATTACTCTTAGGCAATCAGATTCACATCATAAGTTAAAGTGTAATACTAACATATATAATCTCAACTATGTAGTTATTAACTTTACACTTATTAATTGTACTATATATATATGATAATTTAGAATTATATTTATACATTTATGAATTTTTTAATATACTGACATTTTATTAAATTTTATTTAGAAGGAGAAGACACTAGTGGAGGATGGGTCATTAAAGACACCCCATAGAAGGTGGTTCCGCTGGATTTTTGAGGAACTGCCTGTACTAAGACTTTCCGAGATCGAAAATGGCTGCAATCGGACCCCCACTGACTTACAAGGCAATTATAAATTTTTGCAAGGCGGTTTGTTTTGAACTGCCTTTAAATTTCCTAGTTAAAGGTGGTTATTTTAATAACCGCCTTTATTTTATAGTTTCCAAAGGCAGTTATGCCTTTGTGACTTTGTTTGCCCGAAGTTTCGAGCTCAGAATGCTGGATCTGATGGTTGTTCTGGACTTGGGAAGCCCGGTTAAACCATCAATGAAGGTGCGATAGAAGTTCCTCTAATGGAACTCTTTCTGGGGTCAGGTTCGAGCTCGGAACTATGTCCAAAATTAAGTTTCAATTAATGCATCAGTTTCGAGCTCGGAACTAATGGGTTTGGTCAACTTATAGCTGATTTTAAAACGGGTTTTTAATTTGGGAAAACAAATGTGTTGGAAACTTACCACAAATTGGGGCTTGATGATGAACTAATTGGGGACGGTATGTGTGACATCCATTAGTTCATTACATGTATTACTTATAACATATAGTAGAATTGTGTTGAATTTATGGGCTAGGATTTATGTGGTTTTTTGAGTAATGTCTTGTATGAAAGTGGAAGGTTTAGGGAGGTTTTGTGTTCATTTGGTGAATTCCACTAATTTATGACATTTAAATGCAGGGTGTTTGCAATGGATTGTATTGACCTCATGGGTAAAAATCGTAGGAATTTGCCCGATTACATTCCTTTCATTGAATCTTTTATTGTCATAGCATTTGAACATGCATCAAAGAATGGTGGTTTTCGTGCTCGATGGCATGTATAGATTGCAAAAATGATGCATTTTGGGGGAGAAAGAAGTTACGTGAACATCTAATTACACGTGGGTTTGATACTAGTTACATGAATTGGGTGTGGCACAGGGAGGTTGGGAGCTTTGAAGATGCGAATAGAAAGGGAGATAGTGATTTACTCGGTGATGATGTATTTGATGAGAAAAAGGATGTTGCTAGAGAGTTTCATGGGAAACTAGAGGCTCTAGAAGCTTTACATAATGACAAAAGGTCGTCATGTATAATGGCTCGACATATTCATTTTTGAGTGCGACTTTGAAAATTATAAGCTTGAAGGCTAAATTTGGGTGGACGGATAAAGGGATGACGGAGACACTTGAATTAATTAAGGAATTGCTTCATGAGAGTAATCATATGCCCAATAGATCGTATGTAGCAAAAAGGATTCTTTGTCCAATGAGACTTGAATTGGAAAAAAAAATCCACGCATGGTCAAATGATTGTATGTCGTGGAGAGGCAAGGAGGATGTGTTACTAGAAAAATTTTGGGGTCGGTATAAAATCCCATGATTTCCACAATCTAATGCAAGAATTGAATGCCATTTCTATTAGGTCATCACTACCACCCCATGTCAGATTGTGCATTATGAAGCTTTGTTTGTTCTTCAATAGTATTTGTGCTAAAAGAATTAGTGTTGCAAAACTTGACCGTGTGCAAGCGATGATTGTGGAAGTTTTGTGCCGTATGGAGATGTATTTTTCTCCATCATTCTTTTGCATAATGGTATATTTGATTGTTCATTTGGTAAGTGAAATTAAGCTATGTGGTCTTGTATTCCTGAGATGGATGTGCCCCTTTAAGCGGTATATGAAGATTTTTGAGTATTTTGTGAGAATAGGTACATGACAGATGGAAGTATTGTGCAACGTTATGTAGCAGAGGAGGTAATCTATTTTTGTACTAATTATTGAAGGTGTTTGATTCCATGGGTGTTCCAACTAGTAGACATGATGGAAGGAAAAATGGGCAAAAGGTAAGACAAGGTTAGTTATTGATCCGACTGCAAAAGATTTAAATGTTGCACATGTTTATGTTCTTTGGAACCACAAGGATGTTGTCCCCTACATTGAGATTCACAAGAATAAGATTTGGGAATCCAACTTTCAATGAAGCACAAGTCCTACGAAGTCACACTTTCACATTTGCTAATTGGCTACGATCTCACGTGGAAGTCAAATCTCATTCTAAATCAGTTAAGTGGTTATCCCGTAGACCCCTTGGTACAACTCTTTCCTATGGGGGGTATTCCACAAATGGTATTACTTTTTCCCATAAATCGGTGGATGATAAGGGCGTATTGTGGAGCAATGATGTCACCCTTATCTCGGAGGCATTACATATTGAAGGTGGCTGTGATAGCAATCCCATATATGCTAATACTTGTTATTTTGGGACCATTTTAGAAATTTATGTGTTTGATTATGTGACTTTATGAGTCCATGCATTTAAATGTCAATGGGTAAATGGTGGTTAAAGAACTGAGCCAATGGGATTCACACTTGTAGATAGAAGTCAGATTGGTTGGAGAGATGATCTGTTCATATTGGCTGCACAAACGCATCAAGTGTTTGATGTTAGAGATCCGGTAGACCCTAGATGGGAGATTGTTGTCGAAGGGAAAAGAGCATTCCTTCAGGAATTTGAACTTGAAGGTTTGGTTGGTGTTGGGCAAAATTGTACGATGGGGAGCAACGATGATGACATTGTGCTCGAAGAGGACAACTCGACATTGTGACATTTTCTACTTATTAAGGTCACACAGATCATGAGGAAAGTATTTGGGTTGATGTCCAAGGTAAGATTAAGAAGAAAATAAGGGCTATGAAGAAGAAGCAAACAAGGAAAAAAGGAAGGTAAGAAGATATTGGCATTTTGTTACTTTATTTTGTAATTGGACATTCGGTCCGGAGTGACTTCCGAGTTCGGAAGCTCCTCTTAGCCATCGGTAAATTCTGCCATATTCATCTAAACAAAGACTTACAACACTAACAAGGTAATGGTAGGGAAATGAAATATAATAAAACATTATCAAAGCAAATTTATATCTTGGTTTGATGCAAATTAAAAAACTTCATACAATCAACTGTTGTTAAATCCCATCGAATAAATGTTGTAATCATTCTAACAACCCCTCAAAAAAAATTTATCTATCATAAATACATCACACTGAAGATGCTCTCAATGAGCAGGATCTCGATTTGGATGCAAATTGACGTTCAAATGCATGTTGACGGCTCTCTAACTTCCAAAAAAGATCCCTTGGTTGGAAATCTCACTCCTCATCCACTTCTAGTATGTTTTGAATCCTTTGATGAATATCGGGTCCGATTCCTTTGTATCAAAAAATAAGAAAAATTTAGATAAAATTCCCTTCAAGGAACAAGTATTTTTAAAAATTAAAAATTTTACCTTCTTCAACCCTCAGCCTTTTGCTTTGGTCACTTGTGTCTTCACTCTTGTGGCACCATTTGTGGTCCAAGAGGACCCACTTATTCTTTAAAAAATATTGCTTGTCAAACCACTTGAAGGGCTTCTCCTCACCATGGAATACCATCCGGGGCATGCTCTTCAAAATCAAAGTAATCAAACTTCCGTAGGGGAGAATTTTGATTACTTTTTTTTCGAAGACGTGATCGACATAATATGTTTAAAAATTACGCTCCCAGTGTTGATTTTCTTACCCTCAATTATTTTTAAAAACATCATAAGAGTGGTATATGTTGGTTTTGTGAGGTGGCCTTTTACAGGTACTATGGCCCTAACTATCATCTCATACAATTTGTTGATAGTTACAAAGGTGGTCTAGTTTAAAGGGCTCCAACCGCCCTAGATCATGTGCATGTCTCTGAAAATACCTAACGCTAAATTCACATAGGTCAACATGCGGGTAGTCAGTATCTAGAGGTCATTTCTCTTTGTGATACACATCATCTAAAGGACCATTAGCGGCCAAGGGATACACATTATCCACACTCTTATAAGGGCATTCTAGAAATAGATTAATTCCCACATAATTATATCAATGTCAAACCCATTAACCCTAGTTCTTTAAAGTCCACCATCAAACTCATGCAAATTCCTATAAAATTGAAAATTTTCATCAAAATAGGATGGTTCATTCAAAGTCAATAGTCGGAGAACACGTTGCTCAGAAAAAAAACATGAGGGGGTTGGCTAAGCCTATGCTATGATACATATTTATATCAATGATATAGAAATCTATTAATTTCCCAACATCACGCAATTCATTATATCAAACTTGGGCAGGAACCTAGCCGTTTTGTACCCGGGATTGGAAGAACGGGAACTTCTTGATTGGGAGGTTGACCCACATCTCTTGCTAGGTCCGACGTTGGATAGGAAAATTGTTAATTGGTGCTCCCGCTCAAAATTTGTGTTTGAAATTGGATAGGTTTCTCATTCCGATGCTAGAAGAACTGAGTAGGTGTTCTGATTTGGTGGTTTTGTGATTTCAATCGCAGTTTTTAAATATAGTTAGGGTAGTTCTGAGCTCATAACTTGCTATGCCCTTCATATGGTAGATCTGAATTGCAGTTCCGCATTCGGAACCTTGTCTGGGGCTATTTTAAGAAGGGCTAAATCTAAGTTTCGATTGAGGAAGTGAAAAATGCAACGAAAAAATGGAGGCATTTTTAGACAGAAGGGGAATGTAAATGGCCAAAGAGTTAGGAACTACACTTTCCAAACTTATAACTATTATAGTCGCCTCTTCTATTTTACTCTCAGACCCTATTCCGAGTTAGGAACATGTTCTAGACCATTTTTTAATAGTCCAGACTTCATTTAGAGTCCGGAATTTGTTCGGACCCTAAGGTCATTTTTTTAAATAATGACATTACTTTAATGGTTACTATATTAAATCTGATTGCTAGTTTGTCAAACATGTCTAAACAATGATTGGGTTTACAAATTTCCAATCAAATTCCATACCAACAATTTCACTTCAATCAAATACCATACTAAATGTGACTTTCACGTCATCTAAAAACTGTCTATTTGTCTTAATCATACTAAAAGCCTTAAATCCAAATTGTCATGGTATCAAATTCTCACAATTACAACCCTTAAAATTCGTAATTCATCATCATAAATACATGATCAAAGATTCATGGTTCATTGGCTTCATCAACAAACATTTTGCTAATTTTGGGGTCGGTCTCCACATCTTTTGCTTCTCCCCCCTCTTCTTCTTCATTTCACTCCTCTTCATCTTCATTTCACTCCTCTTCATCTTCATTTCACTCCTCTTCATCTTCATTAACCTACTCCTCCACTTCGTCTTCATCATCGGAGAAAACTGGATTGAAGTTGGACATGTTCTCGGCATATGCGAGGTCGATGCGCAGGCCGTATGAAGCGACAAACTTGGTATGACTAGCTTTTGCCGCTGCCACCTCTGTGTTCGCTGCACTGATGTCCGCACGTAGACACGCCGTGTATTTGCTAATTTTTTCCTTCATGCCACCTTCCAAAGAACTACCGGCACCTACAACAATTTTTTTAATATAAATTATGCACAATTGCCAAACAATTTTACAAAAAATACACATAAATTAAAATTAAAACTCATGAGAAGAAGAGGCCTCGCTCCTTCGCTCGATGAATCCCTAGCTATCTTGGCTTTTTTTATCATTCTCTCCAGGGACGAAAATTTTCTCATATTTGCTATCAAACCCTAAACACAAGTGCTTGTGCTCAAACCAGGCCGAGTCATAATAATCTAGTTGCATAAGCCTATCTTGAGGCAAAAATCCCTATTTTCTTAGTATCTCCGTGATCAATCCCCCATAGGGGAGATACTTCTTCTTCCCAGGTGTGGTATTTGGCATGTAATTCAATGTTGTATATCCATGGTGCATCTTAACTACATCCATGACAAAGTAAAATAGCATCAGATTTCCTATGGTCGACTCGCAAACATGACCCCTAAATGGAAATATGTTCATGCATATCCACTCGTACACTAGCCTTTGTTCTACATTAAGTACACCTACATCATACTTTTCAACATGACCCAGTGTTGAACCCTCCCTACAGAAATATTTTTTGGCCATAACCACGGGGCATAGTGGCGTGTACTCGGTAACACCAGGCCAATGTTGTTGGTGGAAAAATTCTAAAGGTCATTGAACATCTTTGGGCAAACACATGGTTGGGTTAATGTAGCTACAACCTAGGACTACATTGATCGTGAATTTAGTCACTGGGATCAATACACCATTAACCTTAGTCATGTCATGGTGATTTTTACTCTGGCCTAGGTTTGCATAAAACTGAACAATCTTGTCATGATACACGAGTTTGGCTAATTTCAACAACTTATCAAATTGAGACTTTTTGAAATTTGGAAGAAAATATTTCAATAAACGGTGCAATGTCCGAACTAAGCAAATCTTTAGGATTGGTACACTTACGTAGAAGGAAATCGATGTACCTTTGTCCAGCTCGGCTGTTGAAGAATTTTTGCGAATGCCCAATCTCAACGAATGGTTCATGAGCGCTTGTTGATGCTTGTTAACCTTCCCTAGATCCACGACTCCTTGCCATTACTACCGAGTTAACAGATTAGTGTGGAAATTTGATTGGAAATTTTGAAGTTAGGGTTTGAGCGAATTGGGAATTTCTTATCGACTCATTTTTTTATATACTAAGACTCGGTTCCGAGTCCGGAACTCAATCTTGTCCTCTATTCAGGCTCAAGACAGAGGTCCAATTCAAAAAGATGCTCCTAGGTTAGTTTCGAGCTCAGAACTGTTTTTATTGGCCAATGGATACGGGAGGCACTAAATATTTTTCAAACACCCATTAATACTCACAATAAACGAGCAAATTCCCTCTCTTTTTCCTCCCCAAAACCCTTCTCCCCCCCCCCCTTCATCCATCACTTTCAATCCATCCTACATTTCCCAAATTTTTCTTCCAATTCTAAGTAAACCCTAGCTCAAACACTCAATAGATTTCCCAATTTTGCAAAATTTTCTAACATTTGTTAAGAGATGGGGCTAGGGTTTGTGTTCCTAGTTAGTGTGCGATTGACACCATTTCAAGTTAAAATCCATTTGAAGACATGATAAGGTAAGCATCAATCTCATATGGTTTCATTTATTGTTCTAGTATCTTTTCTTCTAATTTCATAGGGTTTAGGTGATGTACAAATTTGTGAAATTGAAATGGTTATATGTATTGTCTTGCATTAGGGGTTTGTGAAGTATATGTAGTTTTGTACTAGGTGTACAAAATAAATAATGATTTTATACATTAGTTTAGGTAGTAAAGTGTCTCGAAAAAAGGACACGGGATGAAGTCCCACCTATGGAAGAAGGAAAAATAATGACTCGTTGGAAATGAGGATGATGAAGGGGAGGGGCTGGATGAGGTAGGAATAACAAAAACTCATTGTAGGAAATTAGAGCGGAGAATTGCTAGGAAAGAGTTGACGTTGCTAGTTTTTAACAAGTTGGGTAAGTGTGTGTCGGAGGACCATGCTAGGTGGTCTAGTTGGGTTGGGAAGGTAGGTAGAACAATGGTAGCCATAAAGTACAATAATTGGCACGAGATCCCGAATGAGTACAAAGATATCCTTTAGATCGAGTGCAAGGTACCGTTACTAATATTTCGATATAAATAAAATTAGATACTTGTATCCTAATATTATCTAATAAATGTTAACATTATGTAATATATTAATTCAATATAGAGAACCTTCGAAATCGATGCTCCCGTCATGGAGGTTGTAAGGAAAACAATAATGTGCATGTTATCAAAGAGTTTGAGAGAGCACAAACACGCATTGTTTAGGGATTACATATTCTCTCATAGGAAATGAGAACGTCCATGGATAACTTATAAACACATTCAACAGGAAAGTTGGGAGATAGACAAGGGGAGGGTTTTTGAGAATGAAAAAAATGTTAGTATGCTTATACAAAAGTTTGTGTGTATTTAGATAACCTTGTATTTGGTAGTAACATAACTATCAATTCGTAACCTAGGGAACAAGGGAAGAAAAGAGACAAAATGCAAGAAGAATGAATATCCCCATCGGAAGAGTTGTGGGGGCTATGGTTTGGCGGCCCTCGAATTCATAAATGAACGTTTTGAAAATGATGTCCAACTTGCATGGGGGGGGTGGCCGAGAAGGAGGCGAGATCAATGGTAACACCAATCGATGGAAAGGAGATTGAGATGTGTGATCTATTCCTAAAGAGCCGTCAAAATAAGAAGGGTGGATTCACTAAACCTTTGGAAAATGAACTTGCGGAACGGGTGGTAAGCCTCACTTGATTATTTATTATTCTATCAACCATTTCCTTGCTTCATCATTTTTTAGTTATAAATGTTTTAATGACACCACGTATGTAGGCTAAATTGAAGCAGGATCAAATAGAAGGGAACTTTGTTTCGACGGGTAAAATTGACATCCTAACCGAAGTTATGGGTAAATTAGATCACTCGAGTCGTGATAGGGGTCGGGGGGGAGGTGCCTTCTTACCAAAAACAGATGTGTTTGGAATTGTGCAATCTTATAGTAGGCTAAAACTATCAAGGGTGCACATCTTGCAAAAAGAAGCTATCATACGAGACAGGTGCATAGAGCAACAAGACATGTTAATAAGGAAGTTAATCTAACACACCGGTCTTCTGGTCCTGGAGAATTTGGACAATTTGATGCCAAATTGGACTCCACCATCTAGAGGTTCTCGCCACTCCACATAAGAAGTTGAGGTCAACCACGACCCAAAGATTCTAACACCAACGGTAGAAGACAACAACTTAGACAAGGCGATCACCTCACTACCCAAAAAGGTACATTAAATTGTTTCACTCACACAAAATCAATATTATACAGTATGATTTTCATGTAATTTTAAATTTAAATTTTAATTCAATATAGTTATCAAGTTCATGTGATCTATACATTGATCAAGGCGACAAAGGTATGCCCCTCCATGTTGTCGATGGTATTTTGTACCCAGCAATGCGACATCATCATGCCAAACCAATTGTGAATGGTATTTTTTGAGTTACGGTGAAAAAAATGGTGGTGTCCAATGCTCCGTTGCCAATTCAAGATGGCAACTATAAGAATGTGGGTCCTTCACAAGGGATGTTTCTTTTTTGGCCTCGTTGCCTAATTTTTGCCTATCCGACAATGGATAATCATTTGAAGGATGTGCCCTTAAAGACACTTAAGAAAGTCATACAAACACCAAAGAAGGTTAGAGCTCCGGTCACTAGGGCACAAGTGAATAAGAGTTCACCTCAATTTGTTAGGGTGTTGTTCGATTGGTTTGCCTCGCACCCGCATAACTCAACATACTTATTTTCTAGAAATTAGTGTGTTTTTGGTGCTAAGTGAGACATCATCGCATCATGGATTGACTTCAAAGACCTTTGAAGGAGTGAGCAAGTGAACCAAACCATAATGTGCCTCTATCTATTGTGAGTATATTCTTTAATCGCTGAAATTCAAATTTAAGGTAGTAATTAATAAGTATTGTATGCAATTAATGATCTCCAAATTGTGTTGAAGATACATTTCTTACATTGCGTTTCAAAATGCAAGAGATTGGGTGAGCTATTTGTGCACCATAATGACTCAAGAAATTTGACTTCACATTTGATGAAAGGATCGACTACATCTGCAAGAGTCTAGGCCGGAAAGGTAAAATATTATTCATTGCATCATACATTGAGCGGTGATGGTTAGATACTCATTTTAATTAACAAACTTATTTAAGTCGGTTGTTTTTTATAGTAATTGTTCTTGCATGGACAATTGGAATGCGGGTATTACGTGACATTTCATCAGTAAAAAAACAAGCACAAACTTGGGAGTACAGGTATTACATAATGCTATACGCCGCCAAGTCTATTCAACAAGTCCAAATGGATTATCTAGAAATCGACAAAGTAAGTTTCGAGTCCCATTTTTTTCATTTATTAAATTATTTGTCATCCTAATTTTCATAATATCATACACAAAGATTTTTCAAGTCAACAACAAGCCATACTAGCAAGATGAAATCAACGTCGCAAGAAATTGCTTGGCTAGGTATTTAGTGAACTCCTGGTCACCATCTTTTGGAAATCAAATTGCGGTTTATAATCATGTTGGATTTAAATTGTAGTGTATATATGTGGATGACGCATAATGTGTGGAATAGAATTTGATAGATCTCTATTCTTATCTATAGATTGTTTCTTTGTTATTGCAGTCTATAGATTTTTGGTAGTTAGCTTGAATTGTAATGACATTTATTTTGGGGAATAGAATTGGCTAGATTTCTATTCCCATCTATAGAATGGTTTTTCGTCAGCGTATTCTATAGATCTTTGTATGCATTAGAGCTGTTATATGAGGCTTTTATATTGGTCGAGTTCAATATATTGGAATTTTTGTTTTTTACATATTTTCCCAAAATAGTTCTGAGTACGGAACCATGTAGGGTTCCAGAAGAGCTGATATTAGAGTTTCAGACTCGGAACTCTTGACCCAAAATACCATATGATTCAGGTTTATTAAAAACATTTTTTTTCATTCAAACATCGAAATACAGAAGTAGAACAAAAATGGCATCTGATGTAGAAAGTCATTGCAAAGGCCATAAACTGCATCAGATTTAGGAACCTCATAGGTGTTCCAAAATTGTATCCCAATTTTGACCCCCGATGATTCTTTGAGTGTTCTGAGCTTGGGACTCCAGTTTTGAGATCGAAACTAATGGAAGTCGGTTCCACCAGGATGTTTAGAGGCGGAGAATAACCACTTTCTATCACACAATTTTAAAGGTGGCTCCTCGAACTGCCTTTGATCAGTGACGATCAAAGTCAATACCAAAGAAGTCACCTTCAAAGTGACTTCTATTGTCCGATATAACCGCACTTAATAGGCCAACCTCCACTAGTGAGATTTACCCAATTTGAAACAAGTAGACGATAGGGAATGTCTGTTTAGAGTGAAATGAAAAAGTTTGGAAGAATTACATACATTTTATTAAAGGCACACAAATGTTATTGGCTTCTAATAAGAGCAGAAGCTGTTTATTGCTACCGTAATACCAAAGATAATATTTCTACCCTAATGCGGCTACTACTATGGAGTAGTTAGTGGAAAGTCGTGGTCGTTCCGATGATAAAAATGGTTCTATTGAATGCTTACATAGTAAGAAAATGCACACACTAGTGTCACCTAGTGTGTGTCATAAACGTGTGTGTGTATGTGTTGGGGGGGTTGAAAGTACTTTAACTAACTAACTATGCAAATTACTATTCAAGTGCTATACTTTCATGGATTTCTTATTAGGTAATTCCAATTTTGTTTAGAACTATGATTAGGATAAGCCTATTTCATTCTTGTTTAGGATTCCATAGTTTGGGAGATCTATATAAACTCTCACATGGGTCTATTTGTAACGTGCGTGAGATTGAAGAAATCTGTTATGGTCTGAGAAATCTACCTCCTGAGTCTGTTAATAAAATATGTTTCCATTTTGTGGACGTAGCTAACGCATTGGTTGTGAATCACGTAAAATTCTCTGTGTTCTTCTTTAATTCTTTGTTCGTTAACTGCACCTGTCATAACAAACTATTATCGGAGCTGTAGGTTGATCATAGACTTTCATTGCAAAATAACGATGATAAACAAGAAGAAAAACAATTTGAGCTTGGGTGATCCGTTGGCGCTTCTGGAGAAGAAGTATGTTTATGTCGCCTCCATTGGGATTCATGAGCCACGGTGTTTGACAAGTTCTTTCCAGGTTTGACACGTTAAAAATCTGGTTGCATGTTATATCATTTGTTTCGCAAGGCATTCCTGGTTGGACCTGTGAAAATCTGTCTACTATGCTAGCAAATCATACCCTGATTGGATTTATTAAACTTGTATCTTGCCACAAGTTCGTTCATGGTTGAACTTAGTGAAATTTTTTTATTTGATATATCCTTTCCTGCGTGTATTAATTCGGAATAGTGGTATATGGGTACCTTTGGTACTTCTTTCTGGTACTTGATGTGCTTCATTATGCATGCGTTAACTGTTGCATACATTATAATAATTGGTTCATTTTATATGTTGGATTGCTAGTATTAGTTGAGTTTACATAACAAGGGGTTTAGACGGCCATGTTTGACTTTCTTGTCTATATCCCACATTTTGTAGACCTAATTGGTACTAATGGACATATTGTATCCACGGGCACCTAGATCTTCCTTTGTGATCATCCTTAGTAGGTCGCTCGTGGGTACTTTTCATTACATTCTATGTGAAGGTCATTCGCAAGGACGGTATAAGATATTCAAGGTTGTTTGCAGGGACGGTAGAAGAGGTCAAAGGTCATTCACATTAGAATGGTAGTAAATGAAGGCCACATATTTCAAATCGTGGTACTAGAAGGATGGAGCCAAAGATAGGCAGCATTGGAGTTCAAAACGACCAAGGAAGAAATGGAGAATTGTGGTTCGAGAGTTATGCCAAAATCTGAGAATGATCCAAGAAGAATCAGCCTTCAAGGATTGGATTCATCTCCTCGAGAACCATAAAATCGACAACAAGCAGTCCATCTGTAGCAAAGGAAAGAAGTTCAACCGACAGAAGTGTAAACAGGTTGGCACTAACCGCTCATGGGTGGCACCAAACAAGGCACCAATGGCCCACACCAAACAATTCGGCCCGCACAAATCTCAATGGGCCGCATGCTCAAATGCCCATTTTAACTCCAAAATGGCTAAGTATGGGCGTGGACCATCCTATGTTTCGACGACCCGTGCTGTTTCAAGTGTAAAATGTGAAGACCAGCCATCGGGATGTGAAGAATTGAGCTGCCCACACAAAAATACTAAGAAAAATGAGGATTATGATGGTGGCCCACACTAAATGATATGACCCACAGATCAGAAGTGCAAAAATGACTATCCTGATGACCAGCTACACCAGACGACACAGACCGCGCCCGACACGATCTGCGAAAAACGTCACGACCCGCACCAGATCCAGCAACCCGCGCCAGCACAGATTAAATGGGTTGCACTAGATCTGGCACCCCGTGTTGCCATGCGCCTTATGAGCAGCGCAGACTGCATCATCTGCATCGGTCTGCGCCAGTGGTGGCAGAACTAGGGTTTTATACATTTTGGGCCTATTTTTAGGCCAAATCCCCTACTATTATATAAAGAGGCTTAGTCTACTAGGGTTTTATACTTTCCATACCCTTTAATATTATTCTTGTAATTTGGAGGGTATCCTAGAGAGAGGAACACTCTCTCTTCTTTATTTCTTTCCTTTTTATTTTTCTTTAGCCTAAAGATGTGGAATTCTAATCTATATTTAATTTCATGTCTAGGGAGTAGTTTCCATAGCTTGGGGATAATTGTATTCATGTGTTTATTTATGCTTTTGTGAGATTCCTAGTTCATCCTAACTGTTGTGCTTATGATATTATTATGGTTTTTTCTCGAATGTTATAATTGCATGAATGGGACACTCCATTAGCACACTCTAGTCTACATTCATGTTGGAGAAAATATTGGTACCCCCCAGGTTAGAGAAACCTCGGATGTGATATGGGTAGTAGGGTCAGGGTCCACGTGAGTGTGTGCACGTAGATCTTTTCCGAGTTTTATAGTTACATTTCCAGCACACCAGTCTTAGCTGACTATTTAGAGTAGTCTGAAGGGTTACGGGTAGAGATAATGAAAAGTAGCAAGCTAGGGTTGTAAAAGATCCTAGTGGCAAAGATAAGATACCTACCTCCATTTGCCTCATTTTTAGGCGTAGGGGTAGATTATCCATGGTGGAGTTCCTAGTAAGTAATTGTACGGGGGAGAAATAGATCTACAACAACATTTGGACCTTGTTGTACTCCCTTAATTACGGAGGCGGTGCTGATGGAAGACTACAAGAGCACTCGACGTGACAGGTACGGGGAACTGTTGACCATCGACCACACCATGTGTTATGAGCACTTCATTAGGTTGTTAAAATCTCACACGTGAATGAATCAAGGATCGAAGCATCAAATCAATCATGTTAGGTAAGTATTCCCCAAGTGTCTAGCTAATATAGTTTACATGCTTTTTACTTTCACGTTTGTAGTTGATAACTGAAAAACCAAACCCCCACCCTCCTTGTTTACTATGCTATCTATTCCTAGCAATACGTATAGATTGACAACCCGGATGTGGTTGTGTTTAATTGATTGTTAGGCTCTAGCATCTCTGTTAACATACCCATATCTTACCGCTAACTACCTTATCGGTAACATAGTTGTGAGTTGGGTGTAGAACTATAAATTTTATATTTGACCCTTGAAACGCCTTCGCTCAGTTTTTAACGACTTCGAGTAGAGGAAGGTCAACACTTCTCCCTGCTTTCATCTAGCACAACCACCGTGCATTTGGTATATCAGACACATTCACCCTTTGCACACTTGCTGGGATTTTGGTACATCTGGCACAATTGTTATCCATTTGCATCTAGGATATCTGTATGTCTCCATCCAGCTCCTTGGAGATTCAATTCAGGGGGGATATCTATATTTGATTTGAATATTAATTTATTTATGATCTATATTTGGCTTTTGAGTTGAGGGGGAAATTATCAGGATTTCTCCTTAAAACACCTTGATGAATTAGTTAGGCATATTCCACCAATGAAAAATAGTCTATCGGTGAATTTTCTCGACAATAAGAGTTTTTGGTTTCCAAGGTGAAGGTTGAGTTATGCATGTCTGCAAGGGTTCAAATGTGGCTCTAAAAGGTGTACATATGGTACATTATATATTCTAAAAGGTTCTAGTTTGTCAAGTTCTGTTGTGGTTGCATCATCTGAAGATCAGAAGAGGATTAAGGTGACTGCTGATAATCCTACTCATATGTTCACCAAAATGGTTCCTCGTGGTAAGTTTCATCATTTTCTGGAATTGCTAAATGTTCTAAGTTGTTAATATGGGGCTTGAAAAGTATTATGGGGCAAGAAAGTCAAGATACATCTGGCATGATTTATTGCATCTGATATCTGTCATAGGTTATCTATTTTGTGGGAGAGGATTCAAGCCAAGGTTGACATTGTTAAAATGTGACTTGAATCTGAATCCTTTTCAGGTTTGGATTTATTACTAGGTAATTCCAATTCTGTTTAGGACTAGGATTAGAATAATCCTATTTCATTCTTGTTTAGGATTCCATAGTTTTGGAGATCTATATAAACTCATCTGGTTCTGTTTCTAATGTGCGTGAAATTGAAGACATCTGTCCTGGTCTGAGAAATCTCCCTTTTGAGCCTGTTAATAAAATATGTTTCTATTTTGTGAATGTAGCTAATGCATTGTTAGTGGACCACGTAAAATTCTCCATTTTCTTCTTTAATTATTTGTTCGTTAACTGCACCTTTCATAACACTTAGACTATCCATTGATCCTTGATACATTGTTCTATTATAATGCCTTGATCACACGATGTGAAGAACTTGTATCCCCTAGAAAATGTCCCCTCTACATCTCTAACCTACCTTTGGTATAGAGTGTGCTTTATCAGCCACCTAATAACCCTTACCCTGAGTCAATCTATGCATAACCCAATCAGTAGATTAGCCCCGGGTATAACACTAAACACCGGGTCCCAACCTGACCATTCATACTAAATATCACTCCGTCGTTTAGAAAATCCGATGGCTCAATTGTGTCATATAGAACTTTATATAGGGTTCAATTTAGTCCACATTTGACACAAAGAAAGAACCTTTTAAGTCTCTCATTATCCTTGAATACAAACATGGGGCATAAAAAATGGGACGGTTCGCGCCTATACTTAGCCCATTTCAGTGAAACTTGGAAGTCATGCGCATGGCCCATTGTGTTTGGCATGGTTCACACAAACCCCTTGACACAGTCCGTGCCAAATGGCATGGACCAAATCATCTGGTATGGGCCGTTGGTGGCATCCATGAACGGTCTGAGCCAACCCATTTGTATTTTAGCTGGCTGAACATCTTTCCTTCGCTACAGGTGAACCGTGAGTCTTTTTCGAGAGTTCTTATAGTCAATTTTATGGTTCTCGAGGAGAAAAATCCAATGAAACTAACGTTGAAGGTTGATTCTCCTTGGAACGTTCCCAGAAGTTGGCACACTCTCTTGGACCATGATTCTCCATTTCTTCATTGGCCGCCTTGAACTCCAATGTCGCCTATCTTTGGCTCCAATCTCCTTCTACCACGATTTGATGTCTGTGCCCTTTGTCTACTACCATTCTAGTGTGAATGGTCTTTGATCTTTACTACCATCCTTGTGAAAGACCTTTAATATCTTCTACCGCCCTTGCGAACGGCCTTCATATAGAATGTAACTAAAAGTACCCATGGGCGACCTACTAAAGATGATCACAAAGGAAGATCTAGAAGTCTGTGGATACAAGATGTCCATTAGTACTAATTAAGTCTACAAAATGCAGGATTTGGATAAGAAAATCAAACATGGCCGTCTAAACTCCTTGTCACATAAACTCAACTAATACTAGCAATCAACCATATAAAACAAACCATTTGTTACGCCGAATGCATTGCTTAACGCATGCATAATGGTGCACATAACTTACAGCAAGATCCGATCAGAATTTGGGAATAGGCAAGGCGACTTCATAGAGTTTACAAGATTTCAAAAAAGCAGTAGAATTTCGGTTGTTTATATCTTCCACTTATATTTATGTCAAAATTACATAAACTCACTAAAAAAGGCCTAGTGCGAAAAAGAGTATTGTGTATTATTGGCCAAAGTCTTCTAGGCTTTCTTCGAAATGATAGTCAGACGTTTCCAAGCCACTTTGGCTTGGCTCTTCTTCATGTAATTGAACAATCAAATCATTCACGCTTCATTATAAGTTTCTTCATGGCTTTTGTCATCGGACCCGTCATGATATCTAACATAACCCTTGAAGTTTTGATCTAGCTGTGGCATAGCTTCATTTATAGAGTTAGCATCTGGATTTATATCATTCCCTCTGTGGTCAGATGGTTTCATCCTTGAAATTGAATCACTCTTCAAATCCGTGAGCTAATACTGTGGGTTATTTAGTAAACAATTTGTGCAGCTGTGATTACATTAGACGAGATTACCTTTTTACAATCAAGAAACCATCGAAATTCTGCAATCCAATTTTTTGTAAGGAAATTCATATCAGTTTGTGACCTACATCACTGATGCGGCCTTCTGGGAAGAAAGAATTATATATGTGTGCGTGTGTGTGTGCGTGTGTGTGCGTGTGTGTGTGCGTATGTGTGTGGGGGGTGAGCATGGGTAATGGGCCCCAATTAAATATAGAGAGAAGCAATCGACTTTTCCTATCAAATAACACTAGCCTCATCCAAACTACAACAAAAAATTTCTAGCAATCATGAACTATCTAGAATATCTAAAGGAAAAGGGCAACACAAATGTGTGCATCTATACAGACTTAATGTTGCCGCTTAACTACATACCAAGAAAGAAAAAATCAACACATGAAGTTGAGAACGAAGTTAAGAATTCCAAGCGAATTGTGAACATTTTTCATTTTGTTTCCTTTTGAAAATTACTCAGGCGTGAAGTAGATTAGGACCCACCACTACCACCAACCTCTCCCGGCCACCACCACCAACCTTTCCCAACCACCACCACTAACCCCTCCCGCCAGCCTCGCCATCACCACCACCAACCCCTCCCTGCCACCACCACCACCCTCACCCCGCCACCACCACCAACCCCTCTTGGCCACTACCATTACCCTCACCCTCACCCCGCCACAACCACCAACCCTTCTCGACCACTACCACCAACCTTTCTCCCCGCTCACCACCCACATAGCGTCCCCCACGGCCCCACACCACATTGCCACCAATGGCCACCATTTCCGGCACTGCTCAGCCAAGTGCTGGAAAATTGAGACCTACCACCCCCTCTTCAACTCGCACCGCCGGAAATGGTCAAAACATTTATGAGCCAAAACACGCGCTGCCATTCAACAAACCATTTCCATCTTCCACCACTCCTACCTCAACCACCACCAAACGATGCCCTCTTTTTCCAATTCACATCACCAAAAAATGCCTCCCAAACGACCGTCGAAGACAGGCCCCGCAACTCTGCTGTGCTTGGCCAATGCTTGTAAACCATCGGCAATCCCTAGCTCCGTTGCTGCTACTTCTCCCGTCGCACTATCACCAGTGGAAAATTGGGATTTTGAGAGTTATGCATCCTTAAAACCAAAATCTTGCAAGAGATTCCTGCCATCCGCCTCCGAAGGAAGAGGAACAGGTCTATGAGTGCTACCTTAAAGGGAAAATAAAAGGCAAAGGGAAGGACAAAACAAGATAGGCACTCTACCATATCTCAAATAATGGAGTCCATGGTCGAATTGTTGCATTTACTTCGTTTAACTCGCGCTGCCGAAAATCGAGAAGAGAAATGTAATTTTCTCTTTTAGTGAAAACGAGAAAAATGAAAGAGGGAGAATTAGGGCTTTGGGTGTATGAATGTAATTTCAATGCTTTTTGTATTTTTGTATTTTTACACAGGGGTAATATAGTCTTTTCACTAAATTCCAACCGGAAAAGGTTATATTTGCACATACACTGACTGTCTAGGGTTATATTTGTACTTTCAATTATCACAGGGTTATATGTACACTTTCGTGAATTATGTAGGGTTATATATGCACTTCGCTCTAAAATTTATTTGATTTTAGAACATTTAACATCAAGCAAAATGCTTGATAGATGCATGCTCTTGTGAGCTCATAGTCCTCGTCATTTCTTCACACTTTCCTTTTTTAGGTGTCCTAATCAAATATGCACACTTTTCATACTAAGAAATATTTTTTTATGTATTATAGGAAAAATACACTTGAAATAACGATAAATTACTCACAAAACCTAACCTACCCTTCATCTCTCCCTACCCATCTTCCTCTCTCACAAAACCCTTCCGCCGCTGCTCATCTTTTTCCGTCTCTCTCTCTCCCATTCTTCCTCTCTGCATCACCATCTTTCTCTCTCATAAAACCCTCCCACCACTGCTAATCTTTCTCTCTCTCTCTCTCTCACTCTCTTTCTCCCCATCTTCCTCTCCGCCTCCCCACTTTCTCTCTCACAAAACCCTCCCGCCACACATCATCGTCTCTCTCCCACCGTGTTATTGCTCAAATCTGTGCCACTACTCTGCACCTGCCACCGACAGATTTCGATAGGTCAAAGACCTTTTATCGCACCAATCCCAAAGTGGAAAACCCTAGTGGATTTTATCAGATCCAGGTTTAGTTCCTCGTGGGTAAGGAGCATGTCGGTGCTAGATTCTCTATAAAACATGAAATCGCGCTCGCCGTTGCAGCGAAGAGTCATGAATTTTAGTGTGGTTCTTTCTCCAGTGTCAAAATTCTCACTTTCGGTTGTTACACCGTTGCTCTTGAGAATATAATTTGGTAAGAATTTGATTTTGATTTGGATAATTTGGATATCAATAGATAGGTAATATATAAATATAACCCTATATACTTGAGTAAGTGTCAATATAACCAACAGATAATTGATACTACAAAACTAACCCTAACTAGTTGATGAATGTTCCAATAAAACCCCAAGATACCATTTTAGGCGTTGACCAATCTTGACTGCACATAAAATAACCAAAATGCCCTTTGGTCAAAACCTAAAAGTGTTAGGACAAATTTTCCCTTAGGACACCATTGCACCACTATAGGTTGTCGTCGCGCCGCCTTCACCCGGCCACCACCCATAGCTTCACCTTCACCCGGCCACCACCCACAGCTCCACCCACCCCAACCCCCAGCTCTGCCACCATCAGCCTCGCCCACTACCACATCCCGCCGTCCACTAACACCACCAACCCTAGCGCCACTCTTGTCCTTAAACCCTAGCACCATCCTCGTCCCAAAACACTGGCGCCACCCTTTGTCCCGACATTTTGTTGAAGCTCAAGCAGCTTCAATAGCAGCCAGCTGCACAAGATCCGATACCACCATATCAGAGAGAAAAAAATGAGCTCAGCGAAGACGAGAAGAAGAAAAGATGGAGAAGAGGAGGAGAAAAATGAGAACAACAGAGAATAAAAGAAAGAGAAAGAAGCAGCGGAGAAGAAGGGAAAGAGAAGGAGAAAGGAATTAGGGTTTAGGGGTATTATAGTCATTTCACAATTTTAAAATAAATTTTTAAAGGGGTAAAATAGGAATTTCATTAGTTATCTAGGGTTATATTGAAGCTTTCGAACACTAGAAGGTTATACTGACACTTATACCAATTATGTAGGGTTATAGTGGTAATTTTCTCTTAATAAATTGGATTGTAGGCGATAGTGACGGTGGGTGGTTCTATCAGGGTTGAAGAAGGTGAGGGATGGTGGTTGTTGGTGTTGGTGAGAGGTTGAAGAAGGTAGGGGGATGATGGTGGTTGGTGGTGGTGAGACGTTAAAGAAGATGGGGGGTGATGAATGTTGGTAGTGGTAAGAGGTTAAAGAAGAGGGTATTTTTGTCATTTCTCGTCGTAAAAAATAACCAATCATTTCTCTCTCTACAGAAAGGGTTGGGATGGAGGGAATGCCTTAAAGTTAATCTATATATCGTATGAAAAATTGAGTTGGCTCGCAAATAAAGTGGCCGTAGAAAGTCTAAGAGCATCTCCAAAGCAAGAGTTACTTTGGTAAAAGTCATCATCTCCAATGCAAGAATCAAGTAAAAGCACCAATCGTACGTGGCACACTTTTCTTTAGAGGGGGTCAAGTAGAGCTTCCATTTAGAGCATCTCCGATGCAAGATTCACTTTGGTAAAAGTCACTTGACGCATCATATTGATAGACCCCTAACGCACAAAATCATCTCAAATGCAAGAGTCAAGTGGAAGTATCAATCATACGTGACACACTTTTCTTTAGAGGGGATCAAGTAGAACTTCTATATAGAGCATCTCCAATGCAAGGGTTACTTTGCTAGAAGTCACTTACCACATCATACTGATAGACCCTCAAGCAACAAAATCATCTCCAATGTAAGGGTCAAATGAAAGTTCCAATGTGACGTGACACACACTGTTCTTTAGAGGGGGGTCAATTAGAGTTTCTATATAGAGAAGGTCATATTGAGACCCTCACTTAGGTATTCATAAATATGCATGACCCAAACTAAAATTTTGTTCAATTAATGATTGACACGTCGTACCGAAACTATAATTGTAACGGTAGCATTGGAGATGAAAATTCAAATTCAAATTAGACCGTCTATATATTTATCTTGATTACTTCGTATCGAAGCTCCAATATAAACATATCATATACACTAGTGACCCCAAAACCGATCCTCTCATTTGAGATGCACTAAACCTCTTAGGCACATACATGAAAACGTTATTCACTAACGAAAATGTAGTGGGATTTGTGGAGGGATTAGATTATAAAAAGTGAATCTAGTTGAGAGTGCCATATTCGCCAAATGGATTAGGATTTATGGAGAGAATATAATATAAAAAGTGAATCTACAACAGGGAAAAGCTTATAGGCAGATCTTGTCCTACATTTAGTTACAATGAATTTCAGATTTATGCAATCCGATTTGCATGGGCCTCTCATGTGAGCAAGTACAGACAGCTTCTTGACACATCTATATTGACGCGGAGAGAATATTAAAGGGATGTAAGCACCCGCTAACCACTAACAAATTAATTAATAAAGCTTATTATATGAAAAATCTTTTCTTTCGGTCCTTTTGAGTCTTCCTCTTTAAGTAGTTTAAGTACGTGTTATAAAGTCCCTCAGTGTTATCTATAGGATATTGTGTTGTGGTTTAGCACTCTTTTGACAGCCTAACTTCAACTGTTTATACCTAATTCTGCAGCTAAATGTCGACCCTTCAACTTCTGTAGAGACATTTCTTACGTAACCCCTCAAATTCAGAAGCCTGTTATCCTTGGTCAATTTCTTGATTTGTTATTAGTTTTGTTTTGAAACATAATCATAAAAGTGTTTCTCTTTTTCACAGCTTTTGTAAGCTCTATTCTGTGAATTTTAATTAATAAGGTATAAACCATGTTCCACAATAATAAACTCTGTTTAAGTAAGATAATGGCCATATCTTGATGATGCTTGGACCCAAAGGCCAATCGTTCATTGATCATCATACTAGCAATGAGGCAAAGTCCTACGCAGTATGTTTATTCGATGGATACTCCAACATGGAAATTATGATTAGCATTATTATTATACTTGAATACTATTAGTTCACTACTGAAAAACATGTACATAGGCACCGGTAATAAATTGTGAGCCAGCAGTACTGGTGTAGGTAACATCATATGCACCGGTAGTAACAATAGATTGCGACGAAACTGGTGCCCATGTATACAAGAGCACCGGTAAGTTTTAAATCGGTGACAGGACCGGTGCGTGGAAGGCGATTGGGAGGTCGTCGCCGTACCTCTCAAAATTATATTTTTAAGCCCTAATGCTTCCTATCTACGATTAAGGAGATAATGACAAGTCGGGACCGTCCACGAGAAGAGGGATGTTTCCAAGTGTTTAAACATATATAGGAGATAACATACTAGATATAAGCATATATAGATACATATAAAAGCATAAAAGGGGGGTTTGGTTGGTTTTTGGTCCTAAGTTATAAAATTGAAAGGCAACAACTAGCAAAGTGAGAGAACTAAGCTAATCATGCAACAACAACTAAATAGATGATCAAAACAATAATTAACGGAGCCTTGGGGGCAACCGACTTCCACTTCCACACTTCTTATAGATCATAGATTCATTCACTCATTCAATTACATTTATTGTCTATGAGAAATGTTATCACTTCTCATTCGAACATCAAAATTCATTCTTTCTTAATAGTAGTTTGCAAAGACAAACAACGACCATTTGCAAACCTCATTGATGATCACCCTAGGCAAACGATACCGTAGAGGCATTTCATCAATGGCATTTCACACAAAGGACCATAGGTTTGATAACAACAAGCCTTCGACCAAAGACATAGTCATTTGACCAAACAAAGCATTTACTAGGTTAACCCTAGAACAAACCACATTCAAGGTTCAACCTTTCTTTGCATCTATGGGAGAAATATGAGAACAATCCACATTAACATACTCATCTAGCAAGAATTACCATACATTATACACAAGAAGTTCTAAATCAATGCTTTTGGATTTCATGTCAAATGAGCTAAGAAATTTGCAACTTTCCGAACACTCTAACACTTCAATCATACAAACATTTCATATACTCAAACAACCCATGGTATAAATGTGGCAAAAGACAACATTAATGACAAAATATATGTTCTCCAATAAATGTTCATAAATGAGCAAATAGAGAATCTCACTACATAAGATAGGAAGGTTCAATCAATTGCTCACAAGAACTAGAATTGGCTACTAGAGTTCATACTAATTAATGCTAACAAACCAAAGATAATACAAGAGAAATCAAAGATGAAAATGGTGGAAAACTAGGGTAAGAATAGTACCAAAATCGGGTGGAGAAGAAGTTATGAATGAATAGAAAGAGAATGCTATTTATAGTACAAAAAGGATAAGGTTAGGTTCTAGCCGCCCGTGCGTCACGACTTGCGATGGGTTCGTCGCAACTCGCGACGGGCGCCAGAACTTACCCTCGTCTTCTTTTCTTCCTCTTGTGGTAAGCACTCTTCTTCACAATAATTCCTCTCATTCTTCAAGTCTTCAAATCTTTAAGCAAGTATTTATAATCTTCAAAAGATTATCTTCAACGGCCTCCTGTTTTCAAGTCTTCAAATCTTTGAAGCAAGTCTTCAAAAGGTGATCTTTAATGGCCTCCGGTCTTCAAGCCTTCATGTTCTTCCTTTGTCAAGCAAAATCCACTTATAAGAGATAAAAGAGCGTAAAGTCGCTCCTACCCCTCCTAAGATAATTTGAAGGTAAAACACAAGCTCTTGATGATAATAAAGCATAAAAGTGATCCCAAAAAGTACTAAATTATGCACATAAAATGGACACATCAAACCTCACCACACTTAAACCTTAGTCGCCCTCGAGTAAGAAAAGATCCAATCACACAAAGGAATTGACGTATCCACATCCTAACAACTATTTCCCTAAGTTAATACCTCACAAAACTCTCAATACTACACATCCCAATGTTAAGGTCAAATGAGAAATTTCCCACAACCCCCCTTTCCTAAATCTACCCAAACCATATCAACCTATCAATTCATTGATATCTCTAAAACATTTCAAAATCTTGAATTGATAATCCCAAATCCAATGTTACAAGGTGAAGCAAAAAGCATACATAAAGTGCAAACACATACTCCACTTTATACCAATATATCATCCTAAAAATGAAGTATATTAACGATCAAGAATTTCATAACTTACTTCGTTTTCCCCGCTAAATTTCCCAATCCCAAGAGGCCCTCAAAGATGTCAAGCTACCTGATCCATCCATATGGCTACCGCAACCTTATGACTCCAACGTCGACAAATGAGTGAACACATAACACTTTTTTTCTCTCTTTTTACCTCATTTTTCCTAAGAGCCCTTTCGGGTTTTCATCCTAGCCACACATCATGTTTCTTCGGTTTACATCTCACCTTTTTCCGCACATTTAGCCTCTCATTTTTACCTAGGTCACCCTTTCGGATTTTCGACCTATCCTAGCCCCCAATGTTGCCTAAGATGCCCTCTCAAGTTTTCAACTTAGCGGGAAAATATCCAAAACAAAGCAAAAAAATGTCCAAAAGTAGCAAGTCTAGAAAAACATCCCCAAACCCAGCAGTGAGATCAGTAAATACCCCCTTCCCACACTTAGAACGCTACATTTCCCTCAATGTAGAAAAATAGGGAAAAAGAGTACACAGCGAAGTATAGAATGGTAAGAATATAATGATAAAAAATTACTGTTGTGAGGAAGAAGGACCACCGCCAAAATAACGCTGCTGATAACAAGCCAGCCAATCCATGCTCCTCTTTCTCCTAGCTCAACACCTCTCTGCTCCAAGATCCGGGCCTGAGACACCACCTACTTGGGATTGCATCTCATGGATGCGAGTCAATAGGTGGTCAATCTTCTCATCCATGTCGATCAAGCTCTGTGAGAAAAACACATTATGCTCCAGTATTATGCTGTCATGGCGGCAAAATCCATTCTGCATTGTCTGCATCATGCGCTCATAGAAATCAGGTGGAGGCTGAGAGTAGTGAGGTGGTACATAATCCTCCTGCATAGGCTCGGTCTCTGGTGGAGGCTGTGGAAAGTGATGTTTCTGTCACTAAGAGAAAGGCATGCTGCTATTATCGCGCTGGATGGGGGTTGGACCAAGGTCATGGAGCTCATGCTGAAAATCCTCCCTGCAAGAGGAGTATGGTGAAATTGCTAAGTCCGCCAGGGGTGTATCAAACTCCAACTGCGTCTTGTTGGGCTAAGGAAGTGCCATGAATGTACCTTTCTAGCGCCATATAACCCCCTGTGGTCCGTGTGGTGCTAAGAATTTCAGATCACAACAACCTCTCTGCAGTGATGAGGTGCGCTTCCCTAAGCATAGAAAATCAGCCAGTGGGACCAATCTTAGGTTCTTTGCCAAGAGACCGATCATGCATTCAACCATAATCTTCCCCTTTGGCTTCTGCCACCTCTACAATCTTCTTCATCGATAGCTTGGCCCATAACCCGTATCCCAATCCCTCCCCGTCAAGTGCTACAATAAGTGAATGTCATTGTCCGGCAAAGTCATTGGCTCCATCAAGCAAAGCACTGTGCCGGCCAAAAGTATGTGCACATAACAGAGTGTGGGATGGATGATGACACTGCTCTTGTCGTGGGAGTTCTTCACCCTCATGTTGATGACACTCCAGAATTCCATGTCATCCTCAATTGGTCTATCCTAGGCCTGTGGATCCAGCCTCACCCGGATCTCAGCCGTGTACCATCCAAAGGCTTCCTCAACCGGCGAGACGGTCATCTCCCGAGGTATATTATCTAGGTGGAAAGTGATGTACCTTTTGCATGGTTTATCATCCCTCATGCTGTATATCTTGACCATGGATAGGAACTCTAGTGTGTATCGCCGGTAAAAGGGGGCACTTTTGCCCATGAAACCCTCCAGCCCTCCTTTGGCGATGAGGCATCGGACTGGCTGGGTTAACCCAAAAGCATCCAGTGTGGGCACGTCTACAAAACTTATCTTCTTGAGCTGGCGGCTTGCCAAGGCTTCCCACTTCTCTGTGGAGGGTTCGGTGATCCGGGTCAAACCCATATACCTATCAAGAGGAGGAGGTACAGGGCTCAACTCCGGAGCTGGCGGTAGAGGTGGAGGTGGAGCGCGGTGCACCCACCTCGTGGAGGAGCCCTAGGTCTCTTGGTAGGGGCCATATCTAACAACCATAGAAAACAAGTCAAACGCACAGGAATATACATACATGCAATATCACAAAATCATACTCAACCTTAAACTAGTTTTGCCAACATCACAAACCAAATCAAATCCAAGCCAACTAGTTCAAGTCCTAACCACAATTGCATATACAATCCGTGTCATATTCAACATGCCCATATTCTCAAGTCCATTAGGTTCTCATATAGTTAAATATCTAATATGCTATATCTCATAATCACAGTCATGCCTAACTAGTTTGGCTGCCATTAGTACGTTTATAACGTTGACATCCAAGTGCCATGGACAAACTATCCTAAGCGTAATAAAATTGCATCTAAATATCAACAATGTTTAATCAAGTCAGCATGCCTAATGTCTAGTACAAGCCACAACCAAATTCTCAACGACAATATAAACACAATGCAAGCACAACACCAACATGAGCAAATCAACACAATCACAATGAGCATAATTCTATCCTGCATCCAACCAAACCATAAGCACAACATATTCACACAATCTTCATCAACCTAAATCATAAGCACAATATATTCACAAGAATCTACAATGTTCCAACAATCTAAATCCCTAAGGCATCGCACATAATCCACGCAATGTCCCATAAAATAGATTATGCAACATAATCACAATTGAAGCTCAATAAAGTGAGGAAATGTACCACTTAGATACTGAGGATGAAGAAGGAACTACGCCCACAACCAATTTGAATCCGGATTGCTAAAAATCACAAAACCCCAAAATTCTAGGGTTTTGTGTTCTTCAAAAACTAGGACAATTTATGGGTAGAGATTGGGTAAGATGGATTAGGGAGTGGTGTAGAATTGATTCTAAGGTGTAGCGGCAGTGAGGGGTGGCCGGAAGGCGGTGGAGCGGCTGGAGGAGATGAATGGAGTGGCAGAGGAGATGAATGGAGTGGCAGAGAAGATAAGGGAAGAATGGAGATGGGGTTTAAAAATTGGTTCTTCCATTTTTTAAAAACTACTTCGTACGGATGTCGCGACTCGCGACGGGTAGGTCAAAAGGGCATCCAGTCAAAGCCTTCATCGTGACTCGCAACGATCGGTCGCGACTCTCAATGAGACTGTTGTGACTCACAAAAAGTGGAGCCCAAAGGCTCACTTCCAAGAAAAAATCTTCTGATTTGGTTGCGATCGTGACCAAACCATCGTGACTCACGATGGTCTGTCGTTACGATCTGGCCATCGCAGCTCACAAAAAGTGGAGCCTAAGAGCTCATTTTTCCATAAAAAAATCCTCTGATTTGGTCGCGACGCAGCAATCGCGGCTTGCGAAAAGTAGAGCTTGAGGGTTTAAAACTTGGCAAAACATTTTGAGCCCGTCGCGACTCGCGACAGGCAACCCACTTGGTACTATGAAATTTTTTTGATTTTGTCCCTTGCCCAAGCTTTTCCTTCTTGACTCCAAGAATTTATCCCTTCATCCATCCAATGCCTTGGGTTCAAATTGCTACAAAAATCATGGAAAAATAAACCATGAAAATCACAAAGCAAAGCAATGAAACTAACGAAAAAAACTCAAAACCAAGCAACATCAACGAAGAGTCACGAATGACAATCCGGATGATAAAAAACAAGTATATTTAACATCGTCGGCACAACTCGCTCCCCTTTCTTGGAGCTTACTCACAAACCGGATCTAGGAGATCAACATCATCTCCCTTTTTGTGGCAAGGCTTCAAACGTTGTCCATTGACTTTGAATGTATTGAACTTAGCTCGATTTAGGATTTCCACCGCACCATGCGGGAATACCTTCACCACCTCAAAACAACCGACCCATCGGGACTTCAACTTACCGGGAAATAGGTGAAGGCAGGATTGGAATAGGAGGACCTTTTGACCCACGTAAAATTCCTTCCTATGATCATCTTGTTGTGCCACACCTTTGTCTTCTCCTTATAGATTTTGGTGTTCTCATAGGAATCCCTCTGGATCTCATCTAGTTCGTCCAAATGTAGCTTCCTATGCAATCCAACCTCATCTATATCAAGTTTGAATTCTTTGACTGCCCAGTAAGCCTTATGTTGAATTTCCACCGGTAAGTGACAGGGCTTACCAAACACTAACTGGTATGGTGACATACCGATCAACGTCTTGTAAGATGTCCTATACACCCACAAGGCATCGTTAAACTGAGAACTCCAATCCTTCCGGTTGGGGTTAACCATTTTTTAAGGATGGACTTGATTTTTCGATTGGAAACTTCAGCTTACCTATTGGTTTATGGGTGATAGGCGGTGGATGTATTGTGAGTGATGCCATATTTCTTCAAGAGTGACTCTTTGGTCCGGTTGAAAAAGTGGGTGCCACCGTCACTAATCAAGGCTCGGGGTACCCCAAACCTAGAGAAGATGTTATCTTTCAGGAATTATGCAACCATTTTAGAATCGTCGGTCCTAGTGGGTTTTGCTTCAACCTACTTTGACACATAATCAACAGCAAGAATAATATATGTAAATCCATAAGAATTAGGGAAAGGTCCCATAAATTCAATACCCCAAACATCAAAGATTTCACAATATAGCATGGCTTTTTGGGGCATCTCATTTCTAGATGAGATATTTCCTACTCTCTGGCACTTGTCACAAGCCTTACAAAATATATATTTATTCAAAGTAGGCCAATAAAAACCACTTTCTAAGACTTTCCTGACGATTATTTTAGCTCCAAAGTGACCACCACATGCATAAGAATTACAAAATGTGAGAATCGAATGCACTTCATTATCGGGGATGTATATCCTAAGAATTGGGTCTATAAAATGTTTCCACAAAAAGGGGATCATCCCACACATAATATTTAGCATCGCTTTTTAGCTTATCTTTCTAGGCCTTAGAAAAATGAGGAGGAAATTTACCGGAGACAAGAAAGTTCACAATGTCGGTGTTCCATGGTTGGAGGTCCCTGATTGCGAACAGTTGTCATCAGGGAACTCCTCCCGTAGTTTCTCCTTCATTGATAAATATACCTCCTTATCTTGGCATGGTGGCAACCGGCTCAGATGATCAGCCACAAGGTTCTTCGTGCCCTTCTTGTCTCGCACCTCCAACTCAAATTCACTCAGAAGAAGGATCCACCTAATCAATCTTGGCTTGGCCTCTTTCTTTGTCATAAAGTGACGAAGCACTGTATGGTTAGTGTACACAATAATTTTTATACTAAGAAAGTAAGATCAAAATTTTTCCAAAGAAAATACCACTGCTAGCAACTCATTTTTTGTGGTGGATTAGTTTCTTTAGGCCTCTTTGAGAGACATGGATGAGTAGTAGATGGCGTGAGGCGCTCTCCCCACCCTTTGACCAAGTACCGCTCCAACGGCATAATCGCTAGCATTGCACATGATCTCAAAAGGCAAAGACCAATCTGGGGTTTGTATGATAGGGGCCGAGACTAACCTTCCCTTCAATGTATCGAAGGCCCCTTTACAACCCTCATCCATCGTGAATTCCACCTCCGTTTGTAACAACTTGCATAAAAGGGAGGCTATCTTTGAAAAGTCCTTGATGAACCAGCAGTAAAATCCTGCGTGGCTAAGAAAAGAGCGCATTTCGCGCTAATTAGTAGGAGAAGGAAAATTTTGATTGTGTATATCTTTGCCTTGTCAACCTCAATACCTTTAGAGGAGACAACATGGCCTAAGAAAATGCCTTACTCTACCATAAAATGACACTTCTCACAATTTAATACAAGATTAGTATCAATCTAACGTTTGGAAATCATCCATGAATACCTTTAAAAAAATTTCAAAAAATTCTGAGAAAATGCTTACCATACACCTTTGGAAAGTCGCAGGGGCATTACATAACCCAAAAGGTATACGCCGGTAGGTAAACGTACCAAAGGGGCAACTGAAAGTGGCCTTTTCTTGGTCTTCCGGGGCAATGATTACTTGAAAATACCTCGAGTACCCATCCAAAAAGCAATAGAAAGGGTGACTTGTTAACCTCTCGAGCATTTGATCAATGAATGGCAATATGATGTGATCCTTCTGGGTCTCCGCATTTAGCCTCCGGTAGTCAATGAAAACACACCCTCATTTTGAACTCGAGTGGGCACCATTTCACCCTTCTCATTCTCGACCACCATCACCCCACTCTTCTTGGGTACTATTTGAGTTGGACTCACCCACTTGTTATCCGAGATTGGATGGATCATGCCCACTTGGAGAAACTTGAGGATTTTTCCTTTACCACCTCCATCATAGGTGGGTTTAAATAGTGTTGGGGTTGTCGCACGGCTCTCACATCTTCCTCAAAAAAAATTATATGCTTGCAAGTGGATGGACTTATACCTTTGATGTCAGCAATAGTCCATCAAATTGCTTCCTTATTTTTCCGTAACACCACCATCAACTTTTCGCTTGTTCTTTAGTGAGTTTGTTTGAAACAATAACCGGAAGCGTCTCCTCTTACCCAAGAAATGTGTACTTAAGGTCACTTGGCAAAGGTTTAAGTTCAATCACCGGAGCTTTCACAAGTGACAGGAGGAATTTCAGTTCTTCGAACTTCTCTAAAACTAGAGGGGTAGGACTTGGCACCACTTCCTCAAGAATGCTTAACTCCTCAATGCTTTCCTTAAAGTTAATACTCATGGAATATTCAAGATAAGCATCTTCAACATCATTTTCCAAAACAACTAACAAGGAATCATCACCATTCAGTTAAAAAACATATTGCACAACATCGTCAACAATATCAATAGCATGGCAAGAATATTCTTCAAGAGGATACTTCATAGAGTCAATTATGTTAAACTCTAATTTAATCCTATCAAATTCCATGGTGAGGGTACCACTATGCACATCAATGATGGTCTTAGAGGTCTTAAAAAATGGCCTTCCCAAAAAAATTGGGGCGGCATGTTTATCATACTCCATATCAAGGACATAAAAATCAGTGGGGAACACTAAGGAATTCACCCAAACCAACACACCATCGACGATACCCTTAGGGTATGCACTAGAACGATCAGCAAGTTAGATCACCACCCCGGTTTTGTGCAAAGTACCAAGATTGAGGCTTCGTACAAAGAGTAAGGAATCACATTTATTGATGCACCTAGGTCAAGCATTGATTTTTCAAAATGTGTATTCCCGATCATGCAAGGGATTGTAAACATGCCAAGATTGCTACATTTAGGGGGTAACTCCCTTTGGCACAAAGCGGAGACATGTTCACTTTTCCCATTTTTAAGCTTGTTCTTATTTCTTTGTTTCCTATTTACAACACATAATTCCTTCAAAAATTTAGCATAGCTAGGAATTTTTTCAATGGAATTCAAGAGGGGAATATTTACCTCACATCTACAAAAGACCTCGTAGATGTCTTTGTTGGACTCCTTCCTCCATTTTTCCTACAAAGCTTTTGGGATTGGTGGTTCCAGAACATATGGGGGAATTTCCACCACCCTTGCCTTCTTGTGATGAGGGGATGAAGGTTCGGGAATGAGGTTGATTTCTCAACGATGATCTCTCTTCCTTCTCCTTCCCCTTCCTTGCTTGCTCCTTGGCCACATTATCGGTCTTTTCTTCAACCTCTTTCTCAAATATTTCAAGCCTTCTAGGTTCACCTTCAACAACTTCATCAACCGGGGGAGAGCTAACCTCTTTACCACTTCTCAAAGTGATAGCAGCGGGGATTGATCTCTGGTTGGGAGGGAAGTTTGCCCTTTTCCCGGGCTTCCATCCTATTCACCATTTGAGCTATTTGGCTCACTTGAGTTTCCAAGTTCTTAATGCTTGCCTTGGCTTCATCTTGGAATTTCACCTTTTTTTGCGCACAAGCTCAACCGGTGAATGGCTTGTATCACCTCATCTTTTGTTAACCCTGAACTCTCCCCTTGGTCTCGGGGATTATCTTAGAGCCTTTGAAAAAAAATTTGAGGTGGCCTATATTGTTGTTGAGCAGGCCGATACGGTTAGGGGTTTTGACTTTCTTGAGGGTTTCCGTACCGGAGGTTCGGGTTATCACGATTGCTCGAATCGTATGACTGGTTTTGGTACCCTTGATAACCTTGGTAGCCTTGGTTACCTTGATAGGCTTGGGTGCCTTGGTAGCCTTGATAACCCATGGCACTCACCTCCTCAACATAATCATCTTGCAAAGTAGGGCAAGCGTCCGTAGGATGCACCGATAAACAAATCTCACAAGATTTAACATGTGGCACATTTTCGGGCTTTGTCATCAAAGATATCACCATAGAGGCAAGGGTCGAGACTTGGTCCTCTATCTTTCCACTATTAGAAAGGTCACTTGTAGACATTGGATTTCTCCTTCTCAAATCGGCCCATGAGCTAAAGTTCCTTGACTTCTCCGCTAGCTCCTCGTACAATTTCATAGCTTCCGATGAAGTCTTGTTCCCAAGGGTACCACCACAAGAACTCCTCACTAATCTTTGGTCCTCATCAAGAAGACCATTGTAGAAGTAATAGACCAAATCTTCTTCCGAATAGCCGTGGTAGGGACAACTTGAGAGAAGCTTCTTGAACATCTCCCAATAGTCGAAGAGAGATTCTTCATGCCATTGGAGGATGTTTCTTATGTCCTTCTTCAAAGTGGTGGATTTTGAGTCCAGGAAGTACTTGGCTAGGAACTTCGTCTTCATGTCAAACCAACTTTTAATGCTCTTGGGTGGTAGGTAGTGGAGCCAATCTCTGGCACCATCGCTCAGTGTGAACAGGAATGCCTTCAACATATAAAAGTATCCATCTACTCCATGGGGGACCGTACCACCACACAAAAAGTTAAACTCAGTGAGGTGCTTGTTAGCATTCTCCCCTTGCCTACCAAGGAAGATACGTAGCATGTTTATGAACCCTATCTTTAGCTCAAAGTGCTCAATAGGTCCAACCAAGGGATACTCAATGCACTTCGGTTGTTGATCAAGGTTGGGGGCCATAATATCCCTCAACAAGGCATGGACCAAATGAATCTCCCTTCCTTGGAGAGGAGGAGCTCTTCCTTGGAGAGGAGGATGTTGAGGCCCTTCTCCCGGATGCTCATCTTCATGGTTGTGTTAATGCTCCATAGAAGTAGAGGTATCCACAAAATGGTCACTAGGAGGGGTATTATTCACACTTTTCAAAGAAAGCCTCCTAGCCCGGCTTAAATTCAACTCTAACTCGAGGTTGTAGTGTAGGGGTTCTTGTGAAGAGGATCGCGTACGAACCATACACCAAGAACTCGAAAAATACAAGAAAACTAACAAATATTTACAACTAGCTAATCACACATAATATGCCCAAACACTTAAAAAATAGACTCCTCTTCCTCGACAGCGGCGGCAAAATTTGGGAGGTTGTCGCCGTACCTCTCAAAGTTATATTTTTAAGCCCTAATGCTTCCTTTCTACCATTAAGGAGATAATGGCAAGTCGGGGTCGTCCACGAGAAGAGGGATCTTTCCAAGTGTTTAAACATATATAGGAGAGAACATACTAGATATAAGCTTATATAGATACATATAAAATTATGTAAAAAGGGGGGTTTGGTTGGTTTTCGGTCCTAGGTTATAAAATTGAAATGCAACAACTAGAAAAGCAAGAGAACTATGATAATCATGAAACAAAAACTAAATAGATGATTAAAACAACAATTAACGGAGCCTTAGGGGCAATCGACTTCAACTTCCACACTTCTTATAGATCATAGATTATTCACTCATTCGATTACATTTATTGTTTATGGGAAATGTTATCACTTCTCATTCGAAGATTAACATCCATTCCTTCTTAATAGTAGTTTGCAAAGACAAACAACGACCATTTGCAAACCTCATTGATGATCACCCTAGGCAAACAACACCATACAGGTATTTCATCTGTGGCATTTCACACAAAAGACCATAGGTTTGATAACAACAAGCCTTCTACCAAAGACATAGTCATTTGACCAAACAAAACATTTACTAGGTTAACCCTAGAACAAGCCACATTCAAGGTTCAACCTTTCTTTGCATCTATGGGAGAAATATGAGAACAGTCCACATTAACATACTCATCTAACAAGAATTACCACACATTATACACAAGAAGTTCTAAAACAATGCTTTTGGATTTCATGTCAAATGAGCTAAGAAATTTGCAACTTTCCTAACACTCTAACACTTCAATCATACAAACATTTCATATACTTAAACAACCCATGGTATAAATGAGGCAAAACACAACATTAATGGCAAAATAAATGCCTCCAATAAATGTTCATAAATGAGCAAATAGATAATCTTACTAAATAGGTTTGGAAGCTTCAATCAATTTCTCCTAAGAACTAGAATTGGCTACTAGAGTTCAGACTAATTAATGCTAACAAACCAAACATAATACAAGATAAATCAAAGATGAAAATGGTGGAAATCTTAGGTTAGAATAGTACCAAAATCGGGTGGAGAAGAAATTGTGAATGAGAGGAAAGAGAATGTTATTTATAGTACAAAAAGGATAAGGTTAAGTTCTTGCCACCCATGTGCCGGAACTCGCGATGGCTTCGTCGTAACGGGCGCCAAAACTTACCCTTGTCTTCTTTTCTTCTTCTTGTGGCAAGCACACTTCACAATAATTCCTCTCATTCTTCAAGTCTTCAAATCTTTAAAGAAAGTCTTCAAAGTCTTCAAAAGATGATCTTCAACAGCCTCTGGTCTTCAAGTCTCTAATCTTTGAAGCAAATATTCAAAGTTTTCGAAAGGTGATCTTCAATAGCCTCCGATTTTCAAGCCTCCATGTTCTGTCTTTGTCCTGCAAAATCCACTTAAAAGAGGTAAAAGAGCGTAAAGTCGCTCTTACCCCTCCTAAGAGAATTTGAAGGTAAAACACAAGCTCTTGAGCACAAAAGTGATCCCAAAAAGTACTAAATTAGGCACATAAAATGGACACATCAACGATGCAATTGGAAATTAATACTCATGAAACATCGGCACCTAAGACACTGGTATTTATGACTGGTTCAAATGTATGAAAATTGCGCCAAAATAATTTTCAACATCGGTTTGTAATCGTAGCAGTGCCTGTGTTATTAAAAAAATGGGAATGAACCGGTACTATGTTTAGGAAAAGGTACTAGTGTTAGAACTAGTGTATATTTATGAAAAACATCATTAGCATCGGTATTTTGGCTAATATACCGGTGTTGGGTGTGCATTTAATGCTCACCTACCATTTTTTTTGCGGGTAAAAAGTGGTATTTTGAGTTTGATGAGTTCATTAATGGCTTTTTCTGGTGGATGAAAACAACGAATTCTTTGCCATGAAGACAAAAAAAATGTACCATTTATTTAAATATTTTAATTGCTATTGATGATGGATAATGTTGATAATGGTTTTAGATATATATATACTATGTGTGTTTGATAATGTTAAGGTGAATGTAGTAGAAGTGTTGATATTAAATTCTTGTGTGTTTTCAAGGTTGAGGTAGTTAATGTCATGGTTATGATTGTCATATTGTAGGACATGTTTTCAATGTGCTAATTGTAGTGTTGAATGGTAAATATTATGCATTGAATTTGCTTGATTAGAATTACACTCAACGTAGGATTGTAAATTGTGTGGAACTTTGATTGTTGTACATTTATTCACGTGTAGATCGAGTTGTATCGTCCCATCAAGAAAGGTAAGCATGTGAATGCAGGGTGAGCAAACGATATGCTAGTTTCGTGGATGAGTTTTTAAAGTATGCTTTTAGTCGTGAGAAGTGAATATTATGTCCTTGTCGTGATTGTAGAAATCAAAATCAAACTGACAATAAAGACATGTTGGGACTCAATTTGTACAGTAGAGGGTTTGCAAAAGATTATGTGGTGTGGATGTTTCATAGGGAAAAATCACCCCACATATATGGTAGTTAGCAGTGAAGGAGAGTGTTTTGAAGATGTAAATTTGGATGACATGTGTGAGGAGGTAGTTGATGAATTTAGGGAGAGGCTCGAGGTTTTGGTTAACTATTGAGGTGAGAATGATAGGTCATTGTATTCTTGTTGCAAGAAGAAAGACACGGCCATGTCATGTTTGATAGAGTTGTTTAATTCGAAAAGTGTTGGTTCATTAAGCGATACTAGCATGAATAAGTTGTGTAAGTTTTTGAATGAGAAGCTTCTGGTCGGTAATGATTTACCGGACAATCTTTATGAGGCTAAGAGAATTTTGTGACCGATGAGAATGGAAAAAATACATGCTTGTCCCAACATCTATGCCTTTTACATGGGTGACTTAAAGAATAAGAATGCTTGCTCTGTATGCCATTTGTCCCATTATAAGAAAAGGAGAAATGAGGTTGTCGATGGAGAGCATGTTGTGTTAGTAATGAAATGGGTGCTTTCCAAATATATGTGGTGCCTTCTGATTATTCCCAAGCTGAAAAGGTTGTTTAAGAATTCTAAGGATGCAAAGAACATGACAGGATACATAGATAGGGGGTGTTCAGATGATGATATGATTTCGCTTCTAGCGGATACATATCAGAGGAAGAATTTTGATAAGATGTATCCGAAGTTTGCTCTTCTGAACCTAGAAACTTGAGAATAGATTTGTGTACTTATGGTATGAACCTATTTGGTAATATGTCGTCGAAACATAATTCATGGCTAGTTATGCTCGCTATATAAAATCTTTCCCCGTACTTTTTCACATGAAAGTATTCAAGGCATGAAGGTACCATCTAACTACTCTTCTAATGTTAGTCGTTTTATGAATGATGAATTGCGTCTAAATGTATTGAAATCGCACAATTGTCATGTCTTTATGCAACAACTGTTTCCCGTTGCAATGGGCTGTGTTTTGGATGAGAAAGTTATATTTTTGATTATGCGAGTGTGTTACTTCTTCAACTCAATTTTTCGAAAGAGTTTAAATAGGCAACAGTTGCATGAATTGGAGTAGGAGGTTGTAGTACTGTTATGTCAATTTGAGAAGTGCTTTTCCCATCATTATTTGATATCATGGTCCACCTCATCATAAACATGGTCAGGGAAACACGTATATGCGATCGTGTTGGGATTCATTAGATGTATCCATTTGAGCGTCACACGGGTATTTTCAAGGGCTATGTTTACAATCGCAATTGGCTGGATGCCAGCATTGTTCATAGGTACTTCACTGAGGAGATCATCTAGCATTGTACTTCCGACTTTGTAGGAAAAAGATTCGCTGGTGTTCCTGCTGGAGCGCATTGCGGTAGAAAGAATGGGACTCTGCGGTACACTTTATACATCCTTGAATGCTAGGTTGATGACTGTTCACCTATATGTTTTACGAAATAGTAGCAAGACCAAAATTTATGCTCAAGAGCATTTGTCGATGTTAGAAGAGATTCATACTGACTGTCCATCAAATAAAATACAGGTGGTGCATTCATCAAAGTTTGTTAATTGGTTTTATAAGCGTTGCAATGTGAACGACACACCCAGTAAACTACGTGTGTTTGCAATAACACTGAACTGCACTGTTAGATGATACCAAGGGTATGACATCAATGGCTTTAGTTTCCCAACGTTGGAGAAGGATGACAAGAGCACGATGCAAAACAGTGGTGTTTATATTGAATTCGAATCCATGTGGCAGACTAGAAAGAGAGACAAACATCATATTGTCGTTGTGATGACATTTTGTAGGGTAATGGAAGAAATTTGGGAGTTGGATTATGTAGAGTTCAAAGATACCGTGTACAAGTGTCGGTGGGTGGAACATGGTTTCGATGTTGTAATAGAAAAACCAATGGATTTTACATTGGTGGATTGAATCGAGTCGGATGCAAAGATGACAAGTTCATCTTAGCAGCCCAGGCATGACAAGTTTTTTATGTCAAAGACCCTTGCAATGAGAAGTTCCATGTGGTATTTATGGGAAGAAGTTTTACATTGAAGAGGAAATTGATCAGCCAATCACACTTGAAAGTCCACGGTTTCCATTAGTCTTTCCTGGTTTGGAGGATGTCGGGGGAGCAATAGTGGTGAAATTGAGATGGATTGTGGGTCGACAAGAGTGGTGAAATTGTGAGTGATGACAATGTCTTGAAAAGGAAAAGATAGCCAACTATTTCAAATTGAATTATATTCCTTCCCACTGTATTGTATAGTACCCAACGATGTATGTTGCATGCTTTTTTTCAATGAAAATATGAATATGATCCCTACATTTTTTGGACTGTTAAACATAAGTGAAAGTTAGCTGAAATGACAAGAAAGCAGAGAATAGGCTCTATTTTATACATGGGCAACAGTATTTAGGTGTAATTACTGGTGCTAAAAAGAAAATGATGTGCTCTATCTAGTACATTGGCATCGGTATTTTTGTGAATGCACCGGTAAAAGGTACCGGTGTTAGGTACTCAGCCAAAACATTTTGGTTTTGCTCTTGGGTCCATGAATTACTTCAATTGGGAAATTAAAGCAGCAACAAGCAGCTGGATATTTATCTGATTTTCACCAGTTTTGACTACAAAGGCACCGGTACTTCTATCGGTGCTAGTTACATAGCCAAAATTTTAAGTTTTGCTCTCGGTTCAATAAATTACATTAAATGGGGAATTAAAGCATCCACAAGCAGTTGCTTAGTTGTCAGATTTACACCGGTTTTGAACACAAAGGCACCGGTACCGCTACCGGTGCCAGGTACTTAGATAAAAAAAATATTGGTTTTGCTCTCGAGTCCATGAATTTCATTAATTTGGAAATTATTGCAGCCTCAAACATCTGCTTATTTGTCTGATTCACACCGGTAGTGGCTACAAAGGCACCGATCTTTATACCGGTGTTAGTTACTTAGGCAAAAAAATGAGTTTTGCTCTCAGGTCAAAGAATTACATTTAATTGGAAATTAAAGCAGCTACACGCAGTTGCTTTAATCTATCATAGGCACTGGTATCTCATTCAAAATACAGGTGCTAACATGTATTCAGCTTATTAAAATCCTATTTGTTGTTTCCTTCCTCAACATGGATAGCACAAAACATAGTTTCTCTCTAAAGGAAGCACATATCACCCTATATCAAAATTTACCAACAAAGGATCGGTTAAAAGAAGGTAAGTCACCTCTCCATTTATACTACTTAATGTATGGTGATTGATATGGAATGTTTCTTCAAGCATATATGTCATTGTTCATGGTTCTTTTGGGTCGCATGCAAGGTGTTCGATAAAATGCTTGAATGATTTTTTTAGGAGATGGGACCAAAAACCACATTGAAAAGGATACGACATGCATCATCTTCATCTCCGCCCATTAGATCGACGAGCAAGTATCCGGGCAATACTTTTGTGTCCGAGGAGGTAAAGTCCTACAACAAACATGCAAAACATGTTGTCATCACCCAGAGAGGGGAATAGAGGCATCTCCTCCATTTAAAGAAACTATTTACATCCTTGGGTGAGAAAAACTATGCGAGACTTCGCATACATTCAACCTTTGTATTGTAAGTGAGTTCTACTCGAACATGATGTGTGGGCCGAGGTGGGATGAGGTGTATGGTAGAGGCAAAATTGTGCCACTTACATTGGAAGCTATAAACGACTTGTATGGGTTACCCAATGTTCCAAATGACAAGGATGAATTCATCACATTCCATACCGTAGATGGGGATAGCTACTACACAGAAGATCCAATTGTAAAGGAGATCGTCAAGATTGTAACCAGCGATGGTACCGGCGTCGATGAGTTGGTTAAACCTGGGTGGAGAAAAATTCTTAAGAAGACACTGACTCCCGAAATGAATGGGTGGTATCACTTTATTGCATCTCGAATAGATCTAGTAACAGTGAACATGGAAGTTCACAAAAATAGGCCCACTTGTACTCAATAAAAAAAAATTGATGGAATGTAGATTGGCGAATTATGAATAGTTTGAGACAGGAATCGAATAGGACTAGGGGCTACGGTTTATGCAACATCATCTTGTCACAATGTTCGAGGGATGGTGTCAGTCATTATCCACACGATATATATGGGCAACCAACGGGTAAGATTTGTTTGGCTTTTTTCTACAAACAAGGTTATGAAACAGTAGTCCCTTCACTTGAATCCAAAGTTGCTACCTTGGAGGTCGGTGTACAAAACATGCTTGAAGAATCAAAGTATCAGAGATCATGGTGCGATCACATAGCTAAAGTTTTCAGCTACCAATTCCCAGAGGCAGTAAAAGCCGTTGGAGATTTCCCACTGTACCACAAATACGACGTGGAGGACGTGGATGTTGGGACCAGTACACGATGTATGGATGATACATCAGAAAATTAGGAGGTGGAACCATTTTCCCATTACTATTCATTAAATTGTTGTAGTATTTGGGAACATTAGCAAGTTTTTATGAACGTATTGTATTATTACGTTAGGCCGTCTTAAACTACCTGCCTAATCTAAATAGTCATTATTCTTGAAACATTCTTATATCGGTTTATGCTAAGGAATAATGGTATAGAAAAATACATAGTGTTTTTTTTAGGGGTATATAGTGTCAACAAAAAAATTATTTGGGTTGTTGGGTAATTTCTCATAAACAATTACACTACAAACACACCAATTAACTCTAGAACGGAGCGAGACCCCCTTTTGGAGACCTTTCCTCTCCTCTCCTTTAAGGGAAGCAACCCCAATTTCAACTTTTCCAGTTAACCGGCCAAATTAACCCCAAAACCTTAGGTCAGATCACCCGGTTGGTTAGGGTATTAGGTTTGGATTACAAGATTATCACAGTCTGTCCTTGGACAGTGGGTACAGTAACTAGAGGATTGGAAAATCGCAACGGGTCTCAGCAAAGGCAAACGAAGGTAGTTAGTGAAGGTCGTTTCTATTCCCCAGCATCTGCAATTAATGAGCACGCATGCAAGACAGGAGATTGGCTGAAAGCAAAGGCTGGCGGCATTGCATTGGTAAGTGAAAAGACAAATGTTGTCTGTTTCGTAACCACAAAGATTCAATTTGGTAATATCAAAATTTGGGGGCTCCATGTCATAATTAAGGAATCTTAATCAAGATTAGGGAGAATTCAAGAAGGTTCTTTCTCAGTATAAATAGGCATGAAACATCACAGTGGGTTGGCCAGTTCAAATAGGTCCAATTTGATGTGGAATCTGATATAGGTCCACATAGAAACCCAGAATTTTCTCCTCGTGGACCAGAACTCAGAAATCTTCTGATCATTGTAGTGCTCGCAACACTATAAGGGGCACCATGAATGGTCGTTTCAGATGGACATACTACCACACAGTTCACAGTCCCTGGTTCTGATTTTTCTGAAGAACGACGAGAACCAGACACAGGGATTGTGGCCTTAGAAACACTGTACCAGCATCATCGTCTAACAGGGGAAGTCACGATGAATCTGGATGGCTACCAAGAGGTAGAAGGGATTTATGAAAAATGTGTCTTAGGTTATTGGCTGGATGATAGGAACTATAGCCAGCAGCGAGTTAATCAGTACCTGCACGATCACTGGGGGGTTTTTAAGCATGTGATCCATCGATTTCAGAACTTCTATGTTATTCAGTTGGAATCCGTTGCTACCCGACTTGCATTATTGCACAACACCCCGTATGCAATAGTGGGGGGCTTCTTTGCAGTCCGCGGATGGAATCGGGCAATACCTCTTAGCAGGGCAAGGGTAACAAAAATTATGATTGGAGTTCTTCTGCATGGTCTACCATTCTCTTATTTCACTCGCAGAGCGGCAGAAAAGGTCCTCAATTTCGTTGGGGAGGTTGATGTGGACCTATATCAGATTCCAGTCAGGAATCTCTGCTATTTGCTAGCAAGAATTTGCATCAACCTAGAGCATCCATTGATTCCAGGGATTTATTTAAAGATGCCAAATGGCCATAGCTTCTGAGTGTCGTACAGGTATGAACAGGTGCATAAATTTTTTCGTAGGTGTGGCAAGATTGGGCATCCGCTCACCAAATGCCCAATCTAGAATGATGATTCTTTAATTCAATTTCTATACAAGAAGTTTCTACTACATAATGCCGAACGAGCCATGTGTATTATCTACGATCCAAATGTTGAGTTGTTCCCAACGATGCTCAAGGCACGGGATCATTGACCGCATAAGCAGAATACCAACTTTCAGGCGGACATTTTCAAGTTCCACCGGCAGTTATTTCTGCATCTCAATGAGAATAATGTACCTGATGGTTTTTAATACACAATAGAAACTGACTACCATGTGGTCAGTATGCAAGAGGACTTTATGCAGGAGGATTTGGTGCTTGATTTGCCACCAGGTTTCACAGAGCAGTTCCCTCAGCCACAAGGTCCGCAGTAAATGCAAGAAGCAGAGCCGCCGACTCAACAACCTCACCAGGATCAGGAGCTTCCTAATGGTTTTCTGGAGGATGGTGGCATCGATGAAGCCTTGATGGACTGGTAGGATTTGTTACATTTTGATGATAAACTCAGTTTGGCCGACGAGGAGAGGCAATAGCTGCAGGCCATTTCGGGAAGGCATGTCGGGGATTTGACCTTTGATCTAAGTGACAACTTCATGGGAGAGCGAGAAATGGAGGTTATGCATTTCCCCCCTATGAAACCCAAAGTGGTTACCAACGAAGTTCAGCCGCAGCCAGTGCTTGAAACCCCCATGGTTCAGGCAACCTGCAACGACAAACCACTTTTTGTTACTACAATTGACTTAACTGATAATGAGAAGTGGGAAGTGCAACAGGATGTAGATCAGGACACTATGTTGTTGGATAATGATAGGTGGCACCCATGGCCAAATATAGATAACAATGCAGGCTTACCTCATTTGCATAAGTGTAATTGTTATGTTCCACTTAACATCGTCACTCCAGCAAAAAAGGAGTGTGAAACAGTGAAAAATGAAGGAGTACTTCTCAACCTGGAGGACTCTCGGGGGACCCTCTCTGTTATGTCAGAAAGAACAGATGACGTAGCAGGGGGAGACCCAACCCAGTCAAAGTTGAATACTACTCAGTCGCGTCGAGCTAGTTCACCCTTAGTCCTACCAAAGGGATCAACAAGAGAATTAAGACCAGTAGGGGGAAGCACCAGGCACATCGCAGAAAGGTGGATATTATGGTGTGGCTGAGTATGGGGGCAGTAAAGTGCAAACAAGAGATGGAGGCCGCTGATTCCAACACCATATCGATTTTCGATCAAGGGGAAGGCCAAAGTTGGGACCCGGATCAGGCAATGCTGGCACCATTGGGGAACCAGATGATGACTCAAGGTCCACTGGAGAGCACTGGTGGAAAAATGTGGAAAAAGATAAGCCAAAAAATATAAGCTAGCTTACTTTTCCCAAAATGATTCCCAAAAGCAATCAAAGAGTCATCTCCAAAAACGATCCACCAAGGAAATCCAAGAGTCATCGACTTGGTTGTAACATAAGGATAACTCATGATTCTCGACATGTTTACAACCAAGGAAGCAAATGTATTGTCAACCTAGTTTTTTTGTTTCCTCTCAATTTCTCTCATTTTTGTTTTCTAGGATCCCTTTCGGGTTTTCATCCTAGGTTTTACACACAGAGGTTACTCATTTCTCACATCTTTCCACATGGCCTCTCATTTTTGTCTAGGCTCGTAAGCCTAGCTGGGCCTAGCCTCTCAATTTTACCTAGGTCTTTCGACCTACTGGGTTTTTCCCAATGTTACCCAAGTCACCCTTTCGGGTTTCCAACTTGTACGGGTTTTTATATATTTTTTCATTTTTTCAAAATTTTCAATTTTTTTGGTGTAGCACAAAATTGCCCCAAAAGTAGGCTTTCATACTACAAAAGATAAGATCAAAACAAAATTTACACCACCAATATCCTAAAAACAACCAACCCCATGCAAACTAGAAACCATAACTAGCATGTCATGCAACCAAATATTCATCCAAAAGCATCCCACAACAATCAAAATTCTAAATCAACAAACAATCAAGAAAAACTACCAAGGAAGAGCACAGAATTGCACCAAGGAATTCCAAGAAAGAATACTCCTTAAGTGCTCATTAATCCATCCCCACACTTAACCGATGCATTGTCCCTAATGCAAAAAACACCATGTAAAAACATAAGTGGGGTTGGGAGAAATAGTGACACTTGTCTCGCGGCCCCAAAGGGCCTTCCTCCTCGTCATGCCTAATGTTGCTCCTTTCAATGTATAATGTTGCTTGAATCGTGGCCACGATGCAATCCATCCTCGTGCTAAACTTTTCCACTTGCATCCTAACCCCTCTTATCGCTTGGACTACCTCTTGCAACACTAGGGTAGAGCTTAAAGCTAATCCCCAAGTGTGTGCAGTCGGTCAATGATATCCGTGGATAGGCAAGAGTGACTAGGAGGTGCTCTTGAAGAGGTCTCACCCTCGGCCTTCTAAACATCTATGTACATGGTGGCTAATACTATGTAGAACTCTCTCTCAAAGTGCAGGTCCAGCTCAATAAATAGGTCATCCAAACATGTGTCATGGTTGATGGTGGTGCACTCCAGCTTAGGAAATACCATGAACCTAAAAGTGCTCGCCCTGCTATAAAGCCATACATACCGATCCTCCGATGTCATAGGTCTCACCATGAATGCCTTGGCTAACATCTCGATGTTATACTTTGTACCCGATCCTTCCAAGTTAACCAACATTCTATGTGTGACCGAATACCCTAAGTACTATGCCAATAGACCTACCATGCTGCCCATAGTACCTTACCATTCCTTCTTTCCCCCATTATCGCGCACTCAACTACAAAGTTTCCTACCAGGTTAGGGTAGAAATAACTCTTGGGAGTCATTTCCTAGAGGCAATGAACATTCGAACTTGGACATTGCATTAGCTCACCGTGGCAGGAAACTCCTTTTTCTAGTAACTGGTGAATGTAACGAAATGCCGGATGAACCAAGACAGTGCTCTTGCATAGATTCTTCCGATCAGTCCCTGTTAGATGCCTCAAAATGTTCCCGAGAGAAAAAGGCATCCCTTGATGGTGTGTCCTAGGGATCTTTTTGTTTTACCTCCATCCAAAGACGTGAGCTATCTCTCGATGTGTCATCTGATACTCCTTATGATCGAGATTGAATTTGATCACCTTGTGTCCATTCTCGTCTGTGACCGACCAAAGAGTAGCTTGGAACTCTAGGGTCTACCTGATGTAGGTCTTAGAGTGTTTCTCTAAGAACCCCTCTAGACCTACCCGTCCCAATAGATAGGACACATGCTTGAGAAATCCTAAACCCGCCAGTGTATCCTTGCATGTGAAGCCGGTCTCTAATATACTCCTCTTTAGCACTCTCAAATTACCCCACCTCCAAGCTGCAGTCACGGAGATGTTGGTCAATCTAATAAACTCTTTAGTCACAAATGTGGGGTTGTGAAGAATGGGAGTCACTAGCTCATAGTTTGCACCATTTACCAGTTTCTTCTTCTTCTCACCCCATGGGGATTTTCCCTTCTCTGACGCCATCCTTTTAGGAGGCATCCTAACAAAATAAGGTAAAGAGTGGTAATTTGATCTTAAACAAGGCATGGCTCACACTATCATTTAACAAGTAAGTCCCTCCTAAATAGCCTAAAAATTGAAAACATGATAATCCTAGCATGAAGGCCATTTAAACAAGAACATCCTCATTGAACAACAATCTCATGTAAGTTATCACCAACCCATTAATAAGACTATGCAATCAGGATTCATCTCCTCCCAAATCATCCAACACATAAAGAACATAACATCCAAGCATAGTAGCACATCAAGCCACCCAATTTCCATCAACACAAGATCATGCATACAAGCCCAAACACATATCTCAATAACGTACACTCATTCAAGAATCATGCTTTTCATAATACCACCACAATGTCAATAAAGCATATAAATAAAGAGTTCAATGGATTAACCGGAATTGGAGCTAAGAGTTGTAAGATCCGCACAAGAAGGAACAAAAGTTGCTAACTTTTGGAAGAAAAGCTTCAAATTTTCAAATTTCACCAAGAGTGTGTGTGAGTGAGTGTTTCTTAAGATTTAGAATGTGCTAAATGATTCCTTTAGGTGAATAAATGTACCATAGATTTTGGAATTTCAGCATAGATGATAAAGGAGAGAGGTACAATCAGAATAAGAATGGAATTTTGAAAATTGCAATTTAGGGGACAATAGTACAAATTATTTAATTCCAAGGAGAGTTGGAAGTACTATATGCATAAAAAATCCTGAGTTAGGGAATTTCAAAAATTTTGAACCAAAAATGCATTTTTAAGTTCAAAACTCAAAATTTTCAAAAATTTTTCTTTTCGGAACAATTTGATAGCAAAAATGGGGAACCGATACAAGTATATCCGTGTGGAATCTATCTGGGACGACCCCCCCCCCTTACGCCAAATATTCTGGCACGAACCCCCTCGTGCCGATGGTCCGTGCCACATTTTTCAGCATGAGGCTCCTCATGCCATGCTTATGGAATAGTATGTGCATCTCCCTTGGGGCGGACCGTGCCAGGCCTTGGTATGAGATTGCCAAAATTTTTGACCTATTCCTTAGTCTTCTCCCTCTTTTTTCCGGAAAAGTATGTCACCCATCAAAACTAATTCCATCCAAACACAATCACAAGACTCGAACTCTAATTTACAAATCAAAAAATATTTTAGTCCCAAAAATCCTCAACACAAACAAAGTCATATAAAAACATATCTGATCACTACTCAAAACACGAAACAAAATAAGCACCTTATATTTATTGTCATTCACATGACTTATTTCTTTTTCATGCAAGTTTCGTGAAAAACACCTACCTGTGGATCTCTGAAATTGCCATCGGCGACTCCCCCATGATGAAATCATTGTGGATAGGTGTCCAAAATGAGTCATCCTTATCTTCGGACCCCTTGTCCATCATAAGAAATGAATCTCCATGTTTTGCTAGAGTCAGTGAATGTCACTTTGGGGTTAGGAGGAGGTCGAGGGAGGTTTTAAACCCTTGACATTCTTTCTTTCCCACTGCAAGTTTGTTAGCATGGAAAAATAGTTCAATAAGGACATACTATGAATCACATCATTCAATTCATCGGACTCATCAGCAATATCATAAACGAGGAACTCATCCAAGTATTCATGCTCACTGGTAACACAATAAGTTTCATGGTAATCATGCTCATCACACATGGTTACACCTTTGCACATAAAAGAAGAATTAGTATAATCATGCTTAGATTTATAGATATCAAATTCTACTTTGTTTACACCATCTTCTAGAGTCAAGGTTTCCAAATTGACATCGATTTTAGTCCTAGACATTTTAAGAAAAGGTCTCCCCAAAAGTATTGGGGTGCACTTACATCGTGCAACATGTCTAGGACATAAAAGTCCGCCAGAAAAACCAACTTGCCAGCTCGCACCATTACATCCTTCACTAGTCCATGGGGGCTAGCTTGGAAGTGGTCGACGAGTTGGACAAACACTCTAGTTTCCCTAAGCTCGCCTATTTATAGATGTTCATATGGACTAAATGGGATCACATTGATGGATGCGCCAAAGTCTTTCATGTCATTTTCAACAAGTTTTCCACCTAAGGAGATAGGAAAAGAGACCATTCCGGGATCGTTGCATTTCTTAGGAAAATTTTTATGGTTTAAAACAGAGACTCCCCACAATTTTAAATGTCCTACCTTCTTAGTTGGTCTACTTCTCTTTTTTGTGCATACAACTTTAAGAAACTTAGCATACGGTGACACATTTTCAATTAATTCCAAGATATAGATTGTTACCTCGACCTTTTCGAAGACTTTTCAAATGTTTGCATCATCGATCACCACCTTTGGCATTTCCCTAAAAGCATTTAGAAATGGAGGTGGAATAGTTACTTGTGCCTCGGGTGGCGGAAGCTCCTTGGAAGGTGCTTTCTTGACCACTATTGCCTCTTCTTTGAAGTGTGTCCTCCTACATCACCTTCTTCTCGGACTCACAAACTTCATTCCCACTTCTCAACTTAAGTGCACTTATGTTCCGTGGATTGGCCTTCGGTTGGGAAGGGATTTTTCTGGACTCCTTAGCTTCAAGTCGGCTCACCGAGGTGGCGAGTTTCCCAACTTGAACTTCAAGATTCTTGACCCTTGAGAAAGCTCTATTTCCAAGGTCTTCAATCTCACGCCTTGTCCTCTCTACAAAGACTTCATAATTCTTCCCCAGTTGACCGATAGCTTCTAATATCTCTTCTCAATCCAATTTGTAGATCTACCATAATTGTTAGAAGAGCTTTCACATCGAGGGTATGGTTGAGGTGGGGCTTATCCACCCTGATATCATTGAGGTTGATTATCTTCCCTCCATCTAAAATTTGGATGATCGTAATACCTTGGGTTGAACGAGTACTGACCCCTAGCAAACTGCGGTCCCTCTCGGTTATTGTACTCAACGGCCTTCTCCTCTTGCAAATCGTCTACAACTTTGGGACATGCCTCGGTGCTTTAGTCTAAGTTGCACATCCCACATACTTTGACTTGATGCATTTTTCCTCTCAAGAGCTCCTTCATCATAGAAGCAAGAGCTTGGACTTACTTCTCCAACTTTGGTGATTGTGCGGGTTCGTCCAAGACCCGAACCCTTGACCTTGTGCCAAACTATTGCATACCATTTGCCATTTATTCAAAGAGGGTCATTGCATCCTTAGGGATATTGTTTGCTATCGAACCATTGCAAGTGACGTTCACCATTCGCATATCTTTGTTGCATAGCCCCTTGAATAAATAATACACTAGATCCCCCTCCTTGAAGGGATGGTAGGGGCAGCTCACTAGCAATCTCTTGAAGTGCTCCCAATAATTATACAAATTCTCAGTAGCCCCTTGGGTGATGTTTGACAATTGTTTCTTCAGCCCGATGGATTTGGACGCCGAAAAGTACTTCTATAAGAACCTCCGCTTCATGTCTATTCCAAGAACCTATGCATCCTGGGGGCAAGAAGTAGAGCCAATCCCTGGCTCTGTCTTAAAGGGAAAACAGGAAGGCTCCCAGATTATAGTCGTCTTAAGAAACTCCCAGTGGCTTCATGTTTGTACACACTAAATGGACCTCCGATAGATGCTTGTTCAGGTCCTTCCTCGCCATACCATGAAAGGTGGGAAGCCAATGGATCATTCCACTCTTTAGCTCACAGCTCACATTCGATGGTAATGGGGGGGATGTGATGCATAGTGGCTGACTCTCCAGATTATGGGCCATAAGCTCCCTCAAGGTTCGGTTATCTTCCTCCATTCTCGGCATTTCTTCTACCAAAACTACATGCTTCAGTTGAACTTTTGCCTTAGTTCTTTGCTTCCTTTTCCTCCGAACACTTGTGTTCTCAATCGAGCACGTAGTGTAAAATGCCTAAGTTTGTGGTACGGGTATGTACCATAAACTAGGGTCAACAATACCCTTCCTAAGACAACAATAGAAAACAGATCAAAACATAACAAGATAACTATCACAACAGCTCAACACATGAATCAACAAAAAAAAATGAAAAAAAGCAATACTAACTACTCCCTCCATCCCACTCTAAATTTCTTATTTACTTTTTTATGGTCTTCAATGAGCATGTTCGACCGTAAATATCTCTAATTACATATAATAATTTGATATTTTAAAAATAGATGTTGAGACAAATCTAACAATATCTCACATAATATATTTATTGTGTATATATTAATTTATATTTAGGGTTAAAATTTACAAACTTGGACTCTCAAAAAGTAAATAAGCAATTTAGAGTGGGGCGGAATTAACAATCAAGCTGAATGGCATCCCCGTCTCAATGCCAAAATTTGACCCACCTCCACTCGGGATTGTTAATTGTTGCTAATTAACCCGAGTAGAGGACGACGAGTCAAAGATAGAGATATATATTATGTACCCAATCTCACTACTATGCTAGCGAAAGGGTAGTTAGCGGTAAGCCCTGGGTATGTCCACAGAGATGCTAAGGCCTAAAAATCAATCAAACATAACCTCGTACAGGTTGTCAATCGGCATGAGTGATGGGAATAGTTAGTATAGAAAACAAAGGGGGGGTTTGGTTTTTCAATTAGCAACTACAAAACATGAAAGTAAAAAAGCAATTAAACTATTTAGCTAAACACTTGGGGAGTCATTGCGTAACATGGTTTATTTAATGCTTCGATCCTCGATTCATTCACATATGAGATTTAGACAAACCTAATAGAGTGCTTATAACACGTGGTGTGGTCGATGGCATACAATTCCCCGAACTTGTCATGTCTGGTGCGCTCACAACCCTCCATCAACACCGCCATCATAATTAGGGGAGTACAACAAGGTCCGACCATTGTTGTAGATCTGTTTCTCCCCCATTCAATTACGTCCCGAGCATTCCACCACAGATGCTCTACTCCCCAAGGCCTATTAATTAGGCAAGGGGTCGTAAGCACCTTATCTATGACACTAGGCCCTCTTACAACCCTAGCTTGCTACTTTTCATTATCTCTACCCGCAACCTATCAGATTACTTTACGTAATCAGCTAAGACTAGTGTGATGGAAAATAATTAGAGTATTATTCAGATCCCCCGCGCAGACACCCATGCAGACACGTACTTCATTGCCCATTAACACATCCGAGGTTTCTCTTCCCAATGGGGCATCAATATTTGCACCAATGTGAATATAGACTAGAGTGTGTGCTGATATGAAGTGTACTATTCATGCAATTCTAACATTCAAGAACAAATCACAATAATTTCATAAGCACAAATATTATGATGAACTAAGAAATCTCACAAAGCACTAAACAATCATGAATACAATTTATCCCCAAGATATAGAAACTACTCCATAGACATGGGATTCAAATGAAGATTTGAATTCCACATCTTTGGATCAAAGCTAAATAAAATGAAAGAAAAGAAAAAGGAGAGAGTGTTTCTCTCTCTAAGTGCTCTACTAATTGCAAGTGTAAAAAAATGAAAATATAATCTAACTCTCTAACTCTAGTAGACTAAGTCTTATACTTAGAGTAGTAGGGGATTGGGCCTAAAAATAGGCCCAAATAGGCCAAAATTGTGTAAACCCTAATTCAGCCGCCACACGATGCGAACCGTCGTGGATGACCAAGCGGCCAAATACTGGAAATGTGTTATATCGCTTACTCCTGGTAATTATATTGAAGCACACAATTGGGTGAAGATCACGAGGCATTTTGGATAAAAAAAGCCGACGCCTTTTAGTTTTATGCTTTTAGTTTTATGAATGAATTGTCTATTTAGTATTTAAATTGTTTAGCTATGTATATTATTATAAATCCTTTTATCATTTTTGTTAAAATGAATTGTTTGTTTTTTTGTCCTATTATTATATATCCACGCCGTGTACTACATCCGTGCTGGCGCGGTCCATGCTTACTCCATGGCACGAGCCGTCTGCTCTTGCGCGATCCATGCATCTACCTTGGTGCATTCTCTGTCACCCCCTATGGGTCGTGTTCATGCAGTCTGCATCATTTTGCATGGGCTACCATCAGAGTCATCGTTTTTGCACTTTTGATCTGCAGGAAGTGACGTTTGGCACAGACCGTCATCAAAAACCTCATTTTTCTCAGTAACTTAGCATGGGTCGCTTGATTCTTCACATCCCACCAGCTGGTCTTGACATTTTGCACTTGGAATGGCGCGGGCCATCGAAAATGGGACGGCCCCCGCCTATACTTAGCCAATTTTGAGTTAAACTTGGAAGTCATGCGCGTGGTCCATTGTGTTTGGCACATACCGCGCAAATCCCTTGGCATGGTATGCGCCAAAGGTATTTGGCATGGACCACATCATTTGGTGCAGGCCGTTGGTGCCATTTTTATGAACGGTCTGCACCTACTTGTTTGTACTTTGGTTAGCTGAACTTCTTTCCTTCGCTACGGGTGAACCATGAGTCCATTTTGAGAGTTCTTGTAGTTGATTTTAATGGTTCTCAAGGTGACGAATCCAATGGAACCAAATTTGAAGGCTGAATCTTCTTGGAAAGTCCTTAAAAGTTGAAACACTCTCTCAGACCATGATTCTCCATTTCTTCATTGGCCGCCTTGAACTCCAATGCCGCCTATCTTTGGCTCCAATCTATTTCTACCACGATTTAATGTTTGGGGCCTTTGTCTACTACCATTCTAGTGTGAATGACCTTTGATCTCTACTACTGCCCTTGTGAACGACCTTCAATACCTTCTACCGCCCTTGTAAATGGCCTTCACATAGAATGTAATGAAAAGTACCCATTAGCGACATACTAAGAATGATCACAAGGAAGATCTAGGTGCCCATGAATACAAGATGTCCATTAGTACTAATGAAGTCTACAAAACGAGGGATTGAGACAAGAAAACCAAACATGACCATCTAAACCCCTTGTCACGTAAACTCAACTAATACTAGCAATCAAGCATACAAAATAAACCAATTATTATATCGAATGCATTGGTTAACACATGCATAATGGTGCTTATCACAAATACTTACTGTACGTTTTAATGGCCTTAGGCTAACACATAAATAATAGGATTTTCACCCCAACTAAGTGGAGTAAATGCTCCAACCAACTCCGACCACCACATAAATGGTGATATACCCAACCAAAACTAGGGATAGTCTTGCAATCCCAAACAACTGTATAAAAATCATAATAAACCATATTCCCCATGGATAACTCTTAGCTTACTACAAAAGCGATGTGTTAAAACCCTCCAATAACAACCCTCTATATAGGCACAACCTGGCCCCAAGCATACAAAACCCCTTAAAATTAACACTCTTTATAAGATGCGTTCACCCGTCCTTCAAAAAATGACTTCCTGAATAGCCAGTCTTAATAAACGGAACCCCAAATTACTCTCAATATAAAGGATCTAAAATAGTCAATGCCCACGTGGCACTCTTATCCACAGTCCAAAGCCCACTTCCAATAGTAACCTCAATAACAGCCCATACATATAATCTCCTTCACATAACAACTTAGCCATCTTTGTTACTTAGAGTGACATAAGTAAGCGAAACACATGCTAACCCTAGCGGTAGCAAAGACACCTTAGCCTTGTAACGAGCACTGAAAGATAACTCACGGCTTCACAAATGCCTAGATAAATCCCATCTAGCGACATAAGTAGAAATCTTCTATATCACTCAGTGCCAACCTCCCCTTATTCTCCAATCTTAAAAAACCAACCTAATCCAAATCCCCAAGGCCACATGCCATAAGTAACGTAAGATACTTAGCAGGATGTGCGTGAAAACCCTACTTTGGCGAGGTCAAGGGGAAATTCTACCAAGCTTCACATATGCCTGGAAAATCACAAGACAGTGACACAAGTGCACAATCACTAGCCTCTAAGCCACGAGGTTTTAAATCCCATCCCAAAAAGACTTACCTCATTAACTTAAAACACCACCATAATCCTACTTGACCCAGTACACATATGTCATGAATAAATAACAACCTCCAAACTACACCCGAACAACTCTACAAAGTCAGTCAATATAACCCATAACATCCAGAGCAAAACCCAACACTCTCAAGGAGTAGTAACTGACCTACTCCCGGCGGGGTCCTTCAAAACCTTATGGGAGAGCTTAACCAACAGGTTGCATTACAAAGATAAGAATTTGTGATTGTTCCTCCTATACTCACTGCTAGCTACAAAAAAAGTAGCGAGTTGCAAGTCCAGGGTCGTTCACAGGGATATTAGAATTCAAATTTTTGCTTTACACAACCCAAAATTGGGCGGCACATCCGATTGTGTGTCGGGAATAGCTAGTATTTTAAATAGGTAATTGGGGGGTTGTGCCTAACAAACTATTAAGCATGCAAACCAGAAAATTAAAACTATGATTAACTAGTCTTGAGGGTATTTGCGTAACATGACCGATTGATGACTTTGATCCTAATTTCTATCACATATAGCCATTTAAACCTATTCTTATGCCTATGTCACATAGTGTGGAGATGGTCTAGAATTCCAATGTCTGTCACACAAAGGTTCATCTACTCTCAAGAATCATCTCACTGCTTCTATAATTAGGTAATGATGGATGATCCCTTACAATACCGCAATTCATTCCATGTCATCTCACTCCCGATGCTAACCCGTTCCCGCATAAAGGATTTCAACTGTGCGTAGGTCGGAACCGTTAGATACGAGAGTGAGGACAATGTGTCCTGAGCACTGCAATATAGACACCAACCCTAGGCCTTGAGAGGCAAGGGAAATAGAATCTTGTGATGACTCTAGGGTTGCCAAGACCCTAGTCGATGCAAACTAGCATGCTTATGTATTGGGGTGAGCTAAGGGTCTCCCCTTGTTAGGAATCAATCTAGCGTTCCTATTATGCAATCACTCACACAACTAGCAAATTAGAATTAGCATCTAATGATCGGGTCAGTACTCTCAAGGTAGCATGAATGCACTCATCCCCTGGTACTCTGGATCCTACACTGGACCTAATCTAACAATCCCAAGATAGCATTTTAGCATAGCACTACATTATACTATGCATATAGTTATAGATGCATCTTAAAGCATAATAAGGCATAAATCATACATGAATGAGAAATATAAATCATACACAAATATTCAAAGGACGCAAAAAATAGGGAAACCTCAAATCTCACAAAACAATAACCAAGTATTGAATACAAATACTTCCCCAAGATAATAACTACTCTATACTAGAAAATCTCATGGATTTAATGTGCATCAATGGTAGAAATGAAGAAATAGAGAAATGAAAGTTACCAAATTGGGATTTCACCTCCTACTCATCAAATCAAGATCCTAAGCACAAATCTATGATGGATAGATCTAAAAGAACCCATGAGAAAGATGAAGAAACTAAGAAAAGTTAATAAAAAAAACTACGGTTTTAGAGGCCCAAATCGGGCTCAAGGGAGAATGGAGGAAGGAGGAAGCTTTTTATAGGTGGAAGAGAGAGAAAAAAGGGAAAAGGGACAAAATGGAAGGAACCGATCGGTTTCATGGTTCAGGGCACAATTTGTGCCAAAGAATCGTGTGATTCTATGCCTAGGACATGTTATGTGTGAATTTGCACGGGTCATGTAATCAGTCCCAGAGAATTAAATGGTCTAGTCTCAGGGGATGGCATGTTCGGATTTGCACGGGTCATGCACCAGCTTTGTCTTTAACTTGTTTACATCGCTACGGGTAACCCGCTGGTCCAATTTGGGAGTTCTTGTAGTCAATTTTATAGCGCTTGAGAAGACGAATACAATGGTTCCACCCACGGAGGATGATTCTTCTCGGATCATTCCCAAAACTTGGTCCCAACTCTCAAATCACTCTTCATCTGCTTCTTTGTCTTCCTTCTTCAACATCTTCTACCTATTTTGCAATTGACCTTCCTTCTTGCGCCATCTTGGAGAATGACCTTCCTTGATCTCCTTTTGAAGTGCTTACAAGCAATCTACATATAAAATCACATAACTAGATCAAGATGCTAGTAAGGATAAAAATTCATTAGGCTCCAATGAGGTTACAAAATTAAGGTTTTAGATAAGAAAACAAACAATGGTTAGCTAAAAACCTTATGATGTAAAACCTATATAAACCTATAAATCTACCCACAAAATATAACAAAAGAGGTGTTAAATGCCTTAGAAAATACATGCATTAGATGTCTCATCAAATCCCCCACACTTAAACCCTTACTTGCCCTCGAGTAAACAAGAACAAGGAAGGACCTAAGCTTAAACTAGCATGCCAAAGTTTTCACAGCATACCTAACATTTCATTCCTAGACTTCTAGCCCCCTAGCTCCTAAGACATAAGAATCACACTCTCATATCCTAAAGACTAAATTATTTTTTTTTACCCTAACTAGTACCATGTTTTGGTCTCTGAGACCAAAACCACGTCCTTTTAGTACCCTACAAATTCAAAACGATTTGTTTGGTCCCCAAGTCAGTTTTCAAGGTGGTTTGCATGTGGTTTTGAGGACCAAGAGATAGTATAAGATAATATGTTAGGGATCAAAAAAACAATTTAGTCTACTTGAAAACCACCCAGAATCTGGTTTGGGAACCAAATAAATTATTTTAAATTTGTTGGGTACTGAAATGACGTGGTATTGGTCTTGGGGACCAAAGGATGGAATTATGTCATATGTTAGGGACCCAAAAAACAATTTAGTTTATCCCAAAATCTAAGATAATCTAAGCAACCAACATACCAATCAAATGTGAGGTATATAACACAAGTGTAAAACTAGCTTATTTTACCCAAGAAGCTGCCAAATACACAGTCCAAGAGAAGCATAAAGTATTTCAATTTCTCTCATTTTCTCACATTTTTCCTAGAAGCCCTCTCAGGTTTTCATCCTAGCTTCACACTTTTTTTTTCTTTTTCAAGCTCAGACTCACCTTTACCACACCATTTGGCCTCTCATTTTTATATAGGTTTCCCTTTCAGGTTTTCAACCTATCTTTACCTCCAAATTTTTCCTAAGTCACTCTTTCGGGTTTTCGATTTAGCTGGGTCATTTTTTTAAAAATGAAAATGCTCTTAAGAGAGCTACTTGGAACATAAAAGAAACTACTAACCATAAGTATCATCTAATTCCCCTCCCCCACACTTAAAGCTTGCATCATCCCCAATGCATGTACACATTCTAGAACACGTGTCAAGGAGTGGAAATGAGAAAATACTCACAATGAGAAATAGACACTAAAATCTACCCTTAGTGGAACAATCATGGAATTTAATGAACAAACTAACATCACCACAATATACTACCTCTAATCTCTAATCAAGAAAGTTCATTCACAACCACTATCATACACCACATATCGAAAGAATTGAGTCTCATTGGAGAGTTACCTTTTAGTTTTGAGTTGTGTGTTTCAAGGGTATGTCGATGAATGGGTTTGAGTGGTAGGGAAGAAATGGTGATGTAGAGGTGGAAGAGTGTATGAGTTTCATGGATCATGCATGTCTACACGCCCTGTGACTTTGGGGTTTGGTTCTTTTCCATGTCCACCATTTTGAACATCACAAACCATGTATGTCTACACAGTTTGCGAGTTGGACTTCTCCTAATCACGCTTGCTCGCTATCCTCCAAAAACCAAATGCTTCCTACAAAACAAACATGCACACCAAGTGTAATAGTGTTCCAAAACCAAAAACTATAATATAAAAACACATGAAAAACAATACATATCTACAATACAAGGAAATGAGACGTATTTTCCTCCCCCACACTTACAACACACATATTCCTCAAATAATAAACATGATATGAAAATTGATAGAGGTAAACAAAAAAATGTTCAATAATCACATTCCAGTGCATTGTTCTCACCTAAATTTCCAACATGCATTTCGAATCAAGCCACTACAAATCCACACTAAACAAGTATCAATCAACATCCACACAAAGAAACAACTAGTGTCCGGCCTAGGTTGTGTATTTGGTGGTGCTTTATGTGGTGGATTGTGGTGGTGTCTAATGATTTTGGGGTTAGAGTGCGAGGATAGAGGTGGGGATTATTTTTTCTTTTCAAAGAAAAACTAACTAAAGTAATTTTAAGACTCGGGTTTCCTTCCTAGAAGCTCATTATATTAAAGGTCGTTGGCACGACCCTAATGTTATCTATATAGTGTAGGTTTGTACCCCACCACTATAAGCAACAAAAAATGAAGGGGTGGGGGTAAGAATCTGCCAAGAGAATGATATAGTAGGGGAAGAGTCAACCCTAAAGGAAATATGTGGTTTGGAAGCTTATCATATTCAATGGGCTTCTCTATGGTTTCCTCTATGGGTTCCGAAAATGTGGTAGTTAGTTCTATAACCCCTTCCTCAACTTCTTCGCTCTCCACAAACCATTCCTCATTCCCTTGGGATTCATTTGTTAAAATTTCAAGTTCAACTAGGGATGATTCATTTTTGTAATACTGGGTTTTTAGTTGGCTCACCATATCCATCATGTTATTCACTTGCCCTTCAACTCTCTCAATGTTTGGGGAGAGTTGAGTTCCCAAATCTCTAATGTCTCTAAGGACTTGTTATCGGAGTAACTCAATACTCTTGGTCATATTAGTTATAGCTTGCAAAAGCTCTCCATACTCCGACATGGGAACTCCAAAGTCCCTAGTGTTACTAAACATTTATGTTGGGAGCAACTCATTAGTTCTAACAAAGTTAGCAACAACTCCCAATACTTCTTCATGCTTGGACTTAGGAAGGATTGGTTATGGGGCATTGTATAGGTTGGTGAAGGCCAACTATCTAACTCAAAGTGTTGGTTTCCCGATGCATCTCCATACCATGAATTCGAGTTACCACTCAACCCCAAATTGGGAGAATCATGGTATGGGTACCATTCTCGATCCCCCTGGCCTTGGGAACCAACAACTCCTACCTCTCTCTCATATTCACTCAACCAAGAGCAAGACTCTGTATGGTGGTCACACTGACATATCCTACAAAGTCTCACTCTTTGAGCCTCTCTTCTCCATATTTTTTATAAAAAAATCTTTTCAATAAGACAAAAACAAAGAAAACACACAAAATTCAGAATCATAGTGTAGGAGTTCTCGGTTGACACAGAGAACTCAAGCAATATCTATTCCGAAAAACAACAAACAAACAAAAAAGACACAAGCAAAAAGACCAAAAACACAATAAGAAAAATAAAGCAAAAACTAATCTACCAACTAGTTATGCTAGATAACAATTAAATTAAACTAGCATAACCGGCGGCGGAACCAAAATTTGACTCGCACCTCACGGGGTCGTTCAGATCCTTGCGGGAGAGATTAAGCCACCGGATGTGTTTCAAATATAAGAACTTGTAATTTTTCTCCCCTACTCACTACTAACACTACAAGAAATTGAACCTACTACTTTTCCCTTTTTACCTCATTTTTTTCCAAAGTAAATGATAAGTTTTTTTCTGCAGTTCTATGATAACCGGTGTAAATACTCATCAAAATCGAGGAAAAAGATATTGTCAATGAAGGTGCGATGTCAAAAATAAGGGTACGACCTAGCAGTAATAATCAATAATGAGAAAATTGACTTTGTAGTTGTAATCAATTAAGCCAAAATTCCCTCAAAGTAAGGGAGCGAGGTTGCATTTTCCAAAATGCGAAGTCGCAATACTTGTGTCTAAATCCATTTACATAAATTAATTCATGCGATGTTGCATGTTAGTCGGTGACATGTTGGTAAACTCAAAATCATGCAGTGCGACTGAAGTGCGATGTCGCACCTATCCATCGCACCTAATAAATCAACGATAGTTAACCAATACAGCTAGAACTTGAAATGTACCACGTAAAGGTTCCATTCAAGTTCAAAATAGCCTTTCTTAAATTTCATCAAGTTACATCGACAATACTAAAGGTAGGTACGTAAGTATATCCAAAACAGGTAATGCTACGTACCATATAACATCCCATCAAATTGAAAATTAAACAAAAGAAATAGAATCCCAATAAAATCCAAACAAAAATTCTTCATCTCTATGAAAAACTAACATATGATCCATGGCCATCAATGGGGTAGTGACTCGGGTGGGATAATATTGTCTGCAGACGAACAACTTCCATCGTCTTGAGAATTAGCCTGCGACTCTTTGGTGGAAGACTCGCTATCACTGGTGCTAGACTCTCCTTCATCATCTGTGGTATCTAGCCCATCCTCTTCAACCCCAAGCCTCTCATCCCCAGGTTCATTGATCGCATCAGCAATCATTGACTTCAGTCTTGCCAATTCTTCCATAAGATTATGCACATTGTGTTTCGTGCTCTGTGCCAGGGCTTTGGTCTCGACCACGTCCTTCAGGAGGATGCTCCAGGCCTTTTGTGTAAGTCCAGTGGGATAAGAAATTAGTTACATTAAATTAAAATGTTAAACTTTTTATTAATAATTATTTGGAATAACCAAAAAACCTATAAACATTTATACCTATTCGCTGGGTAGGAATAATGGTGGGGGAAGCATCCATAGTTGTGGAAGCCGATGGAATCGCCTCGAGCCTGGATGTGGGAGGCACATCCATATCCCTTTTGGGAACACTGCGATCAATCTATTTCCTCGCCTCCCAAACCCAATGCTTCAGCTCGAAGTAGTTTACATCGTAGTGCTTAGGTTGGATCTTCATTTTCGATTTGATGGGAACCTTCTTCTTCTCAAGAATGGCAGTGATGACATTGACGTAGGGGAGTGTCTAACTCTTTGTGGCAATGGTCACTAGGTGCATCTTTTGGATGATGGTGTACCCGAGGTCGACCACCTTCTTCTCCGCAAGGTGGTAGTACATGACGGTCCTGTTGATCGTGCACTTTATGGGATGTCCAGCATGGATAAGTACTTGTACAATTATATTAAACATCCTTCTCTCCTAAAGGTTGAGAACACCAAGATTGATTTGCTTTATTGGGATGGGCCCATTCCCTACTTCAACTATGAAGAACTTCACCACAATTTGGTTGGGGTCAAGTGCCCTGGATGGGTCATTCTCGTTGACCCGTGGAGGTCAATTTTCTGGACAGTACAACTATAGAGGCTTAACCTTCGGCTAATCCTCCCCACTGATTATGCACCCAATCACCTGATTGATGAACCATGTCGTCATCTCCATGTCTATCTTGTTCACTCTTGTCTTGTAGATGGTATTCTATTCCTTAGTGAAATTGGCGTAGAACTCCTTGACCTCCTTATCATACATCAGTTTATCCAAGCATATCAAACTCTTCATTCTTGGCAGTTTGAAGGGTTCGAGGAAAACATCAAGGTGAAGTTGCTCCACATCCTCGGGCTTCATCACCTTGATCTCCTTTATCATTTGGCCCTGAATCTTTTTGAAACACTTCTCTACCTCTTCTTTAACGAAGCGTATTTTGTCCCATGTTGGTGATGGAGGGGTGGTCGTTGTCTTTGTCTTCTTGGTGCGTGATGGACCTACTCCCGTGGTGTCTTCTCTTTTCCTCCTGGCTATCTGCTTCATTCAAGGCATCTGAGAAACAAAGAAACGTAGAACAGTGAGTGAAATAGTCAAGAACCCAATACTGTTAATGTGCTTTGGCCGAATTCAAATCCATGTGATAGACACTTTAGCTAGACCGACGTGACCTTTACAAATTTTCAGATACATGTGTTGAATGTGTGATGTTACAGGCTACTCGACTAAGCTAAAACAGTATGTGACTGGAACAGGAATGATCCTAAAACACCTATAATCTCAACTAACATCAACATCACAAAGTAAACAGCTAACATGCCATGATTGTAAAACCAAACAATGGGAAACAAAAGAAGTATATGAAACCCAAACAACCAACATTAAGCTTGATTAGAAAATCATTACCTTAGTTAGGGTTTCTTGCTCTTCCCCTTTGAAGAAATCTACCAATGTACTACGTCCAAAGCAATTGAATGTGTTTTGGGGCTATAGTGATATGAGACCAAGGTTTTGCGTTCAGTGTTGAATGTTTTCTGACCATTTCTCTCAGGTGGGAGGTTTTGGTACAATGTCATCGGTTGGAAATGCAAAAGGGGAGGGTGGTCAGCTATTTATATACCCGCAGTGAAACGCTGCCATTTAATCACAGGTGCGATGTCACAGGCTATGTCGCAAAGAAAAACTGATACAAGAAATAAGTGCGACGTCGTTGTTTGTGGATTTGGGACCACATATAAGATTGGGCCCAAACATTATAAATTTGGGCCTTGACCAGAGGTAATCAAATCGACATAAGTCGATGTCGTGAAACAAATATATCAATCTGAGAGGGATCCAAATCATGCCCGACATTGCTTATAATAAACAATAGGCCGTATTAGAGTAGCAACCCAATCCAAAAAATAACTACGGCCCTGGTCAGCGGTGGACTAAAACAATAAATGCACGATGTCACATCAATGATGTCGTCACCAATTATGACTGAAAACAAAGCGACGTCACAACAATGGATTGCGGGCCTAGTAGTCCAAAATTCATAGTCTAGGTTTTTTATGAAATATAAAAGTAATAAAATTTCGTCCATCAAATTCCATCACCATGTTCAAATTTGACCATGAACGCATCACCAAAATGTGCACAAATTATTCACGGACAGTACATTACGAAACTCTGGGGATATTACACTATGGCTCAAACTTCCTTGCATGTCACTACGCTTAAGAGACATGCACCTGAACAAAATGACAAATGTTTCATATGGAAATTATGCGTACTGTCTTACAGGCACTCAAACCAAGATAATCGTCCAATTTTTTCTATAGTATTCCATAATACACTTATGATAAGCATTATGGGAACGATAAGTTCCACCACATAAAATCACATGAAATTTCATATTCTAGGTTTTTTATGAAATATAAAAGTAATAAAAATTCATCCTTTAAATTTTACAAAGCTCCAGTACATGATCTAGAATAAATTGTAGATGATTACTTAAAAGTATACGAGTGTCAGTCGTAAGAACTTGTGAAATTCTATGTGATATAAGACCAATTTCTTTATTACTCTTGATTACTATAAGTTTGTCTATATATGGATGACAAAGCTTCTTTTCGGGACGATCAGAATCAAGTTTGGGACAACCAGTTCTCTTTTTTATTTTGGTACTTAGGTCCCTCCAAGAGAGTGGGAGATGTTGAAATGCAAAATTGGAGATATGCTTATGTAATTCACACTGTCACGACCACCATGTTTGAATTTTTCCATGAACGCATCACAGGAATGGGCACAAATTATTCATGGATAGTACGTTACGAAACTCAGGAGAAATTATACTCTGGCCCAAACTTCCTTGCATGTCATTACGCTTAAGAGACATGCAACTGAACAAAACAAAAAATGTTTCATGTGGAAGTTAGGCGTACTGTCTTACAGGCAAGCGAACTTGGGTAATTTTCTAATTTTTTATAGTATTCCATTAATATACTTACGATAAGCATTATGAAACGATAATTTCCGCCACATAAAATCACATGAAATTTCATATTCTAGGTTTTTTTATGAAATATAAAAGTAATAGAATTCCGTCCTTTAAATTTTACAAAGCGTCAGTACATGGTCTAGAGTAAATTGTAGATGAATACTTAAAAGTATACGAGAGTCAGTAGTAAGAACCTATGGAAGTCTATGTGGAATAAGACTAGTTTCTTTATTACTCTCGGTTATCATAAGTTTGACTATATATGGATGACAAAGCTTCTTTTCGGGATGATCATAATCAAGTATGGGATAGCCAGTTCTCTTCTTTATTTTTGCACTTAGGTACCTCCAAGAATGTGGGAGATGTCGAAATGCAAAATTGGAGATAACATTTTTTTATTCAAATTTTGACGACGATGTTCTTCCGATTTGGACATAAAAGGGTCGACAGAAGGGCCCAGAACCTTTAAGCAGAGAATTTAACGACAATTTTTGAATATTAGACTATGGTCACATATACGTCGCCGCACCTATGTCACATGTAACAAAACATATACATAATATTGAGCAACGTTGCTCAATTTGAAATTTCTAGCGAGAACCAAAAATTTCAAACGAAAATTTGAAATAAAAATTCCCCCTAACCCTATTTCATGTAAATAACTATCACCACTAACACCCATTTTCATCTCCAATATAAATCCCACAAACCCACCTTATTCATTCACACCATTACAACAATGAAAGGGCTCAATCAAATTGCTTCCCTAAACCATCAACAAGTATCCAAGGATGGAGCATTTCTAGGTTCAAATTAATTGAGGTACTTTTCCATCTTTTACATGTTCATTTAGCAATTTTGTTACCATATACCTTCTATATGTTTTTTTCCTCATTCATCAAAGATCGAAGATTTTCATGAAGGATGAATCATTGTGTTACATGTTGTATATTGTATGTTGTTTTTGTTCTAATATGATGCCATGTTTGTAAAGAGTAAGAAAAAAGGCCTAGATTCGGATGAACACAGTATGAATGTGCGACGTCAGTCATAGTGAATCACTTCAAACGATATGGTACCGAATAAGGATTGGTGTTGCATAGGTCAAGGAAGTGTTGAGTTTAGCAATATCTATGAATATCTTATTTCTCTTTTAACTTAGTCTTTGCGACATCGGTTTTTAAGAGTGCGACGTCGCTCTCATTCAGATCAGTTACTATCCCCATATTGAGAATAATGTTGTCTACGTATGACTATATTATGTGTATGTTTTTAGTACTACCCAATTGTAACATAAATTTTGTTTCCTGTACATTGGTTGTAATAGGATCAAAGTGAGTTATCGATGGACTTCTAGCATTTAGATGTACGGAGATGTCTTTTCATTGGTCGCCTAAAAATCTGAATGTCGTACAATGTAGAAAATGGAGGTTAAATACAATTAATGTTTCAATTTTATATCAACCTTATGTATTTTAATATATTGTTACATTTATTTGTAATGTATGTCATAATTTTATTGGTTCTAATTAACATGTCAATCATTCCCACAATAATTGAACAACAATTGAGTGTTGAATGATGTTTAACCATTTCTCGATTTATCACATTTTAAATAAAATGTAATGACTATCGATGACCGAGTGGTTACATCATCGAATATTTAATATTTTACGAGAAATGAGAGTTGACCAACTAAACTACGACTTCGCATAAACAAGTTCCAAAATGACAAATTAACAACGTCGTATATATCGGTGGTTTTTTTTTGCGACGCCTGCCACTCAAAATGACACCATTTTTAACAGGGTTCCACGTCAACTGGCACACGAAGTGGGTCTCTCACCATGTGCAATATAGTTTCCCATCGCCCATGACATTGCTCATATTATGAGCGACATTATTATTTGTGATATTTCCGCACTTCCTCTCCCATAGGCTATGGTTTATGTTGCATGTTTTATGATGCTGACATCAATTGCAACGATGTCCCAGCTGGGGTTTCCTGTCGTTGGCTTTCTAGCATGGAGTGACGTCGATCGCAATTCCTACCGACATCGGTCCAAAACCGAGGTACAAGGTAATATTTACCTCTGTTTCAAACGAGGTAAGAGATGTAATTTTTACTTCGGATGTATTTACCTCATTTTTTATGGACTAAAAACTGAGGTAAAAGGTCTCGTAGAATTAAGGTAAAGGGTCTTATTTCTTATAGTGTAACTACAACAAAGTAGCTAGTGGTAAGCCCGGGTTGTCCATGGAGATACTAGAATTCAAAAGTAAGCTTTACTCAACCCACATCCAGGCTTCACTTCGATTCTGTATCAGGAATAGCTAGTTCTTTAAAAAGGTAATTGGGGGGGGTTGTGTCTAACAAACTACTGAGCATGCAAACAACAAGATTAAAACTATGATTAAGTAGTCTTGGGGGTATTTGTGTAACATGGCGGATCAATGACTTTGATAAGAAATTCTATCACATATAACCATATAAAACTTAATCTCTTGCCTATGTCACATAGTGTGGATGTGGCCGAGAATCACAATACGTGTCACACAAAGGTTCGTCTCACCTCAAGAAACCATCTCACCACCTCCGTAATTAGGGAATGCACGTTTGTCCCTTACAACACCACAATTCATTCCCCTTCATCTCACTCTCGATGCTAACGCTCCCCCGGTTAAAGGATTTCAGGCTTGCGTATATTGCAACTGTTAGATATGAGAAGGAGGACAATACGTCCTGGGCACTCCACTATGGACACCAACCATAGGCTAAGTAAGGCAAAGGAATTGGCCTCTCATGATGACTCTAGGGTTGTCATGACCCTAGTCACTACAAACTAGCATGCTTTATCATTGGGGTAAGCCAAGGGTTACCCCTCGCTAAGAATCAATCTAGCGCTCATAATGATCGGGTTGGTAGTTTCAAGGTAGCATGAATGTACTCATCTCCCTGGTACTCTTGAGCCTACATTAGACCTAATCTAACACTCCCAAGATAGCATTTTAGCCTAGCACTATACTATGCATAGAACTATGGATGCATCATAAAGCATAACAAGGCATAAATCATACATGAATGAGAAATACAAATCATACACAAATATTCAAAGGACATAGATAATAGGGAAATAAAAAATCTCACATAATCATAATCAAGTATTGAACACGGATACTACCCCAAGATAAAACTACTCTAGACTAGCTAATCTCGTGGATCAATATACATCAATGGTAGAAATGAAGAAATAGAGAAATGAAAGTTACCAAATTGGGATCTCACCTCCTACTTATCAAATCAATATCTTAAGCAAAAATCTATGATGGATTATGAAAACCCATCATAGATCTAAAAGAACCCATGAGAAATATGAAGAAACTAAGAAAAGAAAATTAAAAAAACTAGGGTTTTGGAGGCCCAAATTGAGCTCAATGGGGAATGGAGGAAGGAGGAGGCTTTTTATAGGCGGAAGAGAGAGAAAAAGGAAAAAGGGATAAAAGGGAAGGAACCGATCGTTTCTTTGGTTCAGGGCACAGTCTGTGCTAAAGAACTGTGCAGTTCTATACCTAGGACATGTCTCGTGCAGATTTGCAATCAGTCATAAGGAACCGATTGGTTCTATAGTCACGGGGAACAGTGCGTTCAGATTTGCGCGGGTCATGCATCAGCTTTTTCTTCAACTTGTTTGCGTGTTACGAGTGAACCAGTGATTTGATTTGGGAGTTCTTATAGTCAATTTTATAGCACTCGAGAAGACAAATCTATGTTTAAACCCATGGAGGATGATTATTCATGGATTGTTCCTGAAACTCGGTTCTAACTCCCGGATCACTCTTCATCCGCTTCTTTGTCTTCCTTCTTCAACATCTTCTACCAATTTTGCAATTGGCCTTCCTTCTTCTAATTTTTTTTAAATGGCCTTCCTTGATCTCCTTCTGAAGTTCTTACAAACAATATACAAATAAGGTTAAAAAACAAGATCTAGATGCTCGTAAGGACAAAAATCCATTAGTCTCCTATTATTCTACAAAACGAAGGTTTTAGATAAGAAAACCAACAATGGTCATCTAAAATTCCGGATGCTGTAAAACCTATCTAAACCTAGCAATCTACCCACAAAATACAAAAAAAAGTGATGTTATATGCCTTAGAAAATATATGCATTTAACGTCTCATCAGTAACCCTAATAGGAATAAAACCCACTAAGAATAACAAATATTGCAAAAACCCTTAAGAAGATGCCAACTACGGCCTTGTAAACATACTATTGAAAACATACAATGAACAAACACACAGACACATCTTAACAAAAAAGACATTGATTAAAACATCAACGCCTACTGGCTAACATCCCCAAAATACAAAAAAACCAAAAACAACAGTTATTAAACTTCTAGCCCACTTCCCGACTCAGTGGAAACATTGTTAAACATTTCTGCACTACTGACTTTAGGCTCACTGGTATAACCAAATGTATCAGAAGGCTGATCAGGTTGTTGCGGAGTCTAACCAATCATATTGGTCGGGCTATCCCCTTCCTAACCACCTCCTCGTGATACTTATCAATTTCGCATTTTGAAAACTTGTCCAGCGAAGGCAGCGAGGTAATCTTTTCCAATTACTCAACAAGCAGGAAGAGGTGTCCAATATATACAACCTTTCGAGCAACCTCATCCAACTTCCACTTAGCATCCACAAAAAAATTGGTAATAGTGTCAGCATCATCCAACCCCTCAATAGCTAAGTCAGGGTTCTTGGCACGTATGTTTCCCCACGCACGTCACCACTCCACATCCGCAATATTAACATTCATTTTAATGAAAAAGCTCTAAAAACCCTTCATTTTTATAAACTTGTTCACCAAAACCCGAGGATATCTCAGATCAGCGGCACCTCCGGTCCCCAACTCAGCAGCGCGTTCACCCCATCCTCCTCTTCACTTAAACTTCATGCTTTAGCCACTGCTATTCAAGCTTAGTGTGATTCTCTTCTAATCACTTCAACTCCCCTTCTAACATAGAAACTTGCTCATGCAAGCCCTTCATCACCTTAAAAAAGCTATACGCACATTCAGCCATGCTTGTACTTGCACCAGCCAACTATAAACCTAAAAAACCCACTGTTCAAAAACATTACACCCACGATGAAAGATTAAAATAAATATTAAAATTGTGGTCCTACCTCAGCCACAAAGCCAAAAAAGACAATAGGGTCCTACGAGTTCACTGGAGCCAAGCCAGTAGGAACGAGCATTCCCTAACCTTATCATAATTCCCACCTTTCATATCCACGGGAAAAAGAGAGGAAACCTCCTCACCTCTACGCTTAGAGCCCATACACAGAAACCTTTCTGACAATCTATAGGGTAACATCAACCTTGCAGAATTCCCATTGGTTCTTTACTTCTTCCTTGACCGAGCACTCATTTAAGAATTGATGTACTGCCTCTCAGTTTTCTCCCCGCTGTTGTTAGGACCCGGAGGGTTAACAATCCCATCCCTACACATAGAATAATACCTTTAGCGAAAAACATACAATAAGCTCAACGAACATGATAAATAGAAATAAACACACGGGGGATATAATGACATGAAAAGCTACAACATTGCTTCCTCCTCGTCCTTATTATGCGTGGTCAAATCTATCACAATCATGCTCTTCTTTGTAAACTTCACTATCTTATCAGATTGACTATCAAAGGGAACAAAAAAGTTCCACGTAAGCATTGACTTACCTCCACACATTTAACATAAAATACCTCTCATTCCACAACTGGCAATTACTGGGAAAAGCCTGAATAGGGTGAATCTCAAGAATACTAGGATACAATGTAAAAATCCCATTTTTACCTGCATTTGGCAGATGATAGAACTCTATATCGCTAACCTTCACCAACCTTCAGTTCTTCTAATGCACTCTCAGTCATAACACTATCTTTATCTTCAATATTCTGACCATCCCCCTCCCCAACCACTCTTTTTCCCCAACCACTTCTTCCCCGATGATTGCATCATCCGCAGAAAGCAAGCCATCATGCGTCACCCCCACTATCACCCACGTTAAGTTAGGAAACAGAGGACGAGGATTCGAAATGAACAACCACCATATTTTCAAAAATAAGAAAGGCAAGACCAAAATATTACCTTCAATCAACGAAATCCCTATGGAACATCCACACAAAGTCCCCTAATGCTTCTGCAAACCAAATGAAAAGGTATGTTCTACTAATAAGTCCTCGGGCCTTTATACAGACATAAAATAAGCCAACACAAAAAGTGGAGCTTTAAAATTGCACCTTTTCGAGGCAATAAGTAACTTCTATCAATTATGAATAGGATCCATCACTTGTTAAATGTGCTTTGATATTATTATCATGCCATTACGCCTACGTGTGAATCTTACCCTTGATCTTTAGGACATCATCTCCTATTCCCCAAAGTCAAGGGGATACTAATCGACTAGAAAAAATAATTCTTACCCACAAAGTCATAAATAGCTTCGTGCCAACTCCACCATTTTTAATCAAACCCAAACAATATATATTTTGCCTCCAGAATTGTCCAAAAAAACATTTTTAGGCTTAATTAAAAATCTTTAAAACTACATTTTATAACTTCTCGGATGGGGAGCTTATGGTATATACCTAGTTCATGAAACCTTAAACATAAGACCCGGCTCGCTCAACAGTCGGGAGGGAGCCAACTTCCAGAAGAAAATGTAGAAGTGCTATTCGCCATAATACCCTCTACTAGACATGATCTTGTAGAAGTGAGCACACAACACATGCCACGAATGTACGAAATACTGGTCTATAGTAAGTAATTGTCAGCATACTACACCTCAAAAAACCTCTTACACTAACTTGGGCATTTGAGTTTCTCCCCAGTAGCCTTCCTGAGGACTCTCTTGAAAGCACCTAGAAGAGTGGAACTCATGGGTTATATCATCAATTGGAAGGATTTCCCATGCATCAGTGCTAATCGAGTAATAAATGTTATAAATAGGATCATGAAAGATAGGTCCTAAAATACGGTCATTAAAGAAAAATCATGCTATGTTCTTCCAGGTGAACCCCAAAACAAGCGTTTACAACCTGACAAGACAACCACCTTTTCAAATGTAAATGTCATTTCCAACGAAAGAGCTCACTCATATCCTATGGACATATCTGCCACTGTTGGTAATTTTTATGTCAAAAGAGTGTTCCTCGATTATGGCATTTAGGTCTAAGTGATGTTCACTAGTTTCTTTTTCTTCGGTCAGTTGGATATTGGTAGGCATAACTTACATGAGATAACTTCACCACTTTTTGGGTAAACAAGAAATACGGTCAATCCCCTACGGATAATCACATTGCTAATTTGAGTGGTTGATGAGGACAAGGGAGTCAAGATCCAGTGAAGCTTCGATGTCATCAATGCCCAATCTTCTTTCATTATGATTCTGGGGAGTTCATGGAAGTGTGAGGCAAAATCAGGTTGGTCACCAGACCACCTGGTGATGAAGTTCCTTATAGATAAAGGAGTAGCAACCCTCAGGGGGACCAAGCACTGGCTAAAAGTTGCATGTTCACGACCTTAAAAGAAGCTAGGAAACAGGAGGATATAGCCTCGTTCATGGGGAAATTGGCCTTACAGGTACCGAGCAATTTCCTATTCAATCTTCAGCAACTTTAGCTATAGAAATATGATCCCAAAGTGTACTAGGGACAACCTGAAGATCCTACTTGATGAATATAGCGATGTTTTCTCATGAAGTACCTTGACCTTACATGAGTACCCAAAAATCTAGTAATGTTCCCGCGAGCATTGTTGACAACTCATGGATAAAAATAAAAGATGATTTATATAAAACTCCATAATTTACTCCTATTACCAGGAATAGTAGATAGTTGTAAGACCGAGTGTCGTCCACATAGGTCAATGATTTAAAAGGTAGCTTAACAAAATTGTACACATGAGCATCACCAAGTGCGTGTGTGTAGGTAACCGAGAGGGTGTGGGCTTTTGAGGGAATAATCTACCAACTAAATAATATAAAAAACTAAATATCCATATAAGGATGATATAAACAAGCCTTGGGGGCATTTTCACAACATAAATAACACTAAGATTCAATCCTCGGTTCCTATTCACATAAGAGAGATTATTCATAATTCATGCTTAATCACACGATGGGGAAAGGTTGATTAATAGGGAACTCTCACGATGACTAATATCATAGTTACTTCCAAACCACTAAACCGCCACCTGGTTTCTATCGCACCGCCTCCACCTGGCCACCCCCACCCCCACCCCTAGCCCACCACCCCCACCTCTAGCCCACCAGTCACCCAGCCCCGCCGCGATGCCACCTTGCCCTGCCGTGATGCCACCCCGACAAAACCCTAGCCCGGCCATTGTAAATCCTTGTCGCAATGCCATCTAGCCCCCGATGAAACCCTAGCCCACCCACCACCCAGCCCCTGACAAAGCCCTAGCCCACCCATCACCTAGCCCCCAATAAAACCCCAGCCCAACCACCTCCAGCCCCCGCAAAGCCCAGCCCGGCGAAGGGAATCGAAGAATGGAGAAGATGAAGATGTGGAGAAGGTGAAAAGAAAGAAAATCAGAGAATATAAAAATGAAGACACAAAAGATGAGTTTAGGGTTATAATAGTGGTTTAGTTTTGCTTACTATTTTTTCAGAGGGCCGAAAAGGTCTTTTCATGGAATTTGGGTTAAAGGTTACTGGAATGGGTTCATTTTCACTTACACTTACTATCTAGGGTTATATTTGTACTTTCAGTTATCAAAAGGTTATTGGCACTTATGTGAATTAAGTAGGGTTATAAAAAATACTTTTATACACAAATATAACCCTATATACTTGAGTAAGTGCCCATATAACCCCCAGATAATTGAAACTATAAAAACACCCTAACTAGTTGATGAAAGTGCCAATATAACACTAAGACACCATTTCCAAATTTGAACGACGTTGGCTGCATATAAAATGACCAAAATACTCTTTGGTATAAAACCTAATAGTGTTTGAACAACTTTTCCCTCAAACCACCACCATACTACTGTCATGTTGCAGCCACGCTGCCTCCACCTGGCCACCACCCCCACCCCCTAGCCCACCCGCCACCCATCCCTAACATGATGCCACATTTCCCTGTCGCGACACTACCTAGCCCCGATAAAACATTATCCCACCCACCACCTAGCCCTACCGCGATGCCACCTAACCCCCAATCCAGCCCTGCCACGACTAGGGATGACAATGGGGCAGGGCGAGTAAGGATTATGGTATATTTATACCCATGCCCGCCAAAAACATTCCATACCCATACCCGCCCCACCACCTGTGGCGGGTACAAGTTTAAAATCCATCCTTGCTCCATCGGGTATTGTACAAAATTCATACACACCTTATCACCCACTTAGGTTTCCCTACCAACTTCATACTCATTTTACTCATCTCACTCATATCTACTAAAATAGCTAAAATTTACTTTTCTTATAGTAACTTATATATTTAAATTAAATAAATATATTTACATGAAAATATTATATGTAAGATATGTGTAATATGAATAAAGAATAACTTATTTTATATTGAATTGGTGGATATATAACGGGTTTAGTTGGGCAGGCAGGTATGAACTAATATCCACGCCCGACCCACTACCTATAATGGGTATGATTTTCATACCCATACCCGCCCATCCCCACCAAAACTACCTCTATATGCATCTCATTAGGCGAATGTGGGACAGAACTCTACCTATATCTGCCTCATTGCTATCCCTAGCCGCGATGCCTTCCATCTCCACCGGAGCCCAGCTGGCGGAAGGAATCAGAGAATGGAGAAGATGAAAATGTGGAGAAGGTGAAGATGAAAAGAATTGGAGAGGGTGAAAATGAAGATGGAGATGGTGGGTTTAGGGGTATAATAGTAATTTAATTTTTTTACAGTTTTTTAAGAGGGGCAAAAATGTCTTTTCATAGAATTCCAGCTAAAAGTTGCCGGAATGGGTTCGTTAGCACTTACACTTACAATCTAGGGTTATATTTGCACTTCTAATTATCAAAATATTTTATTGACACTTATGTGAATCAGGTAGGGTTATAAAGGCACTTTTATATACAAATATAACCCTATATACTTGAGTAAGTGCCAATATAAACCCTAAGATAATTGAAACCACAAAAACAACCCTAACTAGTTGATGAAAGTGTCAATATAACTCTAAGACTCCATTTTCTGGCTTTGACCGATGTTGACTGCACATAAAATAAACAAAATGCCTTTTGGCCTAAAACCTAAAAGTGTTAGGACAATTTTGCCCTCATGGCACCATCAGGTTGCTGTTGCGCCACCTCCACCTGGCCACCACCCCTACCCAAAGCCCTCCTACCACCCAGCCTTCCCGCGATGCCACATTGCCCGCTGTGACTCTACCTAGTCCAGACGAAACCCTAGCCAACTCGCTGTGAAGCCTCTCAGCCCCTGACAAAACCATGACCCACCCATCACCCTGTCCCAAATGAATCCCTAGCCCACCCACCACCCAACTCGCCGCGATGCCACCTTGCCTCGGTGGAGTCTAGTCTAGCGGAGGGAATCGGGGCACCCAACCCCGGCAGAGGGAATCAGGTAATGGAGAAGATAAAGACGCGGAGAAGGTGAAAATGAAGAGAATCAAAAAAGATGAAAATGAAGGTGGAGAAGATGAGTTTGGGGGTATAATAGTAGTTCAATTTTGTTTTCAGCTTATTTTGGAGGGGCAAAATTTCTTTCATGGAATTCCAGCTAAAAGTTGGCAGAATGAGTTCCTTTCCAATTACACCTACTATCTAGGGTTATATTTTCACTTTAAATTATCAAAATGTTATATTGGCACATATGTGAATTAGGTAAGGTTGTAAAAGCACTTTTCTCCTTTATCTTTTAGTAGATATCAGAAGGAATTTATTTTTTTTATTTTTTGATTGAGTGATTGATTCTAGCAAGAAAAATATGAAAAAATTATCAATTTTTCTGGTCCATCTCGAAAGTCCACACATCACACGGGCTGGACCCGGTTAACCTAAAACAACTGATGTGAAACTTTTCCACACTACATCCCAAGAGTTGGAGGGCTTCAACATAAATTAGGTAAGCCAGCTCACAAACTAACCCGACTTGAATATATTAGACCTAGGGTTTTTCAACAGCATTCAAACCCTTCAGCATGAAACTCCTAGAACAACACTAGACGGTCTACTACAAGCAATGTACTCAGCATTCGAAAGAGAAGATCCAAATACACTAAACAAAGTCTTTTTGACACATCAAGCATCTATGATAGAGATAATAAAGAAAAAGGGATGCAACAACTACAAGATGTCGGTGGATGCACTTTCAACAACTCAATCACAAAAGATGCACTTTCAAGGGATAATGAACTACCTAGAATGATGTCGGTGGATGAATTAGATGTAAGGGAAGCAATAGAACATCTAATAACCATTCAAGACACAGAGGAGGTCAAAGGAATAAGGCATGCTTTAGGCTATAAGGGATGGGGAAATGAAACTTCATTTTGAAGGGGTTAGGCTAGTGGCTATCTTTTGAAGTCCCGGAAACTTGTTTTTTGTGTGTCAAACAAGTTTCTTTTGTAACCCCTTTTAATTAATGATAAAATTAGTTTCAGAAACCAGCAAACCAAAGCAGAATCAATTAGGACATAACATGAATGAGAATGAACAAGTATCTTAACACTTCAAGAATCTAAGTCAAAGCTTTTCCACACTCAGGCCTAATCGAAGTATGCATAACACAACTAGAATAGAACCAGCATTCATAAGCACTAACGAATGAAGATCATAACCAACAAACACAAGCACTAAGGCATGAATAATAGAGCCATCAAACATAATAACTAAGGCATGAGTAACAGAACCAGCAAACATAAGCACTAAGGTATGAAGATCGGAACCAGCAAACACAAGCACTAAGGCATGAATAATAGAACCAGCAAACAAAATCACTAATGCATGAATAACAGAACTAGAAAACATAAACACTAAGGCATGAAGAACAGAACTACAAAATACAAGCACTTAGGCATGAAGAACAAAACCAGCAAACATAAGCACTAAGGCATAAACACACTCCCTTGTTTATTTCATTATTATGGGAATAGAAAAATCCCATCACTGGTAGTGGAATTAATTCTCTGATTATTTTAACTTTTCAATTGATCCTTTGTCACCTGCATGAGACAAAAAATGAACATGTTAGATAAAAAAAAACTTAAAACATTTAAAAATAGAGAAAATAAAAACTATCCAATTTAGTGGGCTTAGCTTTTATTTTCTAGATTTTTCATGATTCTCACGCTTCATAGCTCTGCAGAGAATCCCTCGCAGATCTGGGATATAAATCTCATGTGCATGAAAAACAGTGTCAATACGGTCAATACTCAAAGGCTCGGGTGGCTTGGGCATATGGTCAACAGGTGACCGGGATATGGGTTGGATCAGTGGCGAGCATGGGATGTAACACCCGTCGAAGGAGCCCACTGACTCAACAACAAACTGACGTCGTGGTGATGTGTTCATTTTATATGGTTATTTTGTGACCTTTTGGACTTATTTTGGTATGCTTTTGTTCTCTAGATTCTCTATTTTGCCTTGAAATTCTCTTAGGAGAGTTAGGAGCGACTTTTGCGCTCTTATTACTTTTCTAGGGAACTTTGTGTGACAGGCAATTGATTGAATATTTGAAGACCATGAAGACTTGAAGACTTGAAGAAGAAATGGTGACAACTTGGACAAGAAGAAGAAGGCAATGAAGAGCAGCCATCCATGTCTATCGTGAGTCATGATGCATGTGTCGCAAGTCGCAACAGCCGGCTGTCCAGAATTACCTTTTTGACTTTTTGTACTATAGATAGCACCTTATTCTCTCTCCTTCACAAACTTTTCTCTGCCCAATTTCTGCTACTTCAAAACCCTAGGTTCTCTAATTTTTCGTCTTATTTTCATCTTAGATAATGTTTGAATTGTTGTTGATGTTTAGTGTGAATTCTAGTTTATTCTTGGGGGTAATTGATTAAGGCTTCCAAGCCCATGTCTTCAGAACTTTTTCTACCTATTTAATGCTTTTGTTATTGTGAATTTATGATCTTTTAATGTGGGTTTTTGATATCATTAATGTTGTTGGAAGTTTGAGAATATGAAATGCTTGTAGGATTACTTGTTAGGGTTGGGAAAAGGTAGCTAAATTTCCCCTCTTTTGATATGGAATCCAAAAGCAGGAGCTAGAGCTTCTAATTGGGTTGATGTTGTGATAATTTCTAGATAAATGTGATGATGTTGATCATGTTTATTTAAGGTAGCAAATAGAAGAGGTTTATGAATGTTGAACATTCTTGACTAATCTTAGTAAATGCATAAATTGGCTCAATGCTTAGACATTTGCATTAGTTTTTATAAGTGTTACCTTGTTGATTCTTTGTACTCAAGGTCATTAATGGGGTATCTTTAGTTGTTTCTCGGCTAAAGGGGCCATTAGTGAGGTTTACTAAGACATGTCAAATTCACTCTTGTAAACTACTATCAAAGAAGGATATAATATTTATCTTCACAAGAAGTAGCGAAAGTAGTGAATAGGTTGTAGATTCAAGGATAGATAAGAGGCTTGGAAGTAGAAATCAATTGTGCGTAACTTGTGATTTACTCTCTTTCTATTAGCTTGTTGTATGATTAGCATCGTTACCTTACTTTACTAGTTTTCTTTTCTTTAAATTTATAACTTAGAAAAACCAACCACCCCCTCCTCTTTACTTGATTTTATATATCTATGTATATCTTTATCTAGTCTAGTATCCACCTTATATGCATGGACCCTTCGAAAAACCCCTCTTTCTCGTGGACGACACCGATTTGCCACTATCTACTTAATTATAGTTAGGAGGAAATTTAGGGCTTATAAATTTTATATTTGAGAGGTACGGCAACGACCTCTCACATGGCCCCCCAAACCGACCGATTCCTGAGTTTTTCACTGGCTAGGAAAATGACTCGGCAGTGTCAGCTACTACAGGAATGCAGTCGCAGTAACTGCATGGAGCGGGTAAGGCCAAATATGAAGTTTGATAGGGTTTCCCCTTACCCGCGGAGGTGTAACTACCTTCGGCCAGCTCAATAACGTTTGTCAAAGCCTGCAAAGTACCAGGCCTCACCACTCTTGTGGTCACTAGTTGAGCGTCAATATTGTAAAGGGTGTGTACATCATTTGCCGGTGAACATGTGATGAGACGTGATTTTGATGTTTTCTTAGTACAATTAACATCCATTTTTAGCTTGTTTTGTTGGTGGTTAGTTATATTATTAGGTTTTTTTACAAATTAGGGGTTTATAATCACATTGAGTGGTTATTTTCCCTAAATTCCCTAGTTTGTAAGAATATGGTGTGTAACGTGTTCTACCTTTATGATTTGGTCGATTCCTGTGTATTTTGTGAGCTTATTTGGAGACCATTGTTAAGAAGATCATTCGTAAGTATGGTAGAAGATTGAAGAAGTCCATTGATAAGAATGGTAGAAGAAGGAAGGCAATTACAAAGTGGTAGAAGATAAAGTGAAAAGGGAAAGAAAAGTAGAGGGTGAAGAATGATCTATGTTTTGAAGTCGGGTTCTGAGAATGATCCAAGAAATAATTGTATTCATAGATAGCATCATTGGATTTTTTTTGAGAGCACTATAAAAAAGACTATAAGAACTCCCGAAACTGATCAACGATTCACACAGGGGAAGCAAAACAAAAAGAGTTGAATGCTGGACTGCACTATGTCGCGAGTCGCGGGGGAATTATCATTGGTTGCAAAAATCACCCTGCAACTTTCTTTTTACTCCCTTTTTCTTGTACTATAAATAACACTTCATCCACTAATTCCTTAGCTCTCTTGGCCCGACTTGGGGGCTCTATAACCATATTTTTTCATCTTTTCCTTCAATTTCATCTTGTTTCTTTGTAGATTTTTAAAAAATGTTATGGGTTTTGATTATCTAGACTACTTTTCTTCTTGAGAGAAACTGATTAAAGATTCAAAGCTCATGTGGTGAGAACCTCTTAAATCATTTATGAATCTTGATTATTTAGCATTTGTTTTGGCACGGATGAGCAGGAATGTCCACCTCATCAGGGAGACAGTTAAGCCGGGCGCATTCCACTAGCTATATGAGTGGGGGGGTACCTTCATGAAGCTCCTTCAGTCCCAACGAAATTAGCTAGAACTTGACACCTTGAGGGGTTATTTTCCCTCATTTCCCTAGTTTGTAAGCATATGGTGTCTAACATGTTTTACTTTTATGATTTGGTCGATTCCTATGTATTTTGTGAGCTTATATGGAGACCATCATGAAGAAGGTCATTCATAAGGATGGTAGAAGATTGAAGAAGGCCATTAAAAAGAATGGTAGAAGAAGGAATGCCACTAACAAAGTGGTAGAAGATAAAGTGAAGAAGGAAAGCAATGTAGAGGATGAGAAATGATCTATGTTATGAAGCTGAGTTCTAAGAATGATCCGAGAAAAAATGGTATCCATAGATAGCACCATTGGATTTGTCTTCGCGAGTAATATAAATAACCACTCAGTGATCCAGCGCAAACCCATAAATAATTTTGGAGATAGCAACATGCGTCTGGCTTTGCTGAAGAACCAGACTCCACAGCGACGCTACCAATAGCCAGCTTAACAGTCATGGCCAAAGAAGGTACAAAATCGGGCAACACCACCCATGTCCGACCCTTTTTAGAGTCAGCAACGCCTATGGCGTAAGCCTCACCCACTGGAGATGACACCGATCTGGTGGTGGAAACAGAGACCGCAATGACATTTCCCTCGGTCGGCTCTACAGATATTTCTAGAACAACAATATAACAAAGGAAAGCTACCCGTCTTTGGCCATTTCCAAAGTCAAAAATGCCTATGGCGTAAGCCTCACCTGCCAGAGAGAACTCATATCTAGTGGTGGAACGAGAGACCACGGTAGCGGTTCTCTTGGTCGGCTCGATGAACATTTTCGGAGGAACAATATAGCTAGGGAAAGCCACCCGTCTTCGGCCCTCTCCAAAGTCAGTAACGCCTATGGTGTAAGCCTCACCCACCGGACATCGGGGTTTCCCTTGGCTGACTTGACGGACATTGCTGGAGAAATAACACAATCGAGGAAAACCACCCATCTCCGGCCCTCCTCAGAGTAGTGCCTACGACGTAAGCCTCACCCACCAGAGAGGACTCAGATCTGGTGGTGGAACGGAAGACCACAATGGTGCTTCCCTTGATTGGCTCGACGAATATTGCAAGAGCAACATCAAGGCCGGGTAACACCTCCAGTCTCCAGTCCCCTCCAGCGTCAGCAACGCCATTAGCGTACATGTCACTAGCTGAAGAAGGTGACAAAAAGGTGATGGAACTTGAGACAGTGGCGATGCCACCAATGACCAGCTCTACGGTTAATACAATAGCAACATCATGGTTGGGTAACAATGCCGGTCTATAGCCCTCTCCTAAGTCACCATATGCCTCACCCGCGGGAGAAGACGCCAATCGAGTGGAGGAAGACCCATAATCGAAAACCAAACACTTAGAACAATCTCCTTCATGGTTAAACCCATAACCAACCCAAGAATTCATTTGTTTTTTGAAAACCCTAGATGAGGAGGAGGCGGATTCTTAGTGAGAGAGAGTGTGTGAGTGAAGGAGAGAATGAGATGAGAGTTCAAAGAGAAATGAAGAGATGAAAACCCTAATAGAGATAATGTGGAGTAGTGGGAAGATCACGAGTAATAAAGTGGGGGGGATAGCTCTTCAAAATACGAGGCTTTGATATGAAGCTCTGGTACATGCTCGCCCTCTACACCAGTTCTTACTGCTAAGCTACCAATGGGTAGTAAGCGGCAAGCCTTGGATTTTTCCACAAGGATGTTAGGTCTCAAGTACTAAAACACAACCTCGTGCAGGTCGTCAATCCGCACGAGTGAAAGGAACAACTAGTAGTGTAGACATGCAACTAGGGGGGTTGGTATTTTCAACTAACAACTACAAAGCATGCAAATAACAAACTAGAAACTATTTATACTAGGCACTTGGGAATCATTTAGCAACATGGTAGTTCTAATAATTCAATCCTCGATTCATTCACATATAGACGTACAAAAGACCTATCAGTGTGTTCACAACATGTGGTGTGGCCGATGATATACACTTTCCCAACCCTGTCACGGTGGGTGCACTCGCAACCCTCCATCGACACTGCCATTGTAATTAGGGGAGTACAACGAGGTTCGACCATCATTGTAGGTTTGTTTCTCCCCCGAGCAATTACGTCCTTGGCTTCCACAACGAATGCAACTACATCTCCTGGGTCCTATATACGCTAGGCCCAAGGATCGTAGGCCCCTTATTTGTGGTACTAGGGTTTCAACACAACACCTTGCTTGCTACTATTAGCTATCTCTACCCGCAACCTCTCGGGCAACAATTACAAAGTCAGCTAAGACTGGTGCAATGGCAAATAGGTCAGAGCATTCTCGAATCCCTTGTCCACACACCCACGCATAAGCGTTCTCCCCTACCCATTCTAACATCCATGTTTCTCTTCCCAATGGGGCATAAATAATTGCACCATACATGAATATAGCCCAAAGCGTGTGCTTATATGTGGTGTAGTATTCGTGCATTTATAACATTCAAGAATAATCACAATAATATCATAAACACAAGGATAGGGTGAATTTAATGAATCTGATAAAGCAAATAGAACATACCAAGTGCCAAGATGAATCCCAAGCAAAAAATATATTGTACAAAGGTTAGATCCATGGAAAATATTAGGTTAGATGCCATGGATTTAGAAAATAAAATGAAAAGAAAAGGAAAGGAGAAGAAGAACTCTCTTCTTCATTCTCTCTAAACTAGAGAGAGAATCTATTCTACATTATGTCTAGGTTCTATTCTACTTCCTAATGGTTTAGTAGAAGACTAAGGCTCCTATATATAGTAGCAGGTTTGGGGCCTAAAAATAGGCCCAAAATAGCCCAAAAATAGCAAAACCCTAGGTCAACCACCAAGGCTTCACGGACCGGTACGGATGTCACGGCTCATGAAGCATTCAAGCACGGGCGTGAGATTTGGCACGGTCCATGAACATTCAAAGCCACAGGCTGTGTGATCTGGCACGGTCAGTGAAACAGGTCTCGTGCTATGGTCTGTGAAGATTGCCACGGACCGCAAACAGTTCACGATTTTTGCTAAGAAGTTCTCACGGTTCGTGAAAGTTTTCACGGACCGCGAGCAGTACATGGTCTCGCTCAGGAATTTCTTCATGGTCTATGAAGGTTTTCACGGGCCATCACCATACATAGCCAAATCATCAATTCTCCATCCCCTTGCTTCATGTCCCGGTGCTTTTGTCACGGCTCGGTGCCTTGCCTCGTGAAGGTCTCGTGCTGGTCTCATGTAGGTCTTCACAGAACCCCTGGATTCTTGTGTACTACGGGCTGTGAAGATTGTCACGGGCCGCTGGTGCTTGACCATGCGGGGTCCGTGAAGTGCCGCCGGTGTTTCGTCGGCTGAACTTCGTTTGCTTGCTATGGGTGAACCGTTAGTCCGAATCGGGAGTTCTTGTAGTCGATTTTATAGTAATCGAGAGGACGAATCTAATGGAACCAACCTTGAAGGCTAATTCTTCATGGATCGTTCTTGCACTAAGGCAACACTCCTCGGACCACGATTCACCATTTTCTCCTTTAGTCGTCTTGAACTTCGAAGTTGTGCCTATCTTTGGCTTCAATCTTCTTCTACCACACATTGATGTTCGTGGCCTTCATCTTCTACCATTCTAATGTGAATGGCCTTCGCTTTTCTACAGTCCTTGCGAACGGCCTTCAATCTTCTACCACCCTTGCAAACAACATTCACATAGAATGCAACAAAAAAGTAACCATGGGAGACCTACTACAGATGATCACAAGGAGTCCGTTGATACAAGATGTCCATTAGTACCAGCTAAGTTTACAAAATGCGGGATTTAGACAAAAAAAAATCTAACATGGCCATCTAAAACCCTTAACGTAAACTCAACTATTACTATCAATCCACCAACTAAAACTAACTAAAAAGTATGCCAAATGTAACGGTTAACGCACGCAAAATAAAGCAGATCAATAAGAACAAATTAAATAAGGGTGAAAGAGGTGGTTGGGAAATTACTTCGAATGGAAAAGGTTGGGTGGGAGTAAATCTGATTATAGATTTAGGTTAGAAGTTAATTTGGCCAAAATTTAAAAACAAGAATGGCGCAATGTAATGTTAAAAAGGATAAAGTATTATGAAAAATGGGGAAAAAATGATAAGCACAAATTCAGATGGGATATCCCAAAAAAAACTGTGCAAATACATCGGCAGGGAGGGAGTAACCGGTGTACAAAGTTTTGCAATCAGATTTTCTCTTTTGATTCCAACCACGGTTAACTAACCAAACCACGGTTAAGGGCATCAAGTTCCCCGAGCAAATGAAAATGAATATTAAAAAAAAAAGGCTAACATACAGAGACCAACCTACTTCTTCAATTCAACTTACGGGCAGGAGTCCTTCCCTCTGTAGCTTCTTCCAGACGCTGCCCTAATTGACCAAGAAGATTACGGTCAGCCTCTCAGTAACACACCCACATCCAAGCACAGCCTTTCCACACTACTATGGCCTGTGTCTTTCCCTCTCTAGCTTTCTCTCTCACACACTCACACACTGCTCTTCATCTCCTTTGAGTATATTATCTGCATCCTCGGCATAATCAAATCATCTGCAGCCTTCGGTTTCTCTCTACGCTTCATTCTACGGTCCAGGATGAGTGCAGCCTAAACCCCCCTCCTCTCAAGGTTTAAGCTCTGTAAAACATCAGATCTACTCGATCAGGCTCTGGATCTGCACTTTTGGTGAGTCCCCCTCTTACTTTTCATTGAAACTATCAACTCCTGTTGTAACTAGTTTGTTTTCAGTCGTTCTGTTGCACTTTGCTTAGATTATCATGTCCTTGCATAACTTTTGTTGGAAATTCTGCAATTTGTGAGCGACCTTTTCCATGTTTCGGTGGGAAATCTGACGGTTTGAGCTTTACTGCTGCAGATCTGACGGTTAGTGGTGTTGTGTGCAGGTTGTGAGTCTTCCATAATGAAAATTGGTGCGGAAATTTCAGCTTGTTCGCCAGCTGCGGCAGTAATCGCGGGGGAAGCGTTATTAGCTGCGGCTCTGGTCTCCGCTCTGCTCAGCACCTCCCTAGTTATCCTTACTCAAGTAACATCCCCAACTCTCCTACTATTTAAAATGATTGATGCAAAAATAAGAGATTTTTAAGCTGTTTTGTTTTTTTGGGAATAGGAATATATGTTTGTCGGTTTTTTTTAATGTAATTTTCAGAAATATGAATTACACCCTAGTTTGCTGTGTTGTCCAGATCTGTGTTTGTGTGAAGGTAGGGATTCATTTCTTTCAGCATAGCCTTCGTTTCATTTCATGAGGCCGTCCAAATAAGTGTGTTAAAGGGCAAAGGATGATCTTTTCTCCCTTTTTCAGTTTTTCTTCCTCTACTTGTTTTTAAAAAAAATGGAAATATGTTGAACTGCTTCTTAGTACTCCGTATGCATTTTTAATTTTAAACACACACCCCCCCCCCCCCCCCCCCCACCCCCCCACCCCAAAAATGATATTAAAATTTACTGCTCTTGTCGTCACCATGTTTCTGTGCAAGAGTATTCTTCTTTGTTTTACGTGCTAATTGGATTTGTCCAACTCCAAAGTCCAAGTTTTCTGGTGTGAGTCAGTGAGTGATGTTTACAGTTCTGTTGGTGGACTTGGTTGAAGATTCATGTTCCACGTGTTTCAGTCACATTTTTTTATTATAGAAATGGGACTTTTTACAAGCCATGGTATTTATCAAAAAAAAAAACAAGCCAGGATTATATGTGTACATACAGAACGTGTTTTGTCGTGTACACCTTAATTATGCTCTGTTCCCTTATTATTTCAGGATTATCTCAATCTACTCATCCAGGAGCCTGCAATGGAAGGCCGGAACCCTGCCTGCTGCCCATGTACGCCTGTTGATGCTGAGGGAGATGATGATGATGATGATGATGATGATGGCGGTGATGATGAGGGAGAAGAAGGCGAGGAGGATTTGTCCTCCGAGGATGGGAACGACGAGAGTAGCAACCCCAACAAGAAGAGCAATCCTAAAAAGGGTCCTGGAGGAGCTGGGGCTAGTGCACCGGATGAGAATGGCGATGATGAGGAGGGGGAGGACGACGATGATGGGGAGGACGACGATGATGATGATGGGGAAGAGGATGAGGAAGATGATGAAGGTGAAGAAGGAGAGGAAGATGTAGTTGAGGAGGAGGAAGAGGAGGAAGAGGATGAGGACGAGGAAGCAGCAGCACTGCCACCCCCGAAGAAGAGAAAGAAGTAGAGATGACTAGAGAAGTAGGCCCAGCTGGCTAACCTCCTTGTACTCTCTGGTTGTGACTATTTGCGAACTTCTATTTAGCTCTAACCTTGGAGGTTGAGCATCTTAGGATTAATGTTTTTTGGCAATTGAATCTGGCATTAGAGTACTCTTTATAACTTCCTGAGTTGCTCCTTGATCGAAAAAGGTTGGAACGATCACACAAATAAAAGAAAGGGTAAAGTGTGTTTAACCTTAGTTTCGCACACGAAAGTGCAGAAATGATTTTCATGCAGGAATAGCTTTGAAATGCAAAATTAACCCTATGTTTTAGTTAAATTGTGTAATTATATCTATTTTGCTTATTTCTGGAGTTGACTCAAATAGTTAACCATTGATCAAATATGAAAAGATATAAATACCCCTAAGTTTAAAACATAATTTTTTTTAAAAAAGTGTTTTTATAATCCAACCTAGTTGATATAAGTGCTAATATAATTTTTCAACATTCGAAAGTGCCAATACAACTTTTCAATATTCGAAAGTGCCAATATAATCCTATATAGTTAGTGAAAGTGCCAATATAACCCTATAAATTTTAAGGATGTGCTGATATAAGCCTACAAATATTAGAAATGTGCTGATATAACCCTACAAACATTAGGAATGTGCTGATATAACCCAATAAGATTGCATAATGTGCTGATATAACCCTACCTTATTTCAGCGAACTATGGCGGTCCGGCGAACTATGAGGGTAAACTTGTCCACCTAATTTCAGAGTTAGCCCAAAGGGTATTTTGGTCAATTTATATAGAGTCAACACTGGAAAATTGAGGTCAATGCCGGAAATGGGGTCTGAGGGTTATATTGGCACTTTCATTAACTAGTTAGGGTTATATTTGCACTAAAAATTATCATAGGGTTATATTGGCACTTACTCAAGTAGATAGGGTTATATTAGCACTTATCCCTAAAATTTATAGATCATTTCACCCCCTACACTTCTTCTTCAAAACACCTCTGTCGCTCCACCGCTATTCTACCACCGAGCCTCCGTAGATGCTCAACCTCTTACACAGAATCATTGCCACTCAAATTCATTGTCACCGGTCCCACCGTCGAATCTAGCTGCTCAGCCCCCACCACTTCTCCAGCAACCGATCTTACCCTGGTCGTAACCCTAGCCCCACCACCAGATAATCCCTCCTCCTAGAAACCTTAGCCCAGCCCAGCCCAGCCGCCCACCCCCACCCTGTGAAAATCCCTATCGAAATGGAATTAAAGTACCTGTAATAATTAAATTTTATCCAATATTTCAATCTTTCCATTAATTTTTCCGATATATATATGTATAAATAAAAAATAAAAAATAATGATACTAATAACAATAAGTAAATAAATAAATAAGTAAGAGAAATTACTAAGAAGAAAATATACATAATTATACATACATATATGTATATTATATGATAATAGTAATATAATCAAATGAACAAATAAAAACAAGAAATTACCATGAAAGGAAAATCTGGCAGCGGATGTGAAAAAATTATTCAAAGTAATTTTTTCGAGCAAGTGGAATTATCGAGAAGAAGAAATGAACAGCGGGCATAAGGAGTTTGTCCAAAGTAATTTTGGGCAAGTAGACTTGAGGTTTACAGGATGAAATTTTAGGTTAAGTAGATGTCAGAACCTATATTTTACCTAGTATAAATACCAGTGATATCCTCCCCAAAATTACAGCCTTAAGATACTTGGAGTACCGAAAATTCAGAAGTTAAGCAGTGAAGTAGAAGCGGAGGTTGTCAAGCCAAGTTTAACTAAGGTGAGTGTTGCATCGCCCTAACACGAATTGAATTAAAATCAGAGTTTATGTTTATATATATATATAATGCCATCAGAACCTGACTCTCTTGAACTGAACCCTCCACCTCTCGAACCCCTGCTGAAACTTCACCTCTCGAACCCCCGTTGAAGCTCTACCTCTCGAACCCCTGCCAAAACACTACCTCTCGAACCCCTGTGGAAGATCAACCTCTCGAACCCCTGCCAAAACACTACCTCTCGAACCCCTGTGGAAGCTCTACCTCTCGAACCCCTGCCAAAACATTACCTCTCGAACCCCTGTTGAAGCTCTACCTCTCGAACCCCTGCCAAAACACTACCTCTCGAACCCCTGTTGAAACTTTACCTCTCGAAACCCTACTGTTGAAACTCTACCTCTCGAACCCCTGCCAAAACACTACCTCTCGAACCCTTGCCAAAGCTCCACCTCTCGAACCCCTGCTGAAACCATCACCTCTCGAACCCCACTGAGAAACTGCTCCTCCAGAACTGCCACTGGAAACCTGTATATCTCGAACTAGTATTACTAATACCTTTATCTATGGAACAGTACATCTCGAACCTATGTCTCGAATTAGTACCCTGAACCCTTTACCCCTCGAACATGTGTCCCTGAAACCTTTACCCCTCGAACTAGTACTCTGAAACCTTTACCCCTCGAACTAGTACCCTGAAACCTTTACCCCTCGAACTAGTACCTTGAAACCTTTACCCCTCAAACTAGTACCCCGAAACCTTTACCCCTCGAACTAGTACCCTGAAACCTTACCTCTCGAAACCTACTCCTGAATCATTACCTCTCGAACTGTATCTCCCAAACCGTACCCTCGAAATTGTATCCCTCGAACTGTACCACCCGAACTGTCCCTCCTGAACTCACCTCTCGAACCTGTACCTCTCGAACTAATATCGCCAAAACTGTTACCTCTCGAACTGTACCCCTCGAACCTTACCCCTCAAACTAGTACTAGTGACACCTTTACCTCTCGAACCTTACCTCTCGAACTAGTACCGCTGAAACCTTTACGAGCTCACCTCTCGAACCTTACCTCTCGAACTAGTGCCACTAGAACCTTACCTCTCGAACCTCACCAACTGAACCCGTACCTTTAGAATCTCTCCAACTGAACCTCACCACTCGAACTGGTACCACTTACCAGCTGAACCAGTACCACCTGATACCCATACCACTTGAACCTTCTCCGCTCGAATTCTTTGCTCGAACCTCCTACCCAACTACTCGAACTGTAGGTACTCAAACCCCCTGTACACGAACTCATCTGCTCGAACCCCGGTACTTGAAACCTGATACTCAAACCTTTCTACTCGATACTCAAGCCATGAGAGAGAGATATAACGGTTACACTCAAATGATGGTATTTTTTAACTGTTGAATTAAGAGTGTATTTTATCATACTGTACTAAATTATCGTGAAACTGAACTCCTAAACTGCTCTGATAATTTCTGTGAAAGACCGGTACTTTATCTTGTCGTGTCAAACTTGAAACATATACTGCTCTGATGACCTGCTTATACTTTATCTTGCCGTGTCAAACTTGAATTACCTGCTACCTGGTTACATGTCTGTGATTTTGGGGGCCCCGATGCGATTGTAGTATTGGTCGAAGTCAGTGGGGAACGGTACAGACCGGACCGTCTTATTCAACCGCCTACACGTGGAGTTTGGTATACTAGCATAACCAGCTGACTGATACAAGCTCGTAACTGAACACCGGCGTGAATGGGGAAAATGAATTATGAACTATTAGCCTTTGGGCATCACTGACTGGGTTGTGTTGTGTATGTTAGACAGAGTTTCCATATAGGCACTTGGCAGCAACTCGGCATTAACCACCCGTATCCTTTTACTGTGTGCTAGGACATACATGGCTAGTTGTTAATTGTTAATTTTTATTTCTGTAATCACTAAAACTCAACTGGGTAAATAGTGGCGACGGAACCTCACTAAGCAAGGAGCTTACCCTAGTTAAACAACCCTTTTTCAGGTGAAGGAGAACAGTAAGAGAAAAGTGGTTGATGTCTTTACTTCTTTTGAGAAAGATCCGGGCTATTTGAATTTTAATGTGAACTTTGATACTGTAATAGTTAGGAGAAAATTTTGTTTGACATATGTAATAAATCCTTTTTACTGTAATAGTAAATTAGGTTTTTGAATTACTTAAAACGCTTCCGCATAAACTTTAATTGCTTGTTAATACTAGCCCTTTCGGTAGCACGCTCAAACCTGACCCGAAACTTATGTTGGGGTTTGGGGGTGTTACACACCCTCTCCACACTCTTCAGAGAGCCTTCTCCCCTAAACTGCCTGCCCACTCCTCCACCACCAGAAACTTATCCCAACGTAACCCTCTTCGTCGCGGCCTTCTGAGATTTTAAGCGCCTGTCCACCCCTTCCGTCACGACCCTCTGAGATCTCGAGCGCTCTACTGTAACTCTACCTGTCGTGGATGACTATCTCGCGCCACCGTGCCCTAAGATTTCAAGCGCTCCGCCAGAGCGAGAAAATTGGCAGCGACGGACATGGATTGGAGAAAATTGGCAGCAGAGAACATGGATTGGACAAAAACGCTTCCAAGGGTTAGAGTTGGGTGAAGATTTTCGCTAGTAAAGATTAGAGGAGATGGTTGGCGGGGTTCCGCCAGTAAAGATTGGTGTAGAGCTAGTGAACAAACTCAAACTCTTTCAAAAGGGCTTTTTTTAATCCTTTTTTTCTTTTTTATTTTTTAAAATAGGGGTATAATCGTCTTTTCATAAAATTTTGGCCAAATTGACCATTGACTTTCTGATCAACAAAGTTCAGGTTATTTTTGCACTTTCGTCCAAAACATATGGTTAAAAATGCATTTTGCTCTAAAGAAAAAATGTTGAGTATAGGGATGATAGTGAGGCGGGTTTTGGTGGAGGTTCGTCCGCATTTGCTCCAATGGGGCAGGTATGGATGTAGTTTTCGTGGGGGTGGGGCGGGTATGGATATGAAAATTGATACCCGTTATGGGTAGTGAGTCAGACATGAATATTAGTTCATACCCTTCCCACCCCTACCCCATCCCACTATACCCGTTATGTATACACTAATTTATTATATAATAATCTATTATTTATCTATAGTGCACATGTTTTAGTTATAATATTTTCATGTAAATATTATTAAACTTTTAATATTAAAATTCTTAATTTTAAAGTAAAATTTAGGTGTTTTTGGAGATATAAAATGGGGTGAGTAAAATGGATTTGAAGTGGGTATGGAAACCCATGTAGGTGATGGGAAGGCGGTGGATTTTAGATAATACCTTATGGGGCGGCAGTGGATTTTAATGTTGTACTCGTCATGGGTGATGGGGTGGGTATGTGTATGACTATTTTAGGTGGGCATGGGTATGAAGGTACCATAATTCGTACCCATCCCGCCCCATTGTCATCCCTAGCATAGTATTAGTAAAATAGGGTTTTAAATGCGTCTAGTAACTTGGAGTTGAGTTCGTTTAAAAAGGTTTTGGCTCACCTCGGGCACAGTTGAAAGTAGTAGAGTCTGAGCTAGAGCTGTCAATTCAGATATTCAATTTGGGTTTGGGTTCAGGTCAAACAGGTTCGGGTTGAAATGGGTCAAAATCTTTTTGTCGAGTCGGATCGGTTTGGGTCAGGTCGAAACAGGTTTAGGTTGAAATAGGTCGAAATCTGTTTAACGAGTTGAGTTGGTTCGGGTTGGGTCGAGTTGGTTTGGGTCCGGTTCGGGTTAAAATGGGTTCGGGTTGAAACGTCTCAAAGTTTGTCTGTTGGGTTGGATCAGGAAAATGTCAAGTCAGGTTCTAACGGGTCTGTAATGTTCCTCAGGTTAGGTCGGGTTGGGTCACACTACTAGAATACATGTACATAGGCATCAGTATGTCAGTGCTGGAAGAGCAATACTGGTGTTAGGAATTTCATAGGCACCGAAAATTTGGCAAATGAACCAAAATACTGGTCCCTATGAATAAATCCAGCATCGGCTCACTGAATATCGGTGCTAGATACCGGTGCCTTTGATGAAAAATGTCTGAATTGAATATTTTTCAGCACCGATTTTGGCTAAATGTCAGAATTTAATATTTTTCCAGCACTGATTTTGGCTAAATGTTTGAATTTAATATGTCTAACATTTTGAATAGTTGAATGGTTAAAAGTGATTGAGAAAAAATGTGAGCAATCAAAATTGAACGAAAGTTAAAGTCCTGCGGATACAAAAAATCATTTTCCCTAATTTTAAATATATTTATTGTGATTTTTAAAAAATGAATCAAGATGAAATATATTTTTATTTCTTATTTTTAAACATAATTATATATATACATATATTATTGTGTGTATATATATATATCTAATATATTGAGTAGATTGTAAGTTAAATGTAATAGATTGTAGGTTTAATTGTAAGTTAAATGGATAATTTGCCAATTAGAGAGTTAGGAAGATGTTATAGTATGTCTCATGACATGTGGAGTGTCCTTGAGTTATTGACAGTTCATTGTATTTTTTTAACAATGATTTTTTTTTAAATTTAAATGAAGTAATTTTAAGTTAAATATTGTACTTCTATATAATACTATTTTAAAAATATTTTCACATTCAAACTCACCTTATCACATGTTTTACCATATAAAATACAATATTTAAATTTTAAAATGTAATCTTTAAGTTAAAAAGTAAAGTGGTAGGCCCATAAGTTTATGATACACAGTCTTTCCTGAGACATTTTCATATATTTTTATGTACTAACTCTTTAATTTATAAAGTTTTTTGAGGATTTGATGTGATCGTGCCAATGGATTGAAGATTAGAGTATGATAGTTTGCGACAAGACCGTAGAAGTAAAGGCCAACATATTGGTTTGTAGAAGAAAGGAGTCGAAGTGAATACCGGACGAGGTTGTGGACCAGCCTGAGCAGTGTACGGTCCGCGCAGAAGAATTTGCAAAGAAAAATGACTGCCTAGCTTTGCGTCGACCATGAGATGTTGGCACGATCCCCGCACACTCTTCTACGCGGCTCGTGCACCCTGAGGCGTGGTCCGGCCCTATTCAGCTGTTTTTTAAAACTTTTTCAAGACCTTTTTTTAAAAAAAAACTAGCTTTATAAAATATTAGAAGTTCAGATAAGCATTACAAAGTGAACGGCCTAGACTATTAGCTACTTAATAATCGTCATAAATTTGGGCCCGGGTTCGACTAATATGCCTAATGCTCCTTTAATAATTGTTGTATTAAGCAAATCACTCCTTTAATCTCCCATGGTGTCTTCTGCACATCTGCGATAGCGGCAGCTAAGGATAGGGAGTCAGTGTATACTATCAATTTATCCCTTGATTATGTAAACTATGAAGTGAATATGACTTTTCTTATTCACTTGTACTATAAATACTCTCATTTATGTTTTTTGAGGGGATACCAACTTTGTAGAGCAAAAGGTTTAGACCAATTGCAATGGTAGAAATTTCTTGTGGTTTTTTACCAATTAAATATATTATTACTCTCAATCTCTCAGTTTCACCCCACCCTAACAAACAACTTAAGAAACATAGTGGGTTTCCTGACAGGCGGTCTGTCCATTGGTTTATGGATATACCACTTATTTTTTACCTCATACACTGCATTTGTTAAATTACATACAAAATTTAAAATTTTTGAAAATATTTTTTATATCATATATTTTTATATTTTCACCTTCAAATACATATTACCACTTGTTTTAACTTATAAAATATAATATTTAAATTTTATTAAAAAAATACAACATTTAAGGCAAAAGCCCATGTAGACTGTCCATAAACGTGTGGAAAAGCCGTCTTTTCTGAGACTTTTTCTAAGAAACCACCATACTCCCTCTGTCCCGGCTCAAATTGCATAGAATATTTTTCACGCTCTTCAAGAAGTTACTTTTGGGAAATAAAAAGAACTTGTCTAACCGTTAATATGTTTGACTACATATAATAATGATAAATAAAAAGTTACTTTTGGGAAACTACTTGTTACGATGAATCCAAATACATAATATATGATAATATTATTGTTTATATATCTATTTAAATATGTGATCAAAGTTGGACAGTGAATAGTGACATAAAGTGAAGTGTGTGGTTTGAATTGGGACGGATGTAATATTTTTTCTCCACAGTGATAAGAAATCATTCTCTACTATTCATGGACTGCACTTGATTTTCTTTATCATACTCATTACAGTTACCATTAATATTTAACTTAAATTAATTTATCCATAAAAAATAAATTGATTGTGAAATTTAATACTCCCACCGTCCTAGCTAAAGTTGCATATATTGACTTTTGCAAGTTGACCAAAATTTTTTTGACCATTAATATCTTTACTTGTGAATATTTAAAAATAATAAAAAAATTGATATTATGAAAATAAATGTTACGACGATTCTACAAGATCCCGCATGATAGTATCTTACGTTATATATTACTCGATTTTTACTTTTTAAATTAATCAATTTTGATTGAATGAATAGTGCTGGTGCAATTTCAGCAAGGACAGAGGGAGTAATACATTTTCATTTTTCATATTTTCATTTCATTTTTTTTACAAAAAATTATTAATTTTTTGGCAAAGTCTTGGGAAAGACGGTCTTTCCATAGGCTTATGGAAAGACGGGGTTTAATTAGAATAATAAAAGGTAAAAGGTCTTAGTTGCAATATTAAACTTTTAGTATGCAACATATAGTGGTTATAAAATTTATGACCCGGTTCATGCAACCCGAAAAATTTATCTTCATTTCTTCAAATTTACACTTTAAACCTTGGTCTTTCCATAACTTATGGAAAGACCGTCTTTCAAGAGACGGACTCTAATTTTTTTGTGAAATAAAATTATTCCAGATTTTTTATTTTAAAAATATATATTTTAAAAGTATTTGTAGACTTTTAATAAGATTTGGAGATTTTAAAATAATTCTTTTGCAGATTTAAGAAAACTTTTTGCAGATTTTTAAATGCAATTTTCTACAAATTTTTAAAGAAATTTAAAAAGGAAAAAATATTTTAAAAAAAGAGGCATGTGTTAGTAGGACACGTGGCCCAATGGAAGGGCGTCACATGTCCTATTAAGAGAAAAAAAGTGGATTATTATATCACGTCCTGTATTTTACTTGATTACGCCCTATATTTATACTATTTAGTATATAATATGTATTTTTAATTTAATTTAAAGAATTAATATTTGTTTAAATTAATATTAAATAAAAATTATTATTTAACACCACCGCTGCCAGCGGCAGCCGAGCACCGCCGTGCACCGCCACCGCCGTCCACCGTCCACCGTACACCGCCGCGCACCGCCACTGCCGTTCGTTGTGCACCGCCGTTTCCCTTCTCCGCTCTCAGTCGTTTCGTCTTCTCCGGTGACGAGCGGCGTTTTCTCCGATGACTCCCACATTTTCGTCTTCTCCGACAACTCCTCTCCCCGCTCTCCTTCTCCGGTCCCAATCTTTTTCTCCTCTCCCCGCTCTCATTCTCCTCCCGGTTCTCCTGCCCCAGTTCTCCTGCCCTAGTTCTCCTCCACCCCGGTTCTCCTCCACCCCAATTCTCCTCCGCCCCCATTCTCCTCCTGCTCCGGTTCTCCTCCACCGCTCTCCTCCCCACTTCTCCTCTTCGTTTCTCGTTTCTCCTCTCGGGCTGGGTTTTGCTCGACGGGGACGAAGGAGAAGGAGGGACGGTGGGCTAGGGTTTTGCTCGACGGGGACGAAGGAGAAGGAGGGAGGGCGGGCAAGGGTTTTTCCGGAGATAGAGATGAAGGAGAAAATGAGCGGCAGGCTAGGGACATCGGCGGTCTAAGGACGACGGCGGTGGGCTAGGGTTTTGCAGGGGATGGGGACGAAGGAGAAGACGATGGTGGAGCTGGGGATGATGGCGGCTTGCTACGGTGGAGCTGGACGGAGAGCAGGGACGACATAGAGCTGGACGACGAACGAAGGCCGGGGACGGCGGTGGTGGTTCCGGTGGCGGTGGTAGATTTTTTTTTTGGTTTTTTGTTTTTTTTTTGAAAAATTAAAATTAATATTATACATGTATATACGTATTAGGGGCGTAAACTAGTAAAATAAAGGACATGATATAGCAACACCCAAAAAATGGCAGCACTTGACGCAAAAGGCCGGCAGCATGTGGGAAGGGCTAGTGACTGCGGTTTCTTAGCAAGGGACATAACACTGGTTTCTTGATACAAAATCGCTCTGGAAATCACCATTGTGAATTTTTTTAAATATAAGAAACCATTATTGCACATGTCCATAGGCCATGTACAACGGAAGAAATTAGGGGTGTTAAAAAATACACGGTCCACAATGCCCAACCTGTCCATCAACCTGCTCGGTATAAAATAATCGGTAATTTTTAATTTTTTAGGGCCGAATACCCGGCCCAAAAATTTATATTTTAAAGGGTCAGGGCCAGGGCTGCAAAGATGTGATTTTTGGGTACCTAGGATACCCGGTAAAATCAAAATATAATTTAATTACTTCTAATTTTATATAATATTTTTCTACACATCTACTCTCAATTCTCAATTGTCTATATCTATGTAATATTAATTAGAGAAAAATGCAAATATAACCCTATGTAATTGTAGTAAGTGCAGATATAACCCTGCGCTAGTCGAAAGTGCAAATATAACCCTATCTATTCAGGTTATGTGCAAATATAACCTTTTCAGTCGGATTCCAGCCAGAATACATTGAAATGGCCAATTTACCCCTGGCGGATTCTTTTAAAAAAACTGGAAAAAGCCCCATTTCTCAAATGACAATATTACCCTCAAACTTCCAGAATGGTATATATATTGGCATTAATACCCCCTTTGTGTCTTCCATTCCCACCCTAACTCAACTTCTCATCTTCTCCCACTCTTCTGAGCGCGAAAGAACCCGAACGAACCTAGACCCGCTCAACCTTACTCATTCCTGCCGGTTGTGGCTGATCTCTAGTTGCAGTCCGGCGACGACATAGGTCACCCACTGAGGTCTACATGGGGAACCCGGTTGTGGTTATGGCGACTTGAAGGAAACTCAGAATTGCAACAGTTAAACCCTCAAAAAATGGTATGCCTTCATAAATCTGTGGGAATGTGCAGATTATTGCTGTTCAAAAGTATGTTTTTTGTGTTTTTCACCTTTTCTGCCCATTGAATATAGAAAGGCCACAGAGTTGTAATGAAACCAGTGGTTTGAAACCTTTCTTGTTCGATTTTATTGTTTATCATCTAGATTGGTGCTTTGAATATGTTTAGTGTTGTGCGTGTGGCTGTTATTGTGCTCTGTTTCTATACCTAGGGTTTATAATGTTGACGGTGGTTAAGTCGTTGAAGGGGTACTATGTTAACTATTTTTGTGGTTGTTATAGTACTCTTGGTAGTAGGTTTGATGATGTAGATTTTGTTTTGTATTGTGCTAGATTGTATGTTAAATGTGTGGAAATGCATTATTGTGGATGATGTTGAACATGTTTGTGATTTATCACTCTTTCTGATTATTTTTTGGGGGTGTGATATTTTTGAATGTTTGTTGGCTAATTTTCGTGTTGTGGTGGGTGGTTTTGTCCAAGTTTTTGAACTAGATTTAAGAATATAAGGATTTTTGTAGATGGAAAAGCTGGTGAAGTTTTCTAACCAAATGACGAATGTTCAATGTTTCTGTGACTGAACCTGGACATTAGGCCCTCTTGTTGGGTAACCAAACAGTGATTGCAAGTTTGGTGAATCTGCTCTTTGTAAATTGTTTCCTATCAGTGCATAAATAACCATGTTTATTTTTTAAATGTGCATATATAACCCTGTATGTTCAAGATATGTGTATATATAACCCTGTATATTTTACATATGTTCATATATAACCCTAAAAATTAATTGAAGTGCAATGTTACCCCAGACTGTTTTCTAATTGTGCATATATTACTTTCTATATATCTTATATGTTCAGATATCACCCTGACTATAATTATATATGTAGACATAACCCTTAGAGTATCTTAATATATTTTTAATTTTGGATTTGTTTTTCAATGTTTTAGGATGAAGTGTACACAATTATCCTCCGTCATGGTGCCCATCGGAAGAGGCTTAATGCTATTGATCCTGATAGATACTCTCTTGTAGTATTGAAGTTGGATTGCAGTGAGCATTTCTTCGGGGACGCCGAGACGTGGAAATCACGGGATTTTTCGTTGAGTTTTGGTGATGATCAAAGCATCCTGCAATCAGAAGAGGATGTCACCAAAATGTTTTCCTCAAGCTGCGGAGGGAATAATTTAGAGGTATATTGTGAGGTCCTTACCCCTCCTGAAGGTGGTTCTCGGGGTGAGACCAGCAGAATGGGGAAGCTGGAAAAAACAAGGAAGAAAGATAGCGGAGAAGGTGGTAGAGTTGTGGCCGAGGGTTTGGTGGAAGAACACAGCTCCAAAGATGAGGATTATATGCAATCCAATCTCGAAGAAGGCCATGAAGAACAAGACCGAGACTGGTATCATTGTTACACTGAGGCAGGTTCCAAGATTGAGTCGGATGGGGATTATGGTAGTGACATAGGGCGGGGTTTGGACGAAGACACTGATTTGGAAGATGATCCCATGAACAACTGCACCAACAGGGACAAGTTTAAACTCAGAGCTGGGGATAAAATTAAACTATTAACATGGATGGATTTTCAGACCCAGAAAGATTTCAAGGCTGCTTTACTGGACTACTTATTGCAGGAAGGATTTGTGTTTAAACATATGAAGAGCGAGAAGAGTAGAGTAACAGTGATTTGTGCAGCGCATGATTGTGGATGGAGGCTCCATAGCTCGACACTCCCCGATGGCCATACATTTAGAATTCGTTCAGTGGAAGGGAAACACACCTGTATGCAAGAGGTGAAGGCACCACAGGGATGGATATCAAAGAGGATTGTTAAAATACTTCGGGCTGATCGGAAGGTGTCCAATGAGGTGCTATTGGAACACCTGAAATCTTTTGGTGTTCAGCCTAGCCGCTACAAGTTGATGAGGGCAAGGCAATTGTCCAAATTATTGCTGGATGGCAGCCACGGTTAATCATTCAAAGCGCTACCACAATATTGTGAAGAGTTGCGTAAGAGCAACCCGGGAAGTCAAGCGATGATGCAGTGTGACCCGGGCCAATTAGTTCCATTTGTGAAAAAGCTTTTCATTGGTTTTGATGCTATGAAGAAGGGATTTTTAGCTGGATGCAAGCCATTTCTGGGGTTTGATGGTTGTCATCTTAAGGGACGGTACGGTGGGGTTCTGCTGAGTGCAATTGCCAATGACCCAGATGATGGCATTTTCCCCCTCGCTTTCGCTTATGTGGAGTCTGAATCCAAAGATAGTTGGCTATTTTTCTTCAAAAAAATGAAGTTTTTCTAGGGAGGATTTGAAGGAAACAAACTCTAAACATTCATGATCGACCGGCAGAAGGTGTGTCATACTATCCTTCTCATTTTGGTGTTTCAATTTGTTAGCTTATGGATGTTGTGTGACTGTTTAGTTTAAGTCTGAGGTTGATAAGCTGTGTGAGGCAGATTCTATTATAGCTGACTGATTGACTGATGTGCAGTTATAACCCTGACTGATTGACGCATGTGGAAATATAACCCTGTATGATTTACTTATGTGCAAATATAACCCTGTATGATTGACTTATGTTCAAATATAACCCTGTATGATTGACTTATATGCATATATAACCCTGTATGATTGATTTATGTGCATATATAACCCTGTATGATTGACTTATATGCAGATATAACCCTTAACTAATTTATTGTTATGTGTAGATATAAGTCCCACATATATTTTACCATTTCCAATTTAACCCTCAATGTTTGTTGTTGTAAACTAGGGCCTTGATAAGGCAATTTCTAAGATTGTGCCACACGCTACATAGAGGATATGCTTCCATCACATCTATGCCAATTTTCGTAGAAAGCACCATGCAGATATCTTCAAGAAGTTGTTCTGGAGAGCGTCTATGGCGTACAATAAAATGGATTTCACAAAGGAAATGGAGCAGATGAAGGAAATGTATGAGGAGGCGTATGTTTACTTAAATGACATCGGTGACAATTTGTGGGCTAGATACACTTTCTCGACGGCCTTGAAGTGTGACAACGTAACTAACAATCCAGCAGAGTTTTTCAACAATTGGGTTGGAGGGTTGAGAAACCAGCCTGTACTAACTTTGATGGAGGGGTTGTGGAAGAAACTAATGGCAAGGTTGGATGAGCGTTACAGGAAGTGTGTATCCTGGGATAGTGTAATGTGTCCAAGGACTGAAGAAATCCTGAAGCTTATTTCAAAACAATCTCTCCAAGTTACTTTCACTCCTTGTTCAGACACAAATTATGAAGTGGTACATGGTGATCTTCATTTCAGGGTGAGGCTAGATAAGTGGTCATCCGACTGTGGTGTTTGGAATCACACAGGGGTACCATGTAGACATGCGGTGGCAATACTATTGCACAAAAGACACCCCCTCCATGAATCATGTGATCCCATACTTTCTAAAGACACATTTTTGAAAGCCTATTCCCACATGATCGAGCCCTTACCTCACAGGGCGTTCTGGCCGAAAAGCTCAACTGCCCAACCGTGCCAACCTCCAGAATTACATTGTCCGATTGGGAGACCAAAGACAAATAGAATAAAAGAGGATTGGGATGGAGAAGGAAGCAGCAAGAAAAGGAAGTGTAGCAAATATGGAGAATTTGGTCACAATATAAGGGGATGTCAAGGTGGACCTACGGCTGAAGAAAGAAAGGCGGCTACATAATGCACTTCACAGGCCACTACAGAAGGTACTTTACAGGCTCCACAAGCCAATAGGGAAGGTACCTCACAAGCCACACAACGTGCTAGAATTAAGAGAGGTAGACCAGTGCTCAAGCAGGTTTCTAAGCAACCACCAATTCGAGGTAGACCAGTGGCCAACCAGGCATCAAAGCGAGAGAAAACAACTGCTAGTTCTAGGAAACAAAGAAAGGTACAATTATGTTCATTTTTGGCACAATCTTTATTAGTTTATGTTCAGGTTGTGGATGTCCCTCATCTAAATTTTGATGTGAAGGTCCAAGAACAATGTGATGGAGAAGTTCGAATTCACAACAAGGACGAGGCTCTAATGGGTGGTAACCAGGTTGTCGAGGTATATTTGAACTCACTTAGGTTATGTTGGGTTATGTCTGATTTATCTAAAATTATATAGGCTCCACAGGAAGTAAAGTTGTATCAGAATTAGTGTTGCATTGGTAATTACTAGAGCCATTTTTGTTTTATGAACTGTATGATACAACAGATGATGATACGGGGTTGCAATTTGATACGGAGATGCAATTCCCCCCACCATGGTTGAACGAAACTGAAGTAAACTTCAATGTCTTATTAATATTCTAATTTTTTGTTGTGCATTTTGAATCAAAGTTGTCTTACTAATATGGAAATATTCTATGGATATGGTAATATTCTCTTGCATATAATGGATGTGATGCCTATCATTCAACAAGTAGAGAGTGAAATCGCTCTACCAGAGCCACAGTCAAAGAATGTTCAGAAATAGAGGAGGACTAAGCAGAAGGTTAAGCGTAACATAGCAGAGGATGCTACTGACGACGAGGTAAGAAAATAAATCAAAATCAAGCAATTCTGATCAATGGGCTGAAATCCTAACTGCCACTCTTCGTCAGGAGCAAGATGAGTTTCAGTGTAAGGATGTGGGTGAAATGATGATGCTAGCAACACTAGATGCCGTGAAGAAGGACTTCAGCATCCAAGAAGTGACTACCACATCCAATGTCCATGACAGGAAGGGATTCCAATGCAAATTCTTGTGGAGGAGACACCAGTGGTGATGGAACAGCCCCCGCTCGAGGTTTAGGTCCAGGTCGTGGGAGACAGTGCTTCGGAAGGACAACCTTTGTTGGAGGACCAGGTTGTGGGAGACCATGTACTAGTGGATGCAGACACTGGCAAGAATGAGTTTCTAACACCAAGTGCTGGGACTTGGACATGTATACCACGCCAATTCAGTGCTGAGGTATTCTGATTTTCCATGTTTACAGTTCTTCAACAAACAATGTTTACAGATCATAGTTAGAGCATTAAAATTAATTCCATCATTTTTACTATGCTCAGGATTTCCCCCCTCCCATCGAAGGCGTAGGACCAGTCGTATTTCACACATTACCGGGAAACACTGTGATTGAAACTGTCAACCATCTGGATCCATCTGACCCGCAGGTAATTTTAGTATACATGGTCATAATTGCACTAACATGCGACACCGCAGGGTTACATATACACATATTAATATTATTTAGGGTTACATCTGCACATATTGAAATTATGTAGGGTTATATCTGTACATGTTGATATAGGGTAGGGTTATATCCGGATTACATAGAACTGATTATATCGGAATCTCCTTCTATTTTCAGCTGTCTGGGCCCCCACCACCAACAGAGTTCCCTTTATTTGGTACTGAAGTGGTGGCTACCCACAACACAATTTGGGGAAGGACTTTTCTATACAGTCCGAGGACAACGTGTTTGCTCGGCACAACTTTGGCTTCGTCGGTGAATACCACCCCCAGTGCTGATGTCTCACGTTCCAGCTCGCAGCCACCTCTTCCTGTCCCTCTTGACCCAGAGAACAAAAGAACAAGTCCAGGAAGAAGTGTGTCACAACCACCACCAGATGAACGCGCTTGACCTTATGAACACACTTGAGAATGTACTGTTTCATTTGTAGCAGCTTCTGTAGCACTACGACTATTGTAGGTCACCTTCTTTTGGCTGTTTTGCAAGCATTGATGCCTTCAACAGACGTTTATAGGAACTATGTGGCACACTATACATTGGGTGTGGTCCACTTCCATTGTCATACATTTGAACCTATATTCATGTATTTTCATGTGTTGATAATTATTGAATTTGTATGGATAAGTGCTTTTTTGTATGAACAGAATACCTGAACCGAGGGTTATATGAGGAATAGTTGTACAGAATACCTTAACCAACAAAATATAGGCACTTTTATTGACTTATGTGAGGTTAAATTAGTACTGATATATGTCACTGAGTGACACTAAGTAATACATTACAACTGCAACAAATGATCACATTCATAAATCAGCCAACAAGTTCAAGTGCTTGTGCACCTCGAATAAATTGAAGACAAACATTCGACAAGTCTAAAATCTACATAATTAGTAACAGAATGCAAATCGAAGAAACAACTACAACATGTTTGAGCAAGTCAAGAACTGAATGAAGCCACCAACATTCACTTTCCAAGCAACCCCAACAAGAATATGGCCATGTTCGCACCAAGGAAAAACAAATTCATTACGATCAAAGCCTTAAGAATGAATGAGCAGTTGCAACCATTCTGCGGTGCAACATAAGCTTCACCTGGCACAACCACAACTTCTTCGACTCAACATGGCCAGCAGTATTGACTCTTGGACCTCGACTACGAAACTCGTGATGCGGCAACGAACTTCCTGTACTTTCTCTCCCCAAATCAAACATATCAGACACAACCCAACCCTAAAATCCGTGATTTTGAGGGCATCGATAATAAGGTCTCCCCGGATTCTTGGCCGACCAAGACACACAAACAATCATTGCCTTCTTACAAACCCGGCATTTGAATCCTTCGCAATGCACACCATTCATATTGTAACTTGACGAAGCCATTCTAGTCCCTCGCCAAGAACAGAGAAACAACTACTTCATTAACACAAGACTCTAAACACAATTTATCATCATATCCACCGAAGTTTAACCTACGGAAATTGAGAAATTGCTTTCTCCAAATTCAAATCTAGGGTTCGATGCAAAAAATTAGTTACCTTCAGCAGAGAACGGATGACCTGAAATGCAGATGAAGGGATGCCTGCGCTATTGACGGGAAAAGGATAGGGGAAGAAGACCTAGGCAACCGCGGCGGTGAAGTGAATGCGGTGGCGCAGCCACATGGGATTATCTGCACTGATGGGAGATGGAACGGCCAGGTTTTTTGAAAACAAGGGAACTGAGTATGGTTTTTTAGGGCCAAATAATAAGAAGGGCAAATTTGTCATTCTAGGTTATGGGTTTAGCCATATGGGTATTTTAGCCATTGCAAGTTGGTCAACGGCCGGATTCTGATGGTCAATGCTAGAAACATGGCCGGAGGGTTATATTTTCACTTTTATTCAACAGTCAGGGTTATATTTGCACATAAAAACAATTGAGGGTTATATTTGCACTTTCCTCAACATATAGGGTTATATCTGCATATTACCCTATTGATTATTAAATAATGTAAATTTACAGAATATTCAAGTGCTAAATTTTCAAGCATTCTCTTTCAACTCTAAATTCAAATCGTTCCTTCTAAGTTCAACCCTTCCCTTCAACCTCGAATTTTTAATTATAACCACGGTCACAACCCTATTCTAACAGTAACTAGTAGGGCAAGTTGATAAAAAATATATTTGATTTTCCATCACAAATCTCTTATCAAACTTACATAAGGTCTCCACTAAATTGAAATTTACTGACACAATGATCTTATTCTCGTCATTTCAGCATATTTTGTTATGTTCATCCAAATTAGGGAATGTTGATGATGATTATGGACTTATTACTCTTAGCGATAATTATATGTTGAATTTTTTAACGATAAAAGGTGATAATTATTTGTATAAAAATATGTTACGAGAATTCAGTTGTTAAACTACATTACCATAATTGTAAAGACATTTTTCTTTCCCTAATACAAATTTACGTTAAATAAAGAAATGATATTTATCTCAAAAATCAATTTTAAACGAGTCAGTAGGTACCCTGTTACCCGGGCCGAACAATCCAAGTACCTGCAATGCGGGTAGATATGTCCATTTTATATGCATAATTTAATACTATTTTGTGTCACTTTTGTGCTCTTTTATTATCAAGAGCTTGTGTTTTACCTTGAAATTCTCTTAGGAGGGGTAAGAGCAACTTTACGCTCTTTTACCTCTTCTAAGTGGATTTTTGCGTGACAGGGGAAGAACACGGAGGCATGAAGACCGGAGGCCATTAAAGATCACATTTTCGAAGACTTTTGAAGACTTGCTTCGAAGACATGAAGACCGGAGGCCATTGAAGACCATTTTTGGAGAAATTGAAGACTTGAAAAATGAGAGAAATTGCTATAAAGATGAATGTGTACCACAAGAAGAAGAAATGGGAACAAGACAAAATTCTAGCACCCGTGGCGAGCCCATCAAGAGTCGCGACCAACGGGTGGCTAGAATGTCACCTTATCCTTTTTGTACTATAAATAACACTCTCTTTCCTCTCATTCAGATCTTCTTCATCTGCATTTTTGTTACTGTTTAGAACTCTATTTTCTTCCATTTTCATCTTTATATTCTCTTGTATTATGTTTGGCTGTTTAGCGCTGTTTAGCACTATTTAGTATGAACTCTTGTAGCTAAATCTAGTTCTTGGGAGCAATTGATTGAAGCTTCCAAGCTTATGTAGTAAGATTCTATGTTTGCTCATTTATGAAAATTTATTGGAGAGCATTTATTGTGCCATTAATGTTGTGTTTTACCTCATTTATACCATGGGTTGTTTGAGTATATGAAATGTTTGTAAGATTGAAATGTTAGGGTGTTAGGAAAGTTGCAAATTTCTTAACTCATTTGATATGGAAATCCAAAAGCATGGATTTAGAACTTCTTGTGTATAATGTGGGGTAATTCTTGCTAGATGAGTATGTTAATGTGGTTTGTTCTCATATTTGTCATATAGATGCAAAGAAAGGTTGAACCTTGAATGTTGTTTGTTCTAAGTTTAATCTAATGAATGCTTTGTTTGGTTCAATGACTATGTCTTTGGTAGAAGGCTTTTTATTATCAAACCTACGGTCCTTTGGGTGAAATGCCATTGATGAAACACCCCTATGATGTTGTTTGTCTAGGGTGATCATCAATGAGGTTTGCAAATGATCGTTGTTTGTCTTTGCAAACTACTCTTAAGGAGGAATAAATGTTGATCTTTGAATGACAAGTGATAACATTCCTCATATACAATAAATGTAATTGAATGAGTAAATGAATCAATGACCTATATGAAGTTTGGAAGTCGAAATCGATTGTCCCCAAGGCTCCGTTAATTATCATTTACATCGTATCTTTAGTTGTATTACATGATTAGCATAGTTCTCTTGTTTTGCTAGTTGTTGTATTTCCATTTGATAACTTAGGATCAAACCAACCAAAAACCCTCCTTGTTTGCATGCTTATATATATGTATATATATGTGTGTGTATATATATATGTATATATATGTATATATATGTATGTATATGCCTAGTATGTCTTCTCCTATATATGTTTAAACACTTGAAAATATCCCTCTTCTCGTGGACGACCCCGACTTGCCATTATCTACTTTATTGTAGATAGGAAGCATTAGGGCTTAAAAGTATTAACTTTGAGAGGTACGGCAATGACCTCCCAAATTTTAGCACCGCTGCCGGGGAAGAGGCATTTATTTTTAAGTGTTTGGGCATATTATGTGTGATTATATGCTAATTGTAAATATTTGTTAGTTGCTTGCTTTTTTTAGTTGATTTGCCATTTCACTTGGCTTGGAGACGTATTGTACGAGTTTTTGGTGTATGGTTCGTATGTGACCCTCTTCACAAGAACCCTAACACTACGACCCTGAGTTAGAGTTGAATTTGAGATGGGCTAGGAGGCTTTCTTTGGAAAATGTGAATAACACCCCTCCTAGTGACCATTTTATGGATACATCTTCCTCTATGGAACATCAAATTGACCACGAAGATGAGCATCCTCCTCTCAAAGGGAGAGCTCATCCTCTCCACCAAAGAGAGATTCCTTTGGGGCAAGCTTTGTTAAGAGACATCATGGCCCCCAACCTTGATCAACAACTAATGTGCATCGCGTATCTCGTGGTTGGACCGAACGGGCACTTTGAGCTAAAGACTAGGTTCATCAACATGCTACCCATCTTCCTTGGTAGGCAAGGGGAGAATGCCAACAAACACCTCATCGAATTTCAATTCTTGTGTGGTGGTACAGTCCCCCATGGAGGCATTCCCATTCACAATAAGGGATGGTACAAGAGATTGGCTCCACTACCTACCGCCCAAGAGCATTAAGAGTTGGCTTGATATGAAAACAAAGTTTCTATCCAAATACTTTCCGGCCACTAGATCCGCCATCTTGAAGAAGGGCATAAGCAACATCCTCCAATGGCATGAAGAATATCTCTTCGACTATTGGGAGAGGTTTAAGAAGCTTCTTGCAAGTTGCTCTTATCACGGTTATCCGGAGGGGGATTTGGTTTATTACTTCTACAATGGCCTTCTTGATGAAGATCAAAGGTTGGTAGCGGAAGAATCGAGAAAATTTAGCTCAAGGGCCAATTTGAGAAGGAGACATCCAATGCCCGTAAGTGATTCTTCAAATAGTGGAAAGCTTGTGGATCAAGTCTCGGCCCTTGCATCTATGGTCAAATCATTAATGACGAAGCCCGTGAATGCACCACATGTTAAATTATGTGAAATTTGTTACTTGGCGCATCCTACGGACACTTGCCCCACTTTGCAAGAGGATTATGTTGAAGAGGTAAGTGCCATGGGCTATCAAGGGAACCAAGGCAACCAAGGATATCAAGGTGGGCAAGGCTACCAAGGTAACCAAGGCTACCAAGGTTATCAAGGGTACCAAAACTGGCCGTACAATTTGGGAAATCGTGATAACCCTAACCTCCGGTATGGAAACCCTCAAGGAATCCAAAACCCTCAACCATATCGGCCTCCTCAACAACAATATAGGCCACCTCAACAAAAATTTCAAAGGCTCCAAGACAAACCCCGAGACCAAGGGGAAAGTTCCGGGCTAACAAAGGATGAGGTGATGCAAGCCATTCACCAGTTGGGCATGTGAGCGGAAAAAAGTGAGAAATTTCAAGATGAAGCCAAGGAGAGAATCAAGAAATTGGAAACTCAAGTGAGCCAAATAACTCAAGTGGTGAATTGGAGGAAGCCCGGGAAAAGGGTAAGCTACCCTCCCAACCGGAGATCAACCCTCGACAAAATGCAAGTGCTATCACTTTGAGAAGTGGTAAACATGTTGACTCTCCCACGGTTGGTGATTTTGTTGAGGACGAACCTAGGAAGCTTGAAATGCTTGAGAAAGAAGGGAAAGAGGAGAATGAGGAAGAGGCCAAGGAGCAAGCAAGGAAGGGAAAATGGGAGGAAGAGGAGATCACCATTGAGAAATCAACCTCCATTTCTGAACCTTCATCCCCCCCTCACAAGAAGGCAAGAGTAGTGGAAATTATTCCATATGTGCCAGAGCCACCATTCTCGAAAGTTATAAAAGACAAAAGGAGGAAGGAATCCAACAAAGACATCTACGAAGTATTTCGTAGGTGTGAGGTAAATATCCCTCTTTTGAATGCGATTGAACAAATTCCTAGCTATGCAAAAATTTTGAAAGAATTATGTGTAGTAAATAGGAAACAAAGATTGAAGAACAAGCTTAAAAATGGGAGAAGTGAACATGTCTCCACTTTGTGCCAAAGGGAGTTACCCCCTAAATGTAGCGATCCCGGCATGTTCACGATCCCTTGCATGATAGGAAATACACATTTTGAAAAAGCAATGCTTGACTTATGTGCATCAATAAATGTGATTCCTTATTCTTTGTATGAAAGCCTCAATCTTGGTACTTTGCTCAAAACCGGGGTGGTGATCCAACTAGCCAATCATTCTAGTGCGTACCCTAAGGGTATCATCAAGGATGTGTTGGTTAGGGTGGATTCCTTAATATTCCCCGCAGATTTTTATGTCCTAGACATGGAGCATGATAAACATGCCACCCAAATCTTGTTGGGGAGGCCATTTTTTAAGACCTCTAGGACCATCATTGATGTGCATAACGGTACCCTCACCATGGAATTTGATGGGATTAAAGTAGAGTTTAGCATAAAAGACTCTATGAAGTATCCTCTTGAAGAGTATTCTTGCCATGCTATTGATTTTTTTGACAATGTTGCAAGATGTTTTTGAATTGAGTGGTGATGATTCCTTGTTAGTTGCTTTGGAAAATGATGTTGAAAATGCATGTCTTGTGTATTCCATGAGTACTAACTTGAAGAAAACCATTTAGGAGTTAAGCATTCTTGAGGAAGTGGTGCAAAGTCCCGACCCTCTAGTCTTAGAGGAACCCGAAGAACTGGAATTCCTCCCATCACTTGTGAAGGCTCCGGTGATTGTGCTTAAACTGTTGCCTAGTGACCTAAAGTACGCATTTCGTGGAGAAGGGGAGATGGTTCTGGTCAACATTTCAAGCAATCTCACCAAGGAGCAAGAAGAAAAATTGATAGTGGTGTTGCAGGAGAACAAGGAAGCAATTGGATGGACTATTATCGACATCAAAGTCATAAGTTCATCCACTTGTATGTATGGAATCTTGTTGGAAGAAGATGCAAGACCCATCTGGCAACCCCAATGCCATTTAAACCCACCGATGATGGAGGTGGTGAAGGCGGAAATCCTCAAGTTACTCCAAGCGGGTATGATCTATCCAATCTCGGATAGCAAGTGGGTGAGTCCAACTCAGGTGGTACCCAAGAAGAGTGGGGTGATGGTGGTCGAAAATGAGAAGGGAGAAATGGTGCCCACCCGATTTCAAAACGGGTTATGCGTTTACAATGACTACCCGAGGCTAAATGTAAAAACACGGAAGGATCACTTCCCGTTGCCATTCATAGATAAAATGCTTGAGAGGATAGCAAGTCACCCCTTCTATTTCTTTTTGGATGGGTACTCGGGGTATTTTCAAGTTGCTATCTCCCCGGACGACCAAGAAAATACCACATTCACGTGCCCCTTTGGTACGTTTGCTTACCGGCGCATGCCTTTCGGGTTATGTAACACCCCCGCAACTTTCCAAAGGTGTATGGTAAGAATTTTCTCAGAATTTGTTGAAAACTTTTCCGAGGTATTCATGGATGATTTCACCATTCATGGTAATTCTTTTGACAACTGTTTAGCAAATTTGGCACAAGTTCTTAAACATTGCATTGATACTAATCTTGTGTTAAATTCTGAGAAGTGTCATTTTATGGTATAGAAAGGTATTGTTTTAGGCCATGTTGTCTCCTCTAAGGGTATTGTGGTTGACAAGGCAAAGATAGACACAATTCAAACTTTGCATTATCCTACTAATGTGCGCGAAGTGCGCTCTTTTCTTGGCCATGCAGGATTCTATCGCTGATTCATCAAGGACTTCTCGAAGATAGCATCCCCTTTATGCAAGTTGTTGCAAAAATAGGTGAAATTTGTGATGGATGAGGGTTTTAAAGGGGATACATTGAAAGGAAGGTTAGTTTTGGCCCCTATTATACAACCCCCGGATTGGTCGTTGCCTTTTGAGATTATATGTGATGCTAGTGATTATGTCGTTGGAGCGGTGCTTGGTCAAAGGGTGGGGAGAGTGCCTCATGCCATCTACTATGCATTCATATCTCTCAATAAAGCCCAAAGAAACTATTCCACCACCGAAAAGGAGTTGCTAGCAGTGGTATTTTCATTGGAAAATTTTTGATCTTACTTGCTTGGTACAAAAGTTATTGTGTACATTGACCATGCAGCGCTTCATCATTTAATGACGAAGAAAGAGGCCAAGCCAAGATTGATTAGGTGGATCCTTCTCCTGAGTGAATTTGATTAGACGTGCAAGACAAGAAAGGCGCGGAGAACCTCGTGACTTATCACCTAAGCCGGATGGCACCCTGCCAAGATAGTGAGGTAAATCTATTAATGAAGGAGCAATTACGGGAGGATTTCCCAGATGAACAATTTTTCTCTATCAGGGACCTCCAACCATAGTACACCGACATTGTGGACTTTCTTGTCTCTGGTAAATTTTCTCCTCACTTTTCTGAAGCACAGAAAGATAAGCTAAAGAGCGATGCTAAATATTATGTGTGGGATGATCCCTTTTTGTGGAAGCATTGTGTAGACCAAGTTGTTAGGAGATTCATCCCCGATAATGAAGTGCTTTCAATTCTCACTTTTTGTCATTCTCATGCATGCAGGGGTCATTTTGGAGCTAAAAGGGCCGCTAGGAAAGTCTTGGAAAGTGGTTTTTATTGGCCTACTTTGAATAAGCATGCATAGATATTTTGTAAGGCTTGTGACAAGTGTCAAGGATTAGGAAATATCTCATCTAGAAATGAGATGCCCCAAAAAGCAATGCTATATTGTGAAATCTTTGATGTTTGGAGTATTGACTTCATGGGACCTTTCCCTGGTTCTTATGGCTTTACATACATTCTTCTTGCCGTTGATTATGTGTCGAAGTGGGTTGAAGCAAAACCCACTAGGACTGACGATTCTAAAGTGGTTGCAGAATTCCTGAAAGATAACATCTTTTCTAGGTTTGGGGTACCCCCGAGCCTTGATTAGTGACCGTGGCACCCATTTTTGCAATTGGACCATAGCGGCACTCTTGAATAAGTATGGCATCACTTACAAGACATCCACCTCCTATCACCCGTAAACTAACGGGCAAGCCGAAGTTTCCAATTGGGAAATCAAGTCCATCCTTCAAAAGACGGTTAACCCTAACTCGAAGGATTGGAGTTCTCAGTTGAATGGTGCCTTGTGGGCGTATAGGACGGCTAACAAGACACCAATTGGTATGTCACCATACCGGTTAGTGTTTTGTAAGCCCTGTCATCTACCGGTGGAAATTCAACATAAGGCTTACTGGGCGGTCAAAGAATTCAATCTTGATATATATGAGGCCGGCTTGTATAGTAAGTTACAATTGGATGAACTGGATGAGATCCAGAAGGAGTCTTATGAGAATGCCAAAATCTATAAAGAGATAACAAAGGTGTCGCACGGCAAGATGATCATTAGGAAGGATTTTAACGTTGGTTAAAAGGTCCTCCTATTCCAATCTCGCCTTCGCCTAATCCCAGGTAAGTTGAGGTCCCGATGGATCGGTTCTTTTGAGGTGGTTAAGGTATTCCTGCATGGCACGGTGGAGATTCTAGATCGAGCTAAGTCCAATACATTCAAGGTTAATAGACAACGTTTGAAACCTTACCACAAGAATTTTGTGCCGAAAAAAGTAGAGGACGTTAATCTCTTCGATCCGATTTGTGAGTAAAACCTAAGAAAAGGGATTAAGTCGTGCCCAAAACGTTAAATAAACTTGGTTTTAATCATCCAGATTGGCATTCGTGACTTTCCGTTGATGTTGTTTGGTTTTGGATTTTATCATTAAGTTTTATTGTTTTGCTTTATTCTTTGCACAGGTTTCTTTTTCCATGATTTTGTAGCAATTTTGAAGCCAGGGTATTGGATTATTGAAGGTAGAAAGGCTTGGATCCAAGAAGGAAAGACTTGGACAAGAGAAGGAATCAGAAATTGTTTCTAGGTACCAGGTTAGAAGTGGCCGCGAGTCGTGAGGGCCTCGTTGCGAGTCGCGACCAAATCAGGGATTTTGGCTAAAAATGGATTTCTTGGCCTCCACTTTCCGCGAGTCACGATTTCCTCGCAAGGGCCTCGTCGCGACTCGCGGCGGAGTGATAGCAAGTCGTGATGTACTCACAAATATTGTGTTAAAATAGAGGTCTCGGCCTCCACTTTTTTGCGAGCCGCGATGGCCTCGCAAGGGCCTTGTCACGAGTCGCGATGGAGTGGTCGCGAGTCGCGATGTAATCAGAAATATTGTGTTAAAATTCAGCTCCCGACCTCTACTTTTTACGAGTCGCGATAGCCTCGCGAGGGCCTCGTCGCGAGCCCTTGAGAAATATCCCCTCAAGACCTCGAGGCAGCAAGCCCTCGACTCGAGAAAAACCTGAAAGTCCATTATCCCCTCGAGACCTCGAAGCCCTAAAGCCTTAACTCGACCAGAACCTGAAGTCCATCATCCTCTTGAGGCCAGTTCTCGATATCATCCCTTCGAGACATCATCTCCTCGAGACCTCGAAGCCCTAAACCGTTGACTAGAGCAGAACCTGAAAGCCCATCATCTTCTTGAGGCCAGTTCTCGAGACTAGCCCTTCGAGACATCATCCCCTTGAGACCTCGAGGCAGCAAGCCCTCGACTCAAGCCGAACCTGAAGTCCATCATCCTCTCAAGGCCAGTTCTTAAGATCAGCCCTTCGAGACATCATCCCCTTGAGACCTCGAAGCCGCAAGCCCTCAACTCGAGCCAAAATGGAAAGTCTATCACCCTCTCGAGACCAGCCCTTCGAGACATCAGCACCTCGAGACCTCGAGGCAGCAAGCCCTCGAAACGAGCCAAACCATAAAGTCCATCACCCTCTCAAGACCAGTCATCGATACATCACCACCTTAAGTCCTCGAGACCGCAAGCCCTCAACTCGGGTAGCGAGCTGAACCTCTAGAGTCCTCGAAGCCTCGAGCCTTTAAGGTCTCATATTTTATCCTTGAGCCTAGCCTCTCGAGACCTCGAAGCTGCGAGCCCTCGAGATGTCATCTTTCATCCTCGAGCCTAGCCTCTAGAGAACTCGAAGCCGTGAGCCCTGGAGGTGTCGTCTTTCATCCTCGAGCCTAGCCAAACCCAACACCCCTCGAGACCACCCGTCGTGAGTCGCAACAAATACGTCGTGAGTCGTGACGGTCGTTATTTGTGACTTATGATAGATAGGAGGCAAGTTGGCCCTTGATTAAACATAGTTGTTATTTGGATGAAATGTTATTGCGCTTTGCAGTGTTATGTTGCTTAGGGTAGTTTAGCCATGGGACGTGAATGTTGACATTGTGAATGCACTAATGGTGGCTAAACTAGTTGAGCACAACTGTGGTTTTGAGACATAGCATATTGATTTCAACTATATGAGAACTTAATGGACTTGAGAATATAGGCTTGGTGGACATAAGATGGATTGTATATGCAATTGTGATTAGGACTTGAACTAGTTGACTTGATTTTGATTTGGCTTGTGATGATAAACTAGTTCAAGGTTGAGTATGAATTTGAAATATTACATATACACATATTCATGTGCGTTTGACTTGTTTGTTGTGGTTGTTAGATATGGCCCCCCACGAAGAGACCTAGGGCTCCCCCCCCCCCCGAGGTGGGCGCACCGCCGCTCCACCTCTGCTTCCTCCACCGGCTCAAGAATCAAGCCATGTACCTCCCCTCTCCGGATAGGTACATGGGTTTGACCTGGATCACCGGGTCCTATGCGGAAAGGTGGAAGGCCCTGGAGAGGCTCCAACTCAAGGAGACAAGCTTTGTTGATGTGCCTACATTATATGCTCTCGGGCTCACTCAGCCTATCATATGCCTCCTCGCAAAAAGGGGAATGGAAGGGTTTATGAGTAGGAGCGCGCCCTTTTACAGGAAGTACACGCTGGAGTTCTTGTCCACGGTCCGTATGAGTAGCATGAAAGGGGATCAAACATGCGAGAGGTACAATTCTTTTCACTTAGATGATATATCTAGGCAAATGACCATTTCGCAGATTGAGGAGGCCTTTGGATTTGACACCGCAGAGATACGGGCCAGGCTGGACCCACATGCCCAGGAGCGATCGATTGAGGATGAAATGAACTTTTTAATGTTATCAACATGAGGCCAAAGAACTCCCATGATAAGAGTAGCGCTATTTTCCACCCCACACTCCGTTATGTATACCGGTTGTTGGATGGCATAGTACTTTGCTCCACGGAGCCGACGAATGTGCCAGGTAATGACATTCACTTTCTGTGGCACTTAACGAGTGAGGGACCAGGATACGGGCTGTGGACGGAATTTTGGATGAAGAGAATCGTGGAGGTGGCAGGAAAGCCCAAGGGGAAAATCATGTCAGAGGCATGATAGGCCTTCTAGCAGAGTACTTGGGATTGATTCCTCCGACTGACTTTCTGCGCTTAGAGGGGCGCATGTCCTATCTTATCACTGCTGAGGGGTTAGTTATATTTGAGATGCTCAGTGCCACATAGACCACGGGGTTCTTCCATTGGTTTTATGGTGCGAGAAAGGTCACATTCATGGCACTTCCTCAGTCCAACAAGACAAAGCTGGAATTTGACACACCTCTAAGAGACTTGGCAATTTCACCTGACTCCTCATGTAGAGATGATTTCCAGTGTGAGCTCCGCGACCTTAGCCCAGCTCCTGTCCAGCATGATGATAGCAGTCTACCTCCCTCTAAGAGACAGCAGCAGCATCACTCCACGCAGCCTCCACCAGAGACAGAGCCGATGCAAGAGGACGATGTGCCACCTCACTATTCTCAGCCTCCACCGAACTTCTACAAGTGGATGATGCAGACTACGCAGGATGGATTCCACCGCTAGGACAACATAATATTGGATCATAATATTTGTCTCCCAGACCTTGATCGACATAGATGAGGAGATCGACCACTAGTCAGCCCGCATCCATGAGATGCAGTCCCAGGCAGGTGGTGTCTCAGGCCCCGATCCGATAGCAGAGAGGCGTAGAGCTAAGAGGCAGAGGAGCACAGAGTGAATGGCATAGTATCAGCAGCGCTATTTTGGCGGTGACCATGCTTCATCACAGCAGTGATTTTGTGAGCACCATATCTTTACCCTTTCCACACTTCACTTTGTACGTTTTTGCCCTATTGTCTATATTAAGGGAAATGTAGTGTTCTAAGTATGGGGAGGGGTATCTACTTTGAGAGGATTGGGATTGAAGACACTTTTGCACAACTCTTTTGATTGGTTTTGGATATTTTTCCCTTTTGTGTTGGGATGTTTTTCTTTTGATGTACTTGGATAATGTTGGCTTTGATACTTTTCTTAGTATTAATATTTGGAAAGCACTTTGCTACTTTTTGGATTGGAGACACGTGAAAAATGTTGTAATTTTTGACTTTTTTAAAATATATATATATATATATATATAAAGAAAAAATATAAAAAGAATCCCGCTAAGTTGAAAACTTGAGAGGGAAACTTAGGCAACATTAAGGGCCTGGAAAGGTCGAAACCCCGAAAGAGCGACCTAGGAAAAAATGAGAGGCTAAATGTGCAGAAAATGGTGAGATGTGAGCCAAAGAAACATGATGTGTGGCTAGAATGAAAACCCGAAAGGGCTCCTAGGAAAAATGAGAGAAAACGAGAGAAATTGAAAAAAGTTAAGTGTTCACTCATTTTCCGGTGTTGGAGTCATAAAGTTGTGGTGACCATACGGATGGATCGGGTAGCTTGCATCTTGAGGACCTTTTGGGAGTGGAAAATTTAGTGGGAGAAGACGAAGTAAGTTATGAAATTCTTGATTGTTAATATCCTTCATTTTTAGGTAGATATATTGATATAAAGTGGAGCATGTGTTTTGAACCATATTCATGTCTTTAGCTTCACCTTGTATCATTGGATTTGGAATTATCAATTCGGGATTTGGAGATGTTTTAGGGATATCAATAAATTGATGGGTTGATATGGTTAGGGTAGATTTAGGAATAGGCGTTGTGGGAAACTTCTCATTTGACCTTAACATTGGGATGTGTGATATTGAGAGTTTTGTGAGGTATTGATTTGGGGGAATAGTAGTTAGGATGTGGATACATCATTTCCTTCGTATGATTGGATCATTTATTACTCGAGGGCGAGTAAGGTTAAAGTGTAGGGAGGTTTGATATGTCCATTTTATATGCATAATTTAATGCTATTTTGGGTTACTTTTGTGCTATTTTATTATCAAGAGCTTGTGTTTTACCTTGAAATTCTCTTAGGAGGGGTAAGAGCAACTTTACGCTCTTTTACCTCTTCTAAGTGGATTTTTGTGTGACAAGGAAAGAACACGGAGGCATGAAGACCGAAGGCCATTAAAGATCACATTTTCGAAGATTTTTGAAGCCTTGCTTCGAAGACATGAAGACTGGAGGCCATTGAAGACCATTTTTGGAGAAATTGAAGACTTGAAAATGAGAGGAATTGCTATGAAGATGAATGTGTACCACAAGAAGAAGAAATGGGAACAAGACAAAATTCTGGCACCCGTTGCGAGGCGCGATGGTCTCGTTGTGAGCCCGTCACGACCAACGGGTGGCCTGAATTTCACCTTATCATTTTTGTACTATAAATAGCACTCTCTTTCCTCTCATTTAGATCTTCTTCATCTGCGTTTTTGTTACTGTTTAGAACCCTATTTTCTTCCATTTTCATCTTTGAATTCTGTTGTATTATGTTTGGTTGTTTAGCATTAATTAGTATGAACTCTTGTAGCTAAATCTAGTTCTTGGGAGCAATTGATTGAAGCTTCCACGCTTATGTAGTAAGATTCTATGTTTGCTCGTTTATGAACATTTATTGGAGAGAATTTATTGTGCCATTCATGTTGTGTTTTACCTCATTTATACCATGGGTTGTTTGAGTATATGAAATGTTTGTAAGATTGAAATGTTAGGGTGTTAGGAAAGTTGCAAATTTTTTAACTCATTTGATATGGAAATCCAAAAGCATAGATTTAGAACTTCTTGTGTATAATATGGTGTAATTCTTGCTAGATGAGTATGTTAATGAGGTTTGTTCTCATATTTGTCAAATAGATGCAAAGAAAGGTTGAACCTTGAATGTTGTTTGTTCTAAGTTTAATCTAATGAATGTTTTGTTTGGTTAAATGACTATGTATTTGGTAGAAGGCTTGTTATTATCATACCTCTGGTCCTTTGGGTGAAATGTCTTTGATGAAACACCCCTATGATGTTGTTTGTTCAGGGTGATCATCAATAAGGTTTGCAAATGGTCGTTGTTTGTCTTTGCAAACTACTCTTGGGGAATGAATGTTGATCTTTGAATGAGAAGTGATAACATTCCCCATAGACAATAAATGTAATTGAATGAGTAAATGAATGAATGAGCTATATGAAGTTTGGAGGTGGAAATCGATTGTCCCCAAGGCTCCGTTAGTCATCATTTACATCGTATCTTTAGTTGTATTGCATGATTAGCATAGTTCTCTTGCTTTTCTAGTTGTTGTATTTCAATTTGATAACTTAGGATCAAACCAACCAAAAACCCCCCTTGTTTACATGCTTTTATATATATCTATGTATGTATATGCCTAGTATGTCTTCTCCTATATATGTTTAAACACTTGAAAATATCCCTCTTCTCGTGGACGACCCCGACTTTCCATTATCTACTTTGTTGTATATAGGAAGCATTAGGGCTTAAAAGTATTAACTTTGAGAGGTACGGCGACGACCTCCCACGGGTAGCCTATTCTTTTGGGCTGGGCCACGAGCCGCATTTTCAACTACCCGCACATGTGGGTACCCAAAAGTGCGGGAACCCGCATTTGAACACCCCTAGAAGAAACAACTATTGTGGGTTTCTTCAATTAAATATTTAATCTCTCTCTTTCACCTCACCAAAAGCAACCACAAAGAAACCACTTTATTTTTACCTCCATAATGGTAGAAACCATTAAGAAACCATTTTATGGTCCCGCTTGATCTTCTCTATCCTACTCATTAATTTTACCTTTAATATTTAATTTAAATAAAATTTTCCACCCAAAATAAATTGAAATTTGAAATTTAATACTACAATTTTACTTTTTTGATTTATATTCATATTTTAAATTCTAATTTAAATTTCATTTTTAAAATTATTTCTTGTTGCAATAATTCAATGACAAATTATTGCCACCAGAAAAACTGCAATAAATTCTTAAATGAAAAGAAATAAAATTTTTATTTTTTTAAAATTTAATTTCACTTTTATTAAATTTTGAATAAAAAACACACTCTCCAATCCCAAGAATCAAAAAATTTAAAAGTAAGCTGTGAAAAAGAATTAGGAATAAATGATTAAGGCGAGGAAATTAAAAGAAAACAATGCATTAATTTTTTTTATAAAAAAAAGGATGTGGTTAGTTTGGGACTCGTGGCCAATCACATGATGCCAGGTGTCCCAGTTTAGGGGGACAAAAGTTGCCAAAGCTGACAGCAGCCTGCACTTGGGGAAGGAATTCACTTGGGGTGGTTGCTTTGTTTACCATTTGTCCCCCGGTTTCTTTTTACTCAAAACCACAAAAAAAAATTCCATTGTGGGACTTTGTGGTTTCTTTATGGTTTCTTTTCAATAAGAAATCACAAAGAAACCCCTATTGTACATGCCCATAGGTTCATCAATTCTTCTTCAATTTCTTCCATGTTTCTCGCTAAATTTATGTCTTTCATTATGGGCTTTGCTATGCTAGGCTAAATATACTTTTGGGAGAAATTTATTATCCCCTCTAACTTGATGCTGTGAGACTTTTTTTATTCTACTTTTGATATTGATTATCAATTGTGATCTTCCTTTTATTTTGTAGTTAATGCATGAATTGACTAGGAAGTACAACTAGCTGGCATTTGTGGGTTCATTACTTGCTAGACTTTGATGGAAACATGATTGTTTCCTTTTAGTCAATTATAGCCAACTATGAGCATTTATTTTATGTTGATCTTTGTAATCGTTCTTAGAAGATATAATTGTGCTTTTTACATGTTTCTCGCTTTTAGGACATGTGCTAGGACATGTGTAGTTGTGTTGCTTCTCTATGTGTATTGCTACTTCAATGGAGTGCGTCTATATTATTCGGGAGTAAGCCGATCACTCGCTTTAACTATATTTGAGGGGTGGGGAGAGGTATCTCCAAGTGAAATAGGAGATAACCCTCCACAATATATTGTTGTATGTTATATAGGTAGAATAACTTGTCAATGATCGACATACTACCTTCGTCCCAAGTCATATTGCTTAATTTGACTTTTGGAAGTCAATTGGATCAATGTTCAAATACTAATACACTACAAGAAAAATGACCTATCACTTCACCCCTTTTACCACAGTATTTTTGGCTTAGGTTAAATAACCGAAGTAAAAAAGTTCTTTTACCTCGGTTAATTTTTTTCAAAGTAAAAGATATTTTTTTACCTTGGTTAAAAAATAACCGAGGTAAATAATATGTTTTTTACCTCGGTTATTATATTAACAAAGTAAAAGGTTTAAAAATGAAATAAATAATCTTACCGAATAGTGTGTGCGTCGCATATGATGTCTAATAAGGCCAGTCGAAATTGCATTACATGTTGTTTTTACCGACATGCAATGGGATGGAAGACCGACGTTGCGGGTATGTTAACATAGAACTTTTAGAGGTTAAAGTCGTTTGAAAATGTTTTCTTTCACACAGTCACACAGTAGGTTCTCATGTCTTTTCTACTTGATTGATGTTTTACTTTTGTTTTACCTATGTTAACTTTTAGAGGTTAAAGTTGTTTGAAAATGAATGGCTTTGGTCTACAAAAGTATTTGTTCAATGGTTTTTAAAATAATTGTAGAAAATGGTGTTGAATGGTACGGTTGAAAATGGTTTTTTAAAATCATGCACAGATCAAATTGCACATACATTTAATTATATTGTTCAATAAGGTAGTTAAATTATTATAAATACAGTAGTAATGAAAAAATCCTTACAATTAGTATATAAACTCTAATAAGAATTGTCTTTGTTCCAACTGAACAGAAATTGCAATTAACTCAATCGGCTCACATTATAATGACCTCGAAGACAGTTGGCCCCCCAACTTCTATGACCTCGAAGACAGTTGGCCCCCCAACTTCTATGACCTCGAAAAATAAGGTGTTCCCAATGCGTAAGTGGTTGTCGAAAAGGAACTTGTCAAAAACCCTTTGGGACAGAGCCTTGATCTTCCCACCCCTGAGTAGTTCATGCACCACTCTCTCCCGTAGCACTTCATCACAACAAGGGTCTTGTCATTCGGTAGAGTGGTACAATGTCCCTCGGGATATACTAAATCACAAAAAAAATAATTATAATAAACATGCATTTAATTTTGTAATTAACAAAAAATAATATTCAGTTAAAATCAAATAATTACATGCATTTAATTAGCTAGCTACAGGCCTTACTAAAGTGGGATTTTTTTAGAAGTTCTGTTGCTTTATAGTGCAGTGGAAATGTGGGCTATCAACAGCCATTGTCTATTGTTCAAGGTCGAACACAAGAGGCTCTAGATTGCTCCATTGTGCGGAGAACTGTATAAAACAAAAAAAAATTAATTGTGATAAATTGTGAAGATGTATAAGTAAATATATATGTAAAATGGTAAAAGACATGGAATAGGGGGCGACTGGAGGATCCTTCGCCAGCCATTAGTCCTGAATTAAAAATTAAAATGTTTAGGGCATACTAGCCTTGAAAATTAAGGATGTGACTTCAGCTATGCATCACATGTACATGTTGGTCCAAAACAGTGGCATGGTCGACATGTACCGACGATGTCGCTCTATAGTCAACCAAACCGAACATGTGAACTCCTGTACATAGACTTCGGTAACCAATTGGTTTTACCAATAGTTAAACAACATAGGTGTGATGTCTCGTAGAAAAGAACATATTAATAGAAATAAGAATGTACGATGTCGCACACCATTTGCATGGGCCGAGAGGTAACTGATAGGGTATCGACGTCGCATGTATCAGAGGCAGCTACGACAAAAATTGAAAAAACATGGAAAAATGATTATTTAATAATAGAAATTACACCAAAACGTTCAAAAACATACCAAAACATGGTACTTAGGAAACTTCACACTATAGCAAATCTGAGTAACAACTAGAAAACCAAAAACACAAGACATTCACACACCATAGATCTAACAATGTCAAGGAACAATTACAAAAATGAAGGTGTTAGAAGAGTAGAAAAATCATACCTTTAACAAGAGAGAATAGAAGAGGGGGTGGGAGACTGTTGGAATTCGCGGGAAACTTGGGAAAACAAAGCTTGAACTAATTATGAGGGACCCTATATATAAACTTTTTGGAACGACGTCGTTTTGGACCATTATGATGTTCTCCCCGCATGTAGCGATGTCACGCCTATATCGGTATAGTTAACAAGCAACCGAACTATGACCGACGTCACACGTGTATGTGGGCCTACTAGTTTCAGCCTGCTAGCATAACAAATGAGCCCGCCAAGGACCAAAATGAATAAAAGTCAATTTCACACCATTAAATAGTATATTACTGCAACATTTTTTTGTGTACGAACTGTCCTCCTCCTAAGGAAATAGTCGGTCAACAGTTCGGTTATTTTATTAAAAAAATGTGGTCAAAAATAATATTTTCCAGTTGCAGAATAATTGAAACAAAATTTTCATTACACACAAGTTTTTTTTAGTTTTATGAATGATCTTAATTTTAAAAGTATTTTTTTCATATGGTAGAATAAATTTCAAGGATTAAATAACATTATAATAACATTCAACAAATAGGTTAAAGATTAAAGATTTAATTACATAACAATCACATTCAACAAATACTCTTAATGTTACAAATGTTCCAAATTCAAATAAATTTGTTTTCATTTGTTCCGAATTCTAAGCAGTAAAACTAAAATTGGGACCCAAGAATGATGACATGGAACACTTTTGGCCCTGAACCATCTAATAGCTTGAAGTAGAGCGTGTCCCCAAATCATTTGTGGGCATAAACAAACTCGCCAAAACCCTTTAAGGTCAGGGTCTTGAGCCTTGTGTTCCCCGAGTAGTTCAAGTGACACTCTCTTCCGCCGCACCTTAAGACAACATGCGTCTTGACATTTGGTAGGAGTGAAATGATTTGCTTGGGACATACTAAATTATGAACAGAAAATCACATTTAGTATATATGAAAGTAATCTAGAGAAAATGTTAATTGAAAATAAAATACATGTGTAACGGGTAGGACTTACCAATGTTGGAATTGAACCGAAGTTTGTCTAGGTCAAAGTACAGACGAAATGTGGAATGATATCACGAATGAATACCGCGGGTGATCCCCTCTGAATCACTATGGATCTGCATTGGTCAATGATATTATGATTAATTAAACAAGAATATACGTAGTTAAATAAGAGAAATGTAGCAAACTAAATAAAAAAATTGATCACCTCAATTGGTAAACGACTACTCGAACCTTCATTGTCAGCCATGATTCCTGAAATTCAACAGATGGAATATATGTGAATAGATACAAATTGGTTCGATAGAATTTGGTTCAATTAATCGTTTAAGTCAGTCAGGCATCGCAGAATCGCACATACATTGTGGTCCAAAATAATGGCATGGATGACATGTATGAGCGACGTCACTCATGTATCGTTTAGAGCGAGCATGGTGAGCGACAGGAAAATGACTTTGCATTTGAAAGTAAGAGCTAGTCCAGACGCTACTAACTGACTTCTCTTATGTATCGGTAAATCTGATTGGTTAGACGAGAAGGGTGCGGCGTCTCATACATGAAAAAACAACACAAATATGAATGAGCGACGTTGCACAATGATCGCACAAAATGAAGATGGACCAAAGTGTCAACAACGTCGTGCATTCAAACCGAGAAAATACATGTATAACCGCAGAAAACTAGAGAAATTCAAGTTCTTAAACCAAAAAAAAGACACAAAATTGGGGGAGAACATAGAAACGAAATGGGTAAACCCTGAAACCCTAATTCATAGGAACTACAAATGGAAAAACATACAACACATTCCATATACATAAAATTTGAAGAAAAAAAATTAAGGATTTTAAAGAATCTAGAAACCACCTTTGAGAACCTCGGTTGGGGGACTGTTGGAATTTGAGGGAAAGTTGAACGTTTGAAATGATTTATGAGGTGAGCTCCATATATATATAGTTTTTTGAACCCTTGTGAATTTTTCCACGACATGTGAAACGTCACACTTCATTCGGCCTTACCAACATATGACTGACGTCAACTAACCTGAATGTGAGCCTAACAATTTTAGCCCGCTAGTATAGTAAATGGGCCCGCATTTAACCAAAATAAATATAATTAACCTTAATATCGATTGATAGTATATTAGAAACTAATAACTGAAATTTATAAATTCCATGAAATTTATTAATGTTTGGTCTGATCGAAATAGATTTTAGCTCAACCGGTTAACTTTTTAGTTTTTGCACTTAGTCCCTCTTAGCATGTGGGAGAAGTCGAAATGCATAATTATAGATACCCTTATCTAAATCAAATTGTCATGACCACGATGTTGCAATTTGGGTATGAATTAGTCAATGGAAGGGGCATGAATTATTCATAGACAGATATGATGAAACTTTACAAAAATTACACTATGGCCCAAAATTCCCTAAATGTTCTCTACGCCTCAAAATTATGTAGCCAAATATAAGGACAATTGTTTGATATGGAGATTATGTGTAATTTCTAAGAGGGGCGAGAATCGGGGTTCCTTTCTCATTTTTATTAGTATTCTATGAATACCCTTACGATGAGCGTTATGGGAACAATAATTTCCACCACATAGAATCACATAAAATTCAATATTCTTGGCTTTTTATGAAATAAAAAGATAATGAAATTCCATCCATCAAATTTTAGAAAGCGCTAGTACGCGGTCTAGAATAAATTGTAGAAGATTATGTATAAGTATACAAGGGTTAATCGGAAGAACTTGTGGAAGTCTATGTGGAATCAGACTAGTTTCTTTATTAATCTCGATTATTATAAGTTCGACTAGGGATGAAAATTTTCTTTTCAGGACGATCAGAATCGTTTTTGGGACAACCAGTGAACATTTTAGTTTTTGCACTTAGGTCCCTCCAAGAAAGTGGGAGAAGTCGAAATGCAAAATTGGATGTACCCTTATATAATTCACATTGTTACAACCATGATGTTCCAATTTTGGCATGAACGGGTGAATGGAAGGGACCTGAATTAGTCACAGACGGCATATGATGAAACTTCATGAAAATTACACTATAGCCCAAACTTCCTTGAATGTTCCTTACGCTTCCGAACTCTACAGCCAAACATAAGGACAAATGTTTGATGTGGAGATTATGCGTACTTTCTAAGAAAGACTCACTTTTATTAGTATTCCATTAATACCCTTATGATAATCATTATGGGAACGATAATTCCCACCATATAGAATCACATGGAATTACATATTCTTGGTTTTTTATGAAATAAAAAGATAATAAAACTACGTCAATCAAATTTTAGAAAGCGCTAGTGCGTGGTCTAGAGTAAATTATAGATAATTACTTATAAGTATAAGAGGGTCAATTGGAAGAACTAGTGCAAGTTAGACCAATTTCTTTATTACTCTCGGTTATTATAAGTTTGACTATGGATGACATAGTTTCTTTCTGGGACGATCGGAATAGATTTTGGGACAACCGGTGAACTTTTTACTTTTTGTAGTCAGGTTCCTCCTATGAAGTGGGAGAAGTCGAAATGCAATATTGTAGATAACATTTCTTTATTCACATTTTCACGACAATGTTGTTCCAATTTGGGCATAAACGGGTCAACAGAAGGGGTTACAATCTTAACACGGAGGATTTTACGACACTTTTCCAAAAATTAGACTATGGCCCTTTTGTGCGATGTCGCATTTGTATAGCCTGGAACGAACCCAAAACCGACCCGACAACCTGAAAATTTCAGCGGGAACCAAAAATTTGAACCAAAATTTCATCCAAATCTTATTTCATATTATTATTCAGCACCAACATCCATTTCACATCTCCAACACACTTCCTCCAAACCCAACTCCACAAGATACTCTCCATTCACACCGTTACAACAATTAATGCGCTCAATCGAATTTCTCCTCTCATATATCAACAAAGTATCCGAGAATAGAGCATCTCTTGGTTCAAAATAATTGAGGTAGTTTTCCACCATTTCCATGTTTATTTACCAATTTCATTAGTGATTTTGTGTGCGTGTTTTTTTCATGGAACAAAGATTGAATATTTACATGAATTATGATGATCGTGTTGTGAAGATAATGCAATGTTTGTAAGGAGTGAGAAAAAAGGGTTTAAATTAGGGCTTAATTACATTTTCGTGAGAACACACTTTGAATGTGTGACATCGGTCGCAGTTAGTTGGCCCTTCTGATATGGTATCAAACAAAGACCGACGTCACACAAGTCTAGGAAATGCTTGAAATATCTTTGAATGTCTAACGTCGCCCTGCACGAAGTCGCGGCATTTCCTCTCCCATCATTGCAGCGTTCTCTTGTTTGGAAATCATCTCTCACAGGTAAGTTTTCTGTTGCATCAGCATATTAAACCATTCGGCATAAAAGGTAAGAATTACTCAGTCTGAAAAAGGCTTGGTGTTCCTTGATGCCCCCAAAGGTCTCTTTTCTGGTCTGGAAGCTTATAAATAACTCATTGCCTTTTAATGAAATCGAATAGAATGGAGATCAGTACTGCATCAAAATGTTCTTTTTGCAATGCTTCTGATACAATAACTCACCATTTTAATGAATGTCAATGGGTAAAAAATTGTGGCATGAAGTATTACAGATTTTTGGAAATGCAGAGTGCAAGGTTTGAGCACCTTTTGAACACATGTTTTTCAAAGGCGAGAAACAACATCATAAATGTACTGATTGATATCACATGTTGGACCTATGGAAATCTGGATACACAAAACTATATGATGAGAAAACAGCCAGTAGTTTATCAATGAATATGAGTTACATATGTGATGGTGACTGATGTTTTTACTGGTATCCCTCTCTTTTAAAACTAGAAGATTGTCCGACTCTAATAAATAAAGGGTTGCTGCCCAACATAAAACTAAAAAACATTTAAAAAGTCTAAAAGGTTGGTATCAAAGATAGCTTCCACCTCCTTTTGACACCGAGTCCTCGCTATGGAAATCTGGATACACATAACTTTATGATGAGAAAACAGTCAGTAGTTTATCAATGAAAATGAGTTACATATGATGGTGACTGGTGTTTTTACTGGTAACCCTCTATTTAAACTAGAAGATTGTCCGACTCTAATAAATAAAGGGTTGTTGCCCAACATAAAACAAAAAAACATTATAAAGGTCTAAAAGGTTGGTATCAAAGATAGCTTCCACCTCCTTTTGATACTGAGTCCTCGCGATCGGAGAAGCCCTCTTTACTTGAACTCTTTTAGGTAGTGGTGTTTGTTGGTCCAAGACCGGACCGGACAGCAACCGTTTAGGACTGAAATCATAAGAAAGCTTGGATCGAGTACCAGATTGGTAAATGATTATTTAGGACCGGGGCCAGATCAAAATTATTCCAGTTTTGGACCGGTACAGATTGGTTGGACCAGAATTTAGTAAACTTTATTCTTTTACAAAAAAAATGGGTGTTGGAAAAAATTTAATTAAATTTTTATCTTCAAAATATAGTAAACTAGAAGTTATCAAGAACATTTTACCTCAAAATATGGAAGAATACTATCACATCGGAAATAAATATAAACTAGTATATAAACTTAAATTATAAATACATAAAAATATATACGTAAGAGTAAGTTACTAGTCCATTCGGTCCGGACCTGAAAAATCTGGTCTTGGACCGGATTGTAACCCGGAATCCTAAAATATCTTGGATCGAAGACCGGACCAGAATTTTATATATTTGGTTCCGATCTTTATATTTTGGTCTAGTTTGATCCATTTTACCAGTCTGAACCTGTTCATGAACACCCTTACTTTCAGGGTCCTCTTCATTAGTATAAAATTTCTTAAGGTAGCTAACATGAAATATAGGATGCACCTTCAGCTGATCCGAAAGTTTCAGTTTGTAAGCAACATTACCAACCTGCTTGGGTACTAAACCCTTGTGTCGTCTTGCTACTAATGTGCTTCCGAATCTAAGGAGTTAGCTTCATCTTGACCAGATCCCCGGCCTAAAACTTCAAACTTGGCATGTTCTTGTCAACATACTTCTTCATTCGTTTCTGAGCAAGCAACAAACTATCCCGGAGTTCATAAATCAACTCCTGCTTAGACCTAGCAAACCTATACGTCGCAGGACATTTCTCACCCTGTTCTTTGCACTACAATCTCGTTTGATGATAGAGGTTGCTAGGAGTGAGCATCGGTTCGATTTAATTGCTTTTCGATTTATTCAATTCAAGTTATTCGATTTTTCCCCTAATAAATCCAAAATTGAAACCAACTCGAATAACCCGAATCATCCAAACCTAATTCAAAATTTGGTTTTGGTTTAAAATCGAATTTAAATCGAATTGATTATAATTTTTTAAAAAATAATCCCTATGGGTATGTAACTTGACTTAAAATTAAATAAAGATAAGTAATCTAATTTCTACATCATCAAAATCAAGTTTTGAAAATAAAAGTTCAACAAGTACAATACAAATTGCAGTATTTACTTGTTTCCTCTATTGCGTAACTTGCGTTAGTTACCTTTGTTGCGTAACTTGCGTTAGTTACCTTTGTTGTGTAACTTGCGTTAGTTACCTTTGTTGTGTAACTCGCGGTATTTACTTATTTCCCCAAACTTACATAGAGTTTAGAGTTTTTGGGGGTAATTTTTAAAATTTAAAGATTGGTCCTCCAAATGTTGTTGTCATCTCTACAGTTGTGACATATTTCATGGTTAAAATCAAGGAAGCAAGACCCGGTTTATTTGAAGCTGAAGGCTCGGGTTAAGGAAGGCTCAGTTCGGTGGTATTAACTGGAAGATGAATTGTTGTTTGCCAAGGGTCGTCGGGCATATATGCCTAGTTTGGTAAACTTGCGAATGATGCTTTTGAAGGAAACCCACGATTCAAAATGGATTGGTCACCCAGGCGTGGAACGGATGTTGACCTTACTGTCAAGGAACTTTGTATGACTAAAATTGGAACACGGCATTGAGGCTTACGTCAGAATGTATCTTGTCTGTTAATTGGACAAACACGGGAGGGAGAAGCGTGCAGGCTTATTGCACCCCTTGTCTATTCCTTACTATCCGTGGAAATCAATCTAGACGGACTTTATCACAGGTATGTCTAAGGTTGATGGTTTGGCATATATTCTTATGGTTGCTGATCAGTTCTCCAAGTATGTTGTGTTTATCGAGGCACCAGATATTTGCTAGATGATAAAGCGTTTGAATTATTTTTTAAGTATATTGTGAAGTACTTTGGGTTGCCCGGAGAAATTATAAGTGACATGGACACAATTTACGAGCAGATTCTGGACACAATTATTCAATTCAATGGGTTCAGAACTAAATTTTTTAACGCATAATAATTCCTAGACGAACAGACAAACGGAGTGGATGAATGTGTTGTTCGAGGAATATTTAATGCACTATGTGATGGCCAGTCACAAAAATGGCCCGAATTGCTGGATGTGGCTCAATTCTATTATAATTTGCATATGACGTTGGCCACTTGGCTGAGTCCGTTCGAGTTGGTTACTGGGCATCAACCTCTATCACCAAACGAGATTGCAGTCCAAAGAATGGATGGAAAATGTCATGAGGCATACAGGTTTGCCAGGTCTAAGCAGGAGTTGATTGATAAAGCCCGATATAGTTTGTTGCTTGCTCGGAAACGAATAAAGAAGTATGCTGACAAGAGCAGGCTAGATTTTGAGTTCCAAGTAGGGGACCTGGTCATGCTGAAGCTTACTCCTCATATTCGGAAGCACATTAATAGCAAGACGGTTCACAAGGGCTTAGTACTCAAGTTTGACGGCCCCTTTGAAATCCTTAAGCAGGTTAGAAATGTTGCCTACAAACTAAAGCTTCCAGATCAGCTGAAGCTACATCCCGCATTTCATGTTAGCTACCTTAAGATGGAAACATGTGTACAAAGAACAAAACGCGTCGACGCACCTATTGGCAAGAATCCCTCTTACAAATGGAAAGGGATTAACCATTTTTTATTACATCCGGCTAGCTCCAAAGAACATACACATGGCATTCACTGGAGACCAGTTGCAACTCCCGTCACTATGAATCCAAACCATCCATTCATATGTTACAATGACACCATACAAACTCATGTGCATCGATGCAGTTCAATATCAGATGTTAAAGTTTCTGAACAATGGCACCTTTGTTATGTATTTTTGACCTCATATAGCTGTGTATTGTATATAAATAGAATGTGCATTTCAATATTATTGTTTTTGCATACAATATTTATGTACTAATTATAATCAAATTATCATAATGCACAATTGCATAATATAATCCACATTCCTACAATATGAGATGCACAAAATACCTCCAGAGATGCAATGCTCATAGTACCCTAGGGGTACCATATGATTTGCCTATTTTTAGGGTTACTCATTTTGGGCCTGAGAAGCCCTAATACAACTCCTCCCATCTTTCATACGCCCTCTATTCCAGCCCAAATTATCTACCTACATTATGTCACTATTCTCTATCAAAATTTGACCGCATATTTGAATAGATATATAAGAAATATTAACGTATATGATATTGTTCAATTCATCGTAACAAGTAGTTTCTAAAAAACAACTTTTTATTTGCCGTTATAATACGTAGCTAAACATATTAACAGTCAAACATATCTCTCTAACAGTGTGTAATAATTTGACTATAATTTGGGCAGGGACAGAGTGAGTAAGATTGTTTTTTTAAAAAATAATATGAAAAGTATTGCAGCAATGTTCCACTTTCTTCCTCCATTTTTTACATCAAACCCTTTTACTTATCTTTCATCCCCCATACACCCTCTACCTAATATTAATACCCTACACAAACCACCCCTCATTTTCTCCCTTTCCATTGCAAGAAAATAAGATTTCAGTTTCTAAAATAGTACCAAAAATGAATTCGATGAGTTCTAGAAGGATGGATGTAAGGTGGCATCTCGCACGGAGATCTAAAGTCACTGATGCTGCATCAAATTACAGAACGCATGAACCCTTTCCCAAGAGTCAAAAGTAAAAAAAGATAGGAATTGAAAATAAATATATCTTTTTGAGGAAAATAAATATATCTTGAATGGGACGGTACCTCATCAACTAAGCTATCTCAAGGTCAAGTTTAAGTAAAATACAGACAAACAACGTGTAACGAACAAGGATTTTAGAGCAATACGAATGAGGTTAAACAAAAACTCAATATGAAATTAGCTTTAAGAACCACTATGTTTAAACAAAGGTTTAGAGCATCTGAAAATTTTCAATAAAAAAGGACATCAAAAAGTTAAATCTCAAAAACCAGGAAGGCAGCTCGGGGTTAGTTGATGATGACTATTCATCACCCTGATGCCACATGAGACCTTATACTCATCTTTCAGAAATGGAAGAACAGAACATAAAATCTTAACTAGCTTTACATTGGCATCAAATCTATTCACACTTTTTTAAAACTAAATAAATATGGTTAATTACCAGCGATGGAGTGACACGTGGTATAAAAAAAGTTGGAGCAAATTCAAAGAAAACTTGGACAAAAATCGATATGCAGACCAAAAGGTGGAAATTGAGAAGGAAAGAGTAATGAATTTGGTGAGTATATTTGAATCGCAAAGGCATCAAAACTGCAAATTCGTACTAGCTGGATTCCTCATCCGAAAATGAGTTTCTACAGTAAAACATGACAGCAATTTCCAAACTCAACAGTAATATTGCAAAATAAAAGAAATGATAAGGAAAGGTAATGCCATTTAATAACACGAAATAAAGAGAAGGAAATAAAATCACCAAAGAAAAACAAAAACTACTAAAAGATCGGCAGAAAAGAGAGAAACTGACAAAAGAAGCAGAAAGCAGACCCAATATGTAGAGTAAAAGTAAAATGAGTTGATAGGGAAAACAAAAAGATCGTAGAATCCCTACAGAATTGTCTAAATAAATTTTGATTGTGGGGTGGGGGGAAGAAACAGCAATACCCAGCAGAGCTTGACCGCTTGATAGAGTATACCCAGCAGAGCTTGACCGCTTGATAGAGTACAACTGTTTCAGAAAATCACAATATTCAAATCCATTAAATTTCTTGTTGTTCTGCAAAGCACTTTGGCCATTTGAATTGCATGCACTTTCTCCCTAGTCTGCAGGAAATTATTTATCTGCAAAACGGAGACCAAAATTTTGAGAAGGACCAGAAAACAAATACTATAATAGGCAAAGAAACCGGACTCAAATTGAGCCAAAGTGAGAGAACAAAACAAAGCCATAAAAATGAGCCAAATTGGGTACTTAGAGATTAACAAGATGATACAGGCAATCATCTCTTTAATGGTAGTAAACCAACATAGACTTCCTTTGTGAAACTTATAGAAGCTCCATTATTATTGAGCAACACATACATATTGTTCCAAAGTAAGTTTTCCTTTCAATGTTCTACATTTATCTGGCCACTATTTTCTGTGTATCATCAATCACTTATACTCAGCTACTTTCCAACTGTCCCTACTGTATTACTTCTGACACGAAATCAAATAATATACTGTTTCTGATTATTTACTGCAATGGGGATTACTGTTTCTATATAACCTAGTTTCCACAACAGTAGTCATTAGTCACTCAAATGAGACGACTTGCCATGAAATGGTATTCATTTGTGAGCTGGGCAAAGACTTCATCATAAGTTGCAGTAATTACATTTGGGTTTTTACAGAAAGAGCAATTTGCATTCCAACAGAAGCCTCTCTCAGTAAGCAAATCTTTTGCTGGTAACCAACTCGCGGCCTTTTACAGGAGTCTCACACAGAATTAGCAATTCAATTCAATTCGGAATTAGCAAGACTGGCACTACAGAACATGAAGATCCGCTTGAAATGTTCATGGCAATAAAGTAAGCAGTTCAGAGAGAAGATAGGATCAAACTAAGCAACCAAATGCAGAAGAAAAGTAAGCAAACAGAGTAAAAAAATGCGTTGGAAGAGAGATCATCTTACCACTAATACGATGACCGCGCACCAGCTCCTGAAGTACCAGATGCAGGAGCTGATGGTGAACCCTCTGCTTTCTGATATGCATATTGCAAACCCAGCATTGGCCCGCCAACCGAACCACCATAAGGCCCCATCATAGTAGTTGGACCTCTGCTACCTAAATTACTCAGTGCATTCCCTAACAATCCACCATATCCCCCAACAGCTCCAGGTGTCATTCCCATTCCCATCCCCATCCTCACCCCTCCCTGACCCAAGTTCCCTAATGAACTCAAATTCGCCATCCCTATAGCAGCTGCATTCGGGTTAGCTAACAAGCTACTATACAAAGGGTTCATGCTCAACAATCCTGCATTCAGATTAACACCGGGATTCTGACCTAAAAAAGCCATAGTCTGACCTGGAAAGGCTGCATACACAGGAGGAACAGGCTGCACGGCCGTGGTAATACCAGCAGCCCCACCAGTATTCTTTTTCCCCTCAGCTGCCTTCTGGCAGTGCAACTGCCTCCCATCAAACACTTTGTAGGGTTCTTCCAAAACCTTTTTTGCACCTTCCAGACTCTTGTACACAAACAAAGCATACCCTCTAAACTTACCGGTTTGCACATCAAATCCCATCGGGCCACTCTCAAGCTCCCCGAATTTTGAAAAAAAATCTCTCAACTTATCAGCACTCACATCACTGGGTACATTATTGACATATATCTTCCTCCCACCAAAATTCCCAGCTCCATCGTTCTGCTGCTGCTGCCCTGAAGTGGAGGCGGGCCCAGTTGAGGCCAACTGCCAAACCACAACCCTATTATCAATCTCCATTCGGGGATTTTTCAATGCTTTCACAGCCGACTTTCGGGTTTTAAAAGTAACAAAGCCGTAACCTTTGGATTTTCCAGTAACCCTATCAAGAACAACATTGCTACTCTCAATCTCCCCATATTTCTGAAACTCCGAAATTAGGGTTTCATTGGTGGCATCCCAAGAGAGGCCATGGACAAAGATTTTCCTGTGGGACACGTCCTTATCCGCAATTTCACGTATTTTGGAGTAAAGGGACGGGAAAGAGATGGCGGCATCAACAGCAAAATCGATTAATTGGTCTTTGGAGCATACCTGGAGAATTTCATGGATTTTCTCGGCTTCCGGTTCGGTGTCGGAAGATGAGGGAGAAGGGCTCTTATCTTGTTTAAGCTTGAGTTGTTTAGCAGCAGTGAGGTTTTTCTTCTTTTTCTTGATGACTTTTTCGGGCTTGGTAACTGAGGCTTGAGGGAGACATGTGGGGGTAGAGGAATCGGCTTTCTTCACCAACTTGCGCTTCTTCAAAGAGATCTTCGCCATTAGAAGCGACCGGAGATTGACACTCCAGACCAAGGCAACGGAGGGGTTTATTGGCAGCGGACTGTAGACTGGAGTATTAAAAAGATGAGCGGGGACCGGTCACGCCATTTTTTATTAAGAAGAGTGCTAATACAAGTCTGACTGCAACTTTAGAAAGTGACAATCTAACCCTGCAATTTTAGAAAGTCGGGGGCAATTTCAGGAAGTGTCAACGTTTGTTTGGTTGAATTTTGATTTAAAAAAAGAGACAATTTTACCCCCGACTTTAAGAAAAAACAAAAACCCTACACTATTCTTCTTTTTTCCCGTCGTCTTCTCCTTTGTGCCACTGTCGTCTTCCTCGAATTTGCTTCCTCAAGCCACGAGAACCTATAAACCATTTTGAAACCCCCATATAGAGTTCTCTCCAAGCCAATCATAATGACATATATAGGAATACCGCATTTTGAATTACAATTACTTGTCGTTACATAATAATTATGGGTACTATTTTATTAATTACGCCTTCCTCGGGCCACGATTTACCCCCGTCGTCTTCTTCTTCCTCGCTTGGGGAAAATCAGCAAAGCAGAGGGATTTCGCAACGGTGGGGCAGAGGGATTCCCCAGCAGTTGGCTAGGGAGGGTGAGCACGGCGGATAGAGGAAGGGGTGAGGAGAATGGCGGATGCGGGGGAGGGAAGGGATAGGGCTAGAGTTTCTAGTTGGCTTACTGCAGCGAGATAGGGTTTTCGGTATCGTATTGCGGTTGGCTTCGTCGGAGAGAAAGGTAATTTTCCGGAGATAATTCCACTGCGAAGTATGGTGGATGTGTTCAAAGTTGGAATTAGATAATCCCCCTGGATGCAGAGCACGTTTGGTGTTTGAAGAAATTAATGTTTTAGTTTTGTTCTAAGGGGTATTTTCATTAATTCAGTTATGGTCATGGTTGAATTCATCTAGTCGATGCCGGAATTGGGGAGATTGGGTATATCGGCACAATTCGATCAATAGTTAATGTCAAATTGGCACATTTGATAATGAGTTATGGTTATACTGGCACTTTCTGAGATTGCAGGGTTATATTGGCACTGATGTGTCTCAAACCACCGACCGGTTTATGGGCCTGAGTTCTTCTCGAACTAACCTGCAATAAAACTGTCCATGGGGGTTCCAAGGGTCAGCACTCTGATGCCTAAATTAGTCCAAGAGTCCAATATGATTAAGACGGAATAAATGATATGTAAATGCGTACCTTGTATTCATACTCCGTATCCTAAATAACGTTCTCCTTAATTATTGACCTTAATTATCCACGAATGCGGTAATTAAGTTAGGGTATTAAATATTCTTCTAACTGGGCCACCACATCTTCGGCCCAATAACCTTCTTTGGCTTAACCTCTTTCAAGAGCCCCCCGAAAAATAGGTTCTCGACCTCAAAAGGCTGGAACAGTACAAAGGTTCTTCGAGGTATCGAATGTATGGGACAGATCGAGGGCTCTGAAGACTCAAAATGAACCTTGCACTTCGTTGCTCTTGCCTTTGAGGGAGGGAACCTATTTTTCTAATCAACTCTCAGCGTTAGGATTCCAAAAGTGCGTGTCGTACAACCGCGTGTGGCATTGCTTCCCAAACAGTGTGTCATCAGAAGACAAAAAAGCAATTGCGTCTTTCTGTAACTTTTATATTTCCAAGGCAGTTATTAATCATCTGCCGTTTCAGCCCCCATTATTACCCCTTAACTGCTCTTCCTTCTTTCACTTTTCTCATTTGCAGGAACTTCTTACGAATACTTTTTCTCTACTTCTCTCTCGAGCAATCTAATTTTCATTGCCTTCCTAGAAAATTAGTAAGTACCTTTATCTCTTCTTATTCTAATCTTTTCGTATCCTCACCTTACAATCATGCCCCGTTCAGATGAGGGTTCCGCCTTTGAGATATTTCCCAGTGAGATTAGGTTATGAGGGGCGGGGATTAGTACACCAAGAAGAGCTATTAGTGACTTGGAATGCACTCATTCCGAAAAATTCCATATGATTCTGATGTCGGAGAAGGTATGTCTGATCGCATTACTAACAGTCCCGGGGAAGAGAGGGCTTTCCCAGTAACTGATATGCCTCCTCGAGAGCCTATTGAGAATTGGCCACCTTGCATGGGCAAAATTGGCTTCTACCATCCTCCGAATCCAGAGCTCGAATTGGAAAAGGGGTCAAATACATCTCTGGCCTGCAAGGAAGCGTCCCTCGAGGCCATAGAGAAGGAGGAGAATGCATCTCTTTTGAGAGATAGGACGTCCCTCGAGGAGAAGGAAGCACCCTCGAGAACACCTTAGGTATCTTCTTTGGCTAAACCCTCTCAAAAGAAGAAAAATGGGACTTCTCAAAGGATAAGGCTAAGGGACTCGGGGAAGGAGCCCCCGGCCTCAGTAGTGGGGAAAGCTATCTCAGCAATTTTGGACGGGATCCCTCTTGGCCAACGAATAGCCCCCAGATGCCGATTTTCAAACCTTTCGAGAGGAAGATACCCCCTATAACCTCCCGGGGGGAGATCAACCATTTCCCTCAAACATCTTCGCTGCGAGCTCACCTTTCCCTTTCCGCACCTTTTTTTCCAAACTTCTTAAACAATTCCATGTGAGCCCTACACAAGTTCATCCCAATGTCTTGGTGATCATCATGATGTTCTTGACACAATGTGAGGAGTTCGATATCAAACCAAGGTATAAGCTGTTTTCGGTATCCCAACTCGTTGAAGAAAGTGTTAGAAGGCACTTGTGAGGAGCTTTCGAGTGCTCAAAAAGAGTTGAGTGAGGCACACAAACAGCTATTAAAAGCCACATATGATTTATCTAGTTGTAATAGAGAGAAGGAATCTTTGAAGGACAAACTCAACCAGCTCGAAGTTGAGATGACGTTGTGGCAGTCTAAAGACCATCCAACCTTTAAGGGGTTTGTTAGGGATTTCCTGAGCAAAGAATATAATGGTACATATCCTTTAGAGGTGGTCGAAGGTTGTGATCCCGCAGATAAAGTCTTTGAAGAGCTGATGCGAAAAATATATTTAAAGTTTCATTCTTTGAACTCATGCATTGCTACTGCGACTAGGCTTCTAGTAGTGGAAGGGTGCCTAATTGGTTGCATGGGAAAAAATCACAGGCTAGCGGCCCAAAGGGAGTTTCTTGTTAAGCAACATCTAGTGGTTCAAATCAAAATAACTAGCCTTGAAGAGGAATTGCTCGCATGGAAAATAGCTAACAAGGATCCCCTTTCTTCAAGCGAACCTCATACATCTCCTCGAAGGAGCCCTCGGGTTGAGGATAGTTCTTTGGTAGAATCCCTCTTGTCCGAAAACTCATGACTCACAGGGGAGATCGAGGCCTGGAAGGTACAGGCCAAAGAACTCGAGGAGCGTATCGCTAATTTTAAAGAAAGAATTGATGCACACGAAGTAAGTCTCCGTGCCCACATGCTTTCTCACAATATTCCTTCCTCATATTTAATTAGAAATGACCAGCTTCCAAAATTTCTACTCAATGCTACTCAATACTGGATGGAGGAAGTTAACATCAATGATAATGGAACTCCTCTGCAGAAAAAGGCCTTTGACGTTATTTTTTATTTGTCAGCAGAATTGAAGGTAAAGGGATTCACCTCCCCCCCCCCCGAGTTATCGTTCTGCTCCTCGGTCACAAAGATTTTCCACTAAAGAAGCTAATAAGCATCTTGCCCCCTCGAGAAAAGCTACCATGGGATCCTCCACAAAACACCGTAAAAGCGTTGGGTCCTCCTCGAAGGGGCCATTCAAACATTCCACAAAGAAGCGGTGTAAGACCATTGCTCCCTTGGATCCTTCTGAATATCCTGTGGAAGAACAGATGAAGGATATTCGAAGAGCTGATGGTATAAAGCTTGAAGAGCTCGAAGAGATAGAAGCAAAGGTGAAAGGGGCTAGCTCCTTCCACTGAAGATTTGTTTCGGGCGGGGTTTCCTCCATTTAGATGAATACATTTAGACGAATAAGTTCATGTACTTTTTAATATCAAAATTGCACTTCTATTTATTGACAAAGTTTGAATAAATAGCCTATTTTACTCTCACTCTTAGAAAATGCATATCGGGTTTCTCAAACCCTTATTATTAGCGGCAGTGAGGTTAAGGGATTGTAACATGATTCAAGTTGCTCATGCCTATACTTCATCAAAAATTTTACCCCTTGAATATGAGTGCCACGCGCAACTCCCTTAGCAAATATAGTATGAATATCTTCGATAAGTAAGAATTAAAAAGTTCAGAGACAAACATTTTACCCAGGTTCGGTGTTTCCACCTACATCCTGCCAACTTTGTCCACTAGTTCATCATTCCAAGATTACAAAAGTACCCTACGAGTGCCGCTTAAAAGCATACCACCTGAACCTCATCCATAGCTAGAAATATCATCTAGAGTACCGCTTAAGAGCAACCCACTCGAACATCATCTAAAGTGCTGCTTAAGAGCAAACCACTCAAACTTCATCTAGAGTGTCGCTTAAGAGAAAACCACTCGTACATCATTTAGAGTGCCGCTTAAGAGAAAACCACTTGTACATCATCTAGAATGCCTCTTAAGAGCAAACCACTCATACATCATCTAGAGTGCCGCTTAAGAGCAAACCACTCGAACATCAGCTGCAGCTAGAAATACCATCTAGAGCATCATTTAAGAGCAACCCGCTCTAACATTAGCCATAGCTGGAGATATCATCTAGAGCACCGCTTAAGAGCAACCTGCTTGAACATCAGCTAGAGTGTTACTTAAAAGCAACCCACTCACCATAGCTGGTAATACTTTCTCAAGTTGGTGATGTTCCACCTCCTTGGTACTCAAATGCATTCATCTCTTCGAGAATATAGCTTCCTCCTGGGTGCGATCACCCTATAGGGTCCTTCCCAGTTTGCAGCTAACTTCCCTTAAGGTTCCTTTCTGCTTTTCTCGTTTTTCCTCATTACCAAGTCCCCCGGATTAAACAAAGCCTTCTTTACCCTTCTGTCATGGTATCTTCTGACCCGTTCTTTGACTTTATCCTTATGTAAAGAAGCTAACTCTCTCTTTTCCTCCACCATATCCAAATTCAGACATCGTTTCTACTGATTGCTTGTCTCATCTGCAGCAACCATCATCCTTAGGCTAGGAACACCTATTTTCGCAGGGATTACTGCTTCCGAGCCACATACTAGACTATAAAGCATTTCACCAGTAGTAGAAGACTCGACTGTCCGATACGCTCACAATACATTGGGTAATTCCCATATCCAATTACCCCCCCCCCGAGGCATGCTTGTATTCCATTTACTATTGTTCTGTTGCTCACTTCCACTTGTCTATTGGCTTGGGGGTAGTTGAATGATGTCACCTTTTGCTTAATTTGATATTCCTGGCACCACTTCTTGAAGGGATCCTGAGCAAACTGTGTTTCGTTATCCGTAATGATCATTCTTGGGATTCCAAAACGGCACACAATATTCTTCCAACGGAAGGAAATGACTGTTTTTCCTCTTATGTTTGTGAGGGGCTCAGCCTCTGCCCACTTCGTGAAATACTTAACGACCACTATTAAGCATCTGAATTTTTCTACCGTTATGGAAAAGGGCCCACCAGATCAACCCCCCACTTATCAAATGGCCACAAACTATGGATGCTTCTCATCTCTTCCTGAGAAACATGTGTTACAGGGGCATGTCTTTGACACTGGTGCCAAGCCTAGATGTATCGATTCGCATCCTTGAACATTGTCGGCCAGTAAAATCCCCACTTGAATAAGCCTCCTTGCCACATATCTGGCTCCATGGTGGCTGCCGCATACCCCCTCATGGACTTCCCTTATGAGATAATCAGCCTCACGAGTGTTAACACGTCGAAGCAATGGCTGCAAATGATCCCTTCCTTTCAACACTTCTTCCTGCAACATATACATTGGAGCTTTCAACCTTATCTTTCTGGCATCCACTTCATTTTCTGGCAGGACACCTTCTCGAAGATATGCCACAAACTGTGTCATCCAGGAGTCTTCCACTTCCACCGCCATAACCACAGGTTCTTCAAAACTTTGTTTGCTCAAAGTTTCCATGAGTGGTTGCTTCTGGGATTGGGTTCCCAAATCCAAAGAAGCAAGCTTGCTTAGAGCATCTGGTTTATGATTGCTTTCCCTCAAAATATGCGTTAAAGTGTAAGATTTAAAATTATTTAACAGGTGCTTCACTACCTCGAGGTATCTTTGCAGGTTACGCTCTCAGGCCTCATATTCCCCCATTCACCTATTGAACCACGATTTAAGAGTCACTGAAAACCTCCTGTTCCTCCACTTGCAGCTCCCTTGCGAGACGCAATCCAGTGATCGGTGCTTCATACTCAGCCTCATTGTTAGTGGCTTTGAATGCAAAGTTCAACGCATAAGGGTAATATCTGTAATTGGGGCTAGTTAACAGAACCCCAGATCCACTTCTTCTTGAATATGATGAACCATCCACATACAACTTCCATACCTTCTTTTGGGTTGCTCCCACCTTTCAAATAGGATCCAAACACACCTTGAAGGGCTCTGTAGTTTCCACTATGAAGTCAGCTAGCGCCTGTTAATCGCGAATTGAGGTTGATATTGGATATCATGCTCTCCTAATTCCACTTCCCACTTCATCGTTCTTCCTGAAATATCTGGCTTTAGCGAAATCTGTCGAATGGGGTGGTTCGTGAGCAGCACTATTTTGTGTCCCTGGAAGTAGGGTCTCAATCTTTTGGCTGAATGTACGAGGGCTAGAATCAACCTCTCAAGGACATTATACCTCATCACTGGCCCCTGCAAGGCACGACTGACAAATTAAATTGGATGTTGGACCTTTCCTTTCTCTTTTACTAGGGCCACACTGATTGCCAATGGCGACGAGGAAATGTATAAGTATAACATCTCATCCTTGTCTGGTTTCATCAAGATAGGTAGTGTTCCCAAGTTTTCCTTCAACTGCTTGAATGCCTCGTCGCATTTGCCATTCCACTCAAATTTCTTTGCTCTTTGAAAATCATCGAAGAAGGGTAGGTGTTTCTCCGCCCATTTCAATAAGAACCTGCTCAATGCTACTAGAGACCCTGCAATCTTTTGTACATCCTTTATTGATTGTGGGGTTTTCATTGTCTTCAAAGCTTCAATATTTTCCTGGTTTACATAAATACCGCTCTTCGAGACCATGATCCGATGAACTTTCCCGCCCCCACACCAATAACATACTTAGATGGGTTTAACTTTAAATTAGCCCCTCGAAGCCTACTGAATGTTTCCTCCAGGTCCTTTAAGAATTCTTCATGGATTTTGCTTTTGACAACCATGTCATCCACATATATTTCCATGTTCTTCCATGTCTGCCCCCTGAACAGTTTATCAACTAACCTTTGGTAAGTATCCCCAACGTTTTTTAAGCCAAAGGGAATCTTCTTATAGCAGTACATGCCTACATCCATAATAAACGATATTTTTTTCCTATCTTCCTCCACCATAAGTATTTGGTGATACCCTTTATGAGCGTCAAAGAATGCCAGAATCTGATATCCAGTGATGGCTTCCACTAATTTTTTGATTGGTGGTAACTGGTAACTATCTTAGGGGCATTATTTATTTAAATTGGTAAATTCTATACACATTCTTCAGGCCCCATCATGCTTTGGAACCATGACTGGGTTAGCAATCCACTCGGGGTAGAACACCTCCTCGATGACATCTGCCCTCAACAACTTCTCCACCTCTTCTTTAATTGCTTAAGCTCTTTCGGGAGAAAACACCCTTCTCTTCTGCCTGACTGGCTTAATCGAGGATCTTCAGCCTATGCAGTGCAAAACTAGAAGGGACTCCCGTTAGGTCAAAAGTATCCCATGAGAACACGTCTCCATACTCTCCCAATAAGTCTCTCAGTCTCTCATAACATCTTTGGGAATTAGCTTCTCCACAGCTACTGATCACATATCCCGAATAAGCATATGTATTGTATCAGTCAATCCCACATCTGCGTGTATCTCTTTTCCTTCTCGCTTCTCGTACTTCCGTAAGGTTACATTTTTTAGCCACAATTTGATCTCCTCGAATGGATGTCACCCCCTTTATAGTTGGGAACTTCATCATCAGGTGATAGGGTGATCAGACCGCATTCATGGCCTTCTTAAAATAACATTATAAGGGGAAAGGGAATCCACAAAAGTGAAATTACACCTGATAGTCACCCCTTTATCGCCATCCGCTATGCGAACGGGCAAAGGGGAAGCTGACCTTTTCAAGTTGTCATGCCCTATATCCAACTGGTCAAAACACTTAACAAACATCACTTCTACCCCACTTCCGTTATCCACGAATACCTTTCTTATCAAAGACGTTCCAAAAATGGTTGAAATTACCATAGGATCCGCATGAGGTGTTTGGTCTGGTACAGCATCCGCTTCCGAGAAAGTGATTGTCTCATCCTGTCGAAACCTCTTATGACTGGGCTCTTCCGCAGGGACCCTTCAAGCCTCTGCTATTATCGCAACATTCGAAGATCTCTCTCCCACCATGCCTTTGATGACATTTATTACCCTTTGCACCGGTGGGTTTTCCCTGTTTTGATTATCTTGATTTCCCCCATGTTGTTCATGGGGTCTGTCCTGCCTTCCTTCCTTCCCGTCCCCTGTGTCGACCCACCTGTTCTTGAGGTCTTCTATCTCCTCTTCCCCCGTTGTTTTCATTGTTCCTTCTGTAAGGCTGCCATTGGTTCACTCGAGGGGGCAGCCTGATTCCTGTGTCCTTCTGGCTCACACCTATCGATCTCCATCCTCAACTGCATGCAATTGTTTTTGTCATGGTTGTAATCCCTGTGATGATCGTAATATTGATTTGTTGCCCTCCGCACTACCGAGTTGTGTTAACTCTGCAAGGGTGGGGGTTCTTAGAACAACCCTCTATGTATACTTAAGATCTGTGCAGGAGATCTCCCTCCGAGCGTTAGTGATAACGGAGTGTATCTCTCGAATGGTGTTCATATGGGTTTGACCGGCCTTTTTCCTCTATGCTCTGCATTTCTTCCTGCTTTCTCTATAAGGCTATCTTTTTTTTCTTCTAGTTGCCTCCTCTACCCTCGAGTATTGCTCTACAACCTCCTGAAGTTTTTGCAAGGTCTTGGGGGTGTTAATACTCAGATTCTTGTATAATTCTAAGTCCTGCATCCCCAGCCCCCAGATTACCTCATTCTCTATTGTTTCTATCACTCCCAAGCTCTCGTCCACATACCGATGATAGAAGGTTTCCATGCTTTCCCCCGCCTTTGGCTTCATTTGGTAGAGTTCTAACAGAGTTTTGCTAAACTTCTTCTTCTATGCGTACTGGCTCAACAATGCTCCACTGAAGTCTCGGTACGATCGAAGCGAGTCTCTTGGCAACTTATTGAACCACTCCTGTGGTTTTCCCCTCAAGTAGCTTCCTACCAGCTTGCATGTCAATTTCTCAATGAAATCCCTCAAACTCATCAAGCCCAAGAACGTCAGGATGAAATCTCGAGGGTCAGTCTCACCAGTGTACGTGGGAAGTCCTTCTGAAGGCTTCACTTCTATAGGCCATCGAACCCCGGTGATCACTGAGCTGAAAGGAAACCCCACAGCCTGGCCCAAGGGACCGATCAACCTATCCAATTCCATTCTTAACAATTCACTTGCATTCGAGGGGGGTTCTTATTGCCCCTCTGGTAGGTTCTTATTGCTCCTCTGGTAGGTTCATCCCCCTGTTGTGACCGCCCAGCTGCGGCAAATAAGGAGGTTGACCCGCTTCGTATCTGGGGTTCATCGAAGGCTGTCCGAAACTCGGGTATGCTGGTGGTGGTTGTTAGAAATAGGGATTGTAAAGCCCCTGAATACTCATCGTTCTTTGAATTCCCCATACTTCCATATTCATGTATGGCAGAAAAGGTTATCAACCCATATGCCGCTCCTAGACTGGCCAGGTCGAGGGTAGGGGCAGATGGGGCTAGCGGAGGTAATGAATATTCCACGCCTTATGAGTAACCAGGAATAGAAGGCTGAGGCCTAGCTTGCAATGGCTCCCCAGCATATGCGTGATAAGGATATGTTATTGCGAGTTGAGAGGCCCACCCCATAGTTATTCCTCCATGCGAGGGTGGCAATACTTCGTGCGTGACCCTTTCATCCCTCAGAGGAGAGGTAACTTGATAGCCGGCCGCAGCCAGGACCTGAGCTGCTTGTTCTACCTCTTGATTTGGGGTCGCTCTCCCCGTATTCTAATTTCCTTTCTCGTGCTGGCCATAGACTTCCATATATGAATCTCCCAAAACATCCGTAAACTATCCATCCCTTGGATCGACTACCCCTTCGAGCAAGGAGTCGGGGTTTCTCTGTTCTTGCTCTCCCGTCATTACTGACATCCTCGAGGGCCTCGGAGCATCCTTTTAAATTGGTGCCAGGGTATCTGCAACAAATGCCACTGAGGTTTTCCCCCCTTCATGGTTTGCAATTGTAACAGCCTCCGCATGCAACTCTGTTCCTGACGTTTGGAGGTTAGCCATAACGATGTCCTCGACACGAGCGTTGTTTCCTACTCCTGAATTCAATGTTCTTAACCTTTGCGGAGACCCAGCCTCCATACCTATCAATCTTAACCTTTCACTCCTTCGAATAACCGTGGACATAAACTCGCAAAACCCTTGATCCGACTTAGTCGTCCTCACAGACGGTGCCACTTGATGTGTCTCGAACCACTGACCGGTTCACAGGCTTGAGTTCTTCTCGAACTAACCTACGATAAAGCAATCCCTGGGGTTCCAAGGGTCGGCACTCCGATGCCTAAGTTAGTCCAAGGCAGTTCTTGAGGAACCACTTTAATTGAGATCTGAATAAGGTTTTGATATCGGAACTCAGGTTCCGAAGTTGTAATTACTTTTGGATCTCAACTAAAGGCGGTTCAAAAATGATAGAATGCATTAATAGAAGGTGGTTTTTACTTTAATGGCCATTAGTCACTCATGGGGTGACTTTGATGGGTTTTTAGGCCTGAGTATAGATAGCCCATTTCTCTCTTCTCCCCCTTAGTAAAATTTTCTACATTTTTCTAACACCCAAAAATTTTCCTCCAGCTTCTTCTCCCTTAGTAAAATTTTACAGCCTCCCTTCACAGTAAACCCTAGCTCCTATCCCTCCACCCCACCACCGTGAATCCATCGCTCGCCCTCCATTGTGAATCGTTGATCGCCCACCACCATGAATCCACCGCTCGCCCTCCATCGTGAATCTGTCGCTCACCTTCCACGTTGAATTTGCCGCTCACCCTCCACTGTGAATGCCCCCACCTTCACCATGTGAATCTCTTCCCCGCGTGAATCTGCCGCTCTGCCGATGACGTCGTGTGAATCCGCTGCGTGAATCCTTCCATCAATCTGCATCAGCCACTCACCTCCGGAGGGTTAAGTCACTGCCTCTGTTAGGGTTATTTCATCGGTGCCGGTGAATCCCTCCACCGCCGTTCGGATTCACCGCCACTGAAGCTCTCTTCCATCACCTCTGTTAGGGTTAGGCCAAAATTTTAGATTTGTTAGTGTTCATGTGATTTTTAGATATGTTCATGTGATTTTTAGATCTGTTCTTATTGTTAGGCAAGTTGATGTTGTTATTGTTTTTTATATTCAACTAGTGATATGTTGTTCTTAATGTTTACTGTATGTTGTTGCTCTTCCACCGGAGAAGTTCAAGAGCTGCTGGAAACCTAGCAGTCTTTTATTTAAAAGGTCAGATATAGGTTCCGACATCGGAACTCAATAGAAGGTGGTTCCAACCCTTGTTACAAGGCAGTTTTGAAGCGCCTTCCATTTTTACGTTAGAAGACAGTTCCAGGAACCGCCTTCTATCATCATCAATGGAAGACATGTCCAAAGAAGTCATTCCCAAAGTGACTTCTATTTATTAATAGAACCGCCTTTAATAGAAGCGTTTCCACTTGTGTCTAAAGTAGCCCAAAGACATAAGGTTGGCCAAAAAGTGGCTTTTTTTGTTACTGTTTAAAGGACAGAAGAGCATAGACTTTAGTCTTTTGTGTCCATTTTCTTTTTCTAACCCCATTTCAACCCCATTTTCAATTCCATTTTCTTTTTTTCCCCGAGATTGCATTTCAAAGTCTGGATTCAAATTGGAAGCCAAAAAAACCCAAAAAATGATGGCAAAAAAAGATTGGCAGAGACACAAAAATAGAATTAAAACACAGTCGGAAGACCCAAAAAACCTTTAAAAAATAGAAGCAAAAAACCCAAAAGAATCCTAAGCAAAAAAACAACGGCAAAACGCCCAGAGCTTTCCACAAAAATTAATCGGAAGCAAAAAACAACAAATATCATATCGAGAAAAAGAAAGCACGGGGCTTTCTCGGATGGGAAGCAAAAAACAACAAATATTAGATCGGGAAAAAGAAAGCACATAGCTTTCCACAATCATATCGGAAGAAAAAACTATCAGAAGCTAAAAAAAGAACAACAAACATCCGATCAGAAAAAAAACACAGAGGTTTCCACACTCATATTAGGGGAAAAAAAGAGTAGCAGTTCTAGAGAAATGAGAGAGAAGAGAGATTTAGGAATTTGAAAGGAGAAGCGAGAAAAAAATGAGTAGAAATTCTAGAGAAATGAGAGAGAAGAGAGATTTCGGAATTGAGAGGAGAGAGGAGAGAGAGATGAGAGAGTAAATGGAGTCTTGGAAGAGTTCCGTCAGAAAATTTTACTAGGCCCACAAAATTAATCACTTATTAATCAGCTAATGACCCAACACATACTCACAACTTTAAGGGCTAAAGGATCTTTTTCAAATGGTTCAAATGGGCTATTTTTTGCTAATGCCAGTCTTTGCAATTTGAGTTGTGACACCCTTAAATAGAAAATGTGAAGTTTGAGTTGGGACAGAGGAAGTACTCCATGTGTCCCACCAATATTGGCACATTTGCTTTTGACACAATATTTTATGAGAATTGATGTAACGGAGAATAATTATTGAAAAGTATGGATATTTTGAAAAAAATAGTGGCTCCAGTCTAAATTCTAAAAGTTGTTGAAGCTAAAGAGTACATTGTGGGAAAACAACAATATAATTTTTTTTTTGCTATTTTTAGGTACTTTTAATGTAAATCATTACTCGTGTGACAGACGAAAATGGAAAGTTGACTAATATTAATAGGGTGAGGGAGTATAAAGTATAGAGAATCGTTTTCACAATTTTCAACGAACAAGTTTTATTGTTAATGTCGTTTACTACATATAATAAACATATTATACTATATATACAATGATATTGTAACTGTTACAACTAATTCGATAATATTACATACAATAACATTACTGCTTATATATCATCAAACGTATAATCAAAATTTGACCGCATTAACTAACAAATAATAAGAGTGGTAAATTTGGTTAGGAAGGAATAAATGTTTTGTTTGTTTCTGCCATGCCTTTTGTATTATGATGTGCTATCAAAAATAAAGTCGGTTCACAATTTACACATATACTTCGTAATTATCATATTGTATCAGATTTACGAGTAAAATATTATACTGTTTGATGGATAGAAAAAAATATGAATCCATTTCATTACTTTTTTATACTTTAATATATTAATTAGAGTTTGTCTCCTACAAGAAAGCGCTTAGATCAAATCATGATAAAATCTCTCTCATTATGATTTTCAATCAGACTAGAGTTATTTTAGTGGATCGCTATATCTCGCCCTGTATTTTACTATCCTCGCCCTAATACGCATACAGTATTTTTTTTTTCTATTTTGAATAACTGAATTAAAATTAATTTAGATAATTGTAGTTAGTTAATATTAATTGAGATAAAATTAATTAAAACTAGACCGCCGCCGGACCACCGCCCCCCCCCCCCGGACCACCGCCCGCCGCCGCCGGACCACCGCCCGCCGCCGCCGGACCACCGCCCGCCGCCGCCGGACCACCGCCCGCCGCCGCCGGACCACCGCCCGCCGCCGCCGGACCACCGCCCGCCGCCGCCGGACCACCGCCCGCCGCCGCCGGACCACCGCCCGCCGCCGCCGGACCACCGCCCGCCGCCGCCGGACCACCGCCCGCCGCCGCCGGACCACCGCCCGCCGCCGCCGGACCACCGCCCGCCGCCGCCGGACCACCGCCCGCCGCCGCCGGCTCCGGTTCGCCACGGCCTGGGCGCGAGCCGTGGCGGGCTCCGGCCGCCACGGTCTGGGCCGTGGTCCGGTCGCCACCGCCCGGCCGCGAGCCGGCGCCGGTCCGGTCGCCACGGCCTGGCCGCGAGGCGCCGCCGGTCCGCTCGCCACCGGCGGACCGCGAGCCGGCGCCGGTCCGGTCGCCACCGATAGGCCGCTCGCCACCGCCGGCCCGCGATCTGCCGCCGGTCCGCTCGCCGGGGTCCGGGCGCGAGCTGGACCGGCGCCGCTCGCCGCGGTCTGGGCGCGAGCCACGGCTCGCCGTGCGGTGGGCGCGAGAATGGCGCGGTCCGGTCGCCAGGCCACGGGCGCGAGCCGGACGCGCCTCGGCTCGCCGTGGCCTGGGCGCGAGCCGTGCCAGGCTGCATCCCAAAACTGAACTGCTATAAATTAGCACGAATTCTACTCATTTTGAGGGCACTCGAAATTTTTTGCTATCCAAAACGAGCAAAAATTACTCCGGAAAGGGTGTTAGAAATTCCATGTCTTCGGAGGTAATTTTACTAATTAGTTACGTAGTTGTTAAATTTAATAATTTTTGCCGTAGAAATTTATGCTCGTCTTTGTGTTTTAATTTATTAACTGTTACGTAGAAACTATTGCACATTTATCTCCTATGAATTTATCTCCTATTAATAGCAGTAACGTTAATTTTGTTGTTAATTTTGTTACGTAATGCTGTTTCTAATTTATCTACAATAATTTATGTCCTATTAATTATTGTAACGTTAAGTTACGTATTTTTACGTTATTTTGATATTTTAATTTGTTGTACTGTAAGAATGTAATATTAATTCTAGCCACAATGTTATTTCATTTTTTTCCATTACGTGTATGTTTTAGCTGTTAGGGAGAAAGAAATTTATGCTCATCTTAGTTTTTTAATTTATGCTCATCTGAGTATTTTAATTTATTAATTGTAACGTAAAAATTATTGTAACGTTAATTTTAATTATTGTAACGTTAATTTTAATTATTGTAACGTTAATTTTAATTATTGTAACGTTAATGTTGATGTTTTGTTAATTTTGTTATTTTGTTAATTATTGTGACGTTAATGTTGTTGTTTTGTTAATTTTGTTATTTTGTTAATTATTGTGACGTTAATGTTGTTGTTTTGTTAATTTTGTTATTTTGTTAATTATTGTGACGTTAATGTTGTTGTTTTGTTAATTTTGTTATTTTGTTAATTATTGTGACGTTAATGTTGTTGTTTTGTTAATTTTGTTATTTTGTTAATTATTGTGACGTTAATGTTGTTGTTTTGTTAATTTTGTTATTTTGTTAATTATTGTAACGTTAATTTTGTTGTTTTGTTTATTTTGTTATTTTGTTAATTATTGTAACGTTAATTTTGTTGTTTTGTTAATTTTGTTATGTTGTTAATTATTGTAACGTTAATTTACGTTCTTTTACGTTATTTTGTTATTTTAATTTGTTGAAATGTAATTACTTTGTTTCATTTTGCATTATTCAAATGCAAGTATTAAAAGTTAATCTGAAACGACCCGGTTGCATTTTGGATTCAAAAAGTTCACCAGTGAACATTAAATTCGTTACGTTAATTAATTTTAAACCTTAACGTGAAATGTAAGAATGTAATATTAATTCTAGCCACAATGTTATGTTATTTTTTTTTCCATTACATGTATGTTTGAGCTGTTAATGAGAAAGTTTTTCCATTAGGAGGACAGTTTGAAATGGATGAATGTAATTTTAGTTTAGGGAGTTAATTTGTGTACGGGAATTTTATAACTCTAATGGCATTTCATGTACTATTATTTTATCTTTATGTTGTCTTCTTTAAGTACATGTTCTAACGTTTTGACAGTAATTTTATCTTTATTCGTTCATATGTAAACGTTAATTGACGACATCATTGTCGTTGGTATAGCAGTTGAGTGTAACTAATTACTTGATGTTTATTGCTGTTTAAGGATGACAATCAGTCATGTGAAGCTGCTGCAGGGCGGAATGGATACTCTCCATTTGCCACCTCAGCTGTGTTTCCAGATGTTGTCGAGGCTTATTCCTACCTGCAACGGATTGCTCTGCAGGTGGGATTTGAACTTGTCACGAAGTCCTACAAACAGAATAGGAATGGTCCGCTGAGGTTATATTGCATTTGCAATCGGAGCCGAAAGGATAAGGATGTAGATACGAGCGAATCTGATGTAGTCCGACGGAGTAGCAGCTCGACCAGAAGTTGTGACTGCCCATTCACGATTGTCTTGAAACAGAGCATCACGGGGGATGGTTGGAATGTAGTGCCGTGCAAGGATCCTAGGCGAGGGATGCACAACCACTCTTTCTCAGTGTACCCCGAGGGTCATAGACAGAGCAGCAAGCTCCATGCGGACGCGAAGCAAATGATCAGAGACTTGACAGATTCAGAAACTGCCCCAAGGCATATCAATGCCAGCCTCAGTAATTCGTTTCCGGACCTGCATCAGAACATTAGGCAGGTGTACAATGAGAGGTCGGCATATGTAACAGAAAGGCGAGGCGGGCGCAACACAGCGGAGAATTGTTTGCATCTGGCCACCGCGAAAGGGTATGTCACTAGTCACCGCTCAGCAGGTGATGGTACTTTGACTCATTTATTCATGGCCAATCCCGATGCTGTTGTGGCATTTCGCACGTTCCCGTGGGTTGTGGCCATCGACTCAACGTACAAGACCAATCGCTACGGCATGCCATTCATTGAGATGGTTGGGATGTCCCCTTGCAACACAAACTTCCTGATTGCCTACGCAATTGTCGTTGACGAAACGGCAGATACCTATGAGTGGGTGCTGAACGCACTGAAGAACTTGGTTGTGGATGGACCGTTCCCTGAGGTTGTGGTCACCGATCGGGAGATGGGACTGATTAGGCCACTTCGGACTGTGTTTCCAGAATCGAATCATCTGCTCTGCACCTGGCATATTAACAAGGATGTGGAGGCACGTGTTACTGTGCTGACAGGGAATAAGAGGAACGGGGCAGCATTCAAGAATGGTGCATGGTTTCGGGTTTGCAATGCGTCCACCGTTCCAGAGTACGAAACCGCCTTGGTAGATATGAGGACTGGATGGTCTTGGAGCGAGGCTGTTATTAGTTACGCTGAGACGACGTGGCTCACCCCCCATAAGGAGAAATTTGTGAGGGCATGGACGAACAGATTTCTACATTTCGGGAACACAACTACATGCAGGGTCGAAAGTGCACACTCGTCATTGAAAGGGTGGTTACAAACGTCGACTGGTTCGCTGGACACGGTATGGAGGCGTGTCGACCTGCAGATAGCCCAGCAGATTGCTATGATCAAGACCGGCCTGGAGAAATCAAGAACTGTCGTTGGAAGATTGCACCGTAGGGCCCTTTTCTGCAACTTGATCAACAATGTGTCGAAATACTGTCTGGATAAATTGACGGTCGAGTCCGGGAGGATTGATGCACTCGGAGCACAGGTATATGCTTACTGTGGCTGTGTGCTGCGCTCGACACACGGAATACCGTGTGCATGCGTCATGGCAGGGGCAGTTGCTGAAGGAATCCCCTTGTACTTGGACGACATTCATCCGCTGTTTAAGAGCCTGGCATTAGGTGATCACGTGGGGAGCACGGAAGACATTGCGAGGGCCGAACAAGATCAGTCGCGGTTCAACACTCTGTTGGAGGAGCTGGCATGCAGCGACCCTTCGGTCCGCCGACGAGTTTCATCCTACATAGATGCGCAGTTGCGGCCGGAGGAGAGTGGCATTGGCGAGCCGGACAATTGTACCAGTGCACGTGGCAGACCAAGCGAGCAGGTCCCCCGATCAAGATCAACCCGACGTTCACCGAGCTACCACGAGCACGTGAACAGGCGATACGGGCGTAGTTCAAGATCCCCGGGGCGTGCTTCAGGGAGCGGTCGCCGGCACGGTAAGTACAAGCACCATTCTTCCCAATGAAGTCCGTCTGAACAAGATATTAATCTTAATGTTTTCTCCTGCAGCGACATTCCCGTTCCTCGAAAGTGTCCCCCATATTGTCGGGCGTTACATCGAAGGCTGGAACGATGTCGAGAGTGATGGAAACTGTGGCTTCAGATGCGTTGCTGATGCGTTCCACGTAGACGGTGAAGGTGAATGGTCTACAGCGCGTCGGGCAGTATTTAACGAGATATCAGCTCATTGGCCTGACTATGTTCCCATATACGGTTCGCAGAATGACGTTGAACTCGCCAGAGCCCGTATACACCACACTAGCGGTCCATGTGGTCCAGAGCATTGGTTTACGGTCATTGCAGACATGTTTCCTGTCGCCACCTACTACAACACGGTTGTAGTTTTATATTACATTTTAGAGAATGGGTCGGCGGACCATTGCTGCACAGTCCTTCCACTGAGGGCGGGTGGGGGCGAGGATGGAACAAGTAGGGAGCTACACATTGTATACGTTCGCAGTGCAAGCCATTTTGTCCGGGTACACGTGAAGGAAAACTGTCCCATGCCCCCCGTGGCTAATATGTGGACCACATTGAGGAAGCCTGATGTCGTAGGTTGGGAGTTACCCTTTCGTAGGTGGATAAGGGCTTGAAGAAGAGCATACTCTGAGAGTAATTAACTGTTGCAACCCAGCGAAACATTTCGGCATGTACGCAACCGTTACAGTTATTATCGAAGCGTCGAGTAATTATTTTGAAAGCGTTACTGTTGCAAAAATCGATGACAAATAAATTTGGTATGCACAAACAGTTACCGATTACATAAATGAGCAGAATATGGCAAAACTGTGGGGTCACACATAAGCAAACAGTCGTCTAAGGAATGGGTCCATAACCGAGCCTGCGATACTCATCGCGATGACTGACAAAAGTCGTCATCAACTCCCTCATGCTGGGGTCGGCGGCGAGTCCATCAACGGTCGCCGAGTCAAACGGATCCAGGGCGCTCATCATGTCACTCAGCATCTGTTGCACAGGAAACATATTTTACAATAACGAGACAGTACAATGTAATATAATTACTCGAAGGAAACAGTTCGGGAAAACTTACCGATAACTGATGATGTGTCCTGTCCGGTCCACTCGCGGCAGCATGTTCAGGATTTGCGATCAATGGGTGCGAATGAGTCGCGTACCAGTCCTCGTAATCCATGGTACACTCTGATTGGCTCGTGGCTATCGGGAACGCCGCAAGCTGACCGTTGTGCCAACTGTGTGCCATCTCCCATAGGGTCAACTGCAGCCTCCCTGGGTAGGTCACTGAATAGCCGGCTGGATCAGCCGGGCGGGAACAAGGCTCGAGCGCAATTGCAAGACCCCGCGGTATACCCTGTAGGAGACCGAACTGCCGCACAACGCGATCTGGCATGTACGCCTCCATTGCGTCGAGGTGTCGAATCACGCTGCGGTAGTGAGTCCTCCCCCCCGTAACCCTAACCACGTCCACTCCATATGGCAACCAATCCACCTGCAAAAAGTTTCACAGACATGTTACGTTTCTATGGAATCCGATCTATCTACTACTGTCAGAATAAGAGTAAAAGCATGGAATTCATACCTGGTCGGGCTGTAAGGCATCCAACTGTCGCCTGATGGCACCGAGCCTCCCCGTACCCCTCCCCGTTTTATCCCCTGTGTGCCACCGACTGGCGCGGCCCGGAAGAGCTGGCAATGTACTCGGTCTCGGCCGAAACATCGGAAAGTACTCGTATATCCACGCTTGAAGCAGCGTGCAACATCCGCACAGGCCGCGCGCCTTGGACCGGGACGCAATTCCCAACTGCAGATACAAACTGGCCAACGTCGCCGAGCCCCACGACAACTGCGAATCAAGCAGGGGTAGAAGGTTGGCTCTAACCTTATTCCCAGTTTTATCCACAAAAAGCGTGGATGAAAACAGGGTCAGCATGTAGCACATAAATTGGAAGTTCTCGCTCTGCCCCGCCGCTACACACCTCGCCATCAACGATTGGGCATCTATGTTACCCCCGTTCCAGTCTTCCGCGAGAAAGGACTCCACGTCTTTCCCAAACAGTTCAGCGCACGCTTCCTCAATAGTTTCCGCCGAAATGGTACTCGCAACAGCGCCACCATCGATGGGAATGCCAAGAATCATCTCAACGTCGTGCATCAGGATGGTCATCTCCCCAAAAGGCATGTGAAACGTGTTCGTGTCCGGCTGCCACCTCTCGACAAAAGCGGATATCAGTGCCATGTCAAGGAACTGGAACATAATCGCAGGCAGGTGGGCCAACCCGGTCGCATGTATCCGGGCCTGTGCAACATCGCTCAGTTCGGGGAGCGTGGCGACTAGCTGCTTGCATAGCGGCGACCGAGCATGGCATCTCAGCACACCTCGCTCTATACCATTCCAAACGTCAACAGCGACGTGTCCTCCGAAGCTTGGTATGACGAGGTCATCCTACGGGCCACCAGCCACCGGTCCCCGCACTAGCCACGTCTCATCGGCGGTGGGTCGCTTCCTGCTATTCCTCGGTGCCCTTCCGGTGCTAGTCTCACCGGCATTGCACGATCCACCAGAAGACTGTGCGAATTGACCAGCTCTATTCCTCACGGTGTGCCTGGCTCCAGCTGCAGCATAACGTTCGATCCCGGCATCCAATGGCACACTCGCGCCAGGTTGGCCCATCGGGGGGACATCTGCCGGCAGGTCATAATTCATCTGCCAAACACTATCACGACGGATTCCACCAGACGCGAGAATGTTAATCTCCGGACCGTCCCATGTTGGCATGGGATCGAATGCACGAACGCTCGGTGGAGAAGGCTGCTCCGCTCCTACATCACACTCCCGCGGGCGAGGCGACGGTTCATCCTCGACCACGCGGCCTCTAGCCTGTCTCGCCGAGGCACTAACACCTCTTCGTCGTATGGAACGACCATGACCGTCAGGTTGACCAGCAGTGCTCATCTACGACACAAGATATGTAATTAGTATAACAACAAGTGAATCAAACTGATATGATAAGATAAATTAACATACATTTCAACAACGTGTGAACTAATATTTTCGAACAGTGCATCAACGAACTGGAACATTTTTTTTAGTTACAAATTGGAGATTACATAACTAAATAATCTTATTTTTTTACCACATCGCACAATTATTAACATTCAAGGAAACAATAGTTAAAACATATCGTAACAGTTTACTACACAATTGTTTACATCGGATTACTAAAGTTTATTTACATAGAACTATATTCTATTATGTCACATAACTAAATAATTTCCAAAAAACACAATTCCTAAACAATAATTTCTGAATAATTTCTATTACGTCACATAACTAAATAATTTCTAAATTACCCAATTTCTAAAAAATACAATTTCTAAAACATTATGTCCAAATTTAAACTAAGTAATTTCTACAAAACACAATTTCTTCGTTTTAATTCCAATTATGTCACATAACTAAATAATTTCTAAATAACCCAATATCTAAAAAATACAATTTCTAAAATATTATGTCCGAATTTAAACTAAGTAATTTCTACAAAACACAATTTCTTCATTTTAATTCCAATTATGTTACATAACTAAATAATTTCTAAATAACCCAATATCTAAAAAATACAATTTCTAAAATATTATGTCCGAATTTAAACTAAGTAATTTCTACAAAACACAATTTCTTCGTTTTAATTCCAATTATGTCACATAACTAAATAATTTCCAGAACAACACAAATTCTAAAAAATAATTTCTAAATAATTTCTATTATGTCACATAACTAAATAATTTCTAAATAACCCAATTTCTAAAAAATACAATTTCTAAAATATTATGTCCAAATTTAAACTAAGTAATTTCTACAAAACACAATTTCTTCGTTTTAATTCCAATTATGTCACATACCTAAATAATTTCCAGAACAACACAAATTCTAAAAAATAATTCCTAAGTAATTTCTATTATGTCACATAACTAAATAATTTCTAAAAAACACTATTTCTAAAAAATAGAATTTCTAAAATATTATGTCCAAATTTAAACTAAATAATTACAAAAAAACACAATTTCTTCCAATTACGTCATTATGTCCAAATTTAAACTAAATAATTTCTACAAAACACAATTTCTTCGTTTTAATTCCACATATGTCACATAGCTAAATAATTTCCAAAAAAGCACAATTTCTAAAAAATAATTTCTAAATAATTTCTATTATGTCACATAACTAAATAAAAATTCCTAACAATTCCGACAAGTTCAACAAAATTCTAACAATTCCGACAAGTTCAACAAAATTCGAATAGATCGGGCAACGATTCGCACGAAAAGTAAAAAAAAAATTCCTCAAAAACTTACATTTTCCGGCGGGTTTCCGGCGGGTTTCCGGCGGCGGCCGGCGGCGGGTTCCGGCGGCCGGAAATGGAGAGAGGCAAGGGGGAGAGGGAAGGGGGAGAGGGAAGGAGAGAGGGAAATGGAGAGAGGGAAGGGGGAGAAAAAATGGAGAGGGGGAGGGGGTATTTATAGGGTTTTTTAATTTTTTTTCTTTTTTCTTTTTTTTAAATTCAAAATTCTTTTTTTTAATTCAAAATACGTGTATTTATACGTATTAGGGCGAGGATAGTAAAATACAGGGCGGGATATAGCAACACCCTTATTTTATAATTTAAAATTTAGAGTTAAGTGCTCATATAACCCTATGTTTTGGTGGTTTGTGGTAATATAACCCTATGAAGTTGGAAAGTGCTATTGTAACCCTGTGTTTTGCTTAAATGTGCTAATATGACCCTGGAGGCATGAATTTGGCCGGAAATACATTAAATGACTATTATGCCTATGTTTTAAAAAAAATAAAAATTCAGAACAAGTGAAAGGACAATTATGCTCTCATTCATTTGTTTCCTTATTCTTTCCGCCACTGTTGAAGAAGCAGCAAAACTATTCTTTCCTTATTCTCCGCTCCACTGCCGCCACCTCTGCTCCGCAGCTCTACCAAACTTTGCACAACTCCGCTCCACCTAACTTCTGCTCCGCCTAGCCTCCGCTCCACCTAAACTCCGCTCCACCTAACCTCCAATCCGCTCCACCTAGCGATTCGACGGAGATGGCAGCAACGAATCCGATTCCGCCTAATTCCAAGCCTTCACGGCGGAGATGGCAGCAGCGATCCCAATTCTAAGCCTCCACAATGGAGATGGCAGCGGCAAGCCCGATCCTCCCGATTCCAAGCCTTCACGGCGGAGATGGCAGCGGCAAGCCCTATTCCGCCCAATTTCAAGCCTCCACGGCGGAGATGTCAGTGCTGTCGGAGATGTCACTGGCGGAGATGGCAGTGTCGGGAAGTTTGATTTCATTTCAGTTTAGGTTTTTGGGTTTTTGTTCGAGTTGGCCCGATTCGACGGAGGATAGGGTGAGGGGTGGTGGTGGTGGTGGTGGTTGGGACCAGTGGTGGCGGGGCTATAGACGAGTGGTGGCGGAACTAGGGTTGAGTGGTAGTGGTGGTGGTTGGGACGAGTGCTGGGGCAAGTAGTGGTGTTAGGGGTTGGGACGAGTGGTGGTGGTGGAGCGGTGGCGGCGGAGGTGGCGGAGCAGTGGCCGTATTATGGAAAAGAAGAAGAGCTAGGGGTAATTTTGTCTTTACATTTTTAGTTTTAAGACTAGAGTTACTTTAGTCTTTTTCGTACTGGTCAATGCTGGAAAATGCCAGAATAATGTTAAAAGGTTATATCGGCACTTCTGATGCAAAACACAGGATTATAATACAAACCACCAAAATATAGGATTATAGCAGTATTTTACCCTAAAATTTATCAGAATTATAGGGATCCCACGACAAGAAGTGAGAAAAAAACAAAACACCCATTCTCTCCTCAAACCACGTTTCTTCCCTCAATTATTTCCCATCGCAAAATCTCTTCGCCTTCTCCTTCATTCCCCTTCCTCCAAATCGATTTCTCTGCTGCAGACATTCTCCCCACTGATGTTTTTCTCTCTGTCGCCATCAATTTCATTACAAAAGGTACAATCTCCGTCAAAAAATAACTGGGAGTTGAGATGAAGAAATTGAGAAATTGGGATATTGGATGTGTGAAATTATGTGCCATATTGAACATGCATTATGTGGAACATTGTCTATCGTGTTTATGAAAGTTTTAATATTCTCAAATTCTTGGGCGATTGTCTTTTATCGTCAATCTCAGAAAACTTTTGCGATAAAAGTCTCTCTCTAAATTATTGAAACCACTTTCATTATATAAGTTGTTTTCATATTCCTTTAGCCAAACATGTTTTTGTTATTTGTTTGTATAATTGTAGCAAAGTTATTCTGAATTTTTACACTTCTAACCTTAACTTTAGGTTAAAAGTACCAATATAGCCCTACAAAATAAAAAAGTGTCAAAATAACCCCAACTTTATAACGAATTATGCAGATATAACTTTTTGGCCTAATTCCCACGTTAACTCGTCAATTTGTGTGTTAACCACACCCGAAATGACGAAATACCCTTACCTCCAAGAAATTGAATTGTTTTTCCCATTTTACCTCTCCTTAATATATTACTCCCTCCATCCAAACCAAACTTGCACAAAATCTTTTTCACGGTCTCTAATGTACATGTTTGAGTAAAAATATGTTTAACCACATATAATAATGACAAAAAAATTTTTGGAAACTACATGTTACGACGAATCTAAGAATATCCCATACAATGAAATTATTGTTCATATATGTATTCAAATATGTGGTCAGAGTTTTACAACTTTGTCTGAAAAAAAGATTATGTGCAGATTTGGTTAGGACAAAGGGACTATATAATTTGAATCCTATTTTTCAAAATACAAAAACACACTCATTGGTGTTCTTCCTCTCTCGCACCCGCCACCACCCCACCCCAGCCTGTTTCCCTAACCACCTGCTAGCCTGCCATCACTACGCCCCAGTCCGCCGCAACCCCACCCTGTTTCCCCAGCCACCTGCAAGCATGCCACCACCCTACCCTAGCCTATTTCCCAGACACCCGCTACCACCCAGCCTCTTTCCCCAGCCACTCGTTAGCCCGCCACTACCGCCCGCCTGTTTAAGCCCATCAGTACCCCCCCCCATTACCCCATCCACCACCCGCTAGCCCGTCAGTGATGAGGGTTTAGGAGGTTGCCGTTGTTGGCAAGGAAGGAGAACTATCCACCAACTTCCTCTTCGATGGATCTGAAGGTGAGTGCAAGGGTTTAGGCGAAACTCTAACCGCCACCGGAGAGCCACCTCAGTGGCTTCGGGAGCAAATCGGTGAACTCAGGGGAAAATGAAGAAGAAGATGGAAGAAGAACTGGGGAAAATCGGTGATGGGGAGAAATAATAAGAAGAAGAATATGGAAGAAGAATTGGGGAAAACAAGGGCATTTATATCTTTTCCATTTTTTTGGTTTTTAAAATTTAGGGGCAAAATAGTCATTTCATTGAATTACAGCCTGTTGTGCGGAATGGAGAAAGAACAGAAAATATGAACGAAAATAACAAGACACAAGATTTACGTGGTTCACCAATTTGGCTACATCCACGGGAGACGGATTCACTATAATAGGTAGCAGGTTACAGACGCCAAGAAATTGGCCAGATTTCTACCTATCTAAGTGCAGAACAGAATTAATTTTTACAGAGAGAAGAGAGACACTTTATATATTGTCTCCACTAAACCCTAACAAACTGGGATTGGAACAAAACACAATTCGGCCCAAATCAACATCAGTCCAAATTGGAATTGGAATTATATTCTTATCATCATTGTAGATGTAGTTGTATTCCAGGCTAGGGTCGCAGAAGCGGCTATTACAGTATTCAAGGCATACCAACAAATCTCCACCTTGACTTGAATCCTCAAAGTAGAAAACTCCAGATGCACCATTACAGTGCCAGATGAGCAGACTTATCCCTCCACTCCTGGGACTGCCCATAGAGCACCTAATCAGCTCTGATGTTCAGCAAGTCCAAACAGTGTTGAAACTTGCTATGTGGAACAGGTTTGGTGAACATATCAGCGGGGTTGTCAGCAGTTCCCACTTTCTTCACCCTGATTCTCCTCTCACTCCTCAGGAAATGATATCTGACACCAATATGCTTGGTCCTCTCATGATGGACCTGATCCTTGGCTATGCAGATTGCACTCAAACTGTCACAATACACAGTAGCCTGATCATGATGTAGACCAAGATCACTAACCAGCCCTTTCAGCCATATTCCCTCCTTTGCAGCCTCTGTCAGAGCCATGTACTCTGCTTCCGTAGTAGACAACGTCACTGTAGGTTGCAAAGTCGCCTTCCAGCTAACCACAGAACCTCCCAAAGTGAATACATAACCAGTCATCGATCTCCTCGTGTCAACATCACCAGCATAATCAGAATCCGAGTAGCCTGTAACTAAGCACTCGGTATCACCTCTATAAATGAGACCCACATCAGACGTACCTCTAAGATACCTGAAGATCCTCTTCACAGCTTGCCAATGTTCCTTTCCCGGTTGCCCCATGAACCTGCTCACAACACTGACTGCCTGTGCTAAATCTGGCCTCGTGCAAACCATAGCATATATCAAGCTCCCCACCGCGCTGGCATAAGGAACCCGAGACATATACTCCTTCCCCTCGTCTGACTGAGGAGCAAACATAGTGGTGAGATGAATATTTGCAGCACTAGGAGTGTCTATAGGCTTGGCTGTAGACATGCCAAACCTAGCCAACACTTTATGAATGTAGCCTTTCTGTGACAAGAAAAGCTTCCGGTGACTTCGATCCCTAAGAATCTCCATTCCTAGTATCTTCCGAGCTGCACCCAGATCCTTCATCTCAAACTCAGCACTAAGAAGTCCTTTCAACTTCTGAACCTCGTGCTTACTCTTTGCGGCTACCAGCATGTCATCTACATAAAGCACCAGATAGATGAATGACCCATCTCTCAACCTGCTGTAGTAGACACAACAGTCATAAGCACACCTCGTATATCCCAGCTGAAGCATGTAACTGTCAAATTTCTTGTACCACTGCCTCGGAGACTGCTTAAGTCCATATAAGGACTTCTTCAACTTGCAAACATATTTTTCCTTTCCAGGAACTTGGAAACCATCTGGCTGAGTCATGTATATCTCTTCCTCCAACTCTCCATGTAGAAAAGCGGTCTTCACATCAAGTTGTTCAAGCTCCAAATCCCGATGTGTCACTATAATTAGCAACACCCTGATGGAAGTGTGTCTGACCACTGGTGAGAAAATCTCATTGTAATCTACTCCCTCTCTCTGACTGAAACCTCTAGCAACAACTCTAGCCTTGTACTTGACTCCCTCTGTAGGTGATATCCCTTCCTTTTTCTTGAAAACCCATTTACAAGTGATAACCTTTCTCCCTTAAGGCTGTTGAACCAAATCCCATGTCTGATTCTTCTGAAGAGACTCCATCTCGTCTCCCATTGCAGCAAGCCATTTGTCAGCATCAGTAGTACCTGAAACAGCTTCTCTGTAAGTGGATGGCTCATGAGTATCCACCTCCTCAGCAACCTGTAGTGTATAACCCACCATATCTTCAAACCCATATCTCTTGGGCGCCCCAACTCCAACCCTCCTGGGTCGATCCTGAGCTAAACTGCGGACTGTAGCTCCTGATGGTTGAGAATCTGGTGGTGGAGATTCCGGTATCTCAGATTCTGTCTGTGGCTCTTGATTCACCTCAAATTGTTCCAATCTATTTTCACCTTGAGTGACTTCAAGCTCCACCTGTTTATCAACTCCACTAGTTTCTGGCACAACTGTGGGCTTCACCATAGATCTAAGCAAAGAATTTTCATCAAAGACAACGTCCCTGCTCAGAATAACCCTCTTCTCAGACGGAGACCATATCCTGGAGCCTTTAACTCCATCTCCATAACCCACAAAGACACCCTTCTTGGCTCGGGGCTCTAACTTACCATCACTAACATGATAATAAGATGTACAACCAAAAACTTTTAACTTGGAGTAATCAACAACTTTACCTGACCACAACTCCATAGGTATTTTGCACTCTATACCCGTGTGAGGCCCGCGGTTGATCAGGTAACAAGCTGTACTCACCGCCTCTACCCAAAATCTCGTTTCCAAACCAGCATTAGAGAGCATGCACCTTGCTCTCGCCAGCAATGTCTGATTCATCCGCTCAGCTACACCATTCTGCTGTGGCGTATTCCTGACTGTATGATGACGAGCAATCCCTTCATCCCTACAAAACTGATCAAACTCAGACGAGCAGAATTCCAGCCCATTATCAGTTCGAAGCCTCTTGATCTTCTTCCCGGTCTGATTCTCCACCAAAGCTTTCCACTCCTTGAACTTCGAGAAAGCTTCACTCTTATGTTTCATCATGATAACCCAAGTCATCCTTGAGTAATCATCAATCAGAGAAACAAAGTACCTGTGACCTCCCAGTGACTCAACTCGGGAAGGTTCCCAACAATCAGAATGGATGTAATCCAATGTGCCCTTTGTTCTATGAATCGCCTTAGGAAACTTGCTACGGTGATGCTTCCCAAAAAACGCAATGGTCACAGAAGTCCAAACTCTTGACCTTGTGGCCACCAAGAAGATCATATTTCGACAGAATCTGCATCCCTCTTTCACCCATGTGACCAAGCCTCATATGTCATAACTTAGTCATATCATCCTGGTGAACCTCCGAAGATGCAACATTAACAGAATCCATAACCGTGGAACCTTGTAGAAAATACAAAGTACCATGCAGAACACCTTTCAGAACCAGCCTAGAACCTTTGCAGACACACAGAACTCCATCACTCCCTGAGTAGACGAAACCCTTTCTATCCAACGTAGGAAGAGAAATTAGATTCTTTGTCATCGATGGAACATGCCTGACATCGTTCAAAGTACAGAAACTATCATCATGCGTCCTGATCTTGATTGAACCAATCCCAACTACCTTGCACGCAACACCATTTGCCGTAGTAATGATGCCCTCAGCTTGCTCATAAGTTGAGAAATAATCTCTCCTTGGGTATACATGGTAAGATGCCCCAGAATCAAGAAACCACGCATTAGAATGATTATTTTGCCCAGTAACAGCTAGAGCAAAATCATCTTCAGAACTGAAATCCCCTTCAGCCACAGCAGCAGTACCAGATGTACTCCCAGATTTACTAGCCTTCTTCGGACACTCCTTTTTCCAATGCCCCTTCTCCTTACAGTAGTTACAAACATCATTGGCCTTGGGACCCTTTGAAGATAACTTCTTGCCCTTCTTCTTATTGCCGGTTTCCTTGCCTTTTGTGTTTCCGTCACTAGCAAACAAGCCAGTGGCCTGACTTTCTGTACTTGTACTGTTTGCCTTATGTCGCAACTCTCTACTATGGAGAGAGGATCTTACTTCCTCCAGAGACACAGAATCTTTACCAACAATAAATGACTGAACAAAATTCTCATACGAAAGTGGTAAAGAAACTAGCAAAATCAAAGCAGCATCTTCATCTTCAATTTTCACATCTATATTTCGCAATTCTAATAACAAAGTATTCAATTGCTCTAGATGGTCTCTGAGTTGCGTACCTTCCTGCATTCGGAGACCGAAGAGGCATTGTTTCAGAAGCAACTTGTTGGTTAGAGATTTCGTCATATACAAACTCTCCAACTTCAGCCACAGTTGTGCAGCAGTCTCCTGATCTGAGACCTCGGTGATGATTTCGTCCGCGAGACACAACATAATCGTCGAGTGTGCCTTTTCTTCCAGACCCACCACATCGCCAAAACTGCTCGCGAAATCCTTCGTCAGCGGAGTCCACAAACCTTGCTGTTTCAGCAAAGCTTGCATCTTGATCTGCCATAAACTGAAACTGTTTCTCCCAGTAAACTTGTCGATCTTCACGTTCAACCCAGACATCTTTCTCCCCGATCAGCCCCGATCTGATGAGCCCAGAATCCGATATACCCACTACAGATATCGCCGGAAAAAGAAACCGCTCTGATGCCAGTTTGTTGTGCGGAATGGAGAAAGAACAGAAAATATGAACGAAAATAACAAGACACAAGATTTACGTGGTTCACCAATTTGGCTACATCCACGGGAGACGGATTCACTATAATAGGTAGCAGGTTACAGACGCCAAGAAATTGGCCAGATTTCTACCTATCTAAGTGCAGAACAGAATTAATTTTTACAGAGAGAAGAGAGACACTTTATATATTGTCTCCACTAAACCCTAACAAACTGGGATTGGAACAAAACACAATTCGGCCCAAATCAACATCAGTCCAAATTGGAATTGGAATTATATTCTTATCATAATTGTAGATGTAGTTGTATTCCAGGCTAGGGTCGCAGAAGCGGCTATTACAGTATTCAAGGCATACCAACACAGCCTAACTTTCTGTTGACAATTGAAGTCAACGATTCTCAGGGTTAGATTGGTACATATATCGATAAGTTAGGATTATTTTAACCATTTTTTCGTTTTGCAAGATTACATTGGCTTTTTCATCTTAAAGTTAGCGATATATTAACACTTGACTCAAGTTATTCTATATCTTTAGAATCAATATGAATGGATCATTTTTAAGGTGATGCTATTGGAAATGACCCCCATAGGCTTCCGGTTTAGAGGGGCATAGGCACCAGTTATTTGGGACTCCTAAAAACCGGTGCCTATCTGGTGGATGCTAAAGGGCGTTTCTCGACACCAGTTCTGGGAACCGGTGCTGGCATATTCGGCACCGGTTCGGCATACATGTGCAAATGAGACATAACCACCGTCAGGGTTATACACTGGTTGACATTTTTAATGGGGACAGTCATAAAAACTTGCACTAGTATGATATATGTAGTGCATGTGCGCGATTTTAACTCGGTGTTGGTTCTTTGCACAGGATCATTGCACATGCACCAGTATATGAGAGCACCAATGCGTGAGTTATAAGATCCGGAGCCATATATGCAATTGGTGCTAGTATTGTACAATGGTTCTATATTGTATACCGGTGATATTGAATTTGCACCGGTTCACATCTTAAAACGATCGGTGCTAATGTTTTGTGACCATACAACACTGGATCCTGCAAACGGTGCTAGCATTCCAATCAATTTGAAATGCGCTATTCGAATTAGGACTAAATTGTTTTTTGGTCCCCTTCAAAGTATCTTTTACTATCTTTTGGTCCCCATGTGCAAAACTGCCCTTAAACGGTACCCAACAAATTCAAAATAATATGTTTTGGTCCCCAAAGGTGGTTTTCAGGTAGAGTCAACGGTAAAATTGGTCAAAATGTGTAAAATAACTATTATACCCCTGAGTTTAAAAATAAAATAAAAGGAAAAATTGCCATCTGCTTCGCTTGTCTGCCGCCTGCCACCGCTGCCACCTTCCGCCTGCCACCGCCGCTCATCTTCTCCGCCTGCTTTGTCTTCTCCTCCGCTCGTCTTCTCCGTCGCTCGTCTTCTCCACCGTCTTCTTCGCCTGCTCGCCTGCTCGTCTGCTCGCCTGCTCGTCTTCTTGGCCTGCTCGCCTGCTCGTCTTCGCCGCCGTCTTCTCGCCTGCTCATTTTCTCCGCCTGCTCATCTGCTCGTCTTCTCCGCCGTCTTCTCTGCCTGCTCGTCTTCTCCACCGCTCGTCTTCTCCGTCGTCTTCTCCGTCGTCTTCTCCGCCACTCGTCTTCACCTCTGCGTCGCTTCTCTGCCTGCTTCATTTTTTTCTCCGCCGCTCATCTTCGCCACCGTCTTCTCCGTTGCTCGTCTTCACTGCCGTCTTCTCTACCTGCTCGTCTTCTCCGCCGTCTTCTCCCCCACTCGTCTTCACCTCTGCGTCGCTTCTCTGCCTGCTTCGTCTTCACCGCCATCTTCTCCGCCGCTCGTCTTCACCTCTGCATCGCTTCTCCGCCTGCTTCGTCTTCTCCGCCATTATACCCCTGCTTCTCCGCCATTATACCCCTGCTTCTCCACCATTATACCCCTGCTTCTCCACCTGCTTCATCTTCTCCGCCGCTCGTCTTCCGCCGCTTCTTCTTCTTCTCCACTTCGTCTTCTTTGCCGCTTGGTCCCCAGAGGTGAAGACTTCTCCGGCGATGCAGAGCTGAAGACTTCTTCAGTGACGCAGAGGGGAAGGCGAGCAGGTGGCAGAAGGCGAGCAGGCGCCGGAAGGCTGGCGGAAGGTGGAAGGCAAGCAGGAAGGCGGAAGGCGGAAGGGCGGTGGTGAAAAATTTTTAAAAAAGAAAATTTTAAAACTGAAATTCTAAAAAAAGAAAATTTTAAAATTGAAATTTTAATTGAAAATATTTTAAATTAGTAAAATTACCATTATACGCCTAGCTATACCGGAAAACCATTTAGCCTTACCGGAAAACCACCTTTGGGGACCAAAGCATATCATTTTGAATTTGTTGGGTACCGTTTAAGGGCAGTTTTGCACATGGGGACCAAAATATAGTAAAAGATACTTTGAAGGGGACCAAAAAACAATTTAGTCTTCGAATTAGCATGCTCTATCCCGGGCCGAATTCGGGGAAATAATAGTACTTGTGGAACGGAGTGAAATAGAGAATATGTCATTAATGGTGGGACCGTGGAGTAGTTAACAAATGTATTCTAAAATTATGGAATAACTAAATACTATAAAAACAGATAAGGAATTAATGAATAACTATTCAGTTGATCCTAAATTTATTGAATAACTAAATCCACTAAAAGTATAAAATAAATAAATGAATAACTAGTGGGTTGATCAGTGGGAATATAGTTTTGTTTGTATCCCCGGAACACTTTATACTTTTAAAAAAATAAATTGGGATTTATAAGATTTCTAACAATTTTCTATTAAAAAATAGATGGAGATGGACTGGATCTTTAGTCTGGGTGCTTCATTTTTTTATTGCCTTGATGTTTGATAAGAAGTGTTGACTGAACACATTGCTTGCATTTCATTTGATACTTCATTGTGATTTAGTTTGGGTGCTTAAATTTTTTTATTGCCTTGATCTTTGATCAGAAGTGTGGACAGAACACATTGCTTGCGTTTTATTCGATACTTTATTGTGATTGATATCGTTTGGTAGTCTCGGGTCGATATACTTGACAAATACACAGTGAAAATTACTTATTTTTTATGTGTCATTCTCATTGCCACATAGACCTTTGTTTAGAATTGTAGTACATAATTCCTTTGCATTAATCTCTCTTACAACCACTGAGATTTTAGATTAGAACGGTAATATTTAAATAGCACACCCATGTAATTGGGTTTATCCCATATCAGCACTTGGGAACACTATATACTAATTGTAGGATTTGTATGTTGAATAGTAATGAGAGGGAGAAGTGGTTTAACCAATTTTTTGTTTATTTGTGGTGAGGTCCTTGTATTTTTTTGGGCATTTCAAAATTAATCCCAAATTAAAAAATGACTGTGGTCTCATCACATAAAAAAAGAGGTTTATCTTGACCTGATCTAATCATTAACCGTTTATACATTCCTGTGCTCCTTCCATTCCAGCTATTTTTGTATTTGTCACTATTCATTTAAATAAATTTAGCTACTTATAAAAGTATTTTTCAAGTAATTCATATGATATTATTAGAATCGTGTTAACTCTATTTTTATGATATTATATTTTCATCGTGTTTAAACATGCACAATTAAAGATATTAATGGTCGAAATTAATTTTAATCAATCTGAAAAAGTTAAAATTTGCTGAAATAACTGGAACGGAGGGAGTATGAATTTAAGTACACCGGCAAATACTATGCAATAAATTTTGGCTCTGTTAATCAGATAAGAGGCAAGGGAATTTTCTTTCAGGACTCAATCGACACAACCCCGTACAAGAGTACCAACCTAATTTGTCTGTGTACATATGTTCTGAATAGCCTAATAATGTCATTTGGATCTACAGAAGTCCAAGGGTTTTCAGTTGTAGAACATGCTCAGGTGGGATCGGTGGGGGTGACCAATCAGATCCAGTCATCTCGCCATCAACATCTTCAACAACGTATTCCTAATGATACAATAAACAGAAAAGCCATAAGTACAAGAATCTGAACCACAACATAGTTCAATCCAAAACAATCTCCTACTGTGCTTTTCTTTAATTTGGAGTAGAATGAACCCCAAACGAATAACTTTGATGAATGAAAATCAAGCAGTATAAGAATATACTTTAGCTGTTCCAAGATTCAAATGGAGCATAAGATGTAAGGTTACAGCTTTTGCCTGCTTATAGCCAGCAATGAAGAATAGAAAGGATTACTATTTGAACTCACTTTTGTTAACATTCGTTTTGCAAGTATGTGGTAGTGCCGCTGCCAAATTCTTTGTCCAACCATTGTGGCAACTAACACGCTGTAGAAGATGCCAATTACAGTGAATAGCCCCAGCACAACTAAAGCCATAACTAAAAACAGTGGTAGCCCAGCTTCACCAGCACCTCCCAAGCAGCCGCATTCAGTACAAGCACTAGCACCACTCTCAAAACATGTAGTACAGTCAGTCCACATGCAAAGGGTGCCGGGCAAATGACAGTCAGCACATACTCTGTAGGGATCCAACCAAGATAAAGCCAAAGATAAATTAAGGTTTGACTTCTTTTAGCACATAGATGCAAGAAAATAAAGAGTTATAACTATTCTTCAATAATATAAGAAGAAAATTTACTCCATTATTATAATAATGACTACGGTTATGCTGAATTTTCAGAGAGTTTTAGAGTCATACCCGGGATGACAGCAACAAATGCATAATTCTCGACATGGCTGAGCAAGATCATTGCGTACTCTTCTATCATAACATGTTATGAAGCATCCAGATAGTCCAAGCAAAGCAAAGAAAAAGAGTGCTCCTGCATAACAGTGTACTAAATGTTATCACAAAAATACCATACTTAAGCAGATAGAGTCAAATAATAAACAATTTTTTGCCATGCAATATTCTCAATACAGATTACGTTTATTTGCACCTTACTAGAGGAGCTACAAAACTTCTGCTAAATTTATTGCCAACAAAGAGGAGCCTTTAAACAGGATATGTATCAGTTCATGTTAAGTTCTAGCAAGTCAAAATGAACTAGATGCAGTGAGCATATTTCTGGCGTAAAAGTGTAGCAGTGCTACTTTTTGTTGGTTCAATTGCTTCTGAAAAAGCTAATTTTTTCCCCTATGATGGAAAAGATTGTGGCAATTAACATAAATAAAAGTACCATTGTCATCATTACTTCTACATGTTACTAAAGAGCCATCTACTAGCTTCTGGAAAGGTTTAATCCTTATCAGAGGAAGCTTCTTCAATGCTAATTGCAAATGAGATTAGGCTAGTGGGTACGCGTATTATACCAGTTAAAAAAAAATTATCATCTCATGCAAAATAGAAAATAAAGTAGAACTTTACTTCAAACCCAACAAGAAAAATTAAAGTTATGATATTTTTCATCCAAAAACAAAAATAACAAAGTTAATAGATGATTTTTCAATTCAACCAGCACATCCTCCCAGTGCATTTACAGCCTCTTTTAGACACTTGCTAGAACATAGCCAAACGCATAAAATAATGATATAAAGAAGTTCAGGGTCAAACTAAGAAGGAGATGAAGAAAAAAAAATACCAATCCTTTTAGGACTACTGGAATTTTAGAATCGGCACAAAATATGCTGGAAATAGAGAAGAAGGCAACTGTTAAGAACTTGAGAGGACAAAGTTGGTGACAGTTGTAGAAGAGATTAATTGACTTGTGAATCAACTAGGAAATCCACAAGATCGTGATTATAATTCGAAAACAGGTAAAAGACAACATTATCCCCCTAACTAGAGGTAAAACATTTCCAAAAATAGAAGGCAGAAACATGACAGGTTTTGTGTACGGGTTTTAACTGTTCAGCCTATTGAACTAGAGCAAAGAATGCACCGAATCATGTCAAGTTCATCTGGCTCACATAATAACCCAAACATTAGATCAATGTTTAACATCTCCTCACACCTGAACAAAGATACACTGATATCCAGTTTCATCAATATCATATGCACTTAGAAAATTAAATATAGCAATTGAATAAAATAAAAATAATAAGAGAACACTAAATAATATGACTTACCACATATATAATAGAAACTAAGTCCACTATCAAAACCCCAGGCCAAACGCAGCCAGAACTGTTGGTAATTATCAACCAAATACACCACATATGCCAATGAAGATATTACCTACGACAAGGAACAGTATATTAATAGCCATCAAGCTAGTCTACTACTGTCCCATGAGACATTGAGATCAAAGAAATGATAATAAAGGAGAAAGACCAACAAGTTGCACAGCAAGAAAGATGAACAAAATGTCTCTTGTCACAAAAAATCGAAACTTCAATGTCCGCCATCTTCTATCAGCAACTCCATGAACTCTCAAATGGTAAGGAGCCTTGCAAGTTGTGCAATGTGCAAATGCAAACCCTTCCTGGAGAATTAAGATAATGACATAGACTTCTCACAAGCAATAAAAACAATTGATTAAATACTTAAAAAACAACATAATTTAAACATAAATCTATGATTGCTTCAATCTCCAGGAGTTACCCAAAATCACCTTGTATATCCAGTGCAACATAGGAAATACGGCAGAAGAACAGTATGTCCAATTATATAATTATGTAATAACAGTATAGCAGCACCCACTAGCATCCTTCACTAGATGAGTATTGTTTGGTCTCAAGGACAAGGGCAAGCATCTGTAGCTTAGTATATATTCCTTGGTCCCAAAACATGAAGTCCAGGGTGGACAATATACAACTCTTTATAAATTGCAAGGTACAACTAATAATTAAGCTATTTGTACCATTTACGTTGGTGTACCCTTTCTTTTAAATTGCAGATCATCGTCTATTCAATAAACATAATCATAATAGGAGGAGTCTGAGATGGAAAAACAATAAAAGTTGGACTCCTATATTTGGGGACGGGGGAACGTTTTGACATTGTACTATTTGTTGGGACAGGATTTAGAATTTTATCCTGTACCCTTGAGGCAAAGTCCCCCATCACAACCATCATGCCTTCAAAAACTCAGATACTTCTACACAACCTGAAACTATTACACTTAAAAAACTCAGATACTTTTCCACAACCTAAAACTATTACACTTCCCTTCAACTCTAACTGAGTCCAAGTCACAGCTCACACATGTAGAGGAGTAAAATGACATTCAACAAGTTTGAACTTCCAACAGTCTACACTAGTCAAGCTAACCAAATCTTCTAGGTAAATTGGATTAAGACCGCACTGCAGTAATGCCCCCCAGGACCCCAGCTTAAAAGGAGATTGCAAAAACACTATCCATACCTTAACTGCCCGCCAGTGATCAAGGCATTCACGATGAACATACTTTGATGTTCCTTTGCACCTGCAAGGTGCAATGAAATCCCTACCTAGGAATGAAAAAGGAAGTCATTCAGACAGTTTCAGTAAGGGAAACAATTGTAGAATTTTCAGATTATATCCACTCCATAAGAAACAAGCCAATAGAGTTCAATGGTACTATATCGCCACAGTTTCGTGCCAATGATCACTGACGCAGGCCAATAAAGCATACCTAACTCCATCATGAATGTCAAAATTAGGTTACAACATTAACCTAGTCCAATCAATTTTACTTCTGAAACAAAGAATGCCAACCAAGTCAATCATTTCCAATTCCATAACAAAACAAAAATAAAGTCTTTCTTTACCCCAAATCAGTTATCAAGGCAACCAATCAGGGCCCAAAAAGCCAAAAAAAATCAAAAATAAAAAAGAGTAAATTTACCATCAGTCTCGAGACAAATTCTGCACTGGGTTTGATCAGCCGGGCCGGCTTCAAGGTCGATCTCCGGCAGCTCCTTGATGGGCACCGGAGCAATGATCAGAGGGGAAGACTCTGACTGCTGATCACCCATTCCTATTTTTTGTTTATGGGTGGATTGAATTCAATTTTCTTCTTCTTCTTCTATACAAGAATGAGAGAAGAAGATTAGGGTTGACTAACTAACAAGATATAATGCAGTAGGTGGGAACTGCGATGCTTAGACCAAATCAAGAATTTCCCTCTTTTCCATCCATTCAATTTCATTTTTCACCCCCTCCAATTCACACCTCCAAACAAAAGAATCATGTGAATAATTCTATCGCTCGTTTACTTGATTAAGCGGTTTTTGTTGTAGGGTTTAGATGACAAAAAAGCTTCAAGAGAAGGCGTTTCTGGTGGTCTAAAATGACATATTCGGTGCGTGCTCTAACTTTATTGTTTCTATCTCCCTTCGATTTTGATTTTTCTTTTCCGAGAACGCTTCATCGCCGGTATTCGGAAAGACGGTTTTCATGTGCTCGTGGCAGGATTTAATTAGAATAATAAAATTATAAAATATTTTAGAGTCCGTCTCATGAAAGAAAATATTTTCATAGGTCATCAAAGTTTAAAATGTAAATTTTAAAAAATGATGATAAAAATTTTGGATTGCATGAATCGGGTTATAAACTTTATACCTACTACATGTTACATAATAAATATTTAATATTGCAACTCATATTTTTTACCTTTTATTATTATAATTAAACTTCGTATTTCCATAAACCTATGAAAAGTCGGTATTTCTCAAGGCTTTGCCAATGATTTAATTGCAATATTAAAAATATATTGTGTAATGGTGTAGTAGTTATGAGTTTATGACCCGATTGATGTAACACATAAATTTTATCTCGACTTCTTCAAATTTGCAGTTTAAACATTGTTCTTCCAATAATTTATGAAAAAACTAATTTTCAAGAGATGAACTCTCACCGCCAAGCAGTTTAACGAATAATTAAAAGTCTTATTTATGTAGTTTTAAATTAGATTATAATTATACATTTTTAAAGATATATTTAAAAGACAACGTTTTGGTAAAAAATCATTTTTTCATAGAGTCTGTCTCTTGAAAGATGATTTTTTCATAAGTCATGGAAAGACAAAGGTTTAAAGTGCAAATTAGAAGAAATGAATATAAAATTTTTGGGTTACATGAATTGAGTTATAAACTTTATAACTACTATACTTTGCATTATAATTTTTTAATATTGCAACTAAGATCTTTTACATTTTATTATTACAATTAAACCCCGTCTTTCCATAAGCCTATGAAAAAACGGTCTTTTCCAAGACTTTGCATTTCCCATATGCATATGAAATGACAGAGCTATATTAGAATTATAGAAAGACAAACGATTTTAATTGTAAAAATATACCTCTAACCTATGTTGCCCCGACTTAAATTTAGTGTCGTATCCGAGTAAGGATCGAATACGGCAACACTCAAAATTTTCATTTTCACCAGCATGGCGATTCGATCAATTGGGTGTCTTGAATATTTTTTTCGACACGTCTATCATATAAAGTGTCATAAAATATATTTTGACACGCCTATATTTTATTATTTTATTAACTTATAAAACAAAACAATTGATAATCAAAAGCAACAATATAATTAAAAATGAAATAAAAAATTCAATCCTAATAATAAAAGTCAAATCAAAAATTTATTTCACCAATAAAAAATTCCAAACTCTATAATATTAGCCAGCAAAATTTCAACATAAAATTAATGTCCTTGAGTGGCTTCAAAATATAAGACAAAAAAATTCCAACTTCAAAATGTAAGCAAATACTCTTACATCATATATCATCATCTTCTCCGGTATCAAAACTAATAATAACTCTCTTTCATACTTTGGTTCATTAAAGGAGAGATAAGCTAATTCATAAATATCAACATCCACATCGAATTTATCTCCACATTGTTTCACATCACATCCCGTAGGAAAGGAAACATAAAATGCCCTTTGCTGCTCCACGTTATTTGCCGACGATTTCTTGAGCTCAACTTCATTCTGTTCATGCTTCATTTCATCACGAACATCATCGGTGACCTTATGACATACATAAATTCCCTTACCCATTTAACCAAGCAGGTGAAACCTCAGCTTCGAGCAGGAACTGGTGTTCTCCTTATTGCAAAATTTGCATTTCCATAATTTGTTCTCACCTCCATTGATATTGTATTTAATAAGAATGGTAGTATACTTCCACAACGGAGTATTAAGTATATTAGGCTCACCACGTCTATCTTCTCCTACATCCATTTTTTGTATGATATATTTTTTGTGTGTGAAATAAAAATTAATAGAGGGTGATATTTATAGACATTCTATAAGAGAAATTAGCCGTTTATGGAATAATTGGAATTATCATGTCAGTGTTCTTGATGAGTTGAGAAGTAAAATAGACAGTTAGATTTACGTCAATGTTATATAATTAAGAATAAGAACTAGCCGTTGTACATTTTGTGAATTGCTTTCTGACACCCACATCCGCTTTCTGATTCGTTTATCGATATGCAACTTGGCCAGATTTTGACAGGTGTCATGTGTCGTGTCGCGTGTCATGTCGAATTCGATATGCGATTCTCTACCCATTGTCAAGTGTTGGGGTAACACAACCTCTTACCCTAACTTTATGCTGAAAGTGCCAATATAATCCTGAAAAACTAGAAAGTGTCAAAATAAAAAAATATCCTTACCTCCAAAAACTAAATTATTTTTCCCATTTTACCCCTCCTTAATATATTTATATAATTTGAATCCTCTTTTCGCAAAACAAAAAAAACACCCTGTCCCACTCTTCTACTTCCCCGACCGTTACCCTACCCCGCCACCACCCCCGGTCTAGCCCCAACTCTTCTTCCATCTTCTTACCACCCTATCCCACTCTTCTTCTTCCTCATGGCCATCATTTTCCGCCCATTACCCCGCCACCACTTCACTGGTAGTTACCCCGCCACCACCCCGTCCATTACCCCGCCACCAAGCCCCAATTCTTCTTCCATATTTTTACTGGAGTTCACTGATTTGCTCACCAGTGGCGGTGGTGGCGCTCGCGCAACTCTTATCTTGTCATCGGAGCCCATCAATTTACATCCGGAGGCGCTCGGGTGAACCTCTTTTGGCAATTAGGGTTTTACCCAAATCCTCACGCTAACCTTCATATTTGGCAAAGAGGAAGCCGATGGTGGCGGATGACACTCCTTCCTCGTTGATGGTGTCGAGTTCCTAAACCCTCATCCCCGATGTGGTGGTGGGGTAATGGGCGGGGGTGGTGACGGGGTAACTTGTCGGGGGTGATGGTTGGGTAACGACCGAGGGAGGTGGCGGGGTAATAGCCGGGAGTGGTGGCGCATTTTTCATTTCTGTCTTTTCCACTTTCAGCGTAAAGAAGAAGAATATGGAAGAAAGAAGAATAAGATGGAAAACAAGGGCATTTGTGTCTTTTCAATTTTCAATTTTTTCTTTTTTAAATTCAGGGGTAAAATCACCATTTTCTTAAATCCCGACAATCTCCCATTGACAATTGAAATCAATGATGCACAAGATTAGATTGACACATATATCATAAAGTTAGAATTATTTTGACACATTTTCATTGTGCAGGGCTTTATATTGACACTTTCAGCATAAATTTAGGATTATTTTAACATTTGATTCTATTATAAATTTATAATGCAATAGTTATAAGTTTATGACTCGATTAATCTAATTTAAAATTTTATCTTGATTTCTTCTAATTTACAGTTTAAACATTGGTCTTTTCATAATTTATGGAAAGACCATCTTTCAAGAGACAGAGTCCATTTAAAATATTGTTAATATAATAAAATTTCATCACAGTAAATAAAGACATCGAATCACATTAAAATCATAGGCAAAATCTTGGGAAAGACTGTCTTTCCATAGGCTTATGGAAAGACGGGGTTTGATTAGAATAATAAAAGGTAAAAGGTCTTAGTTGCAATATTAAAGTTTTAGTATGAAACATGTAGTAGTTATAAAATTTATAACTCGGTTCATGCAACCCGAAAATTTTATCTTAATTTCTTCTAATTTACACTTTAAACCTTGGTCTTTCCATAACTTATGGAAAGACCGTCTTTCAAGAGACGGACTCAAAATCATATAAAACATGAACGACGTAAAATAAGAGTTTGCATTTAAAAAAAATATTTCATTTAAATTAATTGTAAAATTAACAAGTAAGGTAGAAAAATCAAGTGAGATTCATGAATAGTAGAGATGGTAGTTTTTACCACTGTAACAGTAAAATGAAATAAACTTCAAATAGGGAGTATATGTAAGATGGAAGAGACAGATTGAGAGTAATAGTATATTTAATTGGAAGAAATTTTGTGGTTTCTTTCGAGTTACTTTTTTGCACAAAGTCTTGTTTTAGGTAGTCTAAACTTTAGGCCGGGGTTTATTGTGAAATTATAAGAAATTTCATTTGGGATGAAGTTTTTTCTAAAATATGCTGATAAATTTAGGGACCTACTATGCAATTATCAAATACTATATATATCACAAAAAATTCAGAATTTTCAATTTTCTTTTCTCCTCCTTCTCCAATTGGAAACCACCTCCTCACTTTGGTAACCGTCTTCGGCTGAAAGTTACCATCGGATGTTGCCGGATTTCCACTGATTTTCTGCAGCGCTTCTTCTTTCGCTAGAGACTTAGAGCTCCACACCGCGAAGTCGTTGAGCTCCGGCGATTCAGATCCAGATTAAAGCCTCGACCTTCGCCTACAGTTATGCTCCATCACACGGATGACGTCGAACGAAGCAAAGTCGCAGCGGCGAGGAGAAATCAACGGCGACAACAAGAGCTATTGAGATGTAGCGACGACAATTGAGGAGCAATCGACGGCAACAGCAGGGGCTAGGAGAAATCAACGACGACACTAGGGGATTGAGGTGCAGCGACGCCGATGGCGAGGTGAGGCAATGACGACGACGAGAAGAAGCAGAAGACGAATATAATGTTGGTGGAAAAGGATGGAGAAGACGACGCGCATGAGATGCACACCTCTGAATGACGATGACGAAGCGTGACTTCACGCATGACTTGAGTGGCAGACGACGGTGGCGAACTGAGGTTCTGCTTCATGAGTTGAGGTTTAATGTTGTGTTTTACTTTTTTTCAAAGACTGACTAATGTTTAATATTTACTTGACTGAGTTTGTTATCACCAAAGATTATTTGGTCTAGATGTTAGCACTCTTGTTGTTGAGGTTAGAGGTCTGGGGTTTGAACCTTACTATGACTTTTATTTTGATGAATTTATATTTTGGATGTACATACTGAGGTTTAATATTATTTGACTGAGTGTACATTTAATTATGAGTTTTTGGTGTAGTGGTTATTGTTCCAATCTTTGAGGTTAGAGACCTAGGTTCGAATCCCACCAGGTTCAATTTTTTAAAGAACTTTTATTCTCGAGACACTGCACCTTTTTGTTGATGTTTATAGTTTTTTCCCGTATGTTGATATTTTTATTATTCGGGTGAAGTTTAATTGATATGAGTTAATGTTTTGTAGTATTTTTTGGGTGATATGGATTGATATTTGTTGTTTTATTTTTATTTTTTCATGTTGATGTTTTTCATTTTTCAGCCAAGGTTTTGGTAATAGGAGTTGATGTTTGTAGTGTCTTTTTTCTTATGTTGAATTTTTTTCATTTTCCGGATGAGGTTCAGGGTTTAGGAGTTGCTGTTTATAGCTTTTGGGTCATATAGGTTGATATTTGTAGATTTTTTAAAAAAAATTGTTGATGTTTTATGATTTTCAGAGTGAGTAATTTATAATCTTGAGGTACCGTAGCCTTTTTGTTAATGTTTTTATTTTTTTTCCCTCATGTTGATATGTTTCATTTTCCGGGTGAGTTTTAGTTGATATGAGTCGGCGTTTTGTAGTTTTTTTGGGGTTATATGGGTTGATATTTTTACCTTTATTTTTTCTCTCAAGTTGATGTTTTTCATTTTCTAAGTGAGTTATAGGTGATAGGGTTGATGTTCGTAGCTTTTTTGGTAATAGGGTTGATTTTTTGTAGTATTTTTTTTCTTATGTTGACATTTTTCATTTTTCGGGGAAAGTTTAGATAACAGGAATTGATGTTTTTAATTTTTGGGTGATATATGATGATATTTGTAGTTTTTTTTTAAAAAAATGATAATTTAAGCTTTATTGATGTTTTTTTATTTTCAATTGATTTTTTGTTAGTTGTTGTCGATGATTTTTCAATTTTTTATTAATTTTTATTTTATTATATTTTTTTTGCTGCAAATTTTCAGTTGATGTTTTATGATTTTCATTGATGTTCTGCTATTTTTTGCCGATGTTTATTATTTTCAGTTCGGTGATCATATTGATTTTTTTGCATTTTTTAAACATTTTTTTGATTTTTTTTGCAGATTGCGGATGATGGAAAAATGATGAGAAAATTGGACAAAAAAGCCCCTGGAAAAATATTAGAAATAGGTCACTGGAGGTAGAATATAGTTAGAATTGCATAAAGGCAGTTGCCTAAAGTTTAGGCCGCCTCATAGGAGACCTTCTCATTTTGTTAACATTATTTTTTTTGAAATCATCATTTGTAGGTACTGGGAAAAATGCCCAGAAGCGATTACAATAAGTGGAATTGACATCAAACTCAACTAGCATATAGCAATAACTAATCTAAATTGCAAGGATATTTAAATTTCATATCAACCAAACTGATCATCTATACTTATACAGATTAGAGATCCAATAAAATTGTACATCGCCCTTGGGATCATTGACTCGCTTAACTAATCTAATTTTTTTTAACTCGCTTGGGATCATTGACTCACTTAACAAATATATATTTTGAACTCGCTTCTCGCAAAAATCATGACCACTTGGCAGAGAGAAGCATATCACACAACAATCTCTTCACGAAACATGGATCTTCAAGAACTGGAACACAACTTGGTCCACGATCTATGTTGTCCAAACTGTAAACACCTTGAAAAACATAGATCTGACGCATCCAAATTAATGGAAAATACAAAATCACAAACAAAACTACAAAAACACGATTTGTATGACCAAGTCGAGAACAAAACATCGACCCGAACAACTAAGTCGAGTGAACATCACGAACACGACAACTAATCTATCAGGTCAAATTACAATAGTAATATACACTACTACAAAATAAGCTTTTAAATTCACCTCATTTACTTCCGTTGTGAAAAATAGGGCTAATAACCGAAGTTAAAAGTTCTTTTACTTTGGTTACTAGAAAAATGGAAATAAAAAGGTATTTTAACTTTGGTTTTTAAAAAATTAAAGTTAAAAGATGTCTTTTTTACTTTGATTTTAAAAAAACTGAAGTAAAATAGATGTCATTTGACTTCAGTTGTAAAAACAACTGAAGTGAAAAGATGTATTTTGACTTCGGTTAGAAAAACCAAACTTAGAAGTTTTTCTCACCCAACATTGGTGCTGGCGTACCCGATGTCTAGTGCTTAGAAGCCACAACAGAGACCCTACTAGTATCGGGTAAAATTGTACTTAGCCCTATTTGACTTGGTTTTGACTTCTTTTTATTTCTCATCCTTGTAAATTTGATGAGAGCAGAGGGAAAGAAGATTGGGCACTAATTCTTGCTCTATTGTAGAGGGTTATGTCACCAATTGGGGGAGGAAGGCGGGGGGGGGGGGGGTGTTTGAAGATTGAAGGCAGTGGCGGAACTGCCATGGCACGTGGTAGGGCTCCAGCCCTACCTGAGATTCCGGCGCCATGGTAGTAGTAGTGATAAGCGGCTAAGGAGCTTCCCGGCGATCATACGCATTTTTCCAGCAAAAAACATGTTTTTCCGGTGTAATACGTCGGGGAAGAAGGCCGGAGCTGCCTTTTTTTTTTGGCCATAAAACATCAAAACGACATCATTTTGGCTTAAGTCAAACGACGTTGTTTTGATGAGTAAGTAAGAAAAAAAAAGAAATCAGATTTGGGTTTTGTTATTGGGCCAAAATCCGAAAATGGATGGCCCAAATAACAAAACCCAATGTCTTGAACAAATGAGAAAATTGTTTCCACTTTCTTCAAAGCATTGAACGTGCAAGGAGTGGAGGAGCAGCTCCTCACTGCATCTGCGCCGCCCGCCGCCGCCGCCCGCCGCCGCTGCCTCCGCCGCCCATCGCCGCCCGTAGCCGCCGCCGTCGTCCCGCCACCGCCGGACGCCGCTCCGCCACCATCCCCGTCCAGCCCCACCTGAAAAAAATTTCTGGTTCCACCACTGATTGAAGGCACACTCAAATTTTAGCGAAGCAAGTAAATTAATAATTTCATGCTATTAAATTTATGGGTAGAATGTAGAAACTTCCCTATTATTATCAATTTTATATGAATAAAATTTAATTTACGTAACTCATATGAAAAACCAATCCTCAATTTGTTGGAATGTAGGTTTCGTCATGGATAAAAACCATTATTATAATGAAGATCTTAAAAGTGTGAAGTATCAAGAATTTGTATCTATGTTCATCAAGCACACATTTGAGAATACGGCGAAGGAAAATGCTTCCTATGTTTATTGTCCATGTAAGAAGTGTCGTAGCACAAAAATATCGAGAACTCCACACTAGTAGAACCTCCCCCCTCCCTTTAGTAGCAGTTTGTAGCAACTATTATAGAAAACCACTGCTACAAATTTTTATAGCAGCCATTATTTTTTCTTTGGAGCTATTAATATAAAAATCGCTGCAATTACAATTACTATAGCAGCTATTTATTGAATAACCACTTCTAGAGTAAGTTTTGTAGTGTTGACGGAAAATCATAGCAACTATTTTTTATATAACCGCTACTATATTATTTTTGGCGGGAAAGAAAATCATCGATTATTAGAAAATAGCTACTTCATTCTCTAGCATAAGAACCTTTTATTAAAAAATAACTGCTTCGTTCTTTAGCTTAAGCACCTGTTATTAGAAAATAGTTGCTTTGTTCTTTAGCGTTAAATGTTGATGTGATAGATAACTACATTTTGTAGCGGGTTCTACAATAATAGTTGTTACGTAACTCATATAAAAACCCTTAATATTGGCAAAAAATTAAAGAGGGTTTCATGAGACCTTCCTACCATTTTCATTGCTATAGAGAAGATGTAGAATACAACATTCAATGCCATTTGTAAGCATTATTAGAGATAATGTATATTGCTTTGATTATGAAAAATGGCACCGGTAATCGTACGATACACAGAAATATTTCCAACATTTACACGCAAGAATAAGAAAAACAGTTTTGACAAATGGGTTTATGAATGAGTTACTCTAAAACATGTACTAGTACTTTATAACATTTTACCAAAAAAAATATTTATTTAAGGTTTCTATATTTAGGCAAGAATTAAAACAATTTTGGGCCACCGTGTAATTTTTTAAGATTGGGTAGAAGTAATCGATGTTGACTTTTGAGACCCTTTCGTTAAACCATACATGCCCAAATTGTAAAGCACCAATCTTATATTATTGAATTTCATTTTGGTGTTGCCAATTTCGTGATTCGACAACTCCAGCTTTCTTGGAGGAACCTAAGTGCAAAAAATAAAAACTTTACTCGTACCTCCAAATTGAAATCCGCTCAAACTTGATGCTACCCTATACACTCTCATGAATTTTCTAAAACTGTAACATAGTTGTTATCAACAATCATGCACAAGAACATAAATGTAATCTTTTTCGATTTCCCTTTCTTACTTCTAAGTAACCAACTCTAAGTTACTCTTTAACATGTACTAGCGCTTTCCAAAATTTCACCAAAAAGTTCATATATTTAATATATCTATATATAGGCAAGAATAACAAAATTCATGTATTTTGGAGCTATGAATTATGAGGCAATACAATTTTAGACAATAGTGTAATTTTCCAAGACTGTGTAGAAGTAATCAATGTTGACTTTCGATACCCTTTCGTTAACCCCACACATGCCCAGATTTCAAAGTTGCAATCGTACATTATTGAATTTCATTTTGGTGTCGCCAATTTTGTGATTCGACAACTCCAACTTTCTTGGAGAGACCTAAGTGCAAAAAGTAAAAAACTTTACTCGTACCTCCAAATTGAAATTCGCTCGAACTTGGTGCTACCCTATACACCCTGATTGTATTTTCCAAGTTCGTAACATAGTTTTTATCAACAATCATGCATAAGAACATAAATGTAATCTTTTCCGATTTCCCTTCCTTACTTCTAAGCAACCAACTCTAAGTTACTCTAGAACATGTACTAGTGCTTTCCAACATTTCACCAGAGAATTCATATAGTTTAATATATCTATATTTAGGCAAGAATAAAAAAAACATGTATTTTGGAGCAATGGATTATAGGGTAACACAATTTTACGCCATAGTATAATTTTCCAAAACTGTGTAGAAGTAATCGGTGTTGACTTTCGAGACCATTTCGTTAACCCATACATGCCCAAATTGCAAAGTCGCAACAGTATATTATTTAATTTCAATTTGGTGTCGCCAATTTTGGGATTCGACAACTCCAACTTTCTTGGAGGGACCTAAGTGCAAAAAGTAAAAACTTTACTCGTAACTCTAAATTGAAATCTGCTTGAACGTGATGCTATCATATACACCCTCATTATATTTTTCAAGTTCGCAATGGAATATTTATTAACAATGCAGCACAAGAACATATTCACAATCTTTTTTTTTATTTTCCTTTCTTACTTCTAAGTAATAAACTCTAAGTTACTCAAAAACATGTACTAGCGCTTTCCAACATTTCACCCAAATTTTTTATATTCTATTTCTATATTGGCAAAGTCTTGAGAAATACCGTCTTTCCATATGCTTATGGAAATATAGAGTTTAATTAGAATAATAAAAGGTAAAAGGTATTAGTTGCAATATTAAAAATTTACTATGCAATGTGCAGTAGTTATAAAGTTTATAACCCAATTCACACAACCCAAAAATTTTATCATCATTTTTTCCAATCTACTTTAAACCTTGGTCTTTCCATAGCTTATAGAAAGACCGTCTTTCAAGACACAAACTGTTCTATATTTATGCAGGAATAAAAAAATGTTTATTTTGGAGAGAATGATAATGTCGTAACAAAATTTTAAGCCATAGTGTAATTTTCCATAAATATGCTGGATGCACTGCTGTTCACCCATTGTAACCCATAACACATAATCGTCTCTTTATTCATTGCATTTTGGTGTCTTCTATTTTGTGATTCGTCGCCGGATTTTTTTCCAGATTTGCTCTCGGGTCCAAAAATAATAAATCTACCCCATTTAAAGCATCCTTAAGTAGCTACTAAATATAATAAATGTATCGGTGATTGTTGTGTAATGTTTATATGTTAGATGATTTTGTTATATGTGTATACATATATTCACCCATGTTTATATGTTAGATGATTTTGTTATTAAAAAAAAAAGTTAAATTTGGGTAGTAACATGTCACAACCTATGGGACATTGTAGCAGCTATTTTTTAAGAGAATAAATAGATGCTACAGTGTTAGAAAATCTCAAATTTGATTTACTCTCGGGCATGTATTCAAAAAAGAAGAAGGTAGTCATAGGTCACAACTTTATGAACATTTTAACAACTCTTCTTTGAAACAAATAATAGCTGCTACGGTGTTGAATCTCCACCATTAAAATCTTATATTAATACTCATTATATCTGAACTGTTGATTTCTTTTGATAGATTGAATCTTAACCCTTGAAATCTTCTCTTATATATATAGCTAAAACCCTAATCCATCCAACCATAGATTCAACCTCACTTGCCATTTTCTCTCAAGCACTCACCGTCCAATCCTTGGCCTTCACCTTCGCCCCCGAGTCGGTAGCGGCGATGTTTTGCACACAGAGCAAGTCGGGTGGCGGCGCAGCCACGGGTTGACATACTTCAAGTGGAAGAGATGGCCGCAGCCCGACAACAACCTTAGCATATCGCTGTTCGAATAATCCACCAAGCAAATGGAGCAAAACTCACCGTCGAATCCTTGGTTTTCACGGGCTTCGACCATCTCTTCCACAAGGCAACAAAGAAAGTGTGTCAGGTAGCTCAAAAGTGTGGCCTCGTTGAACCCAATTTCCACCACGTGGTGGTGCTGGCCGTCATACCGTGGCAGCGGAATTGGCGGCACGGTGGTTATCATTTCCAAGCTATTTTGGGTGCAGTAATAGGAGGCCAGGGTGATGGTGGACATGCGGAGGAGGATTCAGACGGAGACACTGATGCCGTACCTAAAGCCGCCAATGTTTTCTGAGCCCAAAAAGTCACCGTCGATGGTGGTGTTATTCATCTTCGCCAGTCAACAAGTAAAGATCATATAAATCAGTGATCTTATAATCATATGAAGATTAAAGAAATGGAAAAAGCATATTAAAGAAGATAAGTGGAATGTCAACGGGTTAAAGTTGATTACAGATTGAGTTGTGATCATACCAGCCTTACTTTGTGCTTGATGATCCGTGGGAGGCTTTTGGGGAGTGGAGCGCTTATTTTGTGCTTGATGATCTGTGGGAGCGCTGGACGGTGAAGATGACGTGGTTCAGTACTACATACCTTCCTTGTATGAGATCCAGTTATGGTAGATCTCCAATGAAGTCTGGTATGCTCTTTCTTCGTTGCTTTAGTTTGGCATTTGTATGTTAGTTTTGTGCTTATTGATTATATTTTTTGAATTTTTGTGGTAATGTAGTTGTCAATGTGATGTTGTTTATGTGCTTGTATGATCATCTATTTTTCTGTTTTTATTTGTAACTTGTTACCTTGGATTATGGTCCCATCACATTTTCAACTAAGTCACACATCAGTTGCGTGCCTTGATGGTTAATAGACCTTTTAGAACTGTCCTTTAAGGTCTCTGTGCTCTAGTTATATGCATATCATGATCTATAGCATGTTTTCTCAAGCATCTAAGTCATCTTTCAAATATTTGAATTAGAGTTGTGAACTTGACCAACTTTAGCCTTTTGTTGTACTTGAACTTGCCAACTTAGTTGTGAACCTGACCAAATTCCAAGTACATGATTTGCGAGCGCATTTTCCCCCAAAAAGCGCTTGCCCTCAGCGCTTCGCGCTTCGGTAAATTTTACTGTTAGCGCTTCGCTGCAATTTGCACTTTTTAAAACCCAGATTGTTTAAATTACCTACGAGGAAATGAATTAGTCTTATATGCTGATCTGTTTATGTATAGATATTGAAGAAGATGGGTGAGGGTGAAACAGGAATTGAAGAATTTGGTGCATCTTTAGTTTCACTTTAGGCTCTCTTTAATCAGGATTTCAATTGTAGCTTAAGAAAAAACTTCAGTCTTTGTCTGATGACTTTCGACCTTGATTCTAGTTGCAAGAACGTTACAGCTTTTCTTGGTTAGAACATCATTAATCAACGAACTTTCTGTATGCTCTGAATAGGCAAATCTTCTTTGAGACCCTTTTTTACATGCCTATGAATCAAGAAGTCAAGCATTGTAGCCTCATTATTCTGAACAATAAAGATGTTTTCTCCAGTTTTCTTCTAAAAAAAGTATAGATATTGAAGAAGATTGGAGATGAACTAAAAGCACAAAGTGCAGAGTTGCCTTCTGTTGAAGAGAGTAAAGAAAAACTTCTTACTGAAAAACATTTTTGTAGCATGTTGTTAATTTATTTTAGGTGCTAGTGTTAGGTCTTAAGTCATGTTTTTGTATTGTAGGGTTTATTGAGATTTTGTGAGTTGTGATTTGATCGTATAACTACAATTGATTATGTTAAGTTTTCTATCAATGAAGTAATTTTATTTATTTTAGTCATTTTTATAGAGGAACACAAAGTGGAGCACTGATATTTAATAATGGGAAAGTCTTAGGAAATGCGGCATTTTCATAAGCTTATGGACAGTTCACATGGGCATTTACCTTAAATGTTGTAATTTTTTTTATAAAATTTAAATATTGCATTTTACAAGTGGCAAAGTCTTGGGAAAGACGGTCTTTCCATAGGCTTATGGAAAGACGGGGTTTAACTAGAATAATAAAAGGTAAAAGGTCTTAGTTGCAATATTAAACTTTTAGTATGCAACATGTAGTAGTTATAAAATTTATAACCCGGTTCATGTAACCCGAGAATTTTATCTCCACTTCTTCTAATTTACACTTTAAACCTTGGTCTTTCCATAACTTATGGAAAGACCGTCTTTCAAGAGACGGACTCTTTACAAGTTAAAACAAGTAATAATAAGTATTTGAAGGTGAAAATAAAAAATATATGATAGAAAAAAATATTTTCAATATTTTTTTAAATTTGTATGTAATTTAACAAATGCAGCATATAAGGTAAGAAATAAGTGGCATGTCCATAAGTTTATGGACATGCCGCCTGTCAGGAGACCTACTCTTTAATAATTATTTTGAATTACAAATTTTGTATAGCACCTTTAAAAAATAACTGCAATATGTAGCAACTATTTTTTTTAACAAAGGCAATATGTAGCAGCTATTTTTTTTAAACAACTGCAATATGTAACAACTTTTTTTTAAACAGTTGCAATATTTAGCAGATACTTTTTAAAAATAGCTTCCACGTTATGTGTAGAAGCCGTTAATACAATAGCTGCTACGTTAAATTAACGTTTCACCAGCCACTTAGGCACCTATCTTGGCAAATAAAAAAAATAGCTGCTACATGGGAAAAAATAGATGCTAGTCAAAGCAACGATTAAATATACCGCTGCAAATAAAAATAGTTGCATAATGTAGAAGCTGTTACTTAATAGCTGCTATGTTAAATTAACGTTTCCTTGGCCACTTAGGCACCTATCTTGGCAAATAAAAAAATAACTGCTACGTGGCCAAAAAAATAGCTGCTAAGGGTTGGGTGGGGGTTCCAGTATTGCCAACGGGTTGTAAGATGATTTGTATTTACATGGTTTTGACCCCACCTATACGACATGTTTTTGGCATGGGAGAGTGGTGATGACCCAAATGAAGAAATTGAGGATACCCAATGATGCGGTGGTCAGTTCATGCAGGTCGCTTGTTCACCTCTTGATTTTCTTCACCTGCACAGTCAGTCCCAGAAGGGATTTCGGGAAAATGACTCCGACGATCCAGTCTGTCTTTTCCGTTTAGAACTAGAATTTCTCTAGATAGTTGCGCGTAACTTAGCATCTTCTCTGTTTACTGTATTTATAGACTAACTTGAACATGTTTCCTTATTTTTAGGAACAAAGATTGTGGGGTGCATCACGATCCCCACTTTCTGAGTTCGTTGTTAGCTCTCTGTTTTTCGGCCCACATTCTTTGTGGTGTGTGCATAGTTCTTCAATGGTCTGGGATGAAAAAGGTTTGACTTCGTTATTGACTGTTGTTGGGCTGGGCCTAGCGACCATTAGTTTTGCTTGCTGGGCCACATATACACCATAAGCCCCCCAACCACGAAGCCAATGCTACACGAAGCAATAACCGGGTTCCTAGGCTACTTAACGAAATTTTTATCTTGCTTTCTATTTATGCATTGTAATACGTCCACTTGCGCTGCAATGTGAACTATTTTTGCGGAGTGTTGAATGCTTCTTGGCTGTATACAGCCAATTCCTGAAATCACGCGTTCATTTGAATTTCAAAATCTTCAAGTATTTCTTATCCCCATACCAATTAACCATTATAATCTCGCAACCGAGATTCGCTCCCTCATATTTGTAATTCATTTCGTAAATTAATTAGCTGCTGTTTTGAATACTTTTTCCTATAATTACTTTGAATTTAGTGTTTCGACAACTGCCTCAGTTCAGAGTATTCATGCCACCTCCATCTCGAGTATCCAAAAAGGAAAACCACTTTTTGTCAAATTGTCATCATTGCACATTATTCCTTTTTGTCTCTTAGCTCTTCTCTTTCTCTAGTTAAAATCTTGCGCAAATTTAGACCCATTCACCTTCTTCCATCTCTTATATTGTTCCCAATTTGCTCTCGTATTCCACGCTTAGAACAGTAAGTTTCCCTGCGTTGTTTTTCATATACTTTTTTCTTAAGCAATTGGTGTAGTTTTCAATTTTTGTATCTGTGCTTCTTGTAGTGTAACCTGTTTTCATCGTAATTGAGGAACTTTTGTTTACCTTCTTCGTCGCTCTGTTCTAGATTTTGGCCGGAGTAGTGTTCTGGCTTTTGTCTTTTAATTAACACCACCATTCATCGTGATTTTAGCGATCTTGAATTCATTGATTTCTGCTTCTATCAACGTCGGAGCTCCTGCTCCAAACGCCTGTGAAATCCCTGTTGATTCCAGCAAGGATTCCAACCACCCTACCGGATCTTCCATCATTAGTAGCCTCCTTACAGATTCCCATGTTGAGGATTTGAAAAATACTTTCCTTTTTTTTTGCATTCGTATGAGCTTAAGGCACCCAAGGCCTCTGAGGGTGTTTGCACGTCTCCTCCTGGTTATTTTTCCTGTTATTTAGATTACCTGAAGTTTGGACTTTTGTTTCCTCTTCCCCTACATGTGTTGGATCTCATGTCTTACTATAAAGTGGGTTTATGCTAGTTGCACCCCAAAGAAATCTCAATTTTCATATTTTTTTATTGCGTGTGTGAAGCTGCTGGTGTCAATTTTTCTATTGATCTATTCCAAACCTTTTTCATTTTTGCAAAGTAAAAAATTCCTCTGATGAATTCACACTTTACCATGTGATCCCTACTATTGAGTTTGTCAGTGAGTTCCCCAATAATTGTGGGGTGTGGCATGAAAAATTCTTCTATATAAAACTTGACCTACCACAATAGTAGTTCAGTTTTTTCAATTTGGAACTACGATGTTCCTAAATTGCACTTTGCCCTGCTAGTAGTTTAAGCAAAGGTGTTGAACTCATTGATCCTTTAGTTGTTTCTGGTTTGCCCAGTTTGATGTAGTTTATTAGTGTTTCTATTTTGCTTCTTATGCTTGTGTGGTCACTTAATTAGCTAGCTATGCTTGTTGAGTTGCAGCTATGGACTTGAATCAATGTACTGCTGAGAGGAAATTCACTTCTGTAGATGAGGATAAAGAGATAGAGACCTTGACTAACAAGGTCGACAAAAACATTGAGGTGGTTCTTACCCCAGTGGTTGCTACTGACACTAGTACTCAGCAGATTGTGTCTAGCTCGCGTACCAAAGAAACTGGGGGGGGGAGGGTGGTATGTAGAAACCTAACACTAGAGGAGGCATAATGAGTTGACTGGCTATACTTGTACCGACTTGGAGCCTACCAAGAAGAAGGGGCGCTTCCACATTCTATTATGCAAAGTCGCGACTTGTTCGTAGAAGGGTCCATTCCTGCTGTGCTTGCTAAGCTTTCTCTTTCAGAACCATGGCGGTGATATGTTCTTATTATGTGGAAGTATTATCATAACTCGAATGTTTTTCTTTATCGTACAACCGCTCTTACTTTTGGTGTGCTTTGAAATTAAGGTGGGCCAGAGCTTGCAACTTGTTAGAGAATGGGTTGCCAGCTTTGGTAAAGGGGAAGGCGCAATACTGGCGGAGCTGCAGGCCAGTAAGATGAAGTGTGGTGTTTTGAGTACCACTGCTAAGAATGTTGAGGAGCGATTGCGGGCTGCGGAGGAGCTTGTTGTGGCTGCTGAAGAGAGGGATCGAAAAGATGAGCTTTTAGTTGGAGGAGAGCAGACAAATGGTCCTGCTTCTCCTGGATACCCTCAGTTATTGGTTGACTAACTCTTGAAAACTAACTCTTTATGTGCATTGTTCGAGGAAGTCTCAGCTAATGCTCATGATGTTGGCTATTATGATGCCTTAGTTAAGCTGCAGAAGCTGAATCCAGCCGTGAAGCTTCAAAAGCTGCCAAAGTTGGCCAAGTCTAAGAAGATTTTGGCAAAACAGACAGAAATTCTTAATGATGGTTTTGTGAAAAGTGTCTCTAACAGTGGTCATTGCTTTGCACTACTGTCATATCTTGCTGGTTTGTCAACTCTTCCTTCAGCGATCGAGCTGAAGAAATGTATGGTTGACTACTGTGAGGAGCTTTCTTTCAATTCTTTGAACTCTAAGGATCGCCATCTTGGTCAAGGTACTATTGTAAAAAATACTGCAAACTCTGGGGGTGAATCGAACAGTGATGCTCCCATTCATCCTGTAAGCACGGGGGCTGCTGCTGTCGTGGTCCGCCCTTCGCTCTACTCTCCTGTCGAAGTTAGTCAAGAACGATAGACTTGAGGCATATTCTGTTTGTTTTATGTAATTTTATGACAATATTTTGGGTATGTTTGTATGAGTTTTGTATTATTGACAACTGATTCGACCATTATGCTTGCTTTTTTATAATTTGACCGATGCTTTTACATATATTTATTTGCAGGGCTTTGATATTATGGTTGCCCAATTTTTTTTGAAAAGTATTGAATATTTGGGTTGTTATGCCAGTTTTCCTCGTGATAACATTTTTACTTCGCCTTCTGGATGCTGCTCTATCAATCTGATTAAGGAAACTAAGCGTAAAGAAATAGAATATTCTCAGCTCATATCTTCCGATCGCTTTTCTCAAGTTGATTCCATTCCTTTGCATATCGGGTGGAAGATTCCAACATCCTCATCAACTTTGGGTTCTTCCTCTTCCTGTCCTTGTAGTAAGCTTATACCCGATGGTTATAATGCTAAGCCCCATGGCAAAGATATTATTTAGTGTTTAGTTGACCTTGAATTAGCTGCCGTGTACTTGCGTTTGCTTAACCTCCCTATTCGTGTCTAAGAATGGGCGTTAACTTTGGGTATTCGTATGAAATACATGCTGTTAGGTGTTCATGACCTTGAAACAAAGTGGGATAAGACTCCGAAAGAGACTAAGGATGCTGTTCATAATCTACGAAGAATTTTAGCGAGTAGAATAATCTTATCTATCAGCAAGAGTTGAACATGGCAAAGATGCTTCGCCAACAGGAGCAGAATAGAGACCATGTTGTGGATAAGACACACGGATTCCACAAAAAATAGCAATCATAGACAAACAGCGTACCCGTAGTGACGATTTGTATAATCAATTGAAGATAAAGTAAGAGGAATGCGATCACCTATCAACTGCTGTTGTTGGTTGACAGATAAAGTTTGATGAGTAGTTTGCTATTAACACAGCTGCGAAGTGACAATGATAAGCTTCGCGCTAAGGTTGACCGACTTGATATTTATGTGCATCAACTTGAGCAGGCTTGTGTTGAATATAAAGATAAGCTCTAGGCTCTTCTCTCGCCATCTTGTAGGGCTACTAGTCGCGAAGACATACCAATGGAATTTGGTGGTCAAAGGATTAACTTGTCTGAGTTTGTTCAGCTACACATTCGGTCCCAAGAAAAGGAAGTACATGACTTAAGAACCGAGATGAAAAGATATGAAGAAACTATCAATGTTATGAGTATGCAATTGGATTGCGAGGAGTTTGGCCCCATTACTGATCTTAAGGCATACTATGCTAAACATCTCGGGCACATGGAGTGAAGAGGTTTTATACTCCATCATGTATATTTTCATATGAAGTGGCAATATGATCATTTGGTTTGCGAAGAGGAGGCCACTGAAGAGAAACATCGTAGGGCTAAACATTCTCATCGCGAATCTGAGTGTGATTGCCATTGCAGTGAATCGTCATCTTCTGGATCTTCACGAGCCTCGAGGCATAGATAGATTAGCTATTTTGATCAAATTATCTTGTAATAAATTTTCTAATTACTTGGAAAAGCGTGCACCTTCGCCTTTGCTAAGAAAACTTTGTTTTCCATGTTTTTTCTCTTAAGTCTTATAAATTGTGATGCTGCAAGATGTATGGTTTGCTTTTATTGCCTTATTTTGATTAGCTAAGTTTGAAGCTGCTTGTAAGGTGTATAGCTTGTCTGACTAATATAGTGAAGCCTTATGGATTGTGGTACACAATACCAATTGAGTATATTATGTTTATGAGCAAATCTGCTCTTAAGCAAGATCTATAGTTTGCAGTTGTTTTGTATACGAAGTTGCAGGATCCAAATCTTGCAAGCATCTATAATTTTGCAAGGCCTATAGCTTGCGTTTGTTTGATTTGTGAACTTGCAATATCCAAAGCTTGTAAGCATCTAAAATTGTGCAAGATCTATGGCTTGCGGCTGCTTGAATTGCAAAGTTGCAAGATCCAAAGCTTGCAAGCATTGATTATTGTGCAAGATCTATAGCTTGTAGTTGTTTGATTTGTGAAGTTTGCAAGATCCAAAGCTTGTGATTATCGATAAATGTGCAGGATCTGTAGCCTGCTGTTAAGTTGTATTTGTGAAGTCTTAGTAATTTGATCGTAATATGTTACAAACCAACTATCCTTTGAGATGTGCAAGTAAAGGAATGAGAAAAGTAATCGTGGTTCAGCAAAGTGGGTTTTTATATTAAATATGTACGATCGCGATCATATCGCTTTGGAAAAAAGGAATGAAAGGAACCACGGATAATGTCCTGGTGTCTATATATGCAAATGTTCGCTATCTTTCTCCTAGATGTAAAATTTCTTAAGTTGATCACATGCCACGTGTTTGGGACTGCGGTACCGTCCATCCTTTCCAATTTGTAGCTGTTGAACTTGTGCGCTTTTGTGACCTTGTAGGGTCTTTCCCATTTTGGGCATAGCTTTCCTCGTTCTTCTACCAAGCTAGCTTCATTCCTCCTCAACATTAGGTCACCAATCTGAAACCGTGTTTCTTTCACCTTCTGATTGTAAACTCTGGCCATTTTTTCCTTTGTATATAGCTTCTGTGATTGTTTCCAGGTCTCTTTCTCTTCTAGTTCATCTAGGTCGAGTCTCAACACATCCGAGTTGTCTATCTCCAATTGCTTACACGAAGGCTTGAGTTACCTATTTCTATGGGTATGACCACTTCATAGTCATAAACCAGACTGTATGGCGCCTTTCTCAGTGGTTCTTGGATAGTTATTTTATATGACCATAGCATGTTTGGTAGCTCATCTACCCAACCACTTTGCTTTCCTTCTAGTCCCTTATGTATTCCTTGAACTATAGTCCCGTTCGTTACCTCCACTTGGCTGTTAGCTTGAGGGTGTGCCGCAGAGGTAAACTTCTGGAGAATCCCGAGCTTCGAACAACAATCGGTGAATATCCTACTTGTGAACTGTGTACCGTTGTCCGTGACAATGGTATGTGGCACGCTGAAGCGACATGCTATATTTTACTATATGAATTTTCTAGTGGCTTTGGCAGTGATACGTCCTAATGGTTTTGCTTCCACCCACATTGTAAAGTAGTCGACTGATACGACCAGGAAGTTGGCATTGCTTTCGCCCCCCGGGAATGGTCCGACTAAGTCAATCTCCTATTTGTCAAATGGCCAGGCTCCATAGACTCCTCTCAAAGTTAATTGTGGTTTATGCAATAATGAGGCGTTGATATGGCAACTCCTACATTTAAGGATGAAGTGGGGTGCATCGTTGAACATAGTCGACCAGTAGTATCTAGCTCGAATAATCTTTTTTGATATTATCCTAGCACCTTGATGCGTTCCACACAGAACTTCATAAACCTCTTTTAAAATCTCCGTTGCCTTCATCGGTCCTACACATTTTATCCACGGAGACAAGAAACCTTTTTTGTATAAGGTCCCATCTTCGTAAGCATAATTAGTAGAGCATACCTCCAGCTTCCTAGCTTCCATCTTATCATCCAGAAGAGTCCCCTTCACAAAGAAATCTATCAGTGGAGACATCCATCTTACTTCATCTTCTTGGATTGTCGACACAATAGTTGACATCGTGCTTCTGACTCGAATGACTTCCATGATGACGTCTCCCTGCTCACTAAGAGAATCAAATCCTGTTGCTGCTAGCTTGCTTAGTGAATTTGCCTTTGTGTTTTTGCCTTGTGATACGTGCTGTATATCGAAGTACACGAGCTGGGCTATGGGTTTTTGCACCTTACCTAAATACTTCACCAGCTGCTCTTCTCGTACCTCATAGTCTTCCCACACTTGTTGGACAACAATAAGTGAATCATTGGATACTTGAACACTTCTAACTTTCATTATGACAGTAAGTTCTAGTCCGCAAATCAAAGCCTCATATTCTGTTTCGTTGTTGGTGAGCAGGAAATCAAATTACAATGAGTATCTGTGTTCATCCCCATCTGGGTCTAGAAATAGCAATCCTGCTCCGCAACCTTCCTTACTGGATGCGCCATCAACAAACACTGTCCAAGTAACCTTTATCAACTCTCAAGCCCTGGTACATGCTTGCCCTCTGTGCCTCTTCGCTTGTCATCTCTGCATTGAAGTCTGCTAATGGTTGAGCTTTGATTGATGTTCTAGGATGGAATTGTATTTTGAATTGACCTAGTTCCAAGGCCCACTTTGTTAGTCTTCCTGAAGATTCGACCTTGGTAAGAATGTTCTTGATTGGAAACCCGTGTAGACCACTATGCGGTGACTATTTAAATAAATTCGCAATCTTTGTGCCAAATATATTAAAGCTAGAGTTAACTTTTCCACTGACATGTAAGCTTTTTTTGCGTTCTGCAAGATTCAACCGTTGTAGTAAACTGGCACCTGCTTCTGTCCTTCCAGGTGAACCAACACTGAGTTGACAGCTTTTTGTGAGATCACTATCGTGTCTCTTCAGGGGTAGGAAATTTTAATGTTGGTAATGCTTGAAGTTGCTCTTTTAATCCATCATATGCTCTCTGCCTATCCTCACTCCATCTAATTTTTTTACCTTTCATAATACTTCAAAGAGTGAAAAGTGCTTCTCTGCCGCCTTCGAGACAAAGCGGCTATTTGCTGCCAGCGATCCCATTGAGATTTGCACCACTTTAACCTTTCGCGACTGGGGGAGATTTACTATGGCTTGAATTTTATCTAGGTTGGCTTTGATACCCTTTGAGGAAACCTTGAATCTTAAGAACTTCCCAACGCCCACTCCAATTACACACTTCTTGGGGTTGAGCTCCATCCCCATGGCTTTCAATGTGTCCAAAGTTTCTTTTAGATCTACAGCGAAGCTATCCAACCTTATATTTTTTATTACCATGTCGTCAATGTATGCTTCGATATTTCTCCCTATTTGGCTGTGAAATGCATGATCGATTACCCTCTGATATGCCGCTCTTGCATTTTTGAGTCCAAATGACATCTTTACATAACAAAATGTTCCAAAGCTTGTTACAAAGGCCTTTTTCTCTACATCCGAGTTCATCAATATTTAGTGGTATCCATTGTATGCGTTCAAAAATGCCAAGACTTCATATCCTGAAATCACTTCAACTAGTTAATCGATTTTTAGCAAAGGGTAGAAATCTTTTGGGCATGCCAAATCCAAGAAATTAATGCACATTCTCCAACCAGCGTCTGATTTCTTCACCATGACTGGGTTCGCTAGCCACTTTGGATATATAACTTCTTTTAATATACCGACTTGCAGCAGTGATGCTACTTCTCTTCAATTGCTTTCTGCCTATCGCTAGCAAAGCAGCGTTGATCTGTTTACCTGGTTTGACTGAGCTATTGATATTCAATGAATGAGTAGCAATTTCTGGGCTTACTCCTCCCATGTTCTATACATCCAATGCGAATATATCTTAATGGCTTCGTAGGATGTCAATAACCTCCGCCTTCTCTTTATAAGAAAGGTGCTCCCCAATCTTTATGCATCTGTAATTGTCTTTGTTATCTAAGCTTACTGACTCTGTTTCTTCTTCTAGGTCGACCGATGCGTCTGACCGTTCGAGTAAGCTACCATATGAGATTGTGTTAATCATCTTCGCCTTTTCCCCTAACATTCCTGCCTTCATTGCTATAACCATACACTACCTGGCTATCTGCTAGTTTCCTCTAATGTTTGTGATACCACCTATGGTTGGGAATTTCATTACCAGGTGCTAAGGGGACCAAATTGCCTTAGCTCTGTTCACAATCCACGGTCTTCTAATTATGGCGTTAAATGTACTTGGAGCATCCATGACCATAAAATTGCACATATTGGTGCAATTTCTTCCATTTTCTCCGATCGTGACAGGCAGCTGTATATTCCCCAAAGGCATTTCTACTCACCCTGTGAATCTAACTAATAAAGATGTGGACTTCTTTAGGTCTCTTCTTTTGAAACCCAGTGTATCGAAGCAATCTGCAAATAGTATCTCGACTGCACTCCCGTCATATATGTCATATATGAATACCCTATGAATAGTTAAGTTCATGATTTTTGCTATGGTGACCATGGGGTTGTTGTGCGGCAAAGTGTTGGGTACCACATCTTCCCCACTAAAAGTGATCACTTCATTTGACCGAAACCTTTTATCAGTTGGCTCCTGTGGGGGAGAATATCTTGCCTTTGCTTTCCAAGCATTATTGGACAATGGCTCTGTGGATCCATGTATGGAGAAGATGTTTATCTATGGAAATTAATTATCCACGTTGTCATTGTAATCTACAGGCGCAATTATCTTTTGATTTTTAGCCATTGTGATCGCGGTGCCTTGGTTTCTTGGAGATGGGTTCGCTGTCTTACTTTCATCCCCATACTGGCTTGCTCCTTCTTTCCTGTATTGGCCCAAATTGCTATTCCTCAGATTTTCTTTAACTTGTCTTCTTAAGTCTTTGCAATACTCTATATCGTGGCCATGATCCTTGTGGGAGGCGCAATAAAACTCCCTAGACCTCTTTTCTAGTGGTGCAATCATAGGTGCTGGCTCTCGAAATAGATCCTTATTTGCTAGCCACATCTCTTTCCTTATTCTCATCAAAGGCGTATCTTGGATTAATAAGCATTGCGCTTCTGGCTCTGCTCTTTTGAAGGCAACGCTTCCTTTTCCTTTTTTAGGAAAACTATTATGGAAATCCTCCATTGTTCACTTCTTGTCGCACTACTTTTCTATTTTTTGGTTGTTCGCCTCCTTTGTTTGCACATTTTGTTCATCAATATTTTGTTATCTCTTGGGTTTTCCGGCATATTCTTTGTCAGCTCTTAGTAAAATTCTCTGGATCTTATGCCTTCTGTAAAAGCTCCTAGTGATGATTGGAAAGACAAGTTACAAACATGTTGACTCTCCGTAATAAATCGATTATGATACTCCATGAGGCTTTCATCACTTCGTTGTACCTTGTTATTAAGATCAACAATTGTTTTAGTGAACTTCTACTTTTGGTAGAAACAAACTAAGAATAGATCTGGCAATTGTGCCCAAGACTTGATACTTATATTCAGAAGGAATTCATACCAAGTTATCGTTGTGCCTGACAGAAAGATGGGAAACACCTTGCAAACTAATTCTATATTTGCGTTATGAAATCTCATGCTGTTTCTATACAAATGCAAGAACTATTTTGGGTCCGTGATGCCGTCTTAGACTTTAACATGCAAAGGAAGCTTGAAGTCTCACAGATTTGGTGCTAGAGGTAACTTGTCTGCGTCGCCTTCTGCGATGATGTCATGCTGCTCTTCTTCATAGTCGAGACGCTCGTGTTCTTGGTTTACCCTTTTATATGGCTTTCAGGGTTTTTTCCTTAGTGTTTTCAAAAATTGCTCGTACATACCTTCTCTGTTCACTTCCAAGAATGCTGCGAATGCCCTCTTCTCTTTGTCATAGTTACTATTTGGGGATTCTGCTTCTTCTTCTTTCTCTCCCGTTTCCTCTTTACTATGTTTTTCTTCTCTACTCGGGGTATGATGGTGTTGATGGTGCACTCCTCTCTTACGTCCAAGAGTTTGCTCTTGTGACAGGTGATTCTGGATATTTTCAATATTGGTGAACACCATTGCTTAGCTGAGTGACCTTCAAACAAAAAATTTGCCCCTAAAGTCAGCACCAAATGATGTGGTGTTCAGTTCAGGTAGGTCGCTTGTTGTTCACCTCTTGATCTTCTTCACCTACATAGTCAGTCCCGAAAGTGATTTTGGGAAAACAACTCCGTTGATCAAGTCAGTTTTTTCCGTTGAGACTTAGAATTTCTCTAGATAGTTGCGCGTACCTTGGCCTCTTCTCCATTTTCTGTATTTATAGACTAACATGAACCCTTTTCCCTGTTTTTAGGTACAAAGATCGTGGGGTGCATAACGATCCCCACTTTCTAAGTTCGTGGTAATTCATGGTCACTGTTCGCTCCCTATTTATCGACCCCACCTTCTTTGTGGTTTGCGCATATGTCTTCAATGGTTTGGGCTGAAAAAGGCTTGACTTCGTTATTGAATGTTGTTGGGATGGGCCTAGCTGCCATTAGCTTCGCTTTTCTGGGTCACATATACACCACCCCAGATGATAGGTTGGACGATATGGTTAAGGAAGTGGTGAGAAATTTTGGTGGTAATTCGGAAAAAAAATATCTTCATTACAAATACAAAATGAGACACTTTTGTACCCCGTCTGCCTGGAAGGACTAGCCGTGTTGAAGGCGATATTTCAATTGATTAATATGAAACCAAAGTATACTTACTGTGATGTAGGATTTTTTTCTTTGTTTAAACTTGTGAAATGTATGTTACCACCCAGTAACAAATTTTCAGATAGAGTTATGAGGCAAAAAAAGTTTTATGTCCTATGAGTATGGAATACGAGAAGATACACACATCTCCTAATAATCGCATCTTGTATAGGAAGGATTAAGCCAAAGAAACATCTTGTCGAAAATGCAAGAGTCCAAGGTACAAAATGAAAGAGGTAAATAATTTTGGTGGTGATAAGAATTTGGGGAAGCATGTGTCCTGTCTAAGGTTATTTGGCATCTTCCCATCATTCCACTTTTGAAAAGATTATTCTTAAATGTGCGAGATGCAAAAAATTAACGTGGCATGCTGATCGAGAGGTGGGGGGACATGACATGATACGACATTCTTTGGATAGATATCAATGGAAGAAAATAGACATTGGTTTTCCAAAGTTTGGTTTGGATGCACATAATATGAGGTTGGGATTATGTACAGATGGGATGAATCATTTAGGTAATGTGATTAGCAACCACAACTCCTAGCCTATGATGCTAATGATTTACAACCTACCTCCTTAGTTGTTTATGAAAAGGAAGTATGCTGTATTGTCTTTAATGATTTTTGGCTTGAAACAACCTGGCGACATTGCTGTTTTCTGAACCGTTGACACGTGACCTTCAACTTCTTTGGAAACATGATGGTGTAACATTTTTTATGCTTATCATAGTGTCGAGTTTAATCTTTGAGCAATGTTCTTTTTCACGATAAATGACTTCCCCGCATATGGGAATATTTCAAGACATTCCATTAGAGGTCATATGACTTGCCCCATTTGTATGTCGAACACAGATTACTTCCAATTGAAACATGACTGTAAGACAGTGTACCTTGGTCATGAAAGATAGCTCCTGGATGGTCATCGATGGAGAATTGGAGACTCGTATTTATAGTAGGGGAGACGATCTTGGCCTCTTTGGCGTCGTTCTACAATGATTTTGGGAAAAGAAAAAGGAGATACAAAATTTATGGCAGATGGAAAAGGAAATCAATTTTTTTAGCTTCTATATTGGTCTACATTAGAAGTTAGATATTGATATGCCATCATGCATATTGAAAACAAAATGTACATGACAGTGTGGTTGGAACTCTTTTTAATATTCCCGGGAAAAACAAAAGATGGAGTGAAAGTTACGCGAGACCTAGTGGAAATGGGTATTAGACAAAATATGAAATAAGGTGAGAAGACGTACCTTCTGGTAGCCTGTTATTCCATCTCAAAGGCTGAGAAAGGAATAATTTGCTCTTGTTTGGAAGGTGTTGCTGTTCTGAAAGGGTATTCTTCAAAGGTTAGCAATCTCGTGACAAATAATAAATTGCGATTAGGAAGTACGAAATCACTTGATTCTCACTCTTTGATCCAAGAAATTTTTCCGGTTGCCATTAGATCAGTCCTGCCTATACATGTGAGGAAATGTATTACAAGGTTGTGCCGCAACTTTAAAGCTATATGTTGAAAAGTGATTAGTCGTCGTGTGTTGGACGCTTTTTGTGTGAGATGGAGATGTACTTCTCTCCTGCTCTTTTTGAGATAATGGTTAATTTGTTGGTTCACTTTGTTATGGAGATAAAGCTATGTGGCCCAATGTTTCTCATATGGATGTATCTTTTCGAGTGGTATATAAGTATAATGGTTAAGAGGATTTGAATCTAAAAAGGGTGATTACCACACCAACGAGGCAGAAGAGATTGCAAAAAACACTTGAAGTGATATTTTCAAAGAACAATTTTTTTCTTTACAATTGAAAATAAATTCTTACACACACACACACACACATAAACATGTCAATTTGTAGCGGGAGTCAATAATGATGGAAAGAACAGGAGAGTTTGTGGGGGATGAGAAAAAAGATATCTTAGGAGTAGCCGTGGGAAAGGATGAGCACCCGAGACGTGTACATGGAGTCAGTAACCTTGCTACACAAAGGGATGTGTTTATTAAAACGACATCGCTCAAATCAACTCGTTAAAGGCAATGAAATGAAGCTTTGCACTAGAAATTGAGTCAAGTTTTTGAGTTTGTCATTGACATCGCTAAAAGTAATGGGAAAGAGAACCCCCCATCATTTTCACATATGGTCTCTAATAGGTTATCGGTAAACTTGAATTCATCCAATATGACACCGGTAAGAGAATATGTGGTTGTTGTCCTCTCATCCAATGCTGAAAAAGCACAAATTTTTTTAAAAGGTAATTGTTAAACATCATAAACTTTTATATAATCTATTCATTAATAGTTATCTTTAATCCACTCTATGGTAATGCCTATACTTTTCCATATTTTTGTAGGACATTCAATTGTGTAAAATTCTTGTACAAAAAAGTTCTTGTGATTTTCACGTTGTAGTGGCAGGTAAGGTGCACAATTCAATTACGACACGTCATCACAAACCAGTAGAAAAGGATAACACAGTGGTCGTTATGAAAAAACCTTGATGATGATGCATTGATTCCTCTTCCGGAATCCGAAGCAACAATGGTTGGTGAATAACTTAGAATAGTTTTTGGAATGTTTATTATGGTTGATAGAAGTTGTGGGGAACCATTCCTCTATCCAAGGTATTATTCCCTTTAGTATGCTATAACTAATTACGGTGAAGTAACCTTTTCAAATAATGTGCTTGCAATGCCGGCCAAGATAAATGATACTTGTGGAGTGCTCAGAAAGACCAACGGTCAGGTGACTAGGGTTAAGCCAATAACACTTAATCCGGAAAAAACACTAATCAATGGGCCAAATCTATTAGATTGTGGAGCATCAACCACTGGATTCTACCTGCAATATTGATGAAGAAGTTTTTGGAGAGAAATACGATATTCGATTTGGGAGGGAGGTGCTCATAGAGTTATGGAAATATAACCTTGTCATCGCACCAATAATTCAGTTGAATCAAAAGTAAGTATCTCATGAACACTCATTCGTGATGCGTGTCGTGACCGTTAGCCCAGGCCCAATCTCGATCTGGTCCAGCAAAGCCTCCAATATGCAAAAGTAAAAAAGACCCCGGGAAATCCAGGGGGAGATTCTCCGACAATCTAGTCAGTAAATGGTAGGGAGGAAAAGTAGGTAATAGAGTGTTACCAAAAATAGAAGACATACCTTCCTATTTATACTATTCTAAAACCCTAATATCCTTGGTCAATGACCTAACTTCTTTTTTATTTTTGTGAGTGGCCCAATAACAAGCCCATACATGTATGGTGTGGGTCTGGGGCCTTTCTTTAGGCAGTGAGAGTATTTAGCTAAAATAGGTCTTAATTCTACCATGTCATAAAAAACCCCCTATTACTAAGTGGCCCTTTAACTATCGAAGGTATTCAACATCTAAGGTTAAACACATTCATCGAAGGTTTGAAGACTACATCTACCATTCGACTTCTTCTGTGGTTTGCTATGATGCAAATTGCCTTCAAGGAATCTTCATTTTCTGGTTTACGAGGGAGTACCTAGATTTTTCTCAAATACTTTGACTCTCTGAATTCCAGAAAAGGCATGTGAGCTCACTTGAAGGGGGAAAGCCGTGCGCGTGAGATAAATTTTAATAGGCTTTTTAGCTTTTTGCACCTTTTCAGACTTCCCACCCTTTTAGGTAATGATTACCCCATGTTTCTCTCTCTTCTCCGCCTTTATATACTCCCAGAAAAACATCCTTCTCTTTCTTCATTTCCACTATTCTCTTTGCTGGTTTTCTTCGAGAATCTTTGCTCCGTATTTTCCTTAGCCCCCAAGTCATAGCCTTTCTTTATCTCCATTTCTGTAAGTAAGTATTCATGGATCTCAGTGCTATCCCTATTTTCTCCTCATCTTCCCCAGCTGTAGATTCTGAGAGAGATTGTGAGAGGGTGAATTTATTGCGAAACGGGGCTTCGAATAGTACTAATTCTTCTTCTTCCGAAAAAACCCCTCCTCGACCGGCTAAAATTTTGATCGATTCCAAAAGTATGGAATTAATAAAGCCTGTTCGTAGCCCTAAAAAAGTTCCCAGTCTCAATGAGGGAGTAGATTCCACTAGGGTTATGCCTCACAAACTTGGAGAGGTTTCTGATGAGAGTTTGGTTGGACCTTCAAAGGGTAGTTTTGAACACTTAGGTGGTTTTGGGGTTGAGAAGGTTACAAATTTCTTTTTATATGAACCTTCGAAGAGGAAATTCGTGGTCGAGGGGTGTTTGGTGGAGTATGTCTGTCCCAAGGAGGTAAAGAAACCCATTGAAGAGGTCCCTTCGTATCAACGTATCCCTCTTAGCACTCGATTGGAGGTTTTTGAAGCTTATGAGTGCACTTCTTTACCTGTAGGGAGATCCGTGACTTATAGTAAAAATTTTAGGTTATGCCTTAGCTTTCCTTTCCCTCCATGTTATCGAGCCTAATGAAGGAGTTCAATGTCAGCTTGTCCCAACTTAATCCTAATGTAATAGTAATAATAATGGCCTTCCTTGTTCACTGTAGGGAAGTAAATGTGGACCTCAATATGAGTTATTCCACACTGTGTATATTTTAATTAGTAATTGAGATGTGAGAGGTACCTTCACCAAGGGTGCTAAACCTTTAGTTTGGTCAGAGTTGGTGTACAAAGGTATCTATGCCTCTTCTGACTGTCAAGCATTTGAGGAGGTTGATTAGGAGGGTCCTACAACTAATAAAATAAAAAGAGGTGATGGTAGGCCACTATGTCCAAGGCCCCTTCGATCTATGAACCCTTTGCAAGGAATAGTTATTGAAGAAATAGCCTCTTCGGACACCTCCGAAGGTCTTTGGGACACTTCTTTTTAAAGATTGTTTTATCTTTCTTATCAAGATTTGCGACTTATTCCTTCCTCTTTATTTCTTATGCAGTGGAAAGAGCAGAAGACTTTGTCAATGCCCTCAAGCAAGATGAGATTCTCCAGGCAAGGGGGCTAGTCAGGGAGTTCACTCTGGCACATGCTCAATCGGGATCCCGAGAGAGGCATCCCGTGCAAGAGAAGCCCCAAAAGAAACCAAGGTTTGAAAAGAGTGGACCCTCCAAAACTGGTGATGACACCCTCTACTACGAGGTTGAAAATGATGACTTGCCCTTGGATTATCCTGGGGATTTGAGCAACAAACCCTCGGTAAAATACTTTTTTTCTGGTCCCTCTCATTTATTTTATTATTTACTCTTTCTTATACCTTAATTCTTTCGTTCTAGTTTAAGTGGTGATAGATGTTCGATCGACCTTGCAGTCAACCGGCGTCTTCGCCAGCCAGGTTCTTCCCCTCCTGCAAGGGCCCATCGAAGTAGTCACTAAGACTGTTTGACAAGATGAACGTGCTAAGATGCATAAGGAGATAGATGATCTGAAGGATAACTTAAAGAAGTCGAGGGAGAAAGAAAAGTGCCTGGCAAAGAAGTGTTCCCTTGAGGCCCAACACACTATACTAGCAACTTTTATCGACAAGGTGATGGGGTCGAAGGACTTGAATGATGCATTTCTTTATCTCATGGGGGTTGGGAAGGCATGGGGTCGAATAAATGTTTATAACTCAGTTATCGACTGTCTTACCCCTAAACAAGCTAAAGCACTTGAGGCGCACACTGATCCAGATGCCAAGGAGAACATGATGGTTGGGTGGGGTAAGTTGTCTAGCCCAGGCAGTTTGATACTTTAGCTGCTTGATGTCATCAACAGGGGGGAAGAAGTTTCTGACAGTCGCGTACTTCGCGACCTCACTTCTTCTAAGCCTAACACGAAGTTTGGTGATCGTGTCAAAGGGTAACAAGGGGGGTGAGGATACTGATTAGGGTAAGCTTGGGACTGACGAGACTAACCATAGCATAGTGCATGTGGCTAGAGATGTATGAATTCTAACCCCATTGTTTCTTGGGTTATGTTTTGTAAAACATCTATCAATCAAAGCTTATTGACTATTTTTGGGATAATTTTGTATCTGATTGGATATTTTTAATGAAATGCATTAGTCTACGTGTTTGACTATCTTTCCTTATGCTTTTATAGAATGAGATGTTGCGAAGTGAGCTGGAAAACTCTGCTCGAGATCTTTCTACTGTTAAGGTAGAGTTCTTGAAGGCTCTTGTTAAACTGGCCCGATTAACAGAGGATTTTTCCAAGTTAATAAAGAGCTTTCATCCTGGAAAGATGACAGTCATCTTTCGATGGTAGAGCTTCTTAGCAAAGAGAGAAATGACTCTACATATGGCAGAATGACTATTGCCCTTGCCATAGTAGACAAAGCGTGTAGTGCTAATGAACTCAATCATTAGGATACTTTGCGAGAGATAATGAGTGAATATCCTAGTTTGTATAAGTGTCTTACTGACACTAGGTTTTATCATGCTCTGAGTCAGTGGGGGGATAACATGCGTTATCAAGATGAGGTTAAGAAACTCGGATTTCAACTTGGTGAGATGATCAAATGAGAGAGCTATCTTACCTAGGAGGTTTCTAGGCTGCAAGGGGTCATCAATGATAACCAGCAGTTTTGTAGCGAGATTGTAAGTTAGAATTCCCAGCTTTCTAGCCAGGTGTCTACCCATGCTGCTACTATCCAGCTCTACTCTAATAGTCTTCGAGCACATAACTATTATATGGGGTTCTTGATATGGGCCCAACTGGTGATATTTTTAAGTTCTTATATGATATCGAGATGGCTATGCTACTAAAGGGTTTGGATAGAAACCCAGATTAATATGCATCTTTGGATGCCATATGCCAGTGGAAAGAGCATATTTGGTCAGAGGACAATGCCCACTCCAAGAAGGTAGGTCCTTTGAACAAGGGTTCTTTTCCTAGGATCCCTCCCAAGGGTAAACGTTCAAAAAGAATTTCTAAAATGAATACCCAGCTGAAAAAGAATACTCAAGCTAAATAGAGAACTCCGTCTCGGAGTAATTCCCATCCTCATATTAGGACTCTGCTCGATGGCTCTTTTGATAGAGTTCTATCAGTTGAGGTTGTGGAGAAGACTCCTGAATGGGTTCCCTATGTTGATAGACATATGCTGCCCATCACCGAGGATAGGGAATCGTCGTCCTTCGGAAATTTAACTCCTCGTTGAAGGCGACGTATGCCCTGTCCCCGAAGCTTCAGAGGGAGAAGTTAATCATTTATTTACAATTGATACTAGGGTAAAACCGGAGAACATTCAATGGCCCGACTGATCATAGGGGCCTAGCAATTATAAATAATGGTTCGAGTTTGTATAATATTAACCAAGTGAACACGTCCTACTAAGCAGTGACCTGTAATAAGTTGTTTGTTCACTAAGGTATATGTATTTTTAAAGGAACTTATTCAATTTTTAGTTTTTTACTATTTTTTTAATATCAAATCATGTAGACCTTTGATACTTTGGAAATGGTTGGGTTAAAAGAAAACTATTCGAGATTGTTTTTTATCGCTTATAAGTGAGCTTTGATCGCTTAAAAGAGAGATAATTTTTAAACACTTAAAAGCGAGAGTTTTTTTTATCGCTTAAAAGCGAGCTTCGATCGCTTAAAAGTGAGATAATTTTAAACGCTTAAAAGCAAGCTTTCTATCACTTAAAAGAAAGTATTGTTATTGCTTAGAAGTGAGCTTTGAACTCTTAAAAGCGAGATAATTTTTAATGCCACTATCTGATACTTAAATCTTTTGGGTGGTTCAAGTAAAGGTTCCTCCAAATCTATTCCCCATTTATCGAATGGCCAAGAACTGTATATGTTGATCGTTCATGGGTTATAGGCGAATATTTTTGGCATTGGTTGCAAGCCTAGGTGTACCGGTTGACATCTTCGAACATGGTTGGCCAGTAGTATCCAGCACGGGCATTCTTCTTTCCACCGAGCATGCTTCTTGGAAACTGCCACAGATTCCCTCATGGACTTCCTGCATCAAGTAATGTGCATCTGTAGGGGTGACACATTGAAGCAAGGGTTAAAAACACCTCCTTCGATACAAGGTCCCATCTTGTATTACAAACTTGGGTGCCTTGAGCCGAACTTTTAGTGCTTCGATAGGGTCTTGTGGGAGCAATCCATCTTGGAGGTAGCAAACAATTGGAGTCATCCATGTTTCTCCTTCAATAACCGCCATCACAATGATTTCCTCAAAACTTTGATTATACAAAGTTTCAAACATTACTTGTTTTTGTGCCAATTCTCCCAAATCTGAGGAAGCTAATTTTCTCAAGCGTCTGCCTTGTGATTTTTATCCCTCGGTACCTGGGAAATTGTGTATGATTGAAAGCACTTCAATAGAGGTTTCACCACCTCTAAATAGCGCTGTAGACTGGCCTCTCGAGCTTTGTATTCCCCATTAACCTGATTGACCGCAATCTGGGAGTCACTAAATATTTCCACATCCTTCACTTTCATCTCCTTCACCAATTGAAGACCAGTGCTCAAAGCCTCATATTCCGCTGCCCTGAACTTGAAATGCAAGGCATAGGGGTGGTCAGATCCATCGGGGCTAGTGAGCAATACTCCTACCCCACTTCCCCCTTGTATGAGATGATCCGTCCACGAACAACTTCCATACTCCCTTCTCCTCAGATTTACATTCATCTTCGATAGTATCTGTATTTTCCACAATGAAATCCGCTAAGGCCAGCCCTTTGATTGCGACCCTAGGGTGGTAGTGTATGTCATGTTCTCCCAGCTCTATAGCCCACTTCATCATTCTCCCTGAAGACTCAGGCTTTAAGAGTATCTACCTAATTGGATAATTGGTGAGTATAACTATGGTATGACCTTGGAAATACGGTCTCAACCTTCGAGTTGCATGAACCAATGCCAAGATTAACCATTCAATAGATGTATATATTGTTTTTGGGGCCTCCAAGGCTATGTTAACGAAGTATATAGGGTGTTGTTGCCTGTCTTACTCCTTTACCTGCACAACACTTATAGCCAAGGTAGACGCTGAGATATAAAGGTACAAGATTTCCCCTTTCTTTGACTTCATCAGCGTGGGCAAGGTTTTGAGGTGTTATTTCAAAGCTGCGAAGACCTTCTCGCAATTCTTCGTCCATTCAAAAATTTTAGCTTTGCAAAGTACATAAAAAAAGGGTACACACTTCTCCGCACCCTTCGATAAAAATTGGCGTAGCACGGCCAGGCATCCTGTCAATCTTTGGACTTCCTTCATGTTTCTTTGGCTTTCCATATTCATCAAGGCTTCCATTTTTTCTGGGTTGACATCAATGCCCCTTTTTGAGACCATGAAGCCCATAAATTTTCCAGCACCAACCCTACTCACACGTTTCGAAGGATTTAGCTTCAAGTTTTCTCCTCGTAACCCTTCGAATAGTTCCTCCAGGTCTTGCAAAAACTGATCATAGGTTATGATTTTTACCATCATATCATCAACATAGATCTCTAGATTCTTCCCAATCTGCTTTTTAAAGAGTTTGTCCACCAGCCATTGGTAAGTGGCCCCTGCATTCTTTAACCCAAACAAAATTTTCTTATAACAAAAGTGCCCACATCCGTGATGAACAAAGTCTTCTCCTTGTCCTCTTCTGCCATTCATATTTGGTGATAACCCTTATGCGCATAAAAAGGACAAAATTTGATAACCTGTTACGCTTCCACCAACTAATCCAATGAAGGTAATGAATAGCTATCCTTCAGGCAACATTTGTTCAGATTCATGAAGTCAATGCACATGCGCCACATCCCATCTAGTTTTGGGACCAGGACTGGGTTGGATAATCATTGAGGGTATATCACCTCTTCGATAACCCCCGATGTGAGAAGTTTATCCACCTCCAACTTTATTGCCTCATCCCTCATGGGGGAAAACATAGATTATGTTTTTTACCACCATATTATCAACATAGATCTCTAGATTCTTCCCAATTTGCTTCTTAAAGAGTTTGTCCACTAGCCTTTGGTAAGTGGCCCCCGCATTCTTTAACCTAAATGAAAATTTTGTATAAAAAAAGTGCGTACATCCGTGATGAACAAAGTCTTCTCCTTGTCCTCTTTTGCCATTGATATCTGGTGATAACCCTTATGCTCATCAAAAAAGGCAAATATTTGATAACATGTTATCGCTTCCACCAACTGATCCATTGAAGGCAATGTATAACTATCCTTTGGGCAATCAGATCCGTGAAGTCAATGTACATGCACCACATCCCATCTGGTTTTGGAATCGGGACTGGGTTGGCTAATCATTGAGGGTATAACACCTCTTCGATAACCCACGGTGTGAGAAGTTTATCCACCTCCATCTTTATTGCCCCATCCCTCTTAAGGGCAAACATTCTCCGTTTCTGTTTGACAGATTTTATTGAAGGGTCAATGTTCAACTTGTGGACAGCCAAATCCACAGGCACCCCTGTCAAATTCAAAGTATCCCAGGAGAACACTTTGTAGTAATGATCCAAAAAAGCCTTCAATTCCCGTCTCACCATTACTGGAATCATACTTCCTACTGCCACCGTCCCCACATATCGAATAGAGAGCGGTTGGTAATCAGCTGGCCCAGCCGTACCATGTATGGAGGATACACTTCTTGCTTTCCCTACGCCTTTCACCGCCTCATAGTTACAACTTTGAGCTATCGCCTGATCCCCACGAATGGATGCCACCCCATTTTCCACTGGGAACTTCATCACTAAATGGTACAACGATCACACTACTCTAGCCTGACACATCCAAGGTCTCTTCAATATCACATTGTAAGGCAAGAAGGCATCGATGACTGCAAAACTGCAATGCATTATGCTTCCCTTGTTTCAGTCAGCTACCCTTACAGGCAATGTTATCTCAACTATTGGATAAACTATCCTTCCAGGGAAGCTTGACAGGGGCGAGGTTGATTTTTTCAGGTTCCTTCTCTCAATCTCCAGCTGATCGAAGCAACTCACAAGTGTGATCTCAACTCAACTTCCATCGTCAACAAATACTCTTTTCACTAGTGCAGTCCCAATTATCACCGAAAGAACCATAGGGTAAATGTGGGAGTTTGGTTTGGAACTGCATCTACCTCAGAGAACGTGATCATTTCATCCGATCAAAGCCTCTTCCCCACTAGTGCTCTAGCCGGGACATACCGCCAGCGTGCTTTCATTACTGCGTTCGAGGATCTTTCCCCGAAAACTCCACTGATGAAAGTGACCACTCTGTGTACAGTAGGATTCCCTTCATTCCTGTTTTGATTTTCTGCAGGGGGGTTTTGCTGTGGCTCTTCACGACGCTCATCCCGCTGCCCCTGGGGGCCACGACCCCCCTATTTCCTACACCATAGTTCTTCTTAGAGGGCCATCTGTTTCCTCGATCATTCTGGTGTTTCAAGTTGTCATCTCGAAATGGCTGGCGGAAAGATTCTTTTAAAAGGCTTTCTCTTTCACATTGATCAATTTCCATCCAAAGGTGGGCGCATTCCTTTGTGATGTTGCCATATTGTTTGTGATGGTCACATAACTTATTGGTGGCTCTCCTAGTTGCGAAGGATCGATTAGTATCATTCAGGGGGGGGGTGGTGGTTTGAAAATTCCTTTGTGAATGCTCCATATGTCTGTTGGGGAATGATGCATGTGCATATACTTTTCAAATTTTTGTCACTCCATGGGTCTCTTTCCCCAAGAATCACTAGGCTTAGACGGTTTGGCCATTAATCCTTCTTTCTTCTTTCGAATGGCTTCCTCAACCTTTGAATGCTTCTCTACAACCTCCTAGAGATGTTGAAGTGTCTTTGGGGTATTCGCTGTCAATTTTATATACAACTCCATGTCCTTCATTCCCAACAGATACCCCTGGATGATCTCATTTTTTGTGCCTTCGACCACCCCCAGGCTGTCATCGACATACCTGTGATAGAAGACGGTGGTAGATTCCCCCTGCTTCTGCTTTGTCTGGTATAGCTTCAGAAACATTTTGGTGAATTTCTTTTCCTGGAAATACTGACTCAGTAAGGCCCCACTGAAATCTCAATATGATTGCAACGAGCTCCTCGGTAGCTTATTGAACCACTCATATTTCCCCCGAAGGTAGCCACCCACTAACTTGCACGTCAACCTCTCATCGAAGTCTCAAGAATTCACCAAGCCAAGAAAAGTTTGAATAAACTCTCATGGATCTGAGTCCCTTGAGTAAGTAGGAAGTCCTTCTGGTAGCTTCATATACTGGGGCCAATGAACCGTCGTTACAATTGAGCCAAATAGAGACACTGCAGTCTGTCCTGTTGGTTCTATCAACCTGTCCAACTCCCTTCCTAGGGCCATCTCCCTTCCTAGGGCCATCTCTGCTCCATTATACTGGCGTCCCCTGTTCTGAATGGGTTCTCAAAGGTCACCTGGGTGAACGAGGGGTGCGACCTCCTAACTATGATAATCCACCATTTCCACCTGAACTCCCATGGTGGGGTTTGAATGGTTCGGGGGTTCCTTAACTCTGTTCAATGCCTTGGGGAAAATACATTGGCATCGAAGGGGGTATATGGTAATTCATGTGCATATGATTAGGATAGGAAGGCTGGGGTCTCGGCTGAGCGGTTTCTCTGACATGCCCTATGTACGTGACTCCATACATTTGACTTGCCAAAGGTAGTGCCCTGATCTGCTCCAATGCCAATGACGAAGTATGAGTCATCAAAGGCACCATAGTCGTCATTGGTTGAGGGACCGTCATTGGAGGTATGATTTGATAGCCTGCTACTACCAGCATCTGCGTGATCTGATCGAAGCTTTATGGAGGCATCATGACCTCATCTACCGTACAATTTTCCCGAGCTCTTCGTCTATAAGCTTCCACTTGCGAATCAACCGAGCACTCTATCAGATGGCCATCTATACCTCGCGACCCAACCAATGGTGACAAATTGAAAATCATTAAAGGTGACAAATTTCATCTTATGAATGTGGCTATTACTAGAAAAAAAATTATTCACGAATTATGGTCTATATTTTTCAATACAAGCATAAAAAACAAAGAGGTGATTGGGAATGCAGATATTACAGCAAGCTTTTTATGAGGGTATGTGTTATGAATGTAGTTGGTAGAAACTTCCAACTAGATTAGGTATGCATACAACTTTTAATTAGATACTTAAACATTATTAAAATGATATTCCAAATTGTGAATCTATTATGTCATTTGAACTTTCACTATTTTAAGGAAGAAAAAAATCCATACACAATCAGAAATTTGGAAGAAGTCTGTGGCATTGGTTGAGGTATATGATGGTGAAGCACATAAAAAATTTCATTCACCCATGTGCCAGTATCATACTACGTATCGTTTATGTTTTTTGTATGGATTATTTTCTATGAGGCCTACTTGTATCCTCCAAGGCATACTATTTTTTGGAGCCTTAATCCAAACTAGAAATAGAGTATCAATGGTAAGGTTCATTTTCTAAGAATTTTTGGCACGTTTCTAATAGTCATTGGATTAAAGATGTGTTTCGTATATTCTAATAGAGTATCAAGGATATGCATGATATTTTGAAATGATAACTTTGTTTGTATTATGCAATCAACTTGAATGAAAAATAATAACTAATTTATGTCACCACCGCCCGCGTAGCCCAGTAGTTGGGGCGTTGTGAATCCAGGGAGAGATCCCGGTTTCGAGGCTCGTGCGCGCCGTGTGGGAGTGATTTACCCAAAGCGTCAACAGGCGGTCCCGCAAGGGGCCGGCTGATGGGGCCTGCCGCAAGGCGGGCCCTGTTGTACCCACCGTAGGGTTGGGCGGGCTGACGTGGCGGAGTGGCCTCCTGGTCTGCAGCGAGTACGGAACCTACAGCGGGCCCTGGTACTGGATCAGGGTGACTTACCTCTCATACGATGCTCGGGTGGTCGGGCGGTATGGGCACCCTAAGGCTAGGTGTGATAGCCTTTTAATTTATGTCGCACTCCACCTGTAATCATAACACAACTGTTCCACTTTTGGGTGATTAAAATCGAGAAACCAATATCAGGTGGGTCTCGTGTGTGCCACAAAGCTTCTGAGCGAAACCGAGGACCAATTTACGCTATGCTCATAGCGTTAAAAATGACGTTTTTCATCATCCCATGCCTAGGTAGGCAGATGTCGGCTGCAGATTCGATTTCTAGTTAGCTTTTAACTTCTGCTATTTACAATCGAAATTAAGCCACCCGACATTGTGTACGTTCCATTTTCGAGTTAAAATTTCATTTAAGTTTTTTCACAATCGAAGTAAAGCACCCAATATATGGTGCTGTTTCAGATCCAATTTTGGATAAGTTTTTAAAAAGTAAAAAAATGCCTTTCACTACGCTTTCTTTTACTTGCAACTATTTAGGTAACATCGCACGATGCGCGGTGAGTTTGATAATAAATTATAGAAATATTGTAGGAATGTTACTACAATATAGGAATGCGAAAATAGCTATAATTGAAGCTACAAATGTATCAAGTTTACATGTAGTGAAGCTCATAATTAACTCAAGCTATCAATTAAAACAACGTACCATTCTCTCACCTCTCGAACCCTCCACTCGAATTCTCACAGCTCAAACCCTCCACTCAAACCTTCACTTCTCGAACCGTCCAGTGGAACCCTCACCTGTCGAATCCGTACCTCTCGAACTAGTACCACTCGAACCTCCACTTGAACTCTCACCTCTTGAACCCTCCACTGAAACCTTCACCTCTCGAACCTCCAATAGAATTTTCAGCTCTCGAATCCGTACCTCTCGAACCCCTCCAATGGAAACCCTCCACTTGAACCCTCTCCACCTGAACATTGACCTCTAGAATCAGTACCTCTCGAATCCCTTTACAGGAACCCTTCCACTTGAACCCTCTGTACCTCAGCCTTCATCTCTAGAATCGGTACTTCTCGAACCCCTCCAATGGAGCCCCTAAACTTCACCTCTCGAATTGTCTAATGGAACCTTCACCTCTCGAACCATTACCTCTCAAACCCCCCACTCGGACTCTCACCTCTCGAATCTCCACTGGAACCTTCACCTCTCAAATCCGTACCACTCGAACCCCTCCACAGGAACCCATCCACTTCAACCCTCTGTATCTCAACCTTCACCTCTTGAATCAGTACCTCTCGAATCACTCCAATGGAACCCCTCCGCTTGAACCCTCTCCACCTGAACCTTCACCTCTCGAATGGGTACCTCTCGAACCCCTCCAATGGAACCCCTAACCTTCACCTCTCGAATGGAACCCCTAACCTTCACCTCTCGAATTGTCCAATGGAACCTTCACCTCTCAAACCATTACCTCTCGAACCCCCCACTCGAACTCTCACTCCTTGAACCTCCACTGGAACCTTCACCTCTCGAACCTCCCATGGAATCCGTACCTCTCGAACCTTCAGCTCTAGAACCTCCACTGTAACCTTCACTTCTCGAACCATTACCTCTCGAACCATCCACTCGAACTCGAACCTGTCAAACCTCCACTGGAACTTCAACTTGAACCCTCTCCACCTCAACCTTCACCTCTTGAATCGGTACTTCTCGAACCCCTTCAATGGAACCCCTCAACTTGAACCCTCTTCACATCTCGAATGGGTACCTCTCGAACCCCTAAACTTCACCTCTTGAATTGTCCAATGGAACCCTTAACCTTCACCTCTCGAATTATGCAATGAAACTTTCACCTCTCGAACCCCCCACTGGAACTCTCACCTCTCGAATCTCCGATGGAAGCTTCACCACTCGAATCTGAACCTCTCGAACCCCTCCACTCGAACCCTCTCCACCTGAACCCTCTCCACCTGAACCTTTACTTCTCGAATTAGTACCTCTCGAACCCCTCCACTTGAACCCTCTGTACCTCAACCTTCACCTCTTGAATCGGTACCTCTCGAACCCCTCCAATGGAACCTCTCCACTTCAACCCTCTCGACCTGAACCTTCACATCTCTAATCGGTACCTCTCGAACCCCTCCACTTAAACCCTCTCGACCTGAACCTTCACCTCTTGAACCCCCACTCAAACTCTCACCTCTCGAACCTTCATTGCAACCTTCACCTCTCGAACCCCCAATGAAACTTTCACCACTCGAACCCGTACCTCTCGAACCTTCACCTTTCGAACCTCCATTGTAACCTTCACCTCTTGAACAAATACCTCTCAAATCCCCACTCGAACTCTCACCTCCCGAACCTCCAATGGAACCTTCACCACTCGAATCCGTACCTCTCGAATCCTCCACTCGAACCCACTACTTATCGAACCTCCACTGGAACCTTCACCTCTCGAACCTCCAATAAAACCTTCAACTTTCGAATCCGTACCTCTCGAACCCCTCCACTTGAACACTCTCCATCTGAATATTCACCTCTCGAATCAGTACCTCTCGAACCCCTCCACTTGAACCCTCTGTATCTCATCTTTCACCTCTCGAATCGGTACCTCTCGAACCCCTCTAATGGAACCCCTCCGCTTGACCCCTCTCCACGTGAACCTTTACCTCTCGAATGGGTACCTCTCGAAGCCCTCCAGTGGAACCCCTCCACTTGAACCCTCTGTACCTCAATCTTCACATCTCGAATGGGTACCTCTCAAACCCCTCTAATGGAACCCCTCCACTTCAACCCTCTTGACCTGAACCTTCACCTCTCGAATTGTCCAATGGAACCTTCATCTCTCGAACCATTACCTCTCAAACCCCCCCACTCGAACTCTCACCTCTCAAGCCTCCACTGGAACCTTTACCTCTCGAACCTCCAGTGGAACCTTCACCACTCGAATCCGTACCTCACGAACCTTAACCTCTCGAACCTCTACTGTAACCTTCACCTCTCGAACTTCCAATAGGACCTTCACCTCTCAAATCAGTACCTCTCGAACCCCTCCACTTGAACCCTCTCCACCTAAACCTTCACCTATAGAATCAGTACCTCTCGAACCCCTCCACTGGAACCCCTCTACTTGAACCCTCTGTACCTCAACCTCCACCTCTCGAATCGGTACCTCTCGAACCCCTCAAATGGAACCCCTAACCTTCACCTCTCGAATTGTCCAATGGAATCCCTAACCTTAACCTCTTAAATTTTTCAATGGAACCTTCACCTCTTGAATCTCCACTGGAACCTTCACCTCTCGAACCTTCAATAGAATCTTCACCTCTAGAACCTCCAATAGAACCTTCACCTCTCAAATCAGTACCTCTCGAACCTCTCCACCGGAACCCCTCCACTGGAACCCCTCCACTTGAATCCTCTGTACCTCAACCTTCACCTCTCGAACCCCTTCAATGGAACCACTCCACTTGAACCCTCTCCACCTGAATTTTCACCTCTCGAACCCCTAACCTTCACCTCTCGAAATGGAACCTTTACCTCTTGAACCCATACTTCTCGAACCAGTACCACTTGAACCCATTGTCTCTCGAACCTCCACTGGAACCTTCACCTCTCACCGTCCAATGGTATATTATTATTTTTTTAAATGCCCAAAACGACGTCGTTTTGGGCAACCACTTGACAGCACCTGTAGACGCACATGGTTAGGCAGTCATTTTTTTAAAATGCCCAAAACGACATTGTTTTGGACAGCCACTTGGCAGCACCTACATGGTTAAGTAGCCATGTGCGTCAACATATGCATGAAAATTTACCCTTCTACCCCTGAAGACGGTTGTGTCAACCATGCGGTTGGCAAAATTTCTTTTATATAGTACCGGTGATAAATTACTTACAATAATAAAGTAAAAGGTGCTGTCTGAATAAATTACTTATTTTTTGAACATCATTTTTCATTCTACAATAGCAATAACAAGAACAAGAAAAACAAAATCTGAAATTAATAATGGTGGCCGAACAACTACGAGTGGTAAATTCAAAAGCAATAAAGGAACAATTTTCTCTTCGCTGAATTCATCATATCAACTGAGTAAGAGTATGCTTCTATTAACATCATCCAAACATGATCTTGAAACTTACAACAAACATTTTGCTAAAAGGGAGGATAAATAAACAGTCTCTAAGAAGAGAAGAAACATTTGCTGGCAGCATCACCAATTTCAGTCCTGGGCCTCAAAACCCTGGTCACCAAATCCAGTTCCTCATCAGCTTTGCCAATCTTCATCATCGAATCACCAATATCCCCCTCCAACTCCAAATCTACCCTTTTAGCCGAAATTGACAAGCCGGAAAAGAACCCTATTCCTTGATCCCGTGCAGCAACTGTACCGCCTTTTCTGGCGTTCTTCATCCTCCTCTCGTACTCCTCAGCGACTAGTAAAGCTATATCCGCCATTGGTCGATTTCCTTTACTTGTTTGAGATGAATCTTGGATTGGGGAAAGGGAGTCATTTATAGGCTAAAGGAACTGGGTAGGTCGGTGGAATTTGGATAAGGTTGGATGAAGATGAATATTTTGGCATGGGCGATGGTGGTTTTGGAGGCATGGATGTTTTTCTTGACGCAGAAAAGATAATGAAACCAGCTACACCCTCCGTTCTACCCGAATCTGCACACTTTTTGGTCAATTTTCTTAATATACGTTTGATCATAAATTTTAACTAATATATAAATACCAATATCATCATGTGAGATATTATTGGATTCTCTACATTTTGTATTTTTTAAACATCAAATTTTAACATACCGTTAATATATGTAATTAAAATTATCATTGGTCAAATATGATCTGAGAAAGTTGATAAAAAAATGTGCACACTCAGCTAGAACAGAGTAATACATTATTCATGCCAATACCATTTGTGATTTGTTTAATCACAGATTTCATGCGCCCATGGATTCAGGCGGAGGATTGTACTAGAACAATTGTGAACGCCACGCAATCCTTGCACAAAGGTGAGTGGGAAATAATGATCAAATATGATATTATACTCCCCGTCGGTCGTAAAATTACATGAAATTTCATAAAGATCATGTTTGAGCATTAATAAATTTAACTGTGAATAATAGCGATAAAAAAAATTAATACTTAAAATTTTATTGTTATATAAGTAATATCACATATGATAATATTATTATTTATATATGTATTTAAATATATGATTAAAATTGAACAGTGGATATCATAAAAAAAATGAAGTGTGAAATATGAACTTTGACATAACATGCAAGTAGTAGCTCCTTAGATTTGTAAATAGTTATTTCACTCCCTATATTTTACTAAATGTGTTATCTATTACATTTATAATATACTTCCTCCGTCCCAGCCGAATCTGCACACTTTTTTGTCAACTTTTTCAAGACACGTTTTACCATAAATTTTAACTAGTATACAGATACCAATATCATCATGTGAGATATTGTTGGATTCTCTGCATGCTGTATTTTCTAAATATCAAATTTTAATACACCTTAATATACGTAACTAAAGTTATCGTTGGTCAAACATGACCTGAGAAAGTTGACCAAAAAGTGTGCACATTCGGCTGGGACGGAGTAATAATAATTTGTATTTTGAATTCAATTAAATAACAAAAATAAATCATATTTATTTTTGAATTCATATCCTGACAACATTTCCAGCAAAATTGTTGGCGACTGCACGGTCAAAATCAGGGCAACTTTTGACGAGAATTTTGACTAACTTCTTGGGAACTTTTTTGCAAATTTTCCTGCGATGTCACCGGGAAATCAGCGTCACGATCTGATGATGTTTCTGGTAGGCCTAATATCGGGTTTCCTTCGTCGGTGAGATTGAGAGGGAGATCCATCGCCGGTGGTGCTGGACGATGGAACGGAATCCATGACGCAGGGACGAGCTGGAGACGTGGTGATGAGAATGGGAACGGAAGAGCTGGACAGCGAGTCGGCAAGGCGATTCGTACGGCCGGTTATCGAGAAAGTTGTGGGTCGACCGACGGCGGTTATGGAGCTTGAGCGGTAATTCTCGGAGCGGAAAGGTTCTCGTCGGGGAGGCTCTCATTCCGCGGTTCTCGCTGGCAGTTCTCCTCAATGGTTCTCTCTCGAAAGTTCTCGCCGGTGGTTCTCCGCGACGTTGCTCGCTGGCGATTCTTGTCCTATACGTTGTGGTTCTCGTGCGAGCCACACCCATCCGAGCCACAGGCGCCCGACCCATAGTTTGTGGTTCTCTTTTGACGCAATTTGGTAACTGTCTAGAGAACCGTAGTTTTTTGGTTATCTAGAGAACCATATTGAGCATTAAATTTTTTTTTTCAGTAGAAGAGACGGAAAAATTACTGTGTACGAAAAATTGAATTTTCTTTTGTTGTGAATTTGTGTTTTGGTAGTTCTATGGCCGTAGAAGTTTATGTACATATAATTATTTTTATACGTTAATTTTGTTGTTCAAACATGTATTTTATCTAGTTTTACGTTTCATTAGAAATATAATTTATAGAGTTTGGCCATACTAAGCATACCACAAAATTTGATGCGTTTATGATTTTCAACAAACAGAGCCGAATAGATAGGTTTAGAGGAAACACGATTCTTTCCCACTCTCTTTCCTTAGGGGAAAGGAAAGCATCCTGACTAGAATTTTCTGGCAACCAATACCAAATCAAAATCCAAACCCCAAATTCAAAACCAAAATCCCAATACGGAATCCAAGTGGTCACAAGAAAAACAAGTAGTGGTTTTATCAAATCCATGGGAGGTAATTTGGAAAGAAGGTTAGTAACAACTCGTGCCTAATAATCTAGGAGGACAGGCATTAATGAGCAACCAAATCGAAGAAGGAGATTAGGCGTTTGGTGGTTATCATTGACAAGAGATACAAGAGGCCAACAAACACATGAAAATTTACACACTAGTCATTAAGAAGGCAATTATTGAAATAGAATTTTAAGGATGTAATGTTTATCCATAGAAGAGAGATTTTGTTCTTGGTATACGAAAATTCTGGGCTCCAAACCACCATTACCTTTGAACAATGCTAGAGGAAGAGGGATAGACACATAGACATCAATTCAAAACCCTTAGAACACCTATATATACATATTAAAAATGGGATCTCAGGTCACCAACCAAACATCTCTAACACTTAAATTTAGGGCAATCACGATAAACCCCTCATTCACATCCACAATTGTAAACCCACACAAAACACATAAGAGCCATATGAGCGACTTGAATGGAAGAATCTCCAATGGAGATACAACCATGCAGTACATAGAGTGAGGCTCGGGTTTCTCAGAAGAAAGAAGAGACACATGGATGGAACACTTTTTCTTTCAAGGGATCTACAGACAACATTACATAGTAAGAGAAGTCACTATTGCTCAGGAAGATGTGCAGCAGGTAGAAACACTAGCAAGTACATGTGTTCTTGGCTATTGGCTTGATGATCGAGATTATAGCAGCTGGAGGGTGGATCAATATTTGCAGGAACATTGGGATTCCTAGCGACGGTATAACACATATATCAGAAGATTTACATTATCAAGTTGGACTTAGCGGCTGCAAGGTTAGGAATGCTGCATAATACCCCATTCTCAATCGTAGGAGGTGTGTTTTAGTCAGAAGATGTAACCTATATGTACCTCTGAATAGAAATAAAGTTCATACAGTAATGGTAGTCGTCAGATTGTGTGGTGTCACACCTTCCTGCTTCAATCTTGAAGCTGCGGAGAGGATAGTCGACTATGTTGGAGAAATGGTGGATATCGATCTCTACAAGTACCTATCAGGAATATTCATTACTTAAGGGCTAAAATCAATGTTTATCCAGACAATACCTTCATCCCAAGATGTTTTGTAAAAAATTCCCAATGGCCACCACTTCTGGGTCAACTGCCGATAAGAGAGAATTTATAAGTTTTGCAGGAGATGGGAACACATTGATCATCCACTGTTAAGATGCCCAATTCTTAATGATGGTGCTCGCATTCAGCTCTTGGATCATAAGTTCCTGTTGCATAATGCGACTAGAGGAACTAACATAATATATGGTTCCAATCAGGATCTATCTCTAGAAACTCTAATTTCTAGTAGAACATGAAAACAAAAATCTTTATGTTAGTACGATTGATATCAATAGCGAGGTTGGACGGGAAGTGGATAGGATGAATGATCACACAAACAATGTAATAGGTATAGAAGGCTGGAAGCCTTTGGTTAGGGTTGTTATGGCTAGGAAGTGTCACTAGGAGGTTCACTGGAGCAGAATCTTTGATTGAAGTCAGCCATCAAAGTCGGTTCTCGCAAAAAATGAGGAACTGTCATCCAGGAGGTGTTATGACCTCGAAACACATGTAAATCGGGCCCTCTTCCTAATTGAAGGCAGTTATTTTGTGATGGAAGGCTATTTTATGCAACTGCTGTTGATGAATAAATGACAAAGGAAGTTATTTATTTAACCACATTAAATTTCTCTTCTAAAGGCAGTTCTGTTGAACCGCCTTTATGGTGGTCTATTCTTGAGTTCGGAACATAATTCTGAGTGTATTTTTGAGCTTGTAAGAGAGTGGGTTAGGTTAAGGCATGGAGCCAATCACTCTTCCAAGAGAGGAACACAAATCAAATCCATGTTCCTTTGGCAGATCTTCATTCTGAGACAGTTCCTCAATCAGAACCTTAATATATCGGGTCGTGTGTTTGTAAGTATGATTTTCGAGTTTGGAACCCCAAAAGAGGGTAAAAAATAAATTCAGCGGTCAAGATGCTCTCATTTGTTAATTTATTTAAAAAATGGGGAGCTTTAGGTTAGAATGAGATGAAAAATTGTACTTCTTGAAGAGATAAGGTGTGTTTTTCTTTATATTTATTGCTTCAATAAATAAAAATATTGATTTAATTTGTAACGTGTGGTGTAGGGTTTGTTTGTTGGTAATTAATGAAATTGATTTTGATGATAGATTCTAAATAGTTGATCTTGAATGATGTGGTGATCTCTCGTGTGTTAGATAATGAGTTGAAGATGATTATTTATTGTAGGTAGTTTGTTATGGATCAAATTGAACTTATTGGTAGACATCTTAGAAAATCTATTGAATACCTCCCCTTGATTGAATCCCTGTTGCTCTAGCCTTTGAACATGCCTAAAAAAATGGCATTGTAAGAGAACGTTGCCCATGTAACGATTGTAAGAATGATGTATATTTGGATAGGAAGAATATGTGCGGGGATCTTATCATGAGAGGTTTTCAAACGAGCTATACTAGTTGGGTATGGCACGCCAATTGTTGACACGCGTAATTGTGACATTCATACAAATAAAGTAGATGATGTTTGGGATAAATTAGAAAAAATGGTGGAATATGTTGCTAGAGAATTCCATTGTAAACCCGAGGTTCTAGAAGCATTGCATAATGACAAGAAGACAACATTGTATGAGGGAACTAAACATTCTGTTTTGAGTGCAACTTTGCAATTAACAAATTTTGAAGGCAAAGTTTGGGTAGATTGATAAAGGCATCACATAGATCCTTCATTTGTTAAGGGAATTGCTGCCCAAAGGTATTTTTTTGCCCGATAGATCATATGTTGCAAAAAGGATTCTTTGTCCTATAAGATTGGAATTGAAAAAGATTCATGCACATTTTAATGATTGTATGTAGAATAAGGGAGAGGATAGTGAAGCCCAGGATCGATATCGTGTATGTGGTGAGTTCCGGTACAAGATGAAGAGTGATCACATTAAGGTTGGTTCAGAGGATCTAGTGAATTTTTTTTAAAAAGACTCCAGCTAAAGTTCTATGGTATCTCCCCATCATTCCTCAGTTAAGGAAGTTGTTTTCTTCTATGAAAGATGCAAAATTGTTGCATTGGAATTTTGAAAGAGTTCAGCCGGTGGATGACGTTATTAGACATATTTATGATGGGAGCAGTGGAAGAAATTGGATGCTCTATACCCCGAGTTTTGTTATGAGCCTCGCATTTGAGATTGGGTCTTTCAATGGATGGGATGAATCCTTCTGGTAATATGAGCAGTGCACATAGCTTGTAACGTATTTTGCTAGCCATCTACGATCTTCCATCATGGCTAACAATAAAATGGAAGATTGTGTTGTTATCTATGATGATTTTAGGGACGAAGCAACCGGGCAATGACATAGACGTTTACCTTACTCCTCTGGTAAATGATTTGTTGAGCTTATTCAAAGATGGCATCCACACATTCGATGGTAGCACAGATGAAATTTTCACATTGAAAATCTTATTGTTTTGTATCATAAACAATTTCCCCGCATATGGTAATTTGTCTGGGTAATCTGTAAAAGGTCACTTTGCGTGCCATGTTTGTGAGAGGAAAAAATTATTTTCTCAATTAAAACATGGTTACAAGACTGTTTATCAGGGATGCAGACATTTTCTCCCTGAGCAACATCCTTAGTGTTCGTCGAAGCAGTGGTTCAATGGGGAAGTTGAGACAAGAGGTCCCCCCTTACCATTATTGGGTGTTACGGTGTACATCTTTTTAGGGAGTACGTTTAGTTGAAGGGAGTTGGAAGAAATGCTCCATCAGTTTTAGACTCCATTATTGGAAGAATTTTAACATCATGCATTATCTTGATGTCATGCACATTGCAAAGAATGTGTGTGATTCTTTGGCAGGGACACTGTTTAATCCACCTAAGAAAACAAAGGATGGTTTCAATGTTCACCTTAACCTCGTTGAAATGAGGATTAAGAATAATTTGGGATTGGTTAAAGTAGTGATGATTATTACCTCCCTCCGACATGTTATTCGATATCTGAGTTAGAGAAGAAATTGCACTGTGAGACATTGACTAATGTCAAGGTCCCAGGGGCATATTCGTCCAACATCGGTTCATATGTTTCCCTAACAGAGTTGAAGTTGCATGGATTAAAATCTCATGACTGCCACAACCTCACGCACGAATTAAATGCCATTGCTATTAGGCCCACATTGCCATCCCATGTTAGATCGTGCATTACTAAACTTTGTTTATTCTTCATGTCTATATGTTCGAAGAGTATAACTGTTGCAAGGTTGGACCGGTTGCAAGAGATGATTGTTAAAGTTTTGTGTCGGATGGATATGTACTCCCCTCTCATTTTTTGACATTATGGTGCATCTGATAGTTCATTTGGTACGAGATATCAAGTTGTGCAGTCCTGTATTTTTGCGGTAGGTGTACCCATTTGAGAGGTACTTGAAAATGTTCATATGATTTGTTTAGAACCAATACACGCCTGATGCTAGTATTGTGCAACGTCATTTGGTTGAAGAGGCAATCAATTTTTGTACTGATTATTCGTAAGATGTGGATTCAGTGGCTGTTCCAAAATCAAGGCACGATGGGCGGTTAGGTGGGCAGGGGGTATGAAAGGGTAAGCTTCTAAACCCTACTACGGAAGATTTATATGTTGCGCAACTCTATGTACTTTGTAATCACGATGATGTTGTACCCTATATCAAGATCCACATGGAAACGATAATAATAAGGCATACGATGTTTAATGAAGCATAGGTTCTGCAACAAAACACTAGTACTTTTGCTTCATGGTTGAGAAGTCACGTCAAGATCGGAAAACATCTCAGTACAATGAAGTGGTTAGTGCATATACCCCTGGGCATGGTTCCATCGTACGGAGGTTACGACATTAATGGTTTCACTTTTTCCACGAAAGCCATGGATTACAAGGTTGTTACTTAGAATAGTGGTGTGGCTCTTGTTTCAGAAGCATTCCATGTTACTAGTGTTAAAGAGGAAAATCCAATGTACGCCTAGAACTCTTACTTTAGTACCATATATGAGATATGGGAGCTTAATTACATTACAATGAGAGTTTCTACATTTAAATGTCAATGGGTGGATGTAAACACTTGACGAAAAATTGAGGAGCTGGGATTCACATTGGTGGATCGTAGTCGAGTCGGGTGAAGGGAAGATCCTTTCATATTGGCCTCATAAGCTCATCAATTATTCCATGTGAAAGATCCAGTGAATCCTTGGTGAGAAATTGTTGTAGAGAGTAAGCAAGCACTCACTAATGAGTTTGAATTGGAAGCTATTATTGGATTTGGTCAAGAGACTCCAATAGTTAACAACGACAGAGGTATTTTGCTAGAGGAGGATACCACTAGTTTGCGAAAATTTTTAGGACGTCTCAACCACGATGAAGGAATGTGGATTGATGGGCGAGGAAAAATTAGCAAGTGAAAAAGGAATAAGATGAAGGGAAAGAAACAAAAGAACAAGAAATAGGGTCGACATTATGCTTGTATTTTTGTTTTATTTACAAAGACATGAAGCTTAGAGAGAGTTCCAATTTCGGAACTCCTTCAACTCTTATGGTTAAGTATGGATTTTCTGGTATTTTCAGTATATACATCTAGTAGCTAACATTAAAAACTCTTCAATAAACACCGTATATGTGTCCAAGCATTGACTTCTAACATAAATCACTTCATCTTAAAAACCAAAACAAAGATTAATCATTGTAGTCTAACACATGTTCGAATGCATAAACTACATCCTCTTAACAACCAAATCAAACAAAAAACATTCATAACAAAAAATGTCATGTTTGGATAATATTCGAGGGATGAAACATGTGACTTCAAGGAGACACAGAACGCTTGAGACGAGGTGCTGCGGAAGATGCTCTAGCTTTCTACAGAGCATGTTGATTGCGTTCAAGCTTCCACATCCACTTCTGCAACCTAAAAATTTCATCACGGACCCATCTATAGTATGCTTTGAATCCTGTAATGAACGGGGGATTTTATTCATCTACAAGAGAAGAAAAAGTTTTGTGATAAATTTATCTACACAAAAAATGTAATATATTAAAAAAAGACAAACACCTACATACATTCTCTTGTACATTGTTCGACCTTTTACCTCTTGTTCGGTTCCGCATCATCAATGGGTTTATGAGCCCACTTATGGTAGACCAATACCCATTTCGTCTTTTTAAAGTACTGCTTGTCAAACCACTTGCATTGCTTCTCTTCCCCTTGAAACTCAAATCCAATGATGCCCATCAAAATCAAAGTTATGAAATTCTAGTAAGGGAGACTCTTCACCACCCTCTTTGATGTCCCAACACAACATAAAGCATATGTTTAAAGATTGCAGACCCATGATTGATCCTTCTCCCCTCAATGATGTAGTAAAACATTATGAGTGTGGCATAATTTGGCTCAGTTAGAAGGCCAGATGTTTGTACGAGACATCTACTAATCATCTCATAAACTATGTGCTGGTCGAAGGTTAAGAGTTTCATATCAAAACTCTCAGGCTTTCCTAAGTTGGTTGCACTACGTCCAATGTATCTCGTGTGGGTATTTAAGTTGAGCACATAGCAATCTAATAAGTGGCTATCTCCCCATATGATAAACATCATCTAGTGACCCCTCAATGTTCTCGGGATACACATCTTGTGGCCCTTTATATGGGCACTCCAAAAGTCCATTTATTATCCAAGGACTAATGTCAGGAGTGGGTGCATTCATGTCACAAAGAGATGCTTTTGGGATAGTCTGTTGTTATGAGTGACAAAGCCATCGATAGTTCACACCTTGCAAAAGGAAGCCCAAATACGAGATAAAAGGATAGAGCAACAAGACATTTTGATTCGGAAGTTGATCAAGCACACTAGTTTCCCTTTACCGAAACATCTAGAAGATCTCACTAATGATTGAGAGCCACCATAAAGAGGATTTCACCAGTCTCCGGGCGATATTGAGGTTAATCGTAAAACCATACTTCCCAAGACAATGAACGAAAAAGCTCGAAGATGCAATCTTATCCACCAAAAAAGGTAATAACATTTCTATTAAGGTTATGCATTTTATTTTTACATAGTAATAACAAACAATTATTTATAAATTGTAGCCTTCACATTTGTGCAAACTTTTTATTGAAATTGGTGATAGGACAAGAACTATACACGTAGCCGACGGTATTCTTCATGAAGCAATGCGGCATCATCACTCAAAACCAATTGCTGATGGAATATCTAGGATAGCCTTGGAGAAATTGTTAGTACACAATGCTAATTTTCCTTTCCCAGAAAGAGAATACAAGACCGTGTGACCCGCGCAAGGAATGTCCTCCTCTGGCCAAGGCGTTTAATTTATGCAGATCCTAAAACTGACGATCATTTGAAAGTGAAACAAGCAACAACACTAACTTTCATCCACTTGGGGTCATCAAGTTGTAGCTAAATTAACCACAACGAAAGCTAGGTAGTGTCAAAGATAAAATATATAGTTCTACATCCAACTCACTTCTAAGCTACCTATAGGGTAATTAGTGGCAAACCTTGGTATATCCAAAGATATGCTAGGGCCTAATAGTCAATCAAACACAACCACGTACAGGTCGTCAATCAGTCCGTGTTGCTAGGAATAGATAATATAGTGAAATGGGGGGGGTGGTTTTTCAATTAACAACTACAAACATGAAAGTTAAAATTCAAGCAAACTTCATTAACAGACACTTAGGGAATATTTGCGTAACATGGTTGATTAAATGTCCCAATCCTCGATTCAATCACATACATGACTTCAAAAACCTAATCTAGTGCTCATAACACGTGGTGTGGTCAATGGTCAGCACTTCCCCATACCTGTCACGTAGGGTACCCTTGCAATCTTTCATCGGCTAGGCCTCCATAATTAGAGGAGTGCAACAATGGTCCAACCGTTGCACATATTTGTTTCTCTCCATAGGATTATGTCACGGGCACTACACCTCGGATGCTCTACCCCCTAGACCTATAAATGAGGCAAGGAGAGGTAGGCACCTTATCGATGACACTAGGATCTCTTACAACCCTAGCTTGCTAACATATGCTATCTCTACCTGTAACCCTTCGGACAAACTCTCCGGCTAAGACTGGTGTGCTATCATCGTAATGGTGGAATTCGAAAAAGACGTGCGCACACCCATGTGGACTCGGACCCCGCTACTCATATCACGTCAAGGTTTCTCTTTCATGGAGGGTATCAATATTTGCACCAACATGAATGTAAACTGTAGTGTGTGCTAATGGAGTGTATCATACATACAATTATAACATTCAAGAACAAGCCGTCATAATGTTAAAAGCACATAAGATTAGAAAGATCAAATGAGTCTCATGAAACATAATCAACGCATGAATAAAAATTATCCCAAGCTATAGAAACTACTCCCTAGACATGGAATTCAAATATTTAATTGAATTCCACATCTTAGGGATAAAGCAAAATAAAAAAAAGAAAAGAGAGAGAAGAGAGAGTGTTTCTCTCTCTAAGTTGCTCTTCAAATTACAAGTAAAATGATGAAAAATGATCCAAGACTACTAACTCTAATATACTAAGGCTATATTTATAGTGGTAGGGATTGGGCCCAAAAATAGGCCCAAAATAGGCCAAACCATAATCACCTACCGCTGACATGGATCGCCGCAGATGGCATGGCCCGTGCTGCTGACGTGGCCTTGTGCTGTCACGCTCCGTTAGATTTTGCACGGCCCGCATACCTCATACTGTTGTAGGGTGTGCGATCGGGCACAGCCATGCTGGGCACGGTCTGCATCGTTCAGTGCAGCACGTCTTCTGGAGCTTTGTTTTTGCTCCTCTGATCCCGGTCCGTGTTGTTTGGTGTGTGCTGTCATCGAAATCCTCATTTTCCTCAGTATTTTGGCATGAGCCTCATCATTCTTCACATCGCCTTGGATGGCCTTGACATCTTGGACTTGGAACAACGCGGGCCGTGTAAAACGGGACGGTCCACGCCCATAGTTAGCCATTTTTGGAGTTAAAAATGTACTTGAGCCCACGGTCCGTACTGGATTTTAGCACAGTTGTGCTGCTTGGAACGGCTCATGCCAAAGGTCCTTGTCACAGGCTATATGGCGTGTCACGGGCCGTTGGTGCTTGGTCTCGTGTAAACCATGAGCGGTCCATGCCTGCCGGTTGCTGCTTCGCTCAACTGACTTCTTTGCTCTGCCATGGATGAACCGTAGGTTCTTTATAAGAGTTCTTATAGTCGATTTCATAGAAATCGAGAAGACGAATATAATAAAACAAACTTCAAGGGCTGATTCTTCTCGGATAGTTCCCCAAAATTGGTGCAACTCTCAGACAACAATCCTTCGTTTCTTCCTTGGCCGTTTTGAACTTCAATGCTGCCTATCTTCAACTCAATCCTTCTACTACCATGATGTAATGTTGGTGGCCTTCATCTAATACCATTTTAATGTGAATGGTATCCAACATCTTCTACCGTCCATGCGAACAGCCTTCAATACAAAATGTGACAAAAAGTTCCCACAAACGACCTAATAATGATGATCACAAGGGAAGATCTAGTTGCCCATGGATATGAGGTATCTATTAGTATTAATTAAGTCTACAAAACACATGATTTAGACAAGAAAACCAAGTATGGCCGTCTAAACCCCTTGTCACATAAAAGAAACTAGTACTAGTAATCTAACATGAAAAATAAGCCAATTATCACACTGAATTCATCGGTTAATGCACGCATAATGATGCACATCAGACCCCCCACACTTAACCCTTTACTCATCCTTGAGTAAATAAAGACAAAGAAAAGGATTAAGCAAAGTGTAGCGTACATGTATAAGTTAATCGAGATATTCAGCTTATTCCTAGATTTCTCTATTTCCCCCAAAGAAGCAAGAATCTCACAACTCTCACCCTTCCCGAAGAGCCTAAAGCAATCTAACCACCTAATATAAAATGAAGAAAATGGTAAGAAAAGAAATATAAGTGTTAAGCTAGTCCCAAAAAGTTTTCCAAAAACAATCAAAGAGTTGTTGCCAAAAACATTTCACCAAGGAAATCCAAGAGTCGTCGACTTGGTTGTAACTAGGGATAACTCTAGATTGGTGAACTTGGTTGGCCAAAAACAATCCTCTAAGGATGTGCAAATATATCTTCAACCAAGGTTTTTTGTTTTCTTTCAATTTCTCTTATTTTCCTAAGAGCCCTTTGGGTTTTCATCCTAGATTTCACACACTTTGAGTTCACATTCTCACTTTTTCCCCATGGCCTCTCATTTTTGCCTATGTTCGTAAACCTACCCGGGCCTAGCCTCTCATTTTTACCTAGGCCTATTTGGGCTTTTCCTAGTGTTTCCTAAGTTTCCCTTTCGGGTTTCTAACTTAGCCGGTCATCCTTTTGAAAATTTTCAATTTTTTTTGGTGGAGAGCAAAATGCCCCAAAGTTGGGCTTCATACTACATGAAGATAAGGAAACACAAAAAATTATACCACCAATGTTCTAAAACAACTACCCCATGACTATTTGTGCATGATATCAAGCAAGTCACACCACCAAATAAGCATCCAAAACATCCCAACACAAAGCAAACACCAAAATCACCAAAGAAACAACAAAAACTCCAAAGAAAAACACCAAAAGCACCGAGGAATCCCCAAGATGAAAACTCCCTAAGTCCTCACTACTCCCTCCCCCACACTTAAACTACGCATTGTCCCCAATGCACAAAAAGTGGAAACACATAAGTGAGGTCGGGAAAGTAGTAACACTTACACTTGCGGCCCCAGAGGGCCTTCATTGTCTTGCCTTGTGTTGTCATTCTCAAAGTACCCCGTTGCTTGAATCGTGGCCTCCATGAACTCCAATATAGCGCCAAAATCTTCTAATTGTGATTTCATGCTACCTACCATGACAACGACCACTTGCATAGCTTGGGTAGAACTATCAAGTTCCTCAAGCGTATGCAATCAGTTTAGGATGTTCGCGGGTAGGTGAACTTGGCTTGGCGGCATCCTAGAAGAAGTCTTGGAATCTACCTTGTCTATTTCTATCTCTGGGTTGGATAGAACTCTGTAAAATGTCTTCTCAAATCACGGGTCTGGGTCAAGGAAAAAATCATCCAAACTTGTCTCGTGGGTAATAGCAGTATGCTCCGGCTGAGGAAGGATTATGAAAATACAAGTGGTTGCCTCTCCATATAACCACAAAAAATGGCTCTCATAAGTCATAGAGGCTATCATGGAAGCCTTAGACAACATATCAATGGTGTACTTCGTTCCCGATCTCCCAAAGCTGGCCAATGTAGGTTGAGTGACTGGATGTCCCAAATATTGCGCCAAAAGCCCTACCATGCCACCCATAGAAAAATTTCCACTTTTTCTCTCCCCTATCGCTATGCACTCTTGCACAAAAGGCCATACTAAGCTCAGGTAGAATTTACCCTCAGGAGTCATTGCCCAAAGGCAATGAACATCTGAACCCGGACACTGCGTTAGTTCACCACGGCAAAATACTCCCATCGTTAGCAACCGTTGAACATAATGCAGTTCTGGATGAACTATAGTAGTGCTTTTACTTAATTTCTTCTTGTTTGTCCCTGTCAGTTGCCTCCATAAATTCCCAGGAGAGAATGGCAACCCCTGTCAATATGTCCTCAGAACGTCTTTACCGCACCTTCACCCGAAAGCGTGAGCCATCTCCCTGTGTGTCATTGTATACTTTTTTTTCATCCAAATGAAACTTGATTTCCCGATGTCCATCCACATATGTGACTTTCCATAGAGTAGCTATGAACTCTAAAGTCTACCAAATGTAGGTCTTTGAGTGCTTCTCGAGGAAACCCTTTAGGCCTACCCATCATAGTAAATAAGTAAAGGACTCGAGTAGAGCTAGAGCCTCCAAGGTATCTTTGCATGCAAATTCGGCCTCCAATATGCTTCTCTTTGGCTCTTTAAATTACCTCAACCTCCGGGCTGGAATCCTGGAGATGCTGGTCAATCCCATAAATTCATCAGTCACAAATGCGAGGTTTCGAGGAAGGGGAGTCATCGGCTCGTGGTTCACACCCTTGGCTGGTTTCTTCCTTTTCTCTCCCCATGAAGACTTCCCTTTCTCTAACACATTTTTTTTGGAGGCATCCCAACAACATCAAGGAGAAAGTGGTAATGTGATAATAAACAAAGGCTTGCTTACAATATCATTCAACAAGACAGTTCCTTCTAAATAACCTAGTCATTTCAAATCATGATTATCCCAACACGAAGGCTATTCAAAGAAGAACATTCTCATTAAACAATAAACTCATGTGAATTCATATCAACCCATCAACAAGGTCATGTAAACAAGATTCATCCCTCCTAAATCACACAACACATGAAGAACATATCATCCAAGCATAATAGCACATCAATCCACCCAAAATTTCTTCAACACAAGATTATGTATGTAACCTAAATAATCTCCTCAACAACATACACTCTTTCAAGAATCATGCTTTACATAACACCACCACAATGTCACAAAAAGCAAATAAACAAGAAGTTCAAAGGATTACCTAGAATTTGAAGCTAGGAATGGTAAAATCCACACAAGAAGAAGCAAAAATTGCTAATTTTTGAGAGAAAAGCTTCAAATTTTCAAGTTCACCAAGAGTGTGTGTGTGTGTGAGTGAGTGTTTCTTGAAAAGCTTGAATGTGTTAAATGACTCAATTAGGTGGAAGAATGTACAAAAGATCTAAAAATCAGCAAGGTGATAAGGAGGAGAGGTACAATTAAGATAAGGATAGAATTTTGAAAATTGCAAATTGGGAGACAATAGTACCAATCAATTTAATCACAAGGAATGTTGGAAGTACTATTTACGTAAAAAATCCAAGGAATAAGGGAATTTCACAATTTATGAACCAAAAATGCATTTTTAGCTTAAAATTCATTTTTTTTGAAATCTTGCATTTTTGGAACAGTTTGACAGATCAAATAGGGCGATGGCACATATACCCTCATGTCAGGGGTACCTGTGCAGACACCCTCGTGCCAAGTTCATCTGGCACAAAACGTATTGCTTGGAACGGGCCGTGCCAAAACTTGGCACGAGGTCCCTCATGCCAACATATTAGGACACGAGCTGTATCGCTTGGAACAGCTCGTGCCAAATTCTGGCACGAGGCTGCCAAAATTTTGACCCTTTTTCATTAGTTTTCCCCAATTTTTTGAATAAACTATGTCACCCATTAAGCCTAATTCCATCTTAACAAAATTACAAGACTCAAGCTTCACATTTACAAATCAACAAGAGTTTCATCTCTAAAATCCTCGTTGGAACTAAATCATGCAAAATATAACTATTCACAATCAAAACATCAAAGATAGAAGAAACACTCTGTATATTTATTGTCGTCCTCACGATTTATTTCTTTTTCATGCTTTTTAGTTAGAACAACCTACCGCTGGGTCTCCGAAATCACCATCGGCGAATCCACCCACGATGACATCATTGTGGAAAGGTCTCCACAACATGTCATCCTTACCTTTGGATGCCTTGTTCACTATAGAAGATGAACTCTCTTAACTTGCTATTGTTGAATCATTAGACATCACTTTGGGTTCAGGAGGAGGGCGAGGGTGTTTTAAGCCTTCGACACTCTTCCTTTCCCACCGCATGTTAGTGAGCATAGAAAAGATTTCCAACATAGATATGTCATCACTAGAATCATGCAATGTAAAGGACTCGTCAACACTATCATCATCAGCAAGGGATTCATCTAAACATTCATCATCATTGGTTTTGCAAAAAATGTCACATAGATCATGCTAATCACATAAAGTTACGCCTTTGCACACAAAAGATGAATTAGATGAATCATGCCTAGACTTATAGATGTCACATCCAACCTTATCCATATCATCTTCTAGGGTTAGGGTTCCTAAATGGACATCGATTTTAGTCCTTGAAGTTTTAAGGAATGGTCTCCCCAATAGGATTGGGGGTGTACTTCCATTGTGCTCCACGTCAAAAGACATAGAAGTCCACCGAAAACACCAACTTGCCAACCTGCACCATCATATCCTTCACTAGCCCACGAGGGCTAGCTTAGGAGTGATCGACGAGTTGGACAATCGCCCTAGTGTCCCTAAGTTCACCTATGACTAGGTTTTCCAAAAGACTATATAGGATCACATTTATGGATGCTCCTAAGTATATCATAGCATTTTCAATTAGCTTTCCACCTAAGGTGATATGAATAGAGAACATCTAGGGGTTGTCATATTTTTAGGAAAATTTTTATGTTTTAAAACGATGAATCCTCCCATTTTTAAATGTCCTACCTTCTTAGTTGGTCTACTTCTCTTTTTTTGTGCATGAAACTTTAAGAAACTTAGCATATGATGGCACATTTTCAATTAGCTCTAAGATAGGGATTGTTACCTCGACCTTTTCAAAGATTCTTTCAATGCTGACATCATTGGTCACCACCTTTGGCCTTCCCCTGAAAGAATTTGTAAATGGCAGTGGGATATTCACTTGTGCCTTGGGCGGTGGTAACTCCTTGGAAGGCGCTTCTTCGACAACAATTTGATTCTCCTCAAAATTTTCCCTGTTAGCATCCAATATCCTATCATCCTCTTACTACCCTATCATCCTCTTGAAAAACCTTCTTCTTGGACTTAAGAACTTCCTTCCCACTTCTCAACTTGAGTGCGCTCACGTTCCTTGGATTGATCTCATGTTGTCAAGGGAGTTTTCCGGACTCTTTGGCCTTATGTCGGCTCACCTAGGTGGCGAGTTGCCCGGCTTGGACTTCAAGACTTTTGATACTTAATAAGGCCCTATTGCCGAGATTTTCAATTTTGTGCCTTGTATTTTCTACAAAAACCTCATGCTTCTTCCCCAATTGACCGATATCTTAAAAAATCTCTTCTCGATTCGACTTGTAGATAGAGGCGTGGTTGTTGGAAGGCCCCTCACCCCTTGGATATGGTTGAGGTAGAGCTTGTCCACCTCGATACCCTTGAGCTCAGTTCTCCTCCCTCCAATGGAAATTTAGATGGTTTTGGTACATTGGGTTAAACGAGTTTGCTTAGGGATCTGGCCTTACGCCTTCTTGATTCCCCTAGAATCCCCGTGGTTGTTGGCCCCTAGCAAACTACTGCCGATTTCCATTGTTGTATTCCATAGCCTTCACCTCTTCTAAGTCTTCCGCTACTTGGGGACACGCCTCAGTGTGATGGTCAAGGTTGCACACCCCGCACACTTCGATCTAATGCAACTTCCCCCTCATAAGTTCCTTCACCATGAAAGCAAGATCTTGGACTTGCTCTTCCAACTTAGGGGAATGGGAGGGTTCATCCAAGACCTTAACCCTTGACCTCGTGCCTAACTGTCACATTCCTTTGGCCATTTTTTCAAAGAGAGTTATCGCATCCTTCAGGCTTTTATTTGTGATCGATCCATTACATGCGGCATTCACCATCCACATGTCTTCATCACATAACCCTTCAAGAAAGTAGTAAAATAGTTATCCTTCTTTGAAACAATGGTATGGAAAGCTTGCTAGTAACCTCTTGAAATGCTCCCAATACTCATAAAGTGATTCAGTAGATCCCTGCGTGATATTAGATGGCTGCTTCTTCAGTCCGGAAGATTTGTATTCCGGAAAGTACTTCTCCAAAAATTTTCTCTTCATATCCATCTAGGAGCTTATACAACCGGGGGGGGGGGGGGGGGTAAGTAGTACAACCAAACCTTAGCCCCATCTTGAAGAGAGAAAGGAAATGCCCGTAGATTATAGTCATCCTCCAAAACACTCAGATGCTTCATGTTTGTACAGACCAAGTGAAACTCTGATAAGTGCTTGTTTGGGTCTTCCCCTGCCATACCCTAGAAGGTTGGAAGATAGTGGATCATTCTACTCTTCAACTCGTAGGTCACATTATGTGGAAATTAGGGGGAGGGATGTGATGTACAATGACTGACTCTCCAAATTAGGGGCCATGTGTTCCCCAAGTGTTCTATTATCCTCTGCCATCTCTAAAGGCTCTTCTATCACCAAAAATGATCTAGGTTTAACCACTACTTCAGCTCCCCGCTTCCTTTATTTCTGTCACCTGTGTTTTCAGTCGAGTAATGAAAAACTCTTAAGTTTGTGGCACCAGTATGTACTATAAACTAAGGGTTAACAGTACCCTACCAAAGGAAACACTAGAAAATAGATTAAAGGAAACAACATTGCTATCATAAAAGGTTCAATCAACAAAAATAGACAAAACAAACAAAGAAAAACCAAAGCGATACTAACTACTCAACTAACACGTTATGCTAATTGACAATTAAAATTTACTAGCATAAAAATTATAGTTATGCACCCAATTCACAACTAATCTACCTGTAGGGTAATTAGTGACAAGCCCGAGTATGTCCACATAGATGCTATAGCCTAATAGTCGATTAAATACAAGCACGTACGGGTCGTCAATCTGTCTATGTTGCTAGGAATATATAATATAGTGAAATGGGGGGGGGTTTGATTTTTCAACTACCAACTACAAAAATGAAAGATAATATGCAAGGAAAATATGTTAACAAACACTCGGGGGAATATTTGCATATCATGGTTGATTAAATGTTCAAATCCTCGATTCAATCACATACAAGACTTCAACAACCTAATCTAGTGCTCATAACACTTGGTGTGGTCGACGATCAACACTTCCCCATACCTGTCACATAGGGTGCTCTTGCAATCTTCCATCGGCACCACCTTCATAATTAGGGGAGTGCAACAACAGTCTGACCATTTCGCATATCTATTTCTCTCCCGTACGATTACATCCCAGGCACTACACTACTGATGCTCTACCATCTAGACATATAAATGAGGCAAAGAGAGGTAGGCACCTTATCAATGACACTATGATCTCTTACAACCCTGCTTGATAACATATGCTATCTCTACCCATAATCCTTCAGACCAACTCGCCAGCTAAAACTGGTGTGCTGTCATTGTAACAGTAAAACTCGAAAAAACCTACGTGCACACACCTACGTGGACCTGGACCCCGCAACCCATATCACATCCAGGTTTCTCTTCCCCAGGGGGTATCAATATTTGCACCAACATGAATGTAGACTAGAGTGTGTGCTAATGGAGTGTATCATTCATGCAATTATAACATTCAAGAACAAGCCATCATAATATTAAAAACACATAAGATTAGCAAGATCAAATGAATCTCACGAAAACATAATCAACACATGAATACAAATTATTCCCAAGCTATAGAAACTACTCCCAAGACATGGAATTCAAACATTTCATTGAATTCCACATCTTAGGGCTAAAGCAAAATAAGAAGGAAAAAGAGAAAGAACCTAGAGGGAAGAGAGAGTGTTTATCTCTCTAAGTTGCTCTTCAAACTACAAGTAAAATGATGAAAAATGATCCAAGACTACTAACCCTAGTATACTAAGGCTATATTTATAGTAGTGGAGGATTGGGCTTAAAAATAAGCCCAAAATAGACCAAAACCATAATCAGCCACCACTGACATGGACCGTCGCTGATGGCACGGCTCGTGCCATTGGCATGGCTGATGCAGCCCATCAGATCTGGCATTGGCCGCAAGCCTTGTGTGGTGCGCCATCAGAATGACCGTGCTAGGTGCGATCTGCATCGTCTGGCGCACCCATCTTTTGGAGCTTCATTTTTGCTTCTCTGATCTGCGGTCCATGTCGTTTGGTGCGAGTCACCATAAGAATCCTTATTCTTCTCAGTATTTTTGCATGTACCACTTCCTTCTTCACACCCCGTTGACTGGTCTTGACATCTTGGACTTGGAAAGACACAGTCCGCAAGGGTTGAGCACTTGAGCACACAGCCGGCAGGGGTTGATACAGCCCATACATGATTTTGGCATGGCTCATGCTGCTTGGAATGAATCATGCCAAAGGCCCTTGGAATAAGCCGTATGGCGTGGCGCGGGCAGTTGGTGCTTGGTCTTGTGTTGGCCATGAGCTGTTTGTGTTTGCCAGTTGCTGCTTTGCCCGGTTGACTTCTTTGCTCCGCCACAAATAAATCGTTGGTCTGTTTTAAGATTTCTTGTAGTCAATTTCATAGCGCTTGAGAAGAAAACTCCAATGGAACCAACCTCAAGGGATGATTCTTCTTGGACCATTCTTTGAACTTGGCCCAACTCTCAGACAACAATCCTCCATTTCTTCCTTAGCCATTTTGAACTTCAATGCTGCCTATCTTTAGCTCAGTCCTTCTACTACCACAATGTAATGTCAGTGGCCTTTGTCTAATACCATTTTAATGTGAATAGCTTTCAACATCGTCTACTTTCCTTGCAAACAGCCTTTAATGTGACACAAAGTACCCACGAGTGATCTAATAATGATGATCACAAGGGAAGATCTAGGTGCACGTGGATGCGAGGTGTCCCTTAGTACCAATTATGTCTACAAAATGCAGGATTTAGATAAGAAAACCAAACATAACAGTCTAAATCCCTTGTCACGGAAACTCAACTAATACTAGCAATCCAACAAGAAAAACAAGTCAATTATTACGTTGAAGACATTTGTTAACGCATGCAAAATGATGCACATCAGACACCGAGGATAAGTTTACCCACATCAAAGGCTGCGGTGGAACCGATGTCAAGAGAAAATAAGTGAAGGAATGTCCAATTTTCGTACACATATTGTATGACGTGATCGTCGGACACGACCGTAACTCTACATGCACATTTTTGGGAAACGCATGTGTTTTTGGTCAAAGCCGAGATATCATCACAACGGGGAGTGACTTTGAGGAATTCTGTAGGTGTGACCAAGTCAACCAAACCATAATATCACTATTCCTTTTGTAAGCTCAACTTTCTTCTTATGAAATTAGACAGCAAAATTTACTTATGCTTAACATTCTACATATCTTGCATAAGGTAAAAGACAAGGGATGGGTAGGGTATTTGTGTCCGGCAATGACTCAAGAAATTAGGTTTTCAAGGGCTGAAATGATTGAACATGTGCGTCAATGCCTTGGGTGACACAACAAGAAGCTATTCATTGCACCTTTCATTGAGAGGTGATAGTTTTTTTCTCTAAATGTTGTACACATTTATGATTAATTTAATTTCTACAATTAATGGTTAAATGCCTATATTTCATTGTAGGGATCATTGGAGGTTGATTTTGATAGTTCCAAGTGAGAAGCGTGTACATTGGATGGATTTGTTGCACTTTGAACCGTCCGAATTATTTGTAGACATTTTGGAAAATGCACTCAAGGAACCTAGTGTCACGTAAAAGATGATCATAGTCCAAATCAAGGTGCGATTCTCTACTATAATTTTTTTTCAATTTCTTTATGAAAATAAGTTACTATATTCACAATTTATTATGTGCAAATAAGTACAAAAACAAGCAAAACCATGGGAGTGCGGCTATTACGTTATGTTATACGCAGCCGAGTGTGTTATAGATGTCTGGTTGGATTACGTGGAATTTGATAAGGTGACTATTAAATTTTCACACTAAGGTTTGTATAATGATTAACTATTCAACAACCCAAACTAACAAATTCAACTATGATATCCACAGATTTTTTGAGAGGACTACAAGACATATTCGCAAAATGGCATCAAACATGCGAGAAATTGGTTGGCCCGACATCCATTTCATGTGCGCTCCACAACTCTTGAAAAACCTAATGTGGTAGTGTGCCCCAAATCTCAGCACCATTGACCTGCATTATGTGGAATAGAGTTTTGACATATTTCTATTCCTATCTATAAATAGTTTCTTGTATAGCGTTGTCTATAGGTTTTTGTTAATGCCCTAATGAAGTAGTGGGTTAATGCTAGGAAAATTATATGTTAGATGCGAAATAGGATTTGCTATATTTTATTTTAATGTATAGATAGATGCTATATGAGCTGTATCTATACATTTTTGTTATCCGGGACACTGCGTTTGTAAATTACTGGCAATTGGATTAAGGTTTTGAGGGTGGTATTGAGCCGAATTTGTGAAATTCAAAAAATTACCTTCAGAGCCGAATCATCTTTCGAGTTTGGAACTATTCACCATCTATCATACTATTACCAACGATTTTGTATTAAGAGCTCGGAATTGTTCAGATGAAATTCATGTTATTTTTGGGCAAATATTCCAGATTGGGTTCGTATTATCAATCCGAATTCGGAAATCCCCCATCCAAGTAGCCCGCCGACATAGGAACTCGTAGTTCTGAAAATTAGTCCCGAACTCGGAAGTGGTGAAAAAAATATTAAAACATCTGTAATAATGGGGATAAAAAGGGAGGAATCTACTAGTTCGAAAGTCTTTCATCCACTTGAACCAAATATATGTTACGAGTTCGAAACAATTCAGTTCATCCGACACACTAAAAGCCGTTCTGAGCTCGGAACTTATTAAAGGCAATTCTACCAACCTCACAAAGGTGGCAAAGAACTGCCTTCTCTGGTCTCATTTAAAGGTGGTTCTCGGACTTCTTTTGATTGAAGAGGATCAATCACAGAGCAAGAGAAGTCTGACTCTCCGCTAGACCACCCCGTCACAAGTCGCGATGGGATCAGAAAAATAATCCAGTTTTGGAGCCCTTAGGCTCAACCTTTTGCAAGCCGCGATGGCCGCATTGTGAGTAGCGATGGACCATCGCGAGTTGCGACAATTTGGTCGCGATTGCGATCAAATCAAAATTTTTTTACAAAATGTGAACCTCCCAGATCCACTTTTTTGACTCGCAACAATCACATGGCGAGTCACGACTATCCATCGCGAGGCGCGACAGACCGGTCACGAGTCACGACCGTTGCTTTAAAGGAGGTTTTCAGACTTCCATTAGAACCATCTTTAATTGCCCCACTCTCCACTAGTGGGTAATTGTAACTGTTTCACGCCACAAATTAATCATACACAACTTGAGGTAGAAACGGTACTAGGGAAGCATAGGCAGGTTGTTACACTTGAGTCCTCCGATGATTCGGTAAACTCAGACAAATATGGAAGCCATCAATGACAGAAGATGGGGAACCAAGCACACACAAGAAGATTTACAGAAGGGACAAAGGAAAGCATAAGTTGAGGCAAAATGGCGGAGTATGGAGAGAGGGGCTAGCAGGATGATGCAAATGAAGAGGACAACAAAGGCGTTGGCTGTCAAGGCGTAGCTGGGTAAGGCATCAAGTTCATGAAGACAGGAGGTGGAGATACACAACAACCATACTCAGGCTCAGGAAACCAATGTAGAAAAATAGGGCCAGAGTTGGGAAGGTGGCTCTGAACAACAGGATGCTCAAAAATACACATCAGAGCAAGGGAGGCGTGAAGCAGGGTTGCATAAAAGGCAAGTCAAGGAGTACACTCAGCAGCAGAAAATCAACATGCAAACAAGGAAAAGGCCTAGAGAAGAAGGAGAGGAAGCTACAATTGGAAAAGAGACACCTCGGCAATTAAGAAGATAAGAATTTGGGAGGAGGTTTAGGCCAACCTGGTGGGTGGAGTATAGTCACAACTAGAAGAGAGGCAAACATGTTGCGAGTTCTAGTGGGCCTGTCCCAAATTAGTCCTCCACCACCACCACCACCACCACCCCCCCCAAACGAGGACACTCTTATGGAGCTATAGGGTATTAATTAACAATACCCCTATAAAAAATGTTTCACCACCTTCTGAAAATACACCATTCACATATTTTATGCTTGCTCGAGACAATAGGTGGAATACAGATGATGGAGAAGTGGCAACAAGGGACACGCTTACAAAATGGATGGCATGTACCAGCAGTTGGGGCAGCAGGGGAAATTTATTTATGATGGAAAAGCTCTTTTATATTACAAATACTTAGTAGTAGTAGTAGTAATCATATTTTAACCTAGTGTATAGGACACTTGAACACTTGGTTTCATTTTTTTCTGTACGGCAAATAAGGTGCCATTTTGGGAGTTCCTTAATCAAGAGATACTACAGTCGTAGTATCCCATTCTGGTACTAGGTGACTTTAACCAAATTTGATCCTAATAGGATAATTTAGGGGGTAAGCTATTTCAAAGATCGGATAGTTCAGAAGCTCTAAAAATGATCACACACTAGCATGGTTTAGAAGAGGTTATGTATAGAGAACAATGGTATATCTGGACAAACAACCGCACAAGTGTGGATGGGGGTATATCAGAGACTAGACATGGCATTTTACAATAGTGGAACTGATGCTTCCCACAAATAGATATTCTAAATCTGCCCCTAATTCAGTCAAATCATGGTCCCTGTATTGTGGATCTCAAACCTGCAAAGACATCTGTGAAAGAAATACAAATATAAGAAGCATTTTGGATTTACTATCAGACACCGCATCAGATTGTTAGCCAAATATGGGAAACTGATGTGTCCATTTTATGTGCATATTTTAGTACTTTTTGGGATCACTTTTGTGCACTTTTGCTATCAAGAGCTTGTGTTTTACCTTAAAATTCTCTTAGGAGAGGTAAGAGTGACTTTACGCTCTTTTACCTTTTCTAAGTGGATTTTGCGTGAAAAAGGAAGAATATGGAGACTTCAAGACCGGAGGCCATTCAAGATCATCTTTTGAAGACTTGCTTCAAAGATTTGAAGACTTGAAGAATGAGAGGAATTATTGTGAAGAAGCGTGCCTGCTACAAAAAGAAGAAAAGAAGACAAGGTTTTGTTCTGGCGCCCGTCGTGAGTCGTGACAAATCCGTCATGAGTCGCGATGCATGAGTGGCCAGAACATAACCTTATCCCTTTGTACTTGGAAGGCTGTCGCCGTGCCTCTCAAAGTTAATATTTATAAGCCCTTTTTGCTACTAAGCAGATAGCGGCAAGTCAGGGTCGTCCACGAAGAAGGGGGATTTTCTCAAGTGTTTAAGCACAAATGGTTGGTATTAGGCTAGGAGTATATATATACATACATAAAAGCATGTAAATGGGGGGGGGGGGGGAGGGGTTGGTTGGTTGTGGTGGTCCTAAGCTATGAAAGTTAAAAGACAAGATAACTAGCAAAGTCAAGTAACTGTGCTAATCATCAAACAAACCTAAGAAAAAGGGTTTTAAAAGCTACAGAAGACAAAGCCTTGGGGGCAATAGATATCCACTTCCAAACCAAATGTAGATCATTGAACCATTCACTCATCATATCATATTTGTTACCTATGGGGAATGCCAATGGAAGATCAACATTCATTCCTTCTTAAGAGTAGTTTGCAAAGACAAACAACGACCATTTTCAAATCTCGTTGATGATCACCCTAGACAAACAACGACCATAGGGGTATTTCATCAATGGCATCATAAACGAAGGACCATAGATTTGACAACAACAAGCCTTCTACCAAAGACATAGCCATTTAACCAAACATAGCATTCATTAGGCTAAACCTAAAACAAACCACATTAAAGGTTGAACCTTTCATTGCATCTATAGGATAAATATGAGAAAAAACTCCATTAACATACTTATCTAGCAAGAGTCACGACACATTATGCACAAGAAGTTCTAAGTTCATATTCTTAGATTTTCATGCAAAGGAGCTAAGGAATTCGTCACTTTCCTAACTCCCTAACACTTCAATCATGCAAACAATTCCTATTCACAAACAACCCATGGCATAAATGAAGTGAAACATAGCATTAAGAACTCATGAATACTAAATAACAAAGGCTTCAAGAATGAGTAAAACAATCTATTCACTACTTCAACTACTTATTGTGAAGATGAATCTTCTATCCTTCTTAGATAGTAGTTTGCAAGAGTGAATTCGACATCTCTTGTCAACCCTCACCAATGAATCCCTTAGTACTAAGAGTATCCCATTGATGGAATTTAGCACGAAGAACCAACAAGCTTGGCAACACTTATAAACAGTACACCGTGCCTAAGCATTTAACCAATTCATGCATTTACACAAGATTAGTCAAGAACGATCGACGTTCATAGACCTCTCTCATTTTCTACCTAAAACAAACATGACAATGAACATGTCTCCGCTTTGTGCCAAGCGGAGTTACCCCCTAAATGTAGCGATCACGGCATGTTCACAGATTCCTTAGGGTGGATTCCGTAATATTCTTTGCGGATTTTTATGTCCTCGACATGGAACGTGATAAACATGCCACCCCAATCTTGTCATGCTATTAATAGGATAAATGACTCTATGAAGTATCCTCTTGAAGAATATTCTTGTCGTGCTATTGATATTGTTGACAATGTTGTGCAAGATTTTTTTGAATTGAATTATAATGATTCCTCGTTAGTTTCTTTCAAAAATGATGTTGAAGATGCATGTCTTGTATATTTCATGAGTACTAACTTGAAGGAAAACATTGAGAAGTTGAGCATTCTTGAGGAAGTAGTACCAAGTCGTACTCCTCTAGTTTAAATGGAACCCGAATAGCTGGAATTCCTTCCGTCACTTGTGAAAGCTCCAGTGATAGAATTTAAACATTTTCCAAGTGACCTCAAGTATGCATTTCTTGGGGAATGAGAGATGCTCCCGGCTATCATTTCAATCAAACTCACTAAATAACAAGAAGAAAAGTTGATGGTGGTGTTACCGGAAAATAAGGAAGAAATTGGATGGACTATTGTTGACATCAAAGGCATAAGTGCATCCACTTGCATGCATAGAATGTTTTTGGAGAAAGATATGAGACCCGTTTGACAACCCCAACGCCTGTTGAACCCAACTATGATGGAAGTGGTAAAGGCGGAAATCCTCAAATTGCTTCAAGTGGGCATGAGCATTGATTACCGGAGGCTAAATGTGGAGACTCGAAAAGATCACTTTCCATTGCCATTCATTGATCAAATGCTTAAGAGGATTGCAAGTCACCCATTTTATTGTTTTTTGGATGGATACTCGGGATAGTTTCAAGTGGCCATTTCACCGGAAGATCAAGAAAAGACAAATGTGCCCCTTTGGTGCGTTTGCTTACCGGCATAAACCTTTTGGGCTTTGTAATGTCCCCGCTAATTTCCAAAGGTGCATGGTAAGTATTTTCTCAGAATTTGTTGAAAACTTTTTTGAGGTATTCATGGATGATTTCACCGTTCATGGTAATTCTTTTGACAACAGTTTAGCAAATTTAGCACAAGTTCTTAAACATTACATTGATACTAATCTTGTGTTAAATTATGAGAGGTATCATTTTATGGTAGAGCAAGGAATTTTCTTAGGCCATGTTGTCTCCTCTAAGGGTATTGAGGTTGACAAGGAAAATGTAGACACGATTCAAACTTTGGCTTATCCTTTTGAGATCATGTGCAATGCTAGTGATTACACTGTTAGAGCAGTGCTTGGTCAAATGGTGGGGAGAGCGCCGCACACCATTTACTACGCATCCATGTCTCTCAATGAGGCCTAAAGAAACTACACCACAGAAAAGGAGTTGCTAGCGGTGGTATTTTCTTTGGAAATTTTTTTATCTTACTTGCTTGGTACAAAAGTTATTGTGTACACTGACTATGCAGCGCTTTGTCACTTGATGACAAAGAAAGAGGCCAGGCCAAGATTGATTAGGTGGATCCTACTTTTGAGCGAATTTGAGTTGGAGGTGCGAGACAAGAAAAACAAAGATAACCTTGTGGCTGATCATCTGAGCCGGTTGTCTCCATGCAAAGATAGTGAGGTAAATTTATCAATGAAGGAGCAACTATGAAAGGAGTTCCCCGATGAACAACTTTTCGCAATCAGGGACCCCCAACCATGGTACACCGACATTGTGAACTTTCTTGTCTCCGGTAAATTTTCTCCTCACTTTTCTAAGGCTCAGAAGGATAAGCTAAGAAGTGATGCTAAATATTATGTGTGGGATGATCTCTTTTTTTAGAAACACTGTGTAGATCAAGTTGTTAGGAGATGCATCCCCGATAATGAAGTGCATTCAATTATCACCTTTTGTCATTCTTATGCATGTAGTGGTCACTTTGGAGCTAAAATGACTGCTAGTAAAGTCTTAGAAAGTGGTTTTTTTGCCCTACTTTGAATAACCATGCATACATATTCTATAAGGCTTGTGACAAGTACCAGAGAGTAGGAAATATCTCGTCTAGAAATGAGATGCCCCAAAAAGCCATGCTAAATTGTGAAATCTTTGATGTTTGGGGTATTGACTTTATAGGACCTTTCCCTAATTCTTGTAACTTTACATATATTCTTCTTGCCATTGATTATGTGTCGAAGTGGGTTGAAGCAAAACCCACTAGGACTGACGATTCTAAATGGTTTCAGAATTCCTAAAAGATAACATCTTCTATAGGATTGTGATTCCCCAAGCATTGATTAGTGACCGTGTCACCCACTTTTACAACCAGACCATAGATACTTCTGAAGAAATATGGAATTACTCATAAGACAACCACAACCTATCACGCTCAGACCGATGGCCAAACCAAAGTTTCCAATAGAGAAATCAAGTCCGTCCTTGAGAAAATGGTTAACCCTAACTAAAAGGATTGGAGTTATAGGATAAATGATGCCTTGTGGGCATATAGGATGGCTTACAATACACCGATCAGTATGTCACCTTACCGGTTAGTGTTTGGTAAGGAATGTCACTTACCGGTGGAATTTCAATACAAAGCTTATTGGGCGGTCAAAGAATTCAACTTTGATATAGATGAGGCCAGGTTACATAGAAATCTACAATTTCAAGAACAAGATGAGATCTGAAGGGAGTCTTATGAGGACACCAAAATATATAAGAAGAAGACAAATGTGTAACACGACAAGATGATCATTAGAAAGGAATATGACGTGGGTCAAAAGGTCCTCCTATTTTAATATTGCCTTTGCCTATTTCCCGGTAAGTTGAAGTCTCAATTGATCATTCCTTTTGAGGTGGTGAAGGTATTCCCGTATGGTGCATAGGAAATCCTAGATCGAGATAAGTCCAATACATTCAAGGTCAATGGACAACGTTTGAAACCTTACTATAAGAGTTTTGTGCCGGAAAAGGGAAAGGATATTGATCTCCTTAATCTAGTTTGTGAGTAAGTCATGCCAATGAAGTTAAATAAACTTGGTTTTGATCATCCAGAACATCATTTGTGAGTTTCCGTAGATGTTGTTTGGTTTCAAGTTTTTGTCGTTAGTTTTATTATTTTGCTTTGTGATTTTCACGATTTGTTTTTCCATGATTTTGTAGCAATTTGTAACCAAGGCATGGGATTGATGAAGGGAGAAAAACTTGGAGTCATTAAGGAAAAGCTTGGGCAATGGATGAGGTTGAGAATTTTTCTAAGTACCAGGTAGGCAACCCGTTGCAAGTTGCGACCACCCCATTGCAAGTCACGATGGGATCAGAAAAATAATCCAGTTTTGGAGCCCTTGGGCTCAACCTTTTGCAAGCAGCGATGGCCGCATTGTGAGTCACGATGGACCATCGCAAGTTGCAACAATTTGGCCGCATTGTGAGTTATGATAGTTCATCACAAATTGTGTCTTGAATTGTAAATATATTTTATAGATCATTTTGTTGGATATTTTGAAATGGTAAATGTGGGTGATACTCTACAGTTTAGCATTGACTAGGACTTGTGCATATTGTGCTTATGATTTGGTTTGATGGAGATCTTAGCTATAGAGTATTGATTAACACATGGTGGATTGAATTGATTTTTATTCATATGGGATTTTGGATGTGGGATAGCATTGTGCTCATTTTGATTGTGTTGATTTGCTCAAGTTGGTGTTGTGCTTGCATTTTGTTTTTATTGTTGCTTTGGTTGAGAATTCGGTTGTGGCTTGTACTAGAGATTAGGCATATTGGCTTGATTAAACATGGTTGGTATTTGTATGCAATGTTATCATGCTTAAGGTAGTTTAGCTATGGAACTTGAATGTTAACGTTATGAACGTACTAATGGTAGCTAAACTAGTTAGGCATGACTGTGATTATAGGATATAGCATATTGGATGTTTAACTATGTGACAACCTAATGGACTTGAAATGATAGGCATGACTGTGATTTTGTGATATTTCATGTGTGTATATTCTTGTGCGTTTGACTTGTTTGCTGTGGTTGTTAGATATGTCCCCTACCAAGAGACCTAGGGCTCCTCCACGAGGTGGGCGCACTACCACACCACCTCTGCCGCCGGCTCTGGAGTCGAACCCCGTACCTCCTCCTCTTGATAGGTACATGGGTTTGACCTGGATTACCAGGCTCTATGCGGAGAGGTGGGATGCCTTGGTCAACCGCCAGCTAAAGGAGAAAAGGTTTGTTGATGTGCCTTCACTAGATGCTCTTAGGATAACCCAGCTAGTCTGATGCCTCTATGCCAAAGGAGGGTTTCATGGGAAAGAATGCCCCCTCCTATCGGCGATACACACTAGAGTTCCTGTCCACGGTTAAGATATGCATCATGAGAGATGATTAGCCATGCGAGAGGTACATCACTTTCTAGTTAGATGATATACCCCGAGGGATGATCATCTCGCAGGTTGAGGAAGCCTTTGGATGGGACATGGCTGAGATCTGGGTAAGATTGGACCCACAAGCTCAGGACCAACCGATTGAGGACGACATGCATTTCTAGAGTGTCATCAACATGAGGGCAAAGAACTCCCACGACAAGAGTAGTGTCATTATCCATCCCGCACTATGTTATGTGCACAGACTTTTGGCCTGCACAATGCTTTGTTCGGCAGAGCCGACGAATGTGTTGGACAATGATATTTATTTCTTATGGGACTTAACGAGTGAGGGGTTGGGATACAGGTTATGTGCTGAGCTGTGGATGAAGAGGGTCGTAGAGGTGGCTGGGAAGCCAAAGGGGAAATTATTATTGGAGACATGATTGGCCTCTTAGCGGATATTTTTCTAGACTTGATGCTTTTGGGATATTTTTTGCTTTGTTTTGGATATTTTCCCCTCTTTTGTTTTGGGGATGCTTTCCTTTTTATGTACTTGGATGATGTTAGCTTTGATATTTTTCTTAGCCTTAACATTTGGAAAGCACTTTGCTACTTTTTGATTGGAAAAACATGAAAATTTTGAAAAAAAAGAAAAAATGAAAAAAGAACACAAATAAAAAGAATCCCGCTAAGTTGAAAACCCGAGAGGGTATCTTAGGCAACATTGGAGGCCCAGATAGGTCGAAAACCCAAAAGGGGAATCTAGGTAAAAATGAGAGGCTAAATGTGTGGAAAAAGGTGAGATGTGAGCCAAAGAAACATGGTGTGTGGCTAGAATGAAAACCCGAAAGGGCTCCTAGGAAAAATGAGAGAAAGGGAGAAAAAGGAAAAAAAATGTTATGTGTTCACTCATTTGCCGGCATTGGTGTCATAAGGTTACGGTGGCCATATGGATGGATCATGTTGCTTTACATATTGAGACCTCTTGGGATTAGGAAATTTAGTAGGGAAAACGAAGTAAGTTATGAAATTCTTGATTGTTGATATACTTCATTTTTAGGACTATATATTGGTATAAAGTGGAGTATGTGTTTGAACTTTATGAATGCTTTTAGCTTCACCTTTTACCATTGGATTTGGGATTGTCAATTTGGGATTTGGAGATGTTTTAGCGATATCAAAGAATTGATAGGTTGATATGTTTTGGGTAGATTTAGGAATAGGGTTGTGGGAAACTTCTCATTTGATCTTAACGTTCAGATGTGTGATATGGAGAGTTTTGTGAGGTATTGACTTGTGGGAATAGTAGTTAGGATGTGGATACATCAATTCCTTCGTGTGCTTGGATTTTTTCTTACTCGAGGGCGAGAAAGGTTTAAGTGCGGGGAGATTTGATGTGTCTATTTGATGTGCATATTTTCGTACTTTTTGGGATCACTTTTGTGCTCTTTTGTTATCAAGAGCTTGTGTTTTACCTTGAAATTCTCTTAGGAGAGGCAAGAACGACTTTACGCTCTTTTACCTTGTCTAAGTGGATTTTGGGTGACAAAGGAAGAATATGGAGACTTCAAGACCGGAGGCCATTAGAGATAACCTTTTGAAGACTTTGAAGACTTGCTTCAAAGATTTGAAGACTTGAAGAATGAGAGGAATTATTGTGAAGAAGAGTGCTTGCTACAAGAAGAAGAAAAGAAGACAATGTTCTGTTCTGGCGCTCGTCGCGAGTCGCGATACACAGGTGGCTAAAACACAACCTTTTCCCTTTGTACTATAAATAGAATTTTCTTTCCTCTCTTTCATACATCTTCAAGAGCCCAACTTTAGCACTATTCAAACCCCTAGTTTTCAACCATTTTCATCTTTGATTTCTCTTGTTTTATGTTTGGTTTGTTAGCATTAATTAGTATAAACTCTAGAAGCTAAATATAGTTCCTGGGAGCAATTGTTTGAAGTTTCCAAACCTATGTGGTGAGATTCTCTATTGGCTCATTTATGAATATTTATTGGAGAGCATTTATTATGACATTAATGTTGTGTTTTGCCTCATTTATACCATGTGTTGTTTGATTATATGAAATGTTTGTATGATTGAAGTTTTTGGGTGTTAGAAAAGTTACAAATTTCTTAGCTCATTTGACCTGAAATCCAAGAGCGTCGATTTAGAACTTCTTGTGTATAATGTGTGGTGATTCTTGCTAGATAGGTATGTTAATGTGGATTGTTCTCATATTTATCTTATAGATGCAAAAAAAGGTTGAACCTTGAATGTGGTTTGTTCTAGTGTTAGCCTAATGAATGCTTTGTTTGGTTAAATGACTATGTCTTTGGTAGAAGGCTTGTTGTTATCAAACTCATGTTCCTTCGTGTGAAATGCCATTGATTAAATACCTCTATGGTGTTGTTTGCCTAGGGTGATCATCAATAAGGATTACAAATGGTCGTTGTTTGTTTTTTGCAAATTACTATTAAGAAGGAATGAACTTTGATCTTGGAATGAGAAGTGATAACATTTCCCATACACAATAAATGTATGTTGATTTAATCATCTATTTAGTTGTTGTTGCATAATTAGCATAGTTTTCTTTCTTTTCTAGTTGTTGTCTTTCAATTTTATAACTTAAGACCAAAAACCGACCAACCCCCCCCCCCCTTTTTTACATGCTTTCATATGGTATCTATATATATGTGCCTAGTATGTTTTCTACTCTATATGTTTAAACACTTGGAAAGATCACAAATATAACTTTGAGAGGTACAAAGACGACATCCCAGAAACTCGAGAAGAAGAGAAAGATCCTGATCAAGATGTAAATACAATAACATATAGGATCCAATAGACATTCACACTCCTAAAATACATCTTCCAAAAACTCCTTTTTCATTCAACAATCTAATTTCAACACTCAAAATCAATTCTTGGGCTTGTCATTCCTATGAATAAATAACATTTAGCACTCAAATTGAATCATAGAAGTTTGTAAAATTTACAACTCCTCTATTCATGGTACCTACTCAATGTTCCAAGAAAACAAAGTTCGACACACAGAGTTGTGCAACATGTTGAGAGTAATTCAACACTCAAAACCCAAAACCTACGAGGTTAAGATAAACCTACGGTGGAGAGAAGGGATTGCGATTGAGGTGTTCGATGGAGGCTAAGACGCATGTATGGAGGCTGAGGCTGGGGCCTTTTTCTGAAGAAAAAAGAAACTAATGAAAGAAATGAGATGATGAAATCCTACACCTTAAATAGTTGGGCGAATAATCAACTAAAGGCAATCCATTAAAGAAGGTTTTAAAATAGAATTTTCTCTAACCAATGTCCACACTAGTTGAGAAATGGCCTACTAAAGGTGGTTTTATTTAACCATAGAAGGCACTTTCAAGTCCATTTTCTGGTAGTGCCTTTGATCGAATTGATCAAAGGCAGTTCAAATATTGCCTTCTAATAGCCTCCGAAATAGGTTCTGAATTCGGAACTTTTTTCTGAGGTCCCAAAATAAAGGCCGCCAGAAACCTAGGTTTCCGGCGGCCAAAGAAGTAGATTTGACAAATATAGACAAACATTTCTGGTTTGTGAAAACATAAAACAAACTCCATATCTGTAAATAATAAACAATAAAATTGAGCTCTAGATATCACATTTGGTATCAATTCAAGGTGGAGGAAAGCCCTAATCTCATTTATATATGGTTGTTACTCGTGATTGGCCGTTACGAAAACTAGATGTTAAGAATGCATTTTTATATGGCGTTCTTGATTCTTCAGTTTACATGGAGGAGCTTGCTAGATACAAAGAATCCATATGTCCTAATTTTGTTTGTCCTCTGTACAAGGCCATTTATGGTTTGAAGCAAGCTCCTCGTGCTTGGTTTCAACGTTTTAGCTCATTTTTATTGGTTTGGGGTTTGTATGCAGTTCCTTTGATACATCTTTATTCATATTTTCATGGGTGCCTCTTTTCTCTACGTGTTGGTGTATGTTGATGACATTAATCTTACCGGGAATGATGGTCATCTCATTCGGAAGTTTATTGATTGGGTTAATCAGGAATTCAAGATTAATGAAATCATGGCACTTTGCAAAAAAAATTGGGATTGGAGGTTGTTCATACTTCTAATGGCTTATTCCTTGCTCAGGCCAGATACGCTAAAGATATTTTATTGCAAGCTGGGATGCAGGATTTTGTACCTGTTTCCATTCCTTTTGTGTCTTTTTTCCAGCCATGAACCGAGAAAGATGGACTCATGTCAGAAAGACTCAGCCACAAACCGATAAATGTAGAACCGTGATTCAAGGTTTAGCCACAAACTGAGATTGTAAGAACCACGATGCGAGATTGTAGGAACCATGATGCAATCTATGATCTCAGAAAATAGAGATCTATTAATATAAGGAAAGAAACACCGGCTCAGGTAAGCGATACTAAATCGAGAAATACAAGCTCTCTTATGGAAGGAACTGACTTGATCGTCAGAGCTCTTTTCTCGAAATCACTTCCGGGAATTTTCTTGTAGGTTTACGATAACCATGTGGTGAAGATCAACCATTTGGCCTGACTGTAAGTACCATATCATTGGTGTCGTCTGTGGGGATGAATGTTTTTTTCTTTTTTAAGGTCATTTTTTCCGTTCAGGATAACCATGGTTTTCACTGGAAGCTAGAGAAGTCAGAATCATCATACATATGAACAAACAACTGGGTGTAATAAGAGTATGCATCCTAGTCAAGACCAAGAACACATTCCCAGTAAAGAACAGGAGCACAACAAGGAAGATATGGATGACGATGAAGAAGAAGCTGAATCTCCTAATGAAAATCAAGAAAATGAGAGGAGAGCTTTCACAGCTTTCTTAGAAGCGAACACCATCAAGCCAAAATCCCCAAAAATAAACAAAAAAAAGAAAGTAAAAGGCATGAAATCCTCAATTACAAAGAAAAATTAAGGGATACAGTGGCAGAAGATAATCCAGACAAATAACCATTAGCATCGCATCTTCGCAATTTCAAAATGCCAAAATATTTTAATCTACAATTGCATGTGAAAATTTACGATAGGAGTGTAAGTATTCCTTTAAAAGGAAAAGAATTGGGGGTGCAAATGATACCATTTCCAGAACTCCTTTGACAAAATCAAGAAAGGATATTTGGCAAGCGAACATTGAGTTGTTTTGCCAACCTATGCCAATGATACCACCAGCAGAAAAATGGTCTAGGGAATACTATTGTACCTTTCACAAGGACCATGGGGTATTTAGTCCAACACCAAAAAGAAGGATGGAGAAAACAAGTAAAATGAAGCAAACAAAGTAGGATACTCTTTGGGAAAAACCAAGGCGTAGGGAATGTGCAGAGCAAGAATAAAAAAATGACAGCAGCGGTGGATTATGAAGAAAAATTGGTGAATAATGCCCCAATGAAAGTAATCTATCAATCCACGGATCAATCGAGTCTCTGTCTAACAATGCCTGGAAAGCCGAGGCTAGGTACTCTCCATCACTAGATACTAATGATAAAAGGCTTTGCTGCGATGAGATGACAAAGTTTAGCGAAGAGGACGTAGTTCCTAACAATTCACCTCATAATGACCATATTTATCACTAAGATTGGAAATGCCACAGTTCACAGGGTTTTTGGAAATGATGGGAGGGCATTCAAAATCTTATTTGCTGATTGCTTTGGTAAATTGGGATTAAAGCAAACTGATTTGAATAAGTATACATTTTCTCTTATGGGCTTTACAGGACGAGTGAAGACACCTTTGGGTAACATACAGCTGCTTGTCACCATAGGTGAGAATGAAATATTACACCATCATGTGAAAATTTGTTGGCATGGGTGTGCAAAGCCCACTAAACGCCATTATTGGAAGACCTTTGATGAATACAACAAAAGCGATATGGTCCCTATACCACTTAGTGATGAAATTCCCAGCTCTAACAAGAATCACAATGATAAGAGGAAATCACCAAACAGCTAAACAATGCATGTTTATATCGATGAAAGCATGAAGAAGTGCTAGCCAAACAAAAATTTTTAGAACAATCTAGAATAATGGATTACTCAAGAAAGAGAAGTCTCAAGTGGATCTAGGAGAAGAAATTGAAGCTGTCATTTTGGAAAACGAAGACATTTCCAAATGAGTAAAGATATGAAAATGTCTCCCAATCAAAGTGAAGGAAAAGGCAACGGAAGTCTTGCAAAGTCACAAAGACACATTTGCATGGACTGTACAGAACATGGGAGGATTCAATCCGGAAATTGCCACTCACTCTCTATATATCAACGATTCGATCAAGCCAGTTAAGCAAAAGCACTGAAGCTTTTCAACCAATAGAAAGAAAGTGATTGAAGAGGAAGTTAAAGCATTGCTTCATGCTGGTATCTTAAAAGAAGTGACGTATCCAAAGTGGTTAGCAAACCCAATGATGGTAAAAAAGGCAGATGCACGATGGGGGATGTGCATAGACTTGACTGATTTAAACAAAGCATGTCCAAAATATTGCTATCAGTTATCTAAGTTGACAAGTTGGTGGAACCAATATTAGGATACGAAGTCCTAGAATTCTTGGATGTATACAAAGGGTACCACTAAATACTTATGAACCCGGAAGATGCTGAAAAGACAGGTTTCATAATAGGCTTAAGAGTGTTTTGCTATGTGAAGATGTCATTCAACCTTAAGAATGCTGGAGCAACGTATCAAAGAGTAGTCAACACTGCATTTCGTAGTCAAATAGGATGAAATGTAGAAGCATATGTTGACGACATGGTACTTAAAAGTAAAAGGGTATGTCAGTTCACACAAGACATGAAGGAGACCCTGGATACACTAAGTGCAATTGACTTGAAACCCAACCCTAAGAAATGGACAATTGGAGTGGGTGCAGGAAATGTTTTGTGATATAAAGTATCCTCCGAAGGAATTGATGCTAATCCAGAAAAAATACAAGCAATAGTCAACCTCCCCCAACCGCGAACAGTAAAAGAAGTGCAGGTGTTAATGTGATCCCTAGCATCAGTTAGCATGTTCATTTCAAATGTTTCTGAAAAAACATTTTATGCTGTTCGAAATCCTTAAAAAGGACAGGAAGTTCAGCTGGAATGAGGAAAGTCAGAAAGCGTATGATTCATTGAAGGAACAACCCTAAGCATTACCAACGCTGAAGTCGCAAATATTAGGAGAGACTCTATACATGTACCTGGAAATTTCAGCAAAAATAGTATGTTCAGTCTTGGTGCGTTAGGAAGGACAAAGATAAGTGCCAACATACTACATCAGTATGATACTAGAAAATGCAGAAAGGGCGTATTTGCCAATTGAAATATTGACTCTCGCATTAGTATACTCAGGAAGGAGATTGCAAAGCTATTTTCAACATTATGGCATCGTTGTGTATACTGACTACCCAATCAAGAATATTTTTAGTAAGCCATAATTGTTCGGCATGATAACTAAATGGGCTCTTAAATTAGGGCAGTATGAGATCCAGTTTCAACCGTGAACTGCAATAAAGGTGCAAGCCTTAGCACATTTCATCGCATAAATGACAAATGCAGATGCACAAGGGGAAACTACACTAGAAAATCTTGGAATAGATAAAGGTAAATCAAAATGGACAGACATTGCATGGAAAGTGTTTGATGATAGAGTGTCCAACAAAGAGGTTTGCGGTACAGGTTTAATATTAGTAAATCCAAATGAGGGAGAACAAAGATACTCTATTCATTTCAATTTCCCAATCACTAATAACAAAGCTGAATACGAAGCACTATACGCGGATTAGATCGTACAATCAAGCTGAAGGTCAAGAGCATTAAGTGCTTCAGCGATTCACAAATAGTAGTTTAGCAAGTGCGTGGAGATCATAAAGTGTGACAGGGGAATTTAGTGAATTATATAAGAAGAGTTCGTTAACTCATAGGCCAGCTTGAATACTTTGATATTCAACATGTACCGAATGAAAATACCAAGGCGAGCGCCTTAAGTAAATTGTGACAGCCGGTTTCTATTCTTTGCTGGGACAAAACGATGTGAATGTAGAAATTATACTAGGTAGAAGTACAGTAAAAACAATTGTGTCACCAGTCCAGACAGAAGAAGCGACATGATGACACCGTTAAAAGACTACTTTGAAACGGGAAAGTTGACAGCATATAAGATACATGCCAGAAAGTTGGAATTGTGATCTCACAACTATGTTTATGAGGGGGAATATTATACAAAAGGGTATCCTATCTCCATGGATAAAATGTGAGGGACCATCCCAAGAAAGCGACATCATGAAGGAAGTTCATAAAAGATTAGGTGGGACTCGTCAAGGATCTTGAACAATTGAAAAGAAGATAATTCGAGCAGGATACTATTAGCCAACCATGTTCAACGATGCATACAACTTCGTGCTAAAGTGCAAGATCTTCCAAATGAATGCACCTGTATCACTTAGGCCACTTGCCGCTTTAACAGGGATATATGAAGTTTGTCCATTTAACAAATGCGGAATCGACTTGGTTGGACCATTTCCCAAAGGAGTAAACAATGTGAAGTTCTTTATTGTAGCAATTTACTACTTTACAAAATGGGTAGAAGCAAAGCCATTGGGAAGAGTCACGACAGAGGTAACAAGAAAGTTTGTTTGGCAGAACATAGTTTATCGATTCAGTATGCCCCAAACCATCGCCACTAATAATGGTACACATTTCACAAGTATGACCTTTACCGAACAGTGCTCGAAGTTAGGAATTGTATAGAATTTCACATATGTAGCCTATCCCTAAGCTAACGGCCAGGTGGAAGTAACTAACAGAACGATAGTCCAAAAAATGATTGGAGGGGAAGCCAACTGGTTGGGTAGATGAGTTACCCAACACACTTTGGTCATACTGAACAACAGTACGAGAACCAACTGGAGAGACACCGTACAACTTGGTTTACGGTAATGAGGTAGTAATACCAGTTGAAATTGGAAATTCAAGCCTTGGAGTGAAGAAATAAAATGAAGGTGATAATCCCAAAATGATGAAATTGGATTTGGATAAACTAGAGGAGAAAAGGCAACATGCAACGATAACAGAGGCAAAGTACAAGGAGAAGATGTCCCGAGCATATAATGAGAAGGTCAAGAAGACACAATTTTGAATTAGCGTTCTTGTGCTACGAAAGAATGAGGCATGTCTGGCAGAAGAAAAGGGGAAACTATGCCCAAAATGGGAAGATCCGTACAGGATAATGAAAGCACACTTATCCAACTGCTACGAGCTAGAGAAGTTGGATGGCAGCAGCATCCCAAACATTTGGCATGTGATCAACCTGAGGAAGTTCTATGTTTAGATCCTTAGTAGGTGATAGGAAAAGCTCAGTTGTACAGGAGCCATGATATGATCATTGGCAACCTTTTTCATTGTTAGCTTCTAGCGCGATGTCACTATGACCGTACATTATCAGTATCAAAAACCCTCTTTTGAGGCAAATCTCTTATACTACTTTTTATTTAAGTTTTACACAATACTTGAAAAAATCATTAAACTATGGCACATTGCAAAGAGAACTAAATATCATATCTTGTAGTTGTGAATGAGATACAACAAACCGCAGACACCGTCTAAGTACGAACTACAGACACTGTCTAAGTACAAACAACAAAACTAGAAAAGTGACAAAAGTAAGCAATAGATCTTGTGGTTTTGAAAACTAAATTCAGCAAGCTACATAGATCTTTCAAAAAGGCTCAGATAAAAGCAAGCAACAGATCTTGCAGCTTCGCACACTCAAGTTGGAAAGCTAAAATCTTTCAAAATGGCTTACTTGCCTTCAAAAATAGCGACAAAAGCAAGCAACAGATCTTTCAGATTCGCACAAAATTTCAAATATTGCAAGCTATAGATCTTGAAAAAAAAACACATATGCCTATGAACACAGTGACAAAAGCAAACAACAGATCGTGCGGCTTCGTACAATATAGACTTACAAAGTAAAAATTTGCAAGCTATAGATCTTGCAAAAAGAAACCCAATGGAAAACGTGCCTATGGAATCAACAACAAAAGAAAGCAATAGATCTCGTGGCTTCAGAGTAGCAAATGCAAATGCAGTAAAGACATGAATATAACATTTAATTGAAAATAAAAAGGCAGCACAAAACAAAATTGCATAGATAGTACTCAAAACGTTTGGAGAGAGGAACATTATTACATTGAAAAAAGCAAGTTATCTACATCTTGATGCACGAGATAGACCAACACAAGAAGAACTACCAGAGCGGCAAGATATCTCTGCTTGATGTTCCTCCTCAGATAAAATATGATCATACCACCATTTCACATATAAGTAAACAGGATGGCGAGTTAGACCCCTTCGCTGCATACTATCAAGATTCTTTCCATAGTATGCTTTCAAGTCAATTATAAGACCAAATTCTTCGCAATCAATTTGAATGCGCATCACTTCAACAGTAGCTTGATAACTTATATTTAAATTGTCTAAGTTACATATCTCCTCCTCTAATTGATGAATATGAGACCTAACAGACTCAACCAAATTAACCCTCTGACTGCTACTATTCATAGTTAAATCCCCACGACCAGTGGAACTATGAGGCTCTGCAAAAATAACCTTCAGATTATCTTTATAATCAACGCAAGCTTGCTAAAGCTGATAAACACATAAATCAAGGTGTTCACACTTAGCACGAAGGTGATCATTATCACTACACAACTAGGTATTCAAAGTGAACTGTTTGTCAAACCTACCCTGCCACCATGCGGAGCATGTAGAAAGATGGTCGCATTCATCCTATTTCTTTTTCAGATGATCTAACCATTGATCAATACAAAAACACTGCTTATTTATGATGGCAGTTTTCTGATAAGCCTTGAGTGCCTTACTCACACCAAAATTCTTTGCTTCTTCTTGCTAACCAATCATTTTAACGCATTCATAGTCTTCTTCCATCCAAGCTCTAGATCATTGACACTGAGAACCATATACTTGAGATGAACGCCTAGCAACATTGACCATTTTTTAATGTGTTTTGGAAGCTTGAGCGAGCAAATATTCACACCAATGGATTCAAGGTTAACTAAGTTGTAAACGATATCTTTATCAAGAGATTCAAGATTGTAACCATCGGGAACAAACTTACTACATAGGCAATTCCTAAGATAAGATGGAGATGATGAAAATGTAGAAATGTGCCATCCGAGACATAAAATATGTTCTAAATTAGAATACCCAACATTTGAAAAATGACCACCAGAAAGCAGCTCAAGATATTCTAGGGATATGGTACTAGTAGCTTCAACTAGCTTACTAGGACAACAAGAATTAGAGGATATAAATCCAGGTGGATGCTCAAAGCAAATACTAGATCCCAACGAGTGAAGAAGATTTAAAAACTTATGGTCGATCAAAATATCAAAATCTTGCATACGAATAAATACGAAGGAAAATATAAAATTAGAGTAGGAACACCAAATTTGAATTAAAGACAATACATATAATACGAACATACACAATAGTGTCATTATATGTTACAGATATAAGTTCATAAAGTCTTAAATAAAATCACATCTCTAAAAATTTACTAGCATTGCTATGAGAAGCAGAAACATTATGGACAACAAGAGCAAAATTTTCCTTGCTCGCATTCTAGGCAGAGTTCTCCACATGTGCATTAACCTCTAGGTTAGGAGTTGGTGTAGGATCAGGAGAAGCGAATGAGAGGCTTTCAAGATAATCAACTTTGCACTCTCAAAGCTCAAAAATAGAGGGCAGAGAAGGCAGATTAGCAAAATGCAATAACAAGGCATAACGATGCCCGCCATCAGAAATTTCGCTAATAAATTTGGAGTTAAGTATAGCCTTCTATTGCTGAAATATCTCCATGTACTTGACCATCGAGGGCGATTTCTTTACCTTTAAATGAGGGTTCTTCTGTCGTAAGTCCATCAGAGCCTCGCACCAACCAACATTGTGAGAAGAGCTAGAGATTTCCTCGAAAAGGTTCAAGAATGATCTGGTCTTGAATAATCTATCAGTAAGAACTTGAGGATAACCATGTGAATTGGGTCCATCAGTCCTCATCTCCTCCAACTCATCATGGAGCTTACAGGCTTTTTCCTTAGCGGCCATCGCACGTTGCTTAGCAGCCTCAAACGACGCATTCATAACTTCACGCTACTTCTTGCTAGCCTTGTACTTCTCCAGCAGTGAACCATCTTGCTTGGAGAATTTGGCAGCCCACTCACCAACAAGTTTAAGACTATCACTAATCTTATATGTCCCTCCAGAAAAAGGAGACAAACAAACAACAATAAGATATCGTAGTAAAAAGCATATTAGTATGCGATAAATTTATTTAAAGAAAAATAACAAACGAACATACCGCAAAAATTCACTCATGTAATGGGAGCTTGGAAAGACTGGCAGAAATGGTCCCTTCTATCAAAGAAATTTTTCTTTGAAATTGAGGCTTAGACCAGGATTTGCTAACTCGCCCCTTTTTCTCGGGTTTCTCTAAGGCACTGGATGAACCATCACTACAAGGTTTTCTCTTTTTCGGTTTCTGAGTATAACCTATAGTCATCTCTCCCCCTTCTCGTGCTCGGCCTTCAGCATCTGTTAGCTGAGGGTTCGCCAGAACAAGGTTCTCCTGAGAGACACCGTCAGCATCAGTACTATGGGTTTAGACAACCGCATTCTTCATTTCCTTATTTCATCATCCGAGATGAACGACATGTTAATCTGGCTCCCGACTAGATACATATCTAACATTCAACACATAACTTGAGTCAAGAGAACATACAAACACCTATGGGAAATATGAAAACAACAAGGAATAGAAATGACATGTAAATAAAAAAAATCAAACAGAACACCTTCAGTATCAGAATCAGCATGGCGTAGACTTATTGAGTGTTCATTGAGTGTCATGGGTTTGGACAGGCATATTATTCATTTCCTCCTCTTCATCATTCGGGATTGATGACTGGTTAATCTGGCGCTCGACTAGATCCATATCTAACATTCAACGCACAACTTAAGTCAAGCGAACACACAAACACATATGGGCAACATGAAAACAACAAGGAGTAGAAATAATAATAAAGGCAAATCAGAAAAAAGCAAAAAAAATACCTTCAGTATCAGAATCAGCATGGCATAGACATATTGATTTTTCGCTAAGTGTTAATGCGACCTTGAAATTATAAGTGAGATGATTCCCCGGCCTAGGAAGCTTAGAATTGGAACATTATAGTTCCAAGACGAAAAGATCTCTTCAAATTCATGATTTATCTTTGCATAAAAAAATTTCTTACTCCTGACACTGCAGTTACTAGGAAAATCGCTGACAAACTCAACACCAGAAATAACAAAATAAAAAGTGAATTCGTCAAAGGAGTATTTTACTATACGAAGCTTATAAAAGCTGCAAAACAAGTCAATAGAAAATGGGACATTCACTTGGGTACGCACATGGTGGATACCCACGATGATCGCAAAGACCTTAGGATGAAACTGGGGCAAAGCAATTTGGTATGATAAAAAGAGATCTATAACATGTTGAGGAAGGGGAAAAGAAAGAACAAAGTTTAAGTAGTCTAAATAACAAGACGTGTAACCAAGAGGAGGAGTCCGAACACTCTCAGAGTTAATAGGAGCCCTAAGCTCAAACAAAGACATGAAAGGAAAATATGTCTTGAAATATTCCAAGTAATGGTCGGGCAAAATGATGTTAATGGCAAAAGAACCGGGGACATGATTGAAATCCTCCTCAAAGTGAATATTGTCAAGTAGGACATCCTCTAAGGAATAGTCAGTAGAATTAGAAGTATACATTTTGGATGGATAGGAGTCCTAAAATTTGAAACAAAAACCATAATTACGGCTGCAAAACATAGATACAAGTATTCTGGCAAAATTTTAAAGAAAAACAGGTAGTGCGCCGAAGAAAACAACTGGAAAAGATCTGATTCAAGTGTAAATAACAAATTGGCAGAAGGAAGATACCTTAAAGATTCAAAATTGAGAGAAACAAGTACAACAAATGAAAAAAAGAAAAACTTACGATTTGAGGGAATGGAGAACGATGATTCAGAGAAGGATTGGGAAGAGGTGAGCAAGATGAAGAACTGAGTTGTTTGAAGAAGAAATAAATTCCAATATTTAGGCTCAGACACTGAAACTTCAAAAACAAGGCATTAAATCAATTAGAAACATCATGATTAAATTCTGACACAAAACCAAGTTGCCTTTTACAGAAATCGAGACAGAGGTGGAATATGAGTAAATGGTACAGTAAATAATGATGGAATTAAGTTAGTCGATTTACAGCACTTTAAAGTGAATAAACCATAATGGAAAGTGAGAAAAATTGGAATAGCGTAGCGAATATGGAGAAGGGAATCTCAGCTTATATCTCAACAGCTAAGCCTATCAAAATCTGAATTCAAATTCAAAAGGTAGGCATCCCAACAAAAACTCAAGTATAGTTATGGGACTTCAAATTCATATATTTTTCGAAGTATTTAACATCTCTTTTTCGATCGTTTTGTCTGAAGATTGCTAGATTTATGTATGTTTGGGGTTTAGATGACCATTTTTGGTTTTTATATCTAAATCCTTCTTTTCATAACCTATTTTGAATCTAATGGAATTGTGTCCTTATGAGTGATGTGGTCATAGGCTCATGGTTGTAATATATTAGGGCTGCTTATGTAAGGTCAATGGACACCTTGTTGATAAGAAGGTTACGGTGATAATTTAGGATTTTTCTGAATGCCATTTTGTTGATCGTGTTCATGATAAAAGATTCAAGAATGAAGATACATGAAGGGAAAAATATTTTAGAAGTGAAGGCCAATACAATTTGATAGAAGAAAAGTCCAGATTCAAAGAATGAAAATATGTCGACCGACGTGAAGACCAGCCGGGAGACCGACCGGGTGAAGAAGACCGGGTGCGAGGTTAGTGCCCTTAGCCGCACACCCACACGCTAGAGAAGAACCTGTGGTGCATTTCCTCAACGTCATTTTGCACAGCCACCGCCCTTACCCGCATGCCCATGCGCTCGAGACAAAGTACAAAGACAACTTTCAATACCATTTTGCACAGCCAATGAGTTTGTGCACACGCCCAATTGCTGGACTCTCAACCAGGTGCCTAAGCACCCACGCGCTCGCACGCTTGATGGCGACCAGTGCCGGTCTACTATTTTCTTGACTTTTTCTTGACCAAATCTTGTACTATAAATATCTCCTATCTTATCCTCCCTCACATCTCTTCTCTTGGCAAAAAATAGCTCTCTTAAAACCCTAGTTCTTCATTTTCTTTCATATTTTCCCTCTTTGTGTATGTTTGAATTTATCCATGGATGTTAGCTAAACCCTTAGTCTTGGGAGCAATTGATTAAGGTTTCCTTGCCCATGTCTTGAGAATCATTTCTATCTATTTAGTACTTTGTCTATTGTGCATTTACAAAGCTTTAATGTTGGTTGTTGCCATCATTTATGTGATTTGAAGTTTGATGATATGATATGCTTGTATGATACTCGTTAGATGTTGATGAAAGTAGCTAATTTCTTCTCTTTTGACATGGAATCCAAGAGCATGAGTTAGGGCTTCTAATTAGGTTTATGATGTTACAATTGCTAGATGCAAATGATGATGTTGAATCCTTTGTTATGTTTTGAAGGTAGCAAGTAGGAGAAGTTATTCAATGTTGCACATTCTTGGCTAATCTTAGTAAATTCATGAAGTGGTTCAATGATTAAACATGGTTTAGTGTTTATAAGTGTTACCAAACTTGTTGATTCTTCATACATAATGCTAGTATTGGGATATCTCTAGTCAGCACTCGACTAAAATCTTTAGTCGTTTCTCGACTAAAGGGGTCATTAATAAGGTTTTCAATGGATCTTGAATTCACTCTTGTAAACTACCATAAAAGAAGAATGGAAGATTTATCTTCACAATAAGTAGTCAGGGTAGTAAATAGGTCGTAGATTCAAGGATAGATAAGAGGCTTGGAAGTGGAAATCAATTGTGCCCAAGGTCCCATAATTTGTGTTTAAATCAACCTTTGTAGTTTGTTGCATGTTTATCTTGATTTGTTAGTTTATGATAGCTTCTTTGTCTTTTAATTTAGTAACTTAGAAAAATCAACCAACCCCCCCCCCCCATCTTTACTTGATTTTACACACACACTCACACACACACACACACACATATATATACATATTTATACACACACACACACATATATATATCCATGCTTTTATCCACCTTATATGCATGAACCCTTAGGAAAATCCCTCTTCTTCGTGGATGACCCTGATTTGCTATTATCTACTTAGTTGTATTTAGGAAGCACTTTAGGGTTATAAATTATACCTTTGAGAGGTACGACAAAGACCTATCATATAGCCAAGAAGCAAGCAACACTTTGCGAAGAAAACACATGTTACTCTAATGACAAACATGTTTTTATGAACAATAGCTCGTACACATTCAACAAATATGGTCATCGCTTCGCGTTACAATGACTCCATGGTTAGGGGGCTTGTGGTGTATACCTAGCCAACAAATTAGAGGTTGTTGGCCTTTAAGCCCAGCCCAAGACTAAGAAACGAGTAGGGTTAACCGGAGTTATGACCAATAGGCTCAACTACAAACCAAGAAAAGTGGAGTCATGTCTGAAAGACACGACCACGAATCGATAAATGCAGAACAACGATTCAAGGTTTAGCCACAAACCAAGATTGTAGGAACCACGATGCGAGATTTTAGGAACCACGATGCGAGATTGTAGGAACCACAATGCAACCCACGATCTTAGACAATGAAGATCTATAAATACAAGGAAAGCAACACCAACTCTAGTAAGCGAAACTAAATTGAGAAATACAATCTCTCTTAAGGAAGGAACTGACTTGATCATTGGAGGTTGAAATTTGGTTTTACCTAATTAATTCAATTATCACTACTGTGTTCCAACATAACCTATCTAACCAAGTATGCAATAAAGTAAAGCATAAAAGACACAAGACTTGGTTACGCAGTTCGGTGAAATCCACCTACATCTGCGGGGCCTGGCCCAGTTCAGAATGAATCCACTAATCAGAAAGATATAGTACAAAGTACACCATAAAATTATACTTATCTTATCTAACTATAACGTGAATCCTGCAAGCTCCCCTTGCTACCGATCCGCCTTGATCAGACTCCCTACGACCTCGAAACTCGTCGACGCTGGATCTCCTCCTCCCGAGGAATTAAGGCATATGATTCTGAACTTTGAACAGCAGGTTATGTATGTTGGAACACAGAATTCTGGCTCTTTGCAATTCTCGAAAGATAAAAAAATCTGTGCGCAGATTTTTTCTATTAAGTCTGTAAATAATGCAGCTGTGTTTGTCCTCTATATATAGTCCATGAGCAGATCTGAATTCTCCATGATTATCTTCATAATATTCCTATTCCAAATCTTCTTTTTGAAGCATATCCAAATCCCATAAATAAAGGAATTTTCCTTATCTCAATATCTCCATATATTCGATAATAACAACTCCATATTTATAGAGATTTTTCATAAATCAACTATGATTCCATACGCCTAATATATAGAAGAATATTAAGATTTCCATAAATCACAAATACCATAATATTCTGTCTTCTTTTTCCGTAAACATCTTGGTGTAAATATGCTTATCCGTATATTCCAACATACGAATATTGCACACATGAATATTGCATCTCCAATTCTGATACGCATGAAGTCCTGTACAAATGTAATTCATTCTCCACATAATATTCTGATTACAATCAAATCTATTGGAGATAAGAAGTACGAAATCTAATCCCTTTAAGTAAGGAACTAGAATATCTCATCCAACTCAAATACAACTTGGACTAGATGTATCCTTCTCAGATTCAGTCTTCAACCTTTCCTTATTGCACCAAAATTCCTTCTTTGATGTTGCAACTCAATAATACCATATTTGCATAATTTCCACAAATTGCCAACTAGATGAATCTAGACTTTACAATCTCCCCCTTTGGCATTTTGTGGACCAATCACCGTTTGGTATTTCATCACAAGAGCTTATGCAAATAAAGACATCAACCTTGAAAACCACTCTGGATGTTGAAACATAGAAATATAACGTCTCCCCCTGAATTCCGCATTCCTTCAACATCGAGGAATAAAAGCATGTTGGAACATCAACCCAACGGAGCCAATAAAGTCATCCAAGAAATCCAAAACATCTCCCCCTTGGGACCATAAACATGCCAAACGAAATAGACACAGAAAATCAAAATCTCCATTAAATGCAGCTCCCCCTGAAGCAAATATCTGGCCTATGTTGGAACATAGCCATAACAGAACCTTTAAACCTCTTCAGGCGCAGCTATCTGTGCCTCATATAATCTGGCATTTTCTACCTCCAAATCTACCATCTAAATGGATTGAGCTCTCAATTTCACACCATTATATCACTCAAAATCTGGATCAATGTTGCCTCCCATAGAATTCTTCTACAATCTTTCAGTTGTACTCCTTGTAGATTGAGGTAGCAGTCTTGAGACCCAAATAGTCCAGGTAAGCTGTAAATTCACACTCCTCATATACACCCAGATCAGTTGTCCTTTCGGCTAAAATTATATCTCTCATGGCAGTTTGATCAGAAGTGCCTTCAATAATCTGCTCACCTTATGTTGGAACATCATTCACTGATGTTTGAACATAACAGCTCTCAGCTTCACCCGCTTTCTCTATGTTGGAACATAAGATCCTTTCATTGCTTCAGAATCAACATATCACCTACTCAGCTTCCTTCACTTCATCAGTACTTTCTCCTCCTATCTGGTGTTGGAACATAGACTTGTTCACCATCCAGATCATAATCTTCTCCTGCCACAATTACTGATGTTTGAACATCTCAATCTCTAATCCATGTCTACATCTTCTCAACCTGTCTCCATACTCTATGTTGGAACATGACCAGCATCAATGTCTTCCAACTCCTCATCATCATAAACATGAATACCAGGAAGAACCATTTTTCTAATATATTTGACCATCATTTTTTCACCTTTTTCTTCTTTCTATTTTTTTGTGTTTTTCTAATTTTGTGTACACAAAATAAATAAACAAAACTTCTACAACTAAATAACAGCTTTAAAGAAATACCTCAAATCTGACAAACACCTAAGTGTTGTCTGAGGAGCTCAACCGTAGCAGTGTCCAACGGCTTTGTGAAAATATCCGCAAATGTTGGAACATAGACTACCACAACTTTCCTCTCAACCCGAATTATCATTTTGCCTTCATTCAAGTGAAATTTCTTAAGATCATCCTGAAATCTTACAAATGCTACCACCATACTCATCTTTAATTTAGCTTGCATCAAAGTCACAAAATCTTGTACCAAGGATGGTGAAGTAAACCCAAAGATTATATCATCAATATAGATTTGGGCAATCAGTGTATTTGATGATTCTCGAAAAACAAGCAAGGTGCGATCTTCTCCCCCTCGACGAGAACCTTTCTGAATAGGAAAGGTAGTGAGTCGCTTATACCACGCTCGTGGTGCTTGTTTTGATCCATACAAAGCCTTCTTGAGTCGATGATATACTTCCTCATTAACCACACCATGTAGGGGAGCACTCTTGACAACTTTTTGGTACATCATAAAATTCATATGCACACCATAACAAGGAGAATGCGAATAGATTCTAACCTGGAAACTGATGCAAATGTCCCATCAAAATTAACTCCTTCATCCTGAGTGTGGTCTCGAGCAACTAATTTTGCTTTATTATCACTGGGTTCGATAAGGGAGAGAACCCATTGTAGACCAGCAAGTTCCCTATAATTAATTTGAGGGATCGATCGAGTCCTTCTTCTGCTTGATTCAACCTGCACTAATGTTGGAACATGGGAGAGTTCTGGAGAGGATGATGTTCCAACATTGTTGAAGATATAAGCATCACCAGCTTCATCTTTAAGATCTATCTCATCTGATGTTCCAATATCGTTACGTCCCTGATCTGAGAAATCAACCGATGTTGGAACATGGTCAGCCGTATGATCTACTTCATCACATTTGACACCGTAGCAGTTCACTTCTTATTCCAATAAGTAACATTTGTCTGATGACCGAATACCAGTAAGCACTTTGTTGTTGCCATGTTTCACTATGCACTTTTCCTTATGGAATTCCACGGTCATATTATCATCACATAGCTGGCTGATACTTAGGAGATTAGATTTTAGGTCTTCCACCAACAAAACACCAGTGAATGCGGGGAATCTTTCAATATGCAGTTCACCTTTTCCAACCACTCGACACTTCTTTCCATCGCCAAATGTAACAAAACCACCATCATATGGCTGGATGTTTGTTAGTAATTCCCGAGTTCCAGTCATGTGGCCAGAGCAACCATTATCAAAGTACCACGAGTCTCTAGAATCTGCAATAGGAGATGTATGAGCAAAAAGGCAAATACTTGTGCATTTAACAACCCATACCTTTTTGACCATTTTTTATCGCTAGATATCGTCTATGTTGGAACATACTGAGAGTTGTCGCCCTGTCATAATATCTTTGAGCAATTTTTGGCATTGTTCCTCTGTATGACCTTGATACATGCAGTAGCTACAGATGAGAGGTTTCCTTTGATGAGTCTTGATAAACTTTATTTTTACCTCTTGAATCTTTGACTTGAGATTGACCTTGCTACCTGATAAATTGTCAAACCCAATTCCATGTCGATCTCCAAAGTTTTTTTCCCATGATCAGAATGTCATCAAGTTTCACCATTCCAGTGTTTAGCTTGGTAATAGCTGCTTCGGCCATCTCAGCTCTCTTAGTTGTTGAGCTTAGATTCAAATTTAACTCTTCAATCTCTCTTCTGAGTTCACCAACTAAAACTCGCAACTCCTTCTCCTTCTCGCCCAGATGATTTTTCTCTTCCTTCAACACTCTATTTGTATCAAAAACTTGAAGCCACATGGCATACATCTACTCATATGTACTATAGATATCTTCATCACTCATAACTAGTCCGTCATTATCACTGGACGTGCCATCAGAACCTATGTTGGAACATACAACTTTGTCTTTCTCTGACATGTTGGAACATACCTCATCTAATCCACCATGAAATTTTGCTCTAAATGCCACATAATTGCTTATAAGTTTCTCTTCGTCTTCTCCATCATCTTCACTCCATGAGGTGTTGTATGATTTTCCTTGCTTCTTTAGGGTATTAGCACATTCAGCCTGGATGTGGTCGTATCCTCCACATTCTCGACATTGAATTCTTTCAAACTGCCTTCCTTTACCACTTTGGTTTCTAGAGAATTGTTGACTTCCTTGTTCCATCCGAGTTCCACGATTACCAAAATCTTGAGGATGAGTTTTATTCCCTTCAGATCTTTCCTGTGAATTCTTGTTTACCACCTTCTTCAGCATTCTTGAGAAATTCTTGGTGATAGGAGCAAGTTCTTCAATTCCACCATCACAATCAGATTCATAGATGACCCTTGATGTAGAGGATTTGAAAGCCAACTCCTTCTGTACTTTCTTTGCAGGTTGTTGCATTGTTATCTCATAGGTATGTAGTGATCCCATTAGTTTATCTAAGGTCATGGTAGCTACATCTCTTGCTTCTTCTATTGCTGCTACTTTCATAGCAAATATTTTAGGAAGAGATCTCAAGACCTTTTTCACCAATTTTTCTTCCTTGTAAACTTTCCCAAGTTGATACGCCATATTGGAGATGTCTCTGAGTTTCCCATTGAATATAGAAATAGTATCATCCTCCTCCATCTTCAGTTCCTCAAACTTTGTAGCCAACATTTGCAGTTTGGATTCACGTACACGACTTGTCCCCTCATGTACATTTTGTAGGATATCCCATGCTTTCTTTGCTTGTTGGCACGTAGAGATGAGTTTGAACTGATCTTCATCTACTGCAGTAAATATGTCATTTAATGCTCTGGAGTTCGCCAAGCTTCCCATTCTTCCAGCTGGTGTCCACGACTCTTTAAGCTTAGATTCTCCTCCTTCAGAACTTCCAACAACAGGGGGTTTCCATTCTGTTTCAACAAAATACCAAGCCAATTCATCCAGCGAATTTATGAACACCCGCATGCGAGCCTTCTAGTAGTTGGAATTTGTTTCTTATAGCAGTGGTGGCCGAGACACAGAATCTCCTTCTCTGGTCGCCATTGGTAAAATCAGATCTCACTTTCCTTGACACAACCAAGGGAATAATAAGTGACCAAGCTTTGGTTTTACCTAATTAATTCAATTATCACTACTGTGTTCCAACATAACCTATCTAACCAAGTATGCAATAAAGTAAAGCATAAAAGACACAAGACTTGGTTACGCAGTTCGGTGAAATCCACCTACATCTGCGGGGCCTGGCCCAGTTCAGAATCAAATCCACTAATCAGAAAGATACAGTACAAAGTACACCATACAATTATACTTATCTTATCTAACTATAACGTGAATCCTGCAAGCTCCCCTTGCTACCGAACCGCCTTGATCAGACTCCCTACGACCTCGAAACTCGTCGACGCTGGATCTCCTCTCCCGAGGAATTAAGGCATATGATTCTGAACTTTGAACAGCAGGTTATGTATGTTGGAACATATTATTCTAGCTCTTTGCAATTCTCGAAAGATAAAAAATTCGTGCGCAGATGTTTTCTATTAAGTCCGTAAATAATGAAGCCGTGTTTGTCCTCTATATATAGTCCATGAGCAGATTTGAATTCTCCATGATAATCTCCATAATATTCCTATTCTAAATCTTCTTCTTGAAGCATATCCAAATCCCATAAATAAAGGGATTTTCCTTATCTCAATATCTATATATATTCGATAATAACAACTCCATATTTATAGAGATTTTCAATAAATCAACTATGGTTCCATACGCCTAATATATAGAAGAATATTCAGATTTCTATAAATCACAAATACCATAATATTATGTCTTCTTTTTCCGTAAACATCTTAGTGTAAATATGCTTATCCGTATATTCCAACATACGAATATTGCACACATGAATATTGCATCTCCAATTCTGATACGCATAAAGTCCTGTACAAATGTAATTCATTCTCCACATAATATTCTGATTACAATCAAATCTATTGGAGATAAGAATTACCAAATATAATCCCTTTAAGTAAGGAACTAGAATATCTCATCTAACTCAAATACAACTTGGACTAGATGTATCCTTCTCGGATTCAGTGTTCAACATTTCCTTATTGCACCAAAATTCCTTCTTTGATGTTGCAACTCAATAATACCATATTTGCATAATTTTCACAAATTGCCAACTAGATAAATCTAGACTTTATGAAGGTCTTTTCCAGAATCACTTCCAGGACCTTTCTTGCAAGTTTACAATAACCACGTGGTAAAGATCAACCATTTGGCCTGACTTTAAGTATCACATCATTAATCAATATGTTTTCTACTTGGATTATAGTGTTATGCATTGTCACTGGTCCCACGACTAGTGATATTTTCCATGCCTCTAAGATTTGATTTTGTTCAGGTAAAGACCAGGTTAGTTTAGACCATAGGAATTCTCCCATTTGCACTTTTCACCAAAGCTCAAAAGAGAGATTATATGATATTGTTAATGCATTTAAGGCCCAAGCCATTCTCAGACTAAGGAAAACACATATTTCTCTCGGATTTCCAGCGTTTTTTTTGGATCCTGTATGTGTGTTACTCCACTGGAAGTTTGAGGATAGTGATTCAATTTGGTGAATCACATGGTTTGTATGGGCTGACACACACCATATGTGAATGCGGATTGAGATTAGGGTATGCTTGATTAGTATTATCCTACCTACATGTGTGAGCCATCTATTATTCCAACTTTCTATTCCAGCATTGATTTTAGAGTCAAGTGCTAAAACGTTCCTAATTTTAAGCTGAAAGTGCCAATATAATCCTGTAAAATGAGAAAGTGTCAAAATAACCCTAAATTTATTATGTATGTACCAATCTAACCTTGGGCGCCATTGACTTCAATTGTCAACGGGAGATTTTGCTAGAATTCAAGGAAATGACAATTTTACCTTGGGATTAGAAGGGGTAAAATGGGAAATTTAGCTTATAAGGTGGGGGTATTTTTGTCACGTTAGGCCCATCAACACCCAAATTGATTAGTCAATGCCGGAATAGTGACAAAAGATTATAACAGCACGTTTTTTTCATAAAGATAGGATTATTTTGATATTTTTTTTTATTTTACAGGGTTATATTGACACTTTTATCCTAAAGTTGAGATTAGAAGTGTAAAAATCTCTTGATTTATCCAAGGTTTCTTGGAAGTGTGAGTTTAATTTCCTTCCATTGTAAATAGGGATTGTTAAGTATTTCAAAGGAAAAGAATCATTCTCCATCATTGTTAAGTTATCTCTTTGTCACGTGACTTGTTTTCTTTCCACATAGAATGCACTCTTTGTGTAGTTAATTTTTTTCCCAGAAGCTCATTCATAGTGTTTTAGGAATTTAACAAGATTTAAGCATGGATTTTTGTGTTCCTTTTTAAAATATGTTTGTGTCATCTTCATATGAAATATGTGTAAGCTTGAAAGATATTGAAGGAACACTGAATATGTGGATTAGTTTTTCATCAAACATTTCTTTCAATCCCTTATTCACCAACTCATACCTCCTAAGTCTAAATTTAGCAAAATTTTATTTAACCGAAAGATTACATGAAGAGAATTACTTTTGGAAACAAAAGTCTAGAAAAAAAAAGTTAAATAAAGGAGATAGATACACCAATTTTTTTCGTAATATTGTGAATGAAAAACACACTAGATTGAGGATAAATAAGATAATGGACTGATATCTAATCGACTCTGATTATGATGATTTAAGCATGACTTTTTTGTTCCTTCTAAAAATATGACTGTGTCATATGGTTATGAAAGATGTGTAATATTGAAAGAGTTAGAAGGCACACTAAATATGTGGATTAATTTATCATCAAACATTGATTTCAATCCCCTATTCAACAACTCAATTATGAAGTTAAAAAGGATAGAAGACAATAGGTCTCCTTGTTTGAGCTCTTTGGATGCTTTAAAGTATCCATAGGGAGTCCCATTAATGAGACTAGAAAAATATGCAACATGTATGCTACTCATTATTATTTTTATAAAATGGCCATGGAAACCATATTTGAGTAATAAAGAGTTGAGCATAAGTCATGCCACTCTCTTAAATGCCTTTGACATGTCTTGTTTAACAATTATATTAAGTGATTGATATAGTTTGTCAAACATCTTTACTACCTCTTGCATTACTAATACGTTATATGAGATCTCTCTGCCTTTGTTAAAGTCATATTATTCCTCATATATACATATTTGCAATAGGGGTTGTAATCTATCAACAAATATCTTTGAAAAGATCTTGTTGGTGAATTGACAAGCTTATTGGTCTATAATCAGAGCATGGGGTTGGAGTTTTGATTTTAGGTTTAATGGTTATTAAGGTGCTAGAGAAGGCTTTTGGTTAGGAGATTCCAAACATGAATTCCTTTACAAAACACAACAAGTCATCCTTGATAACATCCCATGCCCATCTGGGCCTGCCTAATTGTTTATTGGAACCAAATTTTCCGACAAGATTTCGGTGGGCTCCAACAACCGTTTGTGCTGGAATAAGGGAGTGTTGGCTTTGTCTCTGCGAATACTATATTATAGTAACTCACACGTTAAATTTGGTTTCCGCTTGAATGAAAAATGAGGGCTCAAAATTGATTACTTAAAGAGCAATATTTTGGGTTTGTGGAAAATACCATATTGGAAATGGAAAGGAAATATGGCTAGTATAAAGGCTTGTATGAAGACACTAGGAATATCAACTAGTAGTTTAGGAGACCTTGACTCAAGACCACACGTGTGCGATTCAAGTCGGTTTGGGCCTCGGGTTCTCTTGAAATTGATTCCATTGTGCAAAACCACACATGGGAGTTAACGGATTTTCCATCAGGTTTAAAAGCTCTGGAGAGAAAGTTGATTTTCAAAAGAAAATACAAAATAGATGGCTCAATAGAGAAGTAAAAGGCTAGGCTTGTGGTGCAAGAATTTAGGCAAAAGTGGGCTTGGATTTCTATGACACCTATTCTACGGTTATGAGAATAACTTCAATTAGAATGCTAATAGCAACTGTGGCTATATGCAATTTATAAATACATCAAATGGATATAAAAATAGTTTTTTCTAAATTGAGGGCTTGAAGAGGAAGTTTATATCAAACAACATGAGGGTTATGTTATCCCTTGACAAGAACGCAAAGTGTGTAGACTTGTGAAACTCCTATATGGGTTAAAACAAGCACCTAAACAATGGCACAAAAAAAATTTGAGAATGTAATAATGTCAAATAGTTTCAAAACAAACGAATGTGACAAGTGCATCTATGTCAAAAACACTCCAAATGGATACATTTTGTTGCACCTATATGTGGATGTCATGCTCATTATAGGTAGGAATAAAGAAATGATCAAACACACCAAGAGTTTTCTTAAAGGAAAGTTTGACATGAAATACTTTGGACTAGCAGATGTGATCTTAGGGATAAAAATATATAGACACTCTGAAGATATATTTTTGTCAAAAGAACATTACACTAAGAAAGTACTTGAAAGATTCAAGAATTATTCAAGTGGGATAGCTAAAAAGTCCTGAGGACCTTCATCTCAAGATTATGAAAAACTCAGGCAATGGGATATTACAATTGGAATATGCCTGAGTGATTGGGAGTCTTATGTATCTGACAAATTGTACAAGATGCAATTTAGCACACGTTAACGTATTGAGTCACTATACAAGCAATCCAGGACATAGTCACTGGAAAGGGATAACTAGAGTCTTGAACTATTTGAGACTTACTCAAAGTTATGGGTTGCACTATGGCAATATCCAGCTGTTCTAGAAGGTTATAGTGATGATAACTGGATATTAGATTTTAAAAAGAAGTCAAAATCTACAAGTGGGTATGTATTTACGCTTGGTGGTGCAGCCGTATCATGGAAATCCTTGAAAATAAATGTTTTTTTCCAGATCCACAATGGAATTTGAGTTCATTGCTTTAGAAAAAGCAGCTGAAGAAGGAGAATGGCTTTGGAACTTTATGGAGGATAACAACTGGTGCCAACATTAAGTTTACAAAGTGATAGTTAATCGGATATACTTTGGGCGTTGAGTTTCATATACAATGGTAAATCTCGTCACATAAGAAGACGACATAAAACCATAAGACAATTGATCTCAATAGGTGTGATCAAAATAGATTACATAAAATCAGTGACAACCTAGCAAATCCATTTACTAAAGGTCTGTCACGAGATCAAGTTGTTAAATCATCTAGAGGAATAGGTTTAAAGCCTATGACTACATAGGATGCTTGATGGTAACCCTGCCTAAGTGATTGGAGATCCGAACAAATAGTTTCAAGGGGAAAACAAAATCAAGTTGAATCAATGAAAGCACTTTGAGATTTCAATCTCTTCCCAGTTCCTATGATTTCATCATCTTCCCAATTCCCACATGTGCAAGTTAAGGTTAAGCTTGGTTTTTAATGATTCCATAGCTTTGAAATAAAGTGGGGTATGAAAGGATACCCTTTATGGTCAATCACCTTGTGAGTGTGAAATCGGGCCATTTCTAGGAGAATTAAGAAAGGCTTAATTCTCCAAGTTCACTCATGAATAACCAGGGATGTTCAAGGCCAAAATGAACAATGTCAGAGAACCTAGTTCTATGAGAATATGAAACTGTGTGATAGTCAATGTCTAGATTTACACAAAATCCCGGGTGGTTCAAGACATTATGTTCACTACCTAGTCGAGTAAATCCGATAACCATTCACTATAGGTGGTTCAAGGCTGAGAAACGCTACCTTTCCCAATACAGTGATTCATCACTCTTACTCGTAAAAGTCTATCTGTCTAGAACACACATGTGCAATAGGATTCATTTCTATTCATTAGGGGGATTGTTGGAACCAAATTTTCCTAGAAAGATTTTGGTGGGCTCCGGCCACCATTTGTGCTGGAGTAAGGGAGCATTGGCTTCGTCTCTGTGAGTACTATATTGCAATATACTCATACGTTAAATTTGGGCTCAAAATTTGTTTGAATGAGAAATGAGGGCTCAAAATCGATTACTTAAAGAGTAATAGTTTGGGTTTGTGGAATATACCACATTAGAAATGGGAAGGAAATATGGCTAGTATAAAGTGTAGTATGAAAACACTAGGAATATCAAGTAGTAGTTTAGAAGACCTTGACTAAAGACCACACACGCGCAGTTTGGTTTAGGTCGGGTCAGGTCGGGCTCGGGCCTTGGGTTCCCGGGAATGTTTGGTTTGGGTAGTTCATTTTGAAATTTGATTTTTGAATCGAAAACCATCCTAATTGCAGAGGCATAAAACGCTCTCCTTGTCTTCCTTCCTTTTCATTGTAGGGTGTGGATTTCTCTCTTCAGAATTGACGAGGCGTGGATTTCTCCACGATTACCTCCTAGCCGTTATTGCACCTTTGCCTATAAAAGTCTATCTCTAGCCTCATTCTAACATACACCAATAATATAATTCTCCTCTCCTCTCCTTCCTTTGTTTTTCGTGATCTTCACGTTTTTCATTCTTTGTGCGTTTGAGAGTAAGGCACTAAATTGGTTGGACAATTTTTTATGTTAGGTTCTACAGAGCAGAAAGTGTAGCAGTTGTATCCTGGGATTTGGAACGCCATCAACCGTCACACACTACGAGGCATTTTTAGAACTAAGGAATGACAATTTAACCTTCATAGCTCATCGGACTAGTGTCGGGCCACCACTAGCTAGTGCCGGACCACCGCTAGACCGCTGTCGGACCACCGTCGAACCACGACCAAAATAGGTAGGGTTATATCAGCAAATTATGAAAATTGATTGGATTATATCATCACATTCCTAAAACTTTTAGGGTTATATCAGCACATTCCTCAAACTTATAGGATTATATCAGCACATATTATAAAAGTTAAGTGTGTGGTACTCGACTGGCCTTAACAAGCGACCACATCATCATATACACCATTATCACATCATAGCAATATCTTATATACCATAAAATTTATCATTATGACACCATCATTCATATTAAACACCATTATCACATATCATAGCATCATTTCAAAACTTATCAACATTAAAAACCCCAGGTCAAAGAACACGGTAAAATAACAACCACACACAACACCAAAGGTCATCCAATTATCAATCCAGACTAAAAATAACAAAATAAACAAAATATCATTAAAACCCCTATATTCTATAGTGTGTGCTATTATAACCCTACACTTTTACGGCCAACTTGATGAGAGAAGGCTTTCTTGACTGTTCATTGGTATGTGGCCCCAAGTATGGAATTTTGATGTAACAAAATGCTCCGAAACTTGTTATGAATATCCCCTTCTTCGTGTCTCTAAGGTTCATTAGTATCTGGTGATATTGCTTATATGAATCTAGAAAGGCCATGACTTCGTATTCCAAAATTGATTTGACCAAATGATCAATTTTCACCAAGAAACTCACAGCACCATTATGAAACCTCATGCTAGTCATGTAAAAGTCATACTGATCGTGATGGTTGTACGAATATTCTGAGCGCATATGTCATGTTCACATTCTCTCGATCGTGGGCTGAGTTGTAACCACTTGCGTAATTCGTAATAATGGCTAGATGTTTCTATAAGTGGAGAACTTCAAACACATGGCATGATATTCTCAATTGGTATTCGCTCTTAGGCATTCAAACACTTTACTGACCTCACTAAGTTGCCCCTGCGTGGTCTGGGCCCCATGTTTGGGTCATATGTACCAAAAATAAAACATATACTACTAAAAGGTTGTTTTGAGGCCTGAAACGATCCCGGATGCCCCCAAAGGCCCATATATCACAAAAAGTGTGTTGCATTTGTTGGCCTGTTTCCCTTTATGAAAAGGTATCAGAATAGTTATTCATACATCAAACTCCAGATCTACGCTGAAATTGCTAAATCATTGTGACAATTGAGTCTTTCCTCGGCTCCTACATCAGTGTATCATGTTATATTAATCAATTTTGATTAAAACAAGGACCTTGTAAGATACTTTTTTCCTATAATCTTTAAAATAAAAGTTTTTTTAAACTCAAAATTTGAAATCCGGAACTCAAATTTGCATTTGAAGTCAGAACGCATAATGACGTATTGTTCTCTTGAAAATATCAAAATTAGATCTATATGAGATCCTATAAATCTCTCGAGATCAGATTGTCTGTTCAGAGTCAATTGTGCCTACTTTTTCTATTCATTTCAAAATGATGTTTATGGAAAAATTGCACTCCCTCTGTCCCATGGAAATTTGCACATTTTCCTTTTCCGCCCGTGCCAGACAAATCTGCACGCTTTCTAATTTAAGAAAGAATTGATTAATAAAAGACATATATAGCCCTTTTATAAAACTTATATTTGTAATAGCCTTCACTAAATTTGGGTTAAGGCCCAATTAATTCATTCCTTTTTCAATTACAAATTCACTAACCCATCTATTTTTATCACAAACCCAATAATCCAACGGTTGTGGCCATTTTTCATCACCAAACCATTAACTCTATTTATAAAACCATAATACAACATGTCACATCCCTCTCATTCCTCCACCTATCAAAATTATTCAACAAATCCTTCGACCAATTTGAACAACAAATCCTTTTTATTTCTATTTCTCTTTCAACAAATTTCATTGGGACGGAGGGAGTGATTTTTTTCATTCCCACAATCAACTTATCATCTTCCTCACCTTCATCATTCCCCATGGCCCTCTCTTTTGATTAATTCAAATCAAAATCTTTCCTCACCTTCATCCTTCCCTGTCGTCTTCTCTGGCGAGATTAACCCAAAATGGTGCATCTTCAACAATATCATGTTAGGTTAAAGAAATCCAGCCATTAATTTTCTAAATATAAAGATTTACACTTTTTCTAACAAATTCTCCATGGTCTATGTCCACAAAGGGGTAGGGAAAAGCTTAAATCTCCCTCTTTCTTTGGACTTTGAGCGATGAAATGTAGCCAAGAGAAGCTGTACAAATGTATGTCCCGAGCCTTCTCCTTAATTTCTTGTCTAATGACAATTGAAAAAGAAATTCATAGATCTTTTGGCCCTATTTCTTGATTTCTTTTCTATTTTTTATTTTCCTTCATATGTTTTGCGCTGCCACCACCCTCCAATTTATCTCTTGCAAAACATTTTTCCCTCATCTCCGCCGTTTATTTCTCAAAACCAAAGAGAGCTTTAATTTAAATTTTATTCTATCCCAATCTTCAATCAAACAATGTCGTTTTGTGTATGGACATAATAGAAATATTAGACACTAAACAGAAGATTTGATTTCAACGAATTCCTCCACTTTAAAGGTATGCTTGTAATTAATCATTTATTTGATTGTATACTATTTTTCATCTAGTTTGATTTATAATTGTTCTATATTTTGAATACTAAACCTATATTTTGAGTACTAAAAAGGCTTTATATGTAAGTATATAAATTAAAAATATAAATAACGATATGTTTACACAAGTAAACTCTTAATTAACTAAGAGAATGAGGGAATTTTTTAAATAAAATATCATGAACTCGAATATAAGAACTGAAGAACCATACCATTTGAAAAGAATATTTATTTAGTTGAGTTGGACCCCCCACCACCACCACCGATTTAGGAGGTCTAGTAGTAGTTCAATGATCTGTATTAATGGTTTTTCTTTTATTACACAAGTTCAGTTGAGTTGGACCACTCACCACCACTACCACCAATTTGGGAGGTCCAATAGTAGTTCAATAATCTTTGTTAATGTTTTTCCTTTTATCATACAAGTTAAAATGGATATACAAAGAAAAAAAAAGAAAACTTTGGCCGAAAAACAATCTAGTCCTTCAGTGGCTTAGAACCTTCATCACTGTTACCATCACCGCCACCGCATCCATACAGGCGTTAGAATGACATGATATAGTACATCCAACCGATTATTGGCAAACTCGTTTCTCTCCTGTTGTAGACTAGTGAAGTCTCACGAAGTAGAAATTAGGCACGCCAATGAATTTGTGAATTTGTGTGCACCGCTGCTTTTAGTGCTCTCTTGTTTGACATTATGGGATGGAAGTGAAAAATATACTATTTTTTATTTATTAATTATTAATTTAAATGCATTTAGATTGTTTGTTGTTCATTATTCGACACCCTTTGGTAAAGTAACATTATTAGATATCTGGCCTTGAACAAATGATGTCATATTATGCAGAACATCTTATGCTCCTTTTCTTTTTCCTTGTGTAATCATCTATCTGAGATAGCATATGGTATAGTAATTTTCAGATATTTGTAAAAGGTCAGGAGTCTCGAGAAATAGGTGCAAGCAAGGTCTGATAGCGTTAAAGCATTTGAAATGGAGGATGTTATAAACGCTGATGATGATGATGAGTTGAACTTATTTGGTAATACTCCATTCGTTTCATTATTAATGACATGTACTTTTTTCAAGTCAAACTTGGTAAACTTTGACCCTAAGTGCACTACAAATAGAAAAGTTCATCCAAGGGGCAGTCATCTTTTTGCTTTCAAATCAATGGAATGGAATCCACTCTGCCTTACTTTGTTGCACCAGGTTGGCTGGTGTCTGGGATGACTTGCGGACTTCTTCCACTGGACTCAAACATGACTTCCACAGAGATTCTTAGCTTCAACCCTGTAATATCATGAGATTATGATCAAGCCATCTTCCGGTCAAATGATCCCCATAACTTTTTCTATTTCGACTAACGAAACACAGAGAAACTTTTGGCTCTGTCTACTTTTCTTTCTATTTTTTTCTTTCAGCTGTTTTCCACGGACATACTGGAGTTTCGTTTTCTCGACTCGCCGATCGGTTTATGGAAAACATCAGAATGATATATATAGAAAGTAATTTTCTCTAGATTAGCTTAACTTTAGGCTACTTCAGGTAGCAACATTTTTTTCATAGCAATTTTTTATGCTTCATGAGCTATTGATTGCTCTAGGATCATCATAAGGATGACTCTTTTGTACACATGTATAATCTTTCAGGCAATTTTGCCATTTCCATGGTTAGGGGAGCCTATAAATATCCCCCCATCCTCGGATGGTTTAACTTAAAAAAAAAAGAAAAGACCCTAAATATAAAATTACTATATTTACAATAAAAATATCATGTAAGGTATTATTGAATTCACATTAACATCTATTTTCTAAATATTAATTATTATGTGGAATTGTTGTATGTAGCTAGAATCATTGATTGTCAACATGATTATTGAACACTATGAAAAAGTAAACTTGCCTATACTCGTGGGACGAAGAGAATTATTCCTTGGCATTGGGTATTAGGGCATCATGTGACCCAATGGGACTATGGGAGTAAGGCGTCATCCATTCTATGTCCCTTCTTTTGAGTTGGTGATTGACCCAATATCTCCTTTTTTCAGGCTACATTTTATTTTTAAAGTCATTACTCATTTGTTGATTAGTGGCCTTTTGTGCTTCATTTTACCTGAGCTCAAAGCTCTTGAACATGATATCTCTTACGTCGGAGCTTTGATAACTGGTGTTAGTGGTTTTACGGAAGAGAAAATTAACAAATCATTGAAGGATATTCACTGAAACTGAAATTTTAAAAATATAAACGTGATCTAATAAGATTTCAAACATTTTGTTTTTATAAATGTCTTGTTCAGGTTTTAAAGAAAAAATGAATTAGAATTTTTTTAAAAATAGTATAAAATGAACGCTATCAACTTATTACCTTTTTAATATGCAATTAGATTTTTTATATATCTAAATGCAATTAGATTTGACTTCCATGGGTAAATAATAGATTTAAACTATTTTTGAAAATAAAAATAAATATTTACAAATATTAGTATGATATAAAGCGTTTGATAAAAAAAGGAATTATTTCTTATTTTGAAATCCTCTACAGTTTTGTTCTGTACAATATATGAATAATCACCGGATAGACATATGAATTCGATTTATTCCGCTCTATCTGGTCTTTTTTCCAGTAGCATAAGCATTTTCAATTTACATCATTACATTTAAATACTCTTCAGTTTGTCACCTAGCATAATAAAATTGGGAAAATATATTGCATTTTCTTAGAGAGTAATTCTTGAGTTGATCAAATATCGAATATCGCAAAACCATAAAAAAATCTTACATTGTAGTAAATTAATTACCAAAATGAATGATATTTTAATTAATTTTTATGTTTAATTAAAAGATTTCATTACTATTCTATTATGATTGTGACTAAGAGTAAGATTAAATATTTTGTTCTCAAATAAAATTTGGTTGATTTTGTTTAGTGTAATTTTTTCATAAATTATTTTTGACCAGTAAAGTTTAAAATTTTAATAAGAAAACCTGGAATTTACATGTTCACTATTGATGCTAATTTTAATAGTATAGTTTTTGAATCCAAATCCCTAATAATAATAATAAAATTAAATGTTCAAAATCTCATAATCCAAAAAAAAAGTGAAACTACCAAATTCTAAATTTAAATTGAATCCTATTCCAAACTTTAAAATAATCATCCAAACTGCAATACTTAAATCACTATGAGTTTTTTCCTCTCAGTATCCTAATAAAAAGTTTCAATAGAAATTGGGCTTGGCTGCCCATGTTGTCGAATTGTGCTAGTTATGAAATGGCTTGACACGTGTTTTGAGGCTAAGGGACACATGTAAAGAATTATAGGAGAATTCATACTTCAAAATCTCACCTCAACATTTTTTCTCCTTCATTCCCCCAAATTTCTTTTCCCCCGTACTGATACATTCAGTGCTTTATTTAGTTTATTCCAATTACTTTTAGATTCTATAATTTTACCTACTTAATTCCCATTTGGTGTTAATAAATTCTGCAGGCCTTCTACATCAATTCAATTTAAAGGGGAAAGATAATAGGAGACACAAACAAGGAGCTCTTTTTCTTGGGGGGAATCATAATTAAGGATCACAAAGGTAGTTGCTTCACATCTTCGAATGCATAAGATTTTATTTTCAAGATAGATTTTTCTTGTTTGTTTATGTTTTCACCTTTAGTAGTGTTGTGTGGATTAGGGCTTTCTGTAGTGCGTTGAAACCTGATTTTGTGTGAGTTTTGTATGTTATTCTTTCGGATCTATCGTTAGGTTTTTGAGATGAAGCATCATACTTGTGATTTTTGGGGTTTGAGGTTCTTTATTAGATTAAGTGGAATTACATATGAAATTGATTTTTTTTTGTTAATCCATGACTATATTATGTAACCACTTCGATGGTTGTTTGGTTGATAGAAAATGAGAATTATAGTGAGGAGAAAGCATTTAAAGATGATGAAAATTGGATATTTCTTGGTTTTTCAATATTTTCTCATTTATTAGTAATGTGTGAATTAGGCTTTTAAATGTGATTATATCCCTGTAGTTGATGAGTTTTCTGTAGGGAGTTGAAACCAAGTTTTGTTAATTGAAATTAATACTTTGAGTTTTTTTTTGTTTGATCCAGTTAGTATTTTGAGATAAAGCATCCTACATATGATTATTGGGGTTTGAAGTTCTTTATTAGATTAAGTGGACTTCTCCTGGTAATTGTTTATGTTTACTTCCTTACTGCAATGTGTGACTGCTCCGCTATTTTTTGGCTGATTAAAAAGAAAATTGGAGTGAAAAAAATGCCTTTAAAGACAATTAGAAGTAGGTTTTTCTTGTTTCTAGTTATGTTTTCTTATTTAGTTATGGTGAGCGAGTTATGCTTTTATTTATTATTATTTCTTTGTAGCTGGTGGGTTTTCTAAATTGAAACTTAGTTTTGTGAATGGAAGTTAATATTATGTTGGTTTTGTTTGTTTGATCGGTTAGTTTTTGTGGTTAGGCTTTTGAGATAAAGCATCTTACTTGTGATTTTTGGGATTTGAGGTTCTTTATTAGATTAAGTGGACTTATTTTTGCAATTGCTATTTTTAGTTTGATCCATGAGTGTATTTTGTAACTAATATGCTGGCTTTTTGGTTGATTAAAATGAGAAGTGGAGTGAAAAGAAAGCCTTTAAAAATGATGAGAAGTGGATTTTTCTTTTTTTTAATGTTATGTTTTCTGATTGAGTAGTGGTGTGTGAACTAGAATATGGATAATATTCATTGAACATCCAGTGTATTGAAATTTAGAAGATATAACCACACTCTACAAGATTTGCAAAACTTTTAATTTGATAAATGTCGCGTTCAGTATTTTTCAATAAAAAGTGAATTGGGATTTAAATTTTTTGGAAATTAGTATAAATGAATGTTCTAAACTTATTACCTTTTTAATATGCAATAGTTTTTTTTATATAAATGCAGTTATGTTTGACATCCATAATTAATTAAGAGCTTTTAACTATTTTTGTAAATAAAAAGAAATATAAAAATATTATTAAAATATAAAATACTTAATAAAAAGGTAATTATTTATTATTTTTAAATCCCCTACAATTTTTTTCATACGGCGAATGGATATTCACTGGATGAACATATGAATTCGGTTTATTCAGTTATATCAAATAGTTTTTTAGTATATAAGCATTATCAATTCACATAATTACATTTAAATACTTTCCATTTTTTATCTAACGTAGTAAATAAAGTAGTTGAGAAAATATTGCAATTTCTTAGAAAGTTATTCTTGATAATTATGTTTGGTGATTTGATAAAAGACCGGATTTAGTAAAATCATGAAAATTCTTGCATTTTAATAAATCAAATTAGGAAAGTGAATAATGTTGTAATTAATTAATTATGTTTAATTAAAAGATTTCATTACTGTTACATTGTGATTGTGACTAAGAATAAGATTAAATATTTTGTTCAGAAGTAACATTGGGCTGATTTTGCTAAACGTAAGTTTTTCATAAAGTATAGTTGACCATTAAAGTTTAAAACTTAAAAAACAAAATATGGAACTTTACATGTCAAACAGTGGTGTAATTGTAAGAGTATAGTTTTTTAATCCAAATCCCTGATAATAATAATAGTAAAATCCAGTGTAAAAAATCCCATAACAAAACACTAACACTACCAAATAAGGATTTAAAAATGAGCTTTAAACAAAATCCTAAATTCCAAACTTTTAAAATAAACTTCCAAACTGAATAACTTAAATCACTATGAGTTTTTTTCCTCTCAGTATTCTAATAAAAAGTTTCAATAGAAATTGGGCTTGGCTGCCCATTGTGTCAAATTGGTCTGGTCATAAAATAGCTTTACAGGTGTATAGAGGTTGCAAGACATGTAAGAAATTGTAGGAGAATCCATGCTAAAAAATCCCACCTCAATATTTTTTTTGTCCTGCATTCTCCCTGATACCTTCTTACTTGTGTGTTTACATATGCTGCTAGGTACACAATCAGTGTTTTGTTTGGTTTAGCCCAATCACTTTTACCCACTTAAAGTCCCATTTGGTGTTAATCAATTTAGCAGGTCTTTTGTAGCAATACAATCTAAAGGGGATGGATAATAGGAGACACGTGTCAAGGAGCACTTTTTCTTTGGGGGATCATAATTAAGGATTACGAAGGTAGCTATTTCACTTCCACGAATGCATAAGATGTCATTTTGAAGATGGATTTTCATGTTTGTTTATGGTTTCTCATATAGTAGTGAAGTGTGAATGAGGGCATCCTGTAGCGAGTTGAAACCTAGTTTTGTGAATTGAAGTTAATACTATGTGAGTTTTGTTTATTAATCTTTTGGTTTTTGTAGTTAGGATTTTTGGATAAAGCATCCCACTTGTGATTTTTTGGGAGTTTTAGATTCTTTATTAGATTAAGTGGACTTATTTAAGCAATTGTTGTTTTTGGTTGATCCATGACTATAGTATGTAATTGCTTTGCTGGTAGTTTGATTGATAGAAACTGAGAAGTTATGTGAGTAGAAATCCTTTAAAGATGAAGAGAAGTGGATTTTTCTTGTTTTTTTATATGTTTTCTCATTTAGTATTGACGTGTGAATTAGGCTTTTAGTTGTGAGTATTTCTATTTAGTTGATGGGTTAATAGTAGGGAGTTGAAACCCAGTTTTGTAAATTGGAGTTAATACTATTTGGAATTTCTTGTTTGATATGTTAGTTTTTCTAGTTAGGCTTTTGAGATAAAGCATCCTACTTGTGATTTTTGGAATTTGAGGTTCTTTATTAGATTAAGTGGACTTCTTTCTCAATTGTTGTTTTTTGTTGGATCCATGACTTTATTGTGTAACTTCTTCGCTGGTTTTTTGTTGTTGATTAAAATGAAAAGTAGAGAGAAAAGAAAGTCCATAAAGACGAACAGAAGTGGATTTTTCTTGTTTTTGTTTTCTCATTTAGTAATGGTGTGTGAATTAGACTTTTATTTGTGATTATTTCTCTGTAATTGATGGGTTTTCGATAGGGAATTGAAACCTGGTTTTGTGAATGGAAGTTGATACTATGTGGGTTATGTTTGGCTGATTTGTCAGTTTCTTTAGTTAGCCTTTTAAGATAGAGCATCTTGCTAGTCATTTTAGGGGTTTGAGGTTCTTTATTAGATTAAGTGGACTTGTTTTTGCAATTGTTGTTTTTCGTTTGATCCATGACTGTATTGTGTAACTACTTTGTTGATTTTTTGGTTGATTAAAAATGAGAAGTGGAGTGAAAAGAAAGCCTTTAGAGACTATTAGAAGTGAATTTTTCTTTCTTTTTAATGTTTTCTCATTTAGTAGTTGTGTATGAATTAACTTTTAATTGTGATGATTTCTCTTTAGTCGATGGGTTTTCTGTAAGGAGTTGGAACATGGTTTTGTCAATTAAAGCTAATACTATGTGGGGGTTTTTTGTCTGATATGTTATTTTATGTATTGTGGTTTTGAGATAAAGCACCCTACTTCTGATTTTTGGGGTTTGTAGTTCTTTATTATATTAAGTGGACTTAATTTTGAAATTGTTATTTTTGGTTTTACCCATGATTGTATTGTGTAACTGCTTTGCTGGTTTTTTGGTTGATAGAAAATGAGAAGTGGAGGGAGGAGAAAGCCTTTGAAAACTGAGAGTGAAGCTAGATGAGTCAAAATTGGAGGAGTGCTCAGATGACAATGTCGTGGATTTAACTAGGTTGCCTTATGACACACTATTATAGGTGTTTTCATGCCTGAATTATCGTGATCGAGCAAACTTGTCATCTACTTGTCGTACTTTGATATTTTTAAGGGCTTCACCATGCTTGTGGAAAGATCTAGACATTCGTCCTCACAGAGTTGATGTTGGAGCAACTGAATCTCTTTCTTACAGATGTCGATCTCAGCAGAAGCTCTGGTTCTGTGGTCCTAAATCAGATGGTTCAGTATTTTTTATTTGAGCTACAAACTTGCATGAAATTAGTGGTGATTGTTGCAAAGAAGTTGGTGATGTGACACTCTCTGTGATGGCATCTCAATATGCTCGAGAGTTTCCAACTTGGGCCAGACTTCTGTGAAAGGATAAGCAGTGATGGTATCAAACAACAGGCCATCTGCTGTCGTAACCTCCAAAAACTTAGGCTCGTGGGAATTAGGGATATCAATGCCAATGCCATTAATGCTCTGGCACAGAGTTGTACTAGACTAATAGATATAAGATTTATGGATGGTCTTAGACCATGTACAATGGTAAAACTGCTCTACAACCGCTCTTGTGGTTCCAGTTTATTAAATATTCAATCTCTCTACTCCACCCCATCAACTGAAACCACAAAGAAACTACTCCATTTTTTTTCTCAACAATAGTTGAAACCACTTTGTAACCACTTTATGGAGCTCACTTCCTTTTCTCTATCATACTCATTAACTATACCAATAATATTTAATTTAAATAAATTCTCCTGCCCAAATAAATTGAAATGTAAAATTTAATAATACATTTGTAATTTTTTAATTAACCTTTTTTATGAACAATAATTAAAATGAGCATATTTTTTTAAAGAATGTAATTTTAATATTTAAAAAGAAACAAAATTAATTTTCAATTTTTTTAAAAAATTGAAAATTTTAACCTTTTTTAAATTTATTTTGTTTTTAAAAAAATTTCATAAATTAATTTTCAATTTTTAAAATTTCAGCTTTTTTTAAAAAAAATTATAGCTGGGATACGTGGCACCACTTAATTGGGCCACGTGTCCAACTGAAGCAAAAAAAAGAAAAAAGATGGGGTTATATGTTAACACGTGGCCCAATCAGATGCTGCCACATGGCAACTTTTGGAGACAAACATAACGGCGCAGCAGATGGGCCAGCATCACATGATTTGTCAGTAATGGCAGAACTAGGTGCGGTTTCAATTCAGACCAACCGAGAGGTGGTTCCAATTTTTTGGAACCACTTTGAAACCCCCATTGTGGGGTTTCGTGGTTCCACTTCGGCTCCAGAGTGGTTCCAGTTTTGAGCTGGAACCATTCTGGAACCCCCATTATACATGCTCTTAGAATTGATGAGGTAGCATTGCAAAATGTAAAATCTCTCTGCCTCTTTTCAGTTGCTGGGAACCAGAACCACTCTGGAACCCCCGTTGTACATGCTCTTAGCATTGATGAGGTAGCATTGCCAAATGTTAAATCTCTCCGTCTCTTTGCAGTTGCCGGGAAAAAAATATAAAGTGGGACGTTGTTTTAAAGCATTGGGTTAAGTTTCCGAATCTTATTGGTTTGGATGTTTCTAGGACAGATATAACCCTTGTTACGGTAAAAAAATATTGTCATCTTCGTAGAGCTGAAAGGTCATGTGTGCTTTACACTTTCAAGGTCTTGAACTCGATGTGAACTTCACTTCCAGCAACAATCACAGAGGTAAAGTGTTACTCACGCTTTTTACAGATATTCTCAAAGAAGTGACTTCCTGACTTCCGGATACTATCAAACAAGAGAAGATTAATACAAATAAAGTATAGAAAGATGATACTAGCAAAAAAGAGAAGTGTACCTTTGCGGATTAGTGAAATCCAAGCATCAGGGACAAGAAATTGGATGAATTCATAAACTGGGTAGAATGGGTCCTCTCACATCACTAATACCCATTATTGTTGAAAGAAATCCACCATATTTGGATAATTTTTTGCTCACCTAAGAGACCAGTATATTACTCAATTTGTTATAGAGTCTTCAAGAGGAGGTTCAAGAGAGAGTTGCCACTAGCCTTGCAATTTTTGCAGTTATCAAGGGTGAAAATGCCACAATTTATTATTGACGAGTATAATCAACATTGCAAAATAGTGGCATACGACTCCTCTTAAATCTAGAAAAATCATTGTGTGAGGGGATTCAGACAGAAGCTGCAAAGGTACAAGTTGAACTTATTATAATAAAGCTTGATTGTAGCTTTATGGTAGAGTTATTGTTTTAGTCACTCAGTCGAAGTTATAAAAATATTTAACTTGTTTCTTGTATGATATTCTGTTTTGGAAATTGGGTTCATTTTTGGTTTGGTGTTTTTATAATCTATTACAAACTTATCAGTCAACTCAAAAGTTGCCAAAGTTGTGGCTAATGAAGGAGGTATAGATGTTATTGCAAAGTTGGCTAGGTCTATGAATAAGTTTATTGGTGAAGAGGCTATAGGTGGACTTTGGAATCTGTCACTTGAAAAAGAGCATAGGGTTTGTATTTGTGTGGATAATATCACATTTTATTCTTTAATTATCTATCTTATGTTTGTAGACTTGCAATCACATTATCTATGGACAAACTTTACCTTTGCAGAGTGTAGTTGTCTCAGCAGGCGGGGTCCAAGTTTTAGTCAATCTAATTTCCAAATGGTCGAATGGTGGCGAGAGAGTTTTGGTATAATCATTTCTCATTGTTCTCCAATTCCATCCGAAGATGTAAATATTTTCTGCAATTGCGTCATCCTAGACTGTTTCTTGCAATATCCATTCAAATATTGCTAGCAAATGCATTTAATTAGATAACAAGCGCGTCTTTATTTCTAGGAGCATGTTGTGGGTGCATTGGCAAGTCTGGACGTCAATGAAAAGTGTAGCATGGAAGTTGTTGCAATAGGAGGAGTCCGTACTTGCAAAGTTAATGGTGTGAACGAGCTGGTATTGTTGTTTTTAGCTTTTGAGGATGCTATTTACTATTGCTGGATGATTTTGGTATCCATCAAAGGTTCTCATGGGTTGATGGCATATTAGGATTTATAAAAAAAATTATAGGTATAAATGTTTCCATATGCAAAATCGTGTTGGTGATAGTTTATGTTCTCTTTATTGAGCGGGTGCATAAATATACCAAACCACTAGGGGGACTGCAGTATTACACTAACGGCTGAAATTGTCAAACATTAGATCTGAGAGCCTCTCTCTCTCTCTCTCTCCCTCTCTCTCTTTGTGGGTGCATGTCAAGAATTTTCTCAAGATTCAGAACATCTAATATCACAAATTCCCCATAATTACGGCTAGAGTTGCTATGCACCCAGTTTTCTCTATGCATACAGTTGCTATGAGACACCCCCAAAAGTTCTAAAAATATTTTTGTAATGGTTTAGCTTATGAATCTTTAAAGTGTGATCATGTTCATTCATCTTAAAAGGATGGACATTCAGCTCTCAGTTGACATTTGATTGCTTTTATGTTGCTATAGGCAGCTCAAGCCTTGGCAAATATAGCTTTTGGCGAAGACAACCACCATAATAATGTAGCTGTTGGACAAAAGCCTGGAGCTATTGAAGTTCTTGTTCACCTTACTTAATCTTCTCATGACAGTGTCAAGTTGTGCTTTCTAGAATCTAGTGATTTACATATTTTGACATGTGTTTTCTTGGAGCATTTGTTCTCATGTATAGAACTATTATGAAATGAATATGAGATTTCTTTTGTAAATGAATTGAATAATTAACATTCTCACATTGAGAATTTAAGAAGTTTCCTAAAGGATAAGAAAAGTAACTGCGTCCAACTATTTTTGCTTTGTTTAGCCTTTCCTTCCAAAATGTGAAATCCCTTCAATTCCTCCAATCACCGGTGAACAATGTGTAAGATATAAACCTTGATTTGGTGCTCTTGGCCTCTTGCTATGGTATATTGTTGTATTCTTGCATCCTGGTTCATTTGTATTCATAATAATTAGTCTTGTAGCTTAAAGCTTCTCTAGTAATTGGAAAGTTTATTTAGGGGTAGTTATACTTTTGTACCTTTCAGACACAATAGTGCCATTACTGGTCTTGGGGAAGGGGGGGGGGGTTCTAGTGTTTTTTCCCTCACGTGGTTATGTTTAATTATTATTTATTTTATTAGGCTACAATGTGCTGAGGCGTTGTGGAACTTATCCTTTAATGTTAGAAATCAAGAAACAATTGCAGCATCTGGTGGGGTCAAGGCACTGGTACAAAATATTCTTTTTAATTGAGCTACACAATGTTGTACTTTCCTATTTATGAAACCATATGCCTCTTTTTAGGGAGATAAGATCTATATGGTCGACCTGAGTGGGATGAAGGCTTACTTGTTGAGCTAGAATGTATTTATTTTAAAACATCTAATGTTCGGTAGATTTTTTGAGTGTTTGTTTATCAAATCTCATTGAGGGTGCAATAATTCTTAATCATTAACAGGGAATAAATCAGGTTGTGCTTATTTATGCTCTGAGTTCTTTGAAAAGTTGATCTTTTGTTAGTTGTAATCGATTCTCTTGACTTTTGGGAGATTGAATTCTTCAGTGATGAGTTTTGCAAAGTCAAGTGGTATTCATTGAATATTTTAATTGGCAATTTTTTGAACATATTTGGAAACGAAAGTCTTTCCTGGTTGGAACATGCAGATTAGCATAAATACGCCGATCAGATTTTGCGAGAAAGAAAACAGAACATTATGGTATTTGTTTTCTATGGAAATCCAAATACTCTATTATATATCAGGCGTGTAGAAGCATAGTTGGTTTATGGAAAATCCCTACAAATATGGTGTTGATCTTATCGAATATATGAGAGATATTGTGATAAGGAAAATCGCTTTATTTATGTGATTTAGATATGCTTCAAAAGGCAGATAAGGAATAAGAATATTATGGAGATAATCATGGAGAATTCTGTTCTGCTCATGGCTTTAAAAGGGGACAACACACGGCTGCATTCAATACAATTTTAATCAGAGAAAATCTGCACACAGATTTTCATTCATTCGAGAGAATTGGAAAGAACCAAAATTCTATGTTCCACATACGTGACATGTCGTTCAAAGTTCAGAATCATATGCCTTAATTCCTCGAGAGGAGGAAATCCAGCATCGACGTGTTTCAAGGTCAGAGGGAGTCTGATCAAGGTGGATCGGTAGCTAGGAAATCTAGCAGAACTCACATTTTTAATTAGTAAAGATAAGTATTTTTTTATGATGTACTTTGTACTGTATTTTTCTGATTAGTGGATTCATTCTGAATTGGGCCAAGCCCCGCAAATGTAGGTGGATTTCACCGAACTGCGTAACCAGGTCTTGTGTCTTTAATGCTTTAATTTACTGCACACTTGGTTAGATATGTTATGTTGGAACATACTAGTAATAATTAGAAAATTTTGGTAAAACCAAATTTCATTTGGTATCAGAGCTTGGTCACTTATTTTTCCCTTGGTTGTATCAAGGAAAGTGTGATCCGGTTTTACCATGGCAACCAAAGAAGGAGCTTCGGTGTCTCGGCCACCTCTGCTGGAAGGAAACAACTACAATTATTGGAAGGCACGCATGGGAGTTTTCATCAACTCACTGGATAAGCTTGTGTGGTACTATGTTGAAAGTGAGTGGAATCACCCTATTGAAGATGCTGATACAAGCTCTAAGGCGAAAGAAGGAGAGTCAAGTCAAAGGGAGCAGAAACTCAAAGACAAATCTAATTGAACTCCTGATGACCTCAAGGAATCTCAGGCAAATTCAAAGGCACTAAATGCTATCTTCACTGCGATTGATGAAACGAGTTCAAACTCATCTCTACATATCATCAAGCCAAGAAAGCATGGGATATTCTACAAACTATTCATGAAGGAACTAGTCGAGTTCGAGAATCTAAACTACAGATGTTGGATACTAAGTTTGAGGAACTCAAGATGGAGAAAGATGACACTATTGCTATATCCAACGAAAAACTCAGGGACATCTTCAATATGGCATATCAACTTGGAAAGGTCTACAAAGAGGCGAAGTTGGTGAAAAAGACATTGAGATCACTTCCTAAAAGGTTTGCAATGAAGGTTGCGGCAATAGAAGAAGCAAGAGATGTAGCCACCGTGAGCTTAGATGAACTAATAGGATCATTACAGACGTGTGAGATGACGTTTCAACAACCTACAAAAAGGGTCCAAAAGAAGTTGGCATTCAGAACATCTTCATCAAAGGACAATCACGAATCTGACAATGATGATGAATTTGAAAAACTTGCACTTATCATGAAGAATTTCTCAATAATGCTGAAGAAAGTAGTAAACAAGAAATCTCAGGAGAGGTTCGGAGAAAATAGACCAAGGCCACATGATTATGGAAACAATCGTGGAATGAGATTTGAGCAAGGAAATCAACATTTCTCCAGAAATCAAAGTAGTGAACCAAAACAGCCTGGACAAATTCAATGCATGGAATGTGAATGATATGGTCATATTCAGACCGAATGTGCAAATACCCGAAAGAAATAGGGAAAATCATATGCTACCTCATGGAGTGAAGATGAAGAAGAAGAGAAAGACGAAGAGGAACTTATAAGAAACTATGTGGCATTTGGAGCAAAAATTCATGATGCATCGGAGGATGGATGTTCCAACACACTGGACAAAGTTGAAGCTATATATTCCAACATAGATCCGTATGAAGCATCCAGTGATGAAGACGGTAGACTTTCTGTAAGTGATGAAGAAATCTACAACACTTATGAAAAGATGTATGCTATGTAGCTTCAAGTGGTTGACACAAACAAAGAGCTGAAGGAAGAAAAAATGCAGTTGATGGAAATAGAAAGAGAATTGCGTGTGAAAGTTGCTGAACTTAAAAAGGAGAATGAAGAATTAAATGAAAAGCTAATATTAGCAACCAAGAGAGCTGAGACTTCTAAAGCAATAATTTCTAAGCTGAACTCTGGAAAAGCAAAGCTTGACGATATTCTGTATATAGGAAAGAACTTTGGAGATCGAAATGGAATTGGGTGTTACAACCCACTCAAAAACACACGCACACTCAAGCCTGAGGGCATACGAGTTACTCAAGAGTCCAGTAAATCTCAAAACAAAGATTTGAGAGGTAAAGAGAAAGTTCGGCAAGCCCTACCAAAGGAAACCTCTCCTCAGCAGCTACTGTTCATATCAAGGTCACTCAGAGGATCAATGCCAGAAACTACTCAGAGATCAAATGGCAGGACTTCAACTCTTGGTATGTTCCAACATAGGCAAAGTCCAGAGAACCAGAATGGTCGGAAAGGTATGGATTGTCAAAAGATCTGGTATATGCTTTATTGTACACGCTCCACTTATATCATATTCCAGAGATTCGTGGTACTTTGATAGTGGCTACTTTCGCCATATGACTGGTACTCAAGAATTCCTTACAAATATCACACCATACAATGGTGGTTATGTTACGTTTGGTGATAGAAAGAAGAGTAGAGTGGTTGGAAAAAGTGAACTACAGATTGAAGGATTTCCAGTATTCACTAGTGTGTTGTTTGTGGAAGACCTGAAGGCCAATCTGCTGAGCATAAGTCAATTGTGTGATGACAATATGACTGTGAAATTTCAGAAAGATAAATGCATAGTGAAACACGGAGAAGCCAAGGTTCTTTCAGGCATACGATCATCAAATAATTACTATCTGCTAGAATAGGAAGTATGATGTATCATCTCGAAACATGATGAAGTATTTCTGTGGCACAGGAAGCTCGGTCACATCAATTACAAAACCTTGGTGAAAATTGTAAATGCAAAACCTGTACGTGGTATGCCTACCTTAACAAGCAAGGACGAAATTGTGTGCGGACCATGTCAACAGGGTAAACAAATTTGATCCTCCCACTCATCAGTTCAATAGATAACCACCTCAAGAAATCTGGAATTATTGCATATGAATTTGATGGGTCCAGTCAATACACCTAGTAAAGGTGGAAAAAATATATCTTTGTATGTGTTGATGATTTCTCCAGATATACATGGGTAGCTTTTCTTAAAGAAAAATCTAATATAGTGGAAGTATCTAGAAGTCTCGTGATAAAGTTACAGACTGAAAAAGGAAGTCCTGTTGGAAAGATTGTTCGAATTAGTAATGATCATGGTAGAGAATTTGAAAATTCTCAATTTAGTGACTTCTGTGATGAGCTCATGATTCAATACGAGTTTTCTGCATCAATCATTTCTCAGCTGAACGGTGTTATAGAACGGAAAAACAGAACCTTACAGGAGATGGCTAGAGTTATGTTAGCCGAGAAAGAAATTCACAAAAAATGGTAGGTAGAAGCTATTAACACAACTTGGTACACGATTAATCGAGTATATGTGCATCTATTCACCAGCAAAACATCTTATGAGATTTGGAAGGGTAGGAAACCAAATGTTTCAAACTTTCATGTGTTCGGAAGCAAGTGCTACATCCTCAGAGACAAAGAGCAATTGGAAAAATTCGATAATCGCAGTGATACTGGAATTTTTCTTGGGTATTCTGTCAACAGCCGTGCTTACCAAGTTTATAACCACCAGACCAACACACTTATGGAGTCTATAAATGTTATTGTGGGCGATTCTGAAGAAGGATAAAAGTCAGATGTCGGAGAAGAAGAACCTGGTAACACTCATGTTCCAACACAGCCTCATCAACCTGACAAGGCAGATCCATCAAATGTTGGAACATCTGAGTAGACTGATGTTGAACCAGTTGACACTGAGCATGTTGGAACATCATCCCCCACTGTCGTATCCTATGTTCCAACACGGGATCAACCTGAATCAATAGAACGGAGTACTCGACCAGTTCCTCGGGTGGATTACAGGAAGTTGGCAGGATTACAATGCTTCATCTCTCTCATTGAACCCAAGAACTACAAGGAGGTATTACTGGACGAATACTGGATTGCTGTAATGCAAGAAGAATTAGGTCAGTTTACAAGGAATGATGTATGGTATCACACTACTCGCCCTAAAGGTGTAAATGTCATCGGCACAAAATAGATTTTCAAGAATAAATCTGATGTTGATGGACATATTACTCGAAACAAAGCCAGACTAGTAGCTCAAGGATATACACAAGTTGAAGGAGTTTACTTTGATGAGACATTCGCACCAGTTGCCAGGTTAGAGTCAATTCGAATTTTACTTGCTATTGCATGTTCTATGAACTTTATTCTGTATCAAATGGATGTCAAGAGTGCATTTCTAAATGCTGTGGTAAATGAAGAATTTTATGTGGAACAACCCTAAGGATTTGAGGATCCTCATTACCCTCATCATGTTTATCGCCTCAAGAAGGGTCTATATGGCTTAAAGAAGGCACCAAGGGCATGATATGAACAAATTGCTAACTTTCTTTTTAAGAAAGGTTATCATCGAGGGGGAGTAGATCACACCTTATTTGTGTTTGAGAAGATTGCTCAAATTTATGTTGATGATGTAGTATTCGGTTCTACTTCACCATCTATGGTACATGATTTTGTAACCATTATGCAAGATGAATTTGAGATAAGCATGGTTGGAGAGCTCACATATTTTCTAGGACTGCAAGTTAAGCAAGGAAGAAATGGTTTGTTCATAAATCAGAGTAAGTATGCCTTGAATTTAGTAAAGAGATTCAGTTTAAGCAATGCCCGAGTAGTTCGAACACCTATGGGGGTCTTTGACAAACTGGTAAAGGTTGAGAAAGGAGTCTCAGTTGATCAGAAGTTATACAGGGGTATGATTGTGAGTTTATTGTATTTAACACCAAGTAGACCAGATATATGTTTCAACGTAGGAATATGTGCAAGATTTCTGGCTAATCCAAAAGAATCTCATTTCATTGCAGTCAAAAGAGTTAGTCGATATGTAAGTGGGACTTCTGAGTATGGTGTCTGGTATTCTAAGAATCAAGATTCTGATCTAATTGGATACAACAATTCTGACTGGGCTGGTAATGGTGATGATCGAAAGAGCACTATGGGTGGATGTTTCTTTATTGGCACGAATATGGTTTCTTGGTATAGTAAGAAACAGAATTCGATCTCTTTGTCTACTGCGGAAGCTGAATATCTTCCTGCTAGAAGCTTTTGTGCTCAATTGTTATGGATGAAGCAAATGATGAACAATTATGGAATTCATCAAGGCCCTCTGAAGATCTTATGTGACAATACAAGTGATATTGATATTTCAAAAAATCCAGTCCAGCACTCTCGAACTAAGCATATTGACATAAGGCATCATTTTATTAGAGATCTTGTTGAAAGGAAGGAAGTTGTGGTAGTCTATGTTCCAACACACAAGCAATTTCTGGATATCTTTACAAAGCCATTGGACACCGCCACTTTTGAAAGTCTCAGACAACACTTAGGTGTTTGTCAAATTTGATGTAAATCTTGCCTTTATTTAGCTGTAAATACTTTACTTTTTTCTGTCGAGAAATTCAGAAAAACAGAAAGAAGAAAATTTTTACAAAAATAAAAGTTGAATAGTTATGGTATGTTGGAAGTTTGTATGCTTTGAGTTGATGTCTTCAGTTAACAAGAGATAAAAGAAACATCATTGCTCATCTCAGAAAGGGAAAATGTTTTTCGAGGCAACCAAGAAAGTTAAGTGAAGAGTTTGCGTTGGTTTCAAAGTTGTGTAAAAATCCCTCTCTTTTCAGCCACTCTCCCTTTCATCTTGGGTTCTTTGGGATTCTTGTTGCCAAACTCCTCCAGGATTTTTCTATACGCAACAAATCTTTGTTGAAAGATGTCTTCGAACCCCAACTCTCCCACTGTTGAAGAAGAAATGCAAGAAACACTTCAATCCCCGGAGGATGGCTATGTTGAACAAAGAGAAGAGAATGTAGAAGCAAGTGGTTCGAGCTTTGGTGGTGAAGGTCAGGATGAAAGCACCAGAGACAAAGGAAAGGGTCCATATCAAAAGGTAACGAATCCTGATCCTCCAACTCTTAAAATTCATGGAATGGAATTCAATATTGTAGACGAGATATTTGAATGGCTGGAAGCAAATAGAACTACAATAGATTTGACTAAGATTAAAAGTATAGACGGGGAATTCTTGAATGTTAATGTCAAAGAATTCATGTCCGGTGATATTGGAAATCTGTGGGATAATGAAAACTATAAAGTTAAGTTTATGAGGGGGAGGTATGGTGTGTACAGAGGGAAGGACAAGTTTCATGTTTATTCATTTATACCTTGTCCGAGCTATGTTTTTATCAGAGAGATTAGCGATGATGAGGCAGCAGGACAGGATGTGATCAAGTTTACAGATAGGTTGCCTGTAGGACTCTTTGATTTGAAGGCTGCTTAGAAAATGGAGGAACTGAGAAAACTGATGATAATTGAAGTCTTTGGCAGCAAAGAAGAAGACAATGTTGTCTACGTTCCAATACAGAATGCAGAGGCTGAAAATATTGAGGAGATGGAGGTTGACGATGAAGATATGGGGGGTGAAGACCAGGTTGAAGTATCTAGTGATGCTGATGCTGGTGGAGAGCATACCGGAGAGCCTATTTTCAAACAAGGTGAATCAGATGAAAACTAACAAGTTGGAACAAAGACTGCTAAAGAAGAAGGAGCTGGGGATACTGAGTATGTTCCAACACAGGAACATCCTGAGATGAACTACTCAAGTGATGAGGTGTTAGAGGAGTTCTTACATAATTCCAAGGGCAAGAGAAAGGTGGCTGCTACAGAGGATTCCCCACCAATGAAAAAGGCCAAGAAAAGTCAGGATGCTCTCAAGAAGAAAGTGTTACCACCTCTACCTGTAAGTGATGCACTGTCATTTTTGTACTTTGATATAAAATGTGAAGAGATGGGAGAAGTATTTGCAGAGAGGAAGGTGATCTCTGAGAGACCCGCAGACCTGGAGGCATACAGGGCTAATGTTTTTATGATTTTTTGGAATTAATAGGAATACAGAGGGCAGCCACTGTACAACTTCAGTACAATAGACAGGTGGTCATTGAGGTGTACGCCAATTTGATGGCTGAAATTTTAGAAGCTGACTCTCCTTGGTTTGAAAGGGTGTATTTACGGGGGAAGATTGTTGACTTCTCAGCTGCCAGGATAAACAAGAATTTGGGGCTGCAAACTCCAGAATTTAGGGGGTGTTTCCAGTTGATCTAGAAGTGTCAGTTGATCAGATTTCGGAGACAATCTCAGGAGAATACAAGACCAAGGGCCCTGAAACTAGTTATTCACAAGCTTCTTGTCTGTCATCAAGATTCTTTGGTCTGTATCAGGTAGTAGTAAACTACTGGATGCCATCCTCAAACACTACGGCCTTGACTAGAGAAATGGCTAAGCTGATGTTATGTGTTGGAACACAGAAATCAGTTAACCTTGGATTGTTCATACAAAAGAATCTAGTGAGGCAAGCTACAACTAAAAAGGCAAAACATACGATTGTGTATCCCTGCTTGATTTCGGCGTTAGCTAAGAGTGCCAAGGTGAAGGGGGAGGCGAAAGATGTGATCATAGATACGGAATTCCTACGACCTAACAAGAAGACATTTGACATGAGGCATGTCCATGATCTAACTTGGAATCCTTCAGACTCTACTTCTTCAACTACTGAAAAGAAGGCTAAATTGATGGTACTGAATGCCAGATTGGGAGCTATAGCAATTCAAATGGCAGCACTCGAAATAGAAAAGGCTAAACTGGAGGTGGAGAAACTGCAGCTGGAGGCCTACTCCTGAACGGGTTTTTTTTCTCTATGTTCCAACATAGATCGTGTGTGACATTCAGGGGGAGCCTGCTTTCAGTTTATGTCAATTTATTTGTGCCTTTGGCATCTTCATGTCCCCAGGGGGAGAATATTTTGGCAATATTTTGGTTGTAATCTGATTGGTATTATTTTGATGGTAGATGGTATTCTAGAATTTGGGTATTCAATTCAATTGGTATTCTTTTATATCAGATTCAGTATTTTGCTTAGGTTCCCAAATAGGTGAAGTTATGTGAAGACATATGTGTTCGTCATGATATTAATGACCAAAATGGTTGGGTCCAAAAAATGCTAAAGGGAGAGATTGTAAAGTCAAGTGGTATTCATTGAATATTTTAATTGGCAATTTTGTGAACATATTTGGCAACGAAAGTCTTTCCATGTTGGAACATGCGGATTAGCATAAATATGCCGATCCGATTTTGCAAGAAAGAAAACAGAATATTATGGTATTTGTGATTTATGGAAATATGAATATTATGTTATATATCAGGCGTTTAGAAGCATAGTTGGTTTATGGAAAATCCCTACAAATATGGTGTTGATATTATCGAATATATGGGAGATATTGTGACAAGGAAAATTCATTTATTTATAGGATTTGGATATGCTTGAAAAAGCAGACGTGGAATAGGAATATTATGGAGATATCATGGAGAGTTTCGATCTGCTGATGGCTTTAAAAGGGAATAACACACTGCTGCATTCGATACAGTTTTAATCAGAGAAAATCTGCACACATATTTTTATTCTTTTGAGAGAATTGGAAAGAGCCAGAATTCTATGTTCCAACATACGTGACTTACCGTTCGAAGTTCAGAATCATATGCCTTAATCCATTGGGAGGATGAGATCCAGCGTCGACATGTTTCGAGGTCAGAGGGAGTCTGATCAAGGCGGATCGGTAGCTCGGAAAGCTAGCAGAATTCACACTTTTAATTAGTAAAGATAAGTATTTTGTATGATTACTTTGTACTGTGTCTTTCTGATTAGTGGATTCATTCTGAACTGGGCCAATCCCCGCAGATGTAGGTAGATTTCACCGAACTGCATAACCAAGTCTCGTGTTCTTTAATGCTTTACTTTATTGCATACTTGGTTAGATATGTTATGTTGGAACATACTAGTAATAATTAGAAAATTTTGGTAAAACCAAATTTCAAGTCTGATTTTGGAAAAACTTTGCATGGTCTTGATTTTCAACATTTTGAATGGCAGTGCAATGTTACTGTATTTTTATGATATTGGTTTCCTTAAACCTGTACAGATGTAGCAATAGGTTTAGTGCCATTCAGTTGGATGTGTGCAGTGCTAATAGACTTAAGATTTAAACACCAACTGTTCTACTGTGTTGTGGGATTCCTAAAAGGCGATAACCCTCGCCCTCAGGGCCCCGGCCGCAACGATACCACGCCCGTAACTGAGGAGGTAAATCAGAGCACTCCCAGCGGTCAAGCATATGGTCCTTAAACGTTCTCGGTGGCCACAAGGATTCCCCTATTGGGAGAACCCCCACACTGCACCTATCGAGGTCCGAAACCCTCCCCATGGGGAATGGAACCACATGCCCAACCACTTGGGCGATCGTGTGGGTGTGTGTTGTGGAATTCCTAAAGACCAAAGAAGACGGTTTTAACATTGACTATTTTTCGTAAAGTATTTTTCTCACTTAAGGGCAACCGCTGCTTCGATTGCATCCAATCCGATTTGGTGAGAGAAGCCCTTATTTGTTAGCACTTGTTCTTAAATTCTCATTATGTCATTGGCACTAGTGGAAACCAGGCCTATTAAAGGCGGTTTTAATGGATCACAAAAGACACTTTCCTATTGCCTTCTCTAGTTGTGATTTTGATCGTTTCGTTTAAAAGCAATTTCGAGAATCGTCTTCTATTGGGTCCAAAATGAGTTCCAAATTCGGAACCTAATTATGGAGCCCAAAAAAAGGCCGCCAAAAATCTAGGTTTCCGGTGGCAAAAGAATTAAATGTGACACCTAAAATGGGAATAAACAAATCAGGTCTGTAGACAAATTAGAGACAATCGAAGACAACAAACAATAGACAATGGAATAATGATTTAAGTGCACATATAACCATATGTCTTAGTCGAAAATGCCAATATAACCCTGTAAATTTAAAAGTACGATTATAACCCTATTATTTGCTCAAAAGTGCCAATACAACCCTGAGAACCTGAAATTGATATGATTTTTTGTGAATTGACTAATATACCATTGATTAAATTTTTAAAAAATATTTCTACATTTCTCTTGATAATATTTACAATATGAGTCCGTCTCTTGAAAGTCGGTATTTCCATAAGTAATGGAAAAGAACAGTTGTGAAGAGGATGAAGAAAAATTTATGAAAAATTTATGAGTATTTTTTTCATTAGATTTTTAGGTTTAACACTAGAGATATTTTTGTCTTTTTATGTCTGGTCAATGCCAAAAATTACCAAGTCAACGCTGGAATAATGCCAAAAGGTTATATCAATATTTCTGATGCAAAAGACAGGGTTATACGGACTTTCAAATTTTACATAGGTTATATTGACTCTTTTAACCAAAGGGAAAGACTCAGGAAAAGCGGCTTTTCCATAAGCTTATGGACAGTCCTCAGTGGCATTTGACTTAAATGTTGTAATTTTTTATAAAATTTAAATATTGTATTTTATAAGTTAAAACAAGTAATAATATGTATTTGAAGGTGAAAAATATAAAAAGTATGACATAAAAAATATTTTTAAAAATTTTAAATTTTGTATGTAATTTAAAAAATGCAGTGTATAAGGAAGAAATAAGTGGTCTGTCCATAAGCTTATGGACATGCCGCGAGGAGACCCACTCTTAACCAAATATAGGGCCATGTCTGTATTTTGTGCTAGAAGAATCAACAAATCAGTTTTTGAAGGAGATGAAAAAGGCTGAGCGACAGATATGACGCGGTGGACGGGCTTCTACCGGAAAACAGAGGCAGCATGTCTACCGCCGGACGGAGGCTGAGAGGCGGGTGGAGGCAACGAGGATGAGCGGCAGGTGGAGGCAACAAGGCTGAGCGGCAGAGCTGATGCATCCTGACGGAGGAAGAAAACAAACGTCTTCTGAAAAGCTCTCTCTGAAAAAGCAAAAACCACTGTATAACGTCTTCATCTACTCCGGCCATGGCGGCGATGCCATGGAACCAGGCAACCCAAACCTTCGCACAAGTTCTCAAACAGAACTCACAACTCCCCATCCCACCTGCATCAGATCTCCATCCCCACTTCAATTACAAAGGGGAATTAGCAGTCTTATATCCGGAGGAAGAAATCAACATCCTAGCTGCTCCTTTCTCAAAAGCCCTAATCGGAAAATTCAGCAGTGGCCGTCCAACAATGGAGTTCCTCAGAGCTCAAATCAAAACCATAGGGTTTAAAGGCGAAGCTCACCTATCGGCAATGGACTCCAGGCATGTCCGAATCACCTTCGACCTAGACGAAGACTATCACCGCTGCTGGCTGAAAAGAACATGGTCAATGGGAGGGAACATCATGCGCATCATCAAATGGACAAAAAACTTTGATTACGATGAGGAATCAGCTCTAACTCCTGTGTGGCTGACAGTCGAATTCCCTCCGGTATACTTCTTTCACCCTAAGGCTATATCTGATTTGGGGAATTCCTTAGGTGAACTACTTTTTGCTGATGCTCCCACTAAGAATTTAACTAGGCCTTCCACAATTTGTTTGTGTGTTGAAATGGATGTTTCCAAACCTATACCAAGTAAGATTAGGTTAGGTTCTATAGCTCACAATAAATCTTATGCTATAACCTATGAGGACTTCCCACAATACTGTAAGAAATGCCTTAAGCTTGGTCACAATGAGTTTTACTGTAAAAGGGATCTAGTGGTGTCTAACCAAATGGAACACCAAGATCCAAGAAGTCACAACCTAAGAAAGGTTTCTGATCCTAAACATTCTATGGCAGACAAGTCATGGGAAATCAAGAACTCAACAAATAATAATAAGGATAAACATCAAGCCATCACTAAGGTTTACCAACCCAAGAATAACCAAAATCATCAGAAAACTCCTGCCTTAATCCCTGTGGTTCCGACACAAAGAGAGGAATACAAAGCCTCACACTCTGAAAACAGATTTGCTGTCCTAGAGAAAATACAAACTATGGGTATACAGGAAAATGACTTACAGATAGCTAATACTGTACAACAAGAAAAATTAGTTAGAATTGAAGGGGAGTAATTAGAAAAGAACACTCAGATACCCCATGAAAGGATCCAAAATCAGCAAATCTTAGATACTGAAGAAAATGGCTCAGACTCCAACTCAATGGAAGATCACATAGATGAAGGATATGAGTCCAGAGGATACAACACTGCTCCTTCGTCTCCACAAAAGAAGAATATACATTCAATAACCTTTAATGATGATACTATATGTGATAAAATGAAATTTCCTATAAATTCAGATATATTCCTGACTGATCAGTTTTCCTGGCTGCCTAACAAGGAAACCTCTTCAGATATTAATTCCCAACAGGTTATGGAGAGGCTCTCATCTAACAACACTCTCCGAGATCTTAATGAGGCTTACAGGAATGATATACAATAGGAGCAAGAACAAACCACAAGTGACTTACCTGCTGAGCCTCTGGTCACACAAACATCATCTCAGGTTAAACTCCCCAAGAGGAGCTCCAGGTTAGCTTTAAAAAATAAAGTTTCCAATGATAGTTAAATGCTTAATCTGGCATGTTAGAGGATTATCAACTTCTAAAGTTAAGCTAAAGCATTTATCGAAGAAACATAAACTGGACTTGCTGGTTATTATTGAACCAAATGGAAATTAAATCAATTAGACATGTACAAAAAGATGTTTTGCTTTCGTCATCATTTAGGCCAGATACATAATAAGATATGAATCATGTATTCTGATAGGATTGACATAAGTCTGCTAGCAAACCATAATCATTTCATTCATGTGGAAATAACCATAAAAGCTAGGGCAGAAAAAATTAAGGCTTTCTTCATCTATGCTCCACATATTAGAGAGGATAGAATTCAGGTTTATAATGATTTGAAGGATAGGTTTGATGTATCCCCAACTCTGATTGGTGGGGACTTTAATGTGATAAGGTCTACTGATGAATACTCAGGCCCCAACTCTCCAAATTTAAACTCTATTACTGATTTTGTTCCTTCATCAATGATGTTCAGATATCAGATTTAAATACTGTAGGTAATCACCTAACATGGAGCAACATTAGATCTGTAAAACCAACCTCCAAGAGATTAGATAGGGTAATGGGAAATAATGGCTTCTTCAATCTATTTAACCACTCCTCTGTCCAAATCCTCAGTAGAACATCTTCTGACCATTCCCCTATGTTACTAGACCTTTCAAACTCTGACTATCTACCCCTAAACCCTTTAGGTTTCAGGAAATGTGGTTTAACAGAAAGGAATTCATGGAACTCATATCCAACAGCTAGTCTCAACCCATCATGGAACAAGGTCTTCTTGGTTTCTCCTTAAAACTTAAAAGACTTAAAAATGAAATAAAAACATGGAACAAATTAGTATTTGGTAATGTACAGGATAACATAAAAAATTCTGAAACAGAAGTTGCTAACTTGGAACACCTTTATGACAGATCCCATTCAATTAATGACAGAATAAATTTGAATAAGGCTAAGGCAGTCTTAACTAGGCATTTCGTTGAACAAAACATTTTCCTGGCACAAAAGACAAGAATGAAGTGGCTTAAGGATGGGGATTTAAATTCAAAATACTTTCATAAGTCTATCACAGAAAACCATGCGAGATTAGCAATCATGAAAATCCAAGACCTGGATGGTACTTGGTTAAATTCTCAGCCCCTAATAGAGGAGGCAGCAATAAATTTTTTAAAACATTGTTATCAGATGGAAATGATGATCCATCTGGCCAATGTCTCTCATTCCTAATGAAGGAAATTCACCCTGCAATCTCTAATAATGATAACATCCAATTGTTAAAACCTATAACATTGGAGGAAATCAAAACTGCTGTATTTGAATTATCTCCCTCAGCAGCCCCTGGACCAGATGGTTTCCCAGGGCTCTTTTACAGAAAGGCTTGGGAGATAATCAAATATGATGTGTTAGTGGCAATGTTGGAATACCAAGCTGGAATTCCAATCCCAAAATCAGTGGCAAGCACACTAATTGCATTAATACCAAAAACAAAAACTCCAAAAGATTTCAGTGAATTTAGACCCATAAGTCTATCAAACTTCATTAACAAACTGATGTCTAAAATCATGGTTGAAAGAATTAAACCATTCATGAACTCCTTAATTTCAGAAGAACAGTCAGCATTTTAAAAAGGAAGAGACATTGTAGATAACATTCTAATGATGAAGGAGGCAGTTAGGATGCTAGACAAGAAAAATGAATCCTTAAATCTAATCCTTAAACTTAACATGATGAAGGCTTTTAACCGTGTCTCATGGTCTACCATCAACTCTCTCCTACTGCATTTGGGATTTCATAGTCATATAGTTAAAGTCATAATGAATAACATGAACTCAACCTGGTTTTCTGTGCTGATAAATGGATCTCCTTGTGGGTTTTTTAAACCTACTAGAGGTTTAAAACATGGAGATCCACTGTCACCCTTCCTCTTCAACATCTTGACAAAACTCTTAACCAGAAACCTCAGGATTCAATTCTTAAATGGGAACATTAAAAAATTTAAAACTCCAGGATCATCAAATACAATTAGTCAATTATCCTTTGCTGATGACACTGTGGTTTTTCTAAAGGGGACAAAAAAATCCCTACAAAACCTAATCAGGTTTCTAGAAATTTACCAAAAAGGCACTGGGCAGAAAATTAATTTCCAGAAAAGTGCTTTTTACTCAGGAAAGTTAAGTAGAAACAAGAAAAAAGAGATTAAAGAACTAACCAACATGACTCAGGGAACACTACCCTTCTCCTATCTAGGAGTCACTGTCTTCAAGGGAAGAAAACTAAACCTACATTTCAAAACAATAATAGATTCAGTGAACAACAAAATATCAAACTGGAAAAATCAATGGTTGTCGGGAGGGGGTAAAATTATCTTGATAAACCATGTTCTGACGGCTATACCCCAACACACATGGGCTGTTACTTCACCAACTAAGCACACTATTCAAAAGCTGAAGTCCATATTCAGTAATTTCTTATGGGGTAAATCAGAACATGGTTTTAATAAACACTGGATATCTTGGAATAGAATTTCGTATCCTTAGAAAGAACAAGGGTTAGGTATAAGACACATTCAATCAATAATTAACTCATATTCGACTAAAATCTGGTGGAAAATTCAAATAGAACAGTCTAATTGGTCTAAATTCATGTGGTCATTACCACCCCATGCCAGAAAATCAGAAACCTGGGCTAGATATAGGAAAATAAATAGTTTGGCAGAATCTTTCTCTCAGGTAATCATAGGTAAAGGATCTTCTAACTTTTGGATAGCAAATTGGCTAGGCTCTGGACCTCTCATTAACCAAGTGGAATACCAGGTACATGTCCCTTTTCCATTTCTGACAGTAGCTGAATTCCAGCTCAACAAAGGTAACTATATCCCTCAACTCTCAGAGCTATTTAATTCTGCTATAAAAATAGAGCTGTTGAAGGATATACAACTCACAGGTCAGCAAGATTATATTATTTGGAAACCTGAGATTTATGGCAACTTTACAATTAAATTAGCTTACCAGGCATACAGACCCAAAAAACTAGAAATGGTGATTTTTGGAAAAATTTGGAATCAGGTTTTGCCAAAAAAAGTAAGTTTTTTTATGTGGAAAATGCTATTGCGTGCTCTTCCTTTTGCTGATATTCTTATGGCAACTGGTCTTAACTTACCCTCCAAATGTACATCCTGTGATCACATAGACTTTATTTCTCATTACTTCAACTCTTGTGCACCAGCTATGTTTCTGTGGAATAATTTTCATGATGCTTTAAAATTGCAAGCTAGATCCTTTAATACCATTTGGGAAAGATTGGAATTCTATTAGTCCTTCAAACCTGCTTCACCACATCATTCCTCCATAATGATTGTTCTCTCTAGATTAATATGTTGGGAATTATGGAAAGGTAGAAACAAAATGATTCATGATAACATGAGAAGCTGCGTTCATGTTCAATGGAAAAACATATCCGATCTGTGTTTTATGATCTTCTCTGTTCATCCTAAAGCTAGTTGCCATACACATTGTAGATTGGTTTCCAAGGGATTAGTTCCTCCCGATAAACGGAAAACCAAGAGAAAACTGAACTTAATTAAATGGGAACCCCCGGACTCTGGACTTAAAGTAAATTGTGATGATGCACTACAAGAAAATTTTCTGGGGGTAGGGTGTGTTATTATAGATCGTTGTAAAAGGGTGGTACATGCTGTATCAATCCACATGGAAATTAATAACACCCATCTCATGTCTCATTTGGTTGTTCTGCAAGCTGAAATGTTGGCTATTCTTACAGGTCTTGATGCGGCAAAGGATAGGACTCAGCACGTTCATATTGAATCGGATTGTGCAGCGGCGATACTAATCCTCCACGACCAGAACTGTCTGTGGCCTCTCTTAAAGCTTCGGGACAAGATTAAATCAGCTTCTTCACAATTTCAAACAACCATCTTCAGTCATATCCACAGAGAAGGAAACCAAACACCAGACTTTTTAGCAAAACTTGCTATTCGAAGAGGATACTCCTCTCAGTTCGCCGACATCCAAACGTCGCTCAGGTTCTCGTTTCTCAATCGCAGGGAAACTTTATTTCCCCAATTCAGATGGAAAAAATACTACACTAATTAAGTTATTTTTGTATACTCCTTGGACTGAATCCTCTTGATTGTCTGGCCTTCATAAGCTCCACACAGGGGTGGAGAGCTTATAGAAGGAAACACATTCAAGAGAATTCATTCAAGTTCCACGACCTTCATGTTTGGTCTTAGAAACATGCTGCAACCTCTTCTAAAACTATATTTTGGGCAGATTCATAGGGTGTGGGATCCCTTAATAAAAAAACTCCGCTCATCAATGATGAGTGTTTTGAGTTGAGTTATGAAACATGTGAAATAGATGTGCGATTGAAAGTGCGAAACACACACTGAGAAAATTTTCTGCTCATCCTTTCTCTTCTTCTCTGATAACGGTCATCTCTATCACTCTGGCCGCCATCCATGGCGACTCCTATGCCAAATCCCTCGCCTGAGATCCCTGCTAACAAAAGCTTCCTGCAAGCTCTCAACTCCAAACCTCCCCCGCTTTTCTCCTCTCTTCCTGATACACCAAATCTCCACCCTATTACGGAATTTAAGGGCAAGATCGCCTACATTCTTCCCCCCGAGGAAGGAGAGATTCTAGCATCGCATTATCAGAATGCTCTTGTTGGAAAATTTAGCCGTGGAAAACCTCCAATGGAAACCTTACTCTGTGCTTTCAAATCAATTGGATTCAAATCCAAATTCCAACTTGGCTCTATTGACTATCGCCATGTTCTTATCCATTTTCAGGAAAGCGAGAACTATCAACGGTGCTGGATGAAAGGCCAATGGATGATTCAAGGAGCATCAATGAAGGTCCAAAAGTGGTCTCCAGATTTCTCACCAACTGTGGAATCCTCCATTGTTCCTGCCTGGGTAACAGTACATAAATTTCCTATTCATTTCTATAATATTTCTGCAATAATAGGAATTAGTAGCCAAATAGGTAGATACCTTAAGATGGATGCAGCCACCAGTGCTTTAACCAGACCCTCTGCCATTAAGGTTTGTGTAGAGGTTGACATTCTATCCCAGCTTCCATCTTCTATTGTGGTAGGAATCGGAAATAAGGTTGCAGAGTATCCAATTGAATATGAAGATTTGCCAACTTATTGCACACATTACAAGATAATTGGACACCGCCACACCAATTGTAACTTTTTACATCCAGCGTTGAGGAAAAAGATAATAAGTAAACCTGAAGCTAGTGTACAAAAGCCAGTACATGTTCACACCCAGGAAGCCATAGAACCCCTCCCAAAAGATACACTTCATGTAGAGGGATCCTCAACTCTATCTGTTTCACAAAAAGAAAAGGATTTCCAAAATCAAAGGAAGACTCCAGGTTCTATACAAGATAAAAACTTTAACATTTCTACTGTGAATCATAAGATGAGAAATGTTCCTTTCTACTCTCTGGATGACATATCCAAACCAATTACCACATGTTTCTGGAGAAAAAAGAGTCAACAATTTGACCTAAATCCTATCAGGGAAGACTTAACAAAAAAGAACATGATTACAATATCAAATGCCTTTCAATCTTTGGATGACCTACAGGATGATCAGGTAGATGAAGTTGTTGAGATCTTCCACGAATCTCTGGAATTGCAGGAAGCTAATGTGCATACCACTACCGAGGATATTTTAACTCCGTCTATAGTAAGGGAGCCTGTTCCTCAGAACACACAACCTGGTTTCACCAAGCTGGAAATACCCCCAGGTACAAAGCTTTCAGTCAACTGCAGTGCAGTCAGTAATGATGATCAATCCACAGATCAGGTTTGTGTTCAGGTTAGTGAAATATCATATTTGAATGCAAATGTTGAATCTTTTCCTCAGGTAAGGTCTTGTAATGCTGATGAGATATCTAACCTGGATAACATGGATAATATTGAAAAAAAGATGGTCAAATCAGGTAACAAAAGTAAAAACCCTGCCACAACAATTAGAAACCTGAGATCATCTCAAAAAGCTACCCCCACTGTTTTAAAATGATTAAATACTCCATAATAGGAAACATATTAGTCTGGAATGTGCGAGGTTATGGAACTTCAATAGATAGATTAAAGGCTTTAAAATCCAAACACAACATAGACTTATTATGCTTAATAGAACCTTGGCATGATAAACAAAATTTGATAACCCTGATGCATGTCCTAGGTTTTAAAGATGCCCTTCCTGCTCAGAATGCTAAGATCTGGATTTTATGGAATCATAATTTCAGTATAACTAATATACGGGAATCTGATCAATTTTTACAAGTTAAAATTTCTGATATTGCCACCTCTGTTAGCTAGAACTGTTTCTTCATTTATGCTAGTGTAAATAGACAAACTAGGGAGGCATTATAGAATGATTTACAGACCCCATCACATGCTCCCTCCATTTTTATTGGTGATTTTAACACAGGGTCATCTGTATCTGAGTATAAAGGTAGGAAATCCACTCCTAAAAAGAGCATGAAACAGTTCAATGGTTTTATAAACAATATGGATCTTCATGAAATTCCTACTGTAGGGAATTCCTTCACTTGGAGCAATAATAGATTCAGAGACAAATGTAAAGACTTAACCTTTCAGAGATTAGATAGGGGCATTGCCACCTTAGACTGGTTAGAACTCTTTCCTAATAGTTCCATTCAGGTTTTAAACAGAATGACATCTGACCATTCCCCCCTATTATTATCAGTTCAATCAGCTGAAGAACAAGTTCCTAGGCCTTTTAGGTATCAAGAAATGTGGTCAAATAGAGAGGAATTTAAGGCCCTAGTAATCTCTAACTGGAATCTAGTCTCTCAATTCTTTGGAATGTATAATTTAGTTTTTAAGTTAAAGAGGCTAAAGATGGAAATTAAACAGTGGAACAAATCTCATTTTGGTAATGTTAACAATAATTTGTTGCAATCTGAAAACACTGTAAATGATCTGGTAATCTCATTCCAGTAAACACAGGATGACACTGTTCTGGCTGATTTACTTAAGGCACAAGAAATACTAATTAGAGCCCAAAAGGAAAAAAATATTTACTTACACCAAAAGGCTAGATTAAATTGGTTAAAACATGGAGACGCAAACACTAGCTACTTTCACCACTCCATTAGGGAAAAGAGATTTAAATCAAGAATTAGTAAAATTAAGGATGGTAGGGGGAATTGGATAACAGATCCACATCTTATTAAAGAAGAAGGAGTGAGATTTTATAAGGAATTACTTAATGAAGAGACTCCTCAAAAAATGGGTACTTACCTACAACACTTTTTAAAAGAAATCCCCAGAGTTATCACTGATCAACATAATCTCAACATACTGACACCTTTTAATATTCAGGAACTTAAATTTGCAGCATTTGATCTTAATAAATCCAGTGCCCCTAGCCCGGATGGATATTCTGGTGCTTTTTACATTTCTTTTTGGGACACAATTAAAGTTGATCTTCTTGATGCAGCAAATGACTTCTTAACTAATGGTAATATCCCTAAGGCTATCTCTAGCACCTGGCTGACCTTAATACCCAAAAAACAAATACCAATTACCTTCTCTGACTTTAGGCCCATTAGTCTATCCAATTTTGTTAATAAAGTTTTTTCCAAAATGTTAATGGAAAGGATTAGACCCCTCATGACATTACTAATATCACCATAACAGAGTGCCTTCATAAAAGGTAGGGATATATCTGATAATGTCATACAGATGCAAGAAATGACCAAAATTCTGTCTAGGAAATCACAGGTTTCTAATCTCATAATTAAATTAGACATACAAACACCTCTTCATAGTCCACCCCCTGCCGCTGCACATATCCCTTTGCCACCAAGCGTGCCTTTCGTTTCACCATCTCCCCATTCGCGTCCTTTTTGAGCTTGAACACCCACTTGAGTCCGATGGCGCGGTGTCCCGGTGGTAGAGAGGTGAGGCGCCAAGTCTGGTTTGCTTCGATGCTTGCAAGTTCCTCCATCATCGCAGCTCTCCACCCTTCATCCTTCTCGGCTTCAACAAGGAATGCCGGTTCGTCGGCGATGAGGAGACACTTTTCGTCATCTTCTGCTTCAACAGGGACAGTTGCATCGAACAGACTGTCTAGCGTGCGATACCGGCGAGGTGCCTCCTTGCCCGGAGATGGTTTTGACGCACCGGTCGGTGGGGACACAAACTCCACCATCGGCGGTGGAGGTGCAACCGAAGTAGTTGGAGTGACTGGTGAGGGCACGTCTCCGGCTTCGTTTCCTGTGGAGATTCCAGCGTTTGAAGACGATGCTCTCTCTGCGTGCGTCGTGCTCCAGTTCAAGTCTATACCTGCAACGGGAGAAACGAACCACTCGACGGAGAAAGTTTGTCCACAATGATCACGTCTTTGCTCACTCCCTGGAAGAGTCCAGTCCCATGCTGCATCCTCGTCGAAGACGATGTCGCGAGAGACTCTGACTCGCTCCGTGGCTGGATCATATACCCGGTATGCTGCAGTGCCTGGCTCGTAACCGAACAACACCATCGGTGTGCTCCTGTCATCCAGTTTCTTCAAATTTGGGGCCGCGGCTTTAACGTGAGAAACACACCCGAAGTCAAGAAGGTGCTTCACGCTTGGTTGGCGTCCGTGCCAAGCTTCGTATGGAGTTTTTCCGGTGACGCTTTTCGTCGTCCCTCGGTTCAGAAGATACACCGCTGTCGTCACGGCCTCTCTCCAGAATTTTACCGGCACCCCCTTTGTCTTCAACAGACACCGCGCCATACCAACGATGGTTTGGTTGCGGCGTTCAACCACTCCGTTTTGTTGCGGTGTGTATGGTGCCGTCAACTGCCGTTGAACTCCACGTTCGGCAAAATATTCTCCAAGTCCCCGGGAACTAAACTCACCGCTACGGTCGGTGCACAACATCTTCATCTTGCTCCCGCTTTGTAGCTCGGCTGCTGCCTTGATCTTCTTGATCGCCTCACCCGCTTGGTCCTTTGTGGCAAGCAAACTAATCCACATATATCTGCTGAAATCATCAACCATGAGTAGAAAATATCGTTTACCTCCGGGAGTTTGTGGCTCGATTGGTCCGCACAAGTCAGCGTGCACAAGTCCAAGTCGTTCGCTTGCACGGTTCCAGGCTTGGCGAGGGAATGAACCACGCTTTTGTTTCCCGGTGAAGCAGGCATCACACAGTCGCTCGACATCACCAATCAGAGGCAGTCCATGCACCATTTTGTCACGAGCAAGGCGCCGAAGAGCATCAAAATGTACATGGCCGTACCGTGCATGCCAGCGCCATCCATTCTCGCTTCCATGCACCGCAAGGCACACGGGCCGTGCCAAGTTCAGGTGAAGCAGGTAAAGGCGCCCTCGGCTCCTCGGCACCCCCACGATTAAGCGCCCGTCTTGGTCCCGCAGCTGAAGCCATCCGTGCTGGATCTTCGTTTCGTATCCGCTCTCGTCCAGCTGACCAAGTGAAATGATGCTACTATGTAGCCGAGATATATAGTACAACTCGGCTAGTTTAAGGTGCTCACCATTCCGGCACGTGAAGAGGATCGTGCCAATGCCTTCAATTTCCACGGATGTGTCATCTCAAAGCTTGAAGGAGCCTCGCACGTTTGTGTCCAACTCGGAGAAGAGATCACGCCTTCCGCACATGTGAGCACTTGCTCCTGAATCCAGGAACCACGTTGTGTCACATTGGCCGGCTTGCTTCGTCGACCTAGCTTGTGATCGGGTTTCGTTGAAAAACACCTGACCGTCGGCTGCCTGACTCCCGATTGTGAGAGAGTGTAGTCTCGCCACAAGTAGCGTTGCCTCCTCCTCTTGTTCTTGCACAAAGTTTTCCCGTTCCTTGCGCTCTCGTCGCGGTTCTGGACAGTCCTTGGAAATATGGCCGGCGAACTTGTTACAATTGTAACACTTGATCCCCGTCATGTCGCGGTCGCCGCTGGAGGCGCGCTGGCTGCCTTCCCGCGCGGGGCTCGGTTTCTTCCCCTTTCGGAGATACTTGCCCTTTGTTCCGTTCCCGGGGCCAGATCCAGACCCTTGGTCGCGCTGCTTTCCTCGAGCAATCAACTCCTGTTCCGTGAGTAGGATCTGCCCGCTCGCCCCACTCGTGACGTTGTTGCCGCAGCGCTCGGAGGCTGACCGAAGGCGTCCGATCAGCTCTTCGACGGACTTCCCATTCAGATCGAGCAGCGTCTCGATCGAGCAAGCGATCTGCGCATACTGGCTCGGGACCTCTCGGAGGAATTTCTGCACGACCTTGATCTCTTCGACACCGTCACCCAAGGACCGGAGGTTGTTGACGATCCCTCTGGATATTGGACTTGGGTATTCTGTTTATCAGTTAGAAAATTGTAGAATGGAGTTCAATATGATGTCTCTATACATGATCAGTATTATTGAGTGACTAAGTGTATTGTTTAAGTTAGGTGGAGGAACCTAGTGAGTGAATATCCTACGGCTTTTGACTTAAAAGGGCTTCTTGAAGGTGATTAAAATCGGAAAAACTGGGGACTTCTTGACTATTTTAGATTGGTTGATCTTATGAAGGTTATATGAGATAAGTTGTTATTCATAATAAAGGGGATTCACTCTCACAACCAGAACATAAATAGATTAATTGTTCTGTGCATGTATGAATATAGTAAGACTATCAGGTGCATATAAAGACTTCTTGTGAAATCTTGGATCACAGCCCAGATCAAACCTGACTTGGACTAGATAATTGTGAGCTCCCCATCTTTCGAATGTCAAATGATCACTTCTGGCACAGATTTTCTTTTAAACATCTACGTGCTTCTGTCCCATCTCAAATTGCAAAGATTTTTTTTCCAGTCAAACTCGTCGAAATTTGATCATATATTTGGATAAGTAAACGACCAATAATATTATCCTATGAGATACCGTTAGATTCACCGTAACATGAAATTTGAAAATATCAACTTTTTGTGTGTTGTTATATGTGCATTTACATATATTTACAGTCAAATGTGTGTATTAAAGACCGTGAAAAAAAATCTGTATAATTTGAGTTGGGACGGAGGGAGTAGTAAATAACAATCTACAATTTGACCTAACTAACTTTGTTTAGCAATAAGATGATCAAGTGCTCGAATTAGATGCAGTTTTCAGATAGATCAGTAAGACTGATGATATTGATAGGATCAAATAGGCTTGAGGGCTAGATAGGTTTAGTGTACAAGTGCTTCAACCTAGATCTGCAAGATGGGTGGAATTAATAAATTCCCTGATCATATTCTAAGAATGCCTTCTGTAGTAGTGAAATAGTAAACAGCAAGTTGTATAACTTTGGGATCTTACCTACATATCTACCACATATCTGATGTAGCTGTTATCATTTACCAGTGGTCCAACCAACAAGGTGGCTGTTTCAGGTCTGTGCTGGTTGGCTGCTGTTGTGCGGAATGGAGAGAAAGTACAGAAAATATGAACGAAAATAATAAGACACAAGATTTACGTGGTTCACCAAATTTGGCTACATCCACAGGAGACGGATTCACTAAGTGCAGAACAGAATTATTGTTTACAGAGAGAAGAGAGACACTTTATATGCTGTCTCCACTAAACTTTAACAAACTGGGCCAAAACGTAATTCGGCCCAAATCAACAGCAGTCCAATAAAGAGACAAGCTATACCGTCGGACCGGGGCCGACTCCGCCCCCCGGACCCCAGGCCAGGGTGCGCTCCGCTCCCCTGGACCCTCCGACTCGCTGACCGGGCAGCGAGACCCCGTACCAACCTGTTGAAGCGGCTAATACATATTCAAGGCATACCAACAGCTGTAGTTCTAGATTTGCAGGACGAGCAAAACCAGTGCAAACACGTGGGATTTTTCTGTTTGTCTCTAGGATACAAGCATATTGTGCTGGACACATGCCATACTTTTCTGAAGTATTTTAAATTTTACAGCTTAACAGGGATCAAATGAGTTTTGTGCTAAGATCTTGGGTAAATTTGCACCTCGTTTAGTTTCCGATTTATTGAATGTATTTGGTAGGAACTTGATTTGGATTTTGAAGAGAAAACTTCAGAAGTTACATGCTTGCATAAGCTATCATTTTTTTGCTTTTGTAGAAGTTGAGTAAAGTTTATTTCTAATTTAGGATCATTAGTGGAAATAACAATCAAGTTATTTCCCCCCTGCCCAAAATTCCAAATTGTGCGTTCTATATAACCAGAGTTACCAGACGGTGGATGTGAAAGCATGAACTGCATCTTTAGTAACAATGTTTTTGTCAAGGCCTTGCATAGAATAGCATTTTGTGAATAGTTATTTTACGGAACTGTTTTGCTTAGTAAAAAAATAAAATATAACTCTCTGTTTGCATTGTTGTCCATTAGCCTTCATTGGTATACAAGCTTTTATTCCTCCCACCCCCATAAGTGTTGTTTCTTCTTTGTACTTTAGTTTGGTGTTGAAGACTTGAATTCCATTCAGGGTGTCCATGAAACTGTTGTTGCACCACTTTGAAATCTTGTTTTTTTTAGTCCTGATAATGCTCGTCGCATTGTGGAGGAAGGTGGAATCCAGGCCCTTGTTGGTCTCTGCTCTACATCTTTTTCGGGAATGGCGTGCTTCATGGCCACAATGACATTAGCATTTATTTTTGATGAAAGGTCGGATCTCACCCGACAAAGTTAATTTATTCTTATTGTTTGTTTTTGAAAGATGTCATCAATGTCCTTGGGATTAAGGCAGTTTTAGAGGGACGGATGGAGTAGATTGTCCTGCATAACAAGCATTTTTTTATGCATCCATGTCATCAACACCAGCTGCATTCGCACCAATAACCGAAGCAGTCTGCATTCCTGACGCTGGTTATATAGAATCCAGGTTTGTATTCACTCAACTTCTTCTATGATGCATACATCTCTTTAATTGCACTTGCCTAATGCTTTCATTAGTCAATTAGTTATCATTCATGCGCCTTGTTTATTATGGTTGTTGAGCACACTCGATTTTAATGAAAAGTATATTAGCAGTCAACCATTTTGGTTTTCGTATACTTAATTCATTGCCTTTCTGCTCCTTGTATTGGATTATGTGTGTTACTGTTATGTTTGCAGTACATAGCAGTTAGTCTTGACATATCTCTTCACATAGTATTAAAATTGATATAAAATACTAGTTGTTAGCAAATTGCTTCCAAAAAAGTTGCTCCTTGCAATAATCTAATCTCCAGTTCTTGATTTGGTTTAGTTATAAGCAAACTATCTCTCAGTATGTTTTAAGAGTTGTATTTTCATGTAATATATGAGGTCTTTCTTGTCGTAAACATGCCTATTCCTTCACAGTGAAGTGGAAATCGGGGAACTTGTTACCATGCTGCAGAATCCTTCATCTGCGCTTAAGGGATTTGCTGTGTTCGCGCTAATTCAGGTTAAACCCACTTTCCCTCTCTCTCCCAAGAACAGAAGGAACATTATGAAGTTGACATTTTTCAAGGAGTTATGTTCATATAGTACAGAACAACACATTACTTGATCTTCTTATGAATGCAACTTTTTTCTGTCTCAGCTTACTGTTTCAGGTGGGAGAAATGCTCTGTATAATTTAAGCCTCTTGCAGAGGGCAGGAGTGCCAAGAGTTCTCCGTCGTGTTGCGGCAGCAGCCGCACCTCTAGAAGCGAAAAAATTCTCTTGGATTGTGCTGCACAGCCTTGTGCGTAATCAAACCGAGGCTTGATATGAATATGTTCTGCAGTAATTGCGATTTGTTAGCAGATTCAGTTATTGCCTTAAAATATTTTATTCTGATGAGTGGTCTACATACTGGAGGTTCAGGAGCTAGTATGGCTCCACAATGTGTTGTTTTTGTGTAGTTTTGCCAAAAACTAGTTGGATTGTGGGGTTTAATGGGGTTTGATTGCATACTTTCTTTCCCTAAATAGTTTAAGTTGTCTTTATAGTTGAAGGGATCAGATGAGATATACCAGTACCTTGGAATATTGTGTGTGCTTTATCACCTGTTATGTATACTTCTTTTGGGACTCATTTAGCTCTGTTGTGTCATCTTGTTTGTTGTTCATTTTCTCTTCATTCATATTAGGCTTAGAAATCCCCTACCTTTGGGTACTTATTAACTTTACTTGCGAGAGGGAGTTTGAAAAACATGTTACTCTAAGACTAAATTCAGAGATAACAGAAAAGAACTTTAGGAAAAGGGGAAACCTCTAGAGATACATTCTAAACCAATTAAAGCTACTATAGAGCAAAAAATAAGATTCAATCAGTTAAAATTGTGTTGTTGAGTCTTACTAGTTACTTGGCTGGAGTATTTAGGATGTCTAGAACTACAAACAAGAAAGCAATAAAGTTGTTTCGATAAAAGGAGATAAATCCTAGTAGCCTATGATACTATAAGTTGATCCATGCAATATGGAGGTTTTTTTTTTTTAATGAAAACACCCGAGGGTGGGGGAGATATATTAGAGGTTCCCCAATCCTACTTCGAAGTTAAATAGGATATACATTTAAGGAAGTTTTGTTCAGAATGAGTAATGAAACAACATAGTTGCCTCCAAAAGTCCTACGAAATCTATACCAAAGAAATGTGAATAACTATCCAAAACTGGATAGGTGTCGAAGTTGCGATCCAAAAGAGGGAATCTCCACCCCATGTGTTAATTCACTCCTTTGGCCAGGCAACTTCAATCACAAAGTTTAAAAGCCTACTTTAAAGAGTTCAATAGCCAAAAGATTGTTTAATGATTGTAGTTAATCTGCCTCCGATGAATAGTAAGTATCAGCTCCAGAGATGCAGGTGTACCAAAAAACGGAGAAGAGAGAGTCCATAAGGATGCTGCTATGTTAATCTGACAAACTGGAGGTAGCATCACAGGTCTCCTCAGTGAAAACATCCGTATGTGCAACATCCTATATCCATTAAGTAAGGTAGCCTAAAACTGATCCAGTAACCTGCAGAAACCAAACCAAACAACCAAATCTTAGCAGTATCTATTATTAAACCTTTATAGTCTTGGAAACTCGAATATGTGGTACGTTTTCTCTGTCCAAGGAAATGAGCCCTCTGATATAGGTGGGAACATTAGTCATATGGAGGGTTTGGTTTTGATGAAGATGGTGTTTGGCAATAGCATTAGCTACAGAATTACACTCCCTAAAAGCATGTTTCAATTCAGCCCTTCCGAGTAGAGATTTCACATTAAAAACCATATCAAAAACTTTCCAATGTGCAGCATAAGGATCATTAATCATTTCAACCGCAAGCTTAGAATCTGATTCTATTATGAAAGTATGATCAAGATGGTTAAAAATATGACAAGCATACAAGATTGCATTAATTTCAGCATGTAGTGATGATACAGCAGATATGGATGCCGAACTAATCAAAATAGGTTGGCCTGAACTATCCCTAGCTATAAGACCAACAGAAGCTTTGTTAGAACACCAAGATGCATCCACATTAATTTTAGTAAATCCAGGCTTAGGCCTTTCCCAGTAAACTTTCATTATATTTGGCTTTGGGGGAGGTCTAAACAGTGGGGTGAGATGCTTGAAGTATGGAGGGATAGAATTAGTAGATAACAGCTTCGGAGGACACTCATTTAATGTCAATTTAATCAGAGCCTGAATCTCATTACAAATAAGATTCACTGACAGAGGCTTATGGTCATATAAAAAATTGTTCCTGGCTTTCCATAGACTCCAGCACACCAGAGAAGGTAAAATCATACAATATATTTGGTGAAACTTAGAGAGATCATGGCAATTCCAAAATAAATAGAATCTTTGAGGGATGGAATGTTGAGCATTAAGGTTAAACTGAATTGAAGAGGTCATATGAGACCAGACAGATTGAGCTAGGGGAAAAGAGATGAAAAAATGTTGGATCGAATCCGACTCACAACAAGCTAGACATTTAGAAGCTATACTAAACCACATGTAATGAGTACATCATCAAAAGGGAGGAATGTATGTAACAGTTTCCAGACAAAAATGGAAATCTTTTTCAGAAGAAGAGTATTCCATAAGTACTTACTAACAGGGGAATTACTTGTGGAAAGAGTGAGGGACCCATAGGCTGACTTAAAAGTGAATTTACCTGTAAGTTCTGGTTTCCAAATCAGTCTGTCCTCCCCAACCTGTGTGAGTTCTGCACCCTGTAAAAATAAGAGCGTATCATGTTCCAGGAAAGATGAAATCTGATTTAAAATACTAATTTTGTTGCTGATGAAATCAGCCACAGAGATATCAGCCATTGCAGAGGATATACTATCAGGAACATGGTTAAGCAAAGACCCCCGTGGACACCAGTTAGCAGTCCAAAAATTACATTTACCATTACCATGAATAATGGTAGAATTGTTTTCAGCAAAGGAGTTAATAAGACATATTCTTTTCCATGTTACTGATTTTATGTGAGATGGTGAAAGTGACCATAACAGTTTAGACCACAAAGAGATACCTAGTTGGCTTTTCCACCACAGTTTAGCCGAGCAAGAGTCTATTATGGCTTTAACAGATCTGAAACCTAGACCATCCAATTTTGTAGGTTTTGCTATGTGTGCCCATCTTTTCCAAACTTTGTTATTTTTTCCATCTGATTGTCCCCAGAAGAATTGAGACAGTTTTTTCTCAAAAGATTTAATTATGCCTTTAGGGGGATAGGTTACCGACCAGATATGCTGAGGAATTGAGTACAAACAAGACCGAATTAAGATCATTTTCCCCCCTGCACTAAGCCATTTATTTTTCCAATTTTGTAGCTTAAGATCTACATTAGCCAGGAGAGGAAAAAAATATCTATTTAATGTTCTTCCTTTAAAAATGGGGCAACCTAAGTACTTAAAAGGGAATGATCCTTTTTTCATCTTTAAAAATGCTTTTACCTGATTACTCTTAGTTAGTGTAGCTTTTCTGCTTAGGTAAAAGTCTGATTTTTCAAAGTTAAACTTTTGGCCCGAGGTGTACTCAAAGATTTCAAGAAAGGCTTTGATCTTAATGAGGTTCGACTTAGATGCTTGCATAAATATAATCGTATCATCCGCATACATGAGATGGGAAACTGCAGGAATTGAAGCTGGAATCTGATAGGGAGCTAAACTTCTATTGAGAAATATAAACGATAAGCTCCTAGAAAAGGCTTCTGAAAATATATTAAAGATAAAGGAGGATAGAGGATCACCTTGTTTAATACCCCTTGTTGCCTTGAAGAAACCTACAGGATTTCCATTAACAAGTACTGAAAAGTAGGCTTGTGACAGGTTATTCATAACAGCTTTTAAAAAATTCCCTTTAAAACCAAACTTAATCAAAATCTGTTTAAGAAAATTCCATTTAATTCTATCAAAAGCTTTTCTTAAATCCAATTTAAGAATGCAATTTGGTGTTCTGTATTTCTTATCTAAAAATCTAATCATTTCTTGTAGATACAGTATATTATCCGAGATGTCCCTGTTTTTCATAAATGCAGTTTGGTTAGGGGAGATCAGATTTTCCATGTGAGGTTTCAACCTCTCCATTAACACTTTGGAGAAATCTTATTTAACACATTTGATAAGCTGATTGGCCTAAAATCCTCAAATGAGCATGGAGTTGGTTTTTTTGGTATAAGAATAATCCAAGTACTAGATATTCCCCGAGGAATTTCAGAACCAGCAATAAATTCGTTAATAGCTTCAATCAAATCATGTTTAGCTATAGGCCAGCATTTAGTATAGAACTTAGATGAAAATCCATCTGGACCTGGACTGCTCGTCTTATTTAAACTTTTAATGACATGATGTAGCTCTGATTCTGAGACTGGTGTGGCTAGAGCTTGATTATCATTAATTATTTCAGGTATTTGACTTTAAAAATGTGAATAGTAGGTGTCATCAGTAACTAGATCAGGTTCAGTTAGCAAATCCGAGAAATAATCAATTGCTTCCTTTTGAATGTCTAACTGGGAATTGATCCATTGTCCTGCCCTATTTTTTATTTTAGTTATCTGCAGTTTACAATTTCTTTCTTGCACAACTTCGTGAAAGAAAGATGTGTTGTTATCCCCAAGGTTATGCCATCTTAATCTTGCTTTCTGTTTCCAGTAATTTTCCTTCTCTTTTAAAGCCTTAAGCAGTAAAGCATTTTTCTCATTGAGTTTTACACGCTCCATGGTTGAGGGGGTCAAGTCATAATTAATTTCCTGAATTCTTAAGGCCTCCTCAGCCATTTTAACATTCAAGTCAATATTTCCAAAGTTATCTCTGTTCCAAGTTTTTAGAACTTTCTTAAGCCTGATCAATTTTAGATAGAATCTTAACAGACCTGTTCCAGCCACAGGAGATTCCCAACTATCACTAATCACTCTAGTGAACTCATTTCTTTGAAATCAGGCATCAATAAATCTAAATGGCTTAGGGTTGGAGGAGGTCAGATTGGAGGGTTTGGATTCAATGATCCAACAATATGGGTTTAATTTTTCTATCTGGTTGTCTGGATCTTCATAGGAAATTTAAAATCAAGATAACCAATATAGTTCGTGTTGAGTGCATGTTGAGGGAGTGCAACACCTTTTCGTGTAGTGTTCATATGCTCAATAGGGACTACAAGAAAATTGATCTTTTATTTCGCCCCTTTTACCTCGATTTTTTTCTTAAACCCAAAAAACTGAGGCAAAAAGTTCTTTTACCTCAGTTGATTTTTTTGAAGTAAAAGGTATTATTACCTCGGTTAAAAAATCAAGGTAAATAATTGATTTTTTACCTCGGTTGTATGGAAATCAAGGTAAATAATATTCAAAATCGAAGCAAATAGAATGACCGATGTATGTGCGACGTCGGATTGGGTGGTCAAATCATGTAGTATAAGTTAATCGTGATATGGCCGGCCTCGCTAGTTACATCATTTTGACTGATCTTTAGTCGATACTGAAGCGACATCGCATACGACGGGACATAATTAGTGACTTTTGTCTCATTGACCAAATTCAATCATATGATACCCAAAAAATTTCTCCCCATTTTGAGTTCCCTCTTTGAAATTCAATTCCACATTCTTGGAGGTGGCCAATAGGTTTGTTGATTGTGCTCAATTACCAAGTAAGTTTTCCAATATCACAAATTTGTAGTTTCATCTTCAAATTAGATTCTAGGTTAGTTTATTTCATATGAGAGGATGTGCTTAAGTATGGGTTGATTGAAATTAAGCATTCCATCATTGGATAAGGGTTTAGGTTATATATATGTGTATGCTAATATAATGAATGTTTTCATTAACATTTATATATATGATTTGTGTATGCATGTCATGAATTGAATGAATGTAAGTGGATGCATTTTTTGCTAAGATATATCCATGAAGAGTGTGTACTTATTTTTGTATTGTAGGAATGTCTGTGAATAAAACCCATTATTTTAATGAAGTTCAAACAAGCAAGGGGTATCAATCTTTTGTAGCCAACTTCATTGAATATGCATTTGCAAATGCCGTGAAGGAGAATTTGTCTTATGTATATTGTCCTTGCAAGAAGTATCGGAACACTGCTATTCATGAACAAGAAATATCTTTGAAGGAAGACTTATTTATATACGGTTTTGATCCAACATACAAAAATTGGTTTTGGCATAGGGAGAATATGGATGAGCATACTAGAAATGAATGAGAGACCAACAAGGATGATAGGATGGATGAGCTGGTTGGGGAGATTGTCAAGAATTACAGTTGAAATCCTAAAATAATTTCAGACCTCCAGGGGTATAAAGAGACACTTCTATACGATCGATGCCCCTAAGGACTGACTATTTTGAAGGCTACGTTACAGTTGATGAATGCCAAAGCTAAGTATTCCTATAGTTACGTCGGTTTCTCTGCTTTTTTGAAAGTGCTAAAAGAAATTCTACAGGTTGGCAATAGACTGCCCAAAACGGTATATGAGTTGAAGAAGGTACTATGTCCGATGGGCATGGATTATGAAAAAAATACATGTTTGTCGGAACGATTGTATCTTGTATATGAGAGCTCACCTGAATGCGGATGAGTGCCCTAAATGCAATGCTCTAAGGTTCAAATTGAAGGAGGTCGATGTTGATGGAGAAATTGGAAATTGGCTGACGAAAAAGGTTTCTGTCAAGGCTGTTTGGTATCTACCAATTATTCCTCGTTTGAGAAGATTGTTTGAAAATCCCGAGGATGCTAAGAATTTCAATTGGCATGCAGATCAGACAGTGGTTGATACTTAAGTGATTAGTCACCTGGTTGATGGTGATCAGTGGAAGAAGATAGATGCAGCCTTTCTAGTCTTTGGGAATGAGCCACGTAACTTGAGGCTTGGTTTGTGCACCGATGGAATAAACCAATTTGGTAATATGAGTAGCAACCACAGTTCTTGGCTGGTGATGGTAATGATTTACAACTGGCCCCCTTGATTGTGCATGAAAAGGAAGTACATAATGTTATCTCTAATGATCTCCGGTCCAAGACAACCAGGAGACGATATCGATGTGTACCTAGCCCCCTTGGTGGATGACATGAAAAAGTTGTCGCATCCTAGAATTAGGATGTATGGTGGGTTTTAGAAGGAGAAGTTTGATTTCAAAGTGATGTTGTCCTGCACTGTTAATGACTTTCCCACGTATGGGAACCTTCCTGACTATTCCATAAAAAGACACAAGACATACCCAATTTGTTTAGATGGCCTATGTTATTGACAGTTGAGGCATGGAAGCAAGACTGTGTATCTTGGTCACCGGAGATGGCTTCTAACAACTCATCGATGGAGAAATAAAAGTGATGAATTCAATGGAAAGGTAGAGTTATCGTCCCCTCCTCCTGTATTAGCAGGTGCGTCAATTTTGTACATGTTGGGAGATTTTTGTAATGACTTTGGGAAGAGGAAGAGGAAACCAAATGTAACTGGCAGTTGGAGGAAGCGTTCCATATTTTTTGAACTACCATATTAAGAGAAACTTGACGCCGACACTGTTTAGACGTGATGTATTTTGAAAAGAATGTATGTGACAGTTTGATTGGTACTTTGATGAATATCCCATGTAAGGCAAAGGATGGTGTGAAGTCAAGGAAGGATATGGTTAAAATTGGACTTATATCTGATTTGGCCCCATGGGTGCGGGGGATGAAGAAATACTCACCAGCAGCTTGTTACACACTTTCAAAAGTAGAGAAAGAGTTGATATGTTCTAGTCTAAAAGGAATGGATGTCCCAGCGAGCTACTCATCCCAGGTAAGCAATCTAGTGTCCGAAGAGGGATTGAGATTAGGGAGTATGAAATCTCACAGTTCACATTGTTTGATTCAATATTTTCTCCCAGTTGCGATTAGATCCATCTTGCCAACTCACGCCAAGAAGTGCATTACCTGATTATGTCACTTCTTTAAGGAAACTTGTTGTAAAGAGATCAAGCGTTGGAGGAACTGCAGGAGGAAATAGTTATCGTGTTGTGCGAGTTGGAGATGTATTTCCCCCCTTCATTCTTTGATATAATAGTGCAATTGTTGGTTCATATTCTACGAAAAATATTGATTTGTAGTCTTGTTTATCTTTGATAGATATATCCTTTTGAGAGATATATGAAGATATTCAAGGGTTACTTGAAAAATTAGTTTCACCCAGATGCCAGTATGGTCTAGAGGTATGTGATCAAGGAGGCAATAAAATACTGCATGGAATTCTTGAATAATGAAGAGGCGGTTGGCGTACCAAAATTGTGCCATGGCAATAGAGTGGGGGGAAAAGGTTTGCGTAAAAGAACAACTTGGGTATTAACCCATGACGTGCTGATGAATGTACACTTATATGTCTTGCACAATTCAGATGTGGTTCGCCCCTAAGTGGATAGCACATGGTCTCTATCAAAGAGAGGCACCTCGGTTGATCGGAGAAGCAAGTACTTGCCGAATACAATTATACCTTCATTGATTGGTTATGATAGACTGTAGTTGAAGAAAGTCAAGGTGATACCTTGAATTGGTTAGCCTTCATGCCTTTATGATTTCTTTCACTGGCTATGACATGAATGGGTATACCTTATCAACCCTTGAATGGAACACATACACCTCAACAAAAAATAGTGGCGTTAGCATAGTTGTGGAAGCGTTACACGTCAACAGCTCAAAGGATAAGAATCCAGTGTACGGGAACATGTACTATAGTGTGATTGAAAAAATTTGGGAACTTGTCTATACAAGTTTCAGGGTCCCAATTTTCAAATGTAAATGGGTTGACAACAATGCAAGTGTATAGATTGATAGGTTTTAGAGTCCTCAACTTGAGCAAGACACATTCTACTGGCGATCCATACATCCTTGCCTCACAAGCTATACAAGTGTTTTATATAGATAATCCTTGCGATTATAGTAAATTAGTGGTCATTGACGGGAAAAGCCAATTTGTGGGGGAGGTTAGTCTATCCTCATTGTCAGAGACTATTCCATATACACCACCTATTGGCAGTGATGTCAGTCAGGAAGAGATGATTGGTGTGGATCTAGCATTGAGAATAGACCACGAGGAGGATGTTTGGATTGAGTGGCATCCAAAACTAAAGAAGAAGAAGAAGAAAAAAGACATAGATTTGTTCCCATGTTGTAGGTTTTAACGTTGCATTATGCCATCATCTATTGATTATTAATTTTCTAAGGAGATGCTAATGATGTATAATTGGTAACCATTTGGCATTCCCATTTTGAATCGAATCACATGAGTAAAGGTTTTGGGGATGTATTAGCCGACTTCGCATAACTTTTCGTCAGATAAATCAATATGAAAGAGCACTGTTGTGCGACTTTTCCCAAGAGCCACATGATCCTTAAAAGTAGAGTTTGCGGCGTCAGTTAAATTTTTGATAAGGTAGTCGATTGAAACCAGTACCTAAATCCACAAACCAATTAATTATTGCCACCTCGCAGACAAGTCTGTAAGACTTAGTTTCAACTGATTAGTGTTTTAAGGTAAGCATGCAACGTTGCACACTATAAACATTGATTCATGAAGTGAGAGTTTAAAAATTCCAACCAGATTTCAGAATGTAAAATCTACAAAGAAATCATTCCGAGTTCACAACAGCCTAGTCCACAATAGCTTGTAGCAAAAATATAGAAACCACACAAAACATGATACATTAATTGTATTGTACCATATGAAAAATGATAACATAATTGAATTCTAGCGTACAATCGCTACCATAATAAATCTCCAAAACATGACACACCGTTGATAAAATTCATTACATCATCCAAATAAACATAAAATCACATCAAACCTTATCTGCGGGTATCTTGGGTACCTGATCATCCTCCATCTCAGTCTCACTGCTGCCCTCCTCATCCTCGCTAGACCCCAACCCGTCGCTGGAACCAGTCGCATCATCATCAGTAGCTAGTGCATCATCATTTGGGTTCTCGACCACCAATTCATCTTTATTATCCACTAGCACCCCTCTTGCAGTCCCAGGGTTAAGAAGGTCCATCAGGCTCACCAACTCCTCGATCATCCTCTGTTTATCTTGCTCCAAACGCAGCGTATTATCCTTCATCTCCTCCACGCCCTTCGGGAGGATGCTCCAGGCACTGTGTTTCAGCCATGATGCTAACAAAATAATGTCCAACACATTATAATTAGTTACTTTGTTACACTCTAGGTATAAAAGAAAAATAAATATGACCAATTTTCACACCATAAGTGGATGGGACAAGATGCCCTGCTTCGGTGGTTGATTGAGTCCCCTCTTGCCTAGGGGTGGCTGTCAGATTGAAATCACCCTTGGAGATGTTACGATCAACCCACTCACCCGTCTCCTAGTGCAAATGCTTTTGGGAAAAATAGTTCTCATCATAGTACCTTGGGGAGATCTTGTGAGAGACTGGATGAGAACACTATTTTTCTCCATGAGGGCAGTTAATACGTTACCGTAAGGAAGGGTCCTTCTCTTATTGGATACACCGTCCGTGTGCATCTCCTGGATGATGGTGTAACCGAGGTCAATAATATTGTTCTTTCTTATGTGCTATTAGAGGACAGAGCCATTTATTATGGGCTCGGAAGGATGGCCAACTGGTATCAGGCAGTGGCAGATGAGTTTGTACTTCATCTTCTCTTAGAGCTTGAGAATATCAATCTTGAGTTTTCTTGGTTTGAAAAGCCTATTGCCCACATTCAGACCAAAGTACTTTGCAACCATCTGATTGAGATCGAGGTCCTCTAACTCATCATCTTCAGCTACCCTACTAGCCCAATTTTCACGACAGTAGATTTGGAGTTTGGATCTTTACCCACTGTGCACCTAATAGCCTCGTTGACCAACTTACTTGTCAATACCATATTGACACCGTTAACTCAACGTTTGTACTCCCCGGTACTGAGACAAGTGAAATTCAAGTTGAACTCTTTGACCTCGTTCTTATACATGGGCCGATCCAAGCAAATCAGCCCCTCCATCCCCGACAATTTGAAGGCATTGAGGTATACATCAAAGTTGAGCCGTTGCACATCATCCGGCTTCATGCATCTCACCTCCTTCAGCCGCCTCTTTCAAATAAGATTAGTGTACCATTTCTTGTTTTCTTCCACAAAAAAATATTTATCGTCAAAGGTTGGTGGTGGAGGGGCTTCCTTTGTCTTCTTCGCACAAGACGTGCCTTCCTCGGCGCCCTTTGCTCGGGACCTTTTGGCTGTACTTTTGACTGGCATATGATGGATAAAATTTTAAACAATAATCAGTGATGTGATCAACTGTTTTGATGTTGCATGATAAATAATAAACGAGCTTGCTGACATGTCAATTACAATTCGACTGACATGATTTACCACAGCAAGGTCACACATTCAACAATACTCATCAAGTTATGAATGTGCACCTCGCAGAGCAGTTCGATTAGACCAAATTGCTAGCGATGTATAGATGAATGGTAAAAAAAATTCTAAACGGTACAATAAAAGCTAAGAACTCCCTCAATACGAAGAAAATATGTATAAAATTGAGATTTACCCTATCCCATCCACCCCAGTTCATCCATACACCAAAAAAAATTATCATACACTACTAAATTAGCCCTAAAACCTAATCAACCACTTAGAAGTAAAATAAGCTTGGACATTGGATTAAATCTACACATTTCAACAACATATACACTCAAAACCATAATCCTAAACAACTAAACCAATAGAATAAATAAAAAATCTGACCTTGTGTAGGATTCGGTAATAATGTGGAACTCTTCTTTGCTGTTGATGGCTAGTGATGAACAAAGAGCAGTAGAAGGACTTTGGTTTTTGATAAGGAGGCGGTTTGGCAATTGGATTGGACAGTTTTGTGGCGGTTTTATGGAAGGAAGAAGTTTTGAATGTGCGACATCGAATTCTTGGAATGCAATGGGTTGGAGCTTCACCCCTTTAAGTAATTCGATAGTACGGTGTTGTTTAGCCACATAGTGAAACCTCTCAAATATTCTCAACCTTACCATACACAACACGAATAGGGGACGAGGTAGCACTACAGGGTTACTGGGCCCAATATAACAGGTGGCCCAATTTTCAGAACATTTTAGGCTTGGCCAAATGGCCCTATACAACCATGAGCTCGCTTCAACATCGGCCACATCGACATTATGACGACACGCTTGCGACCTCACATATTGCACTAGGCTGATTAAAGTTTTTGGCTCAAATTCATTTAAACACTAGCCTGAATGCTAGGCTCAGAGTTATTTTTCTCAAAATATTGATAAGATAAATATCAAAAGAAAAAAAATAAATGAGATCATCAATTTAATCTAGAACGGTTGTTCATTAACCTTGAGCTATTGTTATTAGGGCCCATGATCGAAACTTGTATCAAAAACACTATCGAAGTAAGACTGTTAATCGTCTAACATGGTACCAAATGTGATACGTTAATTATCTAACATGGTTCAATGAAGAATGGTACCATGTGTGATACGTTGTATTGGATTACTCTTTATAATTGTGATACGTTGTACTGGATTACCCATTGTAATCTTGAAGACTTACGACTAACGCTTCTTTCTCAGACTATTAATCCTCTAATATGGTTCAGTGAACAACTGTACCAAATGTGATACGTTGTACTGGATTACCCTTTATAATCGTCTAACTTGTTCGTACAATTTTATTAGTAATACTTCAGGTCCGTTCTCCATGCATAACTGGATTACCCTTTATAATTGAGTAGCTGTGATATTCGTGTGTTTCAAATAACATTGGTTTTGCAAGGCTCTTAATAATGTGAATCGTTTTATTTACACCAAGGGAAAACATTATTGCCCAATAGTATTGACTTATGATGAGGAACATGGGAGAACCCATTGTTATTACTATAACTAACATATAGTAGTTCATTAAGACAAGATCGGCTATGCCACACCCTACACAAATGCAATAAATGAACAATTAGTGTTCAAAACATTAAATGTTTTAGAAGACTGAGTGTTCGTGAGGATAACGATAATTCCCCGTTCAATAAGTATAACTAACATTATAGTCTTGTAACAATCCCTAAACAAATCCTACTGTATTGAACAAATAATGTTCCTTCTAATATGAGCATAATTGGTTTGATGTTCTAACTTATGGTCAATTGCAATAATTGACCACTGACATGTACTGATGACACCGGGGACAGTGTTCACTTTACTTGACGGTTAAAAGTTTTAAAATATTACTTAAATTCTTGAAAAATGTAGCTATACACCTGTAATAACATTGAGTATGAGTGTTGAGGAAAAAAGTTCTATATTATAACTAATTATGGATATGCTAGACATACCCTAGCAGTCGACGTCGCTGGTAACCTCGCATTTACTGAGGATAGATAGAAGACAAAGCGATGTCGGTCATAATCGTGAAATGGGCCATTTGGTCCACAAACAGCCCAATATATGAATTCCAAACCACAAAGATGACGAAGTCGCTCACACGCATAATCCGAGACTAGAACGAACATAGTGTGAAGTTGGACATTCATATGGGATGGCCCTATTGGGCCACTTTTAACCCATTAGAAGACCTAAATTAAATGATTAATAGGTGTTGCACAAACCATTCAACGTCGCAAGGATGGTGGGAGAATGCAAGTGTGCGTCATACTTAGCAAAAAAAGGCCAAATCTTTGAAAGAGCATTTATTGCAAAAAATAGCGCCCTCTATCCTCCAAGAACCAAATGTCATCTTCCTCAACTCCTTCCTCCTCCAACCTGTCAACCACAACAAGAAATCACATCCATCTCCCTGTTAGATGCTAAATGGAGGTCAACAAAGTTGGGGATGTTGAGGTCACAAAAGTTGGGGATTCCATGAATCAAAATTGTGGTAATGTTTAATCTTTCCCACCATACAAACATGATCGCATTGTTCATTTTACATTCCATGACATTGAATGTTGAATGAGGGTTTGTTGTTGTTTTGTGTCTTATGTATCATCTATTTCTCATATGACCAATACATGAAGGATTGTGTGTGGATACTTTAAAGATTACATTTTTAAATGTGTATTGTGTGTACTACTTGTTGAAGTTTACAAATGGTGCTTATTTGATGTGAAAATGACATGAAATGCTTAATTTTTTGCATTTCTTTTAATCATATGGAGATAATCTTCATCGAAGATGATCACAGAGTGTACTTAATGGATGATATGGTGTTATTGTGGTAAAATCCTTGATTTAATAGAAGTTTCCAATAATTATAGTGCATAATTCACACGGGTGTTATGGATTACATAGTGTTGTGTGATTTATTTCCTTTCTTTTTAGGCCGTGGTGTGGTAATCCACGATAAGAGGAAATGGCCCGAAGGAGGTAAAGAGAAAAATGGATCGAAAAGACGTAAGAAAGGTTGGGGTAGGGCTATTTTCAAGGAATTAATAGACATGGTGGAGAAAGGTATGAAATGTCCAATGAAATTTGACCATATCGGAAATGCAATAGGCGAGGATAGAAATTGGTGGTCTAGTTACCTAGGATTGATAGCTAGGACAAAGGTTGACATTTTCTTGTATGAGTCTTGGCCTCGGGTCGATGCGGCTTACAAGGAAAAGCTATGGAATGCCCTTGAATTAGCATTTGAAATTGATTGTGAAGGCATGGAAAAGCTGAAGACCAGAACCATACACCGCTTTGGGGAGAGATAAAGAGATTTCAAAGCCAAATTGGCGAGGGATTATATTTTTGGGAAGAAGAAACATTGCAACCCAAGGATTAAGCATCCGTTCATGAGTGACTCTAGCTGGATGGGTTTTGTTGCAAGAAACCTGGAAGATGAAGCATCGGTAAGAAATTAACATTTATTATGATTTTAGGTTCATACTTAGTGGATACATAGTTATATATTTAAACAAGTCATTTTTAAAAATGATTATATGAACTTATACATGACATTATTGTGATTAAAACATCAGCTGTGTATGTGGTTTGTGACTTTGAATGCGTTATTATTGTATTAGTCTCTGTTTTCCCAAAATATAAGTACTAGGAACTGGTAATATGATGTCGCACAGTACCCATCGGAGTATTGTTCGTCTGTACAGAGTGGTTTGCAACATCGTGTAACAACAAAGACTAGGCACTGTCTTCGATCGGTGATCATATCAACGTCGTACATTGTCCATTCGTAAGAGGCGAATAACCTACTGAACTGTGAACAATATCGCACAGAAGCAGGGGAATTGTGAAACAATTTGACCTCATTGTTTGTTTTATTCATTACATTAAGACAGGAGCTTGATTGGATGATTTTTCAGGGTCTTAGAGCTAAACATGTTGAGGTTGCACAAGGAAACAAGATGCGATATACCATGACCCGATCGACTGAAAGAAGAGGAATTGAAATAGGTTCGACTAGCGAGAAAAGAAAGAAGAGTACCATGTCAGCTGAACAAAAACGGATTCTATCAATTTCATCATGCTTTTTTACTCGTTCCTTAACTCGAAAAATATGACTGCAGCACCGCGGGCAAGAGAGAGTCGAAGTCAAACGATAAGAAGGGAGTTTAGGGAAAAGAACTGCAGCATGTCCAAACAACCCACAGAAGGAGCATGGTAGAGATCTTCTTTTACTCTACCAGTTGATCAATGTTACGCGATCGTTGGAGCAAAATCGAAATAGAAGAAGGAAGTTTCAAATCTACAAAAATGGAATCTATTCCAAACATATGAAAGACGATCAATGGCCAGGGTGGCTATGCATTAATCACAAGAATTATCATGAAGGAAGTGTTCGAGGCAAGAGTGTTTGATAAAGTAGAGCATGGGATGGAGAATGATGATGGAAGGATTTCAACGGAATATCCTATACTAGATGAGGTTCCCCTATTTGAAAAATAGTTAAAAGGATATAAAAAGCGAGAAAAGAAGGAGAGTAAGTTCCACACCAAACAAGTGAGGTGGTTGCCCAAAAAATTGTGAGTTTGCTAGCATTTTATTTAGTTAATGTATGTGAAATTGTTCAAGATAATTTTGACCTAATATATGAGTTCGATTATTGGTAATTTTTTGGAGGATTTAAAAAGAAAACAAGAGTCAGGAGAGTTTGTCAGGGTTGAAAAGAAGGACATACTAGGTGTAGTGCTTAACAAGGAAGAACATCCAGGCAGGGTCCAGGGTGTCGGAACACTCGTTACACATAGGGACATCTTTGTTAAACCTCGACGACCGAAGGTTGATATTTTGTCTAGTAGTCAACAAAGAGAGATTGATGGTTTGAAATCCACATTAATCCAACTAGTGGCTTATGTCTCGTAAGAATCGAATGGGAGGAAAATGTCACTTGAATTGGAGAAAATCAATGCAAGTTCTAAACCAACAACCTCATCGACCCCTCGCGCTTCTTCTCCGATGGTCTGAACACATGAACACCCTGAGTGTCATAGTGTGCAATGGTACAAATATCAAATGCTTTTATGGTAATTTAAATGGTTTGATGGATACACTTTATGATGAAGAATTGAAGAAGGAGTCATCATCGACATCTTGGATTTATTGTTCAAGACTGCCGAGAACTGAAGACATCATGAAGAACACTATACTCTTTTTTCCCACTGGGTTCTTTATGAGGTAGTGTGATCACTTTAAAATATTGTAAAATTATTTCATTTTGGATCTTAGACTGCAGAACTCGTCCATGTGGGTTTTGAAGAGCTAATTTTGAAAATATAGTCCATTAGGGTTTAGTATATTCAATTTTACTCTAGTTAGAATTAGTTTTGGTAACATTAGATAAGGAAATATTCATCCAAGGTGTGACAAGGATGAATTCGGTTATAAGCAGTTTATTTTAGGTATTTTAGTAAAATATGGTTTTAGCTTCTTAAAGCTGCCATAATTCTATTCAGTTTCTGACAGGAATTACAGAATCCCGTCTTGATTAGGACTAGGGTTTTGGATGAATTCAGCCTTATAAATAGGGGTTGAGTTTTCAAGATTTGCACCACTATCATCATTCAGAAATATAAACCTTTGAGTTCATACTCTTGTCGCTTACGAGCTTCTTCCATTGTTGCTTAACCTCGAGGGCTAGTTAAGTATCAATAAACCTTGTAATCTGATCTCGCGGGCTAGTTAGTGAGCAAGTCGAGATTAGGTGTACCCCAAGGGCTAGACACCTAAATTTCGTGTGACATAGTGCGGGTTTACAGATCCCTTCACTAGATCAGAGATATTAATTCCGCAAATCATGAGCCTTTGCAAGGAGATTCATATCAGTTGGTATCAGAGTAAAGCGAAAGATCTACAGAGGCCGAGAAAAAAAGGGTTAGAGTTTTTGTTGACTTTATTTTCATGTTTTTAATTTATAAACTCTTTCGTATCTTTTTTTTAAACTGTGTTTGTTTGTTTGATATTTCTTATCAGGAAGATTGAAGCTAGAGTCAAAGGACGTCGAAGGGTCCGAGAGTTAGAATACTTCGGTATGACTATCCGCCTTCACCTTCATCAATCGAGTCAGGAGGGCGTCGAAGGGTTTGGGCGTTAACAAATATTATCCACCTTCACCTCCGGGTCAGTTTTATAGTTTTAGGTAGCTTAAACAGATTATGTGCTTGTGATATTTTTCGTCAACTCTTCTGAAAATTATTGCATGCTCATAATCCTATTTGTTTTCTTTATCGTTCTTTGATTTCGTTATCTTAAATTGTCCTTGCTTTTCTATTACACCTTATTTTTTTTAAAAAAAAGAGTCTTTTTTCATTTTCCATGTATATACTGTCATATTCTTGATCCTTACGATCTTGAATGCCTCGAAATCCATTTGAATCAAGAGGAAGTTGTGCAGTTTCTTATTCCAAGTTTTGTATATACGATTTTGTTCCAAATTTTTTTTGAAAATAAAAAACAAAATGTAGTAGATTTTTGGGTTTCATATTCGGAATGTAGGGTTTGAAATTGGAAATTTGGGGTAGATTTGCAATTTTTGAAAGTTTGGGAACTGTTTTGCAATTTTCAAAAATTTGGGAATTGTACAAGTTTTGAATTGTTTGGGGGATAAGAATCTGTTTGTGATTGTTATATTGAGTGTAACAATAGAATTTGTGGCTGAAAAAGAAAGAAATAAAAAGGAAATCTGATTTGAAAAAGGAAAAAAAATCAAAATCCTAATCAGAAGAGGAAAAGGAAATAAAAGTCAATTGAGAGAGGGATTTTGATCTGAATTTTTGACTTGGCCAATAAGTAAGTCATTAAAATCCTTTACTAAAATAGATTTGGATTTGAGTTCGTATTCCAATTTATTTTCGGAAAAGTTTCTTGAATTTTCATACCTATTTGTCGCCTATATAAAGCAATCTTATTTTGATCATAATTCATTCAATACAGCTCCGATTCGTGCCATTCAAATTGCGTTTTATTCCTTATTCTTTTTATAATTTGTAATTCCAGATAGTAGAGCCCATTTGTGAGTTTATATATTTTTAAATTTCGAAATAAGTTCTGCAGTACTCATCTCCATAGTTTGCTTTGAATTGCGGTGAATTGATCAATTGCCATTGCAGTAGCCTTTTCATTGTGAGTTGTTAGTGTTATACACTTGGTGAGTGATCTTATTAAACAAAGGGGAAGGGGGGACATTTATTCCTGACGGTTGGTTTCTTCTAAGCAGGGATGTCGAGCGATCTATTCGTCTCTCAATTTGTTGGAAATCCCAACAATAAACCTAAAATGAATTCCATGAATGTCATAAATGTCATAAATGTCATAATGAGCGAGGTTCAGAGGTTTTCTAGGATGGTAGATGAGTTATCAAATCCAACGACACCTTGTTCTACAAGTCAAATTGAATCTGCTCGTGACGTCAAAGGTTTGAAGTATGATATTCCTAGATTTGATGGTCGACACAATCCTATGAAATACTTGGATTGGGAGAGGCATATCGAGAACCTATTTGATCTTAACAACTACAGTGAGAAAGAGAAGACCAAGGTTGCAGAGTATTCTTTCACCCATTATGCCATAGAGTGGTGGGAGAATTTGAAAGAATCAAGATATCTTGCCGAAAAGAAACCTATCTCCACCTGAGAGAGATTGAGGAACAAGCTTCGATTACATCATGTTCCACAAACATATTTGATGGATCAACATTCGTATCTCAGCACTATGAAGCAAGGCAACCGCAGTGTAGATGAATACTGGCAAGATCTTGAATTAGCTATGAGAAGAGTTTGCACGAGAGAAAATGATGCGTTTATAAAGAATCGATTTATTGAAGGTTTAAGAGAAAATATGAAAGTTTCGGTTAAGCTCCAGTATTATGTTTCCATGCAAGATTTATTATTCAAGGCCAGGTTGGTTAAGTCGAAATTAAGGCCCAGATGAAGCTCTAATTTCAGCTATGACAGTCAAAGGCAAGTCTCTAATTTCAGAAGCCAAAATTCAACCAGGGGTTGTATCATTTTGAACATGGGTGACCGAGGAAACCCTAATTCTACCAAAACCTACTCAAATCCACCATTTGAACCCATTGATCGAAGAAGGATTGCAACCAATCAGTCTCCTAGCCAAAATACAAGTAATTCCATTTCTACTTCATCAATACAGTTTCTTTTAACACTTTTACATGTTTTCATTGTAATGAACGAGGACATGTTCACAATAGTTGTCCCCTTGAATGAATTATAACAACAATGGAGGAGGAAGAAGATGATGATATGCCTACACGGTATTACACCGAAGAAGAACAATTGGATGATGAAATTATGATTGTTGAAGGAGGTGAGCAAGGTCCTGAAACACAAAAAGTTTTTGAGGCATATTCCACAGAAGTTGTCAGAATTACTCCCCCACAAAGAGCAAGTAATATCGACCAAAATAGTGTCCATTCCACCAAAAATACAGTAAATGTCGCCATACACAAGTTCTAGGTCGATCCTAAGGCAAGTAAGACAGGTAAGTTGCAAAACAATTCTGATAAGTCGCATAAAGTTTTGTCTTCATATCTTAGTCCTTTACCTTCTATTTATATGATGAGGCATGAACTATATATTGACTCTGGTAAATCATTTTATGCTTCAATAAGAGATGTGAATCGAGCTTTGACTAATCATTCTTTTGTTCTTATAATGTCTTTTAAAGAAAGTTACTATGCCAATGAAGATATTCCTGTAGATATGCTTTCATGGTTTGTTAAGTTGTTACAGGATTTCAAGGATGTCTTTATAGGTTATATGCTTCCCATTTTGAGGACGAAACTTTTCGATCTGGGAGGGAATGATACGAATATCAAATGCTTTGATGGTACTTTAAATGTTTTGATAGATCAACTTTATGATGAAGAATTGAAGAAGGAGTTATCATCGACATCTTGGCTATCGAAGAACTGAAGACATCATGAAGAACACTATACTTTTGTTTCCCACTGAATTTTTAATGAGGTAGTGTGATCACTATAAAATATTGTAAAATTATTGCATTTTGGATCTTAGACTGTAGAGCTCGGCCATGTGGGCTTTGAATAGCTAATTTTGAAAATACAGTCCATTAGAGTTTAGTACATTCAGTTTTACTCTGGTTAGAGTTAGTTTTGGTAAGATTAAATAAGACAATATTCATCCAAGGTGTGGCATGGATGAATTTGGCCATAAGAAGTTTATTTTAGGTATTTTAGTAAAATATGGTTTTAGCTTCTTAAAGCTGCTATAATTCTATTCAGTTTCTAACAGGAATTACCAAATCCCGTCTTGATTAGGACAAGGGTTTTGGACGAATTCAACCCTATAAATAGGGGTTGAATTTTCAATATATGTACCACTATCATCATTCAGAAATATAAACCTTTGAGTTCATACTCTTATCGCTTGCGAGCTTCTTCCATTGTTGATTAACCCGAGGGATAGTTAAGTATCAACAAACCTTGTAATCTGATCCCAATGGCTAGTTAGAGAGCAAGTCAAGATTAGGCGTACCCCGAGGGCTAGACACCTGAATTTCATGCGAACTAGTGCGGGTTTGTAGATCCCTTCACTAGATCAGAGATTTAATTCCGCAAATCTTGAGTCTTCGCAAGGAAATTCATATCAGTGTGCCTGCCCCACCTTTTCCGACTTCAACAACATCTCTTGCATTTGACCGACTAAGAATGGAGTTAGTAGATTGAACACAACGGAAGAGGTAGGTATAAGTGAATATATTAAACTTTTCGTATTAAAATTATTTTATAGGTTGTTCTTAAATAGTAATTCTTTTTTTTGAAGTATAATTCCTTGTGCCTTCTTCTTGTTGAATGTGTTGATGGTGAGATCCATGTTGTGGCAGAAGGTAAAGTGTACACATCTATACGATTGCATCATCATAAGCCGGTCACGAAGGAGAATGTGGTGGTCAGTGTCACAAAGAGCCTTGTTGATGATATAGTTCTTCCGATCCTTGAGGTCGAGGCAACTACAGTGGAGGAGGCCGTGGGAATATTTATTGAATGTCCTTTTCGTTTGGTCTCTATTATGGACATGGTGCCCCCAAGAAGGTAAAAATAAATTCGGTTGTAAGGCTATGAGCACACAATTTATTTACATAACTTTTCTAATTTTTTTTAATGTAGATCGAGGCAATTAATAGTAGCTCTACCAAATCATCAAGTACATGTGGGGATCCAAAACCTACAAAGACCCCTGTCTCTAGAGTGAAGGCAACTCCATTAAATCCATCGAAGGCTGGGTCTCTAAAGAATATCCACACGATTGTGAAAACTCACCCCCCGCCATCTTCGTACGAAATTACCATGGATGAAGTTGGTATTTTGGGTTACAAGGTAAATCCAATCATTTGGAAGGAGGTTTTCGAGGCATTATTCCATTTCAATAATGTCCTCCCCCTACCCATAATGCAACTACATTGCATGTATGTATAAATGAATCCATGAAACAAATGTCCGCATTTTTTAGTTATTGCGTTTCCCCTCAATTTATCGAGACTAACTATGTACGTAGGCTTTTGCATATGCAATCAAATTCCAAAATGAAATGGTGGATAGAGGTTCTTTTCCCCTTTATGATGCAACATAAACATGTGGCGATGAAAGAGTGTTTGGCCTACTTGAGCTCCTGGTTGATGGAAAAGGACAATTCAATATATATCGCACCTTATTACGAGAGGTGGGCCGACTCTACTACCTTTGTAAAAAAATAATGTTTTGATTCTATTAGAGATTATTGGATTATAATGAATTAATGACAATTTCATTTTTCTAGCAAACATTGGATGGTCGCCGTCTTCGTTATTTCCACAAGCACGGTGTATTGGTTCGATCCATTACATCAAAAACCCCTAGAGACAATTTCATTCGCAATTGCAAAGGTGATGACAGATCCCTTAATCAACCCCTGCAAGGAATTCCATTGGAAATTCCTAAAGGTTAGAATTCAAATCGAAATATGAACATGGCATAATTATTGCCATAAGTATATCTCTATGTCTTCCTAATCAAATTGCGTATATCGATAGCATAAGAAAGAAATGGCCCCATGGCAAAGAAGTTACTATTGCATGCGTTTTATGAAGGACTTTGTAGCGAATGTTAATGAGAGTTAATTTTTCCTCGAAAAGGTAACTCAAATCCACACATTTAGTTTCAATAAACAATGAAATGGACTACACTCAAACTTTGTATTGATTTTGTGATTACTCCGTCTTGTAGTATTTTCCCGAGGACAAATTACCATAAGAAATGAGGCATTTGGAAAAAGTATGCGAAAGTTGGACGATTTTCATGTTGGTAAAAAACTTGAAGGATTTTCTTAACCCATCAACTATATGAGGAACTATTTTTAGGTTAAGTTTTTTGTGCAAGCATCATTCTCTAAAATGCCCATTGATACTTTCCAAGATTTATTTTAGACGCCTTGATGTAGATCCCTTTATATACTTATGGAGTATCAATGGTATAGTTCATTTTGTGAGAATTTTGATATCTTTTTATGTGCATCAAAGGTGTATTATGTATCCTTCTTGTCTGTTTTCACTATGCTTGCTGTAGCTACATATTTTTTAAATGGTGTTTGAGGTCGGAAACACATTTTTAATGAAATTTGTATTGTTGTTTGTATTAAATGTAACGACATCGCTGGTGTAGAATATACCATTCTATTCAAATGACTGCAACTGGTCACCACATATTAGCGACGGTACCATGATATGAGCGACATCACTTAAAATGACCCCGTAAATACATCGTTCATCGTGTAACCAACACATTCATCGTACAATCGCAAGCGAGGTCGGTATACTAAAAAAATGTCGTGGTAACAATATGCCCCATCATCATCGCATAGATTTCGACCAATCGAGGTCGGTCGTGACAATGTCGCACTATCCCACAGACGTTGCACTTTCTAGAAGACGTCGCTCAGTGGTCAAATGGTGGGTCCATAATCATATATTTACGACGGTTTTTGTGTCATAAAACTTAAGTAAAAGAAAATAATTATAGTGGTATGTTACCAAAGTCAAAAGAAGATGACTGTGCAATGTCGGTATCAGGAATGAGCAACTGCGTGTACAAGAAGAGACGACTTTGCGCATGACATTTGCGACATCACTTCTGGCGAAGTCACAAGCTTCTGGGTATGTCGGCCACCTCAACTAATTACCGACATCGCACAATCTCCGGTATTCTCATCGGCCATTGGAGTATTTACCTCGGTTATTTTGCCAAAAAATTGAGGTAAAACTAATTTTTACTTCGGTTTTGAACCGTGGTAAAAAAATACCTTTTTACTCCACCCACATTTACCAAGCTTCTGGGTCTGTCGGCCACCTCAACTAATTACCGACATCGCACAATCTCCGGCATCCCCATCGGCCATTGGAGTATTTACCTCGGTTATTTTGCCAAAAAATTGAGGTAAAACTAATTTTTACTTTGGTTTTGAACCATGGTAAAAAAATACCTTTTCACTCTGCCCACATTTACCTCAGATTTTTTGGACAAAAAATTGAGGTAAAACCCTCGTAGAACCGAGGTAAAAGGTGTTGTCTCTTGTAGTGAGGTGTGGGTTTGGTGATGTAGGAGTCGAGTATTAGGCTTGGAAATGTCCTGCTCCTCTCCGAGATTGTTCTTGGGGTTAAGCTAAGTATGATATGGAAATCCTAAACCATGCGGGGATGACAAATGTTGCCCCCGTTTTCACTTCTTTTGTGTCCGACTTGCAATTTCTAAATTCCTTGAGTTCTGAGTTCTTGAACCCCAGGCTGTATCGATTGCTTGTTAGTGCTTTGCAGTACTCGAGCATTCTCGACCTGATCTTGATTTTGTGGTAATCTCTGCTAGCCAGTTCCTCTATGCACCTCGCGATGATCATTACGAGGTAGTCACTTGCATTTTTCGATATATGTTCGTGGCACGCTTGATTATGGTCTCTTTTTTTGCCAGACTTCAAATTCTCTTCCCATCTTAGGTTATTCTGATGCGGATTGGGTTATTCCCATCTTAAGACTCGCCGTTCCACTGATTGCTATGCCATTTTTCTTTGCACCAATCTTGTTTCTTAGAGTGCTAAGAATCAACCTACTGTATCTCAATCTTTTGTGAGTTTGAGTATCGAGCCATGGAAAATACTGCGGCAAAGCTTGCTTGGTTGGGAAATTTGCTCAGGAGCTTCGAGTGCCTCTTCGCTCGACACCTTTTTCCTTTGTGACAACAACAGTGACGTTTTTTTTCTCGCACAAAATCCTATTGCTCACAAGCAGGCCAACAAGCATTGACATCGACTACCATTTCGTTCGTAAATTGGTTTCTTCTAAACAGTTTTGTGTGAGTCATGTTCCAACATCTCTGCAAGTCATTGATATTTTCACCAAAGATCTGTCTAATTCTTTTTTTTGTTTCGCTTCGTTTCAAACTTTTCGTATCCTGTAATCCTACGCTTATCTTGAAATGAGAGATAGAATATCTTGAAATATTTAGATTGATAACTTTATATAAAACCAAAATTTCAAATTTAAAAATACAAAATCAATAAATTAAGGTTGCTCTCATTAATTGTTTCACATTTCCACCACTCAAAAAATCAATTAAATAACAATTACTAAAAGTTGTCATGTAATTTTATCGGATAGGAAAATTTGACATGGAGAACACATGAGAGAATTTTATTGGCGTAACAAATTATGTTACACAAAAGTTAGAAGGAAAAAACTCATTACCAACCCTACTCTGGACTCTGGTCTGTTCACGACAGCCGTTCATAATCAAATTAATTGTGTTTTCCCTTCCAATCAGTGGCGGAACCAGGATTTTTTTTAGGTGGGGCTGGATGGAGGGACGATGGGACGGTGGCGGGGCAGCATCCGGAGTCTCTAGCCGGTGGCGGGACAACGGCGGCGGTGGCCGGAGCTAAGGCTAGAGCCTGGAAGTACGCTGGCTGGCAGCTGAATGGATGATATACGTTTGAAGTTTGAACCAATTTTGGGTTCTTCGCAATTGGCAAGATTTGTTTTGTTTTGTTGCAAGTTTCCCCCCATGGGTTTTGTATTTGGCCCAATACAAAAACCCATATTCGATTTCAAATTTTTTTTCTTCTGCACTAATCAAAACGACGTCGTTTGACTTGAGCCAGAACGACGTCGTTTTGATGTGTTATGGGCCAACAAAAAAGAAGGCCTGCTACAGTCTTCTGCCCCGGTTGAATATGCCGGCAAAACGAGGAATAAGCTGGAAAACTCCGCTCCGCCACCGGAAAGCGCTTTAACCGCTTATAACCACTACTACCATGGAGCCGGAATCTCAGGTTGGGCAGGAGCCCTACCATGTACCATGGTAGTTTTGCCCCTGCCCCTGATTTCTTTGTTCAATTCAAACATGCATGTTCGTTTACATGTAAATTGATATTGGTTGTTTGATTTTGTCAAGGTTGCTAGATTATTGTTGATTTTCGATTTTATATTATCCATTTCAAAGGTCCCTTTGGGCAAGTTTGCACTGTAATTTATTGATTTTACATGCTTGCATGGTTGCTTATGATTACAGGTAGCCTTTTTTTTTATCAATTTCTTTTGTTAGATTTTAAATAAGAACACAATACTTTGGTGCAGAAAACTTTCTGCTTTTCTTCATATATTTTGCTATAAATAGAATTGAAAAACAAGTTACAAAATGGGAATAACAAATGTTCCTAAATGCTCCTAAATGTTCCTAAATGAGGAGTTACAAAGCAAATGCTCCTAAATGAGGAGTTACAAAACAAATGCTCCTAAATGAGGAGTTACAAAACAAATGCTCCTAAATGAGGAGTTACAAAACAAATGCTCCTAAATGAGGAGTTACAAAATTAGGAATAACAAATGCTCCTAAATGAAATTAAACACAAAGAAAAAAAACTGACAAGATTTATTACTAACAAATCACCCCCTAATCTTGTCGTTGCTTATGTTGTGTTGGCAACACCAATCTTGCTCCTTAGCTCCTGGAAACGAACTCGTCCAAGTGCCTTCGTCAGAATGTCAGCGAGCTGCGCTTCCGTGTTGATGTAGTCAATTTCAAGATCACCCTGTTCCACATAATTGGTGCTTGTGGCTGTTCACCTTGCATTTCTCCAAGCAATCTACTAAGCCAAACACCTTGGCAAGCGGTAGTGGCAGCTGCAATATACTCTGATTCGCACGAAGAGATTGCCACCACCCGTTGTTTATGTGATTTCCAACTTACCAGAGATTGGCCTAGGAAGAAAAATACTCCCGTCGTGCTCTTCCTGTCGTTGATGTCTCCAGCCAAATCAGCATCACTATAACCTGTCAAAAGTAAAGGTCCAACACCTTTTCCATACGAAACTCCAAAATCTAGAGTTCCCGCCACATAGCGTAGAATATGTTTCACCGCTGCCAAATGCTCAACTTTTGGCTCCTCCATAAATCGGCTAACATAACCAACTGCAAAAGTAATGTCCGGCCGAGTGTGAACTAAGTACCTGAGGCTTCCTACCAAGCTGCGGTAATACGTGGCATCCACCGGTCTCCCGTCTCCGGTCTTGCTTAGTTTGAGCCGTGCCTCCATTGGTGCCGCGCATGGATTGCACTCTTCCAGTCCGGCCTTTTGTAAAAGCTTCCTGGCATAAGATGATTGGCAAAGAGTGACCAAACCCTTCCGTTGTTGTACTTGGATGCCGAGGTAGTAACTTAGTTCGCCGAGATCGCTCATCTCAAAGAGATTTGTCATTTCCTTCTTGAACTTCGTCAGTTCTTCGATTGAAGTTCCGGTGATGATCAAGTCATCGACGTAAATCCCAACTAGAAGTTGCTCCTGCCCGTTGCTTCGGCGATAAACCGCGTGCTCGGTTTCACATCGCACAAACTCCAAGTCGCGGAGACTTTTGTCAAGTTTGGCATTCCAAGCCCTCGGAGCTTGGCGTAGTCCGTAGAGAGCCTTCTGAAGCCGGAGAACCTTGCCTTTGTTGCCTTGAATTTCGAAACCCGGCGGTTGCTTGACGTAGACCTCCTCGATCAGATCACCGTTGAGGAACGCGGTCTTGACGTCCATGTGGTGGACCGGCCAACCATGGTGAGCCGCAAGCGCGATCAGCACTCGCACGTAATCCACCCCCTGACGCTGTACATAACCCTTCGCCACCAGCCGTGCCTTTCGTTTCACAACCTCCCCGACTGCATCCTTCTTGAGTTTATAAACCCACTTCAGGCCGATTGCTCGTTTTCCCGGTGGTAGCACAGTGAGGCGCCAACTTTGATTCGCCTCAATACTGCCCAACTCCTCCATCATCGCAGCTCTCCACCCTTCATCCTTCTCGGCTTCAGCAAAGGTTGTCGGTTCGTTGGCGATGAGGAGACACTGTTCGTCGTCTTCTGCTTCAACAGGGGCAGTTTCATCGTATAGACTTTTTAGCGTGCGGTACCGGAGAGGCGCCGGAGATGGTTCTGAAGCACCGGTCGGTGGGGACACAAATTCCACCGTGGGCGGTGGAGGTGCAACCAAAACAGTTTGAGTGACTGGTGAGGGCACGTCTCCGGCTTCGTTTCCGGTGGAGATTCCGGCGTTTGAAGACGATGCTCTCTCTGCGTGCATCTCTGGAAGAGTCCAGTTCCATGCTGCATCCTCGTCGAAGACGACGTCGCGGGAAATTTTTACCCGGTCCGTGGCGCACATGTGGGCACTCGCACCGGAGTCGAGGACCCATGTCGTGTCACACTGCTCGGGCTCCTTTGTGGACAGTGCTAGAGACCGCGCCTCGCTGAGCAGGACGCGCTCCTCGGAGGCCTGGTTCCCGATCGTGAGGGAGTGAAGCCTTGCCACAAGAAGCGTTGGTTCCTCCGTTTGGTCTTCCACGAGGTTGGCGCGTTCCCTCCGTTCGTGCCGTGGCTCGGGGCAGTACTTGGAGATGTGGCCGGCGTATTTGTTACAATTGTAACACTTCATCTTCATCAAGTCCCGGTCACCGCTTACTGCACGTTGGCTTCCGTCTCGGTCATGGCTTGGTTTCTTCCCCTTCTGGAAAGCCTTGCCTTTGCCTTTGTTCCCGGAGCTAGAGCCCCGGCCCCGTGCGATCCATTCTTGTTCCGTGAGTAAGACCTGGCCGCTAGTGTTGTCCATGGTGTTGATGGAGCAACGTTCGGCTGCCGATCTGAGCCGGCCGATGAGCTCCTCCACCGTCATGCCGTTCAAGTCGAGCAACGTCTCGATCGAACAAGGGATCTGGGCGTACTGGCTCGGCACCTCCCGCAAAAACTTTTGGACCACCTTGATCTCTTCTATGGCATCACCGAGAGATCGAAGGTTATTGACGATACCCGTAATCCTCATGCCGAAAGCGTCGAGCGACTCCCCGTCCTTGAAGGTGATTTGCTCGAACTCCTTGCGCAGACGCTGCGCCGTGGCCTCGCGCACCCGATCTACGCCGACTCGCATCATCCGGATGGCTTCCCAAGCCTCGTGTGCCGTCGTTTTGACAGCTAGCGTCGGTACCATCTCCGGTGGCACCGCACGGATCAACGCCGAGAGAGCCGCCATGTCTTCCCGTTCGGACGGATCTCCGATGCCGGAGGTGGCCTCCCATAAACCTTGTGCCCGTAGGTTTATCTTCATCACGAGAGCCCATTCTATGTAGTTTGTTGTCGTCAACGTGGGATACACGATGTTGGCACCAAGATTTGTCCCTTCGTGGATGATCACTTCGTTATGGTTCCGCCATGCCATGCTCCGTCCACGCTGCCTTCCACGTCCCCGCGGTGGCGACAGCGAAATCTCGTTCTCGCCAGACATTGTCGCCGTGATCGTGCGTTGCTCTGATACCAAATGTTAGATTTTAAATAAGAACACAATACTTTGGTGCAGAAAACTTTCTGCTTTTCTTCATATATTTTGCTATAAATAGAATTGAAAAACAAGTTACAAAATGAGAATAACAAATGTTCCTAAATGCTCCTAAATGTTCCTAAATGAGGAGTTACAAAACAAATGCTCCTAAATGAGGAGTTACAAAATTAGGAATAACAAATGCTCCTAAATGAAATTAAACACAAAGAAAAAAAACTGACAAGATTTATTACTAACATCTTTCACCCTCTTTGAGTTATTAATGATAGGTAATTTCTAATGGAAATTGTTAGTTTAGGATGACCTTTTGATGGTGGATGATGATAAGTTTGGATTGTTTTATATTTATGAGGTGGGATTTCAGTGACAGCCTTTTAGGACGACCCTTGCATTTTTCTTTTATTGAATCCAGGCACTTGAATTTTTGGTATAGATTGGTGCTTGATCAAAGATTTAGCAGCTTCTTGTTCATTAATTATGTGTGCGTGATCTAGACTCGAACCCGTCCCCTGGGAAATTTCGTATTGTACATGAATTCTGAATCATTTGTGCTGTAATGAAACTGGTAGTGCCAAAATTAGGGTTGCTCAAACTATATGCCATGAAGCTGAAGTTATGATGTGTCTTTTCATTATGTCCCCTGAATGCCAAATACTCGTAGGTAGTACTCCCTCTCTTCGCATGAAGAGTCTTATCTTTTAGTTATTAAAATAGGCTGCGTAATCAAGGTGATTTCAGCCCTGGAAAAAGCTGAGGGACATGATATTGATTTACTGGAAAAATGGCTGCAGTTAGAGTCTACCGGTTGTTTGGCTGAAATGACAATGCATTGTTTCACACCGTATGCATGAGTGTTTAGTTAATCTCCCGAGTATCTTAAGCAACATTGGCTTTGTATGTAAGACGCTCAACCATCTGGAACTACTATGTGTATATGTGTATATGTGTATATGTGTATATGTGTATATGTGTATATGTGTATATGTGTATATGTGTATATGTGTATATGTGTATATGTGTATATGTGTATATGTGTATATGTGTATATGTGTATATGTGTATATGTGTATATGTTCCGAGGCAAGAGAAGGAAGGGGTGATGGAGTTTTTGCTGATGAATCATCATTTATTTTCCTGAGTTGTTTTACCCATGTATATGGTTTGGTTGTGTTCGTGAATCGTTATGACTGTCTTGAGGTTTAGTTGTTTTTAGAAGCGTTACCAATTTTTTTCCTTTGCTCTTTGCTACGTTCCAAATTAGAGTTTGGAGCGCTTTTGGTATATTTTTAACTATGACACATCAAACAGAGGAGAGCACATCAGGTTCGTCTTTATCGACTTCTTTTTTTTTTGTTTGTCTTTATCGACTTCTGTATTTTCAAGGCAACGTTGTTCAACCACGAGAATGTGAGCACCGTGTATCGGAGAAACAAGGGTGCTGTCACACCAGTCAAGGATCAAGGCCAATGTGTTAAATAGCTAAATATCTAATTAGTCTATGGCTTATGAAGATATAACGTGCATGCATTTGATTTCAAATATGATGTAGTATGTTGATGGCCATTTTCAGATGTTGCATTAGTGGAAGTCCATCAACTCTTTTTTTTTTTTCCGCAAAACACTCAAAAATGAACGAGGATATTGATTAGGGGCTCCCACACCCGAATTTAAAATAGAGATACAAGACTCTGGAGGCAAGATCCTAAGATAGACTAAGAACTAATGTTTGATCTGAACTCTTAATAGTGATTCCTTCTGTAAGCCCTCCACCCCTGTGTGAAGCTCACGAAGGCCAGACTATCCAGAGTTCACGAACATACAAAACCGTTACATGAGAGGAACTAGCTACTATACAGATATTTCCATCTGAATTGAGGAAGTCCATCAACTCAAAACAGGCCAATGCAACACCAAAATAGAAACTAGCCATGCTGTTACAATCAAGTTACGTGAGGATGCTCTCTTGAAGGCTGTTATAAATCAGCCAATATCCGTTTGCCATTGTGGCCACTTGTCAATTGAGGCCAGTTCTAACTCCCAAACTCTCCTAGTCCAGTTCACTGATTGAAACACAATCACAATGGTTTTAATCGTTATCAATTATTTAAATTTATATTTAGGTGACTTTACATAAAATACAATCAAGTTAGTTGACAACCTGCGCTTACGCGTGGGTACCAAAACCTAGTCATCATAAAATAAGGGTAAGCTATAAATTAAAGAGAAAAGTGTTTATATAATTTCATATAATTCATATAAATGTCAATATAAACTTATAATAATTGAAAGTGCCAATATAATTATAGATAATAAATGAGAGTGCCAATATAACCCTTTTCGGTAATTTTTAGCGGGAATTTTGTGAAAAGATATTTTTGCCCTTTTGAAAAAATATAAAAAAACAAAAAATAGGAAATAATTTTGTTGCCCTTAGAATCATTAGTACCCCAATTATTGTCACCGGACCACCGTCAAACCACTGTCGGACCATTGTCAAACCACCACCGCGCTGCCATTGGACCACCGCTGCCCTGCCACCATAACAAGTAGGGTTATAGCAGCACATTATGAAAAATGATAGGGTTAATTTAAAACATTCCTAAAACTTATTGGGTTATAACAACACATTCATAAAAAATATAGGGTTATATCAGTACACACTATAAAAACAAAAAGTCATATCAGTACAAAATCATCGCCAACCGCATGCAACCACCATTTCAACCTTTTTTACTGATCGCCGACGTTCTAGAGTGTGATTCGGGCAGCGAAGGATGAACTTTGGCGAGGTCGATGCAACAGACATTAAAGTGGAAGTGCGAAAACCCTTAAAAAATGGTATCTTCATATGAATTTCCCCCTTAATTCACTATATTAATGCGATATTGAGTTTGGTTCTATGATTTTCTTTTGCTTCTCATCATATGAATAGAGATATGCAGCATATATGGTATATAATATTGTGGTTTTGATGATATTTTATTTACTTTGTTGTATTTAGTCTGGATTGATAATTGGATGACCTTTGGTGTTTTGTGTGCTGTTGTTATTTTGTGTGCTCTTTGACCTAGGGTTTTAAATGTTGATGGGTTTTGAAATGAGGCTAGGATATATGATAATGATGTTTAATATAAATGAGGGTGTTCGGGAGGTCGTCGCTGTAAATCTTAAAGTTAAATTTGTAAGCCCTGATGCTTCCTATCTACAACTAAGTAGATAATGACAAGTCAAGGTCGTCCACAAAGAAAAGGGATTTTCCAAGTGTTTAAACATATATAGCAGAAAACATACTAGATATGTAAGTGGTGGGGGGGGGGTTGGTTGATTTTGATTCTAAATTATGAATTGAAAGACAAAAACTAGAAAAGCAAGAGAACAATGCTAATCATGCAACAACAAAAGAGATGATTAAAACAACAATAAACGGAGCCTAGTGGGTAATTGTTCCTCACTTCCAAACCTCTTATGGATCCTAGATTCATTCACTCATTCAATTACATTTATAGTCTATGGGAAATGTTATCACTTTTCATTCGAAGATCAACTTTCATCCCCTCTTAATAGTAATTTGCAAAGACAAACAACAACCATTTGTGAACTTAGTTGATAATCACTCTTGGCAAACAACACCATTGAAGTATTTCATCAATGACATTTCATACGAAGGACCATAGGTTTGATAACAACAAGCCTTCTACCAAAGACATAGTCATTTAACCAAACAAAGCATTTACTAGGCTGACCCTATAACAAAGCACATTCAAGGTTCAACCTTTCTTTGCATCTGTAGGATAAATATGAAAACAATCCACATTAACATACTTATCTAGCAAGAATCACCAAACATTATACACAAGGATAAATATAGTGGAAAACTAGGGTTTGAAAAAGGGAAAACAGGCTGGAAGAGAAGGTAAGAGAGAGAGGATAAGATTTAGTTTTTTATAGTACAAAAAAGGCAAAGACGATTTCTGGCAACCCAAAGTTCGCGATGCCCAAACTAATCTTCGCCTGTCGCAAAGACTGCAGTCAACAATCCTAAATTCTTTTCCTTCTTGGTTCAAATTCTCCTCTTTACTTCAATTTTCTTCCATTCTTCAAGTCTTCAAATCTTCAAAGAAAGTCTTCAAAGTATTCAAAAGGTGATCTTCGACGGCTTCCGGTCTTCAAGTCTTGATGTTATTTCCTCATCACACAAAACCCACTTAGAAAAAGGTAAAAGAGTGCAAACGTTGCTCTTACCTCTCCTAAGAGAATTTCAAGGCAAAACACAGCTCTAGTTGACAAAAGAGCGCAAAAGTGATCCCAAAAAGTCTCAAAATATGCACATAAAATGGACATATCAAACCTCCCCTCACTTAAACTTGTCCTCGAGTAAGAAATGATTCAAGCACGCACAAAGAGGTTCATGTATCCACATCCTGAACTACTATTCCCCAAATCAATACCTCACAAAACTATCAATATCACACATCCCAAAGTTAAGATCAAATGAGAATTCACCTACAATCCCCATTTCTAAATCTACCCAAACCATACCAACCTGTCAATTCATTGATATCCATAAAAGTATTTCTAAGTCCCAATTTGAAAATCCCAAATCCAATGGCACAAAGTGAAGTAAAAAACATGCATCAATTCCAACACATACTTCACTCTATACCAATATATCATCCCAAAAATGAAGTCTATCAAACAATCAGGAATTGTATTCCTTACTTCCTTTTCCCCGCTAATTACCCAATCCCAAGAGGTCTCAAGATGTTGAGCTACCCAATCCATCCATGCGACAACAGCAACCTTATGACTCCAACACCGACAAATGAGTGAAATCATAGCATGATGTGTCCATTTTAGGCGCATTATTTAGTAGTATTTAGGATCACTTTTGTGCTCTTTTATTATCGAGAGCTTGTGTTTTACCTTGAAATTCACTTAGGAGAGGTAAAAGCAACTTTGTACTCTTTTACCTCTTTTAAGTGGATTTTGTGTGACAAGGGAAGAACACGGAAGCAACGAAGACCGGAAGACATTGAAGATTATACTTTCGAAGACTTTTGGATACTCACTTTGAAGACATGAAGACCGGAGGCCGTTGAAGACCATTTTGGAGCTGTTGAAGACTTGAAGATTGAGAGGGATGGCTATGAAGAAGACAAAGGAACAATGCAGAAATCTGGCTCCCGTCGCGACACCGTCGCGACACCATCGCGAGCCGGGGCATCGTCGCGAGTCGCGACGAACACCATCGCGAGTCGCGACCATCGGGCGGCCAGAAATCAATTTTATTTTCTTTGCACTATAAATACCATCTCTTTCCCTCTTCTTCTCCAGCTTTTCCAGCCCGCTTTTCTCTCTGTTTTGGGCGCCAAACCTAGGTTTTTTCTCTTCTTTCTTTTCTTCTTCTTTTCTTAGTTTTTATGTGTTTTCTTGTTCTAGAGTAGTTCTTGTACTTGGGAGCAAAGGATTGAAGCTTCCACTTCTATGTATTGAGATTCATTTATATCTATCTATTTGATGTTTTTGCTATTGTGCATTTATTGTGCTTTGAATGTTAATTGTTGATTGCATTGATGTTATTGAGAGCTTGATGATATGAATGCTTGTATCAATTGCTAGCTAGGGTTTGGGGGATTTGGGTTAATTTCCCCCCTGTTCTTGTTAGTAATGTGAGAGTGTGAATTAGAGCTTTCGATTGTGTTAGTGTGTTGACAATGTGCTAGGCGAATGTGATTGATGTCGAACTCTTCGTCATGTTCGTTTGTGTAGCAAACGAGAGAGTCATATGCTTGCGGATGAATGTGCGTTGCACGTTCATCCAATCCCGTGTAATTGCATGAATTGGTTCAATGCTTAGTCACAGTGTAGTGGTCATAGGCATTGCCAAGCTTGTTGGTCCTTCGTGCTAAATGCCACCAATGACACCTTGAGTCGTGGTTGCGACTCGGGAGCCATTGGTGAGGTTTGACGAGAGATGTCGAACTCACTCTCGCAAACTACGAACTAAGAAGGATAGGAGTTCAGTCTCCACGACAAGTAGTTGAAGTATTGAATAGGTGATTTAAACTCATTCTTGAAGCATTTGTTATTTGGCGTTTATGTACTCTTGACGGTGTGTTTCGCTGCATGTATGCCATGAGTGGTTTGAGCATAGGGAGTGCTTGTGTGGTTGAATTGCTTAGGTGTAGGAACGTGACGAATTCCGTAGCGTCTTTGCATGAAAATCTGTGAGCATGAACTTAGAACTCCTTGTGGTGTGTGTGTTGTGGTACTTGCTAGATGGGGTGTGTGAGTGTTGGGTCATGAATGCTATATGATGGAATGTGTGAATGATTCGATGAACTACATTAGATGTGGAAGTGGATATCCGTTGCCCCCAAGGCATTTTATCTTTGTAGTTTAAAACCCCTTTTCTTAGTTTCGTTTGATGATTAGCATAGTCACTTGACGTTGCTAGTTATCTTTGTTAACTTAGGAAACCAACCAACCAACCCCCCTCCCTTTTACTTGCTTTTAAGTGTGTGTATATATATCTACTCCTAGCCTAGTATATCAACCATTTGTGTGCTTAGACGCTTAGGAAGATCCCTCTTCTCTTTGGACGACCCCGATTTGCCACTATCTACCTAGTTGTAGAAAGTAAGCATTGAGGGCTTATAAATTATCTTTTGGCGCGCGGGCGCGACGACCGCCCGCGCCTGTCAAAATGGCGCCGTTGCCGGGGAAGAGGCGTTTATTCTTAAGTATTTAGGTGTATTTGGTTGTGTATTAGCTAATTGTTTTTATTTTCCACTACTTGGTGGTTGTTTTTGTTCGGAGTAGGTATTGCTTGATTTCTTGGTGATTTATTTTATCAAGAATCCTTGCACTATGATTCCGAACTTTTGAAAAAAAAAATAATAATAAAAAAAAATTTCTTAATGGAGCGTCTCACCTTGAGGGAACTCATGATGAGAAGAGAGGCTCAACAAGCAAGGTTTTGTAGGATGTGTCATTCCGATCATCCTACCAAATCTTGCCCTTTGTTGTGGGAAGAGCACTATGACCGAGAAAGAACCCTTGGTTTCCAAAACCCTGGGTACTATGAAGAGTGCTATCAAGAGGTAGGAGATATTGGTTTTCAAGGGCAAGAAGCTCATGAATGCTATCCATACCACAACTCTTACAATCCGGAATGGAGTGGTAGTCCAGATTTGTGGTATGAGAATAAGCCAGAAAACCAATATTACGAGCAACCTAGTTGGCCATCACCACCCTATACCATACCCCAAAACCAAGCCCAACAAGGAAGTTCAAGTTTGACACGTGAGGATGTCTTAAATACCATAGCAAACTTGAACTCCTTTACTAGTGAGGAGCCGGATACCCAGCTCTCCTCTAGTGTTGAGGCCATTGAGGGGCATGTGAGGAACATATTAGAGGTATTGGCCCGCATGGAAGCTCGTGATTCTGAAAACACACCATCCCAACTTGAACTCGATGATTCGGTGAGTGAAGTCACCAATAAAAATGATTTTGAGTTTGAAAGGGATGAGGAGTTGGTTGTAGAGGATAGAAAAATGGAGGAAGAGGTGATAGTGCTACATTATCCATTAGCATTGTCACCCCTTCTTCCACCTAGTGAACCAACTCTAATATTTTCGGAAGTTTTGAGGGAAAAAAAAGAGGAGCCAAAAGACTATACTAAGCTCCCTAACCACTTAATTCCCTTTGAACCATCTCCACCTCCACAAGACTTTCCTCTTGGAAGTTTTGTGCCCCCACCTCTCTTATTTTGGATGCTCATGGTGAAGAGCTTCAAGCCTTCACCATACGGATAACATTAGGGTCGTGCCGACGACCTTAAAAATACGGAGCTTCGTCGTGCCGACGACGTTAAATAAATTCGGCATTTCTTTTAGTTTTTGTTTCTTAGTTTGTGTTTCTTAGTTTGTTTTTGTTGTTGTTTTGTTTTGTTCTTTTTATGGCATGTTTTTCTATGATGTTGTAGCAACATGAAGTGCATTGCAATGAAGGAGATGAAGGAACGAGATCAATGAACGAGGGAAGCAAGCTTGGACAGTTGGTAAGAAAACAGAAAAAAATTTTAAGCCTGGGATACCCTGCCGTCGCGAGTCGCGATGGGCTTCGTCGCGAGTCGCGACGAACAGGGGAGCAAAATCCACTCCCAGCGCCAACTTTCCGCGAGTCGCGATGACTTCGCGAGGCTCGTCGCGAGTCGTGACACCCTTCGTCGCGAGTCGCGACGAGCTCAGAAAATTTGGAGCTCTCGGACTCACCTTTCCGCGAGTCGCGATGACTTCGCGAGGCTCGTCGCGAGTCGCGACGCCCTCAGAAAATTTTGAGCTTCCGGACTCCACTTTCTGCGAGTCACCCTGACGTCGCGAGGCCCGTCGCGAGTCGCGACCAACCACGTCGTGAGTCGCGACGAGCTCAGAACATTTTGAGCTCCCAGACTTTACTTTCCGCGAGTCGCCCTGACGTCGCGAGGCCCGTCGCGAGTCGCAACCAACCTCATCGCGAGTTGCGACGAGCTCAGAAACTGTTGAAAATTTTTTTAGCCCGGATTTCAAATTTCCAAGCTTCCAAGTTTCCAAATGATTTTAAACATTGCATGATCCTTCCTTCTTCTCCACCCAACACTCCCAAGAACATCACATACCTCTCATTTCTTCCACCATCCTACATATATTGGCATATGAACATTCTTGCATCTTTATAGTACATTTGTTGATTGTAGTATGCCGACTACATCATTGTGACCGTAAGTTCTTAGCCTATAATGATGCTTGTATACATGTCAATATATGTTGGATATTTTTCATGCATAATCTTATAGTGGTGATTGAGGGTTGATTGGTTGTTCTTTGACAATACTATGGTTATTACCTCTTGATGCTAAACCTAGTATTATATATCCTTATGTACTTGTGAGTTTAATGTGTTCTTCGTGGTGTAGTCTTGATCAAACGGCGCCATGGAGACAATGCTTTTCTCGAGGGGTGAGTTCCTCTACGGCATTTTTGCTCACCCTTCCGGTTCCGAAACCTATCTCGGGACCATCCAAGTACTTGGATATCGCCATATCACCGGCGAATTGCAGAGACACGGGTGTCACTCTAACTCCCTTACCTTGATTTTTATTGTTCTTGCCTTACGTGTTTACATTTCGGGCAATGTAATGTTTTAAGTGTGGGGAGGGGTTAGAGGATTCACATGCATGCTACACTGTTTTGGAATGCTTTTTGCTACTTTTCATTGGAAAAACATGAGAAAAAATAAAAAAAATAGAAATAGAAAAAAAAAGAGAAAAAGAAAAAGAAAACCCGCTAAGTTGAAAACCCGAGAGGGCAACTTAGGCAACATTGGGGGCCCGGATAGGTCGAAAACCCTTAAAGGGCGGCCTAGGCAAAAATGAGAGGCTAAAATGTGCGGAAAAAGGTGAGATGTGAGCTAAAGAAACATGATATGTGGCTAGGATGAAAACTCGAAAGAGCTCCTAGGCAAAATGAGAGAAATTGAGGGAAATTGAAAAATGCTATGATTTTACTCATTTGCCGGCGTTGGAATCATAAGGTTGCAGTTGTCACACGGATGAATCGGGTAGCTCAATATCTTTAGACCTCTTGGGATTGGGTAGCTTAGTGGGTTAGGAAACGGAGTATGGTTATGAAATTCTTGATCTCTTTCTACTTCGTTTTTGGTTGATATATTGGCATTAGGTGAAGCATGTGTTTAAAACTTCCTCTATGGTTTTAGCTTCATTTTGTGTCATTGGTTTCTGGGAATATCAATTCTGGGCTGTGAAATATTTTTATGGGTAGTGAATTGATAAGTGGTAGGTTTGGTTAGATTTAGGATTGGGGATGTGTGTGTGCAAAATTCTCATGTGAGCTTTTATTTTGGGATTTTTGAGATTGAGAGTTTTGGTGAGGCTTTGATTGGGGGATTAGTTTAGGTTTTGGGATATATCATTTACTCCGTATGCTTGAATCTTTTCTTACTCGAGGGCGAGTAAGGTTTAAGTGTGGGGAGGTTTGATATGTCCATTTTGTGTGGTTATTTTGGGGGTTTTAGGATGTGGATATGCCATTTCCTCCGTATGCTTAAATCTTTTCTTACTCGAGGGCGAGTAAGGTTTAAGTGTGGGGAGGTTTGATGTGTCCATTTTAGGATCATTATTTAGTAGTATTTAGGATCACTTTTGTGCTCTTTTATTATCGAGAGCTTGTGTTTTACCTTGAAATTCACTTAGGAGAGGTAAAAGCAACTTTGTACTCTTTTACCTCTTTTAAGTGGATTTTGTGTGACAAGGGAAGAACACGGAAGCAACGAAGACCGGAAGACATTGAAGATTATACTTTCGAAGACTTTTGGATACTCACTTCGAAGACATGAAGACCGGAGGCCGTTGAAGACCATTTTGGAGCTGTTGAAGACTTGAAGATTGAGAGGGATGGCTATGAAGAAGACAAAGGAACAATGCAGAAATCTGGCTCCCGTCGCGACACCATCGCGAGCCGGGGCATCGTCGCGAGTCGCGACGAACACCGTCGCGAGTCGCGACCATCGGGCGGCCAGAAATCAATTTTATTTTCTTTGCACTATAAATACCATCTCTTTCCCTCTTCTTCTCCAGCTTTTCCAGCCCGCTTTTCTCTCTGTTTTGGGCGCCAAACCTAGGTTTTTTCTCTTCTTTCTTTTCTTCTTCTTTTCTTAGTTTTTATGTGTTTTCTTGTTCTAGAGTAGTTCTTGTACTTGGGAGCAAAGGATTGAAGCTTCCACTTCTATGTATTGAGATTCATTTATATCTATCTATTTGATGTTTTTGCTATTGTGCATTTATTGTGCTTTGAATGTTAATTGTTGATTGCATTGATGTTATTGAGAGCTTGATGATATGAATGCTTGTATCAATTGCTAGCTAGGGTTTGGGGGATTTGGGTTAATTTCCCCCCTGTTCTTTTTAGTAATGTGAGAGTGTGAATTAGAGCTTTCGATTGTGTTAGTGTGTTGACAATGTGCTAGGCGAATGTGATTGATGTCGAACTCTTCGTCATGTTCGTTTGTGTAGAAAACGAGAGAGTCATATGCTCGCGGATGAATGTGCATTGCACGTTCATCCAATCCCGTGTAATTGCATGAATTGGTTCAATGCTTAGTCACGGTGTAGTGGTCATAGGCATTGCCAAGTTTGTTGGTCCTTCGTGCTAAATGCCACCAATGACACCTTGAGTCGTGGTCGCGACTCGGGAGCCATTGGTGAGGTTTGACGAGAGATGTCGAACTCACTCTCGCAAACTACGAACTAAGAAGGATAGGAGTTCAGTCTCCACGACAAGTAGTTGAAGTATTGAATAGGTGATTTAAACTCATTCTTGAAGCATTTGTTATTTGGCGTTTATGTACTCTTGACGGTGTGGTTCGCTGCATGTGTGCCATGAGTGGTTTGAGCATAGGGAGTGCTTGTGTGGTTGAATTGCTTAGGTGTAGGAACGTGACGAATTCCGTAGCGTCTTTGCATGAAAATCTGTGAGCATGAACTTAGAACTCCTTGTGGTGTGTGTGTTGTGGTACTTGCTAGATGGGGTGTGTGAGTGTTGGGTCATGAATGCTATATGATGGAATGTGTGAATGATTCGATGAACTACATTAGATGTGGAAGTGGATATCCGTTGCCCCCAAGGCATTTTATCTTTGTAGTTTAAAACCCCTTTTCTTAGTTTCGTTTGATGATTAGCATAGTTACTTGACGTTGCTAGTTATCTTTGTTAACTTAGGAAACCAACCAACCAACCCCCCCCCCTTTTACTTGCTTTTAAGTGTGTGTATATATATCTACTCCTAGCCTAGTATATCAACCATTTGTGTGCTTAGACGCTTAGGAAGATCCCTCTTCTCTTTGGACGACCCCGATTTGCCACTATCTACCTAGTTGTAGAAAGTAAGCATTGAGGGCTTATAAATTATCTTTTGGCGCGCGGGCGCGACGACCGCCCGCGCCTGTCATAGCATTTTCTCTTTTCTCTCTATTTCTATCATTTTACCTAGAAGCCCTTTTGGGTTTTCGTCCTAGCCACACATCATGTTTCTTTGGCTCATATCTCACCTTTTTCCGCACATTTAACCTCACATTTTTTCCTAGGTCACACTTTCAGTTTTTGACCTATTCGGGCTCCCAATGTTGCCTAAGTTACCCTCTTAGGTTTTTAACTCAGCGGGTTTCTTTTTATTTTTTGTTCTTTTCATTTTCTATTTGTTTTCAAAATTTTCATTTTTCCGTGTTTTTCCAATCAAAAGTAGCAAAATATTTCACATGTCAAAGATAATATAATCCAAATACATCCAATGTGAAAACATTGCAAAACAAGAAAAGCATCCCACAATATACAAGTCTACAAAGAACAACATCCTAAAAACAAGCAATAAAAGCAGTAAATACCCCTCCCCACACATAAAACACTACATTTCCCTCAATGTAAAGAAAATAGGTAAAAATCATACAAAGCAAAGTATGGGGAGTGCAAGAAGATATAGCTTATAATCACTGCTGTGAGGATGAATGACAATAACCAAAGTAGCATTGCTGATAACAGGCTAGCTAGTCAGTGTTCCTCTGACGCCTTTCTCTACACCTCTCCACTCCGGTATCAGAGCCCGAGGTACCACCAAACTGGGACTGCATCTCATAAATGTTGGCTGACAGATGGTCAATCTCCTCATCTATAACTTCCAGGCTCTGGGAGACAAAAGCACCGTGCTTCAATATCATGCCGTCCTGGCAGTGAAATCCATCCTGCATAGCCCGCATCATAGGCTCATAAAAGTTGGGAGGAGGCTGAGGGAAATGAGGCTACACATCCTCCTGCATCAGCTTTGTCTCTGTCTGTGGTTGGGTGAAAGGGATAGCATCCTCATAAGTATGATAAATCAGTATAAATATCCCACAACCCAAAACTCGTGCCCTCGCTCATGAGGTACCATAAATTGTACATATCATAGTTGTTCACATTTGTGGGATGAGCATGACATAACAGTGTGCCCACAAAAAATTGGTGCATCAAGTGAAGAGTAGGATGAATGATAATGTTACTCTTATCCTTGGAATCCCTAGTCGGCCTCGTGACAGTGTTCCAGAATGCTACATCCTCCATAATGTTGCAGTTGGGCGTGTCGGGGTCAACCTAAGCTCAGATCTCCTCAGTGGACCAACCAAATGTTGCCTCAATTTAGGCCAAAGATATCTCATAGGACCAATGATGGAGGTGGAATGTGATAAATCTCTCACAAGGATCCCCGCCTTGAAGACTGTGCACCCTCGAAGTAGCAAGGAACTCCAAAGTGAGTCGAGGGTAAGTAGGGGAAGCCTTGTCCATAAACCCGGCCAAACCACCTTTGGCGAGGAGGCAATGAATTGGCTCTCATAGCCCAAGAGCATCCAAAGCGGGACCATCAAAGAAGTTGGTTTCCTAGATCTTCCTAGCTGCTAGATGGTCCCACCGCTCCACATATGGCTCGGTGATCTGGGTCAAACCCATGAAAGGGTCTGGAGGTGGTGGGGAAGCGGGCTCCGTAACCGGTGGTGGAGGTAGAGGTGGAGCGGTGGTGGTAGCACGCAGTGTAAACCTAGGCTTCTTCAGAAGCATGTCTAACAACCACAACAAACATGTTAATTATACAAGAACATAAGCATATGCAATATATATATATATATATATATATATATATATATATATATATATATATATATATCCAAATCAACACTAAACTAGTCTAGCTAACATCATAACTTCCATAATGCAACATTCAAATCCAAGCTAAACTAGTCCAAGTGGTATCCCTTATTGCATACAAAGGTCACTTTATTATGCCGATAATTCCAAGTTATGAACAACAAGCATTTGGATACAGGAACAACAAACATTCACCTAAGTATTACTTTAACGCATGTCAGAGCCAAAACAACATTCCTTGCCAAAATCTTCATCCATCATGCATTCACTATGTTGTTGGCCAAACTATATCAATATAATAAATTTAATCCATCATGTATTAAAAAACCTCTATAGCCAAGATGTCCATCAATCCAAATCATAAGCACAATATGCACAAGGCCTAGTTAATACTAAACGACAAAGCATCACTCATATTTACCATTGCAAAATGTCCAGCATATGATCTACACAAGATATTTGCAATTCAAGAACAAATTGTGAAGAACTATCCTAACATACACAATATATCATCATTCACAAAATGCACAATTTTCACTAAAATCAAACGACACACAATTCACAATTCATGTGTTTAAAAGTGAGAAATTGTACCAATAGTGTGTGTAGAAGGATGAAAAAATAAAGCCCATAAGCAATCCTAGCCTAATTAGCTCGATTTCAAAAAATTTCTAAAACCTAGAGTTTTGGATTTTTTTTCAAAATTGGGGTGAGTTTGGTGGAAGAAGATGGAATGGGACTGACTGAATGTGGATAACGAGTGGATTCCGGACTAAGGGAGGAGTTTGGAGGTCGGATTTGTGGTGGTGAGCAAGAGAGGGTAGCTTATGGGTGGTGGGTATGGACAAAGAGAGGAGGAAATGAGGAAGAAGAGTGGGTACTGCCCGTTCTTAAACCCTCTCGGCGATCTTCGCGATGGGCGAATAATTGTTCGCCCCTCGCGAATTGATGCACCTAGAAGCTGATTTTTTTGGCAAACTAACTGATTTCTTTGCGACGAGCGAAGAAAGCTTTGCAATGCGCGAACAAGTATCACAACGGGTGAACATTTGTTCGCAACGCTCGCAATTATGGTCCTGAAACCTTAATTTTTTTTTCAAAGTTCCTAATTGCGTCGCGACAGGCGAAGATTTGCCCCTCGTGCATTGGAGAACCTGAAACCTCAAATTTCATCCCATCTGTCTAATTTCTTCACACTGGGCGAAGATATCTTCGCGATGGGAAAACAGTTGTTCGCGACGCACGAAAACTTGTTTGCCCCTCGTGAACTATGAGCATTCCCAACACTTACAAAGATTTAAATTCACCAAATGTCCAAGATTTTCCTTCCTTTGTTCAATATTTTCTCCCTTCATCAATCTAACTCCAAGCTCTTCAAATTGCTACAAAATCATGGAAAACCCACCGTAAAAAGAACAATGCAAAATAACGAAACTAGCAACAAAACTCAAAATTAAGCAACATCAATGAAAAGTCACGAGGGACGATCCGGATGATCAAAACCAAGTTTATTTAATGTCGCCAGCACGACTTTCTCCCCTCCTTGGAGTTTACTCACAAAACGAGCTAAAGTGTTCTGTCTCGTTTCCTCAATCCGAGTCAAAACATGTGGGATCCACATCATCCCCAAACAATACTTGGCGCACCATGGCTAGGGTCTCCTCATTTTCCCTTAAAACTCCCAATAACTCACCTTTTTCTTCCACGTTTATCTCAATCAAGTGAGCATTTGGGGGTTTCTCTCCTTCTCCAAGGGATGAACATTTAAGAACTTTCAGTGGTGGTTTGCACTCTACCACCGAAGTCTTCTCAAGAGAAGGTGGTAAACTCACCCCCATTGGCCAACCTATGGACACACGAAAGGTGCCATATGTTGCTTTCCCAAGAGAGCATTCACCATTGTTGCTTTCCTTCAAGTTAGTACTAACAACATTTGCAATAAAAGCATCACTCAAAGAAACATCTATGGCCACGTTTAAGGGACTACCATTATTGGGCTTAAATACATCTTGCTCTATATCATCAACAACATTAATAGTTTGGCAAGAATGGTATTTACTCGGATGCTCAATAGAATTGTTAGTGTCAAATTCTATATTCCGCCCATTAAATTCCATGGTTAAAGTTCCACTATGCACATAAATTATTATCCTTAATGTCTTTAAAAATGGCCTACCTAAGAGAATATGTTTAGAACTATTACCACTTTCCATTTCAAGAACATAAAAATTGGCGGGGAATGTTAAGGAGCCCACTTTCACCAACACATCCTTCACAATACTTTTTGGGTATGTACTAGAGTGGTTGGCTAGTTGGATAACAACCCCGGTTTTGTGCAAAGTGCCTAGATTTACACTTTCATACAAGGGAAATGGGATCACATTAATGGAAGCACCTAAGTCTAGCATGGCCTTGTTAGCACATTTTCCTCCTATCTTACAAGGGATCGCAAACATTCCCTGAACATCACATTTAGGAGGCATTTCCTCATCAAACACAGCGGAGACATATTCACTCTTCACATTCTCTTTCTTACTCTTTAATTTTTGTTTCCTATTAGTGGTACACAATTTCTTAAGAAATTTAGCATACATAGGAACTTGATTTATAGAATTTAAGAGTGGAATGTTTACCTCGCATCTACGAAGGACCTCGTAGAAGTCCTTGTTGCCCTTCTTGGTCCCAATATCCTTTAATGCCTCCGGAAATGGTGGCTCCGGCACATAGATGGGGATTACTGCCCCTCTTGACTTCTTGTGAGGTGGGGATGAGGTTTCGGGATTTGATCCCGGTCTTGGCACAAATGTCTCCACCTTAATTTCTTCTCCTTTGCTCTCTTTAGCCAACTCCTTGGCCGTCTTTTCAAGGTCTTCTTCTTTTTCAACCATCTGCCCAACAACAACCCTTTCTTGGGGCTCCTTCACTTCCCTTCCACTTCTCAATGAGAATGAACTAATATTTTGTCGAGGGTTGATCTCCGGTTGGGAGGGAATTTTTCCCTTCTCCTTTGCCTCCATCTAATTCACCACTTGAGCTATTTGGCTCACTTGAGTTTCCAAGTTCTTGATGCTCACCTTGGCTTCATCTGGGAATTTTTCTCCCTTTTCCACTCATATACTCAACCTATGAATGGCTTGCATCACCTCATCTTTTGTCAAGCCCAAGCTCTCCCCTTGGTCTCGGGGCTTGTCTTGAAGCCTTTGGTATTGTTGTTGAGGTGGCTGATATCATTGTTGAAGAGGCCGATATGGTTGGGTGTTTTGACCTCCTTGAGGGTTTCCATACCGGAGATTAGGCTTATCACGATTACCCAAATTGTACGACAGGTTTTGGTTCCCTTGAATCCTTTGACAGCCTTGATAATTTTGGTTTCCTTAATAGCCTTGGTTGCCTTTATAACATTGCCCACCTTGATACCCCATGACATTTACCTCCTCGACATAATCATCTTGCAAAGTAGGGAAAACATCCGTATGATGTGCCGATAAACAAATTTCACAAGATTTAACATGTGGCACATTTCTAGGCTTGGTCATCAAGGATTTCACCATAGAAGTAAGAACCAAGACTTGTTCCTCGAGTGGTCCACTATTGGAAGGGTCACTTGTGATCATTGGATTTCTTCTTCTTAAATTAGCCATCGAGCTAAAGTTCCTTGACTCCTTAGCTAGCTCCACATATAACTGCATAGCCTCCGTTTAAGTCTTGTTTCCAAGGGTACCACCATAAGAACTCCTCACTAGTCTTTGGCCCTCATCAAGAAGACCATTGTAGAAATAGTAGACCAAGTATCCCTCCGAATAGCCGTAGTATGGACAACTCACGAGAAGCTTCTTGAACCTCTCCCAATAGTCGAAAATAGACTCTTCATGCTATTGGAGGATGTTGCTTATGTCCTTCTTCAAAGTGGTGGACCTTGAGGTTGGGAGATACTTTGCAAGAAATTTTGTTTTCATGTCAAGCTAATTTTTTATGCTCTTGGGTGGTAGGTAGTGGAGCCAATCCCTTTCACCATCCCTCAATGTGAATGTGAATGCCTCAATTTGTAAAAGTCTTCATCTACTCCGCGGGGAAGCGTACCACCACATAAAAAGTGGAAATCAGTGAGATGTTTGTTGGAATTTCCCCCTTGCCTACCAAGGAAGATAGGTAGCAAGTTTATAAACCCGGTCTTGAGCTCAAAGTGGCCATTTGGTCCATTGAAGGATACTTAATGAACATCGGTTATTGGTTAAGGTTAGGGGCCATAATGTCCCTCAATAAGGCTTGCCCCAAAGAAATCTCCCTTCCTTGGAGAGGGGGATGTTGAGGTCCTCCTCCCGGAATGTCACCTTCATGCTTATCTTGATGTTCCATGGATGTAGAAGTGTCCACAAAATGGTCACTAGGAAGGATGTTATTCACACTTTCCAAAGAGAGTATCCTAGCCTGTCTCAAATTCAACTCTAACTTGGGTCGTAGCATAGGGGTTCCTGTGAAGAGGATCGCGTACAAATCATACACCAAGAACTCGAATAATACGTCTCCAAGCCAAGCGAAAAATGGCAAGTCAACTAAGAAAATAAAATAAAACCAAACTAACAAATATTTACAACTAGCACATAATCACAAATAATATGCCCAAACAATTTAAAATAAACGCCTCTTCCCTGGCAACGGCGCTAAAATTTGGGAGGTCGTTGCCGTACCTCTCAAAGTTAAATTTACAAGCCTTAATGCTTCCTATCTACAGCTAAGTAGATAATGGCAAGTCTTGGTCATCCACAAAGAAGAGGAATTTTTCCAATTGTTTAAACATATCTAGCGGAAAACATACTAGATATAAGCATATATATATATAAGCATGTAAATGGAGGGGGGGGGCTTGGTTAGTTTAGGTCCTAAATTATGAATTGCAAGACAATAACTAGAAAAGCAAAAGAACAATGATAATTATGCAACAACAACTAAAAAGATGATTAAAACAACAATTGATAGAGCCTTGGGGGTAATTGATCCTCACTTCCAAACCTCTTATGGATCCTAGATTTATTCAATCTTTCAATTACACTTATTGTCTATGAGGAATGTTATCACTTATCATTCGAAGATCAACATTAATTCCTTCTTAATAGTAATTTTCAAAGACAAACAATAACCATTTGCAAACCTCTCCTGGAGCCATATCTGGCTATAAATGGCCTAATGGGAGAAATCTCCCCTTTGAGGATATTTCTCTCAGGCTTTTTATAAATAACAAAGCTCAACTCCTTCCTCAACTGGAGCCATATCTGGCTACCAATTTATATGATATCTTGCAGGCTGCAGATTTGAAGCACTCTCACGAAAACAGGCTGGTTTGGACTCCAAGCACAGATGGCTTTTTCTCCATACGTTCCGCATATAACATTTTCAGGCAGAAGAAAGCCAAAATCAGACACTTTAACAAGGTATGGTCTACTTTCATCCCTAAGAAAATGGTTGTTCTTCTGTGGAGAGCAATGAATGGGATTCTTCCCTTCGATAATATCTTAGCTAGGCTTGGCTTCAAATTAGCATCTAAATACCCATTATGTAGGAACTATACAGATAATTTAGATCATTTTTTCAACTCGTGCCCTGTCTCTATTTCTGTCTGGGATAGTGTATGTGATGTTTTACATTTACAGCATTCTTTTTTTGAAAATCTGAAGGGCAGAGTTGAGTTCTTCCTGTCTTTTAAGGCTGAATCTAAGATTCATTCTAACATTACCACGACTGCTCTTCTTGTCACTATATGGTTCCTCTGGATCAAAAGGAACAAAATCTTATATGAAAATGAACCCTTTTCCACAGTTGCTTGTTTAAATGAGATTAAAAGCATGATTTATGATATCTTCACTGTGCATCACCTATATGGTAGAATAGACAAGCATAAGTACTGGACTCAGTAAAAAATTATCCCTCACATTTTTCAAAAGAGGAAGAAACTCTTTACAGCTGTAACATGGAAGAAGCCACACTTAGGATACAAGATCAATACAGATGCAACATGGAAAATTGGTGGTTCTTCCTCTTCGGCAGTGATAGTTAGAAATTGGACTGGAAATGTGGTTATAATGAGAACTAAAACATTCCAATCCCCATCCCCTTTACACACTGAATTAATCTCTATTCAAGATGGATATGAAATATGCTCAGAATTGGACATCTCTCCTTGCGAGGTGGAATCTGATTGCTTAGTAGCTGTCAAGGGCATTCAAAATCCCATGAGCTCCCCTTGGAGAACTTTTTCCATCTGTAGTTTACTTAGCTATAAACATCTTAAATATCCAATTCGACACATTCATAGGGAGGCTAATTGTGTTGCTGACTATCTTGCTAAATATGCCCTAGAAAACAATCTCCAAGGAGATATTGACTTCTGGACTGGTCCCCCTTTCCTTAAGGGACTTTTAACACTTGACCAAAGTGGTCTACCTGTTATTAGAATTAGTTCTTGATTGGTTAATTCTCTGACTCGACTATTGGTTATTAGTTTTAACACTTAACTCCACTGAGCTCCCCAATCATATTAACAATTTGCATGAATTTTTTAGAATGGAAGCTACTGTTTATTTTGTTTTAACTGCCTCAGGTTTGCCACTTGCTCCGGTCAACAAGCGAGACCTCGATGAGCTCTTGACGGGATGCTGAAGACATGGACTGTGCGCATCAAACTTCTCTACCTGTGCGCAGCAAAGTTCTATACTTGCTGCATATCTTTGCCTCACAAACAATACAGCTCCTCCATGAATTTTGTCTCCGTGACTTCCACATTATAAACCGGCCTTCATCTTACTTATCATTCGGCAGGCATATCATTGACAAACAGGGGTTTCAATTTTTTGTTTCGCCAACCTGTACATGGTATATCAGCTAGATGGTATATTAAGAAAGTCCTCTGTTAGCACATTGATGATCATTAGTTTTTTGTAATGAACTATGACATTTTGGGCCTATTTTGGCTTATTTATATTCGGTTCGGGGAGCCTAATAAACCCCCCCCTCCTCGGATGGTTTAATTAAAAAAATAACCATTTGCAAACCTCGTTGATAATCACGCTAGGCAAACAACACCATAGAGGTATTTCATCAGCGACATTTTACTCTAATGACCATAGGTTTGATAACAACAAGCCTTCTACCAAAGACATAGTCATTTAACCAAACAAAGCATTTACTAGACTAACCCTAGAACAAACCACATTGAAGGTTCAACCTTTCTTTGCATCTATAGGATAAATATGAGAACAATCCATGTTAACGTACTTATCTAGCAAGAATCACCACACATTATACACAAGAAGTTCAAAATCCATGCTCTTGGATTTCATGTTAAATGAGCTAAGAAATTTGAAATTTCCTAACACCCTAACACTTCAATCATACAAACATTTCATATAATCAAACAACCCATGGTATAAATGAGGCAAAACACAACATGAATGGCATGGTAAATGCTCTCCAATAAATGATCATAAATGAGAAAATAGAGAATCTCCCTACACAAGTTTGGAAGTTTCAATCAATTGCTCCCAAGAACTAGATTTAGCTACTACAATCCATACTAATTAACAACAACAATCCAAACATTAATCAAACTAAAACAAGGATGAAAATGGTGGAAAACTAGGGTTTGAAAAAGGGAAAAATGGGCTGGAAGAGAAGGTAAGAGAGAGAGGATAGGACTTAGTATTTATAGTACAAAAAAGACAAAGAAGATTTCTAGCCACCCGAAGTTCGCAACGCGTAAACAAATGCTCACCCACTGCGAAGACTGCGGTCAACAATCCTAATTTTTTTCCTTCTTGGTTCAAATTCTCCTCTTTACTTCAATTTTCTTCCACTCTTAACCAGAAAAGAACGGTCAAGGCCAGAATGTCCACCAGAAAGTTACATTGACACTTAAGCGAAGTATATAGGGTTATATTGATATATTGCCCTAAATTCAAAGTCTCTAATTAATTCCTCCATAAAAATCCCTCTAAGTTAAGCACTGCATTACATTATAATAATTACATTCCTTTTTACATAATTGAGTAGCTGTATTTGTATCCGTACTGTGGTTCGCACTGAACCAACTGGGACTTGAATTGAGAGTACATATTCCCCAGCCCTCACCTTGAAGACCTCCTCCTCCCCGACCTAACAATGCATGTTCTATATAAATACAAAATCTTCCTTTTCCGCTCTCCACGATGACATCCCCTCTTGTCTGTAGGATCCTTTACCAATTCAGGGTCTTTTTCGTTCCAAAGATGCCTTTGAACGGGAGCATTTTTAGGAACATCGATATCTTTCCTACCAAAAACTCGACCAATTCCACCAAAATTTCATCCTTAAGCCATCACTAGTCCACGTCTTTAACTCTAGATCAATCTTCAGTTTCTTAAGATGCCCCGATCCTGTGGTGTACACCAATTTATTATTCATCAACATCACACAAATATCATCACCAATGTTGTACATCACTACATATCTGTTGAAACCGATTGGAAGTTCACCAAAGACTGTAAATAATGATTATTTCTCCTTCAAATACTTTCGAGGAATATCTTTATGCCACCACCAAAACACACACTTCTTTGGCATATCCCTTTCGTGTTGGAAAGAAGGCTAAAATATGGAAACGATGCAAGAGATCAGCGATTGAGCATCAAATCAGCAGTTATAATTATTGTACACCAATTAGAATAATTACCTAGTTTAGCATAGCATTGTAGTATAAATCACCCTTGTATCTAAGATTCAAAAGTGAATCAATACAAAATCATAACTCAGAAATACTCAATTATGTCTACAATAGTTAGTTCTTTCATGGTATTAGAGCTGTTGTTTTCGATCCTCTAAGGGATTCAAAGTTCTAAATAGCCGTCATCCTCTGCTGTTTACCTTTCTCAGCCATGGAGAACGGTGAACCCAGTAGCAATCGTGGCAGAGGTCAGCCGTGGTTGCGGAATCACAGTCAGATTCCTTAGCCGAACAGTTGGCTCGCCTCCTGAAAAAACAAAATCAGTCAGTTACGTATGTGCCACCTCCAGTAATTCTCAAAGCAAAACTCAGTCAATACAATTATTCTCTATGGGCTCGGTTGTTGAAGATGGCCGTCGGAGGCACAGGACTGCTCCACCATCTTACTGGGGTACCGACGCCACCAGATTGAAGTGAATCAACATACCACCAATGGGAACAGATGGATTTAATCGTCTGTGGGTGGATAATCGATAACATGGAGGATGAATTGGTCTCCAATTACGCCGAATATCCATCAACGAAGGCAATATGGGATGGTTTACAGGCTACTTTTAGTCAACGAGACAATGGTTTTGAAGTATTTGAATTAACCATACGAGCATTTACAGTTAAACAGAGTGGTCAACCCATCGAAAAATTCTACGGTGAGTATCAAAAGCTATGGCAGGAAATAGAACTACGTCAACCAAACATGATGAAGTGTGAGGAGGACTTAGCTGTGTTCAACAAGCTCCGGTCGGACTCGAAGTTGTTTGGATTTCTGAACGGGATCGATGACACGTATGAAGCCGAGAGATGGGACTTGTTGAAGGAGACACCATATCCCTCCATTGAACGAGCATATGCCATGATTAGATAGGAAGGTGCTCACCGGGGGATATTGGGGCCCGACCAGAAATTGCCTGGTGACGGAGCACCGGCAACTGGCAGAATCGGCACCAGGCTTGCAGTGCGACCTCAGGCGAACGTGGGAGAACCCATCACAGGTCAAGGATTTTCCACCAAGCCACACTCCGAGGTGAATAAATCTGGCCTAAAATCATCACAGCGTGGCGACGACGGTGGTTGGGTGGATCGATCTCGGCTGAAATGCAGTCATTGCAGCAAACCACGCCACACTAAGGAAGAATGTTTTCAACTCATCGGATTTCCCGATGGCTGGCAGAGTAAGAGGAAAATGGGAAGTGCGGCGGCTGTGACCAGAGAGGACGGCGGTGAGAGAGAAGGGCCGAACGATGTTGGCATGGCTGCGGCAATGAGGAGTGGTGAAGGTATTTCAGGGTTTAAAAAGGAAAATTTGCAATTTAGTCCCTTATGTTATAACCCTAGTTAATTCTCACATGGATGTTTGCCGCTTGAGGTTCCTGACCAGAAAGTGTTTGGAAATGATGTTTTTGACCTCCCAGTTTGTGAATTACATCATATCAGTTCCAATCAGCAAGGGAATTGCAAAATTAATTCACAGGCACTCTCTGTATCAAAAAGGAGGAATGGTAAAAGTAATCTGTGGCTCTTTGACTGTGGTGCCACTGACACTATGACCTTTGACAGGAATGATTTTGTGACACATACAGTACCAAAGAGAACTTCTATTCAAAGTGCCAACGGGGACATCTCGCATGTTCACGGAGCTGGAACAATTGAGTTGACACCGACTCTGAAATTGCGAAATTGTCTTTATGTCCCAAATTTATCATACAAATTATTGTCTATCAGCTATGTGACGAAAGAGTTAAATTGCATAGTACTTATGTATACTGATTTTTGCCTTTTGCAGGATATTCAGTTGGGGAACGTGATTGGACGTGGCACTGAGAAAGGAGGACTGTACTACGTTGATGAGGTGGCTCAACAATGCACTGCAGAACTTGCTCACGGAACAGTGGAAAGACAACGATGGCTATGGCATCGGAGGTTGGGACATCCGTCAGCCGGGTATCTTCATATGCCGTTTCCCCAATTATTACCGCAGAGTTATTCTATGTCGTGTGATACATGCGTATTGTCGAAAAGCCATAGACATTCCTATCCTAAGTCTACTACTAGGGTATCATCAGTTTTTTCATTGATTCATTCAGACGTATGGGGTCCCGCCCCTACAACCAGTTCTAATAATGGATTTCGATATTTTGTGTTATTTATTGATGATCATTCATGAATGACGTGGGTTTATTTCCTTAAAAATAAATCCGAGGTGCCCTCCAAATTTGTGGATTTTTATCACATGGTGCGTACACAGTTTAATGCACAAATTCAGGTCCTATGTTCAGATAATGGGGGGAATTCGTAAACTCCACTTTACAGCAGTTTTTCAGGGAACAGGGGTTGGTCCATCAAACTTCCTGTCCACATACCCCACAGCAAAATGGAGTTGCTGAACGGAAAAATCGCATCATTCTTGAGATGACAAGGGCGCTCTTGATTGAATCTAGCGCACCTAAGTTTTTTTGGCCAGAAGCTGTAGCCACTTCTGTTTATCTCTTGAATCGGTTACCCACAAAAGTTCTCCAGTCTGCCACACCACTAAAAGTTCTCTCCAGTCGCAAGCGTATTCCCTCATCTTTGGCTCTCCAACCACGAATCTTTGGCTGCTCGGTCTTTGTTCACATACCAAAGGCTGATCACACTAAGTTAGATTCATGCTCTCTTAAGTGTGTTTTTGTTAGATACAGGGTTCATCAAAAGGGATACAGGTGTTACCATCCACCCACTCGTCGTCTATATACGACAATGTATTGTGATTTTCTGGAGATTGAGTTTTATTATTCTTCTCAACTCAGTGATCATGGGGAGAATAGTAGTGACTCACTGAGTTGGTTATCTAGTCCAATGTTGTCTTCTACAGAACCGGTAGTACAGTCATCTTCTCCTTGTGCCACACCTTCCCCGACGAGTATCCTCAAGGTAAGTACTCCTAATGTTGAATCTCCTGATGTTGATCCTATTGTAGACATTGATGCTTCTGCAATTCAGTCTATGTCTCATGATTCTATTGAGTCTAGTTCAGGGGATGTTGGAGTACAAGAGAACAGTGGGACCGAGCCTATTACAAGCCAGTATGTGTTGCCGCCCAGGTCTACTCGGGGAATACCACCAAAGAGGTATGAGCCGGAACATGAGCCCAGATCTTCCAAGTACCCAGTGGCAAACCAAGTCAGGGGAAGCTTGTCACCTATAGCTCAAGCATTCACAGCAGCTGTGTATTCAGACATCATTCCTAGAACCGTGCATGAGGCACAATAGAACGAAGAATGGTGTCAAGCCATGAGAGTTGAAATGGCTGCCCTTGAGAAGAATAAGACTTGGGAGAAGTGTGTTCTACCTTGAAGGAAGAAACCGGTAGGGTGTCGGTGGGTGTTCACAGTAAAGCATAAAGCCGATGGTACTATAGAAAGATACAAAGTGAGGCTAGTAGCGAAGGGATACACCCAGACCTATGGGGTGGATTATTCAGAGACATTCTCCCCAGTGGCGAAGATTGACACCATAAGAGTGTTGTTCTCAGTAGCAACAAATCAAGGTTGGTCATTGCACCAGTTTGACGTGAAGAATGCATTCCTTCACGGTGATCTGAAGGAAGAAGTTTACATGGAACCTCCTCCAGGGATAACAGCAGGATTCTGGGAAAATGAAGTGTGCAGGTTGCGGAAGGCTCTCTATGGCTTGAAATAGTCTCCAAGGGCATGGTTCGGTAGACTCACAGTAGCCATGAAGGGGTAAGGGTACAGACAGAGTAATGTTGACCACACACTATTCCTGAAGCGCCAGAACGGCTTAGTAACATGTCTTATCATATATATGGATGACATGATTCTCACAGGAAATGATCTAGAAGAGATAGCAAAGTTAAAGAAGAATCTTTTCTGAGAATTTGAAATGAAGGACCTGGGAGAACTCAAGTACTTTCTGGGGATTGAAGTTTTGAAGTCTAGGGAGGGGATCTTTATCTCTCAGAGAAAGTACGTGCTAGACCTGCTTGCTGAGACTGGACTGCTTGATTGTAAACCTGCAGATACTCCGATGATGGTGAACCATGGGCTGCAACTCGTAGAAGGTGCAGAGTTAGCAGACAAAGGAAGGTACCAGCATCTGGTGGGAAAGCTGATATATCTCTCTCACACCCGACCTGACATAGCCTATACTGTGGGTGTCCTTAGTCAGTTTATGCATCAGCCTCAGGCAGACCATATGTAGGCAGCTCTGAGAGTAGTGAGATACTTAAGGGGACTCCAGGAAGAGGGGTGTTATTTCAAAGGCATGGACATCTTGAGATTGAGGCCTATACCGATGCAGACTGGGCTAGAAATCGGGTAGATAGAAGGTCGACATCTGGATACTTTACCCTGGTTGGTGGAAACTTAGTTACCTGGAAGAGTAAGAAACAGAAAGTGGTTGCCCTTTCGAGTGCAGAAGCTGAGTTCAGAGGAATTGCTCGAGGACTTACAGAGATTATGTGGTTAAGGAAGCTTATGCGGGAGATTGGCTTCCCAACGACACTGACGTGTAGGCTCCTATGTGATAACAAGGCTGCTATCAGTATCTCAGAAAATCCAGTCCAACATGATCGAACAAAACATATTGAAGTGGACCGGCATTTCATTAAGGAAAAACTAGAAAGTGGATGGGTGACCTTACCATATGTTCGATCAGAAGACCAGGTAGCTGATATTCTGACCAAGGCGGTGAATGGCAGAATATTTGATGAAGTGCTATGCAAGTTGTGTGTGTGTGACCCCACGACTCAACTTGAGGGGGAGTGTTGGAAAGAAGGCTAAAATATGGAAACGATGCAAGAGATCAGCGATTGAGCATCAAATCAGCAATTATAACTATTGTACACCAATTAGAATAATTACCTAGTTTAGCATAGCATTGTAGTATAAATCAGCCTTGTATCTAAGATTCAAAAGTGAATCAATACAAAATCAGAACTCAGAAATACTCAATTATGTCTACAATAGTTAGTTCTTTCTTTTCGTTCTCCTCCCAGAAAACTCGATGTGCATGTGAACATAAAATCCTGCGGAACATGAAATTCTCACAAGAACAACTAATATCCATTTATTCCTATCAAGATTTACTATAAAGTTTCATTTCTTGGTCCATCCTGGTCTGAATTTCTTTACAAAAATGCCGTAGACAACCATGTTGGCACCATCTATGACTTTCGATTTGCTTTTGTGGGCTATATCGATCATTTTTTCCTGAACATCCACCAATTTGGTATAGGTGAACAACTTCCCGAACACAGCTTCAAAAGGATGGGTTCTAGTCTCCGTAGGCCAGAGGTGATTGTCGTTGAATGTCACATCCTCTTTCCCACAATACTTTTGCACACAGGCTACCTATAACTCTAAACAAACTTGCTCAAGTTTGTGTTTACATTAACATACCCCTTTAAAAAGTTATTCATTCCTTAACTCCACTACGGTGATGACATCCTAGCTAAAAAATTAGACCTAAAACACATCAAAAACCATTTCTCCCATCTTCCCATACGTTTCATGCATCCGTGATTTCCCATGCAGATTGTGCTTTACCATAGTTACCTTCCATCGACATTTGAACTCCTAAATTGAAAAAGAATCGTGCAACGCTCCTAACATCTCCCCTTGAAATATTAGCTAATCAGTCATACTCCTCATATTCCTCTGCGCATTACACATTATATGCTAGATGCACCACTAGTGCTCCGTGGCCTGCCTCCACCTATGGACCACAAAAATAATCCACTTGAGGTAGATAGTGGCAAGATCGGGTTTGTCCACAGAGATGCTAGGTGTCTAAAAACCAACTACACACAGCCACGTCTAGATTGTCAATCTGTCTGTGTGTTAGGAATATCTAATATTGCAAAAATGGTTTTTTTGAGAGAGGGTGTTAGCTAATAACTAAAAGCATGCGAGATCAAAAGAGAATAAAATTATAAGCTAGCACTTGGGGGATATTTTCATAACATGACCGATGAATGACTTAAATCCTTAATTCATTCACATACAAGACATATAAACCTATCTTATGACTATGTCACATAGTGTGGAGATAGCCAGACATTTCCCCTTGCCCGTCACACAATGGTACTTGCCACCAATACATGAATATTACACTGCCTCCGTAATTAGGTTGCAACCGTTAAATATTAAAGTGAGGACAATACGTCCCGTGCACTCGACTATTGATATTAATCCCCAGGCCTAGAGAGGCAAAGAAATTGATATCTTGTGATGACTCTAGATTTGACACAACCCTAGTTGCTACAAATAGTCACTCTCATCTATCGGGGTAAGCCAAGGGTTTCCCCTCGTTAGGGTTTGGTCTAACATCCCCAACATGTGATTCTTAACACAACTAGCAAATTAAAATTATGGTTTAACCAATAAGAATGATACTCTTAAGGTAACATGAATGCACTCCTGGTGTTCTTGAACCTATACTCTTAACACTCCCAAGATAGTTATGAAGCCTAGCACTATATTACACTACCATGGATGTATGGATGCATCATAACAAATGGCATAGCATAAATCTCACTAGAATAGAAAGATAAGAGAATATAAGAATCTCAAAGAGTCAGCATCAAATCATGAATAAAAATACTAACCCCAAGTAAATTAACTACTCTCTAAGCATTGAACCCCAAGTATTTAAATGGATTGAATGCCCTTGGGAAAAATCAAGAAGAAAAGAAATAGAACTAGAGAGAATGGTTATTCCCTTTCTCTCTCTAACTACTCTCCAAGATTAGAATAATGTGAGAAACTTAAACCCTAGAAGACATAGGCTTATATTTATATTAGTAGGTAAACGGGCCTTCAAAAAGGCCAAAAATAGGCCAAAAAACCTAATAGCTGTAAATGGCATGTGCCATCACGTGCGGTGCGGTGGTGTCTAGCGGTGCTGGCATGGGCCGTGCGGCCAGGCACGGTCGTGCCAAAGCTGGCTCTAGCATAGGCCATGATGGTTGACATGGGCCATGCTGGCCAGCCTTGGCTTGAACCGTGCCGACTGACATGAACCATTGGCTGGGGCTTGATCCTTGGCCTTCTGATCATGCCCGCCCATGTCATTTGGCATGGACCGTCGGCTGGGATTGGTGTCTCGACCTGTTGAATGGTGCCGAGTGGTGGACCTTTACAGGTCGTCCGCTGGGAGTCACAAAATGATGGCACAATCGTGTGGAACATCACACCTCATTGGCTGGTCTTCGAATGTTGAGCTGAAAATGACCTAGGTCATTTTAAGGGAAATGATCCATATCCATACTTATCCATTTTAGGATTTTGGCGTGCTGAGACTATCGACTCGTGCTAAGGGAGGCTGGCATGGGCCATGCTGTACGGAAGTCTCGTGTAAAGAGGCGTTGGCACGTGCCGTGTTGATCTGGGTGCCCCATGCCAAGAGGTGCTGGCATGGGCCATGCTGATCCAGGATCCTAGTACTGGTGTCTTCTGGCACAGCTAAGTTGGCTGTCGTGGACCTTGTCGACTGATGTGGCCGTCCTTCATTTTGAGAACTTTAACTTCGACTCCACTATTTTTTTGGTTTCTTTCCATTTACAACCAATATTTAGCTCATAGATTTCTTATCTACTACCTCCCTTGCAGACGGCCTTCTTATATCTACCACCACTCTTAAAAGTGCTCTTCTATAAAAATGACGACAAAATACCTACGAGCAACCTTCTAGTAAGGTCACATGGGAAAATCTAGGTGCTCGTGAATATAAAGTATCCATTAGTTACAATAAGTCTACAAAACTTGAGATTTAGATAAGATAACCAACAATGGTCATCTAAACCCTTTTTCGTGTAAACCTAACTAAAACTAGAAATCAACCAAACAAAACATGATAAAAAATGTGTCGAATGCATTAGTTAACACATGCATAAAGGAGCAGATCACTTCGTCTCAAGAAAAACGATCTCAATGGCCTTACCTAAATGAAAATATAGTGACTAAGATCACACTATGGACATACACAATTTCGAATGCAAACAAAGTTGCTAACACTAAGAACATATATAAATATTTTTGTGATGCGGGGAATTTCTTCCAGATAAGGACAGAACTCGAGGCCGGCCGAATAAGATCCACTTTATTGGGTGCCTGTAAGAGAATCCCTAGGGTGGTCCACGAGGAGAAGCTCCAACGCCAAAGTTAGTCCAAATTTTTTTTATTGAATTGTGTGTTTTGAAAGTTGCTTACCTGGGCCCGATTTCTACTTCTATACTTATAGGCCCTTCGATTATAACATTTTGGTCCATGTTGTATGCTCATCCACTAATAGATCGTTACTTTAGTAGAGGGAATGTGGCAGTGGCACTTCCGTGACTTCTTCGATGATTGATTGCTTGCCAACGGACCAGACTGCGTGTGGAGTGAACTGGTTCCAGAGAGCTTAGCTATATGTTTAGGGTTTCACGAGGTAAATACCATAATTATCCCCCCTTACTGCGAAGTTAAGGAATGCATGGTGTTTCTAGATTTTGGCTAAGCTGATAAATGTGTGTATATATATATATTTGTTTTGGGGATGAAAAGTATATTGCATGGGCTTGGCCAAAAGATGCTAGCACGAAGCTACGTTTGACTTCGCGAGTAGGAGAAATAATATACAATATTGTTTGCGGGTCGATTAGTACTCCATCACCCTTGGGGAGTGGGATACTTTGTCCCAATTATTGAGGGGGAAGATTGATACGCAAGGGTAATGACATGTTAAGCAATAATTTATTAGCAAATTTAACGAGTCAATGGTGTTATTCATAACTGACGCAACTAACTTGTTGCCTAACAAAGGTGCATTTTCGAGGAATGAATTTATATGTTTGCTTATGTTTATAAAATCTTTAGGGAATATTGGTGGAATTTACCTTGCTCATTTAGTTTCCTGAAGTGTTAATAGAATTTGGTTAGCCCTTGTCAATTGAAGATATTACTTCATATTCTCCGCACCTTTTTTTATAAAAAATATGGTGGTTATTCTTTCCAATTTGTCTTCCTCTACTGCTTAGTCTAACATGGGTGGTAGTGGGGTGGTGCGTGATGATGTTCTTTTTGGAGATGAAGTCATCATCGAGGGGGATGGGGCGGCAGAAGAGAGGGTTAGCCAAAATGTGGAAGACAAGGATAGTATTATGCATGCAAATGCATTAGCGGCCCTAAGGTAGTATCATCCCTCTCAGAATTAGTGTGAAATCAGGTTGCCAATTTCTGGTGGGAGGGTGTGGAGCCCTTTGTCTGGCTTTTTTAGTGTTTATGAGCACTATTTTTTGTATGCGTTGACTTTGCTTGTCTTAGATTTTGTGGTGGGAAGTTTGGAGGCTTACGGGATGGCTCTCACTGTACTCTATTTGAGGGGCATGGCCATGATGACTGGGTATGTAGAAGTGTGTAAGAATGCTTAAAGGATCTTAAAAATTGGTGATTTTATTAGGTTTTTATCACCCGCAGAGTGCTAGTAGAGAATGGTTGTTTACCCATGTAATTATGAATCTAAACACCTAAATGCCATTAAAAAGTAAGTAAATAGATATGAAAAATATAAAATACAGTTAAGGAAGTTCGAACCATCATGTTTAGTTTTTCTATGTAATTTATCTATTTTTTAGCCGATTGTGAATCTAACATGATTTTTCCCCTGTGAGTGTCGATATCTCTTTTTGTGTGCTGAAAGTGTAGATCACTCATGAGTGAATGACATCTGCAATGATGTTAGTAGATAGGAAGCCAACTGCAAGGTTGGTAGAAGAATGAAGGTCATTAGTCTAAAAATGGTAGAAGTTGAAGGATCGTGGAAGAAGGAAGCCAAGAGTCCAGAACAAAAAGGAAGGCACGGACCATACAAAATAGCACAGATCATGTAATCAGCTTGTGCCTGAAGAAAATACCAGGTCACGAGCCATGTAGAATGACATTCGCTCATTAGTGGTCTACTCTCTCTCTCTCTCTCTTGTGCCGGTTGTACATGTAATAGATCTAGGTTCTCTCTCTCTCTCCATTAATATCACTTACCAATGGAATTTAATCTAATAAATGTCATGAGATTGATCTTAGTAGCATAAATTAATGACTTGGGGTTATTTGTAGGCATGATTTGACTATAGATTTGTGAGACTTTTAGATTCATTTCTATTTATGTTGTTATAAATATTGTGCTTAATTTGTGCTATAACTTCTTGTTATAAACTATGTATTGAATGCAATGAGGATGTACACCTAGTTTAATTCTTGCATGATGTAGTGGTAGGCTTTGAATTTAGCTTGGGAGTGTCGGATTATCAAACTTGCTTGTAGCCTTGTGAGCACCGGGCGGGTAACACGAACCTTGTGAGAAGCTTAGGTGGTAATAGGGTGATAATGGTAATTGGAATTAGCCATGCCCAGTGTTTAGAAGCATCTAATAATTCCTAGAGGTAGGTCGGACTTGTTGGACTAGGGTGGGTGTTAGTAAATTCCTAAACACTGGATCACGATTAATTCTTGAGAGCTAGTTCCTAGTTTGTGGCAACTAAGTGTTGGGACTTGGTAGCTATAGACCTTAAAGTTATCACGAGGTACTGATGTCCTTTCATGTTTAGGTATAGGATAGGTATTCACGGTAGAGCTTCCCTATGATCCATGCTACTACCGTGTCTAACAGTTGCGACCTAAGCAAGGCATTGTTCCTTAAATCGAGGGTTTATTAGCCACGGTTGTGTAGGTTTGAGGTGGCACTTTAGCTCACCTCTAGCTATATGTGGAGGAGGTGAGATGTTAAGAAGGGGGCAGAACCAAGGTGTGATAGACCAAGGGAGTTCTCGGAGAATTAACATCTCCACATCGTATGATATAGAACTAAATAGAATTACAGATCTTTAATGTGAATAACAGTCTAGGATAAAATCTTCCATGTCAATCATGTGATGTAAATACCCCTAAGGCTAGTTATAATTATCTTAATCTCATTATAGTTTTGTGCTCGTAATTTGTACTTAATACCAACACCCCCCCTTTTTATGCTTGTTATTCCTGACACACACTTGGGGAAACGCCTGAGGGTGAACCGTGTGATACTAAGTTTTAAACCCTAATATATCTATGGACAACACCTGGACTTACCACCAGCTATGTTATTGTAGTTAGGAGTGAGTACATGAGCAACATATAAATCTTATCTTTGATCGAAACCCCCTTGAGTTACTCACCCGACGACCCTGTGGGGAGTTGCATCAAATTTTGGCACCATTAGAGCGGATATTAGTTTTCTTTATATGTTAGTTAGCATAATTAGTCGGTTGAGAAGCTTTGTTTTTGTTTTATTTTGTGCTTTTGTAGTTTTTGTGTTGAGCTCTTATTTTTTTAAAAATTACTCTCACTTGTTTGCTAGTGTTTGTTTAAGAACTAGTACTGTGTAGTCCCTTGTTTATGATACATACACGTACCACAAACTTAGGATCTATCCATTTCTTACATGAGACCACAGGCAGACATAGAAGAAGAAGGAGAACACCCGAGGAATTTCCTAAAAGACTTGTTAATACTGAGACCGTGAATCCAATGACCAAAGATAATATAATGCTCAGGGAGAAGATGTGATAGGAGGTCAAAATATTAGTTATTATAGTTTTCTTAGTTTATTATATTTGAATAGGGTTTTTGGAGGATAACACTATACTCTTTTTCCCAATGGGGTTTTTTTTAGTGAGGTAGTGTGATCATTTGTAATTTATTTCATTTTAGAATAAGGCCCATTAACTCGGCCACGTTGGCGTGGGAAGAGTTAATTTTGGCCATTCGAATATTCAGTTTTGATCTGATTAGAATTTGATTTGTTAAGATTAGATAAGGCAGTATTCATTTAAGATTTATCTTTAAGAATTTCAATCACATAGTCGTTTATTTTAGGTATTCTAGTTAGACTTTGGCCGAGATTTACACCATTTTTATCAATCAATAATCGAAATTTCAAGTTTATACTCTTTGCTTGTGAGCATTTTCATTGTTCTTAATCTTACGGGTTGATTAAGTATCAATACCATTTATTTGTGAACTAATCTTGTGGGCTAGTTATTAAAAAACTTTTTGAGTTAAGCATCAATCCTGGGGGTAAGTTGTTTATCAATTCATGCTGCAAAGTTAGGGTTTGCGAATTCCTTAATTCGGTCAAAGATTTAAAGTCCGCAATCCAGAGTCTTCGCATGGAGATTTATATCATGGTGACTCCAAACTTAGAGAATCAACCCTTTTCATTATCGTTCTACCATTTCTAGAAAATGTGACTTGTGAGCTTAAGTCAGGGATGATCCAGTGTTTGCCCACATTTCACGATATGGCCAGAGAAGACCCGAATAAGCACCTCTCGGACTTTCATCTAGTATGCACGAATATGAAGCCACCAGATGTGTCTGAAGAGGATTATAACCTTAGATCTTCCCCCCTCTCACTCCGAGATGCAAAGAAATATTTGTTACACCATTTTCCACCTAGATGTACATGAAGAGAAGCTTTTGGGAAAAGTTCTTCCCCACCTCTAAATATGGTGGGCTCTAGAAGTAACTCTCTAACATCTCCCAACACCCGAATAAGACACTATATATATATATTGGGATAGATTAAAGAGACTACTTACAAGTTGCCCGTGTCACCCGTCCAAGGACGAAGATTTGGTGTATTGCTTATTCAAAGGTTTATGCAATAACAACATAAGAATGGTGAACGCGGTATGCAACGGTTCAATTACAAACATAAGCCCGAAGAATGCTATGGGATGAGGCAATTCGGCACTAGATCAAGAAACCAGACCGGTGAAGAAGTGACTCATCCTCCCAGATTAGAGGAGCAAGTCCAATCTCTTTCTTTTATGGTGAAAGATTTCATGAAGAGAAGAGTCCAAAAAGTTCTAGTTTGTGGAGTTTGTGCCTTAGACCATCTGGCGGACATGTTTCCTCAAGTTTTGGAAGCGTTCAAAGAAGTTAAGGCTTTGGACTATCAAGGCGTGCAAAGGTTTGGAGAGAATATGGAGTATGATAGGGGTCAACAACAAGGATTCCAACTAAAACCAAGGCGAATATACTAGAAACCAAGACCCATATGCTAGTTCCTTTAACCCTGTTACTGCGACCACCTAACTTCCATTGGAGAAATGACCAACAATATAAAAATCTTATAGGCAAGGCCAAGGATACAATTGGGGAGGAGCTCCACAACCCTCCACGAGAATAGAAGGCACTTTAAACAATCACGTGGGGAACTTCAATTTGGAGTGCGAGTAATTAATGGATGTCATACTCAAGTCACGAAGAGCAATGAGATCTTCACAGAGAGGACAAGGTGGGATATCAAAGAGTTAGGCACGAGGCGTTTCAAGCATAAAGAACCTTGAAGTTCAAGTGGGACAATTGGACACGTCGGCTAGCTGACTCGAAGCAGGGGATTCTGACAAAGTACCTTCCCTACCCGAAGCTAATCCAAGAAATGTCAGTGTAATCACATTACAAAACAGGAAGGATATTAGGGTGCCCGAGAAGGAATTTTTGCAAGAAGATGATCGCTTGGTGGAGAAAACAAAACCAACACTTGAAGAAGATGATACTACTGTTGAAGAGAAGACCTCGAACGTGGAGTCTGAGCTGAAGCTTGGAAATAATTGCTCCAATCAGAATTTACCCACAAGGAAGGAAGTTACACCTCCTTTATTTCTAGAAGGATTGAGAGGCAAAGCTAAGGTGGGAGTCAACGATGATGAAATTTGGAAAGTCTTCAAGTATTGCAAGCTTAGTATCCTTCTTATTGGTTTCATAGATCAAATCCCTTCATGTACGAAATTTTTGAAAATTGCATGCACTAAGAAAAGCTATAAACGGTAAAGAAAGTAGGGAAGATGAAAATCGGAGGATTAGCCACTTGAGCTCATAAAAGTTTACCTAAAAAGTGTGGTGATCTAGGCATATTTCCAATCCCTATAAACGTAGGCGGTAAAGTAGTGAATGATGCCATGATTAATTTAGAAGTTTCCATTAATGTAATACCATATAAACTCTACAAGGATCTCAACCTAGGAGAACTTAAAGAAACTAGGATAATTATCCAATTGGCCGACCATTCCCAAACTAGTCCTAAAGGAGTAGTAAAGGATGTGATGTTTAGAGTGGATAAATTGGTGTTCCTCGTTGACTTCTTTGTCCTTGATGTGTCGCACGAAGGAGGTTCACCCCCAAATTTATTGGGGAGATCATTTCTCAAAACATCAAGGACTAAAATAGATGTTCACATTGGAACGCTAACCTTTGAGGATGAAAGGGACATAGTAGGTTTTGAGATCTATAAATCTAATCATGCATCTTCATCCTCTTTTACATGTAATGACATTAGTACCTATGATGGGAATAATCATGTTGATGAATCTCGCATGAATACTAAGCTTGTGAATTCTTGTGTGAGTGATTACATATTGTGAGCTCAATTAATGATGAAAATGTTGAGAAATGTGGTGAATGTTTCTATAACTAAGATAAATTTCTCTTCAATGTCTATAAACAATAACATGCAGCGGTTTATGGAGTATAGGAAGGAGTTAAAACCTCCTTGACCTCTTCCTAAACCCAAAGTTAAATCAAAGGTTTCGACCATGATGAGAGTTAAATATGAATCCTCTATGAGATGTGGATTGTAAGTAAGGATAACTCCTTGTGGAGGCCTCTCTTGTGGAGGCCTCTCTACAAGGATTTCATCATGGGTGGGGTTACAGATGGTGACTCCGGAGACCCAACGGTACACTTTCATTGATGAAATTTGAAAATGGGAATATGTCGTGAGGACAGCAATAATTATACGGTGATTTTTATTTTGTTTTGATTTTGTGTTAGTTGGTTGTTAGTTGTTTTTTTGTTTTGTGTGTAAGGAGAAAATTTGTTGAAATTCATGGATGAGAATTGCTTTGAATCAAATCTCGTTGTTTTGGTAAGTGTATAGTTAAGAAATTGGGCCAAAAAGGTTAATTAATTGAGTTGAAAAGGCCCAAGGGTGTTCCGGGGAATAGGTCATGTCATGCTGCACAACCCATGCAACAAGAAATTGTGCTCGTGTGGCACGAAGCCTTCAAGTTACATGGACTGTGCCCAACGAGCAAACATGCATTTTTTTTTTGGTAAAAATAGAATTTTACCAATTTGAGCAGTTTTTCCACATCGGATCTACAATATTCTTCTTCCTTGATTTGGATAGTGTTATATTGGCACTGCACTAAGCCACACCATCTTCTGTGAACTTAAAATTGAAGAGCCTTAACTCCCAAAATTTTCCTCTTTCTTCTTCCTCTATTACTACCTTCATATTTCTCTCTCTACCCCAAACAACCCATTTAGCAAAGATCATTAGGTTTCTGAAATAAATCCATCCATATCTTCTCCCATCAATAGAGAACAATTTCCACACTTCCATAACTCCAAAACTCCAAAACATTCATCTCCAATCCACGGTAAACAAAATTCAAATTTTGGGTTTTTCTTTCAAGAGAGAGCTATCTTTTGCTTTTCTTTTGTGTTCATCATATCCTAACCTAAATTCTGGTAATGCTTGTTTGCGGTAAGGAAGAGAGCCTTGAGAATCCCCATGAAAGGCATGGTAAGCCTACTTTTTCAGTACATAGGGCACAAGCCTAGCTCACTTGGATTGGTAGGCAAAGAAAGTACAGAGATGAGGTACACAGTCGAGAAGTTGGTAGAAGCATCTATGGTCGTCACCACCTCTTCAAAAGACCATTTCATATGGCTCTATGGTGGTGCAAAGGTGTGCAACTTCATGATCCTATCACAACCAGAGCGTACTATCATTGTTGGCCACAAAACCTTGGAGAGCCTATTTCTTGACCCCGACTCGGCCTACGAGAAAGATTCTTTGACACACTATCTACCCTAGATGTAGACAGGGAAGATGAGCAAGTGGAGATCCCCACTCGAGCGCAACCAACACCATCCACAATACTCATCGACATCTATGAGCAATTCCAAGTGTTTAGGTAGAAACTCTTGAGTTGGACCCAACAAATGCAAGAGGTGAGCCAAATGGTAGATGGGATAAGCAGACAAATTGGTGAATTTTGTGTTAAATGGTAGAGGGGATAAGCCGATAAATTGGTGAATTTGGTGTTAGGCTTGATGCGATGGATGTGAACAAGAGGATTTGGGGAGCAAAACTAGTGTTTATTGAGCAAAAGGTTCAAGAGGAGTTTGCTTTTACAGATCAAAGGGCCAATGTCCAAGAAGAGTTTGCTTTTACAGATCAAAGGTCCAATGTCCAAGAAGAGGCCATGGAACAACTATTGGAAAGGATACAAACATCCAACCTTGGGGGCTTCCGTGACATTGTCCATAACAAGAGGCAAGAGTTGAGGCAAGAAGAAAGAAGGCGAAAGAGATGAGGTGCGAGAGAGCGAGACATTCACGGTCTCATGAGTAAGTGTCTATTCATCCCCTTACTCCACTTATGTTTTTGCAATGTTTTATGCTTTGAGGACAATGCAAAGTTTAAGTGTAGGGGAGGGAGTTATACACACTTAGGAATTTAAGCAATGATTTCTTTGTGTTTGTTTATTATCTTGTTAGTTCCAAGCTCACTTTTGGAGCCCTTTGTGTTACTTGAAAACCCTATTTTATTTTATTTTTAAATGAAAAAAATTATCCCACTAAGTTAAAACCCGAAAAGGGAGACTTAGACAAAATTGGGATACCCGAATATGTTAAAAACTCGAACGGGAAACCTATGCAAAAATGAGAGGCCAAAAAGGTGTGGAAGAAGGTGATGTGTGAGGCTTGAAAGAAAATGAGATGCTATGATGAAAACCCGACAGGGCTCCTAGGAAAAATGAGAGAAATAAAAAATTATCATATGTTTCTCTTGTGATGTCTATTTGGTAGTTTCTTTGGTAAAGTAATCTAGTTCTCATTCTTCTTTGGAACTTGATACCTCATTGTTTTTAATGGTTTGTTGGCTGGTTTAGAACACCTTAAGTTTGGGATGTGAGATGTGTGACATTGTTGTATCTTAGGGTTAGGGTAATAAAATGTTGGGTATTTTGGGAAATTGCGTGCTAGCTATATGCTTAGATTTTACTTGTTCTTGTATACACGAAAACGAGTAAAGGTTTAAGTGTGGGGGATTCGATGAGATCAAATGCATGTTTTTCTTAGAGCATTTAACATCTCTTTTTAATTCTTTTGTGGTGGATAGTTAGGTTTAGATAGGTTTTGCATAATAGGAAGTAAGAACCATCATGTTTTGTTCTTCTATGTAACTTCTCTATTTTGTGGGGCGATTGTGAATCTAGCTAGATTTTGGCCCTTGTGAGTGTCGAGGTCTCTTTTTGTGTGTTTAAAGTGTAGATCACTCATGAGCAAAAGCCATCCGAAAGGATAGTAGTATATAGAAGGCCAATCGCAAGGTTGGTAGAAGAATGAAAGCCATTAGTCTAAAAATGGTAGAAAAAGGAAGCCAAGAGTCTAGAGCAAATATGAAGGCACAGACCGTGTAGAACAGCACAGGCCATGTAATCAGCTCGTGCCCAAAAAAAAGACAACATAACGCGCTGTGCAGAATAGCACGTCTCGTGCAATCAGAAAGAAGGCAAGCAAAGCTCCAAGACACGTGTCGTGCACATACCACAACTCCAGAACACGGGCCATGCAAATCAGCATAGGCCATGCAATTAAGGGAGCTGAAGACAACCTTCCAATACACGATCCGTGCTGCACAGATTGTGCAAAGCAGCACAGACCGTGCTCGACTAGCAGCTAGGGTTTTGAGTTAAGCCTTTTGGGCCTTTTTTCACTCTTCACTATAAAAGGTCTAATTCTTCTAAACCCAAATAGAGAGAGCATTTTTACTTGTAATATATCTAAGTTTTCTCTCTCTCCCTCTACCCCTCTCTCCATTCATATCACTTCCCCGTGGCATTTAATCCATTTAATGTCATGAGTTTGATCTTAACAGCGTAAATTTATGACTTGGGGTTATTTGTAAGCATGATCTGACTTTAAATTTGTGAGACTTTTAGATTCATTTCTATTATGTTGCTATAAATATCGTGCTTAATTTGTGCTTAAACTTCTTTTCATAATCTATGTATTGAATGCAATTGGTTGTACACCTAGTTTAAAACTTGCTTCATCTAGTGCAAGGCTTTGAATTTAGCTCAGGAGTGTTGGATTATCAAACTTGCTTGCCCCATGAGCACCACGAGGTAACACAAACCTTGTGAGATGCCGAAGTGGTAATAGGGTGATAATGGTAATTGGAATTAGTCGTGCTTGATGTTTAAGAGCATCAAATAGTTCCTAGGGTTAGATTAGATCGGTTGGACTAGGGTGAGCGTTAGTAAATTCCTAAACAGGATATCACTATTAATTCCTGAGAGCTAATTCCATGTTTTTGGCAACTAAGCTCTGAACCCTGGTAACTATAGACCTTATAGTTATAACGAGGTACTGATGTCCACTTCTTGTTTAGGTCTAGGATGGTTATTCAAGGTGGATCTCCCCTATGATCCATGCTACTACCGTGTCTAATAGTTACAACCTACACAAGGCATTGTTCCTTTAAGCTGGGGCCTATTAGCCATGATAGTGAGGGTTGGAGGTGGTCAGTGGTTTAGCGCATTGATGAGACATCAAATGCATGTATTTTATGAAGCATTTAACATCTCATTTGTTATGTTTTTGTTATAAGATTTCTAGATTTAGGTAGGTTTACATCATAAGGGGGTTTCGACGACCGTTTTCGGTTTTTATATCTAAATCCTTCATTTTGTAACCTATGTTTAGTCTAATGGATTTTTGCTCCTTACGAGAATATATATTCCTTTTCGTAAGCTTAATTTGTAGATTGCTCGTGAGTACTTAGGAGTGGTTTAGTGAAGGCCATTCGAAAGGATGGTAGAAGATGGAAGGCCATTCATAAGTGGTAGAAGATAAAGTGAAGAAAGGAGAGCAAAGCAAAGAGTGAAGAATAATCTATGTTTTGAAGCATAGTTCTGAGAATTATCCAAGAATAATCAGCCTCCAAGTGTGGTGCCATTGGATTCATGTTCTCGAGTACTGTAAAATTGACTACAAAAATAGACCACCGGTTCACCCGGAGGAAACAAAACAAAACTGGACTTTTTTGTGTCACGATTCACGAAAAATGGACCTGAGAGCTCACAATTCTCATGAAAAATCCTAATTTGGTCGCAACTCACGAAGGAGGCATTGCGACTCACAAAAATTGCCCTGAAACTTGCTTTTTACTCCCCTTTTTCTTGTACTATAAATAGCATTTCATCCACTCATTCCCTATCCCTCTAAGCCTGACTTGGGGGCTCTAAAACCCTAGTTTTTCATCATTTTCTTCCATTTCTTCTCCTTTCTTTGTAGATCTTTGTTCTATGTTGTGGGTTTTGATTTTCTAGCTTATTTTTGTACTTTAGAGCAATGGACCAAGGCTTCCTTGCAAATGTCTTGAGAATCATTTCTATCTATCTATTGCTTTCTCTATTGTGCATATATTGAGCTTTGAATATGGATTTGTAATGGCATTAATGTTGTTGGAAGTTTGAGTATATGAATTTCTTGTATGATTTCTTGTTAAGGTTGGGAAAAAGTAGCTAAGTTTCCCACCTTTTGATATGGAATCCAAGAGCACGAGCTTCTAATAGTGTTGGTGTGTTGATAATTTCTAGATGACTGTGATAATGTAACTTTTTGTCATGTTTGTTTAATGTAGAAAATAGGAGAGGTCAATGAACGTTGAACGTTCTTGACTAATATTGTGCAAATACATGAATTGGTTCAATGCTTAGACACGGTGTAGTATTCATAAGTGTTACCAAGCTTGTTTATTCTTCGTGCTCAATGCCATTAATAGGATACTTTTAGCCATTTATTGACTAAAGGAGTCATTAGTGAGGTTTCACAAGAGATGTCGAATTCACTCTTGCAAACTACTATCTAAGAAGCATAGAAGATTTATCTTCACAACAAGTAGTTAAAGTAATGAATAGGTTGTTCGTTCTTAAAGCTTTTATTATATAGAATTCATGTGTTCTTAATGTTATGTTTTACTTCATTTATTTCATGGGTTGTTTGAGAATATGAAGTGTTTGTATAATTGAAGTGTTAAAGTGTTAGGAAAGTTGCAAATTTCTTAGCTCTTTGGCATGAAAATCCAAGAACTTGGACTTAGAATTTCTCATGCATAACTTGTTGTGATTCTTTCCAGACAAGTATGTTAATGTGGATTTTTCTCATATTTATCCTATGGATGCAATGAAAGATTGAATCTTGAATGTGTTTTGTTCTAGGTTTAGCCTAATCAATGCTATGTTTTGTTAAATGGCTATGTCTTTGGTAGAAGGCTTGTTGTTATCAAATCTATGGTCCTTCGTGTATAATGACATTGATGAAATACCTTTATGGTGTGGTTTGCCTAAAGTGATTATCAATGAGGTTTGCAAAATGTCGTTTGTGTTTGTAAATTACTATTAAGAAGGAATGAATGTTGATCTTCCATTGGGAAGTGATAGCATTCCCCATAGGTAACAAATGTGATAGAATAAGGGAATGGTTCAATGAACTACATGAGGTTTGGAAGTGGATATCAATTGTTCCCAAAGCTTTGTCTTTCGTAGTTTTTACCCCCTTTTCTTAGTTTGTTGCATGATTAGCATAGTTACTTGACATTACTAGTTAGCTTGTCTTTTAATTTCATAACTTAGTACCAAAACCAACCAACCCCCCCCCCCCCCATTTACTTGCTTTTATATGTATATATATGTCTAATATATTTTCCGCTATATATGTTTAAACACTTGAAAAGATCACTATTCTTCATGGACAACCCCAACTTAACATTATCTACTTAATTGTAGATATGAAGCATTAGGGCTTATAAATTGTATTTTTGAGAGGTACGACGATAACCTCCCATGCACCTCGAGCTATATGTAAGGAGGTGAGATGTTAAGGAGGGAGAATCACCGAGGTGGGACAAACCATGGGAGTTCATGGGGGAATTAACATCTCCACATCGTGTGATATAGCACTAAATATTATTACAGATCTTTAACGTGAATAGAAGTCTAAGATCAAATCGTCTATGTCAATCATGTGATGCAAATACCCCTTAGGCTAATTATAATTATCTTAATCTCATTGTAGCTTTATACTCGTAGTTTGTAGTTAATCTAAATACAACCCCCATAACATGGAAATGATACGTTTAGTTACTTTTCCTACCTTTAAACAAATGTAACTTTACTTAAAAGTATAATTGATATAGCGAGATTGCAAATCAATTTTCAACATCTAATATGATCTGATGACAAGAAGTATGAAATTTGAGTTGGGACCGAGGTAGTATTTTTTACCCTTATCTGTGCTTATATTAGAAATATAAATTTAACATAAAAAGAAGATAAAGTATCTTTTGGTACTTGTCTTGGCCAGGAAAAGCAATTCAAAAAGGACCATTCCACATGAACCCCTGTGACCCTTGTCATACTTATTATTTCTGACACACACTTGGGGTGATGCCCAATGGTGAACCGTGTGATACTAACTTGTAAACCCTAATATCTCTGTGGGCGACGCTTAGACTTACCACTAGCTACGTTATTATAGTTAGGAGTGAGTTCAAAGCAACATATAAATCTTATCTTTGATCGCGACCCCTATGGGTTACTCACCCGATGACCTCGTGGGGACTCAAATCAAAGACACACCTCTGTGACCTTCACATGTTGGCTGCCAGGCATAAATTTCTTTGTAACCCTGCAAAGAAAATAAACAAAAATAGATTAAAATATGTTACAATATAGTGAAATTAAACATTGGGAAAACCTAAACTAACTGATTAAATACCTAAACTAAAAATATTGAAATTTAATAAAGGAAGATACTACAAAATGGAACTAAACTCTGAAACACCTAAACTACAAGTTATAAACACCTAAACTGAATAATTAAGAGAGATTTTCCAAAATGGTACCCTTTTTAACTGAAATTCACAGTTTGGTAACTGAAATTCACAGTTTGGTAACGAAAATTTAAATTTGTCTTATAAAGGAACCGATTTTTTCATTTATGTCTCAAAAGGGCCCCTTTCAGCAAAAAATGGTACTAATTTGCGTCAAAATTATGCCATAATGGTACCCATTTTTAGCTAAAAGTATCTTGGAATTTATAAAGATTGGGTACCTTTTAAGGACAATTCTAAAAATAGGGTACCAAATAGTGAATTTCACATAAAAAAGGGTGTCATTGTAGACATTTTCTGAGCTAATTAAATACCTAAACTAATGATATTGAAATTCAATACAAGAAGTTATTACATAACTAAACAAAACAATGAAACACCTAAACTAACTGATTATATTACTAAACTAGTTATTTACATAATTAAACTAAAGTAACTAATTAAATACTTAAACTAATATTATTGAAACTAAACACGACAAGTTATTACAATATGAAATAAACACTAAACCACCTAGAGAAACTAATTAAATACCTAAACTAATCATATTGAAATTTAATACAGCACATTATTACGTAGTGAAACAAAACACTTTAAAAACCTTAACTAAGTGATTAAATACTTAAACTAATCAAATACATAACCAAGGATACATACCTAGAACCTCCCGCAACCTCAACCTTAGAAACTTGTTGGACCTGCCTAAACATCTATGTACCATCAATACATTGCCGTGCTAGATGACATGCTGGGACTTTCCTCTTTACACCAGAAACTGGTTCTGTAAGTACACTTCCAACCTCACCATCTCCTCGCTTGTGCTTTCCCACACCTAAATATTTCTTTGAAGCCTTAGTTGCACCTTTAATAGCAACACCTTTACCCATTCCTATCTTCATAATTAGCTTCTTCACAACCTTATCATTTCCCTTCAAATCAACCTTCTTAACACCTCAGTCTTCGTGTTTCCCTTAGCGGCATGTTTCTTCCGTTATTTAGCCAAATTTTTCTTTTCATGCTGCATCCTCTTAGTAGTCTTTTCCCCACCTTCTCCTTCCCCGTTTTCTTCTCAGCCACCAGAGGAGGAGGATTGTCCACAAACCATCACCAACTTGAAAAGAAGATTGCATACCAGCAACCTTCTTCCTTGCCCCAACTTTTTCAAATGTCTTCTTAATTACAAAACACTAACAGATATATTTAAAAAAATCTAAATATTATATTAAAAACCCAAAAGTGAAAGTTAGAAAAATAGATAAATTTCAAGAGACTGTTTTAACAAATCTCCAATAATAATATTTATTGCAGTTGCTATGGGATCAACAACAGCAACATCAGATGCAAATCTTGAAAATAAAAAGTTAACTAAATGATATAAACACATGAGGTAAAGCTATATACTGAATAATAAAATATTAAACCTACCGGCTACATTCGTTATGGGTTTCGTTATCATACGAATCCACGACCTGCTCTAATCCAATAATATAAAAATAATAAACTACACATTAGATATAATAATATCAATAATGAAAAACCATAAACTAAAACTACTCACTAGAGTCACGACCAAAACTAGTCGCAATATTCTCATTCTGAACCGCTATATAACATAAAGAAGAAACACATGAAACAACGAAGCTACTTATATAAAAATGTAAATCCATAATAATCAATTACCAATATTAGTAGTATTATTCTAAAATCCCCCCCCCCCCCCCTTGGCTTTAAGAATATGAGTCTTTTTTAAAAAAAGGATTATTCATGGCTCCTCCCAATCGAACATAAAAATACTCCAGAAGAAGAGTTTATTTGTAAGATTACAGAGAATAGTCTATAGCTATGACAATATAATCATTCTCTATATTTGAAACTGTAAGTGCTAACAGCCAGAGCGGGAGACAAATGTCTAAATTAAAACTAAAAAATGGGGAAAATGAGAGCATAATGGCTAGAACCAGTGGCATTTTCAACAATTCGGCTCAAACTAAATGGCTACAAGCTTGTGCGCAACATTGGACTAACATCGTAATGCACAAGCGCTTTCCGGTCAACCTCATTAAACATTACGTAGTCTCCACTCTGAGCAAGTAAGAGGTTTTCCAAATCATTTTCCCTATATCATAGGCATTTGAAAGTTTATCCAATACGAACCAAGCCGGAGAATCAAATATTTCCAACTCGTACGGTCTACAAATCTGTTTCATTAGCTATGTATGGACTCGTCAAAAGTAAGTACTTAAACTACTCTGACTTGGATTTCTCCTTACCGGTATATGGATGAAACAGATCAGAAGCCAACAAAGTTTAACCGAGCAAAAGGAGCCATTGGAGAAACTAGGAATTGGTAGATAAATAGTCACGACCAATATCTAGACCAAATGACCCAGTTTAACTTCATACCCCATTAATGATGAAAAGGCAAATAAAAACTGGAAGAAAATAAAAACTGAAATTAAACATAGCCTCCCACCTGAAAAGAAAATTGTAAAGTAAAAAATAAATTAAAAAACAGAGAAGTACCTTGATATCGCCAGAATTATACCTGCTCTAGCGGACCGAGTTGACTCATTGCTGAGTTGACTCATTGTTAACTCATCAACCCACTGAGTTGTTCCTAACATGAGTAGAAACCGAGTTGGCCGCTACTGGATCTGAGTTGGCCGACTCGGATCCAAGTAGACTCGGAATCCACCCGGGCTGGTCGCTAACAGCAGGATGTCAAGAAAAAAAAGGAAGCTAAACTCACCTATGGAGAAAATACAATTTTGAGCGAACGTCGGCCTGGTCGACGTTGGGTCGTCTGTAATCCACCACCACAGTTGCCCAGTCTCACCGCTGGTCGCCGTGCCAAAGTGTAGTTGCCATCGCCGCGAGAGTCTTCAGGTGCCGATGGGAACATGAGGTAGAGACCGACTTAAACTACACCTCTTGTTGAACATCAGCCAGTGGAAGACGTTGAGGAAAACAGAGGGAACAAGCTTCTCTTTGATATTTGATGAATCAAAATTTCTTCCCCAAGATAGCTTGGTAGTGGGATAGGGGTGATGGGGGGTGGGATTGAGGTGGGGGGACAGCCGGATTTGGTTTTTTCCAGCGGCAGCAGTTCCCCCTGCGGTGGTTAGAATTAGGGTTAGGCTTTGGTCGAGAGAAAGATAGAGAGAGAGGTTTCTGACTTCTTCTTATTCTGCGATTAAGAGTACAAGTCTTATAACCTGAAAATAAAACAATTAATTATCAAAGAAATATACATATTAAAATATAAAACTGACAAACTAACCATGTACATACCATCCAGAGTAGTCGGTTTAGATTGTAATCAGCTTAATTTTTTGAGAAACACATGAATAAGTAACTGAAACAAAAAGGTAAACATACTAATATGCCTACTTATATTGTCAACATATATATTCAGAAAAAAAACATATAAAAAGATTTGAATCCCAACATTAATTAACCAGAAAAATAACTAAAATAAGCACAAAAAGAGATTAACTAATTCAATTTTAACCATTTGATTTCACTGTATCAGATTCACCTTCCAAACTCACAAATTCTTGTCATTAAAAAAAGGATCATGCACAACAAAGAAAATCATTTAAAACAAAGTCGTAGAACACACTATCTAAATCAACAAAACAACAAGAAGAATAATAAATAATAAAAATTTAATAAAACAGTGAATATAACAGTCATTAAACACAAAGTCAGTAAGCAAAAAACTAATTAGAACCTACAAGAAATATAAAGAGCTAAGAAACACAATATACATACACAAATTCAACAATAAAACAAAAACAAAGCATAAAAACAGAGAAAAAAAGTCAGAAACCCCTAATTAAATGCATAAACGATTATAAAATTGAGCAAATCACCTCTTACGACATTCATATCCACATTCGAAGCAGAAACAACATCCTAGTTAATCGTATTGGTATTAAGCAAAGAAACTTCATTCAGTGCTTTGGATTTTGGCAACTTTTGAATCATTCGCGAAATAATGAAAAAAAAATCAAAAAGCACGATAAACGACCGACATTGACAGCGCATGCCGAAAAAACAAAGTTAGTCGAGAAAACCGCCAGAATACACAATGAACAATAAAACCTCAAAAAGTGAACACAAAAACAAACGGATTAAAAAGTTATTACCTCGATGACACCGGATGATCAGAAATGAAGCAATATCAAATGCAAATTCGACGATTTATATATTGCATAATCCTAGGAATTTAGGACAGTTTTTGAGAGGTCTATTGGCGATTGTGAGAAGATGAAATGTTTTTATTCGGATACAAAAATTGCCTATTACCTAAATCGGTTATGTTGTAAATAATTGCAGTTTAATCCTTGTAACTAATTAAAATTTGAAAGGACTCTGGTCTAAGCATAAATTTGTGTGAGATAACCTCACACAAGTCTTTATAATACTTAAATATGTCCATGAAATTTATAACAAAAACTGCCCTTTCAGAAAAGGATAAAGTTTACTGAAGTGGCTTTATAAAACAGCATTAACAAATAAAAGTAGCAAGCATTAAATTTGAGATAACGGATAACTTTAACTAATTTAAAACTAGCTTTCCTTTCTTAAAATCTATACGTCATAAAGTTGGGGCTTATTTAGTTACCCACCAATTGAAATGGAACGAACCTGCATGGGGCATAGCATAGGTTGACCAAAATGAACCACACAATGTAATTAAATTTATTGGCAGAAATTAAACCACAAAACACCTCCTTAGTCATAATCATACCGAACTTAATTGTCGAAAAAAATAATAGTCATTGTGGAAAACACTTTTTTTCCCTCTCTTCTTTTTGTGTGTGGCACCCGGTAGAATAACTTGTGAGCATATATACGGAGTCCAAGTACCTGAAAAGTGACAGGAAGCACTTGAATGGTGGAGACACTGAAGATTAATTAGTTCTTTAATTTTTCATAAATAATATTCTCTCTGTCCCAATGGATTCAGTAGAGGGAGAAATCAGAACTTTTAATTTCACACGGGTGAATTATCTTATTTATCCTCGTCTTCTTCAATCTGCTTGGCACAACTGCATTGCCTTGTCTTCTTCAATCCATCTCCGCAGACCACCGCACGGGCCTTCGGAGCGCCACCGTGCGATCCTCTACAGCACCACTGCACGGCTCTAGATGCAATAACGGACAAAAGGCACGCCTAAATGTAAGGTTCTTATAAAATTACCGAAAAAGAAAAATCGATGGCAATGGTGGCTCTAATCAGGAGATGAGCTTTCAAAGCTCATATTTTCTTCTGTTTCTAAGTCAAATCACACATATTTCCTCGGAGATGAGCTTTGATTGTGACGACTAAACACTCAAACAACACCGTACGGCCTCTGCAGCACCACCACTGCCAAGATCTGAACTTACTTTCGTCCGTCGGCGCTCCAGCGATCTTTTATCGCAGCACCACCGATGGGATTTCAGAAATACTAGAGGATGGTCTAGATTTGGATTTGGATTCAGATTTGGTCTTTGATATGCTTGTGCTGAAGTTAGTATAGATTTTTGTCCAGTCTCCAATTCCGGTAAACAAAGCTGGAGTAGGATGGTAATTTCAAGGAATTGAGTGAGAATTAACGCAGTGGCAGAGGGGAAGGCGGATAGAGGGCTAGTGGCGGAGGAGGGGAGGAGGCGCGGTGGCTTGAGAGGCAGAGAGATAATTGTTGGCGACAGAGGCGTTGGATCTTGAAGAAGGGGAGGCGTAGGAGGCATATCTGGAGCCGGATGCGGAGGCGCAGGGAGGGGCAGTGTCGGAGAGGAGGCAGAGGAGGGGATAAGGCGGAGGGATAGTCGGTGGCGGGAGGCAATGGAGGAGAGGAGGCGGAAAGAGGGAAGAGGCGAAAAGAGGAGAGAAGTCTGGATCTGAAATTTATGGTGCAAGAGTAAGGGTTTAGGGTTAATGGGTATTGTTATGTAAAATTTTAAATTTGTAAGGGTAATACTGTCTTTTAAAAAGTTAAATTTTGCTTAAAGAAAAAGTGTATAAATTTGCGTGAGACATTCAAAAAAAAAAGTGTATACATTCCCAGGAAGCAGATGGAGTAATTTAAGATTGATAAATCAATGACTATTGCGTTTTCTCTTTCTATATGAAACGGCTTTTCATTTTCAAAATCACGTGATAACTTATTAGGGAACAAGAAAGAAAATTGATGTCATTTAATTTGTCCCACGTGCAATTCAATCCTTTTATGTCGCCTGAAATAAAATGCATCCGACTCCAATGCAAGCGCTAATAAATTGAGAGTATCTACAGTGGTATTTCGTTAAAGAGTGGGTAACCCAATAGGCGGTCTGTCCATAAGCTTATGAACAGGCCGTTTATTTTTTACCTTATACACTGCATTTTTTAAATTACATATAAAATTTTAAAATTTTGAAAATATTTTTTTATATTATATTTTTTATATTTTCACTTTCAAATACATATTATTACTTGTTTTAACTTATAAAATGTAATATTTAAATTTTATAAAAAAATTACAGCATTTAAGTCAAATGGCCCTAAGGACTGTCCATAAACTTATGGAAAGGCCGCTTTTCCTAAGACTTTCCCTTCATTAAATTATATTTTTCTTAAGGAGTGCTAATTATTTAAGGAGAGCTATTGCAGAATTTTAATAACCACTCCTTAATAAAGAGTTACTCTTTAATTAAGTACTTGATATTTCATCATTTGTAAAAAATCAACCAATCAATGATGTATTCTTGGCATGACTTATTTGGTATTTTTATTTGAATTGAATTAAAATAAAATTTTAATTTTGTTTATGTATATCTTTTCATAGATTGTTTTTTTTTAATTCGAATATTTCCTATTTGTATTTATGTAGTTAATATTAATTTATATCACATATATTGGAATGTAGGAGATCAAAGTCAAAGTGTGCAAGTCACAGTAGAGTTAATTCAAGAGTTTCAAACTTCAATCCATCGATGCTCGAAGATTCGGGATCGGATATCGTTCAATATATTTCCAAACGTTTTGGAAATAAGGATCACATGTAGTTTTTTAAGAAAATATTATGATATCGATTAATATTGATAATTTTAAATCACATAAATTTATATAAAGTATTGTTATGGATGAAAGAATAAACATGTTTGTATTATATTTATATAGTCAATACAATATAAATTTAATTTGCATGATATTAGTATTTTATAAAATATAAATAAAGGTTTAAATATTTTTTTAGAGATGGTAATGTGGTGCTAAAGAAGTGATTTTCAATTATCGCTCAATTGTTGGTAGTTGGTTCTTCCCTAATTTTCATCAAAATTGATGATGTGACACTTAAGAAGTGTTCCACAATACCACTACCATTGTGGATGCTCTAAATTTCTCAAGCCACATTATATTAAGTGACTTTCAACCTCAAATATCATTTTCAATGCGAGGGTCAATCTTACGTGGACAAAATTATCTTCAAACTGAAGTACTTCTAATTTCCTAAGGTTAAACTATAACCGTCATTACATCATGTTAGCAAAATTATCAAAAATGGTTATTTTATATATTTATCTATATTTAATCATTTCAAATTCTATAATTTAAGTTTTATTGGTGATAAAATGTTTTCTCATAGTGAATTCTCTATTACTGTAAAGAATAAATAGAGGAGGATTACATAAGGAATCATAGTGCTGAAATAACTCTAGTCTGGTCATCAGTCCTATCCAAATCCAGTCATCAAGTTGACTGATTCTAACACCTCTCCCCAAGTGAAGCGCCGCATGCTTAGAGACACAAAACTTGGATCTGAAGAACTCAGATAATGGATGAGAAACACCCTACATGAAAGTATCCGCAATCTAAAGAGAAGTAGGAACATGAGCAACACGCTGTTTGCCAGCTGCAACTAACTCCCGAACAAAATGATAGTTGATGTCGATGCACTTCGCCCGCTTGTGAGAAACTGGATTTTGAGCCCTAAGAAGATCGCACTACTGTTGTCGCATAGCAGCAGTGGAGAACCAAAAGGCAAAACACAAAGATCTCAGAGGAGATGAGTCAGCCCAACAACCTCGAAAGTGGTGTTGGCAAGGGCACGATACTCAGACTCTGTACTGGAACAAGAAATAGTGGGTTATTTCTTGGCACTCCAGGAAACAAGGTTCCTGCCAAGAAAGACAACATAGCCATATGTGGATCGGCGAGTCTCAAGACAACGGGCCCAATAAGTATCAGAATAACCCAACAACCCAGGAGAGCTAGCAGACCGAAAAGTAAGATCAAAATGCAGTGTACCTCAAACATATCAAAGAATCCGAGTGACTGCAACAAAATGATCATCACGAGGGTTGATCTTCACCATTACACATGCTTTAACCAATGCATTTGACATAGTTTTTAGTTGGTTTTAGTTGGTGGAATGCTAGCATTAGTTGAGTTTACGTGACAAGGGGTTTAGATGGCCATGTTTGGTTTTCTTATCTAAATCTCGCATTTTGTAGACTTAATTGGTACTAATAGACATCTTGTATCCACAAGCTCATTCATCTTCCTTGTGATCATCTTTAGTAGGTCGCCCATGGGTACTTTTTGGTTACATTCTATGTGAGGCCATTCATAAGAGCTGTAGAAGATTGAAGGCCGTTAGCGAGGATGGTAGAAGAGGTGAAGGCCATTCACATTAGAATGGTAGAATATGAAGACCACAAACATCAATGCGTGGTAGAAGGAGATTGAATCCAAAGATAGACAGCTTCGATGTTCAAGGCGGCCAAAGGAGAAAATGGTGAATCGTGGCCCGAGGAGTATTTCCTTATTCCGAGAACAATCCATGAAGAATTAGCCTTCAAGGATGGTTCCATTGGAATTTTCTTCTTGAGTACTACAAAATTGACTAGTAGAACTCCCTATTCGGACTAACAGTTCACCCCTAACAAGCAAACAAAGTTCGGCCGACAAAGCACCAGTGACCGGTCACGGTCTGGCCATGGTCAAACACTAGCAACCCATGACAAAGCACATGGCCCGCACTACCCGAGGGACACCAGAGGATCTGTGAAGACCTGCATGAGACCTTCACGAAGCAAAGAGCCAGGCCATGACAAAGACCCCGGACCGTGGAGCTTGGAGATAAAGATTTGAATATTTGACTAAGTATGGTGACGACCCGTGAAGAAATTCCTGAGCGAGACCATGTACTATTTCAGTTCATGAAAAACTTCATGGACCGTGAAAACTTCTAAGCAAAAATTGTGAACTGTTCGCGGTCCATGACAATCTTCTCAGACTGTGGCACAAGACCTGCTACACGGACCGCGACTATGAATGCTTCACGATCCGAGCCAGATCCCACACCCTGGGCTTGCATGCTTCATGGACCATGACATCTGTGCCGATTTGTGAAGCCTTGGCGGGTGACCTAGGTTTTTGCTATTTTGGGCCTATCTTTAGGCCCAATCTCCTCCTACTATATATAGAAGCATTAGTCTTCTACTAAACTATTAGGAAGTAGAATAGAGGTAGGCATAATGTAGATTAGTTTTCTCTCTCTAGTTTAGAGAGAAGGAAGATGAGAATACTTCTTGTCCTTCCTTCTCTTTTTTCGTTTGTCTTCTTTTTCCTTTCATCTTATTTTCTAGATCAATGGCATCTAGCCTAATATTTTCCATGGATCTAACCTTTGTAGAGTATATTTTTTTTCTTGGGATTCATCTTGGCACTTGCTATGTTCTAAATTCTTATTGAGATTTAGTAGATCCACCATATCTTTGTGTTTATGATATTATTGTGATTGTTCTTGAATGTTATAAATGCATGAATACTACACCACATATAAGCACACACATTTAACTATATTCATGTATGGTGTAATTATTGATGCCCCATTAGGAAGAGAAACCTAGATGTTAGAATGGGTAAGAGAGAACGCGTCCACGTGGGTGTGTGCACAGGAGATTCAAGAATGCTCTGACCTATTTTCCATCGCACCAGTCTTAGCCGACTTTGTAACTGTTGTTTGAGAGGTTGTGGGTAGAGATAGCTAATAATAGCAAGGTAGTATCACAGATAAGGTGACTGCGATCCTCAGGCCTAGCGTATATAGGACCCGGGATGAGTAGTTGCATTCGTGGTGGAAGCCCAGGACGTAATAGCACGGGGGAGAAATAGACCTACAATGATGGTCGGACCTCGTTGTACTCCCCTAATTACAATGGCGGTGCCGATGGAGGGTTGCGAGTGCACCCACCGTGATAGGGTTGGGGAAGTGTATTTCGTCGGCCATACCACATGTTGTGAACACACTGATAGGTCTTTTGCATGTCTATATGTGAATGAATCAAGGATTGAAGCATTATAACTACCATGTTTCTAAATGATTCTCAAGTATCTAGTATAAATTGTTTACTTTTTTGTTAATTTTATGCTTTGTAGTTGTTAGTTGAAAATACCAACTCCCCCCCAATTGCATGTTTACACTACTAGCTTTTCCTTTCACTCGTGTGGATTGACGACCCGCACGAGGTTGTGTTTCTAACTAGTATTTGAGCCATAGCATCCTTGTGGAGAAACCCAGGGCTTGCCGCTTACTACCCCTTGGTAGCTTAGCAGTGAGAACAAGTGCAGAATTATAAATCTCTATATTTGACCAGTAAGCCTCTCAGCTCATATTTTACTGATGACCGGGTGGAGGGTCAAATTTTGGTACTGCTGCCGGCGATGCTTTTCAGTCCGAGTATTAATTAAGCATAACGTGTAAGTGAGTAGTTAGTATTGCTTTTATCTTTTTCTTGTTTTTGTTTGTCAGCGTAGGTATTGCTTGAGTTCTTGGTGCAAACCGAGGACTCTTGCACTATTATTCCAAATTTTGTGTGTTTTCTTTGTTTATGTTAATTAAAAGAAAAAAAATTATGGGAAAGCACTCAACGGAGGGCACTTTGTAGGGTGTGTCATTGTGATCATCCTACGGAGTGTTGCCCAAGGTTGAGTGACTTTGGGCAAAGAGAGGCTCAACGAGTGAGATTTTGTAGGATATGTCATTGTGACCACCCTACGGAGTCTTGCTCTTGTATGAGAAAAAAGGAGAGAGAGATAGGAGTCCTCGGTTTCCAAGGCCGATGGGATCAAGATTGTTACCCATACCACGACTCTCCAAATTCAAGGTTTAGTAGTAACTCAAATTCGTGGTATGGAGATGCTTCAGGAAACCAACACTTTGGGTTAGATAGTTGGATTTCACAAACTTAACCAATGCCCCAAACTAGTCCCTAGGATTGGTTCCCAAATCTAATTGTGTGGAAAATTTTCAAGCTATAGCTAATGTGACCGAGAGTAGTGATTAACTCCAATCACAAGTACTTATCGAGATTAGAAATTTGGGAACTCAACTATTCTCAAGCATTAAGAAAGTTGAAGGGAAAATGCTTAATTTGACGAATTTGGTGAGCCAATTAGAAACCCAATATTTCGAAAATAAACCATACCTAGTTGAATGTGAAGTTTTGGTAGATGATTCTAAAGGGGATGGGGAATGGTTTGTTGATAGTGAAGAAGTCGAGGAAGGGGTGATTATACTTAATTTTCCATATTACATATTTTCACCCTACCTCAACCTATAGAACCAATTCCCATGGGAGGCCATCGCCATACCTCTCAAAGTTAATATTTATAAGCCTTAAATACTTACTATCTACAACTAAGTAGATAGTGGCAAGTCGGGATCGTCCACGAAGAAGAGGGATCTTCTTAAGCGTTTAGGCACAAAAGGTTAATATTAGGCTAGAAGTAGACATATATACATACATATAAAAACATGTAAAAAAGGGGGGGTGGTTGGTTGATTTTCCTAAGTTATGAAAGTAAAAATACAAGATAACTAGCAAAGTCAAGTAACTAGGCTAATCATCAAACAAAACTAAGAAAAAGGGGTTTAAAACTATAAAGATAAAAAAGCCTTGGGGGCAAGGGATATCCACTTCCAAACCTAATGTAGATCATTGAACCATTCACTCATTCTATCACATTCATTACATGACTTAACATTAACATACCCATCTAGCAAGAATCACAACACGTTATGCACAAGAAGTTCTAAGTTCATGCTCATAGATTTTCATGCAAAGGAGCTACGGAATTCGTCACGTTCCTAACACCTAACCAATTCAATCATACAAACACTTCCTATTCTCAAACAACTCATGGCATAAATGAAGTGAAACACACCATCAAGAATACACAAATGCTAAATAACAAATGCTTCAAGGATGAGTGAAACCATCTATTCACTACTTCAACTACTTGTTGTGAATATAAATCTTCTATCCTTCTTAGGTAGTAGTTTGCAAGAGTGAATTCGACATCTCTTGTCAAACCTCACCAATGACTCCCTTATTGCTAAGAGTATCCCATTGATGGCATTTAGCACAAAGAATCAACAAGCTTAGCAACACTTATGAACACTACACCGTGCCTAAGCATTTAACCAATTCATGCATTTACACAAGATTAGTCAAGAACGATCGACGCTCATAGACCTCTCTCGTTTGCTACCTAAAACAAACATGACGAAGAGTTCGACATCATCACATTCATCTAGCAATCATCAATCCATCAACACAATCAAAAGCTCTAAATCATACTCATAGATTCCTAACAAGAAAAAGGGGAAATTAACCCATATCCCCCAAACCCTAGAAAGCAATTCATACAAGTATTTCATATGCTCAAGCTTTCAGCAACATTAATGATATCAACAAACAAATTCAATACCCATAAATGCATAATAGCAAAAGCACCAAATAGATAGATAAAAATGGTTCTTACTACATAGAAATGGAAGCTTCAATCCTTTGCTCCCAAGTACAAAACTAAGCTAGATAATCAAAACCCATACCATAGAACAAAAATCTACAAAGGAAGAAGAAGAAATGGAAGAAAATGGTGAAAAACTAGGGTTTTGGAGCCCCCAAGTCGGGCTTAGAGCTATGGAGAAGAAGGGGTGAAGAGGTATTTATAGTGGAGGAAAAAGGGGAGAAAAAGCGCTGCTGCAGGGCTGAACTCACGCTATCGTCGCGAGTCACAACCAAGCATCGCGAGTCACGACCAGATCAGTAAAATCCAGCCCTGTTTTGTTTTGCTTCCTCCGGGTGAACCGTTGATCCGTTTTGGGAGTTCTTGCAGTTGACTTCATAGTGCTCGAGAAGAGGAATCCAATGGTACCACTCTTGAAGGCTGATTCTTCTCGGAAAATTCTGAAAACCCTGGACCATCCTTCACTCGTTGCTTTGCTCTCCTTTCTTCACTTTATCTTCTACCACTTTGTGAGTGGCCTTCAATCTTCGAATGGCCTTCACTAAACCACTTCTAAATGCTCATGAGCAATCTACAAATTAAGCTTACAAAAAGGAATCTAGATGCTCATGAGGACCAAAAATCCCTTAGACTCAACATAGGTTACAAAAATGAAGGATTTAGATATAAAAACCAAAAATGGTCATCTAAACCCCTTATTATGTAAACCTACGTAAATCTAGCAATCTTACACCAAAAATATAACAAAAGTGATCCTAAATAATGCATATAAAATGGACACATCATCCCACATTTTCGAAAACCTTAGAGGAAACCATAGGGAAGCCAATTGAATATGATAAGCTTCCATACCACCTATTCCCTCTAAGGTTGACTCCTCTTCTAATATATCTTCCTCTTGGAATATTCTTACCCACTGCTCTTCATTTTTGGTTGTCTAAGGTGATGGGGGTACAAACCCGCACCCTATGGATAACTTTAGGGTTGTACCGATGACCTTAATAATACGGAACTTCTCGGGAGGCAACCTGAGCTAAAAATGTTATTAGATTAGTTTAGAATTTTTAATGTGTTTTTCTATTTGTAGCTTTTTTTTGGGACACTATTACACTTGGTGTGCATGTTTGTTTTACAGGAAGCATATGGTGTTTGGAGGAAGGTGAGCAAATGGGGAGTCCAAATCATGGACCATGTAGACGTACATGGTTCGTGATTCTTAAAATGGTGGACAAAGAGTAGGCCCAAACCCCAAATTCATGGGGTGTGTAGACATGCATTACCCATGAAGCTCACATACTTTCCTAAAACACCCAATCACCATTTCTTCCCTACCATCATCCCACCACCACCAAAATACCACCCAAAACCCACCTACCCTCAAAACCCTTGAGACACACACATCGAGACATTAGAGGCAACTCCTCATTGTGATTCAATTCCTTATTCGATTTGTGATGCATGATAGTGGTTAGATTGAGCTTTCTTGATTAGAGGTTAGGGTAGTATATTGAGGGTGATGGTAGTTTTTTCTTTACATTCCATGATTGTGCCATGAAGGGTATATTTTAGTGTTCCTTTTCATTATGAGTGCTTTCCTATTTCTTTCCCTTAACATATGCTCTTTGATTTTGTATATGCATTGAGAACAATGCAAGCTTTAAGTGTGGGGAACTGGATTAGATAAAACTTATGTTTTTTAGTTGTTTTTATGTAGCTAATAGCTCTTCTAAGAGCATTTTGAAAATTTTGAAAAAAATTGAAAATATTTTAAAAAATTAAAACCTGGACAAGTTGAAAACCCGAAAGGGCGACTTGGGTAACATTAGGAAAATCCAGGATAGGTCGGAAGGCCTAGGTAAAAGTGAGAGGTTTGGTCCGGATAGACTTACGAGTCCAGGCAAAAGTGAGAGGCCGCGTGGAAAAAGGTGAGAGGTGAGCACATTTTGTGGGATAAAGCTATGATGAAAACCCGAAAGGGCTCCTTGGAAAAATGAGAGAAATTGAGAGAGAAAAAAGAAGAAAAAAAGAAACAAGAAACTAGGTTGACGATACATTGGATTACTTGGTTGTAACTAGGTCAAGAATCTTTAGTTATCCTTATGTTGCAACCTAGTCGATGACTTTTGGATTTCCTTGGTGGATTTTTTGCTTGAAGATTACTCTTTGATTGCTTTTGGGATTACTTTGGGGAAAGTAAGATTGGTTTTATTATGATCTTTTGTCACTTATCTTTTTCCATACACATTTACTTGCTTTAGGTGGTTTGGTTTCTTTAGGAACTCTAGGGAGTGTGAGAGTTGTGAGGATTTTCACCTTCTTGGGGGAACTATGGTAGCTTGGGAATAATTTGAATGCATTGGCTATTTTTGCATGCTTCATTCTTCTTGAAACTTTTTCTTTGATTTTATTTACTCGAGGACGAGTAAATGTTTAAGTGTGGGCAGTCTGATTTTCATCATTACGTATGTTTTAACCAATGCATTTGACATAGTTTTTAGTTGGTTTTTGTTGGTGAATTGCTAATATTAGTTGAGTTTACGTGACAAGGGGTTTAGACGACCATGTTTGGTTTTCTTGTCTAAATCCCACATTTTTTAGACTTAATTGGTACTAATGGACATCTTGTATCCATGGGCTCCTTGATCTTCCTCGTGATCATCCTTAGTAGGTCGCCAATGGGTACTTTTTTTGTTACATTATATGTGAAGGTCGTTCGCAAGAGCAGTAGAAGATTGAACGCCATTCACAAGGATGGTAGAAAAGGAGAAGGCCATTCACATTAGAATTGTATAAGATGAAGGCCAAGAACATCAATGCGTGGTAGAAGGAGATTGAAGCCAAAGATAGGCGGCTTTGAAGTTCAAGGTGGCCAAAGGAGAAAATGGTGAATGTTGGTCCGAGGAGTGTTTCCTTAGTCCAAGAATGATCCAGGAAGAATTATCCTTCAAGGTTGGTCTCATTGGGTTTGTCTTCTCGATTACTACAAATCAACTAATAGAACTTCCTATTCGGACTAAAAGTTCACCCGTAGCAAGCAAATGAAGTCCAGCCAACAAAGCACTAGCAGCCAGTCACACTCCACCCATGGTCAAGCAACAACGGTTCATGAGAAAGCACATGGCCCGCACTACACGAGAGACACCAGAGGATCCTTGAAGACCTGCACGAGACCTTCACGAAGCAAAGAATCGGGCCGTGACAAGACTCTAGACCATGGAGCTTGGAGATGAAAAATTTAAGATTTGGCTAAGTATGGTGATGGCCTATGAAAACCTTCATGGACTGTGAAGAAATTACCGAGCGAAACCATGTACGGTTCACGGCCCATGAAAACCTTCACTGCTCGAGAGAACATTTGAGCAAATATCGTGAATTGTTTGCGATCCGTGACAATCTTCACAGACTATGGCATGAGACATACTTCACGGACCGTGCCAGCTCCCACGGATTGCGACTATGAATACTTCATGGTCTGCACCAAATCCCACGCCCCAGGCTTGCATGCTTCACGAACTGTGGCATCTGTTTCGGTCCGTGAAGCCTTAGCGGCTGACCTAGGGTTTTGCTATTTTTGGCCTATTTTGGGCCCATCATTAGGCCCAATCTCCTACTACTATATATAAGAGCCTTAGGTTTCTACTAAACTATTAGGAAATCGAATAGAGGTAGGCATAATGTAGATTAGTTTTCCCTCTAGTTTAGAGAGAAGGAAGAGGAGAATACTTCTTCTCATTCATTCTCTTTTTTCTTTTTTCTTTTTTTTCCTTTCATCTTATTTTCTAGATCCATGGAATCTAACCTAATATTTTCCATGGATCTTACCTTTTTAAAGTAGATTTTTTTTTTGAGATTCATCTTGGCACTTGGTATGTTCTAAATGCTTATTGAGATTCATTAGATTCATTCTATCTTTGTGTTTATGATATTATTGTGATTGTTCTTGAATGTTATGAATGCATTAATACTACACTACATATAAGCACACACTTTGGGCTATATTCATGTATAGTGCAATTATTGATACCCTCCTGGAAAGAGAAGCCTAGTTGTTAGAATGGGTAGGTGAGAACGCATCTATGTGGGTGTGTGCATGAGGGATTCAAGAATGCACTGACCTATTTTCTATCGCACTAGTCTTAGCTTACTTTGTAACTGTTGTCCGAGAAGTTACAGGTAGAGATAGCTAATAGTAGCAAGCTAGGTGTTGTGTTGAAACCTAGTATCACAGATAAGGTGCCTACGATCCTCGGGCCTAGTGTATATAGGACCCGAGAGGAGTAGTTACATTCGTGGTGGAAGCTCAGGATGTAAAAGCATGGGGGAGAAACAGACCTACAATGATGTTCAGACTTTGTTGTACTCCCCTAATTACAATGGCGGTACCCATAGAGGGTTGCGAGTGCACCCACCATGATAGGGTTGGGGAAGTGTATGCCATTAGCCACACCACGTGTTGTGAACACATTGATAGGTCTTTTGTAAGTCTTTATGTGAATGAATCAAGGATTGAAACATTAAAAATACCATGGTGCTAAATGATTAACAAGTGCCTAGTATAAATAGTTTCTCATTTGATCATTTTATGCTTTGTAGTTGATAGTTGAAAATACAAAACCCCTCCCCTCCCCCACCCCAAGTTGCATTTCTACACTACTAGATGTTTCTTTCTCTCGTGCAGATTGACGACCCGCACTAGGCTGTATTTCTAACTAGTACTTGAGCTCTAGCATCCTTGTGGATAAACCCAGGGCTTGCCACTTACTACCCCTTAGTAGCTTAGCAGTGAGAACGGGTGCAGAATTATAAATATCTAGCTTTGACCAATAAGCCCCTAGGCTCATGTTTTAACGATGACCGGGTTGAGGGCAGGCCAAGGGTCTTGAAGATACTGACTAATTGTTTTGACCAAAAAGTACAAATCAGGATGGGTAATCATCAGATATTAGATAGCTTGGACCGGGGAGCGATAAAGTGGTGGAGTTGTGAAGCTGCAAACACGACATAAATGGAGTAGTGGGAGGGCATCCCCGTACCTCTCAAAGATAGTATTTATAAGCCCAAATTACAGCTAATTACTAAATAGTAGCTAGTGGTAAGATATGCATCCACGAAGAAAAGGGGGTTTAAACGAGTGTTAAAGCATAGTTAAAAGCGAACGATCTCACAAGAAAGCACAAAGAACTAGTCCAAACCATGCATCAATCTCACAAGAAAGCACAAAGCATACTTGATAATCAAAGCACAAAATAGGATAAACCAAACCTCACAAATTCATACTAGAAATGCTTAGCTATTGCTCCCAAGAGTATATTTAGCCTAGATTATGAAAATCCATAACAAAATAGCAAGAATCCAGGGTAAACATAGAGTTAAAGAGGAAAACTAAATGCAAACTAGGGTTTTTGAGAGAGTAGTTTGGGTAGGAATGAATGAGGGAAGAGAGGATAAGGTTTTTATATATTTATAGCAAAAAGTTTTAGTCAAAGGGGTCAATACAGCATGACCTGTCTTCCCTCGGGGTTGTTAATCGTAGCTAATTAATCAAGACAGAGGCTGAGGGGTCAGAAGATAAGATTTGTAATTCTGCACCTTGTCTCACTACTACACTACCTAGAGGGTAGTTAATGGTTAGCACTGGGTTTTTCCATAGAGATGCTAGCTCTAATGTACCAATAAAAAAACAACCTTATACGGGTTGTTAGTCCATACGAGTGAAAGGAATGGTTAGTAAAGAAAATGGGGGGGGGTGTTTTTCAATCTAGAAACTACTAAGCATAAAAGTAAGACTAAATTATTTTTTTGGTCTCCAACATATGATGCAATACAATGTTTTTGGTCCCCAAGGCCAATACCGCATTTTTTCAGCAACTAACAAATACAAAATGATTTTTTTGGTCTCCAAGATGGTTTTCAAGGTGGTTTTCAGGTGATTTTGGGGACCAAAAGATGGTATAAGATCATATGTTAGGGACCATAAAAAAATTTAGTCTACTGAAAACCACCTTGGGGACCAAACAAATCATTTTGAATAAGCTGGGTATTGAAGGAAGCGGTATTGGTCTTGGGGACCAAAAGATGGTATAAGATCATATGTTAGGGATCAAAAATAAATTTAGTCTAAAAGTAAAAAAGAAAACTACACTAATAAACTAAGCACTTGGGGAATCATTGAGCAACATGGTCAATCTAATGCTTCTATCCTCGATTCATTCACATATATATAGGCTAACCTAATAGAGTGTTCATAACACATAGTGTGACCGATGACATACACTTCCCCGCCCCTGTCACAGCGGGTGCTCTCACAACCCTCCATCGACACAGCCATCGTAATTAGGAAAGTACTACAAGGTCCAACTGTTGTTGTAGGTCTGTTTCCCCCTGTCCGATTACGTCCTAAGATTCCACCACAAATGCAATACTTCCCCGGGTCGTATTAATTAGGCCCAAGGGTCGTTGGCACCTTATCTATAATCCAAGGCATCTTACAACCCTAGTTTGCTACAACTTTCTATCTCTACCCAGAACCTCTCAGAAAACTTTATGAAGTTAGCTAAAACTGGTGCGATGGCAAATAAGTCGGAGCATTCTCGAATCCCCCCATGCACACACCTACGCGCACGTTCTCCCTTACCCATTCTAGCATCTAGATTTCTCTTCCCAAGGGACATCAATATTTTCACTATACATGAATATAGCCCAAAGTGTGTGCTTATATGTGGTTTACTCCCTCCGTCCCAGCTCTTTTTACGAAGAGAGAAAGAGCAAGTTTTTAAGAGTCTAATATTATCATTTCTTACCCATGTGCTTGTGCGGCATCTCAAATTTTATTTCATTTTACATTTACTTTCATTGTGACTTAGTGTGTTTTTTGGGATTAGGGTGGGCCAACCGAACATAAAGAATGAATTAAAACTAGCCAAAAATGGGAAATAAAATGAAGAGTGCAAAAATAGCTAGGATGTCCCAAAGAGGAAAAAGTGAAAAATAGCTAGGACGGAGGGAGTACTATTCATTTATTTCAAATAATCAAGCACAATCACAATAATATCATAAGCACAAAATTAGGAAGAACTAAAAAATCTTAAAAAGCAAATAGATTAGACCATGCTTATACAATTTATCCCCAAGCTATAGAAACTACTCTACAAAAGATAGATCCATGGAAAATATTAGGTTAGATGTTATGGATTTCAGAAAATAAAATGAAAGGAAAAAGAAAAGAAAAAGAGAAGAAAGAAGAAGAAGTACTCTTCTCTTCCTTCTATCTAAACAAGAGAAAGGAAAAAATTTACATTATGGCTACTTAGGGTTTACTAGAATACTAAGGCTTCTATATATAGTAGTAGAGAATTTGGCCTAAAGATAGGCCCAAAATAGGCCAAACTTAGGTCAAAACCCTAATCACCTTTAGCCGCTGAATCTTTCTCAAATAAGTGCTCAAATCCATGAAATTTCTGGAGTTTAAATTTAGTGTTTTGGATAGAGCTCGGAATGATGAAGATTTAGATACATGGTAGAGGGAAATTGGATGAAAATTGAGAGAGTTATGACCAAAATAGTGAGAAATCACCGTTTGACGTTAGCTGTCACTGATGATGCAGCTCGTGGCATGCCCTTGGTGTCACGGGGCGCGAGGTCTGGAGAGGTTTGCTCCCCTTCATGTGAAATGGGTCATCCAGTCTGGTGCATGGAACATATGTTCAAGTGGTGCGGGGCACGAAGGCTGGCGCGGGCCGTGGTCTGGAAAGTTGCTCCACTCAGAACTTAGGCACAGACAGTGTGATTTCCCACACCACGCCAGATGGTCTTGGCATTTTGGATTTGGAATGGTGCGGGACATCAAAAAAGGGATGTCCAATGCCTATACTTAGCCATTTAGAGTGGGATTTGAACTTCGTACTGGCGGCCCATGGCGTCTGGCGCAGGTCGCGCCATAGCCTCATGCAAAACATATTAGCATGAACCTTGGCCTCGCGTGGAACATATTGGCACGAACCTTAGCCTTGCGCTATGGCCTCATGCTAATCATTTTGGTATAGGATAGCTCCTTTGGCGTGGGCCATTGGTGCCATCTATGACCAGCCCGCGCCAACCCATTTGTGCCTTGGTTTGCTCAACTTGTTTCCTTCGCCACGGGTGAACAGATATTCCAATTTGAGAGTTTTAGTAGTCAATTTTGTAGTGCTCGAGAAGAAAGGTCCAATGGAATAAACCTTAAAGGCTGATTCTTCTTGTATCATTCTCTGACTTAAGAAAAAATCATCGGACCACGATTCATCGCTCTCCCTTGGCCATTTTGAACTCCAGTGCCGCCTATACTTGGCTCCATCCTTCTACTACCAAGATTTGATGTTTGTGTCCTTCATCTTCTACCATTCTAGAGGTGAATGACCTACGATCTCTTCTACAGTCCTTGCGAACGTCCTTCAATATCTTCTACCACCCTTACAAATGAACTTCACATAGAATGTGACCAAAAGGTACCCATGGGCGATCTACTAAAGATGATCACAACAAAGATCAAGGAGCCCGTGGATACAAGATGTCCATTACTACTAATTGGGTCTACAAAATTTGGGATTTACACAAGAAAACCAAACATGACCATCTAAATCCCTTGTCACGTAAACTTAACTAATATTAGAAATCCACCAAAAAAGCTAGCTAAAAACCATGTTGAATGAAACGGTTAATGAACGCATAATGAAATAGATCACTGCAACAGGTGCCTGGCCATGCACTGGGTGCATGAGGCTGGCGCGAGGCATTTGTGTGCTAGCGCTAGTCTAATGCGTGGGATGGGAATGCTGGCGTAAAGCTAATGTGCGGGTTGGGATGCGGCAGCACGGATAGAACGAGGCACAGACCCGCACTGGGGCACGGTACCACGGACTGGAACGTGACGCATACGCATGCTGGGGTGCGTGGGAGCACACTGAGGAGAGATGGCCATGCAGATCTGGTTTGAGGGTGTACTCCAAGGTTTATTTTGAGTTCGTGAGCGCGCATTGATCGCACGCCCATTCTTCGTGATCAGTTCTATGCGCTGCCTCGCATTGGCTGTACGAATCATGCTGAAGCCTTGCTCCACAGCTTCTTCTCCAGTGTGCGGGTGTGCAGCTAAGGGATCTGGCCGCACACCTGGTCTTTTTCACCTGGCCGGTTAGCCGATCAGTCTTCGCGTCGGTCGTTTTTCAAAACCTAAACTTTCCTCGGTCACTTATGGCTCATAGTCTTCATTCTTCTACCATTCTTGTGAATGGCCTTCACTAAATCAATTTGAAGTGCATATGAGCAATATATAAATTAAGCTTACAAAAAGGAATCTAGACACTCGTAAGGACAAAAAATCCATTAAACTGTAAACATGTCACTAAATGAAGGATTTAGATATGAAAACCAAAAACGATAATCTAAACCCCTTATGATGTAAACCTACCTAAATCTAGCAATCTTCCACGAAAAGATGACAAAATAGATGTTAAATGCTTTGGAATATACATGCATTTGACGTCCTATTAAACCTCTCCGCACTTAAACCTTTACTCGTCCTCGAGTAAACAAGAACAAGCAAAGATCTAAGTTTAAGCTAGCATGCAAAAGTTTCCCCAAAACATCCAACATCATATTTCTAAACTACCCTAACCCCCAAGACATAATAATCTCTCACACTCTCACATCCCAAAGTTTAAGATAATCTAAACAACTATCATACCAATCAAAGCTGAGGTATAAAATACAAGTGCAGAACTAGCTTACTCTACCAAAGAAGCCACCAAATAGACAAATCAAAATAAGTATAAATTTTTTCAATTTCTCTCATTTAATCTCATTTTTCCTAAGAGCCCTCTTGGGTTTTCATCCTAGCTTCACGCATTTGACTAACTTGAGTTTCCAAGTTCTTGAATCTAGCAGAGGTACGGTCTTCCAAATTTGTGACCATGGTCATTATGGCATGCATAAGCTCCTCTTTCTCCGAACTTGATCTCCCTTCTCGGGGGTTAGATGAGCCCTCATCCCTTGGGTAGGGATTTTGTGGCGCCTGGTTGTACCCTTGATTTCCTTCATATTGGGGTTGTCCTCCTTGACAATTTGATTGAAACCCACCTAGGTTACTTGAAAACCACCTTGATACACACCTTTTTGGAAACCTTGTCCAACTTGGTATCCCATTGCCTGTACTTCTTCAAGCCCTTTATCTTGGAGGTGAGGGGATACATTGGTGTGGTGATCCAATTAACAAATCCCACAAGTTTGGGCTTGATGAATCCTTCGTTCATTAGCTCCTTCATCATGGAAGCTAAAGCTTAAACTTTCTCCTCAAGCTTAGGGTTCTCCAGATGTGGAACCTCTTGCACCCTTACCCTTTCTCTTACCCCGGATTGTCTTGTTCCATTAGCCATGTCTTCAAAGAACGCCATAACGTCTTTCGGGCTCTTGTTGGAAATTGACCCATTACAAGCAACATTAATCATCTTCATATCTTCGATGGACAAACCATCGAAGAAATAATATACAAGATCTCCTTCCTTGTATGGGTTGTAGGGGCAACTAGCTAGCAACCTCTTGAATCTCTCCTAATATTCGTATAAAGATTCACCTAAATATTGGGAGATGTAGCTTAACTCCTTCTTCAACCCCGCCAACTTGGATACCAGAAAGAATTTATCCAAAAATGTTCTCTTCATCTCCTTCCATGATGTTATACTTCCCTATGGAAGGTAGAATAACAAATCATTGGCCGCATCCTTCAAAGATAAAGGGAACACCTTTAGATTGAAAATTTCCTCTGAAATTCTGGATGGCTTCATGTTCATGATCACAAGTGAAACTCGGAAAAATGCTTGTTTGCATCCTCCCCGTTTATCTCATGGAAAGATGGTATCACCCCATACCTAAACTCACAAGTGACATTTTCTGGAAGAGGAGGGAATGCGATGCAAAAGGGTTGGCGTTATAGGTTAGAAGCCATGAGCTCCTTCAAGGTTCTATTATCATCCACCATAGTTGGTGTAACTACTTAGGGTGATGATTGGGTGGCTTGGTTAGCGAAGCAGGCTACTCTCCTTGCTCTCCGGAGTGTTCCTAAGAGATTAGGGTCGTAGTGCAAGGGTTCTTGTCTATTGGTACGAATATCGACCATAAACCAAGAAACAAATCAATACAAACTTATCCTAAGTAAAAATTACAAAAGCAAGCAAATTGTCCACAAAAAACAACTAAAAACAAAAATACACAAAAAGTACACTAACACTTTAAGAAAATATGCCTTTTCCACGGCAGCGGCGCCAAAATTTGGGAGGCCGTCGCTGTGCCTCTCAAAGATAGTATTTATAAGTCCAAATTATGGATAAATACTAAATAGTAGCTAGTGGTAAGATGGGGTCATCCACGAGGTTATCGAGTGTTAAAGTATAGTTAAAAGCACACGAGGAGTCAATCTACGTGTGTGGTAACCAAGTGGGGGGGTTTTGTTTTGTAAAACACTAAAGTTCTTTAAAATACTAAATCAAAAACCAAGTGATAAGAGCGATGTAAGTAGGATCGGAAATAACACAAATAACTTAACTAAGATTACGACGAGTCTTTGGCGCAATTGGTTTACATTTCTGGTCATCCTTTGATCATAGATCAATTATCCTATTTTTTATGCATTAATCACATATTTTGGAGAAATTATCAACCTTTTGAGTGTTGATATTTATCACCTCTTCTTAGTTATAGTTAGAGTAGGCGATCAACGTCACACCATAACCCTTATGCTTGGGTCACTCTAGACGATCAGCGTCATAGACTTCACCAAGGATAGCAACACACATCTGATGTGTCCATTTTATGTGCATATTATAGTAATTTTGAGATCACTTTTGTGCTATTTTTTTATCAAGAGATTGTGTTTTATCTTGTAATTCTCTTAGGAGAGGTAAGAGCAACTTTACAATCTTTTAACTTTTTCTAAGTGGATTTTGTGTGACAAAGGAAGGCCATTGAGACTTGAAGACTGGAGACCATTGAAGATCATCTTTTGAATCATTTGAAGATTTGAAGACTAGCTTTGAAGATTAAAGACAAAAAGAATCAAGGATTTGAAGGCAAGGCGACACATAGGTGAAAATGGCCATTCCCGCCGGGGCGAGGCCATTCCCGCCCGGGCGGGAGCCTGCTACACTTTTTCTTTTTTCTTTTCTTCCCCCCCTCTTGTACTATAAAAGGAATATTTGGCCACCCCCTTCATATCCTCATCCTCTTAGCCGAATTTCCTCCTCAAATAACCACAATTCTCCATTTTCTTTCATCTTCTTCCTCTTTGTTTGTGTATCAATTCATCTATAAAGGTTAGTATGATTTGTATTACCTAATCAAGCTCTTGGGAGCAATTGGCCAAGACTTCCAAGCCCATGTCTTAAGAACAATTTGTAACCTATTTGATACTCTTACTATTATGCATTTATTGAGCATTGAATGTGGTTTTTAATGTCATTAATGTTCTTAAAATCTTGAGTATATGAAGTACTTGTATGATATGCTTGTTAGGGTTTGGGGAAATGGGCTGTTTTCCCCTTTCTTGCTAGGAATCCAAGAGTATGATTTAGATTTTTTGATTGTGTTGATGGATTGATAATTGCTAGATGAATATGATATTGTTGAACTCTTTGTCATGTTTGTTGCTTGTAGCAAATGACAGAAGTGTATGAATATCGATCGTTCTTAACTAATTTTATGTAAATGCATGAATTGGTTAAATGCTTAGACATGGTGTAGTGTTTATAGGTGTTGCCAAGCTTGTTGATTCTTCATTCTCAATGTCATCAATGGGATACTTTTAGTCGTGTTTCCACTAAGGGAGTCATTGGTGAGGTTTGACAAGAGATGTCGAATTTAGTCTTGCAAACTACTATCTAAGAAGGATAGAAGTTTATGCTTCACAACAAGTAGTGAAAGTAGTAAATAGGTTGCATGTTCAATGATGGATAAGAGGCTTGGAAGTAGAAGTCAATTGCGCCTAAGGTTTCTTTAATTGTTGGTTTAATCACCTTTTAATTGTTGTTGCATGCTTTGCATACTTAACTTGCTTGATTAGTTAACTTGTCTTTAATTTCATAACTTAGGACCAAAAGCAACCAAACTCCCTCCCCCCCATTTACATGCTTATGTATATGTATACTTATATCTAGTATGTTTTCTCCTATATGCATTTAAACATTTGGAAAGATCCCTCTTCTCGTGGACGACCCCAACTTACCATTATCTACTTAATTGTAGATAGGACGCATTAGGGATTATAAATATTAACTTTGAGAGGTACGATGACGACCTCCCAAATTTTGGCACCGCTATCGGGGAAGAGGCGTTTATTTTTAAGTGTTTAGGCATATTATTTGTGATTATATGCTAGTTGTAAATATATGTTAGTTTGCTTTCATTTTGAATTTTTAGTTAACTTTCCATTTTTGCTTGGCTTGGAGATGCATTGTTCGAGTTCTTGGTGTATGGTTCGTACACGATTCTTTTCACAAGAACCCCTACACTACGACCCCTAGTTAGAGTCGAATTTGAGACGGGCTAGGAGGCATTCTTTGGAAAGTGTGAATAACACTCCTCTTAGTGACCATTTTGTGGATAATGCCAATTCTATGAAGCATCAACATGAGCATGAAGATGCACATCTGGGAGGATGACATCATCATCCTCCTCTTTAAAGAAGAGCTCCTCCACTCCACGGAAGGGAGATTCCTTTGGGGCAAGCATTGTTGAGAGATATTATGACCCCAACCTCAATCAACAACCGATGTGTATTGAGTATCCCTTGGTTAGACCAAATGGGCACTTTGAGCTAAAGACCGGGTTCATAAACATGCTACCTATCTTCCTTGGTGGGCAAGTGGAGAATGCCAACAAGCATCTCACCGAGCTCCACTTTTTGTGCGGTGGTACGGTCCCCCATGGAGTAGATGAATATTTTTACAAGTTGAAGGAATTTCCGTTCACACTAATGAATGGTGCAAGAGATTGGCTCTACTACTTACCACCAAAAGCATCAAGAGTTAGCTTGACATGAAGACGAAGTTTCTAGCCAAATACTTCCCAACATTGAAATTCGCCGCCTTGAAGAAGGACATAATTAAGATCCTCCAATGGCATGATGAATCTCTCTTCAACTATTGGGAGAGGTTCAAGAAGCTTTTCGCAAGTTGTCCTTACCACGGTTATTCGGAGGGAGATTTGATCTATTACTTCTACAATGGTCTTTATTGATGAGGACCAAAGATTAGTGAGGAGTTCTTGTAGTGGTACCCTTGGGAACAAGACTTCATTGGAGGCCATGTAATTTCATGAGAAGCTAGCGGAGGAGTATAGAAACTTTAGCTCAATCCAATGCTCGCAAGTGACCTTGCTAATAGTGGAAAGCTTAAAGATCAAGTCTTGGCCCTTGAATCTATGGCTAAGTCATTGATGACGAAGCTCGAAAATGCGCCGCATGTTAAATCATGAAAAATTTGTTACTTGGCGCATCCTATGCACACTTGCCCTACTTTGCAAGAGGACTATGTCGAGGAGGTGAGTGCCATGGGGTATCAACGCAACCAAGTCTACCAAGGTGGGCAAAGCTATCATGGCAACAAAGGCTACCAAGGTTATCAAGGATACCAAAACTAGCCATACAATTCGAGCAATCGTGATAACCCGAACCTCCGGTAAGGAAACCCTCAAGGAAGCCAAAACCCTCAACCGTATCGGCCTCCTCAATAACAATATAGGCCACCTGAACAATAATTTCAAAGGCTCCAAGACAAGCCCCGAGACCAAAGGGAGAGCTCGGGGTTAACAAAAGATGAGGTGATGCAAACCATTCACTGGTTGAGCATATTCCTGGAAAAAAGGCAAAAAAATTGAAGATGAAGCCAAGGCAAGCATCAAGAACTTGGGAACTCAAGTGAGCCAAATAGCTCAAGTGGTGAATCAAATGGAGGCCCGAGAAAATGGAAAACTTCCCTCCCAACTGGAGATCAACCCTAGACAAAATATGAGTGCAATCTCATTGAGAAGTGAAATGGAAGTGAATCAGCCCCAAGCAAGGGTTGTTGTTGAGTGGATGGTTGAGAAAGAAGAAGACCATGAAAAGAAGGCTGATGAGTTGGCCAAAGAAAGCAGAGAAGAAGAAATTGAGGTGGAGACATTTGTGCCAAGACCGGGATCAAATCCTGAAACCTCATCCCCATCATACAAGAAGTCAAGATGGTCAGAGATCCCTATCTATGCGTTAGAACCACCATTTCTGGAGGCATTAAAGGACAGGAGAACCAAGGAGGACACCAAGGACATCTACGAAGTATTTCGTAGATGCGAGGTAAATATTCCACTCTTAAATGCTCTAATTCAAGTTCCTAGATATGCTAAATTTCTTAAAGAATTGTGTACCGTCAATAGGAAACAACAGTTGAAGATTAAGAAAAGGAGTGTGAAGAGTGAATATGTCTCCGCCATGTTTAATGATGAAATGCCACCTAAATGTGATGATCCGGGAATGTTTACGATCCCTTGTGAGATAGGAGGCAAATGTGTTAACATGGCCATGTTAGACTTGGGTGCTTCAACCAATGTGATCCCATATTCCTTGTATGAAAATCTAAATCCAGGCATTTTGCACAAAACCCAGGTTACTATCCAACTACCCGATCACTCTATTACATACCCGAAAGGTATTGTGAAGGATGTGTTTGTGAAAGTGGATTCTTTGACATTCCCTGTGAACTTTTATGTTCTTGAAATGGGAGGTGACAATAGTTCTAAACCTATTCTTTTAGGAAGGCCATTTTTAAAGACTTCAAGGACCATAATTGACGTGCATAAAGGAACATTGACCATGAAATTTAATGGGCGTAAGGTAGAATTTGACACTAATAATTCTATTGATTATTCTAGTAAATACCAACCTTGCCAAGCTATTCATGTTATTGATGGTAGTTCCTTAAATGTTGCCATAGGTGATGTTATGAGTGATGCCTTGATTTCAAATGTTGTTAGTACTAACTTGAAAGAAAACAACAATGGCGAATACACTCTTGGTAAAGCAACATCCAACACTTTTCGTACGTCCACGGGTAAGCCAATAAGGGTGGTTTTCCCTCCTTCTCTTGAGAAGACTTCGGTGGAAGAGTGCAAACCACCATCGAAAGCTCTTAAATATTCACCCCTTGGAGAAGGAGAGAAACCCCCAAATGCTCATGTGCTTGAGGTCACCGTGGAACTAAAAGGTGAGTTGTTATAAATTTTGACGGAACATAAAGAAACCCTTAGCTATTTAAAGAAGGTTTTATTGGGGGATGATGTGAATCCCGATTGTTTTAACCCAGATCAGGGAAATGGGACAGATCATCTCGATTCATTTTGTGAGTAAGCTCGAAGAAGGGGAGTATGTCGTGCCGACGACGTTAAATAAACTTGGTTTTGATCATCCGGATTGTCATTCACGACTTTTCATCGAGGTTATCTCAATTTAATTTCTATTGTTATTTTTCCATTATTTTAATATATTTTATTGCTATCACGGTTGTGTTTTCCATGATTTTGAAGCAAAATGGGTCGAGCATTGGAGAATCGGCGATAATTTTGGAATGGAAAAATTGGCCTTGTAAAAAAAATCAGAAGCTTAGCAGGGGAGCTGGCCGCGGATGCTATGAGCATTGCCGCCCGGGCGGCCAAGCCCACGCCTGCGTGAAATGCACATACACTATTCAATTTTTTTTATTTCTCTCCCTAATTTCTCCTCTTTTCCATTTATTTCCTCTCTATCTCCTCTCTTCTCCATTTCAAAAACTCCCCCCCAAATAACCCATCTCCATCTTCCAAATTTCACCATTCCTAGCAAACATACAATCCTTTCCACTCATCAAATCCATCCTCCAACCCATTTAATCTTCAAATCCAAAATAATTTCCAAGAACCCTAACTTTTTGATATTTTTGTTCTTGGGTTGAATTGGTCACTTGGGAAGCAACAAATTGCTTGGACTCACTTGGAAAGGTGTTCTTCCTAGTCACTCTCTTCACAATCATGGGTGTTTGTGATTAGTTGATTTGAGGTGTGGGAATTTTTGTGGTGATGTCTTGTATTGGCAATTGTTCGTTGGACTCTTGGAGCTAGTTTGTTCTTAGAGCTTGGGGGAATCGTTGCATCAAGAGTTTGTAAGTCATTTTTCCTTCTCCCATATAATTGAAACTTGTTGCCTTAGGTGTTTTTCATTGAGGGCAATATATGATTTTAAGTATGGGAGGGGGGGGGGGGTTAATGATTGACATGTATATAATTAGCTACTTTTGATTGAAAACACGAAAAAATATATATTCAAAATTTTGAAAAAAATAGAAAATAAAAAAGAACAATCATAAAAAAGAATCCCGCTAAGTTGAAAATCCGAGAGGGCATCTTAGGCAACATGTGGGTCCCGGGTAGGTCGAAAACCCGAAAGGGCGACCTTGGTAAAAATGAGAGGGTAAATGTGCGGAAAAAGGTGAGATATGAGCCAAAGAAACATGATGTGTGGCTAGGATGAAAACCTGAAAGGGCTCCTAGGCAAAATGAGAGAAAAAGGAAAAATGTTAGGTGTTCACTCATTTGCCGGCGTTGGAGTCATAAGGTTGCGGTGGCCATATGGATGGATTGGGTAGCTTGACATCATGAGACCTCTTGGGATTGGGAAATTTAGCGGGGAAAATGAAGTAAGTTATGAATTTCTTGATTGCTGATATGCTTCATTTTTAGGATGATATATTGGTATAAAGTGGAGTATTTGTTTGAACTTTATGTATGCTTTTAGCTTCACCTTGTACCATTGGATTTGGGATTGTCAATTCTGGATTCGGAGAAGTTTTAGGGATATCGATGAATTGATAGGTTGATATGTTTGGGTAGATTTAGGAATGGGGGTTGTGGGCAACTTCTCATTTGATCTTAACGTTGGGATGTGTGATATTGAGAGTTTTGTGAGGTATTGACTTGGGGGAATAGTAGTTAGGATGTGGATGCGTCAATTCCTTCGTGCGCTTAGATCTTTTCTTACTCGACGGCGAGTAAGGTTTAAGTGCGGGGAGGTTTGAAGTGTCCATTTTATGTGCATATTTTAGTACTTTTTGGGATCACTTTTGTGCCCTTTAGTTATCAAGAGCTTGTGTTTTACCTTGAATCTCTTAGAAGAGGTAAGAGCGACTTTACGCTCACATTTTTCTAAGTGGATTTTGTGCGAAAAAGGAAGAACATCGAGACTTGAAGACCGGAAACCATTGGAGATCACCTTTTGAAGGCTTTGAAGATTTGAAGGTTAGCTTTGAAGATTGAAGACAAAAAAAATTGAGGATTTGAAGGCAAGGCGACACAAGGGTGAAAATGGCCATTCCCGCCCGGGTCACTCTTCTTAGATCATATATCAATTATCCTTTGATTGTAGATCAATTATCCTATTTTTTTATGTATTAATCATATATTGTGGAGAACTTATCAACACCTTTCGAGTGTTGATATTTATCACCTCTTCTTAGTTATAGTTAGAGTAGGCAATCAGCATCACACAGTAACCCTTGTCCTCGGGTCACTCTAGACAATCGACGTCATAGACTTCATCGAGGATAGAAATACACATGGAGACCCAACATAATTACCACAATGTCCTACAAGCGAGAAACACATAGATATCACAAGTATGTTTACTAATAACGACTAGGAGGATCGGCCTTCATGCTAATCGTTATTAGTGAGCCACATAAATAATTAGTCAAACCCATTCAAATTCATCGTAAGTCTAAGCAACTCCATAAATCAACAATCATAATTAGTTGTCACTCTCAATTATAACCAAACATTGACCAAGAACAATCACATTGACAAAATGTCAAAGTCTTCCGAGTTTGACCAAAAACATAGAACATAATTAACCCATAATCATCAACTAGTTGACCATCCTAGTCTAAATCATGCATCAATCTCATAATAAAGCACAAAACATACTTGCTAATTAAAGCAAAAAAAAAAGGATAAATCAAATCCCACAAATTCATGCTAGAAATGCTTACCAATTGCTCCCTAGAGTATATTTAGCCCTGATTATAAAAATCCATAACAAAATAGCAAGAATCCATGGTAAACATAGAGTTAAACAGGATAATTAAATACAAACTAGAGTTTTTGTGAGAGTAGTTCAGGTAGGAATGAATGAGGAAAAGAAAGAATAAGGTTTTTAAATACTTATAAAACAAAGTTTTAGTCAAAAGGGGTCAAACCCGCAGTAGCTGCCAGACCGCGCGGGTGCGCGAGGCTAACGTGAGGCATCCGGGCATGTCGTAAGAATGATGTGCAGGACAAGAATGTTGGCGCGAGGTTGATGCATAGTAATGCAGCTGGAACAAGGCGCGAACGTGCGATGTGTGCGCTAGGGTGTGGCACCACGGTCTGGAACGAAGCGCGAACGCTGTGGTCTATGGGAGCATGCTGAGGTGCGATAGCTGTGCGGATCCGGTCTGATGCTGTACTCCACGGTTTATCTCGAGATCGCGAGCGCATACTGGGATGTGCTGGCCGCATGCCTATTTTTCATGATCAGTCCTTTGCGTGCTGCCTCGTGTTGGCCGTGCTCCATGACTACTTCTCCAGCATGCGTCTAAGTACACTGGCAGCGCACCTGGTCTTTGCATCGGTCGGCTGACCTTTATTCTTGAAAACCTAGACTTTCTTCTACCACGTATGGCTCGTGGCTTTCAATCTTTTACCATCCTTGCGAATGACCTTCACTAAATGAATCTGAATTGCTTATGAGCAATCTACAAATTAAACTTACAAAAAGGAATCTAGACGCTCGTAAGGACCAAAAATCCATTAGACTATAAATAGGTTACAAAATGAAGGATTTAGATATGAAAACCAAAAACGGTCATCTACACCCCTTATGATGTAAACCTACCTAAATCTAGCAATCTTCCATAAAAAGATGACAAAAGAGATGTTAAATGCTTTGGAAAATACATGCATTTGATGTCTTATCAAGAAGAAATTGGAGTAGCATCAGACATTCCGACATGAGTGAGAATATCCCTGACGTACTTTGCTTGGCCGAGAAGTAAACCTGAGGAAGTAGGTGTAACTTCCAAACCAAGAAAGTTATGAAGAGTGCCTAAGTCTTTGTTGGAAAACTCCCGACGCGTCCGATCAATAACTGTCAAAGAAGAGTCGGGTCGTTACCTGTAAGTATGATACCATCAACATAAACCAACAAATACATTAATGACGAACCCTGAGATAGAACAAAAAGAGAAGTATCTGCTGAGCTACACAGAAACACGAGCTAAACCAAGTAGGTGTTGTGTTGAGTCGTTGAAACCAGGCCCTCGGAGCTTGCTTAAGATCATAAATGACCTTTCATAGGGAAATACATAATCCAGTTAAAGCGTGTCCTTGTAGCCAACGGGTTGCACCATATAGACCAGAGTAACGAGCACCCCACTGAGAAAGGAGTTCTTAACATCCATCTGATGAAATGGCCAGGAGCGCATTGTAGCGATAGCAAGAACTATACGATAAACGATAGCTTTAACCACATGGGTGGAGGTGTGATTAAAGTCAAATCCCTGAATCTGTGAAAATCCCTGTGCTACAAGACGCACCTTATGACTCTCAATGGTGCCATCAGTTCCATACTTTAGTCGAGAAAGCTATTTGGAGCCAACAATGTTGACATTCAATGAGTGTGGGGCCAAATCCCAAGTGTGGTGTCCACAAAAAGATGCTATCTTATCATCTATAACAGAAACCCAAGATAGATCCTGAAGAGCCGGTGTGTTCGGACTTAGCAAGTAAAGTAGCAAGAAAACTGTGAGCAACGATATCAGGATAATATCTACACTCAATAGCCCCAGTCACCGATCGAGTAGCCATCTGATGAGTGATAGGCTGAGAAGGAGAGGCCGGAGACGTGAAATTGGCCAAAGCAGCTGGAGAGGGTACAATTGAGGTGGCCAGAGAAGGCACGGTCGGGCAAGCCGGCGGGGAGATGGGCGGAACAAACCAACCGACGACAATGGGCTCCGAATTCGTGGAGTAGATGAATCAAGGGGCCGATGGAGATTGAGCAGTCGTGGGCAGGGAATGCATTCACCATCCGAATTATTAAGGTAAACATGTCCAATTTCAACAAAGAAGAACTAGTCATCGAGGTTGTGGATGAGATAAAAGGAAAGTACATCACATCAAATCGGGCATGGCAAGTGACATAAACTTTGCCAATAGAAGGATCAAGGCACCAAAAACCTTCGTAGCGGAGCTGTAGCCGATAAAAACATGAAATACCCGACAACCGAACGGATGGAAGTTCTAGTAAACAGGATCCCAACCGTAGAGAAGCCAATAAGAAGTAGAACCCTGTAGAACCAGAGTAGGTAATCGGTTGATGGTGTAAAGGGTTGTGGCAAAGGCATCCTCCCAACGAGAAAGGGGAAGATGCGAGTGGGGAAGCATCGTGAGACCTATTTCTGCGACGTGTCGATGCTTTTGTTCTGGTCACCTGTTTTGCGTCGGAGTATGCAGGCACGAAATCTGATGGTAAATGCCTTTCGAGGCGAAATGAGATAGTAATTGTGTAATCGTAACTCCGTACCACGATCACTCTTAAATACCTTTGGACGGAAACTGACTCTCGACTAGTGTCTCAAACTGCAAATAAGTGTCAACAAAATCTGATTTGCGATGAAGTGGAAAAATCCAAGTAAATAGAGAAAAATTATGCACATATAAGGCATAATAAGCAAAACCATTTACTAATAAAATCAGGGAGAGACCTCACAAATCACAATGTATCAAATCAAGCACGTGCACAACACGTTTAGGGTTTTATGTTTTGGACAAGAACTTGCTCTGACCATGATAAAATATTTTTCCGTACTGGAAAGAATAAATAGTGTAGAATTACATAAGAAATCATAGTATTAAAAATAACTCTAATCTAATCATTAGTTCTATCCAAATATAGTTATCAAGTTGACTGATTCTAACAATAGGTACTTATTCACATAGTAAATTTATTCAATTACACACTGTAGTATTTAATGTATTAATTAATTACATTATAGCGTATTTTTATTATTTAAATAAATAGAATATATGAAACTGATCACTCCTACAGTTCCAAAACGTTAAAAAAATGTTTTAAAAATTGTGACTTATGGTGAAATTTTACCTAACCCTTTATCCCAGTATAACTGCACACTTTGACTTTTGATAATTGATTCAAAAAATATTTGACTATTAATATCTTTAATTACGTGTTATTAAAAATTATAAAACATTAATATTCTGAAAATACAATTTAAGACGAATCTAATACTATGCCACATAATAATATCCTTACTTCTATATCAATAGAATAATATAGTTTAAATTAGTCTTTTTAGACTAAAAGAATAGTGCAATTGTAGTTTAAACTGGGACAATGGGAGTATATTATTTTTTTAAATAGTTATTTATATAATTAAAAAATTTTAAAAATAAAATAAAAATATAATTGGCATACTGTATTATTCAAATTGGATTTAATATAAGGTTGATAAAAATTACTACTCTCTACATCCCATTAAAATTGATATATTTACTTTTGGCACAATATTTGAGAGCTGATGTGATATGAAATAATTGTGGAAAAGTAGGGATATATTGATAAAATAATGAGTCAAATCTCAAAGTTGTTAAAGTCAAAAAGAACATTGTGGGAATTTAACAATATAGTCTTTGTCATTTTGGAAATTTTCAAAATATGTCATTTTAGCTGGGACAGATAAAAATTATAAATATGTCATTTTTTGTGGGATAGAGGTAGTATAATATATTAATAATAAACTATTGTGACACGTCAAATTGAATTTTAGTTTATAATACCTACATTGAAGACAAAAATTAACCATCTCTGTCATTAATATTATTCTATCTACGTCACGCTGAAACCCTATCATAATTTGTAAGTAACTCCTATTTTTTACGATAATAGATCTTTGCATTGAAGTACTATAACCTAATAAGTTCTTTAAAAAATAATTCTAAGACCGTCTCGGTCATGAGTAAAAATAACTTGTAATTTCTAATTTCTTAAGCAAAAGTGTCAGGAAAGACGGCATTTGCATATGATTATGAACAGTCCATAAGGGCTTTTACTTTAAGTGTTGAATTTTTTAATAAAATTTAATATTGTAATTTATAAGTTAAAATAAGTAATAATATGTATTTGAAGGTGAAAAGATAAAAATATATGATGTAAAAAATATTTTTAAAATTTTAAAATTTTGTATGAAATTTAACAAATGCAGTATATAAGTTAAAAAAATAAGTAACCTGTCCATAAGCTTATGGACAAACCGCTTGTCATTAGACCCACTCATTTCTTTAATTAAGTATTAATATAATTGATGTGCCCATTTTATACGGTTATATTAGGACTTTTAAGATTCACTTTTGTACACTTTTGTACTCTAAATGTGACATTTTGCCCTGAAATTCTCTAAGGAGGGTTAAAGGAGACTTTTATGCTTTTATTACTTTTCTAGAGAATTTTGTGTGACAAGGTAATTTGTTTGAAGACTTTAGAGACTTTGAAGAATACCTTTGAAGATTTGAAGATTTGAAGACTTGTATTTGATCTTTTAAAGACTTTGAAGAATACCTTTGATAAATACCTTTGAAGAATACCTTTGAAGATTTTAAGATTTGAAGACTTATATTTGAGCTTTTGAGACTTGAAGAATTGAAGAAAAGTGAAGAGATGAGGAGGACATGAAACAAGAAGAAGAAAACAAATCAAAATGCTGGAACTAGGCACCGTCACGAGGTCGTCGCGAGCCAGTCGCGGCTCACGATGGGCTTATGGCTAGAAATTCTTCTTGCTTTTTGTACTATAAATACTCACCTTATTCTCTCCTCTTCACAACACGAATCCAGCTTCTTCTTCTTGCATTTTTCTGGGTCAAACCCTAGTTTTTCTTTCTTTCTTAGTTTTTGTAGGTTAATCATGTCTTTTAATTATCTAGCTTAGTTTTATTTTGGGAGCAATGAATTGAAGCTTCCATATCTATGTATTAGGAACCATATCTATCTATTTAGTGCTATTGCTATTGTGCATTTATTGAGCTTTAAATGTGAATTGTTAATGTCATTGGTGTTGTTGGAAGCTTGAGTATATGATTTGCTTGTATGATTACTTATTAGGGTTGGGATAAAGTAGCTATATCTCCCCTCTTTTAATGTGAAATCCAAGAGCATGCGTTAGAGCTTCTTAAAATGATATTGGTGTGTTGATAATTGCTAGATGAATGTGATGATGTCGAACTCATTGTCATATTTGTTTTAGGTAGCAAATGAGAGAAGTCTATGAATGTAGATCGTTCATGACTAATCTTGTGTAAATGCATGAATTGGTTAAATGTTTAGACACGGTGTAGTGTTTATAAATGTTGCAAAGCTTGTTGGTTCTTCGTGCTCAATGTCATCAATGGGATACTTTTAGTCGTGTTTCAGCTAAGGGAGTCATTGGCGAGGTTTGACAAGAGATGTCAAATTCACTCTTGCAAACTACTATCTAAGAAGGATGGAAGATTTATCTTCACAACAAGTAGTCGAAGTAGTGAATAGATTGTTTCACTCGTTCTTGAAGCCTTTGTTATTTAGCATTCATGTGTTCTTAATGCTATGTTTTACTTCATTTATGCCATGGTTTGTTTGAGAATAGGATGTGTTTGTATGAATTAAGTGTTAGGGAGTTTAGAAATTGACGAATTCCTTAGCTCTTTTGCATGAAAATCTAAGAACATGAACTTAAAACTTCTTGTGCATAATGTGTTGTGATTCTTGCTAGATAAGTATGTTGATGTGGATTGTTCTCATATTTATCCTATAGATGCAATGAAAGGTTAAACCTTAAATGTGGTTTGTTCTCGGTTTTGCCTAATGAATGCTATATTTGGTTAAATGCCTATGTCTTTGGTAGAAGGCTTGTTGTTGTCAAATCTATGGTCCTTCGTCCATAGGTAGCAATTTTGATGGGATGAGTGATGGTTCAATGATCTACATTTGGTTTGAAATTGGATATCAATTGCCCCCAATGCTTTATCTTTTGTAGTTTTAAACCCCTTTTTCTTAGTTTGTTTGATGATTTGCATAGTTACTTGACTTTGCTAGTTACTTGTCTTTTAACTTTCATAACTTAGGACCGCCCAACGACCAACCCCCCCCATTTACTCCCTTATATATGTATATATGTATATATGTATATATGTATATATGTATATATGTATATATGTATATATGTATATATGTATATATGTATATATGTATATATATATACACATCTATCTACTCCTAGCATAATATCAACTATTTATGTTTAAGCGCTTGAGAAAATCCCCCTTCTTCGTGGACGACCCCGACTTACCGCTATTAATTTAGTTGTAGATAGTAAGCATTTAGGACTTATAAATATTAACTTTGAGAGGTACAGCGACGACCTCTCAAATTTTGGCGTCACTGCCAGGGAAGATGCGTTTATTTTTAAGTGTTTGGGTATATTTGGTTGCATATTAGTTAGTTTTTTTTAATTTTCCACTCCTTGGTGGTTGTTTTTGTTTGGAGTAGGTATTTCTTGAGTTCTTGGTAAACTTTTATCGACAATCCTTGCAATATGATTTAAGAATTTTGAAAATTTTAAAAAAATTAAAAATAAAATAATGGAGCGTCTCACCTTGAGGAAACTCATGATGAGAAAAGAGTCTCAACACGCAAGGTTTTATAGGATGTGTCATTCCGACTATTCTACCGAGTCTTGCTATTTGTTGTGGGAAGAGCACTATGAAGGGGAAAGAACCCTTGGTTTCTAAAACCAAGGGTAATATGAAGAGTGCTACCAAGAGGTAGGAGATGTTGGTTTTCAAGGGCAAGAAGCTCATGAATGGTATCCTACCACAAATCTTACAATCCGGAATGGAGTGGTATGAGAATGAGCCAAAAAGCCAACAATACGAGAAAATAGTTCGCCATCACCACCTTATACCATACCCCAAAACCACGTCCAACAACGAAGTTCAAGTTTGACACGTGAGGAAGTCATGAATACAATAGAAAACTTGAACAAGTTTACTAGTGAAGAACCGGACACCCGGCTCTCCTCTAGTGTTGAGGCTATTGAGGGGCTGCGAGGACTATATTAGAAGCATTGGCTCAAATGGAAGCTTGTGATTCCGAAAATACACCATCCCAAATTGAACTCGAGGATTCAATAAGTGAGGTCATCATGGGAAATGATCTTGAGTTCGAAGGGGATGAGGAGTTGGTTGTTGAGGATAATAGAAAGGAGGAAGAGGTGATTGTTCTACATTCATTATCATTGTAACCCCTACCCCTACATATTGAACCAACTCCACCATTTTCGGAAGTTTTGAGGGAGATAAAAGAGGATCCAAAAGACAATTCCAAGCCTCCTAACCACCCAACTCCCTTTAGACCATCTCCACCTCAACAAAACTTTCCTCTTGAAAGTTTTGTAACCTCACCTCTCTACTTATGGATACTCATGGTGAAGGGGTTCAAGACTTCACTATATGGATAACATTAGGGTCGTGCCGAAGACCTTAAATATACAGAGCTTTGTCGTGCTGACGACGTAAATAAACTCGGCCTTTTATTTTGGTTTTTGTTGTTTAGTTTTTGTTATTTTGTCTTGTTCTTTTCACGGTGTATTTTTTTGTGATTTTGTAGCAAAGTAAAGTGCATTGCATTTGAGGTGATGAAGGAATGAGATCCATGAGAAAGGGAAGAAAGCTTGGAATGTTGGTAAGAAAAGATTGAATTCTTTCTAAGTGCTGGGAGGTCTTGCCATCGTGAGTCGCGACGGACCATCGCGAGTCGTGATGTGATCATAAATTTTGTGTTAAGAATCAGCTCCCAGTATCCACTTTTCACGAGTCCCGATGGGCCCATCATGAGTCGCGATCAACGGGTCCTCGAGACTGGCCCCGAGATGTCATCTTTCGTCCTTGAGGCCACAAGACCTCGACTCGGGCCGGATCTGAAAGTTCATCAGCCCTCGAGACTTCATGTCCTCAAGACTGCAATCCCTTGATTCGAGTTGAAGCCCTCGAGACTTCGAGTTCTCTAGGCCGCAAGACCAGCCCTTCGAAAAGCCATAAGTCCTCGAGACCATTATCCCTCAAGATCTTAACTCGAGCCGAACCCAAAAGTCCTCGAGACCATCATCCCTCGAGATCTCAACTCGGGCTGAACCCAAATAGCCATGAGTCCTCGAGACCATCATCCCTCGAGATCTCGACTCAAGCCAAACCTGAAAAGCCATGGTCCTCGAGACCATAATCCCTCGAGATCTCGACTCGAGCGGAACTTGAAAAGCCATCAGTCCTCGAGACCATCATCCCTCGAGACCAGTCTCTTGAGACTAGTCAGCCCTCGAGACCTCAGGTCCTCGAGGCTGCAAAGCCCTTGGCTCGAGCTGAATCCAAAAGACAATCATCCCTCAAGACCATCATTCCTCGAGTCAAGCAGAAGCCCTCGAGACATCAGCCCTTCGAGACCTCGGGTTCTTGAGGCCACAAGCCCTCGACTCGAGCTGAAGCCCTCGAGGCCTCGGGCTGCAATCCCTCAACTCGAGCTGAAGCTCTCGAGACCTCAGGTCCTCAAGGCCACAAGCCCATGATTCGAGCTGAATCCTCGAGACCTCGGGTCCTCGAGGCCACAAGCCCTCGATTCGAGCTGAGTCCTCAAGATCTCGGGTCCTCGAGGCCATAAGCCCTCGATTCGAGCTGAGCCCAAAAGTGCATCATACCCTCTAGACCTCGTGTCCTTGAGGCCACAAGCCCTCGATTCGAACTAAAGCCCTCAAGACATCATTCCCTTGAGATCTTGAGTGCTCGAGACTGGAAGCCCTCGAGATCAGTGAAGCCTTTTAGCCTCGAGAACAACACCCCTCGAGGCATCATCTCGCATCCTCGAGCCTAGCTAGACCCAAGCCCTCAATACCTGTCATGACTCGCGATGATGCATCGCAAGTCACGATGAAAAATCCAACTTTTCAACTAAGCTTAAACACTGCATAATCCTTCCTTCCTCTCCACCAAATATTCCCAAGATCAACCACACATCCACTCATTCCTCCACCATCTCACATATATTAACATATGAAAATTCTTGCATCTTTATAGTATCTTTGTTGATTGTAGTCTTCCGACTACATCGTTGAGTCTTTAATTACTATATTCTATAAATATGCTTGGATATGTGTCAATATATGTCGAATATTTTTATTGGACAATCTTATAGTGGTGATTGCATGATGGATTAGTTGTTCTTTGATAATACTATGGTTATTAAGTCTTGATGCTAAACCTAGTATTACAAATCCTTATGTACTTGTGAGTTTGATGTTGTTCTTTATGGTGTTTGTCTTGATCAAACGGCGCCAAGGAGACAAAATTTTGCTCGAGGGGTGTGTTCTTTTATGACACTTTTGCTCCCCCTTCCGGCTCCAAAACCAATTTTGGGACCGATTCTATACAATTACATTGGATTGCGCCATATCACCGGCAACTATACGGAGAAACGGGTGTCACTCTCCCTCTTACCTTGAGTTTTATTGTTCTTGCCTTACATGTTTACATTGAGGGCAATGTAATGTTTTAAGTACGGGGAGGGGTTAGAAGACTCACATGCATGCTAGCTTCATTTGGAATGCTTTTTGCTACTTTTAATTGGAAAACCATGAGAAAAAGAAAGAAAAAATTGAAAAATTGTAATTTTTGAAAACAAAAATAGAAAATGAAAAAATAGAAAGAAAAGAAAACCCGCAAAGTTGAAAACTCGAGATGGAAACTTAGGCAACATTGGGGGCCTGGATATGTTGAAAACCTGAAAGGGCGACCTAGGAAAAAAAATGAGAGGCCAAAATGTATGGAAAAAGGTGAGATGTAAGCCAAAGAAACATGATGTGTGTCTAGGATGAAAACCCAAAAGGGCTCCTAGGCAAAATGAGAGAAAGAGAGAAATAAGGAAAATGCTACGATTTCACTCATTTCCCGGCGTTGGAGTCATAATGTTGCGGTTGTCATATGGATGGATCGGGTAGCTCAACATCTTTAGACCTCTTGGGAATGGGTAACTTACTGGGTTGAAAAATGAAGTATGGATATGAAATTCTTGATTATTTTATACTTTGTTTTGGTTGATATATTGGCATTGGGTGAAGTATGTGTTTAAACCTCCTCTATGGTTTTAACTTCATGTTGTGTCATTGGACTTTGGAATTAACAATTTGGGACTTTGAAACATTTTTGGATAGTGAATTGATAAGTGGTAGGTTTGGTTAGATTTAGGAATTGGGGTTGTGTGTGTGAAAAATATCCTTTGAGCTTTGATTTTGGGATTTACGATATTGAGAGTTTTTGTGAGGTTTTGATTGGGGGAATATTAGTTTAGGATATGGACATATGAATTCCTTCGTGTGCTTGAATATTTTCTTACTCGAGGGCGGGTAAGGTTTACGTGCGGGGAGGTTTGATGTGCCCATTTTATATGGTTATATTAGGACTTTTAGGATTCACTTTTGTACACTTTTGTGCTCTAAATGTGACATTTTGCCTTGAAATTTTCTAAGAAAGGTTAAAGGCAATTTTTACGCTTTTATTACTATTCTAGAGAATTTTGTGTGACAAGGCAATTTGTTTGAAGACTTTAGAGACTTTGAAGACATTGAATAATACCTTTGAAGATTTGAAGACTTGTATTTGAGCTTTTGAAGACTTGAAGAAAAGTGAAGAGATGGGGAGGACATGAAACAAGAAGAAGAAAGAAATTAAAATGCTAGAACTAGGCACCGTTGCGAGGTCGTCGTGAGCCCATCGCGACTCGCGACGGACGTATGGCCAGAAATTCTTTTTGCTTTTTGTACTATAAATACTCACCTTATCCTCTCCTCTTCATAACACAAATCCAGCTTCTTCTTCCTGCATTTTTCTGGGTTCAAACCCTAGTTTTTCTTTCTTTCTTTTCTTAGTTTTTTGTAGGTTAATCATATCTTTTAATTATCTAGCTTAGTTTTATTTTGGGAGCAATGGATTAAATCTTCAATATCTATGTAGTAAGAACCATATCTATCTATTAAGTGCTTTCGCTATTGTGCATTTATTGAGCTTTGAATGTGAATTGTTAATGTCATTGGTGTTGTTGGAAGCTTGAGTATATAAATTGCTTGTATGATTACTTTTTAGGGTTGGGAGAAAGTAGCTAATTCTCCCCTCTTTTAATGTGAAATCCAAGAGTATGAGTTAGAGCTTCTTAATGATGTTGGCATGTTGATGATTTCTAGATGAATGTGATGATGTCGAACTCGTTATCATGTTTGTTTTAGGTAGCAAATGAGAGAAGTCTATGAATGTCGATCATTCTTGACTAATCTTGTGTAAATGCATGAATTGGTTAAGCGCTTAGACACAGCGTAGTGTTTATAAGTGTTGCCAAGCTTGTTGGTTCTTCGTTTTCAATGCCATCAATGGGATACTTTTCGTCGTGTTTCGGCTAAGGGATTCATTGGTAAGGTTTGACAAGAGATGTCGAATTCACTCTTGTAAACTACTATCTAAGAAGGATGGAAGATTTATCTTCACAACAAGTAGTCGAAGTAGTGAATAGATTGTTTCATTCGTTCTTGAAGCCTTTGTTATTTAGTATTCATGTGTTCTTAATGCTATGTTTTACTTCATTTATGTCATGGGTTGTTTGAGAATAGGACGTGTTTTTATGAATTAAGTGTTAGGGAGTTAGGAAAGTGACGAATTTCTTAGCTCCTTTGCATGAAAATCTAAGAACATGAACTTAGAACTTCTTGTGCATAATGTGTTGTGATTCTTGCTAGATAAGTATGTTAATGTGGATTGTTCTTATATTTATCCTATAGATGCAATGAAAGGTTGAACCTTGAATGTGGTTTGTTCTAGGTTTTGCCTAATGAATGCTATATTTGGTTAAATGGCTATGTCTTTGGTAGAAGGCTTGTTGTTGTCAAATATATGGTCCTTCGTCCATAGGTAGCAATTTTGATGGGATGAGTGATGGTTCAATGATCTACATTTGGTTTGGAATTGGATATCAATTACCCCCAATGCTTTATCTTTTGTAGTTTTAAACCCTTTTTTCTTAGTTTGTTTGATGATTTGCATAGTTACTTGACTTTGCTAGTTATCTTGTCTTTCAACATTCATAACTTAGGACCGCCCAACAACCAACCCCCCCATTTACTCCCTTATATATGTATATATGTATATATGTATATATATATCTATCTACTCCTAGCATAATATCAACCATTTATGTTTAAGCGCTTGAGAAAATCCCCCTTCTTCGTGGATGACCCCGACTTGCCGCTATTTACTTAGTTGTAAATAGTAAGCATTTAGGGCTTATAAATATTAACTTTGAGAGGTACGGCGACGGCCTCCAATAATGTAGAGAGAAAGTCTCAGGAAAGGTGGCCATTCCATAAGGTTATAGACAGTTCATAAGGGTTTTACCTTACATTTTGTAATTTTTTATTTAATTTAAATTTTATATTTTATAACTTAAAACAAGTAATAATATGTATTTGAAGGTAGAAGTATAAAAACATTTGACCTTAAATTTTTTTTTTCAAAAATTCAAAATTTGTATGTAATTTAACAAATGCAGTGTATAAGCTAAAAAATAAGTAGTCTGTTCATAAGTTTATGGATATGCCGATTGTCAATAGACCCACTCTAATGTAGATATGCAAGATTTGATTAAATATTCTTTTTGAAATTTTGATCTCGAGCATCGGTGAATATAAATGAGTCAATCTCTTGAAAGGAGATCTTTCCATAAGTCATTGAAAAACCAAGGTTTAAACTGTAAATTAGAAGAACTGACGATGAAATTTTTGGGTTGCATTTAATAGAGTCACAAACTTTATAATTGTTGCACGTTTCATAATTTTTTTTAATATTGCAGCAATAACATTTTACTTTTTTGTTATTCTAATTAAGATTCGTGTTTCCATAAACCTATGGAAAGACGAAGTTTAATTAGAATAATATAAATTTGATAAACTAATATATTCTACTGAAATTAATATATAATAGTTTTATAAATAATATACTTGATTTCATTCATTATTGAAAACTTGAATTCCACTCATAATTTAACTTTCAGTTTTATATAAATAAAAATATTTTAAAAAATAAACATACGCTAAATTAAAATTAGAAAATGATAATTCACACTACTTATAATTTATTTCAAATTAAACCTTACTTAAAAAATATTAAGTTTTAGATTGTAATTTTAAAATAACACAATATCTTATTTTAGACCGATTAACTATTAGATGAGGTCAATTAATAATTGATCTAACAAATGGAGTAATTTGATATTTGTTTTTATTTATTGTAATGGTGCTCCTAAACTTTAGAAAATTTTATATGTATTACAATGGATAAATAATTATAATTTAACCCTATAAGTAATTGAAACGAGGTTTTTAACCATTGGTCTAACCATAGTCAGTCTAATATGAGACATTCTCTTAAAATAAGTTCAATATTTTAAATTAATATACTCCCTTCAGCCTATTCTGGACAAAATCTTTTTTTGGTCAAAGATGCCAAACTTTGACCTCATATTTGAATAAGTATATTAACAATAATTTTATCGTATGAGATATGGTTAGATTTGTCGTAATATGCTGTTTCTAAATATCAATTTTTTGTATGTCATTTTTGTCCCTAGCTACACATATTTATAGTCAAACATGTTTTTGTGCAGAAATGGTTATGACGAAGGGAGTAGTAAAATTATAATTTCTCTATTTCTCTATATTATATTTCATTCGTTTCCCAGTATTTGACTCTATGGATTTATGTGTTTGGAAGTATGATGAATGAATGTATGAAATTAAATTTCAAAAGATTAAAATATAGAACGAGAGATGAAATTAAAGGAATGTGCAAAAAAGAAAAAGTATGTTATAGTATAAAAGAAACAATCAAATATGAAAACGCCAAATACAGTAAAATTGAGATAATATGAAAAGAGAGAAAAAAAAAAAAGAAGTAACCACTTTTTGTTTGCATGGTTTATGAACGACCAGGTGGATATTGTTATGTATTTATATGAAGCAAAACAAAATGATAATTCAGACATTTATTTTTAATTGAAATTAGAGAAAGTTTCAAGAAATGTAGTATTTCCATAAACTTATGAAGAAGTTATAGACTATTTTGTAAAATGGAATCCAGGTTGTATTTAATTAAAAATTGGATACTTATTATAAATTATAATTTTTTTCATTTTCTTTTTCGGCGGTTTTACTTTTTTCGTTTTTTCTCCACTACACTGCTTCTCTCTCACTTTCTTTTCCTTTGTTCTACAACTCCTTCACATTTGTTTGATTTTTTAATCATTTCTTTGCCAACTTCCTCGCCGTTTTCTCCATTTTTTCGTCATTCCGATTTCGTCTTCAATTTTGGCATCTTCATTTAGAGCTTTTGAGCGATTTCCGTAAGTTTATCGTTACATTTTAACAATTCTTGGGTTTAATAATTATTCTATTTATCTTTGTTTTTATTTTCAGTTGATTTTGTTGCTTATTTGTTGTAGGCTATGGGTAGGCCGGAGCGAAATGACGGAGGTGTTCCTCCTAAAGCTGTTGATGAGAACATGAAGGGAAAGAAACCAGTTCTATGTCCGAAAGCAGGGAAGTTTTCTTAGCTCTCTCCTTCTCTTGGTTTGTTTTTGTTCACCATTTGAATATTTTGTGTTTGTCGCATTTTATTACTTTTTGTGTGTATATGGGTTTATTTTTTAGTCTTATTGTTGTTGACTTTTTTATAAGATTTTCTGTATGCTTCCTTTTTTGATTTATAAGTTAGATCTGCATGTTTTTTACTCTGTTTGATAACATGCTATTGTTTATTTAGAAGTTGCATGTGTTAGCATAACATATGTCTTAGTTAGTCTATGTTTGATTTTTAGCGTATGATAGATACTGATTGTTATAATGTGCATTAGTTTAGTTATGTTGTGCATATGTTATTTTTAAACTATGAATTTTCTATTCGTACTTTTATTCTTCTGATTGTTAGCATGTATTTATTTTATTAAAAGTTGCATATGTTAGTATACTATATGCATTAGTTAGTTATATTGTGTGTGTCTCAGAGTATATTGCTTATTGACTGTTAGTTTTATAAAGTTTTTCATATGTTAGTTAAATGATGAATAAGTTATGCATATATTGTTCCTGATTGTGTGGTATATGATTTTTTAGTTGTTCCTAAAAGAGGTGGAGCTATATATATTTCAAAATCTAGAACCTGAAAGAGAAGAAAATGATTGTAATTTTTCTGTATTACATTTATTTATTTTGTGTTCTTATATATGTTAAATGTGTAATGTTGTTCAGGTGTAAATCCATTGGTAAGGAAATAAAAAAGGAAGGAAGAATCTTCTCTTCAGAATGAGCTGAAGAAGATTTAAAAATCTTATACTTCTAGAGGTTGTTTTATTTTTATATATGTTGTATTTCATTTATGTGATTATGTATGTTATTTATTTTTCATAATGTACTTATGTTTTTTTTGTGTTTTTTGTGTTTTTAATTTTTTGTGTAATTGCCCCATTGGCACATAGGTCAGCCAGAATAGGTGGTGTTGTAACTCCAAAGGTTCCAGATGTTGTTATTCCTAAGGAGAGAAAAAGAGGGAGCTAAAAGTTACAGTAAAGAAGGTGAAGGGGGGCGAAGGTGGAACAATTCAAGATTTTAATGATTTTGACTATGCTACTTTGCTGAGTGATGTTGTTCGTATGAGTTGAGAATCAACTGGTGTTGATAAGAATGTGAAAGGTGGGGGTTCAGAGGTGGGTGAGGGTTCAAAAGTTTTTGAGGGTGAGGATTCACTTGATGATTAGGTGGCTAGTGAGGTTCGGGGTTCTTTGGTAGGTGAGGTAGTGAATGAGGCTGTTAATAAGGTTTTGTGTTCTATGATTGAAAATGTTTCTGCTGGTGTTGAAGGGGTTGGAGTTTCTAATTAATTTGTTACGGTTGTTGAAGGGGTTGGCTCAGGCTCAGTAGGTGTTGAAGGTGGTTTCAGTACTGTTGAGGGTGTTTTAATTGGTGGTTCTAGCACTTTTGAGAGTGTTGTGGAGAAAGAAGTTTTAGAAGAAGGTGATGATGAAGTTGATGCATTTGTGGAGCAATGTTTTGGTGACTTGGATGATTTAAATAGGAATAAAAGTGAATGTGTTAGTGATCCGCCTCCACTCGTTGTCATTAGTTGTACTTAATTAACCCGAGCGAAGGTTGAGGAACAAAGTATTAAATTTAAATTTATAGTTCTGCACCCAACTCATTACTATGCTACTGATATGGTAGTTAGTGGCAAGCTCTGGGTAAGTCCACATAGATGCTAGGGCCTAACAGTCAATTAAGCATAACCATGTTCGGATTGTCAATCTGTCTGTGTTTCCATGAATAGATAGTATGGTAAACAAGGGGGTTTTTGGTTTTTCAACTAACAACTACAATCATGAAAGGTAAAAAGCACGTAAACTATATTTGCTAGACACTTGGGGAATATTTTCATAACATAGTTGATTTAATGCTCCGATCCTTGATTCATTGATGTGCCCATTTTATATGGTTATTTAGAACTTTTTGGTTTTTGTTTTGTAAACTTTTGTGCTCTAGACGTGTCATTTTTCTTTGAAAGTCTCTAAGGAGAGTTAAAAGTGACTTTTACATTTTTATTTTATTTCTAGTGGATTTTCTGTGACAAGGCAATTGTTTGAAGACCTTGAAGACTACCTTTGAAGATTTGAAGACTTACATTTGAGCTTTTAAAGACTTGAAGGATTAAAAAAAAGGAAAGAGAAAAGGAGGACTTGAGACAAAAAGAAGGAAGAAATCAAAGAGCTAGATTCTGCATCGGTCGCACAGTGCGATGGTGTTTGTCGCACGGTGCGACGAACGGGACAAGGCAATTGGATCTTTCTTACTTTTTTGTACTATAAATACTCACCTTATCGTTTCTCTCTTGGACGCTTCTTCTTCTTCCTGATTTGGGACTGCAAAAACCCTAGTTTTTCCTTCTTTTCTTTCTTAGTTTTTGTAGATTAATCATGTCTTTCCATTATCTAGGTTAGTTTGTACTTGCGAGCTATTGATTGAGACTTTCTTGCTAATGTCGTTAGAATCATTTCTATCTATCTATTGGTTTCTCTATTGTGCATTTATTGAGCTTTGAATGTGGATTTTTAATGACACTAATGTTGTTAGAAGTTTGAGTATATGAATTGCTTGTATGATTGCTTGTTAGGGTTGGGAAAAAGTAGCTAATTTTCCCCTCTTTTAATATGGAATCCAAGAGCAGAATTTAGAGCTTCTAAATGATGTTGATGTGTTGATAATTAATAGATGAATTTGATGATGTTGAACTCATTATCATGTTTGTTTTAGGTAGTAACACTACCATAGAGACCTATCTCTAGCACCGGTTTTTTTTGTTCTAGCACCGGTTTTTTTGGAAAAACAAACTGGTGCCTAAGTAACTAGTGCTAAATTAGCACTGGTTTTTTCGTTAGCACCGGTCTTCAACCGATGCTAAATTAGCACAGGTTTATTTTGTTAGCACCGGTTTTTCAACCGGTGCTAGATTAGCACCGGTTTTTTATAGCACCAGTTTTTCAACCGGTGCTAAATTAGCATCGGTTTTTTTATAGCACCGGTTTTTCAACCAGTGCTAAATTAGCACTGATTTTTTTGTTAGCACCGGTTTTTCAACCGGTGCTAATTTAGCACTGGTTTTTTTTGTTAGCACTGGTTTTTCAACCGGTGGTAATTTATTTACGACGACGAAAAAAAAATCCCTTCCTCTAAAAGCTACAGCGCGCTGCTGTTTTCAGAGAAAGGGAAAAGACTCAAAATTTAAAAATTATTCCACATTAATTTAATAATAAAATCAACTTCACAAAATTAATAATTTATTTCCACATTAATGTATACAAACACATTGTCTCGCACGACTATGACAAGAATAATAGTTCTGATTATACAATAATAAAACTACTGCAGCACAATTTATGGTGCACTACCATCACTTACAGCTCTAGAATCTCAGTTTCTTCTCTACTCTTTCAAAAACAAAGATGAAATGAGTACATAGTTGGGAGAACCGAACCTATCAGCAGTAATTATAATTCCCAGATTCCGAATTGTAGGTAAAGAAAGGTACATATGGTTAGTGAAACAATCTAATGATTCTGGAAAAATGATCGACAAGAACAAGATGGACAGTGAGAATGATTACTCATTGTGGTTAAAGAGATATTCGTTTGAGGTAGAATTGTTGCCAGGAAGTGGCTAAAATCCTTGGATGAGAATGAAAGAATCTTGAACAATCCATCGAGGTTGCATGTACCTACACATTGCAAAAATATCAGTGTATTCAATGTCTCCATCATGGATAACCTAGCATATTCATGGTTTAATTCACCCTTAACTATATAAAACATTACTTCATCCATCCTTGTAAAAAGGGTGTATTGGTTCTGCAATAGTACGAGAAATATGATTCATTTTGTTTTAGGCTAAGGTGACGCTACTAGTACCTCCAAGAACGTGTTGGAACCCAACAATCCTAGCCTAGAAAATAAACATTTCTCATTTTTCCATTTGTTGCATCCTAACATCAGTATCAATTCTCCCATTTTCTTCTATGCAGACACTATACTTCGTAAAATACATAAATGAGTCCAGATCCATATACCACTGAAATAGATGAAAATCATTTGTATAATTGTATGTTACATGCTCGAACACTCTATATTTTACCAGACACCATTTTGTCACTGGATACTGAAAACTACATTAAGAAACAATCACCTTCAAATGTGAAACCATGTTATTATGAAAACAAAATGATGAAGCAAGGATATATTCCCTCTTTACTATATCCAACACGGAAGAAAGAGCTTGTGATGGATAGTAAATTTATTCTGACAAAAAAACATAACCTTGAAACTGGATGTAGCTAGATGGGCGAGAATTCGGTAAAGAGAGAATAGGCTAACTTTCACTAAATATCCTGAAGGCAAAAAGTTTGTTGGAATCATGTAGTACTAGATTCTGGACATTTTGTTCAGAGAGAGAACATGGCAGTCAACCACCATTACCACAGCTTGAGTCAATTATACAATTGGCATACAAAACAGAACTCTCCACTGGAAGACATCATCTAAGATACCAAGCATATATCGCCGGCAGAGTTGATCTCATTGAATATTCTATCTCATGGAAGACATCATTGCAGATACCAAGCATATACCAAGCATATATCCCAAGGGTACATGAAAATTGGAAAAGTTATTGTAGACGGGAAGATTCTATCTACACTCGGAAGAATAAGAAACCTTGAGAGAAGAATGAATATTGCTAAAAGATCAATCATTTATGACCATGATCATTCCATAAAGGATGACAATTGTCAAGAAAATACACATCATGAGCTAAACAGAGTTATAGTCGTATAAGCATTACCTGCACTACAATAAAAATAGCGCTCAAAAGTTGAAGAAAGAAGTCAGGGGACATGCTTCTAAGCTTATCTCCAAGCGAGGAACCTCCCCCTGTCAGAAAATGTATAAATAACTGATATAAATAAACCCTCCCCATCCAGATACTCAAACTAGTTATAATTTAAAGTAAGGAACTAAAGATTAAAAATTTATAACATATTTTTTGGTAGATTATAATACAACAATATTTTCTTTCCACATGACATGAAGGGAAGAAGGATTATGCTGGCAAGTAACTTATGAGACTTACCATCAGCATCAACCATCCTTTCACCTTGAACATCTGAGGCAACGAGAATAGGAAGCCACTCAGAAACTGCTGCCTTGAAAGCAGCTTTCATATCAGCAACAAGAGTATCACGATACATTCTCAACACTACAGATAGTCTTGCCTAAAAAGAAGTGTTATAGTGATTTAGTAATAATGTGGGACTAGTTCTACTATTGAAACATTATCAAAGATAAGCAATGGCTGAGATTTCTTGAGTAAATATTATATCAAATTAAGCTTAACAGATCTTCAACAAATCAACAAATGGAACAAATGAGATGAAAATATTTGCGTAATAGCACCAAATACTCTCTTCTCTTTTATATAATAGAACAACAGAAGAGCATATACTTACTAAAATAAGCCGGAAGTCACATTCAAACACTTATCAGTTCAATCACTGATTATTCCAATTTTTTTAATCATCATTCTCCCTCTATCCGAACTTAAGTTACACAATTTAACTTTTCACGATTGATTTAAAATGCAAACACAGCAAAAAAAGTACTTATAGAATAGAAAATAGTACTTAAAACAATAAACTAACGGAAATATATAGAATTTATCTACTATAGCTCAGTAACATCAAACACTTAAACATCACAAACGCAATTGAAATCGGCAGACATCAAACTGAAAACGGAGAAATGAAGAAGTAAATTACAGTGAGCTTTAGAGACTCACCAATGCCAGATTTAAAGGCTCCGGCAGCGGAGGGTGGCAGCGCCAGTGGTAGAGGATCCTCCTCAATCAGTTCAGCTGACAACGAGCAAGGACCTGCTAATAACAATAAAAAATAAATTAAATGGTGAAAAGATGACGGATTCACCACGTCGAGGCCGCAAATCAAAGATTAAAATGAGAAAAGGAGAAAAAACAAGTAAAGTGAAGAACCTAGGGTTTCATAATAGAGTCAAGCAACGGAGCGTAGCAAATCGGAGCACCGGTTAGCAACATAGCGGAGCATATCTGAACAGATCGGAGCATATCTCAACCTGCAAATAACAATAAAAAATCAATTAAACGGTGAAAAGATGTTGGAATCACCACGTTGAGACCGCAAATCAAAGATTAAAATTAGAAAATGAGGAAAAAAAACTAGTAAAGAGACGAACCTAGGGTTTCATAGAAGAGTGAAGCAACAGATGGAGCAAATCCGAGCACTGAAGAGCATATCTGAGCATATTGGAGCGGGGTGGACCGTGGAAGAGAAAACGAAGGAGGAGCGGAGCTGCGGAGGAGAAGCGGCGGAGGAAAAATGGAGGAAGGACAAAGGACGAATAGAGAACGGTTGGTAAATTGGGGAATCAAGATGTATTATTATTCTATATAATTACAAACAAGTCCCTACCCCTTTTCTTATTTTAATATAGACCTCAGTCTCACCATAATCTTGGGTGAGACCGTCTCACCCAAGTCTTTGTAATTTATTATATACTAATTAAAGTAAGGATTGACCATTGATTAGTTAAAGTCAACTTTGTTATTAGTGTTTATATATTGAAAGTCAAGTAAAGTTTGACCGTTGATTAGTTAAAGTCGGCTTAGTTCCTAGTTTTTATATATAGAAAGTCAAGTAAGGTTTGACCGCTGATTAGACAAAGTCAAACATTTTTATTAGTATTTATTATATACTAATTCAGATAAAGTTTGACCATTAATTAGTTAAAGTCAACTTTGTTATTAGTGTTTATAGATTGAAAGTCAAGTAAAGTTTGACCGTTGATTAGTTAAAGTCAGCTTAGTTCCTAGTTTTTATATATAGAAAGTCAAGTAAGGTTTGACCGTTGATTAGACAACGTTAAATATTTTTATTAGTATTTATTATATACTAATTCAAATAAATTTTGACCGTTAATTAGTTAAAGTCAACTTTGTTACTAGTGTTTATATATTGAAAGTCAAGTAATGTTTGACCGTTGATTAGTTAAAGTCAGCTTAGTTCCTAGTTTTTATATATAGAAAGTCAAGTAAGGTTTGACCGTTGATTAGACAAAGTCAAATATTTTTATTAGTATTTATTATATACTAATTCAAATAAATTTTGACCATTAATTAGTTAAAGTCAACTTTGTTATTAGTGTTTATTTATTGAAAGTCAAGTACAGTTTGATCGTTGATTAGTTAAAGTTAGCCTAGTTATTAGTGTTTATATATTGAAAGTCAAGTATAGTTAGACCATTGATTAGTCAAAGTTAGCCTAGTTATTAGTGTTGGGAAAGTCTCAGGAAAGGTGGCCTTTCCATGAGCTTACGGACAGTCCTCAGGGGCATTTGCCTAAAATGTTGTAATTTTTTTATAAAATTTAAAGATTGCATTTTATAAGTTAAAACGAGTAATAATATGTATTTGAAGGTGAAAATATAAAAATATATGATATAAAAAAATATTTTCAAAAATTTTAAATTTTGTATGTAATTTAAGAAATGCAGTGTATAAGGAAAGAAATAAGTGGCATGTCCATAAGCTTATGGACATGTCGCCTGTCAGGAGACCTTTTTTTTTTTTTTAATGGTAAGACGGTAATGGTAAGTAAGATAAAACGAAACATGTCTGACAATACAACTTTGAGACGGGGCCGTAGCCCCTCTCAGCAACCAAAAGTGGTACCCTAGTGGTACCGTGATTATAAAAGCGATAAATAAACCAAGTGAGACCGCTAGATACATGAAACACCGGACTAGGCAGCAACCCCGACTAGCTACAGGGAAACGCGCCGGTACCGTCTCCTCGAAGTGCAGCAGCGGCATGAGAATCCGAAATCCCCTTCCGCCCGAGTATGAGACCAGAATGTTGTTCCAAGGAAAGCCATGCTAGAGGAGGACCCCGTTGGGGCCATATACCACGTGAACGCACGCCTTCCTTCTCTAAGTGTCCTTCGAGAAATCCAAAAAGTTCCGCCTTCAAAAAGTGTCCGAGCACTAGTTAGGAAAATAAATCCCAACTAGCCTCAAATAGCCAAAATAAATCCAAGTTCCAATTCTTGAAATTCTGGCCAAGAATAGCCATCTGTAGATGAGCCCAAAACCTATTACAAGAGACCCCGAATGCGGCCTTCATGTTTCAGCCTCGAAGCCCACCTTTTTAGCTCAAGACAGAATCCACTTTTTGCCCCAATTGGCCTACAAAGGATGATTTTGATAAGCCCCCCTTGTAACTCCAAATCAGCCCAAAAATAAATTCCCCTTGTAGGAGACCTACTCATTAGTGTTTATATATTGAAAGTCAAGTAAAGTTTTCACGATTGTTTATAAATCTATTCAAATATATAGTCAAAGTTTTCTTAGTTTGACTGAATCTTTGATCTTGTGCAATTTAATCCGGGACGGAGGGAGTATACTAAATCAATTAAGGGTTGAACAATATTTAGTTAATGTAAACAGATTTTATTCTTATTTGTATATATGAGGTCAGTGAAGGTTGATCGTTGATTAATTTAACTTAACTTAGTCATTAGTTAAAGTCAACAAAGGAAGTAAACGATTTTGAAAGTTTAAAAAAAAATAGCTTAGAGCTGCTGCCCAACTGCTCCCAGTTCATGAAATTTCTGGGAAGATTATTTGAAAATTTTAGCGAATTTTTTGAATTCTTTGGCGGAAATAATGAAATTTTGAAAAATATCTAGAAGTTTTTGGCGATTTCTTTGGGGGGGGGGGAAATTTTTTTGGTGGGAAAAATTTAAAATTTTTAGCATCGGTTTAAACCGGTGCTATTTTCTTCCAAAACCGATGCTATTTTAATAAATTTTGGCAATTTCTTTGGCGGGAAATTTTTTTTGGTGATTACTTTGGTGGGAAAATTTAAAACCGGTGTTATTTTCTTCCAAAATCGGTGCTATTTTAAAATTTTGGGCTATTTCTTTGGCGGGAAAATGAGTATAGAAAATGTTTAGCACTAGTTTTTAAAAACCAGTGCTATTTTTTAAAAAACCGGTGCTATTTTGAAAATTTTAGCACCCGTTTTTAAAACCGGTGCTAAATTTTACATAAAATCGGTGCTAAGTTTTAATTTTTAGCACCGGTTTAAAAACCGGTGCTATTTTGAATATGTTGGCGGCAAGATAGAATTTTGCAAATATTTAGCACCGGTTTTAAAAAACCGATGCTAATATTTTCAAAACAGGTGATATTTAAAAAAAAATTTCTATTTCTTTGGCAGGAAAATGAGTCTCAAAAATTTTTAGCACCGATTTTTAAAAACCATTGCTATTTTTTACAAAAAATCGGTTCTAAATTTTAATTTTTAGCACCAGTTTTCAAAACTGGTGCTATTTTTTTGCAAAAAACCGGTGCTATTATTTAATTTTTAGCACCGGTTTTTAAAACTGATGCTATTTTTTACTAAAATCGGTGCTATTTTGATTTTTTTTGGCGGGAAGATAGAATTTTACAAATATTTAGCACCGATTTTTAAAAACCGGTGCTAATATTTTCAAAACCAGTGCTATTTAAAATATTTTGGCTATTTCATTGGCGGGAAAAATAAAATTTTCAAATTTTTAGCACCGGTTTTTGAAAATCGGTGCTAATTGTTTCCAAAACTGGTGCTATTGTAAAATTTAGCACCGGTTTTTAAAAAACCGGTGTTAAATTAACACCGGTTATTAAAACCGATGTTAAGAATTAAAAAACCAGTGCTATTAGATTTTTAGCACCGGTTGTAAAAACCGGTGCTAAAAATTGGTGCTAGAGGGGGGTCTATGTGGTAGTGTAAATGAGAGACGTCTATGAATGTCGATAATTCTTGACTAATCTTGTATAAATGCATGAATTGGTTAAATGTTTGGACACAGTGTAATGTTTATAAGTGTTGTCAAGTTTGTTGATTCTGCGTGCTCAATGCCATTAATAGGATACTTCTAGTTGGGTTTCGACTAAGGGAGTCATTGGTGGGGTTTGACCAGAGATTTCGAATTCACTCTTGCAAACTACTATCTAAGAAGGATAGAAGATTTATCTTCAGAACAAGTAGTTAAAATAATGAATAGATTGCTTCATTCGTTCTTGAACCTCTTATTATTTCACATTCATGTGTTCTTAATGCTACGTTTTACTTCATTTATGCCATTGGTTGTTTGAGAATAGGAAGTGTCTGTATGATTGATATGCTAGGGTGTTAGGAAAGAAGCAAATTCCTTAACTCTTTGGTATGAAATTCCAAGAACATGGGCTTAGAATTTCTCGTGCATAATGTGTTGTGATTCTTGCTAGATAAGTATGTTAATGTGGATTGTTCTCATATTTATCCTATAGATGCAATGAAAGGTTGAATCTTGAATGTGGTTTGTTCTACGTTTAGCCTAATGAATGCTATATTTGATAAAATGGCTATGTCTTTGGTAGAAGGCTTGTTATTATCAAATCTATGGTCTTTCGTGTGAAATGTCGTTGATAAAATAACTCTATGGTGTGGTTTGCTTAGAGTGATTTTTAACAAGGTTTGCAAATGGCCGTTGTTTGTCTTTGTAAATTACTACTAAGAAGGAACCAGTGGAGTACCATCGTGCATTGCGCGATATCATTAACTAAAATATTGAAATTAATTTTTATTTAAAATTTTAAAATTTAGTCATTTAAGGAAAATTATATGAGTTATGAAATGAAATAATTAATTTAGTTGGAAACGTTAAATATTGAATACAATAAAAAATGATTATTATTATTATTTTTTTAAAACCATCCGGAGATGGGGGAAATTATATTAGGCCTTCCCAAGCCGTGTAAAGGACAAGAACATAATCAGAAATAAAAGTTGAAGCCTTGGCTTAGTTGATATATACATGAGGGAGCTATAAGCTCTTGAAGCAACATTTGTTGCTTCCAAAATGAAGTAATATATCTATCTAGTAGGTAGAGGATTACAAAAACACTTAGTAAATTTAGGAAGAATGTCGAACTTATTAGTGAATCGAATCATCGAAACACAAGTCAGTCAGACACACCCTAAAATTCACTAAGGAGCCTATCATCTACATAATGATAGTGCCAAAAGAAATGGGGCTTGAGCAATAAGGAGATCCATATGCATTACAGCTGCATATCATTGCCATTGAGCCTACGAATTGATGCATAGTCCACAGAAATAGCTAGTGAGCCACAACATTAATGATGAAACACCTGCAAGTAATAACCGCAATCAGTAGCATCCGATCAATTAACCAGCCTTAACGAAGGTGTACCTATTTGATCTAACCTGATTAGACCCTGAATGTTATTGGACAGCACATTAAACCTATACATAGATGAACCGTACTCAACATGTATACATTCTTTAGTAAGGGCATCAGCCACTAAATTGGCCTGTCTCTGAGTATGCAGTAGCGTAATATCACCCAACAATTGTTTTGCATCATCAGCAAGTTGAAACAGAGTCCAGGGAGCATTGAGGGGATCATGAACATATGAAACCGCATTTATACAATCAGATTCTAAGTATACAGGAGTATAATGATCATCAACTTTCCCAATGGCAAACTTGATTGCTTTCATTTCAGCCTCTAGTGGGGAGTTAGCAGATGTAAAGTTAGTATGAGCAGCAATAAAGGCACCCCTACTATCTCTTATGATCACTCCAATTCCACTCCTGTTAGTTTGCCTGCACCATGCAGCATCGACATTTACTTTATAGCCCTACATGGTTTAGACCAAGCTATTTTGAATATTTTTGGCTTTGGAGGCTGTTTGATTAGAGGGAGGAAAGAATGATCTGCAATTTCTTGGTCTATCTTGGAAACTATAAATACTGCTTTAGCAGTAAACATATAAAAAATTTGATTCCTTATCTGAGTTAAAACTACCCCAGTTTGTGGAATGGCAGAATCATATAAAATTTTGTTCCTCATTTTCCACATGTTCCATCATGTTATGACAGTAGCAGATCTGATGATTATTGTGTGTAAAGAGCTCATACTAGTATAGGTAAAATAGCAGGAAAGTCTATCCCAAATAGATGGGTAAGCCCTGTGTTTAATCCCCATGAATGCATGGACTGGCCTCCAAACTTGCACAGCAAATGAACAAGAATTGAAAAAGTGATCCAAAGATTCCTCATGTATATTGCACATGCAACACTTAGAAGGCATCGAAATTCTCAGTTTTCGCAAGACATTATCAAAAGGGAGGTAAGAGTTCATCATTTTCCACATGAAAACTGAAACCTTTTTTTCAATTCTTGAACTCCAGACAGATTTAGTAGAAGAAACAGTACCTCTCTGGTTCCTGAGCAGTAGATAAGTAGATTTGAAAGTGAACTCACCATTGATACCTGGTTTCCATATAAGTCTATCAGTTCTGTGTGGTGATAGAGTAGCTTCCTGCAACAGAATGATAGCATGAGGGGGTAGAAAAGGGGAAATTTTTTGTAGTAAAACTGATTTGTTTGATATGAACTCTGCAACCGAGCATGAAACAGAGATATCAACAAGGTTTTGGTCACATAGATCTTCAATGGGACCAATATCCAACCAGTTTGAAGTCCAGAAATTGCACTCTCCTGTACCTACAATCACCCTTGAGTTTAATTCTGCCCAACCATGAATAGAGCTAATCCTCTTCCAGTTAGGAGAGGATCTAGAAGAGGGTGGCAGTGATGCTACTAGATGTGTCCATAAAACCTCACCCTTTTGATATTTCCACCATAGCTTTACTGAACATGTGTTTATTATGGTGGTTAATGATCTAAAACCTAGACCATTTTGGTTTATAGGATAGCAAAGTGCATCCCATCTCCTCCATGCTCTGTTAGGTTTCAGATCATTGGACCCCCAGAAAAATGTACTCAGTTTTTTTTCTATGGTAGAGATGATCTCTTTGGTAGGTTTTAGAACTGACCATATATGTTGAGGGATAGAGTATATACAAGACTGAATCAGGGTCATTTTCCCCCCAGTAGATAACCACCTATTTTTCCAACCCCCTATCCTACTCTCTATCATCTCAATTAAAGGTTGAAAATATATATTCCTTACTCTCCCTGTGAAAATGGGAACTCCCAAGTATGTGAATGGGAATCTCCCAATTTTCATCTCTAGTATCCTCCTAATGTTGCTGACTGTATGTACACTAGCATGTTTCCCAATGAAAATGTCACTTTTACTATAGTTAATCTTCTGTCCAGTAACACTTTCAAATTTTGTCAGGAAAGCCTTAAATCTGATCAAAGTCTGACTATTGGCTTTTAGAAAAACCACAGTATCATCAGCATAAGATAGATGAGAGATTTTGAGTGCATTACCTGGAATGTCATAGTATGCCAATTTCCAATTCTGAAAAATGAAAGCTAGACTCCTAGTAAAGGACTCAGAAAATATGTTAAATAAAAAAGGGGAGAGGGGGTCCCCCTGTTTAATCCCCCTAGTGGACTGGAAGTAACCAACCGACTTCCCATTAATTAAAATTAAGAACCAAGCCTGTGATAGGTTCTTCAAAATTGTAAAGATGAATTTAGGAGAAAATCCAAACCTAGCCAACACAGAATAAAGGAAAGACCACTTAACTCTATCAAAGGCTTTCTTAAGATCTAGTTTAACAATGCAGTTAGGGTCCCTTTGTTTTCTATTAAAAAACCTTACCATTTCCTGTAGGTAGATGACATTATCCGATATATCTCTACCATTTAGAAAAGCTGTTTGTTGTGGTGAGATTATTTTTGGCATAATAGACTTAAGTCTTTCCATTAAGATTTTGGAAAAGATTTTGTTAAGAACATTGGAAAGACTAATCGGTCTATAGTCTTCAAAGGAGATAGGGGTTTTCTTTTTTGGAATAATGGCAATCCAGGTGCTTCCTATCCTCCTTGGAATATTATTAACAGTCAGGAAATCATTAACAGCAGACAATAAATCATTGGCAATTATGACCCAGGATTTAATGTAAAATTTAGCTGTGAATCCATCTGGCCCCGGACTACTATTCTTATTTAGACTCATAACAATGTCCCCAAGTTCAGTCATACAAACAGGTCTCAGAATTTTGTCATTGTCTTCCTGAGTGATCAACTTAGGAATTTGGCTGAGGAAATGTGGCTTGTAGAAACTGCTGTCAGAGGATGTGTCACCTGTTAAAAGATCTTGAAAGTAGTTAATGGCATCATTCTCAATGTCTTCCATATTATCTAGCCACTGTCCAGTACTACCTTTATTTTTTGTGATCTTTAGTCTGCTCAATCTTTCCTTAACCGAGTTATGGAAAAAAACTAGTGTTATTGTCACCCTCCTTCAGCCATTTAACCTTAGCCTTGTGTTTCCAAAAACTTTTTTGCTCAACTAGAGCCCTTACTAACCTAGCCTTGGCTTCCTTTAGTTTCATCGTGTTTCCAACTGAAGCATCATGATCATATATATGTTCCAGAGATTGAAGAGCAGCCTCAGCTTGTAAAACATTTTCAGTTATGTTGCCAAATTTCTTTTTATTCCAGATTTTAAGTTCTTTTTTCAGTCTGATGAGTTTAAGGAAGAACCCTAGCATTCCTGATTTATGATGTGGCAATTCCCAGTTTTGTTTAATAACTTCACTGAAGTCTCTCCTCTTGTACCATGTATTTAAAAATCTAAAAGGTCTAGGAGTAGATGGTATGTCACTACCAATAGTGAGTAGCATTGGGTTATGATCCGAGGAGATCCTATTCAGAATTTGGACAGAAGAATTAGGAAAGGTAGATGACCACGAAGGAGATCAAAGGCCTCTGTCCAATCTCTGTACAGTGGGGTTCCTTAACCTATTGTTACTCCAGGTAAAAAAATTCCCAATAGTATTAATCTCTTCCAAAGCCATAATATTAATAAAATCATTAAAATCCCTCATACTACCTAATTTAGGAGTAGAAGGACCTTTATATTCATTTATTGATGTTATGGCATTGAAATCCCCTATGAAAATAGACTCAGAGTGATTAGTTGACCTAAGATCAGACCACATATGTTTCTTGCCATTCCTATTCCTGAGACCATACACAAAGTAGGCATCCATATTTTTATTCAAAGTCAGACTGAACAAAGTCACTGCTAAGAATTGCAAGTTATCCCATTTTACTGTTACATCTATGTTGGATTTCCAAAAAAGCCAAATTTGGCCATTATTAGCCTGCACACAGTTATCAAAATTCAGCAGTTGTCTGTAAGAATCACATTGCACATTTTCATGTTTAGGATCAATTAAGCATAGAAGCTCAAAGTTGTGCCTATTTATCAAGTTATGAAGTCTTATCATAGATGTATCCATTCCCCTAAGGTTCCAAACCAGAAACTTTATCTTCATAGTCGAGCTATTCATAAGGAAACATTGTTAGAGCTTTTTGATCTAGTCATGATAGTATTTAACTGTGTTAAATAGGTCTCGTTCCTATTATTAGACACTTTGTCATTTTGTTTCCCTTTTTTCAGCTTGTTTTGCCTAGCATGATCAGAGGAACTTACCTGGCTTAACTGAGGATCCCCCATTTCATCACCATTGTCATAGTAGGCAGAATCTGAGTTGTTCTTTGGAGTAGAAACATCCGTGGATATGTCTTCATCCTCCAAAGTCAGGAATCTGTTTTGCCTATGTTTCTGTTGGGGGAAAATAAAATTTTTTGCAGCAGTAATAGGATTGAAAGGAGAGAAAGGTTTACCCCGCTTACCGTGAATATCATCTTTAGCAAAACATGTCTTAGTATGGAGAAGAGGAGGAGTAGATAAAGATTGTTTAGTCAGAAGCACAGGAGACTTCGACAGAGAAGCTGAGAGCACATCATTCTTCTCTTGTCTCAATATTGGCAAATCTGTATTAGAATCCATATTATTATTATCCAAAACATTTTTCTGATTGAGGACCAAAAACTTATCCTCATCACATTCTTTACCACCTTCAGGGTCCAGAACTATAACATCAGACTGTTCAGTTACAAGATTAATATTGGTTAATACCTTATTCAAAGTATTTTCCATCTCATGTGAAACGATCTTATCCTCTTCATGCTCAGCTATTTTAACTGATTGAACATTTGTTACTGAGCCTATTTTCTGTTTTGGAACATATCTAAGGTTCTGTGAAGACAGGGTATTGAATTTATCATAAACCGAGACACCTGAACCTCCAGCCTTATTTAGATCATCATTCAATCTACTAACTTCAACCTGATCAGGTTCATCAGAACCCCTATGTTGTTCATTAGAGTGGGGAACTATCTTCCCTTCTCTTAGTTCAGTATGCATAGGGTTCCTTTTATCGAACTTAGCGGTCTTTGGTTTCTTAAGTTCTGGGTGTAAGTAAATGCATAAGTTATCCTCGTGTCCTATGGCTTTGCAGTGGTGACAGTACAGTGGGAGGTCCTCAAATTCAATTGGAAGTTTGACAACATTGAACTCTATTCCATCTTCCTCTATGCCCACTCTAATGAATGATGGCTATTTTTTTAAGTCAATCTCAATGCACATTTTGACAGCAGAAGGTCTAGTCAAACCAGCAGTTGCAGAATCCATTTTAATATAATTGCCTATCTGATTTCCCATGGATTCTAGCATAGCTATGTTGTAATAGAAAACCGGAACATGATGTATGGTAACCCAGACAGGGACTATAGACGATTCTACCTCAGGGGAGAAGTCAGTGGTCCATTTAAGCACTTTCATAGGAACATGATTAAAAATCCACTGACCTTTGATCCAGAGTCTCTGATAATCCTCCCTATCCTGGAAGCGGATGAGAATATGTCTGAAATCGATCGAACCGATTTGGAACTTACCTTTGAAACCAACGGAATTGAAAGCCTCGTTCAGTGCCGCCATCGTTGGTTTGCCTCTTGCAAACTTACCCACCAGGGCGTTTTGGTAGTGCGAGGCGAGAGTTTCTGCCTCCTTTCTGGTTACCAGACAAACAATTTCCCCTTTGTAATTGGTTTTGGGAATGATCTCGGGATTAGAGGGAAGGGAAGTGTTTAACAGGGGGGTCGATTTCCTAAGGCCTGTAGGAATGTTTTGGCCGGCGCGATTCCGCCGCGGCCTGGCGGAGGAGCCGCCATGTGAGTGGAGGAATTGGATCAGAAAGTAACTGTTATCAGTGAAATAAAGAAGAAAATGAATAGTAGTGTGTGTATTCGCACTATCAATCGCACGCAGTTTATAAAAACATATACATTAGGATAACATGCATTTTTAGTTTCTATTTCAAATAAATTAATAAAAAATGATTAATTTATAATATTTCATTCAAATTATTTAAAAAGTAATTATTTATATGTTGACATTTATTTTAAAAGTTTATCATAATTATATGTTTATATCTCATTGCAATGAATAAAAATAAATATCAAATGACCTTATTAGTCTCACTAATTATAAAATGCCCTCATTTTTCAATTAGTCGGCCTAAAATAAGAATTTTTCGTATATAAATAAATATATATGTATACATATTTCTATCAAAAGTACTCTATCATTGTATAAAGAATCTGAACATTTTATTATTTCAAATTATGCGTTTCATTGTATTTTATTTAATATATATATATATTATAATGATATATTTACGGTTTTAAATATATCTTTAGAAGTTATATATATTTTAACAAGTTATGATTGATTATATATAGTAAGATTTTAAAATCAATAACATGTTATAATTTTTGCATGTTAATAAGTTGTGATTGATTATATATAGTAGAGAATTAAAACCAGTAACATATTATAATATTGGTATATACGTTATTTTTAGATGATATTTTGGGCTTGGGGTAGTCAAAATGACTCAAATACCCTCGATTGATAGACATAAAACAATCAATATCTATTATAGGGTGCTTGGGATGAATGTTGATCTTCTAATGGGAAGTGATAACATTCCCCATAGGTAACAGATGTGATAGAATGAGTGAATGATTCAATGATCTACATGAGGTTTGGAAGTGGATATCAATTGCCCACAAGGCTTTATCTTTTGTAGTTTTTACCCCTTTTCTTAGTTTGTTTGATGATTAACATAGTTACTTAACTTTGCTAGTTGGTTTGTCTTTAAAATTTCGTAACTTAGGACCAAAACCAACCAACCCCACCCCCTACTTACTTACTTATATACATACATACATATATATATATATACTTCTAGATTAATATCAACCTTATATGTTTAAACCTTTAGGAAGACCCCTCTTCTTCGTGGCCAACCCCGTACGATTATGTCCCGGACACTCCACCACTGATTCTCTACTCCCTAGGCCTTAAAACGAAGTAAAGAGGGTGAGAACCTTATCTATGACACTAGGACCTCTCACAACCCTAGCTTGCTACTTTTTTGTATCTCCACATGTAACTTTTTGGACCAACTCGTCAGCTAAGACTAGTGGGTTGTCATCATAACAGTGAAACTCGTAAAAGAACTATGTGCACACACTCCCGTGGACCCAGACCCTGCTACCCATATCACATCCAGGTTTCTCTTCCCTTGGGGGTATCAATATTTGCACCAACATGAGTATAGAATAGAGTGTGTGTGCATGGAGTGTATCATTCATGCAATTATAACATTCAAGTACATGCCATAATAATATCACAAACATAAATTAAGATGGACTAAGAATTTTACAAAAGCATAAATCAACACATGAATACAATTATCCCCAAGCTATAGAAAGTACTCCCTAGACATGGAATTTAAGTATTTCATTGAATTCCACATCATATGATAAAAACAAAATGAAAATGAAAGAGAGAAAGAGCCTAAAGAGAAGAGAGAGTGTTTCTCTCTCTAAGTTGCACTTCCAAATTACAAAATATGATCTAAGACTAAAGGGGTTTGAAACCCAAGTAGACTAAGGCACCACTGATGTGGCTCGTGCCAACTCAAGGTGCCAGATCTAGTGCGGCCTGTTTGCTTCGTGTTGGTATGGGCCATGCTACATCTCTGGTGCGGGAAATGGCATCTAGTGCGGGTCATGTTGGGTGTGATCTCCGTCATCTGGCACGACCAGTCGTCAGGAGAGTCATTTTTGTACTTCTGGTTTGCGGTCCATGTTGTTTTGCACGGGCTGTCTTCAGAATCCTTATTTTGCTCAGTCTTTTGGTACGGGCCGCTCAATTCATCTCATCCCCTGGTTGGTCTTGACATTTTTCACTTGGAATAGTGCAAACCATTTAAAAAAATCTGGTCTGCGCCCATGCTTAGCCATTTTGGAGTGAAAAATAGGCACTAGAGCAAGCGGTCCATAGAGATTAGCATGGCCCACACCGAGTTTCAGCACAGCTCATGCCACTTGGAAAGGCTCGAGCTAGAGACCCTTGGCGTGGGCCATACAGTGTGGCGCAGGTTGTTGGTGCCTTGCTTGGTGCCAACCATGAGCAGTCTGCACTGCCCGTCGATGCTTTGGCCGGCTGAACTTCTTTTCTTTTCTACGAATGAACCGGTAGTCCGTTTTGATAGTTCTTGTAGTGAATTTTATGGTTTTTGAGGAGACAAATTCAATGGAACCAACCTTAAAGGAGGATTCTTCTTGGATCATACCCAAAATTTGGCACAACTTTTAGATCACGATTCTCTGTTTCTTCATTGGCCGTTTTGAACTTCAATGCCGCCTATCTTTGGCTCCATCCTTCTACTACCATGATGTATTGTGTGTGGCCTTTATCTACTACCATTATAATGTGAATGGCCTTCGACATCTTCTACCATCCTTGCGAACGACCTTCACATTGAATGTAACAAAAAGTACTCACGAGAGGCCTACTAAGGATGATCACAAAGGAATATCTAGGTGCCTTTTGATAAAAGGTGTCCATTAGTACCAATTAAGTCTACAAAATGTGGGATTTAGACAAGAAAACCAAATATGTCCATCTAAACCCCTTGTCACGTAAACTGAACTAATACTAGCAATCCTTATTACACGAATGCAACGGTTAATGCATGCATAATGATGCATATCAGACTCCACACACTTAACCATTTACTCATCCTCGAGTAAATAAAGACAAGAAAATGACTAAGCAAACTGTAGAGTGCAGGCATAAATTAATTGAGGCATTCACCTTATTCCTAGATTACCATGTTTCCCCTAAAAGAAGAAAGAATCTCACAACTCTCACACTCCCTGAAGAACCTAAGTAATCTAATTACCCAAAATAAAAATGTAGAAAAAGGTAAGCAAAGAAAGATAAGTGCTAACCTAGCTTACGTTTTCCAAAATGTTCCCCAAAAGAAATTAAAGAGTCATCTCCAAAAAGAATCCACCAAGGAAATCTAAGAGTCATCGACTTGGTTGTAACATAGGGATAACTCTACATTCTCGACCTAGTTACAACCAAGGATGATGCAAATGCATCGTCAACCTAGTTTACTTTCCTCTCAATTTCTCTCATTTTGCCTAGGATCCCTTTCGGGTTTTCATCCTATCTTTTGCACATACTGAGCTCACATTCTCACCTTTTTCCACACGGCCTCTTATTTTTTCCCAGGTTCGTAAACCTAGCTGGCCAAGCCTCTCACTTTTACCTAGGTCTTTCGATCTATCCGAGATTTTTCCAATATTACCTAAGTTTCCCTTTTGGGTTTCCAACTTATCCATGGTTTATATATATTTTTTTATTTTATATTTTTTTCATTTTTTTTTAAAATTTCAACTTTTTTGGTGTAGCACAAAATGCCCCAAAGTTGGGCTCCACACTACAAAAAGATAACATCAAACAAAAAATACACCACCAATGTTATCCCAAAACATCCCCAAAAACAAACTACAAAAGGTGACCTCACACCTAAAACAAACAAAAGTTCAAATGAGGGAAAGAAACAAAATCACGGAAAAGATAGTCATCCAGAAATCCAAAACAATAGAACATAGGCTGAGGAAAATACTAGCAAAAGAGATACCATCTTAAAGATGTTCCAACCCCTCCCCCCTCCCACACACACTGACACACACTCAGTTCATGCTTTGTCCCCCCATGCATGTAACTAAGGTGAAGGAAAGGTTGAAATCACAGCAAAAATCAATGCCTTATGCGACGTCTGGCTCCTTACCCCTGCCCGTGTGGAGGATCGTGATAGCCATCTCCAATGCCTGAAGTCCTCAACCTGTCACTAATGTCCATGAGTCCCTTGCACAGTGCTCATATACCATTTAACAGATACTGCAGCTGATCGTCAACTCTATCAAATCTCACAATTTTGTCCTAGTGATGGTCGTCTAGCTGCATGCTGATAATGACCAAACCATGCCTTACCCCGAAAATGGAGTGCTTCAAGGATTTTGCCCAATCATTCTGGTATTGTGGTGGTGGCTCCATTCACATGGGGTAGGAGGAAGCAGACTCGAAGCTCGGTGACCCATGCTCTCTAAAGGGGTCGTGCTTAGGGTTCGTCCATGGGTGAGCTCCATGCTGAGAATGGCTGGAAATATTGTGTCGGTGATGCTCAAAGCTCGGTGGTGACATAAGGCTGTCATGCCTGCTAGCCTCCAAAATATCCTTATAGTGGGGTGAGATGCTATGTCTATGGAAACCACTAGTACCATGCCCTGTAGAATGATAAGACTCCTCGTGAATGATAATCAGCCCCTAAGAAGGGAATGGTTCTCCAAATACCTGATGGAAAGGTGGTGGTGGTGTTAAGAGGTGCTCCATAAGTGGTGGCATAGCCTCAGGTGGAGGTGGTTGCTGCTGAATGGGAAACTGATATGCATGTTGCTTCGAAACCTACTCCTGCTGCTCATACTCCTCCCATAATTATATCTAGGATAGTGCTCCCCCAAAACTACCTCCAATATCGCATTGGGATCGATGAGGTCCCGCACCTTGAAGGACTTACTCAATTTTATCCTCGCACTCTGAGGAAACCTCGAGAATTTCTTCTTCTTGTAAATCCAAAAAATAGAACCATGCTCTCACTGTATAAATTGTTCCTCTTGCATGACCGAAAGAGTGAGTGTAAGGGGCTCATTTGGGTTCTCCCTCATATCATTACTCTCTGAAAGCTAGAAGTGCCGCTCTAAAAGTGAAACCATACCTCCGATCGATATCTTCCTAGTATGAGCTGCTGAGAAAGTGAGATCCATACACCCAGAGATAAAGTCATCTAACAGATCAGGGTAAGCTGTCCCCATGCAAATAGACCACAGCCTCCTGCAGTCCTCATCAGTGTAAGTGGTGGCCTCCCCATAGCATCTGACTATCACAGTCAACAACATGGCTACATATCTTAGTGATGGGTGCACTATGTCACTAATCTTTCTCTGCTTCCCCTCAGCTGTTGGGTGATAGCATCCCAGAATGGAACCAACTCAAATGTATTTGTCCCCCCTGTACCCTAGCACCTTCCTCCACTCCTTCCATTTAAAGATGTCCCCCCAACTGAGCATAAGTCAAAGTATGGAGTTCATCTCCCAAATGGAATCTGATATAACACCCTCCCAATCTATTTCGCAGCTTCTCAACAATGCCTAAAAACTCCAGGGTGTATCTAGTGTAGGTGGGGGTGGACACGGTGGTGAAATTCTTCATACATATCCTACCTAGTAGGATCCTTACAGGTTTGTAGAGTTTGAGACCCTTGGGGGTCTCTTCATCTACAAACTTGGTCTCCAAAATAGCTCGGTCCATGAGATACCCTCACCTTGTCTTATGCTCCTGGGTAAGGGTAGTCAATCCCATGTAGGGCACACTAGGCTCTCCCCAATGCCCATAATCAAGTTCTCCTGAGAAAACCCAACCTGCAGCCGAAACCTCTTTGAATAAACTGGGAATATTTGTGAACCTTCTGAGGCTTAAATCTATTGGGTTGGATAAAACCTCAAAAATATGAAAATTTTTATATATGGTAGAGTAAATTGAATGAAAAATGAGGGAGCCATAGCCAAAATAGTTAGATAAGGAGGTGTTGAAAATTTTTGTAAGGAAAGGGAGGAGAGAATGCTGGTATGGGAAAGAGAGAAAAAAATGGAGTAGGTATGGTGAAGGGCTGGAATGGGGAAGATTAAATAGGGGGTAGGGTAGGCTAGGATTGGCTGAAATGGGTAGGCAGCGTGGATCCTTAGGCGCGATCTATGCCGACACATTGCCTCGTGCCAACTCGTGTTCATACATGCGAGGCATGTACCAGCCTCGTGCTGGCCCCGGTACAACTTGAGCCAGGCACATCCTCTTTTGCCATTGCATCAGCCACGTCGGCCTTGTGCTGAGTGGCTCTTTCGCGGTTTGTATTTTGTGCGGCCCATTCCAAATCTTGGCACGAGGCCTTTTATTTTGGCTTAGGTTAGCCTCGTGCCAATGAGCAGTTGACATGGCCTGTATTGCTTGGTATGGTCCATGCCAGATCCCAGCACGAGGCTTTAGGCCTTCATCCATTACAAGGACTTTTCTTTTGCACCTCAATCTAAAAACACTAAAAACCATGAGTAGTATCGTTCTAAACAAAAATGGATGACTAAAATTTCTTTAAAATTATCACCGAAATTCAACTCACCTCTAATTTTTTTATAAAAAACTTGAAAAATTTACTACTTGAAATAAAAACACCGTTTCTTTATTGTCGCTCTCACGACTTACTTTCCCCTTAATTTTTGAAACTAAAAAGAGTGGGTTGGTGGGTCACATGAATCACTATCCTTGAAACCACCAGTGACCACATCATGATGGATGGGTCGCCAAATCATTCTCAATTCACCTTTTACCTTTGGAGTGATGAACAAAAAAAACCATCTTCCTCAAGAGTTGATATATTCTTGTTGAGTTTGGGAGTTGGAAAGTACCTAGAAGTTTTAAATTCCCTGGCCCACTTCTTCCCCTACTACATGTTAGTCACAAGATTCCGAGGTAAGCTATCCTCATTCAAATTAGAAGAAGCATGTGTAACAAAAATAGTATCACAAAATCGATCATTCATACAAGATAGGGCATGTAGGGTTTCAATGTCAGTGAATATTTCATTTTGGGAATTTTCAAAAATTTTATTTTTCAATTTCCTTTTCATGCATCATGCAAAGGATAACAAACCAAACAAAATAAGATAAAGACAATACTAACTACTCAACTAACATGTTATGCTAATTGACAATTAGACTGATTAGCATCCCCGAAAATGGTGCAAAAATTTGATCTGCCCCCACTTGGGGCCTTTAATTGTAGCTAAAAGCGAAGGCTGGGGATCAAATTTAAATTTATAGCTATGCAACCAACTCACTACTATGCTACCGATAGGGTAGTTAGTGCCCAGCCCGGGGTATGTCCACAGAGATGCTAGGGCCTAATAGTCAACTAAACATAACCACATCTGGGTTGTCAATCTATCTGTGTTTTAAGGAATATATAGTATGGTAAACGAGGGGGTTTTTGGTTTTTCAACTAACAACTACAAACATGAAAGGTAAAAGGCATGTAAACTATATTACCTAGACACTTGGGAATATTTGTGTAACATGGCTGATTTAATGCTCCAATCCTTAATTTATTCACATGTGAGATTTCAAAAACCTAATCTAGTCCAGTGAACACGTGGTGTGGTCGACAATCAGCACTTCCCGATACCTGCCACATAGGGTGCTTTTGCAATCTTCCATCAGCACCGTCTCCGTAATAAGGGGAGTACAACAAGGTCCGATTGTTGTTGTAGGTATGTTTCTCTCTTATATGATTACATCCTAGTCACTCAACCTTTGATACTCTACTCCCTAGGCCTATAAATGAGGCAAATAACGGTAGGCACTTATTCTATGACACTAGGACCTTTTACAACCCTAGCTTGCTACTTTTTATTATCTCTACCCATAACCATTCATAACAACTCATCATCTAAGACTGATGTGCTTTCATCCTAACACTAAAACTCATAAATACCTACGTGCACACACTCACATGGACCCAGATCCTGGTACCCATATCACATCCAGGTTTCTCTTCCCCGGGGGGTATCAATATTTGCACCAACATGATATATACTAGAGTGGGTGCGCATGAAGTGTATAATTCATTTAATAATAAAATTTAAGTACAAGCCATAATAATGTCACAAGCATATAAATTAGGATGAATTAAGAATCTCACAAAATCATAAATCAACACATGAATACAACTGTCCCTAAGCTATAGAAACTACTCCCTAGACATGGAATTCAAGTATTTTATTAACTTCCACATCATAGAATAAAAGCAAAATAAAAAAGATAGATAGAAAGAACCTAGAGAGGAGAGAGTATTTCTCTCTCTCTAAGTTGCTCTTCCAAGTTACCAAATATGATCTAAGACTAAAGGGGTTTGAAACCCTAATAGATTAAGGCTATATTTATATCTGTATGGACTTAAGCCAAAAAATAGGCAAAAAATGTGTAAAAACCCTAGTCAGCCACCATCGGTGCAGACCGCAGCTGATGTGACTCGTGCCGGCTTGAGGTGCCAGATTTGGTGCGACCCATTTTCTTTGTACTGGTGTGGGCCGTGCTGCATCCCTGGCGTAGGAAATGGCATCCGGTGTGGATCATGTTGGGTGTGGTCCATGTCGTTTGGCGCAGCCCGTCATCAGGAAAGTCATTTTGCTCAGTCTTTTGGCGTAGGCTGCTCAATTCTTCACATCCCGCTAGTTGGTCTCAACATTTTGCACTTGGAACGGTGTGTTCCATCTAAAAATGATGGTCTGTACCCATACTTACCCATTTTAGAGTGAAAAAGAGCACTTGAGCAAGTGGGCCGTATAGATTGGCACGGCCCACATCGGGTTTCGGCACGGTTTGTGCATCTTGGCATGGATCATGCCAGAGACCATTGGCATGGGCTGTAAAATATGGCACAGGCCATTGGTGCCTTCTTGGTGCCAACCATGAGTGGTCAGTGTCGACTTGTTGATGCTTCGATCGGCTGAATGTCTTTTCTTTGCTACGGATGAACCTTTATTTTGTTTTGAGAGTTCTTGTAGTCAATTTTATGGTTTTCGAGGAGACGAGTCCAATGGAACCAACTTCAAAGGCTGATTCTTCTTGGATTGTTCCTAGAATTTGGCACAATTCCTGGTCCACGATTCTCCATTTCCTCATTTCCATTTTGAACTTCAATGCCACCTATCTTTCGCTCCATCCTTCTACTACCATGATTTAGTGTGTGTGTGGTCTTCATCTACCACCATTATAATGTGAATGGCCTTCAAAATCTTCTACTGTCCTTGCGAACGGCTTTCAATATCTTCAACCATCCTTGCGAACGGCCTTCAAAAAGAATGTAATGAAAATTACCCATGAGCGATCTACTAAGGATGATTAAAAAGGTATATCTAGGTTCCCATGGATACAAGGTGTCCACTAGTACCAGTTAAGTATACAAAATGCTAAATTTAGACAAGAAAACCAAACATGGCCATCTAAATCCATTGTCATGTAAACTCAACTAATACTTGAAGTCCAACATATAAAGCAAACAAATTATTATTCCGAACGCAAGAGTTATTGCACGCCTAATAACGCACATCAGTTAGGGAGAATGATGTACCTTATGTGGTTATTTCTTTTGAAGGATAGAAGTAAATGTCCCCAGATGGTAAGAAAAGAAAGTAATTTATGTAAGTCTGAAGCAAAAGTCTGCAGTTGGTAAGTCGAACAAGAAGGCAAAAGAAGTAGTTTGTAATTCCCCGACTAGTAAGTTGAAAAAGAAGGAAAAGGAAGTATTTGGTAAGTTTGCTACTGGACTGCTGAAGAAGACAAAGAAGCAAGATGGTTGTAAGTCCAGTGACAAACTGAAGGTGAAGTCGAAGAAACCGAACGTTGAAGTTGGGTAAAAATCAGGTGTTAAGAGGAAAGCGGATAGTATGGTTGGTGGAGCATCGTCTTCTGGAAAAAAGGTTGCGGTTGAGGAAGGCATCGTTGTTGAGGGAAGACATACAAACAACAGCACAATCATCCGAAGAAGCAGGTTGTTGAACGTGTTGATGAAGAGGGTAACGTGTAAGCTTTTTTTGTCTTTTTTGTTTAAATTCTTCTTCTAATATATTATAACCAATACTTGTTTAATAAAATGTTGCATTTGTTAATATTCAGGGTTTACTTGTTATTTATACTATGCATGTCCTCAATTTTAATTTATTACATGTTAATAAGAAATTGTATTTAATTTTGTAAATGTGAATATGTTAATATTGATAGTGTATTTGTTACGTTTGCCTATCTAACTGTTCTTTTTAAAAAATTGTTTCTCTAGAATGTTATTTTTAAAACTGTATTTATTGGCTTAAATATTGGATATGTTAATATTTATGATGTCCTAGATAAATATATCATGTGTGACTAGTCATTGTTTAAAAATTGATCTTTGTTTATTAAATTTAAACTTATGCTTTGCATGTATTAGTATCATGAATTTATTAGTAATTTTTGAAATTGTGTATGCTTACTATTTTCATATTCAATTTTGTGTTTTATGTTTGCTAACAAGAATGATGTCAAAGAAATATGCTCTGGTGGGCTTCTCCATTTTGACATAACATCTCTACATGTTTGAATCATTCCTTGGTTGGTTGGCAGGTTTGATCTCGTGGGTTGTGTTCAGGAAGTAGCCAGCTACAGGTACATTATTAGTCTGGATGATCTGCATGATATATTTACCATTCCTAGGATTCCGAGATGTCCTGTGGATTTGGTTAAGAACAATGGGAGGGTGTGTGTAAGGATGTTGATATCAGGGATAAATGGAGGGTTGAGTTAGCTGCTGATAAATATGGAAATATCACTCATATTGATCTTTTTGAAGAAATGATAAAACTGAGTGGTGGTGGTGATCAGTTTATAAGGTACTTTTTCATATTTGTGATGTATATTTTCTTGGTCCCGACTACGAGAAATATGGTAGACATGAATCTTGTGGGTGCTTTAGAAAATGTTGGAACTATTAAGCATCTTCTTTGGTGTGGTTTAGTGCTGGATAGTTTATGTGAGGGTGTCTGTAGTTTTAAATCTGGTAGCAAAAATGTGTCATCTGTTAGTGGTTGTGTGTTTATTCTGTTGCTGGCATATATTCCCAGGTTTCCCTTTAGAGGTCAATCTGACCATATCAGATTGCCATTGCACATGCATTGGTAAAAAAAATCTTTGTTGAAGTGGGTTCATTTTCTTGAGAAAACAGGGTATGATAAAGGAGTTACGGTTGAGGGTGGGAATCATTTAAGAAAGGATGGTAGGCTCAAAGAGAAAAGTAGGAGCTAGGAATCTGAGGAAATTTGTACTGCAAATATTTTATTTTTAGGGGCTTCGTACTCCAATTGTTGGTTCTAATGGCCTTGCCCAGGAGCCAGAATTAATTTCATATCGCATTCCAAGTGGTCTGATGACCAGTGAGGCTATTGATAAAGCTGCATGTATTGTAAGTCTTTTTTGTCTTTTTTTTTTGTTTTTCTGATTGTTATTTAAAACTAGTGTGTGTTTGTTTTTAAACTTATAATAGTTTTAAATAAAATAATACAATTTGTAGTTCATATTTCTTTTTTTAAAGTTTCTGATTGTATGTTGGACTTAACTTTGTGCATTTTTCTCAGCCTATTCATAAGGCATGTCTCATTTTCAAACGAGATTTGGAGGTTATTACGTGAGTTTTGGTGCATAATCTTGAGAAAGAAAATGCTAGTCCATTGTGCAACCACACCTATAACCACAACCACAACAAGAAGGCTCAAATCACGATTCTCAGTATGTCATGACCACACAGGAGGTTATGAAAGACCTGAAAACACATGAGTTGGTTGATAGGATGGTTGAAGAATTCATGAGGAAAACTCGTTCCTCAGATCCTACATTCTCCCTTGGGATTGATGGACTTGACGATCTGGAGTTTGATGTTGATGTCTTTGAATTTTTTTGGATGATTTGTATTTCATTGATTATAGCCAGCTTATTTTAACACTTTTTGGTTTTATGCCTGATATGTTAAGCGACTTTGAAACGATGCTTTAGGATTTTTATGGCTGAAAGTTTTATAAAACAAATGCATGTTGAATGTTAAGAATTACTATCTGTATGATCATTAATACTAAGTTTCATTTTAGTTATGTTACGTGGTTCATTGTCATGCTTTGCTGAAGTTATAGGAAAACAAATGCAATTGATAGGTTAATAAATTATAGTTAAGCCAAGTAATTTTGTATGTAATCAATAATTTCATATCGCTAAAATTATGTGAGCAAGTTCCTTAACAAATGTTGATTCTTGGGCAAGCAAAACAAATGCAAGTTATAAGTTAATAAGTTATAGTTGTAAGCCAACAAATACAATATGTTATCTACGATATTCCGTGTAATAAAATCTTTCAAGTTAATTAAAACAAATACAATATATAGGTAAATAAATGCAACATGTATCCTAAACAATCCTACTTTTACAGTGTCTTTACATCTGGTGTTTTTGTGCCAAATTTAGTAGTTTTTTTTCCTTGGTTTTTCTTTTCCAAGCCTGACTTCAGCCTTTTTCCTCTTCCTTTTTCCTTCACTTGGGCTGGATCAAATACCTTAGGTGCACTTGTTATTGTGGAGTTGCATAGCTACTTGTGGCTGCTTGATTAATGACATTGGTCTTTGAAGCCAACAATTCTTCTATTCTTGCTGAACACGTGTTAAACCTCTCTTCAAGATTTCTTCTGGCTTCAGAGTTTCCTTCAATTTTCATAACTAGATTGTAGCATTTGTTAGACATGTGATTCCTCCATGAAACTACACCATTGATGTTTTTTTATTGTTGTTTTCCTTGCCCAAGAACCTTGTCCCATATTTCTGTTTAGGCCTTTTTTTCCCATTTTTTGAAAATGTACTTCTATGGGATTTCAGTGATAGAGTTGAGGTGAAAAACTCTAAGGATGTGAAAACATAGCATACCTGACACTTCAAAGCATTTGCTTTGTACTTCAACTAATCGATTTTCATTTTTGTACTAGGCTGTCTCACATCTAGTTTTATCATGTTCTAGGATGACTTATTGTTTCCTTGACTGTGTTTCTGAGAACAATACCATGACTTTAGTTTCCATTGCTAGAGAAAATTCCTTTTTGAATCCTTTGTACAATGCAAGTGTGTAAACATTTGCAGCATGTTTAACCAAACCTGTACAGGTCCAGTAGTTGAGAAAGAAATGAATATAATAGGTTATCAGTTTCGGGTTCTGGAAAAATTAATAATTATTGGTATTAAATAATCTGAATATAAATGTACCTATTTTTTTCTTCAAAATTTGGGTTTTCTTTTGCACGTGTATTTTCCTTGTCTGCTTCATATCTCCTACACTTTTTTATTGTTTGGTTGAAGAGATCAAAGAAGTGAGTGAGTGTAGTTGCTTTATTTGCACTGAAGCATGGGGCATAGTTGGTACTTTTGCTCCTTTGTGATGATAGAATGCCCGCAGAGAAGATAGATTTGTTGAATGTTGTGCTCCATTTCCCACAAATACCGTATGGTCGTTGAAACCGTGTGTTATTTTCCAGCATGTAGTTAGCAATCATTGAGTTCCATTTCTCTTCAAATTAAGCTGGATCACCACATCCTTTCACACAATAGTCTAAATAGTTTTTAAACGATTCATCTTTCTTTAATTTCCATAATGTTGGATTGCATTTTGTTTTATATGCCATAATCACAACCTGTGTTTTGTGTTCTTGAAGACCTGAAAGTTTTACCCAAAGATGAAAGTTTATTAATACATGAATTGTCAAGTAACTAATTTGTCATATAACATAAGTTATATATACTTCCTCCATCCCAGCTTAAATTGCCCATTTGATTTTTTGGCCCTATTCTCTATTAATATTTGACCGAATATTGGAATAGATATATGAGCAACAATATTATCATAGGTGGTATAGTTGAATTCGTAGTAACAAGTATTTTTTAAATATCAATTTTTTATTTGCTGTTATTATACATAGGTGGGCATATTAATGGTCAAACATATTTCTTGAATAGCGTGATAATGATTACTGTGCAATTTAACCTCGGACGGAGGGAGTACTGTAAGCTAACAAGTGCAGTTTCTAACATTTCCTATTCAGTTTTTAGATCTGTAAGTAACAAATTTCTGAAGCTGCAACATTTTAAGGACACCTGTATTTTAAAGTAACTAGTAACGCTTATTAGCTATTTGATACATACTGTTAGGTAACAGTTGTAGTTTCTAACACACCATATTCAATGTTCAGATCTATAAGTAACAAATTTTCATAAGTTATAACATACCTCAATTATTGCTTTGATCATTGCAAGATCTTGATCTATGAATATTGGGACAGGTTCCTTCTCTTCCTTGACACATTGAAGTATTAAGAATCCACACAAAATAATCCACCAACTAATTTGAAGTAAAAGCACAAGCAAACATTGTTATGTTCCAGTGATTGTTAAATTCCAACTATTGGCACACAAATCAAGTTATACTTGTTTGTTCGGTATGTAGTGTCAAATATGGTGAAATTCCCGTATAATTTGTAGTCTACCGGCATCATTGAATCTCTCTAAAACACTGCTGGTAGTCTTGTCTCTTTATTGAATTTGACTTTGAAGAAGAAATCTGAGCATCTCAACTTTCAATTTCTTCCATTCGAAGTCGACTCACAAAGTTGAGGTGGTCTTTCATCATATGCCCTAGATTTTCTTCTCCGCCTGCTTAAAACCATGTATTTGTATCCTACATTAGTTCTTAAACCTGCTTGTTCCATTGATGTAATGATCTTGCCTTTGTTTTTTGTAATCCTCCATTCACTCATATTGAGATACTGTTAGGATGGTCTTGTTAACTCATGGCTGTGTTCCGTGATGTGGTGAACCACCATGTAATAATCTTAATCAAGTTTGACTCTAATTTCAGCTAGGTACCCTATTTTTGTAATCAGATCCTTTCTTTTCCTCTTCTTCTATTTTTCATAATGACTTTCATTAACAACACAAGGAACAAGGCTGATAATGATGGGTTTTAACCTTTTCGGTTGGCCTCCTCAAGAGCTAGCACTTGTAGTACTTTTTGAGAATCTGCCTTTTGTTGTTTAGACGTTGAAAGTATTTCCTTTAGCTCAAACCAATAGCATTTGTATGGTTCTTATACAGAGCATGTATTGCTTCCAATTTTTTTCTTTTATCCCGGTAAGATTTTCATTGGCATCCATTTCATTTAAATTTGGAAAATTTGCACCTGTATCAATAATGAATGCAATTTAAAATGTAAGATATTCGTGTTCTAATGTGATTTGTGCAATGTTTACAGGAAGTTGGTTAGAATTAGAAACTTTTAGATGTTCTGTTCTGAGCACCATAATAAATACTATTTTTAGTGTAACATGTGCAAAGTTTAGCGTATGAAGTACATGTTATAAGATGAAAGCTGAAATTGATAAATTTATTCTGTGTTTTGTTCATTTTAATCTTATGCACAGTTTGTTGTGAACTATACATGTTTTAAGTTAATAAATGCATAAACTATACAAAAGTTTTCAACAATGTGTAGTTTATTGTGCTAATGTTTCCACACGTTCATACATGTTCATAGTAGTCGAATTTCTATATCCAGAAGTTTCAAAAACAGTTATATCACATCAATGGCAATTTATAATATAATTTCAAACCAATGTGAGAAATTCATACCTTCAATCGAATTAGATAAACTTTCAGCTTCTTGCGAATGAATTTCATTTGTTTGGACCTGAATCTCAGTTGTCTCGATTGTGTTTTCTTCAAGGGGATCCGATTCAACAATATTTAATAATATATTTCTTTAAATTATACTTCTTTTTTTATTTAATAACGTATTTTAAACATTTCTAATTTATTATACAATATTTTTAATTGGTTCCTCTACATATTCTCAATAACTTATTATGTAATATTTAAAATTGGTTTATGAATAATTGACGTTGACCACACATAAAATGACTAATACTCCCTTCAGCCAAAAAATTAAATATGTTAGGACAAGTTTCCCTCAACCACAACCACCAGCAACATGTTGTCGTTGCCCCACCACCACCCCCACCTAGCCGACCCCTCCACCCCACCTTCTACCTCAACCAAGACCACCACCCACTACATCGACTTCTCCACCGATGCCATCTCTATGACCGCCAACCTCTCCTGCAACCTCACCCTCTCTGTCCCCCGTGCCTCCTCCCCCACTAACAACGTCACCAAGTCCTCTATGGCCGTCTCCATGACCTCCCCCAGTGCCATCAGAATCATCCTTTCCCACCAGTTCTCTATAGCCATCAGTGACCAAAAATTCCCTTTACCAGTCCTCTATGGTTGCCGTTGACCACTGCCTCTCTCTTAAGCGTTGTAAACTCCTATTGCATCCCCTTCACTGCGACCTCATCTTCGCTGCCCCTTTCGACACTATCGTCTCCACTAACCAATTTGGCTCCGCTCCTTGAATTCTTGTTTACCATCTTGCCACCTCACCATGTTCTAGCCATGCCGCCACTCGACGCCACCCGTCACGAACCCTAGCACCTCTACCAGCTGAAATCTAGTGCCACCACCCGATGACTTGCTGCCACAAACCCTAGCGCCACCACCCACTGAAGCAGGTTAAGAGAGAGAGAAGAAATGTTTTGGAGGGTAAAACGTTATTTCCTATTTTCATTTTTGTAAATTTTTTCAAAGGGGTAAAATAGTCTTTTTCCAAATACTAGCCAAAATCTGTCGAAATGGGTCTAACACTTACTATGTAGGGTTTTATTTTAACTTTTAATTATCAAAAGGTTATATTGGCCCTTATGTGAATTAGGTATGGTTATAAATACAGTTATCTCTTGATATATATACATATATGTATGTATACAATGGCTATTAATGTGTGTCAAACCACGATCATGATAGCCAAAACTTTTTTTGTAATGCAATTCTTGTAAAATAAACTCTTAGAGGCGCTGGAAGGAAAAACTATGATGGTAAAGTCATATAAAATATGTTTATTCTTAGTATTTAGAATTGATTGAAAGAATGAAGGAATACCTTGATATTTATAATGGTTGATCCAAGAGAACCTTCAATCACGTTACAATAAGTATCTATTTCCTTGTAAGAATAGTTGTCTTACAATAATGAAGTTACAATATATTTAAATGTACCAAAAAATTGTACTCGGAATGGAGGTGTAATTCAAAGACGTAATCAGTTTGGAGGTCTTTCCTTTTAAATACAGGTTTTTGGCCTAATAGGGCCTTTGTAGGTCTAACCACGGAGTGGCATTGTAGCCTTCAATTGAAGGAAAAGTTTTGGATCCAACCCTCATCAATAGCCCCCGAAAAAGCTGGAGGTACGAGCCCAGATAAGAACCATCATTTCTCTCTTCTTAGTTTCCGCGAGTCAATCAAATGACCTTTAATTTTTGCCATAATGGATGATTTTATCTTACTTTAACCAGTATGTGTCAACTGTCTCGGGGAAGTGAAACCCCCCCCACCTTCTTTTTCTTCTTTTTAAAGAGGTTATTGATGGCTCCAATTCTCTATGGATCTTTTGACTTCCTCGGGGTACTATAAAAAGTGGTGCTTCTGAGGTTTCTTTCTTCACATTCATCATGATTTCATAGAGAGCCTGTTTAGCCAGCCTCACTCTCTTCTTCTTCGTGTCTCCCTTTACTTGGGGAAACCTCTAAATCCAGATTCATATAGGTATTCTGGTAATATTTCTTATAAGAAATGAGAACATACCGAGAGGAAAATGAGATATTTGTAGGTTGTGAGGGATTTTATTCCCTTGAATTCTTGGTTCTTTCACTTGAAATGCCACGGGCTATTATTCTGAGTGATACTCTTAGAATGAGGATGCCATTTTTTTCTTCCTATTTTTTTTGTTTCCTTTATATATCATTTTTTTTCTTTCTATTTTTTTGTTTCCTTTATATTACTGAGTTTTTCTTGGTTCTCCTTTTTATTAGAGAGCTTTACCGGTCAGAACATGAAATGCCAGGAAGGAATCTTCTGGGATATTGTCATGCTGGTTTGTTAGCATTGGTAGAGAAAGGGGGTTGGATTGTCAATTCCCCAAACTTTCTCTCTTCGGTCTCTATGATTTGCCCGTAGGTGTGCCTACGGCCGGAGCGGGAATGAAAGAAGTGTCCCAATAATTTTTTCCAAATGCTAAAAGGGATCACATCTTCAGCCATGGAAATCATGACTAGGTGGTGGAGTAGGAGCAGAGAACCAACTTCCTTTTAGCCTCCTTGTCCACTTGATCTTTGGTTGCTCGCCTTCCTTGAGCGAGAAGGTTGGATCCCTAGGGTATTTCTCCGGAAGTGGGATCACAACCAGCTTATGAACAAGATGTAGTAATGTTTCTTCTTCCCAAAAACATCTCCAACAACTAGCTTGTGGTTTATAGTCGAATAGTTTCATGGTGATTCTTGTAAGAGAGTAGCTTCAGTTGTAACCTTTAGCTTTTGTAAACTTAAGTACTATTAATAAATGAATCATGTTATTGCTTATGCTATTTATTTTTTTTCAAGTGTTTTTGTATAAATTTCAATCCATATAATTTGTGGGGGCTGATCGGGGCTGATCTCCCATAATTTGGCCCGTAGTATCCGTGAGAACCGATTCTCACCAGTTAGACTTTTTATGTGAGAGTCAATCCTCAACAATTAGGCTTTTTATGTGAGAGTCAATTCTCAATAGTTAAGAATTTTACGTGAGAGCCGGTCCTTAGTTGTTTTTTTATGGAAGAGCCGATTCTCAACTAATTAGACTTTTTATGTGAGAGGTGGTCCTCAACATTTAGGCTTTTTATGTGAGAGAAGATTCTTATTAGACCAAGTAATCGTTTTTTTCAAGGATTCAAATAAAATATCTTTTTTAATATAATCACATTTTAATTGGAGAATTTAAGGCCCTATCGTCCCTCATGGCGTGAACCACTCCCAAGGTTTCATATTACAAAAAAAGAAGAGTGTATCCACCCTATAACTTCTTGTTGGTGGGAAGCTACGCCCTAGACAAAGCGTAGAGGTGCCTCAAACAGAGGATCTTGAAAGGTCACAAGATGAAAAAAATATAAAACCAAATTCGCCCAAAGGAAGGGTTGGTGTGCCAACTAGGACCAAAATGAAGCTAACACTGGGCGCGTTTTCAACACTAGAAGAAGAACGAATATTATTGGCATTGGGTGCGTGGATTATAACATGGTAAATGAGAAAGTTCTGGCTAAATCAGGCGCGTGCGATTCACGCATTCTGAAAAACCTTACTATTGCTATACTTAGGATATTCCAGGGTCCGAGGAGAATTTCGAGATGAATGGGAAGAACGTTGGGACTCAAGAAAAGTGTGGAGAACGAGAGGTGTGATGGTGACAAGGTAACACAAGGTAAGAAGAAATAACGACATCAAGTACACTGGAAAAATGGTTGGAAGTTGAAGATCAGGGCGATGGCAGAATGGTGTGAAGGGGAAACATAGAGGAGCAGAAGATACATCTGTAGAAAGAGGGACACCAAGATGAGAAGATCCTACCTTTTTTTTAAAAAAAATTAAAACCGCTTGACGTGGGGGAGATATATTAGGTTTCCCAAACCTTGTAAAGCTTTACAGGCTTACAAAAGTTTCAAGTGGTAAACTTGAACTTGACAAAATTAGTCCTTATACTAGATGTTATACAAAACATGTTTCTAAGGTAGCACAATGTTTTGTTGCTTAACCAGAGAGAAGGTTTTGTGGTTGAAAAGGTGAACTCTTTGAGATAGCTTTGCAATGCACAATTCCTATCAAGCACGAACTCCACCCCCGTGTTATTTGTGTTGTAGGCCCGGTGCACTGAAGCTATATGGAAGAGCTTATGTACTCCATTTTTTTATCAGCCCTTTCTATCAAGTGATCTCCGTTGATAGCCCTTGTGATTCTTTCTTGAGTACTGAAAGTACATGTATCTATATACTTACCATCAAAAGCCACCGGCTTGAATGATCTCATTCTAGAAAGTTGTTGCAATGTTTCATGCCGCATTTTGTTGATGGATTCTGATTGAGTGTAGTCCCTGCTTATCTACCGCGATCGCCGCTTTTGTCAAATTTGTGTGTTCGTGTGCTTACAGAATAGCAGGTTTAGAAGGGATCGCTGGATGAGTTTTTTCCAGGTGGTGTGCATAATTGTTTTGCTGCCCATAAATATGCATCCATGTAATGTGTTTGTAACGAATTAGCTTGTGAATCTCCCAGATGAGTCTATAATTTCCATGAAGCCTTTGTATAGTTTGTCAGTATGTTAATAGCCTGCAAAGAATCAAATTCAGCAACCAGGAGAAAAACTATAATGTACACAAAGATTGACTCCTTCTAGTAATGACCTTAAATCAGCTTCTAAAGCTGAGTCTGTACTATCTAAATTCTTGCATGCTGTCAGAACTGAGTTACCATTTGTTTTTCTAACTATAATGACAGCAGAGGAGATGGATACAGTTGAACAAGATACATCAGTATTGAGTTTAAATCCATAGTTTGGGGGAGTCCACTTGTGTGCTTTAATCTGTTTAGGTTTTTAAGACCTAAAAGAAGTCATCACTCCTATTCGCCTAAGCTTATAACACTCATCAGTCAGTTTCTGAGGATGAATTTTGAAAATATCAATTTAGAGGAGAATTGTTTCCTTCTTTATTCCAGGTATATTCAGAGTTTTGTTATCATAAATGATGCTGCACCTGGACTTCCAAAAAATCCAACAAGTAACTGAGGTTGCTACAGAGATAATAATCTTTCCATTTTTGGTTTTGCAAAGATAGGACCACAAGCATAACAGATGATCGAAGATATGTTCTTTATTATCGGGTCCGATTTCTAACATGTCCAAGACATATGCCCACAAGGATCTTGCAACATAACATGAATTGAAACAATGATTCATGGTGTCCATGGATAAACAGTTGGGACACTTATGCACTAGTATGATGGCTATCTGATTCAATGTTTCAGAGAATGTTAAACAGTTATTCACTAATTTCCAGAGAAGAAAGGACATTTTTGGAGGTATAAATGAAGGCCAAACCCGTTCCATACTTGCTACTGTATTTCTTCTTTGCCTAACCAAATGGAAAGAACTTTTAATTGAAAAACAATACCAAATGTAGAGGGTTTCCATACCATCTGATCTCTGTGAGCATATAGAGTTGTTGGTACCTACAATTTGTTTATAATCCACAGTGGTAGACCTATGCCTAGGTGTTGAGTGTGAAGTGTAATATTCTCCTGGAATTGTGCAAGTTTGAGATAGGCATGTCGATGTTCAAATCTTGGTTCCAGTGGTCAATTAGACAACTTGAACCTGACCAGTTAGCAATCCAAAAACTTACATGTCTATCCCCAACTAGGATTTGGATCTTTTGGTTTGCTAACTGTGTCACCTTACATACTCTTTTCCATGCATCCGAACTACGTTCAGATTTTGGAATGGTCTGGATAAGTTTAGACCAGATAGATGTACCTTGTTGCAAGTTCCACCATAGTTTTAATGAAAAACTTGTGATGAAATCTTGCAAGGGTATGAATCCCAAACCATTTTCTGAGAATGGATAATTCATTCTGGTGAAGGATTTTGAGTGTCTGTGACTATCACCTGGTTGATCTCCCCAGATAAAAGAATTAAATAAATGTTCAATGTTTTGTATAATGTGAGTAGTGGGAGACATTACACTCCATATGTGGATTGGAATTGAGGTCAGAGTGTGCTTGATAAGGATCATTCTTCCAGCTGGGGATAGCCATCCATTATTCTAATGATATATTCTGGAGTTAACCTTTTCAACTATTTCATTAAAGTGGATGTTCCCCTTGAAAATGTTAACGCGTAAATATTCAAACGGAAGGAAACCGTGTTGCATGTCAGTTAGTTAGTGGATTCTATTTCTTGTCACTGAACTGGTTTTGGAACCCACATAGAAGTCACTTTTATCATAATTGTCTTTTTGGCCTGAGGCCATTTGGTAGTGCCTTAAGAATCTAATTAGATTATTGCAGGATTTCCTTGTGGCTTTGAAAAATACCACTGTATCATCTGCATATAAGAGATAGGATAGGGTGAATGCATTACCTGGGATTGAGAATGGATATAATAGCTTCTCTCTAAATATTTCCTTGAATCTTTTGTTAAGAAGTTCAGTAATGAAATTGAAGAGAGTGGAAGAGATGAGGTCTTCTTGCTTGAGACCCCTTGAAGTTGTGAAGTACCCATGAGGGCAGCCATTGATTAGGACTGAGAAGTAGGCAGATTTTATGTTACTTATAATGAATTTAATAAAATGGCCATGGACAATAAATAGTTAAGCATGGACCAGGAAACTCTGTCAAATGCCTTGGACATATCCAAATTGGCTTTAACATTGAGTCCTTGGGCTAGTTTATCCAACATTCTGACTGATTCTTGCATTACGAGAATGTTGTCAGAAATGCTTCTGCCTTTAATAAAGGCAGACTGCTCCGTGGATACACATTTGTTGACCAAAGGGGTAATTCTACCAAAAGATATCTTAGAGATGACTTTGTTACTAAAATTGGCCAAGTTGATTGATCTGAATTCAGAGAATTGGACTGGAGTTTGGACTTTTGGTATCAGAGTGATGAGGGAGCTGGTGATAGATTTAGGCATTGGGACTTCTCACATGAATTCTCTAACACACGTTAGTAAATCATTCTTGATATTATCCCATGCCGATCTATAGAAGTAGCCATTGAAGCCATCCAGCCCTCCATAGTTGTGTTCACTTAAGTTGAAAAAACCTTTATGGAGTTCTTCCATTTGGATTGGCTTTAGCAAGTAGATGTTGTCTTGCTGGGTGATTATGGCTGGGATGAAATTGAGGAAATAGGCAATGCTGGTTCCTAAGTTGCCTTTGGTGTCCTCAGTGGCAGGTTTTGGTAGAATAGGGCTGCAACATTTTTTATTTGGTCTTGCTCAGTTAACATGACATTATCATGTTTGATTTTATTAATCTTTAGCCTATTATTCTTATCTCTTGCTGAGTTATGAAAGAAGTTGGTGTTGAGATCACCTTCTTTGAGCCATTTTTCCCTTGACTTCTGTTTCCAAAAGTCATTTTCCTCAATGAGTCTATCTGTGAGCTGGATTCTTGCCTGATTCTACTTATTAAGGTTTTCTACGGATTCTAGGTTATCAAACTGGGATTCAGCTTCCTGAACATTTAGTTCATCTTTTTTAATATTGTTAAATAGGTTCCAAAGTGATCCTTATTCCATAATTTTATGTCATGTTTAAGTCCTTTTTAATTTAAGATTGATCCAATCATTCCTTGTTCTTTTAAATGCTTAGACAAGGATTGTGTAATTAAATCTTTGAATTCAAGTATTCTAACCCACAATGACTTGAACCTGAAGGCTTTAGGATAAGTTGGCTTAGAATCCTTATAGGTTAGGAGGAGATGGGCATGGTCTGATGTTAGTCTATTCAAGACTTGAACTGATGCATTGTTGAATTTCCCAAGAAATTAGTGTTTTCTATCCAATCTTTTACAGACTCTATTTTGACCCTGTCTACCATTTGTCCATGTGTATAAATTTCCATAGGTGGGGATTTCAGCCAGATTTTACTGATTATAAAATTTTCAAATCTAACATACTATTAGGATTTTGAGGGGTTTTCACTTTATATTCAGAAATAGTCCTGGTGACATTGTAGTCACCAGTTATAACTATTAGAATGCATACTGTTGTTAAAATGCAGGTTATGTCATTGAACATCTTCTGTCTATCTGCCCTGAGGTGTTCACCATATACTGAGATAAGATTAAGTTTCTCATTTGAGACTGTATCAGAGATAAACATATGTGTATACTAATCATGTTGATATATCATCAAACCTTGAAATCTATCTTTAAGGAAAGTCCAAGTTCTACCATCATGTGATGGTATTCCTTGGGTAAACCCTAATTTCTTGACATAAGAATCCAGTTGTTCAGGGCTTTGTTTAGTTTTAATTATTACAAGAATTGAGATATGATGAATCACAACTAGTCCATGCAGCCTAGTTATAGATCCATGTACTCCTCTTACATTACAAGTTAGGAGATTAACATTCACGGGGAATTTTGGATTTAGCTTTCATGCAAGTGATTATTACATTTGGATATTTGAAGAAGTTTCTTACCTAATCTAGTGGCTTGGAGTTACCTGGTGTCATATGATCTACTGTTAGGTGGTCAGTTTGAGTCAATATGTCGTGCAGCCCTTCTTTTGTATTTCCTAGGATTGTGTTGGACTTATCTCCAGTGCTGCAGTGGATTCCTTGTTATCTGTCTGTGAAATTTCTTGTTGAGGGATGGGAATCTGTTTTAGTTTGATTTTAGAGAGGTAGTTAGTACTGAAATTTTTAAATGTTAGCAGGTACTTATCTCTGTTAATTAATAATGAGGGTTAAGATGGATCCTGGGTTGCAGTGTCATCCTTTGCTTTCTAGTTGTGATTTCTAGTTGTTGTAGCTCTTGGTTGTTGGACAATTGATTTTGATTTGCCCTTGATTGTGGTTGAGTTCTCCTTAGGATTAGTGTGTTGCTTGAGTAGTTTCTCTTCTGTATCCAAAGCATCAAGAAAGACTTCATGATATTGAGCTTGTGCCTGTGAGGCTGAAGTCTATTCTTGCAGCTGTGTTTGCACCTGCAAGTAGTGATTATGTGCTTGTAACTGTAGTGATTGGACAATTGTGTTTTCCCTATCAACAACTATGTAGTTGTCAGCTGCATTTTTGTTGCTAGTTACTTGCTGCCATATCCCTCGGCCTAAGGCCTTTTCATTTGTATCAATTTTATCAGCTCTATTCTTAGATTGTTTTGGCTTGGGAATGTATTTCTCCTTGGGGATTCCACACTTTATGGCCTTATGGCCGATTTTAGAACACTTAGTGCAGTTGTGAGGGTGGCCTTCATAGTAGATAGGATACCATTTACAATCTTTAGTTAAGCCTAACCTTATTCTATTAGGAAAGGGGCCTGTTAGATCCATTTCAACACAAATCCTGATAGTGGAGGGTCTTGACTGGTTTAGGGTTGGGGGATCTGCAAAGATGAGTTCACCAAGCCTAGCTACTATGATGGGGATGCCTTCTTTGTACATATAATAGGTTAGGGAAAAGCTGATATTTAACCATATTGGCTCTAAAGGGGTTCCTCATTAACATCAAAGTTTCTAGTCCATTTCAGAATTTCATATAGGCACCTCCTATGTTTCGATTTCTTTTTATCCAACATCTCTGGATATCTTCCTCATGGTCAAATTTATGAAAATATGCCTATGATATGGGGCAGTAATGAGAGATTCACCATTGAAACCAATTTTTTTGAACTGCTATCGTATGAAATCGAGAGTCGGCCTACCTCATGGGAAATTTACCCACCAAGTGGCATTTGAATGGTTCTGATAACCTCTCAATTTCCCCTTCCTCGAATAGCACGACAATCTCTCCTTTGTACTCTCTGGTGGGATTCAATTAAAGGATTGAAGAGGATTGTTGTGGTTGATTTTAAGGGTTTGGGTCGGTGGCTTTAATTAGTGTATCTCTATAAGTAGGGTGGCTCACACCAGGTGGTGGAGCCACCATGATGGAGTGTGGTAGGTAGTTTCCGTACCTCTCAAAGTTAATACTTTTAAGCCCTAATGCTTCCTATCTACAATTAAGTAGATAATGGCAAGTCGGGGTCGTCCACAAGAAGAAGGATCTTTTCAAGTGCTTAAACATATATATGTGAGAACATACTGGGCATATACATACATAGATACATATAAAAGCATGTAAACAAAGGGGGGGTTTTGGTTGGTTTTTTATCCTAAGTTATCAAATTGAAATACAACAACTAGAAAAGCAAGAGAGCTATGCTAATCATGCAATACAACTAAAGATATGATGTAAATGATAACTAACGGAGCCTTGGGGGAAATTGACTTCCACTTCCAAACTTCATATAGCTCATTGATTCACTCACTCATTCAATTACATTTATTGTCTATGGGGAATGTTATCACTTCTCATTCAAAGATCAGCATTCATTCCTCCTTAAGAAGAGTTTGCAAAGACAAACAACAACCATTTGCAAACCTCATTGATGATCACCTTATACAAACAACATCATAGAGGTATTTCATCAATGGAATTTCACCCAAAAGACCATAGGTTTGATAACAACAAGCCTTCTACCAAAGACATAGTTATTTAACCAAACATAGCATTTATTAGGTTAAACTTAGAACAAACAACATTCAAGGTTCAACCTTTCTTTGCATATTTGTGACATATATCAAAACAAACCCCATTAACATACTCATCTAGCAAGAATTACCACACATTTTACACAAGAAGTTCTAAATCCATGCTTTTGGATTTCCATATCAAATGCATTAAGAAATTTTCAACTTTCCCAACACTCTAACATTTCAACCTTACAAACATTTCATATACTCAAACAACCCATGGTATTAATGAGGTAAAACACAACACTAATGGCATAATAAATGCTCTCCAATAAATGTTCTTAAATGAGCAACCATAGAATCTTACTACATAAGTTTGGAAGCTTCAATCAATTGCTCCTAAGAACTAGATTTAGCTACAAGAGTTCATACTAATTAATGTTAAAAAACCAAACATAATACAAGAGAATTAAAAGATAAAATGGAAGAAAATAGGGTTTGGAAAAGTACCAAAAACGCAGAAGAAGAAGATTGTGAATGAGAGGAAAGATAGTGCTATTTATAGTACAAAAATGATGAGGTTAGATTCTGGCCACTCGTTCGTCATGACTCGCGACGAGTGCCAGAATTTAACCCTGTTTTCTTTTCTTCTTCTTGTGGTAAACACTCATCTGCACAATGATTCCTCTCATTTTTCATGTCTTCAAGGTCTTCAAAAATGGTATTCAATGGGCTCCGGTCTTCGAAGCAAGTCTTCAAAAGTCTTCGAAAATGTGATCTTTAATGGGCTCCGGTCTTCGAGCCTCTGTGTTCTTCCCTTGTCATGCAAAATCCACTTAGAAGAGGTAAAAGAGCATAAAGTTGCTCTTATTCCTCCTAAGAGAATTTCAAGGTAAAAAACAAGCTCTTGATAATAAAAGAGCACAAAAGTCACCCAAAATAGTACTAAATTATGCACATAAAATGGACATATCAAACCTCCCCATACTTAAACCTTACTCGCCCTCGAGAAAGAAACGATCCAAGTATACGAAGGAAATAACGTATCCATATCCTAACTACTATTCCCCCAATTCAATACCTCACAAAACTCTCAATATCACACATCTCAATGTTAAGGTCAAATGACAAGTTTCCCACAACCCATATTCCTAATTCTACTCAAACCATATCAAACTATCAATTCATTGATATCCCTAAAACATCTCCAAATCCCGAATTGACAATCCCAAATCCAATGGTATAAGGTGAAGCTAAGGATATGTATAAGGTTCAAAACACATGCTCCACTTTATATCAATGTATCAACATAAAAAATGAGTATATAAACGATCAAGAGTTTCATAACTTACTTCGTCTTCTCCTGCTAAATTTTCCACTCCCAAGAGGTCATTTTTCCACACATTTAGCCTCTCATTTTTTTCCTAGGTCACCCTCTTGGGTTTTCGACCTATCCAGGCCCCTAATGTTGCCTAAGATGCCCTCTCAGGTTTTCAACTTGGCGGGATTCTTTTTATTTATTTTTTTCATTTTCTATATTATGTTTTTGAAAATTTTCAAAATTTTTCACGTTTCTCCAATCCAAAAAGTAGCAAAGTGCTTTCCAAATGTTAAGGCTAAGAAAAGTATCAAAGCCAACATTATCCAAGTACATCAAAAAAAATCCCAAAATAAAAGGGAAAAATATCCAAAATAAACCAAAAGAGTTATCTAAAAGTAGCAAGTCTTCAAAGTATCTTCAACCCCAATCACCTTAAAGTAGATGTCCATCCCCACACTTAGAACACTACATTGCCCTCAATGTAGACAATATGGCAAAAACGTACAAAGAAAAGTATGGAAAGGGTAAGGATATGGCGCTCACAAATCACTGATGTGAGGAAGAAGGGTCACCGCCAAAATAGCGCTGCTGATAATGAGCTAGCCAATCTGTGCTCCTCTACCTCCTAGCTCTCCGCCTCTCTGCTCCTGGATTTGGGCTTGAGACACAGCCTGCCTAGGACTGCATCTCATGGATGCGAGCTGACAAGTGATCAATCTCCTCATCCATGTCGATCAAGGTCTAGGAGACAAACATATTGTGCTCCAGTATCATGTTGTGCTCCAGTATCATTTTGTGCTCGAGTGAAATCACCAAGTCTCCTAGAGGTGTATCAAATTCCAGCTTCGTCTTGTTGGGCTAAGGAAGTGCCATGAATGTGACCTTCCTGGCGCTATACAACCATTGGAATAGCCTTGTAGTCTGGGTGGCACTGAGCATCTCAAATCTAACCAACCTTTCAGCAGTGATGAGGTAGGAAGTGTGCCTCCCTAAGCGCAGAAAGTCAGTCGGAGGAACCAATCCTAAGTACTCCGCTAAAGGGCCTATCATACCTTCGACCATGATCTTTCCTTTTGGCTTTCCTACCACCTCCACGATCCTCTTCATCCACAAATCATCCCATAACACGTATCCTAGTCTCTCACTCATCAAGTGCAACAGAAAGTGAATATCGTTGTCTGGCACATTTGTCGGCTCCGTTGAGCAAAGTACTGTGCCAGCCAACAGTCGGTGCATATAATGAAGTGCATGGTGGATGATAATACTGCTCTTGTCATGGGAGTTCTTTGGCCTCATGTTGATGACATTCAAAAATTGCATGTCATTCTCGATTGATCGCTCCTGGGCCTGTGGGTCCAGCCTGGCCCGTATCTCTGCTGTGTCAAATCCAAATGCCTCCTCAATCTGCGAGAAAGTCATTTGTCAAGATATATCATCCAAGTGGAAAGCAATGTACCTCTCACATGGTTGATCATCTCTCATGCTGCAGATCCTGATCGTGGACAGGAAATCTAGTGTGTATCTCTGGCAAGAGGGTGCGCTCCTACTTATGAATCCTTCCATTCCCCCCTTGGCGAGGAGGCCAGGCTTGGTGAGCCCAACAACATCTAGTGTGGGTACATCTACAAAACTCGTCTCCTTGAGTAGACAACTTGCCAGGGAATCTCACCTCTCAGCATAGGACCCTGTGATCCGGGTCAAACCCATGTAACTATCCACTGGGGGAAGTACAGGGCTCGATTCCAGAGGTGGAGGTGGAGCGGTGGTGCACCCGCCTCGGGGAGGAGCCTTGGGCCTCTTTGTAGGGGCCATATGTAACAACCACAACAAATAAGTCAAATGCACAGGAATATGTGTATATGCAATATTGGAAATTCATACTCAACCTTAAACTAGTTCATCATCACAATCCAAATCAAGTTCAAGCCTACTAGTTCAAGTTCTACTCACAATTGCACATACAATCCATATTATGTCCCACATGCCCATATTATCAAGTCAATGAAGTCCTCACATAGTTGAAATCACAGTCAGGCCTGATTAGTTTAGCCACCATTAGTACATTCACAATGTCCACATTTAAGTACCATGGCTAAACTACCCTAAGCAAAATACCATTTCAAAGCACAATAACATTTTATCCAAATAACAACTAAGTCTCATCAAGGGCCAACATGCCTCATATCTATTATAAACCACAATACATTCTTAACCAAAGCAACACTAATAGTGCAATGCAAGCATAAGACCAATACGAGCAACTCAACACACTCAAAATGATTATAATGTTATCCTACATCCAACCACGCCGTAAACACGAAATATTCATACAATCCTTCCAAATCAACTTGCAAGCACAATATATTCAATAACAGCTACAATGTTCCAATCAATCAAACTAACGTAAAGTATCACACAAAGTTCATACAATATCTCACAAAATAATTGATTCAATCATAATCACAAGTAAAGCTTAAGAGATTAGAAAATTGTACCACTTAGATTCCTAGGATGAGAAAGGAGTGAAACCCACAAGCAATTTGAAGTTTAATTGCAAAAAATCATAAAACCCCAAAATTCTAGGGTTTTGTGTTCTTAAAAAAATTTAGGTGGATTTATGGGTGGAGCTTGGTAAGAACAAATGGGGGTATGGAGTGGTGGCGGTGAGCAGCGGTCGGAGGGAGAGGGCTTGGTAGAGGAATGACGGAGAAGATGAAGAGCGGCGGAGGGAGATGTGTGTTTGCGGCAAAAAAAAGGAAATCTGCACATTTTTTAAAATAGGGTTGTACGTCCATCGCGACCCGTGGCATGTTCATCGCGAATCGCGATGGGTAGGTCTAAGAATGCTAGAAGTTACTATTTATGTCGCGACTCGTGATGGTCTGTCACGACTCACGACCACTTCATCTCGACTTGCAATGGTCCATTGTGACTCGCGACAAGGCCATCGCGACACACAAAAAGTGGAGGCTGAGAGCTCTATTTTCACACAATATTCCTGATTTGGTTGTGACTCGCGACCACTTCGTCGCGACTCACAACGAGGCCATCGCGACTCACAAAAAGTGGAGGTCGAGACCTCCAGTTTTCAGCCAAAATCACTGATTTGGTCACGACTGGCGACCACTTGGTCGCGACTCGTGATGGTCTATTATGACTCACGACGATGTGTTCGCGAGTCCCGACGGACTACTAACCTAGTACTTAGAAAAAAATTTTAATTCCTCCTCTTGTCCAAGTCTTTCCTTCTTGACTCTAAGCATTTCTACCTTCAAATTTCCAATGCATTGGCTTCAAAATTGGTACAAAATCATAGGAAAAATAACCATGAAAAGCATAAACCAAAACAATGAAACTAATGACAAAATCCAAAACCAAGCAACATCAACGAAAAGTCATGAGTGACGATCCGAATGATCAAAACCAAGTTTATTTAACGTCATCAACACAACTTACTCCCTTTTCTTGGAGTTTACTCACAAACTGGATTGAGGAGATCAACGTCCTCTCCATTTTTTGGCACAAAATTCTCATGGTAAGGTTTCAAAGGTTGTCCATTAACCTTGAATGTATTGGACTTAGCTCGATTTAGAATCTCCACCGCGCCATGCGGGAATACCTTAACTTACCTGGGAATAGGTGAAGGCGGGATTGGAATAGGAGGACCTTTTGACCAACGTCAAATTCCTTCATAATGATCTTCTTGTCGTTTCACACCTTTGTCTTCTCTTTATAGATTTTGACGTTCTCATAGGACTCCCTCCGGATCTCATCCAGTTCATCCAATTGTTACTTCCTATGCAAGCCGGCCTCATCTATATCAAGATTGAATTCTTTGACCACACAGTAAGCTTTATGTTGAATTTCCACCAGTAGATGACAGGGCTTACCAAACACTAACTGGTATAGTGACATATCAATTGGTGTCTTGTAAGTCATCCTATACGCCCACAAGGCATCATTCAACAAAGAACTCCAATCCTTCCGGTTAGGGTTAACCATTTTTTGAAGGATGGACTTGATTTCCCGATTGGAAACTTCAGTTTGCCCGTTCGTTTGTGGGTGGTAGGCGGTGGATGTCTTGTGAGTGACGCCATACTTCTTCAACTTTGCCTCTATGGTCCGATTGCAAAAATAGGTGCCACGGTCACTAATCAAGGCTCGGGGTGTACCAAACCTAGAGAAGATGTTATCCTTCAGGAATTCTGCAACCACTTAAGAATCGACAGTCCTAGTCGGTTCTGCTTCAACTCACTTAGACACATAATCAACGGTAAGAAGAATTTATGTATAACCATAATAACTAGGGAAAGGTTCCATGAAGTCAATACCCCAAACATTAAAGATTTCACAATATAGCATAGCTTTTTGGGGCATCTCATTTCTAGATGAGATATTTCCTACTCTTTGGCACTTGTCACAAGCCTTAAAAAGTATGCATGCTTATTAAAAGTAGGCCAATAAAACCCACCTTCCAAGACTTTCCTAGAGGTCCTTATAGCTCCAAAATGACTGCCGCATCCATGAGAATGCCAAAAAGTGAGAATTGAATGCACTTCATTATCGGAGATGCATCTCCTAACAACTTTGTCTACATAAGGTTTCCACAAAAAGGTACCATCCCACACATAATATTTAGCATTGCTCTTTAGCTTATCTTTCTGTGCTTTAGAAAAGTGAGGAGGAAATTTACCAGAGACAATAAAGTCACAATGTCGGCATACCATGGTTGGAGGCCCCTGATAGCGAACAATTGCTCATCGAGGAAATCCTTCCATAGTTGCTCCTTCATTAATAGATTTACCTCACTATCTTGGTAGGGTGCCAACCAGCTTAGGTGATCAGCCACGAGGTTCTCTGCACCCTTCTTGTCTCGCACCTCTAACTCAAATTCACTCAGGAGCAGGATCCACCTAATCAATCTTGGCTTGGCCTCTTTCTTCATTATTAAATGACGAAGTGCTGCATAGTCAGTGTACACAATAACTTTTGTACCAAGCAAGTAAGATCAAAATTTTTCCAAAGAAAATACCACTGCTAGCAATTTCTTTTCGGTGGTGGAATAGTTTCTTTGGGCTTTATTGAGAGACATGGATGCATAGTAGATGGCGTTAGGCACTATCCCCACCCTTTGACCAAGCACTGCTCCATAGGCATAATCACTAGCATCGCACATAATCTTTAAAGTCAACGAACAATCCGGGGGTTGTATAATATGGGCTGAAACTAACCTTCCTTTCAATGTATCGAAGGCCCCTTTACAACCCTCATCCATAAAAAATTCCACCTATTTTTGCAACAACTTGCATAAAGGAGATGCTATCTTTGAGAAGTCCTTGATGAACCGGCGATAGAATCCTGCATGGCCAAGAAAAGAGTGCACTTCGTGCACATTAGTAGGATAAGGCAAAGTTTGAACTGTGTCTATCTTTGCCTTGTCAACCTCAATACCCTTAGAGGAGACAACATGGCCTAAGATAGTGCCTTGCTCTACCATAAAATGACACTTCTCATAATTCAACACAAGATTAGTATCAATGCAATGTTGAAGAACTTGTGCCAAATTTTCTGAACACTTGTCAAAAGAATTACCATGAATGGTGAAATCATCAATGAATACCTCGACAAAATTTTCAACAAATTCTAAGAAAATGCTTACCATACACCTTCGAAAATTTGTGGGGGTGTTACATAACCTGAAAGGCATACGCCGGTAAGCAAACGTACCAAAGGGGCATGTGAAGTCGGTCTTTTCTTGGTCTTCCGGGGCAATAGCCACTTGAAAATACCCCGAGTACCCATTCAAAAAGCAATAGAAATAGTGGCTTGCTAATCTCTCGAGCATTTAATCAATGAATGGAAATGGGAAGTGGTCCTTCCGGGTCTCCGCATTTAGCCTCCTGTAGTTAATACAAACACGCCACCCAATTTGAACTCGGGTGGGTACCATTTCACCCTTCTCATTTTCAACTACCGTCACCCCATTCTTCTTAGGTACCACTTGAGTTGGACTCACCCACTTGCTATCCGAGATTGGATAAATCATGCCCGCTTGGAGTAACTTTAGGATTTCTTCCTTTACCACCTCCATCATAGGCGGGTTTAAACAGCGTTAGGGTTGTTGCACGGGTCTTGCATCTTCCTCAGAAATAGTCCATCTAATTGCTTCCTTGTTCTCCCGTAACACCACCATCAACTTTTCTTCTTGCACCTTGGTAAGATTTCTTGAAATGATGACCGAAAGCGTCTCCCCTTCCTCAAGAAATGCATACTCGAGGTCACTTGGCAATGGTTTAAGCTCAATCATCGGGGCTTTCACAAGTGATAGGAGGAATTCTAGTTCTTCAGTTTCCTCTAAGACTAGAGGGTCGGGACTTTGCACCACTTCCTCAAGAATGCTTAACTCCTCAATGCTTTCCTTAAAGTTAATACTCATGGAATACACAAGACATGCATTTTCAACATCATTTTCCAAAGCAACTAAAAAGGAATCATCACCTCTCAATTCAAAAACTTCTTGCACAACATTGTCAACAAAATCAATAACATGGAAATAATATTATTCTAGAGGATACTTCATAGAGTCATTTATGGTAAAATCTACTTTAATCCCATCAAATTCCATAGTGAGGGTACCGTTATGTACATCAATGATGGTCCTGGAGGTCTTAAAAAATGGCCTCCCCAACAAGATTGGGGTGGTATGTTTATCATGCTCCATGTCTAAGACATAAATATCTGCTAGGAATATTAAGGAATCCACCCTAACCAACACATCCTCGACGATACCCTTAAGATACACACTAGAACGATCGGCTAGTTGAATCACCACCCCAGTTTTGTGCAAAGTACCAAGATTGAGGCTTTCATACAAAGAATAAGGAATCACATTTATTGATGCACCTAAGTCAAGAATTGCTTTTTCAAAATGTGTATTTCCTATCATGCATGGGATCGTGAACATGCCGGAAATGCTAGATTTAGGGGGTAACTCCCTTTGGCACAAATTAGAGACATGTTCACTTCTCCCATTTTTAAGCTTCTTCTTCGTTATTTGTTTCCTATTTACTACACATAATTCCTTAAAAAACTTTGCATAGCTAGGAATTTGTTCAATTGCATTCAAAAGAGGGATATTTACCTCACACATATGAAACAGTTCGTAGATGTCCTTGTTGGATTCCTTCCTCCGTTTGTCTTTTAGAGCTTACAAGAATGGTGGCTCCGGCACATATAGAGGAATCTTCACTACTTTTGCATTCTTGTGAGGGGGGGATGAAGGTTCAGAAATGGAGGTTGATTTCTCAACGGTGATCTCCTCTTCTTTCTCCTTTCCCTTCCTTGCTTGCTCCTTGGCCTCCTTCTCGTTCTCTTCTTTTACTTCTTTCTCAAGCATTTCAAGCTTATTAGGTTCGTCCTCAACAACTTCACCAACCATGGGAGAGACAACCTCTTTACCACTTCTCAAAGTGATAGCACTTGCATTTTGTTGAGGGTTGATCTCTAGTTGGGAGGGTAGCTTACCTTTTTCCCCGGCTTCCATCTGACTCACCACTTCAGCTATTTGGCTCACTTAAGTTTCCAAGTTCTTGATACTTTCCTTGACTTCATCTTGGAATTTCTCACTTTTCTCCGCACACATGCCCAACCGATGAATGGCTTGCATCACCTCATCCTTTGTTAACCCCAAGCTCTCCCCTTGGTCTCGGGGTTTGTCTTGTAGCCTTTGAAAATATTGTTAAGGAGGCCGATATTGTTGAGGATTTTGGCTTCCTTAAGCTTTTCCATACCCGAGGTTTGGGTTATCACGATTTCCTGAATTGTACGGCCAGTTTTGGTACCCTTGATAACCTTGGTAACCTTGGTGACCTTGGTAGTCTTACCCACCTTGATATCCTTGGTTTCCTTGGAAGCCTTGATTTCCTTGATATCCCATGGCACTCACCTCCTCAACATAGTCCTCTTGAAAAGTAGGGCAAGTGTCTGTAGGATGCGCCAAGTAACAAATTTCACATGATTTAACATGTGGAGCATTTTCGGGCTTTGTCATAAAAGATTTCACCATGGATGCAAGGGCCAAGACTTGATCCTCAAGCTTCCCACTATTTGAAGAGTCACTTACGGGCATTGGATTTCTCCTTCTCAAATTGGCCCTTGAGCTAAAGTTTCTCAATTCTTCCGCTAGCTCCTCATACAATTGCATAGGCTCGGAGGATGTTTTGTTCCCAAGGGTGCCACCAAAAGAACTTCTTAACAACCTTCGATCTTCATCAAGAAGGCCATTGTAGAAGTAATAAACCAAATCCCCCTCTGAATAACCATGGTAAGGGCAACTTCCAAGAAGCTTCTTGAACATCTCCCAATAGTCGAAGAGAGATTCTTCATGCCATTGAAGGATGTTGCGTATGTCCTTCTTCAAGGCGGCATATCTAAAGGCCAGGAAGTATTTGGATAGAAACTCCATTTTCATATCGAGCCAACTCTTGATGCTGTAATCTCGAGCCAACAATATTACCCCCAACATGCACTATGACCACACCAGAGATACTAGGTGCCAGATCTGATAAATTAAATTTTACCCCTATTTGCCATTGTCATCGCAGGTGTATCGATGCAGGTTTATACCTTTTTTACTAGTTAACTACCAATTAGACCATTGCTCAGAAACGAATATTGATGGGTTTGTGTAAATGAGATCATCATGTATCATACTTTAAAATCACTCAAATATAGACTTCTGGCCAATCTAATTAATATAAATGGTTAGATTTACAAATATTCCCGTTATTACGATTTAAATATGAAAAAATACAAAGTTTTGTTTTAAATCAACTAATCGTTATGTGGGGTCAGTTTATAATTGATGTAACTAATGTGGTGATTTGATGTTCGTTTTATTTATTGCAGCGATATTCCTTTAATTTTGAAAACTTTTAAAATATATCGTAATGTATAAATAATTACAAATTAACCCTAAAAGTAATTGAAATAATTTCTTTACAATTAATCTAAAATTAGTCGATCTAACACTACTGAAAAACAGGTACTATAGCATTGGTCGAAAACCTGCAAGCCTCCAGAACCGGTGCCGAAACGAATTTTTAGCACCGGTATTGTAACATAATTCTACAAAACTGGTGCTGACATCTATTTCCACCACAACTTTATTGAAACCCTTGCACCAAAACGGTGCCATACAAAATAGATAGAACCGGTATTTGAATTGGTCATAGCACCACTGCTGCTGTAACTAGTCATCAACTAATAAATAATTAATTTCACGCCAAAAAGTGGAGGGAAACTAATAGCATCGGTTTTGAGAAATTCGATGCTTTGAGTTGTAATGTTAGCAGTAATATAAAAGTTTGAAAAACATCGTATGTGCTATGTTCTCTTTTAGCACCGGTTTTTGTAATTACAACACCAGTCCTCACACCGGTGCTATGTACTTAGACAAAATATGTGGGATTATCTCTCGGGTTGAGGAGAAGATTTTAAAAAATTAATGAAAGAAGTATAACACAACAATTTGTTTATTTTTGCCACCGGTTTAGGACTTATCAGCACTAGTGTTTATGCTGATGCTGCCCCCTTAGAATTTTTTTGGCAAGTTTGTTCTCGGGTTGGGAGAAAATGCCGAGAAAATAATTCATAGCAGCCTCAAGTAGCTATTTTTACTTTGTTTTGCACCAGTTTTCAAGCTCCATAGTTGTGCTAGAAAATTTAAGTTCAAAATTTTTAACAGTTCCACACGTAGCTACTCTTCATTTCTAAAATTTGTAGAGGAAAATTAACCCATCTTCCCCATCGGTTCAGACTCCCAAACTCTGTGAAGGATTTAAATGAGTTTTCTTTCAAACATTGCTATTATATTGTATTAGATTATTGATCATGAACCCATAATGTTTGGAAAGCTAACAACTTTTTTTCAATGTTGGTTCACTTTGCTCTCCAGCTTTTGTCGATATTTCAAGCATGTACATAGAGTTAATTTGTAACAACAACATTTTTGTATAGATATGATTTGATTGGGTCAAATTAAGGGTATGTTTCAAGAAAACAAGTATTGTATAGGTTTTTTTGGTTGCATGGAAGGTGTTTGCTGAAATGCCTCATTTGACATTGTAGGATATGGCACCAAAACTCCCCACAAGAGGACACGTGATGCTTCCCCTTCCTCTCCAGAGGTGCAATCCAATGTTGAACAGCAGGAGAAGAGGTTTATTTTGGAGTCGGCAAAGTTAATGGCACAAAACTACAAACAAGGCAACATTTTCCGGAGAGAGGAATCGAATATGCTCCCCCCTTTCAAGAAAATATCTGGGCACATAGTTGGGAGAAATTGTGTGACACGCCTCCAATGTTCAACCTTAGCATAGTGAGTGAGTTCTATACTAATTTGCAGTGTGCTGAAAGGTGGACTGAGGCCTTCTGTCGTGGGAAAATGATGAAATTAACTGTAGAATCCATAAATGAGTTGTACCAGTTGCCAAATGTTTTCCCCGAGGAGGATGAATTTCTTGCATTTACTACTATACTGATGAGGGTTGAGATTTTGACAATCCCACAGGACGGGAGATCATGAGGATGGTAACTAGGGAGGGAACCAATGCGGAGTCTATTGTTAAATCAGGTTGGAAAAAGATTCCATAGAAGCTACTGACTCCCGAGATGAATTGATGGTACCACTTTGTAGCATCCAGAATTGACCCCGTCACAGTGAACACTGAGGTTCGCAGTATGAGGCTGAGACATCTGTACGCCATCGAACGCCCTATCATATTGAATCTAACTACACCATTCAACAAGGCTTAACGAAAAGAACAAGAAGCACTGCACCATCCATATATTGATAATATGTTTTCAAAATTCTCACAAAACAAAATATACCATTGATACTCCTATGTAGAGATCCATATCAAGGTATCCAAAAATAACTTGGAAAGTATCAATTGGCATTTTGGAGAATGACGCTCTCACAAAAAAATCAACCTATTCCAACTTCCTCATGTCGTAGTTAGGTTTAGTAAATGTTTCAAATTCCTTACCATCATAAAGTTTGCCCAACTGTCTCATACTTCCTCTAATTTCTTAATGATGTACAGTTCTGTCCTCATTAAAAGACTACAAGAGATGAATAATGTCAAAAATGGTACATGGGTTGTGTGAACTCAAATGATGTTATTGATTAGAATCAAGGGGTGAGAATAATAGATACCTTTTGAAGATCTAGTTGATTCTCCCTCACTTTCAAGACCACTTCCTTCATCAACCCCATGCAATAGTAACCACTTTCCCACGGGGCCATTTGCTTCTTATGTTAGTCGATCGGACAAATTATACATGAACACACTAATTAGTACTTATGGAAATAGTTGTTCCATAATTTAGTGTCAAATTGAATTCTAACCTTTAGGGACTTAAATGTGTATTCTCTGTGCTTGTTAATTACGTGATCTATCATCACCTTGGTAATTGGGAATGAAATTGTTTCTGGCGGTGTTTGATGTAATGGATCGTACCGAAACACCATTTTGGTAGGAAGAATGATGATGGAAACCATACAATGTTTGCTATGAAAATGATATCCACATTACAATTATACAATCATAAATTAATCAATAGGAACCAAACAGTTGTAATAAAGTAAAAATAGTAGATTCACCACTCATAGTAAGGTGCGATTTATATGAGATGATCCTTTTGCATCAAACGGTAGCTCAAGTAAGCCAAAAAATCCATATCCACCCTTTCAATTTGGAAATGGATTGTACATGCAAGAGCCTATAAACATGGTTAGTCTTGCTTGCTCGAAACCGAATTCAATAAGTATTATGTTGGCTTAGGTTAGGGTGATGCATTGATACTTACACGCAATTTAGTTGCATCACTGGAGGTGGCAGAATATGGAAATTGAACAATGATACCAAATCCTCCTTCCCAATGATTGCATCTATCATGTACCCTAAAATACTCACTTCTTCCACGGGGATTTTGTATGAACATGTAATAGGGTGTGGTGTCACAATCGTGTGGATGTTCTTTAGGGAACCATCCTTTGTGGGATTTAGCGGTGGTGGCCTGAGTCTAGGGACACAAGATTTGGTTAGCTTTGGATCCCCACGTGTATTTGGGAATTTTGCAGGGCTGCTGTTAACCCCTGTCTTAATCTACATTAAATAAACCATAAATGTTAGTTTCTAAGAAATTGTCTCAACTTAAAAGATATTGTATATAGATTCTAAATGTTATACCTTATTAGTTGGCCTGTTCTCCAAAATATGAACCAAACGAAGGGGCTATTCAACAAACAATCCTAACTCCGCGTCTACTATCATGGCCTCGCGCGGGTTCTGGGATTGGAAGATCAATACCATGTACAAGACTTTTTGCGACACTTACGACAACATTTTCATTCACAAATGGCTTATGATGGTGCTCTCATATTGATGTGTACACTTTACCTTCCACCGCGATGTGGCTCTCTCCAGTAACACATTCAGAAAGTAGTATGCACAATGAATTATCCTATACATGAATAGTCGGTAATTAGTGTAAAATAATTTGGAATATGATTAGTGTAATATATTTATTCATACCTTCATGTTGTGTTGGGTGGCCTCTACTAACTTCATTCTTAGTTGATCAAACGATTGTGGTCTTGTAGAGGTCGGTGATGGGGGACGAGTCTACTAAAAGGCTCCAAGATTTCATGCGCTGATGTTGTTGGAGAAGAAGGGCAAGGTGGAGTCAAGCTTGTTGGTTTAGAACATGCAATTATTCTCTCCAAGTCAAGTGGCATCTTCCTCCCATTTGATTCTTGCGAGACATAAGCCACTAGTTGGGTCAGTGTGGATTTCAATTCACTAATCTCTCTCTGTTGACTAATTGATGCAATATCAACCTTAGGCACTCGGGGTTTGACAAAGAAGTCTCTATGTGTAGCGAGCATTCTAACACCCTAGACCCGGCTCAGATGTTCTTTCTTGTTAAGCACAACCCCCAGTATGTCCTTCTTTCTAACAGCGATGAACTCTCCAGACTCTTTGTTTCTCTTTAAGTGCTCCTACAAATTACCAATAATAAATCTCCTATAAATTTCTACTTGAACATTATCTTTCCTATCATATGATCTAAATTATTAGAAAAAAATTACAATTTGTTTGATAACCACCTCCGCATCTTTAGTGTGGAACTTACCATCCATATTTTTCCCACGCACTTTGTAACCCTTTAGCCATTTTTCAAATTGGGGAACCTCGTCGGGCGTATGATAATGAGTTGAAGTCCTTGCTTCCTCATCTATCATTCCTAGCTCCTTCTTCTCGAACACTCTAGCCTCGAATATTTCCTTCATAATTATTCTTGTAGCTAGTGAAGATCCTCTATGACTCATAGTGTGACGCATCTTGTTCCTCCCAGCTAGTTCCTTTTTTTATCCCTAACACCCTGTAAGATCATTAGAACAGATGGTTCATATTAAAATTTGTATGATGTTAACGTGATTTATAACACAGTTCCCCTGATCTAACCAACTTCGGGCATCCGTCGGTCAGTACATCGCATTATGCGCCAGGTAACCTTGCAATTTTGCGCACGTTGTTGGTCATAAGCAGTGACCAAACTAAACTAAGTCACGATCTCGAAAATGTTTCGACTATACTAACCAAAAGCATGATTAGTAGAATGCAACATCGCATGTTAACCATATGCTGCAATTTTATGGACGAAAGGTAGACCACTACCATTCTAGAATGGTGCAATCAATCACATCATACACATATTGACACTATTAACAAATTTCTACTCAGGAATGATCAAATTTATCCAATAATATAATTCATGTGTAAATTTGTAATATGTGCACGTTATGTATATACTTGTAACCATGTCAATGCAAATTCCTTACCGATTTTTCATCTGCTAGTTTCCTTGCAACAAAACCCTTCCAGCTTGATTCACTTATGAATGGATGCTTAATTCTGGGGTTGCAATTCTTCTTCTTACCAAACACGTAATCCCGAGCCAATTTGGCTTCGAAATCTCTCCATCACTCACCAAAGCACCCAATAGTCCTCTTCTTCAATTTTTCCATATTATCGCACTCTATGTCAAAGGCATATCGCATGGCTCTCCATAGTTTATCCTTGTATGCATCATCGACACGAGGCCACGACTCGTACAAGAAGATGTCTACCTTTGTCCTAGCAGTCAAACCGATGTAACTAGACTACCAAATACTTTGCTCCCCTATGGCATTCCTAATGTCATCGAACTTCATAGGACATTTTGTACCCTTCTCTACCATGTCTATCAATTTCTTGCAAATTTCTCTACCTCGGCCTTGCCTGTGTCTCTTTGAACGATTCAAATCTTTGCCTTCTTGGGGACGTTTCCTTTTATCGTCGTTTACTACTAAAAGACCTAAATGTAGAGTTCAATAAAATCTAAATTAATCAATGAAGGCAATATAATATTTCATACAAAACCTTTACTATGTATGGATGAAATAGAAAAATAACTATCTTGTAACCATACATATCAATCCCTCGCATGGTACACACAATACAAACTCCATGTATTGTGTCCCTTTAACAACAAAATGATGTAAATGAAACATTTGATGTTAAATCCATATCCAAATAACATTTATTAGCATGCTTCCACATGTATGTAAACCATATTCACATGAAAAAATAGCATCTTTAACGCAAACATGAAGAACCTACGAGGTTATTGTTCTCAAAGTCCAAGTTAATGAAATGAAGAAGAATGAATCATACCAATATTAAACACCCTTTCAATAAATGATGAAAAAGGATGTGGGCATACAGAATTTGATCAATTAATGATAAAGATGAAAACTTACCACTTTTTTCATTCATAGAATCCCCCTTCAAGATGACCTCACCCTTCTCCATTTGTTTCTCCATTTGGGAATGATAGGGTTGTGGTGGATTTGGGTGTTTTGGAGGTTGATTATTTGGTGGTGGAAGGAAAAGGAGAAGATGATTGTGGGGGACTTTGGGTGGTGGAGGGTACCAATTTTGGCAACAAATGCCTATTCAAAGTGTTTTGGGGTTTTTGTTACCAAGTATGGCGCATAAATGTACTCTCTCACCACAATTGAGATATCGCACATATAATGCGACCTGTTCATTGTTATCACTTTAATTCCATATTTGGACCACAATTGGCCCAATAGGTCGGTCCTTGTTGACTTTGCAACGTCGCTGATGTATTGGTTAAGCATCGGTCTGGAAGAGTAATTTGCAATTTTGACAATACATACTGTTTAATACAAGGTATTGGGCCACTTGATGGACCAATTGGCCCATTTCCCCTAATTCTGCAACCTCACTCTCCATTCGTACTATAGTCGGTACGAAAGAATACCTGAGCGACTTCGCAAGTTAGGGTTTGAACCGTAAATTTTGTTATCTGTTTTATGTGGAGGGCAAAGAAATTCCTTACCCTAGTATTCCCTTATTGTAAGACGAGTTTTTTTTTGGAAACCAACATGACATTAATTGTTTTGGATTTAGGTATGTGAGAGCGTACCTGCTTATAATAACCAGTATGTTCATCCTCCATTTTTCAAGGCCACTACTTATGATGTAGGACAACTACATATTTTCATATCATAGGGTTATCACATTTAAGATATTTAACCATATGTCACAGCCAACGCTTCCACAATATCCCGTTCTTCGTACAGGATGTTTTATAGACTTGTAAATTATTAACCCATGGCAAACGATGTCGAAGGTTAATGATGCATAAATTGTGAAGGGGATTTTAGTACAAGCCCACGAACATCAAACTAATTATGTGAGTCGTGAAGACGGGTGCGAGTTTGAAATGAAGAGCTAGTTTAACCCTAATGATCATACAATGAAAAGGTAAATGCACGTTAATTAGTCAACCGCATATTAGATCTTCTAGTAGGTCGATTGTTAACACATTTTTCAGTTACAAATAGGTATTCCGTTAAAGCATTTGAAATTGAACCACATTACACGAGTATTTCTTTTACAATATAGTTGTTTCCTGATACGTAATGGTTTAATGCAAGACATGGCCATTCAAATATGACATAGCATATATGTACGTACCACCTTTGTTGATTGCATGTTGGCTTAATTTAAACCACACAGACAACAAATGGGGGGTCGTCGCCGTACCTCTCAAAGTTATAATTTATAAGCCCCTTATGCTTACTAAATACAATTAAGTAGATAGTGGCAAATCGGGGTCGTCCACAAAGAAGAGGGATTTTCTTAAGCGTTTAAACATATAAGGTTCATAATAGGCTAGAAGTAGATATATATAGATATATATAGATATATATATATATATATCTATATATATACATATATCTATATATATATCTATATAAATAGATATATATATACAGATATATATAGATAAATATGTATATATAGATATATATATATATATAAATATAGATAGATATATATATATATAGATATAGATAGATATATATATATATAGATATATATAGATATAGATAGATATATATAGATATATATAGATATAGATAGATATATATATATATATAGATATATATATATATATAGATATAGATAGATATATATATATATAGATATATATATATAGATATAGATAGATATATATATATATATAGATATATATATATATAGATATAGATAGATATATATATATATATATAGATATATATAGATATAGATATAGATATAGATAGATATATATAGATATAGATAGATATATATAGATATAGATAGATATATATAGATATATATATATAGATATATATAGATATAGATATATATATATATATATATGTATATATATATATAAAAGAATGTAAAAATGGGGGGTTTTGTTGGTTGGTTTTCCTATGTTATTAAATTAAAAGACAAGATAACTAGCAAAGTTAAGTAACTTTGCTAATCATCAAACAAACTAAGAAAAAGGAGTAAAAACTACAAAACACAAAGCCTTGGGGGTAATTAATATCCACTTCCAAACCTAATGTAGATCATTGAACCATTCACTCATTCTATCATATTCGTTACCTATGGGGAATGCTAAAACTTTCCATTCGAAGATCAACATTCATTCCTTCTTAATAGTAATTTGAAAAGACAAACAACAATCATTTGCAAACCTCATTGATAATCACTCTAGGAAAACCACACTATAAAGATATTTCATCAACGGCATTATACACGAAGGACCATAGATTTGATAACAACAAGCCTTCTACCAAAGACATAGCCATTTAACCAAACATAGCATTCATTAGGCTAACCCTAGAACAAACCACATTCAAGATTCAACCTTGCATTGCATCTATAGGATAAACATGAGAACAATCCACATTAACATATTTATCTAGCAAGAATCACAACACATTATGCACAAGAAATTCTAATTCCATGTTCTTGGATTCTCATGTTAAAGAGCTAAGAAATTTGCAACATTCCTAATACCCTAACACTTAAATCATACAAAAACTTCATATGCTCAAATAACCCATAGCATAAATGAAGTAAAACATCACATTTAAACACATGAATGCTAAATAACAAATGCTTCAAGAAAGAGTGAAATAGACGTTCTTACTACATAGGCGTGAAAGCTTCAATAAATTGCTCCCAAGTAAAAAACTAAGCTAGATAATCAAAACCCATAACATAGAACAAAGATCTACAAAGAAAGAAGAAGAAATGTAAGAAAATGGTGAAAACTAGGGTTTTGGAGCCCCCAAGTTGGTTTTAGAGAGTTGGGGAAGAAGGGAGTAGAAAGCTATTTATAGTACAAGAAAAAAGGGAGTAAAAAGAAAGTTGCAGGGCAATTATTGCGATTCACGATGCCTCCGTCACGAGTCGCGACCAGATCAGGAAATTGTGAGCTCTTAAGTCAACATTTCGCGAGTCGCGACATGCTTGTCCAGTTTTGTTTTGCTTTCTCCGGGTGAACTGTTATCTGTTTTGGGAGTTCTTGTAGTCGATTTTATAGTAATCGAGAAGAGGAATCCAATGGTACCACCCTTGGAGGATAATTCTTCTCGAAAAATTCTCGAAACTCTGCTTCAAAACATAGATCATTATTCACCCTTTGCTTTGCTCTCCTTTCTTCACTTTATCTTCTACCACTTTGTGAGTGACCTTCCATCTTCTACCATTCTTTTGAATGGCCTTCACTAAACCACTCCCAAGTGCTCACGATCAATCTATAAATTAAGCTTACAAAAAGGAACCTAGATGCTCGTAAGGACCAAAAGTCCATTAGACTAAACATAGGATGCAAAATGAAGGATTTAAATATAAAAACCGAAAATGACTATTTAAACCCCTTATCATGTAAACCTACCTAAATCTAGCAATCTTAAAACAAAAATATGTCAAAAGAGATGTTAAATTCTTTGGAAAATACATGCATTTGACGTCTCATCAACAAACTGCATCAAGCATGTGAATATGTCAATGCATTTGACTAGTAGAATTCAAGGTTCATTTTTTCTAGAATATGTCAATGGATCTACAGCTGGATTATTTTTATTACAAGCTATTACTTCTGATTTTATATCAGGAGACAGATAAGTCAATGCTATCACATAAATCAGTGTCCAAATAGGATTTCTATCAATGATAACACAAATAATTGCACTTGTATATATAATAAGTTAGTACGATTTTTGCTGATAAAGAATGTAGAGGCCGGGAAATCTATGGTATTTAATTTTTCCTTATAATAGTACTATTTTACAACATTTCCATACCATTCGTGTTGGCCCTACCAAACAGCCTTGCATATCATGAGGATGGGTTAAAAATCCATCCTTTGAGTACAACCTCGATGATTAGTCAGTAGGTAATCGTTCATGCCGATCTCTATTCAAATTTGAGAAAGCGTTATTTTTTCCCAACCACTGGCAAAGCCCATTCGTTGTTACGTTTGGGCTGGTTGTTAAATTTGGCCCAATGTCATTGTTTCCACGAAATCACAACTACGTCGATACTTTATCGGGAAAGTTAAATTCAAATGCGACTTCACTACATGATGTTTCATTTCGCCCCAACCAGTAGGCTGCTGGGAGGTCATTTCCATACCTCTCAAAGTTATATTTTTAAGCCCTAATGCTTCCTATCTACAATTAAGTAGATAATGGCAAGTCGGGGATGTCCACGAGAAGAGGGGTTTTTGCAAGTGTTTAAACATATATAGGAGAAAACATACCAGATATAAGCATATATAGATACATATAAAAGCATGTAAAGAAGGGGGGTTTGTTTTTGGTCCAAGTTATACAATTGAAAGACAAATAGCAAAGAAAGATAACTATTCTAATCATGCAACAACTAAATAGATGATTAAAACAACAATTAACGGAGCCTTGGGGGTAATCGAATTCCACTTCCAAACTTCCTATAGATCATAGATTCATTCACTCATTCAATTAAATTTATTGTCTATGGGAAATGTTATCACTTCTCATTTGAAGATCAACATTCATTCCTACTTAATAGTAGTTTGCAAAGACAAACAACGACCATTTGCAAACCTCATTGATGATCACCCTAAGAAAACAACACTATAGAGGTATTTTATCAATGGAATTTCACACAAAGGACCATAGGTTTGATAACAACAAGCCTTCTACCAAAGACATAGTCATTTAACCAAACAAAGCATTTACTAGGTTAACCCTAGAACAAACCACATTCAAGGTTCAACCTTTCTTTGCATCTATGGGATAAATATGAGAACAATTCACATTAACAAACTTATCTATCAAGAATCACCACACATTATACACAAGAAGTTCTAAATCAATGCTTTTGGATTTCATGTCAATTGAGCTAAGAAATTTGCAACTTTCCTAATACCCTAACACTTCAATCATACAAACATTTCATATACTCAAATAACCCATGGTATAAATGAGGCAAAACACAACATTAATGGCATAATAAATGCTCTCCAATAAATGTTCATAAATGAGCAAATAGAGAATCTCACCACATAAGTTTGGAAACTTCAATCAATTGTTCCTAAGAACTAGAATTAGCTACTAGAGTTCATACTAATTAATGCTAACAAACCAAACATAAAACAAGAGAAATCAAAGATGAAAATGATGGAAAACTAGGGTTAGAATAGTACCAAGTTCAGGTGAAGAAGAAGTTATGAATGAGAGGAAAGATAATGCTATTTATAGTACAAAAAGGATAAGGTTAGGTTCTGGCCACCCATGCATCGCGACGGGTGCCAAAACTTACCCTTGTTTTCTTTTCTTCTTCTTGTAGCAAGCACTCTTCTTCTCAATAATCCCTCTCATTCTTCAAGTCTTCAAATCTTTAAAGCAAGTCTTCAAAGTCTTCAAAAGATGATCTTCAATGGCCTCTGATCTTCAAGTCTTCAAATCTTTAAAGCAAGTCTCCAAAGTCTTTGAAAGGTGATCTTCAATGGCCTCCGGTCTTCAAGCCTCCATGTTCTTTCTTTGTCATGCAAAATCCACTTGGAAGAGGTAAAAGAGCGTAAAGTCGCTCTTACCTCTCCTACGAGAATTTCAAGGCAAAACACTAGCTCTTGATAATAAAAGAGCACAAAAGTGATCCCAAAAAGTACTAAATTATACACCTAAAATGGACACATCAGCCGCTAAAGTATTGATTGGGTCGAGCTGAAACATTAGGCCCATTATGGGCAATATACGGCCTCGGCCTCTATTTTCCATTATTTTTGGCGTCAACAAGGTCATCTGTAATATCAAAGGTCTTCAAAAAACAACAGCATTTAACCTGTGGTTTATAAGCTGCTCACCCCAACCTCGCCTCATTCTCAACGTCGAACTCGCAAGAACATATTCTCCCCAGTAAAAAAAATGCTTGGAAACCGTCAGAATCCACCATATACCCACCGATATTGACATATAAATTGTCAAGAAATAGCCCACTTAGTCCTATTTCACGAAATTGTAGCCACATTAAGTTCAACAATCACCACCAATCAAACCCTAGCAAAGGTAACAATTTGTTTTAGACATTTGTTGGCTTTTTTTAACACTTTTTTATGGTTAAAGTGTTCGGAATGTCTTATGTGTAATTCAATGCCAAATGATTCAAAGTTGTTTTGGGTGTCTTTTATTTGATTAGGAACTGGTCAATCTCTTTTACTAGTTGTGCAAATCTCAGTTCATATATGTGTCCATGCCTTGCATGTAGAGTTTGGTTGGTTTCATTTATGTTTTAGAACACTCATGATGCTCGATTCCATGTTTGTGTTTTTCAGTTCTGTACAAGTATTACATAGATCACCTTGGTTGATGGTGTGTGCAATTTTACACATTCATACCTATGAATGTGCAAGTTCACATATTACCTATCAGTCATTGTGAAGTGCCTGCGATGTATGTTCGAACTCGGTATGAAATTTAATTCTGCTGCACTTTCTACACTTATTTACTGAAATTTCAAAATTCTTTAGATCAGCAGATGTGTCTGGTGAAGCAAACAGTGAAACGGGGAAAGGGCGAGAGCAGTGAAGCCAGTTCATCCCACCTCAAAAAGGCTAGGACTATGGAAACCCCTCCATCGCCAATGTTTGAAAAAAAATTCTTCTTCAAAGAGGAGAACAAGAAGCGTTTCAAAACATTGTTGGAAATGAGGCTGAAAGAGGCTAGGGTCATGCAGGCAGAGGATGTGGAAAGGCTCCACTTGGATGTTTTCTTGGATGCATTCAAATCATCGGGAATGGTGGGGTTGATTTGTCTCGACAAGCCAGCCTCTGAAACAAAAGTGAGGGATTTATACGCCAACTTCACTCGTCATACCACCAAGAACTATTCCACAAAGGTGAATGGGATCGAAGTGATCATAACATCGGCAGTGATCAATGAGGCAATTAGAGCTACATTTGGAGAAGATGATCAAGAGAAGCAAGTAGTGCCAATGCAAATCTACTATAGGGATGCTTATCCTCCTAGGCCATAAGAGGATGATACGACAGAAGCCCTCAACCCCAACCTTATGGTGCAAAAATACTTCAAGAAGAATGTGGCTGGCGGGACACTAAGGCCCAGGCAAGTGAAGATTGATGTGCACGATGTGGTGGAAAAGATGATTTACAATATGATTGTACAAGCGTTGATCCCTGGTGGACATCCCTCCGAGTGCACTATCAACGGGATAGTATTGTTTTATCACATTGTGGAGAAGAAAACAACCAACCCTGAATTTATCAGCATCAATGAGATTCACACAGTCTCCCTCGCTCGAAAGAGCCTAACTCTCCCCTACGGCAAAGTGATCACTTCCTTGTTGGAGAAGCAAGGTGTTAGGATCAAATCAAAAGTGAAGATTCAGCCAAAGTATTGTATTAAGAATTACTTCAAGAAGAATCACTAGTAATGGGTGGGGGCACGAGGGTTTTATGCTAATTCCCAAAGGAAGCTTCTCCAAAGCCCGGCCTTGACTGTACTCCATCAGTATCTGCACCCGCGCAAAGCCTAACCAACACTTCTATCACAACCTCGGGTATGATTCTAATTTTATTCCCAGTTATTTGTAATGAAATTATGATCTAGATATTAAATTAATAATTTATTTTCCAATGAATATGCCTTAAAGAAATGCATGGGTTATGCTTGTAAAGGATATAGCCGAGGTTAAGGAGTCGAATCAGGTAATGATGCACCTCATCCAGAAGTTGGTCACCAACATGATAGAGGTGACGGCGATACTGGCTGGTGTAATAAATGCACCACATGAGGAGAGGGGTGGAGATGAGATGGAGAACGATAGCACTGAGACAAAGGGGGATGACGTCGGGCAGGCTACGCATGATGATAAGGCAATGAAGCAGAAAGGTAAGAAGATTTTGGAGGGTAATGGTGATGAAACCACATCCAGTGGTAGCGAGGACAATAGCTCAAGAGATGAGTTTGATCATTCAAAACCGTAGTCGGACTATAGGAATAGCTCGTCCAAAGAAGATGTTAATGTTCCTCTTTCTCCATAAAATAATTATGATGAACTGTTTCGTTGGATTTGTAATGTTTGTGGATTATGTTAGATTATGTTGGATTTGAACTGTTTTGTTGCATTTCATAAAGTTTCTACGTTTGAAGTAAATGTTTGTTTTATGTGGCAATTTGGCTTCCATGCGTAAGTGGTTCTTCTTCATCACTTTTAATGGTTTTATTGATTTCGTGTTATATGGTTTGGATTGGATTTGTGTATATGTTGTTGGTTGTTTTGAACTTGGAATGGTTCCTGTAGTTCAATCATTCCTTGTTGTTGTTTAATTGGATTACCAGTGATATTTTAAGAGCTCAGATGCACCCGTGTGACATTGCACTATAATTGCACATATCTGTATTAAACAAGACGATGGGATACCGACAAGTAGGAGACTTGGCATATAACAATTAAACTAAGCTATTTTAAGCACTGATTCAGACCGGTGAGTAGGTACGAGGTCGACATGACAAATTGTCTCTAAATTTAGTAATCACCGATAAGTAGTGTGAAATCACATGTAACAATTAAATTAAGAAACTTTAAGCACAAATTCAAATCGATAAATAAGTACGAGATCGACATGAAAAATTGTCTCTAAAATTAGTAATCACCGATAAGTAGTGCAAATTTGCATACCAATGTTCACAGTCATTATATGGCAATTACCACTTCACTTCCTTGGTATCGCATTGACCGAATTGTAAATCGACTAGAATGTGATGTCAAACATAAGCTACCTGGGATAAAATTGGATAGGCAATTGATTTTATCAGTTACATTGAAACATGAACAAGCACATAAACGGCCATGTAGGTTATCTAAAATGATGTGGGAACACAAACTATGTATTCTTCTTTCATTTCCTTGATTTGGTGTGTCTTTCAATTTAGACGTCTTCTTCATGGTCTCTTCTTAAGGATAGCTCCACCCCATATGTTTAGTCCTTCTCAATGTTGGTTGTGCTTGAGGAACTGTGTGGACTCATTTCAGATAGCGGAGATGGACAAGAATCTCCCACATATGGACTTTTCCCATGAATGAACACTGATTTTCTAGAATCACTGGGATCTGTAATATAAAACACCCGCATATCCTGTGAAGCAAGAATGTAAGGATCGCCATTAGAACGTGTCCTGCTCGAATAGATGAGTGTAAAGCCTAGGTAATCTACCGATACACCACCATGACTATCAACCCACTTACATTTGAAAAGTGGTACCCCAAAACTTTTGTAGACCAGTTTCCATATTTCCTCAATCACAGCATAATAAGACATGTTCCCATACACAGAATTCTTATCTTTCACGCTGCTTACATGTAAAGCTTCCGCAACTACACTGACACCGCTATTTTTATGTAGGGGTGTGTGTGTCCCACTCTAGGGTTGAGAAGGTTAACCCATAGATGTCATAGCCCGTGAATGAAATCGCAGTTGCAGAGGGCATGGAAGCTAAGCAATTCAAGGTGCCACTTTGACTGTCTTCGACCACTGTAACATGTAACCAATAAATGAAAGTGTGAATGTGTTCACAAAGTACTTTCTTCTCCGACTAACCAAGGTGCTGCTCCTTGATAGTGGTCATGTGCATATCCACATACGAGCGAACCACATCTGAGTTTCACAAGACATATAAATGTGCCTTCATCAACTCATCGGGGGTTAATGACCTAGTAGTTCCTTTTCGCAAACCTTTATGACCCACTATATCTGCATGCTGAAATTTTGGTACACTAACCGAATCCTCAACCTTCATGAATTCAGTATACTATTCTACATCCTTCTCGGTCACATACCGCTGCACAATACTAGCATCTGGGTGATATTGATTTTTTAAATAACTCTTGAATATCTTCATATACCTCTCAAAGGGATACATCCATTAAAGATAAAGAGGACCACATATCAATATCTCCCATACAACGTGGACCAACAAGTGCACCATGATGTCAAAGAAAGAATGAGAGAAATACATCTCTAACTCGCACAACACGATTACTATTTCCTCTTGAAGTTTTGCCAATTTCTAATGCCTAATCTTCTTACAACAAATTGCCTTAAAGAAGCGACACAACCGGGTAATGCACTTTTTTACATGAGTTGGCAAGATGGATCTAATCGCAACAAGTAGAAATTCTTGAATCAAACAATGTGAATCGTGTGATTTCATATTTCCCAATCTCAAACCCTCATCAGATACTAGATTGCTAACCCTCGAACAGTATTCCATTGGAACGACCATGCCTCTCGGGCTGGAATATAACAACTCATTCTCAAGCTTTGAAAGCGTGTAACAAGCAATGGGCAAGTAAGTCTTCGATCCCAGGGCCTCATGGGCCGATTCTGGTCTAATTCCCATTTCAACCATGTATTTCCTAGACTTCAAACCATTATTTGTCTTACTGAGGATATTCAACAAAGTACCAACCAAACTATCACATACATCTTTTCAATATGCATCACGTCCAAACAGTGTCGGATGTCTAGACTCTCCCAATACGGTAGTTCAAAAAAATGGAACGCTTCTTCCAACTACCATTATCCTTAGGTTTCCTCTTCCTCTTTCCAAAGTCATTTTGAAAATTACGCAACAGGTTCAAGATAGACACACCTGTTATAACGAGAAGAGGGGGTTCCAACTCTCCCTTCCCATCAAACTCAACCCTAAGTTTTCTCTATGGATGATTTGTTAGAAGCCATCTCCGATGGCCAAGATTACCATCTGACTTCCATGCCTCAACTGATAATAATCCGTTCCATCCAAACAAATAGGGCATGCTTTGTGACCTTTAACTAAATATCCAGACAAGTTTCCATATGAGGGGAAGTCATTAACAGTGAAAAAAACATGGCTCGAAATTCAAAATCCTCTTCCCAAAAGCCATCGTACATTGTTATTCTGGGATCCCACAACTTTTTCAGATCATTCACCAAGGGGGATAAATACACATCGATATCATTCCCCGGTTGCTTAGGACTGGAGATCATTAGGGAAAACATGATGTACTTCCTTTTCATGCACAACCATGGGGGCAAGTTGTAAATCATCACCTCATGGCCATGAACTATGAATGTTGGTCATATTACCAAATGGGTTTATTCCTTCCGTGCACAAACCAATCCTCAAGTTACGTGGCTCATCCCCAAATTTGGGAAATGTCGCATCTATCTTCTTCCACTGATCACCATCGATCGGATGACTAGTGACATTAGGATCAACCATAGTCCAATATATATGCCAAGTCATATTCTCTACATCCTCGGCATTGTCAAACAATCTTCTCAATTGAGGAATAATAGGTAGATACCAAACAGCCTTGAAGGGAACCTTCTTCGTCCACCGATTACCAATATCTCCATCAACAACCACCTTCTTCAATTAGAACCTTGGAGCATTGCATTTTGGGCAATCCACCACATATAAGTGATCACCCATATACAAGATACAATTGTTCCAACAAGCATGTATCTTTTCATAATCCATGCCCATCGGACATAGTACCTTCTTTGCCTCATATACCACTTCCAGTATTCTATTCCCATTTGGAAGAATTTCTTTCAGCACTTTCAACAAACCAGAGGACCCAACATTACTATAGGAATACTTGGCCTTCGCATACATCAACTGCAACGTAGCCTTTAATATAGTCATTTCTTCAGGGCATCCATCATATAGAAGTGTTTCATTATGTTCTTGCAATTCCAAAAGTTTTTTAGGATTACCACTATAGTTCTTCACAATCTCCTCAACCATCTCATCCATCCTATCATCCATCTCGGCCCCTACTTCATCTACGGTATGATAATCAGCGTTCTCCCCATGCCAAAACCAAAATTTTTATATGTGATCATAACCATATATAAATAAATTATCCTTCAAACCAATTGCATCTTCATGAATAGCAGTGTTCTGACACTTCTTGCAAGAACAATACACATACGACAAATTCTCCTTCAAAGCATTCACAAATGCATATTTAATGAAGTGAGCTACAAAAGATTGATACTCCATACTCGTTCGATCTTCATTAAAACAATGAATTTTATCCATAGACATTCCTACATATTACAACAATAAGTACACAACATTGTTCAACATCATAGATATTAGCAACAAATTAATAAGAAGACTAACACTAATTCAATTCATGGATTCCTTAAACATACACACACACACACCTCTATATATATATACATATATGCAATGCATACATTCAACCGACCCATAGTTACACACATCATACCAATTGACCTATTTAACCTAGAACCAAATTTGATGATGAGAATACAAATTGAGGAATGGAATACTTACTTCTTAAGTGTGGAGTTAATTAAATGACAACCACAACCATATAGCCCTCCTTCAACAATGAGGAATTGAATTTTGTAGAAATGGGGAAGAAAATTTGAGAAATTTTGATTGTAAATAGTTAAAGGACCAAAGTTATACTAACCAAATCCCAAAAACTGCGACGTCACATTTTCTAATCATTTAAGAATCGGTCAAACCGATTTATAGTGCAATGTCGGTATTCGCATATAATGACTACAACTGAATGACAAACACATGCTGCCGACTTCGCACCAATATCAGACAATCTGTTTATTCCATTTTTGCATGACATTTACCTCGGCTACCTTACAACCGAGGTGAAAAACCTGTTATTTACCTAATGTTTTTTATAATCAATGTAATTAATATTTTTTACCTCAATTTTTGGGCTAAGGCAAAAAACTGAGGTAAAAATTCCGAAGTAATAGGTGTTTTTTCTTGTAGGGTGGTGTCCCCCACTATCCACACGACATATACGGGCATCCAATGGGTAAGATTACAGCATACTCTTTCTTCAAATTCCCTCGGGACAGTGTGGGTCCTACTTTGGAATCTAGAGTCGCAGCGTGGGAGGTGGGTGTACAAAGTCTGCTGAAGGAATCACAATATCAAAGGTCTTGGTGTAATCACATGGGAAAGGTATTTCAGTACCAGTTCCCGGACGCAATGAAAGCAGTTGAGCCTTTTTCCTACATATCCAGGCTTGCGCGTTGGGGACAACGACATTAGTACGAGCTCAGAAGAGGCGTAAATGTTGGATGACGAGCTATTTGCTAGATATTATTCGCGAAGTATGATTATATTTTGGAACAATCATTTTTTTAGGGATTATATTTTGGATTACAGCTCGAAACAATTCTATGTTATTTTGTTGACGAAATATTGTTATTTTCCACTTCTTTGAGGATTATTGTGCTTTTACATTATTCGTATGTTATTAAAGAAATATGATTTTTCATTAATATTTATACACCTTTTTGCACATATTAATCTAGGAATGTACTACTGCTCTGAAATTTCGACATTAAAAAATAATATTATTTGTAATTCATATATTTAGGAATAAAAAACAAGAATCAAGTGTTTTGAATCAATGCTCAAGTTGAAACTTAGTTTTGGGCAACACTACAATTTATGTAAATGTAACACTTGTTATCTATGATCCGTTTTGAGGATGTTCCAATCACCCAATGAAGTCGTACTCGCTTAGTTATGATCATGCAATACTCAATTACCATATTGAATTGCCAATTTGTGTTTCGAAAATTCCAAGATTCTTGGAGGGACCTAAGTGCAAAAGGCAAAAGCTTCACTAGGACATCCAAATTCGATTCCGCTCGGATGTAATCCTAAATTCTTGGAACCATATGTGAATTCGTAGAATGATAAAAAAATCAATTTTTGGTGTGAATAAATAACATAGAAAATATCTTGTTTCAACTTCCTAACTTCAAGTCATCTATAGTAAGATACTCTAGCACATGCACTAGCCCTTTACCAAATTCTAATAAAACTATACATTTCCGCTGCCGCCTCCCCCTAAAAAACCAACCATATCCACCTTCTTCCTCTCCATTACCGCTGACACCTCCTAAACAACCAACTGTCATCGCCGCCACCTCCTAAACATCCAACTTTCACTGCCACCACCTCGCCCCTCCTCCCTACACAACCGCCTTCTTCCTCCTCACACATCATGTTTTTATGATGTTGGTTTTTTTGTGGCTATTTTTTTTTCTAGGTCATTTTTATTTATCTGTCATTGTATTATTTTCTCTTTTTTTACTACTATTTCAAATTTTCTGCATTTTCTGATCTAAACATTTAGTTTCATATAACGAACGAAGTTATCGTCAACTTGATTGTGAGATTTTAAACTCTTGTTCAAAATTCCAAGATTATTTTTATTTATATCTTGTTCTGGAATGCATTGGATTGTATTAATTTATCTAGCCTAATTATCTGGGTTAATTGATATTATAGTTTATGTGTTTTACAAACTAATATGTTGAAGTAACAATTAATTCATAACTCCATGAGTGTATCTTTATGACGTTTGTCTACTGTGTGACATTTTCTGCATTATGTATAACTGTTCTGTAAACTGTAGGTTTTTCTGTAACTAATGTGATATACTTTATTGTGGGATGTTGTTGTGTATGTGTTTCAGTTATAAATGTTGTCGAACAACTACATTATTTTGAATGAATGACGAATTAGATTAAGGTTTAAAGGTCTTTTTCCGTATTTTGATAATTTGTAGTTGATGTTTAAACTGTTGAGATATTGCAGTCTTCCAGGGTCACCGAAGCAAGGAGTGTTTCACATTGTATGTTTATACACTCTTTGCTTCCGTGGCCTTACAAAACTGCTTCGTTTCGACGTTTTAAATGTCGAAATATGCATTAGGTAAATGGCACTGTATAGGTTACCTTTGATTCATGTATTTCCCTCTAACTATGTAATGTTTCTTCCATTATGAAAAGTGTTGTAACATATGTACAACTCCGTAATTGAAATTGTGGAGAATTTTAGGTGTTTTGATGATTTCTAGTTGATGTTTAAACTGTTGAGATATTGCAATCTACCGGGGCCACCAAAATTTGAAGTATTTGACATGGTTTGTTTAAACGCTTCTTGCTTTCATGGCCCTGCAAAACTACCTTGTTTCGACATTTTAAATGTTAAAATACACATTATTTAAAGGGCACTGCATAGGTTGCCTTCAATTCATGTATTGCCCTCTAACTGTGTCATTCTTCTTCCACTACGAAAAGTGTTGTAACATTTGTACAACTTCGTAATTGAAATTATGGAGATATTGCAGTCTATCGGGGCCACTAAAACTCCGAGTGTTTGACATGGTTTGTTAAAACACTCCTTGCTTCCGTGGCCGCGAGAAACTGCTAAGTTTAAACATTTTAAATTACTAAGCATTAGTTAAACGGCACTGCATATGGTGGCCTTCGATTCATGTATTGCTCTCTAACTATGTAGTGTTTATTCCATTAAGGAAAGTGATGTAACATTTTGTACAACTCTGAAATTTAAACTATGGAGAATTTTTAGTGTATGAGCACCGAGGAATTTGGTGTGTCTACTTGTTTAAACAATAGGTACACGCACCAAAAGGTTTGGTACTTAAATGCTGCAACATTTCGACATTTTTAGTCTTTTTCAAGTTCATGTTTAAACTGTGGGGATGTTACAGTCTACGGGCCACCGGAGCAAGGAGTGTTTGACATGGTTTGTTCAAACACTCATTGCTTCGATGACCCCGAGAAACTACTTCATTTTGACATTTTAAAGTAATAAGAATTAGTTAAATGACACTACATGGGTTGCCTTCGATTAATGTATTGCCCTCTAACATTGTTAAAGCATAGTTATACACATGCTTAACTGCTGCTTCATTTAGACATTTTAAATGGTTTTATGTTGTAATTGTTATTGTGAACAAGCTTAACGGAGGAAGAATTAGTTTAAGGGCACTGCATTGGTTGTTTTCTATTCATGTAGTGCCCTCTAACTAAGTAATGTTTCTTCCATTATGAAAAGGTGCTACAACTTTTATAGAACTCCACAATTTCAGTTGTGGAAATTCTATAGTGTATGAGCACCAAGGAGACATGGTGTGCTCATCGTTAACTGTGTTTAACATTAAACTGTGTTGATGTTAAATACATTTTTAAAACATATGTATACACACCATGCCTCCTTCAGGGTGCTCAACTGATGCATTATTTCGACATTTAAAATTGTTTTCTTCAACAACAATTAATTATTTTGTTCAGGATAGATATTTCCCCCGGCAAGAGAAGCGTACAATGGCAAGGATAATAAACGTCTCGGACACAAAGTGTGAGGCTTGGGTGAATGTGTATCTTCCTAACAAACCAAGACTTCAGTGGATCTAGTGTATTTTCAACATGTATATTATTGGGACAAATTTTGACCTTTTGTGTTACATTATATCTTGTTAATGGATTACTTTTTTCCCACTATAGATTCTTACACTTTGAGTATGTTCTTGCTTAAAATCAATTTAATTTTACAAGGGTTTCAATTCCGAGAGGGCCGGGTATAATTTAAAAAGGATATTGCAAATTATTTTAAAAACATATACACCAATTTTACAAATATAATGACCGGTGCTTAGACATCCATCTCCACAGCAATAGCACAGGTAAATAAAAAATAAATCGGTGGTATTTATTTTATTCTGTCAGATTAATGGCAACGGTTTATGTTACTAACCGATGTTGTGAAAGAACCTTTGAACATTAATGATGACTCATCATTTAGCACCGGTATATCAAAAATTGATGATGTAATATCAAATTTTAATCTATAATTTTGATGACCGGTGCCATAGTAACTACGTTTCACCACCACCCTACTTAAACACCGATCAGAAGGAGGTAAGAACGACCAGTGTTATAGTACCCACCGACAGTTGCCAAAGGGGGTGCTCCTAAGAGAAAGTCTCAGGAAAGGCGGCCTGTCCATAAGCTTATGGACAGGCCATGGACTTGATTGCAAAATGGGGTATATTTTGTAATTATCAAAAAAAAAGAGTATTTCATACAATATTCGCCAAACACGTCACCACCCCCACAAACATTCACACACCCCACATTTTTCTATGGGTGAACTTCATCTATCCGTCTCCGGCGATGGCGTAAAAGCTCCTCCGTCAAAATGCTTTCAGATCAAAATGCTAGAATTGAAACCAATCGTCAGTAGGAAACCTCACCCATCAACTTCGGAGGGAAATAAAAAACACAGGCCTCAAAATCTACTCTTGAGGTAAAATTTGTAAATCTTGAAGGTTCATTTGAAGAACATTCTCCAATTCTGAAAAATCCTAACGATTTTCATCAAGATAAGCGTGAACAAAAACCTGGACATAGATACTGATTCTTGGCTTTGTGATTCTGTAAACAAGGAAACTTGTGATTTCAGTCATTAATCAGTATTCATTAGTCTGTGTTCTAAGCCTTTTGAATGGTAACCACAAGAAGAACATAATAAATTCCCATCGATCGATTCATCATCTCCGATTCTGCTATTTCTTGCCTTTATAGTCACCGTTCTTAGCTGCTTCTTCTCGAATCTGTTGGCGAGGTCCAGAGGCAGCAGTGAAGCGGTGGAGAACAGTGGAGTGGGGGAAATGGTGGAGAAAGTGGGCGTGGTGGTGCCGTCGGAGAAGCAGACCGGGGCGTCGATGATGGGGCAGCTAATGCCGGAGGTCAGGACTCACACCTTGTGCTACGTGGATTACCCCCGCCTTTGCTGGCTTTCGATGACAAACTCACTGATTGGAAAGCTGCCTATGATGACAATGCTTGAATTCGTCAATTTTAAATTTTGGTTAGGAATTGTGGTACTTGGTGTTCGTGTTTGTGGCTTGAATTAGATTGTGGATTTGGTTGGTATTGTCGATTTTCCTGTATGTTTTACTAAGTTGAAATGTGGTAGCTCTTTTATTGTTAATGGCATAACAATGGAGTTGATCTGGTTGTTTGCTGAAGTGTACGCTTATTTTAAACCCATTGCTCCAATACTCGTTATTTAAAGTGTATGCTTTATGAAATTACGAGGTGCATTAGTTTGCTGATATGTTGCAGTTGTTATTATCCAACGTGCACCTGTTAGTTATAAATGACTTTTTTCTTCTTTTTTTATGATCGTTCGTTTTGAATCATGAGTTGCATCTGTTTAATTATATGTTACATCTGTTAATATTTAATGTGTACTTGTTCCCCTCTCCATATTTACTCATACAAAAAGGAGGCCGCCATTATTTATCAGCAGCGGCGGAGCGAAGAGCGAGCGGAGATCTCCAACGGCGGCGGTTCTGCTATTTCACCCTTAAGCTTGTGAAAATGGTGAGGATTTCGGTTCTGAATGACGCGCTCAAGAGCATGTACAATGCTGAGAAGAGAGGCAAGAGACAGGTTATGATTAGGCCTTCTTCCAAAGTCATCATCAAATTCCTCAATGTCATGCAGAAGCATGGATATATTGGAGAATTTGAGTTCGTTAATGACCACAGATCTGGAAAGATTGTTGTTGAACTGAACGGGAGGCTCAACAAATGTGGGGTTATCAGCCCTCGTTTTGATGTTGGCGTCAGTGGTGTCGAGCCATGGACTGCCAGACTGCTCCCTTCTAGACAGTTTGGTTACATTGTGTTGACAACTTCAGCGGGAATCATGGATCACGAGGAGGCTCGCAGAAAGGGTGTTGGCGGTAAAGTGCTCGGCTTCTTCTACTAAAGACGAGATCTTTTTGGCTGGCTAATTGGGAACGTCCGTGCTCTGTGCTTTTCAATTCTGTTTCAGTTGCCAATAGGAAGTTTTGCGGCTATGTTGTCTAGGGAATGGTTACTATGTTCTTGTACTGGTTTACTGTCTTAAATTTTCCAGTGAATTGGTTTCAGTTGGATCTTAATTATGGATTGTTATGATTTGTCAATCAACTATGTGTTCCATAGACACTATCTAGAAAGTGTAATCTGGTGCCAAACATAAAGCTTATGGCAAGCCCTTAGTTTCTTATGTCTCTAGTGCCTTTTTGATAAAAAAAAAAGTGTACTTGTTAGTTGTATTGTCTATGACCTTTTGTTCTCATTTGTTGTTAGTTGTACGTATTGAATAATGAGTTGCATATGTTTACTTATATGTTGCACCTGTTAGTATCTCGTGTGTAGTTGTGTTCTGTATGATTTTTTATTTTATTTTAAATGTTGTTGGTTGTTCATTTTGAATTAGGAAATGCATCTACTTACTTATATATTGCATCTGTTAGAATCCAGTATGTACTTGTTAGTTTTATTACGAGGTGCATTAGTTTGTTTATATGTTGCAGCTGTTATTATTCAACGTGTATCTGTTAGTTGTACTATGAATGACATTTTTCTTCTTCTTTGTTTACTGATCGTTCATTTTGAATTGCATGCTACATTTGTTTACTTATATGTTGCATCTGTTAGTATTTAATGTGTACTTGTTAGTTATACTGTTTATGACATTTTATTTTCATTTGTTGTTAGTTGTTTGTATTGAATAATGAGTTGCACATGTTTAATTATATGTTTCACTGTTAGTATCTCGTGTGTACTTGTTAGTTGTGTTATGTATAACTTTAAAAAAAATGTTGTTGGTTGTTCATTTTGAATTAGGAACTGCATCTGTTTACTTATATATTGCATCTATTAGAATCCAGTATGTACTTGTTAGTTATGTATAGGTGCACTAGTTTGATTATATGTTGGAACTGTTTTTATTGAACGTGTACATGTTAGTTGTACTATGAATGGCATTTTTTTTCTTTGTTTTGTAGATCGTTGTTCAACACCAAAGCCTTTATGATGGATCATTTATTGTCCGCGCTTAGAGAAGGCAAGGCAGGGGAAAGAGCATGTCAGCGCTTTGGACCCCAGGAGCCGAGCTGTTGGTGGGACTGAGTCAGAAACCCTTGTTACTGATCTCACTGCCGTAGGTGAAGGCAGAGGTATTGTTCTGTCTTTGAAGTTGGATAGGTTGTCAGATTTTGTCACTGGACAAACTGTGGTTGATCCCAAGGGATATTTGACAGATTTGAAGAGCATGAAGATTAATAATGATGCTGATATTGCTGAGGCTAGGTAGTTGTTGAGTTCTATGATAAGTTCAAACCCAAAGCATCCTCCTGGTTGGATTGCAGCTACTAGGCTAGAGTTGAGGTCTGCAACTGCCTTGAGAATGGAGTTGGCTTTTGAGAGGCAATGAGGGAAGCTAACACCAATAATATTGTTGTTGTTACCATTACCATTTGTACCAATTGTACCATTACCGCTCTTTTGGTGGAAGTGGATATCTTCGAGTAGCAATGCAATGTAGGATGATGAAGTATTCGTCATACAAACTTTAGAAGTATCAATCTGATTATAAATTGTATTTGTTTAGTGAAATTATGTATATGTTAATTTAAATGATGTTATGATATGCATTTGTTTAATTATTTGTTGCATTCGTTAGTACTCAGTATGCAATAATTAGTTGTATATGATTTTTTTTATTTTTTTGTTGATTATTCATTTCGAATGAAAAACTGTATTCTTTTACTTAAAATATTGCATTCGTTAGCATTATGTATGTACTAGTTAGTTGTATGCGACTTTTTATTTTCATTTGTTGTTGATTGTTCATTTGTATTAGGAACTGTGTTTGTTTAGTTAAATGTTGAATTCGTTAGTATTCAGTTGGCACTAGTTAGTTGTATATTCCCATTTATTTTTAGTTGTTGATTGTTCATTTTGAATAAGGAATTGCATTTGTTTAGTTATATACTGCATTTTGTTAGTATTCAGTGTACTTGTTAGTTGTACCTTGTAGTCAGTGTATAGTTTTAGACTAACATATGCATGATTTAATAAAACATAAACGATTCATAACTTAACTTATACACGATTTCTTGAAAAAAAATTTAAATTCATATTTAGAGCTCATGGGAATGTTTTAACACAAACGATACAATTTGTAAGGTAACATGTGCATAATATATACAAAAAAACTTTAGCAGCATTTATTTTGCTTTTTGAATATTTGCCACATTTTTTTACATGTTCATATCAGCAGATTTCATAACCTGATGAATCTTCGGCATCAAATAGTTTGAAGAATCATGTCAATATCCTATTCTGACTATAGTTTTAATAGTTTGCCTTTTGTATGAATCGTGTATCAATAGTCAAATGTACTGGATTTGCATACATTTGAGGCCATGGAGATCACATAGGCACCTAGGGAATCGCCCCCTAACTCAACTTCTACTCTGAATGTGTCCAGTACTTTTTTCACTTCAGGAGCAACCTTCGCAAAAGAGAACAAACGATACTCAAATCATAAGATAAAAAGAAGCCATCATAGATTCACAATGCTATGACATCATGTCATACCATTTAACAGAAATGATATTTACCTCAATAGATGAAAGGACTAATGGCCTATTTCCTTTAAGCTCTCGAGCCAGAAACTCTAGCTTTTTAACTTCATCCCAATCCCTACAACATGTACAAATAAAAAGAAGAACTGTATTTCAAACTTTCTAGATGAAAGATTAGAACTGAACTGAAGATTATTGTAATGTTTGAATGAAACCTTTGATCTAAAAGGCTAAAGCAGTGAGTAGGAAAAAAGTTTGGATATGCCTATCAGAAACAACTTGAGAAGACAGAGAGCTGTCAGATCTACAGATGTAAGACAATGGTTTTGTCATATAGGAAATTTTGCTTATTTCTACTTAATGCAATGCTCCATAATGCAGTTCCCGAACATATATGACAACCCAATGGACAGCACTTATTATTTTACATATAACAAATTTAGCCTCTCAATGTGCACCTTGTGTTTCATCATATGATATCTTACCCCACTCCACTCCTAAGAAACATTATCCGCATGTGTTTACCACCATGTAAGGATCTAATATCGGAAACAAATTCCAGCATGCATACCTTAATGGCCACCTGTTGACCTTTATTTGCATAATAAACTTGTTTGTGGTTGCTCGCAATCGATGCAATCCGACCTATATCTGAAACAAAACGGTGCACCACTAGGATTTCTTTATGGAAATTTCCTTCACTAAGAATCTGAGATATCATATTGGCATGGAAAATTCCAGGTTCCTTCTTGGAGGTAATAATATAAAATCACATTATCTTATACCACTTGTCTTTAGGGAACCAGTTGAAAAACTCTGCTTTCAGCCAATTTTTTTTGCTGACATCTTACAAACATGTGATCACAGGCACACATGTGATCATTTGAAACTCAATCTGGCAAAGTGGGCATAGATTTGTGATTGAAGCCCAGTTGTCAATGCATGTAAAACAGAACCTGAAATGCAAATGACAAACTCAGGCCATTGTGCAAATTCAATGTAAACAAGTACGTACGAAATGCTAGTACAAATGTCTCATTTCGCTATAAAGTCCAGGACAAAACATCCACAAAGAACCATACCAATATTGGTAGCAATCGAGTACTCCTCTGTCAAAGACGACATCCATACATATACCACACCTTATGCCCGCAAAATCAATATACTCCTGCACATAAAGGGAGCGAGAACTCGTTTTCATTAGCACCAGAAGACACAGCACGACTAAACCCCCACCATACTGTAATAAACATTTCCAATGTCTTATCTCCAAGAACAAGAAGCATGAAAACTGGAAAAAAAGTCTGATTCATCCTTTGGTGATCTAATTTTTGGCAATGCAGTTATTGAGAACATCTTTAGTGAATTCATCCGGATTCTTCCAGTCATCAATTAAGCTACAGTATCAGACACGAGCTCAAAATTCAAGTTTCAAAAAATTGAATCTCAGAAACCTAATTGAGGATAAAAAAGGGGAAAAAGCTCACTTCAGAATCTCGACATGGACCTGAATACTGCACTTCTCCCCTAACTTAGATATATTCTTCAGCTCTGACACCAAATTGTTCCTACCAAAAATAAACACTAGTAAATCACACTAATACTAAAAATTCGACGTCGAGATAGTGAAGGAAGGGAATTCTCACAGGCGTTGGAGGAAGGGAAGCTGAGAGGTGACGTTGAATGAAGAGACAATAAGGTAGAGCTGGTGGAGGATCCCCAGGGTTTTCTGAATGGAATTCGTGACATGATTCAGTTTTTGCTAGGATTCATCCGCGGCGGTCGAGGCGGCGGTGGATTTCACCGGTGAGGCATCGTTGGAGCGTGGAGCTAGCATGCCGTTTCCGAGGTGTTTTTTGGAGTGTGGAGAACAGAGAGGTTCTGCGCGTCAAATTTGGGAAAGAAGGAAGAAGGGTTTGGCATGGATTGATTATTACTCATATTTGCAATCAGATCCGCAAATTTTGTTCAATTTTCATTATTTACAAATTGGCCCTTGGCCTGTCCATAAGCTTATGGACAGGCCGTCTGTCTGGGTCTGCTCCTAATAATGTAACAACATACTTTCTTAAATAACAAATCCTTTATCTGATATGTAATCATGGCACTAATTTATTTCTATCTGGACCGAACACACGGCAGTAATATTCGATTGTTTCATTTATGAACGAACATACAGCACCAATATTTATTAATTAAGGTAATATTTCTTTAATTAACTACTACTCCAAATTGGTTGGTAGCAAACGAACCATCAGCCAGTCGTTCAGTTGGCTCCAGTTTTCTAAAAATGTAAGCCAAGTTGTATGTTGGCCTTTTAGTGCATTACAGAGTGTCTCCACTCATAAGATGTATTACTCCCCTTTAAATTGCGCATTTATTTATTTTGGCAAATACTTAAATATAACCGGCTTTCTCTAAATTTATGAAAAGTTGTTTAATTGAAATAATGAAAATATAAAATTTTTTAGTTACAATATTAAAAATTTATTACACAATATGTAGTAGTTATGAGTTTACGACTCAATTGATGCAATTCAAATTTTTTATTTTATTATCTTCTAATTTGCTGTTTAAATCTTGGTATTTCCATATTTTCATTTATTCTAATTTGCACTTTTGGTCTTTCCATAATTTATGAAAAGACATTTTTTCAAAAGATGGACTCTATTTTTTAACACTATTCTTTATTAAAATTTCACTCCATATTTAAATAGATATAAAAAAAATAATATTATCGTATGAGATTTTGTTGAATTCGTCGTCTCAAGTTGTTTTTTTATTCTAACCTTTTTGTTAGAATAAAGTAAGTTTAGATAATATTTTATTTCATGTTAACTAGGCCTAGAGTTATATTTAGACTAGTCTTCTTTTTTTTTTTCCGCAAAACACTCACTAGTGAGCGGGGAAATTGATTAGGGCTCCCACACCCGGAAGAAGAAAATAAACTTACAAGACTTAGAGATCTATCTTTTAAGCTAGACTAAAATCATAGTTAATGCCATCCTCTTGACAGTGATTCCTTCGACAAGCCCTCCACCCCCTGTGTGGAGCTTGCGAAGGCCAGACCATCAAAAGGAAGCAAAAACAGCAAGACCTATACATTTCAAGCCTACACATATGAGAAGTTACAGACTAAACTTGTGTTTCCATCGGAATTGAGGGAATAAGGTCTCTCTGCGGTTAAGGAAAAGAAAGCGCTGTGATGTGAGGAGTTCTTGAAGCTGCGAGGTGTTTCCTTTTCTGATTGCCAATTGAGCCAGATAGTCCGGAGTTTGATTCCCATCTCTATGTATGTGGCTGAAATAAACCTGTCTGAACCTTGTAGTGGCCACCATAATCTTCTTCAGTATCGGCCTAAGTGGCCAGGGACAAGGTTGCCCCTGAATGATTTTTATTGCTGCAAGGGAGTCCGATTGAATGTGCAGATGTTCTGTCATTCCCTCCGCCACTTGAAGTCCCATCCGGATAGCTAGCATCTCAGCTCTGATCACTACAATATAAGAGGAGAAGCAGGCATTATCTGTGGTCATGAAGGATGATACAGCATGTGTGATTCTTTTATTTGCATCTCTGATAACACAACCAATCCCTACTTTGTCACCCTGTATTGCTGCATCACAGTTTACTTTTAACCCTATATCCGGAGGTTCCCACTTAATTAAGTAAAGTCTAGTGATTCTTCTCCGTGTAATGCAAGGCAATAAACCATTACTAGTTAGTTGACAATTCAGATGGCAAATATCTTGTGGATGAACCAAGTATAGCAAAGAACATGAATTTGTAATGCATTTCCAGATTACAGGAGCATGGCTCTTTTTGTTTTCATGTATCCATTTATTTCTAATTTTCCATAGTTCCCAGCAAATTAAACATGGCAATACTGTCATTAGGGAACAGTTTGATGATACTGAATGTTTGAAAGACCAGTAAAAAGCCAATCTCTCCCTAATATTGCTGAAAGATCTATCTGAGATGTGTAAAACTTCATGCATTTTAGTCCATAAAAAATTTGCAGTAGCACAAGAATTAAAGAAATGATCATGAGAGTCAATGCTATCACATTCTGAGCACTTAGATGGTAGATGTAAACCTGTTGTCATCAAGATATCAGCAAATGGAAGTGCACTTAAAATCATTTTCCACATGAAGAAACTGATTTTCTTGGGTATGGTTTTGATCCAAATTCTTTTAAAAAATTGCACTTCTGGCTTTTTTGGTCGTAACACTTGGTATGCAGACTTAATTGTAAATGTACCATGGATATCAGGTTTCCATATCATATAATCCTCATTACCAGTTAGTGGTATGTCCTTTAAAAGATCAGCACTTATATCAGAGCTGAAAAGACAAGCAAGTTTTGGAAGATACTGACCTTTGTTCTTCATGAAATCAGCAACAGTAAGAAATGGAAAATTATCTTGTACCTGATCTTCATCAACCTGATTAATCAAGGGACCCGAGCCAAGCCAATTGGCTATCCAGAAATTAGAATTCCCATTTTCTATGATCACCTGTGAGTTAGCTTCTGCTGTGCCATTAATTTTCCTATACCTAGTCCAAGTTTCTGATTTCCTAGCATTATCAGGTAGAGACCACATAAGTTTTGCCCAAGGAGATTTGCCAAGCTGAAGCTTCCACCAAATCTTAATAGAGTAAGAGTCAATTATGGCTTGTATGTGTCTTATTCCTAGGCCTTTCTCAGCCAATGGGTAAGATAATCTATCCCATGAAATCCAGTGTTTGTTTAATCCATGTTCAGAAGTCCCCCACAAGAAGTTGCTGAAGATTGATCTAAGTTTTTGAACAGTGTATCTTGTGGGAGCAGTAACTGCCCAAGTGTGTTGAGGAATGGATGTCAACACATGATTTATCAATATTATCTTTCCCCCACCTGAAAGCCACTAATTTTTCCAATTACTTATTCTTGTATTTACCATATCAATTAAAGATTTGAAGTGTTTATTAAGTTTTCTGCCTCTATACACTGTAACCCCCAGATAGGAAAAAGGTAATTCCCCTCTTTTCATACCTGTTATTTCCTTGATTTCTTTTTCCTTTTTTCTGCTTAAGTCTCCTGCATAGTAAGTACTTTTTTGAAAATTGATTTTTTGGCCAGTTGCCTTTTGAAAGATGTCCAGGAATTTCATCATGTTTTTAATGGATTTAGTGGTTCCCTTCATGAACACCACTGTGTCATCAGCAAAAGACAGTCGGTTTAAATTATTTGCTACCCCTGGTGTTTTAAACTGTCTAATATTCCCATTTTGGAACTGAATCCTAAGGTTTCTTGTTAAAATTTCAGTTAGTAAGTTAAAGAGAAAGGGTGATAGGGGATCTCCTTGTTTCAACCCTCTAGATGGCTTAAAGAACCCACAGGGGGATCCATTAATTAAAACTGAGAACCAAGTTCAATTAATGTTGTTCATGATAATTTTAACTATATGTCCATGAAACCCCAGTTTTAATAAAAGAGTGTTAATGGTTAACCAGGAAACCCGGTCAAAAGCCTTCATCATATCCAACTTAAGAATTAGATTAAGTGATTCATTTTTTTTATCCAACATTCTGACAGCTTCCTTCATCATTAATATATTTTCTGTTATATCCCTACCACTTAAGAAAGCTGATTGTTCCTCTGAAATCAGTGAGCTCATTAATGGTTTAATCCTTTCCACCATTATCTTTGACATCAGTTTATTAATGAAGTTGGAGAGGCTTATTGGTCTGAATTCACTAAAAGACTTAGGGGTCTTAGTTTTTGGTATTAAAACTATTAAAGTGCTTGCTACTGATTTAGGAATAGGAATCCCTACTTGATATTCTAGCAAAGCATTTAAGACATCCTGGCTGATAGTTTCCCAAAAGGTCCTGTAAAAGCTACCAGGAAATCCATCTGGCCCTAGGGCAGCTTCTGTGGATAGATCAAAAACTCCTGCTTTTGCCTCATCCAAGGTTATAGGCCTTAACAAATTAATATTATCATTTTCAGAAACTGAAGGTTGTATTTGTTGTGTTAGAAATGATAAGCATTGACCTGATGGATCCTCATTTTCATCAGATAGCAGATTTTTAAAAAAACTAACTGCTGCATCACTAATTTGAGTTGGGGAATTTAACCAGTTACCCTCCTGATCTTGAATCTTCATTATTTTTAATCTAGCCTGATTTTCAGTTATGGATTTATGAAAATATTTTGAATTTAGGTCACCATCTTTAAGCCATTTCATCCTAGTCTTTTGTGCTAAGAATAGATTATGTTCAACCAAATGTATTGTTAGTTTTGCCTTTGCCTTGTTTAAGGCAATTCTATCCTGAATGGTGCTAGAAGTGTCGTTTTTTATTTCCAACTCGTCCACTTCTTTTTCTGATTCTTTTAAATTTTCAAATACATTTCCAAAAACCAACTTATTCCATGATTTTATTTCAGCCTTAAGTCTTTTAAGTTTAAGTGAAAAACCTAGGATACCTTGTTCCTGAATAGGCTGACTCCAGCTATCTGATACCAAATCCTTAAATTCAGTTCTGTTTAACCACATTTCCTGAAATCTGAATGGTCTAGGGGAAGTATCATCTGATTCTGATATCTCTAGCAGCATTGGAGAATGATCTGAGGTCGTTCTATTTAATATTTGAACTGTGGAATGGTTAAATAACTGAAGAAAACAGGTGTTTCCCATTATCCTATCTAATCTCTTTGAGGTTGGATTAACAGCTCTATTATTAGTCCATGTTAGTGGATTGCCAACAGTGTTTAAATCCTCAACCTGTATTTCATTAATGAAGGAGACAAAATCTAAAATTGAGTCCAGCTTTGGGGAGCTGGGGCCAGAGTATTCCCCAACTGATCTAATCACATTAAAATCTCCTCCTATCAGTGTTGGGGAAGAATCTATTTTAGGAACTATATCTGCATACACCTTAAGCCTGTCCTCTCTACTGTGTGGAGCATAAACAAAGAATGACTTAAATTTCCTATCACAGTTTTTTACATCTATCTCAACCTGGATGTAGTGATTATGGACCTCTAAAAGATTTATGGCAATTCTATCTGTAAACATAATCCAAATCTTGTTATGTATCATTCCCAAATGATGTCTGAACCTAAACATTTTTTTATACATCTCTAGTTGGTTTAAGTTACCTTTAGGTTCAATTAATACTAGAAGATCAAGTTTATGTATCCTAGACAAGTGCTTTAATCTCACTACTGAGGTTGATACTCCCCTTACATTCCATATCATACTTTTAACTACCATTGGAAACTTTGGACTTTAGGGCTAACCTGGAGCTCCTCTTGAGGAGGGTTACCTGAGAGTGACTTTCCTCAACTGTACTTAATGTTTGCTCCTTCAGATCAATATGCTCCTCTGGATCCTTAAGCTCCTCCAGATCTGTTTGCTCCACAGAATCTGAATGCTCCATCTCTATGGGAGGTTGTACTGGTTCACCTTTTTTCTGACTTTCCTTCTCAGGTTCCCTGGGGGATTCTGGGAAAACGTGCCTTTCTTCCTCCTGAAATTTTATTTTATTCTGACTTTGTGCTAATGAAATGAGTTCAATGTTAGGAGTCCAGGAAAAACGGTCATGTAAGAAGATATCTGAGTTTAATGGAGTTCTATCTCTAGTACATAAAATATCATCAGTAAATGAAGGACTAAGGATACTCTTCTGCAGGGGAGAGGAATGAGCAGTGTTATAGCCTCTGGAATCAAATCCTTCCTCTTCCAAGTCTTTAGTAGTTATGATTTCCAGTATAGCATCAGTGTTTGCCAGATTTGTCCGTTTCTGAAAGGAGCCCTGTGGTATCTGATGTCTTTTTTCAGACAAGTTTTCCTGAGGAGGAGTTGAGTTTGCTACCTTAGGAAGGTTAGGGCTTAGGGGTGTCCCCTGGTTATGCTGATCATCTGAATTGAGCATCTCTAATACTGCAAATCTGTTAACAGTTGTGGGTGCTGTGTCTTGCCCACTTTGGGTTGAGGCCACTGTGTTAGGGGCAACTGAATTAGGGGCAACTGAGTTAGGGACAACTGTGTTAGGGGCAACAGTGATGGGAGTTGTCACTTTCTGCAAGCTTTGGATCAGCTTAGGAATGTATACCCTAGTTGTTTCTTGGTTCTTTCCCTTATTGCTCTTGTATGGGTTCCTGATTTCCTTTGGCAGGGCTACCTCAGGATGTTTAGGATCAGCACCCATAATGTTAGTTCCTGAGCCAGAGGATTCCTTAGAAGTATTCAGCAATTGATTCCTTTTGCAATATGGTTCATTGTGACCTAATTTTAGACATTTTTTACAGTACTGGGGGAAATCTTCATAGGAAATGGCGTAGGATTTGTTATGTGCTATAGAACCTAGCCGTATCTTAGTCGGTCTTGGCTTGGAGACATCCATCTCCACACAAATTCTAATTGTGGAGGGCCTAGTTAGGTTCTTAGTAGGTGCATCAGCAAAAAGAAGCTCTCCTAAGGAATTTCCCAAATCTATTATAGCTTTAGGGTGAAAGAAGTATACCGGGGGGAATTCCACGGTGAGCCATACCGGTGCCAACGCTGATTATTCATCGTAATCGAAGTGTTTTGTCCATTTGATGATGCGCATTATTGCCCCCCCCCCATGGACCAGGTGCGTTTGAGCCAGCAACGATGGTAGTCCTCGTCAATATCGAAAGTTATTCTGACGTGCCTCGAGTCCATCGCTGAAAGCTGCACATCTCCCTTGAAGCCTATCGTCTTGATCTGATTTCGGAGGAAGTCCATAGTGGGGCATCCTCGACTGAACTTTCCGACCAACGCTTTTGAGAATAGAGCAGCTAGGATGTCCACTTCCTCTTCTGGGTATAATACCGCCAATTCACCCTTGAAATTGAAATGGGGGTGGAGATCTGGTGAATCGAGGTGCGATGATGGATGGGATTGTTTCAAAGCTTGGGCGAAAGAAGGTTTCTCCCTACTCCATGGCGCAGATGCCGCCATGGCAGGGCGGAGGACGACGGCGATAAAGCCGTTAGGCGGATAGCTTGGTTTCCGTGAGAGAGTTTTCAGATTCCGAGAGAGAGAAAAAGTTGCCCTAGTCTTCTTTGTACTCTATATATACTCTTCATCATCAATTAGAATCATTATGGGAAATTACTCTATCATGGTATCAGAGCAAACCTGGTTTTAAACCCTCTCTTTCTTTTTCTTTCCCGGCGGCTCCCTCCCCTCCCCCTTGCCGCCGTCGCCTTACTCTCATCCCTTCTCTTTCTTTACATTTTTTTTCTTTTTTCTTTTTTCTTCTCTCATCATGTCTGAAGAGAAATTATCCTATAATACCTTGCTCCACATGATGACTATCAAATTGTCATCATCCAATTATCTGTTGTGGAAGCGTCAAGCTTGCTATGTTCCGAAACCCCTGAAGCTGTATGGATTTCTTGATGGTTCTAAGCCCTACCCGACTATTCCTCCTCTTCCTCCGGCCGACGCCTCTTCCACCACTTACGCTTAGGCTACCAGCGTCACTCCCAATCGCAGCGCCACCACTAAGCCCGATCTCATGGAGACCTACTTGAAGGCCAAGTCTGATTATGATCTCTGGGTTGATGAAGATCAATGTGTGTGTAGTCTTCTTTTTTTCTTCTCTTCTGGAGGCCTACAGGATGCTTGCTCAGACTGATTCTCAGGGTCCAACTCATCGTAGAGACTCCACTCATCTGGCTGAAAGTTTTCAGTCATCTCTGTAGTTAGAGCCTACTGCACGCTCTTCTGATTGGTATATTAACTCCGGCGCCACCAGTCATATAACATCCTCCGCCACTGGCTTAGAGTCTGTCGCTCCATATTCAAGTAATTCTCATGTCTAAGTTGGTAATTATGCTTCTATTCGAATTTCTCATATTGGTGATTCTAAGATATCTGATGATTTATGCATGTATGATGTTTTGGTTATTCCTGATAATATTAAGAATCTGTTGTCTATTAGTAAGCTGACCAGAGATTTAAATGCTTTTGTCACCCTTGATGATCAGAACTTTATCATTTAGAACAAAGTTTCCAAGACATCCATGGGCAAGGGCCACAGTGAGATTGGTCTCTATGTTTTGGATAGAGGCGATTCAGCATTTTTCTCGCATTTACAGCAGAATAAAGGACGGGCATCTTACGAGCTTTGGCATGCTCGCTTGGGTCATGCACTGACGGTAATTATTTCAAGTTTGCAGAAGTCTGGTCTAGTTTCTTTTGCTTCTTTGTTGCCTAAACCTGTTACCTGGGCCCCATGTGTCATGGCGAAAGGTCAACGGTTGGCTTTCGTTGAAAACCATAAACGTGCTACACATGTACTGGATTTGATTCATTGTGACTTATGGGGACCTTCCCCTATTTTGTCGTCAAATGGTTTTTCCTACTATGCTTTATTTTTGGATGATTATTCTCATTTCACTTGGCATTATCCACTTTGTCGCAAGTCATGCTTACTTAAAATTTGAGGCATTTGGGGAGAATTAGTTCTTATCCAAAATTAAGGTTTTTTCAGAGTGATGGTGGTACGGAGTTTCTGAACACTCGTCTACGGGCCCATTTTTCCACTAAGGGCATTCACCATTAGATATCGTGTCCTTACACTCCGGAACATAATAGTTGTGCACGCAAACATAGGCATGTTGCCGAGATGGGTCTTACTATGTTCTTTCATTCGCATCTGCCTATTTCTTACTGGGATGATGCATTTGCCGCAGTTGCATACACGATTAACTGACTACCTACTCCGGTACTGCATGGTTCTTCTCCTTATGGGCTTCTATATGGTCGTCACCCTAGTTATTCAAACTTTCATCCTTTCAGGTGCTGGGCCTTTCCATTTGTTCGACCATACGTGGATCACAAATTATCTCCCCTCAGCATTCCTTGTGTCTTCATTGGCTACAGTTCACAGTACAATGGTTTTTGGTGTCTAGATTCTTCTACAGGCAAAGTCTACATCACTCGTCATGCTCGATTTGATGAGTTATACTTTTCATTTTCTACTTCTTTGACTCCGGGCTCTCTAGCATCCGCTCTTGATATCTCTACTTTTATTGATCTTGATGGTGACTCTGCAGCCCCTGTGCCCATTGCGGCATCGTCTCCTCTCCACCATGCACCATTTGCATGATGGACCCAGAACCGGCTTCTCCATTGCTAATCCTACCTTCTCAGCCGCCGCTCACGGTGTCTCAGCCAGTCTCGGCCGCCCCTTCTCCGGCCTTGTCCATCAGTCGCCACTTGGCCAGCTCAGCCGGATCTTCTCCAGCATCATCCGCTGGTCCAATTCCTCTAGCCTCGCTGCCTCCATCTCGTACTCATTGGATGGCCACTCGGTCAGCCACTGGTGTCATTCAGCGACGAGATTATTTGGATATTATTGCGCATGGTCTTACTACTGCACTTCTTTCTTAGATAGGGCCCACTGATTATCGGCCGGCCCTTCAGGATCCAGCCTGGGTTGCAGCTATGGATGATGAGATGGATGCACTTGGTAGTCAGCACACTTGGGACATGGTGCCTCAGCCTTTGGATACCAACATCATTGGCTTCAAATGGGTCTATTGTCTCAAGTATCGCCTAGATGGTACTCTTGAGCGCCACAAAGCCGGACTTGTGGCACAGGGTTTTTAACAGATTCCAGGCTTTGACTTTGACCATACTTTCAGTCATGTGTTCAAAGCCTCCATTGTTCGGACAGTTCTTGCGATTGCTACCATGCGTTCTTGGCCACTGCATCAGCTAGATGTCAAGAACGCCTTTCTTAATGGTGTTCTGGACACTCCAGTCTATATGAAGCAGCCCGTTGGTTATCGGGATTCTTCTCATCCGGATTTTGTTTGTCGCCTGCGGAAGGCCATTTATGGTCTTAAGCAGACTCCTCGAGCTTGGTTCCAACGTTTAGCAGCTATCATACACAGCTTGGTTTTTAGTGCAGCTCACCTGATACTTCCTTATTTTTCATGTCGAGAGGGTCATCGTTACTGTATCTCCTTGTGTTTGTGGATGACATTATTCTTATAGGGAACGACTCGACTCTTCTTCGTCAGTTCATTTCTCGGACGCACAGAGAGTTTGCGATCAAGGATCTTGGTGCTCTTCATTACTTTATTGGTCATGAAGTTTCTCCTACCTCACCGGGGTTACTTCTTAGCCAAGAAAAGTATGCTCGAGATATTCTGACTCGATCTGGTATGACTGATGTTGCACCAGTTTTTACACCATTTGTTGCCATTTCTTAGCTGCACAGTTCCACTAATCTGCCGTTCCGGGATCCTACCCATTATCACTCTCTTGTTAGGGTGCTTCAGTATCTTACCATCACTCGTCCAGATTTGGCTTCTCGATCAACACAGTGAGTCAGTACTTTCACGATCCTAGAGATGATCATTTTGCTATAGTTACACGGAGTTTACATTATGTTCGTGACACTCTTAATTTTGGTCTAGTTTTTTGTTCAGCCAGCACTCCAGAAGTGTTAGGATATTCTGATGCTGACTAGGCCCACTGTCTAGAAACTTGTTGGTCTACTTATGGTTATGCGGTTTATCTGGGTGGGAATCTGGCTTCTTGGAGTGCCAAGAAACAACCCATTATTTCTCGCTCTAGTACTGAGTCTGAGTATCATGCTCTTGCCAACACTAATTCAAAGGTTATTTGGCTCACTCATTTGCTTCATGATCTTCATGTTCCATTTCTGGTTCGCCTTTGTTGTTATGCGACAACAGCAATGCTATCTTCTTGGCTCAGAATCTGGTGGTGCACAAGCAGGCAAAGTATATAGATATTGATTACCATTTTTTGTGAGCTGGTGACATCTGGAAAGTTATGCATTGCTCATGTTCCGACTTCTCTACAGATTGCGGACATCTTCACCAAGGGGCTCTCTCGTCCGTTGTTCGAGTTCTTCAGATCCAAGTTGTATGTCGGCGAGCATCCGACGCTTCGCTTGAGGGGAGGTGTTAGAATAAAGAAAGTAAAAGATTAGATAATATTTTATTCCATGTTGACTAGGTCTAGAGTTTTATTTAGACTAGTCTTCTTTGTACTCTATATATACTCTTCATCATTAATCAGAATCATTATGGGAAATTACTCTGTCACTTTTATTTTCTGTTATTATACGTAAATAAACATATTAACGATCAAACATGTTTCTTAAACAACTTAATAGCGATTAGTATACAATTTAATCTGGAGGGAATGTAGTAATGATTAGTATGAAATTTAAACCGGTGGGAGGGAGTACCACAACTTACAGACTATTAGAGTACTTATAAAAAAACAAAAAAAAACTTTTAGAGTATCACTTTTATATTGTTTCTCGACATAAAATAGATTAATTTTTTCATTTATATTTGAAACACTAATAGAGAAAACTCTATTAAAGGCAACACTAGAAGGCGGTTCCATAAAAAAAAAGAACCACCTTGGTGAAGGGGTTCCGAACTCGGGACCCCTATTCAGAAGTTTCAAAATCCCATTAAAGGTGGTTAAACCGCCATTAAAAATTATTTTTAAATAACCACATTTAATTGGGGTTAATCAAAGGTGGTTATAGTTAATACCATTTGATTAGCCCTGATTAAAGGTGGTTATGTCAAACAACCTTTGATTGTGATCACTTTCGAGTTTATAAGGTAGCCCCTTGCTTTAGCTGTTGCTAAAGGTTGACAATACATCCGATATCGGAAGCACTGTTGTGTCCAACTTCCGAGTTTGAAAAAGTTTGGAAGTTTGTAAGTGATAAATTTTAAATTTGAAAAATGGGTACCAAGGATTTGGGTTTCACCCTTGTCAATAGAAGTCGGGTCGGTTGGAGGGAAGATCCTTTCATATTGGCTGCCTAAGTGCACCAGGTTTTTCATGTTAGGGATCCTGACGTTCCTAGGTGGGAGATTGTCATGGAAGGAAAACATGCTTTTATTGAAGAATATATATGAAGCCAAAGAAATTATCGTTTTGGGTCAAAACAAAACTCCGGGTGTTGGAACACACGATGCTATCTTTCTTGAGAAGGACGATCGGAGTTTGCACTGATTCTTTGGCCACAACGATCATGATGAGGGTATCTAGGTGGATGCTCGTGGTAAGGTCCCCCGTAAAAGGAGGAGGGGCAAAAGGGTGTCCAAGCAAAAGAAAAAACATAAGAAGAAGTGTCATCGTGAGTAATGATTTTTGTTTGACACTTAAGTGGTTAAAACTTCATTGATCAAAGATTCATTTTGAATGAAACTTCAATTTAGGTTTAAAAAGTAGAATTGAGCAAGCTACGTTACTTGAACTTCATAATTCACCATGAAAAATTCAAACCCTTCAAAATTCAAACCATTTCACACACTTACACGTCCTACTTCAAACCATTCAAAAAGAAAATAGCAGAAGTCAAAACAAACCAATCTTCAAAATATAAGTCAACAAATAGCAAACATCTTCAATCGAAACAACTTCAAATCCCAAAAATTACAATTTAACATAGAAATCCCTATGGAAGCTCCGACTACCCATCGATGTGGTTCATTTCAGGAGAGGTCGGGAGGTGGAAGCGAGATAGCACTCGTAGGCTCGTTTTTTATAATTTTCAAAATCCTCTCCTTCATGGTGGCGAACTACATGCGCACCCACTTATAGAAATCCCTAAAGCCTTTGAAGTAGGATTTTTCCGAATTTACCCAAATTAAACAGAAACATTAATGTCTAAAATAATATACCATAATTAAGGAAATTGCTATATAAGCAAGAATTCACTAACCTTCAACAACTCTCGGCCTCCTGCTTGACTCCTTACCGTCTTGGATCTTATGACACCATTTAAATCGACCAACAGCCACCTCTTATTTTTTAAGTGAGTTTTATCGAAGTACTCTGTTTCTTTTTCTCCCCGGCTATTTCCAATCCCTCGACCTTCTTCAATATGAGGGTGATCAAATTCCCATAAGGGAGGCTCCTTACCACCTTCGTCGAGGTGGAAACCCATAGCATATGCCTAAATATCGCCACCTCGGGGTTGATTCTCCTACCCTCTAATATAAAATAGAAGAACATCAAGGTCGTATAGGTAGGCTAGGTGATGTGTTCAACTATCAGAACTAAACTTCTAGCAATCATTTCATATACTATACATTGATCTATGATCAAATGATTGAGAGAAAAAATCTCAAGCTCACCCAAATCTTCCTCATTACATTGGAAATACCTCACGCTACATTCAATAGGGTCAAGATAGAGGTAATCAATAACTAGTGGAATTTCTTCACATTTGTGCCCACCTGTGGGAAACACATTCAAACATATCCACTCATAGATGAGCCGATGCTCAACCATCAAAATGCTAATATCACAGCGAATGACTTAGCCCACAGTATTTCCTTTCCTATAGAATTATTTCCTAGCCATGGCTATGGGGTTCCAATGGGGTGGCTTTGGTGAAAGATTTCCAACTCTGTTAGTAATATATTTCTAAGAGGCCCTGGGGATCATTGGGTTTCAATTTCTCGGGGGAAGTGTAGGGGCATTCTATGACCACATTAATACTTAGTCACCATAATCGCGTGTCCATTGAACTTATTAACGTTTGATTATTCATGCTTTGTTCCAAATTTGCATAAATTTGAATGACTTCATCTACATGAACATTTTCTTCTAAACATAACAATTTCTCGAGATGTTGAACTTTGAAATGGTCTAGTAAATAACGTAGGCCCAAATCTTCAATCGATGATGCACGAATTGGTTTAGAATAATAACCTTACGCTTGGAGAATTCAACATACCACTCCTCTACTTTCTTGTTGAAAAATCTCTCTGATGGCTGATTCTTTATGTAAGGTTGATGGCTATGGTCGCTTGCTGCTCCAACTTTGGTGCCTATGGACCTCAAAATTGTGATCGAATTGTGATTTAGAGGAAGAATTTGAACATAAGGGTTTTAGAAGGGAGTTGAATTTGAGATTTCTCGTTTGTATCATTAGATAAAATTCAATTAAGATATTGTATGAAAGTATGATTTCTTCTATTCTCTCATGAGAATTGGAGAATTTTTTATCGTATGGGTTCAAAAGAATAACTTTTTGTCGACCTTACTTTTTTTTGCCTTTTACTTCTATCAAAAACTCAATCAAAATACAATTATGTTCAAGAAAAAAATGTATGCTATGCTTAATATCTTTAGTTTGATTTGTATTTGTCTTAATTCTGACATTTATTCACACAATATTTTTGTCGAAAAATTGCATGAGGCCTATGCTTTTTTGAATCCAATTGTAGATATTGTGCCAACCATACCTCTCTTCTTCTTTTTCTTAGCTTTTGTTTGGAAAGCTACGGTAAGTTTTCGATAAGATCTTTAATTTTTAATTTTAAAATCTCCTAGAAAATTCATGATTTATTTGAGAAAAAATTCTAACAATTACTAAGATCATATAAGTTTTAGAACTACTGCTTTTTCATTTTGATTTTTTTATGTACCTAATTATGTTCCGAACTCACACCTATTCCTAGGCTTCCTTGGGAAGGGCTGATCTTTCTGAAAATGGAAGTGGCTCCTAGGTAACTTCCGAACTCGGAAGTGCTATATGACGAGAAAAAACTGTATTATTTACCTTTGAAAACCCCTACAGATTTTCCCCCAATTCTCCCACACCAAAAAATTTATGTACTTTTTCTTCCTTCCTCTTCATCTCCAATTCATCATCTCATCATACCAATATGGAAGGTTTGTATTCATGGTTTCTCTACTCATATATTTCTCCGATAGGTAAACTCTCACATCATTTTGGCATTTTTAAGGGGTAAATGATTTCATTTGCAAGAGGACTTCAAGGTGAATTTACTTTAAACAAAGCTCCCACTTGTAAAGCTTAGTGTTTATAAACAATAGATTATTTGAAGCTTAACAATGGATTCTAGAATGGTTTAAGAAAGCCTCACAACAATGGGTGTGATAATATTTTATCTCTATATGTGTGGTGCTTGATTACCATGCCTATATATGTATCCATGTTTTATGGTTTAGGGTTATTGATTGTATTGATTGCTGAATGTATCATTTTTAGTGAAAACCTAATGGTTGTGAGCTACGTATTTGGGGTTGTGATAATTTGAATTATATCGAGTACGAGGTGGTTGTTTACCATGATTTAAAATTATAAGATGTTTGATGTGGATATAATGTTAGGTATTGTTCGCTGAAACCCGGTTTTATAAAGTTAGTGTTGCTGATGGATCAGCGAATTTGTGAATGTAAGTTAAATAATTTCTAAGAAAAGGACTCGTGATAATGCATTAGGTTCACGAAATAGACATCCCACGAAATTGGTTTTTGGTTCCAATAACGATGATGGATCCGGCAAGGTAGAAATAACCAAGAAACATTGTAGAACATTAGAATGTAGAATGGCTAGAAAAGAGTTAACTTCGTTGATTTTCAACAAGTCGAGCAAGTGCTTTTCGAAAGAACGTGCAAAATGGTCTGGTTGGGTTGGGAAGGCCGAAAGAACAAGGGTAGACATACGGTACGATAGTTGGTTTTCAATTTTTAGACTATTTAGATTAACGTGTCTTTAAAGATGACATAGCTCTAACATCCTAACATAGTGTACGAGGGAAGAAAAACAACGCATTGCCGTGAAGAATGTAATTCCTCACCGATTGAGCCGTGAGGGTTATGGCTTGGCAGCAATCGAGTTAGTGCGAGAACATCTAGAAAGAGATGTTAAAATTGCAATCGAGGTTGGGATGACCAAAGATGAGGCAAAGGCTTCTGCACAACCGATGGATATGGATAAAATTGAGAAGTGTGATCTATTCCTCAAAAGCCGACAAAACAAAGATGGTATATACAAAAAGTATGGAGAAAAAGAATTGTGGAAAAAGTTGTAAACCCTTAAGCCAATCTTTTTTCCTTATTGACTTTTTTTCCATTCACATGTGCTAACCTTTTCCTCCTATTTTAATATTTAGGAAAATTTGAAGAATGATTAATTTGTAGAGAAGTTCATTCCCATGGGTAAACATAACATCCTTTGTGAACTTACAAGAAAACCCGACCACCCGGGGCATGTTAGGGGAGATGGTGTGTTCTTTACCCAACGAAAGGAGTTTGGCATTGTTCAGTCCTATGATCGTGCTCAACCATCGAGAATCAACACATTGCAAAAATAAGTGCTTCTCCAAGATAAACAAATAGAGTAACAAGACATTCTAATTCATAAGCTGATTCAACACATCAAGCTTGCTCGTCTGGAGAATTTAGATGATTTGACTCCCAATTGGACTCTGTCATCAAGAGGATCACACCTTTCTTCCAAAATTGTTCAGGTTAATTGCAAGGAAATTATTCAAACTCCTATAAATGAAGTCGACAACCTCGACAAGGCCATCCTAGCAAGTGAAAAAAAGGAACATATTTCATTGTCTTCAAATCGTTACTAAGAACTTAGTGTCCTCTTTAACAAATGTTTTGGTTCGATGTAGACATCACATGTGTGTGAGCTATACATTTATCAAAACATAGAAGCTAGACCACTCCATGTAGTCAATGGAGTTTTGCATGAGTTAATGAATCATTATAACTCCATACCAATTGCGGATGGTATTTCTAAAGTTTCTTTGGAGAACACATTGGTGATGCGCACCCCTTTGCCTTCCAGACAGAGAATACAAATGAGTTTGTCCCGACCGGGGAATGTTTCTTCTCTATCCTCGTCGACTAATGTATGTTGATCCTTTAAAGGATCAACATTTGAATGGCACGCAGCCTACAACACCTAAATCTGTCAAAACAACACCTAAACCCGTCCAAACAACACCTAAACTCGTCCAAACCACACCAAACAAAGTTAGACCACTGAATGCAAGAACACAAGTCCTAAAAGACTCACCTCACTTCGTACGAGTGCTCCTCCAAGAAACCACTGCTTCACTGGACAACATCAAATATGCAACTACAGGCAGATAGATCTAAAGTCGCGGCTTTAAATTACCCATGAAAATCTGCCTGAGACAAATTCCAGGTCTGGTGCAACAGATGGGCGGTATATAATTGGTTTCAACCACATGACCGTAACTCAACATATGCATTTTTGGGAAACGAATTTGTATTTAATTGCAAACGTGAAAGCATCATGTTGTGGAGTGATTTTGAAGATGTGTGGAGATGTGATCAAGTTAATCAGATGATAATGTCCATATACAACTTGTGAGTACTATATATATATATTAATCCAAGTTTACTATTTATTACTCTAAACATGTTTACAACTAATGAAACATTTATAGTTCCAAGGTACATGTATTTTTTCAATAATTTAAAGAAGGGATAGATTTGATACATGTGCCCGGTGATGACTCAAAAAATTGATTGTACAAACCAAAAGAGAATCAATTACATTCACAAAAGCCTAGGGAGGAATGATAAGAAACTATTCATTGTGCCCGACATTGAAAGGTTATAATTACGATCTTCATTTCGTTTGTGAACATCATTTGCGCAATTGATCTTTGATGGTTCCTGCAAAGAACACGTGTATTGGATGGATCCCTTGCACTTCCAACGATCAAATGAATTTGTCAAAAATTCGGCATCGGCTATGAAGAACACTAGGGACGAAAGTGATATGAGTTTGGAAGAGATCGAGATCGAAATCAAGGTAGAATATCTACAAGTACGTATTTTTCTATAAATTGCATTTATGTGTTTTTAGAGTTTTCATTATTTATGTTGAGTTAAATCGGTGTAAGAAACAAGCGCAAATATGGGAGTGTAGCTATTACGTAATGTTTTACTAACATAGTGCATAGAAGAAGTACAATTGGATTTACTTGAAATTGCAAAGGTAAGTATACGTTTGTTTCTACTAACCATTCTTAGCAACTCAATCTGAACATAATATTTTCTACTATCTTACTATTCTCAAATTTTTTCAAAGGTATCTAAGCCCTATTCCCAAGATGATATCAACAATGCAAGGAATTCTTTGGCTACGCATCTCATTCTCAACCGTTCAGCAACCCTAGGGAAACCTAACTTAGTAGAGTAATACAATTTAAATAAATAATGATGATGTGAAATGTTAGAAATGATGATGTGAAATATAAGAATAGTTTTTTAGTTATTTCTATTCCTATTTATAGATTATTACTTAGTTAGTGTTGTCTTTTGCTTAGTCAGCATTGTCTATATATTTTTGTCAAGGTGTAAGATAACTAGGAGTATTGTGTTATATATATGGTTGTGGAGTGATGCCTTTTTTGATCCATGAATATGAATGAAAATAGAATATTTATCATTGGAGCCGTGTGGATTTTTTTATATACGGAAGCTCTTTTTGCTAACAACCGAAATGATTTTCGAATTCGTCGGAAGTCAACGACATTAAAAAAACTACATAGCGTCAATGAAAAATTGGGGTTGGATTAAGGGTCCGAATTTGGAAGTTAATTAGTCCATTCCAAAGGATCAAAAATGGTTTCCGATTTACCTTCCAAGTTCGTAATCCATCAGACTTCAGAGTTCGGTAGCTCTATGAAGGGTCCGATACAAGCTAACTAGGTTTCGAACACGGAACCTATTAATGGCGGTTCCTTAGGTCTTTCAAAGGCAGTTCATAATTGCATTTAATTGCGAGTTTTAAAAATAGCTATCAAAACCGTCTTTAATGATGGATGATTGAAGGCAAAAACTAAAGAAGACACATTAAAAGTGTCTACTCTGATCCGATATAACCGTTTTTAATGACCCCTTCCTCCACTGGTGAAAACATAGATGTGCATAATGTTATTTGGCACTCTGTAGATCTTTTTTTTTTAATTAAACCATCCTAAGATGGGGGAAGATTATATTAGACCTTCCCAAGCCGTAAAATTACAAAACTAAAGAGTAAAGAAAAGGGGGAAGCCATTGGCTTAGTTCATATGTACATTTGTGAGCCATAGGCTCATTAACGCAACATTTGTTGCATCCAAAAATAAAAAAGAGTAGGCTAATTGTTAGAGGATTACAAAAACTCTTAGTTTAAATGGAGATCATCGAACTTATTTGTGGATCGAAAAGACGAAACACAGGTCAGTCAAATTCACCCCAACTAAACTAAGAAGCTCATCCCCTACAGAGCTAAACAGTCAAGAAGAAAGCTTCGAGATCAAAAACAAGTTCCATCTAGAAACTCATCAGTATAGACAAGAACAGCCATCAGTCATCTAGTAGCATCCCTAAGGCATCAAGCAGAATGAGCATTATGCTTAATACTCTAGGAAATTCAGAAGACTTGTATAATGAGCAGGCAGGAATTCAGAGGGCAAGCAGCATCACCATAACCTGCAATCAAGAGTGGAAATAAGTAGCATCCGAACTAATTAACAACCCGTAGAGCGGGGGTGCCAATTTGATCTAATCTAACTAAACCCTGGACAGTGTTGGGAAGCTCAGATATGCTGCTAAAAGATGAATCACATTGTAGTTGCAAACAGTTTCTAACAAGGGCATGGGCCACCAGGTTTGCCTGTCTATATATGTGTACAAGTTTGATATCTTTCAATGATTGATAAATCTCATCAGCTAAGCAAAAACAGTTCCAGTGACATCTGAGTGGATCATTAGCAAAAAGAACTGCTGAAAGACAGTCAGATTCCATGTACAGAGGAGCAAGCAAATCATATGAAATCTGTATAGCAAACTTAATAGCTTTCAATTCAGCTTCCAAGGGGGAGAAAGCATTAGAAAATAGAGTGTAAGCTCCCTTGAAAGCACCTCTACTATCTCTGATAATCACTCCAATCCCACACATATTAGTATTGCATGACCATGAAGCATCAACATTAAGCTTAAAACCAGATGTTGGCCTTTTCCAAGCAATTTTCCAGATTTTAGGCTTTGGGGAAATTTTGAGTAGGGGTAGAAAAGAGTGATCTGCAATACTAACATCCAGTGGAGATGCTATATAAACCGGTTTTGCACAGAAGGAGATAAAAATCTTGTCTCTAATCATTTGAAGCACTAGCGTGGAGGACGGCTTGACTGAATCAAATAAAAATCTATTTCTCATCTTCCAAAGGTTCCAGAAAGTAAAAATAGCAGCAGTCCGGATCATGATCGAATGTAAAGAAGATAATGCAGGCATAGTTAAATAGTATGAAATTCTCTCCCAAACAGATGGAAAGGCCCTATCTCGAATACCCATGAACTGATGAATAATTTTCCATACAGATAGTGAGAAATCACATGAGTTAAAAAAATGCTCTAAGGAGTCATCATGTTTGTTGCACATACAACATTTAGAGGCCAAACAAAACCTCAGATTCCTGAGGATGTTATCAAAAGGCAACAAAGAGTTTATCACTTTCCACATAAATACAGAGATTTTTTTCTCTATTCTGGAGTTCCAAAGATGTTTAGAAGAGGATATGTTACCTGTATGGTTGCAGAGCAAATTGTAAGTATCTTTAAAGGAGAAACTCCCAGAAATACCTGGTTTCCAGATTAATCTATCAGCTCTGTGTGGAAATATTCTGGACTCCTGCAAAAGAGTAATAATATGAGTTGGCAGGAATGGCTCTAGTTTTGTGATGAAAACGTCTTTGTTAGCTATGAAAGCAGAGACTGTACAGTCTTCAGCTATATCCACACTATTTTGATCACACAAATCTATCAGTAAACCTACATCAAGCCAGTTTGATGTCCAGAAATTACAATCTCCCCTCCCTATAATGACTTTAGAATTAGCCTCAGCCCATGAATTTACTGAGCAAATTCTCTTCCAGTTTGGAGAGGTCCTGTGAGATTGAGGGAGGGCTGCCAATAAATGAGTCCAGAGGGCCTCAGCCATTTGATACTTCCACCATAATTTAACCGAGCATGTTTTGATTATGGTATGTATAGACCTAAAGCCTAATCCATTTTGATCAGTGGGGAGACACAGATCAGACCACTTTTTCCAGGATCTTTTTGGTTTTAAATCATCCCCCCAGAAAAACATGCTCATTTTTTTCTCAATGGTGGAAATGATCAGTTTTTTTGGTTTAATGACCTGCCAAATGTGTTGTGGTATAGCATATATACATGAATCAATCAGAGTAATTTTACCACCCATAGATATCCATCTATTTTTCCAGTTACCTATCTTATTATCAATTAGTTCAAAGAGTGGTTGGAAATAAATCTTTTTAGCAGCACCAGTGAAGATTGGAACTCCCAAGTAGGTGAATGGGAAGGAACCAAGTTTCATTCCCAAAATCCTTTTGATGTGGTTCACTCTTTGATCTGTAGCATGCTTACCTTTGAAGATGTCACTCTTATTATAGTTAATAGACTGGCCAGTGACTTCCTCAAAGGTGGACAGAAAAGCCTTTAATCTAACTAAGGTTAGATTTGTTGCTTTAAAGAAAATAACAGTATCATCCGCATAAGATAAGTGTGAGATTCTTGGAGGATTACCTGGTAGATCAAAGTAGGCTAGCTTACCATTGTCAAAAATGAAGGTCAGACTCCTTGAAAAAGACTCAGAAAAGATATTAAACAAGAATGGAGATAAAGGGTCACCCTGTTTAATACCTCTAGAGGATTGAAAGAATCCCACTGGCTTACCATTAATAAGAATAGAGAACCAAGCCTAGGACAAGTTTTTCATAACTGAGAAGATAAATTTAGCATGGAAACCAAATTTTGCCAAAACTTTATATAAGAATGACCATCTAACCCTATCAAAAGCCTTTTTGAGATCAAGTTTAACTATGCAATTTGGATCTCTTCTCTTCCTATTAAGAAATCTAACCATTTCCTGTAGATAGATTACATTATCTGAAATATCCCTGCCATGTAGGAATGCTGTTTGGTTAGGAGAAATAATCTTAGGCATAATAGACTTAAGTCTTTCCATAAGCACTTTAGAACAAATCTTATTTATCACATTGGAGAGACTTATAGGCCTATAATCATCAAATGAGGTAGGAGTTTTCTTCTTGGGGATTATAGTGATCCATGTACTGCTAATACCCTTAGGCAGGTTAGATGAAGATTGAAAATCATGAGCAGCTAGGAGAAGATCATTTACTATAATATCCCAAGATTTTATGTAGAATTTGGCAGTAAAACCATCTGGACCTGGAGAACTTGATTTATTAAGGCTGCTAACTATCACTTTAAGCTCATCAAGTGTGACTGGTTTCAAAAGGTTATCATTATCTTCCTGAGTAACCAGATTGGGGATATGATTAAGAAAATGAGGTTGAAATATAGAGCTATCCGTGGAGCAATCTTCACTCAGAAGATCCTGATAATAGTGTATAGCTTCCATCTCAACATCCTGAGTATTTTCCAACCACTGCCCATTTCTGCCCTTAATTTTTGTTATCCTTAACCTATTATTCTTATCTTGTACAGATTTATGGAAGAAAGATGTGTTGTTGTCCCCGTCTTGGAGCCATTTTATCTTTGCCTTATGTTTCCAGAAGTTTTTTTGTTCAGACATAGCTCTGACTAACCTGGCCCTAGCTTCCCTCAGATTAACCAGATTATTTATAGATTCATCTTGATCAGTTAGTGCTTCCTGAGCCTGCAAGGCCATTTCAGCTTGTAATACATTATCATGAATGTTTCCAAAATGCTCTTTGTTCCAGATTTTTAAAGCCTTCTTAAGTCTGACTAGTTTTAAGTAGAAAGCTAGCATTCCTGAGTTATGTATAGGAGTGTCCCAATCTTTCTTGATTACATCATTAAAATCTTTTCTCTTGTACCATGTATTTAGGAACCTAAAAGGTCTGGGATTAGATGGTATATCACTACCTACAGTCAGTAGCATGGGGATGTGATCTGAGCTAACTCTATTCAGAATCTGAATTGAAGAAGAAGGGAAAGAAAGAGACCATGATGCAGTACAAAATCCTCTATCAAGTCTTTTAACTGTAGGAGATCTTAACCGATTATTAGTCCAAGTAAACAGGTTCCCCACAGTGTTAATTTCTTCCAAAGCCATTCCATTAATAAAATCATTGAAATCTCTCATACTTCCTAATTTTGGAGTAGATGGACCTCTATATTCAGTTATTGATGTAATGGAGTTAAAATCTCCAATAAACGAAGATTCTGAATGATTGTATGAGCTGAGATCAGACCAGAGATCTTTCCTTCCCGATCTGGTTCTCAGACCATAAATAAAAAAGGCATCCATAGGCTTAACGAGATTAGAACTAGTTAGGTGAACTCCAAGAAACTGAAGATTATCATTTATAATTGCCAGTGTTATGTTTGAAGTCCAGAAAATTCAAATCTGACCGTTAGTTGCAGAAAAACAGTTATCAAACTTTAGCATTTGTCTATATAAATCACACTGTAAGTTGTCATGTTTAGGCTCAATTAAACAGATGAGTTCAAATCTATGCCTGTTGATGAGATTAGATAGTCTTAACATAGATGTATCCATTCCTCTAATGTTCCAAACCAACATTTTAATCCTAATAGTGTTATTCATAATGAAACATTAGAGGAGCTTTTTGATCTAGTCATAATGGTGTTTTTCTGTGAGAAGAAAGAGTCATTGGATGGTTTGCTATTTTTCACTACAGACTTACCTTTCTTCGACTTACTAGGATCAGAACATGAGACACTGTCCCCCTGTACATGGTCATCACCAGCTTCAGGGGCAGTATCCGATAGGGTTGCACCTTCTTCAGTGGCAGGATATTCATTATGAGTGACCTCCTCACCCGATGGTTCTTCATCAGCTAGGGGTAGAAATCTGTTGGACCTGTTTTTCTGCTGAGAAAAAATAAATTTTTTTGCAGCAATGATAGAACTAAAAGGAGAAAAAGACTTTCCTCGTTTACTGGGTAGATCGTCCTTAGCAAAGACTGTCCTAAGGGTAGGTGGGGCAGACTGAGGTTGCCTATCCTGTATTTCAGATGACCTAGGAGGAGATGGAAACACTCGAGAGGAGGGAATAAGGTTTGGAATTTCAGGTTCAGGTGACAGAGATTTATATTCCTTCTCTATAACAACCTCATCTTAACTGCTGATCCCAATACTAGGCTCAACTACCTTGTTAGGAGCAATTTGTTGAGGATGTGGAAGCTCACCAGGAGTCCTAGGATCAACTGCCATAGCATCAGTATCAATTAGGATAGACTTATTAGGTTCATGAACAGGAGCTTGGATCAGCTGTTTCTTAGGAACGTATATAAGTTTCTGAGCCTGATAATTTCTTTGTTTTTCTGTAATTGATACCCCTGAGCTCTCAGCTCTTAAGTTCCCAATCTGGTTAATGTTTAATTTCTCATTTACCTGTCCCAACGAGCCATTCAAATGATTGTCAGGTTTCTTAGGCAAGGATCTCTTAAGCTCCGTATGCAAATAAATGCAGTAACTATCTTCATGCCCTATGCATTTGCAATGGACACAGTATGGGGGAATATCTTCAAATTGTAGGGGAAGTTTAACAACATTGAATTCATTTCCATCCTCTTCGATTCCCACTCTAATGCAGGATGGCAATTTCTTTTTTAAATCGATTTCAACACACATTTTCACACAAAAAGGCCTAGACAGGGCCTCAGTGGCAGCATCAACTTTTATAAAATTTCCAATTTGGTTTCCCATGCTTTCAAGCATTGCAGAATTGTAAAAATAGACTGAGACATGAGGAATTGTTACCCATACCGAAACTATGGACGATTCTGCATCCGGAGAGAAGTCGGAAGTCCATTTCAGTACCTTCATCTGGGCGTTGTTGAAGCTCCAGTGACCCTTGAGCCAGAACCTTTGGTAGTCTTCTTTCTCCTGGAAGTGTATGAGGACATGCCGGAAGTCTATAGATCCAATTTGAAATTTGCCTTTGAAGCCTACAGAATTAAAAGATTCGTTTAGTTGGACCATAGATGGCTTACCCCTTGCAAACTTACCAATCAGAGCATTCCGATAATGGGAGGAGAGGATGTCAGCATCCTTGCGACTGACAAGGCAGGCAATTTCCTCTTTGTACTGAGTTTTGGGGATGATTTCCGGGTTCGATGGAAGGGAATCTTGTAGAGGCGGAGGACGGTTGGCAAGAGCATGAAGGAAGGATTTGGTTCCCCCTTGGCTTCTATTGGCCGGGAGAGCCGCCATGGCGGCGGCCGGAGGGAGCCCGGTAAATGGAAAATGACCGTTATCAGTTAGGATAGCTGAAGGAGGAAGAAAGAAAGAGATGAAAACGACAGCGAAATTATCGTTTTGGCTAAATCGCACCAAATATCCCACGTAGCAACAGTAAATGATTTCGGGTAACTTTAAAAGTATTTGGCACTCTGTAGATCACAAATTGAAGATTCTCGTCCTTTCACTTGACGTGAAAATCTATTTAGCTTAATTTATTAACCTTAATTCAGTCATTCTACAACTAAAATAAAATAACTTTAATTTTGTTTAATTTATTTCATTAATTTTAATTAAATTCAGTAAATTCTAAAAAAAATTAAAAATATATTTATATCTCCAATCTATATTCACTTTTTCCATATTAAATTATATCTATATACATTATGATTATTTTAGAATGTATTCTTAGAACCTTAACATTTAAAAAGTGATCCATTTCATTGTAATGTATGAAACTGATAATTTAACTTATTAGTATGTCAACTACAAGTCAAGGGTCGAATAATTATTTTAAATTTTATCTTTTAAAAAGTAAAAGAAACATCATAATAGTTCTTCATCTTCTCCACTACTTCCCTATGAATAAATCATAATCCTCACGTTCATTTTTGTTAAAGTGAAGAAATTATCATTGGTGGAGGGATATATTTGCTCCCCACACCTTTTATGAAAAATGAAACATATTCATACGAAATTTTAGCTACATAGACTCACAATGAGAAACAAGATTTTTTACCTCAATCTTTTTTTCTAAAAATAACCGAGGTAAATACAATTATAATAAAAAAATTACTTATATCTCAATTTTACTTCTATTTTTTCTAAAAATAACTTGGGTAAATACAGCTGCAGTAAAAAATATACATTTTACCTTGGTTTACAACCGAAGTAAAAATATGTTTTTTTACAAAAAATAATTGAGGTAAAACTTTTTTTGACCGGGATTGGGGCTTATGGCAGACCGACGTTGGTCACATTGTTGTATGAGCAATTGCAACTGTAGACTCCCATGTCGCAATAACCGAATGCACGATCAATTTTGGTAGCTACCGAGTCCCTACCCAATGTTGTTGTTAACCAAGTGCATTGCCGACGTCGGTCATGAGTATATCTGATTGACAATAATGCAACGTCGGGTTTGGCTAAGAACGGAAGACGTCGGTAATGTTTTCGAGTGACCTCGGTAGGCTTGACATATTTTGGTATCTCACGGCCAATGGAGCGGTCAGCATCACTCACTTGGTGCGTTTCGACAGATAGTAGATCAACAAACGACCGAAAACATTTAGTAATACTACTTGATGTTCAACTTTATAAGCATGGAATCCTCTCACACGACCATCAATACACTAACATATTACAAACTAATTGCTACTACAACATTATTGATTATCGGTTTGTAGCTTGCAACCATAGATATGGATTCTAAGAGGTGTGTTTCATTTTCCAAAGTGGATTTGAAATAACGTCGTTTGAATCATGATTACCATTCATTATTACATATATTCCTTTCAACCATCATTTTTAACACAACTTCACAAACAATCATCCAGCTCTATTCACCCTATTCTTCATCCGAATATTTACACCAAGAAAAAAACCAATCGAGAAACCATTCGAATCTCTACCGGATGAGATTGTCGTTTCTATTCTCTGACGAGTTGCAGCAAGTTCATTGCACAACCTTCAGAGTGTAATACTATGGTATGTGTTCATTTGTGTTAATCCCAACATTCATTTCCCCTTCTTGCGCAACATAAAGGGTTAAATTGTTGGCCTTTTTTCCATATAATGTACTTTCCATAGGTTTAAAGATCTTTCCAACCAATCCTTGATATATAAGAAAATGTCGTTGGAAGATGTTCCGCTTTTTAAATGGCCTTTGGAAAACCAATTCACAAACTTCGTGAATGCGTGCATTGATTCCAAAATCCAAAAGCACTGTATAGGAAGAGAGTTGTGAGTTTGTATGTCTTAGTTTAGATCATCTAGGAGCTTATTACATGTTGGTGGTGTTGGAAATACTCTTCAAAGTCCAAATATAATGAGCATTGAGTTAGAGGTCTTTATTCTATATGGGCTAGGAGAGTTAGGCCTAATAGATTAGACATAGGGTTATGGTAGAGTTTTAGCATAAATATCTCATATTTGTGCTATAGCCACCATGTGTGATGTGTGGTTTATTAGACCAAATAGAATTGAGTCCTGAGAGACATTGTTTGTTGAGAAATAAAACATACATTGTAAACTCTTTCTAATTTCTAGTGGATCGAAATCGTTTGATTCCAGTGGTTTTTCCCGGTTTAGGTTTTCCACGTAAAATTCGTGTGTTTGTTCTTTTGATTATTGATTGTGTCTTGTCCTGGGAGTAACGTGGGGAATTTTAATCTTTGAAAAGGTGAGGATCGAGGTTAAAATCCCCAATAACTGGTATTAGAGCTAGATTGAAGAAGATATAGTGAAAGAAGAGATTTCCTGATGCCACTTTGGTAGATCTGAATTATCTCAACATCCGATAGTTGAAATTGGCTAAAAATTTTACAGAGTGTTCCTAGCTCATGTATCTACAATTTGTACGGTGGAGATTAATTTCTTAGCTGTCGAAGTATTCCAGATATTTTCCGAACAGAAGCTGTGTAGTTTGGTGATTTCTTTCCTTATTCTTTTTTTTGTTGTAGTTGTGGTTATTTGAAAATTTTGAAAATATGCCGAAGACAAGATTTTAGATACCCCTTTTGGATGGAAAAATGGATTTTACTATGTGGCAAAGTACGATGCAAGATGTACTTGTTAGGGATAATCTTGATCAAGCTCTCGAGGATGAAAAACCCGAAGGAATGACTAATTGTGTTTGGGCTAATATGAAGAAGCAAGTTGTTAGTACGATCATACTAGCACTTGCTCTAGAAATCAAATATGGTGTCATCTAGGAGGAGACACCAAGGGGTATTTGGGACAAACTGGCGAGTGCTTATGCTTCAAAATCATTGAACTACAGGTTCTGCACGGAGATGAATCTCTACACACTGAAGATGGGGGAAGGAGGTAATTCATGATCATATTCATGACTTCCAAACACTTGGAGGAAGTCAATAGTAAAGAACAAGCTTTATTATTACTAGCTTCTTTGTCATTGTCTTATAAACATGTTGTGCAATCTATATTGGTTGAGAGGACCACTTTTAAGTTTGAAGAAGTGGTTGCTCAATTAAGGGATAATGAGAAGATAGGGAAAGAAGAACATGTCCAATGGGATTGAAGTGATAGCTATTACATGTACAAGAGTGCCAAATCGTTTTACCCAAAGACTTCAATAATGTTAAGTGTTTCTACTAAGGTGAAAAGGGTCACATCCAATCTGGATGTCCATACATGGTGGAGGATTTGAAGTTTAAGAAAGATGAAAGGCAAAGACAAGGCTGAAGAGAGTGATGACTCCACAAATTTGGTGATTCAAGATGATCATGATGACTTGCATATGATGAAGATCAATGAGTCGAAAGACTCAAGTTGGATGTTGGATTGTGCATCTTCTATGCACATTTGTCGTAATATTACTTTGAAAATTTCAAAGTTGGTGGACATTTCGATCACAAGAAGATGAAGATTAAGGGCGTCACCCCCACTCCCCCTTTTCGTTAAAAAAAATTGTTGCCTTTCCTTCCTACAACAATTAAAACAAATTCCCTTCCTCGGCTGCACGCAACTGCTTCCAGAGAAAGGGAAAAAGACCCAAAATTAACAATTTAGTAGGGCAACAATTTAATAATCTAATTAACTTTATATATGGGACTAAACATAACTATCCCAAACATAACTAGATTGAACTAACAAATGAATCATGTAGCGTATACACATCAAATCACAAGGTTAAGCCACACAGCCACTCTTGAATCCATGATCCTTAGAAATGCTCAAATGTACCCTACCATACTATATGCTAAAAACCTAGATACTCAACTTTTCACCCGATCTAAACTTCTTCCCGTAAAATCCACGATGGTTGCACTATTTCTCCCGCTCCCGGCTAACTGCAAACCATAACCTGGCAACAAACTGAAAGCTCAATTAAATTATCTCAACAAAAACAAACAGGATTGCATATTTACAAGAAACAAAGAATCATTTTGTTCAAGTACATCTCTATTTAGGAAAGGGTTTTCTACTTTCTTTTCTTTTACAGTCACAAACACAGACTGAAGGATAGATGCAAATAACAGAAGTGTTGAACTGATTCTGAATCATCTGTATGAAACCTGCAACCATACCACAAATAATGTCCTTGGATGCCATTAGAAAAGTTCATGTACACATGTCTGATCATCAACCAGTGTCAAGAAATATGGTGCCCTTGTCAATTACCTCAGCCTGTAGGGACTCCAAACATCTACATGAACCACATCAAAAGGCTTTGAAGCATTTTCTTTTCTATTCAAGAATCTCAATCTTTGTTGATTAGACAAAGGGCATATCTCACATACATGATGAGTGAATGATATGAATTTTCAAAGGGAAAATGTTTCATTACATTTAGATGTGGATGCCCTATTCTCAGATGCCAAAGAATATTCTCAGAAAAATGCAACATGAGAAGCAAAACTGGACAAGAGAAAACATGAGCATGGGAAAGACTCTTGTGTTCTGTCAAGCCAAGAACTTGATCAAGGAAAGTGAAATTCGAGACATCGTACCTAAGAGTTTGGTATCAACTGACCATTGTACATCTTGTTGAGCAATTCTTTTGCTTCGGGTCTTCTGAGCATGCCTTTGTTGCTGCCTACGAGGGTCCCTAAGCATAGGGGACAAACGAGTTTCCCTCTTCCTGCAACCCGCATTTTACCAAACTAGCTTATCATATTGAAGAAAGAAGAAGATAAAACAACATTTTACTGCCACTTTCACTTGATTAAAATCATGTGATAAGGAGATCAGAGAAATGCATGCAATGAATGGAGATTTTCATACCATAGTAATTTGGACATTCGGTAAACTCATAGACGTCTTTTGATCATTTTCTATTGAGAGCTTTCCATTCCTGTACCACCACACATCACCTAAATAAAAACCAAAAACCAAACATACATGACATCAACGCATCGTGTATGAGGAAACTGCATCTGCTTTCTCCTGAACTGTACAACTGAATTCCAATGACATTTGTTTATCAGCATGGGAATTCGCAAGATTGAGGACTATACAGGCAGTTTTTTGTCAAAACAATCACAAGACCTAGCAATACAAACTGTGCGAGCAACTTTACAAGTATCATGATCATCTTGGAGGCAAGAAGAACTATAAGTCTTGAACCCTAAAAATTCACATCGGAAAGAACAAAAGGAAAATGTGAACTTACAAATGAAAATTCTACCAAAGAAGTTTACCATCCCCAGAATTCAACCCGATCAGTAAGTAACATCAAGTCACTAATGAATATGGAGTTCAAGATGACCTTCTTTGCCCAGAGCTAGACCACCTCCAACTGAACCTATGCTTACGGACAACCATGGCGGAGAAAAGCTGCCCTCCGAGGCATGCCCCTCCACCAGGGCTTACTGATTGGTCAATGATAGCCACCTACATAACACCACAAAATCAACAAGGAGAAACAATTAAACACACATTAGGGGTATCGATTTCTCGATCACCTACCCGCTCCAAGCAATTACAGATAGCATCAAACAGACAGCAAATGCCAAAGAGAATCCAGAAATTATTTGCCCAAAGCCGGGGGCACCGACAGAAAGGCACATAAAATTCATCACTTTGCATTAATCTTCCAAAGTTTGATCAGGTTAAAATGGCTACTTGTCTCTAACTCCCAACTCACAACTCACAAATCACAATCAATACTCTCATCGTTTAAAAATAATTCAACAGGGGCACAAGGAGAGAATAATTACGTCTGACAATTTTGTTGGTGCCCTTAATGTTGTAGCAATCGATGTCATTCCTCCCAGCTTTAGTTTTCGCCATAGCGCCGGAAAACTGAGACCCCACTCGCCACCCGTCATACCCCACCCTCTCGCCGCCGCCAGACTTCTTCAGGGTCGCCGCCATCGCCCACCACCAATTTGAATACACGCAAGCCACCCCCACCACAAACCACTACCGCCCAGCTCTTGTATTCCGGATTGTTAACTTATGTGGGGCCCCTGCTAGGGCGCTGCAGATTATCACTCGCCGTGGTCAGAGGCGTACGTCAGATCTGAACAGAGAAGAGCAAGAAAACCACTGTAAGAAAGAAGCGGAAAAAAGTCAAGATTGGAGGGTTTGAAGGTCCGAGGGTGAATAGGTCTTTTCTCATTTTTAAAAGAAAATTTCCTTTTTTGACAAGGGTAAAATTGTCTTTTCCACAAAAATCTAACCATTAAATGTTGACTGAAAAGTCAACGGAGTCAAAGGTTAGATTGAAACTTTTTGAGATTGCAGGGTTATATATTGAAAGTCGAGTAAAGTTTGACCGTTGATTAGTTAAAGTCAATTTAGTTATTGGTGTTTATGTATAGAGAGTCAAGTAAGAGTAACTGTTGCTTAGTTAAAGTCAAGTTAGTTATTAGTGTTTATATATTAAAAATCAAGTAAACTTTGACTGTTAATTGGTTAAAGTCAACTTTGTTATTAGTGCTTATATATTCAAAGTCAAGTAAGATTTAATCATTGATTAGTCAAAGTCAACCTAGTTGTTAGTGTTTATATAATGAAAGTCAAGTAAAGTTTGACCGTTGATCAGTCAAAGTCTACCTAGTTATTAGTGTGTATATATTCAAAGTCAAGTAAGGTTTGACCGGTTATTAGTCAAAATCAACTTAGTTATTAGTGTTAACATATTGAAAGTCAAGTAAAGTTTGATCGTTGATTAGTCAAAATCAACCTAGTTATTAGTGTTTATATACATCAAACTAAGTAAAGTTTGATCGGTGATTAGTTAAAGTCAACTTAGTTATTAGTGTTTATATATAGAAACTCAAGTAAGGTTTGACCGTTGATTAGTCAAAGTCAACCTAGTTATTAGTGTTTTATAGAGAAAGCCAAAGGTTTGACTATTGATTAGTGAAAGTCAACCTAGTTATTAGTGTTTATTAATGTGCCCATTTTATACGGTTATATTAGGACTTTTAGGATTCACTTTTGTACACTTTTATGCTCTAAATGTGACATTTTGCCTTGAAATTCTCTAAGGAGGGTTAAAAAGTGACTTTTACGCTTTTATTACTTTTTTAGAGAATTTTGTGTGATAAGGTAATTTGTTTGAAGACTTTGAAGATTTTGAAAAATACCTTTGAAGATTTGAAGACTTGTATTTGAGCTTTTAAAGATTTGAAGAATTGAAGAAGTGAAGAGAAGAGAAGGATATGGGATAAAAAAGAGAAAGAAGAAATGGCACTGGAATTGGTGTCCGTCGCGAGCACGCCGCGAGTCGCGACGGACGAGTGGTTTGAAATTCTTCTTGATTTTTGTACTATAAATACTCACCTTGTTCTCTCCTCTTCAGCAGTTTTTGGCCATTCTTCTTCCTGCGTTTTTGGGGCTTAAAACCCTAGTTTTTCTCTTCTTTCTTTTCTTAGTTTTTATAGATTAATTATGTCTTTTAGTTTTCTAGCTTAGTTTTATTTTGGGAGCAAAGGATTGAAGTTTTCATTTCTATGTAGTAAGAACCATATATATATATATATGGTACTTTTGCTATTGTGCATTTGTTGGGCTTTGAATGTGAATTGTTAATTGCATTGATGTTGTTAGAAGTTTGAGTATATGAATTGCTTGTATGATTACTTGTTAGGGTTTGGAGAAAGTAGCTAATTCTCCCCTCTTTTAATGTGGAATCCAAGAGCATGAGTAAGAGCTTCTTAATGATGTTGATGTGTTGATAATTGCTAGGTGAATGTGATGATGTTGAATTCGTTGTCATGTTTTTTAAAGTAGAAAATGAGAGAAGTCAATGAATGACGATTGTTCTTGACTAATCTTGTTTAAATGCATGATTAGTGGAAGTAGTGAATAGATTGTCTCACTCGTTCTTGAAGCCTTTGTTATTTAGCACTCAGGTGTTTTGAATGCTATGTTTTACTTCATTTATGCCATATGTTGTTTGAGAATAGGAAGTGTTTGTATGATTGAAGTGTTAGGGTATTAGGAAAGTGACGAATTCATTAGCTCATTTGCATGAATATCTAGGAACATGAACTTAGAACTTCTTGTGCATAATGTGATGCGATTCTTGCCAGATAAGTATGTTAATGTGGATTGTTCTCATACTTATCCTATAGATGCAATGCAAGGTTGAACCTTTAATGTGGTTTGTTTTAGGTTTAGACCACTGAATGCTATGTTTGGTTAAATGTATTAGGAAAGTGACGAATTCCTTAGCTCATTTGCATGAATATCTAGGAACATGAACTTAGAACTTCTTGTGCATAATGTGATGCGATTCTTGCCAGATAAGTATGTTAATGTGGATTGTTCTCATACTTATCCTATAGATGCAATGCAAGGTTGAACCTTTAATGTGGTTTGTTTTAGGTTTAGACCACTGAATGCTATGTTTGGTTAAATGACTATGTCTTTGGTAGAAGGTTTGTTGTTGTCAAATCTATGGTCCTTCGTTATAATGCCATTGATGAAACACCCCTATGGTCGTTGTTTGTCTAGGGTGATCATCAATGAGGTTTGCAAATGGTCGTTGTTTGTCTTTGCAAATTACTATTAAGAAGGAATGAGTGTTGATCTTCCATTGGTATTCCCCATGGGTAACAAATGTGATAGGATGAGTGAATGGTTCAATGATCTACATTAGGCTTGAAAGTGGATATCAATTGCCCCCAAGGCTTTATCTTTTGTAGTTTTAAAACCCTTTTTCTTAGTTTGTTTGATGATTAGCATAGTTACTTGGCTTTGCTAGTTATCTTGTCTTTTAACTTTCATAACTTAGGAAAACCAAACAAACAAACCCCCTCCCCCCATTTACTCGCTTTTATATGTGTATATATATCTACTTCTAGCCTAATATCAACATTTTGTGTTTAAACGCCTGAGAAAATCCCTCTTCTTCGTGGACGACCCCGAATTGCCGTCGTCTACTTAGTTGTAGATAGTAAGCATAAAAGGGCTTATAAATATTAACTTTGAGAGGTACGGCGATGGTCTCCCATTTATATATTGAAAGTCAAGTAAGGTTTGGCTGTTGATTAGTGAAAGTCAACCTAGTTATTATTATTTATATATAGAAAGTTAAGTAAAGTTTGACCATTGATAAGTGAAATTCAATATAGTTATTAGTGTTTATATATTGAAAGTCAAGTAAAGTTTGACTGTTGATTAGTCAAAGTCAACCTGGTTATTAGTGTTTATATACATAAAGTCAAGCCAAGTTTGACCGTTGATTAGTTAAGGCCAACTTAGTTATTAGTGTTTATATATAGAAACTCAAGTAAGGTTTGACCGTTGATTAGTCAAAGTCAACCTAGTTATTAGTGTTGTATATAGAAAGTCAAAGGTTTGACCATTGATTAATGAAAGTCAACCTAGTTATTAGTGTTTATATGTTGAAAGTCAAGTAAGGTTTGACCGTTTATTAGTGAAAGTTAACCTAGTTATTGTTTATATATAGAAAGTTAAGCAATGTGTGTCTGTTGATTAGTGAAAGTCAACCTAGTTATTAGTGTTTATATATTGAAAGTCAAGTAAAGTTTGACCGTTAATTAGTGAAAGTTAACCTAGTTATTAGTGTTTATGTACTGAAAGTCAAGTAAGGTTTGTCCGTTGATTGGTTAAAGTCAACTTAGTTTAGGGTTTATACATTGAAGGTAAAGTAAGGTTTGACAGTTGATTAGTCAAACTCAACCTAGTTATTAGTGCTTATATATTGAAAGTCGGGTAAAGTTTAACCGTTTGATTAGTTAAGGTCAACTTAATTATTAGTGTTTGTGTATAGAAAGTCAAGTAAGGGTAATCGTTGCTTAGTTAAACTCAACTTAGTTATTAGTGTTTATATATAGAAAGTCAAGTAAGTGTTGATAATTTATTAATTAAAGTTAAATATTTTTATTTGTATTTATGTATATACTAAGTCAAGTATGGGTTGAACGTTTATTAGTTAAAGTCAAACCTTCTATATTCTTATTTATGTATATAGTAAGTCAAGTAAGAGTTAACCATTGATTAGTTCAAATCAACTTTTTTTATTCATATTTATATATGCTATATCAATTGAACGTTTATTAGTTAAAGTCAGACATTTGTATTTGTATTTATATATATACTAATTAAATCAATAGTTTACCGTTGATTAATTGGTTAAAATGAAAATTTTTTATTCGCATTTATTATATATACTAGGTCTTTTTTTTTTAATTATAAGCTCACCTAAGTGAGGGGTGTATATTAGGCTCCCCAAACCATTGAAGAAAGATAAACAACTTGTGTACATCAAAACGAGATACGTGGAATACTATGTACAACAAGATTGATTCCAAACCCCTTGCTAACACCCCTGTGTAAGCAAGAGTCTGACCATTTAACCCGTTTCAAGGTCTACTATGGCCTACCATGTTTATGCCTCCACATCCAGTGTCGACATGAAGGGGTGGCCTCCTATAATAGCCCCTTGCAAAGCACTTCCCTAGAAAAGTGGTTTACTAAAAATGGTAGAAGAGATCATCCAGTTCTTTGGAAGTATCCAACCATCATAAACCTTAGATGTTGTTTCAGGATTGATATTTGGCTTTAGTTTGCTCCGGGAAAGCGTTTGGGAATTGCAGGCCATTCCTAGCAAAATGCTCCAGTGAAAGTCCACAGCTAGTCTCCTGTACCTGTCATAAAGAAATGAACAATAGCAGTACTTTGTCCAAAGATTGCTAACCATGTCTAATGTAAGGAGTTGACATTGCATCTAGACTGATTCTAGAGTAATAAGTCCCTTGATATTTTTTGGCAAGTTGGATCTGTCAAAGGAAATATTTACCTGTTTGGTGCTTGCAATTTTAGCCAAGGCATCTGCTATGCTGTTGGATTCTCTAAAAATATGAGAAATGATTGCTTGCCTCTGATCCATCAGCTTCCAAATATCCCTGATTACAGGGACAAACTTCCATGGGATCTTTTACTCCCTTCTAATCATTATCACAAGTAGAAGGGAGTCATATTCGATTTGAATGTTTGAGAACTCATGCTGGTGTACCAATTGTAATCCATATTGCAGGGCTTTGATCTCAGCTATAAGGCTAGTCCCTTTTCCCAATTACTTAGTAGCTGCAACCTGAACCTCACCATTAGAGTTCCTAAAGATCACTCTTGCTCCTAATTCTCCATTGTTTAGGGAAGAGCCATTTGAGTTAAGTTTAAGGTGGTTTGGAAACTGCTAGCACAATATAATCTTTGCTCCTCTTTTTGACTGATCTGCAATGGTTATAAGCAAGAGAAGCACTGCCAGCATTGACTATAAACTTAAAATCCAGATTATGGGCCTTGAAAGTATAATTACTGATTGATAATTTTTAGGATGATAAGCTTAGCAGATGGTTTGATAGATTCAGACAAAAACTTATTTCTTGCACACCATATGAACCAGATCACTGGACAAGGCATTATTCTGATTAGATTGAGAAATTTCACATTTGAATATTTCAGATGCTAGTAATAAAAAAAACTTTGTCCTAAAGTTTATGAAAAGGAATAATATGTAGGTTAAAAAAGTTATGCATCCTATTTTATATGTTTTGGATATGTGTACAAGAATTGAAAGTATGATGAATAGAATTAGACTCACAATCACAGAAACAACACTTTGAAGGCATATTAAATGAAAAGTCTTCAAATACATTGGTCACTGCCACAAGTCTGTTAAGCATTTTCCAACTGAAAACAGTTACTTTCCTAGGCAATAAGTTAGACCACAGGTATTTGAAAGAGGGGATTTCATTATTTTTTCCTCTGATCAGTTCATAAGCTGATTTAAGTGAGGATTGGCCCTTTTCTGCTGGCTTCCAAATAAGGGTATCAGGATAGTCAGGTTGGTTTTGTTGGCCGTTTAAGAGTGTGTTTATTACTGAAGCTGACAAGCCTTGTTCAATAAGTTCTATAAAATCTTCTTGGTCAGTAAAGAAGTCTTTTATTGATGCATCTTCATTTGGAATAGGCTCTGTGGAGTTCCAAAGAGATGCAAGTGTGCCCAGGTTAGTTTAGTTGGTGTGCCAGAAAGATGCTTCATTAGAGCCTGCTTGAATGAAAGAATTTTCCATAGCAAGTTCAAAGACTTATATGATTCTTTTCTAAGTAGTTGATGTTCTTTTGTTTTCTGGTACTGACCACATGACTTGGGTCCATAGAGAGTGACCAATTTGTAGTTTCCACCACGACTTAAGAGAAAAGCTGGAAATCATAATATGGAGATTTTTAAAATCTAAACCATTTTTAGCTTTAGGAAGCACATATTACTATAAGATTTCCATACTTTTTACTGCCATTCTCCTTGTTAGTAACTCTCCAAAATTTTTTCCAAAAAGGACATGGAGTTTATCTATGATGCATTTTATAGGTTTGAGGACATTGAGCAGGTGTAGTGGGATGGCAGATAAAACATGCTTGATCAGTATAATTCTCCCATCTTGATTTGAACTTTTATTTTTCCACATTTGGAGCTTGGATGATACTGTTTCTAGGAGATTATGAAAATAGATATTTTTACTTCTTCTTAAAAAATATGGCACCCTAAGTACTTGAAGGGGAAAGAACTTCTAGTCATGCCAGTATAGAGAGGATTATTCCTTTCACTCTTGTAGTGGAGTACTTGGACAGAATAAAAGAGGATTTATCAAAGTTTACCTTATGACTTGTGGCATTTTCATATGTTTATAGAAAGCCAAACAATGTTTGAATGCCACTTTTTGAGTACTTCAAGAAGATTGCAATATCATATGGAAATGATAGGTGTGTGACTGAGGTAGTTTATAATATTCCAATTTGGCATGTTGGAATAAAAAGTTTAGATTTCTTGTAAAGGTCTTAGTCATTAGAGTAAACAAGTATGGAGAAAGAGAATCTCCTTGTTTTAATCCTCTTGTTGGTTGGGAAAAAACCATTTGGACTCCCATTTATTAGGATTGAAAAATAAGAATCTTTTAGATTTCCTAATATAATCTTAACCATTTGTTCTGAGAATCCAAATTTTAAGAGAATTCTGGCTAAGAATTTCCAAGAAACTTTATCAAATGCTTTTATCATATCAACCTTGATATAATGTTATAACCTATTATTTTTTATTTAGGTAATTAGTGATTTCCTGCATTAGCAGGACATTATCAGCTAATTCCCTCCCTTGAACAAATGCAAATTGTTCAGGGGAAATGAGTGAAGGCAGTAAGGGTTTCAGTCTGTGAGATATAAGTTTTGTGGAACCTTGTTGATGAAGCTACAGAGGCTTATTGGCCTAAAATCTTGAAATGATGAAACGACTTTCTTGGCTATCAAGACAATAAGAGTAAATGAGATTTCTTTTTGGATTTGTTTGCCATCTAAAAATTATTGTACTGCCTCTAGGAGGTCATTATATCCCAGCAAGTTTTTAAGATGGTACCATTGTAACCATCAGGTCCAGGAGATGAGTCACTTTCCATGGAAAAGATTAAACTGTGAAGTTCATCCAGAGTCACTGGCTTGGTTAAGGTTTCATTCATGTTTTCAGTGACCAATTGAGGGTTGTTCTCTAGTAGAACAATAGAATTAATACCAGTGGGGTCAGTATTGTCATCTGTGAGAAGTTTTGAAAAGAAGAGTACAACTTCATGGCCTATATGTTTTTATTCCCAGCTGAGTCTTTTATGGAGACAATATGTTGTTTGTGATGTTTAGCCTATACTGTGCTGTGATAAAAATTTTGTATTTCCATCACCTTCTTTTAACCATTTTAGTCTTGATTTTTGCCTCCAAAATTGTCTTGCTGTGCTAAAGCAAGTGTTAACTCTTCTTTAAACTTATTGAAAGCAATCAGGTTGGATTTATTCTCTTGAGTTTGTAAGGCCAGTTCACTTTATAGAAATGCTTCCTCGCAAATTTTAACTTTGTCAAAAATGTTTCCAAAGGTATTTTTATTCCAAACTTTAAAAGCCATCTTAAGGTTCTTTAATTTGAATGAAAATTCTTCCATACCTTTAAGATGTGTTTTGATTCCCCAAGCTTGCCTCACTAAACCCGAGAAAGTTGGGTAAATTATCCAACAGTTCAAAAATTTTAAAATATTTTGGTCCATAGAACTTGTTGGCTGATCTAATGTGCATAATAAGTGGGACATGATCAGAATGTTGCCTTGCTAACACATTAATATGTGATGAAGGAAATTCATTTAACCAGCCGAAGTTTGTAATACCCCTATCTAGCCTTTTCCATACCCTCCTTTTAGGCCTCATCCTAGTCCAGGTGAAGAGGTTGCCTGAAGTAGGGAGGGTCATGAAATCACCTGAGTGAAGATAAATATTGAAATCTGCTATCACATTAGGATTGGGAATAGGGGGCCAATATATTCTGATTGGTTTTCTATCACATTGAAGTCCCCTATGAGAGCTAGTGGCATATTACTAAACTTCAGAATGTTATCCCACAGCTTTCCTTTGCCTTTTTGTGAATAGTTTGCATACCTAAAAGCAATATAGCAGGGATTGGTGAGGGAGGGATGGGATATTCTAGTTATTTCATACTGAGAGTGAGTATGTAGAATGTCCATTTTGACATTCTCATCCCACAATAACCATATTTTACAACCTAATGAGGCAAAATGGTTCTGAAAACCAATTTCAAAAGATATTTTTTTCAATTTGATTATTATCCAGGATAGGTTCTGTTACAGCCATTATAGTTATGTGATTTCTGTGTTTAATATCTCTAACTCTTATCTAGGAGGCCGGGTTTCTTATTTCTCTTATATTCCAACAACAGAGATTTATATCCATTAAAATTACTGCTTTGAAGACATTGTGGAGCGGTTGCAACCATTTTAGGAGTTGAGAATAGTCCTTTTTATTATATTTCCTAGGCTTAGCCTTAGGATCATTAGATTCCTCCTTGCTATTAGTGTCTTTTAGAAAGGCATTAAATCTGTTTTGTGAGGCCATCATATCAGTAATGAAGCCATCTTGAGATTCAGGTATTTGCAGGTTATTTAAGCTTTCTGGTTCTGAGTTGTAACCTGTGTTAATGGTTTCCATTAATAGGTTAAGCTCTTCATTAAAAATTAGTTTCTTTTTGTGATTTTTAACTGATGAGAGAAGGAGAGAGATCCCAGTATTTATTTCAATAAAATTATCTTCATGATTATCACCGACAACTATATTTTCTGAAGTGTGGTTGGTCACATTCATTCCAATAGTTGTTGTGAGGATATTAGAGATTTCCAAACTTGAGGTTCCTGGTTCAGGCACCTGAGCTTCAAATTCATTGTTCTGCATTCCTTCATCCCACACATTTAGATCAGTGTTAAGCCTAATAGGTGGGATATCTTGTGGATTAGTTGGTCTAGCTGATTCAGAAGTGGTTTGTGAAGAAATATTTTAACGCTTTTTTTTCCGTGGATATTGTTTCAGATGCAGTAGGAATTAGGGGTTCAGAGGCAGACTGCTTTACTATGATAGGTGCTTGAGCAGAAGGTTTAGGATCTATTTGTTTATACTGCTCGGAATCATCAAAACCAGTTAAAACAGACATATTATTGAAGCCATTAGCAGACATTATAGGATTAATTCTAACATGTGCCTCTGGTTGAGAGACATTTCCTTCAGAACTTGACCTTTTTGGTCTCCAAACTTCCTACAAAACATGGTTAGATGCAGTTTCATGCAATGGGATAGCTATTTAATCCTTTGTGGAGATCCCTGAGGTGGAGAATGATCCACTTTACCTTGTTTCTTTCCATGTGAATCTATTTCCTATGGCCTCCATAGGTTATAGTTTAGTTATACGTGTTTAGACTTACAGACAGATGAAAAATGACCTAGTTTCAAGAAAATTGAGCAATAATCTGGCATGCCTTCATACTCTACACTTTGCCAAAAACCAATTCCCCTAAAGCTTAGCCAAATTCTGTTCAGTCTTGGTTTGGTGATATCCATTTCAACACAGACCTTTGCTACATGCGGCCAAGTCTTGTTTAGGGTAGCTTTATCAATTTTTACAGGTTGACCAATAATATTTCCTATTTCCATCATTACTTCAGAATTGAAGAATTGTTGTGGTAAGCAATGAAAAGCAACCCAGACAGGAGCTATATAAGAGTCAGCATTAGGATTGAAGGTTAGTTCCCATTTAGTGATTCTTATAAACTATGAACCGAAGTTCCACACTTTGTGAATCCAGCATCTATAATAATCATCTGATAAATAAAAAGTGATTAATACCTGGCGATTATCCAGAAGATGGATGTTTGTGTGGCCCTTAAACCCAGCCGTCTAAAATCTCGGCAAAGTTTGGCCAATTCCGACCTACTTCACGAGAATTTTCCAATGAGTGTCAGTTTCATGAAGGCTTCAAGTCGGTCACAATCCTCGTCTAAAAGGTGTAGACCGGTTCACCCAAATGAGTAATTCGATGATATGGATTGAGGGGAGCTCTATTAGTGATGAGATCGGATTAGAGAGTGTGAATTGGGGTGAGATTTATTGTGAATTTGATTCGGGTTAGTAGAAATCAATGAGGGAAAAAGAGGTTGGGTAACAATGTGAGCATAAGACGGTGAAACAGTGGCTGTGGGTGGCTCTGACATGGCAGCAGCATTGATCGGAGGGTGGGGAAGAAGATCTTTCAGCAGGTTTTCCAATTTTTGCGGAGGATTTCAGAGCACGTCAACAATCATCTAGGAACAGTTAATATATATACATATACTAGGTCAATTAATAGTTGAACGTTGATAAGTTAAAGCTAACCCTCTCTATTTATATTTACATATACTAAATCAAGTACAAGGTGACCTTTGATTAGTTGAATTCAAACCTATTTGATCAAGTACAGGGTGACCTTTTAAAACTTTTGTTGAATTTTTTGGGGGGAAGAATGAATTTTTAAAATTTTTAGCACCGATTTTTTGAAAACCGGTGCTAATTTTTTGCAACACTGATTTTGGCACCGGTTTTTAAAAATTTGGTGTTAATTAAACACATATTTTTTTATTTTAACATCGGTTTTTAAAAACTTTTTAAAAACCAGTGTTAAAATAAAAACATGATGCTATTTCAATTTGGCACCAGTTTTGAAAATCGATGCTAAAACACCAGTGCTAGAGAGGGGTCTCTGTGGTAGTGTGTTGGGATTTCACGCTTCAAGAATCACAAAAGAATCACAATGGCGTTGTTAAGAGATTATTTGATGTAAGGTATGTACCAGGTTGTGATAACATAATTTGATTAGGCAAGTTATGTTCGCGAGGGTGTAGGTTCATTGGTGATGATGATTTCTGCAAGATGTTTAAGGGAGGTAAGATGATCATTAACGTAGTGAGAAGTGATCATAAATATTTTTATGTTGGAGGGTTGAGTAATGGGTGTTGCAATAAACTTGGCGTTCACAGGGATGAGTTGAAGCGAAAGAAGAAGATGCAATTCACATGTATTGAACAAGTTGTATTTGGGACTTTGAGTTGAGGACTGAATTTTTAGGAATACTCCTCAAAGTTCAAATATAATGAGAATTGAGTTAAAGGTCTTTATTATAGATGGGTTAGAAGAGTTAAGCCCAATAGAATTAGACCTAGGGTTGTGGTAGGGTTTTAGTATAAATATCTAATCTTTGTGCTATAGCCACCATGTGTGTGAGATAGATCGTGTGTGGTTGATTAGAGACAATATAATTAAGTGTTGAGAGACATTTTGTGTTGAGAGATATAACATACATTGTAAACTCTTTCTATTTTTTTTAATGTATCGGAATCATTTGATTCTCGTGGTTTTTCCCGGTTTGGGGTTTCCACGTAAAATTTGTGTGTTTTTTCTTTTGATTATTTGATTGTGTCTTGTCCTGGGAGTAAAGGGGGAACTTTTAATCTTTGAGAAGGTGAAGGCCGAGGTTAAAATCTCCAACGGGTGGTATATAAAATCTTTTTGGAAGATAAATATATGCTGTCATGATGGATTAGTTTGGTGCAACTGAAGAATCAAAGAACGAAGATCAGAGCTTGTCAACAACGGTTGCTCATAATTGTTAGATTGGTTTTTTATTCTAAGTTGAATGCTCATGAATTATCATCATTCAACCTTTTATACCTCAAATCATACAATCAGATGATTCGGTTAGGATGACAAGTATGCATTAAGTGATTGTGCTGCTTGTCAATGTGAAATAGAAATTGCTCCATTGTGTGATTATTTGAAATATGACAAGTAGCAACCTCTTTGTAATATTGTAATAGTCTAGGAGTTTTGGAAACAAATGTGTTGGTGCCCGTTTGTTTATGATTATATTGCTCTTTACATAACTGAATTTGGATGCATAACGATGATATGATTGAGTGTGTGGAATTTCAAGTGAGGGTTTCAAAATTGGAGAAAAATATTCTTACTTGTTTAGTCATCGTAGAAGAATCTTCCGATTCGGAAGCAGTAACAAATTTCTTTTTAATGAAATAATTATTCCATTCAACACAGAATCCAATCCAAAACATTTAGTGAGATCTGAAGTTTGGGAAGTAAGTTCTAATCTGATGGCCTTTGGGATTCAGAAACCTTTAGATATATGATTTTATGAATTTATTTTACAAATCAGTCCATCGCAGTTTCGAACCCCAATTGGTGTGGAACTCAAAAGTTAATGTGCATAAGATTTGAATACATGTGTTCTTTGTGTTATTTATAGCGTCCCATTCCATTTCCTTTTGTTTTCCAAAACCCTGTGTTTTGGGGCTCCAAAATATTTACAATATCTTAACTTGGATCGCTAGATATATTTTCAAAATAAATTAGTATAATCACGTTGCCAGCCCCTATCTCAAAACAAACACCGGACTCGAAAGTTGAAGAGACTTTATGTCAAATCTTAGCCAATATGATTTCAACCGTCGAAAGTATAATTTAATGAAAAAGTGATTGAAAATAATATATATATATATATATAATCAATAAAAGATGTCCCCACAAATCATTACACTCTGTAGGGATCAGTTCGGATATCAAAATTACAACAGGTTCATTTTTATTGGGTGATTTTTTCCAACTCATCTATATACCAAACACAACTCCAAAATAGGAACATGTAAAGTAATTTTAATCGGTGGTCAAGGCATGGTGGATAATTACCATGCAACCTCTCAGCAAGAATTGCACATCTGTTTAACCCACCCCCCCATCGTGCCCCAAAAACCCAACCCTCTCACTTTATCTAAACAATTGTTCTTCCCTCATTACAGTTTTCCTTCCCCATATCGAACAACCAATTTTATTACATGGAATCATCATGATGTGAGGACATTCATAATATTTTCAAGGTAATTTCTCATCTCTTTAGGTTTTGGATCTGAAGAAGCGATTCATTCAGGTAATTTTCTGATGACCATTGTTAATTGAATGGAACAACCTATGTTATAGAGCTTAAATGTGGTAATATACTTTTCCATAGAATTTCATTCTTAAAATTTATCTAGAAATTTGGGTTTTTGTGAGAAACTCTAGACCATCATTCTTGCTCGTTCCATTGTTAAAAATATGAGATGCATTTGCTTGGGTTTGTGTAGGTAGAATTCATTCCATGCAAGAATGCAATTACAAAAAATAAACTAACGATTGAATAAAAGATAGATACAAACCAAGATGTCATTGGGCACAATGGGATTATGAGAACGAGAAATGGAATGCGAGGTAAGTTTTCATTCGAGAAAATGTAAAACACTCATCTATTCATGACCTAGGGGTGTGTACATAGAATTCTAGTGTTAAGAATCCCCTTGTTTTTTTGTCATATGTTAGGTATGCTCGGAAACCTAGTGTACAAGGTAATGGCGGCACCAGTTGGTTCTACAAGCCCGCCTTGAAGTTTAGGGAACATAATAAAATTCTACACAATAGGTTTGCGGATGACTTTCTTGCAATGTCCCATACAACATATTTCTATACCATTTTATTTTGTTCATTTACAATACTCATGTTATGAAGTGGATTCATGATTCAATGCTAAGAGGTTTTTTTATAAGCTCTTGTCATCGGTGCTTGTTATAGATATTTTTCTTCTTTTTTTTGTTGTAATGCACTAGGTGTTCTGCAAATGATTTTAGTTTTGAGACAAATATGTGCTTATAGTCGCGTCATTGTAAACGACTTCTAATTTTTATATCTGGAAAATGACTATAGTTTCCTATAGTAGAACCAAAATCTTAACCAACATTGCATCGACATATAATGTGTACGTTTAAAAAAGAAACTGGCCTATATTTGATTATCGTAACTACAACTATTAGAACCACACCAAACTAACTGATTACGGTACCGAGTTCTGTACTCCTCTTGCTGTATCAAATTCCGAGTAGATGGAACTTCTGACTACGTAAAATTTTACAATGTTAAAAGTGGGAACCATAACCATAACATCGCTGTGGTATTCATGATGTGTCCATTTTAGATGGTTATTTTAGGCTTTTTAGGATTAGGTTTTGTGCAATTTTGTGCTCTACATGTGGCATTTTTCCTTGAAATCATCTAAGGAGGGATAAAGGCGGCTTTGACGTTTTTATCACTTTTTAGATGATTTTGTGTGACAAGGTGATTTGTTTGAAGACTTTGAAGATTTGAAGACTTTGAAGATTTATCTTTGAAGATTTGAAGACCTTTACATTTGAGCTTTGTGAAGATTTGAAGAAGTGAAGAGATGAAGAAAGGAGAGCAAAGCAACGGATGAATGATGATCCGGGGTTCTCAGAATTTTCCGAGAAGAATCAGCCTTCAAGAGTGGCACCATTGGATTCCTCTTCTCGAGCACTATAAAATCGACTACAAGAACTCCCGAAACGGATCAACGGTTCACCCGGAGGAAGCAAAACAAAACAGGACTGCAGTTTACTGATTTGGTCGCGACTCGCGACGACAGCTTAAAATCAGCCCTGTAGCAGCGTTTTCTCCCCTTTTTCTTCCCCCTATAAATACCCCTTCACTCCTTCTTCTCCACAAGTTTTTTCCCTTTTCTTCTTGCATTTTAGGGCTTGAAAACCCTTGGTTTTCTTCTCTTTCTTTTCTTAGTTTTTGTAGTTTAATTATGTCTCTTGTTATTCTAGAGTAGTTTTTGTTCTTGGGAGCAAAGGATTGAAGCTTCCATTATCTATGTAGCAAGAACTCATTTCTATCTATCTATTTGGTGTTTTTGCTATTGTGCTTTGAATGTTAATTGTTGATTCTATTAATGTTGTTGAGAGCTTGATGATATGAAATGCTTGGATCAATTGCTAGCTAGGGTTTGGGGGATTTGGGTTAATTTCCCCCCTGTTCTTGTTAGTAATGTGAGAGTATGATTTAGAGCTTTTGATTGTGTTGATGGATTGATAATGTCCTAGACGAATGTGATTGATGTTGAACTCTTCGTCATGTTCGTTTGTGTAGCAAACGAGAAGAGTTATATGCTCGTGGTCTATGAGTGGTCACTCTTGACTAATCTCGTGTAATTGCATGAATTGGTTAAATGCTTAGTCACGGTGTAGTGGTCATAGGCATTGCCAAGCTTGTTGGTCCTTCGTGCTAAATGCCACCAATGACACCTTGAGTCGTGGTCGCGACTCGGGAGTCATTGGTGAGGTTTGACGAGAGATGTGGAACTCACTCTCGCAAACTACGAACTAAGAAGGATAGGAGTTTAGTCTCCACGACAAGTAGTTGAAGTATTGAATAGATGATTTAAATTCATTCTTGAAGCATTTGTTATTTGGCGTTTATGTATTCTTGACGGTGTGTTTCACTGCATGTGTGCCATGAGTTGTTTGAGCATAGGTAGTGCTTGTGTGGTTGAATTGTTTAGGTGTAGGAACGTGACGAATTCCGTAGCGCCTTTGCATGAAGATCTATGAGCATGAACTTAGAACTCCTTGTGATGTGTGTGTTGTGGTACTTGCTAGATGGGTGTGTGAGTGTTGGGTCCTGAATGCTATATGATGGAATGTGTGAATGATTCGATGAACTACATTAGATGTGGAAGTGGATATCCATTGCCCCCAAGGCTTTTTATCTTTGTAGTTTAAAACCCCTTTTCTTAGTTTTGTTTGATGATTAGCATAGTCACTTGACCTTGCTAGTTATCTTGTCTTTTTATTTTCGTAACTTAGGAACAACCAACCAACCAACCCCCCCATTTACTTGCTTTTAAGTGTGTGTAAATATAGTTACTCCTAGCCTAGTATCAACCATTTGTGCTTGATTGCTTAGGAAGATCCCTCTTCTCATTGGACGACCCCGATTTGCCGCTATCTACCTAGTTGTAGAAAGTAAGCAAAAAGGGCTTATAAATTATCTTTTGCACGGCGGGCGCGACGACCGCCTGCCTGTCAATTCACTATAACATGGAGGTTATACACCATCGTACATTGTGGTACCCTGAACAACGACATTACCAGGGACAACATGTTGTAATTTCCATCCTAGGGCCACTTTAAGCTCTATTGACACCCCATTTCTACATTAGAAACGATTGCGATTTGGGTGGTTTAATGGTGGTTGGAGATACTTGCAAATTTTTAGGGGGAGATAGATGCAATGTCGACGTGAGGGGAAATGCGAATGGATCCTGAACGTTAGGTTTGGGGTTTAACCGTGTCCAAACGACATCATTTTAAATGATATATAAATACTGCATAAATCTGAAATTCTTTTTTTGTACTGTGTAAGAAAATTAATTAGACTTTCGATCATTGAATTAGATACTTTATCAAATCACGATTGGGAGCTATATCTGGGCCATTTTTTTAATCGGGCCCAACATAGACAACTTTGGGCCATTAATTTCAGCCCACATCAAATAAAATTCGTAAATAAAATGTTAGGTCAAACAGGGCTCGATTTTTATTGTAAACCAACACATATGGGTAAAAGGCCTAACATTTACTTATGTTAAGTCAATTATTTCTTGACTTCTATTGTAAGCCAACACACATTATTAAAGGTCCAACATTTACTCATTTAGGTTAAACGTGTCTCAACAGTTGTATTGCAAACAAACGATGAGGTGAAATGCATGACCATTAATAAGAATGCTAGGATAAACATGGCTCGACTTTTATTGTAAAGCAGTAAAGATGTGAAAAGGTTCAACCTTTACTTATGTTAGGTCTACAGTGTCTCAAATTCTATTTTTAACCAACACAAAAAGGAAAAGGCCCAAGTTTTACTCATGTTAGATCAAACGTGGCTCGAGTTCTATTGTAATCCCAAACATATGGAAAGGTCAAATCTTTACTCATGTAACTAGGTCTATTGTGTCTCAATATCTATTGTAAACCAACACAAAGGAGGAAAAGGTTCGACCTTACTTATGTTAGGTAAAACGTGGCTTGACTTCTATTGTAAAATGATGTGGGGAATTCTTTCCGGGCCATTATAATCTCCGGGGTCAGCACGAGAACAATAATTTCCTAATGGAAAACCCCGCATCAGAATACGAGATGGGGTCACCTGGGAGAACTAGACTATAGCCAAGCGTGCCACTTAGAGTTGGACTATGAGGTTGCAGCGATGTCGCGTCCCTGCACCGTCATCATCGATGGCTAGCTTACAACTTGGAACCTAGTTAAATATCTTATCTATGTAGTAGGTTTACTACTTGATACGATGTAATATTCATTGATGTAATCTAATATATTAGAAAGAGTATGTAATCCATTGTTTTCATGCATGTCTTGGGTCTTTTGATCCCAATAATAAAAAATTTTGTCTCTTTGAAACTTTCCCAACACCCTAACACATCAATCATACAAAAGATAATTTTGTCGCGCCCGCCGTGCAAAAGATAATTTATAAGCCCTTTTTGCTTACTTTCTACAACTAGGTAGATAGCGGCAAATCGGGGTCGTCCAATGAGAAGAGGGATCTTCCTAAGCAATCAAGCACAAATGGTTGATACTAGGCTAGGAGTAACTATATTTACACACACTTAAAAGCAAGTAAATGGGGGGGGGTTGGTTGGTTGGTTGTTCCTAAGTTACGAAAATAAAAAGACAAGATAACTAGCAAGGTCAAGTGACTATGCTAATCATCAAACGAAACTAAAGAAAAGGGGTTTTAAACTACAAAGATAAAATGCCTTGGGGGCAACGGATATCCACTTCCACATCTGATGTAGTTCATCGAATCATTCACACATTCCATCATATAGCATTCAGGACCCAACACTCACACACCCATCTAGCAAGTACCACAACACACACATCACAAGGAGTTCTAAGTTCATGCTCATAGATCTTCATGCAAAGGCGCTACGGAATTCGTCACATTCCTACACCTAAACAATTCAACCACACAAGCACTACCTATGCTCAAACCACTCATGGCACACATGCAGTGAAACACACCGTCAAGAATACATAAACGCCGAATAACAAATGCTTCAAGAATGAATTTAAATCATCTATTCAATACTTCAACTACTTGTCGTGGAGACTAAACTCCTATCCTTCTTAGTTCGTAGTTTGCGAGAGTGAGTTCGACATCTCTCGTCAAACCTCACCAATGACTCCCGAGTCGCGACCACGACTCAAGGTGTCATTGGTGGCATTTAGCACGAAGGACCAACAAGCTTGGCAATGCCTATGACCACTACACCGTGACTAAGCATTTGACCAATTCATGCAATTACACGAGATTAGTCAAGAGCGACCACTCATAGACCACGAGCATATAACTCTTCTCGTTTGCTACACAAACGAACATGACGAAGAGTTCAACATCAATCACATTCGTCTAGCACATTGTCAACACACTAACACAATCAAAAGCTCTAATTCACACTCATACATTCCTAACAAGTACAGGGGGGAAATTAACCCAAATCCCCCAAACCCTAGCTAGCAATTCATACAAGCATTTATATCCTCAAGCTCCCAACAACATCAATGGAATCAACAATTAACATTCAAAGCACAATAGCAAAAACACCAAATAGATAGATAGAAATGGTTCTCAATACATAGAAGTGGAAGCTTCAATCCATAGCTCCCAAGTACAAGAACTACTCTAGAACAACAAAAGACATAATTAAACTAAGAAAAACAAAGAAGAGAAAGAAGAGAAAAACCTAGAGTTTTCGCCCCTAAAATGCAGAGAAAGCGGGCTGAGCAAAACTGGAGAAGAGGAGGAAAGAGAGTAGTATTTATAGTCGGAAGAAGATAAAGTTGATTTCTGACCGCCCGTTGGTCGCGACTCGCGACGAGTTGGTCGCGACTCGCGATGGTGTCGCGACGGGATCGCGACGGGAGCCAGAGTTTTGCATTGTTTCTTTGTCTTCTTCATAGCCATCCCTCTCAATCTTCAAGTCTTCAACGGCTCCAAAAATGGTCTTCAACGGCATCTGGTCTTCATGTCTTCGAAGTGAGTATCCAAAAGTCTTCGAAAGTATAGTCTTCAATGTCTTCCGGTCTTCGTTGCTTCCGTGTTCTTCCCTTGTCACACAAAATCCACTTAGAAGAGGTAAAAGAGTACAAAGTTGCTTTTGCCTCTCCTAAGTGAATTTCAAGGTAAAACACAAGCTCTCGATAATAAAAGAGCACAAAAGTGATCCTAAATACTACTAAATAATGCGTCTAAAATGGACACATCAGCCCCTCAGACTATTCTTTATACCACTGATACGGTTTGGTGATGCGAGGTGCCAGTCTTTAGGTCTAGACTTTGCTTGGTCTGGAGAGGTGTATACCATGAGCCAATACATAAAGGTAAAGGTCAAATATTTACTCATGTAATAAGGTCTAATGTTTCTTGACTTCTATTGTACCCGTAAACCCTAAATAATTTTTTGAAGGATGCAAAAACCTAAACCCTATTAGTTTATTATTAATGAAATAAAATAGTAAAGGATTACTGATTCTCATTTATCATTACTAGCAGAGAAATTCCCAATTGTGATCGTTGATAATACGAAGCCGGAGTGTTTAGGGAGCCCCTTAGGGTTTTTTTGTATGTGGGCCTTTTTATTCCAAGATGAAGCCTAACTATAGTAGCTAATGTTGCATGTCGTCTTGTAGTTAGCACGTTGCTTTGAAATGCCATTGAAATTGTATTTACATGCAAAATATCCCTTATGGGCCTAACCTAGCCCATTACAAATGCTGGGCTACTAATGACTGATGTCGCAGACCCGTTGGCAGTCTCTGTAACCCTTGGCGAGAGAACAAATTTCTGCGAAATTATCTCAACCCGATCAGCCCTCACTTTGAAAGGATATTTATTGCCAAAAATGGTGCCCTCTGTTCCCCGAACACAGAATTTCATCATCCTCATCACACTTTTCCCCCATTGATTCATGATCTAAAAATCCCTAACCAACTCTACCATCTAAGCAAAGGAGAAACATCAAAGAACAAGTTAAAGTTCATTATGGGAAGGGATTCTATTGATCAAAATTACGGTAAGATTCTATCTTTATTTCAATGATGATCATACTTTGAAGGTGTTATCAATATATATATATATATATATATATATATATATATATATATATATCCCTTATGATTGGTGAATGATGTAGTAATCAATATGCCAATGTTTGTAAGATTCATACTTTTTTGTTGAAGAATACGAATTATGTAAGGTTATTGGTTCACGTGAAAGATGTCAATTTTTTTAATGTTTGGTTTATAGCCTATGTAATATCTTGCTAATAAAGGTTATTTGATATGGAAATAAACTATAAGATATTATTTGCATCATTTTGTTTTGTAGTATTACAACCTATTCATCCCAATAAAGAGGCATGTATGTTGTGTGTCACATAAAAATGATAATGTTCTAGTGCATCACTTTATTTTTTTATGTACAAACTTGTTATTGAAGGTTCATTGATATGGAAATAGACTTTTTGTGAATTAATTTCAATCTATATGCCCATGAAAAAGCTATTACTATTTTGATCGAGTTAATTACCCCCTTGATTAATGAGTTACTTTATATATATATATATATATATGTATGTATGCATGTATATGTATGTATTTATGTATGTATATGTGTGTATGTATATATAGTAGTAGTAGTAGTGAATCCCGACAAGAGAAAAAAACCCAAAGTTGGGGAAGTTGCCAATGGATTACAATCGAAGAAGAGGGGTCGAGGTTTTTGCAATTTGTAAGAAATTGATCAACATGGTAGATAAAGGAATGAAATGTCCAATGAAGTTTGATGACACTGGGAATCCAATTGGTGATGACTCAAATTGGTCGTGTAGTTACATGGGGATAATTGCTAGGACCAAGTTGGATATTTTTTTGTATGAATCATGGTCGGATGTAGACAATGCTTACAAGAGAAAGCTATGGAAGGCCGTTAATATTGCCTTTGAGATTGAGTGTGACGATATGACGACATTGTTGAGAAAAACAATTATTCACTTTGTAGAATGGTTGACAGGCGGGCGGTCGTCACGCCCTCCGTGCAAAAGATAATTTATAAGCCCTTTTTGCTTACTTTCTACAACTAGGTAGATAGCGGCAAATCGGGGTCGTCCAAGGAGAAGAGGGATCTTCCAAAGCGTCTAAGCACAAAATGGTTAATATTAGGCTAGGATAAAATATATACACACACATAAAAGCAAGTAAAATGGGGGGGGGGGGGTTGGTTGGTTGGTTTTCCTAAGTTACGAAAGTAAAAAGACAAGATAACTAGCAAGGTCAAGTGACTATGCTAATCATCAAACAAAACTAAGAAAAGGGGTTTTAAACTACAAAGATAAAAAGCCTTGGGGGCAATGGATATCCACTTCCGAATCTAATGTAGGTCATTGAATCATTCACTCATTCTATCATATAGCATTACATGACTCAATATCAACATACCCATCTAGCAAGAATCACAACACGTTATGCACAAGAAGTTCTAAGTTCATGCTCATAGATTTTCATGCAAAGGAGCTACGGAATTCGTCACGTTCCTAACACCTAACCAATTCAATCATACAAGCACTCCCTATGCTCAAGCAACTCATGGCACAAGTGAAGTGAAACACACCATCAAGAATACACGAATGCTAAATAACAAATGCTTCAAGGATGAGTTAAAATCATCTATTCAATACTTCAACTACTTGTTGTGGAGACTAAACTCCTATCCTTCTTAGTTCGTAGTTTGCAAGAGTGAGTTCGACATCTCTCGTCAAACCTCACCAATGACTCCCGCTGTCGCGACCACGACTCAAGGTATCATTGGTGGCATTTAATCACGAAGAACCAACAAGCTTGGCAATGCTTATGACCACTACACCGTGACTAAGCATTTAACCAATTCATGCAATTACACGAGATTGGATGAACGTGCAACGCACATTCATCCAAGAGCATATAACTCTCTCGTTTGCTACACAAACGAACATGACGAAGAGTTCGACATCAATCACATACGTCTAGCACATTATCAATCCATCAACACAATCAAAAGCCCTAAATCATACTCATACATTCCTAACAAGAAAAGGGGGGAAATTAACCCAAATCCCCCAAACCCTAGCTAGCAATTCATACAAGTATTTCATTCAAGCTTTCAACAACATCAATGGCATCAACAATTAACATTCAAAGCACAATAAAAGCACAATAGCAAAAACACCAAATAGATAGATATAAATGCTCCTTACTACATAGAAATGGAAGCTTCAATCCTTGCTCCCAAGTACAAAAACTACTCTAGAACAACAAAAGACATAGAAACTAAGAAAACAAGAAGATAAAACCTAGGGTTTTGGCCCAAAACAGGGGCCAAAAGCTGTGGAGAAGAAGGGATGAAGAGGTATTTATAGTGGAAGAAAAAGGGGAGAAAAAAAACGCTGCTGCAGAGCTGGATTCGTGCTGTCGTCGCGACTCGCGACCAGTTCCATCGCAAGTCGCGACCAGCAGTGAAATCCAGCCCTGTTTTGTTTTGCTTCCTCCGGGTGAACCGTTGATCCGTTTCGGGAGTTCTTGTAGTCGATTTTATAGTGCTCGAGAAGAGGAATCCAATGGTGCCACTCTTGAGGGCTGATTCTTCTCGGAAAATTCTGAGAACCCTGGATCATCATTCATCCGTTGCTTTGCTCTCCTTTCTTCATCTCTTCACTTCTTCAAATCTTCACAAAGCTCAAATGTAAAGGTCTTCAAATCTTCAAATATTCAAAGATAAATCTTCAAAGTCTTCAAATCTTCAAAGTCTTCAAACAAATCACCTTGTCACACAAAATCATCTAAAAAGTGATAAAAACGTCAAAGCCGCCTTTATCCCTCCTTAGATGATTTCAAGGCAAAATGCCACATGTAGAGCACAAAATTGCACAAAACCTAATCCTAAAAAGCCTAAAATAACCATCTAAAATGGACACATCAATGGTTGAAGGATTTCAAGGCAAAATTGGCTAGGGATTATATGTATGAAAGAAGAAGAATTGCAACCCAAGAATTAAGCATCCATACATAAGTGAATCGAGTTAGAAGGGCTTTATTGCGTGGAAGATAACGGTTGAACAATTGGTAATAGATCTACATTTTCCTATAAATGATTATATTTTCAATTTAGAGAATAGTGGTATGCATATCGATCTAGGGTCTTATTACTTATAAATAAAAACATGTTCTTTTTTTCTTCCATTATGTATTATGAGTGTCAGATTTTGAAATGTGATCATTTTAAAGTTTCCCATTTGTTTTAAATTTTGTGTTACATTTCGATTGAACCAACAGGTAGCCAAAATTGTGTATAATCACTATTGAATCTTTTTTGTGCGAGGGCTAGTCTGACGTTGCAAATTTTGGAATGGGTTAACCCGAATGCAATATCAGTGTAATGTCGATGTCTTATATGTAGGTTTTCATTTTTCATTTTTTTATTTTGAACTTGTTAAGTTTTTATGCCTAACTCTTCATTTCCTACTTGAACAGGGTCTAAGGGCAAAACATAGTATCGTAGAAAAAACTAATAAGTTGCACCACACTATGAGTTGGGGAGGACATACCCTAGTAACGAGAATAATAATGAAGGAAATGTTCGAGGCTTGAGTATGGGATGAGGTTGAGCATGGAATGTCAGATGAGGAAGCAAGTAGTCCACCGGAGCATTTTACGGCCTGCAAGGTTCCTCAATTTGAGAAGTGGGTTAAAGGATACAAAGTGTGTAGGACGACACGTGTTAAGTTTCACACCAAAGAGGCAGGGACGAAGCAAAGAGAACTGTAAGCTTTCTAACTTCACGTTTGGTATAGTCTAAGTGCATATATTCAATATTCAAATTGCGCATATAAGATTAACAATTGGTAACTTATAGGAGAAATTAACAAAATCTGGGAGAATTTGTCGAGGTTAGGAAAAGGATATATTGGAGCTTTGGTTGAGAAACTAGAGCACCTAAGCTGGGTACGCAATGTCGGAACATTTGCTTGTGTTTGTCCAACATAGAGCAACTAAAGTAGATCTTACAACAACAAATCAACAAAAAAAATTGATGCTTTGACAAGCACATTGAGCCAATTAGTAGCATATGTCTTGCAAGATTCATTTGGGAGGACAATGCATCTAGAGTTAGAGCGAATCACTGCAAGTTATAAACCAATAACCTCAACACACCATCCCGAGGGTGATAGTCACCCAATTGTGAATGATTTGACTTTGACACCCACCGTTGCATTCGACCGCCAAAGAGTGAAATTATTGGAAGCCAACCAACCCAACATGCAGGTAAGAAAATAGACTAAATTATTTTGTTGGACCCTAATATATGACCTAATACCATCGTTTGGTCCCCGAGACCAAAACCGCATCATTTTAGTATCCTAAAAATTCAAAACGATTTGTTTGGCTCCCAAGGCGGTTTTCAAGGTGGTTTGGGGACCAAAAGATGGTATAAGATCATATGTTAGGGACCAAAAAAATAATTTAGTCTACCTGAAAACCACCCAAAATCTGGTTTGGGGACCAAACAAATCTTTTTGAATTTGTTGGGTACTGAAATGACGTGATATTGGTCTCGGGGACCAAAAGATGGTATTATGTCATATGTTAGGGACCAAAAAATAATTTAGTCTAAGAAAATATATTACACAATCATTTTCATTCAATAATAAATGTAACTCGACATGTTTAAATGTAGTGAGTCTTCTTTCATAGGATAATTCATGGAGCATACTTCTTTCCGAGTGTGTTGATGGTGAAATCCATGTTGTGGCAAAAGGTAAGGTGAACATATCTATATGCTTGCATCATTATAATTCAGTTGTTAAGGAGAACGTGGTAGTTGTTGTGACTAAGAGCTCGTAGATGGTATTTTTCTTCTTTTGTCAGAACCCAAGGCAAATACAGTGGATGAGGCAGTAGGAATGTTTGTTGAATAACCCCTTTGTTTTGTGGACATTTTGGAGAAGACACCTACTACGAAGGTAAATCATCAATTAATTTGTACTACTAATATGTAATAGACGAATATTGTGTACATAAATAATATGTGTGTATGTCATGTAAATTGAGAAAAGGAAAGGTAGCCCAACAAAGTTGTACAATGCATGTGGAGATTTAAACCAAACAACTCTCGCATCTCCAGATTGAAGTTCCCACCATTCAATCTTGTAAAGTTTGGATCCCTCAAGAACATTTACACGATCGTGATAACTCACCATCCATTATCTTCATACAAAATTCTCGTGGACGATGTAGGTATTTTTGGGTACAAAGTTCATCAAAGTGGAGGATTTCAAGGACTTTTTCGATATCAATAATGTCCGCCCACTCGTGATGCAACTCAATCAATATAGGTATTTCTACTCTATAAGTTTGTAGATCAATATACACTTTTCTAGGGTTCAATGTGACTAAATTAACCATTTTTGTAGGTTTGCACAAGCTTTACGAGACAAAGAAAAAGAGTGGATAGGGTTTCTTTACCCTAAAAAAAATTGAACATCAACAAGTTTTGATGGAATATCGTTTGACTTATTTGAGTGCTCGGTTGATGCTAAGGGAATAGTAGATGTACATCGCACCGTATTACATGAAGTGAATCAACTCTACTTAGTGCCCGATTTTTTGTTTAATTTTAAAAATTATAGGCTTGTGGTGATATATTCACAATTAATTTTTTAGTGAACATTAGATGGTCGTCGGCATCATTGTTCCATCGAACACGGTATTCTGGTTCGATCCATTACATCAAGAGCCCCCCTAAAACAATAATCCATGCCATTTAGAAGGTGTTGACGGATCCCCTCATTAGCAAGCAAAAAGAAGTTCGATGGAAATCCCTTAAGGTGGGAACTTACAAATCCCTTTTCCCAAATAAACATGTAAGTTATTCCAATAATTAATATCTTACTAACTTTGTAAAAATTTTGTGTACGAACATCATAAAAAATAAGTGTCCAAGTTGGAATACAGTTATTATTCCATGCGGTTCACGAAAGATTTGGTCTTACATGTGAGGGAGAATGAATTTGAACTACAAAAGGTACGTAATTGTCACACAATATGATTGTACGAAGAATTAAAAGACTTTTCTCAATGTTTATATTGATTATCGCATTCATGTTATAATATTTTCCGAGGACAAAACATCATACCCGATCAAACATTTGGAAGAAGCATGTCAAAGTTGGGCGCTTTATGTGATGGTAAAGAATTTCATACATTTCCTTAGTCTATCAACCACATTACGAACTTGGTTTAGGTGATTTTTTTGCATACATAATTCTCTAAAATGCACATTGATATTTTTCAAGGTATTTATTGACACCTTGATATAGATCTAGATATAGACTCCATTTGTCATTAGCCTTTTTCGTTGGCATTTTGATTGACTTTTGGCTGTTGGCATTTTTGCTCTGTCAAACAGTCAATGATATATGAAAGAAAGCATTTAGTTGCTTGGTTTTTTCACGTATCTTTTTCGCCAAATACAAAACGCTAATAATACTAGCATTTTTCCTAACGTTTAACTTTTACCTTTAACAATTACTTTTTTAAACTTTCAACCTGCTTATCCTAGCGTTTAGAGCCCTTTTATTCCAATATTCCATCAGCACCGGCATATATTCCATTAACAAAAACCCTACGGTGTATACTTCCCCAGCAGCAAAGGTTTGTGGCTTACTTCTAAGGCGGGCGTAGTTTTTTTTTCTTGAAATTTGTGTTCTTCAAAAAACTGTTTCAATTTCATATATTTCTTAGACATTCATATAATATTGTAATTTTACATTTTAAATATAATTAAAATATAGTATATCTATAATGAAAATAAGTAAACTAATATAGTTTATATTTATTCTCTCATATTAATGCTCATAATGAATTATAGTAACAAAAATATTTGATCATGTATTAGTAAATATATTGTTTTCAATATTAGTAAATATATTAAATAATTAAAAATAAATTATATTAATGAAAATAAAGATAATAAAATATGTAAAATAAGTTTATAAATGATGAATGGTCGTTATGTCCTTAAATGCCATTTTGCATAAAACCGCTAACAGCCAACAATTACATTTGCCAAACATTTTTGTAAACAGCTAATGGTCAAACAGTTAGCCCAAACAATTGGTCAAACTGGCTAAATGAAACAGCTAACAGCCAACCACCATCAACTAATTACCAAACAAGGCCATACTAGCAATGTAGTATCAACGATACAGTTCATTATGTGAGAATTTTGGAATGATGTTCTTGTATTGAATGTTTGGTTTGTTCTTTAATATTTGTAAAAGGTATTATGTCAAAACTGATATGCAATTTGAACGGCGTTCCCCGTTGGATATCAATTTTAGGAATCTACATTTTTTATTTTGTTCATCATGGCCGACGTTGCTCACTTTAAAGTAACAAATCGGTCAGAGCAACACTGAACGAGGAACAATAGGACTCTCGTGTTCAAATAAGCTCATCGACGTCAATTCACCATGAATGGCGTTGATCTCACCAAACGACGTTGTATAATGTTCAACCCTCGATTTCAAACCGGCAACGTTGCAAACATATTTGTACTGACAACTTCGCACATCTCATCGGTCACACTAAACAAAACGACGTCGTTCTAAATATCACATGCCGGCCACGTGGGAAACTCCATTCACCGATGTCGATCATTATTTAGTGGTGTTGGTTTGTCAAAATGAGGTCGTTCTGCTCATGGGTCACGTCATCCAATATCTGACATCAGACTTCTACAGTATGAGACGTCGGTCCCCGTAAATTGCGACATCAATGCCTTTATTGGCAACACCAACCTTACCGAGGTCGCACATGTGTTACCTAGTTAGTCGTCAATTATAGTGGCTGACGTGGTCATCCCTCGGTCCCGGTGTCGGTCCATATTTTTTTACCTCTGTTATCAGTTGAGGTAAAAGTATACTTTTTACTGGGCCACTATTTACCTCGGTTATTTTCAAGAAAATAACCGTGGTAAAAATCCCTCCATAACCGAGGTAAAATGTGTTGTTTCTTGTAGTGAAGTTACACTACAATTTCTAATTTAAATATTTTATTTGTCAACTTAAATATTGTATTTTTCATACAGTATTTCTTGTATTTTTTACATTTAAAAACATTTTAATTAATACATATTCATTTTATAATGTATCGATCCTTTTTAAAATAACATACACACTGTTTTTAGATTAAAAATATTGGGAAAGAGTCTTTATTCTTCTAAAAGTTTACCTTTTAAAAAGAATAGAACAACATAGCAATATATTCACATTACAAAACATACATTTTTATTATATCCATATGATATTTAGATTTAAAACATTTCTAATCTTAATGTAATAGCTCCCTCGATTGGTTTATTTTTCTAGACCAACTCCACCCCTAGTCATAGCGACACGGTTGAAATACTGATGATCAGTACCTTTCCTCAAGCATATATGACTCAGTAATTATTGTCAGATAATTTAAATGAAATTAACATGCATCCTGATTCCTGACCGGAGATACATGTATACAGTCAGCTCATCATCAGCATTAAACCTAAAGGATTATGTCTTTTCTTCTCCAAATCATTCACAGGAGCAGCTGGAAAGTGATCAAAATCAGCTCCAAGTTTTGGCGCCAAATTCAGTTTAAGGCGGTGCTCAGAATTTCAACTTTCTAATCACACTTTTTGTACAATCTATATAGTTTTTGGTTGGTTTTCTGTTCAGTTAGTTAGATCACTAGCCTAGCTCTTTAGTTAGTTGGTTAGTTAGACGGTTAGCTCTTGATCTACTGTATATAAACACCATGTAATTTATTCATTCTCTAAGTTAATCAGAAAATTCAGTTTTCTTCCTTTTTCCCTTGAACCCGATCTCATTTCTCTTATTCTAAAGCTCTTTTGAGCTTGATTCACTAATATTCAATCAATTTCTTGAAAAACTGATCCCAATTGAGTGTTGGTTCAGTTAATGGCACTGGAGGAAATGATCCTCCTGTTACTGATGCAGATGGATTCGTGAGAATCAAACCTGATGATCCGCTGCTACTTGGATCCTCTGATCATGCAAGCCTTGTAATCGTTTCAGATCTCCTGACTGAAAAGAATTATGTGATTTGGAGAGAGGCTATGATCACAGCTCTCTCAACAAGGGGGAAACAATAATTCATCATTGGAGATTTACCGAAGCCTGCTTCTAATTCTACAAAGCTGCAGATTTGGATGAAAGATGATTCCACAATAGTCTCGTGGATTAGGAACTAGACCAGCAAGGATATTGCTAGAAGCTTTGCTTTCTAAGCTGATTCCAAGAAACTATGGGATGAAGTTGAAGAGAGGTACTCAATAAGTCATGGACCTCTATTCTACCAGTTAATGACAAATCTGAAGGCAGGTAAACAAGGTACTAATTCAATTGCTCGGTAATTTTCAAATCTGAAAGGAATTTGGGATGAGATTGATGTGATTAGGCCAAGACTCAAATGCACTTGTTGTTATTGTGAGTGTAGTTGTAGTTTTTTTTGAGAAACTAGAAAGACAGGCTGATCAGGATAGGATGCAACAGTTCTTATTTGGATTGAATGATGAATTTGATGCTCTTAGAGATAAGATTCTGGTAATGGATCCTGTGCTAGCTGTTGTAAAAGAATATTCTTTTCTCAGTAAGCAAGAACAACAGATAAGTGTTCAAAATAACTTGATGAAAGACATGAGTTAGTCAGCTGCAATGATGGTGAAACCTGGTTTAGGTCAGGCTGTTGTAGGGAGGTTTAATCAGAGGAAGAAGGATGCAGAAGCAAAGAAACTGCTGAAATGTGACTATTTCCATAGAAGTGGTCATCTGAAGGAGTCATGCTTCAAACTACATGGATATCCTGATTGGTGGCCAGATCCTAGTAAAGTGCAGAACAAGCCTTATGCAAATACTGTTAATGCTTCAGGATTTTGGGATGAGAACGATCAATCAGCTGGACCAGGAGCTTCCACTGATGTTGGTGAGTAGAATAACATTGAAAATATGCAGGCTATGATTACCAGTATGATCCAGATGGAATTTGGAAAGATGATGAAAGGGAAGGGAAATGAGCAAGGTGCAGAATCCATAGAATTGATCAATTTTGTACATCTGGATTTCTCAGGTAGCCTCATTACTCATTTTTCTAATGCCGCTACTATCTTTGAAATATATGATTGGATCTGGATAGTGGAGCCACTTCTCATATGTGCAGCACTCTTTCATTATTTCACACACTCAGTCCAACACCACATTAGACACCAATTTTTTACCTGATCATTCATGGGTGTTCATAGATTCCATAGGTTGTCAAGTTGAATAATAAACTTAAACTGATGAACTGTTTGTTTGTTAGAGTTTCAAATTCAATCTTCTTTCAATTCAGAAATTAACACAAGACTCTAAGGTCTATCTTACATTTTATCCACATGTATGTGCCATACAGATTCACAAGATTAACACAGTGCTACAGGTTGCTACTGAGAGCAATGGTCTGTACATTTAAAACAAAAAATATTTTTAGCTTAAAGTCATCAAGAAATGCTTAGCTTCACTTGATTTAGGCAGCTTACATATCCATTCTGCACTCAGTTCTGTACATAATCTTTTTGATAATGACTTAGAAGCCTTGCACAATAAACTAAGCCATCTATATGAAATTGTAATGAAACATATGCATCTTCCATACATGAATATATTTTGCAATATTTGTCTCATTACTAAACAAACCAGATTACCTTTTCTAGAAAAGGCTGATCATAGTTCTATTCCATTTGATATGCTCCATATGGATTTGTGGGGACCTTTTAGAGTCAAAACCAGTAATGGTGCTCAGTCTTTTCTTACCATTGTGGATGATTTCAGTAGAGCCACTTGGACCTTTCTGATCAGAACCAAAGATCAAGTTCCTTTCATCATAAAAGATTTCATTCATATGCTTCAAACTTAGTATGATGCCAAGATTAGAAAAATTAGGGCTAACAATGGCAATGAGTTTATAAAAAAAATTATTTCCCATTTCTTTGCCTCTTTAGGAATTGTGCATAAAAATATCATGTGCATACTCACCACACTAGAATGGTGTAGTTGAGAGAAAACACTGGACCATCCTTCAAATAGTCAGGTCTCTCATGCACCAATCAAGCCTACCTTTGCATCTATGTGGAGAATCAATTCTCACTGCTACCTATATCATGAATAGACTGTCATCTTCAGTTTTAAAGTCGAAATCCCCTTATGAAATCTTATTCCAAAAATCAATTGATATATCCCAAATGCAAGTCTTTGGTTCTCTTTGTTATGCCACAAATCTCAGTCCAAATAAGCACAAATTCAATCCTATGTCTTTTCCTTGCATATTCTTAGGATATTCTGCCACACAAAAGGGCTACAAGCTCTATAATCTTCTGACTAAAGTGATTTATGTGGCCAGGGATGTTGTTTTCTATAATAATCTATTTTCCTATAAAATCTCCGATGCTCCATTTCAGGATCACACCTCTGATCACAACAAAATAATGTTGCATATGCCTCATTCTGATCTTATTCCTGATGTGCCATATCAAAACATTTCTTCTGATTCTTCTTCTAATTCTCAACATCCTGAATCATGTATTGATTCTTCTCTTCCAAATTTCCCTTCTCCTTTCTCACCTAATCATGCACGATCATCTCCTAGAATCAGTGTGAGTCCTGTTAAACCTGATACATACATTCACACTGCCCCCCAACCACACTAGAATTAGATCAAGACCTTGCTGGATGAATGATTTTGTAGTCAATAGTGTTCATGATTCTGACATTTCTTTTCGTACCTATTCTTCTGCACATATGAGTTTCTTGCCTCAGCTATCAAGGATTCATAAACCAAAATCATATAGTCAAACTAGCAGCAACCAACATTGAGTAAAGGTCATGAAGGATGAGCTAGCTACCCTTAAATCTAATCATACTTGGGATCTAGTTGATTTACATGTAGGAAAGAGATCCATTATAAACAAATGGGTTTATAAAATCAAATGCAAGGTAGATGGATGAGTTGAAAGATATAAGGCCGGGCAGGTGGCAAATGGTTTTTCTCAAATAGAGGGTGTTGACTATTTTGATTCATTCTCTCCTGTGGCTAAGCAGGATAAAGTCAGGTTATTATTGGCTATAACATCTATACAGGGCTGGCTCTTACATCAGATAGATATCAACAATGCTTTTTTGCATGGTTATATCAGTGAAGAACTTTATATGAAACCATCATAGGGTTATGATAAAGCCTTGCCTGGTTAGGTTTGCAGGTTGAGGAAGTCTCCGTATGGCCTCAAGCAGGAATCTAGAGAATGGAATGCAAAGTTTACTAAATACCTGGTTATATATGGTTTTCAGCTATCAAGACATGATCATTGCTTGCTCATAAAAAGGACTGATCAGTACAACACAGTGTTACTGATTTATGTTGATGATGTCCTGATAGCAGAAGATTAAGAGAATCAAATACATGCATTCAAGGCTTATCTGCACAATCTCTTTGCCATCAAGGATTTGGGATATGTTAAGTACTTTCTAAGGTATTAAGATTGCCAGATCTGAAGCAAGCATTTTCTTGAGTCAATCTAAATACATCACTGATTTGATCAGTGATCTTCACCTTACTGATTGCAATGCTGCTTCTACCCCTCTTCCAGCCTCTTGGAAAATTGAAGACAATTATTCTCTTCTTCTCCATGATCCAGGTCCTTTCAGAAGGCTCATTGGCAGGCTTTTGTATTTTTCATACACTAGACCTGATATTATATTATCAGTCCACCAATTAAGTCAGTTTGTTCAACAACCTACTGATCATCATTGGAAGGCTGCCCTCCATATTGCTAAGTACCTCAAGGGTTGTTCTACTTATGGACTATTCTATCATTCAATATCATCTAAGTCTCTTTCAGCCTTTTGTGATGCAGATTGGAACACTTGCAGACTTACCAGGAGATCTGTGACTGGTTATTGTGTTTTCTTGGGTGACTCCTTGATCTCCCAGAAATCTAAGAAACTGAATACTGTTAGCAAATCTTCAGCTAAATCTGAGTACAGAGCCATTTCCATGACAATTTTTGAGCTGAAGTGGATCACCCATGTCCATTGATTTGCAGCATCCACTCATTCTTCCCATTCCATTGAAGTGTGACAATATTGTTTCTCTACACATCACTCAAAACCTTGTCTTCCATGAAATAACCATTCACATGAGCCGTTGGAAAGTGATCAAGATCAGCTCCAAGTTTTGGCGCAAAATTCAGTTTAAGGCGGTGCTCATAATTTCAACTTTCTGATCACACTTTTTGTACAGTTTGTATAGTTTTTTATTGGTTTTCTGTTGAGTTAGTTAGATCACTAGCCTAGCTCTTTAGTTAGTTGGTTTGACGGTTAGCTCTTGATCTACTATATAAACACCATGTAATTCATTCATTCTCTAAGTTAATCAGAAAATTCAGTTTTCTTTCCTTTTTTCGCCTCATCCAACCTGATCTCATTTCTCTGATTCTAAAGCTCTTTTGAGCTTGATTCTTGAAATCAGTCTTGATTTCTTCAAAACCCTTTTAATCAAGGCTGATAAACAAATTTTAAAGCTTTATCCCTTTCAAATGGTACTAATAGTTATAACTAGTTATATGTTGACAACGTTAAGTATATCAATTGATGTCCAACTATGTATGCATTATTATCCTAAACATTAATTTGCACTAATGGCACCCCCACTTTTAAATTATGTATGTTTCATGCTTCTTTCTAAACCGCCCCGCATCATGCAAATGAATAGTTTATAAGGCCAAATTAGCAGCCATAAGTTTTACTTATACAAATATTCTGATCATGACTGCTTTCACAAAATGGCCCCTATAAATACCTCCCCACATGCAAATACTCTACTCACTCACTTCCATTTCACATACAAATCAAGTCAAAGCTCCCTTTTTAACTTACTTTTTTCTAGTTAAGCATTCGTGATAAAAACTTATATGGCTTCCATTGGGGCAAGTTATGCTCTCATTCATGTGCAGCAGAAGCGGCAGGAGGAAAAAATGAAGAAGAAAGCGGAGGAAAAGGAAAGGAAGAATGGTGAAGGAAGGGAAGATAAAAAGAGTAATGAAATTGGTGATAGTAATGTCAAGATAAATAAAATTTACCCTGCTGCTGCTGGAGGATTTTGAAATTTTACTTCTTCATAATGGGTTTGTTATTTAGTGGAGTGAATCCAGAAGGGGCACATGGAATAATATGCCTTCTTGTGTGTAATTAAATTTGGTGATGAAATTGTGTGTAATGTCTTAGTGTTTGTCGAATCAGATGTGATGCAGTTATTCATTGGCAGTATTATTTTCTGCTTTCTTAAGTTCCGGTACATTCTGTCTGTTTGGAAATTGGGGTTTCATGCTAAACTTTAGTTACGTTAGTGATAAAACTGAATGAGTTTCGCTAAAATAATTTGCTAACTTTACAGTTCACCAATATATAATGCAGAAATGTTCTTATGTAGGGGATTTTTGTATGTGTAGGTGATGGTTTAATAGAATCATGCTAAGTGTTTGTTAAAAAAATTATCTACCATAGTTTTTGATTTCATGGTGGTAGTTTATACTAGTTTTTAAATTCATTAAACACTTGGCATGACTCTATTGGGCCCTCACCCAAACATACAAAAATGTCCAACATAAAAAAAATATATGATATGTATCGTCATTGAGTTTGGTGGTCCCTAAACTATTGTCGTTATTTACTTTTCAACCACTCAACTATTTTTTACATTATTTTAGTCCCTGAAATAATATATAAAATAATTAATTTGGTCTCCTCGATTACGTCAAATAATAATTAAATCATATGACGTTTCTGTTACATATCATTCTCGTGACTCGGATAAGAAATGGCTTTCTCAAGCACTACTGGGATACCCCCCACATAGGTACCAATTTTCTAGTTTTGTAGCACCAATTGTTCGGCACAAAAGTGCTGTGTATGTATAGGAGTGTTAGGTTGCTCATTTTCAATACGATTTTGTGATCCGCTGTTAGCTACAGTAATTGCACCAGTTTTAATAACCACTACAAAATTCTACTACATGTCATAATATGTAGACCGGTATTTTCACTGCATCGGTTGTTGTAACCAATCGTTGCTTGACAAGTGGTGGCATGTCAGACTATAATATTTGGTGCTAGTTTCCAATTCTAGTGTTCGGTTTTGTCTATTTTATTATTAGCACTGGTAGAATGGTTAATAATTTTTGCTAAGTGGTAGCAGCGGTTTTGAAAGAGGTTAGTTTTTATTCTCGATATAGCACCGATTTTGATGGTGGCAACCACTACTCTTACTATTTACGTTTCCAGCACCAGAATCGAAACTGTTAGGTGCGTGCATTTTTAGGTGCATGAACGTCCAACCAATTGGTATGGCTTAGTCAATTGGTATACCTCGTTGGTAAGTTCAATTATCTCTTTTATTATTGGCTCTTCATGAGGTGGATTTAGGCTGACTCTTGGGGCACCCTATGTGCATCTATAGAAGGATTCATTGCTTCTTGGAGAGACACACAACAAAAAAACAAACAACAAAGCAACCAAACAAGAGAGTTGAGTGATAGAAAGGTTCTTGTGGGAGCTGAAATATCTTCCCATTTTTTGAGAGCACTTGTGATCTGAAGGTCGGATCGAAGGGCAAAAATTAGCTGATTTTGTTGAATTTGGGTCAGCGTGGGGTTTCGATTTGGACAGTTGTATTGTAAGAGTGAACTCTGGTTTAGGAGATAATGCAGGTCAAGTGGCAGCTCTGTTTGTAGTGATATCTTACACCTTTGCTCCTCTTGTTGTTTAATCTTATATATGACGCATATGGTGGGTTGTAACCCTTCATATACTGGTGTTGGGTTTGTTTCCCTCATTTTATCATAATAAGAAGGAATATGGTGGATTCCTGCAAGTCCCATAGTTTTACTTTTCACACCGATGAGGTTTTCTACGTAAACATTGTTGTGTGTTAATTGTCCTCTTTACTTTCTTTTTGGCTGGTTTTATCTCCGTTGTTGGTATGTTTTGTGATTGTGTTTGAGTGTTTGGTTGGTTGTTTTTCTATGGTCTTGTGTGGGTGTTTAGGATTTATCCCCATTGGGTCCAACAAATGGTACCAGAGCTTGAGTTTGTTTTGGCATAATCATACAGTCTAGCGGTAGTTCTATGGTTAAGTTGACATCAACCAGTTATTCTATTTGGAGGCTTGTGAGGGAAGATTTCTTTTTTTTTTTGTAAATATTTGTAAGATCTGATTGCACCTACTATTGGTGAGGGTAGTAGCTCATTTAAGGCAACTAAACCGGAGAAAATGAAAGAAAATGAATGGGTTAAGTTAAGAGAAAAAATTTGGGGACTATTAGACAATGGGTTGATAGTAGCATATTCAACCATGTTTCTCAAGAGTCTGACCCTTATGATTTTTTGAAGAAATTGGAGGGTCTTAATGAAATAAAAATGACTCCTAATATGGCTTCTTGATTAAGAAACTTGTAAATTTGGAGTTGAGAAGTGGAAAGTCAATATTGAGCACCTCAGTGACTTTCAAGATATTATTAATAAGTTGAATACTCTGAAGATTGATCTTGATGATGAGTTGCAGGCTTTGTTCTTATTGAGTTCTTTGCCCGATAGTTGGGAGACTTTGGTGGCGAGTATTAGCAACTCTGCTCAAGTTGATGTGCTTTATTATGATGTTATCAAAGAGAGCATGTTCGCATGGAGATGGGAGCTGGCAATTCATAGGCTATTGTTGTTGAGACTCAAAGAAGAAGCAATAATAGAGGTCCAAAACGGTGTGGCAAATTGAAGAACATGTCCAAGTCCAGAGATGGGAAAGAGATGAGGATGTGCTAATATTGTAACAAGCCTGGTCAAATTAAGAAGTATTTCTACGGTGAAGAAAGATAAAGGGAAGAAGCATGACTCACCTAATGAGGGAGGTGATAAAGCAACAACAACAACTGCTTCTCAAGGTGATGATGATGTAGCTCTATTTTGTGCTCTTAAAGATTTTCATCATATGAAAGGTTCCGATACAGAGTGGTTGATTGATTCGAGAGTTTCATTTCATTGTGTTGACAAAGAGGAGTACTCAATGAACTACCAAGCAAGATATTTTGGTGGAGTCGGAATGGGATATAAGAGCATTGATGTTGTTGTTACTCTGGGTGACATTGTGTGAGGTCAAGTGTTAGGTATAGACTTATTTTGAAGAATGTGCACCATAAGCCTAATTTGTGCCTTAACTTGATGTATGCTAGTACTCTTGATCGAGGGAGATATAGACACTTCTTTGAAGATAGCAGGTGGAAGTTGTCTAAGGGCTCAATGACAATTGCTCGTGGTGAATTGTGTTGCACTTTGTACAAGACATAATTGATTATATGTTATTACAAGGTCAATGCTTTTTAAGCGGAGAATTCTCCAAAACTTCTAGCATAGAAGGTTGGGACACATGAGTGATAAGAGGCTGAAACTTCTAGGAAATAAATCCCTTTTTACTAAGAATTCTAGTGTTTCTATTTACCCCTATGATCAGTGTTTAGAAGGGAAATCAACATAGATCTTCCTTTTCTGGGAAGTCAATTAAGAAAGAGAATGTTAGAGTTTGTACACTATGACATTTGTGGTCCCATGGAGGTTAAGTCACTTGATGGAACCAATTACTTTGTCACATTTATCGATGATGCTACTCTGAGGACTTGGGTTTACATGATGAAGACCAATGTAAAGGTGTGTCAATTTTTCAGGAAATTTCATGCCATGGTAGAAAGAGAGACAGTGAAAAAGCTGAAGTGTATTAGTTATCATAAAGATGAAGAGTATACTTCTAACGATTTTAGAAGCTATTGTTTGCATCATCAAATCAGCCATGAGAAGACGATGCTGATAACCCATCAACGTGATGGCATGAACGAGAGGATGAATGAGACCACTGTTGAGAAGGTTAGATGCATGCTGAAAATGTTTAATTTTCCTAAGTCATTTTGGGGTGAAGCGGTTCCATGTGCTGTTATTTGGTTAATGGATCTCCAACAATTCCTGCCTTATGATATTCCTGAGAGAGCTTGGAAGGGATTTGATCCTTCATATTCGCATCTTATATTTTTTAGATGCAAGGTGTTTGCTCATATTCCTAAAGAACAAAGTTCGAAGAGGGATATGAAGACCAATCCTTGTGTGTTTGCTGGATATGGTGATGAAGAGTATGGTTATAGGCTCTATGATCCCGGAAAGAAGAAGGTGGAAAGAAGTAATGATTTAGTGTTCTTTGAGCACGAGATGGGTGCTAATCTTTTGAGTATAAGGTACAGTTTTAACTCAGATTCATCTTTCGATTTCACTAATGTTTCTTGCACTTCTACTAATCAGCCATCAAATGAAAATGTTGAGGTGACACCCGATAAGGTTAAGGATATGCGACCGGATACTGATACACTTGAAGATGGTGAGGTTTCTCATGATGAGGATGAAGAGTATCATGAGTAGGGGGAGCAACCTACCCCTCAAGTGGAGTAAGTTGAGCCTCCAAGGTCCAATCAGGGGAGAATACCTTCAAAGAAATATTCAAGTTTAGAGTACATCCTTGCTACAGATGATGAGAAGCCTGGAAGCTTTCAAGAGGTGCTTTCTCACAAAGACAAGAAGTTGTGGCTTGAGGAAATGAAAGAGGAGATGGATTCCTTGAAGAAGAATGGTACTTACGATCTTGTGAAACCTCCCAAAGGAAAGAAAATCCTGAGAAACCGATGGGTTTACAAGAACAAGAAAGATGGTGATAATATTGTGAAGCATAAAGCCAAATTGGTTGTTAAGGGGTCACTACAAGAAACATGACCTATTACTTCGCCCATTTTACCTCGGTTTTTTGTTAACACCAAATATCCGAGGTAAAAAGTTCTTTTACCTCGGTTATTTTTTTCTGAAGTAAAAGATATTATTAACCTAGGCTATAAAAACCAAAGTAAATAATTGGTTTTTACAGCGTTTATTATTTGAACCAAAGTAAAAGGTTAAAAAACAAAGTAAATAGTGTTACTGAATAACGTGCAGCGTCTCATATATTCTTTGAAAAGCTTTCTCGACTTTGCTAGATACATCGTTGATGCTGATAGGTATTGCGAACAATTAGCGAAGTCGCATATATGTAACAGACAAGTTAAAGTAAAGAATTTGACAGTGACAGAAGAAAATAAAATACAAAAAATGGAGGTCGTGCATTTTTTCCTGTTGTCTTTGGTTTCTCTCTCCCCTAATATCCCGTCATTACAATTAATTTGGGGGAATGTAAAATAAAGGTTAGTTAGGCACAACAGTTGCTAGCAATCATTGTGCTACAAACACCCTACAAATCCTACCCTAATTTAAACACAACCTGTACCCCATTTGTTCAATGTTCAAATAAGATAGACAAATAATTAGAAAAACAGTAGTCATGAAAATATCCTTACAATTATATCGTACATAATTTAATTCGAATAAGAAATGTCTTAGTTCCAACATAACAGAAATTATAATACACTCAATCTGCTTGGATAATGATGACCTTGAAAATGATTGGCCTCCTAGTTTGTATCACCCCAAAGAACAAGGTGTCCCCGATGCGTAGGTTGTTTCCCCTAAAGAATTTTCAAAAACCCTTTGGAAAAAGGGTCTTGACCCTCCCACCCCCCGAGTAGTTCTTGTGTCACTCTGTCCCGTAGTACCTCAGCACTACGGGGGTCTTCTCAGTTGGCAATACAGGTACAGTCTCCCATGTGATGGAACAATCTCCCATGGGATGTACTAAGTCAGCGTGAAAATGTGAAGTGCGAAACCACACCATAGAATGCCTGGTATGACGTCGCAACAAGCGTTGAAGGTGCATCTCGATACAAAGCAGTGATTTGGTCGACATGTAAATGCAGCCTCGACTTTGTGTTGGATACATCGAACAGTAAACTGACACAATATCGATGTCTCATGAAGAAATCTAAAGTAAATTTAGAGGCCATAATGCAAAGTCGCTAACATTTTGGGCAAACAAAATATCATACACATCCGACGTCAGAAACTGAATAATGAACAACTAGAAAAAAATACGCGAGGCCGCACATGTACGAACCAAACTATGTCAGATAGACTACCGATGTCATATATATCACAGGTTGCTACAGGAAGAAACACATCAAACTGGAAAAAATGAGGCTTCATAAACATGGAATAAAACAAAAACCCTTTGGAGACATACCAAAGCATGGTTCCAACACTTAAAGTCAAGGAAAGTTCACACTATCATAAATTCGAAGCAAAAGCTAGAAAGAAAACTAAACAAAATAAAGTCACAGATCACGGACCTGACATTGTGAAGTAAGAATTACAAAACATTGTGATGCCAGCCCTCTAATGCTCACGGGGAAGAACAACAACACGGAAAACAATGGACCCAACACCATTTATGAGCTCGAAGTACAGTGTATCCCCAATCTTAAGTTCCTATACGCCAAGAAACTACCCAAACCCCTTCGGGGTCAGGAACTTTTCCCCGAGTAGTGCATTTTGTACTCCCTTCTTTCGTACCTAATCACATCATCCAACCTGTACGGCGGTAGGTACTCAGCAATTTTTCCAAGGATGTACTGAATTATAAACAAAACACCATTGTTAGTACTTATAAAAGTAATCTACAGAAAAATTTAATTTAAAATTCATTTTGTTTGAAACATGGAGGAATTACCATAATTGGAATTCACCCGAAGTTCGTCAGGGTCAGAGTATGTACAAGATGCGGATATCTGCCTGAGAATGTGCGACGCAGACTGTCATCATCTGAATTAGTATGGATCAATATTGGTCAGTGAAATTATTAAAAATTCAATTAGATTCTAAGTAATGAAATAAAAGGAATATTGAAAACGTAACAATAAATCGCTCACCTAAATCGGTTCACGGCTGGAACTAGCATTATTAGTCATAATTGTTGTAATTTATATAGTCTGAGATGTTAAATGTTAGGATAGTCAGACAATGGGAAATAAAGACATAAAATATTTTTTGTTGACCAACTCAAGGTGACATCGTGAAAGCATCGGTATAACAGATGAATGTGCGAGTTCGCATTGATTTGGCCATCTACAGAAAGCATAATTGTGAAGTCGCAAAAGGATCGCTACAACATAAGCAAGACCGACTTTTCAGCGACGTTGCAATAAAATAGATAACGAAAACAGCAGAAACTTCACCACCCTTATACCATATTGTAGCACCCCAATCCATATTCCAACACCCTAAAACTATATTCTAACACCCTAAAACCATATTCTAGTACCCCAAACCATAGAAACCTCAAAACTTAAAACAATTAACACATTCACACCCTAATCCAAATAAAAATTTCAAGGATGAATACAAAAACAAAAGTAATGTAAACACATGTGAAAACCATACCTTTTAGAAGATCAGCAGGGAGGAGTGTTGAAATTCGAGAGAATACAGAATGTTTAAAGTGATTTATGAGAGGTTGGCTCAATTTATACATTCGTTATGAAGCGTTGTGAATTTTTCCTAGGTCAAGCCAACTTCACAAGTCTTTCGCACTTACCCACCTCATACCGACTGTTGTGCGACTTCGACTAATATAAATGTGGGCCTCACCATTATATCCCACTAGCATAGGAATGGGCTTGTGTTTGACCAATCCTCATGTGAGGTCGTATGTTATTTTATTTTAACGACATGAATCCAACATAAGATCGACGTCGGTGCCTATGAAATTGGGCCTCACCATTTCAACCCGCTAAGAGGGCAACTGGACTCGCGTTTGACATAGACAAATGTAATTGACCTTCAAATTGGGTAAATATATATTGGATAATTCTAATTTAAATTTATAATTGTCCATGAAATATATTAACGCCTGGTTCGATCGAAATCAATTTTAACATAGCTGGTGAACTTTTCAGTTTTTGTACTTAGGTCCCTCCTAGATGGTGGGGATGATGAAATGAAAAATTGGAGCTACCCAGTAATCTAAATTGCATTCTCATGAGTTTAACTGGGGGGATGACAAGGCCCATCCGCAAAATGGGGTAATCGTTCATCATTTTTGGAGTATTCCATTAATACCCTTACTATAAGCCTTATGAGAAAGATCATTTCAACCACATAGAACCTCATGAAATTTAATATTCTGGGTTTTTTTATAAAATTAAAAGTTAATAAAATTCCATCAATCAAATTTTAAAAAGCGCTAGTACATCGTGTAGAGTAAATTGTAGATGATTACTTATAAGTATACAAGGTTCAATCAGGACGAACCTGTGGAATTCTCTGTCAGATCATGCCAGTTTCTCTGTCATGACTAATGGTGATCATGAGTTTGATTAGGGGGTGGCAAGGGTCCCATCCCCGAACCAAGGTAATTGTCCGTCATTTTTGGAGTATTCCAATAATACCCTCACTATAAGCGTTATGAGAAAGATCATTTCCACCACGTAGAATCACATGAAATTTAATATTTTAGGTTTTTTATGAAATTAAAAGCTAATAAAATTTTGTCCATCAAATTTTAAAAAGCACTAGTACATCGTGTAGAGTAAATTGTAGATGATTACTAATAAGTATATAGGGTTCATTCAGGATGAACCTATGAAATTCTCTGTGGGATCATTCCAGTCTTTTTATCATAAATAATGGTGATCATGAGTTTGATTGGGGGATGGCGGTCCTGTCTCCAAACTGGGGTAATCATCTGTCATATTTGGAGTATTCCATTAATGCCCTTACTATAAGCGTTATGAGAAAGATCATTTCCACCACGTAGAATCACTTGAAATTTAATATTTATGGTTTTTTATGAAATTAAAAGCTAATAAAATTCCGTCCATCAAATCTTAAAAAGCACTAGTACATCGTGTAGAGTAAATTGTAGATGGTTACTTATAAGTATACAGGGTTCATTCAGGATAAACCTGTGGAATTCTCTGTGGGATCATGCCAGTTTCTTTGTGATGACTAAAGGGGATCATGAGTTTGACTGAGAGATGGCAAGGGTTCCATCCAGTTTGGGGTAATCGTCTGTTTCTTAGGTCATTCCAAGAAAGTGGGAGCCGTTGAAATGCAAAATTGGAGCTAACCTTTTTTTATTAACATTTACATGATAATGTTGTTCCATTTGGTATGAGCGGGTCATCAAACAGGGCTACAATATTGACATGGAGTCTTTGATGACAATTATAAAAAAATATACTTTGGCCCAACTTGTCCGATTTTTGAAATGGTAGTTGTGTGAAACGATTTGTGTGAAACGATTCTATGGCCGACATCCATGTGATTTCGCTCCAATTGAAATTTTCCAGCTGGAATTGAATCCCCCAAATCCATCTCTTTACAGTAATATCCAGCACCAACAGAATCATTTCTCATCTCCAACACATTTTCTCTCAACACAACTCCACACCATCCTTTCCATTAACACCATTACAAACACTAAAGAACCTGATATAATTTCTTCTATCGAATATCAAAAAGTATTCTAGGATGGAGCATCTCTGAGTTCAAATATATTGAGGTAGTTCATTTTTGTATCTCCTCAAATTTATATGTTTTTTTTCACATTGACCATTCATTGAATATATTCATGGAGTATGATTATTATGTTACATGTTATGTAAGTTACAATGTTTGTCTTTCCAATATAATATCTTGTTTGTGAGGATTGTGGAAAAAATCATAGATTATTGCCAATTGTGGATAATAATCAAGTTTTCGTATGAACATAGGTTGAATGTGCGACGTCGCAGTCTTTTCATCTCCCTATACCATATAGAGCCGAATTTTGTGCGACATTGCATTGTCCAGAACTCACATCCCCACCTTGAATGTCTGATGCTGCACGTCCATTAGTTTAATCGACATTGCTTTAACAACAAAGCGACATTGCTTTAACAACAAATCGATAGCGCTCTCCGTCAGTAAAAGTACTTTTTCCATGTTTAGATTATCGTCACATGCACTTGAAAATATTATGTGCACATTATTATGGGACTGCTGAATTCTGACATACATTTTGTTTCATGTGTATTTGTTTTAATAGGACAAAGAGAGTTACAATGGAATCTTAGCATGGATGTCATACGATGTAGGCAATGGATGTTAAATACAACTAATCATTCATTTTTACATCAACCATATGTATTGAATATATTCTGACATTCATTGGTAATTTATGTTCAAAGGTTTTTTTTTTTCATCAGAAAGTAAATACTATATTATTGTACGACAACCAATTTCTCAACGATTCATACCGCGACATCGCACAACCAAGTAAAGATATGACACCTATGCCATGTTGCATATACCGATAAAGCTACGACTCAAACCGACGTCGCATATAATGATTGTGTTTTTTTGCGACAGCGCATATTAAAATAATGACGTATTGGTTAACCTCCCACATCAGCATGCAAAAAATAAGGGTGCACTGGATCATGCGATCTCGCTTACAATCATGATCGGCGTCGCTTTAACTATCTACATCATCGATCTCAGTGATGTCGCAGTTTTTCTAATGCCATCAATTGCCTTCTTTCTATTATCACTTTTCTTCTTATAGATGTCGACATCGATTTAAACGATGTCACAGCTACGAGGTACTATAGTCAGCCTTCTTCCTTGGTGTGAGATCGGTTGCAGCACATACAAACGTCGGTCCAAAACTGAGGTTAAAAAGTCATTTTTACCTAGATTTTGAACCGAGGTAAATGGTATACTTTTTACTTCATCCATATTTACCTCGGTTTTCTGGGGGCAAAAATAGAGGTAAAAAGGTCTGAGAAATTGTGGTAATAGGTGTTGTTTGTACTGGGTGCAACTAGAAGAAAGACGTTCACTATGATGAAATCTTCTCGCCGGTGGTCAAGATAACTTTGATTAGAATTGTGCTTGGTTTAGCTACAAGTGTGAACTTGGAATTGGAGAAGCTTGATGTGAAAACTGCTTTCTTGCATGGCGATTTGCAAGAGGAGATTTATATGATGCAGCTGGAAGGTTTTGAACTTAAGGAGAAAGAGAATCATGTTTGAAATTTGCAAAAGAGTATTTGTGAGCTTAAGAAAGCACCAAGGAAGTGGTGCCAGAAATTTGATTCATTTATATGGGCAGTGGTTATAAACAAACATCATTTTATCCTTGTGTCTATGTCAGAAAGTTCCTCGGAGTTAACTTTATTATTCTTCTTTTATATGTCAATGACATGTTCATTGTTGTCCAGAATACCAAGATGATCGGTGATTTTAAGAATTCGTTATCCAGGTCATTTGACATGAAAAACTTGGGTCTAGCAAAGAAAATCCTGAGCATGGAGATTGCTCGTGATAGAAAGGCTAAAAAGTTTTGGTTGTCAGAGGAGAACTATATTGAACAAGTGCTTGAAAGGTTCAATATGAATAATGCTAAGCATATTAGTATACCATTGGAATCTCATTTCAAGTTGAACAAGGAAGATTGTCCTAAAATGGAGAAGGACAAAGAAAGTGTGTCATCTATTCCTTATTCTTCAACTGATGGTTCCTTGATGTATGCTATGATGTGTAAACTACCATATATTGCACATATTGTTGGTGTAGTGTGTAGGTTCTTATCCAATCCGAGAAAGACTCATTGGGATGCAGTAAAGTGGATTTTCATATATTTGTGAGGTACTTCCAAATTGTGATTTTTTTTGTGGAAGTGGCAAGACCATTCTTGAAGGTTATATAGATTCTTACATGATCGGTTACATTGATAGAATAAGGGCTACCTTGGGTTAATAGTTCACATTTTTAGGGGGAGCCATCTCATGGCAATCCAAGCTATGAAAGTGTGTGGCATTGTCAATGACCATGGTGGAGTACATTTTAGCGGTGAAAACCAGTAGAGAGATGTTTTGGTTGAAGATATTTCTTCAAGAGTAAGGCTTGAAGCAAGATGAGTATGTCCTACTTTGTGATACTCAAAAGATATGAACTTGAACAAGAATTCCATGTATCATGCTCGTACCAAGCATATTGATTATAGGTATCATTGGTTGTGTGATGTGATTGAGGAGAAGCTAATAATGTTGAAGAAAGTTCACACAGACAATAATGTTGTGGATATGTTGACGAATGCAGTTCCGAGAACTGAGCCGGAGTTTTGTGAGAAGCTCGCCGAAATGAGTTTCAAGTGATGAAAAAGGCATTTTTTTCTTCCCCATGATGGGCTTTATAGGGATATTGTTAGGTGCATGCATTTTTAGATGCATAAATGTTGAGCCCATTGGTATGCCTTAGTGTATTGGTATACCTTGTTGGTAAGTTCAATGGTCTCTTTTATTATTGGCTCTTTATGAAGTGGCTTTAGTGTGACTCTATGGGTACCCTATGTGCATCTATAAGAGATATTGATAGCTGCTTGGAGATACATACAACAAAAAAGCAAAAAAAACAAGAGAGTTGTGATAGAAGATTTCTTAAGGGAGCTGAAAAATCTTCCTGTTTTCTTAGAGAAATTATTATTTGGAGGTCAGATCGATGGGAAAACGTTGTTTGGTTTTGCTGATTTTCTGCCAGTGTGTTTGGGACTCATAGGGATTCAATTTGGATGGTTGGATCATTAGTGTGTGCTCTGGTATGAAAGATACTGCAACTCAAGTGGCAACCTTGTTTGTGGTGATATCTTACACCTTTGCTCCTCTTGTTATTTATTCTCATGTATATTGCATGTGGTGGATTGTGACCCTTTATAGACTGGTGTTGGGTATGTATCCCTCATTTTATCACAATAATAAGGAATATGGTGGACTTCTGCAAGTACCATGGTTTTACTCTTCACACCAAAGAGGTTTTCCACGTAAAAATCGTTGTATGTTCTTTTCTCTCTCTACTTTCTTGTTCGCTGATTTTATCTCCATCGTTGATTTGCTTTGTGATTTTGTCTGAGTATTTAGTTGATTGTTTTTACCTGATCTTGTGTGGGTGTTTGAGATTTATCCTCCTTGAGTCCCAAACATTAACGTAATACTGATGCATGTGTGTAGTAACGGTATTTGTATTCTTGACTGGTGCTGTTATTTTAGTTTACATGTAGCACCATAATATTATAGCTTTGAGAAACACATCAGTTACACTTATAAATGTTTTAATTATGTGGATTTTTATTTAGTACTGAGAAAAATCATTTACTGTGGTTGGAGTGATGATGTGATGCATCAGAATTAGCAACATATGTGAGATTTTTGTCAGTGAGATCAACGGGATTGCTGAGAGCGGTAATTAATATTCTCATATTCACTTTTTGTAGTCAATATAATTTAAGTTAGGTGAGTATCAAGAAAATAATAAGCACCATTTACCTAAATTATGGATCCCTGGCAAGAGGGACATCCATAGTAATTCGAGTATTTGCATCATCATTCGGAAACAGGCCCTCATGACTCTTGTGATGATTTATTTATTCATTTCTTTGATAAACTATGTGAAGGAGGGTAGCATTAGTGGTAGTATAAATGTGTGTATAGGTATTAAGATCATGGTTTTTGGTATACACCTCCTTGAACCAATGAAATCAAATTTAAAAGACAACACCTCGTGATCAATGAGCCGAGTAAGCAAACATAAAGTACAGCTCGCATAGTACGTGAAGAACTCCACCTCGAGAAGGAATATGATCAACACCCACAATCATCCCAGCAAGGCTATGATTTAGTAATGACAGGAGCAACGTGGACCACGATCAGCAGAGATTACGCAGTCCACCGGCTATAAAAAAAGATTCAGGACAAAAAGACAGGTAATGGCATTTTTCCAGAGACAAGTTAAGGTAAAATAAAATACTGACTTAGGCGACAGAGTTGGATCCCTGGGACCTCTTCGGGACCTTTTTTTGCAGGTCAACCAATTGAGTATGTTATACCACGCTGATTCTGGTTATTATGTTGGCACAGAAGGATTCGGTTGCATCATTAGCGCCTTCTGTGGGGAGAGAATTTTTCTTTCTAGGCCTTCATAATACCCACGAAAAGCCACGATCCTCCAGTCAAGATGTCCGCTACTTAACGTAATCACGAAAGTTTCCAACATGAACGAAACTAACTACAATGAAGCAGTGCATACATACACTAGAAATGAATGGACGGTCATAAAAGGTATCCACCTCATGCCAACAACTGTTATCCCGGTTCAACCCCTAGAGACAAGGTACACTCCAACACACTAAACTCTATGCATATAGTAGCATTGATAAAAAAAAGTGTTAGTCAATTACTCCCCTATTCCTTACACATTAAGTACGTAGCTACGACAACGAAATAGTCTTGGAAATTAGGCCTATTATAAAGAAATAAATGGTACGACATGTACCGAGTGAAGTAAAACAACAAAAAATAAAACAAAGGCTCAGTTTAAATGAGCTAATAAAATTCAAATTAGCTTTGGGCTCGGAAAACCCAAGACAAATATTTAAACAAATTATCACAACAATAGAATATTAGTCTTCATCTATCAGATTATATCGAGGAACGTTACATTGTTCCAAATAGTAAACATATTATAGTAAATAGAATTAGAAATTAAGCACATCGTGGCAGACAAGCCCACTTCGTTGATGGTGCAAGGTCCGCCACTACCTCATCGAGCAGCTAATGGGCGAGCTACCGCATTATTACCTAAGGGGCCCCTTCATAAAAAGGGCACCCAACCTGAAAGTAGATATGTATGTTGATTCAGCAATCTTCACCCTATTGAAATACTTTACCCCTTCCTTGCACGGCAAAATGAAGCCTTGGAGCTAATCCAACTAGGTGCATCCATCGATTGTACAACCTAGTTATCCCCTAGAGCTAAGTTGTCGCGAGTCTAGGCACTCCTCACGCCGGTTCCCCTCGGCCCCCACTGAAGATGGCTAGATAAATGGAGGTTCACCATCATCCTCCACACAAGAAAAAAAACATTAATAAAACATACATGATTCATAAAACTATAAAAAAATAGAATAGTCAAACTTCACACTTATAGCTCGCATAAGCTTTCTTAGAAAATCCTGTAAGGGATGTTAACCAAGTCTGTGCCGTCGACAATTGAGATAATTCCTCCAAACAACCCATCCAAGAAGGATTATCACCAAACCTATAAGGTCTCTTGCACAAGATCCACCCACCCCCTGAGTCTCACGCCATGTTTACCATAAGAAGTTTACAACTTACACATTTTCAACAGTTTTAGTAACAACTTCATGTTTACCATGTGGTGGGGGATGAATGAAGAAGGTGAAGGGAGAGGGCAACCAGGGTTTGGATTTTATATATTAGAGGTTTGGGTCCTTTATATATATAGTATATGGGCTTTTGTATTTGTGTTTGGGCTGAAATCAAACCCTAGTTAAAAGTTTGTTTAAAAATTTTAGCTATCAGCTTTTGTTCTAAAATTTTGTTTCATAAATTCAAGTTTTGGAAAAGAAATCTTGATATCAAAAATTTTAAAATACTATTATTATATTTATATTTAGAATCCAAAGGAAAAAATTAATGTTATTGCGTAGACTTTCATAGATGTAAGAAGGTAAAAAATTATTATCTAGATATGATAAATTAAGTAAGAGTGAAACATTTATTAGTTAAAGTCATATTGTTTCATTAGTGTGTGTGTGTGTGTATATATATATATATATATATATATATATATATATATTCATGTTGTTCATAAGTGTGAAGTTTGTCAAAGGCATAAACATGAGCATTCTAAATCTCCGAGATTATTGCAATTGTTGGCTGTTCCTAGTCATCATTTGAGAAAACTTTCCATGGATTTCATAGACAGGTTGCCAAGTTCACGTGGGTTTAGCATTTTTGTGGTTGTGGTGGATCGAGTCATTTTATTGCCTTTTCTCACCCATTTACAGCTCAGCAGGTTGCTCAGGAATTTTTTGACAGTGTTACAAAGTTGCACGAGATACCTAATACAATTACCTCTGATAGGGATTGTATTTTCATGAGTCACTTTTGGAATGAGCTCTTTAAGGCCTGAGCTTCAATTAAGTACAATGTATCACCAAGAGACTAATGGGCAAACAGAGTGTGGTAATCACATTATAGAATCATATTTGTGGTGCTTTGTATTAGTAACCCAACTTCATGGGAATAATGGATTGGCGCGGCGGAATGGTGGTACAACACCACGCATCGGTCAATCTTAAATATGACACCATTTTAGGCATTATATGTAGGTGTGGGCATCGCGACGGATTTTTAATATTTTGGTTTATTCAATTCGGTTTAATCGAGTTGACATTTTACAAAACCAAAGCTGAAAACCAAACCATATATGGAAAAGGCAAATTCATTTTTTTTTAATTTTTGGTTTCAATTCAAATATAGATTTGAATAAACCAAATCAGATCACAGCTAGCAACTAAAAGTGTAAAAAAAATAGAAAAAAAATAAGGCGCATAATTTTCTCCTTTCCAGCAAACAGATAACTAGTATGATGTGTTTTAGCATCAACCCTTGATTTTCTACACCCATCCATACAATCAGTTGTTTACTAAGAAAAAGAGACTAACCCATAAATCGAAGAACAAGGAAGGCTAAAAATGCAGCCTTGCTAATTAAAAAGAAATTCGTAAATTCACAAACAACGTAGATAGCCAAATACATTGGAGCACAAAGGTATAAATTAAAATTGTATCGGCTTTGCTCGGCACCTTTATTTTAACTTTTCTAAAAGTGTCCATCCATTTTTTTTTCTTCATCAAGACAATCCATAACACCCTTCACATTCACTATCTTTGTCTGAAGATACATCTTTTCCTCTTCAAACTTACCTCTTTCTTACATCTTCCTCTGAAGCATCTCCGTTTGCTCAGAATGGCACGCGACCAGCTTACTAATGTGCGCGCGTAAGAACCCGAGCGCCATTCCCACGTCCTCAAAGGCCTTGAGACTTTTGTCCCAGATTTCGAGCTCCTCCGAAGGGGTGGTGATTTTTGCCGCCCTTATCGCATCAGAAACGTTGACAGTCTCAGCGATGATACCAGCTGTGAGTTTGCAGTTTAGGCGCTGCATAAGATGCCGGTGGAGGTGGTCATTTTGAGAGGTGCATAGGTGGTAGTACTTGGTTCGGATATTCGTAGGTATCTCAGAGTCTATCACTAGACCATCATCCACCATGATCCTGAAATCTTCCAAGGTTTTCACATCCTTAAACTCCCCAACTGAGTCTGAGATTGTCATTCCACCCAAGACTTCAGTTTCAGAGCTCAATTCATCGACATTATCACATACATTAGGTGAACCCTCTGAAGTATCATCAGAGTCAATACATTTCAGGATTGTTCTCATTTTCATTTTCATCTTCATCTTCATCTTTGATTGGAGCTATAATCTTAAGCGGTTTGGGTTGAAAATCTAACTTCAGAAGCCCAATCGCGCCATCTACTTCTGCCGAGCCATTCGCTCTACTGATGTATACCTTAAACTTGCAGGGCTTAATTAGTTGGAAAACTAAAACATCCCCCTCAAGCAAATCCTGATCAATGGAAAACCCTCTCCAGCCTCCACTTAATCCAGTCTTTGCCCACAAGTACTTGGTTTGGTATGCCTTTCCACATTCATCCTCCAAAGTCACACTCTCATCGCTCACTGACACAAAATCGCTTAGGCAATCCCAACCAAAATCCACCAGTAACATGGGATTTCAACATTAGCTTCACAAAACTAGGAAGACTAGGGGGCAGTCTTGCTTGAACTTCATATGCTCTGTCCAGAGCTGCACCTTCGTCTTTCTTGGATCCCTCTTTTTCATGGCAAACGACGAGCTTCTTCATGTCTTCATTTTCCTCCTGCCAAAATCAAAGTTTACTTTCTTGATGGGTTTTCCCTGAGAGCCTGTGGTGGGCCTCTTGTGAAGCAATTTCTTCTTAAACACTGAGATTTTCCTCTGTTTCTCCTGCAATGAAAACCAAACCAAAAGGTCAAAGCAAATAAACAGCTGATTAAAAGGGTTAAAAACCAATTTTATTTTCTCTAATTGAATGAGAATTCCCATTTTCAAATTTTAAAATATATTTGATATATTTTATTAGATATATTAAATATTTAATTAATTTATATATTATAATTCAGTTTTCGTGTCGGTTTTCGATTTATGTTTAGAAACCGAAAACCAAACCATAAACCATATTCATAATTCTATTTAATCGGTTCAAATATTTGAATATTAAATTTGGTTCGGGTTATTCAAATTTGAATTATTTAATTTTTTTTTCGTTCCACCAACGGTTAAATTACTGTTACTCTGTGCGAAAATCGTGCGATTACACACACTGACACTGTTCTTCTTCTTCACCTCAATTTCTAACTGCTAACGATTACTCCACTACTTCACTACTCTACGGTCTGAAAGCCCCACCCGTCACTCACTGGTGGCTAACCATGGCGTCGCCGACGCCTCCACTTCCACCAGATCCTACACCTCCCATTCCCCCAATTCACAGAAGCTTCGTCCAAGCGCTGAACACAAAACACTCCCCACTACTTACAGCACTTCCCGATACCCCCAATTTACACCCCATTACTGAATTCAAGGGTAAAGTGGCTTATATCCTTCCCCCCGAAGAAGGCGAACAACTAGCTGCCCACTATCAGAATGCACTCGTTGGAAAATTCATCCGGGGGAAACCCACGATGGACACCTTGCAACAAGCCTTCAAATCCATAGGTTTTAAATCCAAATTTCAGTTAGGTTCCATTGACTACAGGCATGTGCTTATTTGATTTCAGGAATGCGAGGACTACCAAAGATGCTGGATGAAGGGGCAATGGACAATCCAAGGATTCACGATGAAAGTTCAGAAATGGTCTCCGGATTTCTCCCCAACTGTGGAATCCTCCATAGTTCCGGTCTGGGTATCTTTTCATAACCTTCCGCTACACTTCTACAATAATTCTGCAATCATGGGAATTAGCAGTCAGATAGGTAGATTTCTTAAAATGGATGCTGCTACCAAAGCTCTAACTAGGCCATCAGCAATAAAAGTCTGTGTAGAGATTGATTTGTTATCACAGCTCCCAGCTGCCATAATGGTAGGAGTAGGAAACAAGGTGGCTGAATATAATATTGAATATGAGGATTTGCCTATGTACTGCTCACATTGTAAAATACTTGGTCACAACAACACAAATTGTAACCAGTTGCACCCTGAGTTGAAGAAAAAGGTTTTTAAAAAACCTGAGGGTACTACAGGATATGTGCATAAGGAGAAAAAAAGTCTAGAACAACCTCCAAAAGAAATAATTAATATAGAGGGCTCTTCCACTCTGACTGGTTCACAAAAAGAGAAGGATATTCAACTTCATAAATCTTTCTTAGGAGTTCAACATGAAAGTAACATCAATTTCTTTAAGGTCAGCCATAAGAAAAGAAATGCCTCTTTTTACTCCCTTGATGATATATCTAAGCCTATAACCACATCTTTTTGGAGGAAAAAGAATCCAGTATCAGAACTACCCATAATCCAGGAAAGTCCTACAAACAATAACATAGTAACAATCTCTAATGCCTTTCAAACATTAGATGATTTACAAGAGGATCTGGAGGAAGAGGTAGCAGAGATATACCATGAAACTGTGGTAACACAGGAAGCTACACCAATACTCACTACTGACAAAAATGATTCCACTATAACTTCTCCCCCTTCTCTTGAGCTACCCCCTACAGGTGAAGCAGAGCACAACTTCAACTCAGACACTAACACAAGTGACTTCCTGAGTCCAGATCAGTTAACAAAGAAGGAGGTAAGCATGATAAACAAGGTAAATAATTCTGACCTGAAATCTCCCACGAGTAAAGATGCAAACAGTAAAGTTAGAACAGGAGATAATGGAAAGACTTCAGCTAAGACAGGTAGAAACCTAAGATCATCACAGAAAGCCACCCCCAAAGTTTTTAAATGATAAAACACACCATAATAGGAAATCTTCTAGTATGGAATGTAAGGGGAATTGGAACATCTTTGAACAGATTAAAGGTTTTAAAACAAAAGCATAAGATTGATATTCTGTGTTTAATTGAACCTTGGCAGGACATACAGATGTTAACAGTATTAAAGCATGACCTTGGATATCATACTGCTTTCCCTGCTCAATATGCCAAAATCTGGATATTATGGGATCCAGCTTTCAAACTTACAATTTTAAGTGAGACAGATCAATTTGTCCAAGTTAATATAACCGATTCTGTATCATCTTTCAACTGGCACTGTTTCTTTATATATGCTAGTATACACAGACAAATGAGGGAAGCCTTATGGAAAGATTTACAGGTTACTATGCATACCCCTTACATTTATATAGGAGACTTTAACACTGTTTTATCTGTTTCTGAATATAAGGGCCGTAAGTCTACACCCAAAAAGAGCATGAAACAGTTTACAGAATTTATAAACATAATGGACTTGTATGATATTCCTACTGTTGGAAACCCTTTCACTTGGAGCAATAATAGATATAGGGATAAGTGCAAGGATTTAATGTTTCAGAGGTTAGATAGGGGTGTAGCTTCCCTAGATTGGTTAGAGCAATTTCCTAATAGTTCCATTCAGGTTTTAAACAGGACGACCTCAGATCACTCACCATTATTTTTATCTGTTCAGTCATCTGAAGAACAAGCCCCTAGACCATTTAGATACCAAGACATGTGGTCAAATAGACAGGAATTCCATGAACTAGTAGATAAAAACTGGAACTTAGATGCTCCTTTTCATGGGATGTACAGATTAGTCTTCAAACTTAAGAGGCTAAAGATGGAAATAAAACAATGGAATAAGCAACATTTTGGTAATGTTTCACAGAATTTGACACATTATGAGAATGTGGTTAATGAGCTAGAAATCTCCTTTCAGCAATCACAAGATGAAGTCACACTAGCTGAGTTAACCAAATCAAAACAACTGTTGGTCAGGGCTCAAAAAGAAAAAATAATTTACCTTAAGCAAAAAGCTAGGATTAATTGGCTTAAGTATGGAGACGCTAACACGAAATACTTTCACCACTCAATTAGGGAAAGGAGATAAAAAACAAGAATCAGTAAAATTAAAGATGGAACAGGTAACTGGATCTCTGAACCACTGCAGATTAAAGAGGAAGCAGTAAGATTTTTCAAAGAACTTTTTAATGAGAAAGCTTCACAAAAAAAGGGAACATATCTAAAATACTTCCTTTCTGAAATCCCCAGTTTAATTACTGAACAGAATAATGAAAGCCTGTTATCTTCATTTCAAATTCAGGAGCTCAAATCAGCAGTTTTTTATCTTAATAGAAATAGCTCTCCTGGACCAGATGGATATTCTGGAGCCTTCTATACCACTTTCTGGGAAATTATTAAAGGTGATCTTCTTGATGCTGCTAATGATTTCCTAAAAAATGGTAATATCCCAAAGGCCATATCTAGCACTTGGCTGACCTTGATTCCCAAAAGACCTATCCCAATCACATTCTCTGATTTTATGCCTATAAGTTTATCAAACTTTGTGAATAAAGTTTTTTCTAAGATGCTAATGGAAAGAATAAAACCCTTCATGACCTCATTAATATCCCCTGAACAGAGTGCATTCATTAAGGGGAGGGATATATCTGATAATATAATCTTAATGCAGGAAATGACTAGAAGTTTAACTAGGAAATCAAAAGCCCCAAATCTTATTGTTAAATTAGATATGCAAAAGGCCTTTGATAGGGTTTCATGGTCCTTTCTTAACTCAATTCTACTCCAATTTGGATTTCATGGTACTTTAGTGCAACGCATAATGCAAAACATAGCCTCAGCTCACTTTTCAGTTTTAATTAATGGTGTCACTTCAGGTTTCTTTCCTTATAACAGAGGCATTAAACAGGGGGATCCTCTATCACCCTTTCTGTATAACATAGTATCCGAGGCTTTTTCTAGAAGTTGAAAAACACTTTTCAACTCCGGGTACTTGCAACATTTCAGCTTGCCTAGAAACTGTCCTCTGATAACTCACCTTATGTATGCGGATGATACCGCAGTTTTTCTGAGTAGTAAACTTAAAAACCTGAAAAGATTTAAGAAATTTCTGAATGCATATGAGCAGTCTTCAGGTCAGAAAGTTAACTTCTCAAAATCTAATTTCTTTGCTGATCGAAAAACACCTCTGGATAGAATGCAAACAGTATCTAGGACTCTAGGTATGGCGAGAGGTTCCTTTCCTTTTATGTATCTAGGGGTCCCAATTTTTGCTGGAAGGAACAAACAGGTACATTATTATCCTGTGATGGAGAGAATGGAAAAATCCATTAACAATTGGAAGAACAGGTGGTTAAGCACAGCAGGTAAAATCATTCTTATTAATCATTGTTTTCTATCTATCCCCACACACATTTTTGCAGTACTCAGTCCACCTAAGGTAGTCTTAAAGAAAATGGAAAGGTTAGCCTCAGGACTCTTTTGGGGAAATAGTAAGATCTTGGATAAAAAAAAACATGGTGCTCCTGGAAAAAGAATGAACTTCCCGGTTCAGGAGAATGGGATAGGATTTAGAGACCTCAGGTCAATAGTACATGCTTTTTCATGTAAATTATGGTGGAAATTACAAATTAATAACTCTCAATGGTCTAAACATTTGTGGTCTTTGCCTAAATCATATAAAACATCTCACACATGGCATAGAATCTGTAAGGTAACTGAAAATGCAAATAGTTTAACTAGAGTCATACATGGAAAGGGCACATGCTCTTTCTGGAATGCAAACTGGACTGGTGAGGGTGCTCTGTACTATGAATGGCCCAAGGGGTAGGATATTCCATTTTCTGACATATCCCTAAGTTCATTTATTGCTAACAAAAACTCCTATCTCCCAATACTGGAGCCTCATCTGGCTACCATTACCATTTCTTCTTTGCAGGAGGTGGAAATTACAAATTTACATGATGACAGGCTGGTATGGACTCCCTCCCTGGATGGGAACTTTTCTATAAGTTCAGCATACAAGACCCTTAGACAAAAAGGTACTAATATTAGACATTTACACAAAGTATGGTCTTCCTTTATCCCATCCAAAATGTCAGTTCTTCTCTGGAGAGTCCTTAATGGGATATTGCCTTTTGATAACATATTGAGTAAAATTGGTTTTTCTCTAGCTTCAAAGTGTCCTCTGTGTAAGAATCACTCAGACAAACTGGACCACTTTTTTAACTCATGCCCATCCTCACTTGGAATTTGGAACAAAATCTACTCACTTATAGGAGTACAGCACCCAGTATTCAGGAGTTTCATTAACAGAGTGGACTACTACCTTTCTATAAAGGCTAAGTCTAGGATATCCTCTAACTTGAATATTGCCGCCCTTTTGGTCACAACATGGTCCCTATGGATTTTTAGAAACAAGATTCTATTTGATAATCAATCTTTTTCTCCAGATACTTGCTTTATGTATTCAAAGATTGGATTCATTTGATTTTTACTGCTAATCCACCTAGAGGTAATAAAGAAAAACATAAGGATTTAACCCAAGCTGGAATTATACCTATCATTTTACAAAAAAGGAAAAGAATCTTATCAGCTGTAAGATGGGAAAAACCAGAAAATGGTTTCAAATTAAACACTGATGCAACATGGATAGCAGGGGGTGAGTCCTCATGTGCAGTGATCGTGAGGGATTGGAATGGAGAGGTGATTAAACTGAGAGTAGTAAATTTCCATTCTGATTCCCCATTAAATGCTGAATTGATAGGTATACAGTATGCATATCAGCTATGCTCTGAACTAGATCTTAATGGTTGTGAAATTGAGTCAGATTGTTTAGCAGCTGTAAAAGGAATACAGAATCCAATGATCTTCCCATGGAGAGTTTTTTCTATCTGTAGTAGCTTGAACGCAGGGCACAATGTCAATCCAATAAAGTTCATTCCAAGGGAATCCAATACGACCTCTGATTTTTTGGCAAAATATGCAAAGGAAAAGAACATGAATGGAGATCTTAACTTAGATCAGATGCCTTCCTTTTTCAAGGGTCTAATAATGTTAGATAAAATTGGTTTACATGGAGTGAGATTGGTTACTTGATCACACTTAGACCTAATTCCGAATTGTAGCACAGATCAATGATTCTTGCATTATTTCTACTTCCACTTTGCGAATGGACTCTGCTGGTGCTTCTTATCATTGCAGGATAAGTACTGAAGAAATGCAGAGCTGAGAATCTCCTCGGAGCAAATCACAAGGAAAGCATACATCTCAAAGATAGATTACAAAGAAAAAACAGGGGAGGGAGCAATAACACAAATGAAACATGAGGAATCTCATCTCCAGAACCACAACTACATTGACTGACTGAAGTTGATATGCGGACGAGTAGACTACAAAGGATTTAATCAATCATCTCGACTGACACATCGTTGACAAATAGGGGTTTCGTATACATGTCTCCCCGACCTGTTCGCGTTGTGTCTGAACGGATGATCGGCCAAGAATTTCATCTCAGTTTACACTTTTAGTTTGGTCTAAGACAGTTTGGTTTAGAACACCGCTTTTGGAAGCAATTACGATGTACAGCTACATTTAGACCTTATTGGTTGATCTTAATGGTCTGGGGAGCCAAATATAGTCCCTCCCATCCTAGGATGGTGTTAAAATTAAAAAAAAAGAATTATTTAATTTTCGGTTTGATTTTTTTGCCCACCCCTAATTATATGGTAACAAGTCATCTACTCTACGTTTGGGTATATTAGCTGATTCTATCGTACCTACATCTCATGATATGTTGCATAGAAGAGTTCAGGTATATTAACTGCTAAAGGAACATCTAATTCGAGCTCAAATCCGTATGAAACAAGTGGCTGATCTCAAACGTTCTGATAGAACTTTTGAGCTGGGAGACTGGTTTATCTAAAACTTCAGGAGTACAGACAACAAGCAGTACATTTTAGAGAGAACATGAAGCTTTCATCCAAGTATTTTGTCCCTTACTAGGTAGAAAAGTAAGGTAGGAATGTAGCATATAAGCTCAGACAGTCGGTTTCCAGTAAAATACATCCGGATTTTCATGTTTGTCTTCTTAAGAAGCATATATGACCTTTTCCAACCAACATAACTGAGATTCATGAGGCTGATGAAGGTGATGCATTATATCTCAAACCTAAAACATTCTTTAAAAGGAGAATTGTTGATAGAAATGGAGCTTAAATAGTGCAATGGCTAATAGAGTGGGAAGGGTTGCCCACAGAAGATGCTTCACGTGAGGACAAGAGTTCATTACAAATTAGTTCCCGACCTTTATAGCTTGAGGATAACCTTCATGTTAGGGTGGGGGGATGTCACAATCAAGGGGCTGCAATGCAATTTTGTTAAATTGGGAGTTAAAATCAGTTTCAACAAACTAAATATAGGCACCAAAAATAGAAGACAACATAAGAGGGTTATAGCCAACTGAATCTACACCAACATCAGCTCATTTTCATGTATACTTGCTCTGTCCCACAATGATCTTCCTAATTTGACTTTTAAAAGTCAAACTCAACCAACTTTAACCATTAAATTCTCTTAATACATATGTAAGATTATTATCTTGTGATATGGTTTTAGATTCATCATAGCATATATTTTTAAACTATACTTTTTAAAGATTTTTATTGCATACATAAAAATATAACTAAATTATTTTTTAGTCCCCTAGAAAGTATCTTATACCATGTTTTGGTCATCGTTTGCAAATCAACCCTCAGAAGGTACCAAACAAATTTAGAATGATTTGTTTGGTCCCCAAAGGTGGTTTTTAGGGAAAGTCAATGGTAAAATTGGTCAAAATATATAAAATAACCATTATACCACCGAGTTTAAAAAAATAAAATATTAAAATATGTAAAATTGGTCTTCATCTTCTTTGCTCAGTCTTCCTCGCTTCGTCTTCTCCGCTGCCGTAGATTGATCCAACTTTCTCCTCCGCCAACATAGATTGAAACAAGTTTCCCAAACGACACCACTGGTACTTACAAAATGCCATTGGCATTAGTCCCAAGCCACACCTAAAAAGCAAGAACACACACAAAACATCATCCAAGTCCCAATCAAATAACCCCAAACAAGTAAAATCAACAATTAATTTTCCAAACATCTCTCTCCCTTTCTAGATCTAAAACTGGGAAGAACACACTGGCCAAATAAAGCACCCCTCTCGTTTTGCTGATATTCATATCCCTATCTAAATTTGGCAATTGCCGTCATTTTGAGGATAACCCTTTATCCAATTTTTTTTTCTAATTTTGGAAAGATCATATGTCTTTATTGACTCCATTACATTGTATATCGATTTATTCCTTGGTTTTTGGAGGTGGTTACTGGTTATGGCTCGCAAGAAGATTCAGATCAAGAGAATCGATAACGCCACGGCGAGGCAGGTGACTTTCTTGAAGAGAAGAAAAGGGCTTTTCAAGAAAGATAAAGAGCTTTCAGTTCTTTGTGATGCTAATGTTTCTCTCTGGATGCGGAGCTTCAAGACCCATGGCAGAGCTTGAAGCTTCGAGATGCCGGCAGAGCTTCAAGGGCACCAGAAAATACCAGTGGTGGTGGAGCTTCCGGTTTTTTCAACAAAAAATTATTTTATTTGCAATTAAGCCCCTCAAAAATATAGAATATTTTTGTATTGACCCCATAATGTAATTGAAATTTTTTTAATAAGTAACATTACAAAAATACCCCTAACTATATAGGAAAACAGTTCCGATTTCCCTGAAAACCACCTTTGGGAACCAACCAAATCGTTCTGAATTTGTTTGGTACTGTTTGAGGGTTGATTTACAAACGGGGACCAAAACATGGTATAAGATACTTTGTAGGGGACTAAAAAAATAATTTAGTCTATAAATATACTCCTTTTGTCCCACTTTAAATTGCTTGTTTACTTTTTGATAGTCAAACATTGTAAACTTTGACCATAAATATAAATTATTATATAAATAATAAATATAACATTTGAGATATTTTTATATTTGTCTTACCATCTATTTACTATATATATATCAATTTTTTATACGGCATTATTATAAGTAACTAGAGATATTTACGGCCAAATATGCTCAATGAAGACCATGAAAAAGTAAATAAGTAATTTAGAGTGGGACGGAGGGAGTATATTAGTAGTTAAAAATTGATGCAATTGATTCTTAAATGTCAAATTAGGAAGATCATTGTGGGATTGAGAGAGTAAAGCTTAGCAATTAGTTAGAGGAAAACGTCTTTGATGATCATTAATTGTTGTGTAACCTGTTTTCTCATCTCATAATTCTCTTCTTCCTTATCTAATTCTCTGCACTCTTGTTAATTCTGGTTGATTAAAACAATAAAGGTGTTCATTCCATTTTCACTATTGTTCTTTGCACTTTAATCCTTCCAGATCCTAACAGAATGAAGGATGCAAAACTGGGGCTATGGCCGAAATCCAAACCCAAAGTCCAAAGAATGTCCACATACTCACACTCGTGGGTTATATGTGTGAATGACCTGCAAAATTTCTGATAACCCAATTTTTACCCGGTTTTGACCCACAAATTTTAGTTAACATTCTTTAAATTGTAATGAAATTAGTCTTTGTTCAAAAAAAATAAATTATATTCATCGTTTCATAATAAATCATTATGAGATGGTTTCATTGGAGATTTTCTAAAAAAAACACCAAGATGAATAAAATTGGATACAAAAAAGTAAAACTGTCGGCCCAATTCGAATGCCAATGTTAGAGATACCTTGCACTTAATACAAAATTAAGAATAATGTTAAAATGAAAATAGTACATGATGATAAATGGTATGTTTGGCAGAGCTATACTTATAGGCTAAGCAGAATTTTTATTTTTTTGAAATTAAATTTGTATCATTAATAATCAGAAGAGTTTACAAAGGGTAGAGATGTACTCCATAAAGAAATGGCGTGTGGACAAGCCGTTTGATATTGTGCCAATTGGTCCGGAATTGAGTTTTCCTGTCTAGCAATCCATCTAACTATTGGATCACCAAGGATCAGTAACAATGATTTTGTGTCATTTATAAGCATGCCAAAATCTGATCTATCTTCCTTCTTTGATTGGAGAGCATGGATCACTTGTTGAGCATCATCCTTAATGATTCAAGGAAGTCAGAATTTTCTTATGCAGCCTTTAACAGCCTCTGTGAGTGCCATTGCTTCTGTTATTGGAGTTGGGTATTTATTCCTTATACGCTTAGATTCACCGTATACCCATTTGTTATCAAGAGTTTGAACATGCCAACCTAAGTATATCCAATTTGATGATGTTGCTGCATAAAATTAGAGGGTTGTTCCTAATGAGGGTGCATCTGCGGCCTGACTCGCTCCAACACTCTGAGGTCTATACATGCACTTTCCAATCTTAATTTTCTCTATTTGGGATATCACATGTTGAAAGGCTTGCACTAGCTGTAAATCATGTCTTTCTTCGTGCAATAACTGATTTCGATAGAACCATGATAATTTAGCAGGATAGCCATTAATGACATTTTGTCATTATCAAAGTCAAGGATTATGTCCCCTAACTAAAGAGCTGCTAGCGGTTGTTGATGTGAGAAAATCTGATTATGGATGTCTGCTACGAATCATATTTGGATCAGATGCTTTGCTACCGGAATTTGATCTTTGCATATCTGCCATATAAAATGACTTATCCTTGAAGACACTGATAACTTCCAAATCTTTTTCCAGTGGGCCGATGGTCCAGCACTGGAACTATCCATATGTCTTGCATTATCCAAATCATGTAATTAATAGAATGTTTGTAACCTGATTTTAGCGAGTAATTACCATCATGTGTAGGCTGCTAGTTCCATGTATCTTCTTGCTGACTATGTGGTCCAGGCATTTCCAGAATTAACCGTGCTTCTTTGTCATTAAAGACCTCTTTTATTAAAGAAGAGTTTCGTTTAGTTCCATTTTCTTCCAATAACTTATCCACCATAATAGCCTCTGGGTATTCTTGAGAGAGAGATCTTGGTTTTGTTTCCCATATTCTTGGCAGCCATAAGTTAGATTTTACTTTTATAGTATTTCCCTTTCCGACTCTTTTTCTGACCCCATGAATTAATAATAGATCCCTTCCTTCAGTGATAGACCTCTAAGCAAATGATGGTCGATAACCAATATTCCCTTCTAGGATAGAGGTTCTTGGGTGATACTTTGCCTGTATTAGCAATGCAAATGTAGATGTTAGATTAGTTAACAATCGCCACACTTGTTTCCCTAGCATTGCATTGCTGAAATGTGTCAAATCCTTAAAACTAAAACCTCTCATTCCTTGGGGGGTACACATAGAAACCCATTTTTCCCAGTGAATTTTGTTTTTATCATTCATGCTTCCCCGCCAATATTTTGCATATAATTGGTGAATTGCGTCTATTAAAGTATCTGGCAATTTGAAATAGGACATGGTATGTAAGACTGCTGTAATAAGCACCTCTTTTCCACCCTTCGACAACTGCTTATGTTCCAAGCTTTAGACTTTTGACCAAAATTTTGTCCTCATATGCTCTAGGGATGGCAGTTTTGAATGCCCAAACGTAGTCGACAGTCCTTAACATTTATCCGGCCCAATAGATTCCATCATGGTCATAGTTGCCAAAATATTTGATTTGGTTTCACGATCGACATTTAGGTTGAATAATATGGAAGACTTATCAAAATTTACTTTCTGTCCAGAGACCTCCTTATAGTCCTGAAGATTCTGCTTCAATTGGGTGGCTTCATATTAAACTTCAACCTTAATGAAGTCAGTGTGCATGTAATAGCTAGGTTTTAACCAGAAATCATAATCTTGTATCTACTTTTTTCAACTATTTCCAGCTATAACTCAAAACCCTATAAGAAATTTTAATATAAAATAAGATAAATAAATAAATGAGTAAATAATATTAACAATTATAAAAGATAAAAATAGTAATATTAATAAAATAGGATAAGTTGTTGGCTTTACTCTAGAGTTCATTCAAGAAAAAAAATATGTAAGGAATTAAGGGAAACAGGTAATAAACATGAAAGAAGCGAGAAATGCAATTCGCACATTTGAAAAGAACAATAAATATAATAAGTGCGCAAGGAAATAACAATTGGTGTAGTCAATAAAATATCTATCATACTATTAGAATTCTTATAATAAAGCTTCACAATAATAAAATTACAATTGAAACCAAAATCTAGACGATCCAATTATTAATTAAATAATTATAGTAACGAAATTTTATAATAAAGACTTGTACCAAAATTAAAATTGGTAATCAATACAATAAAATAACAAAAGAAAATAAAGAAAATAAAAAGATAAAGCTAAGGATAAGAAGAAAATTAAAAAGAGTGGGTCTCCTAACAGGCGACTTGTCCATAAGCTTATAGACAGGTCAGAGACCAATTTGCAAATCAGGGAAATTTGAACAAGTATGCGAGTCGGGTCATAAGATCAAAAATGAATCCCAAATTTCAATTACTTCCTCCGTTTCTTTGCATTGCTTATCGTCTCGCCCGAGCTCTAGCAATGGCGACTGGTGGTCCGACGGCGTTGCAATTCCCCCAAGCATCAACAAATCCAAGGATGGAGGCGCTGATCTAATGATTGTGGAGAGGGGATTTTGTTCGTTTATTTCCTGATAAGTTATCTTCTACAGACACAATTAGTCCCAACGCTTTCTGTTGAAAATTTTACACTGACACCAAGAGTTATTGGTTCAATTTCGCATTGATATGATGGACGTTGACGCGCCGCCAAAAGCGACGATGGTCAGAGATCGGAGGATAGAGGCACTGGGAGACCTGTGCGTCATTCCGGATGAGACTATCTGCGCAATTTTAGCTCCTCTCTCCCGCGACATCGGACGCCTCTAGTGTGTCAGCAGGTAACTCAGATCTCTTTCATTTGTTTACGAGATCATTTAATTTTATTTGTATGACCTAGATTGTGTACTGAATTAGCAAATGTTCGCTTCAAATATGATGTTGAAATTCATAGAAATGTTGTTGAATTTTTTACTTCTATGGAATGTGCTTTACTGTACAGTTGATTAGGTTTTACTCTGTTGGATTTTTTCGCTTGCTTTAGGATGAGATCACATGGCTTGATGTTACTGAAACAGAGATCATTATACTTCACTGTGAATGAACTGCATGTTCTAAACAAAACTTAATGAACTGCATGTTCTAAACAAAACTTTGTTTGTAGCATGATTGGGAAGAAAAACTGTTTTTTACTCTTTTTTTGGTTAAATGAACTGAAGTTGAATTGTTGAAAATAGGGGAAATTAAGGATTTATTATGTGTTTCAAGTGGTTATAGCAAGTTCTGACGGGAATTGTATTGATACTTGGCATGGGATTTCTTTGTTTTTCTTCTGCGAGTTTGTTTGAGAGAGAGAGAGTGGGAGATGTGTTCTTAACAACTAACAGTTAAAAATATTTATGGAGCAAACACCGGTGATTGACCTCTGCTTTGTTGCCTTTGTATGTGATCTTGTGAGCGTTTTGACTTGTGTGCTTTTGACAAGTTATATATATTTTTCCTTCTCCGTCGTCCTACTATTTCTCTTGGTGTGGTACTCAATTTTTTAATTTATGTTATCTATAACTTGCTGCAACTACGTAGCATGTTGCAAGTCACTTGGAGCAGGAGGCGGGCTCTGCTGATCCTTCTTTGAGGGGGAAAATTATAACTGGATCTGTGCAATTAGGTGATGCTATGCAGCATCTTGGTTCACTGCTTCTAGAGCTTGGGAGAATAATGTTAAGTATGCAAATTGGGCTATCTCCGGTAAGGACTATTTTGTGTATATATTGTTGTCATTCATTAACTGTTTTAATTTTTTTTGTTCATAATGGGTTCTTTGCATTGCAGGGTGAGTTTTCTGTGAATGCTGGGCCAGCTGTTTATATACATCCATCCGGTCCTAATCCCATCATGGTTCAGGTTTGTTGAGTCAACTTTCAATGTAACATATGTATGTTAGTTGCTGATAAATTCTTGGTTATTGTGAAAACCTTATTCACTGTCTCCTACATCAATAAATGTTTTTAAATCGTTTTGTAGCCATCTCTGCAGCAGCTGGATCGAACCTTGGTCCTTTTGGACCTCTGGGTAGGGAGCATTCAAAGAAATTTCAATATCCACATACATACTGGTATGGCTACGTTAAGTAAAAGCATTTATTCAGTGACTATAAGTTGTGTGGTAAACTTCGTACTCACTAGGATTTTGTCAAAACCGGAGCATCTCTAGGGGGTCCTGTTGTTCCTGGTGCCAGAGTCGGAATGAACAATGGAGCAGGGGCACAAGGGGAGCCAGATAACGTCTCTAGTTCAGGTCAACCACAGAGTCATCCTACCGAAAGTTCCAACACTGCAGCTGTTCCCGGACACCCTGCTGCTGTTGCAGTCTCTGGCACCGTGTTGTGAACCTCTAGTTCTTTTTTCTTTGGTTGAAATTGAACGCCTGGCCTGAGATTTTTGACATTAGTGGTGTTTCACTATTTTCTAGTAGTGTATTTGTTTTGTCTGCACTGCATAAGTTTGGCCTTGTTTCTTTCCTATTGACCTCTTATTCAGTCATGCAAGCTCTATTGAAAATCTTGACTTCCATGTTGTGCTTGTACATTTTCCATTTGGGTAGTGTTTGGATGATGAAGATGAGGTGACTATTGTCTGCACTGGTTGTTGAAACTTCTGAATGTATGAATTCTGCTGTATGAACATGTAAAAAACACGTGGAAAATTTTCGAAAAGCGAACTAAATACTGTTGAAAATTTTTATAGTAAACTGTTTACAATATGTATCGTTTGTATTAAAACATGCACTTGTTTTAAAAGTTCTGAATATGATTTATGAAACTTTTCCAGGAGATCATGTATAAGTTAAGTTATGAATCGTTTATGTTTTGTAAAAACAGATATATGTTGGTCTACAACTAGTATATGTTATAGTTTACACATGTAGATGAGACTAAAATTTGACAATTTAACATTGTCATAAACTCTGCATTAATTACTTTACAACATGTATTGTTTAAAATAAAGCACGCATATGATTCCTTAAAAGTCCGGTGTCATCTTTGTCTGAATCCTCCTCGTGTCGGAACTTCTTGTGTAATCCAATGTTCAATGTTGTTCGATTCCTTAAAAGTTAAAACCAAAAAAAGTATAGATCAAACTTATGAAAAAAGTCATACTTACCGGATATTAATAGTTGCAGCATATAAGCAAGCATGTACAATTTCTAATTCAAAAGAACAATAATCAACAATGAAAATAAAAGTTAAACACAATAAAACTAACAAGTACATACTGGATACTAACAGATGCAATACATAAGTAAACAGATGCAGTACCTAATTCAAAACAAACATCCAACAACATTTTTAAAAAAAGTCATACACAACACAACTAACAAGTACACACTGGATACAAACAAATGCAACATGTAAGTAAACAAATGCAAGTCGTTATTCAAACGTTCAACTAACAACAAATGAAAATAAAAGATCATAGACAGTACAACTAACAAGTACACATTGAATACTAACATATGGAACATATAAGTAAATAGACACAACTCGTAATTCAAAACGTACAATCAGCAAACGAATGAAAAAAAAAGTCATTCACGGTACAACTAACAGGTACACACTGAATAATAACAGCTGCAACACATAAGCAAACTAATGCACATCGTAACTAAAAATGAACAATCAGTAAAAAAAAGGGAAAAAGGTAATTCACATAACAACTAACAGGTACACATTGGATAATAACAATTGCAACATATAAGTAAACAAATGCAGCTTGTAATTCAAGACGAACAATCAACAAGTTTGTTATAACGAGAGGACAGTTCAAAATCAGATTACAGAAAAACACACAAATCAACTCAAAACACAAAACAACGATGTCTAACATACGCCATATATACAAACACAGACAGGCAGCAACTACAACCCACAACTACAACACATTCACAAGCTTGTCATCTGAGCTTGTCAGTCCACATCTGAGCTTCTTCAGTCCAATTCTAACAAGCTTGTCATATGAGCTTAGAGAACCAGAGGAAGCAATAGCAACGACACCAACAGTACGAACGCAATAGCTCGAAATCGGAACCCCATATTCACCGAAATTGAAGAAGAAAAAGAAGTTTCGTTAACAACGATGTAGAAAACCCCAGAAAAATTAGGGGAATTAGGTTAAAGACTAAATTTTCATTAATTACAAAAAAAATCACTTTATAAAATAGTTCCTGGCCTGTCCATAAACTTATGGATAGGCCGCATTTCCTCTTACTCAATTAAAAAAAACAAATAAAATAAGCTCACGTGCATAAATATGCACATTTATCCCTTCCTGGGATAGTTCACACGGCATAAAATATGCCTTTCAACCATCCCTTTCCCATTTATCACTGAAGAAATGGGGTTTGGCGCAACATATGTGGGTTTGTTTGGATTCCGTTATGAAGAACCAATTTCAGGTGGTCCGAATATTTTTTGATGGAATCAAGGCAATTTCAACTGTATCTATACTCTATTAAGGTGAGTGTTTTCATCGCCCTAACACGAATTTAATTAAAAATTAATTTTATATGCTATTTTATGCCTGTTAAATTTAAATGTGTTAGTTTATAATTTTATATGTTATATGAAATGTTAATAATATTAGGTTCTATTCATGCCTATTATTTGGTTTCATACTAATTAAACACGGTGTGTACTTTATCACACTATGCTTAATTATTATGAAACTGAGTGAAATAGTTGCTCTAATATTTTATGTGGATGACCGGCTTGTACTTTATCTTATCGTATCAAACTTGAAATATATGCTACCTGATTACTTGCATGTGCTTTTCGGGGTCACCGACACGATTGTAGTTCAGTCGAAGTCGGCGGGGAACGGTATAGACCGAACTGTCTGATTAAACCGGCCACACGTTGAGTTTCTGGTATGCTAGCATAACCATCTGGATGTGATACGAGCTCGTAATTGAACATCTGATTAGGCGTGGTTGACGGGAATGAATTCTTGATTGATAGCCTCTAGGCACTACTGAAAAGGTTATGCCTTGTATGCTAGTCAGAGTTGCTATATAGGCACATGACTGCAACTTGGCATTAACCACCCGTATCCTTTTACTATGTGCGTGGATTTATGTGGCTATTTATTTTATGTGATCACTAAAACTCAATTTGGTAAATACTAGCGATGTGATGTGTCCATTTTAGATGGTTATTTTAGGCTTTTTAGGATTAGGTTTTGTGCAATTTTGTGCTCTACATGTGGCATTTTGCCTTGAAATCATCTAAGGAGGGATAAAGGTGGCGTTGACGTTTTTATCACTTTTTAGATGATTTTGTGTGATAAGGTGATTTATTTGAAGACTTTGAAGATTTGAAGACTTTGAAGATTTATCTTTGAAGATTTGAAGATTTGAAGACCTTTACATTTGAGCTTTGTGAAGATTTGAAGAAGTGAAGAGATGAAGAAAGGAGAGCAAAGCAACGGATGAATGATGATCCAGGGTTCTCAGAATTTTCTGAGAAGAATCAACCCTCAAGAGTGGCACCATTGGATTCCTCTTCTCGAGCACTATAAAATCGACTACAAGAACTCCCGAAACGGATCAACGGTTCACCCAGAGGAAGCAAAACAAAACAGGGCTGGATTTCACTGCTGGTCGCGACTCGCGATGGAACTGGTCGCGAGTCGCGACGACAGCGCGAATCCAGCTCTGCAGCAGCGTTTTTCTCCCCTTTTTTCTTCCACTATAAATACCTCTTCACCCCTTCTTCTCCACAGCTTTTAGCCCCTGTTTTGGGCCAAAACCCTAGCTTTTCTCTTCTTGTTTTCTTAGTTTCTATGTCTTTTGTTGTTCTAGAGTAGTTTTTGTACTTGGGAGCAAGGATTGAAGCTTCCATTTCTATGTAGTAAGGAGCATTTATATCTATCTATTTAGTGTTTTTGCTATTGTGCTTTTATTGTGCTTGAATGTTAATTGTTGATGCCATTGATGTTGTTGAAAGCTTGACTGAAATACTTGTATGAATTGCTAGCTAGGGTTTGGGGGATTTGGGTTAATTTCCCCCCTTTTCTTGTTAGGAATGTATGAGTATGATTTAGGGCTTTTGATTGTGTTGATGGATTGATAATGTGCTAGATGAATGTGATTGATGTTGAACTCTTCGTCATGTTCGTTTGTGTAGCAAACGAGAGAGTTATATGCTCGTGGATGGATGTGCGTTGCACGTTCATCCAATCTCGTGTAATTGCATGAATTGGTTAAATGCTTAGTCACGGTGTAGTGGTCATAAGCATTGCCGAGCTTGTTGGTTCTTCGTGGTTAAATGCCACCAATGATACCTTGAGTCGTGGTCGCGACAACGGGAGTCATTGGTGAGGTTTGACGAGAGATGTCGAACTCACTCTTGCAAACTACGAACTAAGAAGGATAGGAGTTTAGTCTCCACAACAAGTAGTTGAAGCATTGAATTGATGATTTTAACTCATCCTTGAAGCATTTGTTATTTGTGTATTCTTGATGGTGTGTTTCACTTCACTTGTGCCATGAGTTGTTTGAGCATAGGGAGTGCTTGTATGATTGAATTGGTTAGGTGTTAGGAACGTGACGAATTCCGTAGCTCCTTTGCATGAAAATCTATTAGCGTGAACTTAGAACTTCTTGTGATTTATGTGTTGTGATTCTTGCTAGATGGGTATGTTGATGTTGAGTCATGTAATGCTATATGATAGAATGAGTGAATGATTCAATGACCTACATTAGATTTGGAAGTGGATATCCCTTGCCCCCAAGGCTTTATCTTTGTAGTTTAAAACCCCTTTTCTTAGTTTTGTTTGATGATTAGCATAGTCACTTGAGCTTGCTAGTTATCTTGTCTTTTTACTTTCGTAACTTAGGAAAACCAACCAACCAACCCCCCCCCCCCCCCATTTTACTTGCTTTTATGTGTGTGTATATATTTTATCCTAGCATAATATTAACCATTTGTGCTTAAGCGCTTAGGAAGATCCCTCTTCTCTTTGGACGACCCCGATTTTCCGCTATCTACCTAGTTGTAGAAAGTAAGCAAAAAGGGCTTATAAATTATCTTTTGCATAGGGGTGTGACGACCACCCGCTATCACGATGAAACCTCACAAAGCAAGAAGCTTACCCTAGTCTAATGAACCCCAACAGGTGTAGCTGAGCAGAAAGAGTGAGAGCTCGTGCATGAAGCCTTACTTCATTTGGGATTGGATCATGGATAGACTATTGAATCAATAGAACTTTTATCGTAAAACCATGTAAAACACTTATTATAAGACTTTCATTGTAAACTCTATTACTCGTAACTACATGTAAGCAATCAGACTCGTTGGATTCTCGATAGCAAGTTCAGGTCTGACCAGATACTTGCGTTAACCAGGTAGGTCGTGGATTTGGGGTGTTACACTTCCTTTTCCATTGCTTCAACAAAAATTAAAGTATCATCGACAAAAAGTAAATGGGATATGATCGGAGCAGTCCTTGCTATTTTCAACCCTGATATATGTCTGCTTACTCCTTTATTTTTCTTGCAATTTTTCTTGTCTAATGCCCCTTGTTGGTCTTAGGGTTCTGAATTTTTTACCATTTAGCATAAAGGAGAACTTCGCTGAAGAAATACATATTTTTGTAAAGGATATAAATTGTGATTGGAAACCTATTTTTTCCAATACCTACAACAAAAAGGACCGTTCAACTCGATCAAACGCTTTACTCATATCCAATTTGATTGACATGTATCATTTTTTTCCCAATGACTTCTCCTTGATATAGTGGTGGGCTTCGTGAGCTACAAGAATATTATCCGAGATTAGTCTATTTTTCACGAATGCACTATGGGATTCAGAGATGATTGATCCTATGATTTTTCTCAGCCTGTTCGATACACACTTCGCTACTATGTGATAGATGACAATACAAAGGCTGATCGGCCAGAATTGAGAAACTTCATTCTGTTTATCAATATTTGGAATTAAGATCACTATAGTTTCATTCATCGCATCCATTAGTATTTCTTGGTTTAACAATTTCACTGCATATGACGATACCTTTAAGCCTACTATGTGCCAATACTTCTGGAAAAATGATGGTGGTATACCATTTGGTCCCGGTGACTTATTTGTGGCCATGTGTCTTAATTCTTCAAAACCTCTTGTCGCATGTATGACCTATATAGCATTGAGTTCATTTGTGCAATTACTTTGGGTTCAGTTCTTGAAGTTTGTAGCTGTATGGCATCTAGGTCAGGGTTTCTTGAAGAGAATAGCTCCTGAAAATGGTGAAGAATAATATTTTCCATTTCTACGCTTTATGTACATCATCTTCCCAACATGTCTTTTAAACCATGGATAGCGTTTCTTCATTTCCTTTTATTTACAAAGGAATGAAATATTTTTTTCCATAATTGTTTATGTTTGCTTGTATTAGGTTCGTCATATATACTTGTACAACGCCAAATTGCAAGAGAAATGAAATTAAATGAATAAGACAAAACAGTAATCTCTGCGTCTTTATTCCAAAATAAAATCAGACCACCTGAATTTCCAATAGAATCTACTAAAATTTTGTGGAGATCCAACTGATCTTTAATTTTTGACAATTCAAATGAGGAGCATTTAGGTCATGGGCAGTGGTAGAGACCGCTAGCGGTCTCTTACCAATTAAATATATTATTTTTTTCTCTCTCTCTTCCACCTCAGCTTAAGAGACCACTTAAGAGACAACCCTTTTTTTTCTCCACAATGGTTAAGAGACCACTATATACTATTCATGGAACTCACTTGATTTTCTCTATCCTACTCATTAATTTTACCATTAAACATTATTTTAAATAAATTTGTCCAACAAAAATAAGTTGAATGTAAAATTTAATATAATTATTAAAATGAAATTATAAAATAAATAATAAGATAATTCCATGTTTTTAAAATTATATAAAAACCATTAAAATTGCAAAAATCAATTATAACAACTATAAAAATTACAGAAAATACTAAATAAAATATTGAATTAGTCCGACCAATTATTACAATTTGAAAATCAAAATTATATTAAAATTGGAATTCTTAAAAAATAAAAAAAATTGGAAAAAAATTCAGGAAAAATACGATTGGGACACGTGTCCCATTGCCACTAGAATGAGACACGTGTCCCATTCAAAAAAATTTCCAGCGTCCACACAAGAAAAAACCGTTGCGGACACATGGCCCAATCCCTGGGGTGACACGTGTCCGCAACAAAAAAATTCAAAAAAAATTTGCGGCTGAGTGGGACACGTGGCCCACTCAGGGGGCGACACGTGTCCCACTCGGTCAAATAAAAAAATGCGCAAAATGGCCATGTGCGTGTGTCAGCGGCTTGGCCTAGCACCAGTCTTTTGCACGGGCTCTTAGCAAGAGACTCTTGAGTGGTCTCTTGTTAAGAGACCATTCAAGAGACCACCACTGTGGTGGTTTTCGATCTCTAGAGCGATCTTTTAATTTTAAGAGACCACCACTGCCCATGCCCTTAGTTTTAGAAAGAAAAATGAAATGCGGCCTAGATTTAGGAAAGAAACTTTTGAAATGTCTCATTGCATGAGGGTTGAATAATTCCTGACCGTTCCAATTTAGGCCATTCATTATCTTCAGTGGCACTTGCGTTTCCCAGTTTCCGCCGATGGTCCTTTTGCGGGTGTCCCGCGCTGAAAGTCAATCCTGAAGGAAAGATGAACATTCTTGAGTTTCTTCTTTTCTGACTCATCACCAATCTCATTGAACTCAGCCTTCCTCTTCATCGATTCTCCTTTGAAAAAACCTTCCTCGCCTGCCTGATTAATTTTTCCGGAATCTGCAATTTTTGTAACTTTAACACCAGTCACAAAGGTGACTTTTGTAATGATAACCTCAGTTCCATCAACAGAGCCCTGTTCCTTTTCATCCAAATCGTCTTCATTTATCAGCCCCACATAACCTTGCTTATCCTACATAAATTTCAAGGGAAAAATCGAGCATGTAGGATTGGCAGCGAAACCTGGTGGGAGACCTCTACGGTGAAGAAGGCCTTGCGCGCAATCTACCAGTGGTGATGCCGGGCTACTCCCGGCGGAGTTAAAACTTTCCAGTGAGTGGCAGAGTCTTTGGTAGTGGCTCGTCAATTGGTATTGTGATTCTAACGTTTATATTCTTCCCCATGCGGGTACCCATCTTATTTCGGGCTACCTTGACAATGCCCCCGAGATCATTTCATACACTCATTTCCAGTATCAGAGTCTCTGAAGTCATGGATTCATGGCAGTGGTTCATCAATTGGTATTGTGATTCTAACGTTTATATTCTTCCCCATACAGGTACCCATCTTATTTCAGGCTACCTTGACAATGCCCCCGAGATCATTTCCAACAATTGTTTCTGGATGTGGAAGTGAGTAGAGGTGAACCCAGAAGGGGCACTTGTCAAAGTGAATGTTATGGACAAGTTCGATGTCGTCAGTTTTCTTAAGTGCCACCAAGCAATTTCATAAGACCAAGACGAATTGTCCACCACTTTTTTCCTATCTTCTCCATTGTAGAATTGAAAGATTGCCATATTTCTCCCATGGGAAAGCCATCAACTCCATTTCTGCATCTCCACACTTTGCTGAGCAAGTTGACCATTGACTCCACTCTCTTTGTCTTTATGGTGAGAATCTTTGCTGCAAGATAGATCTTCTCCCTCGAAAGAAGACTAATTTGCTTGTTACGGCTTTGTGGCTTATTGCTCTCTGTAATGTTCAAATTTGCATAATGCTCAGCTAGGTACTCCGCCATTGACATGGTTGCAAGGTTGTCTAATTGAAAAATTAGGATAATAGGGGGAAAATTTCGGTTATGGATGAACTGGATGAGTGCAGAGGTGTGTTGAAGGTGATGAAATATAGGGATTGGGATTGATTGCTTTGAATGAAGAAAATCATCAATCAACATATTTTTCAAAATCTTCTCAATCAGAGTCTGCATTTTGAGTTCAAAATTGAATTCCATAAGTGATGATCTAAACTTATGTTGAAGTTCGATAGGTTGAAGATTTGAAGATTTTCAAAACTAGGATAGACCTAGAGAGAGAAAGAGGAGAGAAGGCAAAATATTTCTGCCTAACCGAGTTGGAAGGATATTTACAAAATTGACTTATTTTTAAAGTAGGGATAAATCATGTTCTACTTTTAAAATAAGTTGTTTACCGAACAATAAAAAGTAAATAGCTAACAAGCATCAAACACATCCAAATTATGTTCTACAAGCTAATTTCTTAAACTTCCGAGACTCCAAACAGGATCAACAAAATGGACACGGCAACCAACCGATGAAACAGAGTGATATGATCAACTTATGAAGAAGGGTGATTACGTTTCAATGTCTGTGCAGCAGGCGGGGGATGTAGAACTATACCAACGAAGAGAACCAATCCAGATTCATCCTCTTTTATGGTGAATACGAATGGATGGTCAGCCACAAACTCCTTCTTTTCATGGGGAGGACCGCCATAGTCACTTGAGCAAAGAGTCACAGCGACCCCCTCAGTGCCGCGTTTATCCACCTCAATCCACGCTTTCTGAAGGATCTTTATGTCAAAAGGAATTCCTTCAACCTGCTGGAGCATCTCCAACAGTTCCACTTGTTCATCAATGAAAGGAAGCTTCACCTTTTCAAGGCTGTAGCTGAACTCGAATTTCAGTATCTGGACTAAATCCATCCTAGTCCTTTTCAGTTTAAAATCACACGTGGTTAAAAACTCCGAGTCCGAATTCAACTTCTCAAGTAGATTCTTCAGTCCACCCTTCTTGTGTTAGAGAATGAATTTCATAGAGAATGAAGTGTTGCCCTTGCGCTCACTTATGTACGGGATCTCCAGGACTTTGAAATCATCAAATGATCCGAACATATTACGTTCACCGGTGTAACATTTAGTCATGAAAGCAACCCTGGAAGTGTTTTCCCCATCGAGCAGGTGAAAATCTCCTTCCTCGGTCCATTTAGTGTCAAATGGAACAGACCAAAGGCCATTGAAGCAAAGTGCATTTCCCAGGATAACTTCTGTAAGATTAGATTCAATTTGCGCAGGTGTAATAACACTTTTGATGATGCCCTTCGTATAGACCTCCGCCCATGAGTTAATCACTCTAGATGCTTCACTTGTCTGATGAAGGACCCTATTACAAAGAAGGGCATCACTTGTCTGATCATCAAAAGTGTTATTAATAGGGTCCTCTGTCGACTGATCCTTACTTTATTGGCTCTGGCGATGGTCAGGGTCTGCAAATTATACCGAACATGATGAAAGGTCAAGAAAATTACATTGAATAGTCTGACGTGATGTACCGTGCATTCCTTGCTAAGAACAAGATCGGGTTCATTGATGGATCCATTACCAAACCCCATGATGGTCGTCCTGATGCTGCTGATTGGCCTGGGGTTAGTTCTACTCTTGTGTGTTGGATCTTGCAAACCCTGGATCGGGTGTTGAGATCTTCTACACACTCGTTTACCACAGTTAAGGAACTGTTAGATGACCTGAAGGAGTTGAAGGAGAAAGCCAGCACCGACAGGAGAATGGCACAAGCCTCTCAACCGATCACCATCGCCGTGAACGGAGGATCCGCCACAACTCTTCCACTCCCGCCATTGTTTGCATGCGCTGCCATGTCGCCACCTGGCTTCCTCTGGCATCATCCCTACCCAGTCTAATTTTGGCCCTTCTCTTTCTGATGACCACTAGAGCACGACCATGAATTTATTTAACCAGTTCAATTCTGTTACTGACAATGGATTAGGTAAGTCTACTCTGCCCTGGACACTTGATTCGGGAGCCTCATATCACATGACCGGTGACAAGGGTTCTCTTACTGATATTACTACTGCTGTTGACACTGTGAATGTTATTTTGCCTGATGGCTCTGTGTCATCTACTATCCAATATGGTTATATTTTCTTTGGTGTTGTCACTCTTACTCATGTGCTATATATACCTACTTTGCGGTGCAACTTATTATCATGCTCTAGATTGTTATCTGCCTTAAAATGTCTAGCTTTGTTTACTGAAAACTATTGCATTTTACAAAAAATCAGTACGAGGAAAGTGATTGGCGTGGGTGAACAGAAGGGGGGGGGTGTTTTAGCTTCGTCTGCTGGATACTCGTGATCATCCTCCTATCTCGTAGTCTCATCCGACAGTTGCTTCCGTGTCTTCTTCTGATTTATGGCATTAGCGTCTTGGGCATCCTTCCTCTACGGTGTTGTCTTCTGCCTCTTCTATTGATTTTAGCACTAATAAGACTTCTTTTCCTTGCGCTATATGTTATAGAGCAAAACAGACTAGACATAGTTTTTCATTGAGTTCTACAAATGCCACTGCACTATTTCAATTAATATATTGTGATGTTTAGGGTCCTTATAGAATACCATCTTTTAGTGGTGCATTTTATTTTTTAACTATAGTTGATGATTATTCCCGAGCTATTTGGGTTTATTTATTAGTAACTAAGTCAGAAGTAGCTTCTAGATTTTTGGAATTTCGTGCCTAGGTGAAGAACCAATGGGGCCGAACCATACTCCGTGTTCCGGTTGATAACGAGACTGAATTTTTGCCTTTGAGATCTCATTTTGCTGTATCCGGGATCATTTTTGAGACATCTATTATAGATACACCACAGCAGAATGGTCGAGTTGAAAGAAAGCATCGTCATTTACTCGATGTGGCTCGTGCCTTACGGTTTCAAGGCAGTCTTCTAGTTAATTTTTGGGAAGAATGTGTTCTTACTCCTGCTTATCTGATTAATCGGACACTGATGAAGCATCTCAATGGTCGTACTCCCTTTGAGTTGCTCTATGGGCAAGCTCCAAATTGCTCATCCTTAAGAGTTTTTGGATGCTTGTGTTTCGCTGCTCATGTTCCCAGATATCGTGACAAGTTTGCACCAAGAAGTCGGCGTTGTTTGCTTCTTGGTTACCCTTCCGAAAAAAGGCTATCATTTTTTTGACTTGGAATCCCACGTAATCTTTACCAGTCGGGATGCAGATTTTTTTGAAGACCGATTCCCGTATTCTGCAACTTCGACATCGGCAGCACCACCACCTCACTGCCGGTCTCCTCATTGTCACTGCCGAAGTCACACAGCCCATTACCTTCAGTTGCCGCCGACCCTATTCCTCTGGCCACCATCGGTCACCCACCGCAGGCATCTGCCAATTTTCTGATGCTGGTCGCCGCCGGTCCTTCACCACCGGCTATTGCCAGTCCCGTGCCGCCGATCGCCACCAATCCTCCACTATAGGCTGTTGCCGGTCCCCTGCCACCGGCTCATCTACATCAGCCGCCACCAGCACCGACCCACCGATGCTCACCAGACCATCCCCGGCGGATAAGGTTCTATCATCGGATCCCGACCATGACCGTCGAATTTTACTTCTGGCCCTGCCAGACATTGCATCGCCAAGGACGCTGCCACCTTATGCCCCTCACACGCCACCGGCGACGATGTCTCACGCACCTCACGTGCCGCCTGCCCAGCCTCCTTCCGCCTCATCTCCAGCTCTGGATAATTCTACCATCGAGTTGCTACCTATCAGACAGAGTATTCGTGCTCGCTGGCCTCCTTCTTATTTGGAAGATTATGATTGTGATGATTATGCTTATGCTCTTACTACTGAAGACCCCCCTCCCCACTACTTCTACGCTCACTCATGCACCATCACTATCCTCAGTTGTTCTCTATCTTCTTACTGATTATGTAAATTGTGATAATTTTTCTAGTATGCATTGTAGATTTTTGGGTGCAGTAACACCTAGTGCTGATTCCACCACTTATTCCAAGGCATCACAACATGCTTATTGGCGAGATGCTATGACTGAAGAGTTTACTGCGCGTGAGCGCAATCAGACTTGGACTTTGGCCCCTCTGTCTCTGGATAAGAAGGCGATTGGTTGCAAATGGGTTTACCAAACGAAGTTTAAGTCAGATAGTACTATTAAACGTCATAAGGCGTGCCTAGTGGTTCTCGGGAATCACTAGGTTGAAGGGATTGATTATACTGAGACATCTACTCCGGCTGCGAAGATGAGTTATGTTCGCCTATTCTTATTTGTTGCGGTCATTCGTGGTTGGGAACTGCATCAGATGGATGTCTTCCTGCATGGTGATTTGCATGAAGAGGTTTTTATGCGACCCCCACCAGGCTATTCCGCGCCCTATGGTCAGGTATGTCACCTTCAGAAATCTCTTGATGGTCTTCGCTAGGCTCCTAGAAATTGGTTTGCCAAATTGGCTCAAGCTTTACGAGCATTTGGTTTTGTTCAGAGTAAGGCAGATTACTCTTTGTTTGTCACTTCCCGTGGATCGGTTTCGTTGCATGTTCTGGTTTATGCGGATGATTTGGTCATTGCTAGTAGCTCTTCTACGCTCATCTCTGAGTTCAAGAAATACTTGAGTTCTTGTTTCCATATAATGATCTTATTTTACTTAAGTATTTCTTGGGCATAGAGATTGCTAGAAGACCAGAGGGGATGTTTCTTTCACAAAGGAAATATGCCTTGGACATTTTATCTGATACAGGCTTATCTGCTTCTAAACTAAATGGCTTTCCGATGGAGCAACAACATGATCTGGCACGTGTTGAGAGTCCAGCTTACCATGATCCCGAGCATTATAGGCGTCTTGTTGGGCGCTTGATATACCCGACTATCACACGTCCTGAGCTTAGTTTTGTGTGTTCATACACTTGCGCAATTCATGAAGTCTCCTTATGTTCCTCATTGACAAGCTGCAGTTCGTGTATTGCACTATCTAAAGAGTCATCCTGGTCAAGGATTATTTCTCTCTTCCATTTGTGCGTTACAGTTGACTGCTTACTGTGATTCTAATTGGGCTGCATGCCCAATTTCCCGATGTTCTCTTTCCGGATATTTTATGATGATTGGTGATTCTTCAATTTCTTAGAAGACCAAGAAGCAATCTTTCCAGAGTATCGTGCTATGACTATTACCCGTTGTGAGTTGTATGACTTAAGTCTTTACTGAAAGACTTGAGGTTATGCACACTTCTCCCATGCGATTGTTTTGTGACAGTTAATCTGCTCTACATATTGCAGTAAATCCAGTGTTCCATGAACGCACAAAGCACATTGAAGTTGATTGTCATTTTGTCCGGGAATTTGTTCAATCTGGAACTATTGTTATTCAGCATATCAGCACGTCAGACCAACCTGTGAACTTGTTCACTAAGGCTCTCAGACGTAACCAGTTTCATTCCCTACTTGGCAAGTTGGACATTTCTGATCCTCATGCTCCAACTTGAGGATGAGTATTAAAGAGTTAGAATATTACTTGTAATTGTAATTATATTCTATTACTTTTTCCTATCTTGTATAGGTATTCTTTACCATTATATAATGTATCATGAGATCATGAATACAAACACACATTATTACCCTTATTTTTTACAGAAACCCTTGACATCAGTTCCCGGCTTTTACATTCTGTAAATTTTAGCAACCCGTCAAGCAGTGGGGATTCCGAACATCCTGCTCCCAACATAGCCAATACGGCGTTCAACGACAGCGGTGAGATCAAAAGGTTGGTACAGCCTTTGCCTTCTGCTTTCTCCGCCATAAGTTTCAAGCTATATTGCAGACATGAGTCCATCCTATACTTTGCAATGTTTTGCAGAACGAAGAAATGCACAATTCTGCAGAGAAGTCTACTTTATATATAGAGATTGTTAATTACGTTTTGAGAAAACATTTCCCATTGGGTGCGGTGGAATCAATTAAATTTGGGGAGACAAGAGTATGGCTTAATTATAATGCTCTGCCTCCCCATGCAAAATGACATGTTTACATTGATCCTAATTATAAATTAATATATTTGTAATAAAAATATCATGAGAAATATTATTAAATACATTTTAACATCTATTTTTTCAAAATATTAATTTTTATGCGAAATTATTGTGTGTAACTAGGAATATAGACGGTCAAACGTGATTATCAAAGGCCATGAAAAAGTAAACATGTCATTTTTTGTGAGATAGAGGGAGTAATTAAAAGGGTAAAATAAATTCAAGTAAAGGACATTTTAATGGTCAATTTACTACTCCCCGTCCCAGAATAATTGGTAATACACTTTTGACTCGATATTTTATGCAAGCTCACGTGACAGAAAATAAATGTGAAAAAATAGGGATATTTTGGGAAAATGGTGGGCTCAGTTAAAAAAGTTGTTAAAGTTATAAAGGATATTGTAGGAATTTTACAACATATTCTTTACTATTTTTTATAAGAATTAAAGAGTGTCATTTTATGTGGGACGAACGAAAATAGAAAAAGAGTCAATTATCCCGGGACGGAGGGAGTATATTATTTTTTATGTTATTTTAATGAGAAAATGATAGTTTAGGTGCTCAATTTTAAGCTAAATTACAGGTTTCGTTCCTCTTTTTGCACAATATTTTTAAAAGGTTCCCAGATTATTACGAAGTATTCTCATTTGGTTCCTTTATAAGACATATTTTTTTTAATTAAGTTATAAGACTGTCTCTTCAATCGTTCTTATTTTCCATGTTTTTTGTTTCCCAATAGCAACAATATCATCATTAGAAAGGTCGACTTAGAGTTGACTCACTTAAACCGACCAATAGTATGTGGGAATAAATTGAGAATATTTTGTTATAAAGTGGGAACGTTTTGGGAACAATTTGGAAAAAGAGAAACGAAACCTGTAATTTCACCTAAAAGTGGGTACCAAATCTGTCATTTCTCTTATTTTAATCCTAATCAATCTCTAATTATATACTCCCTACGCCCCAACAAAAATGACATACTTTGAAAACTACCCAAAATAGTAAAGAATATGTTGTTAAATTCCTACGATATCTTATTTAATTTTAACAACTTTCAGAATGGCCCCACAATTTTTCCAAAATATCCCTACTTTTCAACAATTATTTCTGTCACATTAGCTTGCATACAAGAGCGAGCCAAAAGCAAATGCGCCTTTTTTGCTGGGACGGAGGTAGTACTTTTATTTCCAATTAATTTTTAGGCCAAAATACACTTTTAACCCTAATTTTTGGCTGAAAGTGCCAAAATAACTCTGCAAAATGAGAAAGTATCAATCTAACCATAACGCTAGTGCAGAAATGCCTATTAAAGGCAAATATATTGGACCAAGTGACTTCTTTGGTCTTGCCTTTCATCATCATCGAATCAAAGGCAGTTCTCAGAAATGCCTTTAACCAGTACAAACAATTCCTGTACGCCTTTGACCATGGTGGTGGAATCGCCTTCTAGGATTTCTGAGTTTGAAACTTCTGTTGGATCCTCGGGGTTTGTTCGTTAGTTCTAGTATTAGAGTGGAAGGTCATCGTCGTACCTCTCAAAGTTAAATTTATAAGTCCTAATTTTACCTTTTTACAATTAAGTAGATAATGGCAAGTCGGGGTCGTCCATGAAGAAGAGGGGCCTTTTCAAGTGTTTAAACATATAAAGCTGAAAACATACTAGGCATAGATATACACATACATATAATAGCACATAAAGAGAGGGAGGGGGGGGGGGGGGGTAGTTGGTTTTTCCTAAGTTATTAAATTAAAAGACAAGTAATTAGCAAAATAAGAGAACAATGCACGCTAATTATGCAACAACTAAAAAGATGATTAAATCAACAATTAAGGGAGCCTGGGGGATATTGATCCTCACTTCCAAACCTCTTATAGATCCTAGATTCATTCACTCATTCATTAACATTTATTGCCCATCGGGAATACTATCCAATTGAAGAGCAACATTCATTCCTTCTTAATAGTAATTTGCAAATGCAAACAACGACATTTTGCAAGCCTCATTGATAGTCACTTTAGAAAACCACACCATAAAGATATTTCTTCAACTGTATTTCACATGAAGGACCATAGGTTTGATAACAATAAGTCTTCTATCAAACACATAGTCATTTAACCAAAAAAAACATTTATTAGGCTCACCATAGAACAAACTACATTCAAGGTTCAACCTTTTTTGCATCTATAGGATAAATATGAGAACAATCCACATTAACATACTTATCTAGCAAGAATCACAACACATTATATACTAGAAGTTCTAAGTCCATGTTCTTGGATTTTCATGCCAAATGATTTGAGAAATTTGCAACTTTTCTAACTCCCTAACACTTCAATCATAAAAACACTTCATATACTCAAACAACTCACGATATAAATGAAGTAAAAATAGCATTAATGGCACAATAAATGCTTCCCAATAAATGTTCATAAATGAGCAAAATCAGGAATCTCACTATATGAGTTTGGAAGTTTCAATCAATTGCTCCCAAGAGATTAACTTAGCTACTACAATTCATAATAACATCCTAGAGAAATCAGGAGAGGAAATATGAAAAAGACGAAGAACCTAGGGTTTTTAGAAGAGGAAATTTGGCCAAAGGTTGAAGATGAGAAGTGGGTGGCCAAAATGGCTTTTATAGTACAAGAGAGAGAGAGAGAGATTGATAAGAAGAAAAAGTGGGTCAGGTGTCGCTCGCTCAGGTAAAAATGGCTTCGCTCAAGCGGGATGCCTATTTTCACCATTTTTTGCGCTGATTCCTCTTTTCTTTGTCACCTTGCTTTCTTGCCTTCAAATATTCAAATTTTCTTGTCTTGAATAGCTCAATTGCAAGTCTTCAAAGGATGGTCTTCGTTGGCCTCCGGTCTTCAGGTTTCGATGTTCTTTCCTTGTCACACAAAATTCACTTAGAAAAGGTAAAAGAGCGTAAAAGTCGCTCTTACCTCTCCTAAGAGAATTTCAATGTAAAACACAAGCTCTTGATAACAAAAGAGCACAAAAGTGACCCCAAAAAGTCCCAAAATATGCACATAAAATGGACACATCGAACCTCCCCGCACTTAAACCTTACTCGTTCTCGAGTAAAAAGATTCAAGCACAAGAAGGAATTCACGTATCCATATCCTAAACTAATATTCCCCCAAATCGATACCTCACAAAACTCTCAATATCACACATCCCAAAGTTAAGATCAAATGAGAATTCACCCACAAACCCTATTCCCAATTCCACCCAACCATACCAACCTATCAATTCAATAGTATCCATAAAAGCAACTCCAAATCCCGAATTGACAATACAAAATCCAATGGCACAAAATGAAGTCAAAAACATGTATGAAGTTCAAACACATACTCCACTTTTACGCCAATATATCATCCCTAAAACAAAGTCTATCAACAATCAAGAATTTCATACCTTACTTCGTTTCCCCGCTAAATTACCCAATCCCAAGAGGCCTCAAGATGTTAAGGTACCTGATCCATCAACATGGAAACAACAACCTTATGACTTCAACACCGACAAATGAGTGAAATCATAGCATTTTGCCTTTTTTTAATCTCTTTATCTCATTTTGCGCAGGAGCCCTTATGGGTTTTCATCCTAGCCACACATCATGTTTCTATGGCTCTCATTTTTTCCTAGGTCGCTCTTTCGAGGTTTTGATCTATTCGGGCCCCCAATTTTCCTAAGTTTCCCTCTCAGGTTTTCAAATTAGCGGATTTCTTTTTTATTTATTTTCTTTTTAATTTTATTTTTTTTTCAAAATTTTCAATTTTTTTCATTTTTCCGTGTGTTTTCGATCAGAAGTAGCAAAAACCTTTCACATGTCAAAGATAATAGAATCCAAGTACAACAAATGATAAGCATCCCAAAAATAAAGAAAAACATCCCTACATCCAACTCTAAGAAAAACAAGTCTAAAGTCAAGCAATAAAAGTAGTAAATACCCCTCCCCACACTTAAAATGCTACATTGCCCTCAATGTAGACAAAACAGGGCAAAAGCATACAAATCAAAGCATGGGGAGTGTAAAACAATAAGCTCACATCAGGAATGAGATAGCCCGACACCATCAGCGGAGTCCCTGTCATAGATCTGCCGACATTGTGTCATCCAATTGGTGTTTCTTTGACGCCGCTCTCTCCGTCTCGCTGTTCTACTGTAATCGGGGCCTGGGGCACCACTAGCATGCGACTGCATCTCTGAAATCCTGGATGAGAGATACTCAATCTTCTCATCCATCTCCATGAGGTTCTGGGAGACGAGCAGGTTGTGCTCAACCTGTCTGCGGTGGTGCTGATCCTGCCTGCGGAAGCCATCCTGAACTGTCTGCATCAGGCGCTTATAAATATCAGGTGGAAGTCGTCAGAACTGAGGAAACACATGACCCTCCTGCATCAGCTCAGTCTGTGGTGGGAGCGATGAAGGATGTTGCTCACCCTGTGGCTCAGTGGATAGTAAGGCACCCTTATCAGTCGGAGCTGGAAGTGGGGGTAGGTTCTTGAGCTCTCGTTCAAAACCCATCCTACATGAATTATCAAGTGCGATTGCGAAATCCTAGACCGGCGTATCCAACTCTAGCTTGCCCTTATGGCACTGAGGAAGTGTCATGAATGTGACATTCCTCGCACCATATACCCACTGATAGATGCCTCAGGTAGCTGTGGGTGCAATGAAGCTGAAATTCTCTATCCTCCTCAAGGTAAGCTATGAATAATTCTGGCCCACACGTAGAAAATTAGCCAGGCCCACGTGGCCTAAGTGCTGTGTTACCCCCCGTAAAAATCTCACCCTTATCCTTCTGTGGCACCTCCTTGACCCTAGACATCCATAGTTCGCCCCATCTCTCATATCCTGATCCCTCACTTATCAACTTCTATAGGAAGTGGATATCCATTTCAGGTACGTTTGTTGGCTCTGCCAAATAAAATAATGTGCCCGCCAGGACTCTTTGCACAAATCTCAAAGCAGGATGGATAATCAAGTTGCTCTTGTCCTTGGAGAGTCTCACCCTCCTCATCACAACAGACCAAAAGAGCACGTCCTCATCAATAAGGCGCATCTCGGGTGGTGGGTCTAATTGTGCCCAAATCTCAGCCATGTCCCAACTAAAGGTAGCCTCAACCTATGCCACCGTCATCTCTCGAGTGATATCATCCAGGTGGAATCGGATGTACCTCTCGCACGGCTCTCCATTCCTTATGTTGCACACCCGCACATTGGATAAGAACTCCAGTGTGTAACGTCGGTAGGTGGGGGCACTCTTGTCCATGAAACCCTCCAATCCTCCTTTGGCAAGGAGGCAACAAACTAGCTCTAGCAGCTCGAGAGCATCAAGCACTATCTCTTCAATGAAACTTGTCTACTGGATCTTACAGGCGGCCAGAATATCCCACCTATTCATATAAGACCCGGTGATCCAGGTGAAACCCTTGTACCGATCAGGTATAGTGTTCAGCTCTTGAGCTAGGGGAGGTGGAGGTGGAGCGGCAGTGCTCAAACCTCATGTGGATCTAGCTCTGTTCATCGGGGCCATGTCTATCAATCACATTAAACATGTCAAATGCACAAGAACATAAACATATGCAATATTTTAGAATCACAATCAATCCTACACTAGTTTTGCTAACATCACAAATATCAAAATACCAACATTCAAGTCCAAGCTAAACTAGTCTAAGTACCATCCATATTTTCATATATTGCAAAAATCAGGCCACATTCAATCATGCCATCTCCCACTCAATGAGGTTGTCACATAGCTAAACATCCAATATGCAATATCCTATAATCACAATTATGCCTAAACTAGTTTAGCTATCATCAACAAGTTCAAAATGCTATCATTGAAGTCCCATAGCTATACTACCTTAAGCATGACCACAATTGCATATAAATATCACACCATGTTCAACAAGCTAACATACCCAATCCACAACATAAGCCATTCACAAACAATCCCAACAAAGTACCATCACATATACCATCAATATACTATAAATATACCAACAATATTTATCATCACTACACTAACAATATACCAACAATCACTACGATAAACAAAACCTATTACTTCAATTTTTCAGGCCTATTTACCTCATTTTTTGGCCCTGAAAAACTGAAGTAAATGTGGCTGAAGTAAAAGGTATACATTTTACCTCGGTTCAAAATCGAGATAAAAAATATTTTTTACCTCAGTTTTTTAGAAAATAACCGAGGTAAAAAGTGTGACCTAACAAAGGTTGTGCGATATCGCACAAAATTTGTCATCCGCAGTAAAAAAAGGATGATAACGTTGCAATGTCGCTCAAATTTCGTCGAACCCTAGTAAAAAATGTTGGAACAACACTATTGCGATGTTGCACCTTGCATTTCTGGAATTAAAAAACTACCGAAGGCGGAACTAACATCATTTCTGCTTCCGGTAGTTAATAACAGAATGAAGTTTTCCAGAAAGCAATAATATACCCAGTACAAACACAAATCGAAAAACATTGTACAAATCAATAATCAAATCAAGTTAATATAAAATCAATGTATACTTTGTACCAACATGGCATAACATTCATCAATAACTAGATTCTTGAACCGGTGGTGACGAGGACGTGGTGGGCAAGCGGAGGGTGGCACCGGGAAAGGTTGGAGAAGTGGGTGGAGCGGCGCAGATTAGAGCGGCGAGGACGAGGTTTCAAATGAGGTAGATCTCACATTTAGAAGCAATTTCGGTGGAGCGACATAGTGAAGAGGATCGGTGTGATGTGACGGATCTCAGCTGGAGGAAAGGCACAACTAGGAGGCAGATCTCATCTGGTGGAGGGCCTGGAGGTGGAGCTGATGAGTCTGAAAGACTGATTTGGAAGTGGTCTCCTGGAACATCGAACGCCAGTTTGGAGGAGACATGGAGTTTGGCTGCAAGGAGGAGGCGTGAAGAAAGGAAAGGTTGGGGTGACTAAGATAACAGTACCACAGAGACCCACCTCTAGCACCGATTTTTTAGCACCAGTTTTTTTAATTTTTAACACCGGTTAATTTAACACCGGTTAATTTAACACTGGTTTTTTAATTTTACCACCGGTTTTGAAAAAAAATAGCATTGGTTTTTAAAAACCGGTGCTAAAAATTAGAAAATTTTATTTTTCCTGCCAAAGAAATAGCCAAAAAATTTAAATAGCACCGGTTTTGAAAATATTAGCACCGGTTTTTCAAAACCGGTGCTAAATATTTGTAAAATTCTATCTTCCCGCAAAAAATTCAAAATAGCACCGGTTGTAGTAAAAAATAGCACCGGTTTTAAAATCTGGTGCTAAAAATTGAATAATAGCATCAGTTTTTAAAACTGGTGCTAAAAATTAAAACTTAGCACCGGTTTTTGTAAAAAATAACACCGGTTTTTGTAAAAAATAGCACCGGTTTTTAAAAACCGGTGCTAAAAATGTTCGAGACTCATTTTTCCGCTAAAGAAATAGATTTTTTTAAAAACAGCACCGGTTTTGAAAATATTAGCACCGATTTCAAAAAACCGGTGCTAAATATTTGTAAAATTCTTTCTTCCCGCCAACAAATTCAAAATAGCACCAGTTTTAGTAAAACAATAGCACTGGTTTAAAATCCGGTGCTAAAAATTAATACTCAGCACCGATTTTTTGTAAAAGTAAGCACCCGTTTTTTTAAAAAATAGCAGCGGTTTTTATAAACCGGTGCTAAAAATTTTCTATAATTGTTTTCCCACCAACTAAATAGCCCAAAATTTTAAAATAACACCGGTTTTGGAAAATTTAGCACCGGTTTTGGAAGAAAATAACACCGGTTTAAAATTTTCCCGCCAAAGAAATCGCCAAAAAAAATTTCATGCCAAAGAAATTGACAAATATTTTAAAAATAGCATCGGTTTTGGAATAAAATGGCACCGGTTTAAACCAGTGCTAAAATTTTTAAAAATTTTCCCGCCAAAAAAATTTCCCCCCAAAGAAATGCCAAAAACTTTTAAATATTTTTTGAAAATTTTTAAATTTCATTATTTCCGTCCAAAGAATTCAAAAAATCCGCTAAAAATTTCAAATAATCTTCCCAGAAATTTCATGAGCTGGGAGCAGCTGCTCAGCCGCTCTAAGCTATTTTTTTCAACTTTCAAAATCGTTCACTTCTTTTGTTGACTTTAACTAATGATTAAGTTAAGTTAAATTAATCAACAATCAACCTTCACTGATCTCATCTATACAAATAAGAATAAAATCTGTTTACATTAAATAATTAACGTTCAACCCTTAATTGATTTAGTATACTCCCTTCGTCCCGGATTAAATTGCACAAGATCAAAAATTCAGTCAAACTAAGAAAACTTTGACAACATATTTGAATAAATATATAAACAATCGTGAAAACTTTACTTGACTTTCAATATATAAACACTAATAAGTGGGTCTCCTGACAGGCGGCCTGTCCATAAGCTTATGGACTGACCACTTATTTCTTACCTTATACACTGCATTTCTTAAATTACATACAAAATTTAAAATTTTGAAATTTTTTAGATTATATATTTTTATACTTTCACCTTCAAATACATATTATTACTTGTTTTAACTTATAAAATGCAATATTTAAATTTTATAAAAAATTTACAACATTTTAGGCAAGTATCTCTGAGGACTGTCCATAAGCTCATGGAAAGACCGTCTTTCCTGAGACTTTCCCAACACTAATAACTAGGCTAACTTTGACTAATCAACAGTCAAACTTGACTTGACTTTCAATATATAAACACTAATAACTAGGCTAACTTTGACTAATCAATGGTCAAACTATACTTGACTAATCAACGGTCAAACTATACTTGACTAATCAACGGTCAAACTATACTTGACTTTCAATATATAAACACTAATAACAAAGTTGACTTTAACTAATTAACGATCAAAATTTATTTGAATTAGTATATAATAAATACTAATAAAAATGTTTGACTTTGTCTAATCAACGGTCAAACCTTACTTGACTTTCTATATATAAATACTAGTGACTAAGCTGACTTTAACTAATCAACGGTCAAACTTTACTTGACTTTCAATATATAAACACTAATAATAAAGTTGACTTTAACTGATTAACGGTCAAACTTTATTTGAATTAGTATATAATAAATATTAATAAAAATGTTTGACTTTGTCTAATCAACGGTCAAACCTTACTTGACTTTCTATATATAAACACTAGTGACTAAGCTGACTTTAACTAATCAACGCTCAAACTTTACTTGACTTTAATATATAAACACTAATAACAAAGTTGACTTTAACTAATTCATGGTCAAACTTTATTTGAATTAGTATATAATAAATACTAATAAAAATGTTTGACTTTGTCTAATCAACGGTCAAACCTTACTTGACTTTCTATACATAAACACTAGTGACTAAGCTGACTTTAACTAATCAACGGTCAAACTTTACTTGACTTTCAATATATAAACACTAATAACAAAGTTGACTTTAACTAATTAATGGTCAAACTTTATTTGAATTAGTATATAATAAATACTAATAAAAATGTTTGACTTTGTCTAATCAACGGTCAAACCTTACTTAACTTTCTGTATATAAACACTAGTGACTAAGCCGACTTTAACTAATCAACGGTCAAACTTTACTTGACTTTCAATATATAAACACTAATAATAAAGTTGACTTTAACTAATTAACGGTCAAACTTTATTTGAATTAGTATATAATAAATACTAATAAAAATGTTTGAATTTGTCTTATCAACGGTCAAACCTTACTTGACTTTCTATATATAAACACTAGGGACTTAGCTGAATTTAACTAATCAATGGTCAAACTTTACTTGACTTTCAATATATAAACACTAATAACAAAGTTGAATTTAACTAATCAATGGCCAAGCCTTACTTTAACTAGTATATAATAAATTACAAAGACTTAGGTGAAACGGTCTCACCCAAAATTATGGTGAGACTGAGGTCTATATTAAAATAAGAAAAGGGGTAGGGACTTCTATGTAATTATATAGAATAATAATACATCTTTCTTCCCCAATTCACCAACCGTTCTCTATTCGTCCTCTGCTGTTCCTCCATTTTTCCTCCACCGCTTCTCCTCCGCAGCTCCGCTCCTCATTCGTTTTCTCTTCCACGGTCCACCCCACTCCAATTTGCTCAGATATGCTCTTCTGTGCTCCGATTTGCTCCATCTGTTGCTTCACTCTTCTATGAAACCCTAGGTTCGTCTCTTTACTAGTTTTTTTTTCTCATTTTCTAATTTTAATCTTTGATTTGCGGTCTCAACGTGGTGATTCCAACATATTTTCACTGTTTAATTTATTTTTTATTGTTACTTGCAGGTTCTTGCTCATTCTCGAACTGAACGAGTTGAGATATGCTCCGACCTGTTCAGATATGCTCCGCTATGTTGCTTCCCCCTGCTCCGATTTGCTACGCTCCGTTGCTTCACTATGCTATGAAATCCTAGGTTCATCACTTTACTTATTTTTTTTCCTCATTTTAATCTTTGATTTTCGGTCTCGACGTGGTGATTCCATCATCTTTTCACCGTTTAATTGATTTTTTATTGTTATTAGCAGGTCCTTGCTCGTTGTCGAGCTGAACGGGTTGAGGAGGATCCTCTACCACTGGCGCTGCCACCCTCCACTGCCGGAGCCTTTAAATCTAGCATTGGTGAGTCTCTAAAGCTCACTGTAATTTACTTCTTCATTTCTCCGTTTTCAGTTTGATGTCTGCTGATTTCAATTGCATTTGTGATGTTTAAGCGTTTGATGTTACTGAGCTATAGTAGATAAATTCTATATATTTCCGTTAGTTTATTGTTTTAAGTACTGTTTTCTATTCTATAAGTATTGTTTTTGCTGTGTTTGCGTTTTAAATCAATCGTGAAAAGTTAAATTGTGTAACTTAGGTTCGGATAGAGGGAGTATGATGATTAAAAAAATTGGAATAATCAGTGATTGAACTGATAAGTGTTTGAATGTGACTTCCGGCTGATTTTACTAAGTATATGCTCTTCTGTTGTTCTATTATAAAAAAGAGAAGCGAGTATTTGGTGCTATTACGCAAATATTTTCATCTCATTTTTTCCATTTGTTGATTTGTTGAAGATCTGTTAAGCTTAATTTGATATAATATTTACTCAAGAAATCTCAGCCATTGCTTATCTTTGATAATGTTTCAATAGTAGAATTAGTTACACATTATTACTAAATCACTATAAAACCTCTTTTTAGGCAAGACTACTTGTAGTGTTGAGAATGTATCGTGATACACTTATTGCTGATATGAAAGCTGCTTTCAAGGTAGCAGTTTCTGAGTGGCTTCCTGTTCTCGTTGCCTCAGATGTTCAAGGTGAAAGAATGGTTGATGATGATGGTAAGTCTCATAAGTTACTTTCCAGCATAATCCTTCTTCCCTTCATGTCAGGTGGAAAGAAAATATTGTTGTATTATAATCTGCCACAAAATATGTCATAGAATTTTAATATTTAGTTCCTTACTTTAAATTATAACTAGTTTGAGTATCTGGATGGGGAGGGTTTATTTATATCAGTTATTGATACATTTTCTGACAGGGGGAGGTTCCTCGCTTGGAGATAACCTTAGAAGCATGTCTCCCGACTGCTTTCTTCAACTTTTGAGCACTATTTTTTATTGTAGTGCAGGTAATGCTTATACGACTATAACTATGTTTGGCTCATGATGTGTATTTTCTTGACAATTGTCATCCTTCATGGAATGATCATGGTCAACAATGATTGATCTTTTAGAAAGATTAATTCTTCTCTCATGCTTTCTTATTCTTTAGAGTGTAGATAGAATCTTCCTGTCTACAATAACTTTTCTGGATTTGCATGTACCCTTGGGATATATGCTTGGTATCTTCAATGATGTCTTCCATGAGATAGAATATTCAATGAGATCAACTCTGCCTGTGATATATGCTTGGTATCTTAGATGATGTCTTCTAGTGGAGAGTTCTGTTTTGTAAGCCAATTGTATAATTGACTCAAGCTGTGGTAATGGTGGTTGACTATCATGTTCTCTCTTCGAACAAAATGTCCAGAATCCAGTACTACATGCTTCCAGCGAACTTTTTTCTTTTAGGATATTAGTGAAAGTTAGCCTATTCTCTCTTTACCAAATTCTCGCTCGTCTAGCTACATCCAGTTTCAAGGTTATATTTTTTTGTCAGAATGAATTTACTATCCATCACAAGTTCTTGCTTCCGTGTTGGATATAGTAAAAAGGGAATATATCATTGCTTCATCATTTTGTTTTCATAGTAACATGGTTTCACATTTGAAGGTGATTGTTTCTTAACGTAGCTTTCAGATCCAGTGACAAAATGGTGTCTGGTAAAATATAGAGTGAGCGAGCATGTAACATACAATTATACAAATGATTTTCATCCATTTCAGTGTTATATGGATCTGGACTCGTTTATGTATTTTACGAAATATAGTGTCTGCATAGAAGAAAATGGGAGAATTGATACTGATGTTAGGATGCAACAGATGGAAAAATGAGAAATGTTTATTTTCTAGGCTAGGATTGTTGGGTTCCAACACATTCTTGGAGGTACTAGTAGCGTCACCTTAACCTAAAACAAAATGAATCATATTTCTCGTACTATTGCAGAACCAATACACCCTTTTTATAAGGATTGATGAAGTAATATTTTATATAGTTAAGGGTGAATTAAACCATGAATATGCTAGGTTATCCATGGCGGAGACGTTGAATACACTGATTTTTTGCAACATGCAGGTACATGCAACCCCGATGGATTGTTCAAGATTCTTTCATTCTCATTCCAAGGATTTTAGCCACTTCCTAGCAACAATTCTTCTTCAAACGAATATCTCTTTAACCACAATGAGTAATCATTCTTATTGTCGATCTTGTTCTTGTCGATCATTTTTCCAGAATCGTTAGATTGTTTCACTAACCACTTGTACCTTTCTTTACCTCCAATTCGGAATCTGGGAATTATAATTACTGCTGATAGGTTCGATTCTCCCAACTATGTACTCATTTCATCTTTGTTTTTGCAAGAGTAGAGAAGAAACTGAGATTCTAGAGCTGTAAGTGAATGCAGTGCACCATAAATTGTGTTGTGGTAGTTTTATTATTGTATAATTAGAACTATTATTCGTGTCATAGTCGTGCGAGACAAGATGTTTCTATACAATAATGTGGAAATAAATTATTAATTTTGTGAAGTTGATTTTATTATTAAATTAATGTGGAATAAAATTGTTAATTTTGAGTCTTTTTCCCTTTCTCTGAAAGTTGCAGAGCGCTGCAGGTTTCAGAGGAAGGGATTTTTTTTCAATGTCGTAAATAAATTAGCACCAGTTGAAAAACCGGTGCTAACAAAAAAAACTGGTGCTAATTTAGCACTGGTTTTCAACCGGTGCTAACAAAAGAACCGGTGCTAATTTAGCACCGGTTACTTAGGCACCGGTTTTTTTTACGAAAAAAATGGTGCTAGAACATAAAAAACCGGTGCTAGAGGTGGGTTGTTGTGGTAGTGTTAGGGTTTGGGTAGTTTATTGGTGTAGGGTTTGGGTTATTTTTGGGCTGAATTGTAAATTGTTGTGGGCTGAAATTGTTATGGTCTGAATTAAAATCAGCATTAATATTTTATTTTATAAGTATAAATTCTTGAAAAAACTATGTCAATAAAATAACTTGTGTTTAAAATTATTATAATTATAATTATATGAAATATTAAATTAGTTTTTATACATGGAAAGTCACGTAAAAGTCGACCGTTCATTGGTTAAGGTCATACATTTTTTTGGTTTATAAATGGAAAGTTAAGTAAGGGTTCATCGATGAATAGTTAAGTTATAACCATTTCATTAGTGTTTATGTATGAAATTTCAATTAAGGTTGACCGTTGATTAGTTAAATTCTAACAATTTCGTTAATGTTTATGTATGGAAAGCCAAGTAAGGGTTGATAATTTTTTGAAAAATTACACTATGGCCCAAAATTGTGTTACCCTATAATTCATTGCTCCAAAATACATGATTTTTATTATTCTAACAATTTCGTTAATGTTTATGTATGGAAAGTCAAGTAAGGGTTGATAATTTTTTTAAAAATTACACTATGGCCCAAAATTGTGTTACCCTATAATTCATTGCTCCAAAATACATAATTTTTATTATTCTTGCATAAATATAGAAATATTAAATAGAAGATTTTTTTGGTGGAAAGTTAGAAAACGCTAGTACATGTTGTAGGGTAACTTAGAGTTGTTTACATAGAAGTAAGAAAGGGAAATTGGAAAAGATTACAAATATATTTTTGTCCATGTTTATTAATAAATATTCCGTTACAGATTTGGAAAATACATTGAGGGTGTATAGGGTAGCATCATGTTCGAGAGGAGTTCAATTTGGAGGTACGAGTAAAGTTTTTACTTTTTACACTTAAGTCTCTCCAAGAAAGTTGGAGTTGTCGAATCACGAAATTGGCAATACCAAAATGAAATTCAATAATATAAGATTGTGAATTTGCAATTTGGGCATGTATGGGTTAACGGAAGGGCCTCAAAGGTCAACATTAATTACTTCTACACAATCTTAGAAAATTACACTATGACCCAAAGTTATGTTACCTGATTATCGATTGCTCCAAAATACATAATTTTTATTATTCTTGCCTAAATATATAAATATAAAATGAATTATGTTTTTGGTAAAATTTTGGAAAGCGCTAGTACATGTTTTAGGGTAACTTAGAGTTGGTTACATAGAAGTAAGAAAAGTAAATTGGAAAAAATTACAAATATATTCTTGTGCATGTTTATTGATAAATATTCTGTTACGGACTTGGAAATACAATGAGGGTGTATAAGGTAGAATCACGTTCGAACGGAGTTTAATTTGGAGTTACGAGTAAATTTTTTATTTTTTGCACTTAGGTCTCTCAAAGAAAGTTGGATTTGTCGAATCACGAAATTGGTGACAAAAAAATGAAATTCAATAATATAAGATTTTGAATTTTCACTTTGGGCATGTGTGGGTTAACAGAAGGGCCTCGAAAGTCAACATTGTTTACTTCTACACAATCTTGGAAAATTACACTATGGACCAAACTAAAGTTACCCTATTATCGATTGCTTTAAAATACATGATTTTTGTTATTCTTGCCTAAATATATAAAGATAAAATGAATTATTTTTTCGGTAAAATTTTGGAAAGCGTCAGTACATGTTTTAGAGTTACTTAGAATTGGTTACATCGAAGTAAGAAAAGTAAATTGGAAAAGATTACAAATATATTCTTGTGCATGTTTATTGATAAATATTCTGTTATGGAGTTGAAAATACAATGATAGTGTATAGGGTAACATCACATTCAAGTGGAGTTCAATTTGGAGTTACGAGTGAAAATTTTAATTTTTGCACTTAGGTCCCTCCCAGAAAGTTGGAGTTTTCGAATCATGAAATTGGCGACACAAAAAATGAAATTCAATAATATAAGATTGTGAATTTTGGGCATGTATGGGTTAATGGAAATGCCTCGAAAAAGTCAACATTGATTACTTCTACACAATTTTGGAAAATTACACTATGGCCCAAAGCTATGTTACCCTATTATCGATTGTTCCAAAATATATAATTTTTGTTATTATTTCCTAAATATAGAAATATAAAATGAATTATTTTTTTGGTGAAACTTTTGAAAGCGCTAGTAAATGTTTTAGAGTAACTTAGAGCTGGTTACAAAGAAGTAAGAAAAGTAAATTGGAAAAGATTACAAATATATTCTTGTGCATGTTTACTGATGAATATTCTGTTACAGACGTGGAAAATACAATGAGGGTGTATAGGGTAACATCACGATCGAGCGGAGTTCAATTTCGAGTTACGAGTAAAGTTTTAACCTTTTGCACTTAGGTCCCTCCAAGAAAGTTGGAGTTGTCCAATCACGAAATTGGTGACACAAAAATGAAATTCAATAATATAAGATCGTGAATTTGCAATTTGGGCATGTATGGGTTAGCGGAAGGGTCTCGAAAGTCAAGTTTGATTATTTCTATACAATCTTGGAAAATTACACTATGACCCAAAGTTATGTTACCCTATTATCTGTTGCTCCAAAATACATGATTTTTTTTGTTATTCTTGGCTAAATATAGAAATATAAAATAAATTATGTTTTTGATAAAATGTTGGAAAACGCTAGTACATGTTATTGTGTTACTCATACATCTGCCTATGTGCTTGTTTTCCATAATGAGATATTTCATAACTTAATTTAACCTAGGTCATTTAGATTTTTAAATACCTGGTATAAAAGGAATGAATTCAGTGAAGTAATTAAACAAAACTGGGATTTGCCTCTTCACAAATCAGGAATGCTTGGTTTCTTCCTTAAACTCTTAAGACTGAAAAAAGAGCTTAAAATTTGGAATAAGGAACAATTTGGCAATATAACTGATAATGTGTTACAAGCTGAATCTGCTCTCCAAACTGAGGAATATATTTATGATCTTGATGCTTCTATTGGAAATATGGTGAAATTAAAGGCGGCCAAGGCCAAGCTAGTGAGGGCTCTAGTAGAACAGAAGAGTTTTTGGAAACGTAAGGCAAAGGTTAAATGGTTAAGGGAGGGGGACAATAACACTAGTTTTTTCCATAACTCGGTTAAGGAAAGATTGTGTAGATTAAAGATCACAAAAATCAGGAGTAGTAATGGTCAGTGGCTAGATAATATGCAGGACATTGAGAATGAAGCCATTCACTACTACCAAGATCTTTTAATTGATGATAGCTCCTCTGATAGCAATTTTTTCAAGTCTCACTTCCTCAGTCAAATTCCTAAATTGATCACTCAAGAAGAAAATGATAGACTCCTACAACCTGTTTCACTGAATGAACTTAGGGACATTGTATTAAGTCTGAATAAGAACAGCAGTCTGGGGCCTGATGGATTCACAGCTAAATTCTACATTAAATCCTGGGATATAATTGCTAATGATTTACTGTCTGCTGTAAATGATTTTCTTGCTGTGAACAATATTCCAAGGGGTATTGGAAGTACCTGGATTGCCATTATTCCAAAAAAAAAACCCCTATTTCTTTTGATGATTATAGACCAATAAGTCTTTCCAATGTTCTTAACAAAAATTTTTTCCAAAGTTTTAATGGAAAGACTTAAGCCTTTAATGCCAAAACTTATCTCCCCACATCAAACAACTTTTCTTAAAGGCAGAGACATATCGGATAATGTTATCTACCTGCAAGAAATGGTAAGGTTTTTGAATAGAAAGCAAAGGGACCCCAACTGCATTGTTAAACTTGATCTTAAGAAAGCCTTTGATAGAGTTAAGTGGTCCTTCCTTTATTCTGTTCTTGCTAAATTTGGATTCAATGCAAAATTCATCTTTACCATTATGAAGAACCTATCACAGGCTTGGTTTTCTATACTAATAAATGGTAAGCCTGTAGGTTACTTCCAGTCTATAAGGGGAATTAAACAGGGGGACCCCCTCTCCCCTTTTCTATTTAATATCTTCTCTGAGTCTTTTACCAGAAGTTTGGCTTTCATTTTTCAGAATGGTAAATTGGCATATTATGATCTTCCAGGTAATGCACTCCAAATCTCACATTTATCTTATGCTGATGATACTGTGGTCTTTTTAAAAGCCAAAAATCAGACTTTGATCAGATTTAAGGCTTTTCTGACTAAATTTGAAGATGTTTCTGGCCAAAAAATTAATTACAGTAAAAGTGACATTTTTCATAGGGAAACATGCTTGTGTACATACAGTTAGTAATATAAGAAGGATTTTAGGTATGAAAATTGGGAGGTTCCCCTTTACATACCTGGGGGTTCCCATTTTTACAGGGATAGCAAGGAAAATCTATTTTCAACCTTTAATTGAGCAGCTAGATAGTAGGATTGGGAGTTGGAAAAATAGGTGGCTCTCTACTGGGGGGAAAATCACACTCATACAGTCATGTATCTACTCCATTCCTCAACATATATGGCCAGTTCTAAAACCCAGCAAGGAAATCATTTATGCCATAGAAAAAAACTCAGTAATTTTTTTGGGGGTCTTCTGATCTAAAACCTAAAAGAACATGGAGGAAATGGGATGCACTTTGCTATCCTCTAAACCAAAATGGTCTAGGTTTCAGATCAATAACCACCATAATAAATACATGTTCAGTTAAGCTATGGTGGAAGTATCAAAAGGCTGAGGCTTTATGGACTCATCTAGTTGCATCACTGCCAACCTCTTCCAGATCTTCTCCTACCTGGAAGAGGATTATTTCTATAAATGCTTGGGCAGAATCTAACTCCAGGGTGATAGTGGGTAGAGGAGATTGCAATTTCTGGACATCAAACTGGTTAGATATAGGTCCCATTGAGGATCTATGTGATCAAAACCTTGTTAATATCTCTGATTCCTGCACCGTTTCAGAGTTCATTTCTAACAAATCAGTTTTGCTTCAAAAAATTTCCCCAGTTCTACCCCCTCATGCTATTACTTTGTTACAGGAAGCTAATCTATTTACACACAGAAAAGATAGACTCATATGGAAACCGGGTATCAAGGGTGAGTTTTCATTTAAATTCACTTACCTCCTGCTCAGAACTCAGAGAGGTACTGTCACTTCTACTCAATATCTTTGGAGTTCAAGAATTGAAAAAAAAAGTTTCTGTCTTCATGTGGAAAGTGATGAATTCACTTCTTCCCTTTGACAATGTCCTGCGCAATTTGAGATTTTCATTGCCTTCTAAGTGTTGTATGTGCAATAAACATGAGGACTCTTTGGATCACTTTTTTAATTTGTGCTCATTTGCTGTGCAAGTTTGGAAAGCAGTCCATACATTCATGGGAATTACAGGAAGGGAGATTACCCATCTATATGGGATAGACTTTCTTGTTACTTGACATATAATGGTTTGAGCTCTTTACATTCAGTAATCATTACATCTGCTGCTGTAATAACATGTTGGAACTTGTGGAAAATGAGAAACAAAGTATTATTTGATTCTTCCATTCCACTATCAGGTTTAGTTTTAACTCACATAAGGGACCAAATTTTTTACATGTTCACCGCTAAACCTGTTTTCATAGTATCTAAGGTAGACTTAGACATTGCAGATCATTCTTTTCTCCCTCTGATCAAGCAACCTCCAAAGCCTAAAATCTTCAAAATTGCTTGAACTAAACCATGTATGGGTTATAAAATTAATGTGGATGCTGCATGGTGTTGTCAATCTAACATGAGTGGAATTGGCATGATTATAAGAGATAGTAGGGGTGGTTTTTTTGCTGCTCATACTAAATTTACAGCTGTCAATTCCCCTCTGGAAGCTGAAATAAAAGCAATTTTCTTTGCCCGTGAGAAAATTGTTGGTTTCTCTCCCCTTGTTTGCTTGGAATCGGATTGTCTGAATGCGGTTAAATTTGTTACTGATCCACTAAAAGCTCCCTGGCCATTGTTTCAATTAGCTGATGATACAAAACAATATTTGGGAGATATCAATCTAGTGCATATTCAGAGACAAGCTAATTTGGTAGCTGATGCTCTTGCTGAGGCATGTCTTAAGGCTGAGACCAGCACATCTATGTTTAGGTTTAAAATGCTATCCAATAATATCCAGGGTCTAATTAGGCTAGATCAGATAGGTACACCTTCTTTAAGGATTGTTGTATGAATGGATGCTACTGATTTTCACTGTCACTTGTAGGTGGATTCTGCACCAAATTGCAGGCTCAATGGCGATGAATGCATACGGATTGAGTGGACTCCTGTTTTGCTGGCTACCTTCTTGTTCAATCCTCTATTCTATTGTTACTTTCTTTATGTAGAGGATAGGCCCCTTAGTGAATTTTGGGGTGTGTCTGACTGACTTGTGTTTCGATGCTTCGATTCACTAATAAGTTCGACAATCCTACTAAATTTACTAAGTGTCTTTGTAATCCTCTAACTATTAGCTAGATATCTTACTTCATTTTGGAAGCAACAAATGTTGCTTCAAGAGCTTATAGCTCCCTCATGTATATATCAACTAAGCCAAGACTTCAACTTTTATTTCTGATTAAGTTCTTGTCTTTTACAGGGCTTGGGAAGGCCTAATATAATTTCCCCCATCTCCGGATGGTTTCCATGGAAAAAAAATTAATTTAACCCAGCAACCAAATTTTATACTACTTATTTTATATAATTATGAATAAGTAGTATATAAAATTTTATTCGGTGAAAAAATAAAATTTATTTATTGATATTCGACTTCGATCACATATTACTCGAACTCTACATTTAATTTATTTCATTTGAAAAATAAAAATATAAAGTCATAGTTAAAAGTATAGTTATAAAATCTTTAAAAAATTTAAAAGAAATGGAGCAGCATATAACATTTACAAAATTATATTTTAGTTTTGTTTAAAATTAAATTTTATTATTAAAATTTCGATTATGTGTTACTCGAACTCTACATTTAATTTATTTCATTTGAATATATATATATATATATATATATATATAAAGTCATAGTTAAAAGTATAATTATAAAATCTTTTAAAATTTAAAAGAAATGGAGTTGTATAATAAAATTTAAATATTATATATTTTATTAATAAAAAAATTACATTATTAATTTATATATATATTCAATTATTTTTAATTGGCATCACAAGGGTGTTTGCGAGTGGTACGTGCGACGTCGGTAAACCAGACATACGTGCGATGTCGATCATTTCATGTCCGCGACATGTACTTCCGATGTCGATCACAATAATAATCAAGGTCGGTACGCATGCCATATGCACGACCTCGGTTATTTCATTTCTACCAGAGGTATGTGCAACGTCGGTCACAATAATAATTGACATTGGTAAACCAGACATGCGTGCAATGTCGGTCACTCATGTTTGTGAAAGTGACGTGCGACTTCTGTAAAAAATAGCAGACGTCGGTAAGCCAGACATGCGTGTGACCTTGGTCATTTCCTGTCTGCAAGTGGAACGTGCGAGATCGGTGTCAAAAACAACCGACATCGGTAAGCCAGAAATGGGTGCGATGTTGGTCATTATGTATGCGAGAGTGACGTGTGAAATCGATTGGCCAGACATGCATGCGACTTCGGTAATGGTAGTCATTTACCTCGGTTTAAATAAAAGCGAGGTATAAAGTTTTTTATACCGACGTGCACTTTTTACCACAGTTTTTATAAACCGAGTTAAAAAATATCTTTTACTTCGAAAAAATAAGAACCGAGGTAAAAGAATTTTTTACCTCGGTTATTTGCACTTAACTAAATAATCGAGGTAAAAGGGATGAAATAATAGGTCCAATTTCTTGTAGTGAATATCTCCATTGTGTGAGCTCACAAATATTATCACATTCCAAAGAATCTCTGTTCCATAGCACAAACGTGAAGAAATACTAGAGCTACACATTATACCACCAATACACAAATTGCACAAATTCATCAAAATTGAAATTACACACAAATTACAATTCAACGGTTCAAAGGTGAGGAATTGTACAAATAGAGTGTGTAGAATGATGATTCATTGAAGACCACAAGAATCCTAACTTAATTTACTCGAAATTGCAAAACCCCAAATTTTAGGGTTTTGGGTTCTTGGAGAATTTGGTGGGATTTGTGGATTAATGGGAAGAGAGATGGTTTGGGGATAGATGAGGAAGAAGATTCCAGTCGATTGGGTGATGGAGTGGTGGCCTGATGTGTGGGAGAGAGGAGCTTGGAGGTGGTTTTACGGTGGAGATGGTGTGGAGATATTGGGATGTGACAAGCGTTCTATTTCTTGGCTTGTTTAAAAGGCACTGGAGTACTCGTCGTGAGTCGTGAAGCCTTGGTCGCAGCTCGTGAAAAGGAAGTCAAATAGGAAAAATAGTCAACATGTACTTAGTGAGTCGCAAAGGTCATGATCGCGACTCGCGAAACCTTGGATATGTAAGCCTTATTTTTCAGAAAACTTCCTGATTTCGTCGCGATATGCAATGAGTCCATTGCAACTCGCAATGTACAGTCGTGATGTGTGACACTTTCATCGCATGTCTCAAATCCTTGTATCTAAAAGCTCCAAAACTCAGAAATCTTTCTGATTTCATCACGACATGCGACGAGTCCATCGTGATTTGCAACAGACAGTCGCAATGTGTGATGTCTTTCATCGCAGGTCACGAAATCTTAGAGATGGGAGCTCATTTTTCACAACATTTTCTCTGATCCCATCGTGATGTGTGACGAGATCTTCGCGACTCGCGATAGCTAGCTCTACCTAGTACTTAGAATTGTTTTCAACTTTACCACATGTCTAAGCTTTTCTTCCTTTTTCCGTGTCTTCCTTCATTGACAAATCCAGCTCCATGCTCTTCAAATTTCTACAAGATCAAGGAAAAAAAAAACCAAATAATGAAACTAACGACAAAAACTCAAATTTAAACAACATCGACAGAAAGTCACAATTGAAGATCCAGATGATCAAAACGAAGTTTATTTAACATCGTCGACACGACTTACCCCCTTCTTGGAGCTTACTCAAAAAAATGAGCCGAAGTGCTCGGTCTCCTTTCCTCAATCAGGGTTAAAACATTCGGGATCTAGACCATCACCCAACAAAACTTTCCTTACATATCTTAGGGTTTCTTCATGCTCCCTCAACAATCCCAATAACTCACCTTTTTGTTCCAAGGTGATCTCAATCAAGTGAGTGTTCGGGGGTTTCTCTTTTTCTCCAAGGGATGAACATTTAATAACTTTTGGTGGTAGATTACACTCTACCACCGAATTCTTCTCAAGAGAAGGAGGGAAGCCCACCCTTATTGGCTTACCCATGTACACACGAAATGTGTTGGATGTTGCTTTCCCAAGAGGGCATTCCCTATTGTAGTTTTCCTTCAAGTTAGTACTAACAAAATTTGCAATCAAAACATCATCTATGGAAACATTCAAGGAACTACCATCATTGGGCTTTGTCACATCTTGCTCTATATCATCAATAACATCAATAACTTAGCAAGAATGGCACCTACTAGAATGGTCAATAGAATTGTTAGTGTCAAATTGTATCTTCTGCCCATTAAACTCCATGGTTAAAGTTCCTTTATGCACATCAATTATTATTCTTGAGGTATTTAAAAATGGCCTACCTAAGAGAATAGGTTTAGCACTATTACCACCTTCCATTTTAAGAACATAAAAATTGGCGGGGAATGTTAAAGAGCCCAGTTTCACCAATGCATTCTTCACAATACCTTTTAGGTATGTGTTAGAGTGATCAGCTAGGTGGATAACAACCCCAGTTTTATGCAAAGTTCCTAGATCTAGACTAGCATACAAGGAATACAGGATGACATTAATAGAAAGTCTAGCATGGCCTTGTTAACACATGTTCCTCCTGTCTTACAAGGGATTGTAGACATTCCCAGATCATCATATTAAGAAGGCATTTCATTATCAAACATGGCCGAGACATACTCATTCTTTCCACCCTTTTTCTTACTCTTCAATTGTTGTTTCCAATTAATAGTACACAATTCCTTAAGAAACTTATCATACCTAGGAATTTGATTTATAGCATTTAAGCGTGGAATGTTTACCTCACATCTACGAAAGACTTCGTAGATGTCCTTATTGTCCTCATTGGTCCTCCTATCCTTTAATGCCTCCAAAAATGGTGGTTCCAACACATAGATAGGGATATCCGCCCCTTTTAACTTCCTTTCAGGTGGGGATGAGGTTTCGGGATTTGATCCCTATCTTCGCACAAAGGTCTCCACCTCGATTTCTTCCCCTTTGTTCCCCTTCTCCTCCTCGACCTTCTTTTCAAGGTCTTCCTCCTTTTCTATCACTCGCTCAAAAACAATCTTTCCTTGAGGATCCTTCACTTCCATCCCACTCCTCAATGAGATTGCACTCACATTTTGTCGAGGGTTGATTTCCATTTGGGAAGGAAGTTTTCCCTTTTCCCGTGCTTCCATATGATTCACGGCTTGTGCTATTTGGGTTATTTGATTTTCTAAGTTTTTAATACTCGCCTTGGCTTCATCTTGGATTTTTTCTCCTTTCTCTGCATATATACTCAGCCTATGAATGGCTTGCATCACCTCATTTTTCAAAAAGCCCGAGCTCTCCCCCTGATCTTAGGGCTTGTCTTGAAGCCTTGGGAAATTATTTTGTGAAGGCCAGCATTGTTGTTGAGGAGGGCGATATGGTTGAGCATTTTGACCTCCTTGAGGGTTTCCATACTGGAGATTCAGGTGATCTCTATTACTTGAGCTGTAAGGCCAGTTTTGGTTGCCATGGCTGCCTTGGTACCCTTTATTTCCTTGATAGTCTTGCCCACCTTGATAACCTTGATAGCCTTGGCCTCCTTGACATCCTATGGAACTCACATCTTCAACAAAGTCTTCTTGCAAAGTAGGGCAAGTGTCCGTAGGATGCGCCAATGAAAAAACAATTCACAAGACTTTACATGTGGCACTTTTCTGGACTTGGTCATCAAAGATTTCACCATAGAAGTAAGGGTCGAGACTTGGTTCTTGAGCTTTCCACTATTGGAAGGACCTCTTGCGGTGTTGGGATTTCTTCTTCTCTAATCGGCCCTTGAACTAAAGTTCCTTGACTCCTTGGCTAACTCCTCATATAGATTTATAGCCTCCGTCAAAGTCTTGTTCCTAATAGTACCACCACAAACCCTTCACTAGTCTTTGATCTTCCTCAAGAAGACCATTGTAAAAATAGTAGACAAAGTCTCCCTCTGAATATCCATGGTAAGGACAATCTGAGAGAAGCATTTTGAACCTCTCCCAATAGTTGTAGAATGACTCTTCATGCCATTGGAGGATGTTGCTTATGTCCTTCTTCAAAGTGGCAGACTTTGAGGCCAGGAAGTACTTGGTGAGAAACCTTTTCTTCATGTTAAGCCAAGTTTTGATGCTTTTGGGTGGTAGGTAGTGGAGCCAATCCCTTGCACCATCCCTCAATATGAATGGGAATGCCTTCAGTTTGTAGAAGTCCTCATTTATTCCGTGGGGAACCGTACCACCACAAATAAAGTGGAATTCAGAAAGATGTTTATTGGCATTCTCCCCTTGCCTACCAAGAAATATAGGTAGCAACTTTATCAACCCGGTCTTAAGCTCGAAGTGCCCAGTTGGTCCAACCAATGAATACTCTATGCATATCAGTTGTTGATCAAGGTTAGGGGCTATAACATCCCTCAATAGAGCTTGCCTCAAAGGAATAACCCTTCCAAGAGGAGGATATCTTCCTTGAAGAGGGGGGAAGAGGGGGATGTTGAGGTCATCCTCCTTAATGTTTATCTTCATGCTCATCATGATGATCCGTAGAAGTAGAAGTATCCACAAAATGGTCACTAGGAGGGGTGTTATTCACTCTTTCCAAAGAAAGCCTCCTAGCCTTTCTCAAATTCAACTCTAACTTGGGGTTGTAGTGTAGAGGTCCTTGTGAAGAGGATCGCGTACAAACCATACACCAAGAACTCGAAAAATACGTCTCCAAGCCAAGCAAAAATGGAAAATCAACCAATAACCAAAAGAAAAGCAAACTAATGAATATTTACAACTAGCACATACTCACACATAATATGGCCAAACACTTAAATATAAACGCCTCTTCCCCGGCAGTGGTGCCAAAATTTGGGAGGTCGTCGTCATACCTCTCAAAGTTAAATTTATAAGCCCTAATGCTTCCTATCTACAATTAAGTAGATAATGGCAAATTGGGGTCATCCACAAAGAAGAGGGATCTTTTTAAGTGTTTAAACATAGAAAGCAGAAAACATACTAGGCATAGATATACACATATATATAAAAGCACATAAGGAGGGAGGGGGTCTGGTTGGTTTTTCCTAAGTTATGAAATTAAAAGACAAGTAATTATAAAAGAAAGAGAATAATGCTAAAACTAAAAAACACGACCAAATCAACAATTAACAGAGCCTTGGGGGAAATTGATCCTCATTTCCAAATCTCTTATAGATCCTAGATTCATTCACTCATTCATTGACATTTACTGCCTACGGGGAATGCTTTCACTTCCCAATTGAAGGGCAACATTCATTCCTTCTTAATAGTAATTTGCAAATGCAAACACGATATTTTGCAAACCTCATTGATAATCACTTTAGGTAAACCACACCATAAAGGTATTTCATCAATGACATTTCACATGAAGGACCATAGATTTGATAATAAGAAGTCTTCTACCAAACACATAGTCATTTAACCAAACAAAACATTTATTAGACTAACCTAGAACGAACCATATTCAAGGTTCAAACTTTCTTTGCATCTATAAGATAAATATGAGAACAATCCACATTAACATACTTATCTAGCAAAAATCACAACACATTATACACTAGAAGTTCTAAGTTCATGAGTAGGCTCTATAACAGGCTGCAAACAAAACAGGAAATGGTATAAGTTGGTCGAAGGTTGTCAAAGGGAATTAGATCATGAACCATGAAAGGAGGGAGCCACAATCTATCTCTTAGACACGAGCTTCCTTTATCGAACCCATGATGGTGAATTTGGATTAAGTGGAGCCATGTTTGTAGCACACTAGAAAAGAACAAGACAAATACCAATGAGGGTAAGCATGATTAGACTGAGAAATTCAAATTCTTGAAGAGAGAGACGGACTTGATCATCGGAGCTTTTCTCCCAGAATCACTTCCAGGAATTTTTTTGTAGGAGAGGAGATTTATGAGTGAATGATGATTGGTTTACCTGGTGGGATTACCACATCAAATTCCATGCAGTATTCTACTGCCCCATCGGCCACATACCTCTGGACAATACTAGTATCCGGGTGATATTGATTTTTCAAATAACCCTTGAATATCTTCATATACCTCTCAAATGGATACATCCATCGAAGATATATAGGAACACATATCAATATCTCCTATACAACATGAACCAACAGGTACACCATGATGTCAAAGAAAAAAGGAGGGAGATATATCTCCAACTTCACAACATGATTACTATTTCCTCCTACAGTTCCTCCAACTTTCAACACCTAATTTATTTACAAAAAATTGCCTTGAAGAAGCTACCCAACCGGGTAATGCACTTTCTGACGTCAATTGGCAAGATGGATTCGATCGCAACAAGGAGTAATTCTTGAATCAAGCAATGTGAATCGTGTGACTTCATACTTGCCTATCTCAATCCCTCATCAGATACTAGAATGCTAACCTTTTGAGTGTACCGTCGAGAAAACCATACCTCTATGTCTAGAACATATCAACTCTTTCTCAACTTTTGAAAGTGTGTAACAAGCAGTGCGCAAGTACGTCTTGGATCCCTGCACCTCGAGGGCCAAATCAGGTCTAATTCCCATTTCAACCATATCTTTCATTGACTTTACTCTATCCTTTGTATTACACGAGATATTCATCATTGTACCAAAAAAATATTTATCACATACATTATTTTCAATATGCAGCACGTCCAAACAATGTCGAACGTCAAGAGTCTCCCAATACAGTAGTTTGAAAAAATGGAATGCTTCCTCCAACTATCGACAACCTTTGGTTTCCTCTTCCTAATTCCAAAGCCATTTGAAAAACCATACAACATGTTTGAGATTAACACACATGTGAATATGGGAGGAGGAGGCGAGGCCTATCTCCACTCAGGGTCATTAATGTAGCTAATTCGAGTAAAGGTTTGGTGATTAAACAAACAAGGTTGAATGGGAGATAATCAAATTTAAATTTATATACTGCTCCCAAATTTACTAAGCTACCTATAGGGTAGTTAGTGGAAAGGCCAAGTTTGTCCACAGAAATGCCAGGTGTCTAACACTCAACTATACATAGCCACATACGGGTCGTCAATCTGTCTGTGTGTTAGGCAGCTAACTATTGAAAAATGGGGTTTTGGGGGGGTTTTCAATTAACAACTACAAGTAAATGAGATCACACGAGATAAAACTATATAGACTAGCACTAGGGGAATATTTGCTTACCATGATTAGTTAAATGTTTTGATCCTCGATTCCATCACATACAAGACATCAAAACCTATTCCTATTCTCATAACACATGTGGTCGATGGTCAACACTTCCCCATACCTGTCAGGTTTGGTGCTCTTGTATTCTTCCATCGGCACCACCTCCGTAATTAGAGGAGTGCAACAATGGCCCTGCCACTTGTAGATATGTTTCTCCTTCATACAATTACAACACAGGCTCTACACCACGAATGCTCTATTCCTAGGCCTACAGAGGCAAAGGAAAAGAGGCACCTATCGATGGCTCTAGGGTCGCAAAACCCTAGTTTGCTACCAAATGCTATCCCTACCCATAATCCTTCGGGCCAACCTGCGGGCTAAGACTAGTGTGGTGCCATCATAATGGTAAAAATAAGAAAAGACCTACGTCCACACACCTACGTATACTCGGACCCTATAACCTATATCACATCTAGGTTTCTCTCCATGAGAAGTATTAATGGGTGCACCAACATAAATGCAGACTACATTGCATGCAAATCTAAGTGTATCATTCATGCAATTCATAAGCACTTCAAGAAAAGCCAATATAATATTATAAACACATAGAAATAGGTAGATCTTAGGAATCTCACACAGCATAAACCAAATCATGAATACAAATATGATCCCCAAGCAAGTAAACTACTTCCTAAGCATTGAACCTAAGTATTCCATTAGGTTCAATGCCTTTTGGGAAATGAAAAAAAAAGAAAAGATTCTAGAGAGAAGGAAGAGCTACTTTCTCTCTCTCTCTCCTCTACTCTTGAAGTCTAAAACGAGCATAAACTTAAAACCCTAGTATACATAGGTCCATATATATTGTTGTAGGGAATTAAACCTCGAAATAGCCCAAAAATAAGTCTAAAAACCCTAGAAGCCGCAACAAACACAACTAGTGGAAATTGGCATGGTCCGTGCCAGCCAAGTGCCATTCATTCTGGTGCAGGCCGCTCGCTCTGGCATAGACCCTTGGCCTCGTACTGACGCAGCCTGCCATGTCAAGTATGGGTCGTACCCCTTATTATGGCATGCTTCACCTTATCTAGCATAGTTCATCAACTGGAGCTTTATTATGATGCCTTTGAGTGTATGTCATATGTCTTTTGGCGCAGGACATTGGTTGCTCGGTAAAATGGTGCGGGCCATGTCATTATTTACACCCCGTGGGCTGGTCTTCACATTTGGGACTTGAAACAACATGAAACGTGTAAAACGGCATGGTTTGTACCAATACTTAGCCAATTTTAGAGTGAAACGAAGCAAAAGGGACACAGGCTGCATAATTGGGCACGATCTGTGCTGGGGGCTGTGGCACTGTCCATGTTCTTGGCACGATCTGTGCTAAGAACCCCTGGCACGAGCCGTGATAGCTTATGTCTGTGCTGGAGCAGCTTGCCTCGTCTCGTCACGTGCTGGTTTATGGCGGTGAGTGTTGGTCCATACCAGCGCGTACTAGTCCATGCCGGTTGGTCAGCCAGCCAGCTGATATTACTGGTTGATGTCGTCCTCTGCTCTTGACCACTTTGAACTTCAATTCCTCCTCTCCCAGCTCAATTCAATGTACTACCACACTTTTAAGTCATTGGCCTTCATATCCACTTCCATTCTTGCGAATGGCCTTCAAGTATCTTCTACCATTCTTGAGAATAGCCTACTACAAAATGATGTCGAAATATTCACGAGAAACCTACTAATGAGATCATAAATGAAGACCTAGGTGCCCGTGAATACAAAGTGTCTATTAGCTTCAATTAAGTCTACGAAACTCGGGAGTTGGACAAGAAAACCAATAATGGTCGTCTAAACCCTTTGTTGTGTAAACCTAACTAAAACTAGCAATCAACCACATAAAATATGATAATTATTGCGTCAAATGCATTGGTTAATGCATGCAATATGGTGCACATCTATACCCCCACACTTAAACATTTACTCGTCCTCGAGTAAACAAAAATAAGAAAAGATATAATCGAAGTGTAGTGTGTAAAGATAAGTTAGCCAATGCATAACTTATTTCCAAGCAACCCTAGTTCACCCAAAGATGTAATATTCTCACAACTCTCACACTCCTTAAAGATGTTAAAGTAACCTAACCACCTGAAATCTTGTGAAAAAAAAGTAAGCAAAAATGATGAGTGTTGAACTAGCTTACTCCACCAAATATTCCTCCAAAAGCAATCCAAGTGTCGTTTCCAAAACACCACCAAGGAAATCCAAAAGATCCCCAACCTGGTTGTAACTAAGGATAACTCAAGATTCTCAACTTAGTTACAACCAAGGATCATGCCAACAAATTATCAACTTAGTTTCTGTTTTCTCCCAATTTCTCTCATTTTTCCTAGGAGCCCTATCGGGTTTTCATCCTAGCTTTCACACATGTTGAGCTCAGTTCTCACCTTTTTCCACATGGCCTCTCATTTTTGCCTGGGTTTTCTAACCTAGCTGGGTCTAGCCTTTCATTTTTACCTACTCCCTCAACCCCTCTAATTCTGTCTCACTTCCTCTTTTTTCACTATGCAATGTTTAATTTATGATTTTAATATCTTAAATTATGTATAATAATAAATTATGAAAATTAGATATTCTAAAAATATTTTTTATGATGAATGTGATAATATCTCACATGATAATTTTAACATTTATATATCTGTAAAAAAAAATTGAGAGAAAGAAATTTTCATTCAAATCAATCAAAAACCAAAACAAAATTTTACCTCTTACTCTAGGGTTTAAGATTACAAAACAATAAGCCAAAGAAAATGGACTTGGTATATGTAACTCTTCTAAAGGATGCCTTGCTTTCATTTTACTTGCTCTTTGTGGGCCGTTTAGTTAAAAGCAACACTAACCAAATGAAAGTCAAGAATTTATAAGCCTTTTTCCGAGCTCATAATCTTTTGCTTCTCAGAATATTTTCTTTCCAACTAAAACTAACAATCCTACATCTTCTTTGATCTATCCAATCAGCTTCTCCTCCTTCCGTTCTCTTTTCTAAAAAATCCTGAATTGCATTCCTCCCAGATACTATACAAGGCAGTGATCAATACCTACAACTTGGCTCTTCTGTTTCTCATCTGCAACAATTTCATTACCTTCCTTAACGTTCTCAAATTTTCCATCTTTTGCAATCCCAGTCCCTCCATAAATAATGTAGTGTATTCACAGTTAGCAAACAGGTGTTTGGCTGTCTCCTCCTCCTTAGCATAAGGACTACAAAGTTGGTGATTCAACAAGATATTAAAGTGTTTCAGTTTCTCAATTGTTGCTAGCATACCCTTTAACATCATCCATAATAAAATGATGTACTTAGGTAGTATTTTGGATTTCTAGATCAGCTTAACCTGCCATCCATCTGTGTCTTTAATCTACATAAGTACTTCCATATCCAACTCTGAGCAGCTTGTGGTTGATAGCTATTAAACTCCTTCTTTTTAATGTAATTTTCCTGCAACCATGTGACCCATAAAATGTCTTTCGTTTTTTTATACTCTGCAAATGTTTACAGACGGCAGCATGATTCTATAGCGACGGATCCCTGAAACCTACTCTCCATTGCTTCTTATTTCTGCACAATGAATCCCATGCTACTGGTGTAAAATATCTTTCCTCAGCATTCTTGTTCCATAAAAAGCTCTCTATCTTTTGATAATATCATCCTGGACTCCCTTAGGTATTTTGAAAATACTAGCCTAAAAACCTGCAATGCTCAATAAGACACTGTTAGTAAGTTTCCCTCTCCTAGCATAGGTCTATCTCTTAGAGTCCCAAGCATTAAGCCTTTTGCATATTTTTTCTATAATTACTTCACAGGACTTCTTGTTCTACCTGAAAGTGGAGAGGGGTATCCCTAAATAAGTCATCGGAAAATCTCCCTTCTTCCTCAGTAGGATTGTGAACAATATATTAATTTCCTCATCCTCCATTACAGAGAAATATACTTTTGATTTCAGCTCATTTACTGCTAAAATTGATACCTCTTGGAAATCCTTCAATACCTTCTTTATCTCTTCTAAGGATTTAGTGCTCGCTTCACAAAAAAGCAGTAAGTTATCTGCAAACAGTAAACTATTGATGGCCACCTTTTTACTCCTTTGATGGAATCCAATATGCTCCTCTCTAAACCTCTGTGTTAAAATACTCGTAAGGTACTCCAAACATAGAAGAAAAAGTAATGGAGGTAAAGGTTATCCTTTTTTCACCCCAATCCTGCCAATATATCTACCATTAAGGCCAAGCAGAAATTGGAGGATCTGACACACCTTTCTATCCATGAAGTAAATAGTGATGGTAACTTCAACAATTTCAGCCAATCAAAAAGAAAATTCAAGCCTATTGTGTTAAAGGCTTTTCTAATGTCTATCTTAATAACACAGCTTGCTTTCAGCCCTTTCAATTTATATTTGTGTATCAATTCCTGTGCTAATAGAACAATATGACCATTGTGCCTATTTCTCATAAAAGCCCCTGGATTCAAGTTGATTAAAGTAGGTAGAACCTCGCCCAATGTAGAACATATGAGTAATCACCTTATAGAGGATAGAACAACAAGAAATAGGTCTCAAGTTAGCAGCAGTTTTAGGTTGGCTTACCTTTGGGATGAGTGCAATTACTGCCAAAATGAATTCCCTTGGCAGCTCTTCCCCTGCAAGAAGCTTATAACAGCTAAGACGAAATTATCTCCAATCACCTCCCAATTTATTCTAAAAAAATTACTCCCACAGCCATCTTATCCAGGGCTTTTATTTGCCTTGATTCCCTTAAGAGCTTTATAAATCATGCCTGTGGAATTTCTGAGTTCAGCTCCATTTGTTGTTTAATATTTAGAACCCCTCTCTATTTCACTACATTTGGATCACATTTTCTTTTTTATTTCTGCATTTGCCCCATATGTGTCTTGAAAACTTAGATAAGGTGTTTATCTAGTTCCAATCCTTCCACCACTTTATCACCATCCCTCAGATACAACAATTGATTCTTACACTACATTTCCTTCATTTTGGCACTGAAAAATCTTGTTGGTCTATCCCCATCCCTCATCCATTTGATCTTTTCAATTTGTTTCAAAACCTTAAATTCTGTTTCCTTCATTTCAATCATCAAATCTCTTTTTTCCCGCTCCTCTTTCTAGCCTACTTCTGACTGAGGGTTCCAATGTAGCTTCTCACATGCATCCGCCCATTGCTGTTTTATCATTGCAACTCTTTTAGAAAATTCCCTTATGTTTAAATCTTGTAAAGGTCTTAAGTTTCTTATATATATATATGCTTATATCTAGTATGTTTTCTCCTATATCAGTTTAAACATTTGGAAAGATCCCTCTTCTCGTGGACGACCCCGACTTGCCATTATCTACTTTATTGTAGATAAGAAGCATTAGGGCATATAAATATTAACTTTGAGAGGTACAATGATGACCTCCAATATTTTGGCACCGCTGCCGGTGAAGAGGCATTTATTTTTAAGTGTTTGGGCATATTATGTATGATTATGTGCTAGTTGTAATAAAAAATTAGTTTGTTTTTGTTTTGATTTGTTAGTTGACTTGTTATCTTTGCTTGGATTCAAGACGAATTGTTCGAGTTCTTGGTGTATGGTTTGTACGCGATCCTATTCACAAGAACCCCTACACTACGACCCCGAGTTAGAGTTTAATTTGAGACGGGCTAGGTGGCTTTCTTTGGAAAGTGTGAATAACACCCCTTATAGTGACCATTTTGTGGATACCTTTACTTCTATGGAGCATCAACAAGAGCATGACAATGGGAATCCGGGAGGAGGACATCAATATCCTCCTCTCCAAGGGAGAGCTCCTCCACTCCACGGAAGAGAGATTCCTTTGTGGCAAGCATTGTTAAGAGACATTATGGCCCCCAATCTTAATCAACAACCGATGTGCATTGAGTATCCTTTGGTTGGACCGAATGGGCACTTCGAGCTAAAGACCAGGTTTATAAACATACTACCCATATTTCTTGGTAGGCAAGGGGAAAATGCCAACAACCACCTCACCAAGTTTCACTTTTTATGTGGTGGTGCGGTTCCTCGTGGAGTAGATGAGGATTTTAATAAGTTAAAGGCATTCTCTTTCACACTAAGGGATGGTGCAAGAGATTGGCTCCACTACCTACCATCCAAGAGCATCAAGAGTTGGTTTGACATGAAGACGAAGTTTCTAGCCAAACACTTCTCGGCCTCGAAATCCACCACCTTGAAGACGGACATAATTAACATCCTCCAATGGCACGAAGAATCTCTCTTTATTGGGAAAGGTTCAAGAAGCTTTTCGCAAGTTGCCCTTACCATGGTTATTCGGAGAGGATTTAATCTATTACTTCTACAATGGTCTTCTTGATGAGGACCAAAGATTAGTGAGGAGTTATTGTGGTGGTACCCTTGGGAACAAGACTTCATCGGAGGTTATGCAATTGTATGAGGAGCTAGCGGGGGAGTCAAGGAACTTTTGCTCAAGGGCCGATTTTAGAATGAGAAATCCAATGCTTGGAAGTGACCTTTCTAATAGTGGAAAGCTTGAGGACCAAGTCTCGATCATTGCCTCTATGGTGAAATCCTTGATGACTAATCCCTGAAATTTGCCACATGTTAAATCATGTGAAATTTGTTACTTGGTGCATCCTATGGACACTTTCCCTACATTGCAAGAGAATTATGTCAAGGAGGTGAATGCCATGGGGTATCAAGGCAACCAAAACTACCAAGGTGCGCAAGGATATCAAAGAAATGAAGGGTACCAAGGTGGCTAAGGCCACTAAAATTAGCCATACTATTTGGTTAATCATGATAACTCAAACCTCTGGTATGGAAACCCTCAAGGAAGCCAAAACCCTCAACCATGTCGGCCTCCTGAAAGACAATAGGCCACCTCAACAAAATTTCAAAACCTCCAAGACAAGCCCCAAGACCAAGGGGAGAGCTCGGGGTTAACAAAAGATTAGGTGATGCAAGCCATTCACCTGTTAAGCATGTGCGCGGAAAAAGGTGAAAAGTTCCAAGATGAAACCAAGGCAAGCATCAAGAACTTGGAAACTCAAGTGAGCCAAATAGCTCAAGTGGTGAATCGAATGAAGGCCAAGAAAAAGGAAAACTTCCCTCCCAACCAGAGATCAACCCTCGACAAAATATGAGTGCAATCTCATTGAGAAGTGGAAGGGAAGTGAAGGAGCCCCAAGCAAGGGTAGTTGTTGAGCAGATGGCTGAGAAAGAAGAAGACCATGAAAAGAAGGTCGAGGAGTTGGACAAAGAAAGCAAAGAAGAAGAAATCGAGGTGGAGACATTTGTGACAAGACTGGAATCAAATCTGGAAACCTTATCCCCACCACATAAGAAGTTAAGAGGGGCGGAGATCCCTATCCATGCACCGGAACCACCATTTCCGGAGGCCTTAAATGATAGGAGGTCCAAGGAGGACACCAAGGATATCTACGAAGTCTTTTGTAGATGCGAGGTAAATATTCCACTCTTAAATACTCTAAATCAAGTTCCTAGGTATGCTAAATTTCTTAAAGAATTGTGTACCGTCAATAGGAAACAACAATTGAAAAGTAAGAAAAAGAGTGTGAAGAGTGAATATGTCTCCGCCGTGTTTGCTGATGAAATGTCACCTAAATGTGATGATCCGAAAATGTTTACAATCCCTTGTGAGATAGGAGGAAAATGTGTTAACAAGGCCATGTTATACTTGGGTGCTTCAATCAATGTGATCCCATATTCCTTGTATGAAAGTATAGATCTAGGTAATTTCCACAAAACCAGGGTTGTTATCCAACTAGCTGATCATTCTAGCACATACCCAAAAGGTATTGTGATGGATGTGTTTGGTGAAAGTAGATTCTTTGACATTCCCCGCAGACTTTTATATTCTTGAAATAGGAGGTGAAAATAGTTCTAAACCTATTCTTTTAAGAAGGCCATTTCTAAAGACTTCAAGGACCATAATTGACGTGCATAAAGGAACAATGACCATGGAATTTAATGGGCGGAAGGTAGAATTTGACACTAATAATTCTATTGATCATCCTAGTAGATACCATTCTCGCCAAGTTATTCAAGAACTCTCCCAAATAAACCCATCTCCATCTTCCATGTTTCACCATTCCTAGCCAACATTCAATCCTTTCCACTAATCAAATTCATCCCCAACCTATTAAATCTTTAAATCCAAATTTTTTTCCAATAACCCTAACTTTTTGGGATTTTTGTTCTTGGGTTGAATTAGTCACTTGGGAAACAACGAATTGCTTGGACTCACTATGAAAGGTGTTCTTCCTAGTCACCTTCTTCACAATCACGGGTGTTTGTGCTTAGTTTATTTGAGGCATGTGAATTTTTGTGGTGATGTGCTATATTGTTAATTGTTTGTTGGACTCTTGGAGCTAGTTTGTTCATGGAGCTTGGGGGAATCATTTCATCAAGAGTTTGTAAGTCAATTTTCCTTCTCCCTTACACTTGAAACTTGTTGCCTTAGGTGTTTTACATTGAGGGCAATGTATAATTTTAAGTGTGGGGAGGGGGGTTTAATGGTTGACATGTATATAATTAGCTACTTTTGATTGTAAAAACACGGGAAAAAGAATATATTGAAAATTTTGAATAAAAATAGAAAATGAAAAATAACAAAAATAAAAATAATCCAGCTAAGTTGAAAACCCGAGAGGGCATCTTAGGCAACATTGGGGGCCCGGATAGGTTGAAACCCCAAAAGGGTGACCTAGGTAAAAATGAGAGGCTGAATGTGCAGAAAAATGTGAGATATGAGCCAAAGAAACATAATGTGCAGCTAGGATGAAAGCCAGAAAGGGCCCCTAGGCAAAATGAGAGAGAGAGTGAAAAAGGAAAAATGTTAGATGTTCACTCATTTGCCGGTATTGGAGTAATAAGGTTGTGGTGGCCATATGGATGGATCGGGTAGCTTGACATCTTGTGACCTCTTGAGATTGGGAAATTTAGCGGGGAAAAAGAAGTAAGTTATGAAATTCTTGATTGTTGATATACTTCATTTTTAGGATGATATATTGGTATAAAGTGGAGTATGTGTTTGACTTTATGTATGCTTTTAGCTTCACCTTGTACCATTGGATTTGGGATTGTCAATTTGGGATTTAGAGATGTTTTAGGGATATCAATGAATTGATAGGTTGATATGGTTTGGGTAGTTTTAGGAATGGGGGTTGTGGGAAACTTCTCATTTGATCTTTAACGTTGGGATGTGTAATAATGAAAGTTTTGTGAGGTATTGAGTTGGGGGAATGAAAGTTAGGATGTGGATACGTCAATTCCTTCGTGCGATTGGATCTTTTCTTATTGGAGGGCGAGTAAGGTTTAAGTGTGGGGAGGTTTTATGTGTCCATTTTATGTGCATATTTTAGTACTTTTTGGGATCACTTTTGTGCTATTTTTTTATCAAGATCTTTTGTTTTACTTTGAAATTCTCTTAGGAGAGGTAAGAGTGACTTTACGCTCGTTTTCCTTTTTCAAAGTGGTTTTGTGTGACAAAGGAAGAACATTGAGACTTGAAGACCGGAGACCATTGAAGATAACCTTTTGAAGAATTTGAAGATTTTAAGACTAGCTTTGAAGATTGAAGACAAAAAGAATTGAGGATTTGAAGGCAAGGTAACACAAGGGTGAAAATGGGAAGCCCGCCCGGGCGAGCACATTCCCGCCTAGGCGGGAGCCTGCTACACTTTTGATTTTTGCTTTTCTTTTCCTCCCTCTTGTACTATGAAAGGAATTTTTGGCCACCCACTTCATATCCTTATCCTCTTGGCCGAATTTAGTCTTCAAAGAACCCTAGGTTGTTCATCTTTTTCATCCTTTCTCTCTTTATTTCTCTATGAATTTGTTTATGGATATGATTTGTATTAGCTAATCTAGTTCTTGGGAACAATTGACCAAGCCTTCCAAGCCCATGTCTGAAGAAATATTTGTAGCCTATTTGATACTCTTACTACTATGCATTTATGGAGCATTGAATATGTTTGTTAATGTAATTAATGTTCTTGAAAGCTTGAGTATATGAAGTACATGTATGATATGCTTTTTAGGGTTCAGGGAAATGGGTTGATTTCCCCTTTTCTTGATAGGAATCCAAGAGTATGATTTAGAGCTTTTGATTGTGTTGATGGATTGATAATTTCTAGATGAATATGATAATGTTGAACTCTTTGTCATGTTTTTTTCTTGTAGAAAACGATAGAAGTCTATGAATGTCGATCGTTCTTGACTAATATTGTGTAAACAAATGAATTGGTTAAATGCTTTGGCACGGTGTAGTGTTTATAAGTGTTGCCAAACTTGTTAATTCTTCGTTCTCAATACCATCAATGAGATACTTTTAGTCTTGTTTCGACTAAGGGAGTCATTAGTGAGGTTTGACAAGAGATGTCGAATTCACTCTTGCAAACTACTATCTAAGAAGGATAGAAGTTTAGTGTTCACAACAAGCAGTGAAAGTAGCAAATAGGTGGCATGTTCAAGGATGGATAAGAGGCTTTGAAGTGGAAGTCAATTGCGCCCAAGGTTCCGTTAAATTGTTGGTTTAATCACCATTTAGTTTTTGTTGCATCCTTTGCATATTTAACTTGCTTGATTAGTTAACTTGTCTTTAATTTCATAACTTAGGACAAAAACCAACCAAACTTTCCCCCCATTTACATGCTTATATATATATATACTTATATCTAGTATATTTTCTCCTATATCTTTTTAAACATTTGGAAAGATCTCTCTTCTCGTGGATGATCCCAACTTTCCATTATCTACTTAATTGTAGATAAGAAGAATTAGGGCTTATAAACACTGAAGACCTTCTACCCTGAACACTGAATTCCTGAACTCTAAGATCCACTCCTAATTGATCAAAGTTCTATCTATTCTGCTCACAACTCTCTCTCCCACCTTTCTTTAGTTGTTGCAATTGAATTTGCGCCTCAATATTTTCATTTTCACCAAGTCCAGTTGTGTAACAAAATCCTGGAAATCCTCTATCTACACTGCTGTAACATTATTACCACCAGTTCTATCATCCAGCTCTAAGAGTGCTTTCTAATCCCCCAAAATAACCCAAGGATGAGTTCTACCATTCCATAACCTATTCAATTGATTCCACATTTTCGTCATTCCATTTATATCATTTAGTCCATGGACAAATGTTACATGAAACATTTTCCTAATCCCTGCCATTCCACCTCCATATCCCGCAATTGCTCATGTTTTTATATGCTAGCTATTTGAAATTCTTTGGTCCACATATCAACCATATTCTACCCCCCTTTCACGAAGTCTCTATTTGACTCAAAATTCCAACCCAAATCCATGTTTATCACCTCCTCTTCTTTCTCCTTCTGCACTTTTGTCTCCAATAACCTCAATAAGCCAAATCTACTTTTAATTACAAAATTACCTCATTTTGTTTCTCTTCTATCTACACCCCTTAGTTCCATTCCATTCATCCCTCATTATGGAATCAAGTGGCTCTCCCTTCTTTGCACCTATACCACTGCTCTCTCTCTCTCTCCATCTACTGAGACCTCTTTTCTACTTTTAGGCACATAAACCTTACTCATTACCCCATGTTAGTGGCCAACTCCGACTACTCTTCTTTTCTACAGTTTTCTGTTAAATGTCGTATTAGGGAACATTTATCACAATTCACAGGAAGCCACTCAAAAAATAACTGGCTGATGATGTATCACCTCATTCTCATCCATATATGCCACTAAATTCAACCTTCACCCACACCCTAGAAAAATTCAATATGTCCATATTTATGGTAGCCCTATCCAGTTTCAAAGGTTTACCTAGAGCACTGATAATCTTCCACAGTATTTTGGGCTTCCAGTACACCATTGGCAAGTTTGGTAACTGGACCCATACTGGCACCATTTCTGGATTCAAATCATCTATCCTCTTCATCCATTTAGAAATTATCACAGGCTTATGATCAAACAGTATCAATCTAGTATCTACTGCCTCATCTCTCTGCTCCCTTTTCTTAAATTTCACCATGAAAATCCCCTTTCTGACCTTCAACATTATTTGGATCCTAGTTTTCCTTATTCTATTAAAGAAACCCCCAATTACTAAAAAATGGAGGAAAACTACCAAGAAATATACAAATCACTGTTGTTTCCCATAGTTTAATGATATCCTCTAGTTCATCCATATGAAGTTTCGCCATTTAACACCATTTACTTCTACTGGGGGATAGTATTTTACCTCATTACTGGTAGGATCATCAAATAAAGCATTCCATGGTTTGCTTCCAGTGATGAGGAACTCCTCTCGCTCTTCTTGCTCCACGTGTTTCTCTACTGAATTTGCCCTGCTCAGCCGACCTTTGGCTGAATTTGTTTTCTTTACTGTATCCACCACCAAGTTCAGAGCAATCTTAATCTCTTCTTTTGGAGTAAATTGCATTTCATCAAACACCTTCTCTGCATCCTAATAGTCCAGCTCCATAACTGTGTCTTCAACTATCTCTGCCAATGTTTGGCTACCAACACTCTTCTCACCTCTCTTCTTTGCTTTTGTTATCACCCGTTGTGATTTACATCATTTGCTGCCTGATCTCCCCATGGCAGGATAACCCAAGTTTATCGGTCAGGTTGAATCATGAAAATACACACAGTGGAAGTGCACACCGTCCATAGTAGAGAGAGTCAAATCAATTAATTCTTATCTGTAAATTTTTACAATCCAAACAATATAAACCTTTTTATGAATATAGAAGTAAGACACATATAGAGGGACAGAGGGAGTAGGCCTTTCAACATATTTGGGATTTTCCCATTGTTGCCTAAGTTTCCCTTTCGGATTTTCAACTTAGCCGGGTATATATTGTTTTTCATTTTTTTAAATTTTTCAAAATTTTCTTTTGTGTAGCACAAAATGCCTTAAAGGTGGGCATCATACTACATGGAGATAAGATGAACAAAAATTACACCACCAAATTTTTCTAAACCATATCCCCAAAACAAACTACCAAGAGTACCCAACAATTCACGCCACCAAAATGTATCCAAAATATCCCTAACACGAAGGAATCTCGGGATGAAAGACTCCAAAGTGTTTCACTACTCCCTCCCCCACACTTGAACTTTGCATTGTCCTCAATGTAATGAAAGAATATGAATCATTGGTTAAAAAGAGAGAAGTAGTGGAACTCACTCATGTGACCCCGAATAGTTCTTCCTCAAGTGCCTAGTCTTACGTCTCCTCCTCCTTTCTCCATATCACATTTCTTGTATCTTAATGGGAATAACGACCTAAAAACCATCAAGACTTGAGATGTGGATTCTCTCAATCAGTTGCTCAATGGCCTCCTCTTGGTCATCCGCCCTTGCATCTATAATAGTGAACTCTTCCTTTACTTCCCGCTCTACAGAGTTCAATCTAGACCCCAAAACTCACATAGTTCCCTCCACAGAATCCAACATAGTACCAAAATCCTCCAATTGAAACTTCACTCCCCTTACCGCGGGATCGACCTCTTGCACAATTTGGGTAGAACTCGCAAGTTGTTTCCAAAAAATGCACAATTGGTCAAGAGAGTCTGTGGGTAAGTGAGTGCGACTAGGTAGATCTCTAAATGAAGTCTCATATTCCTCCTCATCAATGTCTATCTCTGAGCTTGATAAGATCCTATAGAAATCTTTCTCTAACCGCAGATCGAGTGCTAGAAACAAGTCCTCCAATAGAGTCTCCTGGTAGATAGCGATGCGCTCCAACTGTGGAAGAATCATGAAATTGCAGATTGTAGCACCACCATATAACCATATAAACCAGTCATCCAAAGTGGTGGCAATGGTGTATCGCATCCACGAATAACCAAAGTTTGCCAATGCGAACAGAGTAGGAACTTGACGATATAAGTGTTGGGCTAAGAGTTCGACCATGCCTCTCATTGATATCTTTCTTGTCTCCCATGGATAAACATTCTTACACGAAGTTGCCTACCATTTTGGGGTAGAAATTCCCCTCTAGAGTAGTTTCCCAAAGGATATGGATGTCTGAACCGGGGCACAGTGAAAGCTCCCCGTGAAAAAATAACCCCATAGACAATGGTCGTTGAACATAGCGAAATGTCAGATTAACAATGGCGGTGCTCTTCCATAGATGCTTATTCTCCTTGCCCAATAGGATTCTCCGAAAGTTTCCAAGTGAAAATGGAAACCCTTACCGGTATGTCCTCGGAACATTTTTCCCATACTTCCACACGATTGCGTGGGGAATATCTTAATGTGACATAGTACACTCCTTATTTCTTCCAAATGGAAGTGGATGACTCCACTTCCCCCCATGTCCGTTTCTTGCTCCAATTTTCCAAGAACTCCAATGTCCACTTAATGTAAGTCTTGGAATGCTTGTCCAAGAAACCCTCTAGGCATATTCGGCTGAGTAGACAAGTGACCAGTTCGAGTAGACCTAGAGCTCCCAATGTTTCTTTGCAAGAAAACTTTATCTCTAAGATGTTTCTCTTTGGACTATTGAGGTACCTCCACCTAGTGGCCACACTCCCAGAGATATTGGTTAACCCTATAATACCTCAACAACAAACGCTGGATTAGGAAGGGTGTAAGTCACCGGTTCTTTTCTCCCAACCTTGGCCAAGTTCCTCTGTTTGTCACCACATGAAGTTGTCATTTCTTCGACCTATTCCTTTTTGAAGGTATCCTATCACAACAAGGAGAAGATGGTAATTCAATAATACACAAAGGAATGCATCGATTATCATTAAAAAATAACACTCTTCCTAAATAGCCTATACATTCCAAATCATTCTTTCTCAATATAAAGGCTATTGAATCAAGAATCATTCTACTTAGACAATAAACTCATGGCAAATCATAGCAACCCATCAACAAGGTCATGCAATCAAAAATCATTCCTCCTAAACCACCACAACCAATGAAGATCATATGATCAAAGCACAAGAGAACATATTCCCCCATACTTAGTTCAATACAAGATCATTCACATAACCCAAACAATTCCCAAATACATGATCATTCACATAACCCAAACAATTTTTCGAGTTGAACCAAGGAGTGAGAGTGAGTATTTTTGAAGAACTTGAATGAGCTAAATAATTCACATGGGTGAGGGAATGTACTATAAATCTCTATTTTCAGCAGAGAGGGTGATTTAGAGGGGAGGTACAAATGAGATAAGGATGCATTTTTGAAATTAGAAAATCTAGGGGACAAAAGTACTAATCAACTTATGCAGAAGGGAGGTTTTCGAGTATTATTTACATCATGAAACCAAGGAATAAGGGATTCTCTGAATTTATGAGACAAAAATGCATTTTTTAGCTTGAAATTTTGATTTCCCAAAAATATGCATTTATGGCCCAAATTTACAGCTCACAAAAATATTGACGTGTGCAGTTCCGTGCTAAGGGTTCCTTACACGAGGCTACCCTCATGTTGAGAGCACTTGGCACAAGCCACCTCGTGCTGAGGGCTTTGATGCAATCCATATTGATGGCACGGTCCGTGCTAGTGACCCCTGGCATGAGGCTATCAATGTAAAGGTCCCTTTTTTCTTAGTTCCTCATTTTTTTTGAAAAACTGTCACCCCACAAGCCACGCTTCTTTCCAAAAAATAATTATGAGACTTGAGCTCAAATTTATCAATCAAAAAGAGTTTCATCTCGAAATCCTTGCCACACACAAAAACATGCAAAATCAATCCACTAATATCTTGAAAAATAAGACAAGAAAGGACACTGTATTTTTATTGTCGTCCTCACAATTTATTTCTTGTTCATGCATTTCAATTGAAAAATAATATCATTGGGTCTTCGATGTTGCCATCGGCAACTCCACCCATAATGAAATCATTGTGGAGAGGTCTCCACAAAGTGTCACCCTTACCTTTGAGCGATTTGCTTTCCTTGGAGAGTGAATTCCCATACCTAACCAATGTTGAGTCCCTAGCCATTTCCTTGGGTTTAGGAGGTGGTCTGGGGAGTTTTACGTCCTTGCAGTTCTCTCCTAACCGTTGCATGTTAGTGAGCATGGAAAAACATTCTGAGATAGACATATCATTGTTAATATCATGCATTTCATAGGAATCATCATCAATGTGATTACTATTAAGGAACTCATATAGGAATTTTTCTTCATTAGCCATGCAAGAGTTTTCAAATTGATCATGTTCATCAAACAAAGTAATTCCTTTGCAAACAAAGGATGAGTTAGGTAGATCATGCTTAGACTTGTAAATATCAAACCCACCTTATAAATGTCTTCCTCTAGGGTTGGTATTCCCAAGTGAACATCGATCTTCATCCTTGACGTTTTAAGAAATGGTCTTCCTAAAAGGATTGGAGGTGCACTTCCATCGTGCACTACATCAAGGACTTATAAGTCCGCCAAAAACACTAACTTGCCAACTCGCACCATACTTCTTTCACTAACCCTCGAGGGCTAGCTTGAGAATGATCGGCGAGTTGGACAATCACCCTAGTGTCTCTAAGTTCACCTATGTCTAGGTGTTTGATATGTCCATTTTATGTACATATTTTGGGACTTTTTGGGATCACTGTTGTGCTCTTTTGTCTTCTAGAGCTTCTGTTTTACCTTTAAATTCTCGTAGGAGAGCTAAGAATGACTTTTACGCTCTTATGCCTTTTCTAAGTAAATTTTTTGTGACGAGGAAATAACATTGAGACTTGAAGACTGAAGACCCATGAAGACCATGAAGTTCATTTTTTGAAGACTTTAATACTTGAAGAATTTAAAACAAGTGAAGTGGAGAGGAGGCTATAAGACAAGAAGAAGAATGATGACCATGATATTATTTCTGGGCACCCGTCGCGACTCGAGAAGAACATATCAAGAGTCATGAAAGATGGGTGGCAAGAATCATTTCTCTTTTTTCTTGTACTATAAATATAACTTTATTCGCTCAAGGAGGTATTCCAAATAGCACATAGGTGAATTTATGTCATTGTATCCCAATAGCACATATAATATGCCCAAACACTTAAATGTTGAGGTTCTCCTTAAGAGGTCCGCACCTCTAAAGGAGGACCCCCCAATAGCACATATAATAATTAACCTCTCAAGAAGGACCTCAAAAACCTCTTCTTCAAGGAGGTATTCCTTTGAGGCAAGTCCCTTTGAGGGAGACAATGACCCCAAACCTTGATCAACAACTTATGTGCATCATATATCCGGTGCTTGGAGAAAATGGAAACTTTGAGCTTAAGTATGGTTTGATACACTTGCTACCTTCATTTCTCGATACACAAGGAAGAATCCTAACAAACATCTCTCTGAATTCCATATGGTGTGTGGTGGTATGATTCCCATAGGAGTAGATGAAGACCACTAGAATTTAAAGGCATACCCATTCTCATTGAGGGATGCTGCAAGGGATTTGCTCCACTACCTACCACCCAGGAGCATCACCACTTGGCATGAAATGAAGAAAACGTTTCTTGCTTAGTACTTCCTGACCTCAAAGTCCGTTGCTTTGAAGAAAGACGTTAGCAACATCATCCAATGGCATGAGGAGTCATTCTACGACTATTAGGAAAGGTTCAAGAAGCTTCTCTCAAGTTTCCCTTATCATGGCTATTCGGAGGGAGATTTGGTTCACTACTTGTACAAGGGTCATCTTGATGAAGGGCAAAGACTAGTGAGGGGATCTTGTGGTGGTTCCATTGGGAATAAGATGTCGACAGAGGGTATGGAACTCTATGAGGAATTAGTCGAGAATCCGAGGATTTTTAGTGCAAGAGCCAGTTTGAGGAGGCAAAATCCCAACACAAGTGCTGCCTCCAACAATGGAAAGCTCAAAGACCAAGTCTTAGCACTTACTTCCACGGTTAAGGCTTTGATGACACAATCCAACAAGAAACCACATGTGAAATCTCGCGAGATGTTTCCGTCACTACATCTTACGGGTGCATGCCCAAGTTTGCAAGATGATCATGTGGTGGAGGTAAATTCTGTGGGTTTCCAAGGAAGCCAAGGATATCAAGGTGAGCAAGGTTATCAAGGGAATCAAGGCTGCCAAAACTTATCTTACAATGCGGGTAATCGAGATCACCCAAATCTCCGGTATGGAAAGGCCCAAGAAGGTTAAAATACTCAACCTTATCGCCCTTCTCAACAACAATACCAGCCTTCACCAAAAATTTCTCAAGGCTTGAAGACAAGCCCCATGATCAAGGCAAGAGTTCGGGATTGTCAAAAGATGAAGTGATGCAAGCTATTAGGAGATTAATTATATGTATGGAGAAGGCCAAAAAATTGTAAGAGAAGGCCAAGTCGAGCATAAAAAAAATGGAAACTCAAGTGAGCCAAATAGCACAAGCCTTGAGTTGGATGGAGACACGAAAAAAGGGAAAACTTCGTCCCCAATCGGAGATTAATCCTCGATAAAATGTCAGTACAATCTCATTAAGGAGTGGAAAATAAATGAAGGAGCCTCAAGGAAAGATTGTTTATGAGCGGGTGATTGAAAAAAAGGAAGATCTTAAGAAGGAGGCCGGTGAGTTGGCCAAAGAGAAGGTGAACAGGGGGGAGGAAATTGATGAGAAGACCATTGTGCCAAGGTTGGGAGCAACCCCGAGACCTCATCCCCTCTTCACGAAAGAAGAAAGGTGGCAGAGATCCCTGTCTATGTACTGGAGCTACCATTTCTAGAGGAATTGAAGGATAGGAGGACAACTAGGTCGACAAAGTATTTCGTAGATATGAAGTAAACATTCCACTCTTGAATTCTATAGATCAAATTCCTAGGTATGCTAAATTTCTTAAGGAATTGTATACCGTTAATAGGAAACAACAATTGAAGACTATGAAAAAGAGTGGTCAAGTGAATATGTCTCCGCCATGTTTAATGATGAATTACCTCCTAAATGTGATAATCCGGGAATGTTTGCAATCCCTTGTGTGTAGGAGAAAAATGTGTTAACAAGGCCATGCTATATATAGATTCTTCCATTAATGTGATTCCATAATCTTTATATGAAAGTCTAGATCTAGGAACTTTGCAAAAATTAGGGGTTTTTATTTAACTAGCCGATCACTCTTGCACATACCAAAAAGTTATTGTGAAGGATGTGTCGGTGAAGGTAGGATCTTTAACATTCCCAGCCAATATTTATCTTCTTGAAATGAAAGTTGGTAATTATGCTAAGCCTATTATCTTAGGTAGGTCATTTTAAAAGACTTCAAGGAAAATAATGGATGTGCACAAAGGAACCTTAACCATGGAGTTTAATGGGTGGAAGATAGAATTTGACACTAACAGGTTTATTGATCATTCTAGTAAATACCATTCTTTCCAAGCTATTAATGTTGTTAATGATGAAGAGCATGATGCGTTTGAGCCCAAAGATGGTAGTTCCTTATATGTTGCCTCAGATGATGAAATGAATTGTGCTTCTATTACAAATGTTGTTAGTACTAACTTGAAGGAAGACAACAATGATAAAGATTCTCTTTGGGAGGTAACCTCCAACAACCCTCATGTATCCATGGGAAAGCCAACAAAAGTGTATTTCCCTCCTTCTACCGTGAATACTTCAATGGAAGAGTGCAAACCATCACCGAAAGTTCTTAAATGCTCATCTCTTGGAGACAGAGAGAATGGTCGCTCATTCAATTGACATCACCGTGAAGGAAAGAGGGAAGTTGTTGAGCATGTTGGATGAACATGAGGAAACACTAGAAATTGTGCGCCAAGTTTTGTTTGGGGATAATGTGGATCCCAAGTGTTTTTACCCGGATCGAGGAAAGGAGACCGAGCTCCTGAGCTCATTTTGTGAATAACTCCAAGTAGGGGAGTAAGTCGTGCCGACGACATTAAAAAAACTTTGTTTTGATCATCTGGATCGTCATTCGTGACTTTCCGTTGATGTTTTTCAGTTTAAGTTTTTGTCATTGGTTTCATTGTTTTGTTTTGTTCTTTTCACAATTGTGTTTTCCCCTAATTTTGTAGCACATTGAAGAGCATAGCATATGATGTGTGAATGAAGGAATACATAAAGGAAGGAAGAAAATCTTGGACGTGTGGTAAATTTGAAAACTTTCTAAGTATTAGGGAGGTTTACCATTCGCGAGTCCCAACATTCTCATCGCACGAGGGTTGTGACCAATTCAGAAAAATTTCTAAAATTGTGAGCTTCCAGGCCTAACATTTTGCGAGTCACGAAAGGCCTTTTGCAAGTCGCAACAATACTTCGCAAATTGCCACATTATTTTCGCACGTCACGACCTATTTAGAAAAATTCCTGGAATTTCAAGCTCATAGACACAACATTTCATGAGTCACGAAAGTTGTGTCTTACATCCCAATGAGTCCACATGAGTCGAGACAGTTTGGTCACTTGTCACGATAGAACTAGTAAAATTTTGAAAAATTGAGCGCACAGGTCCAACATTTAGCGAGTCACGACACCAGTGTAGCGAAGCCTGGGTTGACTTTTGGACCCATTTGACTTCCTTGTTGCGAGTTGCGACCATGGCCTTCGCGACTCGCGATGCCTGTCCGGAGGCACTTTTAAATGGCCAGAACCCATTTTCTTCATCAAACACTCTCTACTTTCCTCTGTCATTTCCGTCCCTAAGCTACCACTCTACCACCAATTCTCCACCGACTCTTGCCAAAATCTCCACTAATTGGTCGAAAACCATCACCCCCAACAATCCCCAACCATTTTCTCATCCATAAACACCCAAAAATCCAACCAATTTCCCCAGGAACCCAAACCCTAGGTTTTGATTTTTTTGAAACATCAAGAGAATATGGATAATATTTGTTTTGGGCTTACTTCTCTCATCTCCCTACACATTTAATTGTTACAATTACTCACTTTAACATGCTTGAATTATTATATTTTTGTAGTTCTAATTTCGATGAAATTGTAGAATTTGTGGATTGATGATATTTGTGTAGTTCTAGTATTTCTTCACCTTTATGCTCTTGAATTGTGATATTTAGGAATGTGATGATTTATGTGAACTTATGAAGTTAAGGGATTATTTGAATTGTTTGTGAAAATTCTTGTGGTATGGATTTGGATTGTTTACATGTTAATATAGCTTGATATTGATATGCAAATGATGGATGGTACTGAGGCTAGTTTAACTGGGACATGAATGTTAGCATTTTTGAATTGTTGATATTAGCTAAGCTTGGTGATATTTAGAGGTGATTTTGCTTTGAGAATATTGCATATGTGATGTTTGTCTATATGATGATCTCAATTTGGTTGGGAAATTACAATGCATGAACAACATTATTTAAATATGGAAAAAATTCTCTAGCAATGAAATTCGTTTGAAGTTGACATGTATGAGCATGAATGTATTCTTGTATCTTTATAGTGTCTCTTTGATTGTTGTAGTATGTCTATTACAATATTTTCAGTATGGTCGCTAATCTCTATAATAGTGTTTGGATGTTGACCACTATGTTTTACATGAGTTCATAAGAGAAAGCCTTGCAGATAATTGCATGAATTTTTTTCATTATGTCCTTGTGTGTTTGACTCTGTTTGATGTGTTGTTAGAAATGCCTCCCAAGAGACCTAGAGTCGCTCAAGCTCCGAGCGCCTCCGCTCCACCTCCACTGGCTCCAGAGCTAGCCCCAACACCTTCTCCGGGTCGTTTCATAGGCTTTACCCAGATCATCGAAACCTATGCAGGGAGGTGGGACATATTAGCCATCTACAAGATGCAGGAGACCATTTTCATAGATGAGACTGCACTGGATGCTCTCGGGCTGAAGGAATCGGTGTACCACCTCCTCCCCAAAGGAGGATGGAAGAGGTTATCGGTAAGAATATCCCCACCTAGAAGCGGTATATAATGGAATTTCTATCCACGGTGAAGATGTTCAGTACTAGGAATGATGAGCCATGCGAGAGATACATCTGTTTCCACCTGGATGATGTCTCTTGGGAGATGACAATATCGCAAATTGAGGCTACTTTTGGGTGGAAAACGATGGACATTAGGGTGAGATTGGACCAACAGGCCCCAAAGAGCAGTATTCAGAAGGATATAGACTTTTGGTCCACTGTTACAAAGCGGGTGAAAGATTCCTAAGACAAGAACAATATCATCATCCATCCTGCTCTCAAATATGTGCACAAGTTTCTTTTCAAGTAGAGCTGGCAAATGTTCCCAATACGGACATCCACTACTTGGCATTTAACGAGCAAGGGGATGAGCTATGGGAAGTGGGCCGAGCTGTGGATGGCAAGGGTTATCGGCATGGCAAAGAAGACAAAGGGAGAGATTTCCATGGAGGTATGATCACCCTCTTAGCAGAGTAATTAGGCCTAGTTGTCCCAGATGGTTTTTCGCGCTTGGACAAAAATCTTCATGCCTCATCACATTGGGGAGGATGAAGAAATTCAATCTGATCGATACTATAGCTGATCGAGGCATGTACCACTGAGTGTATGGCGCAAGGAATGTCACGCTTATGAAAATCCCTCAGCCCCAAAGGACCAAGCTGGAGTTTGATACACCTGTTGAGGACTTATCAATAGAGCCAGATTCAATACATAAGGATGATTTTGAGTGGAAGCTTCAGATACTACCTCCACTGCCAGTTCAGACTGATAAGGGTGTCATTCTATTCACCCAGTCATAGGATGGACCACATTCTTCACCACCTCAAACGGTGTACATTGGAGCCCGGACAATGCGTCATTTTATCATGGCATAGAATTCCCATAGAAAGGAGTCGATGAACATAACAGATTTCTAAGTGGATTATAATCGTGCTTTGTTCAGGTTCTTCCTTTCAGTCCCGGGTAGTTGCACCCAAAAGCATCCAAGAGAGAATGGCATTCCTCGGAGATAAGTCTGTGGAATATCTTGGTTGGTATTCCACCCAAAAGATAGTGCCACCTCTCTATAGGTCATTTGGTACTCCTTGTCACCCAAGTTGAACTTACTCGACTTGCAACCCTCCCGTCTGTGACCTTCCAAATGGTAGCCAGAAACTCTAAGGTCCACCTTATGTAGGTTTTCAAGTGCACATCTAGAAAATATTCTAGGCCTACTCGACCCAAAAGAAAGGTCACGAGTTCAAGTAAACCTAGAGCTATCAAGGTGCTCTTGTAAGCAAACCTAGTCTCCAAAATGTTCCTCTTTGGTTCCCTCAAATTCCTCCATCTCTAGGCTACAGTCCTAGTAATATTAGTTAATCCTAAAAACTCATCAGCCACAAGCTTATGGTTGTGAGGAATGGGAGTTTCCAATTTAGGGTTTGCACCCTTAACCGATTTCTACCGTTTCTCACCCCTTGGCGACTTCTCTTTCTCCGAAGTACTTTTCTTTGGACCAATCCTAACACATTGAGAGAGGGAGAGAGAGAGGGAAATGGTAATGTCACAATAAAAAATGCATGGCCCATGATATCATTCAACAAATAACATTATCCCAAAATGACCACACATTCAAAGCATGATGGTTTAAGCATAATGGTCATTAAAACAAGAATATTCCTCATTAATCAACAACATCATGTATGCCTTTCACCAACTGATCTGCACCATTATGCATGCTTTAACCAATGAATTTGACGTAGTTTTTATTTACTTTTAGTTGGCGGTTTAGCAATATTAGTTGAGTTTACATGACAAGGTATTTAGACTACCATGTTTTGTTTTCTATTGTAAATACCACGTTTTGTACACTTATTTGGTGATTACTGACATATCATATTCACGAGCTCCTTGGTCCTCATTATAAGTTCCTTTAGTAGGTTGTCCGTGAATGTTATTTGTTACATTACATTCTTGCAAAGGCCGTTTTCTTTTAATGGTAGAAGATTTGAAGGTCATTCGCATTTAATGGTAGTATATGAAGGCAATGAGCATCAATGCATGGTAGAAAAAGATAGAAACCAAGTTCAAGGCTGCTTCAAAGTTCAAGGCGACAAAAGGTGGAAATGATGAATCCTAGTCGAGGAGTGTTTCCTTAGTCTGAGAAGATCCAGGAAGAATTATCCTTCAAGACTGGTTCCATTCGATTTATCTTCTTAAGTAGTAAAAAGTTGACTACTAGAACTCCAAATTAGGACTAACGGTTCACCCGTGGTAAGCAAATCAAGTCCGCCCGATAAAGGACCAGTGACCTGTGATAACCCACACTACATGAAGCATCAGGGGCCTGTGAAGATCACCACAGTCCACCCTACACAATGCAATAGCATCAATCTATGACAATGGAGCCGGGCCGTGAAGAATGGAAGAGAAAAGTTGAAGAAGTTGGAGTTGGTCCTTGAAATTATTTACGGACCATGACGAGAGTTCTTAGCAAACACGTGTGCTGCTCGCAGTCAGAGAAAAGGAGGTCAAGCCGTAAAACATACTGAGTGCAAACCATGGTGGAAGCCCGAGACGTAATAGTACGTAGATAAATAGAACCACAACAATGGTTGGACCTTGTTGTCCTCCCCTAATTACGATGGCGGTGTTGACGGAGGATTACGGGAGCACCCACCGTGACAGTGATGGGAAAGTGTATGTCATCAATCACACTATGTTTTTTGAACACACTGGTAGTTATTTTGTATGTCTATATGTGAATGAATCGAGGATTGAATCATTAGAACTACCATATTGCTAAATTAGTCACAAGTGCATAGTATAAATAGTTTACTTTTTGGTTTATTTCATGCTTGTAGTTGTTAGTTGAAACTACCAACCCGCCCCCCACTTTTCATGTGTAAATTAGTAGATATTCCTTTCACTCATGTGGATTGACAACCCGCACGAGGCTATGTTTTAATTTTTACTTGAACCCTAACACCTCTGTGAACAAACCCGGGGCTTTCCGCTTACTACCCTTTGGTAGCCTTACAGTGAGAAACGAGTGTAGAATATAAATCTTATCTTTGACCATCCCACGGGACTAGTGCCTCAGCTCGGGTTATTTTGTATTAATGACACCGGGTCAGGGCGGGTCAAATTTAAGCATCGTTGCCAGGATGCTTTCCTGGTTAAATATTAGTTGAGTATAACGTGTTAGTAGAGTAGTTAGTACTGTTTTTTATTTTTTATCTTTTTTTGTTTTATTTTCTTTGAGTTGATAATGTGGGGAAATATAGCCTAAGAAATGGAACTCTATATGGTGTGTCATTTCAATCACCCTATAAAGTGTTGCTCGTGGTTAAGTAAACAAGGGAGAGAAATGGAACTTGTTGTTCAACAAGATCGGAAGGATTGAGAGTTGTTAAATTACCGTGACTCACCCAAACCAATCTCATCCCTCAAGTCTGCATGTGGAGAGATGCTTGAGGCTCTTTTAACCAATTTTTTGAAAACTAGTGAAACTTTACAAAACCAAGTATTCTATTGCATTAGGAATTATGGTGCATAAATAGTTTCTAGTCTTGACAGGTTAGGAGAGAAGGTGGATGAGATGATAGGCATAATGAACCGCTTGATCGGATGACACAAGCTCACGGATGAAGAGTCACCTTCGGAGACTCATTCAAAAAGTTGAAAGAAAAGAGAGCCACGTGTGAAAATTTATCACAATGAGGTCAGTGATATCTCTTTTAACACTCTCAACTTGTTGCATGAATGGAAGGCTTTTTTGAAGAAAAGGGGTGATTATAAGCATGAACTAATTGATCCTGATGAAAATTGCCAACCCCATATGATTGATATGTATGACAATTTTGTGCATGAATTTTTTGACATGAACAATGGGTTAGCTTTTGAGGATAATTATTCAAATTATATATTTGATAACACCATGGAAGCTAATCTGATTGGGAGTGTTGATGGGTCGAGCCTGTGGGTAAGGATTGTGTGGAACCCCGGCCTAAGAACTTGGAGGAACTAGTCTTGCCAGAAACCAAGCCTTCGATAGAAGAGCCGCCCATAGTGGAACTTAAGCATTTTCCTGAGCATTTAAAATATGCATTCTTAGGTTCCAATGAAACATTTCCAGTGATTATCTCGAGAAAATTGTCTAGTGACCAAGAGAGTAGGTTGATTGAGGTATTGAAAAAATTCAAGGGTGCAATAGGGTGAACATTTGCTGATATCAAGGGGATAAGCCCTTCAACATGCATGCACCATATCCTATTAGAGGAGGGTACAAGACCTATACACCAACCTCAAAGGCGATTAAACCCGCCTATGATGAAAGTAGTGAAATGTGAAGTCCTTGAGTTACTTAAGGATGGGTTAATATATCCTATCTCTAATAACATTTTGGTGAGTTCCACCCAAGTGGTACCAAAGAAGAGTGGAGTTACAGTAGTAGAGAACAAGGATGGGGATTTGGTGCCCACCCGGTGGTGAGTTTGTATTGATTACCACCGCTTGAACTCGGTGACTCATAAAGACCACTTCCCCCTACCTTTCATTGATCAAATACTCGAAAGGGTAGTTGGTCATGCATACTACTATTTCCTCAATGGATACTTTGGATACTTTCAGATAGCCATTGATCCAGAAGATCATGAAAATACTACATTTACATGTCCCTTTGGCACCTTCGCCTATAGGCACGTGCCTTTTAATCTTTGTAATGCTCCAGGAACTTCTTAGAGGTGCATGGTCAGCATTCTCTCTAAATTCATTGAGAATGTTTCCGAGGTCTTTGTGGATGATTTCACCATTCATGGAGAGTCCTTCTATTTGTGCCTACATCATCTAGCGCAAGTGCTAGAGCGATGTATGGATGAACCTCATTTTTAATTTGGATAAATTCCACTTCATGGTAGAACAAGGGATAGTGCTAGGGAATGTTGTATCATGTAAAGGGTTAGAAGTTGACAAAGCCAAAGTAGATGCGACCAAAACCCTACCTTTCCCTACCAATTTCAAGGATGTGAGATCATTCTTAGGACATGCCAGTTTTTACCGATGTTTCATTAAGGATTTCTCAAAAATATCCTTACCTTTGTGCAAGATGTTGCAAAAAGATGTCGACTTTGTTGTCGATAAGGGGTGAAATAAGGGTTTTGACACCTTACAGACAACTTAATGATTGCCCCAATCATCCAACCTCCAAATTGGTCCCTTCCTTTTGAAATCATGTGTGATGTTAGCGATCATGCCATAGGCACTATTCTGGGTCAGAGAGTAGGGAGAACACCACATGTGATATACTACGCATCACTAACCCTCATTGATGCTTAACACAATTATTGTACCACCGAGAAAGAGTTACTGTCTGCAGTATTTGCCTTAGAAAAATTTTGTCAATACCTCCTAGGAACCAAAGTCATTGTATACACTGACCATGCAGCACTTCGTTATCTAATGACAAAGAAAGAGGCTAAGCCGAGACTTATTAGGTGGATACTCCTTTTGAGTGAGTTTGACCTAGAGGTAAAGGATAAGAAGGGCTCTGAAAATGTAGTGGCTGGACATTTGAGCAGACTACCAATCTAGGAAAGCCTGGAGCCAGTCTAAGAAAGGGAAAAGTTGGAGCCTGTTCAGGAAGAGTTTCCCGATGAGCAGTTTTTCAGGGTGGTGACCAACTAGCCTTAGTGTGCCAGCATAGTGAATTACCTCACTTCTGAGGAATTTCCTTCGTCCTTTGAAAATCAAGAAAGGAGAGGTTGATGAATGAAGTGAAGGACTATGTCTGGGATGATCCTTACATGTGGAAGTATTGTTCAGATCAAGAAATCAGAACATGTGTACCAGAAGATGAGGTCGGATGTGTTCTCATGATTTTCCACTCATCCCAAGTTGGAGGACATTTTGGTTATAAACAAACTGCAAGAAAGGCAACAGATTGTGGTCTGTAGTGGCCTAATGTACTTGCGGATGTTAGAGATTTTATGGCATCTTGTTGTCAGTGTCAGAGAATAAGTAACATCTCATCGAGAAATGAAATTCCTCAAGCCTTTTCAATGCCAGTGGAAGTATTTGATGTGTAGGGCATGGACTTCATGGGTCCATTTCCAAATTCATGAGGGAAATACTACATTTTGGTGCTAGTGGACTACACATCCAAATGGGTAGAAGCCCAAGCCACAAGGAAGAATGATGCAACAACTGTGGTTGACTTTCTACAGTCTAACATCTTCTTAGGGTATGGGGTACCTTGAGTCCTAGTCTTTGGTAGAGGAAACCACTTTTGCAACCAAATCTTGGAAACATTACTTAAGAAAGATGGAGTGACCCATAGAACTTCCCTCACTTACCGCCCACAAAGGAAAATGCAATTGCTAGAATTTGAAGAGTTTAGGTGCAATTCCTATGAAAAGATAGTGAAAAGGGACTTCTTTGTGGGACAAAAAGTCCTCATTTACCAATCTAAATTTTTTCTCTTTCCTGGAAAATTGAGATCAAAGTGGGAAGGCCCATATGAATTGAAAGGGGTGTTTGATCATGGAGCAATAGAAGTGAAGAACGGAGAGGTTGGCACAAAACTGGTGGTCAATAGGGAAAGGTTGAAGCCTTATTTTAATTGGGGATCTTTGGAAGAAAATGAGGAGGGTGATCCCCTCCTTGGGGAACAAAAACCATGATCACTCGAAATCAAAGAAATAAATTCTTTTTAGAGATAGATTGTGCATATCCTTGAAGTACATGTTTTTCCACTTCATTTCATCATTGTCACATTCCCCCTTCTTTAAGAAACACTCACACTCACGAACTCTTGTTGAATTATTTGTCTTCAAGCTTTCTTAACATTGCAGTGGTTTTATAAAAGTTTGATTCTTAAATGAGTAATTATTATCATGTTTAACTTTCTATTTGGAGGCCTTGCTAACATAGTGGTGGTGTTACAAAAGCTTTATTTCTAAATGAAATTTTATTCTTGAGAAATGATTTTGAGTTGTGTACAAAATGTTTCATTGAGTTGCCGAGATTTTTGTTTTTGTTTAGAATGGAATTATGCTTGTGTTTCACTTTTGAATGCAGGGTTTTAGGTATTTTCATCTTCATGGAGTCACAGAGAAAGTATCATTAATCTCCCTTCCTCACTTATGTTTTGACATTCTTTTTGTGCATTGGAGACTTTGCATCTACAAAGTGTGGGGAGGGAGAAAACTTAGGAATTCTCATTCTTGAATTTCTTCATGCATGCATGTTTTGTTTGTTTTTCTTGAGTGTTGGTAGTTTTAGTTATTGTTTGTTGGGGATAATTTTGGATGAACATTTGGTGGAATGATATGCTATGATAGGTTTCCTAGTTTGCATGGGGTAGGATGTTTTAGCTATTGGTGGAGTATTTTTGTGTATTTTACTATCTTAGTAGGGTTGATCCTACTTTTAGGGCACTTTTGAAAATTTGAAAAAATGAAAAAAGATCAAAACCTGGACAAGTCGTAAACCTGAAAGGGCGACTTAGGTAACATTAGGAAAAGCCCGGATAGGTCGAAAGACCTGGGTAAAAGTAAGAGGCTTGACCCGGCTAAACTTACGAGTCTAAGAAAAAATGAGAGGCCATGTGGAAAAAGGTGAGAGGTGAGCATGTTTTGTGGGATAACGCTAGGTGAAAACCCGAAATGGTGCCTAGCCAAAATGAAAGAAATTGAGAGAGGAAAAAAAGAAACAAGAAACTAGGTTGACGATACATTGGACTCCTTGATCGCAACTAGGTCAAGTATCTAGATTTATCCTTTTGTTACAAGTAGGTCAACGGCTTTTGGATTTACTTGGTGGATGTTTTTTACTTGAGGATTTCTCTTTGATTGCTTTTGGGCTTCTTTGGGGAAAGTAAGCTTTGATTTATTCCGATCTTTTATCACTCATCTTTTTCCATACACATTTACTTGCTTTGGGTGGTTTGGATGGCTTAGAAACAATGGGGAGTGTGAGAGTTTTGATATCTTCATCTTCTTTGGGGAACTAGGGTAGCTTGGGAATAAGTGGGATGCATTGGCTATTTTCGCATGCTTCATGTCGCTTGAGCCTTTTTCTTTGATTTTATTTACTCGAGGATGAGTAAAGGTTTAAGTGTGGGGGCTCTAATCTTCACCATTATACATGCTTTAACCAATGCATTTGACGTATTTTTTATTTACTTTTGGTTAGTGGTTAGGCAACATTAGTTGAGTTTACATGACAAGGGGTTTAGACAACCATATTCAATTTTCTATTCTAAATCCCATGTTTTGTACACTTAATTAGTGATTATTGATATATTGTGCTCATGTGCTCCTGGGTCCTCATTATAAGTACCTTCAGTAGGTCACCTGTGAATGCTATTTGTTACATTGCATTCTTGCGATAGCTATTTTCTTTTAACGGTAGAAGATTTGAAGGCTATTCACATCAAATAGTAGTTAATGAAGGCCACAAACATCAATGCATGGTAGAAGGAAATTTAAGCCAAGGATAGGTAGCTTCGAAGTTCAAGATGACAAAAGATAGAAATGGTGAATCATGGTCCGAGAAGTGTTCCCTTGGTCCGAGAATAATCTAGGAAGAATTAGCCTTCATAGCTGGTTCCATTGGATTTTTCTTCTTGAGTACTACAAGATCGATTACTAGAACTCCCAATTCGGACTAACTGTTCACATGTGGCAAGCAAATGAATTCCAACCGACAAAGGACCAGGAGCCCATGATAGCCTGCACTACACGAAGCATAATAAGCCCGTGAAGATGCCCTTGGTTCGCCCTACACAAAGCAACAGTGTCAGTCTGTGACATTAGAGATGGGCCGGGAAGCATGGAAAGAAATAGTTGAAGAAAATTGGTTAAGTATGGATTGTGGTGAGAGTTCTTAGCACACACTCATGCACCTCGCACTCAGAGAAAAAGAGGTCGAGCCATAAAAACTACTCAGTGGAAACTGTGATGCTGCTCATGGTTCATGAAAACCTTCACAGACCGTGGCTTCCCGCAGCTATGAATGTTCACGGACCGCGCCAGATCTGACGGTCCAGGCTTGAAGGCTTTACGGACCGTGGCATCCAAGCCAGTCCATGAAAACTAGGCAGTTGATCTGGGGTTTTGGCAATTTTGGCCTATATAGGGCCTATTTTTAGTCCCAATCTCCTACTACTACTATATATAGGACACTAGTCTAATCATTTTCATGTACATTAGGAGAGAGAATTCATATCTTATAACTTGGAGAGCATTTTGGAGAAGGAAGGAGTTTCTTAGTAGGTTTTGTACTTTCTCCTTTTGTTTTCTTCTTGTTTCATCCCAAAGACGTGGAATTCAAATTTATATTTTAATTCCATATCTATGGAGTAGTTAGATTAAGTTTAGGACATATTTGGCATATGGGTTGCTTTTGAAGCTTTATGATATTCCTTAAATTCCATCTATCTTTGTGTTTATGATATTATTGTGATTTTTCTTGAATGTGACAAATGGATGAACACTACACCACATATGAGCACACACTTTGGGCTATGTTCATGTATGGTGCACTTATTGATGCCCCATTGGGAAGAGAAACCAGGATGCTTTAATGAGTGGAGGGGAACGATTCTGCATGAGTGTGTGCATAAGGGTTTCGAGGTAACCCTAATACTCATACCATCACGCCATTCTTAGCTGATTACTTAACTATTTTTCGATAGGTTATGGGTAGAGATAGTTGATAGTATAAAGCTAGGTGTTGTGTTGAAGCCTTAGTATAAAAAATAAGGTGCCTATGAACCTAAGGCCTCGCGTATAGAGGACCACTAGGGATTAGTGCATTCGTGGTGGGAGCCAAGTATGTAATAGCACAGGGGAGAAACACCACAACAATGGTTGGACCTTGTTGTGCTACCCTAATTACAATGGCGGTGTCGACGGAGGGTTGCGAGCGCACCCACCGTGACAGGGATGGGAAAGTGTATGCCATCTGCCACACTATGTGTTGTGAACACACTAATAGGTTTTTTGTATGTCTATATGTGAATGAATCAAGGATTGAAGCATTAGAACTACCATATTGATAAATTATTCCCAAGTGCCTAGTATAAATAGTTTACTTGTTTGTTTATTTCATTCTTGTAGTTCTTAGTTGAAAATAACAAAAAAAAACCTCCCCCTAGTTTGCATGTTTACATTAGTAGCTATTCCTTTCATTCGTACTTTTACTTGAACACAAGCTTCTATGTGGAAAAACCCAAGGCTTTCCGCTTACTACCCTTTGGTAGCCTAGCAGCGAGAAACGGGTGCAGAATACAAATCTTATCTTTGACCATCCCACGAGACTAGTGCCTTGGCCCGGGTTAATTAAATTTTGCTTGTTGCGACTGTATTAATGACCCTAGGTTGGGGCAAGTCACTGACCCATCAATACATTCATGCAAACAAGTTTTATGCTCCCTCTAATCACCCAACACATGAAGAACACATCACTCAATATCTATGGAACATTGAAATATCCCTAATTTCATCATCACAAGATTGATCAAACAAACATCACAATAACACATGCTCATTCATAAATCATGCTTTTCATAACAAAACCACAATTTCAGTCAAGCATATAGACAAAGAGATCAAAGGATTCTTAGAAATTTGAAGCCTAGAAGTGTAAGATCCACACAAGAAGAAGAAAAAATTGCAATTTTTTGGAAGAAAAAGCTTCAATTTTCATGTTCACTCAAGCATGTGTATGAGTGAGTGTTTCTTAAGAGTAAAGAATGTGTAGATGATGAAATTAGGAGAAGAGTGGTACCATGAGAATAAAATTTCAGCATAGGTGAAAAAGAGAAAGAGGTACCATTTGGATAAAGATGGAATTTCAAATTAGGGGACAAGTAGTACAATCAATTAACATGGGAAGTGATATTTGCATAAAAATCCTAAGGAAATAGGAAATCTCACTTCTTGAACCAAAAATGCATTTTTAAATTTGAAATTCAGACTTCATTTTTGAAAATTGCATTTTTGAAACAAGTTGGGGGATGGAAAATTGAAATTTGATAAAAAAAATGTTTTCTGCCCAGTTTTTCCATCTTCACGAGGCAGAGTCATGTGCCCATCATCACAGCACGATACCTGCCCTTCGTGACAACCATTGTCACGAGGCTAACCCCAAATTTTCCATATTCCTTGGTTTTTCTCAAATTTTGAAATAAAACTATGCCGCCCATGCAATCCACTGGGGCCTCAAAAAATTCATCATCAAAAGATTCATGCTCATTTGCAACACAAGAATGTTCAAGAATATCATGCTCATCAAAAAGTGTCACACCTTTCCACATAAGAGAAGGTTTTGTTGAATCATGCCCAGATATATAAATATCAAGTTCCACCTTGTCTAAGTAATCTTCTAGAGTCAAGATCCCTGAGTGGAAATCAATTTTAGTCCTAGAAGTTTTTAGAAAAGGTCTCCCCAAAAGGATTGGGGGTGCACTACCATCGTTCGCTACGTATAGGAAATAAAAGTCAGCCGAAAAATACAATTTTCCCACTCGCACCATCACATCCTTCTCTAGCCCTCGAGGGCTAGCTTGGGAATGATCGCGAGTTGAAAAATAACTTTAGTCTCCTTTAGTTCACCAATTTCAAGACATTCAAACAGACTAAAGGGAATCACATTAATAGAAGCTCCTAAATCTATCATAGCATGTTCAACAAGTGTCCCACCTAAAGATATCGGGATAGAAAATATTTTGAGGTCATCACATTTCTTAGGCAAATTCTTATGATTCAAAATTGTAACTTCACTAATTTTTAGCTTCACCAATTTCTGAGGTGGTTTACTCATTTTCTTAGTACATGTAAACTTAAGAAATTTAGCATATGAAGCAACATTGTCAATCAATTCCAAGATAGTGATAGATACCTTCACTTTTTCGAAGGCTTTCCAAGTGTTGGCCTCATTTGTCTCCACCTTTGGCCTTCCTCTCAAAGCACTTGGAAATGAAGGTGGGATAGGAAATTAATCTTTCGGTGGTGGAAGCTCTTTGGAGGGTGCTTCTTTGACCACCATCTCTTCTTCTTGGGACTTCACTTTGGTAGCCTCCACTAACTCATCATCCTCTTGTGTCACTTTCTCCTCAGTTTTGCGAACCTCCTTCCTACTTCTCAACTTGAGTGTGCTAACATTTCTCGGATTCACCTCCGGTTGGGAAGGTAGCTTGCCGGACTCTTTTGCTTTAAGTCGGTTCATCGAGGTGGCGAGTTGTCCAACTTGAATCTCAAGGTTCTTGATACTTGAGAAGGCTCTAGTACCAAGGTCTTCAATTTCTCTCCTTGTTTTTTTTCCTCGAAGATCTCGTGTTTCTTCCCAAATTATCCAATGGCATCAAAGATCTCCTCCCTATCCCAATTGTAAAGTGTGGTATGATTTTTTAATGGCCTTTCACCTCTAGGATATGATTGAGGTGGTGCTTGTCCACCCCTATCCCTTGAGGTTGATTGTCATCCCTCCATCAAATGTTGGGATGATCCCTTGGATTTAATGAGTTTGCATAGGGGTTCGGCCTTGCTGTTGACCCCGGAACCCTTGTTGTTAAACCCTAGAAAATTGAGGTCTCTCCCAGTTGTTGTAGTCCACGGCATTCACCACTTGCATATCACCACAACCTCAGGGCCTTTCTCGGAATGGTGACATGGTGGAAAACGCCACACATCTTAACTTGGTGCACTTTTCCTCGCAAAATCTCTTTCATCATAGATGCTAGAGCTGGGACTTTATTCTCTAAAATTGATATGTGTGCGGGTTCATCCAAGACCTTAACCCTCGACCTTGTACCGAATTGCCTCATCTTATTGGCCATCTTTTCAAAAAGTGCTATAGCATCCTTCGGGCTCTTGTTGGAGATAGAACCATTGCACATGGAATTAACAATTCTCATTTCCTAATCACACATCATCCTCATTTCCTAATCACACAAGCCCTCAAAGAAGTAATAGACCAAGTCACCTTCCTTCAAAGGATGATAGGGACAACTTGCGAGAAGCCTCTTGAATCTCTCCCAATACTCATATAACCTTCTCGGTCACTTCTTGAGTGATGTTGGAAAATTGTTTCTTCAAACCAGCAGACTTTGAGTCCAAAAAGTATTTCTCCAAAAACTACCGCTTCATATCCATCCATGACTCTATGCACACCGGTGGAAAATAATATAACTAATCTTTTGCTCCATCTTGTAGTGAAAATGGGAAGGCTCTCAAGTTGTAATCATCTTCCGACACTCCCGGTGGCTTCATGTTCGTTCATACCAAATTGAATTCAGACAAATGTTTGTTTGAATCCTCTCCTGCCAAACCGTGGAATGTAGGAAGGCAGTGTATCATCCCACTTTTCAGCTCACAAGTCACACAGAGGCAAAGGAGGGAATGTGATACATAGTGGTTGATTCTCCAAGTTAGAAGCCATAAGCTCTCTCAAATTGTGGTTATCCTCTGCCATTCGTGTGGTAATTCCTCAAAACTCAAACCTCTAAATTGAACCTCCGATCCAACTCTCTTCCTCCTTCTCCTCTGCTTACCTATGGAATTAGTTAGAGGATGTAAAACAGCTAGATTCGTGGTACGGGTATGTACTATAAACTAGGGTTGCACTATCATTTTAACAACACAATAGGAAACATGATCAATGTAACAAGAAAACTATAACTAAAATTCAACTCACAACAAACAAAACAAACAAAAGACAACCAATGAAAGACACTACAAAGTACTCTACTACCACACTATGCTCAACTAATAATTGAATTGAAAAGAGTCCCCACCAGTGGCGCCAAAATTTTGACCAGCTCCGATTTGGGGTCGTTAACAAAATTGCAGTAGCGCAATCAATTAATGCAAGCCAAGGTGCTAGCCCAGTGGGATGGTCAAAGATAAGATTTATATTAAGCATCCATTCTCGCTGCTAATGCTACCAAAGGGTAGTAAGCTGCAAGCCCTGGGTTTGTCCACAAAGATGTTAAGGTTCAAGTAAAAGTCAAAACACAGCCTCGTGCAGATCGTCCATCCACACAAGTGAAAGGACTAGCTACAAATGTAAACATGCAAACTGGGGGGTTGGTATTTTCAATTAACAAATACAAGCATGAAATAAACAAACAAGTAAAATATTTACACTAGGCACTTGGGATTAATTTAGCAACATGGTAGTTCTAATGCTTCAATCCTCGATTCATTCTCATATAGACATAACAAAGACCTATCAGTGAGTTCACAGCACATGGTGTGGCCGATGGCATACACTTCCCCATCCCTATCACGGTGGTTGCGCTCGCAACCCTCTATCGACACTGACATCACAATTAGGGAAGCACATCAAGGTTTGACTGTTGTTGTGATTTTGTTTCTCCCCCGTGCTATTACGTCCCAGGCTTCCACCACAAATGCACTAATTCCTAGTGGTCCTCTATACACGAGGCCTTAGATTCATAGGCACTTTATCTGTGATACTAGACCTACCTTGCTACTATCAACTATCTCTACATGTAACCTATCGGGAAAACATTAAGTAATCAGCAAAGACTGGTGCAATGGTATGCAGATTAGGGTTACCTTGAATCTCCCGTGCACACACTTACATGGAATCATTCCCCTCCACCCATTCAAACATCTAGGTTTCTCTTCCCAGGAGGGCATCAATAAGTGCACCATATATGAACATAGCCCAAAGTGTGTGCTCATATGTGGTGTAGTGTTCATGCATTTTTCACATTCAGGAACAATCACAATAACATCATAAACACAAATATAGATGAAATTTAAGGAATCTCATAAAGCATCAAAAGCTACACAAGTTCCAAATATGTCCCAACCTTAATCTAACTACTCCCTAGACATGGAATTCAAATATAGATTTGAATTCCACATCTTTGGGATGAAACAAGAAGAAAAGATAAGGAAAAAGTACAAAACCTAATGTATAAAACGAAACTAAGGAACTCGTTCCTTCCCCTAAATGCTCTCCAAGGTACAAGATATGAATTCTCTCTCCAAATATATGAAAATGAATTAGTGGGAGATTGGGCCTAAAAATAGGCCCAAAATAAGCCAAATGTGCTGAAACCCTAGGTCAGCCAACTGTTTTTCATGGACCGGCTAGGATATCACAATCCGTGAAGCCTTCAAGCATGGGCTGCCAGATCTGGAGCAGTCTGTGAGCACTCATAGCTGCGGGAAGCAACGGTCCATGAAGCTGGGCTCGTGCCACGGTCCGGGAAGGTTTTCACTGACCGTGAGCAGCACCACAATTTCCACTCAGTGGTTTTCATGGTCCAGCCTCCTTTTCATGGACCATGAGCAGCATGGGTGTTTGCTTAGAACTCTCGGCATGGTCCGTGGAGGTTTTCACAGACCAGATTCCATACTTAGCCAAAATTATCACCCATGCTTCACGGCCTAGCCTCATTGTCACGGACCGGCGTTATTGCTCCATGTAGGGTGGACCGTGGACATCTTCGTGGGCTGCTGATGCTTCGTGTAGCATGGGCTGTCCCAGATCACTGATCCTTCGTAGGCTGAACTTCGTTTGCTTGCCACGGGTGAACCGTTAGTCCAAATAGGGAGTTCTAGTAGTTGATTTGGTAGTAATCGAGAAGTAAAATCCAATGGAACTTTCCTTGAATGCTAATTCTTACTGGACCATTCTCGGACTAAGGAAACACTTCTCAGTCCATGATTCACCGTTTCCACCTTTTTTCATCTTGAACTTAGAAGCCGCCTATCCTTGGCTTCAATCTTCTTCTACCATGCATTGATGCTTGTGGCCTTCATCTACTACCATTGAATGTGAATGGCTTCAAATATTCTACCGTTAAAAGCAAATGGCCTTCACGAGAATTTAATGTAACAAGTAGCATTCACGGGCGACCAACTGAAGGTACTTATAATGAAGACCAAGGAGCCCATGAACACGATATGTCAATAATCACTAATTAAGTGTACTAAACATGGGATGTAGAATAGAAAATTGAACATGGTTGTCTAAGCCCCTTGTCATGTAAACTCAACTAATGTTGCCAAACCGCCAACCAAAAGTAAATAAAAACAACATGAAATGCATTGGTTAAAGCATACATAATGGTGCAGATAATTTACCCTTGAGCTTGATCCTCCTCGGGCCAACTGAAGTTGGGGTGGTCGCAGTACTTAGGGTTGAAGGCATTCGCGTAGATGTCTTGCCTTGCATCTCTTTAGTTTCCCAGAACCCTCGTTGTTGTTTATCCCTACCGAATTGTTGCCTATTCCCATTGTTGAACTCAAAGGCTTTCACATCTTCCAAGTCTTGGGCCACTTGTGGAAAAACATCTGTGTAATGGTCGAGATTACATAGGTCACACGCTTTGGCTTGTTGGATCCTCCCCTTCATGAATTCCTTCATTATAGAAGAAAGTACTTGTACTTGCTCTTCTAACTTGGAAGATTGAGTCTACTCATCCAACGTCTTCACTCTTGATCTTGTGCCAATTTTCCTAGTTCCATTTGACATCTCCTCGATCAAAGCCATAGCATCTTTCGGACTCTTGTTGGCAATTAAACCATTGCACGCTGCGTTAACCATCCTCATGTTATCATCGCAGAGGCTTTAAAAGAAATAGTAGACCAAGTCACCTTCCTTGAACGGGTGATAAGGAAAGCTAGCAAATAATCTTTTGAATCTCTCCCACTAGCAAAAATGATTGGAAGTACAAAGATCACTACAATAAAGACTCAACAACAAAAATCAACAAGAAAAAAATAAAACAATACTAACTACTCAACTAAAGTGTTATGCAAGTTAAAAATTGAACTTTTAGACTAGCATCCCCGGTAGCGGTGCCAAAATTCTGGCATGCCTCCACTCGGGGCCGTTAATGTAGCTAACTCGAATGAAGGCTTGGTGATCAACAAACAAGGTTGAATGAGAGATTATCAAATTTTAATTTATATTCTACTCTCAAACTCACTACTAATCTACCAATAGGGTAGTTAGTGGCAAGGACAAGTTTTTCCACTGAGATGCTAGGTGTCTGACAGTCAACAACACACAACCATGTACTGGTCGTAAATCCGTCTGTGTGTTATAAATAGTTAAATATTGCAAAATGGGTTTTGAAGGTTTTTTCAATTAACAAATACAAACATATAAACTCACACGAGATAAAACTATATAGACTAGCACTTGGGGAATATTTGCCTATCATGATTGGTTAAATGTTTCGATCCTTGATTCAATCACATAAAAGACATCAAAACCTATTCTAGTGTGCATAACACATGGTGTGGTCGATGGTCAACACTTCCACATACTTGCAATGTAGGATGCTCTTACAATATTCCATCGGCACCACCTCCGTAATTAGAGGAGGGCAACAATAGCCATGCCATTATACATATCTGTTTCTCCCTAGTACGATTATGTCTCGGGCTTTACACCATGAATGCTCTATTCATATGCCTACAGAGGCAAAGGGAAATAGGCACCGTATTAATGGCTCTAGGGTCGCTAAACCATAGTTTTCTACCAAATTCTATCTCTACCTATAACCCTTCGATCCAACTTACCGGCTAAGGCTAGTGTGATGTCATCATAATGGAAAAAATAAAAAAAAACCTACGTGCACACAACCACGTGGACCCAGACCCCACTACCCATACCACATCTAGGTTTCCCTCCCCGAGGGGTAACAATAGGTGCACCAACATGAATATACACTACTGTGTGTGCCAATCTTAGTGTATCATTCATGTAATTCATAAGCAATTCAAGAACAAGCCAACATAATATCGTAAACACATAGAAATAGGTAGATCTAAGGAATCTCACAAAATATTAACCAGATCAAGAATACAAATATGATCACCAAGCAAATAAACTATTCCCTAAACATTGAACCCAAGTATTCCATTGGATTCAATGCCTTTGGGTAAATGAAAAATAATGAGAAGAAAAGAAAAGATTCTAGAGAGAAGGAAGAGATCCTTTCTCTCTCTACCCTACTATTGAAGTCTAAAAGGAGCATAAACTTAAAACCCTAGTAGATATAGGTCCATATACATAGTAGTTCAGAATTGGGCCTTGAAATAGGCCCAAAATAGGCCTAAAAACCCTAGCAGCCGCAATGGACATGACTAGTGAAAACCCACATGGTCCGTGATAGCCGAGTGCCCTTCGTGCAAGCGCGAGTTGCTTGGTTTGCATGGGTTGTTGGCCTCGTGTTGGCGTGGCCTGCCATGTATGGCATAGGTTTTACCCCTTATGCTGGCGCAGCGTGGCGTGCCAGCACAGGGGGTACAGCGTGCCTGGCATGGGTCGTCAGCTTGAGCTTCATTTTGATGCCTCAAAGTGCACATCCCGTGTCTTTTGGCACAGGCCATTTGCTGAAACCTTGTTTAAAATGGTGTGGGCTATATCATTCTTCATACCTAGTGAGCTTGTTTTTACATTTGGGACTTGAAAAGGCATGAACCGTGTGAAACGGCATGGTCTGTGCCCATACTTAGTCAATTTTGGAATGAAACAGAGAAAAAGGGACACAGTCTCCATGACTGGTCACGGTCCGTGTTAGGGGCTATGACACGGTCCATGCTAAGCACCTATAGAACAGGTTGCGCTAGCTTTTGTCTGTGCTGGCGCAGCTAGCCTTGGGCCGGTGCATGCTAATCCGTGCTAGTTGATTGGCAGGCCAGGTGATTTTTCCAGTTGATACCGTCCTCTGTTCTTGACCTCTTTGAAATTTAATTCTGCCTTTCGTGGCTTAATTCATCTACTACCACATTATTACGTCTATGGCCTTCATATCTACTACCATTCTTATGAATGGCCTTCAAGTATCTTCTACCATTCTTCCGAATGGCCTTCTACAAAATGACGTCAAAATATTCACGATCAACCTACTAATGAGATAAAATATGAAGACCTACCTAGGTGCCTTAGAATACAAAGTGTCCATTAGATTCAATTAAATCTAAAAAATTTGGGATTTAGACAAGAAACCAAAAATGGTCGTCAATACCATTTGTCGTGTAAATCTAACTAAAAATAGCAATAAACCAAGTATAACATGATAATTGTTTTGTCAAATGCATTGGTTAATGCATGCAATACGGTGCACATCAAGGCCTCAACTCTACCATGCAATTGAATTCAGCACACCGATTCCTCCACCGATGAGTTGTTCGAAGCCATCTCCGGTGCCTAGATACAATGTCTTACTTCTATGCCTTAACTAACAATAATTTGTTCCTTACAAAAAAACATATGGCATATGCCTTGTGACCTTTTACTGAGTAGCCAGACAAGTTTCAATATGTAGGGAAGTCATTAACGGTACAAAACCACATTGCTCTAAAATCAGACGACTCTTTTCGAAACCCATCACACATCCTTATTCCATGATCCTACAGCTTTTTCAGGTCATCAATCAAGGGGGATAGGTACATATCGATATCGTTCTCCAGTTGCTTAGGACCAGAGATCATTAGAGATAACATAATGTACTTCCTTTTCATTCACAACCATAGGGTCAAGTTGTAAATCATTAGCATCACTAGCCACGAACTATGATTGCTGCTCATATTACCAAACAAGTTAATAATACCCATACACAAACCAAGCCTCGAGTTACGTGGCTCATTTTTTAAGAGGGGAAAGGCCGTATTTATCTTTTTCCACTGATCATCGCCTGGATAATTAATGACTTTGGGATCAACCACTGTCTGATCTGCTTGCCAACTAAATTTTTTGCATCCTCAGGATTGTCAAACAATCTTCTCAATCGAGAAATAATAAGTAGATACCAAACAACCTTAACAGGAACCTTCTTTGTCTTCCGATTTCCAATTTCTCTATCAACATCAACCTCTTTCAATTTAAACCTTGGAGCATTGCATTTAAGGAATTCCTCCACATTGAAGTGATCTCCCCTATACAAGATACAATCATTTCGACATGCATGTATCAGTTTATAATCCATGCCCATCGGACATAGTATCTTTTTTGCCTCATATACCATTTATGGCATTCTATTGCCAACAGGAAGAATTTCTTTCAACACTTTCAACAAACCGGAGAACCCAACATCACTATAGGAATACTTAGCTTTCACATTCATCAACTGCAACAAAGCCTTCAATATTGTCATTCTTCAAGGCATCCATTGTATAGAAGTGTCTCATTATGTCCGTGAAAGTATGAAAGTCTTTTAGGATTGCCACTATCGTTCTTGACAATTTCCTCAACCAACTCATCCATCCCATCATCTATCTCAGCCTTTACTTCATTTTTAGTATGCTCATCCACGTTCTCCCCATGCCAAAACTAAAATTTGTATGTTGGATCAAAACTATATATAAATAAGTCATCCTTCAAACCAGTTACATCTTCACGAATATTTGTTCTTTGGAACTTATTGCAAAGACAGTATACATACGACAAATTCTCCTTCGCGGTATTCGCAAATGCAGATTTAATGAAGTTAGCTACAAAACACTGATACTCTTGTTAAATTTTCATCAAAACAATGGGTTTTATCCATAGACATTCCTATAATATGATAATAAGTACACATTCTTTAGGATCCTATCTTAGTAACTAATATACATACACTTACATTCATTCAATTCATAGATTACTTACATATGTACATTAATTAGAGAAAACGTTCCTCCATTACATTAATTAGAGCAAACACTCTAATATATTAATTAGAGCAACATGTGTGTGCTTGGCTTATTCTCTCTCTAGGATATTTTCCCTGGTTTATCTAGATCTTGAGGATCTTCTTTCTCAAGCTCATACAGCTTGTGTTACCATCTGTAATTCAAAATTTCAAATTCAAAATGGGTGATTTACTCATAGCATTCATACAATCACAATCAGATCGCTTGATTGCAGCAATCAACGATTTCAAAAAATCAATAATAACTCCTATATATTGCCAGGTTCAACATCCTCCAGCCCTCACAAGATTCATCCACCATAACCACAATTTCCCGATTCTTTTACTCAACAATACCGATCTCCTCGCAGCCTTAGCCATGGGTGATGAATTGATTGCCCAATATGAAAAAATAAACTTAGCTGATGAAACCTCTAACAAACTAATCGTTCATGACTCAATGCACTCAGTAAATACGCAAGCCAAAACATACCTTTTGGGAGCAAAAATCCTTAGCCCCAAATCCAAGCGTGTGGATTTCATGATATCCACCATGACTAGGGCATGGAAGTGGTGCAAAGGTAAGTTTGAAGGCCATCAAATGGGTTAAAATTTAGCTCTCTTTGAATTTGAACAGCAACAAGATCGAGCAAAGGTGATAGATAACTCGCGCTGGTCGTTTGAGTACTGTCTTGTAGCTCTAGCAGAGACTGATGGAGATGAGCCTCTCCGCCACCTCTCATTCGCTGAGAACCCCTTCTGGGTTCACGTCCATGATGTTCCACCAGTTCTTATGACCCCCGATATGGCAGGCTTAATCAGTGATTATCTAGGCAATTTTGTGAAGGTCGCCAAAAACAAGTTTGGATCCTGCAATGGCAGGACTCTAAAACTGAGAACAAAACTAAATGTGTTCAAGCCTCTTCCAAGAGTAATAACAGTGGAGTTCAAAGGTACTGACTACCTTTTTTACTTTCAATATGAACGTCTCCCAACGTTCTGTCAGTTGTGCGGATGCCTGGATCACCCAAAAATAGATTGTCTGCTGAAAAATACTTCATAAAGAGATTCACTAATGCCAATGGGGTATGGGCAATGGATAAGATATGAAGACGATCATCCGTTTCGATGCTAGGGCCTGGAGTGATGCAACAAAGACGCAGACAGGAAGCACAGGAAGAACAGGCCAAGGTCATCTACCAAAGTACAATCCCAGATCATGAACACATAAATCTCAATATTGCACCAGGAGACGAAGCCAGAAATCAGGCTAAAAATCCAATCGACAGCACACCGGAGCAGTCAATTCGCCCAGCCGACAAATCAGCGGCATTTACTACCCCCATTAATCACCCCAACGGCTCCTCTGCATTGACACCTCAAACCAGCGATAGTTATATTCCATTAAGGGTTAAAGGCGTGGATTGCGTAGGCTTATTTACTATCAATAAAAATGGATAGTTGGTGATTACTACCCCTTCTTCAATTCCTCATAAACTGCACTTAGGAAAATAGTTGCTTCCAATGCAGGAAAATGAAGCAGACCCTACTTTTCTGTCTGAAAGTAGTGCAGCGAAGTTTTGGGCAGAAGCTCATCAGAGAGCTATTGTCCCACCCAATACATTCTCTGAGGGATTCACCAGCAAAACCAACCTCAGCCACAACAGAGACAGACATGAAGAAAAGATACAGCAATTTCCCACCGCCAGGTTTTGAGAAGGTACCTATCATTGTGGAGATACCATCGGATGAGGAAGCTGAAGCTGTGCACCCTCTAGCAACCCTAGACCAGAGATAACAAATTCCCGCTCACAAGACACAGGTTGACGTCGCTGGAAATCGCCATAGGCCCGGAAAGGAACCGATGATTGCAGACAACAGATTGGTGGCATCGGAAAATCTCCCAAAGCATCTAGTCCCTGGCCAAAAACCCATGATCGGCAGTCCAAAAATATGGAGCCCCAAGCCTCTCTGCCCTAAGCCTCAGAAAAACTACCGGGATCTGGGAATGATGGCGAGACCTCAGGTCCATCGTTCGGCAGCCGTGGTGGGACTCTTTGTCGGCGGCGCTGAACCTGAGTCCTTAGATCGAGGCCATCGAGAGTGGATTGAGCCGCTGGATAAATTGGAAAGACGACTGGAGGCGGGCCATTTTTACAGACCAGTGCAAGGTCTGGCGCTAAGTGATAAGTCCGATCAGCCTACTGGAAGAGTTCAAGAAATCGCCAGAAAAGAAGAACAATTGGTGGAGAAAAACTAAAAATTCATGGCGGAAATAGAGGAGATGGGTGTGAGGCCCGAAATTGCAGAAGAAAAACAAATGTCAAAGGAGAACAATTCCCTACTCTTTGGGGACCTGGGAGTTATTGCCACAAGCCACAGATTGGATGGGTCAGTGGAAGATGTTCAGTTTTTAAAAAAAGCTACAGAAGAAAGATTGAAGCCCAACATTTTTAATCTCATTCAACAAGAGGGTGAAGCCTAATACTCACCAATTCATGCCCAACTTACAATCTTCAAGAGGAAATCAGCTTGTGCAGAGGACCAGATGCCGGGAGAGGACTTTCAGTATCCAAAAAAACAAAAAACAGTATTGGAGACGCCTTTCATTCTACCACTATAAATAACTTTTAATGTGGGCTCACCCGCATTTGGACCAGCGGCGACTGGAAAATCCCAGTCCCGCCGACGAAAATGAGTCTGCTAAGTTAGAACTGCCGGGGGCTGTCACACTCTCGAGCGGTTAGACATATCAAAGAACTCCTACGCAAGTTTTCTCCATCTTTAATTTTTCTGTCGGAAACAAAATGTTCTTCTGATAAGTTAGTAGGCTTAAGAGACTCCCTAGATTTGCATAGAGTTTTTGTCGACTCCCATGTAACTCGGGGGGTCTAGCTCTGTTTTGGAATAAAGATTTGGATGTTTCAGTTTTGAGCTATTCTTTCAACCATATTGACTTCACGATCATGGAACCGCGATCCAGTTTACTCTGGCATTGTACAGGCATTTATGGGGAACCAGCAACACATAAGCGCCATAAATTCTGGAGAAATTTTCCCACTATGTGTAATGGCCCAAACATGCCTTGGATGTGTATAGGGGACTTTAATGAAGTCCTACACCAACATGAATTCCAGAGTAACCAAATTGATGATTTTGGATTAGCCTTAAACATGTGCAATTCGATAGACCTGGGATACGAGGGTTACAATTACATGTGGTTCAGAAACTGGAGAGTCCCCCACACAGTTAAAGCTAGGCTAGACAGAGCTGTAGCAAACCCTATCTGGATGAATGTTTTCCCTACATCGAAGCTCATACACTTGTCTAGTCACCAATCAAACCATTCTTCAATACTACTACGCCTTATAGACACATCGAGAGGTCCAATAAGCTCACGGCGGCAGAGACCCGTTCGATTTGAGAATTACTGGATCCAATCCCCGCAATGCAAGGACAAAGTAGCGGAATATTGGAATGTGATAGCTCCAGACTTACCTTCTGCAATTGAAGAATGTTCATCGGGTTTGGTAGCATGGGCAAAGTTAGAATTCCATAATCAACACAAAAAGAAAGATCAAATTGCGGCCAAGCTAGAAAGACTTCAAAAAGGGGTTATCACTACTGATGTTCAGATAGAAATGGCTGCTCTGAAGCTCGAGTTAGAAAAACACAAGGATACGGAGGAAGCACGATGGAAACAACGAGCAAAGCAACATTGATTAGAGAAAGGAGACAGAAATACAGGTTTCTTCCATTCTTTTGCAAAAAAAGGGAAAAGAAAAAACACCATCCATGGGTTGACGAACTAGCATGGTCAATGGTGCACTGATGAAAATGATATGGAAGCTATTATCTCAGAACACTTTCGGATACTATTCGAAAGCTCTCATCCGTCTCCGTTAATAATCGACAGCTTGGCAGATTTAATCTCGCCAAAAGTATCATGGGCAATGAATAATAAGCTAACAAGGCCATTTACTACAGCAGAAGTACATGCAGCATTGATGAGTATAACCCCAAACAAATCTCCAGGTCCTGATGGCATGCCACCATCTTTCTTCCAACAATACTGGGACATCGTTGGACCAAAAGTCACCCAAGAGGCACTGAAATATCTGAATGATGGGAAATCTATGAGCTCGCTAAATAGCACAAATATTATACTCATTCCAAAGGTGAAACAACCAAAAGATATCTCCCAGTTCCGACAAATCAGCTTATGCAATGTGATATACCAAATAATTTCAAAATGCATAGCTAACAGGTTAAAAGTGGTACTCGATAAAGTGATTTCAAGTCACCAAAGCGCCTTTGTACAAGACAGACTGATCTTGGATAATATCATTATAGCCCATGAATCACACTATCATATCAAGAGGCGAACCACAGGACAGAAGGGACATATGTCAATCAAACTAGATATGAGCAAGGCATTCGATCGAATTGAATGGAACTTCCTCCTGAGGGTATTACAAAAACTGGGTTTTGACCAAGTTTTTATAAGCTTGATTGGAAAATGCATCTCAACAGTCAATTTCTCCTTCATGCAAAATGGAAAGTGTTTCGGAAACATTACACCCACTAGAGGACTGAGACAGGGAGACCCACTTTCTCCGTATTTATTCATTATTTGTAGTGAGGTGATGACCCAGATGATTATGGTGGGAGTAAGGGAGCGGAGGCTGCATGGTTTAAAGATTGCTAGGAATGCACCAGTGCTATCACATCTCCTGTTTGCGGACGATACACTAATTCTTGGGGAAGCGACAAATCATGAGGCAGTGACACTAAGAGACATTCTGCAATCGTATGAGGAGGCTTCGGGACAAAAGATCAATCTAAACAAGTCCTCAATCATGTTCAGCCCAAACATTGGGAACCGTATAAAAGCCCACATCTTAAACACACTCCAAATAACAAAAGAAATCAACCATGAAAAATACTTGGGACTCCCCATCGTGTTTGGAAAAGCAAAAGTAAGTGCACTTGAGGGAATAACAGACAGAATCTAGACAAAAATTGGCAGCTGGGAACATAAAAAATTATCCAAGGGCGGAAAGGAAGTACTCATAAAATCTGTCCTACAGGCTATACCCACCTATACCATGTCATGCTTTAAGCTACTTGACACGCTTATTGAAAATATTTACAGATTATACAGTAGATACTGGTGGGGAAGCACAACACAGAAAAAGAAGATTCACTGGACCACATGGACAAAGTTGTGTTCTCCCAAGAGCATGAGAGGATTAGGATTCAAAGAATTGAAGATTTTTAACATGGCACTGTTAGCAAAATAGGCGTGGCGTCTACTAGGCAAACCAAACTCTCATGTTGCAAAACTTCTAAAGGCTAAATACTATTCATCGAGAAACTTTTTGGAAGCAAAGTTAGGGTGGGACCCATCGTATGCTTGGAGATCCATTATGGAAGGGAGACAACTATTGTCAAAAGGAATTCGGAAGCGAATTGGAACTGGACAAAATACAAGCATAAAAAATGGTCTATGGCTCCCAAGAATAGGAAACCAAAGACCCACATCTTTGCCAGATAAATTTCTGGCAGATCGAAAAGTCTCCCATCTTATGACTGACAACGGGACTGCCTGGAATGAAGAAGTTATTAGAAGCATTTTCAATCAGGAGGAGTCAAATCTTATTCTATCTTTACCAAGAAACATGACTGTTCAAGCCAAGGATCGATGGATATGGCACCCTACAGTTGACGGTAAATACGCGATCAAATCTGGTTATAATCTAGAAATTAACTCGTCAACTCTTGAAATTGTAGGTAACATGGCGTCAAGCAGCTCAGGTCCCTCTCCACACTGGAAGAAGATATGGAATTTACCAGCTCAGCCAAAAGTAAAACACTTTCTATGGAGACTATGTAAGAATCATTTGTCGTCGGCAAGCAATCTGCTTCAAAGGCACATGCCAGCTGAAACTTGCTGCCTAAGTTGCTCTATGGCTGATATCTCCATTGAACATATATTTTTCCACTGCCCAGTAGCACACCAAATATGGTTTGCAGCTGGGCTGCATGAGAATATTTTCCACTTCCAACAACAAAGAGCAAGCTTATGGGTCCAAGACTTAATACTGGAGTCAAATCCTATAGATATGGAAATGGTTGCAACACTGCTATCACATCTTTGGCACCACAGAAACAAACTTCTTCATGGAGAGAGTCATGACCTTCAACCTCAACATTGTGTCACATATACCACAAAACTGCTTTCCGATCTACAAAGGACATTGAGCACCGGGAAGTCTAACAAGGAGACTTGGGGCCAAAGCAACCAACCGTTAACTGATGGAAACACTCTTCATTTCGATGCAGCCTTATCCCAAAACAGAACATGTCTTGGATGGTATATGTGTGACCCAGTTGGAACCTGGATTTATGAAGAATCGCAGCAACTTCCAATAGTGCATACAGTTAAACAAGCAGAAGCTATGTCTCTAAGAGCCAGTATGCATACAGCTCCACAAAAAGGCATTTGGATCAGCCGCATTCAAGGTGATGCACAGGTTGTCATAAGGGCAGTCAAGAACCATACTGAATATTTGTCGGACTTCGGCCTCATCATTGATGATATAGTTCACCTACCAAAGAGTCGTATGCACCCAGAACTAATCTGGGTTAGACGACAATTTAACACTGTAGCACACTCTTTAGCTCAACACGCTAAAAATATTGTAGAGCCCATCTCTACATGGGAGCACATCCCACACTTTGTACAACACCTATTCAATGAATGAAAGCAACGTTTTATTTCAAAAAAAAAGAGCAACATGTGTGTGTGTGTGTCAATGAAGCTTTCATTATCATGTTCTCATATACATATAACACCACCCATATATAATTATGCATCGCCTACATTCAATCAACCCAAAGTTAAACACATCCTCTCATATCAATTTAACTAACCTAGAAACCAAATTGAAGATGAAAATACAAATTTAGGCATGGAATACTTACTAGCTACTTGAGTGGCGAGTTAGCACAACCCACAACCATGTTGCCCACCTTCAACCATGAGGAATTGGATTTTCTAGAGTTATTTTTGAATGTGGAAGAAAATTTTGGGAATTAAGATTGAATTTGGTCCAAAGACTAAAACAATATTAACCAAATCCCGATAGATGTGGCATCACTCCTTTATGTCGCTAGGTATTCGGTCAAATCGACCAATAGTGCGAATTCGATGATCTCATAACTAAAACAGCTTGGATAGACACATAATGCCGATGTCGCACCTACATCGGTTACTTGTTTTACTTCGATTTAGAATAATATTTACATCGGCTACTAAAGAACCGAGGTAAATATTATTTTTTACTTCTAAAAAAATACTCAAGGTAAAAGAACTTTTTGCCTCGATTATTTGACCTAAGGAAAAAAACTAAGGTAAAAGGGTCGAAGTAATAGATGTTGTTTCTTGTAGTGTGCGAGCCACTTTCCCCCTAAGTTACATTTTCATAGAATTGACAAATTCTATCAAAATATGACTCATCGGTAATACACAATAGATCCTTGCAATTGTTTTGTTCAAATTTACATATCACATCATACTGCTCTAACCTAATTATGTCATTTTGTTGAACACGGTAAAAATCCAACATCTTAGCAAATTGAGCATAATTTTTGTACCTAACCTCTCATTTTTTGGGAAAAACAATGAGCAGTCGAATCAATCTTTAATCCTTTCTACACCGTCTCCTTTGTCCTCCTAGAAGTTGTGTCCACTTCCGTCGATTGTGAATCCATTTTTGGGTGATGAAAGATGTGTGTTTCTTGTAATTTGACAGTTATTTGGGTTGGTCGAAGATTTAATTTCAATGGGTGAATGGTGTGGGTATGTTCTTTATGTTAGGTACACATTGATTTTTTCCCCGGTTTTTCTAACGAGTGCCCATGAGCACTCGTTAACAACTTCAGATTCCATCGAAAACTGTGTTATTAAATGCAAATAGAGTTAATGATTAATGACATCCCTCAAAAACTTACACTCTCTATGTACTATTACACAGTTTTCGATAGATTTGCATTTAATAAACACAGTTTCCGATGGAATCTAAAGTTAAGTCGCATAGGTTTCTGTTAACGGACTTTATCTGTACCAATAACTTTATTCTACTACATATATTCCGACATCAGTTAAATTTCCACAATTGTCAAAATTAGATCCGAAACAATTTACGATATTGATGTACCTGTGCTGACACCTAATATGCTCTGCCCTCATATTCTTTATAGCATTCATTTTGTACAATAAAGGGGGATTGTCTCCAATTCCCACCTTTTAGCCTTTTGATGAGTTCCAAAGTTGTAAACGCTAATTGGAATTGCGAATAGTCATGCGTGAATAGTGTTCTAAAGAGACCGCCACTAGTTGAAACCTGTAACAATAATACTATAAGTGGATTGCTATATTACGTCATGTATTTTATTTGATTACGCCTTGTATATTATACAATTTAAATACTCATTTATTTTAACATTAATTTAAATGAAATTATAAATCAATGACAGTTAATTATATTAACATTAGGATTAAATTAAGAATTAATGATAGTTAATGGTTGGTCAATGTTAATTAACCGCTTGGGAAGTGGTGGTGATCAGCGGCGGACGGCGGCGGAATTCAGCAGTCAGCGGCGGTGGATGGAGACTGTCAACGGCGGTGGACCGCGACTGTCAACGGCGGCGGTGAACGGCAGCAGTGGACCGCGCGACAGTCAACGGCGGTGGCGGACCGCAGCGGTCAACGGTGGTGGATTCATTTTCGTTTTCGTCTGACCTTCTTCTCCGGTCCTTCTTCTTCTCCAGCCATTCTTCTTCTCCGGCTCTTCTTCTCCGGTCTTCCTCGTCTTCTCCGGCTCCTTCTCATTTTCTTCTCCCGCCCGTTCTCTTTCCCTCTCCGGAATCCGTACTCGTTCCTTTCCCCGGGCCCGCGCTCTCCATTTCTTCTCCGGCCCCATTCTCTTCTCCGGCCTCCTTTTCATCTCCGGCCCCCTTCTCTTCTCCAGTTTCCTTCTCTTCCCCGGCCTCGGCCCCGTTCTCTTCTCCGGCCTCGGCCCCGTTCTCTTCTCCGGCCTCGGCCCCGTTCTCTTCTCCTACTCTCCCGTTCTTCCCCGACTCCGTTCTCTTCTCCGGCTCGCCAATTTTTCTCCAGCTCCGTTCGTGTCTCCGGCTCTCCGTCCGTAGGCTTGCCCGCTCCCCATGGTAAGAGGCAAACTAGGTCTCCTTGACCGGTTCGCCTTACATTGACCCGGACCGGGTCTCCCTTCCCAGTTCTCTTCCCATTCCCTTCCCGGTTCTCTTTTCAAACCCTTTCCCGGTTCTCCTTTCCATATATTACCTCCGGTTCTCCTTTCATTCCTAGTCTTCTTCTACTTTCCTCTCATTTTTTGTTCTCCTTTCCCTTTTCCAGCTTTCTTCTCCTTCTATTTTTTCGGTTCTCCTTTGCCTAACTACCATCTACCCACATTTAATGTCATTTACTCCATTAAATTTGAAAAAGTGTAAATATTTTCTATAAATTATGCTGTAAATTTCCATTGGGTAGAAATCTCAGATTTTTTACTCTAAATTTTGGTGTTGGAAGTTCCATGTCTTTTGAGGTAAAATTTTAATTAAAGTGTTGATTATTGTAATAATTAATAGTTAAATTTATGATATATTAGTTTTTTAAGGAGAGACTTATATTCATCTTAGTATAGTTATTATTAACTGTAATTTATTAATTATTACAATTTATTAATTTATTCATCTTAGTATAGTTATTAGTATAGAGACTTGTATTCTATCTAATACTATAATTTATTATAATTAAATTTTATTCATCTTAGTTACATGAATATTGTTTTGAGTTTGTATTTTAGTTAAATTTATTTAGTTTTTATGATTTTTGATAGTTAAATTTTATTAAATTTAATTACGTGAATGTTTTTAATATGATTTGTTAGAGTTAAATTGAATAAGTTTTTATTTATTTATTATAGTTATTATTTTTTCATCTTGGTTAAATGTGAATTTTTTTAATATTATTTATTTTTGTTAAAGTTTATTCATTTTATTAATCTTACGTGTACTACTAATTTTTTAACGTGTACTACTAATTACATGTACTACTAATTTTTACGTGTACTACTTATTTACATGAACTACTAATTTTTTTAAAAATTTTTTGCTGCTACTAATTTATCTTAGTTAGATGATTTATCTTAGTTATAATTTGGTTCTACTAATATGTTAGTTTGTTCGGAACATAAAATACATTTGTTAATTTGATAGATGATTTATCTTAGTTAGATGATTTGTCTTAGTTATAATTTGGTTCTACTAAGACGTTAGTTCATTTGGAACATAAAATGCGTTAGTTCGTTTGATAGATGATTTATCTTAGTTAGGTGATTTTTCTTAGTTTAAAATGATTGTACTAATACGTTAGTTCATTTGGTACTACTAATACGTTATAATATGGGACTATTAATGATGATATACGTTATAATTTGGGACTACTAATGATGATATAACGAGATTTGTATTTTTTAATGTGGTTATAGATTTCATACTAGTAGTGAGAATCATTATACTTTAAATATGTGTAGGTATCTTTTATGCACTTTATAAAAAACATTACGCCTTGTATATTTTATTTGTTATTAGAATGATTTATGACATCATTGTGTTTGGTATAATATTTGAGTGAAACTAATTACTTGATATTTATTGTTGTTTAAGGATGGCAATGAGTCATATGGAGCGATTGCAGGGGGGAATGGTTACTCAGCATTCTCAACCACAAATGTGTTTCCAAGTCACATCGAAGCTTATTCCTACATGCAACAGACTGCTCATCATGTAGGATTCGAACTTGTCATGGAGTCGTACAAAAAAATAAGAATGGTCCTCTTAGGATATATTGTATTTGCAATCGGGGCCGAAAAGATAAGGTTGTCGATATGAGCGATTCAGATGTTGTCCGACGAAGTAACACATCGACTAGAAGTTGTGATTGCCCTTTTATGATTGTCATGAAATAGAGTAGCACAGGGGAGGGTTGGAATGTAGTACCGTGCAAGGATTCACGACGAGGGATGCACAACCACCAATTTTCAGTGTACGCTGAGGGACATAGACAGAATATCATTCTCCATGCAGAGGCGAAACAAATGATAAGAGATTTGACGAATGCTGAAACAGCCCCCAGGCATATCAATGCGAGTCTCAGTCATTCATTTCCATACCTGCATCAGACCATTAGGCAGGGGTACAATGAGCGATCGGCCTATGGAAGAGAAAGACGAGGCGGGCGCAACACAGCTGAGAATTGTTTGCATCTTGCCACCTCCAATGGGTATGTCACTAGTCACCGCTCAGCACTTGATGGTACTTTGACTCATTTATTCATGGCTTATCCCGAAGCTGTTGTGGCATTTCAGACTTATCCATGAATTGTGGCCATCGATTCAACGTACAAGACTAATTGATACGGCATGCCATTTATTGAGATGGTTGGTATGTCTCCGTGCAACACAAATTTCCTGATCGCTTACGCAATTGTCATCAAAGAAACGACAGATACTTATGAGTGGGTTCTGAACGCACTTAGGAGCTTGCTTATCGATGGACCGTTCCCTGAGGTTGTGGTCACCGATCGTGAGATGGGATTGATTAGGCCAATTCGGGTAGTGTTTCCAGACTCGAAGCATTTGCTTTGAACTTGTAAGGATACATGTGAAGGAAAACTACCCCATGCCCCCTGTGGTTAATTTGTGGACCACATGGAGGAAGTCTGATGTTGTTGGTTGGGAGTTACCCTATCGTAGAAGGATGGTGGCTTGGACCAAAGCATACACGCCTCATAATTAATAGTTGTGTAGGTCTATTATTCTTGCAAACTTTGTACGGTACTTTTTAATATATTCCCATACTGTAGTATTGAATTGCATCATACGAGGGCTATGGTATTTGACCCAACGAAAGTGTTCGGCATACAAAAATGAACATAGAATAGCAAAGAGTTCCGGTTACAAAAATGAACAAATTAAAAGCAAACAATGCGTTCATACAGAAATGAACCAATCACCTAGGGAATGGGTTCATAATCGTGGCGTCTGAGATACTCCTCGCGACGACAGATCCAGGTAGCCAACAATTCCTTCATACGCGGGTCGACAATTTCATGAATGGTTGTAGAGTCAACGGATCCAAGTCGCTCATCATATCATTCAACAACTGATATATAGGAAACACATATTATCATAACAAATCAATTAGATTTAATATAATTAATTAAAGAAAACAGTTACAGAAAACTTACCAGTAAATCAGGATTTGTTGTATCTAGTCTGCAACTAGTACCATCATGTACAGGATTTGTGATCAATGGGTGAGAATGATTTGTGAACCAATCCTCGTAATCCAAGGTAGAGTCAGATTGACTAGTGACAATAAGATACTCGGCTAGCTGACCCCTGTGCCATGCGTGTACCATGTCCCATAAAGTTAATTGCATCATCCCTGAGTAAATCACTGAATAGCTAGAAGGATCAGCAGCCTGGTGCAGGGTTCTGGCACAATCCTAATGCTATACGGTATACCATGTACGACACCGAACTGGCGCACAACACTGTCTGGCATGTACGCCTCAATTGCTTCAAAGTATCGAATCACACTGCGGTAATGAGTCCTCCCCTTCGCATCCCTGACCACGTCAGGTTGATATGGCAACCAATCCACCTGTAGTTGTTTCCAAAAATTGTAACATTCATAAGGCATCCAATATACCTATAATTCTAACAATTAATTTAAAACATGGTAGTCATACCTGGTGAGCCTGTAAAGCATCCAATTGATGCCTGATGGTCACCAGTCTCTGAGTATCCTTCCCCATTTTCTCCCCTGAGTGCCACCGGTTAGCGTGTCCCAGAAGAGCTGGCAATGTACTCAGTCTCGGCCAAAACATTGGAAAGTACTCGTAGATCAATGCTTGCAGCAGCATGCAACAGCCACATAGGCCGTGGGCCTTAGCCCTGGAGGTAATTCCCAACTGTAAATACAAATTGGCCAAGGCCACCGAGCCCTAGGACAAATGCGAATCAACTACAGCGAGCATGTTGGCTCTTACCTTAGTCTCAATCTTATCAACAAAGAGAGTTGATGAAAACAGGGTTAACATGTAGCACATAAATTAGAAGTTATCGCTCTGACACGTCGCTACACACCTCGCCATCAATGCTTGGCCATCAATATTACCCCTGTTCCAGTCTTCCCTAAAGAAGGACTCCACGTCTTTCCCAAACAGTTCAGCACTTGCTTCCTGAATGGCCTCCACCGAAATGGTACTAGCAACAAAGCCACCAACAATAGGAATTCCAAGAATCATCTCAACATCGTGCAATAGGATGGTCATCTCCCCGAAAGGCATGTGAAATGAGTTCATGTCCGGCTGCCACCTCTAAAAAAAAACATATATCGATGCCAAGTCAAGGTACTTGAACATAATCGCGGGAAGGTGCGACAACCCGGTCGAACTTATCCTGGCCTGAATAACATCGTTGCGGAATGGGGAGTGTAGTGATTAGCTTCTTGCAAAGAATTGCACGAGTGTCGCATTTCAGCACACCTCACTCTATACCATTCCAAACATCAACTGCATCATGGCCTCCAAAGCTGGGTATAACAAGGTCATCTTACGGGCAACCACCCATCGGTCCACGCACAAGCCATGTTTCATCGTCTACATGTTTTTTCTTGTTCCTAACACCCCTTCCAGTGCCAGCCTCACCAAGATTGCACAATCCACTTGAAGATTGGGCAAATCGACCAACTCTATTCCTCTAAGTATGTTTACCTCCTCCACCAACATGTGCTGCAATTCTAACCTCCACCTGCAAAGTCGTCGCAAGTTGGCCACTAGGGGGAACAGTGCATGTACCCTGCTTGCCCTTGGCGTCGAGTGATGGCTCTACACCACAACCATCTAGTGGGCTACATACGAGTGCTTGATCCCCAACCTGTAATTCGAACATTGATTGCCAGCCTACTTCCTCACGGATTAAATGCACTCTACCAGCAGTGAGAATGTTGAGTTCCGGATCATCCTAGGTTGGCATGGGATCAAAAACATCATTGGGCCTTGGAGAAGGCTGCTCAACTAGTACATCGTGCTCTTGCACAGGTTCCTGCAACTGTTCATGCAACTGTTCTTGCACAATGACGCGACCTCTCGCCTGTCTGGCCGACACACTAATCCCTCTTTATCGTATACAACGACCTTCATCAATGGGTCTGCCGTCAGTGCTCATCTATAATACAAGATATATAATTATAATCTTAACAATTGCTTAATTGTATGAGAAAATAAAATAACATAAATAGAAATACATTGTTAACTGATATGAAAAAACACTACATAATTTCAAACCACTTATGAAAAAAAATTAGTTGCACATAAAATACATTATCAACTTCTCATGTAATTTTTTACTAATAAAGTACATATTTACTAATGCATAGAAAAATGAAAATATAATGTAAAAAAACACATTCTAAACGAAACTTTTAATTCTTTTCAAATCCTATACAAAGAACTATTCATTTATATTATTTAAAAACTATAAAATAATTTACTTAATCATTATATAAATTTATTTTTATAATTTATTAAAATAATTATTTAATCATATCATCATAATTTACTTCACAATTATTTTTTAAAAATTCATAAATTTGATTTTCATAATATTAATTTAAATAATACTATATTCTAAATTCAAATATTTAAAATATTTTTCATTTTGAAATTTAAACTAAACAATTTTTAAAATTTACAATTTTTTCATTTTAATTCCAAAGTTTTTTCAATTTATAATATTTAATTTTTGAAAGTTTAATTTACAATTTTATTTACATTTTTAGATTAAAATATTAACTTTTTTATTAAAAACTTTAAATATTAAAATTAACCCTAAACCCCTCATCTTCTTCATCCCTTCTTCTTCAGCCTACAGCCTTATTCTTCATCCTACTGCCACCGTCCGCCATCCTTCTTCTTCTCCACCGCCGTCCTTCTCCGCCGTCGGCGTGCCTCCTCTCCACCACGGTCTCCCTCCTCTTTCGCCCGACGCCACCACCTCTCTCGCCCAACGCCCAAAGCTACCACCATCTCCCTCCTCCTCCAGCCCGACACCACCACCGCGCCACCACCAACTCCCTGCTATCCCTTCCGATGCCACCACCAACTCCCTCCTATCTTGCCTGATGCCACCACTATCTCCCTCCTCTTCCTCCTCCAGCCCAACGCCACCTCCTCCTCTTCCTCCTCCAGCCCGACACCTCCATTCCGACGCACCACCATCTCCCTCCGCTCCATTCCGACGCTACCAATTCTAACAATTATAACAAATTCTAACAATCCCCAATTCTAACAATTCTAACAAATTCTAAGAGATTGGCAGAAAAATCAAACCCATTCCAAGATTTACATCCGGCCAGATTCAGAAAATGATACAAAATGCATAATTCTAAAAAAAATTGGAAAACTTACATTTCCGGCGAGATTTAGGCAATGTCCGGTGGCCGGCGGTGGTCAGCAGTGATGGTTGGCGGCGGTTGGCGGTCAGTCTTCGGCGGTAGGTGGTGGTCGCAGGTGGCGGCGGTTCAAAATGAGGAGAGGCTAACTTTAGCTCTCATATGTATTCATAGGATCCTAACTTTGGCCGATGGCTACTTGTATTCTTCTGTTTTCTGTTTTACTTTTTAAAGGCTTAGGGAAGCCAAATAAAATTTCCCTCCATCTTCTGATGGTTTCATTTAAAAAAAAATGAGGAGAGGCAAAAATTTTCAAGTTTTACCAATACATTTTAACCCACACTTTTATATACAAATTGTCATTCAATAAAAAAAATTTAAAATATAAATACATGTATTTATATGAATTAGGGCATAGCTAGTAAAATACAGGGTATGATATAGCAATGCCCTACTATAAATACCTCTATTCCCTTCGACACTGTTCAAAATATAGCACTTAAAAATGTACATTCACCCAGCGAGCATATTATGGTTGAATCTTGCATTTCTCATGGTAAGATCCTTATGATGTTCTAAAAGATAGTTCAAGAAGTTTTGGATAATGTCACATTGTTTTTGAAATAAAATTGTTGTCCCTTGTATGTGTTGTTTAGTCGTCAGATGAAAAACCTAGATATTACGAACTCGGACTAATATTCATCTATGCAGTTCAATTTCTGATGGACAATGATGAGTTCCAGTTTTTTTTATCGATCGCGTAGAGATACCCCCGGTATTGTATAGGTGACTAGTGGATCTAGGTGGATAACAAATTCCCAAGGGGTGTTCACTATGTTCTCATCTAAGGGGTGAAAATCTGGGAGCATGAATTACAACTGGTTGATCTACATTCGTTAGACTGCAAATTCAAACATGGTGATCTTGTGTACTTTAATTACACGGGACAAAATCTATTCAAACAAAATATTAGGAATGAAAGGAAATTTTCCAACTTGATCTTCTATTACCATTTACAAAATAATATATAGATGTTTACATGTGCAAACATAGACAAGATCTTCTAAACATAGACAAGATCTTCTAAATCTTCTATTGTCACACCCCCCCTCAAGCGAAGCGTCGGGTTGACTGAGACGCAAAGCTTGGACCTGGAGAAGTCAAACAATGCACGATTAAGCCCTTTGGTGAAAATGTCCGTAACTTACAGCGAAGTGGATACATGACCAACACGAAGTTTTCCAGCAGTCACCAATTCCCGTACAAAATGATAGTCAATATCAATATGCTTGGCCCGTTTGTGAGCAACAGGATTCTCAGCAAGAAAGAGAGCACTGTTATTGTCACATAGAAGCATAGGCGAGCCCTGCAGCGGAAAATGAAGATCGCGAAGAATATGCAACAACCAAACCACCTCCGAGGCTGTGTTAGCAAGAGCTCGATATTCGGATTCTGAGCTCGAGCGAGAGACTGTAGGTTGTTTCTTGGCACTCCACGAGACCAAGTTGCCACCAAGAAAGACCGCATAGCCATAGGTGGACCGACGTGTCTCCAAGCAACGCGCCCAATCAGCATCCGAATAGGCGATAACCTCCGAAATGCCACCAACTCCAAAGGTTAGACCACAGTGTAACGTGCCCCGAACATATCGTAGAATCCTAGTAACAGCAGAAAAATGATCATAACGTGGATCCTGAAGAAACTGACTCACTGAATTGACCGCAAAGGACAAGTCAGGTCGAGTAATGGTAAGGTACTGAAGGGCGCCAACAAGGGAACGATACAACTTAGGGTTGTGAAATGGTCCACTCGTACTGCTATGAAGCTGGGACAGCGGCAAGAACGGAGTAGAGACCGGAGAAGAATCTAACATCCTAGCTCGCTGAAGAATATCCCTAGCATACTTGGCTTGGCCCAAGAATAGCCCTGTAGAGGTAGGGGTAACCTCTAAACCAAGAAAATAGCTGAGAGAACCCAAGTCCTTGACAGAAAATTCACGGTCAGCACGGGCAATGAACTGCCGAATAGCAACACTGTTGTTCCCAATGAGAATGATATCATCAACATAGACCAGAAGATAAATAACAATAGTGCCCTGAGAGAATACAAACAGTGAAGGGTCGGAAAGACTGCCAACAAAACCCAACCATCTGACGAATAAACTGAACCGGTCAAACCACGCCCTGGGTGCCTGTTTGAGTCTATAAATGGCCTTCCTTAAGTTACAAACATGATGAGGGCGAGCAGGATTCTGATAACCATCCGGCTGAGCCATGAAAACAGGAGTATCAAGAACACCATTAAGAAAGGCATTCTTGACGTCCAACTGATGTAAAGGCCACTTCCTTATGGTGGCAATGGCAAGGACAGTATGAACAGTGGTAGCCTTAACCACCAGACTGAAAGTATGATAAAAGTCAAACCCTGGTATCTGAGAATATCCTTGGCCCACCAGACGGGCCTTATAACGATCAATAGAGCCATCCCGACGGTACTTCAGCCGATAAATCCACTTAGAGCCAACAATATTAACATTTGGAGGATAGGGCACCAACTCCCACGTCTGCTGACAGCGAAGAGCAGCCATTTCCTCATCCATAGCAGCAACCCATCTTAAAACTTTCGTCGTGGCTCGAAAATTACGTGGCTCCTTCTGCTCCAAAGTTCTGCAACCAATCCTGTTGCCACAAAATCAGGGCCAAGATTATGGGCAACATGTGTCCCATCCTGTAAACGAGTGGTCATGAGATGAGGATGAGACACCTGAGGAGTCGGAGAAACACTTCCAGAGGAACTGTTCGAAGATGAGGAACTGGCCGATGCTGAACTGGAACTGGGCTGGAGAGGACATTCGAATCACTAGAGGGATCAGTCAGTGTGGTCAAAGAAGCAGGAGATCGTGGTGGTGTAACAACCACATCCTCAGCAGGGGCAATCGTCGGTGCTGTAGTCTCAGATGTGGACGAGGAAACTGGACACACCGAACAAGGCAAAGTCAGTGAAGCTGAAGCAGGATCAGGGATGGTGATAGACAAGGCTGAATCAGTGCGGTCCAAAAAAGATGAAACATCCAGGGATGAAAACTGAACCTCCAAAGATGCAGAGGAAAAGGGAAAGTGAGACTCATCAAATCAACCATGTTGAGTCATGTAAGTACATCCGGAGGTCGTATCTAAGCATTTGAACCCCTTATAATGTGCACTGTAGCCAATCAAAACACATGGAAGACTGTGAGGGGCAAGTTTGTGAGCTGCAGTCGGTCGAACATATGGAAATACACGACACCCAAAAGGATGAAAGTTGGAGTATTCCGGGGGCCGACCAAATAGAACCTCAAAAGGAGAGATGTTATCAAGAATAGGAGTGGGTAGGCGGTTAATGGTGAAAACTGCAGCACTAAAGGCATCATCCCAGTATGAGATAGGTATGTGAGAGTGGAGAAGCATGGACAGCCCCATTTCCATTATGTGTCGATGTTTTCGTTCAGCCCTACCATTCTGCTCTGGAGTGTATAGATATGACACCCGATGATGAATGCCACGAGCCCCAAAGTGTGACTGCAACCTGTTATTGATAAACTCGGTGCCACCATCACTTTGAAAAACTTTGATGCGGGATAAAAACTGATTCTCTACGAATGCTTCGAATTGGAAATAGATGTCAACAAAATCTGATTTGCGACGAAGAGGATAAAACCAGGTAAATCGCGAGTAATCATCCACAAACACAACATAATAAGCAAAACCACTTCCAGATAAGGCTGGAGAAGGCCCCCATAAATCACAATGTATTAAATCAAGAACATGAGCAGCGTGCTTAGGATTTTCAACAAAGGACAATTTCTGACCCTTCGCCATAGCACAAGACTCACAAATACCAGGTTTAGGAAGCACAGAAGTAAGAGATAAATAACCATTCTTGTTCAACAAAGAAAAAGTGCTAGAGGACACATGTCCTAATCGAGCATGCCAAATCTCAAAAGATGCTTTATTATTATTCTGCCTAACAAATGAAAGAAGTGCTTCTTCACCACGGTCCAGCATATAGAAGCCATCCTCAACGTGTCCCCGCCCCAGAATTTCCTTGGTGACCTTGTGCTGAATGACAAAAGACTGATCATCAAAGGCAATAATAGCACACAGATCACGAGTAAGCTTGCTAATTGATAAGAGATTCTTAGTAATTGCAGGCACAAGCAGCACATCAGATAAATGCAAGGTAGAACTAATACGAGCATTACCAATACCAGCAATAGCAATAGAAGCACCATTACCAACAGAGACATGAGTGTTACCATTGTACGGAGTGACACTCGATAGGTTGGAAGCAGAAGAGCTCATATGATTGGTCGCTCCTGAATCCATATACCAGTCAGGGATCGATGAAGCAATACTCGAGGTAGAAGCAATTGATGGCTGAGTGGGATATGCTAAAGGAGCAGAATACTGAGGTGCTGCAAAACCCGGTGGTGTGGGAGGCGCCTGAAGCATCGGAGGAGCATACTGCGGATATTGCTGAATAAGATGAGCCTGAACTGCCTGAGGAGCATGACCAACATAAGGCGAGTACTGCTGCTGAGTATAAGGCTGAGGAGCTGGAGCCATAGGGCGAGGATTGGCCGAAGGACACTGACTAGCAATGTGACCGAAGCCCTCACAGGTATAACACTGAATTGGAGACCCGTATGCAGCAGATCTGGACCAGGACCCATGGCCAGAACCCTTCCAGGATCCTCTGCCACCACGTCTGCCGCCGGAGCGGTCGTTTCCAGCTGCGCGTGGGGCCCACGTGCCACTTCCACGTGCGGGTTCTGCCGGCGCATGAGGCCACGCGCCGCCCACGGCTAGCTGCTGGTCAGAACCAGCTTCTCCCTGCTGCTGTACAGAAGCCACAAAAGCAATCAGACCAGAATTTACATGCCGCTGGACACTATTCAACTGTGTTTTCTCCACATTAACAATAAAAGATTCATATCCCTTAGCCTCATCAACCACAGTCATATAATCAGGAAGAGGCTTACGAGCAGCAATAGGTGCACTAAAATGCTTAAAGTCAGCCCCCAAAGCATTAAGAAACCAAATCAATTTCTCACGATTACTAGCTGGTTCTCCCATGATAGATAATTGATCAAAAATTTTCATGAATGAAAGGTGAAGCTCATGAACAATACCGTTTTTGCGGATGATGCCGGCCTGTTGGCGGAGACTGAAGGCTGCAATGGCAGTACTGTGTTGATATGCCGTGGCGAAGGCATCCCACATCTCCTTCGCGGTGGTACATTGCGAGATTTCGTTCTTGGCATCGGAAGAGAGAGAAGAATAAAGCACACTGCAGACTCGTTGATCATCAGCAACCCAATCATCATAGGCAGCCTTGGCCTTATCAAAGACCTCTCTAGCTTTGAGAACCACAGCATCATCAGGCGGAGAAGAGGAGGAGGAAACCAGTGTCTGCACCACTGGGAAATTCGGGCATGAACTAGAACCATCAAGATGACCATACAATCCCTGCGGTCTAAACACATATTGAACCTGCTGCTTCCATTGCAGATATGTGTTGGCATCCAACTTCGTATTGAGTAAATGGATCATGGCGTTGAGGGACAACCTGTCTGAATTCTTGTTGTCAGCCATGATCGATCAACGAAAAAAAAAATGTCGATTGAAGGAGAAGAGAAGGCAGCGGCCGAATAAAGAAGAAAGAGGGGAGGTCGAAAAAAAAATTAACACTCTAGGGAGAGAGGATCAGCAAAGCTCTGATACCATGAAAGGAAATTTTCCAACTTGATCTTCTATTACCATTTACAAAATAATATATAGATGTTTACATGTGCAACATACAATGAATCTGGACTAGTTCTAAATATAGACAAGATAAATTTTGATTAATTAGAAATTAATCAAGATCTTCTAAATCTTCTATTGTCACAAGGAAGAATAAATATAATGGGTACCTATACAAACAATTTCCTAATCCAAAAAAATAAAATTTGAAGTATTTCGTTTGCAACAATTGTTTATTATTTAAGTATGGGATGCCTTGTAATCTACTGAATGTCCTCGTGTTTGTATGCAATAAAAACATATTCATCTCCCTAAATTGGAAGGGTGCGTGCAAATTAGAATAAAGAATTTCCGTTGTCGGTGTACCGTCTTATTTAATTTTTGTATGTAGATTCCAATATCGAAACATTATACGTAAATAATTTAATTGAATTTTGTTTTTACCTACGCCACAGTTTATATTCCAAATGTACCCGTTTTAAGGACCCAGTTCACATCTTTGCGTTGGTCGACTTTCGTAAGTTGTTCCGATTTCGAAAAAGTTATCAAAAGGTTAGTCCAATCTCTATAAGTTGGGGTTATTGTACATTACACAAGGCTTGTTAACCCATAAAGTAATCCGGACACCAAAATCAGAAATGTTAAATAAACTAAAATACTAATGGGGGTTGTGGCGCCTTGATAAAACTTTGAAATAAAGCATCGATAACGACAAGCAAAATGCAACAAATAGTTATCTGAATCCAATGAAAATTATGTCTCTAAGGGGGAGGGGGGTAAGAAGCACCAATAGAAAGGTCTCATTTGAATCACTATCATCTGCATTGGAGTCCAGACGACTCCGCTCTCTTCACCTACAATGTCAAATGCGTATAAGTGAAATCAAGTTTTCAATTGCAAATTCCACATCCCTAGTTACTCAGGACAATACTTACGAATGATTGATGATGAAGAAGTTCCGGTCACACCATCCCGAGACCTTTTGGGATGCCTCCTAACGTGCACTCCAACATCGTTCGAAATTGGAGCACTAAGTTAAAGATAAGATTTATGTTGATGCCCTATTACTAACTAATGCTAAACAATAGAAAATGTGTGTTTCAAGTGTGGGAGAGGTATATATATCTCATTGTATTGTATTGTAGTGTGGATGCTTTACTTTGATTAGTTTTGTTTGGAAAAAAAAAGTCTGCTAAGTTGCAAACCAGAGAGAGTAAATTCGGCAACATTGGGGGTCCAGTTAGGTCAAAATCCGAAAGGGGAACCTATGCAAAAATGAGAGGCTAAATGTGTGGTGAGATGTGAACCTAAAGAAAAATTGTGTGTGACTAGGATGAAAATCTAAAAAGGGCTCCTATGCAAATGAGGGAAATGAGAGAAAAAAAGTTGTGATCGTTTGCTGGATTTGGATCTATAAGTTTGAAAATCATATAAGGACAATGCAGGTAGTCTAGCTTCACATTTTTATCCTTTAGAGGATTGAAATTTAGCTTAGGAACGAAGTAGTTCGATTAATTGTATGATGGGATATTCTACTTTGTTTGATATCATAGTATTTTAAGATTTTGGTATCTTGTTAATGGTAGAACTCCTCTTAGGTTGATCTATGGGGGATGAGTAATCCTTTGTGTTTTAACTATGGGTAGCTCTCAAATGGAGAATTCAAATGTGTTTTGGGGTTTAGGATTAGAAAACCACCATATATGTTGATCGTTTACTCAATGATGGTAATGCGTTGGCGGAGTGTTGTGCGATCCAGCAATAAAATATGTCAACGTGATTGGGCTCAAAGATGAAGTAATTGTTATCTGGAGTTCAAGCGGAATTAAGCACTATTTACGAAACCAATAAAACACATACTTGACAATGATTCATGTAATCATTCGAACCGACTGCAAAATGACAATGAAACTGATATGTCCATTTTATTTGCCTAGTTTAGTACTGTTTTGAGTCACTTTTGTGCTCTTTTTATTATCAAGAACTTGTGTTTTCCTTGAAATTCTCTTAAGAGAGGTAAGAGCAACTTTACGCTTTTTTACCTCTGCTAAGCGGATTTTGCATGACAAGGAAAGAACATGGAGGCTTGAAGACCGAAGGCCATCGAAGATCACATTTTCGAAGACTTTTTGAAGACTTTCTTCGAAGACATGAAGACCGGAGGCCATCGAAGACCATTTTTTGAAGACCTTGAAGACTTGAAATATGAGAGGGATCATTGTGAAGATAAGTGTTTACCACAGAAAGAAGAAAAGAAAACAGGGTTAAATTCTGGCACTCGTCGCGAGTCACGATTTGCTCGTTGAGAGCCCGTTGCGAGTCACGGCCAACTCATCACGAGTCACGACCAATGGGTGGCCAGAATCTAACCTTATCCTTTTTGTACTATAAATAGCACTCTCTTTCCTCTCATTCATATCTTCTTCTTCTGCATTTTTGGTACTGTTCTAAATGCTATTTTCTTCCATTTTCATCTTTGAATTCTCTTGTTTTATGTTTGGTTGTTTAGCATTAATTAATATGAAATTTTGTAGCTAAATCTAGTTCTTGATAGTAAATGATTGGAGCTTCCAAGCTTATGTAGTAAGATTCTATATTTGCTCATTTATGAACATTTATTGTAGAGCATTTATTATGCCATTAATGTTGTGCTTTGCTTCATTTATACCATGGGTTGTTTGAGTATATGAAATATTTGTAAGATTGAAATGTTAGAGTGTTAGGAAAGTTGCAAATTTATTAAATCATTTGATATGGAAATCCAAAAGCATGGATTTAGAATTTCTTGTGTATAATGTGTTGTAATTCTTGCTAGATGAGTATGTTAATGTGGTTTGTTTTCATATTTGTCACATCGATGCAAAGAAAGGTAGAACCTTGAATGTTGTTTGTTCTAAGTTTAACCTGATAAATGTATTTTTTGGTTAAATGACTATGTCTTTGGTCCTTTGGGTGAGATGTCATTGATGAAATACCCCTATGATGTTGTTTGTCTAAGGTAATCATTAATGAGGTTTGCAAATGGTCATTGTTTGTCTTTGCAAACTACTCTTAAGGAGGAATGGATATTGATCTTTGAATGATAAGTGATAACATTCCCTATAGACAATAAATGTAAATGAATGAGTGAATGAATCAATGAGCTATATGAAGTTTGGAGGTGGAAGTCGATTGCCTCCAAGGCTCCATTAATTATCATTTACGCCGTACCATTAGTTGTATTTCATGATTAGCATAGTTCTCTTGCTTTTCTAGTTGTTGTATTTCAATTTGATAACTTAGGATGAAAAACCAACCAACCCCCCCCCCCCCCCCTTGTTTACATGCTTTTATATGTATCCATGTATGTATATGCTTAGTATGTTTTCTCCTTTATATGTTTAAACACTTGAAAAGATCCCTCTTCTTGTGGACGACCCCAACTTACCATTATCTAATTAATTGTAGATAGGAAGCATTAGGGCTTAAAAGTATTAACTTTGAGAAGTACGACGACGACCTCCCAAATTTTGGCATCGCTGCCGGGGAAGAGACATTTATTTTTAAGTGTTTGGCCATATTATATGCTAATTGTAAGTATTTGTTAGGTTGTTTTTATTTTGATTTCTTAGTTGATTTGCCATTTTAACTTGGCTTGGAGACGTATTGTTCGAGTTCTTGGTGTATGGTTCGTACGCGATCCTCTTCACAAGAACCCCTACACTACGACCTTGAGTTAGAGTTGAATTTGAGACGAGCTAGGAGACTTTCTTTGGAAAGTGTGAATAATACCCCTCATAGTGACCATTTTGTGGATACATCTTCCCCTGTGGAACATCAACTTGAGCACAAAGATGAGCATCCGGGAGGGGGACCTCAACATCCTCCTCTCCACCAAAGGGAGATTCCTTTGGGGCAAGCTTTGTTAAGAGACATCTTGGCCCCTAACCTCGATCAACAACCAATGTGTATTATCCCGTGGTTAGACTGAACGGGCACTTTGAGCTAAAGACCGGGTTTAACAACATGCTACCCATCTTCCTTGGTAGGCAAGGGGAGAATGCCAAAAAACACCGCCCCGAATTTCACTTCTTGTGTGGTGGTACAGTTCCCCATGGAGTGGATGAACATTTCTATAAGTTGAAGGGATTCCCGTTCACACTAAGGGATGGTGCAAGAGATTGGCTCCACTACCTACCGCCCAAGAGCATCAAGAGTTGGCTCGATATGAAAACAAAGTTTCTAGCCAAATACTTCTCAGCCTCTAGATTCGCCGCCTTGAAGAAGGATATAAGCAACATCCTCCAGTAGCATGAAGAATCTCTCTTCGACTATTAGGAGAGGTTCAAGAAGCTTCTTGCAAGTTGCCTTACCATGGTTATTAGAAGGGGGATTTGATTTATTACTTCTACAATGGCCTTTTTGATGAAGATCAAAGGATTGGTAAGAAGTTCTTGTGGTGGCACCCTTAGGAACAAAACACCCTCTAAGGCTATGCAATTGTATGAGGAGTTAGCGAAAGAATCAAGAAACTTTAGCTCAAGGGCTGATTTGAGAAGGATAAATCCAATGCCCGCAAGTGACTCTTCAAATAGTTGGAAACTCAAGGATCAAGTCTCGGCCTTTGTATCCATGGTGAATTCTTTGATGACAAAGCCCAGAAATGCGCCACATGTTAAATCATGTGAAATTTGTTACTTGGCGCATCCTATGAACACTTGCCCTACTTTGCAAGAGGACTATGATGAGGAGGTGAGTGCCATAGGATATCAAGGAAATCAAGGCTACCAAGGAAACCAAGGATATCAAGGTGGGCAAGGCTACCAAGGTCACCAAGGCTACCAAGGTTATCAAGGGTACCAAAACCGGCCGTACAATTCGAGAAATCGTGATAACCTGAACCTCAGTATTGAAACCCTCAAGGAAGCCAAAACCCTCAACTATATCGGCCTCATCAACAACAATATAGGCCACCTCAACAAAAATTTCAAAGGCTCCAAGACAAACCCCGAGACCAAGGGGAGAGCTCGGGGCTAACAAAGGATGAGGTGATGTAAACCATTCACCGGTTGGGTATGTGTGTGGAGAAAATTTAAAAATTCCAAGATGAAGCCAAGGCAAGTATTAAGAACATACAAACTCAAGTGAGTCAAATAGCTCAAGTGGTAAATTGGATGGAAGCCCGGGAAAAGGGTAAGCTACCCTCCCAACCGGAGATCAACCCTCGACAAAATGCAAGTGCTATCACTTTGAGAAGTGGTAAAGAGGTTAGCTCTCCCATGTTTGGTGAAGTTGTTGAGAACGAACCTAAGAAGCTTGAAATGTTTGAGAAAGAAGTGAAAGAAGAGAACAAGGAGGAGGCCAAGAAGCAAGCAAGGAAGGGAAAGGAGAAGGAAGAGGAGATCACCGTTGAGAAATCAACAGCCATTTCCGAACCTTCTTCCCCCCCTCATAAGAAGGCAAGACTACTGGAGATTCCTCCACATGTGCTGGAGCCACCGTTCCCGGAAGCTCTAAAAGACAAACGGAGGAAGGAATCCAACAAGGACATCTACGAAGTCTTTCGTAGGTGTGAGGTAAATCTCCCTATTTTCAATGCGATTGAAAAAATTCCTAGCTATGCAATTTTTTTTGAAGTAATTATGTTTAGTAAATAGGAAATAAAGAACGAAGAACAAGCTTAAAATGGGAGAAGTGAACATGTCTCCGCTTTGTACCAAAGGGAGTTACCCCCCTAAATGCAGTGATCCCGGCATGTTCACTATCCCTTCCATGATAGAAAATACACATTTTGAAAAAGCAATGCTTGGCTTAGGTGCATCAATAAATGTGATTCCTTATTCTTTGTATGAAAGCCTCAATTTTGGTACTTTGCACAAAACCGGGGTGGTGATCCAACTAGCCAATTGTTCTAGTGCGTACCCCAAGGGTATCGTCGAGGATGTGTTGGTTAGGGTGGATTCCTTAATATTCCCCGCAGAATTTTATATCCTAGACATGAAGCATGATAAACATGTAGCACCAATCTTGCTGGGGTGGCTATTTTTGAAGACCTCTTGGACCATTATTGATGTGCATAACGGTACCCTCACAATGGAATTTGATGGGATTAAAGTAGAGTTTAGCATAAATAACTCTATGAAATATCCTCTTGAAGAGTATGTTGACAATGTTGTGCAAGATGTTTTTGAATTGAGTGGTGATGATTCCTTGTTAGTTTCTTTGGAAAATGATGTTGAAAATGCATGTCTTGTGTATTCCATGAGTACTAACTTGAATGAAAGCATTGGGGAGTTAAGCATTCTCGAGGAAGTGGTGCAAAGTCCCAACCCTCTAGTCTTAGAGGAACCCGAAGAATTGGAATTTCTCCCATCTCTTATGAAAGCTCCGGTGATTGAACTTAAACTGTTGCCAAGTGACCTCAAACATGCATTTCTTGGGGAAGGGGAGACGCTTCTGGTAATCATTTCAAGAAAGCTCACGAAGGAGCAAGAATAAAAGTTGATAGTGGTGTTTACAGGAGAACAAGGAAGCAATTGGATGGACTATTGCCGACATTAAAGGCATAAGTCCATCCACTTGCATGCATATAATTGTTTTGGAGGAAGATGCAAGACCCGTGCGACAATCCCAATGCCATTTAAACCCGCCTATGATGGAGTGAGTGGGTGAGTCCAAACGGGCATGATTTATCCAATCTTGGATAGCAAGTGGGTGAGTCCAACTCAAGTGATTCCTAAGAAGAGTGGGGTGACGGTAGTCAAAAATGAGAAGGGTGAAATGGTACCCACTCGAGTTCAAAACGGGTGGCTCATTTGTATTGACCACCGGAGGCTAAATGAGGAGACCCGGAAGGGCCACTTCCCGTTGCCATTCATTGATCAAATACTCAAGAGATTAGCAAGCCACCCTTTCCATTGCTTTTTGGATGGGTACTCGGTGTATTTTCAAGTGACTATCGCCCCAAAAGACCAAGAAAAGACCACCTTCACGTGCCCCATTGGTACGTTTGCTTACCGGCGATGCCTTTCAGGTTATGTAACACTCCCACAACTTTCCAAAGGTGTATGGTACTAATTTTCTTGAAATTTGTTGAAAATTTTGTCGAGGTATTCATTGATGATTTCACCATCATGGTAATTCTTTTGACAACTATTTAGCAAATTTGGCTCAAGTTCTCAAACATTGCATTGATACTAATCTTGTGTTAAATTCTGAGAAGTGTCATTTTATGGTAGAGAAAGGCATTGTCTTAGGCCATGTTTCCTTCTCTAAGGGTATTGAGGTTGACAAGGCAAAGATAGACACAATTCAAACTTTGCCTTATCCTACTAATGTGCGTGAAGTGCTCTCTTTTCTTAACCATGCAGGATTCTATCGCTGGTTCATCAAGGACTTCTCAAAGATAGCACCTCCTTTATACAAGTTGTTACAAAAAGAGGTGGAATTTTTTATGGATGAGAGTTCTAAAGGAGCCTTCGATACATTGAAAGGAAGGTTAGTTTCGGCCCCTATTATACAACACTCGGATTGGTCATTTCCTTTTGAGATTATGTGCAATGCTAGTGATTACACCATTGGAGTGGTGCTTGGTCAAAGGGTGGGGAGAGCGCCTCACGCCATCTACTATGCATCCATGTCTCTCAGTAAAACCCAAAGAAACTATTCCGCCACCAAAGAGAAGTTGCTAGCAGTGGTATTTTCTTTTGACAAATTTTGATCTTACTTGCATGGTACAAAAGTTATTGTGTACACTAAACATGCAGCGCTTTGTCATTTAATGGTGAAGAAAGAGGCCATGCCAAGATTGATTAGGTGGATCCTGCTCTTGAGTGAATTTGAGTTAGAGGTGTGAGACAAGAAGGGCTCGGAGAACCTCGTGGCTGATCACCTAAGCTGGTTGGCACCCTGCCAAGATAGTGAGATAAATCAATTAATGAAGGAGCAACTACGAGAGGAGTTCCCCGATGAACAATTGTTCGCTATCAGGGACCTCCAACCATGGTATGCTAAAATTGTGAACTGTCTTATCTCTGCTAAATTTCCTCCTCACTTTTCTAGAACACAGAAAGATAAGCTAAAGAGCGATGCTAAATATTATGTGTGGGATGATCCATTTTTATGGAAACATTGTGTAGACCAAGTTGTTAGGAGATGCATCCCCGATAATGAAGTGCATGTCATTCTCATGCATGCGGCGGTCATTTTTTAGCTAAAAGGACCACTAGGAAAGTCTTGGAAAGTGGTTTTTATTGGCCAACTTTGAATAAGCATGCATACATATTTTGTAAGGCTTGTGACAAGTGCCAAAGAGTAGGAAATATGTCATCTAGAAATGAGATGCCCCAAAAGTTGTGCTATATTTTGAAATCTTTAATGTTTGGGGTATTAACTTCATGGGACCTTTCCCTATTTCTTATTGCTTTACATATATTCTTATTGCCATTGATTATGTGTCGAAGTGGGTTGAAGCAAAACCCACTAGGTCTGACGATTCTAAAGTGGTTGCAGAATTCCTAAAAGATAACATCTTCTCTAGGTTTGGGGTACCCCAAACCATAGAGGCACTCGTGAATAAGTATGGCGTCACTCACAAGATATCCACCGCCTATCACCCGCAAACCAACGAGTAAGCCAAAGTTTCCAATCGGGAAATCAAGTCCATCCTTAAAAATATTGTTAACCCTAACTAGAAGGATTAGAGTTCTAGGTTTAATGATGCCTTGTGGGCATATAGGACGGCTTACAAGACACCAATCGGTATGTCCCCATACCGGTTAGTGTTTAGTAAGCCCTGTGATCTACCAGTGGAAATTCAACATAAGGCTTATCGGGCGGTCAAATATTTCAATCTTGTTATAGATGAGGCCGGCTTGTATAGGAAGTTACAATTGGATGAACTGGATGACATCCAAAGGGAGTCTTATAAGAATGACAAAATCTATGAAGAGAATACAAAGGTGTGGCATGACAAGATGATCATAAGGAAGGAATTTGACGTTGGTTAAAAAGTCTTCCTATTCCAATCCCGCCTTTGCCTATTCCCAGGTAAGTTGAAGTCCCGATGGATCGGTCCTTCTGTGGTGGTTAAGGTATTCCCATATGGCGCATCTAGATCAAGCTAAATTTAATACATTCAAGGTTAATGGACAACGTTTGAAACCTTACCACGAGAATTTTGTGCCGGAAAAGGGAGAGGAAGTTGATCTCCTCGATCCAGTTTGTGAGTAAACTCAAAGAAAAGAGTGTAAGTCATGACGAAGACGTTAAATAAACTTGGTTTTGATCATCTAGATTGTCATTCGTGACTTTTCGTTGATGTTGCTTGGTTTTGGATTTTGTCATTAGTTTCATTGCTTTGCTTTATGATTTTCACGGTTTTCCATGATTTTGTAGCAATTTTGAAGCCAAGGCATTGGAATTTTGAAGGTAGAAATGCTTGGAGTCAAGAAGGAAAGACTTGGACAAGAGGAGGAATCAGAAAAATTTTCTAAGTACCACGTTAGTAGTTGATCGTGAGTCGCGACCACATTCTTGTGAGTCGCGACGGACCATCGCGAGTTGTGACCAAGTGGTCACGAGTTGCGACCAAATCAGTGATTTTGGCTGAAAAATGGAGGTCTCGGCCTCTACGTTTTGTGAGTCGCGATGGCCTCATTGCGAGTTACGACGAAGTGGTCGTGAGTCGTGACCAAATCAGGAATTTTGTGTGAAAATAGAGCTCTCGGCCTCCACTTTTCGCAAGTCTCAATGGCCTCGTCCCGATTCATGATGGACCATCGTGACTTGCAACGAAGCAGCCGTGAGTCGCGACGTAAACAGTGACTTCTTGCATTCTTTGACCTACACGTCGCGAATCGCGACGGGTGAACAACCCTATTTAAAAAAAGGGGCAGATTTCTTTTTTTTGCCACAAACACACATCTCCCTTCGCCGCTCTTCATCTTCTCCGCCATTCCTCTACCAAGCTATCTCCCCTCGACCGCTGCTCACCGCCGCTCACCGCCGCTCACCGCCGCTCACCGCCGCTCATAGCCACCACTCCATACCCCCATTCGTTCTTACCAAGCTCCACCCACAAATACACCTAAAATTGTTGAAGAACACAAAACCCTAGAATTTATGGGTTTTGTATTTTTTGCAATTAAACTTCAAATTGCTTGTGGGTTTCACTCCTTTCTCATCCTAGGCATCTAAGTGGTACAATTCTTTAATCTCTTAAGATTTACTTGTGATTATGATTGAATCAATTATTTTGTGGGATATTGTATGAACTTTGTGTGATACCTTAGGTTAGTTTGATTGATTGGAACATTGTAGAAGATGTTGAATATATTGAGCTTGCAAGTTGATTTGGAAGAATTGTATGAATATTTGGTGTTTACGGCTTGGTTGGATGTAGGATAACATTACAATCATTATCAGTGTGTTGAGTTGCTCGTATTGGTCATATGGTTGCATTGCGCTATTAGTGTTGCTTTGGTTGAGAATGTATTGTGGTTTATACTAGATATGAGGCATTTTGGCCCTTGATGAGACATAGTTGTTATTTGGATAAAATGTTATTGTGCTTTGAAATGGTATTTTACTTAGGGTAGTTTAGCCAAGGTACTTATATGGATGATGTGCCCATTTTATACGGTTATATTAGGACTTGTAGGATTCACTTTTGTACACTTTTGTGCTCTAAATGTGACTTTTTCCCTTGAAGTTCTCTAAGGAGGGTTAAAAGCGACTTGTACGCTTTTATTACTTTTCTAGAGAATTTTGTGTGGAAAGGTAATTTGTTTGAAGACTTTGAAGAATACCTGTGAAGATTTGAAGACTTGTATTTGATCTTTTGAAGATTTGAAGAATTGAAGAAGTGAAGAGAAGAGGAGGATATGAACAAAAAGAGGAAAGACATCAAGCTGCTGGAAATGGAGCCTGTCACGAGCCCGTTGCGACTCACGATAGACGAAAGGCCAGAAATTCCTCTTTCTTTTTGTACTATAAATACTCACCTTATCCTCTCCTCTTCAACAACTTTTACAGCCCCTACTTCCTATTTTTTTCTGGGTTCAAACCCTAGTTTTTCTTTCATTCTTTTCTTAGTTTTTGTAGGTTAATCATGTCTTTTAATTGTCTAGCTTAGTTTATTTTGGGAGAAATGGATTGAAGCTTCCATTTCTATGTAGTAAGAACCATATATATACACATATATATATATTTGGTGCTTTTGCTATTGTGCATTTATTGAGCTTTGAATGTGAATTGTTAATGGCATTGATGTTGTTGGAAGATTGAGTATATGAATTGCTTGTATGATTACTTGTTATGGTTGGAGAAAGTAGCTAATTCTCCCCTCTTTTAATGTGGAATCTAAGAGCATGAGTTAGATCTTCTTAATGATTTTGATGTGTTGATTATTGCTTCATGAATATGATGATGTTGAATTCATTGTCATGTTTGTTTTAGGAAACAAATGAGAGAAGTCAATGAATGTCGATTGTTCTTGGCTAATCTTGTGTAAATGCATGATTAGTGGAAGTAGTGAATAAATTTTGTCACTCGTTCTTGAAGCCTTTGTTATTTAGCATTCATGTGTTCTTAATGCTATGTTTCACATCATTTATGCCATGCGTTGTTTGAGAATAGGGAGTGTTTGTATGATTGAAGTGTTATGGTGTTAGGAAAGTGACGAACTCCTTAGCTCATTTGAATGAAAATCTAGGAACATGAACTTAGAACTTCTTGTGCATAACGCATTGTGATTCTTGCTAGATAAGTATGTTAGTGTGGATTATTCTCATATTAATCCTGTAGATGTAACGAAAGGTTGAACCTTGGATATGGTTTGTTCTAGTTTTAGCCTAATTAATGCTATGTTTGGTTAAATGGCTGTCTTTGGTAGAAGGCTTGTCGTTGTCAAATCTATGGTCCTTCATGTATAATGTCATTGATGAAATACCCCTATGGTCATTATTTGTCTAGGGTGATCATCAATGAGGTTTGCAAATGGTCGTTGTCCGTCTTTGCAAACTACTCTTAAGAAGGAATGAATGTTGATATTCTATTGGCATTCCCTATAGGTAACAATTGTGATAAGATGAGTGAATGGTTCAATGATCTATATTAGGTTTGGAAGTAGATATTGATTGCCCCCAAGGCTTTATCTTTTGTAGTCTTAAAACCCTTTTCTTAGTTTTTTTTGATGATTTAGTATAGTTGCTTGACTTTCCTAGTTGTCCTATCTTTTAACTTTCATAACTTAGGACCACCAAACAACCAAACTCCCCACCCCCCATTTACATGCTTTTATATGTGTATATATATCTACTCCTAGCCTAATAGCAACCTTTTGTGCTTAAATGCTTGAGAAAATCCCCCTTCTTCATGGACGACCTTGACTTGCCGCTATCTACTTAGTTGTAGATAGTAAGCATAAAGTCTTATAAATATTAACTTTGAGAGGTACGCCGACGACCTCCCAGTGGACATTGTGAATGTACTAATGGTGGCTAAACTAATTAGGAATGAATGTGATTTTGAGATATAGCATATTCAATTTCAACTATGTGAGGACTTCATGGACTTGAGAATATGGAAATGTGGGACATAATATGGATTGTATGTGCAATTGTGAGTAGAACTTGAACTAGTAGGCTTGAACTTGATTTGGCTTGTGATGATAAACTAGTTTAAGGTTGAGTATGACTTTTCAATATTGCATATACACACATTCCTGTGCATTTGACTTATTTGTTGTGGTTTTTAGATATGACCTCAACAAAGAGGCCCAGGGCTCCTCCCCGAGGTGGGCGCACTGCCGCTCCACCTCCGCCTCCACCATCGGCTCTGGAATTGAGCCACGTACCTCCCCCGCCGGATAGGTACATGGGTTTGGCCCGGATCACCGATCCCTATGCTAAGAGATGAGAAACCCCGGTGAGTGGTCAACTCAAGGAGATGAGTTTTGTAGACGTACCCGCACTAGATGCTCTTGGGTTTACCCAGCCTCTCAAATGCCTCCTTGCCAAGGAGAGAATAGAAGGATTCATGAGCAGGAGTGCACCCTCTTACCAGAGATACACACTAGAGTTCCTGTCTACGGCCAGGATCTGCAGCATGAGAGATGATCAACCATGTGAGAGGTATATTGCTTTCCTCTTGGATGATATATCTCGGCCAATGACCATCTCATAGATTGAGGATGCATTTGGATTTGACACTGCAGAAATACGGGCCAGGCTGGACCCACAAGCCCAGGAGTGATCGATCGAGGATGACATGCAATTTCAGAATGTCATCAACATGAGGACAAAGAACTCCCATGACAAGAGTAGTGCCATCATCTACCCTGAACTTCGTTATGTGCACCGACTGTTGCCTGGCACAGTACTTTGCTCGACAGAGCCGACAAATGTGCCAGACGACGACATTAACTTTCTGTGGCACTTGACCAGTGAGGGACCAGGATACGGGTTGTGGGCTGAATTGTGGATGAAGAGGGTCATGGAGGTGGTAGGAAAGCCAAAGAGGAAGATCATGGTTGGGGGTATGATAGGCCTCTTAGCGGAGTACTTAAGATTGGTTCCTCCGACTAACTTTTCGTGCTTAGGGAGGCATACTTCCTACCTCATCACTACTAAGAGGTTGGTTAGATTTGAGATTCTCAGTGCCACCCAGACCATGGGGCTATTCCACTGGTTGTATGTCACTAGGAAGGTCACATTCATGGTACTTCCTCAGCCCAACAAGATGAAGTTAGAATTTGATACACATTTAGAAGACTTGGCGATTTCACCTGACTCCTCGTGCAGAGATAACTTCCTCCGCGAGCTCCACGACCTTGGTCCATAAGTACTAACTTGAAGGAAAGCATTGAAGAGTTAAGTATTCTTAAGGAAGTGGTGCAAAGTCCCGACCCTCTAGTCTTAGAGGAACCCAAAGAAATGGAATTCCTCCTATCACTTGTGAAAGCTCCGGTGATTAAGCCTAAACCATTGCCATGTGACCTCTAGTATGCATTTCTTGGGGAAGGGGAGACGCTTCCAGTTATCATTTCAATCAAGCTCATCAAGGAGCAAGAAGAAAAGTTGATGGTGGTGTTACAGGAGAACAAGGAAGCAATTGGATGGACTATTGCTGACATCAAAGGCATATGCCCATCCACTTGCATGCATAGAATTTTGTTAGAAGAAGATGCAAGACCAATGCCGTTTAAACCTGCCTATGATGGAGATGGTAAAGGGGGAAATTCTCAAGTTACTCCAAGCGGGCATGATTTATCCAATCTCGGATAGCAGGTGGGTGAGTCCAAATCAAGTGGTACCTAAGAAGAGTGGGGTGAAATGGTACTAAAAAATGAGAAGGGTGAAATGGTACCCACTCGAGTTCAAAATGGGTGGCGCGTTTGTATTGACTACTGGAGGCTAAATGCAGAGACCCGGAAGGACCACTTCCCATTGCCATTCATTGATCAAATGATCGAGAGGTTAGCAAGCCACCCCTTCTATTGCTTTTTGGAAGGGTACTCGAGGTATTTTCAAGTGGCTATCGCCCCGAAAAACCAAGAAAAGACCACATTCATGCGCCCCATTGGTACGTTTGCTTACCGGCGTATGCCTTTCGTGTTATGTAACGCCCTCGCAACTTTCCAAAGGTGTATGGTAAGCATTTTCTCAGAATTTATTGAAACTTTTGTCGAGGTATTCATGGATGATTTCACCATTCATGGTAATTCTTTTGACAACTGTTTAGCAAATTTGGCACTAGTTCTTAAACGTTGCATTGATACTAATCTTGTGTTAAATTCTGAGAAGTGTCATTTTATGGTAGAGCAAGGCATTTTCTTAGGCCATGTTATCTCCTCTAATGGTATTGAGGTTGAAAAGGAAAGAATAGACACAATTTAAACTTTGCCTTATCCTACTAATGTGTGCGAAGTGCGCTCTTTTCTTGGCCATGCTGGATTCTATTGCTGGTTCATCAAAGACTTCTCGAAGATAGAATCTCCTTCATGCAAGTTATTGCAAAAAGAGGTGGAATTTTTTATGGATGAGGGTTGTAAAGGGGCCTTCGATACATTGAAAGAGAGGTTAGTTTTGGCCCCTATTATACAACCCTCGGATTGGTCGTTGCCTTTTGAGATTATATGTGATGCTAATAATTACGTCGTTGAAGCAGTTCTTGGTCAAAGGGTGGGGAGAGCGCCTCACTCCATCTACTATGCATCCATGTTTAGTATGAATTTTCAATATTGGATATGCACATATTCCTATGTGATGTGTGTTAATTTTATTGTTTATTTTATTGGGATTAACTGTAATTTTACGGGATTAATGTGCACTTTAGGTGTTTTATTTGTAACAAATCACAGGTTTCTGGCTCAAGAGGAATTTGGAGGAGAGTTAGGAGCATTGGGCAATTTCGGCAAATGAAGCGGTCAAAATGGAAAGTAGAACCGTAGCAGCTATTTTAGAGCTGATTTGGACTGATTTAAGAAGATATTGAGGGAGATATCCTTGGAGATAACTTTGGATATTTAATTGGATTTTATTTCTTCAAATCAGAATTCAAATTTGAAAAGTATTCTATTGTATTTGGAAGAGTCCAATATGGACAAGATTTGTAATTGCTGCATGCGTATATATATGCAGAATGCAGACATACGAAGGGGCATTATTCATTCTTATTCTCGGTTCCAGAACCAAAAACATCAGTTTTTCTTTGGCTTTTGTTTTTCTTACAGCATACATTAGTTAGGTAGAAAATCATCATCATCCGTGCTCTTGTTTTCATCCTGGAACATTGCTAAGGATTTAATCACTTGCCCTTGATTTGTTTCCTTGGTATTCGTGCCAAACATCCAGTATTACGGTTTGCTTTGTTTATTTTATTTTATTTGATCAAGATAATTATGTTTATTATTTATTTTTTTAGTTTAATTACCATGAGTAGCTAATTCATATATCGGCAGAGAATAACAAATGTTAGTTTATAAATCGTGAGGCCTAATTGCATTATAATTGATTCTTGCATGTTCTTGGTTGTTCTTGGTTGAATTTTATTTCTAATATGTTTAGGCCTGATCAACTTAAATGTTTTTTTAGAATAATGCTATCTAATTTCCGCCAATACGAAATTGTTGGATGGGATTAGTAAGTAGCACAGTCTTGTGAAAAACAGCTAACTAGCTAAGACTGTAATTGCAAGATATGGAATAATTGAGTGTGCATTACTATTTGATTTTACTTTGGTAATTGCTATATCGGATTCTTTTAATACTGAATGTTATCAAAATGTGTTATGGTTTAGCGAATGATTTCTGGGAATATTTTGGTATGGAAAACAGTTAATTAATCATAATTAGTTGACTAATGATAAAGTAAGAAAGAATTGGGGGGATTAAGCTTACCTACTTCCCTATAACCAGTATATGTGTAGGAATTGATTCATTATGGCGCCTATGATCGATATTAACTAGCATGAGTTATTAACTAGCATGATTTATTCATTTATATATTTATTTCTCATATTTTTAAAGTCGTCATTTGCATTTTTATAAGTTAGTAAAATCATTCTATTTGAGGCATGGTGGCATCACCGAAAAGGTTTTCAAAATTAGTGAAAAAAATAATAATTATTGATTATTGTTTTTGTTCCTCGTGGGATCGGCCCTGCTTATCATTGTACTAATCAGTATTAATATGAATTTGCAGGTTATTTAGCGAGTTAAACGATGCTCACCAAATTGGCCAGTAAGTCAATTTCTATAAAAAAATTTCTACTAATCTGTGTGTTACTGTGCTTGGTTTATGAGCAGATCATCCAGGCCGAATTTAATATTCAACCCAAAAGTTTAAAAGACAGCCAAGCAGAACAGAAAGCGAACAAAGGCACGGAAAATAGTTTCTGCCGAGACTTTTCGGTTTAGCCAAACCGAACCTATCGTAATTTTAGCAACTACCTTTGATTCGGGAACTTACATCGAGATGGACGGAGCTAACCAAAATCTGAATCCTGGGCAGAACCCAAACAACCCATACATGTGGGAACTTACCGGTCATAGTGAAGATGACCCCCCCCCGACTCCCATTCATTTTCCAGAGACCAAAAATCCTATTGAAATCAAGTTGGCGTTCCTGAACGTACTCCCCAAGTTCCACGGGAGAAGCACTGAAGACCCTTACAATTTTCTGAGCGAATTTATTAAGATTTGTAAGGTTCAGAAGAGGACATCCACCGTGATGGAAGATCAATTCAAATTGGTGTCATTCTCATTCAGTTGGACAGGAGCATCAAATCAGTGGTTTTCGAGCTTGCCCCCAACTCCATTGCGACATGGGCAGAATTGAAGATATTGTTCTTAGAGTACTACTTTCTAGCCACAAGAACAGATTCCTTGAAGAAGGAGATCACAAGCATCAAGCAAGAGTATGATGAACTCTTGAGTATGTATTGGCTGAGGTTCAGGAAGTTGGTAAACAGTTGCCCTAATCACCGAATGACAGAAGGCCAGTTGCTCCAATGCTTCTATCAAGGGATGACATCCAGCAAAAAAGACTTGGTGAATTCTTCCAGTAGTGGTGGATTTTCTCACCTTCAAGTGAATGAAGCTAGAGAGATCATCAAGAGGTTGGTGGACTCTAAAAAGGAGTATGATCAACAGAAGGTACGAATCTTGAAGAAGGTGGCACAGACATCCACTTTCGAAAAAGATGAGATCAAGGAAAGGATGGAAATAATGGAGAAAATGCTATCCAAGGTCGTTGACAAGGTTGCGTCTGTACAAGAAGGGCCTTGCGATACGTGTGGAGTAGTCAACCATACGACGTCGCAAATGCATTCTTACTATGGGAGAGATACCTGTTCAAGCAAATGCTATGGGAAATTTCAATGAGAGACAACAAAAAGGTGGACCATGTTCCCAAAATTTCAATCCAAGGTATAAAGATCACCCTAACTTCCAGTGGAGAGAACAAGGCCCCCCTCCGTAGCAGCCTCAGCATTACCAACGACCCTATGTTCCACCAATGCAACGAGAAGCTCTGGGTTTTCCCCAGCCCCAGCAAGGAGGTCAAGATAAATCTTTGAATGAAAATATGGATATGTTGATGGACATGATGGTGAAGCAATCTAAGAAGACCGAATCAATGTTGGAAGAACATACTCGACAAATCACCCAGCTATCAAATTCTCTAAATGAACTCAGGATGAAGCAACCCGGAGGATTGCCCTCACAGGTCCAAGAGAACCCTTATGAGACGGAAAATCAGGTCACGCTCAGAAGTGGAAAGATAGTTCATGCGCTTCCATTGAAATCCGTGAACAAAGAAGTGAACCAGTTCACTGACGGAGGGTCCGGTTTGACCAAACCGAACCCTTCAACAGAAATTCAGAATCAAGTAACGGAGGAAAAAGGCGATAAAACCACCAAAAACTTTGAGAATCCTGAGCATACTGAGACCCAAGATAAAGGTAAATCCAAGGTAACATCTGATGCAGGTAAGAGGTTAAGTTTACATGATCCTTCACTTAAAATGTTGCCTCATTTCCCTCATAGATTAGAAAAGAAAAAGGAAGAGCCTTTGGATTTTATATCGATCTTTGGAAAATGGATATTAACCTTCCTTTCTTGCAGGCCATAAAGTTACCTCCAGCTAGCAAATTCTTGAAAGATTTCATTGCAGGGAAGCCAAAGGATTCGAGCAAAATAATAATGGGTGAATCGGTGTCTATAGTAATTCAAAAGAAATTGCCACCCAAGTGCAAGGACCCAGGTATGTTTTCCTTACCTTGTTATATTGGAGATAAGAAGATTGATGCTGCAATGTGTGATTTGGGAGCTTCTATAAATGTGATACCATTGTCTGTGTATCAAACTTTAAATGGAGCGGAAATGGTTAACACTAGAGTAGTGATTCAGTTGGCAGATCGATCTTGTGTATTTCCAGAGGGGTTGTTGGAGAATGTACTTGTAAGAGTGAATAATTTTGTGTACCCTACAGATTTTTATGTGGTAAAAATGAATCATTCTAGTGGTCAGGAAACAACAGGAGTTTTTTTGGGACGTCTTTTCTTGAGAACTGCTAATACTATCATTAATGTGTGAAATGGTATTATTTGTTTAGATTATTATGGTGAAAAATATACTTTCAGTATTGATTATGCCATGAAATAGTCAATCGATGCTGAGAATGTATTTTCCATTGATCTCATTAAACCTCTTGTCCAAGAACATCTTGAGACTGAAATTTTACAGGAAAGAAATGGAATTCAATCGCCATCAGGATCGAAAGAAATAAATATTCAAGGATTAAGTGACAAGGAGATCAGTGAGTTGTTGTTCTCAATATACTCTCAGGATGGGGTGTTTAGTACCGAAAAGGTCAGCTCATCAGGGTCGAGTATGGAAGTTCAAAAAATTTTTGAAGTGCATGGAGGGTCTCGTTTGGCCAAACCGGACCCGTCCGACAGACCAATACCATCAGACATGAAGGCCCCAATTTTGGAGTTAAAGCCCTTGCCTCCAAATCTGAAATATGTATATCTCAGTGACAATGATACTCTCCCAGTAATAATTAGCAAGGAGTTATCAACATCTCAAGAGGAGAGATTAATTGCCTTGCTGAAAAGATACAAGAAGGCCATAGGGTGGACACTGGCGGACATTAAGGGAATCAGTCCAGACATTTGTATGCACCACATCCTATTGGAGGATGATGCCAAACTGACTAGGGAGGTTTAGAGGAAACTCAATCCCAACATGAGAGAGATTGTCTTCAAGGAAATATTGAAATTACTCTCACTTGGGATCATATACCCCACTTCTGACAGGAAGTGGATGAGTCCTGTTCATGTGGTACCTAAAAAGTCAGGTTTGCAAGTAGTGAAAATTGACAAGGGAGAGATGGTGAATACAAGGCTAGTTACTGGTTGGAGAATGTGCATCGACTATAGGAAGTTAAATGCCGCCACTCGCAAGGATCACTTTCCACTTCCTTTCATCGATCAGATGTTGGAGAGACTTGCGGGAAACAACTTCTTCTGCTTTTTGGATGGGTACAACAGCTATTTTTAGATTTGTGTGAACCCTGAGGACCAAGAGAATACCACATTTACTTGTCCCTTCGGCACTTATGCTTATAGAAGAATGCCCTTTGTTTTATGCAATGCCCCAGGCACGTTCCAGCGTTGTATGATGAGTATCTTCACCAACTTGATTAAGACAAGCATCAAGGTGTTTATAGATGATTTTAGCATCTATGGTGACTCATATGACATGTGTTTAAGTCGCCTGGAACAAGTCTTAATTCGTTGAGTGAAGAGGAACCTTGTTCTTAATTTTGAAAAGTGCCACTTCATGGTAAATGATGGCATAGTCTTGTGATCTTTGAGAAGGGAATTCAAGTGGACAAGGCCAAGGTGGAGACCAAAGAACAGCTCCCATATCCTTCTAATGTTTGTGAGGTTTGTGGTTTCTTGGTCATGCGGGATTTTATCGGAGATTCATCAAAGATTTTGCAAAGATTGCGCAACCTTTGATGAAACTTCTCCAAGATGATGTTCCTTTTGAGATGAATGAAGAGCGTAAGACTTCCTATGATTTATTGAAGAACAAGTTGATCTCAGCTCCAATCATGCAACAACCCAATTGGGATCTTCTATTTGAGTTGATGTGCGACGCAAGCGATTATGCGGTTGGTGCAGTCTTGGGACAGAAGGCAGGGAAGGAGAGCCATGTGATTCAGTACGCATCAAAGACTTTGAATCCTACACAAAGCAATTACATCACCACTGAGAAGGAGTTGTTGGCCATTGAATTTGACTTTGAGATCAGAAACAAGAAGGGTGCAAGAAATTATGTTGCTGATCATTTGAGTTGTTTAATCAGGCCTGAGGATGATATTCCCATTCCCGAGGCATTTCCCAAAGAACACTTGTACACTGCGACAGGGTTCCGTTTGGCCAAACGGAACCCGCTGCCAGTACTGAATTCAGGTAAGTTTGACACGAATCCTTGGTATGTGGATATCGTAAATTTTATGACCATAGGAGATATTCCACATACACTGAGTCATGCCCAAAAATTAAAAATTAAAAGTGATTGCAAGCATTACATTTGGGATGAACCGTATCTTTGGAGGATTGGTTCTGACCAGATTATTCGACGCTGCATTCCTGATGACGAGCAAGGTAGTATTCTTTTACATTGTCACTCATATGCATGTGGGGGACATTTTGGGCCTAAACGTACTGCTCGCAAGGTGCTTGATTGTGGTTTCTTTTGGCTGACTTTGCATAAAGATGCTTATACATTTTGTAAGAATTGTGATAGATGCCAAATGACTGGAAATATTTCTCAACGTGATGAAATGGCACAAATGCCTGTGCTTGTTTGTGAAATATTTAATGTGTGGGGCATGGATTTTATGGGTCCTTTTCTGAGTTCTTTCGGGAATGTTTACATTTTATTAGCAATTGATTATGTGTCGAAATGGGTGGAAGCTAAAGATACCCAATCTAATGATGCTCAAGTTGTTGCAGGGTTCTTCAAATCAACTATATTATGCAGGTTTGGAGTACCATGAGCAATCATTAGTGACCAGGGAACTCACTTCAAGAATTGGACCATCGAACCTCTTATGAAGAAGTATGGAGTTCACCATTGATTCGCCACTACCTACCACCCTCAATCCAATGGCTAGGCAGAGGTGTCAAATAGAGAAACTCAGCAAATCCTAGAGAAGACAGTAAATCCTTCCAGGAAGGATTGGAGCAAGCGGTTGGAGGATGCACTTTGGGCATACCGTACTGCATTCAAGACACCTATAGGGATGTCTCCATATCACCTTGTGTTCAGAAAAATATGCCACCTACCAGTCGAGCTTGAGCATAGGGCCTTTTGGGTTGTGAAGCAAGCGAATATGGAAACCCTCAAGTGTGAGGAGGAGAGAAGATTACAACTTCAGGAACTAGAGTAACTCCATTTAGAGGCATTTGATCATGCTATATGGTACAAGGATCGGACAAAAATGTGGCATGACAAGATTCTGAGAACCAAGGAGTTCGTGGTTGGGCAGAGAGTCCTACTTTTTCAGTCCAAGCTCCGGTTAATGCTCGGAAAACTTAAATCAAAATGGATAGGTCTGTTCGTGGTGTCTTCAGTTTGGCCAAATGGAACAGCCGAGATTAAAAGTTTGGAGACAGATAAAGTTTTCCTAGTCAATGGTCATTGCCTCAAGACGTATCATGATTCCTCTCAGGTGGAAACGGTGGATGAAATTCCACTAAACACCACTCAGCCAAATTGATGGAATCTACAGTCTGGCCCAAGACTATAAAGGACGGCGCTACTGGGAGGCAGCCCAGTTGTTTTTTTGTCTTGATTTGATTTTTTTTAACTCAAAAATTTAAAATATATATATATATATATAAAAGGTTTCTTTGTGTGCATTTTTTGTTCTAATTTGTGTTTTTCATATTTTCTTGTAGTTGGAGGAAAAATATGAGCAAGTTCTTCATGAAGGGAGGCTAATGGGCTAAATAAAAGGCTTTTGGGCTCATGAAAAGGCCCATTTTTGGCTAAAGGTCAGAATGAGAAGTCGTGGGGGCTAAAAGCAACCAAGGTTTTAGGGACTTATGTGCTATATTCAGTTGGCTGCACAAATCTTCTTCCTCCTTACGCCCTACCTTTTCCCTTACCATTCTTTCTCCTTCTCCATGACCTAAAGCCACCTCCACGCTGCCTTTCCACCTCCAGCACTTTCTACTGTCGCACCATCATCCACCCATCCTCACGAGATCCACCATGGGACGCCAATGACGAGGAGCTCTGCCACCAACTTCTGAAGTAAAATCCTCACCGCCGAAACTGCAACCACCTACGGACGACTTGGTCGAGGTGGAGCCTCCTTGTTCTGCCGCTTCTCCAACTCCAGCAGAGCTCTCGCCCTCACTCTCCACCTCCTCTCCAACCAAGAAGCCTCGCCGGAGTACCTGTGGTCATCCACCAGCACGGCCAATCACACCGGAAATATCCTCTCCAACGGAGCATGCTCAATTGGCCGTGCCAATGCCAAAATCAAAGTCCCCAGGAGTAGAAGCTGCAGATCCGTCATCAGCAGAGGCTGACTTACCACCACAAGCAGAGCCGCTGCTTTTACGCGCCGCCTGAACCAATCACACCACCTGCAGATAGAAATTCAACTTAGCTTTCCCCAGCTACCATACTAGCTCTGGCGACATCGACCTCCGGTCATCCTATGCACCAGAAATCTGTGGCCAAGAAGCGAGTCCATAAACCATTGAGCTCTCCTGCTCCTGCTGACGGGGTTCCTTCTGAGGTTCAACGTAAAGAGACGGAACATCAACAAGAAAAACCAGGCAAACAGAAGAACAAGCATGCCTAGAGGAGCACACTAGTTTCAAATTGCCCGCCCTCAACCACCAAGAGGGCAAAATCTGCTGCTTCTAGTTCTGGGGTGGATACTGCTTCCACACTACAGTCCGAAGTGAAGACCTACAGTGATTTTCCCCTTCACGTGCGAGTTGATGATCCGGCTAAATTTGGAGAGTTCCAGGAACCAAAGCTAAGGAAGGCCTTATAGAAGCGCAAAGATAAAAAATACGAAGCTGGTTAGGAGGTGAGTATTCCAGCATTGAGAGTTGCAAATATTGCTGATAGAGTTTCCCATTATTTTACTGCAATTGGTTGGTCTACTTTGCTGAATTGTCGTGTTCTGCCTATGTATGAAGAACTTGCTGAAGAATTTATTACGAGCTTTCATTTTGAGAAATCCAATGACATGACATCATCTGAGCCTAGCTTATTTTTTCCGTATTGGTCTGAATATGGTTCATTTATCTGTAGATGGGTGGAATTTATCCTTGGGCCTAGCTTCTAGGGAGAAATTATTTTCTAAAGAGTATAAGTCTGCATTTTGGGGTCCTTACGTGACTTATCCGGGATTCAATCCCAATGCTGCCTGGAAATTACTTGCTCACACATACTCCGATGTTTATGATCCCACTATGTCTACTGTGCATTGGATTTCTGATCCTGCTTTGCGTCTTTGCCATCTTATACTTGTGCGAAACGTGTCTGGTCGTACCACTTCTTGGGCTAAGGTGAGCCAACAAGCCCTTTTCATTTTGTGGTGTATGCACACCAACAAAAAACTGAACTTAGGGTACTGGTTGGCCAAGGCCTTGCTTGACATTGCTACACATACTACTCACTATGTCACTTTGTGCCATATTCTTTCCATGTTTCTTGAGAAAAATGTGATTTTTTATGGCTTACCTCAACTGGAATTAGTGAAAGCTCCTTCTCTTCTTAATTTGAATGCTTTGGTTGAATCAAATTTGATCTATTTGGATGCTAACAAGTGCCCCCAGTTTCCTCCGCCCGGCAATCCAAGCCCGAGCTCTTCTACTCCTGCAGGAAACATCTCTCTTGTCTCCATCAATGACGACCTCAAAATTCTCCAGTAGAAGGTGGATAGAATCATAGAGCAGAATGAGTTGATCCTTCTAGCCCTTCGGAATGTGGCTGGCCCCTCCCAAAAAGTTCCCCTATCCTTGATTTTTTTTATTGTATTTGTTGAGTCTAGTTTTTTTAGTTGGTTTTGTTCTTTCTTACATTTTACTGAGCTTGCTTGAGGGCAAGCAAAGTTTAAGTGTGAGGAGGATTATATGTTTATGTGTTATGTGTTAATGTCATTTAATACAAAAATACAAAAATATTTTTGAATTTTTTTGAGTCGAGTCAAATTCAGCATACTATTCTTCATATTATTATTTCTTGACGGACTGAACTTGCCTATGAGAAAAGCTCTTGTGTGACATATTTGGTTACTTGATACACCTCTAAAATTACTTGGTAAATGTGTCCAATATAATTGGGGTAAATTGGCCTAGATGATACTTGGGATGACGAAAAAAGACAAGTAATTGAACATTTGAGCCTAGTAAAAGTGAGGTTTTGAGCTAGAGTAGAGCAGTCTCTACATCAATTTTTTTTTAGAGTCATGGCATTGCTTGAACTATTTGGTGTGAAAATGATGAAAGGCATTAGGATTTAATCGCACAGCTTATATTGCTTGACATACATCACCCTTAGTAAACCCTTTGAACCCTTGACCTTTTTCTTTGTTTGAGCCACAGAAAAATGAAACCAAAGCCTATTTTTATTCCCCTCTTTTGTGTCCCTTATATATGCATGCTTGTGATTATGATAGGTTCTCAGATTATTTGCTGCTGATGTGCTTTAAGAAATATCAGTGAGTACCTTGATTTTGATGTATCAAAATAACCATGTGGTACTGAGTTTAAAAGTGCAGTAGAATGATAATAAAAAAGGTGATTTGGTGATGGAAATTCAGAAAAGGAGGGCTGATGTGCCCAGAGAAAAAATAAAAAAATCAGAAAAAAATGAGAAAAATGAAAAAAATAAGCCAACACCAACACTTAGTAATTACAGCCAGTTCTGAGTAGATTTTTCCACTTCATGATGGCTAAAAATTATCTTTTTGATTGAGGAATTTTGGGCTGAAAAGAGCATGCATGTATATTTATTTTTTTAAGCTTAGAACCCTTAGGACCTTACCTCGTTTTTATTCCCCCTAGCCCCGTTACAACCTTGAATAAAGACCTTTCTGATTTGCATTGAATGATTTGAGTATTTCCATGTGAAATTCATATATTGAGTGACTGTCCCTTACATCTAGAGCGAATGTGTGAAACGTGAGAAATGTTAGATGCTTGTCTGATTTTGACCAAGTTGAGGGCTGGTTTGCTTTGATTTGAGGATAAATTTACCAATGCCATTTAAAGGTGTGAGAGTGTCAAGTGTGTTATACATGAGCATTTCTTATTAGTGAGGTAAGGTTTGTCTATGAATCAAGAAATTAAGTATTGGTATGCTGAGTTTGATTGTTTGTTGGGTTGTAGTTAGTGCTTTTTTTTGTTTTTTTTTTTGAGTCTTTCTTAGAGTCAGTTGGGGGAACTTTGTGATAAATAACAGGATTTCATTCTCAATTCATACTTGGGGGCAAGCATAACTCAAGTGTGAGGATATTTGATGTGTGTTAATTTTGTTGTTTATTTTATTGGGATTAACTGTGATTTTACGGGATTAATGTGCACTTTAGGTGTTTTATTTGTAACAGATCACAGTTTTCGGGCTCAAGAGGAATTTGGAGGAGAGTTAGGAGCATTGGGCAATTTTGGCAAATGAAGCAATCAAAATGGAAAGCAGAACCGTAACAGCTATTTTGGAGTTGATTTGGACTAATTTAAGAAGATATTGAGGGAGATATCCTTGGAGATAACTTTGGATATTTAATTGGATTTTATTTCTTCAAATCAGAATTCAAATTTGGAAAGTATTCTATTGTATTTGGAAGATTCCAATATGGACAAGATTTGTAATTGCCGCATGCTTGTATATGCAGAATGCAGACATACGAAGGGGCATTATTCATTCTTATTCTCGATTCCAGAACCAAAAACATCAGTTTTTCTTTGGCTTTTGTTTTTCTTACAGCAGACATTAGTTAGGTAGACAATCATCATCATCCGTGCTCTTGTTTTCATCTTGGAACATAGCAAAGGATTTAATCACTTGCCCTTGATTTGTTTCCTTGGTATTCATGCCAAACATCCAATATTACGGTTTTCTTTGTTTATTTTATTTTATTTGATCAAGATAATTGTGTTTATTATTTATTTGTTTAGTTTAATTACCGTGAGTAGCTAATTCATATATCGGCAGAGAATAAAAAATGTTAGTTTATAAATCGTGAGGCCTAATTGCATTATAATTGATTCTTGCATGTTCTTGATTGTTTTTGGTTGAATTTTATTTCTAATATGTTTAGGCCTGATCAACTTAAATATTTTTTCAGAATAATGCTATCTAATTTCTGCCAATACGAAATTGTTGCATGGGATTAGTAAGTAGCACAGTCTTGTGAAAAACAGCTAACTAGCTAAGACTGTAATAACAGGATAGGGAATAATTGAGTGTGCATTACTATTTTCTTTTACTTTGGTAATTGCTATATCGGGTTCTTTTAATACTTACTGCTATCAAAATGTGTTCTGGTTTAGCGAATACTTTCTGGGAACATTTTGGTAAGGGAAACAGTTAATTAATCATAATTAGTTGACTGTCGATAAAGTAAGAAAGAATTGGGGGGTAAGCGTACCTACTTCCCTATAACCGGTAGATGTGTAGGAATTGTTTGATTATTGCGCCTATGATCGATATTAACTAGCATGAGTTATTCTTAGCCGATATCATTCATTTATACATTTATTTCTCATATTTTTAAAGTCGTCATTTGCATTTTTAGAAGTTAGTAAAATCATTCTATTTGAGGCGTGGTGGCATCACCGAAAAGGTTTTTAAAATTTGTGAAAAAAATAATAATTGTTGTTTATTGCTTTTGCTCCTCGTCGGATCGCTATCATTGTACTAATCAGTATTAATATGAATATGCAGGTTATTTGGAGAGTTAAACGATGCTCACCACTATGCATTTAACTCGTTTTCTATGGTTGTTAGATATGGCCCTTACAAAGAGGCCTAGGGATCCTCCCCGAGGTGGGCGCACCGCTGCTCCACCTCCGCCTCTGCCACTAGCTCCGGAATTGAGCCATATACCTCTCCCACCGGATAGGTACAAGGGTTTTACCCAAATCACCGGGTTCTTTGCTGAAAGGTGGGAAGCCCTAGCGAGTCATCAACTCAAGGAGAATAGTTTTGTAGACGTACCCACACTAGATGCTCTTGGGCTCACCCAGCCTATTAGATGCCTCCTCGCCAAGTGGGGAATGGAAGGATTCAAGAGCAGGAGTTCACTCTTTTACCGGAGATACACGCTATGGTCCCTGTCCACAGTTAGGATCTGCGGCGTGAGAAATGATCAACCATGTGAGAGGTATATTGCTTTCCACTTGGATGATATATTAGGCAAATGACCGTCTCGTAGATTGAGGAGACGTTTCAATTTTCCACTACGGAGATACGGGCCAGGCTGGACCCACAGGCCCAAGAGCGATCGACCGAGGATGACATGCAATTTTGGAATTTCATCAACATGAGGCCAAAGAAGTCCTATGACAAGAGCAGTGTCATCATCCACCCTGCACTTCATTATGTGCACCGACTATTGGCTGGCACAATACTTTGCTTCGCGGAGCCGACAAATGTTCCAGACAATGACATTCACTTTCCGTGGAACTTAACCAGTGAGGGACTAGGATACAGGTTGTGGGCTGAGTTGTGGATGAAGAGGATCGTGGAGGTGGCAGGAAAGCCAAAGGGGAAGATCATGGTTAGAGGTATGATAGGCCTCTTAGCGGAGTACTTAGGATTGGTTCCTCTGGCTGACTTCCCGCGCTTAGGGAGACGCACTTCCTACCTCATCAATTCTGAGAGGTTAGTTAGATTTGAGATGCTCAGTGTCACCCAGACCACGAGGCTATTTCACTGGTTGTATAGCGCCAGAAAGGTCACATTCATGGCACTTCCTCAGCCCAACAAGACAAAACTGTAATTTGATACACCTCTAGGAGACTTGGAGATTTCACCTGACTCCTTATACAAAGATGACTTCCACCGTGAGCTTCACAACCTTGGCTTAGCTCTTGTTCAGCACGATGATAGCAGCCTGCATTTCTCTAAGCCAGAGAAGCAGCAGCACTCCCCGCAGCCTCCTCCAGAGATCGAGCCAATGCAGGAGGATGATGTGCCACCTCACTACTCCCAGCCTCCACCGAACTTCTATGAGCAGATGATACACACTATACATGATGGATTTTGCTTCCAGGACAACATGATATTGGAGCACAATGTGTTTGTTTCCCAGACCTTGATCGACATGGATGAGGAGATTGATCACCTGTTAGCTCGCATCCATGAGATGAAGTCCCAAGCAGGCGGTATCTTAGGCCCCAATCCGGGAGCAAAGAGGTGGATAGCTAGGATGCAGAGGAGCATGGATTGGCTGGCTCATTATCGGTACTGCTATTTTGGCAGTGCCCCTTCTTCCTCACATCAGTGATTTGTGAGCACCATATCCCTACCTTTTCCATACTTTGCTTTGTATATTTTTGCCCTATTTTCTACATTGAGATCAATGTAGTGTTCTAAGTTTGGGAGGGGTATCTACTTTGAGGTGATTGGGGTTGGAGATACTTTTGGAGACTTGCTACTTTTCGATAACTCTTTTGTTTTGTTTTGGATATTTTTCCCCTTTATTTTGGGATGTTTTTCTTTTGATGTACTTGGATAATGTTAGCTTTGATAATTTTCTTAGCCTTAACATTTGGAAGGCACGTTGCTACTTTTTGGATTGGAGAAACGTGAAAAATTTTGAAAAAAAATAAAAATAAATAGAATCCCGCTAAGTTGAAAACTCGAGAGGGCATCTTGGGCAACATTGGGGGACCGGATAGGTCAAAATCCCAAGAGGACGACCTAGGCAAAAATGAGAGGATAAATGTGTGGAAAAAGGTGAGATGTAAGCCAGAAAAAAAATGATGTGCGGCTAGGATAAAAACCCGAAAGGACTCCTAGGAAAAATGAGAAAAAATGAGAGAAATTGATAAATGTTAAGTATTCACTCATTTTCCGGTGGTGGAGTCATAAGGTTGTGGTGGCCATATGGATGGATCGGGTAGCTTGACATGTTGAGGACCTTTTGGAAGTGGAAAATTTAGCGGGAGAAGACGAAGTAAGTTATTAAACTCTTGATCCTTAATATGCTTCGTTTTTAGGTTGATACATTGATATAAAGTGGAGCATGTGTTTTGAACCTTATACATGTTTTTAGCTTCACGTTATACCTTTGGATTTGGGATTGTCATTTCAGGATTAGGAGAAGTTTTAGGGATATCAATGAATTGATGGGTTGATATGGTTTCGGTAGATTTAGTAATGGGGGTTGTGGGAAACTTCTCATATGACCTTAACATTGGGATGTGTGATATTGAGAGTTTTGTGAGGTATTGACTTGGGGGAATAGTAGTTAGGATGTGGATACGTCATTTCCTTCGTATGCTTGGATCTTTTCTTACTCAAGGGCGAGTAAGGTTTAAGTGTGGGGAGGTTTGATATGTCCATTTTATGTGCATAATTTAGAACTATTTTGGGTAACTTTTATGCTCTTTTTATTATCAAGAGCTTGTGTTTTACCTTGAAATTCTCTTAGGAGGGGTAAGAGCAACTTTACGCTCTTTTACCTCTTCTAAGGGGATTTTGCGTGACAAGGGAAGAACACAGAGGCTTGAAGACCGGAGGCCATTAAAGATCACATTTTCAAAAACTTTTTGAAGACTTGCTTCAAAGACATGAAGACCAGATGCCATCGAACACCATTTTTAAAGACCTTGAAGACTTGAAATATAAGAGGAATCATTGTGAAGATAAGTGTTTACCACAAGAAAAAGAAAAGAAAACAGGGTTAAATTCTAGCACTCGTCGTGAGTTGCGATAAGCTTGTCGCCAGCCCATCACGAGTCATGACGAACCCATCGCGAGTGTCGACCAACAGGTGGCCAGAATCTAACCTTATCCTTTTTGTACTATAAATAGCACTCTCTCTCCTCTCATTCATATCTTCTTCTTATGCATTTCTAAACCCTATTTTCTTCCATTTTCATCTTTGAATTCTCTTGTATTATGTTTGGTTGTTTAGCATTAATTAATATGAACTTTTGTAGCTAAATCTAGTTCTTGGGAGCAATTGATTGAAGCTTCCAAGCTTATGTTGTAAGATTCTATATTTGCTCATTTATGAACATTTATTGGAGAGCATTTATTATGCCATTAATGTTGTGCTTTACTTCATTTATACCATGGGTTATTTGAGTATATGAAATGTTTGTAAGATTGAAATGTTATAGTGTTAGGAAAGTTGAAAATTTTTTAACTCATTTGATATGGAAATCCAAAAGCATGGATTTAGAACTTCTTGTGTATAATGTGTGGTAATTCTTGCTAGATGAGTATGTTAATATGGCATGTTTTCATATTTGTCACGTAGATGCAAAGAAAGGTTGAACCTTGAATGTTTTTTGTTCTAAGTTTAACCTAATAAATGCTTTGTTTGGTTAAATGACTATGTCTTTGGTAGAAGAATTGTTGTTATCAAACCTATGGTCATTTGGATGAGATGTCATTGATGAAATACCCCAATGATGTTGTTTGTCTAAGGTGATCATTAATGAGGTTTGCAAATGGTCGTTGTTTGTCTTTGCAAACTACCCTTAAAGAGGAATGAATGTTGATCTTTAATGATAAGTTATAACATTCCCCATAGAAAATAAATGTAATTGAATGAGTGAATGAATCAATGAGCTATATGAAGTTTGGAAGTGGAAGTCTATTACCCCCAAGGCTCCGTTACTTATCATTTACATCATATCTTTAGTTGTATTGCATGATTAGCATAGTTCTCTTGCTTTGCTAGTTGTTTTATTTCAATTTGATAACTTAGGATTAAAAACCAACAAAATTCCCCCTTGTTTACATGCTTTTATATGTATCCATGTATATATTTGCTTAGTATGTTTTCTCCTATATATGTTTAAGCACTTTAAAAGACCCCCCTTCTCGTGGAAGACCCCGACTTGCCGTTATCTACTTAATTGTAGATATGAAGCATTAGGGATTAAAAGTATTAACTTTGAGAGATATGGTGACGATCTCCTATAAACATATTCAAAACTTCCCGATTGTTCCCCTAGAAGTAAAACGGCTAATTAAAAGTGTTGTAATGTTAAATGATATTTACTTGATTTCATATCATGAAAGTGCGAAGATTGTAGATTTAAAATGCCCACAATCTTACACAAGATGAAATCAGGGCTACCAACTCACAAAATCAATGAAATATAGGTTCGTTGTGACAAATAAAAAATATACTACTTTTGTCCCAGTTAAACATGCTACATTGACTATTTTGAGTCAAATTCATCTAATTCATGTACTTCCTCCACCCCAAATTATTCTGAACAGAAGTTTTTACGGTCTTCAGTAAACCTGTTTAACTGTAAATATGTTTAGCTTTGGACAATAATGACACACAAAAAATTGATATTCAAAAACATGTTACGACAAATCTAACTCTATTTCATACGATAAAATTATTTTTCATACACCTATTCAAATATGTGGCCAAAGTTTGGCATCTTTAACCAAAAATGATTTGGTGCATAATAGGCTGGGACGGAGGGAGTAGTTAAATTCATTTGATTTATATATACATATAAACATCATGTAAAATATTATTGGATTTGTTATAATTTATATATGTGTGTGTGTGTGTATAGGGAATGGATCAATTGATGATATGTAAAACCCACAAATAATTATGGATGGGTGTATTGATATATATATATATATATATATATATATATATATATATTGAGTGCAAAGGGTATACAAAGTAGAAACAAATATGGGATATATGCAAAACCAATAAGAAAGGGTATTCCTTTGTTATCTTGATTCTAAATCAATTATATATCTATTACCCCCCTCCCCCTCAAGCGAAGCGTAGGACTGGTCGCAATGCAAAGCTTGGAACGTAATAGCTTAAATTGAGGACGAGGTAACCCATTTGTAAAGATGTCAGCAAGTCACCTTCACCTCGGGGTCATAAACTGTAGCCAATCAATTAACCCAAGGTGAAGGAATCACAACAGTAGAGAGATATATTTATATTATTTTCCCGTTCTTACTACTAAGCTACCTAGAGGGTAGATAGTTGCATGGCCAAGTTTATCCACAGAGATGCTAGGTGTTTAAAATCTAACTACACACCCATGTCCGGGTCGTCAATCCATCTGTGTGTTAGGAATAACTACCGTTGCAAGATATGTTTGGGGGGGTTGACCCGCCTCCACTCGAGGTCATTAATTTGTAGCTAAAGTAACCCGAACGAAGGCGTTCCAAACAAACCAAGGAGAGGTTGAATGAATGGGGTGGTCAAAGATAAAATTTATAGTTCTACACTCAACTCACTACTAAGCTACCTATAGGGTAGTTAGTGGAAAAACCGGGTTTGTCCACAAAGATGCTAGAGTCTAATAGCCAACTAAACACAACCACGTTCAGGATGTCAATCCGTCTGTGTGCTATGAATAGCTACTATTTTTAAATGCGGGGTTTTGGATTTTTTAACTAACAACTACAAATATAAAAGCTAAAGCAAGAGAAAACTATATGGGTAGAAACTTGGGGAATATTTACGTAACGTAGTTGATTAAATGTTCTGATCCTCGAATCCATCACATATAAGACATCGACAACCTAATTTAGTGCTCCTAACACATTGTGTGGTCGATGGTAAGCACTTTATCATACCTGTCACGTAGGGTGCTCTTGCAATATTCCATTAGCACTGCCTCAGTAATTAGAGAAGTTCGACAATGGCCCTGTCATTCTGCATATCTATTTCTCCCCCCTGTGATTACGTCTCGGGCACTACACCACGAATGCTCTATCTCTAGGCCTATAAAGAGGTAAAGGGAGATAGGCACCTTATCGATGGAAGTAGGGTCGCTAAACCCTAATTTTGCTGCTAAATGTTATATCTACCCATAACCCTTTGGACCAACTCACCAAATAAGACTGGTGTGCTTTCATAGTAATTGTGAAACTCGGAAAAAACCTATGTGCACACGCCCATGTGGACCCGAACCCCACTACCCATGTCACATCCAGATTCCTCTTCCCTGAGGGGTATCAATATGTGCACCAACATGAATTTAGACTAGTGTACATGCTAATGGAGTAAATCATTCACGTAATTATAAAAATTCAAGATCAAGCCAATATAATATCACAAGCACATAGAATTAGGAAAATCTAATGAATCTGACAAAACATAAATCAACACATGAATACAAATACTATCCCCAAGTTATAGAACTACTCCCTAAACATGGAATTCAAGTATTCAATTGAATTCCACATTTTGGGGCAAAATAAAAATAAAGAAAAGAAAGAGGAAGAACCTAGAGGGAACAGTGAGTGTTTTATCTCTCTTCAAACCCAAAATATGATCTATGATATTAACCCTACTAGACTAAAGGCTATATATATAGTAGTAGGGATAGGGCCTAAAATTATTCCTAAAATAGGCCAAAAACCCTAGCAGCTGCCAATAACATGAGGCGTCGCGGATGGCACAGCCCGTACTGCCGACGTAGCCTCGTACTGGCACAGCCCATCAGTCTTGGCACGGTCTGTATGGATTATGTTGGCATGGACAACAATCCTCCGTTTCTTCCTTGGCCTTTTTAAATTTCAAATCTTCCTATCTTTAGCACAAAACTTCTACTACCACGCTTTCGAGTTTGTGGCCTTCATCTACTACCATTCTTGCAAATGGCCTTCAATATCTTCTACCATCCTTAAAAATGGCCTTCTATGCAAAGATGATCAAAAGAACCCACGAGCTACCTACTATTGATGATCAGAATGGAAGATCTAGGTTCCCGTGGATAAAAGGTGTCCATTAGTATCAATTAAGCCTATAAAATGTGGGATTTAGACAAGAAAACCAAACATGGCCATCAAAACCCTTTGTCGTGTGAACCTAACCAATACTAGCAATCCAATAAGTAAAACAAGCTAATTATTATGCCAAATTCATTGGTCAATGCCTGCATAATGATGCACACCAATCCCTCACACTTTAACCATTACTCGTCCTTGAGTAAATAAAAACAAGAAATGGCCTAAGTGAAGTGTAGCATGCAAGTATAAGTTAGCCAATACATTCAACTTATTCCCATGCTACCCTAGTTCCACGAAAGAAGTAAGTATCTCACAACACTCACACTCTCCGAAGATCCTAAAGTAACCTAACCACCCAAAATAAAGTGAAGAAAAAGGTAAGAAAGAATGATAAGTGTTAAGCTAGCTTACCTTCCCAATAATTCCCCAAAAAAAATCCAAGTGTCATTGCCAAAAAAACCTCCAAGGAAATACAAAAGATCCTTACTCGATTGTAACCAAGGATAACTCTAGATTCTCAAATCAACTACAACCAAGGAAAAATCCAAATTATTATCAACTTAGTTTCTGTTTTCTCTCAATTTCTCTCATTTTTTGTGGGAGCCCTTTCAGGTTTTCATCCTAGCTTTCACACATATTGAGCTCACATTCTCACCTTTCTCCACACAGCCTCTCATTTTTTCCTACATTCGTAAAGCTAGCCAAGCGTGGCCTCTCAATTTTACCTAGGTCTTTCGACTTATACGGGCATTCCCCATTGTTGCTTAAGTTGCCCTTTCGGGTTTCCAACTTAACCGGGTATATTTTTTTTTCATTTTTTTCAAAATTTTCAAATTTTTTTGTGTGTAGCACAAAATGCCCCAAATTTTGGATTCATACTACATAAAGATAAGGAAAAACAAAAAATTATACCACCAAAGTTTCTAAAACAACTACCCCGAGACAAACTATGGATGCTACCTAGTCACACCACCAAATTAGCATCTAAAACATCCCAAATCAAATACACCACCAAAAACTCCAAAGAAACAACAAAAGTACCAAAGAAAAACCAAAAGCACAAAGGAATCTCAAGATGAAAGCTCCCTAAGTGCCCAACTACTCCCTCCCCCACACTTAAATCCTACATCTTCCCCAATTGGCCGATGGCTTCCAAGATTTCTTCCATGTCCTACTTGTAGAGAGAGGTGTGGTTGTTAGATAACTCTCACCCCTTGGATAGGGTTAAGAAGGAGCTTGTCCTCCTCGATACCCTTCATCTTGGTTTTCCTCCCTCCAATGAAAGTTGGGATGGTCCTGGTAACTTGGGTTGAAAGAGTTTGATGAGGGGCCCCTTGCATCTCTTTGGTTTCCTCAGGACCCATGTTGTTGTTCCCTAGAAAACTGTTACCTATTCACATTGTTATATTCCATGGCTTTCACCTCTTATAAGTCCTTCACTACTTGTGGACAAGCCTCGATGTGATGGTCAAGGTTGCATAGGCCGCAAACCTTAAATTGATGAACCTTCACTCTCAAGAGCTCCTTCACCATTGAAGCAATAGCTTGGACTTATTCTTCCAACTTAGGGGATTGGGACCCTTCATCTAAGATCTTCACCTTTGACCTTATATAATATTACCTTATCCCATTGGCCATCTCCTCAAAAGGGCCTTAGCATCTTTCGGACTCTTGTTAGCAATTGTTCCATATCATGCGACATTAACCATCCTCGTGTTATCATCCCACAATCCCTCAAAAACGTAATAAATCAGGTCCCCTTCCTTGAATGGGTGGTACGAACAGCTTGCCAACAATCTCTTGAATAGCTCCCAGTAATCATACAATGATTCATTTGCGCCCTGGGTGATGTTTGATAGCTGCTTCTTTAATGCGGCAGACTTGGAGGTTGGAAAATACTTCTTGAGAAATCTTCTCTTCATATCCATCCACGAGCTTATAAATTAAGGTGGAAGATAGCACAACCAATATTTCGCGGCATCTTGAAGTGAAAAGGGGAATTCCCTTGGATTGTAGTCATCCTTCGAGACCCCATGAGGCTTCATATTCATGCAAAAAAGGTGGAACTCTGATAGATATTTGTTGCCATCCCGTGGAAAGTGGGAGACAGTGCATCATCCTACTTTTCAATTCACAGTTCACGATGGGTGGCGATGGAGGGAAGGTGAGACACAATAGTTGGCTCTCCAGATTCAGAGCCATAAGTTCCCTCAACGTCCTGTTGCCTTCTGCTATCTTGAGTAGCTTCTCTACTACTAAAACTGATTCAGGTAGAACCCCCACTCTAGTTGTCCATCTCCTTCTTCTCTTACTACCTGTGTTCTCATTTGGATAGTGTAAAATTCCTAAGTTGGTGGCACGGGTGTGTATCATAATTTAGGAATCAACAATACCGAAGAAAAGGATACACTATCAAATGGGATTAGAAGTAACAAGATCACTATCACAAAGGCTTAACAAAAAATACGAACAAAACAAAGAAAACAAAAGCAATACTAAGTATTCAACTAATGCATTATGCAAATTGACAATTAAAATTTTAAACTAGCATCCCCGACAGTGGCACCAAAATCTGACCCACCTCCACTCAGAGTCGTTAAGTTGTAGCTAAATTAACCTGATCGAAGGCATTCCAAATAAACCAAAGAGAGGTTGAATGAATGGGGTGGTTAAATGAAAATTTTATATTTCTGCACCCAAGTCACTTCTAAGCTACCTATAGGGTAGTTAGTAGCAAGACCGGGTTTTTTCACAGAGATGCTAGAGTCTAATACCACGTACGGGTTGTCAATATGTCTGTGTGCTAGGAATAGAAACTATTGTAAAATTGGCAGTTTTTGGGTTTTTTTAACTAACAACTACAAACATAAAAGCTAAAGCAAGAGAAAACTATATAGATAGATACTTGGCGAATATTTGTGTAACATGGTTAATTAAATGTTCTGATCCTCGATTCCATCACATATAAGACATCGACAACCTAATCTAGTGCTCATAATACATGGTGTGGTCGATGGTCAGCACTTTATTATACCTTTCATTTAGGGTGCTCTTGCAATCTTCCATTGGCATCGCTTCCATAATTAGGAGAGTGCGACAACAGCCCTACTGTTGCACAGATCGATTTCTCCCTTGTAAATTTACATCCCAGACACTACACTACAAATGCTCTACCCCTAAGCCTACAAAAGAAAAAGGGAGATAGACACCTTATCAATGGCACTATGGTCGCTAAAACTTAGTTTTGCTACTAAATGCTATCTCTATTTATAACCCTTTGGACCAATTCACCAGCTAAGACTGGTGTGCTTTCATCGTAACGGTAAAACTCGGAAAAGATTTACGTACATACACCCACGTGGAACCAGACCCCGCTATCCATATCACATCTAAGTTTCTCTTCCCTGGGGGGTATCGCTATGTGCACCAATATGAATGTAGACAAGAGTGTTTGCTAATGGAGTATCATTCATGCAATTATAACAATTCAAGATCAAGCCAACATAATATCACAAGCACATAGAATTAGGAAGATCTAATGAATCTCACAAAATGTAAATCAACACATGAATACAAATATTTTCTCCAAGCTATAGAACTACTCCCTAAACATGGAATTCGAGTGTTTCATTGACTTCCACTTTTTTGGGCAAAAGAAAAATAAAGAAAAGAAATAGAAAGAACCTAGAGAGAAGGGAGATTGTTTTCTCTCTCTAAGTTACTATTGAAATCCAAAATATGATCTATGATATCAAACCTAGTAGAGTAAAGGCTAAATATATAGTAGTAGGGGATTGGGCTTAAAATAGGCCCAAAATAGGCCAAAGACCTCAGTATCCACCACTAACACGAGGTGCCGTAGATAGCACGGCCCGTGCTACAGACGTAGCCTCATGCTAGTGTGGCCCTATGTTCTTGGCACAGGCCCTGTAACTTGTGTTTGCATGGGGCACCATTCTTAGACAGTCATGCTGGTGTGGTCTATGTCAACCGGTATAGGCCATTGTCTGGAGCTCCATTCTTGCATTTCTTATTTTCACCTCGTGTAGTTTGGCGCATGCCGTCAACCATATCTTTATTTTGCTTAGTTTCTTGGCACGAGCTGCACTAATCTTCACACCCCATGGTCTGGTCTTGACATTTGTGACTTGAAAAGGTGTGGGACATATGAAATGAAATGGTCTGCACTCATACTTAATCAAATTTGGAGTGAAAAAAAAGGACCTGAGGATACGGCCAGTAGGGCTTAGCACGGCCTGTGCCGGGATTTTGTATGGCCCGTGCTAGGATTTGGCACAGCCCGTGTTTCTTAGCACGGCTCATGCTAAAGGCCCATCACACAGGTTGTGTCTCGTGGTATGGGTTATGATTGGCTTGGCTCATGCTGGCCATGAACAGTCCGTGCTACCCGTGGCTGGTTCGGCCGGCTGCATTCTTTGCTCCGCTACAAATGAACCATTGGTTCAATTTGAGAATTCTTGTAGTAAATTTCATAGAGCTCGAGAAGGAAATCCAATGGATCCACCTTTAAGGGTCAATTTTTCTCAGAAATTTCCCTGAACTTTGTGCAACTCCCGGACAAAAATCCTCATTTCTTCCTTAGCCTCTTTAACCTTCAAATCCGCCTATCTTTAGTTCTATCCTTCTACTACCATGCTTTAGAGTTCGTAACCTTTATCTACTTACATTCTTACAAATATCCTTCGATATCTTCTTCTATCATTGTGAATGGCCTTTTATACAAAGATTATCAAAAGAACCCACGAGCCACCTACTAATGATGATAATAAAGGAAGCTCTAGGTTCTAATGGTTAAAAGGTGTCCATTAGTATCAATTAAGACTACAAAATGTGGGATTTAGAAAAGAAGATCAAACATGGCCATCTAAACCTGGTGTATACCTAGCCCTTAGTTGGCTTCATTGGGCTGTAAGCCCAGCCCAAAGGACAAAACGGAAAAAAAAAGACAACAAAGTGGTAATAGTGGAGCATGGTTTGAGCTATGCAATCATGAACCGATAAATGCAGAGATACGATCAAGCCATGATCGAGAAGTTTGGCCATGAACCAGAGTTATAGAGAGTGGGGTGCGACCCAAATTCTTAGATGAGAGAAATACAAAGCCACAATTGAAACCTCTTATAAATACAACAAAAACATCACTGAAAAAGGTAAGCATTACTATACCAAGAAATTCTAATTCTCAAAGAAGGGTACTTACTTGATCATCAGAGTCTTTTCTATGGAATCATTTCTAGGAGCTGTTTTGAGGAAAGAAGAATATACGAGGTGAACAGAGGTGTTCTACTTGGTGGAGCAACCACATCATTCAGAGCTGGCTGTGGGGATCAAAAAAAAATTCTTTTTTTCCAATTCTAGGATCCTTTAGATAGACAATGGTGTTCACCAGAATTGACAAAAGCCATAACCATTACACCAAAGAACACACAACTGGGCATGACAAGAACACACAAGATCGAGAATATACGCCTAGTAAAGAGAGGGAATGGAATAGGGAAGATACAGAGGATGAAGAAGAAGCAAAATCTCCTAACACAAACCAGGAGAAAGAAAGGTGGGCGTTTGCTGCATTCTTGGAAGCAAATAGAGAAAGCCTCTATAATCATATTTTGACAACACTCAAGCCTAAACTGTAGGGAATGGATAATGGAATAATTCAAGAGCATAAAAGTCTCAAATACGAGGAGGATTTAAGAGACAAAGTAGTAGATAACGACGCGGACAAGTCACCCCTGGCACCGCATCTTCGAGATTATTAAATGCCTAAGGAATTCAAACTACCTCTCCATGTTAAAATTTACGATGGGACCACAGATCCAAAATAATTCCTACACTCTTACCCAAATAGAATGACATTTAGACATGAAAACATCGAATTGGTTTTCAAAGCATTCACCATTTTCTTGTCAGGAACAGCGATCATATGGTATAAAAACCAGCCAAATAGAAGTATCAAGTCTTGGGCACAAGTTTTGGATATGTTCTTAGGATGCTTCTATCAGTAGAAAAAATTCACAAAAATGATCACAGATTTGAACAAGATAGCCCAGCAAAATGATGAAAGCCTGGCGTGAGTTTCATAATAGATTTGCCATAGAGAGTTTGCAGTTTTGCGATCTGTCATTCCAACCTTCATTGGGGGCATTCAAAGGAAGCATGCAATCAGGAGAATTATACAAAGAACTAACAAAGAATATGCCCAAAAACCCAAGGGAGTTACAGAAGATGATCGATCGGCATATACAAACAGAAGAAGTGAATAGGCGCAAGATAGGGCGGGAATGAGGCAAAAAGTGAAAAATGGAATATTCGCAAAAGGAGTTTATGAAGAAAGGAAAGGGAAACATCCCTTTCAAGGGAAGAGAACCAAGGTTACAAGGTGTTCTATTCCAAAATACATCTCTAACAAAATCAAGGAAATAGATATGGCAAGTGAACAAAGAGTTGTTTCACGAGCCAGCGCCTATGTTAGCACCACCAGATAAAAGATGTAGGAAATATTATTTTTTCTTCCACAAAGACCATGGTCATGACATTGAGTATTGCAGGGACCTGAGAAGGCAAATAGTAGAAAATTTGAAGAACGACAACTTAAGTTGTTACAGTAAAGAAGGGGGGGCCAGTATGGCAATGCTACCAAATCCAGAAACCCACCAGCAAAGAACCAAGGGATGGAGATCACTTTACCAAAGAATCAAAAAATGACTGCAGCAGTAGATTTCATTGAGGACTCTGAGATGATATACCAGAAAATGTTGTCCTGTCCATACATGGATCCACAGAGTCATTTTCAAACAATTCTTTGAAGGAAAAGGCAAGGTATTCTCTCCGCAAAAGCTTGCCGACAAAAAAATTTGCCCAATCGAAGCAATAACTTTTAGCCAAGAGGGTGCAATACCTAACGCTTCGCCCAAAAATGATCATATGGTTATTATCGCTAAAATAGGAAATGCAACAATTCACAGAGTGTTTGTGGACGATGGAAGTGTGGTCGAGATATTATTCATGAATTTCATTGACAGGTTAGGTTTCAAACGAACTTATCCAAAAAACTCAATGTCCCCGCTTGTAGGTTTCACAGGGAAAGCAGAAATGCCTTTGGGAAATATACGGGTGCCACTCACCATCAGAGAAAGTGGAAGAGGTTGCATAGTCATGTGTAACTTCGTGGTCATGGATGCCCCAAACACATTTAATGCCATCATCGAAAGACCTTGGATGAACCCTTCTCACCTTAATACTTTGATATCCAGCACGTAAAAAGAAGTGAAGATGCAAAGGTGGAGACACTAAGCAAGCCAGCAACGGCCAAATTTGAATCTTCGAGTAAAAATAGAGAGGCAGTAGTAGAGGTTGTTCTACTCTGAAACACAGCTGCTCTGAGAGGGATATATGAGGCTTACCCATATGATAAATGGGGGATTGACCTGCTGGAACCTTTCCTAAAAGGTGAGAGGAACGCAAAATTTCTAGTAGTATCAATCCTCTACTTCATGAAATGGAGGGAAGTAAAACCATTAGAACGAAACACAGCTGGTGTAGTGGGAAAAATTGTTTGGCAGAATATAATGTGTTGCTTAGGGGTGCCACACACTATTGGCTCGAACTATGTAAATGGCCCATGAGTGGTACCTCTACTGAGTGGTTCTTAAAGCGGAGGATCCTCCAAGAGTCCATATTTGTAGCACGCTCCCATGCTAATAGACAAGTAGAAGTGACAAAAAGAACAATCGTTCAGGGAATTCAGGAACAATTGGAGGGAAAGTGAACCGGCTGGGTGGATGTGATACCCAGCACCCTACTGAAATTTAGAATGACCATTCAAAAGCCGGCTAGCAATCTGAACAGGTTGAAGTTAGATCTAGATAAGCTGAGAGAAAAAAAGGGAGCTTCCAACAATCACAGAGACTTATTATAAGGACAGAATGGCGAGAGATTACAATTAGAAGGATAGAGAAGAGTGATTTTCGATTGACGATCTAGGGATAAGAAAAAATGAGCCATTCCCAAAAAAAGAAAGAGGACAATCATGCCTAACATGGGAAAGGCCTTACCAGGTTGTGAAGGCTCACAAACCCATCTGTTAAGAGCTAGAGAGGTTGGAACGGCAATACCGTTCCCAACAAATGAAAGGTGATCAATGTGAAAATATTTTATGTCTAGATTTGGGAAAATAAAGGAAGAATCTAGTTGTATAGAACCATGAGATTATCATTGGTTGCGTCCGTTCCTTTGATTTAAAGGCGACATTATCGCAGTCGTATATTATTAATAGCAAAAATAGTCTGTTCAGGCTATGATTACATCTTTAACTCACTAGTTAGATATTTTAGACAATAACACACTAATATCACATCGAAATTAATGCATCAAGGCCACCTGATTGTCAAAGGTTGTAGCACAAACGCGCGTATCGCAACAAACATCCAACTGCAACCTATAGATCTTGCATAATTGTCGATGATTGCAAGCTTTAGACCTTGAAAATTTGTAAATCTTATGATCGTAAGCTATAGATCTTACACAAAGGTATATTTTCCCATAAAAATGATACAAGCAAGCAATAGATCTTGCATGTCACAGAATCCATAACTTTTACATATGCAAGCAATAGATCTTGCAGATTTACTACTATGCAACCTATGGATCTCGCAAGTTACCAAATTTCAACAACACGAATTGTACAACCAGAAAAAGAGATATAAGCAGAAATGTTCATGAAATAGAGCTTATCAAGTGATAGAAAGAATGGGAGTGTTCAAAAGCACAAAACAATAATTCGAAGCATTACAAAGTAAGATTAAATCAAGAGATCTATCTATACCTAGATGCCCGCGATGATCTAGAAGAGGATGAACCACCATAAAGATGATTGTGCTCAACTTTGCGATTGAAGTGCACAGCCCTACGTTGGTGTTCTCCAACCATGCATTTCTCACTAACTAAATGGCTGTGCCTCCATTTCATGTGTAAATAAGCAGGATGGCGTATTAGACCCCTTCGCTTCATATGACCAAGATATCTAGCGAAATATTCCTTGAAGTCAGTTATAGGGCCAAACTCTTCCTGATCCAGTTGCATACTCATAACATCAACGTCGCCTCATATCTCTTCACCTCAGCCATCAAATTTTGCACTTCCTCTTCTAAGCAGGGGATATGGGATCGGACAGCTTCTGACAAATTAACTCTCTGTCCATTAATCTCCACAGTAAAGCCTTCACGACCAATAGCCCTGTGAGGAAATAAAGGAAAATCCTGAAGTTTATCTTTATGCTCGACGTAAGCTTGCTCAAGTTGATAAACAGACGAATCAAGACGGTTACGCTCAGTGCAGAGCTACTCATTTTTGCTTGGTAGCTGCAGGTTTAAATAAAATTATTTGTCAAACTTTCTTTGAAAAGAGATCACACTCATCCTGCTTTTTCTTCAACCAATCAAATAAATCGTCAATATGAGTGCATTGGTCATTAATGATCATTGTCTTCTGATTAGGCTTTGCGAGTTTTACTTGTGGCATAATTTTTTGATTCCTCATGTTGTCAAAGCATTCTCACCATGGTCAACTGTTGTTGAAAATCTTGCTTGTTGAAAATACTTCGCAAATCACGACCAGCATCCTGGGAGTCCTTTAAAGTCTTATCCCATTTTGCTTTAAGATTATTCAGACCCAATAGCATGTACTTCAGACCAATTCCTATAGCTAGCACCCACTCTTGAACACGAACAGGAAAGTTAAGCAAATGAATGTATAAACCAAGGGATTCAAGATCGACTAAACCACAAACAATATCCTTGCCAAGCAATTCAACACTGTAACCATCGGGAATAAACTTGTTACAAGGACATGTCGTGGAAGAATTTGGAGACGGATTGAAAATAGGAACCAGTCATTCAATGAACAAGGGATGCGACTCAATACGAGAAAAGTGGTCAGAAGAAACAAAGTTATCATATTCCCGGGTTCAAGATTGGGTAGCTTGAATTAATCCAAGAGGGTAGTGAATGCAAGATTGCAAAAATCCATAGCGACCAGAAAAGGGATCAGTATATCCTAGAAATTCAAGTGATTTCAAAATGTTATGGTCAACGACAATATCGATGCCCTGCATCTAAGTAAATGCGATGAGAGAATGTAAACATGAAGAGGCAACAAAAAATTAATAACCGCAGTCATACAAACACTACAGACATACAACAAAATATTTTCTTAAATTACAATAAAAAATCCAAAAACCTAATAGACTAAGAATTAACTAACATCATATGTAGAGGTTGGCAGAGGCTAAACAATAATAGCAACACCTTCCTGGCTTGCTTGTTGAGGAGGGACTTCGGTGGTCACCTTGACTCAAACAGAGTGAGGAGGTGGCACAATAGCGTGAGAGCCAAACTCCAAGTCTTCCACATAATCAACCTTGCACCCCTTTCACTCAGTTGCAAAGGAAGACAAAAGAGAATAGAAAGATGCGATAGTAAGAAGAAGGGGTGTCCATCGTCAGCAATCTTTTCAACGAAACCATTGTTAAGTATTGCCTTCTATTTTTCCAACACTTCAGTGCATCTCTTCAAAGAGGGAAAACTCTTCATCGTCGAAGTAGGGTTCCCTCGCGCATGTCTTTCACAGCTTCACTGTAGCCAACAGTCTGAGCATTGCTAGAGACATCCTCAAATAGATTGACGAACTACTTCATTTTGAAAAGACGATCTACCAGAATTTAAAGATAGTTAGGAGGAGCAAGACCATTGGTGAGCATCTCCTTAAGCTCAAAAAGAAGCTTCTTGATCTCTTTCTCCATAACCTTGGTGCATTTTCAGTAGTGTTTGCCCGATCCTGGGCGGTTTTAAGAGAAGTCTCCAGAACCACACATTTCTTCTCCTTTGCCTTATACTTTCCACGAGTGACTCATCAACAGGAGGGAACTTTGAAATCTTCTTACTCACAAGTTGAAGAATCTCACCGACCTTATAGAGAAAAAGGTATAGGAAAATAATGGTCAACATTCTAAAGCATGAGGTATCAATTTGTATAAACGGTTACCCAAATTAGCCAGCGAACTTACCATGGCCAAAGTATTAGAAAAGAGAAATCTTGGAGTGAGTATCAGGAATCATCTCCCCCAACTTGCAGATTATCAGTTCGCGCATGGCCCTTTGAGCGAGACTGGTTGCTACACCCCTTTTTCACAAGAGGCAGTGAATGACCCGCTGATCAGTCACTCATATCCCTCTTATTTTTCTTCTCCTTCAACTCACCATTGGGGTGTTCACCACCCATATATCTAGTGATAGTAGATTTACTAGCACCCTATTGAACGATCTTGACAGTTGTAATATTATTAAGTTGTGAGTTAGTCCCAACCATCTCCTCATCATCAAAAAGAAACCAGTCAATATCATTCTCGGCTAGGTCCACGTCTGTAGTAAAGTATACACTACAGATCAAAGGAATGAACAATGATTGAAAAGGTTCGTCAAAAATAGAAAAACAAATACAACATATCAAAGTGATAACAGTTCATAAAACCTTTAGCATCGGAATCAGTTTGGTGAAGATGTTGTGTATAAGCGCAAAGTATAACCATGATCTCGGTTTCAGCAGTAAAACAAACACTCTAACTAGGAAGCTTATATTTAGGAACTATGTAGTTCCAAGAAGGAAGGGCCACTTCGGAACTTTGGTTCAGTTTGACAAAAATGTATTTTGTCCTCCAAGGACCAATATTGCTAGGAAAACCCCTCACAAGTTAAACCCTAACTATCACAAGATAAAAGGTGAATTCGTCTATGGTATTTTTTACTTTTCAAAGGTGATAAAAGTTACAAAACAAATCAAGAGTGAAAGGTACGTTCTCCTTTTCACACACCTGAAGAAACCCCATTATGATAGCGATGCCCTTGGGATGAAATTGAGATAAGGTAATTTTTTAGAAGCGGAAAAGTGACAACATGGTTGGGAAGTAGAAAGTAGAGACTAAAGTTCATATAACTCAAATAGCATGAGATATATCCATGAGGATGATTACAAACACATTCAGAGTTTGCAAGAGCACGTAGCTCAAACAAAAAGAAAAATGGAAAATAGTTTTTTAAATCTTCTAAATAAGAACCGGTCAACATTGGCCTATAGTAGAAGATCTGATGATATGACCAGATTCCTCATCGGAGTGAGCATCTTCTACGGGAGATTTGGAGTGGTTAGAGGAAGACAGTCAGATTGACAGTGACCCTAGAGTTAGAGATAAAAGCTTTAATTAGGGTTGTGAACCTTAAAGGTAAATATTTTCAAGGCAGAACCTAGGTAAATCAATGAGAGGTTCTCCCGAGAAGATGACAGGAGAAGGATAGAACAAAACCACAAAGGGTAAAATTACCAGAAATAAAAAAATATATATACCTTAGTAAAACTACCGCATGCAATAAGGACATTGGAGGTATAGCTAGAGGCAAGCTTACTATTATATGGGAGGAGGAGTGCTGATTCACAGAAGAAAAAGGAATAGCCAGAGAAGACTAATATTCTGATAACAGGGGTGATGAAATGAAAGAATAATAAGTTTCTCTAGTTAAATAACAAGGAAGAAATGACAAGAATGAGGAAAACAATCACAATGATTACCTGACACAAAAGTAGGTTACCTTTCACAGGCATCGAAATAATGGTGAAATATGAGAGAATAGCATACTAAATAACAACTGAATTAAATTATCCATTTATAATTCCTTATGTAAGAGATGGGACAATAACAACAAACAAAAAAATTGAACAACGCAGCAAAGAAAGAGGAACGAATCTCGGCCCACAAAAACAAAATCTCAATAGTCGCCCTTATGGTGGAGATGACATGGATAAGGAAGATTTAAAATTTCAATTTCAAATCACAAGGGTTAGCTAGGGTATATTTTTAGCCAAAAAGCCAATGTCACTTCGTAATGGCAATAACAGTAGTACTAAAAGATGGACATGTCGTTCACATACAATGCCAGTTCGTATTTATTTTACAAGTAGTGCAATTGCTTTGCGCCTTTTATACTTCATAGCTAAGCGGTCTTATGGTGTATACCTAGCCCTTCGTTGTCCCAGCCCAAGGGACAAACACAGAAAATGACAATAAAGCGGTAAAAGTGGAGCCTCTGAGCTATGCGATCACGAATCAGTAAATATGAAGACACAATTAAGTAATGATAGGGATGTTTGGCTACAAACCAGAGTTATAGAGAGGGGGGTGAAACCCACGTTCTCATATGAGAGAAATCTGGAGCCACGATGGAAACCTCTTATAAATATAGCAAAAGCAGCATCGAAGAAGGTAAGCGTTACTATACTGAGAAATTCCAATTCTCTAAGAAGGGTACTGACTTGATCATTGGAGTCTTTTCCTTGGAATTATTTCCGGGAGCTTTTTGCAAGAAGAAGAATATACAAGGTAAACGACGGTGTTCTACTTGGTGGAGCAACCACATCAAAACCTTTTATCGTGTAAATGTAACTAATACTTGTAATCCAACAAGTAAAAAAAGCTATTTAATATGCCAAATGCATTGGTTAACGCATGCATAATGATGCACGTCAGGTTTTTAACTAACACCTACCAATATGCGAGATCACAAGAGAATAAAACTATGTATAACTAGCACTTGGGGAATATTTGTGTAATATGATTGGTAATATGTTTTGATCCTCGACTCAATCACATTGAAGACATGCAAAACTATTCCAGTACTTATGACATGTGGTGTGGTTAATGGTCAACATTTCTCCATACCTGTCATGTAGGGTGCTTTTGCAATCTTTCATCAACACCGCCTCTATAACTAGGGGAGTGCAACAACACCCCTGCCGATGTGCATATTTGTTTCTCCCCCGTACGATTACATCATGGGCACTCAACCACAAATGCTTCTCCTTAGGCCTACAGAGGCAAAGGGATATGCACCTCATAAATGGATCTAAGGTTGAGAATTATGCTAACCCTAGTTTGCTAATAAGCGATATCTCTATCTGAAACACCATAGGGCCAACTCACCAACTAAGACTAGTGTATGGTCAATCATAAAGTTGACTCAGCAACCCACATGTATACACTCATACGGTTCCAGACTATTGTTACCTTCCTATATCTAGGTCACTCCCTGGGGGATATCAATAGATGCGGTAACTTGAAAGTAGACTAAGGTGTATGCAAACATGGTGTGACAATCATGCAATTAGGAAGAATCATATGAACAAGCCAACATAATATTCATAAGCATATAGAAATAGGTAGATCTAAAGAATCTCCCAAAGAATAAACCAAATCATGAATACAATCACAAACCCCAAGTAATTAACTAATCCCTACGCATTGAACCCAAGTATTTCATTGGATTCAATGCCCTTAGGTCAAAATGAGAAATAAATAAACTGGAGAGAATGATCATTCCCTTTCTCTCTCTACCTACTCTTGAAGATTAGAATAATGAGCCAAATTTAAAGACTAGTAGACATAGGTTTCTATATAAAGTATTAGGGAAATGGGCTTAGAAAAAAACCCAAAATTAGGCCAAAAACCCTACCAGCCAAAATTGGCGCGGACTGTCGAATGTTGCACAGTCGTGGCAAGTGGCGCTGGCACAAGCCATGCTAGTAAGCATGGTTGTGCTGGACAGCTCTGGCATGGGACGTGCTGGTTGACATGGACTGTCGGCTGGGGCTTGGTCATCGGCCTTCTGATAGTTAGCGCCCGCGTCGTTTGGCACGGGCCATCGGCTGGTAGTGTTGTCTCGACCAGTTGAATAGTGTTAGCCATGTGAGTCTTTGCAGACCATCGGCTGGGTGCCTGATTTTCAATTTTGAATGACCCTGGATCATTGTGGGCCATCGGCTAGGAGTCAATTTCTGAGCAAAACGATGGCACAACCGTGTAGAATGTCACACCTCATTGGCTAGTTTTCGAATATTGAGTTGAAATAACACTTGCCATTTTGAAGGTAACATCCCATGTTCATACGCTACAAGAGAAAGCACATTTTACCTCGGTTCTACAGGGGTTTTTACCTCAGTGTTTTGTCCAAAACAAACTGAGGTAATGTGGGCGAGTAAAAATTATGGTTTTTACCTCAGTTTAAAACTGGGGTAAAAAGAATTTACCTCAGTTCAGGATAGAAGGGCATGCGATATCAGTTGTTATTAAGTCACAAATGTGGGTGCGACATCATTCATTTTTTGGTTTTTGTACAAAATTTAACTGTAGTAAAAAAAATTAACAAGAGTAGTGCGACATCACATGTTTTATTTCAACAATATAAAAAAGTACCGAACGCAAAATCGATGTCTATTCTGCTTTCGACAGTTCATAACCTAAGACACCGGGGCCAGATCTGAGATACAAAGTAACAATAAAATAATAAAGCAACTGTATTGCAATTTCAACTGATAAATAAAATAGAGTACATTGGAGCTGTAATATGAAATATTTTACAAATCCGAAGTGAAAAGGAGTGGTGGCTCCAGAAAGTATAGTTGCAGACGAGATGGCGCGTCTGGTGGAGAACCCGGAGCTCAGGAGAGTTTAGTGGCATGGCTGTCAGTGCCGGTGAAGATGTTTGCGCGGCCAAATCTGGACCTGGAGCACAGTGGCAAACCGCGCATGACGAAGCCCAAACGGAGCCAGTGGTGGATGGACGGAACTGGGAGGTCATCGCCATACTTCTCAAAGTTAATACTTTTAAGCCCTAATGCTTCCTATCTACAATGAAGTAGATAATGGCAAATCGGGGTAGTTCACGAGAAGAGGGATGTTTTCAAGTGTTTAAACATATATAGGAGAAAACTTACTAGACATATACATACATAGATATATATATATAAGCATGTAAACAAGGGGGGAGTTTGGTTGGTTTGATCCTAAGCTATCGAATTGAAATACAACTAGGAAATCAAGAGAACTATGCTAATCATGCAATACAACTAAAGATACGATGTAAATGATAATTAACGGAGCCTTGGGGGAAATCGATTTCCACTTCCAAACATCATATAGCTCATTGATTCATTGACTCATTCAATTACATTTATTTTCTATGGGGATTATATCACTTCTCATTCAAAGATCAACATTCATTCCTCCTTAAGAGTAGTTTGCAAAGACAAACAACGACCATTTGTAAACCTCATTGATGATCACCCTAGACAAATAACATCATAGGGGTGTTTCATCAATGGCATTTCACCCAAAGGACCATAGGTTTGATAATAACAAGCCTTCTACCAAAAACATAGTTATTTAACCAAACATCATTCATTAGATTAAACTTAGAACAAAAAACATTCAAGGTTCAACCTTTCTTTGCATCTATGTGACAAATATGAGAACAAACCACATTAACATACTCATCTAGTAAGAATTACCACACATTATACACAAGAAGTTCTAAATCCATGCTCTTGGATTTCCATATCTAGTAAGTTAAGAAATTTGAAACTTTCTAACACCCTAACATTTCAATCTTACAAACATTTCATATACTCAAACGACCCATGGTATAAATGAGGTAAAACACAACATTAATGGCATAATAAATGTTCTCCAATAAATGTTCAATAATGAGCAAATATAGAATCTTACCACATAAGCTTGGAAGCTTCAATGAATTGCTCTCAAGAACTAGATTTAGCTACAAGAGCTCATACTAATTAATGCTAAACAACCAAACATAATACAAGAGATTGTAAAGATGAAAATGGAAGAAAATATGGTTTTTAAACAGTAATAAAATGCAGGTGAAAAAGGTTCTGAATGAGAGGAAAGAGAGTGCTATTTATAGTACAAAAAGGATAAGGTGAAATTCTAGCCACCCACTCGCGAGTCGCGATGGGCCCATCGCGAGTCACCGCGACGGTCATGAATTGCCGTGACGGTCGTGAATTGCCAGAATTTTGCCTTGTTTCCTTTTCTTCTTCTTGTGGTATACAATCATCTTCATAGAAATTCCTCTCATTTTTCAAGTCTTCAGTGTCTCCAAAAATGGTCTTCAATAGCCTCCGGCCTTCATGTCTCCGAAGCAAGTTTTCAAAAGTCTTCAAAACTGTGATCTTTAATGGCCTCTGGTCTTCATGCCTCCGTGTTCTTCCCTTGTCACAAAAAATACACTTAAAATAGATAAAAGAGCGTAAAATTTCTCTTATCCCTCCTAAGAAAATTTCAAGTTAAACACAAGCTCTTGATAATAAAAGAGCATAAAAGTGACCCAAAATAGTACTAAATCATGCACATAAAATGGACATATCAAACCTCCTGACACTTAAACCTTACTCGCTCTCGAGTAATAAAAGATCTAAGCATACGAAGGAAATGACATATCCACATCCTAACTACTATTCCCCCAAATCAATACCTCACAAAACTCTCAATATCACACATCCCAATGTTAAGGTCAATTTAGAAGTTTTCCACAACCCTTATTCCTAAATCTACCCAAACCATGTCAACCCATCATTTCATTGATATCCCTAAAACATCTCCGAATCCCGAATTGATAATCCCAAATCCAATGATACAAGGTGAAGCTAAAGACATGTATAAGGTTCAAAACACATGCTCCACTTTATATCAATATATCAACCTAAAAACGAAGCATATTAACGATCATGTTTCTTTGGTTCACATCTCACCTTTTTCCGCACATTTAACCTCTCATTTTTGCCTAGGTTGCCCTTTTGGGTTTTCGACCTATCCGGGCCCCCAATGTTGCCTAAGTTGTCCTCTCGGGTTTTCAACTTAGCGGGATTCTTTTTTTTTCAGCATTTTTCAGGTGTCTCTAATCCAAAAAGTAGCAAAGTGCTTTCCAAATGTTAAAGCTAAGAAAAGTATCAAAACCAACATTATCCAAGTACATCAAAAGAAAACCATCCCAACACAAAAGGGAAAAAATCCAAAACCAATCAAAAGAGTTATACAAAAGTGTCCTCAATCCCAATCCTCTCAAAGTGGATACCCCTCCCTATAATTAGAACACTACATTGCCCTCAATGTAGACAATAGGGAAAAAACATAAAAAGCAAAGTATGGAAAGGGTAAAGATATGGTGCTCACAAAAATCACTGTTGTGATAAAGAAGGGCCACCACCGAAATACTGCTGCTGATACTGTGCTTGCCACTCCATGCTCCTCTGGCTTCTAGCTCTCCGCCTCTCCACTCCCGGATTGGGACCTGAGACACTGCATGCCTGGGGCTACATCTCATGGATGCAAGCTGACAAGTGGTCAATCTCCTTGTCCATGTCAGTTAAGGTCTGGGAGACAAATACATTGTGCTTCAATATCATGCTATCCTATCAGTGGAATCCATCCTGCATAGTCTGCATTATTCGCTCGTAGAAGTCCATTGGAGGCTGGGAATAGTGAGGTGGCATATTGTTCTCCTGCATTGTCTCTGTCTCTGGTGGAGGCTACGTGGAGTGTTGTTAGGAGTGCTGTTACTGTTGTCGCTCAGAGAGAGGTAGAGTGCTATTATCACACTAGACAGGAATTGGGCCAAGGTCGCGAAGCTCGCGCTGGAAATAGAGTGAGGGGCCATAACGAAGTGCAGGATGGATGATGGCACTACTCTTATCATGGGAATTCTTTGGCCTCATGTTGATGACATTCCCAAAGTGCATGTCATCCTCAATTGATCGCTCCTGGGCCTGTGGGTACAGCCTGGCCCGTATCTCTGCGGTGTCAAATCCAAAGGCCTTTTCAATCTGTGAGATGGTCATTTGCCTAGATATATCATCTAAGTGAAAAGCAATGTACCTCTTGCAGGGCTGATCACCTCTCATGCTGCTTATATAGACCGTGGACAAGAATTCCAGAGTGTACCTCCGGTAAGAGGGCGCGCTCCTGCTCATAAACCCTTCCATTCCCCCTTTTACGAGTAGGTATCTGATAGGCTGAGTGAGGCTGAGAGCATTTAATGTGGGCACATCGACAAAGCTTGTCTCCTTAAGTTGGCGCTTCTTTAGAGCCTCCCACCTTACCACATAGGACCTAGTGATCCGGGTCAAACCCATGTACCTATTTGGAGGGGAAAGTACAGGGTTTGATTCCGGAGCCGGTGGAGGAGACAGAGGTTGAGAGGAAGTGCTCCCACCTCGGGGGGAGCCCTAGGTCTCTTCATAGGGGCTATATCTAACAATCACAGCAAACAAGTCAAACACACAGGAATATGTGTATATGCAATATTGCAAATTCATACTCAACCTTAAACTAGTTCATCATCACAAGTCAAATCAAAATAAAGTCAACTAGTTCAAGTCCTAATCACAATTGCATATACAATCCATACTATGTCTAACAAGCCCATATTCTCAAATCCATGAAGTTCACATAGTTGAAATCAATATGCTATATCTCAAAACCACAGTTGTTCTCAACTAGCTTAGCCACCATTAGGACATTCACCATGTCAACATTCATGTCCCATAGCTAAACTACCCTAAGCAAATAACATTGCAAAACACAATAACATTTTATCCAAATAACAACTAAGTCACAATCTATTCTCAGCCACAGCAACACAAATGCACACAATCCCAACTCAAACAAGCACAATACAATCCAAACCGCAACCACAAAATATGCACACAATACCCATCAAATTAAATTGCAGGCACAATTTATTCACCAAAATCAACCAAGATCCAAAAATTCAATTTCCTAAGGCATCACACATAATCTACACAATATCCATAAAACAAATAGAGTATACATTCATAATCCCAATTCAAGCTCAATAAAGTGAAGAAATGTACCACCAATATGCATAGGAAGAAGAAAAGAGGAAGTCCACAATCAATTCGAAATTGAATAGCTCAAAGTGACAAAACCCCCAAATTCTAGGGTTTGTGTTCTTCAAAGAATTTTTTTGATTTTTGGGTGGAGGTTTGGAAGAAAGGATGGGGTATGGAGTGGTGGTTGTGAGTGGTTGAGGGTGACTGTTAGCGGCGGCAAGCGGCGACGCTTGGTGGAGGACAGGTTGAGGATGGTGAAGAGGAGCGGAGAAGATAAAGAGTAGTGGCAGATTATGGATATGTTTGTGGAAAAATGGGTTTAGCCCATCATTTAAAGTAGATTCGTACGAATGTTGTGACTTGTGACGTGTTCGTCGCGACTCGCATTGGGTGGTCTCAAGGGGTGTTAGGTCTGACTAGGTTCGAGGATGAAAGATGACACTTCGAGGGCTCACGGCTTTGAGGTCTCGAGAAGCTAGGCTCAAGGATGAAAGATGACACTTCGAGGGCTCACAACTTTGAGATCTTGAGAAGCTAGGCTTGAGAATGAAAGATGACACTTTGAGGGCTCGCGGTTTCGAGGTCTTGAGAAGCTAGGCTTGAGGATGAAAGATGACACCTTGAGGGCTCACGGATTCAAGGTCTAAAGAGGCTTGCTCGAGGATGAAAGATGATACCTCAAGGGCTCACGGCTTCAAGGTCTCGAGAGGCTTGCCCGAGGATGAAAAATGACACCTCGAAGGCTTGCGGCTTCGAGGTCTCGAGAGGTTATGCTCGAGGATGAAAGATAACACCTCGAGGGCACATAGCTTCGAGGTCTCGAGAGGCTTGTGGCTTCGAGGTCTTGAGAGGCTTGCGGCTTTGAGGAGATTATGGACTTCAGGTTCTGCTGGACTCGAGGGTTTGCTACATCGAGGTCTTGAGGGAATGATGTCTCGAAGGGCTGGCCTCGAGAGGGTGATGGACTTTATGGTTTGCCTCAAGTCGAGGGCTTGCTGCCTCAAGGTCTCGAGGTGGTGATGTCTCGAAGGGCTGGCCTTGAGAGAGTGATGGAATTTATGGTTTGGCTCGAATCAAGAGCTTGCTTCCTCAAGGTCTCGAGGTGGTTATGTCTCAAAAGGCTAGTCTTGAGAGGGTGATAAACTTTATGGTTCTGCTCGAGTCGAGGGTTCAGGGCTTCAAGGTCTCGAGGTGGTGATATCTCGAAGGGCTAGTCTCGAGAGGGTGATAGACAATATGGTTCGGCTCGAGTCGAGGGTTCAGGGCTTCAAGGTCTCAAGGGGGTAATGGACTTTTAGGTTTGGCTCGAGTCGAGAGCTTACTGCCTCGAGGTCTCGAGGGGATATGTCTCGAGGGCTGGTCTTGAGGACTGGCCTCGAGAGTGTGATGGTCACTCAAGTTCTGCTCGAGTTGAAGGCTTGCTGCCTTGAGGTCTCGAGGGGATATGTCTTGAGGGCTAGTCTCAAGGACTGGCCTCTAGAGTGTGATGGTCATTCAAGTTCTGCTGGAGTCGAGGGCTTGCTGCCTCAAGGTCTTGAGGGGGTATGTCTCAAGGGCTCGCGATGAGGTCCTTGCGAGGCCATCGCAGCTCATGAAAAGTGGAGGCTGAGACCTACATTTTAACACAAGATTTGTGAGTACATCGTGACTTGCGACCACTACATCGCAAGTAACGATGAGGCCCTTACAAGGCCATCGCGGCTCACAAAAATTGGAGGTCGAGACCTTCATTTCAACAAAATATTTCTAAGTACATCGCGACTCGCGACCACTCCGTTGTGAGTCGTGACGAGGCCATCACGAGGCCATCGTGCTCACGGAAAGTTTTGGTCGAGACCCCCATTTTTATCCAAAACCCCTGATTTGGTCACGATTCGCGGCGAGACCCTCGCGAGGACATTGCGACGAAGCCCTCGCGAGGCCATCGCGACTCGCTACCACTTCTTACTTGGTACTTAGAAAAAAATTCAGATTCCATCTCTTGTCCAAGTTTTTCCTTCTCAACTCCAAGCCTTTCTCCCTTCAACATTCTAAAGCCTTGGCTTCAAAATTGCTACAAAATCATGGAAAAAACAACCCATGAAAAGCATAAAGCAAAACAATGAAACTTAATGATAAAATCCAAAACCAAACAACATCAATGGAAAGTCACAAACGACGATCTGGATGATCAAAACCAAGTTTTTTAATGTCGTCGGCACAACTTACTCCCCCCTTTTTTGGTTTTACTCACAAACCAGATCAAGGAGATCAATGTCATCTCCTTTTTTTGGCACAAAATTCTCGTGGTAAGGTTTCAAACATTGTCCATTAACTTTGAAAGTATTGGACTTAGCTCGATCTAGAATCTCCATCGCGCCATTCGGCAATACCTTAACCACCTCAAAAGGACCAATCCATCGGGACCTCAACTTACTTGGGAATAGGCGAACGCGAGATTGGAATTGGAGAACCTTTTGACCAACGTCAAAGTCCTTCCTAATGATCATCTTTCCATGTCACACCTTTGTCTTCTCTTTATAGATTTCGGCATTCTCATAGATTTTGTAACTTCCTATGCAAGCCGGCCTCATCTATATCAAGATTGAATTCTTTGACCGCCCAGTAAGCCTTATGTTGAATTTCCACCGGTAGATGATAGGGCTTACCAAACACTAACCGGTATGGTAACATACCCATTGGTGTCTTGTAAGCCATCCTATAAGCCCACAAGGCATCATTCAACCTAGAACTCCAATTCTTCCGGTTAGGGTTAAGCGTCTTTTGAAGGATGGACTTGATTTCTCGATTGGAAACTTTAGCTTGCCCGTTGGTTTGTGGGTGATAGGCGGTGGATGTCTCGTGAGTGACAGCATACTTCTTCAAGAGTGCCGCTATGGTCCGATTGCAAAAATGGGTGCCACGGTCACTAATCAAGGCTCGGGGTACCCCAAACCTAGAAAAGATGTTATCTTTCAGGAATTCTGCAACCACTTTAGAATTGCCAGTCCTAGTGAGTTTTGCTTCAACCCACTTCGACACATAATCAACGGCAAGAAGAATGTATGTAAAGCCATAAGAACTAGGGAAAGGTCCCATGAAGTCAATACCCCAAACATCAAAGATTTCACAGTATAGCATAACTTTTTAAGGCATCTCATTTCTAGATGAGATATTTCCTACTCTTTGACAATTATCACAAGCCTTACAAAATATGTATGCATGCTTATTCAAAGTAGGCCAATAAAAACCACTTTCCAAGACTTTCCTAGTGGTCCTTTGAGCTCCAAAATGACCCCCCACATGCATAAGAATGACAAAAGGTGAGAATTGAATGTACTTCATTATCGGGGATGCATCTCCTAACAACTTGGTTTACACAATGCTTCCACAAAAAGGGATCATCACACACATAATATTTAGCATCGCTCTTTAGCTTATCGTTCTGTGCTTTAGAAAAGTGAGGAGGAAATTTACCAGAGACAAGAAAGTTCACAATGTCGGCATACCATGGTTGGAGGTCCCTGATAGCGAACAATTGTTCATCGGGGAACTCCTCCTATAATTGCTCCTTCATTAATAGATTTACCTCACTATCTTGGCAGGGTGCCAACCGGCTTAGGTGATCAGCCACGAGGTTCTCCGTGCCTTTCTTGTCTCTCACCCCTAACTCAAATTCACTCAGGAATAGGATCCACCTAATCAATATTGGCTTGGGCTCTTTCTTCGTTATTAAATGATGAAGCAATGCATGGTCAGTGTACAAAATAACTTTTGTGCCAAGCAAGTAAGATCAAAATTTTTCCAAAGAAAATACCACTGCTAGCAACTCCTTTTTGGTGGTGGAATAGTTTCTTTGGGCTTCATTGAGAGACATGAATGCGTAGTAGATGGCGTGAGGCATTCTCCTCACCCTTTGACCAAGTACCGCTCCAACGGTATAATCACTAGCATTGCACATAATCTCAAAAGGCAACGACCATTCCGGGGGTTGTATAATAGGGGCTAAAACTAACCTTCCTTTCAATGTATCGAAGGCCCCTTTACAACGCTCATCCACCAAAAATTCCACCTCTTTTTGCAACAACTTGTATAAAGGGGAAGCTATCTTTGAGAAGTCCTTGATGAATCGGCGATAGAATCCTGCATGACCAAGAAAAGAGTGCACTTCTCGTACATTAGTAGGATAAGGCAAAGTTTGAATTGTGTCTCTCTTTGCCTTGTCAACCTCAATACCCTTAGAGAAGACAACATGGACTAAAACAATACCTTGCTCTACCATAAAATGACACTTCTCAGAATTTAACACAAGATTAGTATCAATGCAACGTTTAATAACTTGTGCCAAATTTGCTAAACAGTTGTCAAAAGAATTACTATGAATGGTGAAATCATCCATGAATACCTCAACAAAATTTTCAAAAAGTTCTGAGAAAATGCTTACCATACACCTTTGGAAAGTTTCGGGGGCGTTACATAACCCAAAAGGCATGCGCAGTAAGAAAACGTACCAAAGGGGCACGTGAAGGTGGTCTTTTCTTGGTCTTCCGGGGCGATAGCCACTTGAAAATATCCCAAGTACCCATCCAAAAAGCAATAGAAGGGTGGCTTGCTAACCTCTCAAGAATTTGATCTATGAATGGCAATGGGAAGTGATCCTTCCGGGTTTCCGCATTTAGCCTCTGGTAGTCAATGCAAACACACCACCCATTTTGAACTCGGGTGGGCACCATTTTTCCCTTCTCATTTTCAACCACCATCAACCAACTCTCCTTGGGTATCACTCAAGTTGGACTCACCCACTTGCTATCCAAGATTGGATAGATCATGCCCATTTGGAGTAACTTAAGGATTTCCGCCTTCACCACCTCCATCATCTATGGGTTTAAATGGCGTTGGGGCTGCTGGACGGGTCTTGCATCTTCTTCCAATAAGATTCTATGCATGCAAGTGGATAGACATATGCCTTTGATTTCAAAAAATAGTCTATCCAATTGCTTCCTTGTTCTCCTGTAACACCACCATCAATTATTCTTCTAGCTCCTTGGTAAGCTTGCTTGAAATGATGACCAGAAACGTCTCCCTTTCCCCAAGAAATGCATACTTGAGGTCACTTAGTAGCGGCTTAAGCTCAATCACCGGAGCCTTCACAAGTGATGGGAGGGATTCCTGTTCTTCGAGTTCCTCCAAAACTAGAGGGTTGGGACTTTGCACCACTTCCTCAAGAATGGTTAACTCCTCAATGCTTTCCTTCAAGTTAGTACTCATGGAATATACAAGACATGCATGTTCAACATCATTTTCCAAAGCAACTAACAAGGAATCATCACCACTCAATTCAAAAACATCTTATACCACATTGTCAACAAAATCAATAGTATTGCAAGAATACTCTTCAAGAGGATACTTCATAAAGTCATTTATGCTAAACTCTACTTTAATCCCATCAAATTCCATGGTGAGGGTACCGTTATGCACATCAATGATGGTCCTAGAGGTTTTCAAAATGGCCTCCCACAAGATTAGGACGGCAAGTTTATCATGCTCCATGTCTAGGACATAAAAATCCGCAGGGAATATTAAGGAATCCACCCTAACCAACACATCCTCGATGATACCCTTAGGGTACGCACTAGAATGATCAGCTAGTTGGATCACCACCCCGGTTTTGTGCAAAGTACCAAGATTGAGGCTTTCATACAAAGAATAAGGAATCACATTTATCGATGCACCTAAGTCAAGAATTTCTTTTTCAAAATGTGTATTTCCTATCATGCAAGGGATCATGAACATGCTGGGATCGCTACATTTAGGGGGTAACTCCCTTTGGCACAAAGCGGAGACATGTTCATTTCTCCCATTTTTAAGCTTGTTCTTCGTTCTTTGTTTCCTATTTACTACACATAATTCTTTCAAAAAATTTTCATAGCTAGGAATTTGTTCAATCGCATTCAAAAGAGGGATATTTACCTCACACCTACAAAAGACTTCGTAGATGTCCTTGTTGGATTCCTTCCTCCTTTTGTCTTTTAGAGCTTCCGGGAACAGTGGGTCCGGTACATATGGAGGAATCCCCACTACTCTTGCCTTCTTGTGGGGGGGTGAAGGTTCAGAAATGAAGGTTGATTTCTCAACGGTGATCTCCTCTTCCTTCCTATTTCTCTTCTTTGCTTGCTCCTTGGCCTCCTCCTCATTCTCCTCTTTCCTTTCTTTCTCAAGAATTTCAAGCTTCCTAGGTTTGTCCTCAACAACTTCACCAACCGTGGAAGATTCAACCTCTTTACCACTTCTCAAAGTGATAGCACTTGATCTCCGGTTGGGGGGGTAGCTTACCCTTTTCCCGGGCTTCTATCTGATTCACCATTTGAGCTATTTGGCTCACTTGAGTTTTCAAGTTCTTGATACTCACCTTGGCTTCATCTTGGAACTTCTCACTTTTTTTCGTGCACATGCCCAACCGGTGAATGGCTTGCATCCCTCATCCTTTGTTAGCCAGAGCTCTCCCCTTGATCTCGGGGTTTGTCTTGGAGCCTTTGGAATTGTTGTTGAGGTGGCCTATATCGTTGTTGAGGAGGCTGATATGGTTGAGGGTTTTTGGCTTCCTTGAGGGTTTCCATACCGGAGGTTCAGGTTATCACGATTTCCCAAATTGTACTGCTAGTTTTGGTACCCTTGATAACCTTGGTAGCTTTAGTTACCTTGGTAGCCTTGTCCACCTTGATATCCTTGATTTCCTTGGTAGCCTTGATTCCCTTGATATCCCATGCCACTTACCTCTTCAACATAATCCTCTTGCAAAGTGGGGCAAGTGTCTGTAGGATGCGCCAAGTAAACAATTTCACATGATTTAACATGTGGCACATTCCCAGGCTTCGTCTTCAATGATTTGACCATATATAAAAGGGTTGAGACTTGATCCTCAACCTTTCCACTATTTGAAGAGTCACTTGCGGGCATTGGATGCCTCCTTCTCAAATTGGCCCTTGAGCTAAAGTTTCTTGATTCTTCCACTAGCTCTTCGTATAATTGCATGGCCTCAGAGGATGTTTTGTTCCCAAGGGTACCACCATAAGAACTTATCACCAACCTTTGATCTTCATCAAGAAGGCCATTGTAGAAGTAATAAACCAAAACCCCCTCTGAATAACCGTGATAAGGGCAACTCGCAAGAAGCTTCTTGAACCTCTCCCAATAGTCGAAGAGGGATTCTTCATGCCATTGGAGGATGTTTCTTATGTCCTTCTTCAAGGCGGAGGATCTAGAGGCCGAAAAATATTTGGCTAGAAACTTCGTTTTCGTATCAAGCCAACTCTTAATTCTCTTGGGCAGTAGGTAGTGGAGCCAATCCCTTGCACCATCCCTTAGTGTGAATAGAAATGCCTTCAATTTGTAGAAATCTTCATCCATTCCATGGGGAACCGTACCACCACACAAGAAGTGAAATTCGGTGAGGTGTTTGTTGGCATTCTCCCCTTGCCTACCAAGGAAGATGGGTAGCATGTTGATGAACCCGGTCCTTAGCTGAAAGTGCCCGTTCGGTCCAACCACGAGATACTCGATGCACATCAGTTGTTGATTGAGGTTGGGGACCATGATGTCTCTTAGCAAAGCTTGCCCCAAAAGAATCTCTCTTTGGTAGAGAGGAGGAGCTCACCCTTGGGTAGGAGGATACGCATCTTCATGCTCAATTTGATGTTCCATAGAGGAAGATGTATCCACAAAATGGTCACTAAGAGGGGTGTTATTCACACTTTCCAAAGAAAGCCTCCTAGCCTATCTCAAATTCAACTCTAACTCGGGGTCATAGTGTAGGGGTTCTTGTGAAGAGGATCACGTACGAACCATACACCAAGAACTTGAACTCTACAAGCCAAGTGAAAATAGCAAATCAACTAAAAAAATTCAAAACAATAGAAAACTAACACATATTTACAATTAGCATATAATCACACATAATATGCCCAAACACAAAAAAATAAATGCCTCTTCTCTAGCAGCGGTGCCAAAATTTGGGAGGTCGCCACCATACCTCTCAAAGTTAATACTTTTAAGCCCTAATGCTTCCTATCTACAATAAAGTAGATAATGGAAAGTCGGGGTTGTTCACGAGAAGAGGGGTTTTTTCAAGTGTTTAAACATATATAGGAGAAGACATACTAGGCATATACATACATAGATATATATATATGTAAAAGCATGTAAACAAAAGTGGGGGGGGGGGGGGTTCGGTTGGTTTGATCCTAAGCTATCGAATTGAAATACAACAACTAGCAAAGCAAGAGAACTATGCTAATCATGCAATACAACTAAAGATATGATGTAAATGATAATTAACGGAGCCTTGGGGGAAATCGATTTCCACTTCCAAACTTTATATAGCTCATTGATTCATTCACTCATTCAATTACATTTATTGTCTATGGAGAATGTATCACTTCTCATTCAAAGATCAACACTCATTCCTCCTTAAGAGTAGTTTGCAAAGACAAACAATGACCATTTACAAACCTCATTGATGATCACCCTAGACAAACATCATCATAGGGGTGTTTCATCAATGACATTTCACCCAAAGGACCATAGGTTTGATAATAATAAGCCTTCTACCAAAGACATAGTTATTTAACAAACAAAACATTTATTAGATTAAACTTAGAACAAACAACATTCAAGGTTCAACCTTTCTTTGCATCTATATGACAAATATGAGAACAAACCACATTAACATACTCATCTAGCAAGAATTACCACACATTATACACAAGAAGTTCTAAATCCATGCTCTTGGATTTCCATATCAAATGAGTTAAGAAATTTGCAACTTTCTAACACCCTAACATTTCAATCTTACAAACATTTCATATACTCAAACAACCCATGGTATAGATAAGGTAAAATACAACATTAATGCCATAATAAATGTTCTCCAATAAATGTTCATAAATGAGCAAATGTAGAATCTTACTACATAAGCTTGGAAGCTTGAATCAATTGCTCCCAAGAACTAGATTTAGCTACAAGAGTTCATACTAATTAATGCTAAACAACCAAACATAATACAAGAGATTGTAAAGATGAAAATGGAAGAAAATAGGGTTTTTAAACAGTAATAAAATGCAGGTGAAGAAGATTCTGAATAAGAGGAAAGAGAGTGCTATTTATAGTACAAAAGGATAAGGTGAAATTCTGGCCACCTGCTGGTCTCTACTCGCGACGGGCTCATCGCGACTCGCGACGGTTGCCAGAATTTTGCCTTGTTTCCTTTTCTTCTTCTTGTGGTATACAATCATCCTCATAGCAACTCCTCTCATTTTTCAAGTCTTCAATGTCTCCAAAAATGGTCTTCAATGGCCTCCGGTCTTCATGTCTTCGAAGCAAGTCTTCAAAAGTATTCGAAAATGTGATCTTTAATGGCCTCCGGTCTTCATGCCTCTGTGTTCTTCTCTTGTCATGAAAAATCCACTTAGAAGAGGTAAAAGAGCGTAAATTTGCTCTTACCCCTCCTAAGATAATTTCAAGGTAAAATGCAAGCTCTTAATAATAAAATAGTACAAAAGTGACCCAAAATAGTACTAAATTATGCACATAAAATGGACATATCAGTAGCACAGCCGAAGGAGGGATGGAGCACGATGGAGGAAGGACGGAGGACGTCGGGCAGAGCAGGCCAAGCAAGGTCGAGGTGGAGCAAAGCTGAGGCGGAGCAAGGCCGAGATGTGAAGGAGGGGGTGGCGCTGGTTGAATGTAAGAAAGAGGAGGAGTAATTTCTTTTATTTGAATGTAAGAAGAGGAGGAGAAATTGTTAAAAAATGAGTGAACGGATAGGTGAATACGAACAGAATTTGGGTTTGCTTATTTATAGTATTAGGGTTTAGCTTTAGTTTTTAGGTCAATTGACATTGGGGTGAAATAAAACCAATCCTTTCATCTAATTTGTTTAAAATTTAATTAATATTAGACTAGATTCTTTAATTATATTTATTGGTTTAATTAATTAATCTAATAAATTTTTAAAAATCATCATATCAATATAAATATAATGTTAATGAAATGAAATTTATAAGACAAAAACTTGGGAAAATCCATCTTTCCATAGAGTTATGGAGAGACGGGTTTAATTAGAATAATAAAAAGGTAAAAGGTTTTAATTTCAAAATATGGATAAAATAATTATAAATCTATCAAATAAAGTAATTATCCTAGGTTATTTTTTAAACTGAACCAAATATTTTTATCAAACAAAGTTGTTGAAACTATATAATTTGGATAAATATTAAGGAGTGATTGTTCATTTGTTAAGGTCAAACCTTTTAATTAGTGTTTATGTATAGAAAGTCAGATAAATGTTGACCATTGATTAGTTAAGGGAAACATTTCGTTAGTGTTTATTTATAAAAAGTCAAATAAGGGTTGACCATTTATTAAAAAATTAGACTATGGCCCAAAACTGTGTTACCCTATAATCCATTGCTCCATCATACATGATTTTTGTTATTCTTGCTTAAATATAGAAATATTAAATAGATAAATTTTTTGGTGAAACGTTAAAAAGCTCTAGTACATGTTCTAGAGTAACTTAAAGTTTGTTACGTAGAAGTAAAGAAGGGAAATTGGGAAAGATTACAAATATATTATTTTGCATGCTTATTGATAAATACTATGTTACAGACTTGGAAAATACAATTGGGTGTATAGGGTACCATAATTTTCGAGCGGATTTCAATTTGGAGTTACGAGTAAATTTTTTTATTTTTGCACTGAGGTCCCTCCAAGAAAGATTGAGTTATCGAATCACGAAATTGCCAACACAAAAATGCAATTCAATAATATAAAATAGCAATTTTTCAATTTAGGCATGTATCTCGTTAGTCAACATTGATTACTTCTACACAATCTTTAAAAATTACAATATGGCCAAAAATTGTGTTACCCTATAATCTATGCTCCAAAATCCATGATTTTTGTTATTCTTGCATAATTATAGAAATATTAAATAGATAAATTTTTTGGTGAAATATTAGAAAGTGCTTGTACATGTTGTAGAGTAATTTAGAGTTGGTTACATAGAAGTAAGAAAGGAAAATCAGAAAAGATTATAAATATATTCTTGTGCACATTTATTGATGTGTACTACAAAATTGGAAAATACAATTAGGGTGTATAGGGTAGCATCACGTTCGAGCGGATTTCAATTTGGAGTTACAAGTAAAGTTTTTACTTTTTGCACTTAGGTCTCTCCAAGAATGTTGGAGTTGTCAAATCACGAAATTGACGACACCAAAATGAAATTCAATAATATATAATTGTGGTTTTCCAATTTGGTCATGTATGGGTTAACGAAAGGACCTCGAAGGTTAACATTTGTCACTTCTATACAATTTTGAAAAATTACACTATGGCCCAAAATTGTGTTTCCCTATAATCCATTGCTCCAAAATACATGATTTTTATTATTCTTACATTAATATAGAAATATTAAATAGGTGAATTTTTTGGTGAAATGTTGCAAAGCGCTAGTACATGTTTTAGAGTAACTTAGAGTTGGTTACATAGAAGTAAGAAAGGTAAATCGGAAAAGATTACAAATACATTCTTGTGCATGTTTATTGATAAATAATATGTTATGGACTTGGAAAATACAACTTGGGTGTATAGGGTACCTTCATGTTCAAGCGGATTTTAATTTCGAATTACATGTAAAGTTTTTACCTTTTGCACTTAGGTACCTCCAAGAAAGTTGGAGTTATCGAATCACAAAATTGGAAACACCAAAATGTAATTCAATAATATACAGTTGCAATTTTCTAATTTAGGGATATATGGATGAACGGAAGGGCCTCAAAAGTCAACATTTATTACTTCTTCACAATCTTAAAAAAATGAACTATGGTCCAAAATTGTGTTGCCTCATTATCCATTGCTCCAAAATACATGATTTTTGTTATTCTTAAGTAACTCATACCGGTGCCTCATAGCAACCAAATTTTATACCACTTATTTTATATACTACTTATTTTATATAATAATGAATAAGTAGTATTTTTAAAAAAAATTAAACTCACCTAAGTGAGGGGGTATTTATTAGGCTCCCCAAACCCTTTAGAGAAAACGAATTGAATAGTACAGCTAGAGTGAATAACGCGGAAGCTAATTACAAACAGCTGTTACCAAAACCTTCATCTAAACCCCTGTCTTGATGAAGGAGATGGCCCTATAACCCAGTCGAGGACGACTATGGCCTTACACTTCTTTGCCCCCAAAACCCAGTGTTGACAAGAAGAGGTGACCTTCCATAGTATCCCCTTGCAAATATCTTCCCCAAAAGAGATTTACTAAAGTTTTGGTACTGATTTGAAACCATTCATTGTCGTCTTTCTGTTGTGTAGCGTCTTTCTGTTGTGTAGCGTACACCCACATGAGGATTTACTCTTGAATGTCCATCACAGCTGTACCTGTCAAGAAATATACAAGCCAGCAGTAACAAGTACCACTAAAAAGCATCCAGCAATGCCCGTGCAAATAATAATAACTACTGAGTCATATACAATCCCTATTAGTAACAGAATAGAAAATTTGATGGCAGGCTAGAGCCTTCTGATAGAAGGTATAGCCTGTTTATCCGTAATGATTATAGCTTTCAAATCTTTTGGAAATTGTGTATAACGTGTGAAAGTGCTTACCTGATTTGAGCTGCCCATTTTTGCTAGTAAATCTGCTGCTCCATTGGCTTCTCTATAGATATGATGTAGTGTGACTTTAATGATTTTCATAAGCTCCCAGATATTCCTAATTTCCTCTGTGGTTCTCCAAGGTGGTTGAAGTTGTTTCCTCAACACCTTTATGAGCAGTTTATTGTCACTTTCAATCTGGAGATGACCAATACCCAAAAAAATTGCCAATTGTAATCATGTTCTGATTGCACTTGCTTCAGCATGAAAAGGTGAGGGGCTACATAGCTTTTGAGCATTAGCTATTAACATATTTCCTTCATAGTCTCTGATGATTGCTCCAGTACCTACGTTACTGAAATCCATCCATGATACATCTGCATTTAACTTATAAAAGACTGATATAGGTGGTTTCTAGGTTACAGTAACAAATTTTACTTTTTTTTTGTTGACTACCTATTAGTAACCTGGGTAAAGCATTGGACAAATCCCAATTGAAATTTAGTTTGAAGGCCAACATAATATCATTGAAGAGGTGTAAAGTTTTCCTAAACATATTGATAATGCTAGGCTTCACATTTTCATGATAGTGTTTGTTCCTAAAACACCATATAGACCATACTACTAAGCAAGGGATAGTCCTAAGAAGTTGCTTGTGATCTGGAAACTGAGTACAGAAAGTATCTATCCCACAGGTATGGAGTGCGTTTTGTCTGAACATTGAAGACAGTATCCATCCATGTCCATAGTTTCTTTATTTCTGTGCAAGAATTGAAACTATGGTGTATACTCTCTTCATCATCAAAACAGAAACAGTAAATGGAGGGTAGGTTAAAGGAAACATACTCTAATACATCAGGAAGGGGTAAGATTCTCTTTAGCATTTTCCAGTTCATGAAACATACTTTCCTAGGTATAATTGATGACCAGACATGATTGAAGGAAGGGACCACAGTTCTCCTATTTCTGATAAGTTCATATGCACTTTTCAATGTGAACTTTCCATTTTCAGTTGTTTTCCATATAAAAATATCCTCATAATCAGGAAAGGTTGCTTGATCTTGCTTTAGTACAGTAAATAAGTGTTCAGGTAAGTGGTTTCTAATAGGGTTGATGTACAGTTATCTGTCAAATCTGAGAAAGCAATAACTAAGTTGCTATCCCAAACCCTATATAGTGGACCACAAGCTGTCCAACTAGAATCCCAAAAAGAAAAATCCTCTTTCCCTACTTGTATTTTTTAGTTCAAAATTGCTATATCCTGGATTTCTTTAATTCTCTTCCAAGTTTTGGAGGTTTTGTGGTTATCTAGAGTTGACCACATAAATTGTGACCAAAGTGAACTACCTGCTTGAAGCTTCCACCATAGTTTAATGGAGAAACTTTTAACTAGTGTGTTAATATTTTTAAATCCTAAACCATTTTCATCAAATGGATAACACAAACTTGGAAATGACCTCCAAATTCTCATCCTTTGTGAGGAATCTGTATTAGAGTTCCATATAAATTTTCCAAGTAATTTGTGAATTACATCAATATATGCTTAGTCGGTTTCAATACTGTGATCTAATAGATTGGAATAGAAGACAATACTTGCTTTATCAGAATCATTTTCCCAGCTTGAGAAAGTAGCTTGTTATGCCTGTTATTTATTTTTGCTTGTATTGATGATATAATGCTTGAGAAGTATACATTTTTATTTCTACCTATGTATACTGGGCATCCTAGGTATTTGAATGGAAAATTGCCCTGAAATATTCATGTTGCATTCTTGATATCACCAATAATTCTCAGAGGGAAGTGCTTGGCAATGTAAAAGGAAGATTTTTCAAAGTTTATTTTTTTCCCTGTGGCCATTTCATGGGACTCCAGGAAACAAGTCAGTGTTTTAAGACCTGATTTTGTATATTTCAGTAGGATGATAGTGTCATCAGCAAAAGATAAATGTGAGATCTACTTAATTGGATTAGGTAGCTTATGGTATTTCAGGTTTGAATACTGAAATAGGAAATTAATATTCCTAGAAAAATCTTTTGCCATTAAAATGAATAACAATGGAGATAAAGGGTCTCCTTGTTTTAACCCTCTGGTTGCTTGGAAGAAACCACAAGATGATCCATTTATTAGGATGGAGATAAAGGCAGATCTCAGGTTTTTCATTATTAGGTCTGTAATTTTGCTTGAAAAACCAAACTAACCTAATAACTTGGCTAGAAAAGACCAAGAGACTCTATCAAATGCCTTCATCATGTCAAGCTTTATTATCATGTTATGTCCTCTTGTTTTGGAATTAATGAATGAGGCTAATTCTTGCCTTAAAAGAATATTATCTGAGATTTCCCTGCCTGAGACAAAAGTTGTTTGTTCAGAGTTATTATGGAATCCATTAGAGGTTTTATCCTTTCAGAGATGATTTTGGTGAAGATTTTATTGATAAAGTTACAGAGGCTGATTGGTCTGTAATCTTTGAAGGATGAACACACTTCTTTTTTAGGGATTAGGATAATCAATGTGGCTAATATTGCTTTTGGAATATTGGCTGATTGGAAGAGTTCATGCATAGCATGTAATACATATGTGCTTATGATGTGCCAACAGTTTTGATAGAAAAAACCAGAGAATCCATCTGGCCCTGAAGCTGAGTGTCCATCCATGTTTTTAACTATGTTTGTTAACTCTTCAATGGTTACAGGTTTGGTCAGGTCAGAGTTCATTTCTTCTGTTATTAGCCTTCGTATATTTTCTAATATCCAAGCAATGTTTATGCCAGAGGGATCTTTATCCTGTTCCTGTAATAAATTGGAGAAGAAGTTGACACCTTCTTCTGCAATTTCTTCCTGACTATTCAACACTTACCAGAATCAGTTTTGATTGAGACAATGGATTGTCTTTTATGTTTAGAATTTACTGTTTGATGGTAAAATTTAGTGTTTTGGTCACCTTCTTTTAGCCATTTGATTCTATATTTCTGCCTCCAGTAAATTTCTTATTTTTTAGGACTATAGCTAACTTTGCTTTTGTGTTATTTAACTTTTCCAGGTTAGCTTGTGATTCATTCTGTTGAAGGTCAGTTTCTGCCTGAAGAAGATCTTCTTCACAAGCTTTGACTGCATCAAATATGTTCCCAAAGGTGTGTTTGTTCCAAAACTTTAGAGCATTTTTTAAGTTTTTTAACATCAATGTTAGTCTTTCTAATCCCTGTATATTAGATTGGATGTTCCATGAGTCTTCTACAAGATTCATAAAAGTTGGGTGATTAGTCCAACATTCTTGGAACCTGAAAGGGGTTGGTTTAGTGAAATGTTGTGTTTCAGCAATGGTAAATAGTAAGGGGGCATGATCTAATTGCCCTCTTGCAAGTGTTTTGATTCCAGATGCTCCAAAAATATCCCACCAAATATTATTAGATAAACCTCTGTCTAATATTTTTCATACTCTTCCATTGGATCTCATCCCAGTCCAAGTAAAAAGTGAACCTGATGTGGGAGTTGTGGACATTTTGGCATTTCTCGAAAAATTGTTAAAATTCTCTAAACTCTTTAGCTCGGGAATAGATTGACCTAGGTATTCATCCATGGAGCTTATGACATTGAAATCTCCTATTAAGCTTAATGGTGATTTTTTTATGGTTTAGCGCTTGTTTCCACAGTTTATTCCTTTCTGTTATAGTATGTTTGGCATATATAAAACCTGTGAAACATTCTTGAGTTAAAAATTGGTTTTTGAACTTGGTTAATATCATTTGTTCATCCACTGAGATAATCCTCTTTTGAATTGAACCATCCCAAAGTATCCAAATTTTGCATTTTGGATTTGAGAAGTAATGTTCAAAATCAGTTTGAAAGGCTACCTTCCTGATGGAATCAGCTTCTAACATTGGCTCAATTATGGTTAGGATATTGATTTTATGTCTTTTTTTAAAATCTTTTATCCTATTCAGTGTGGCAGAATTACCTACCCCCCTTGCATTCCATACACATGTTCTCAAACCTGTCATTGTGAAGATTTGTTATGAGTCCACGCTGAACGGATTAGGACCGTTTTTGGGGTTTGAGTGTAAGATTTTTTTTATTGTATTTTCTATTTTTATTGGAGTCCAGGTTGTCCAATACTTCTTCTGAATTCATTCTAAGAAAGTGGACTGAGAGTGTTCAAGATCATCCATAGACAATGTTTCTTGAATTGGGCTATTAGAGATGGATCTTCTGTTATTTTAGAGTTGGAAGATAGTAGGGGGGAAATGTCCTCCATTTATTTCTATAAAAGCTTATTCTATGTTTTTCGATCCAACCATAGAACTATTAGGTTCAAGAATAAGATTTGATGCTTTATGGTCTTTGTGAATCTTATTAGGTATGGCTTCTGAAACAGGAGGAGTTATTAATGTCCGAGATGTTATTAAGTTTTCAACATTATGTTCATTAGGAGTCATATGATCATTAGCAGGTATTGGAACTGCTTGTTTCATATGTAGTACAATAGTAGGTTCTGTGATTATATGAACATTAGCAGGGATTTGCAAGACAGGATTTATTAGTATCACAGAATCCGAGTTTAGGTTCTCAGTTATAGCATCAATACACACAGAATGATTAGTGACGGAATGATTAGCAACATGATCATTGGAAATTAATTCTGCATTTGTAATTTTTATTTCTGAATCCATTTGGGTATCAGTAACAGCATGAGTAATATTCAAATTAGATTGAGGTGAATTCCCTTTGTTCACATGTCCAGTAGAATAAGCGTTAGCGAATGGAACCTGGGAACCTTGACCAAGGCTCAAGACTTTCGAACTTGAATCACTACCCTGGTCTGTCTCCTTGGCTTTTCCCTGATCGCCCTTAGCACCAGCAGTATTGTTGCTCTGGTTTGGGGCCTTGTCCATTGCTACTTTATTAGCCTGCACAGGATTGTTAGTTTTTTTTCCTATTGACAGGCATAAAAATTTTGTCCTAAGAAGTTAAGCCTGAAGAGGATAGCTTAATACCATTACCTGCAGGCCTTCTCTGTTCACCTTTAGCATAAGCCATATTACCTGTATTTTTGGTTGATGCTCCAGATGGTCTCCAGGCATGAAGGGTGGTTAGACTTTGGTCATGGCTGCAAGAGGTGTTAGAGTTGCCTAATTTGAGGTATTAATCACAGTATTCTGGCATACCCTCGTATTCTAGATACTGCCAGAAACCCAATTCCCTATAGTCTATCCATATCCTTTCCAACTGTGGCTTTTTTATATCTATCTCCACACAAACCTTAGTTACATGAGGTCTGGATCTACTTAATGTAGCCTTATCTACCTTAATCGGTTTCCCAATAATATTCCCCAGAGATAACATTACCCATTCATCAAAAAACTGTCGGGGGAGGCCACACATAGCAATCCATATGGAGACTATGGGAGAATCTGCATTAGGGTTAAAATTAGGTTCCCATTTGGTGATTCAAAAGTGAGTATGAACCAAAGTTCCATACCTTGTGCAGCCAACATCAATAGTAGTCCTCCGACAAGGAGAATCTAATCAATACATAGTGATTGTCGAGAAGGGAGATGTCTGTGTGGCCTTTGAAATATGCCGTCTAGAAATCCTTTCGAAGATGATCTAGTTGGGGCCAGCTTCGAGCAAATTTTCGGATCAATGTCAGCTGGAGTGGTGCCTCTAACCTCTCGCATTCGTCAATAGTGAAGATAAGACCTGGTTCTCCCAAATGGTCTATTGATTTTTTTTGGATTGAATGGTCCTCTAGGGTGGGATGTTATGGAATTGGTGGCATAGCGAAGGGATCTTAGTAATTCTTTGCCCAGAGCCTGTTTGTAAGAGAATGCCAGTTGAAGTTTCGGCGGTGGTGGCTCTGCTATGAAGGCATTGCCGGTGATTGCTGGATAGTTTCTGCGGTCAGTAGGTTAGGGTTTTGATCGTCTCTATCGCCACAGAGGTGACAATCGTCCCAAAGTATTACTATAAGTAGTGTATAAAATTTTATTTGGTGAAAAAATTAAATTTATTTATTGATATTTGACTTCGATCACATATTACTCGAACTCTGTGATTAATTTATTTCATTTGAAAAATATAAAAATAAAGTCACACTTAAATGCATAATTATAAATCTTTTAAAATTTTAAAAGAAATGTAGCATAAAAAATTTACAAAATAATATATTAGTTATTTTCAACATTAAATTTTATTGTTTAAATTTCAATCACGTGTTACTCGAACTCTAAATTTAATTTATTTCATTTGAAAATATAAACATAAACTCATAGTTAAAAGTATAATTATAAAATCTTTTAAAATTAAACATGAAATGAAGTTGCATAAAAAATTAAAATTTATATTTTTGTTTTGTTAAAAAATTATATTATTAATATTTATATGCAATTATTTTACATCGTGCATCACAAGGGTGTTTGCGAGAGGTACATGCAACGTCGGCAAGCAAGACATGTGTGCGACATCGGTAATTTCATGTCTGCGACAAGTACGTGTGACTTTGTTCACAATACGTTGGTAAGCCAGACATGCATGCGATGTCGATCATCTCATATCTGCAAGAAGTACATGTGACGTTGCTTATAATGTTGGTAAGCCATACATGCGTGCGACGTTGGTCATTCTTGTCAGGGATAGGTACGTACAAACTCGTCACTAAAAGAACCAACGTAGGTAACCAAGGAATACGTGCGACATCGTTCATTTTTGTCTGGGATAGGTACATGCCACTTCGGTCACATAAACAAATGAGGTTCTTAGCCGGCACGGGCCGTGTTGGAGCTGGCTACTCGTGCCAAAGGGTTGTGGCGCAGACGGCTCATGCCAAAGGTGCGTGGCACATCCGTGCTGATGGACCCTAGCACGGTCGTGTCGGTTGGCATATCCCTTGTCGGTTGACTCAGCCGTTCACTGTCTTGAAGAGTTGAACTTCGAATACTTCCTTTTTTATGGCTTGTTTCCATCTACTACCATGTTTTAACTCATGGCCTTCTGTCTACAACCATCCTTGCGAATTCCTTCATATATCAACTACCACCCTTGCAGATGGCCATCTACAAAGTAACGATCAAGTACTCATGAGCAACCAACTAGTAAGCTTGGAAAATGAATATTTAGAGGTTTGTGAATACAAATTATCTATTAGTTCCAATTAACTCTACCAAACTTGGGATTTAGATAAGAAAATCAATAATTGTCATCCAAACCCTTTGTCATGTAAACCTAACTAAAAATATCAATCAACCAAACAAAACATAATAAAATATGTGTCGAATGCATTAGCTAACGCATGCTTAAAGGTGAAACATGAGCAACCTTGAGCATGCCAGAAGACACCATCTCAAGCAAAAAATGATAATCAGTATCAATGTGCTTTGCTCTCTTGCATGAAATTGGATTCTGAGAAAGAAAGTGAGCATTATTATTATCACACAGTAAAATAGGAGGCATACAAGTTGATACACGTAAAGTTCGAAGGGGATTCATCAACCAAGCTAATTTTGCTACAGTGTTGGCCATGGCACAGTATTGTGATTCCAAATTAGAACGTGAGACTGTAGTTTTCTTCTTAGCACTCCAAGACACCAAGTTGCCACCAAGGAAGAAGAGATAACCGTATGTAGACCTACAAGTCTCAATACAACAAGCCCAATCACCATAAGAATAACCCATCACTGGTAATGTGGACAAATTTGCATGAAATTGAATACAATGGTGGAGAGTACCACGCACGTAGTGCAAAATCTGAGCAGTGGCTTGGAAATGGTCAACAGTAAAAGCTTGCACAAACTAACTGGTTATATTCACAACATAAGATAAGTTGGGACGTGTAATTGATAGCAACTGAAGTGCACCAACCAGAGACCGATAAAATGTGTGATTTTCAAATGCCTTATCGAAAGAGCTAATAAGCTATGAAAAAGCCACAAAAGGAATGACAATAGGCGTGGAATCCTGCATCCCAATGTGCAATAAAATGTCCTTGGCGTATCTATCTTGACCAAGGAATAAGCCGTCGGAAGTACGAACAACCTCCAGAGTGCTAAGATCGCTAATCTTGAATTCCAGATTAACCTGATCAATAAACTTGATGTCATCATTCCCGGTGAGAATAATGTCATCAACTTAAAACCAAAAAAATAAAGAAGAGAGTCACTCTGTGAAGAAACAAATAATGATGTATGTGAAGAGCTCGCTACAAAACCCGAGCCAATAAAAATGAGCTGAGGCACTAAAACTAGGCACGAGGAGCCTGCTTCAAACCATAAATGGCCTTGCGTAGATGACAAACAAAATCTAGATGCATGGGGTCTTTGTATCAAGTGAGCTACCTCATATAAACCGTAGATTCAAGAATTCCACATAAAAAAAGAATTCTTAACATTAAGCTGTTGTTAGGGACAATTACAAAGAACAACCAAAGAAAAAACGGTACAAACAGTAAAAGCCTTCCCCACGGGACTAAAAGTATGATCATAATCAAAGCCATGTAATTGCAAAAATCCCTAGCAACTAACCTCACTTTATATATGTCAAGCGAGCAATCAGCCTTATATTTCAAATGCTACACCAATTTCGAGCCAAAAATATTTTCACTGGAAGGATGAGGAACTAAATCCCACCTCAACTGAGTGCGAATAGCTTTTATTTCGGAATCCATGGCAGCAACCATTTAGTATCCTTAAGAGTCAAGAGATGGCTTCATGGCTTTGTTTTAGAAAATAAAGCACTCAATAAACAAAAAATACCATAGTCGGAAAAATCTTTGTACCTGAGAGAGCCAATTGAAACCGAGTACCCATCGGATGGCGAGAGGAGGAAATTGATGCCAGAGGTGGTGGGGAACCTGTATTAGTAGCTAGAAGATTGCGGACGGCTGCACGAGAGAGGCCGCTAGCGATGTCAGCACTGGAGGCAAGGCTGCTGGAGCCGCAGCTTAAGGCATCGGTGGTGCTGCTAATGGCGTGTGGGCTGCACGTCCAAGCAATAAGCTCGATGTGTGCGGTGCGTGTGTCAACGATGGTGGCTACAGACTGGGCTGCTGGTCTGCATGCGGCAAACATGAACAATTTTCAAATAAACCCTGAGCTCCCGGTACGTAATGTATATCACAATTATAAAAAATTATGGGTAATTTGGCTAAAGAAGATGACCCAAATACCTCCAAAGGAATAGACAAAGGTTCCAAAAAAGCAAAAACTTCAAATAAAGGTGGATCAGTAGCAGTACTAGCGGATGAAAAACTTGACAGCTAAATGGATGAAAATTAGAGTAGTTAGAAATTGTACCAATAATACAAAAGAGCGGAGACTAGCCAAATAAAACAAAAGTGGTCAACATGTTGATGATGTTAGCTGCTTTAAAGAAAGCATTGTAATAAATGAATGACGAATGTCATAATGAAAGAGCATCGACGGACTTGTCTCGGTGATATTACAATGCTTCCGCTCTGCAAGACCATTTTGCTCTGGAGTATAAGGACAAGAAAGATGGTGATTAATTCCCTTAGACACTATTAAGTATATATTTGATATGTAGCTTGTATCACGATCCCGCCTTCTTGGCCTTCATAGAAAACCTACAAGACACAGAGACAAGGGTCAGGCAGACCGGCGATGGGCTGTGCCAGCTATGACGATCAAATCAGTCGAGAGAGACATTCGAGGGTTTATAAGAAGCATGTCTGGGAAGTAGGATAGTGATCATACCTTTTCACCAAGTTGTGTTCTAGGTATATATGCTAGTCACTAGTCACGTCTCCTTTTGTCCATTTGTTAGTTGGGTCAATCCCATGTGCATCCATCAAAATGGGGACCGAGCTAGCTGGGCTTTACCTCGGTCTTGGGTCTTTTGGCCCATAAACTATTAAGTTCCCCAGCCCAAGGCCCTGTGTTTGCTCAGTGTAGGTAGCAAGGGCTGAGCATTTCATTTTATCTGCTTGGATTTTTGTGTGGGAAATTGCTATTAGTGTGTTTATGGAAAGTTGCAACTTTTCAAGGCTCTGTGTTTTCTGTTCCAACAATCACGTCATGTGCTTTAGGTTTTCATCGTGTCTACATTCAGTGCGATGGCATGTTTCTTTGGGATGAAAAGTTGTACTGCCCCAACACCTTAATCATTTTGGCGTCGCATCTCTTTGGTTTCTCGAGATTGCGCCTTGAATGTGGTGCTGAAGTTTATTTACTTCTCTCCATCCTCTTCTTCTCTGCTCTTCACATTCCCTCTTTTTTCTTTTGTGCTTCCTGGTATTGTCTCGCTATGTTATATTTTCTTGCATTCATTTTTTGGGAAATTTTTACAATAAACCCCTAGGTAAACATGGTGTCCATTGTAGGTCCTCCGAAGTCTGGTTTCTTTTGTGATACTACCAAGGTAGAATATGGCCTCGTTTGCTCCTAGGTGAGGATTATGTTTTCCACCCAAGATAAGAAGATTATGGATCTTGAAACTAGGGTTCTACATCTTGCCAAAAATCAGACGGTGTTGGACGTCCCTGAGGGGATAACAGTTGTTTATCTCAAAACCCTGGAGTTTAGTGGCCTCTGCTTCTCTCTGTCATCCTTTTGCGAATCTATCTTGGGCTATTTCAAGCTTATCATCACTGATCTGCCTCTGCATTCCGTCCACCTGTTGTTAGGTTTGGAGGTCCTCTGTCATTGCTTAAATATTCCTCTCACTGTGTCTCTATTGCGGGTCTATTGTCTTTCTGCCGATATGCCTCCATATTGGGCCTTCCCAAAATTTAAGTCGGGTGGGTCTAAATTTTTAGTAGGGTTTCACTTGCTTGTGGAGTGGATACAGGGGCGGAACCAGAAATTTTTTTCATGGGAGGCTGAAAAATTTTCGCCTCTGAGAAAATTTTTCTGGTTTCGCCCCTGGGAAACAGTAACAATAACAAAAAAATTGAGATAACAATAACAAATTGATTTATTTTTAAAAAAATCTAAAAGAGTTACGAAACAATAACAAATTGAGATAATAAAAAGTTCATAAAATCATATTCATCTAAATTCAATTTAACAAATATCCCTAATTGATAATTCCATAAACCAATTATGACAAATTGACAATTTCATTGTCACATACAATTATACAAAATAAATCAAACAATTATAATTTCAACTAAATTCCAACTAAATTTCAACTAAATATGCAATTCAACTAAATCAATTTATGCAATTCAACTAAACTTCAACAATCATATATAATACAACCATATAAATTCAATTCAACATCCAATCTAAAAATCATGTTCACATTATACATATATTTAAGTTTTGAAGAAATAAATTAAAAAGACAATAAATTATAAACCCTAAAATTAATAAATATTAGCAATTTAGCATAAAGAGAAGAGAACTAGAGAAGACTTACCGTGGTTTCAGGTTTGGAGAGGCGGCGGGACGGCGGTGGTGGACGGCGGTGGCGCGGCGGGCCGGCGGCGGCGACGGGGCTGACGGAGTGAGGCAGAGGAAGGAGGAGTGCTGGTGGCGTGGTGTGCTGCCTTGCTTCTTCCCGCCTCCAGGCTCCAGCATTTATAGGATGGATGAATTGGTTATTGGATTGGGCCGCTCAGTTTTTGGCCCAATCCATTTCCGATTTCTTTTTTTTTCATATTACTTAGTAAAACGACGTCGTTTCATTTGGCTTTGTTTTTTTTAAACCTAAGTAGAAAAACGACTTCAAAAAAAAGAAGGCCGCAGCGCGGCCTTCTTCTCCGGCGAGCAGGAGACGCGCTCAGCCGGAGACGCGCTCAGCCGCGCCGGAGACGCGCTCCCGCCTGCTCCTGGCTCCGGCCGGCGACCGAGGTAGGGCTGAAGCCCTACCTCGCGTATCACTAGATCTGCCACTGAGTGGATACATAGGTTTGTTTTTGTTCATTCTCATCTGGTGCTAGGGGGATTGGTCCGGCCAGGTAGCTTCCTGGATGGGCCTGCTAAGGCGTGGGGTGTGTGTCCTAGTGCTCGGGAAATAGATCACCTTATCCTGTTCACCTCTGTTTTGTCCAAAATCTCCAACCAAACTGACAAGATTTTTGCAATTCTGTTATTGGCACTATCAGATTCTCTCACATGCCTGTCGAGGTCATCTCCGTGGGAGGCCCTAGTGATCTTCAAGGTATATAGGTAAGACTATTCATGCTACTTTCATACATGCAATTCATATTTTTCTCGCAGTTTTTAACTGGCATAGCGACTTCTTCTCTTTGTTCTCCTTCTGCAGACATGTCATTGGCTGACATGATCGGAGACCTGTCCCACCTCTCTCACTGAGCCATCTCGTCCCGCCCCATTCATCCTGTCGATGAGGCAAAGGTAGAGGTCAACCGTCTCGACCATGCTATTACTGTCTTTGATACTTCTGCCACCACTATTGCTAATATGTAAGAAATACCTTAGCTTAAATGCAAACGTCGGTGCCTCATTCCTACTCAGGTAGAGCTCTCCTTGAAGAGTGGCACTCAAAGTATGGTTAGAATATGGCTAGCTCCATGAGCATCCCCGATCATTGTATCTTCTCTGTGATTGAGGTGGTATTCTTAATGCTTTTTTTTCTTTTTACTTTTTTTTGTTTAACTTTGATGTTTATTTCTTTCCCCAGCATATATGTTCTACTTTTGCCATGCAGCATGAGCAAGAGGAGCTTCACTCTAACCTTGCTGTTGCACAGGAGGATTTGAAGTGGGCACGCCAATCTATCTGAAACCTGACTATAGACCTATAGCGCAGCCGCGCTTGCGCTAACTCCGTGGAGGGTGACTTAGAGCGCTCCAGATATTACACTATGGCTCTCGAGAGCGACTTAGAGCTCGAGAAGGGGGTTTCTGGCTCGCTGCAAATGGCTGTGGGTAAGCTTGAGGCTGAGGTCTCTGTGCTATGTGCCTTTTGTGAGTGGATCCTCACTCGGGGCTTCCTTGGTGTTTGTTCTAAGATTGTGCGCAGCCTCCAGGCTTTGGATTTCCTCGTAGGGTCTCTGTTTAAAGCCTTTGATTTAGAGGCCACTAACTTTGATCTTGAGGCACTGAAGCGTGCAATTGGTTAGGTCTTGTCCCTTTCCGTGAGTATGGATTTTCTAAGTACTTCACTCTTCATAGTATGGGCATAACTACTGGAGAGCTTGGGGCTTGGGATCCTGACTCTGCAATGGCTCAACCTGCTAGCTCTTCTACTGTTGCCCGAGCTGATCTTGGTAGGCGGGGCAAATGAGAAGCCAAGCGACGCAAGGTGATGATCAGGTGGGGAAGAATGATAACCAGGTGGGGCAGCATGGCAGCGATGATGATGATGATGATGATGGGGAAGGTGCTGGAAGTTCTATGGCTGCAGCTTATTTTAAATCTATCTATTTTTTTTATAACTGTAAGTCCGTGAGGACAAAATCTTTTTTTGTCTTGTTGTGTAGAGTCATCGGGACTTTGCCATTCTCTTTGGTCTTTCTTTTTTCCTTTGCGGAACTTGTTTCTGAATAGTTTTTTCTTTCCTTTTTTATATTCTTTGAATTTTCTTTTTGGTACCCTTCGTAATTTATATATTTTCTTAGGGCGTGCTTGGATGTTTTATCGAAACATCCGTACACAGTTTCCGGTCCTTTGAATTCAGGACAACACATATTAAAAGGTTTTAAGTGTTTTCTTACTGTAATATCTCGACAGTAATCTTCCATTTCTCTTTTGACTTGATCTTTTGTCCAAGCTAAAGAAGTTCTATGTGTACTTACGTTTGCTGGTGGTATTTGTTGGTATTTTGCTAATACTTTGTTGCCAACAAATGGAATCTTTCTTAAATATGATTCAACAAGAGTGGGTCATTCTTCAATTGGAATTTTTGTCAAGTGATTTTCATAGTCACATGAAAATTCTTCAAAATAACAAAGATCGCAAATTTGTAACCTGTTTAGTCTTGTTCTAGTTTCCTCAGCTATCCTTGCTTTTTCAGATATTCCTTGAAGCAAGTAGTCTGTTCCTACAAAGAAAGAATAAATCATATTAGTAATATGTCGGAGAAAATCTTCTCCAGATCCTTCCTTGAATGGGTCTAGATTCATATTTTCCAAGGTGGATTTGACATTTCCGGAGACTTTATTTAGGATTAGTGTAAGGATTAAATCTAGGTCATCTCTGAGCATGTCATCAGTCTGAATGATCAATCTCATTTCTGAATTCCACTCTTGGATCAACTGTGCTCTATTGGTTGTGCAGTCGAGATTGAGTGTGTTAGTTCTGTTGTACTTCTCGGTAGGTTGGTATTCTTCTGGAATGTCATATCGTTTGTATCCGCTAGTATGTCCACTTGAGTATCCTCTGTGAGAACCGCTTTCATACCTTACTCTGTGCGTCCTGGTTCTTCTGGACTGTGCTTCCCTTCTTGATCCTTGCTCACTTGTTTCGGGTATTTCGTCTTCTTGTATTATGGAAGCATTAGCTCGTTGTTCTTCCTTTGGTATGGCAACAAGAATGTTGATCATGTGCTTTTCTAGTGCTTCTATTTCCATATCAGTTAAACTTAAATATTGAACTATCTGGTCCATATGATCAGAAATAGTTGTGTTATTGAAATATTCTTCTAATTTTTCTTTAATCATGTCGTAGAAGTTTGTCCCATATATGAGGTCCTAGGTTTTCTGGGTACCATCCCGAAGAGTTTCCAGGTTTTATAATTTTTTGTTGTTTGTCATTTGTGTTACCTTCAAGGGGTTTATTAAGATTAATTTTAGAGATAATCTCTTCTTTACTGCTTCTTATTTCAGCTAGTAGACTAGTCGATACTTTATCAATGTAGTCTTTATATTGTGCTTCTAAGTCATCGACTTTTATTGCTAAGTTTTTTACTTCTTTATGAACTTCTTCTACTTTTCCTGTCATGTTTTCTTGTCTATGTTTTCACAATGTACTAAAACCTGTTGTATCGTTTCTGGACATAGATTATCTAGCCTTTTTTCTAGCCTTGCAAGAGTAGTTTTTATGGTTTCAACTTGTTGAAGTACTGGCTCTAGTTTTTCTTTATTACTGCATTGTAATTCTTCTTGTAATTCTTTAAAGCATGTAGTTTTTATTCCAAATCGTAACGCAGTGTTATAAATGATGACTAGGATATTTCCTACAACAACATTTATATTATTTAAATGTTTTAGAATTGAATCTGTGCTTATACCTCCAGAATAAAAGTATTCTGGATCACCATGTTTAACATCTTGGATGTTTGATCCAATGTGTTTTTTCTCATGATAAATATGAGGTATATTCCTTAAATTACTCATCTAGCTGAAGAGATAGGGTCTTAATCCTATGAGATACATCTCGTAGGTTATCATTTGTTGGGAGTCCATTCATACGACTTCATGCTCGTGAAAAGCCTACGCTAGAGGTTCGAGGAACGTTTATCAGATGATCATCTTCTTCATAGGTTCTATCTATTATATTTAAACGAGGTTGTGCTCCTAATAAGCATGTTCTGCTTAGATCCATACTCCAAGTGTTCTCTAAAGGGCTTGTTTCTTGCATTGCTATATTAGAGATGCGCCCTATTTCTTTGAAGATATGATCTATCATTATTGGTTTCGTAGGTCAGAAATTCATACTATGATGTGAATTTGTTAAAGAGTATCCCATCATATAGGTAATAGTGTAAGGATAGTTTCCTTCTATCATAAGATTGGTCCTGTCAAATTCATGGGCTAGACATAATGTCTGATTTATATTTTTATCAGCAAGTGATATTCCTATTTTTGGGCTGCAGGTGAATATAATTTTTCCATAGGTTAGATTTCCTTGAGTACCTCCAAAAAATTGCATCTTGGGGTTTTGTCATTCTTCTATCTAGTAGGGCAATCTTTATGGGTGAATTTATCCCCGTCCTAAATGTGCTTTTAATCATTATTTTAACCATTCCTATGTGCAGATAGCTTATGGTTTTTCTATCACTCTACTTTAAGGCCGAGAGTTTATTTTCTATTTCTTGCTGGTTTAATAAAGGGATTTCTATTAATCCAGTTGTGTTCTTAATTTCGAGTGGGTATTCTCTCGTGCTAATGCAAGTGATCGCATGATTATTTCTCTGTTTAAATCCATCAAATATGGATTTATGTTTAAACACTTCATGAGGTGCCAGAGAGAGTTTGGCTTTACTTACCTTATTTAGGATAGCTTGGTCAATCTGAAGGTCGTGCGCGAAGATGTTGTCTTCTTCGAAGTATTGTTCATTTGTTGATTTTACTTCTTCATCTTCGAGAAGTGGTGAGCTTGGTTCGTACAGATCCGTCATGATCGTCAACAGTGTTGTACTGTTATGGCTCGGATACCAGATTTTTTTCCTCCTTTCTTATACAGCATGGTAGCGTTTGTCGGGTAGCAACAGTTGCTTTTGGTATTTAAATACAATTATGTTGAAGTAGGGAGTGTCGTAATTCAGAATTTTACCTAGGAACTGTGATTTTGCGACTGCTATCTTTGATGAGATGTCCACGATCCTTACGCCTTTGTTGTCCAACCTTTCTTTTGCCAAGGGAAGTTGTTCCTCTCAGAGCTCAAGAACCACCTGCTCCAGTGCTTCTAACAGCGGTGCCTCTTCTCACAAGGCTGTGCCTACAACTATCCTGGTGGGTTGCTCCTAGTTCCTCCAGAGTTAAGAGGCTTCAACGAGACCTCGAGGTTGATACAAAGGAAAGGGAAAGACTATGAAGCTCAAAGATAAGATAAGGTTTTATTCATCAGATGCAGAATGTACAGTTTCCAAGGGTATGGATTCCTGAATACTAACAACTCCCTAAGGAGAGTTTCTTAGTTCATGGCTAGAGAGAGAAAAACTAAAGTAGAGGGGAGAGCTTTCAATAATCGATGCCCCTTCCTTTCCTTCTTCCGTTCTTTTATAAGCATGTCCTGCCTCTTGACTGGTTACCAGCTGCTGCTACCGGCTGCTGCTTTTCCAATTATTGCTCTTAGTGGAGAGCGCCTTTTGCTGGTGGAGAGACGGAAATTATGCCTGCTTTGCTGTAGTGGAGGGTCCATGATGTCGTCCTCAATTATTGGTCACATTGTTTGGATTGATTTAGAAGCACTCAGGCTCTGTCTTCGTCGCTGTTTGCGCTGCTTTTTGCTGGACATCTTGGACAATTGTGTTCATTAGGAGCATATTTGCAGAAGATTTTTAAAGTTTCTTCTGGTACTTGAAGATTGCCACTGAGAAATTTTCCTTCATTGGCTGCCAGTTTTGCTCCGTCTTCTTCAGAGATGGTGTTCTGGTAATCTCAAATTACAATAGTTTTTCCATCAAAGTAATTCACCTTGACTTTGGAGTCTCGGTAAATACCCATGTATTTGCTAAGTATCGCTCGCAGAGTCCTTGCCCGTAAATCAGGCAATTCAGAACTGAGTTCTTTGGTGATCGTGACCTCTTGCAATTCTGGAAATTTGACTCCAATTTTTGCAAGGCCTATTTCAATCCAGTGATAAGGGGTGCAAACATTGCCTTCGTTAGTCCAGTCTATAAGGGAACTTGTGACCTTCAAATAGATAGGACGATCTTGTGCTCCGCAGATTTTTGTTCGAAACTGCTTAATGGCTCTGTAAATTCCCTTTGGTAGAAGTGATATTTCCAAGAGGTTATGGTCTGGATATACAACTCCGATTAGTCCACAGTTAAATATATCTCGTACTGTTTCTGCTTTACATCCAGAGAGGATCCCAAAAAGGCTATGGGATTTTTTTATTGATGGTGAAAAAAGATTCATTTGTGTTTTCAGTGACATCCTGGGCCATGTGAAAGTAGTAACGAAATTCATTAAAACTCAAGAAACAAGGGCTTTCCAGAGGTGGTTCTGTTTGGGTTGGTCTGGTTCTGAGTAGCCTATTTAAGGATACTGTTGTACCTGAATGTTGGGTTATGTCAGAAAAAGTGGGTGTTTGGGCTTGGATCATGTTTTGTATGGGGATGTATTGGTTGAGAGCAGAAAGGGCCTCTAGTTCTGAAGTATAGGATTTGTGAGTGTAGGGTTTACCACTGACTATGGCAGCGACTGTAGGCCAACTAGAGTAGACACCTTTATTTGGGCCATTAAAAATGGTGTAGTATTTTTTGGCTTTGATTGTTGGTCGAAGATTTAACTCTTCGCTGCCATTTGCAGTTGGGCTAATGCTTTTTCCAAGACTGTCCTGCCTATGAGGGCGGATATTGGCCATTGGATTTGGCGAAGTCTCGATCTGAGGCATTTTCTCAGTTTTGGGTTCGAAAACTAGTTTTTCACTTTTGCTAGAAGCTGGAGGTGAAGTCTCCATGTCAGACAAAAGTTCTGACATACTAGTGGCTTTAAATGTCATGTTATTTCCTCCCATGAGATTTCATATTTAAAAATGGAAGGTTATTAACCGATTTAGGTGTTCTCGGTTGTTCTGTAATTTTTATACCTTGTGCTGAAGCTTTTGGCGTGACTGCAATAGGGGTTGGTAGTAATGAATCGTTATCTACTGTCTTCCCTTTCTTTTTTAGCTTATTCAGCTTGTTCTTTAGATCTTTGATCTTTGCTTGTTTTGCCAAGATCTCATCTTCTAATTCCTGAATTTTACCTAGAAGGTAAACTTCATATTTGTATTTCTCCATAATGAGGGTTATGCAGCTCCTGCAAATTCATGAGATATTATATCAGCTATAGTGTTAGCTGATCCTTTGATGTGCTCAACATTAAAGTCATAGTATTGGAGCCACTGTTGCCACCGAACAAGATGTCCTTGTTTATAATCTCCTTGGATATTTGTCCTGAGAAAATAACTTACATTTGTATTGTCAGTTCTAGCAGTAAAATGAACTGGTAATAGAAATGCTCTAAATGACTTTATTGTTTTTACTAGGGCGAGTATTTCTTTCTCGTTGCTGTGGTAGCGAGTTTCTGCTGGTTTGAACATTCCTGATGTGTACCCACAAAGAAGCTCAGTTTTTTGTCCTGAGACATTAGCCTTCAGTATTCCTCCCCAGGCAAGATCTAAGGCATCTGTTTCGATGATTAATTTGTCATCTGGTCCTGGATTATACAGGGTAGATAGATTTTTAACCTGTTTTTTAATTTTCTTTACTAGGTTAGTGTCTTCAGTGGTCCAAGACCATTTTATTTCTTGCCTAAGCTTAATTTGGAGTTGTATCCTTAGCTGTGCTAGCTTAGGAATGTAATCGGATATCCAAATTAATGTACCTAGAAACCTTTCTAGTTGTTTCCTATCGGTTATTTCATCTGGGAATTTATTTATATTTTCTCCTATGTGTTTTTGGATGTTAAGCCTTCCTTTTGTTAGTGTTTGTCCTAAAACATCTATAGTGTTTTGGCTGACTTGAGCTTTCTTTTTACTTAATATTATTCCTTTTTCTAGGCATCGCTGAAGTACCTGTAGTACATGCTGGTGATGTTCTCCTTCTGTCTCTGAAAGACAACAATATCATCAACATAAACTAGGCAGAATTTATTTAAATCATTGAAGGATTCATTCATATGTCGTTGAAATATAGATGGTGCTTGTTTGATACCAAACGGCATTACTAACCATTCAAAATGTCCCTGTGGGCAAGTGAAAGCAGTTAGTGGTATTGAAGATTTCGTTAGTCGTACTTGCCAGAATCCCGATTTGCAGTCGAAACTGCTGTAATGAGATTTTCCTCCTATTTGTTGTAGGAGGTCCTTCATTCTGGGCAATAGATATCCATCACCTATTGTGTTCTGGTTGAGCTTTTTATAGTCAACCACTAATCTAGCTTTTCCTCATTTTCGTTCACTTCTATTCCTAACCATAAATGCTGGTGAGAAATGTGGTGATTTACTTTTTTGTATTACTTGTAGATTTAGTAATTCTGTTATTTGTGCTGCAAATTCTAGTCTATCAGTAGGGCTGTATTGCATGGGTTTGACTTTAATGATAGTAGTGGGATTGGTTAATTTGATATCTGCGGTAAGTAAACCTTTGTTGATCTTACTATCTAAAGGATGTTCCGAACACATTGGTCTAACAAGTGTTCAATGTGATAAAGTGTTGAAAGTGTGCGTAAAAATACGGATGACTCCCCCCTCAGAAGAAGGTGGTAAAGGATCCTGGCTAGGAGCGATGTTCTCATAGATGGGAATGGGTAGGGTACTGCCAACTCGTTTACTACTCAGAAAGCCGGGGTGACCATGAAAATGGGCTTTGGTGACCTTTTTTATGCTGACAGCCAGATTGTCTAGGTGAAATGTAACAGTATCTTTGTACTGAGTAAAAGGCTCATATAGCCGACAGAAATTGTTACCGAGGGTAATATCTCCATTCGTAGTTACTTGATAAAGGGTAGGTATTATAAAAATAAGACCTGATATTTGAACTTTTATTTGTTAACATACCTTGTCCATGACCATGATTTGGTCGTTCGCGGTTCTAGCCTTCATTGGCTATTTTGCTAGTACCAAAATTCTTCTGGGATTACTTCTTTATTAGCAGTGCACATTGATGCTCCTGTATCTACGTACATGTCTAGTGAGTATTTTTTATAACCATTAAAGAAAAAGTTACCTTTGATGTAGATGCTATTCGAATTTGTGAGATTGATCCTCATAAGGAATTCTTGAACTGTTCCTGGTTTATTTGCAGAATCAGTGTTATCAGTGCTCGGCTTGTCTTTGTCTTCTAATAGTGAATCCCACCATTCGTTGTAATCCCATGGTTCAACATGTTCCTGCAAATTATTCTGAATTCGATGTGCTATCGAGTTCATTATCAGTTTCAGTTAAATAATAATAACTTTCTTCTGAGTCATAGTCTGAGTAGACGTATTCCATCTCATTATCAGAGATAAAGTCTAATGCTTTTGCATTCTGAGCTGTTCTTTTTGAACAATCTCTCGCAAAGTGTCCAACCTCATTGCAAATCCAGCACTTGCACGTAGGTTTTCCCTGAGGACAAAATCTTTTTTTGTCTTGTTGTGTTTAGTCATCGGGACTTTGCCATTCTCTTTGGTCTTTCTTTTTTCCTTTGTGGAACTTGTTTCTGAATAGTTTTTTCTTTCCTTCTTTATATTCTTTGAATTTTATTTTTGGTACCCTTCGTAATTTATATATTTTCTTAGGGCGTGCCTTGGATGTTTTATCGAAACATCCGTACATAGTTTCTGGTCCTTTGAATTCAGGACAACACATATTAAAAGGTTTTAAGTGTTTTCTTACTATAATATCTCGACAGTAATCTTCCATTTCTCTTTTGACTTGATCTTTCTTACTATAAGTGTTTTCAGAGATGACCTAGATTTAATCCTTACCCTGATCCTAAATAAAGTCTCCGGAAATGTCAAATCCACCTTGGAAAATATGAATCTAGACCCATTCAAGGAAGGATCTGGAGAAGATTTTCTCCGACATATTACTAATATGATTTATTCTTTCTTTGTAGGAACAGACTACTTGCTTCAAGGAATATTTGAAAAAGCAAGGATAGCTGAGGAAGCTAGAACAAGACTAAACAGGTTACAAATTTGCGAGGTCCTTCATTTGAAACTGCTGTCGAAACTGCAAGTCGTACTTGCCAGAATCCCAATTTCCCGTATATTTCAACGAGATGTATATTTCCTGTACATCTCACAAATATGTGTTGTCCTGAATTCAAAGGACCAGAAACTATATACGGATGTTTCGATAAAACATCCAAGGCACGCTCTAAGAAAATATATAAATTATGAAGGGTACCAAAAAGAAAATTCAAAGAATATAAAAAAGGAAAGAAAAAAATATTCAGAAACAAGTTCCGCAAAGGAAAAAAGAAAGACCAAAGAGAATGGCAAAGTCTTGATGACTCAACACAACAAGACAAAAAAAGATTTTGTCCTCAGGGAAAACCTACGTGCAAGTGCTGGATTTGCAATGAGGTTGGACACTTTGCGAGAGATTGTTCAAAAAGAACAGCTCAGAATGCGCACTATGGCTCTCGAGAGCGACTTAGAGCTCGAGAAGGGGGTTTCTGGCTCGCTGCAAATGGCTGTGGGTAAGCTTGAGGCTGAGGTCTCTGTGCTATGTGCCTTTTGTGAGTGGATCCTCACTCGGGGCTTCCTTGGTGTTTGTTCTAAGATTGTGCGCAGCCTCCAGGCTTTGGATTTCCTCGTAGGGTCTCTGTTTAAAGCCTTTGATATAGAGGCCACTAACTCTGATCTTGAGGCACTGAAGCGTGCAATTGGTTAGGTCTTGTCCCTTTCTGTGAGTATGGATTTTCTAAGTACTTCACCCTTTATGGTATGGGCATAACTACTGGAGAGCTTGGGGCTTGGGGCTTGGGATCCTGACTCTGCAATGGCTCAACCTGCTAGCTCTTCTACTGTTGCCCGAGCTGATCTAGGTAGGCGGGACATATGAGAGGCCAAGCGATGTAAGGTGATGATGAGGCGGGGAAGAATGATAACCAAGTGGGGCAGCATGGTAGCGATGATGATGATGATGATGGGGAAGGTGCTGGAAGTTCTATGGCTGCAGCTTATTTTAAATCTATGTATTTTTTTTGGATAACTGTAAGTCCCCTTAAGGGGAAAAATACTTTGTTTTGTGTGGGGTGTCTTCTTCCCCCAGGTTTGTGTAAGTCCTCGGTATGGGAAAATATTTTATCTTATTGAGTTTCCCTTTTGGTTTTATTTAAAAACCCTTGGGAAGGGGGGTATTGGATATCCCTCTTTTCTTTATCACGTTGTTTTACTTCCTTTATTCTTCAACATGTTGCAGGTTGGCTAACATCTCCCTGGCTGCGCTAGTCTAGGTGTGTTTTTCTTCAGCCTGAATAGGTTGGGTAGCACTACGTGGGACCAATAATGCGCATGTACTTGCTAGGCTTGTGTTTCCCAACTGCTTGGTTTACGGTCAGGATTCTTTGCATGTTTTCCTTTGCCATTCACTGTTGGGACAAAAACATTTGTGTGTTTTTTTTTTCTTGCAATTTTCCTCCCTTGGGTTTCTTAACTGGGAGTGTTTGGCCTTGTAATTTGTGTCTTCCAGTTTTTGAAACCATTTTTTCCGTCTTTGGGTTATTTTCTTTTCCTATATTATAGCGTTTGGAAAGGGAAATAGAAACAAAAAATAGGTACGCAGAATAGACATTAATCGAGAAAACATATAAGTACAGTTCAAGGTTGAGCAAATTATACTTGAGAATCTCTCCAAGGCATGCCCTCTCTGGGCTCACATAGAATGAGTGTCCATAACTTGCCTCAGCTTCTCAAAAATATTAAAACAAAAGAAAAATTGTTTTACAATGGAAAAAAAACAATATGGTACGTTATTATGCGTAGTACTTCCTCAAATTTGCAATTTTCCATGTTCGGGGTAACATTGTCCGTCCATTGTTTCCAGCTAATAAGCTCATTTTCCTAGAACCTTAACCACTTTGTAAGAGCCTTCCCGTGTTGGGTCAAGATTTTTCTGTCCATGTACTCGGCTAGCCTCATTTTTTCCTCAGGGCAAGGTCGCTATGCTCAGGTTCCTGGGCCTCACCCTGTTATTATAGTGCTACTTCATCCATAATTTGTATGCTTCTTATCTTAGGTTTATCTTATCCCTTATCTCTTCTAACTCTTCCTAGTTCATTCTGATGGCTTCATTGTTTTCCTCTAGTGGCAGTGAGGCTGCAACCCTCCTGCTGGGCATTGCGATATCTGGTGGGATGATTGCTTTACTCCAGAACACAACCTAAAAGGGGATTCCGTTGTTGCCATTCTGGGTGTGGTTTGGTATTCCCATAGCACGTTTTCCATTCATCTTCACATTCCATATTTAGCTTTCCAAGCCTTTTCTTCAAACCTCGGAGGATGGTCATATTTGTCACCTCTCTGTTCAATGCTTAGTTTCTCTCTCTACATAGCCTTCTCTTTTTTTTGCTTTATGGGCCTGCTCATCGGTTCCACCTGGAGCTAGTGGCATCTGATCTCCTTCGGTACTCCCATCATGTCCTCCATTTTCAAGGAAAATACCTGGCCATTCTCCTTCAAAGCGCTAACCAACTCCTTCATAACATCGAGCGACAGGCATTCTCCTACTTGTATCAACTAGTTCACACCCAGCTGAACATTCTAAACTTCACGGCCCAGCTTCGTGGTGGTCGCCCCGCTCCCCACCATTATTACAACTGTTTCCCTCTAAATTTGATTCTCTGTGTTCTTCTTTGTTCCTTTCCTTATTATCTTTCTTAACACTACTCAGTGATACTCTCTTGCCTTCTGCTGGTCTCCCCTCACTGTGGTTATCCTACCTCAGGTAGGGAATTTTAGCAATAGGTGCAGAGTCAACACAATGCCTTTCAGTAGCGCCAGGGCTTGTCATCCCAATATTAGGTTGTATGGGTTGTTCGCATTTATGACGATGGAATCCAAATCTACTATCTTGCCTGTAAAATTCACTAGTGCAGTATCTGTTGGCTCCCACTTTCTCCTAGTATTCTCATCTAGTGTCTCAAAGCAGTTCCAATACATTATTTCTACCGAGCTTTCATCATCCACATATTCCCGATAAATTCTTTTATCCATCACCCTCACTATCACTACTACTGCATTGCTCCCTGCAGGCCTGTTGGGTATGGGATCCTCTGCTATGAATGAAATCACCTCGTTGGGCCCCAGCCGCCTGTTAAAGGGTGTCGCCTGGGGCATCAACCTCCAATGGACCTTTCTTTGTTACTTTATCTATCTCCTGCACTCCCTTTGATAATTATATATATGTCTATGTAGTCAATGCTAGGCTGTAATCTGGAGGGGTATCCTCTCTTTGTCTCTTCCGGGATTCCTCCTCTGGTTCCACCATGGCTACCTCATTGCCCTTGCTTTTGTCACGGCCTCCCCTAGGGGACCTATCGATGCCTCTACTCTCTGCCTGCCTGTGAGATCCACCTAGCTTGATGCTCCTCTAAGGCTTGGCTTGGTGGGTGACCTTGTTATATGCCTTGACTTCCTTCGTGAATTGTGCTAGTCTCTACTCTTCACACAATTCTCAATGGTCTACTTCAGGTGCACGCAGTCATTCATATCATGGCCATGATCTCCATGATAGTCATAGAACATCGACCTGTATCTTTTATGTAGACCTATCTTCATTATTCTCGCGGGCTCCTGGATGTTTTTGGAAGGCACCTGAGCGAAAATCTCCTTCGGTGTCTTAATGAGTGGTGTAAACTTCTTATCAAGGTTCAACCTGTTGAGGCGGGGTTGGTGTTTTGACTTCTTCTTGGATCTTTCCCTATCATGCTCGCTAATGTTCGTTCCCACGCTGCTTGAGCCCAGAGCCTCCTTTCCTCTTATATAAGCATTATCTTCCCTGGTGAAGTTCCCGGCTCTCCTCATCAACTCGTCTATGGTCATTTACAAGTTGAGGGTACAATCTCTCAGCAACAACTTGTGCCTTAACCCATTCACGAATGAATCCAACAATAACTGATTGCTTATCTCCTCTACCTAGTTGGTTTTTCCGTTAAACCTCTCCCAGTACTCAGACAGAGTCTCTTTTGATTTTTTCTTGACTGCTAGCAGCTCTGACCTGGTTTTGTTTTAATTTTCTCCTCTACATGAAGCACGCCAAAAACTTCTGCTCTAGTTGGCTGAAACTGCCGATAGTCTCATTTTCCAGGTTCTTAAACCAAACCCTCACTGCTTCCGTAAGGGTGGTTGCAAACACTTTTCACTGTATGGCCTACGGGTTCATATATGTTGCTATATCAGTGGAGAATGTGTGCTGGTGGTCTTTGAGGCCAGTCTCATCATTGCACAGTCCTAGGTTGGGGGTATTTTAAGCTTAAGATATGTTGTGTACAGGTGGATCCTCTTTGTGAGTGGGGTGCCCCTTCCACCCTCTCCGGATAGCGACTCCTTCTTCTCCATTCTTCTACACTCTTTCTCCTCTTTTTTTTGGTTTAGAGGGTGGTATGCATGGTCCGACTCATCTGCCACCTCTCTATGAGCGCCCCACTCTCTTCAACTTGAGCTTCTTCAGGGATGGGATGTAGTGTCTTTGCTTCTTGACGCGTTCCAACTGTCTTCAACTTCTTGTTCTTGCCTCTGAGAGCTAGCTTCCTAGTCCCCCGACTCTTGGAAATGCTTCACTAGTTTCATGTTCACCCTTTGCTCAACTTGACTCTCCGCTCCCCTTACTTTTTCTCTATCTTCCATCTCTTTTAGCCTCTGCATCATCTCCTTTTGGGTGGTCATGATGGTCTGCAAAAGCTCCAAGTTTTTAGCTAACTCGGGAGCGCTTCGGAGCCGGTGTGTTTCTCCCATTGGCGTGAGCGTAGGATCTTCCTCCATATGCAACCCATCCTCTATGAGAACTTCATTAAACTAGTTCTTGATTGGTGTTTGTCCTTCCACGGTGTTTCTTCTAGATTTGTGGATGTTATGAATAAGGATATCCCCACACACGACGCCAATATTAAGTCTATATTTGGTTATTTGGTATTTATCTTCAATCATGATCCCGCCTTCTTGGGCTTGATAGAAAACATACAAGACAGAGAGACAAAGGTCAGGCACGCCGACATTGGGTCGTGCATGCTTCGATGATAAAGTCAGTCGAGAGAGACACTCTAGGGTTTCTAAGAAAATTGTATGGGAAGAAATATAGTGATCATACCTTTTCCCCAAGTTTTGTTCTAGGCATACATGTCGGTGGCCTGATGAGACATCGCTAGTCACGTCTCCTTTTGTCCGTTGATTAGCAGGGTCAATCCCACGTGCATCCATCAAAATGGGGACCGGGCTAGCTCGACATTGCCTTGGTCTTAGGCCTTTTGGCCCATATATTATTAGACACAAAAATGAGATTGCATGCGATGATTCATAAACTTGGTTCCACCATCACTCTGAAATACTTTAATGGTGGTAGAAAATTGGTTCTTAACAAGAGCCTCAAAAATGCATATAAATCTCTAAAAAATTAGACATTTGTCGTAGAGGATATAACTAAGTGAGCCGAGAAAAAATTATCAAAAATGATATAATAATGGTACCCAGCGCGAGAGACAAAAGCTGAGGGTCCCCAAATATCACAATGTACTAAATCAAGTATACATGGTGAACGTGTCAAATTATCATTAAAAGAAAGACGCTTGCATTTAGCCATCTAACAAGAAGACCATAAATGAGCCTTAGTCAGTAAACGAGTAATAGACAAACTATTAGTTCTAGTCAAAGATGATATAGTAGAAAATGGAACATGTCCTAAACGACTATGACATAGCTCAAATGAGGCCTTGGCTTTATTTGCATTAAAAAAAGAAATTAAATCACCACCACTACAATCTAAAATGTAGAGACCACTCTCATTGTATCCATGGTCCATGAGCTCCTTGGTAACATTATTCCAGATATTAAAAGAATTTTCATCAAATTAAACAACAGCATTCGGATCCCGGCCTCACTTACTGATAGATAATAAATTCTTGGTAATATTTAGAACAACCAAGACTTCAGATAAAGTAAGAGAATCAGAAAGCTGGGAATAGCCTGTGTGAGAAATATGCAAAGAAAAACCATTGCCAAAATAAACACGATGATTACCGTTATAAGGAACAGTGCTATCCAAATTGGAAGCCGAAGAAGTCATGTGATTGGTAGCTCCAGAGTCCACGTACCAATCAAATGTAGCATTATATTGCTAAAAATGTTGCGGCTGAGATGTATCTGCGGAATTAGCAATGTCATCACGAGATACATGAGAGAGCTTGTAATAGTATTCAGCAAGATGACCAGTACGATGACACCACTGGAACATGTAAGAGCCACCACTACTGCCACCGCTACCCTGTGCAGCCTGGCTGTCGCCGCCTGGAGCCGGTGGAACCCCTTCCACAGCTGTGGCTGTGGCCCCGTCCACCTCTTCCATGTCCTTTTTTTCAGCCTCTTCTACTAGGGGCTAGCTGTCCAGATGCTTGCTGAGAGTAGTAAAAGCATCAGAAACCGATCTGAATGTAGGAGTCGAGTGAGCTTCATGAGAGAACTCAAGATCCTCGGCATTAGCAACAATAGTAAACAACTTCAGGGGTGGATCAATAATCATCTAAACAGATGAAAACTGAGAAAAACTATCATTCATACCATGAAAAAATAATAGAACAATATCATCATTGGAAAAAGTGCCACCCATATCGCACATTTCATCAAGATAAAGCTTAAAGCGAGAGTAATATTCCAGAACAGATTGATCATCTTGACGAACGTCGTACAAGCAACCAAGGATATAAATACGATGAGCACGAGAATTATTCTTATATTTAGTAGCCAAAGCATCTCATACCAGAGCGAAAGACATCATACCATTGAAAACCGATATTGGAGAGAGGGATGAAAAAAACAATGCCTGAACTTGCTAATCTTATTTAATCCCGGCATCGTAAGCTGATAGTGGGCGGTCGTCACACCCCTATGCAAAAGATAATTTGTAAGTCCTTTTTGCTTACTTTCTACAACTAGGTAGATAGCGGCAAATCGGGGTCGTCCAAGGAGAAGAGGGAATGGTTAATATTATGCTAGGATAAAATATATACAGACACATAAAAGCAAGTAAAATGGGGGGGGTTGGTTGGTTGGTTTTCCTAAATTACGAAAGTAAAAAGACAAGATAACTAGCAAGGTCAAGTGACTATGCTAATCATCAAACAAAACTAAGAAAAGGGGTTTTAAAACTACAAAGATAAAAAGCCTTGGGGGCAAGGGATATCCACTTCCAATCTAATGTAGGTTATTGAATCATTCACTCATTCTATCATATAGCATTACATGACTCAACATCAACATACCCATCTAGCAAGAATCACAACACGTTATGCACAAGAAGTTCTAAGTTCACGCTCATAGATTTTCATGCAAAGGAGCTACGGAATTCGTCACGTTCCTAACACCTAACCAATTCAATCATACAAGCACTCCCTATGCTCAAGCAACTCATGGCACAAATGAAGTGAAACACACCATCAAGAATACACAAATGCTAAATAACAAATGCTTCAAGGATGAATAAAAATCATCTATTCAATGCTTCAACTACTTGTTGTGGAGACAAAACTCCTATCCTTCTTAGTTCGAGTTTGCAAGAGTGAGTTCGACATCTCTCGTCAAACCTCACCAATGAGTCCCGTTGTCGTGACCACGACTCAAGGTATCCCATTGGTGGCATTTAATCACGAAGAACCAACAAGCTTAGCAATGCTTATGACCACTACACCGTGACTAAGCATTTAACTAATTCATGCAATTACACGAGATTGGATGAATGTGCAACGCACATTCATCCAAGAGCATATAACTCTCTCGTTTGCTACACAAACGAACATGATAAAGAGTTCAACATCAATCACATTCATCTAGCACATTATCAATCCATCAACACAATCAAAAGCTCTAAATCATACTCATACATTCCTAACAAGAAAAGGGGGGAAATCAACCCAAATCCCCCAAACCCTAGCTAGCAATTCATACAAGTATTTCATATCCTCAAGCTTCCAACAACATCAATGAAATCAACAATTAACATTCAAAGCACAATAAGAGCACAATAGCAAAAACACCAAATAGATAGATAAAAATGGTTCTTGCTACATAGATGTGGAAACTTCAATCCTTTGCTCCCAAGTACAAAAACTACTCTAGAACAACAAAAGGCATAAAAACTAAGAAAACAAGAAGATAAAACCTAGGGTTTTGGCCCAAAATAGGGGCCAAAAGCTGTGGAGAAGAAGGGGTGAAGAGGTATTTATAGTGGAAGAAAAAAGGGGAGAAAAATGCTGCTGCAGAGCTGGATTCGCGCTGTCGTCGCGACTCGCGACCAGTTCCATCGCGAGTCGCGACCAGCAGTGAAATCCAGCCCTGTTTTGTTTTGCTTCCTCCGGGTGAACCGTTGATCCGTTTCGGGAGTTCTTGTAGTCGATTTTATAGTGCTCGAGAAGAGGAATCCAATGGTGCCACTCTTGAGGGCTGATTCTTCTCGAAAAATTCTGAGAACCCTGGATCATCATTCATCCGTTGCTTTGCTCTCCTTTCTTCATCTCTTCACTTTTTAAAATCTTCACAAAGCTCAAATGTAAAGGTATTCAAATCTTCAAAGATAAATCTTCAAAGTCTTCAAATCTTCAAAGTCTTCAAACAAATCACCTTGTCACACAAAATCATCTAAAAAGTGATAAAAACGTCAAAGACGCCTTTATCCCTCCTTAGATGATTTCAAGGCAAAATGCCACATGTAGAGCACAAAATTGCACAAAACCTAATCCTAAAAAGCCTAAAATAACCATCTAAAATGGACACATCATAAGCATTTGAAGAGGCCTTAGCAGTGGATTTAGCTTTTCCAGAATTTTTGTCAGGAGATCCTCTAGAAGTTGAATCAGTTGGTGGATCAGGATACTTCTTAGATCCATCAACAAAACCGAGTAAAGAAAAAGAGCGTAAAATAGAAGTAACCTGAGTATGCCAATGCAAGTAGTTGTAACCATCAAGCTAGCTTAATAGTGATGCAGTTAATCAACGAGGGAAACAGAAATGACTTAATCGGAAATGAACAAGAACAAATCCAAACACAGGAAAATTTAAATTGCACCAACCACAGAGCAAGCTTATGATTAGCAGTGGATGACTGATCTGACTTTTGTGCATGGATTTTCAAAACAAGAGCATCAGCAGTGGACAAAACACAGTGGTGCCAAAAGGATCAATGAGGCATAACAAGAATGTGGCAGTGCATGATAAGTGAGACGGCAGCGCATGGATGGTGTGTGGGAGCAGTGGTGTCTGGCAATCAGATTAGCTATCGATGGCGACAATCAGATGGGTGGCGGGCGAATATTGGAGAAATGGAAAAAGTGAACAAATTTTGGAAATATTTGGGTCAAAGCCAGAATTTTAAGAGAGGCCTAACTTATACCATGGTAGAATGTAAAACCCACAAATAATTGTGGTTGTGTGCATTGATATATGGTGCATACCCAGCCTAAGTAAGTAGTAAGCCCAAAACTACAGGTTGGCCAAGAGCAAACAAGTAAAGTCATCTGGGCCAAACAGACGCAGAGCAAATGAAGACAACCTACGAACCATAAAAAATGGAGATCATGGTTAGGCATCGACCATGAACCGTCTTTCTCGGAGCCACAATCAAGCATTTGATGAAAAACTTGAAAGAAGTGGACCCACATTCGAAGTAAGCTATAAAAGAAACAAAGAGGTCAAAGAGAGAGGTAAGCATAACTATCTTGAGAAATTCCAATTCTTAAAGGAGAAAAATGACTTGATCATTGCAGTTGTTCTCCCAGAATTACTTCCGAGATTGACTTTGCAGGTGAAGAAACTCAAGAAGTGAGCAATAAGTGATCCACCTGAAAGGACCGCCACATCATTTGGAGCCCTCTGTGGGGGTGAAAATTTTCTTTCATTTCAAGGTTATTCAGGTAAACAATGGTGATCACTAAAAGTTAAAAAACCATAATCATCAGTCACAAGAACAAACACTTGGACGCGTAGAGGAATGCATCATCAGCATGATCACATCCCGAATAGGGAGAAAGAGCATAGTAGAGAAGAAATAGAAGAGTAAAAAGAGGAGGCAGAATTCCCAAATAATATCCATAACAGGGAAAAGAGGGCATTTGTGGCATTCTTAGAAGTGAACGGAGAAGGTCTTTACGATCCATTTTTTAAGATGCTCAGGCAAAAACCCCATAAACTAGAAAAAAAAGTTAAACCAAGAGCGTGAGAATCTTGAATATGAAGAAGAGTTACGTGACATTGTCCCGGAAGACGAAATGGACAAATCACACCTGGCACCACATCTGCAGGATTTTAAGATGCCAGAGAACTTCAAACTTTATTTGCACGTTAAAATTTATGATAGAACTGCATACCTAAAAGAGTTTGTGCATTCATATAGAAACAGCATGAGATTTTGCGACGCAAACATAGGATTAGTTTACAAGGAGTTTCCTATATTTTTGTTGGGAACAACGATCGCTTGGTACGAAGACCTTCCAAATGAAAGACCCAGGCACAATTGTAAGACCTATTCTTGGGTCGCTTCTACCAGAATCAAGAGTTCACTAAAACGATTACAGATCTTAGTAACATAGCCTAGTGAAGTGATGAAGCCTCGCAGAGTACCATAACTGATTTGTCATGGAAAGTCTACCGGTTTGCGATTTGTTATTCCAATCTTCATTAGAAGCGTTCACAGGGGGCATGAGATCAGGAGAATTCTACAAACAACTAATGAAAAATATGCTAGAAAACCGAAGGGAATTACAAAAGAAGATTGAACATCATGCGAATAGAGAAGGCAAACAACCATAAAATAGAAAGAGAATGAGGTGAAAAGAGAACAGTGGAGGATTCGCAGAAGGGTATTCCTAAGATAGGTAAAGAAAACATTGCTTTCAAAAAGGGAGAACCGGGGTTGCAAGGTTCATTATTCCAAGATATGCCCTTGACGAGATCAAGAAAGGAGATATGGAAAGCGAACAAAGATCTATTTCGAGAGCCAGCACTTATGATAGCACCACCAGAAAAAGGATCCAGGGAGTATTATTGTGCCTTCCACAAGGATCATGGCCATGATATAGAGTATTGCAGCGATCAAAGCTCAGACATTAGTAGACTTCATTACAGAAATGACAAGCAAGGACCCGCAGGAAGCAAAGATGCAGTAGAATCTGGTAGTAGACAAAGAAAATAAAAGTGGGAAGAAGTCGCATGGTCATTGTTTGTTGATGGTGCATCCACAAGGAAGGATATGATGCAGGATTACTATTGGTAAATCCTAATAGAGGTGAACACAAATACTCGCTCCGATTCAGGTTTCCACCCATAAATAACAAAGCAGAATATGAAGCTTTAATATGTGGATTGAACCTTACAGTCAGAATAAAAGTGAAAAGTGTTCGAGTATCTAGTGATTCTCTAATTGTAATTCTATAGGTGCAAGGAGACTACGAAGTACGAGAAGAGCAGCTGGTCAAATATTTAAAGAAGGTGTAGTGGCTAAAAAACTAGGTCGAGTACTTCAACATTCAGCATATACCAAGAATTGAGAACACACAAACGGATGCATTAAGTCAACTAGCAACAGCGAGATTTGAATCCCTAATTGAGCACGGAGATGTGGTAGTAGAAGCTGTTCCAATCAGAAGCACAATGTCAATGACCGCGTCAACAGTCCAAATAAAGGATGTAAGTTGGATGATGCCACCAATAGAGCATTTCACAAAGGAAACGTTACCAGAGGATAAAGTGCAAGTAAGAAAGTTAGAGGTACGCGCCAAAAACTACATTTATGAGGAAGGAACCTTGTATAAAAAGGGTTTTCTTTCCCTATGGATAAAGTGTATAGGACCAATACAGGTAAAGAAAATACTTAGAAAAATCAATGAAGGAATGTGTGGAACACACCAGGGGGCCAGAACGGTAGCAAGAAAGATTATCAGAGTAGGATACTATTGGCCAAATATGTTCAACGATGAACACAACTTTGTGCTTGTCGTTGCATAAACAACATGTCGCTTTGTAGGGAATATATGGAGCTAGGTCTTTTTGATAAATGGGGTATTGACCTGGTGGGGCCATTCCCAAAGGGCGAAGGCAATGCCAAGTTTCTGATTATGGCAGTAGATTACTTCACAAAATAGGTGGAGGCAAAACCATTAAGATGAGTAACAGCTGAAGTAACTAGGAAATTCATCTAGCAAAACATAGTGTGTCACTTTGGGAACCCCATACCATTGTCACGGACAACGGTACACAGTTCACAAGTAATACGTTCACTGATTGGTGTTCAAAACTCAAGATTCTTCAAAAACTCACTTCCGTAGTGCACCCTCAAGCTAATGGCCAAGTGGAAGTAATGAACAAGACTATCATTTAAGGAATTCAGAGGCAACTGGATGGAAAACAATGTGGATTTGTAGAAGAAATACCTAACACCCTATGGTCATATAGAACAACCATTCGAGAGCCAACGGGAAAGACACCATACAGTTTAGTCTATGATCACGAGGAAATGATACAGGTAGAGATTGGCAATTTAACTATTTGAGTATGCGGCTACATTGAGAAGGATAATGTGGAGATGGTAAAGTTAGACTTGGATGAACTCAAAAAATAGAATTGGCAGCGATAACAGAAGCCAAGTACAAGGAAAGGATGGTAAGATCTTACAATCAAAAAGCGAAGGAAATATGATTTCATATTGGTGATCTGGTGCTAAGAAAGAATGAAGCTAGTCTACCAGAGGAACGAGGAGAGATGTGCCCAAAGTGGGAAGGACCCTACAAGGTCACAAAAGCTCACAAGTTCAACAGCTACGAACTAGCAAGGCTGGACAATACCATTGTCCCGAATACATGGCATGTGATCAACTTAAGAACATTTTATGCCTAGATTTGAGGAGAAAGATAGCAAACATCCACCTGTATAAATACCAGGATATTATCCTTGGTTTCTTTCATTCCATTGTTCCCAACGCGACATTATCGCGGTAGTACATATTTAATATAAAAAAACCACATTGCTGGACCACGATTACATTTCTCATTCTTTACATGCAAATGTTAAAAGATAGTCTATTCGTAACATATTGTGATCAAGACACTGAAAATTTACAAGTCGAACTAAATCTGGCAAACAGCAAGCTATAGATCTTGCACATTATCGATGCTTGCAAGCTTTGGATCTTGCAACTTTGCATTCAAACAACTGTAAGCTATAGATCTTGCGTAACTATCTATCCTTACAAGCTTTAGATCTTGCAAGTTGACCATACACACGAATGCAAGCTATAGATCTTTCTTAAGAGCAGATTTTCTCATAAGTATCATACTCGCAAATCAAACAACCATAAGCTATAGATCTTGCACAATTATCAATGCTTGCAAGATTTGGATCTTGCAACTTCACAAATCAAACAACCGCAAGCTATAGATCTTGTGTAACTATCGATCCTTGCAAGTTTTAGATATTTCAAGTTGACCATACACACGAACGCAAGCTATAGATTTTACTCAAGAGCATATTTTCTCATAAGTGTCATACTCGCAAAACAAACAACCACAAGCTATAGATCTTGCAAACAGCTCAAAATTTAGCTAACCAGAACAATGCAATAATAGCAAGCCATATATCTTGTAGCTTTGCAAGTTAAGTCTAAAAAAGACTCATTCACTCAGTAAAAAGACATACTATAAAGTAGAATTAAGATAGTTTGCATAGAAATGACGAAGATGCATGGTTTGCAAAGTCATTAGAAAATTTATTAAAACATTACAAAATAAGTTGCTCGAAATAGTAGATCTACCTAAGCCTCAAGGCTCACGAGGATCCAGAAGATGACAAACCATAACAGCGGTGACCGCGCTCAGCTTCGTGATGAGAAAGTTCAGCCCTGTGTTGAGTCTCTTCAGCTGCTTGCTCTTCACTAACTAGATGCTCGTATCGCCACTTCATATGTAAATAAGTAGGATGGCGTATATGACCTCTTCACTTCATTTGCCCAAGATATGTAATATAATATGCCTTGAAGTTATTGATAGGGAAAAACTCCTCGCGGTCCAACTACAGACTCATAACATTGACAGTTTCTTCATAATTTTTCATCTCAGTTGTCAAGTGTTGAACCTCTTTTTCTAGGCCCCAAATATGCGATGGAACAGCCTCGAAAAAGTTAATCCTCTGACTGCCAAAGTCTATTGTAAGATTCCCACAACCACCAGCCCTTTGAGACGATGAGGGAAGAGCTTGAAGGTTGTCCTTATATTCAGAACACGCCTGTTCAAATTGGTGCACAGATCTCTCAAGGCATTCACACTCAGCACGGAGCTCCTCGTTGTCACTTTGCAGTTGTGTGTTAATAGAAAACTGCTCATCAAACTTTGTCTGCCAACCAATAGCTGAAGTTGAGAGGTGATCACATTTCCTCCTGCTTTTACTTAAATCGATCATATAAGTCATCTATACGGGTACACTGCTTGTCAATGATCTCCATTTTCTGGTGGACTTCGCACTTCATATCTGTGGCATAGTTCCTAGTCTCCTCTTGTTGGCAAGGAATTGTCACCATATTCAATTGTTGCCGAGAAATAAGATCATTCTGCTCATTGCAAATCCTTCGTAAATCACGAATAGCATCATGAGTCTCTTTCACAATCTTATCCCACTTCACATCAAGGTAATTAATACCTAGCAGCATGTACTTCAGACAAATACCCAAGGTTAGTGCCCATTCTTGAACACGAATAGGAAGGTTAAGCGAACGTAAAAACATGGTCACAGATTCAAGGTCAACTACGATGTTTTTCCCAAGCGATCAATGTCATACCCATCAGGAATGAACTTCTTGCAAGGACAAACTGAAGGCGAAGAGGAAGATGAAGATGGAATATGGTGTTGCCACCCAATACTTAAGGGGAGAGAGCCCATGCGTGAAAAAAAATCGGACAAAACAATCCCCTTACACTCTTTGGCAAAAGATTGAGTGGCATGAAGCAAGCTAATAGTTTCAGAAAGAGAATCACTACACCCCATAAAGTCAAGCCTTTTCAAATATTTATGATGAACAAAAATATTGAAACCCTGCACACAAGTAAGGGCAATGAAAAAATGCAATATAGGAAGAGTAAATCAACATTCATAATGAAAATTACACAAATAGTACAGACATACATCAAGATATTGTCTAGAAATTAACTTACTTTGGGATTAGATGGGGGCTAAACAATGATAGTGGCAGTTTCCTAGTTTGGTTGCTGAGTGGGAGTCTCCTCGCTTGGCTGTTGGACAGGAGTTTCAGTGCTCGCATTAACCTCACTGGCCACACTGGCATTAGGATTAGGAGTTGCAGCATCGGTGCTAGGTTTAAAGGGTAGATCATCCAGATAATCCACCTTGCACTCTTTTAGCTCAGCCTCAGAGGGAATACTGGGAAGACTATCAAGATGTGACACCAAAGCATAGGGATGTCCCCCATCAACAATTTTTCCAATAAAGGCTTCGTTCATCTTTGGCTTCTCCGGGGTCTCAGAACACTTCTTCATAGAAGGAAAGCTCTTCAAATAGCAAGTGGGATTCTACTCGTATTGATCATTCATAGCCTTGCAGTAACCACTAGTGCGAGCATGCTTGGAAATATCCTCAAAAGTTTATAGAACTACTTGGTCTTGCAGAGTCGATCTACCAGAGTTTCAGAGTATTTGGGAGAAGCATGTCCATTGGTACGCATCAGCACGAAGTCGAGTCGCCTCCTCCCCCGCGAGCCTGGCACGTTCCTCGGTAGTGTTTGCTCTCTCCTCAACGGCTTTGAGGGAAGTTTCCAGCATCGCACATTTGGTTTCCTGAGCCTTCTACTTATTTGAGAGCAACTCATCAACAAGAGAGCTTGGAAAGGCATTCGCTCGCAAGCTGAAGGCCTTTGCCAACCTTATAAAACAAGAACACGCGAAACGAAGTCAGGCGGCATCTTACATACCAAAAACCAAGATGCAAGTAAGATTACTAAAATTCAGCTGCCAACTTACCACAACTAGTGTATCGGGTAAAGAGAGGTTGGATAAGATATCAGATACCATTCCATATGCTGGAGAGTTCTCTGCGTGCCAGAGTTTGCAAACGTGGTTGGTTATTGCGCCCCTTTTTAAAAGGAGGAAGTGAATGCCCTGTGGGCCCATCACCCCTATCCCTCTTTTTCTTCTTCTCCCTTTGCCACCAGTGGAGCGATGCCTAATTCTTTCCCCCACCCTCACTAGACTTACTCTTATCAATAAGGCCCATTTTATTACCACCCAGTGGGTGGGTATTACTCGCGGTAGCATTATCAGGCTGAATGATATCCTCAACCACCTTCTCGTTGTTGCTCTCAAAGAGCAATCTGTTGATACCACCTTTAGCCAAATCCATGTTTGAAATAAAATAAACATCATACATCAAACGAACACATCAAAAAAGTAACTGTTTGTCAAAATAAGATACACTACATATAATACACATCAAAGAAATAACGAACAAAACACCTTCAGCATCAGAATCGGCATGGCAAAGATGTTGTGTATGAGCATGAAGCGTGACCACAATCTCTGACTCAGCTGTAAAACAGGCATTGAGTCTAGGAAGCTTAGACTAAGGAACCTTGTAGTTCCAGTAAGGTAGGGCAGCTTTGGGAGTTTGTTTTAATTTTATAAAATAAATACTTTGGACGCAAATTACCAACGTTACTAGGGAAACCGCTCACAAGCTCAACCCCGGAATCAATGGGATAAAAGGTAAACTCACCTACGATGTTTTTCACATTTCGAGGAGATAGAAGTTGCGGAACAACTCAAGGGTGAAAGGGGTATCCGCTTTCTCGCAAACTTGAAGAAACCCCATTATGATAGCGATACCCTTAGGGTGAAATTGGGACAACATGACTTTGTACGAACAGAGAATATCAATCACATGTTGAGAAAGAGGGAAATAGAGGCCAAAGTTCAAATAGGCTAAGTAACTGGATATATAGCCAAGCAGTGGAGTGCAAACACATTCATCGTTTGCTGGAGCATGAACTGTAAAAGAATTTTAAGGGATGTAGCTTTTTAGTTCTTCTTAATAGGACCCGAGCAGCATACTGCGTATGGTAGAGAATTCGGCAATCACCCGGAATCCCCACCGGAATGACCATCTTCTGCAGGAGACTTGACGCGGTTAGAGAAAGTCATGAGGATAAATAAGAAGCCTAGATTGGGAAATAACATAGTTAAGTATGGGAAGGACTACAGATAAAAGTCCGTGGGAACAAAACTCATGAACAGGTATGCTGGAGAAGATGACCGGAATAATATACGAAGAAAGAACAACTAGTACATTGCTAAAAAGTCCAAGAAAAGGTATATATTATCAGTTTCAAAGCATACAGTAAATAGATTGAAGAATGAAAACAAACCTTACTTTTCAAAAAAACGAGGAAAGATGATGCGCATAAAACCTAGATTTGGCCGGAGAAGATGAACTTTTTGGAAAACAAAGGTGATAACACTGAAACAATTAGAGAGCTTCAATACTTAAATACAAAGAAAGTAAATGGAAAGATTCATGAGGATAGGAAGTTCAAAAGCACAGTGATGAAGTACTGACACAAAAGTGGTTTACCTTTTACATATATCGAGGAGGCGGCGGTAGTTGAATAGACAGTGCACTGAATGAGGCCACTCATTTGATATTCCTAATTTAAGAAATGGAAGTAACACCAAACGTCAGGAAAACACGGAAACAGACAGCGAAAAATATTGATAGAATTCTGACTCTTTCGAACCTAATCCTCGCTATCATTCGTATCAATAGAGATAAGGGATTCAAAATTCAAATTTTAAAGTTGAAGAGTTAGTAGAGGAGGAATTGTATCAGCCTCGAAGCTATTAACACCTCGCACTTTCTACGAAGGTAAAACCAAATGCCAACCAGGCGGTACAACTTCGGTTCGCATTCAATCACTTCGAAGATATTGCTCCATGCCGCTTAGTCTTTATCAATGGGGGGCTTATGGTGCGTACCCATCCCAAGTAGGTAATAAGCCCAAAACCACAAGTGGGCTGGGAGCGAACAGGTAAAGTGATATGGGCCAAACGAACACAGAGCAAATGAAGACAACTCACAAACCATGAAAAGCGGAGATCATGGTTAGGCGTTGACCACAAACCATCTTTCTCGGAGCCACAATCAAGCATCGGATGGGAACCCCAAAAGAAGCGGACACACGTTCGAAGTAAGCTATAAAAGGAACAAAGAGGTCACAGATAGAGGTAAGTGTAACTATCTTGAGAAATTTCATTCTTAAAGGAGAAAACTGACTTGATCGTCGGAACTATTCTCCCAAAATTACTTCCACAATTGACTTTACAAGTGAAGAAGCTAAAGAGTTGAACAACAAGTGATCAACCTAAAAGGGTATTCCTTTCTTAATTTGATTCTAAATCAATTATATCTCTATTAATTGACACCCTTATTTTAACATCATTTTTACTCTAAATCTCATCCATTGATTTACTCTACTCTCAACAATTGGTTTACTATAATTTCTAGTAATTAATTAAGAATAATAATCCCACTAACTCTCACCCACCCCACTAAATCCCGCAGGAAACCCTGTCTGATAATCAAGTCTTAATCATTGTTCATGCCTTCGTTATTTTCTCGCGCCTCACCAGCAAGGATTAAGTGATGGTTAACAGTCTTTGAATGTATCAAGGCTAAGATGATCTTTTTTTTTAGATTAAACCATCCTAATAGATGGGGGGATTGTATTTGGCTCCCCAAACCGTAGATTTACCCCCGAGGGTAGCAAAAAGAGTTACATCTGTACAATATCATTCATGTGATGATACAAAAGGGGAAGCGAAATATAAAAACATCCGTGACTCTCGGTTTGTGTAAATCTTCTACCATTACTAGAGAACAAACCGAGGTAAGGGAACACGAACAAGTCAGGGAGATGAGAATTCAAAACCCTTATCAGTCAATGTCCCTTTACCTAGCATTTGATCTCATAGATTTCCTCAAACTATGTAGACCTCGTGCTCCTTTGTGCCTGGACCTCTCATCCTGAGCATTTTCAATCTGCAAAAAGAACAGAGAAAAACAACAGCAGTCTCTGACCAAAAAGTACTGTGTAAAGCCGTGAAGAGAATTCAGACTAGAGATCCAACCTATGTGTGATCTGTGTTCCCTTTTGCTGTGCCTATTCTTACTCCGTGAACTCCATTTTTATCTAGCAAAATCAAACCTCTAAGGAAAGATGGGGAGTTTCTTATATTTAAGTCTCCATTTAGGGATTTCTCCCTTGCATATTTTGCCAAAAAATCAGCCACTGTGTTAGCTTCCCTTGGAGCATATTGGATTGGGTTTTCTTTATGCAACATATTCAGATGATAGCTAAGAGTGAAAAGTCTCCATGAACCAACATAAGGATCTTGTATTGCTTTAACTGCTGGTTTGCAGTCTGACTCAAGGATACTACCTCTAATATCCAGTTCTAAGCAAAAATTATAGGCAAAAAGGATACCTTCCAACTCTGCATGTAGAGGAGATTCTGATCGAAAAGTTTTGACTCTCATGTGTTTCACATCTCCCCTCCAGTCTCTAACTATTACAGCACAAGAAGAGTCACCTCCATTTACCCATGATGCATCTGTGTTAATTTTGAAACCAGTTGTTGGTTTTTCCCATCTTACTGCAGTTACTGTGGTTTCCTTCTTTTTTTGAGTTATATTAGGTATGATTCCAACCTGAACTATTTTCTTATACTTTTCCAAATTACCTTTCAATGGATTAGCAGTAAAAATTAGGAGCATCAGTTCCTTGATATTCTGAAAACATGTATCCACTGAAAAAGAAAGATTATCATAGAGTATTTTGTTCCTATAAGTCCAGAGAGACCAAGTTGTGACAATGAGAGCAGCAGTATACACATGATTGAGAATCTTTGAGCCTACCCTGATGGAGAGATAATATTCAACTAAATGTCTAAAACTCCTGAAAGCAGGTGTTTGCAGATTCAGAAGGCTGTTAACTTTATTCCATACTGTAGTTGCCTTATTACAGGAGTTAAAAAAATGGTTGATAGAGTCTGAGTGATTAGAGCATATAGGGCATTTAGAGGCTAGTGAAAAACCAAGCTTGCACAGAACATTTTCAAAAGGCAGAATTCCATTCAGAGCTCTCCATATTAGTACTGACATTTTAGCTGGTATGAAATTTGCCCATACCTTGTGCAGATGTCTAATGCTTGTTCCCTTCTGCCTTAGGATCTTGTAGGCAGAACTGACTGAAAAGTTTCCATCCATTGATTTCTATATCAGTCTATCCTCATGTGTGTTCTTGATGGTCACATCCTAAAATATTGAAACTATATTGGTAGCCAAATATTGCTCTATAAAAGGAAGATTAGAGTCTTTGTTCAAGATAAAGGTGCTCAGTGTGATATCAGGGAAAGGAATTTCCACATCATCAGGCCATTTATAGTATAGTGCACCTTCTCCTAACCAATTTGAGTTCCAAAAGGAGCAATCTCCTTTTCCATGAATTACTCTAGTTAAACTATTAGTTTTTTCAGTTATGTTACAGATTCTCTTCCATACCTGAGATTTCTTATAAGACTCAGGTAGAGTCCACAAATGCTGAGAACATTGAGTGGTGTTCATTTGAAGCTTCCACCATAGCTTACAGGAGAATGAATCAACTATAGCCTGAAGATCTCTAAACCCTATCCCATTCTCTTGTACAGGAATACTCATTTTTCTCCAGGCTCTCCATTTTTTCCTGGCCTCTGTACTATCATTGGCTCCCCAGAACAGACCAGCAGCCAGCCTTTCCATTTTCCTCAGTACTATCTTTGGAGGTCTTAAGACAGCAAACAAGTGGGTTGGGATTGAAAGAAAACAATGGTTTATTAGGATAATTTTACCTGCAGTACTCAACCATCTATTTTTCCAGTTATTAATGCTTTTTTCCATTCTCTCCAATATAGGGTAGTAATATCTCTGTGTGTTCCTTCCTGTAAATATGGGGATCCCTAGGTACTGAAAAGGAACCTCTCCTCTAGCCATTCCTAAATTCCTGCTCAGAATTTGGATTCTATCTACTGAGGTGTTAGGAGCAACATAGAAGTTGGATTTAGAAAAATTAACTTTTTGTCCCGTAGTTTGTTCATATGCACTGAGAAATCTTTTAAATCTTTTCAGATTTTTCTTATTACCACTGAGGAATACAGCAGTATCATCTGCATACATTAGATGAGTGATCTGTGGCCATTTTTTAGGTAAACCAAAAAATTGCAGGTATCCCATGTTAAACAGTTTTTTTAAACCTCGGGAGAATGCCTCTGATAGGATATTATACAGAAATGGAGAAAGAGGATCTCCCTATTTAATTCCTCTATTTGATGCAAAGAATCCTGATGCAACTCCATTAATTAGAACTGAAAAGTGAGCTGAGGCTATGTTCTGCATTATCCGGTTTACAAAAATACCATGAAAACCAAATTTAAGGAGAATTGAATTAAGAAAAGACCATGAGACCCTATCAAAAGCTTTCTGCATGTCTAATTTAATGATTAGGTTCTGCTTTTTTGATTTCCTTGATAAAATTCTGGTCATTTCTTGCATCAAAATTATGTTATCAGAGATATCCCGCCCTTTCATAAAAGCACTTTGTTCAGGGGATATAAGTTGAGACATGAAAGGCTTAATCCTTTCCATCATCATCTTAGAGAATACCTTGTTCACAAAATTAGAAAGACTTATTGGTCTGAAGTCAGAAAAGGTAACAGGTATTGTTCTTTTGGGAACTAAAGCTAGCCAGGTACTGGAAATTGCCTTTGGAATATTTCCACTTGTTAGAAAATCATTTGCAGCTTCAAGTAAATCTACTTTAACATTTTCCCAAAAGGTGGTGTAAAAAAAACCAGAGTATCCATCAGGTCCAGGGGAACTATGTTTGTTGAGGTCAAAAACTGCAAACTTGAGCTCTTGGATCAGGAAAGGAGACAGCAGTAAATTATTTTCTTGTTCAGTTATTACTCTAGGAATTTCAGATAGAAAATGACTTATATAAGTTCCCAGTTTCTGAGATTCTTCCTCATTGAATAAAGCTTTATAATACCCCACTGCTACCTCTTTGATCTGGGTTGGATCTGTGATCCAGTTTCCATGTTCATCCCTAATCTTACTGATTCTAGATTTAGTCCTCCTTTCCCTTATTGAGTGGTGAAAATAACTCGTGTTTGCATCACCATATTTAAACCAATTCAACCTTTCTTTTTTCCTAAGATAGATTACTTTCTCTTTTTGAGCCCTCATCAAAAGATGTTTAGAGTTATTCAAATCTGTCAAGATTGAATCATTTGGAGTTTGTTGAAATGAGATTTCTAAATCATTAACCTTGTTCTCATATTGTATCAGGTTCTGATCAACATTACCAAATTTTGTTTTGTTCCATTGCTTTATTTCCATCTTAAGCCTTTTCAATTTATATACTAACTTATACATTCCTCTGAAAGGAGTTTCCAGGTTCCAGTTAGAAGCCACTAAGTTTAGAAAATCCTGTCTACTAGTCCACATCTCTTGAAATCTAAATGGTCTAGGGGCTTGTTCCTCGGATGTTTGTACAGATAAGAGAAGAGGAGCATGATCCGAAGACAATCTATTAAGAACATGGATTGAACTGTTAGGAAATATATCAAGCCAATCTAATGAGCAGATTCCCCTGTCTAACCTTTGGAACATCAAATCTTTGCATCTATCCTTAAATCTATTGTTGCTCCAAGTAAAAGAGTTACCTACTGTAGGAATATCATGCAAATCCAGGTCATTTAAAAATTTATTAAATTGCATCATGCTCTTTTTTGGGGTTGACTTTCTCCCTTTATACTCTGATACTAACGCTACAGTGTTAAAGTCTCCAATATATATGGAAGGAAGAAGATTAGCTGCCTTTAAATCACTCCATAAAGACTCTCTGACTTGTCTATGAACACTTGCATAAATAAAAACACAGTTCCAGCTCAGAGAAGATAATGAATCAGTTATATTCACTTGTACATACTGATCAGTCTCGCTTATAACAGTAATGCTAAAAGACTGGTTCCAAAATAACCAAATTTTAGCACTATGAGCAGAGTAGGCATTCTGATTTTCCTGCCATGGTTCTATTAAGCACATTATGTCTAACTTGTGTTTAAGTTTCAAATTCTTAAGTCTGTCAATTGAAGTGCCAACTCCCCTTATATTCCAAACTAATACATTCCCAATTATGGTGTGTTTTATCATTTAAAAAATTTGGGATTGGCTTTTTGTGATGATCTTAGGTTTCTACTAGTCTTTGCTGAGTTTTTGCCTTTTTCTCCTGATTTTCCATTACTATGATCAGTATTCCCTGATAACAGATTCTGGATTGAAAGGTTTACCTTTTCCTGCTCTCCTTCTTTTTCCAGAATGCTCAGATCAGAGGTTGTTGTAGTTTGTTCTTTCAATGTTTCCTCTTTGCTGGAACTTTGCTCTATAGGACCTATTTGATCTTGCTCTTTAAGCTCCGATTGTGCTTGTTCTTTTTGGGAAACAGTGGAAATAATTTTATTAGCAGAAACATCAGAGATAATGACAAGTGGTACTTCCTGCGATTCAACTGTTTCATGAAAAATCTCTACTATCTCCCCTTCCTGCTAATCCTCACTATCTTCTAGGGATTGAAAGGCATTAGATATTGTCACCGTGTTCATGTTTGTTTCCTTTTCCATAATGGAGGTATGTTCAGGGTTCTTTTTTCTCCAAATGGATGTGGTTATTGGCTTAGATATATCATCTAGTGAGTAAAATGGACCATTTCTTTTTTTATGACTTACCTTGTAGAAATCAAAGTTGCTATCATTTTGGATTCCTATGTTAATTATTTGTTTCTGTACATCCTTTTCCTTTTGTGATACTGTTAGAGCAGATGTTCCTTCAATGTTTACTTTCTCTGTTGGGTGAGAATCTGATCCTAGTTTGTTCTTATGTGCAATATTCCCTACCTTATTGCTAGTTATTTTCCTCAGATTAGGGTGCAAAAATTACAATTTGTGTTGCTATGCCCAATTATTTTGCAGTGAGTACAATATGTTGGCAAATCCTCATACTCGATTGGGTATTCAGCAACCTTGTTTCCTATGCCAACCATAATTGACTTAGGAAGCTGAGCTAACAAATCAATTTCTACGCATACTTTAATAGCTGAAGGTCTGGTTAAGGCCATGGTTGCAGCATCCATCTTTAGAAACCTACCTACCTGGCTACTTATACCCATAATTGCAGAGTTGTTATAGAAATGAATTGGTATTTTGTGAAAAGTTACCCAGACCGGTACTATGGAGGATTCCACAGACGGAGAGAAATCTGGTGTCCATTTCTGCACTTTCATTGTGTAGCCTTGTATTGACCACTGGCCCTTCATCCAACACCTTTGATAATCTTCATTTTCCTGAAATCGGATCAAAACATGTCGATAATCAATAGAACCTAATTGAAATTTCGATTTAAAACCTATTGATTTGAAAGACTGTTGAAGTGAATCCATGTGCGGTTTCCCTCGGATGAACTTTCCGACGAGGGCATTCTGGTAGTGCGAAGCTAGGATTTCTCCTTCTTCAGGGGGGAGTATGTATGCTATCTTGCCCTTGAATTCTGTTATTGGGTGAAGGTTTGGAGTATCTGGGAGGGATGATAGGAGGGGGGGTTGTTTTGTGTTGAGAGCTTGGGAAAAACTTCTGATTGCCGGGGGCTTAGAGAGAGTTGGATCCGGAGGTGGAGGAGGCATCGGCGACGCCATGATCAACCGCCGATGTAGTTGCAGAGAAACAGTAATAAGACCGTTGAAGTAAGAAATGGAGGTAAGGCTAAGATGATCTAGAAAAGCTAAGGGGACCTTTTTTTTCAAAGAGGCACCCTTATTATTCAAAGATCAAATCCTGAATATTGATGCAGATATATCAATTTTGGATCATTATCAATGACTTTTACCCAGAATTTTGTTTATATACACTTTTGACAATGTCACTACTTTTTGTTTTTACCAAGGTATTGAAGTAATTGTATTTCATGGATTGAATGTAAAGCTAAATAATGACTTATGAGTTATGAGAGTATTGAAAAGGCCAAACGGATTAAAATTACTAATGAATTAATTTGATGAATTAGATTAATCACTGGTTGAGATTAAACTAAATTAATGGTTAAGATTTGGAGAAAAAATGGTGTTAAAATAAGGAGGTCAATAGACCCCTTCCTATATGTATATAATTATAAAGGGTATATATGACCTACCTAGCCCAACTTAGTTGGAACTAAGCATGTGTAGCGGCCGGTTCGTTGAATCATGGTCGTTTGCCTGTTCCACGAAGACCCTGAAATAAACCAAAAACTAGAAAACTGTGGAAATAGTGGAAGACAACACTCGCCACCACACCCCATAACCGGACCATAATCTAAAGAGGGAAGCTCAACAATCAGACCATGATCACAAAATTTAGGACGCATAAATAAAGATAAGAAACACCGAAAAAGGTAAGTGACATTTAACTCCCTAAAATACATACATTAAAGGTGCTACTGATTTGAGCATCGGAATGTCCTCCCCGGGACCTACCCAAGACTTTCGCAGGTACTCGAAGAGGCAAGGACTCGTTGTTGATTCCTGACAATATCATCCTTCAAAAGGAACTTTCCACATTAATAATTTTTTCATAATTTTTTATACATGTAAATGAAAATATTAATAGTTAAATGTTGATATTGTTGAATATAAAAGGTCAATTAAATAATTTTACTCAAATTTGGAGTAGTATTTATGTCCTCACAAAAATATTATGCCTTTCTTTCTGGGAGGCCGACGCCGTACCTCTCAAAGTTAATATTTATAAGCCCTAAATGCTTACTATCTACAACTAAGTAGATAGCGGCAAGTCGGGGTCGTCCACGAAGAAGAGGGATTTTCTCAAGCGTTTAACATAAATAGTTGATATTATGCTAGGAGTAGATATATATATATATATATAAACATATATAAAAGCGAGAAAATGGGGGGGTTTGGTTGTTTGGTGGTCCTAAGTTATGAAAGTTAAAAGACAAGATAACTAGCAAAGTCAAGGGAGTATGCTAATCATCAAACAAACTAAGAAAAGGGGGTTTAAAACTACAAAAGATAAAGCCTTGGGGCAATTGATATCCACTTCCAAACCAAATGTAGATCATTGAACCATTCACTCATCATATCACAATTGTTACCTATGGACGAAGGACCATAAATTTGACAACAACAAGCCTTCTACCAAAGACATAGTTATTTAACCAAACATAGCATTCATTGGGCAAAACCTAGAAAAAACCCCATTCAAGGTTCAACCTTTCATTGCATCTATAGGATAACTATGAGAACAATCCACATTAACATACTTATCTAGCAAAAATCACAACACATTATGCACAAGAAGTTCTAAGTTTATGTTTTTAGATTTTCATGCAACTAAGGAATTTGTCACTTTCCTAACTCCCTAACACTTAATTCAAACAAACACTTCCTATTCTCAAACAACCCATGGCATAAATGAAGTAAAACATAGCATTAAGAACACATGAATGCTAAATAACAAAGGCTTCAAAAATGAGTGAAACAATCTATTCACTACTTCGACTACTTGTTGTGAAGATAAATCGTCCATCCTTCTTAGATAGTAGTTTGCAAAAGTGAATTCGACATGTCTTGTCAAACCTCACCAATGACTCCCTTAGCCGAAACACGACTAAGAGTATCCCATTTATGGCATTGAGCACGAAGAACCAACAAGCTTGGTAACACTTATAAACACTACATTGTGTCTAAGCATTTTACCAATTCATGCATTTACACAAGATTAGTCAAGAACGATCGACATTCATAGACTTCTCTCATTTTCTACCTAAAACAAACATGACAACGAGTTCAACATCATCACAGTCATCTAGCAATTATCAACACACCAATATCATTTTAAGAAGCTCTAACTCATGCTCTTGGATTCCACATTAAAAGGGGGAGAATTAGCTACTTTCTCCCAACCCTAACAAGTAATCACACAAGCAATTCATATACTCAAGCTTCCAACAACATCAATGTCATTAACAATTCACATTCAAAGCTCAATAAATGCAAAATAGTAAAAGCACCAAATTGATAGATATGGTTCTTACTACATAGATACGGAAGCTTCAATCCATTGCTCCCAAGATAAAACTAAGCTAGATAATTAAAAGACATGATTAACCTACAAAAACTAAGAAAAGAAAGAAAGAAAGACAAACTAGGGTTTGAACCCAGAAATATTGCAGGAAGAAGAGATGGATTTGTGTTCTTGTAGAGGAGAGGATAAGGTGAGTATTTATAGTACAAAAAGCAAGAAGGATTTCTGGCCATACGTCCGTCCTGAGTCGCAACGGGCTCGTGATGTGCCCATTTTATACGGTTATATTAGGAATTTTGGGATTAACTTTTGTACACTTTTGTGCTCTAAACGTGACATTTTGCCTTGAAATTATCTAAGAAGGGTTAAAAGCGACTTTTACGTTTTTATCACTTTTTAGAGAATTTTGTGTGACAAGGTAATTTGTTTGAAGACTTTGAAAACTTTGAAGACTTTGAAGAATATCTTTGAATATTTGAATATTTGAAGACTTGGATTCGAGCTTTTTGAAGATATGAAGAATTGAAGAAGTGAAGAGAAGAGAAGGATATGAGATATAAAAGAGAAAGAAGAAATAATGCTGGAATTTGTGTCCGTCGCGAGACCATCGCGAGCTCGTCCCGAGCACATCGCGACTCACGATGGACGAGTGGTTTGAGTTTCTTCTTGATTTTTGTGTTATAAATACTCCCCTTATCCTCTCCTCTTCAAGAGCTTCGGCCCAGTTCTTTCTTCTGCGCTTTTGGGTGTTAAAACCCTAGGTTTTCTCTTCTTTCTTTTCTTAGTTTTTGTAGATTAATTATGTCTTTTAATTCTCTTGCTTAGTTTTATCTTGGGAGCAAAGGATTCAAGCTTTTATTTCTATGTAGTAAGAACCATTATATCTATCTATTTGGTGTTTTTCTATTGTGCAATTGAGCTTTGAATGTGAATTGTTAATTGCATTGATGTTGTTGGAAGCTTGAGTATATGAATTTATTGTATGATTACTTGTTAGGGTTGGGAGAAAGTAGCTAATTCTCCCCTCTTTTATTGTGAAATACAAGAGCATGAGTTAGAGTTTCTTAAATGATGTTGGTGTGTTGATAATTGCTAGATGAATATGATGATGCTGAACTCGTTGTCATGTGTGTTTTAGGTACCAAATGAAAGAAGTCTATGAATGTCGATCGTTCTTGACTAATCTTGTGTAAATGCATGAATTGGTTAAATGCTTAGATACGGTGTAGTATTTATAAGTGTTGCCAAGCTTGTTGATTCTTCGTGCTAAATGCCATCAATGGGATACTCTTAGTCCTAAGGGAGTCATTGGTGAGGTTTGACAAGAGATGTTGAATTCACTCTTGCAAACTACTATCTAAGAAGGATAGAAGATTTATCTTCACAAGAAGTAGTTGAAGTAGTGAATGGATTGTTTCACTCGCTCTTGAAGCCTTTATTATTTAGCATTTATGTATTCTTGATGCTATGTTTTACTTCATTTATGTCATGGGTTGTTTGAGAATAGGAAGTGTTTTTATGATTGGAGTGGTCGGGTGTTAGGAAAGTGACAAATTCCTTAGATCCTTTGCATGAAAATCTGTGAACATGAACTTAGAACTTCTTGTGCATAATGTGTTGTGAGTCTTGCTAGATAAGTATGTTAATGTTAAGTCAAGCAATGAATGTGATAGAAAGAGTGAATGGTTCAATAATCTACATTAGGTTTGGAAGTGGATATCAATTGCCCCCAAGGCTTTATCTTTGTAGTTTTAAACCCCCTTTTTCTTAGTTTTGTTTGATGATTAGCCTAGTTACTTGACTTTGCTAGTTATCTTGTCTTTTTAATTTCATAACTTAGGACCACCAAACAACCAAACCCCCCATTTACATGCTTTTTGTATGTATATATATATCTACTCCTAGCCTAATATTAACCTTTTGTGCTTAAATGCTTAGGAAGATCCCTCTTCTTCGTGGATGACCCCGATTTGCCGCTATCCACTTAGTTGTAGATATTAAGCATTTAGGGCTTATAAATATTAACTTTTAGAGGTACGGTGATGACCTCCCAAATTTTGGCGCTGCTGCCGGGGAAGAGGCATTTATTTTTAAGTGTTTGGGCATTTTTGGTTGCATATTAGCTAGTTGTTTTTATTCTCCACTTCTTGGTGGTTGTTTTTGTTCGGAGTAGGTATTGCTTGAGTTCTTGGTGAGCTTTTATCGAGAACACTTGCAATATGATTTCGGACTTTTGAAAAAAAAATTCTTTTAAAAATGGAGCGTCTCACCTTGAGGAACTCATGATGAGAAGAGAGGCTCCACAAGCAAGGATTTGTAGGATGTGTCATTCCGACCATCCTACCGAGTCTTGCTATTTGTTGTGGGAAGAGCACTATGAGAGAGAAAGAACCCTTGGTTTCCAAAACCAAGGATATTATGAGGAGTGCTACCAAGAGGTAGGAGATGTTGGTTTTCAAGGGCAAGATGCTCAAGAATGGTATCCATACCACAATTCTTACAATCCGGAATAGAGTGGTAATTCAGATTGGTGGTATGAGAATGAGCTGAAAAACCAACAACACAAGCAAAATAGTTGGCCATCACCACCTTATATCGTACCCCAAAACCAAGCCCAACAAGGAAGTTCAAGTTTGACACGTGAGGAAGTCATGAATACAATAGCAAACTTGAATTCCTTTACTAGTGAGGAGCCAGACACTCGCCTCTCCTCTAGTGTTGAGGCTATTGAGGGGCATGTGAGGAGTATATTAGAAGTGTTGGCCCAAATAGAAGCTCGTGATTCTGAAAATACACCATCCCAAATCGAACTCGAGGATTCAGTGACTGAGGTCACCAAGGGAAATGATTTTGAGTTCGAAGGGAATGAGGAGTTGGTTGTTGAGGATAGAAAAATGGAGGAAGAGGTGATCGTGCTACATTCATTAGCATCGTCACCCCTTCTCCTACCTAGTGAACCAACTCTATCATTTTTGGAAGTTTTTAGGGAGACGAGAGAGGAGCCAAAAGATTATCCCAAACCTCTTAACCACCCAACTCCCTTCAAACCATCTCCACCTCAACAAAAGTTTCCTCTTGAAAGTTTTGTACCCCCACCTCTCTACTTTTGGAGGCTCATGGTGAAGGGGTTCAAGCCTTCACCATATGGATAACATTAGGGTCATGTCGACGACCTTAAATATAAAGAGCTTTGTCGTGCCAACGACGTAAATAAATTCGGCCGTTGTTTTAGTTTTTGTTGGTTTTTTTTTTAGTCTTGTTCTTTTTATGATGTATTTTTCTATGATTTTGTAGCAAAGTGTAATGTATTGCATTGGAGGAAATGAAGGAATGAGATCCATAAGAGAGGGAAGAGAGCTTGGTAAGAAAGAATTTTCCAAGTGCTTGGAAACCCTGTCATCGCGAGTCGCGATAGCCTCGTCACGAGTCGCGACGAACAGGGGAGAAAATTCCATTCCCAGTACCAGCTTTCCGTGAGCCGCGACGGGGAGGTCGCGAGTCGCGACGAGATCAGAACTTGTGTGCTAAAAATCTGCTCCCGGCCTCCACATTCCGCGAGCCGCGACGGCCTCGCGACGGACCATTACAAGTCGCGATGAGACCATCGCGAGTCGCGACCACGCCTTCCCTACCCATTGCGAGTCACGATGGATCCATTGCGAGTCACGACGGCGTGCTACTCAATTTTTCTTAAACCTTCAATCTTCTCCATTTCGCCGCCTCTTACCATTTCACCTCCGCTCATTCCTCCACCATCCTACATATATCGACATATGAACATTCTTGCATCTTTATAGTACCTTTGTTGATTGTAGTATGCCGACTACGTCATTGTGACTGTAATTGCATATCCTATAATGATGCTTGTATATGTGCCGATATATGTTGGATATTTTTAATGGATAATCTTGTAGTGGTGGTTGCAGGGTGGATTGGTTGTTCTTTGAGAATACTATGGTTATTAATTCTCCATTCTAAACCTAGTGTTACAAATTCTTATGTACTTGTGAGTTTGATGTTGTTCTCTGTGGTGTAGTCTTGATCAAACGGCGCCAAGGAGGAAATGTTTTTCTCAATGGGTGAGTTCTTCTACGGAATTTTGCTCCCCCCTTTCAGCTTTGAAACCAATGGTGGGACCGATTCTATACAAGTGCATGGGATTGTGCCATATCACTGGCGACTACGCGGAGAAACGGGTGTCACTCTATCTCTTGCCGTGAATTTTTATTGTTCTTTCCTTACATGTTTACATTGAGGGCAATGTAATGTTTAAGTGCGAGGAGGGGTTAGAGAACTCAATGCATGCTAGCTTGTTTTGGAATGCTTTTTGTTACTTTTGATTGGAAAAAAAAAGAAAAAAAGAAGAAAACTCGCTAAGTTGAAAACCCGAGAGGGCAACTTAGGCAACATTGGGGGCCCGGATAGGTCAAAAACCCAAAAGGGCTGCCTAGGAAAAAATGAGAGGCTAAAATGTGCGAAAAAAGGTGAGATGTGAGCCGAAGAAACATGATGTGTGACTAGGATGAAAACTCGAAAGGGCTCCTAGGCAAAATGAGAGAAAAAGAGAGAAAAGGAAAGTGCTATGATTTCACTCATTTGCCGGCGCTGGAGTTATAAGGTTGCGGTTGTCATACGGATGGATTGGGTAGCTCAACATCTAGAGACCTCTTGCGATTGGGTAACTTAGCGGGTTAGGAAACGAAGTATGGTTGTGAAATTCTTGATTCCTTTATACTTCATTTTTTGTTGATATATTGGCATTAGGTGAAGTATGTGCTTAAACCTCTTAAATGGTTTTAACTTCATTTTGTGTCATTGGACTTTGGGAATATCAATTCGGGACTTTGAAACATTTTTATGGGTAGTGAATTGATAAGTGGTAGGTTTGGTTAGATTTAGGATTGGGGTTGTGTGTGTGAAAATTTTTCATGTGAGCTTTGATTTTGGGATTTATGATATTGAGAGTTTTTGTGAGGCTTTGATTGGGGGAATACTAGTTTAGGATATGGACATATGAATTCCTCTGTGTGCTTGAATCTTTTCTTACTCGAGGGCGAGTAAGGTTTAAGTGCGGGGAGGTTTGATGTGCCCATTTTATACAGTTATATTAGGACCTTTGGGATTAACTTTTGTACACTTTTGTGCTCTAAATGTGACTTTTGCCTTAAATTATCTAAGGAGGGTTAAAAGCGACTTTTACGTTTTTATCTCTTTTTAGAGAATTTTGTGTGACAAGGTAATTTTTTTGAAGACTTTGAAGAATATCTTTGAAGATTTGAAGACTTGGATTCGAGCTTTTTGAAGATATGAAGAATTGAAGAAGTGAAGAGAAGAGAAGGATATGAGATATAAAAGAGAAAGAAGAAATAATGCTGGAATTTGTGTCCGTTGCGAGACCATCGCGACACGCGATGGTACTTTGCTTGCTCGTCGCGAGCACGTCGCGACTCCCGATGGACGAGTGGTCTGGGTTTCTTCTTGATTTTTGTGCTATAAATACTCCCCTTATCCTCTCCTCTTCAAGAGCTTTGGCCCAGTTCTTTCTTCTGCGTTTTTGGGTGTTAAAACCCTAGGTTTTCTCTTCTTTCTTTTCTTAGTTTTTGTAGATTAATTATGTCTTTTAGTTCTCTAGCTTAGTTTTATCTTGGGAGCAAAGGATTGAAGCTTCCATTTCTGTGTAGTAAGAACCATTATATCTATCTATTTGGTGCTTTTGCTATTGTGCATTTATTGAGCTTTGAATGTGAATTGTTAATTGCATTGATGTTGTTGGAAGCTTGAGTATATGAATTGCTTGTATGATTACTTGTTAGGGTTGGGAGAAAGTAGCTAATTCTCCCCTCTTTAATGTGGAATCCAAGAGCATGAGTTAGAGCTTCTTAAATGATATTGGTGTGTTGATAATTGCTAGATGAATATGATGATGCCGAACTCATTATCATGTGTGTTTTAGGTAGCAAATGAGAGAAGTCTATGAATGTCGATCGTTCTTGACTAATCTTGTGTAAATGCATGAATCGGTCAAATGCTTAGATACGGTGTAGTATTTATAAGTGTTACCAAGCTTGTTGATTCTTCGTGATAAATGCCATCAATGGGATACTCTTAGTCCTAAGGGAGTCATTGGTGAGGTTTGACAAGAGATGTCAAATTCACTCTTGCAAACTACTATCTAAGAATGATAGAAGATTTATCTTCACAACAAGTAGTTGAAGTAGTGAATAGATTGTTTCACTCGCTCTTTTAGCCTTTATTATTTAGCATTTATGTATTCTTGATGCTATGTTTCACTTCATTTATGCCATGGGTTGTTTGAGAATAGGAAGTGTTTTTATGATTGGAGTGTTCGGGTGTTAGGAAAGTGACGAATTCCTTAGCTCCTTTGCATGAAAATTTGTGAACATGAACTTAGAACTTCTTGTGCATAATGTGTTGTGATTCTTGCTAGATAAGTATGTTAATGTTAAGTCAAGCAATGAATGTGATAGAATGAGTGAATGGTTCAATGATCTACATTAGGTTTGGAAGTGGATATCAATTGCCCCCAAGGCTTTATCTTTGTAGTTTTAAACCCCCTTTTTCTTAGTTTTGTTTGATGATTAGCCTAGTTACTTGACTTTGCTAGTTATCTTGTCTTTTTAATTTCATAACTTAGGACCACCAAACAACCAAACCACATGCTTTTATTTGTATGTATGTATATCTACTCCTAGCCTAATATCAACCTTTTGTGCCTAAACGCTTAGGAAGATCCCTCTTCTTCGTGGACGACCCCGACTTGCCGCTATCTACTTAGTTGTAGATAGTAAGAATTTAGGGCTTATAAATATTAACTTTGAGAGGTACGGCGATGACCTCCCAGCTTACGATGACCTCGCAACGGACTCCAGTTCCATCACCATTTTTTCTTTCTTCTTTTTGCTTCATATCCTCCTTTTCTCTTCACTTCTTCAATTATTCCCATCTTCAAAAGCTCAAATACAAGTCTTCAAATCTTCAAAGGTATTCATCAAAGTCTTCAAACAAATTACCTTGTCACACAAAATTCTCTAGAAAAGTAATAAAAGCGTAACTTTGAACCCTCCTTAGAGAATTTCAAGGCAAAATGTCACATTTAGAGCACAAAAGTGTACAAAAACGAATCCTAAAAGTCCTAATACAACCGTATAAAATGGGCACATCACTTTCCCATTAAAAATTTTATCTTATTATATAGTCTAAAAGAAAATGCACTTCTTATGTTTCTGTGTAAGGTTCTTACTTCCATTTATTTCAATTAAAAGTTTCTATTTTTTGGTTTGATTAAAACTTGGTTAGATCATTTTAATTCTCCGTTTTCTCTGCTACATCAGCAAGTATACATGGTCATGCGTAAAATATAATTGGATGGTTGTATTCATCATAGAAGGCCCTTGTACATAGGACAAGTTAAAGACCAGAGGTCAACAGGAAAAGGTAACTAACTAATAACATATGAAAAAAGATTATATTCTAAGCATATTTACCTAAATCTAATAGTAAAAGAATGTTATAGAATCTAACCATAATATTTTCAAAATATCATTAATACTCCTCCTCACGTTGGAGCTTGTAAATCCAAAACGCCCAACTTGCAAAGTAGTAACTGAAACTGATGACAACCAAATGCTTTGGTAAAGATATTTGCTAGTTGACTTGAGGTGACCACCTCACCAAACTAAACAAGATCTCTAACAAAATGAAAATCAATTTCAATATGCTTCGTAAACTCATGAAAGATAGAATTGGCAGCAATATGAATAGCAGCTTAACCATCACCGAATAAGCTCATAAGAGAAGAACAACCAACACCAAGAGAATGAAATAAATATTTAAGCCATATTAATTCGCAAGAAATATAGCCATAGCATGTATTTTACTTTTTCCAAGGAGTGAGAAACCGTAGGCTGATTTTTTGTCTTCCATGACACATGAGATTCAACAAGCATCACAAAATATCCAGATAGAGAACGACTAGTAATATGACAAGTTTCCCAGTCTAAATCACAATAAGCAGTTAAATGCAAAGAAATCTTAGCAAGAAAAAGTCCCTGACTTGGATGATGCTTCAAGTAGTGAAGAATAAGCAATGATGCATGCCAATGTGCCACATGCGGCTCTTGCATGAATTGAATAAGAGTTTGAACTAAATAACTTAACTCAGGTCGACTGTTAGTGAGATAAAATAGTTTCCCAATCAGACGATTGTGGCGTAGTATCCTCAAACCGAGAACCACTTGCACATGCAATGTCATGTCGTTGTTCCATCGAAAAATATTTGGGCTTTGGATATGGATTTTGGTCGTAGCCTCATTTCAACATCCTTCATTTTGTTACGATCTGGAAGTATCAAAGTGCAAAGAACAATGATGAAAATGAAATGAACACCTTTAGATGAGGAAGAAGAGAGAATTCTGAGATGAGAAAAGAAGTTACACAACAATGGTCATCAAAGATGTTTTCCTCTAACTAATTGGTAACCTTTATACATGAAAATAAGTTGATGTTGGTGCAGATTCAGTTGGCTATAACCCTTTTCCATTGTCTTCTATTTCTGGTGCCTATATTCAGGTTGTTGAAACTGATTTCAACCCCCAATTTAACTAAATATCATTCCAGCCCCTTGATTGTAACATTTGTTACCTCTAACATACCAAATAATGGAAGATCATCGTCCGGTATTGCAAACCAATTGCAAGAAGCCTGAAGAAAACCATAGAAATATTTTTGAAGCTTGCAAACAAGACCAAGAGCAGGTACCTAATAACCTGGAGGGGGCACATTAATAACTCCTCCTCAAGATAGCCATGTAGAAAAACATTATGAACATCCATTTGATGAATGTCCTAGCCCTTAATTACTGCAACAAGAAGAAGTATACTAACATAAATTAATTTAGCAACAGGAGTAAAAGTTTTGGTAACGTCAGTCCCATCAATCTGGCGACTACCCATATTAACAAGGCGAGCTTTATGATGCCCAATAGAACCATCAGAGTTTTATTTAGTACGGAAGACCCACTTACAGCCAATAGCAGACTTGTCAGATGGGAGAGGAGACATAACCCAAGTATGATTGCGTTCAAGTGTGTCAATTTCCTTTGTCATTGCTACTTGCCAGTGCACGAAGCGAGACGCTTCAACAATTGAAAAAGGAACTGTACCAGAAGTCACTGCACCCAAAATCTAGAATGTAAAACCAAAAAATCATAAGAGGAAACATAATCAGAAATGGGATTAGTAATACTTGAGGACAGTGATGAAGGCAGAGAAGGTGAAGCAGCCCGGGGGGGTTCTTGTAGATGTCTGAGCAAACATAGTCTTAAAGTTGAGAAGGCGGACAATGAATATGCGGGCTTTGTCAAGTAGGACCAGGCGTGAGCTCTGATTCAGGTTCATAAACCATCTCTACGGAGGTAGAAAGAGCCAATGGCTCAAGCTCAAAAGAGGTCGAGCCTGAGAGCTCTACATGAGGCGCAACATGCAAGTTGTCGGCGTTAGTGGTCTAGTTTTTTAGCTACTGCTACTATTGTTTGCTTGATTCACGTGCCTCTGGGCACCATTCCGAAAACCATGGATATTTAAAAAGGTATCAATATCATGTTTTTAAGCCTACAATGGCTGCACAACAGATTCTTGCAATCAATTTGACTCTGGGACGCATTAACGCCTGATTGGTCGGGTTGTACTTAAGCAGCGAATGCCACTGAGTTGATATGAGAATCACGAGATCGTGCCACAGTCTTGTGATGCTCCTCTTGTACTACAAGGACGTAGACACGACTGAGAGGCGGCACCCGTTCTTGGGATATAATCTTTGATCAAAAAGTGTTATAGCCATCAGTCAATCCCATGAGAAAGTTGTGCACAATCTCATTCTCATGATCAGTGATAGCATTGGCAAGTAGAGGTTTTGCAAGAACAAGGACGAGGTGGTAGATGTTGACTCAACTCATCCCATAACTTCTGGAATTTTCTAAAGTAAGTAGCAATTTGTTGTCTGTTCTAGCAACAACTTGCAATATCAGAACGAATATGCATAAGTATGGGACCATTCCCAATTGAAAAACGTTGAGCAAGATCATCCCACATCTTCTTAGGTAATCCACGATAAATGATAGATGACCAAAGAGATGGCTCAATAGTTTGGAGTATCCATCCAACAAGAGTAGAGTTAATGAAAAACCAGGTTTCATAATCTGGAGAATCAACATCAGGACATGTAATTGTTCCTTCTAAGAACCCTAATTTTCGCCTTTCACATAAAGTGTTGCGAGGAGCTGCGGTCCATTCACAATAATTATCACCTTTCTGAATCACCAAAGAGACTATCAAATTCGGGTTATCTAAAGCATGAAGGAAAAATAGAGATGTAGGCAATGGCGGTTGAAGAAAGCGCTGAGCTTCTTAGAGACGTTGGTTTCCACTCGGAGACGATCGACGATGGCATGGAGATTCACGGTGGCAATATCGGTGGAGGATTTGGCATCACAAATAGGTACTTTTTACAATCTTTGCATAAAAAATTGTGCCTCAAAAAGCTCACATGTTTAACTCAGGTAAGTTACGTAAGTCAATTAAAAATGGGAAGCGACAATCGTTAAATGTGCCCATAATGATTACTTACCAATACGAACAAATAATTTATGGATTATTTTTTGTCTTTAGAAAACAAACATTGTAACCCATGAAGTCACAGGGTGCTTTATGATTAGTGTTTTTTATATTTTACATAAGATGTACTCATAAAATACACAAAAAACTACACTCCCATGGAACTTCATAGCTAGGGGGGCTTATGGTATGCACCTCCTTCAATCACATAAAGTCCAAACAAAAAGAGCATCTCGAGTCCATGGAACTAGAAAAGCGAACAACTTTCTTAATAAAGAACGAACCTTGCCGAGCTTCCCTTAATTAAGTGAAGCCCAAGGCCAGAATAGCACCTCGCGTCTATCCAGCCAAATAAGCAAACCTGAGTAAAAGGATATTATCATCCACGATTATCGAAACGAGACCACGACGGAGAAACACATTGACCATGATCAGCGAAGATCACGGTGATCAATAGATGATCTGAATGACAATACAGGTAATTGCATTTTCCTAGATACTATTCATACATTGATCATACACAAAGTTATGCATCGAAAGAAGATCTCGGGTATTTCCCGGGCCCTTGTTCTGCAGGTGTCATGAAGGTAGCATGGAACACAGTGCCAATTCCACATATTATGGTGGTTCGGAAGGAATCCCTCGCATTAGTTCCCAACCTTCAAAGCTTGAGAACAAGCTTCGTGTTAGGGGTGAGAAATGTTACAATCAAGTGGATGGAATAAAAATTAGTTAAATTGGGAATTAAAATCATCTTCAACAAACTTAATATTTGCACCAAAAACAGAAGATAATATAAGGGGGTAATAGCCAATTAAATTTGTACGAACATTAGCTCATTTTCATGTATAAAGCTTAGCAATTAGTTTGAGAAAAGCATCTTTGATGATCATTGTTGTGTAACGTTTTTTCTCATCTCACAATTCTCTTCTTCTTCATCTATATTTATCAACTCTTGTTAATTATGATTGATTCAAGCAATAAAGGTGTTCACTCCATTTTTATCAATGTTTTTTGCACTTTGATCCTTCTGTATAGTACCAGAATGAAGGATACCAGACTGGGGTTTCGATCCAAATCCAAACCCAAAGCCCAAAGAATGTCCAAATACTAACGCGCAAGCATGGGCTATATTTGTGAATGACCCGCAAAAAATTTTATAACCCGATTTTGACCCACAAATTTTAATTAAATTTCTTTAAATTGCAATTAAGTTTCTGATCTCACGATAAATAATTGTGAGATAGTTTCACATAGGAGATTTTCTTTTAAAAAAACAAGATGGATCGAATCGGATTTAAAAAATTAAAGCTTTTGGCACAATTCTAATGCCAAAGTTAGAGATACGTAGCACTTAACGCAAAATTAAGAACAATGTTAAAATGAAATTACTACACGACGATTGGGTTATAAGAGTGTGTAAAATGTACTTAGCTTATAAGCATCAAACACATCCAAATCATGTTCTACAAACTAATTTCTTTAACTGCCCAGTGCTGAGACTCCAAACAGGATCAACAAAGTGGACACGGCAACCAACTGCTGGAGCAACCGATGAAACAGAGTGATATGATGAAATTAGAATGCGTTGTAATAGTCAAGTTTAAAATTTCTTCTGTCTACTATTCATCTTCACCTTCCTTTCTCCGACTTCGTCCTACTATTCATCTGCACATAACGGTAACAAACGGCTACTTTGGACACCGCCACTGGCGGTGCCCCCGCCAGAAACTGTGCCCAATCCGCCCCCTAGGGTTCCGGCCAAAAGCTTTCTCCAAGCTTTAAACGCTAAAACATCGGCCCTGTTCTCTTCGCTCCCAAACACCACAAGCCTGCATTCGATCACTGAGTATAAAGGCAAAATCGCTTTTATCCTCCCTCCAGAAGAAGGGAAAATTCTAGCCTCACATTATCAGAATGCCCTTGTTGGCAAATTTATCAGAGGCAAGCCTCCTATGGAGGTTCTTCATACTTCTTTCAAATCTATAGGATTCAAGGCAAAATATCAATTAGGCTCTCTGGATTATCGTCACGTACTCATCAGATTTCAAGATAATGAAGATTATCAGAGGTGCTGGATGAAGAGCCAGTGGATGATCCAGGGCTCAATCATGAAAGTTCAAAAGTGGTCACCGGACTTTTCTCCGGAATCAGAATCTTCGGTTGTTCCTGCCTGGGTAACGCTACACAAAATCCCCATTCACTTTTACAATACTTCCGCTATCATAGGAATTAGCAGTCAGATAGGGAGATTTATAAAAATGGACTCTGCCACTAGCTCTCTCACTAGACCTTCTGCTATCAAAGTGTGTATTGAGATTGACCTACTTGCTAATCTTCCTGCATCCATAGTTGTAGGTATAGGTCATAAAGTTGCGGAGTACTCCATTGAATATGATGAACTGCCCTTGTACTGTACCCATTGTAAAATCATAGGTCATGCTCATAATACTTGCAACTTCCTTCACCCTGAGTTGAGAAGGAAACCTCAGGCTCGAGTTTCAACCAATGTTTATAATGTCAACTCTGAGGTTCCTGATAATGTTACCACAGTAGCTCCCTCACTTATTGCTAATGATCCTAGTTCAGCTGGTACCTCTGGCCTTACTGCTTTACAGAAGGATGCAGGCTTTGAAAGCCAACATTCTGTGCCTGTTGCTCAACAAAATAGTGGCACACTGACCACACAACCCCACTCAGTTGCTACAAGAACTTTCAATGGAGCTAGGAGGAAAAAAGGAAGATCCTATCACTCTCTTGATGATACATCAAACCACATCACCTTCTGGAAGGAAAAAGGTCCTACCCCTGTGGCTGATGTTCAGGACATTTCAGGCTCAGATGGTACAGTCAAGATCTCAAACGCTTTTAAAACTCTGGAGACCCTCAGTGAAGAAGAGAGTGACTCTGCAGAGGTTTTCCATGAGGCCGTTGAAATACATGATACAGCCCCAACCCCAGTTGAAGTGCAGCTTCAGAGTTCAGTAGTACAAACTGAAGAGAGCTTGTCCCACAGGCAGTGCAGTGCAGTTTCACATGGAACTGCAGGTAGTACAGTTTCACAGGATAAAGAGTTTCAAGCTTCTGAACATTTCGTCATTGATGCTCTCCCTCAGACAGACAACTCCTTTCCGGATGGTAAGATACATGAGTCAAACACTAAAGAAACCTCTGCTCAATCTCAGAAGATTGTAATTCATGGCCTCACACTCAGGCACACTGATGACAGCACTTCAGATGATATAGCTCTCTCCCAATCTGAACATCCAGCTGCTAAGACCATTGCTGTTGATAGCCACATTCATGATAATGATGTTGATAGCCCAGGGAATCAGCAAGGGATGAAGGAACAAACTGCCTGCACTGAGACAGATAACTCCTCTCCAGATGGCAAGCTACAGGAGTCAAACAATGCAGAAACCTCTACTCTCTCTCAGAATAATGCAAGTCATGAGTTCATACTCAGTCACACTGATGACAGCACTCCAGTTGATTTAGCTCTCTCCCATTCTGAACATCCAGCTGCTGAGCCCATTGTTGTTGATAGACACACTCATGATAATGTTGTTGATAGCTCGGAGAACCAGCGAGTGATGAAGGAAAAACCTCCCTGCACTGAGGTTAGTCTTCCTACCATGATCACTAATATTGTTCCTAATAATGCAAAAACAGATAAAAAGGCTAGTAAACAAGTTCCTGCAAATTCTGTCTCAGCCAACAAAGCTAGGAATCTTAGATCTTCACACAAAGCCACCTCACATGGTCAATGATTAATTGCAACATAATCGGAAATTTGTTAGTTTGGAATGTGAGGGGGTATGGAACATCAATTGATAGACTTAAGTCTCTTATCATGATTCACAATATTTCTATCTTGTGTTTAATTGAGCCATGGCATGATAAACAGGAAATTACTAATTTAAAACATGAACTTAGATTCTCTAATGCTTTACCTGCTCAAAATGCAAAAATATGGATTCTCTGGAATCATAACTTCAATATATCAACTTCAATATATCATGTATCCAGGAAACTGACCAGTTTATGCTAGCCAAAATAACTGAGATCTCTTCTTCTGTTAGTTGGAACTGCTTTTTTATTTATGCTAAAGTCACGAGACAAGGAAGAGAATTTTTGTAGCATGATTAAGTAACCCTAGTTTAGATCCTTCCATATATATAGGTGACTTTAATACTGTGGCTTCGTCTTCTGAGTATAAGGGCAGGAAATCCCCCTCTGCTAGGAGCATTCATGATTTTAACTCATTTATTAATCAGCTAGACTTGCTTGAAATACCTACTGTAGGTAATCCTTACACTTGGTGCAACAACCGAATCAAACATAAGTGTAAGGAACTCCTACTACAAAGGCTAGATAGAGGCCTTAGCAACTTAGATTGGTTGGAACTTTTTCCACATAGCTCAATCCAAGTCCTTAATAGGGTGTCCTCTGATCATGCTCCTCTTCTCCTATCCATTCAGTCCTCAGAGGAAAGAATGCCGAGGCCATTCAGATTTCAAGAAATGTGGTCCAATAGACCTGATTTCAAGAAATTAGTGGAAGACAATTGGAATCTACCATCTCATTTCAGAGGGATGCACAGAATGGTTCACAATCTCAAGAGATTGAAAATTGACATTAAGATGTGGAATAAAAATATCTTTGGTAATGTCAACCAAAATCTCATAGAAGCTGGAGAGAGGGTCAGTGATTTGGAAATAAGATTCCAGCAAACCCAATCAGATTTTGACCTAGCTGACCTTAACAAAGCCAGAACCATTCTGTCCAGATCCTTGAAGGAAAAGAACACTTTCCTCAAGCAGAAAGCTAGGTTAAACTGGTTAAAGGAAGGGGATGCAAACACAAGCTACTTCCACCATGCTGTTAGAGAGAAAATTGTTAGTTTTAGGATCAGTAAGATCAAGGATGGGGCTGGTACATGGATTTCAGATCCAAATTTAATCAAAGCTGAAGGAATAAGGTTCTATAAGGCACTGCTTAACGAGGACTCCCCTCAAAAAGCAGGTACCTATCTAAAACACTTCCTTCAGGAGATCCCCCACCTTGTCACTGAACCCCAGAACATCATACTACTTGACAAAGTGAGTATCCAGGAGCTAGAAACTGCTGTTTTTTATCTCAACAAGTCTAGCGCTCCAGGATCAGATGGCTTCCCTGGTTTCTTATATAGCACATATTGGGATATCATCATGGCTGACCTCTTAGAGGCAGCAATGACTTTATTTCAGGTGGTAGTATTCCTAAAGCCATCTCAAGTACATGGCTCACCCTTATTCCCAAAAAATCAGTCCCAACTTCCTTCTCTGATTTCAGGCCCATTAGCCTGTCAAACTTTATTAATAAAGTTTTCTCCAAGCTCCTCATGGAGAGGATAAAGCCTCTCATGCCATCCCTCATTTCAACGGAACAAAGTTCCTTCATTAGTGGTAGGGACATCTCAGATAACACTATCCTAATGAAGGAAATGGTAAGAATTTTATCCAGGAAATGCAAGTCTCCTAACTTGATTGTCAAATTAGATATGCAAAAGGCCTTCGATAGGGTCTCTTGGTCATTTTTGAATTCTGTTCTTCTGCACTTTGGATTCCACGGCAAAGTTGTTAGACTAATTATGCATAACATATCAGTAGCTCATTTCTCAGTTCTAATTAATGGTTGCATATCTGGATTTTTCTCTTCATCTAGGGGTATAAAGCAGGGAGACCCCCTCTCCCCTTTTTTGTACAACTTGATGTCAGAAGCTTTCTCCAGAGGTTTTAAAAAACTGCTCTCTATAGGATTCATTGATAGGTTCAGTTTGCCTGCTGCATGTACTCCTATTTCCCATCTCATATATGCTGACGATACCGCAGTTTTCCTGAGTGCTAAACCTAGGTCCATAAAGAGATTTAAACAATTTTTAATGGCCTATGAACTGACCTCAGGGCAAAAGATAAATTACTCAAAGTCTGAATTTTTCTTGCCTCAGATGTCTTCGGATCAGTTAGTCAAATCTGTGAGTAGGATTTTAGGCATGAAAAAAGGCTCACTGCCATTCAAGTATCTTGGTGTTCCTATCTTTTCTGGTAGAAATTTGCAGGTACACTATCAGCCCCTCATGGAGAGAATGGAAAAAACCATAGGCAACTGGAAAAATAGGTAGCTCACTCAGGCAGGTAAAATTATCCTTGTCAATCACTGTTTTTTGTCTGTCCCTACTCACGTTTTTGCTGTTTTAAGTCCTCCCAAAATGGTGATTAAAAAAATGGAAAGAATGGCTTCTAGTTTTTTTTTTGGGGACTCTGAAAATGGCAAAAGGAAAATATGGAGATCATGGAAAAGAATGAGTTTGCCTGTGGAAGAAAATGGGGTGGGTTTCAGAGATTTGAATGCAATTATTGGTGCTCTCTCTTGTAAATTATGGTGGAAATTGCAACTCAACCGAACATTATGGACTTCCTTTCTCTAGTCATTGCCTGATTCTTATAAGGTCTCTCACACATGGAATAGGATATGCTCTATCACTGAGATTGCTAATGGTCTTTCTAGAGTCTTATATGGTAGAGCAGATTGCTCTTTCTGGAACTCTAACTGGACGGGAGAGGGGGCTCTATACTATAAATGGCCTGAAGACAGGAATCTTCCTTTTGAGGACATTCCTCTTAGGTCATTTATTTTGAATAAAGCTTCTCTCCTCCAACATCTGGAGCCCTTTTCGGCTACCAATTTTTTTAACTGTTTGCAGGAAGCTACAGTCCAGCATAGTCATGAAGATAGGCTAACTTGGCTTCCATCCCCATCTGGTAACTTCTCTGTTCAATCTGCCTATAAGGCACTTCGGTTGAAGAAACCAAAAATACTCAACTTTCACAAGGTTTGGCTCTCATCTATCCCTACGAAAATGTCAATTCTTCTGTGGAGGGCTTTGAATGGCCTGCTACCTTTTGATAACATAATAAAGGACTTTGGTATATCTATTGCTTCAAAATGTCCCCTTTGTAATCATGCGGATTCATTAGATCATTTTTTCAACTCCTGCACCATTTCCATTGAACTTTGGAGTAAAACAAATAGATTGATCAGATTTCCAAATTCCTCATACCCTAATCTTAAGTGTAGGACGGAATTTTATCTATCATACAAAGCTGACTCCAAGGCTCATTCTCTGATCATTTCCACAGCTTTCCTTACTACTATATGGTTTCTCTGGACTCATAGAAATAGGATCCTATTTGATAACCTCATTTTCTCCCCAGTGGCTTGTTTAAATGACATAAAGAGTATGATATATAATATCTTCTCAGTTCATAATCTGACAGGGAATTTGGACAAGCATAAATATTGGGTGGAGAAAAGAATAGTTCCTCAGATAGCTCAAAAAAAATGGAAAACCTTGCTCCACTGCTGTTTGGGTTAAACCTTCCCTTGGTTTGAAGATGAATGTTGATGCTTCATGGAAAACAGGAGGGTTTTCATCCCTAGCTGTAATTGTTAGGAACAATGAAGGTGATGTGCTTAAAATGAGAACAAGATCATTTTACTGCCCTACACCTTTACAGGCTGAATTGGAGGCTATTCTTAGTGCATACTCACTATGTTCTGAATTGAACCTGGGGGAGTGTGTAGTGGAATCAGACTGTTTGATTGCAGTTAAGGGCATCCAAAACCCCCAATCTGCTCCCTGGAAAATTTACTCTGATTGTTACTTTTTGAATGGCAAAGTCCTAATCCAGCACATAGTCAGAGAAAGTAACTATCCAGCGGATTTTCTGGCAAAATACTCCATGGAACATAACCTATCTAGTGATTTTAACATCCAGGATGCCCCTCCTTTTCTTAAAGGACTGCTATTCCTTGATAAAATGGGCATTCCTGGAATCAGAATTGGAAAATGATTTTATTCTTCCTGCTGCCACTGATGATTTTGTTTTTTTTTTGCAGAGAGGAGATACTGCTCTGTCCTTTCACTATTAACACTGACGATATTCCTTTCTCTTTGCAGGAAGAAGCCACCAAATCAAACTAATGTTACTGCAGTTTCCTGTAGTTTGAAGTCACTGGTTTTAGCTCCAGCTCGGACAGAGTGTTGATGGGTTTGTAGTCACTGGTTTGAAGTTAAGGTCCTGTGTTGATGCTGATTTTTGAACTGTCCAGGCCATGAGGGACAGTTCCTACTCCAGTTAGATGATTTTAGTTCCTTTTATTAATAGTCCTCTGGAATTTTAATGTTATAGTAAGCATGTCAATCGACAGCCTTGTGTTTCGATTACTCGATGCACTAATATGTTGACAAATGTTTCCTAGACATTACAATTCCGACCAGCTAGGGATATTTTGGTAGTATCTTTGCTTCGGGTGCTTAGAACTCACTCTATGGCTCCCTTCGTGAGAGTTTTTCTGTACAAACTTGGCCATTTCTAGGCCATTTTAAGAGGATTAGGGATCCTTTATATAAATCCCTCTCCACCTGTGGTGGTGCTTTAATTAAAAAAAAAAAAAAGATATGATGAAATTATGGAGAAGGATGATTACGTTTCAATGTCTGTAGCAGGCGGAGGATGTAGAACTGCACCAACGAAGAGAACCAATCCAGATTCATCCTCTTTTACTGTGAATAAAAATGGATGGTCAGCCACAAACTCCTTCATTTTCCAGGGACCCCAACCACCAGGAGTTAAGACGCAAAGAGTCACAGCGACCCCCTCAGTGCCATGCTCATCCACCTCAATCCCCGCTTTCTGAAGGATCTTTATGTCAAAAGGCATTCCTTCAACCTGCTGGAGCATCTCTGACAGTTCCAATTGTTCGTCGATGAAAGGAAGCTTCACTTCATCAAGGCTGTAGCTGAACTCGAATTTCGGTATCTGGACTAAATCCATCCTAGTCCTTTTCAGCTCAAAACCACATGTGGCTAAAAACTCCGGGTCCGAGTTCAGCTTCTCAAGCAGATTCTTCAATCCACCCTTCTTGTGTGGGAGGATGAATTGCATAGAGAATGAAGTGTTGGCCTTGAGGTCGCTTATGTACGGGATCTCCAGGACTTTGAAATCATCGAATGATCGGAACATATTATATTCATTGGTTGTATATTTAGTCATGAAAGCAACCCTGGAAGTGTTTTCCCCATCGAGCAGGTGAAAATCTCCTTCCTCAGTCCATTTAGTGTCAAATGGAACAGACCAAAGGCCTTTGAAGTAGAGTGCATTTCCCAGGATAACTTTTTCAGATTCAATTTGCACAGGTGTAATAACACTTTTGACAATGCCCTTCGTATGGACCATGAGTTTATCACTCCAGCTGCTTCCCTTGTCTGATCACACAGAACAATTTTTCAACAATGTCATAAAAGGACCCAAACAATACACTTCAAATGTGAAGGCTAACATTATTCTTTCACTACTCTTACACTACATTAGATATAACAATAGTGAAAGAATAATGAGGATTAAGAGATAGTTAAACAGAACAGTTAATGATCCAATACACTTCAAATGGAAAAAGGATTTAGACATACAATTTATGAGTAAACATACAGACGAAATTGTTTGCAACCAAATCCCAAACCCGCAAGGTTATGTGGGCATGTGCTGTAATTCGGAATCCAAATTTTGCAAGATTTTGCAAAACTACTCCCCTAGATTTTGATTTCGAGTCACATAAACGCTCCCTGTCATTCTATGATGAATAGAGCTTTCCATGAACAGCATAAAAGGACATGGATAAGACATGCACAATGATATTAATTTGTACATTAAAAGGGAAATATATTAAAAGCATGAGCAAGCAGGCGTGAAAGAAATACCAAGATTACTCATTAACAAAGCAGAGAAAAACAGAGTAGCAAAAATTAGTTTACGAAATCACAAGCATTGTAACCTGGTGGACGAAATCGAGGACTTTAGTAGCTTCAGATTTGAAAGTATCCCTCAGAAGTAGCTCGTACTCGTGCTGGAAACGGTAAATTTTATCGATCCAAGCTCCATTGACGAACGAGATTATTGGGCAATTCTCACCGGCAGTGCCATCAGCAATAATAGACATTGATTTCGAAACCCTTGACATCAGTTCCTCCCGGCTTTTACAGTCTGTAAATTATAGCAACCCGTCAAGCAGCGGGGATTCCGAACTTCCTGCCCCCAACATAGCCAATACAGCGTTCAACGAGAGTGGTGAGATCAAAAGGTTGGTACCACCTTCTCCTTCTACTTTCTCCGCCATTAGTTTCAAGCTGAATTGCAGACATGAGTCCATCCTATACTTTACACCCTTTTGCTGAATGAAGAATTGCACAATTCTGCAGAGAAATCTAGTAGTTTATATAAAGAGAACATTTCCCAATTGCACAATTCTTAATTAGGTTTTAAGAAAACATTTCCCACGGGGTGCGGTGGAATTTGGGAGGGTCAGGTAAATAATTAAGGGCAAAATACCAAATTAATCATATATAATTGTAAAATATCAATATCATCCTCAAGTTTTCAAATGTAACAAAATAATTTTAAGTTTTCATCAAAGTGCTGAAATAATCTTCATGTTGTTATGAATAATGAAGTGCTTATTTGCAATACGCTAGATTTGTGGTAGTTAATTGTATCATATTTATTTACCATAGGGAAATACTAGGTCATTACCCCTAAATTCTTCTATAAATACCCCCTAAGATAATCAAGAAAAACACACATCACAATCTCTCATTTCTCACTTCTTCTCATTTTATCTTCTTCTCCATTCTCTCCTTCTTACTTTCAATATCAAGTTCTTTGCTAATTTCTTCATTAATTAGTGCAAAGTTAGTGAAAATCACAACACGTTATCAGCACGACCACTGTCCATCTTCATCAAGTAAGTTCATAACACGGGTATAATAAACCGTTCACTAAAACTTTTATGATTGTTATTATGCACTACAACCTTTATGATTGCTATAAAGCACTAAAACATTAATGATTGTTATTATTGTTTCATAACATCATATTACTATGTACAGGAGGCTTTGCCACCTTATGGTAATGTGATGTGATTTATAATTATTAACTTTCTAACTTCATAACACCCTTAACCTTCTAACTACATAACACCACTAACTTTCTAACTATATAACACCATATTACTATACACAGGAGGCTTTGCCACCTTATGGTAATTTGATGTGATTTATTAACTTTCTAAATGCATAACACCATATTTCTATACATAGAAGGCTCTGCCACTTTATAGTAAAATGGTGTGATCTACATCTAACTAATCTTTAACTGTTTCATTTTAATATTTCTATGATTAATTATGTCTATAACAGATTTGTCTATTTATTTGATGACATTACACTGTTAATCTACTCTTAACATTTTAACAACAATTAATTTATATAACGGTTATAAACGGTTATATTTTACACTACAAATACGAAGACATCAAAGGATACAAAATTGCATCCTCTCTTCTACCTCATATTTTCACTAAATTAGCCGATAAAATGTCTAGACTAATATTTTTCTTTGTTGCTGTAATTATTTTTGTATTGCATGTTACTATTCTCACCGTAGATGTTTCGCCGGAAGAATTTCATTCTTCTTCATTGATGGTCGGAATCATGTATTACTCGTTATTGTTTGCAATCATTGTGGAAATATGTATTTTGAATTAAATTTGATGAATTATTTTATTTTCCCTATTATTTATCATCATTTCAAAACTTGTGAAGCTTGAATTCGGTCCACTCAAGATTAGTGGAAACAATTATATTCCTTGGACGATAGACATTGAGATACCCTAGGAGTCAATAAACCTCCTTGAGATAATCCAAGAGGGGAATAACTCATCAAGGATGAACAAGGCAAGATCTATAATCTTCCTTTGTCGACACCTTAATGAGAGTTTCAAAAATGAATATCTCACTATGAAAGATCCACTCGAGTTGTGGAAAATTTAAAGAAAGATACGATCACACAAGAGATGTAATGCTGGCTCCCCATATACCGCGATGACTAAAACAATCTAATGTTCAAAGACTATAAGAAAGTTAGCGACTATAATTCTGTAGTGTTCACAGGAGTAACCTGCTTGACATATTGTGGGGTTACAATATTGATAATGAAATGCTAGAAAAGAGTCTTTCTACTTTCCACACTTCAAATGTGACCTTGCAACAACAATATCGTGTGCGGGGTTTTAAAGATATTCTGAACTAATTGCTTATCTCCTCATTGCGGAGAAGAATAATGAGTTGCTGATGAAGAATCATCAATCTCGTCTGACTGGCTCAAAAGCGTTTCCTGAAGAAAACGTTATTAACTCCGACGAACCTGAACCCAAGAGTTATTTTCAGGGTCAAGAGAGAGGTCGAGGTCATGGATGAGGCCGAGGTTGAGGTCGTGGTCGTGGTTACGGATGCGGTCGAGGTAGTTACAACTTGTCCTATAATTGCGGTAACTACTACCACAAGAAGAAACAATATGAGAGGAACCATGAAAGTACCCATAAAAGGGGAAAATACGCCAGTTCATCAAAGGGCTCTGGAACCTCTTGTTTCAGATGTGGCGGTAAAGGGCATTGGTCAAGAGTCTACAGAGTCCCGAAGCACTTATGTAAGCTCTACCAAGCGTCCATAAGGGAAAAAGGGAAGGAGGTCAACTTCAATGAGTCCAGTCATCTCGAAGCATCTGATTTCAATGATGATTTCATGGACATAGTTGGTGATTTTGCTGAACACGTAAATGGTGAAAACTAAAAGAATGAGAACTGTAAAACTATTATTGAGAATGAAGCTAAATGGTCTGATGTTCATTTGTATCTCTTATATATAATGGTTTTATTTAAAAGTCTTCTATTTTCAAATTTATTATCTTTCTTATCAAAATGTGTTCTATTTTTAGTTAAAGTGGTGAAATGGATAAAGCTAATCGTGAAGCCAACCAAAGGATTAAAAATGAAGAAATTTTAAATGGTTTTTCTCAAAGGTAAAACCAACACAAACCATTGTGATATTGGGCCCTGTAGATCTGATTGAAGGAGTTGGTGAGGAAAACTTTACATTGCCCAATGGCACAATATTTACAATAAATAATGTCTTATTTTTGCCAAAGTTCAAAACGAACTTATTGAGTTTCAATGATATATATTCTCATGGATTTGATACTTAGTCTATAACTAAAGGTACTATGAAATATATGCTTCTCATTGTGTATAAATCTGTAAGGAAATCCATACTTGAAAAACTACCAATGCTCCATACTAGATTGCATTACACACATAGAAATGCAATTGAATCAAATACAGTAGTGATCAAACCTTCAATATTTACCATATGGCATGATCGTTTGGGTCATCCTTGTTCAACTATGATGCAAAGAATTATCAAAAATACACATGGGCATCCATTGAAGGACCAGGAGATCCCTCATGGAAAACAATTTCAATGTAAGGCTTGTTCCCTTGAAAAGCTAATCATAAGGCCTTCACTAGGAAAGGTTGAGACAGAATCACCTGCGTTTCTTGAACGTATTCAAGGTGATATATGTGGACCTATCCATCTGCCATGTGGACCATTTAGATACTTCATGGTATTGATAGATGGCTCTAGAAAGTAGTTACAAGTATGCCTGTTATCTACTTAAAATATGGCATTTGCTAAATTACTCGCTGAGACAATCAAATTGCGAGCTCAATTTCCTGACCACACAATCAAGAAAATCAGACTTGATAATGCTAGTGAATTCCTATCCCAGACATTTGATGGCTATTATATGTTAGTTGGGATTGGTGTTGAGCATCATGTTGCTCATGTACACACACAAAATGGTCAAACTGAATCACTGATCAAACATCTCCAGCACATTGCTAGACATTGATAATGAGAACAATGCTTCCTACTTCAGTATGGGATTTTGCAATATTACATGTTGTAGCATTGATTCGCATTAGGTCAAGTGCATATTATAAATACTGCCCACTACAACTTGCATAAGGCCAAGAACCAAATATATCTCATCTAAGGATTTTTAGTTGCGCTGTTTATGTGGCTATTGCACCACCTCAAAGAAAAAAGATGGGGACACAGAGAAGTCTTGACATTTATGTAGGATTTCAAAGTCCATCAGTTGTTAGATACCCTGAACCCCAAGTTGGAAATAGTTGTACAGCTCATTTTGCTGATTTCCATTTTAATGAAGAAAATTTTCCAACATTAGGGGGAGAAAGAAAACAGCTGGAAAGGAAAATTACTTGGTCTGTACCAACATTATTCCATCTTGATCCTTATACAAAATAATGTGATGGAAAATTCCAATGGATTTGCATATGCAAGATATAGCAAATCAACTTCCTGATACATTTACATACACAAAAAGAGTGACCAAATCTCACATACCAACCAAAAATGCTCCTGCTCAAATTGAAATCCGGAAAGGGCAAATTGAAAACAAAGTCACTCATGAAATCACGACACGCTTGAAGCCTGGAAGACCACTCAGTTCCAAAGATAAAAATCCTCGAAAAAGAAAAGGACCAGAGAAACAAGATGCCCCCAAAGTGGAGGAACATATTCCTGTAGAAATACGAAATGAGAAAAATTGAGAAATTTTGATTAATTATGCCAATACAGGTATAAGGTGGAACTGAAATAAGGAAATCGATGATGCATTCTCTTACAATTTGACATGCGATATTATGGACGAAAGTAATGGAGATCCCGGACCACGGTTTGTTACCAAAATAGACAAGATTGGACTGAATGGAAAAGGGTTATTGAAGTTGAATTAGACTCTCATAACAAGTGCAATGTCTTTGGACCTATAGTAATCAAGCATGAAGATGTGAGACCTATTGGATACATATGGGTATTTGTGCAAAAAAGAAATGAGAAAAATGAAATTGTGAGATACAAGGCTAGACTTGTCACACAAGGTTTTTCTCAAAGGCTCATAATTGATTTTGAGGAAACATATTCCTCATTCATGGATGGAATTACATTCATATTCCTTATCAGTCTAGTAGTTCATGAAAAACTTTATATGCGGATCCCTGAAGGATTCAAAATGCATGAAGCATTAAGTTCAAAACCTAGAGAAATATATTCAATCAAATTACAAAGATCTTTATATAGGTTAAAGCAATCTGGACGCATGTGGTACAACCGACTAAGTGAATATCTGTTACAAAAGGGGTATGTCAACGACCCTCTTTGTCCATGTGTTTTCATCAAGAAGACAACATCTGAGTGTGTGATTATCAATGTCTATGTTGATGATTTTAATATCATTGGGAACAGTGAAGAGATTCAGGAAGCAATCTCTTACTTAAAGAAAGAGTTCGAGATGAAAGGCCTTGGGAAAACAAAATATTGTCTTGGTTTGTAGATTGAGCACTTGCAAAGTGGGAAACTTGTGCATCAATCAAATTACACAAAAAAGATATTAAAGAGATTCAATATGGATAAATCAAATCCATTGAGTACCCCATTGGTCTTCAGATCCCTTGATTTGAAAAAGGATCCATTTTGTCCATGTGAGGAATGTGAACAGGTTCTTGGTCCGAAAATACCATATTTCAGTGCAATTGGAGATCTTATGTAACTCGCTAATTGTATTCGACCTGATATAGATTTTTCTTTTTAATTTATTAGCAAGATTTAGTTCATCTGCTACTAGAAGGCACTGGAATGGAATCGAGCATGTGTTCTGTTACCTTCAAGGAACAATTGATTTGGGATTATTTTATTCCAACACTACAGAACCAATTTTGAATGGCTATGCAGATACAGGTTACCAATCAGATCCACATAAAGGGAGATCTCAAAATGGGCATGTGTTTACTTGTGGTGGGACTGCAATTTCTTGGTGTTCCCAAAAGCAAATTCTCACCACAACATCATTAAATCATACTGAGGTTATTGAATTTCACGAAGCAAGTCAAGAGTGTGTGTGGTTGAGATCCATGATACGACATATCAAAACCACAAGTGGTTTCCTATCAAATGATGCTTACATCACACTTTATGAAGATAATGCCGCATGTGTTAATCCATGAAGGAAGGATACATCAAAAGCGAAAGAACAAAGCACATACCTCCGAAGTTTTTTTTTCATTTACTCAAGAGCTGGAAAAAAGTAATATTATCAACATCCAATATATCTGTTCCTGTGAAAACTCAGCAGATCTGCTCACAATGGCTCTCCCCACTTCAGTGTTCAGAAAACATGCTCATGACATCGGAATGCAAAAACTCCGAAGTTTATGAAGAAACTAACAATGTCAACTTGGGGGGAGCTATACATGGATGTAATCTTTTTCCCTTACTATGGTTTTTATCCCACTTTCTAAGTAAGGTTTTTAATGAGGCAGCATGAACACGTAATTATTGTAATGAGCATTCCAAGGGAAGTGTTATGAATGATGAAATGCTCATTAGCAATTAGCTAGATTTGTGATAATTAATTATATCACTATTTATTTACCATAGGGGAATACTATGCCATTACCCCTAAATTCTTCTATAAATAACCCCTAAGGGGATGAAGAAAAAAACACCTATCATTCTCTCATTTCTCACTTTTTCTCATCTTATCTTCTTCTCCAATATCTCTTTCTTACTTTCAATATCAAGTTCTTTTATAATTTCTTAATTAATTAGTGCAAAGTTAGTGAAAATCACAACACATGTACCATTATTACGTTGACTCTATAAAAAAATGGGAGTCGAAAAGACAAAAATACTCCTCGGTTGAAAATTGATTTTTTAAGGACTAATTTACCCTTACTAATCCTGTAAACTAGTTCACCGAATCTGACCTTTCACCTCAAATGTACGACCAAAAGTTCTTTGAAAAAAAATCGTAAATGGAAAATTGATGCATAAGGTCATTGGAGAAAGCAACAAGAGAGGTCGCACTGACGAAGGTGAATTTTTTGTTCTACTGATATTTCAATTTCGTTACCCAATTATGTTCTTATTCTTATGTAAGGCGAACAAATGTGGGTGAGGAGGACGAAAATGCATTAAAGTACAACATGAACAAAAAAATGAAGGCAAAGGTGAGAATGATAATAAAATAGAGGAAGAAGACTTTTGAAACGAAACAGACTCCGAAGGCGATTAGGCCTGCAGAGATGACCAAGCAAGAAGGATATCTAGGACTTCCCATTATATTACATTTTTAGATTGTCGTAGATTTTTCCACGTACGGAATGTTTATTTGAAAACAATATGTTCCATTGTAAATCATCTACTCCCTCCGTCCCAGGGAAATCTGCACACTTTTCTTTTTATTGGTGTTCAGGCAAATCTGCACACTTTTCATTTAAGGAAATATTCAACTCACCAAAAGACAAAACTACCCCTAAATGGTTAAAATTTTACAAAACTAGAAAATTCACTCCCACACATATTCACTCATACTAAAAAAACCCTACTCTAGATTCCTTCGCCACATGCTCTAATTTTGTTGCCACCACATTTTTCCTCCGCCACCCCATCTTTGTGCCATCGTTGTTTTTCCGCCACCCCATCTTTGCTCTGTTGCTGTCCCATCTTTGCTCCTCCGCCACCCCATCTTTGCTCCTCCGCCACCCCATCTTTGCTCCTCCGCCACCCCATCTTTGCTCCTCCGCCACCCCATCTTTGCTCCGATGTCATCCCCCCTCCACCTTAACCCTAATTTCTGCCACCCCATCTTTTCTCCACAGTCGTCACTCCTCTGCCTTAACCCTAATTTCACCGCCTCCATCTTTGCTCCTCCGCCTCAACCCTAATTTTCCCACTGTCACCCACCTATCACCACTGTCACCCACCCATCACCCACCCCTCACCCACCCCTCACCCACCCCACCAGACTCGAAGGCAACACAGAGACAACTCAGGAATGATGCAGAGATGACTCGGAGATGAGGCAAAGAAAATAGATTGGGGGCAAGGCAGAGATAGTTTTTTGGAGAGAAGCGACGTGAAGAGAGGTTGAGGCGGAGGCGAGTGTGAGTGGCGGAGGAGGAAAAGATGTGAGCACCGGAGGAGGAGATGTGAGCATTAGTGAGAGGAGACGGCGAAGGTAGAAAAATAGAAGGCAAAAAATAGGTTTAGAAGGCAGGGGCATATTTGTCTTTTCACCGGGGGGAATTTTGCAGAGAGATTTTCTCTTTCTGTAGATTCCCCTGGGACGGAGGGAGTATAACGAAACATTATCTTTTGCACATAGCTAGTACTTTTTCTGTGAATGAAATAGGTTTTCACTAACACTTCATTTGTTGGAAAAAATGTTCTTCAAAGTTGCACACTGTTTCACCTCGAAAAATAAATTATGCTGACATTTCCAAAAATGGAAGCTGTAAAGGATAAGAATATGGCAACTGCTTACAACAGCTTTCGGAATCTACCTCCGATTTGGGTTTGAAACTGTGACAGATTTCATCGTAAAACTAGATTAAAAAATCAAACCATATAGGGTTTTGATACCAAAAAACACATCAAATTACAACTTATCATACGTGTGCCTCAACTTCCGATTCTGACCAACAATTCGGGTTCGAATATGTACATATTGGAATTAATATTTCACTAAAAAAACTATTCGTAGGTTGTTCCGAGCCTGGGTGCTCTATCGCACATGACCAAGGTTGATGCACACTTAATTGTATCATCTCTTTTATATCCAAATTCGATTATGTAAAGCAATATAATCATAAAGTAACTAATATTTACATATTTATTGTTCAAAACACCTACACTACTAGTTAGGTTGATGCAAAATATCACATGTGGGAGCAATATCTATATCTTAGTGGCAGGGGCACAATCAGTTTCTTCGCATGCATTACCCCAACCAAGTATGCTAATTATGTGATTTTCATTATAAAAGGTTGGACGACAACGATTGATGAGTGTTTCATGTCCAATCCAAATGGCCCTTAGAATGGTGACCAACCATTTCCGACAATTAATGAGCCTCATCGGACTGATTTCCACTATCTTCATAAGCATAAAATTATCAAATGCAATCTGCTTGTCTTCACCTTCCATGAAGACTTCAAATATCAAAAACACGTAAGACATTGCAAGATGCCCCAAACTTGAAGCTTCTTTAAGGGATCGAACACCATTTTCTAGATTTTGTCCTTCACCACAATCAATCCGCGGATAAGGATAATAGATAGCATGCTATAAGTTAACAAAAATGTATTCCTGCATTATATATAACAAATGTAAACTCACCACTCCCTTCCTGTATAATACTTCTAGATTTTTTTCACTGGATGCATACATTCACAAAGTTTGGAAATTGATTGTTCAGATCATACCATTGAACAATCGTAATATATTTCAACAAAACTTCTCTACATATATCGTGTCTTCGGTTGAAAGATGGTTAAACCTTCTCTACGACTATGGAAGGCCAATAGACGACAGTTATACTTAGAAGATATTTAAGCCATAAATAACTATCGTCTATTGACCTTCCATAGTCATGCAATGCTTGTGCATTTTTTTGAGTCCATGTTTAGATATCGAACATATAAAGGACGACGGTTTTGGGCCCAAAACTTAAAAAATGTCGCACAACTGCGCAGTTAACGGACAATATTTCACCAGTGTTAGTAAGAAATGTAGGAACAACCACCTCCATTTCCCACCTAAGTGCCCCACATGAAGGGGAAACATCTTCTTGGTCAAGTAGAGCAGGCACCATCCTCCTCGTCGGAGGCAATGGTTGCTTACTATGCTAGTATATCTACTCCACCACATAACCCAGTCAAGCAAACTCATGAAGATATTCCTCCCTCACGAGTATGTCAACTGAGTAGCCTATCTTTTTCTTCAGGCTCAACCATTGCGATAGAGAAACCCCCCCCCCCACATTAACCTTCTTCATTGCATCGAGGCCTAGCATGTATAAGAGAAAGATCTGTGTCATACTTCACCTCGATCTCTATTTGGAAATATTGACCAAAGATATTGCCAAAAATCATAGAACAATATAAGAATCACACAATGTTAGTTTCAAAAATCAAAATAATACTTTAATTTTTAAGAAATAACACTCACGGCGAACATGGAGATTTTTAGGACATCCTTTAAGGTATATAATCCAAACTTGCATCATTATCAATCGGAGTGATTTTTCCAACTTACCCACATGTGACAGTTTATCACATACCACGTGAGACCCCTAACCCAAATCCAAGATAGTTCTAGCATGACTACCACCATACCGAGTAGTCATATACCCTGAAACATCACAAACCACCAAAACTGTAGAAGTCATTCCTAATGAACAATCCTTTATCTTGTACACACTCACAAGAAACTCATGGCAACTTCTCTGGTTGTTTAACACACAAAAACACATAAAGGCGTAAAGTAAAAAACACTATTAAAGAGGAAGATTTTATAGGCATCCAAAGAGTCTTGGTAAAACAAACAACCATAAATAATTCCCTCTAAAAGGATGAATCCTTTTGAATATATTCAGAAAACTAACCAACTTATTAAAACTTAAAAAACGTAATGCCAAAATATCCTGCATGTTTCAATGCAAAGAAACCAAAAAACATATGCCTATGTGGAATACTTTTCCACTCACGGGTCCACTACCCAGGATATTTGAAAACTTATTTATCTCTAGGCTAGGAATGGCTGGGGGCGGGGCGGGTACGGATTATAGTATCTCCATACTCATGTCCACCTAAAATTTTCATACCCCTACCTGCCCCATCACCCATAATGGGTACAACATTAAAATCCACCCCGCCCCATAAGCTATTATCTGAAATTCACCCCCGTACATCACCCACTTAGGTCTCCATACCCACTTTAAATCCATTTTATTCACCCTATTTATATCTCTAAAAAATACCAAAATTTTACTTTAAAATTAATAATTTTAATATTAAAAGTTAAATAATATTTACATGAAAATATTATATGTAAAACATGTGCATTGTGGATAAATAATAATTTATTATATAATAAATTAGTGTGTACATAGCGGGTATAGTGTGGTGGGTATGAACTAATATCCATGCCCGACCCACTATCCATGGTGGGTATCAATTTTCATACACATACCCACCCCAACCCCATGAAAACTACATACATACCTGCCCCACTGCCATCGCTACTCTAACCTTACACACTACAACAAACAACGCCTATTACCTCGGTTATACAAGGATTTTTACCTCGATTTTCAGCCCTAAAAATGGAGGTAAATGTAGGTGTAGTAAAAAGTACAAGTTGAGCTGCTACCGCCGTACAAGTTGGATGTTTTCATCAGGTGCAACAGGAGAGAGTATCGCATGCACTACTTAGGGAATAGGAGGCTTAAGACCCTGACCCCTAAAGTGTTTAGCGAGTTTCTTGCTACAGATGAACTCAAGATTGGAGACACCCTCTACTTTGAGTGGCTAAATGGTGTTGGGCCCGTAGTTTTTCATATTATCATTCTTTCTCGCAGACATTACATGTTTAGATTAGACTTTATATGATTGTGTATTTGGAACAAATTAATGCGTATTTGGAATAAAATTTATTCGGACATGTTTTATACATGTAATCTTAAATTTATAATCTATTTGTTTAATGTTATTGAAATTTTAATATTTAACCTAACATATGAACAAAGTTTTGGTATAATGGATATTTAGAAAACTATAAAAGACTTGTGTGTAATGAATATTTTGCAAATATTTGCTGGGACCAAAAATTTTAAATAAATTCGAACTGTTGACCGGCTGGCTGGTGGGCTGAAAATGTTTGGCCCATACAAGTCTACGACGTCAGGTCATGGGTCTACACCTTGTCGACTAAATTGACATTGGTGCGGCACCGCACCATGCGAGGCGAACTTGACAATGTGGCCAAAACAACATCGTTCCAAAACTGGTATAAATATGTGAACCCTAACAAAGAGTTCAAGCTTCTCTTCACAAGTTTCCCGCAAATTCCAACAGTTTCCCCCCTCCGTTCTCTTCTCTCTTGAAAAAACGTATGGTTTTTCTAATCTTCTAACACCTACTGTTAGTAATTCCTACTTTACATTTTTTTATCTGTGGGTTGTCAATGTGTTTTATTTTTTAAAATTTCTAGTTCTTACTCACATTTTTAAGAGTGTAAACTTTCCTTATCTGTATCTCCAAAAGGTTTTTAGTTAATTTTATGCTGTTAAATCTTCATTTTTTTTCTGGGTTTAGTGTTTATTCCAGAAGCTTACTCTGATACGTGCGACTCCGGTAACGAGTCTATCGCAATTCAGCCAATGCGACTAGTGTGCAATGTCGCACATTCTATTTTCATGTTTAGTAAAAGATGTCGCATTTATGTTGCACCGTCTTTTGGTTTGACCAGATTTTGGCCAACATGGCATGTTGGTTTTTAAGTTCACTCTGAAATTGCATATGCGACTTTGGTTTTGTGTCGGTCAGTTTTTCTGTTCTACTGACTCATAGCAATGTCGCTGGCTTGGGCCAGCATGTATCTTTGAAGCGTTACCGACTTCGTATCTTGTATTTCAGAGGCATTTAAGTTCACACTTAACATTTTCATTTTCGATTCATGACTTATGGCTGGCGAAGGATCATCTATTCTATAAATTACATATATATTTACTAACACATCTTCACACTTTATATAACAACCTTTTTTTGTACAGTTTTCCGCACAACGGAGCATCCCAGAGCCTGTTGTCTTTGACATTGAATATCATACAATGTCTCCTGAAAGTCCATGTTTCCGCTGCACTCTGAAGCAACCAAATTTTGGGGAAAAGCCAACTTTGGTAAGGCATTTCAAATTAATATTATTTTTTGCTAATTAATTGCTTATATATATATTTATAAATATATTTAATAAATATATTTTTTGTTGACTTAGTACATCCCACGGAAGATTTTACCACTACTATCGAATGACAAGACCCCTGTGATGCTAAGGTGATACGGGACAGAGTGGCGCCTGAACCACTCGGGGGGTGGGAAGATCAAGGACCTGTCCTAAAAGGGTTTTGGCGAGTTCCTCTCCGAAAACTGCCTACGCATTGGGGACCCCTTGTTCTTCGAGATCATAGAAGTTGTTGGGCCGATTGTGTTCAAAGTCATCATAATTCGAGCTGAATGAACAAATTCATATTCTATTAATAGAAGTAAAACAATTATTAATTGAATTTATATATGTAGTAATAGTAAGGATATTCATATGACCAGTACTATTTTTATAATAATTTAACTACCTTATTTGAATAGTATATGATCGACCATATGTGCGATTTGATATGAGCATGAGTTTAATAACCATTTTCAATTATACCATATAAATTCAACGACATTGTTCACAATCGTTTCAAGAACAATTAAATAAATACTTTTGCAGACAGAGTTAATCACCTTCATATGATATTTCTTGGTTGTTGGTTGTTATGGTTTTCCCACTCATTCCACCTTTTCCAATTGTAAAATAACAAAACTAACCTTTTCTAATATTTAAATAGAACCTCCTTTTTTTCAAAGTGAACTCACATAAGTGGGACGTCCCTTGTTCATCGCATTTCATCTCGGTGAAAACGACTTCAAATGCGACATCGTTGGGCCATTTTTTAACAATATATGTGACGTCACATGCTATTCGGTAGTATTATTTACTTTGTTTCTTTAACATTTGCTTCGGTTACATTGCTAACCGAGGTAAAAAACATATTATTTACCTCGATTGTTTTTAACCGAGGTAAATAATATTATTTACTTTAAAAAATAAAATAACCGAGGTAAAAGAACTTTTTACCTCGGTTATTTGGGTTAAACCAAAAAACTGAGGTAAAGGGGGCGAAGTAATAGGTGTTGTTTCTTGTAGTGACACTAACTTAAAAAAATCTAAAAAAACACAAACCTATTACAAGTACACAATGAATAATCTCCTAAAAAATCTTCCTAACAATCACAAATCAACCACCACAACGTTAACACCATTCATCATACATACCCCCCAACTTCGCAATCATGCTTGTACCTACCATGATTTCAATCAGATACCACTCACAAACTAGTTTCAAGTCTTAAACCAGGTACCTATATAGGATGTCCTTATTAAGGAAATTACTAAAGACACGCTTGAAAAAAAATTATTACATTACTATGCTAAAACTCTAGACTACCTAGTTAGCCAATTAGCCAAGATGATCGCTTGACGTGCTAGTCCTCTTAGATGCACACAGATAATAAGCCCCGGATATTGAAGCCCTATCAACTTTCTCTTCATCTTGTAAGATCGCCTCCAACCTCCAACATATGTGTAGGTATACCTTATTATGTGTATCCTTAATAGCATTCATCCGCCTCATGTATTTCATGTTTTAGGACTTACGATCAACCCACGGTCGATACGAACTAGTTTCATGCTCATTATATATACAAAGCACGTGTAAGTTTCTAGGCTAAGTTATAGTTCCTCTACTTATTGCTCCAAACAATGAAAACGAGTTGGCAAAACTCCATTGATTCTCCCACGTGTCACTTTAAATCCTTAGCAATCTCTTTGCATATTTTCTCATTCAACTCATGTTGCACCTTGAGTGATGCCTTAAGTGTACAACATTGTTCTTCCTATTGACCATATAGGGCATCTCGATTCTTGACTCTGCTCTCCATATCCTCATACTTAGTCAACTATTGGAAACTATACACATGCTCTTCTGTATACTGGGTTTTCCACTCATCAAAAATTACCCCAAGTGGTGGTATACAACATGAAGCCCTTTTATCCGATCAAACAGTTCGTGTATGTTATATACCTGCCTCGAAATAATAGTTGTTCTCTAAGAAACCTCCCGAGTCTTCTCCACCAGGAACCTCCGTCATTCCTTCTCCCGCCACATTATATTCATTAGCTCTCGTTTAAGCTTTCCAATTATTATTCTCTAAAGCGCTTATTACACTCTTCCACTTAAGCCAATCTTTCCTCAAGCTTGGAATTCCATTGCACTTCAAGATCAATAAACTTGAGCACCAACCCACTTATCCTATATCCTAGTTCCACGGCCCACTCCTTAGGCTTATGTTGGAACATTCGAAGTTCGAAGAGAGGTATTTAAAGCTTCCTAATAAAGTATACTTGCCTTCACAATCACCCCAAAGTCACCCTCGAAAGAGGCACGCGCCGAAGCTCCATATTTATCTGCATAACCACCCTAACTCGAGTCATCCAGTTCCTTATAAAAACTTCCAACACTATAAAGCCCGTATATAACCTATCAAAGCCAAGGTTACACTTAACATGGGTATTAACAACTATTTTGGATACCTTCCCACAATCCTCACCATTAACACCCAGTTCATCACAACCATATCTAGTTTCCAATTCCATATACTTGTCACTCACAGGAGCCATCCTACCATTCCCATATACTAATTCTCTCAAAAATATCTCCACCAACATCAAACAACTATGATGCTCTGCGCATAACCATGTTAGTGCTTGATACAACACCTTCTTGACAATCAACTCCAAATATCACTCACTGAAAGGCATAAAATATACAATCATCAGGAATGCAGTGCTAAAATACAAAATAGCAACATAGCAAATCAAAGCCAAAAAAATATAAATTTCCATTAAACTAATTTTAAATTCGTTTACTACAATGATAGTTAATTAAAACCTTGCCATTAGTTGACACGCTATCACCACTAGAAGGTGGCTTAATAACCCCATCAATCGTTTGACTTGGCATGCTAGTTGTACCAAAAGTACTCACTTTGTGATATTGAACATTCGGTTGATCAACTCTTATGGCATCATCTTCATTCTCTTTTCTAGTTTCATCAACTGAATAACGATGTTCCATACACGTGAAAAGTTCTATCATTGATGGCAATGTATTATGCTTCCCCAAATCTTGAATCAAGGGAAATGGATGGTCATCGCCCTTGATCTTCTAAGAAAATGCATGGTCCACCTTTGGCTTAGGTTTATCCAGCGATATGATAGCTTGGCTAGGAAGACCTTTATACCCAACACTAGATCTCTGCTTGCAAAAGTTCAACAATGCCTTGCCCCACCCAACAACCGCAGCTTTAGTGTACACATCCTTAAAATTTTCAAAAAACCCTTTGGTTTTTACAACCTAATTCATCAGTACTTGGTGATAGTCCTAATGAACAGAAAATTCGCTCCTCAGTATCTGTAGCTCCAGCTTCAATACCCCATTCAAATTACTCTCGTCTTGACAAAGATTGCACTCCTTTTGCCAACTCTTCCTTTAGCTCTTCTACTTGCCGAGAAGGGGACTTTTCTTTATCGAACTTGGAAAGATAAAGCTCAAATGATGTCAGACACTCCCCCATCTGTAAAACATAAATAATTCACGTCAACACAGTTCTAACATACACTTATGCCATTAGTACATATATTCGCTGAATACATACAGTGATAGCTGAAGAAACAAAAGGAAGATACTTCCTTAACAACACATGCTGACTTATGTGATAACTTTGTCACATCTACAATCAATGAATCCTTAGGCACATCGCGACCAGGATCCTTTAACTTTGGTATCTTGGAACACTCACCATCAGTGCCTTTATCTTCCATGGGCTTTTGCTTGACACATCCAGAACCTGACCTCGCAAGGCGAGCCAGATGACATTGATGTGCTTCTTTCGTCTCCAGGTTAGCCACACTTTATCTGCCTTTCATTTCAATTTAGGGTCATCACAAAAAATTATGCGACACAAATGATTCAGTTCGACACCCTCATCAAAGTGAGCTTCTTCTTCTTCAACACGAATAATGAGACCCTGAATCCCAATGCTTGACATCTTCATACTTACAAAAAAAATTCAAAAATGTAGTATATAACACACAAATACCATATAAGAAACATACTACATAAACCCTTAGCAACTCAAATAAAAGAATAAAAGATAGCCTCACTTTCCCCTAGGCTGACCCAATATTACGAAATGGGCAGACAAAGTCTTCACAATACCACTATCCTAACTTCACTTCCCTTTCAGACTGCTTGTCTAAAAGCACAATGTAATTCCATTAGGGCATAGATATGCCCTCGGAAAACTTGATGAACACATATGCAGCTTTCCATACCCTACAATTGCTAGGAAAATCCTTCACCACCTGAACTCCAGAAATACATAGGTAGGTAAACAAATTCTAGTTGTTCTTCAATCTTCGAAGATAATATTAATAGGAGAACAAACCAACGCTACGTTTCTTCCCATTCTGACTGTAAGCCCCATTAAAATTTACAATAATAGTTATACCCCTAGGATGAAGTTGAACCAGAGCAATCTCATAAGTCGAATACACTTACAATGTAATCAGAAATGGGTATATGGCTAATCTATACTACAAATAGCGTTCATACACAAAAAAATACCCAGATGGAGGATTCCATACTTCCTCTCCTAAACTTCATACTCTAACCTCATAATCGTATAAGAAGGGGCACTACTCCTTCAAAGCGATTACATCACTCTCAGTGAAAACACTTTGGCTTCCCTCGGCCAAATGACATTTTTTCCCTGACATCATACCCCTGGGTGGCACCCTTATCATTAACATTTATATCATCGCGAGTAGCCTCACTGCTATAGTAACTAACATTAGAGTAATCGGTGGAGGAGAGGACTCGATATGAACAACTACCATGAGAGTTTATTTGGCTTCCGAAAAAATAATTAATACCTCTAAGAAAAGTAAGAGATTGTAGAGTTGTCTGAGTTAAACTGCTTTAATAAGGTTATTAGGGAATGCAAATCAGTAAAGTTACTTTGCAGAAAGTGTACATTTTCCATGCAATAAATTTCTTGTGTCAGTTGCAAATCGAACTGTCACACGTTAAAAAAGGGAAGCATGTTATTCCCTTATTTTTGGCTCATTATTAACCAACTCCTGAGATTCGTAGAATACTAAACGGTTACCATGAAATTCGCAATGCATTACACTTATACTTAGGGACTTTAAAACTTCCTACCCACAAAGTCACTTTAAATTTCACATAAATTATAATGTTTAACCTCATTCATCCAATGAATATTTTTTCGATTATCACATACCCTCAAATTTGACATCATACACATCACACAAACAGTCTCTCTATACTTCATTCTCCATGACTTCATGGATGGGGGAGGGGGGTTTATGGTGTATATATATAACCTACCAAGTCCAACTTAGTTTGTAACGAGCATGCATAGTGGTCGGTTAGCTGAATTATGACAGTTCGCCTAATCCACACAGACCCTATACACAATGACGTCAATAACTGACAAACCGCAAAAATAGCAGAAGACAACACTGACCACGCGATAATCAGACCATGATCACACAATTGAAGACCTGTAAATAAAGATAAGAAACAACCAAAAAGGTAAGTGACATTTTACTCCCAAACATACATAAATAATCATACGATACTAAATTAAGTGTCTGAGCTTCCTCCTAGGGACCAATCTGAGGACGTTCGCAAGTACTCGAAGAGGCTATGACTCATAGAGAGTCGATTCTAGGCACTATCATCACACTGAAGGAATTTCTTGCGTTAATAATTTTTTCATAAATTTTCTATACATGTAATGAAGATTTTTTTTGTAGTTTAATCATTCAAAGATGTTGGGGAAAATGCCCAACTATTATAATAAGTGAAATTAGCATCTAACCCAACTAGCCTCTAGGAATAATCAATCTATTGCAAGGATATTCAAATTACATGTCAACCAATCTAATCATCTATACCATTACAGATGAAAGATCTAATAAAATGGTCACATCGCCATTGGGTCGCTTCTCGCAAAAATCATGACCACTTGGCTAAGAAAAGCTTATCAGGCATCAATATCACTACGTCAGACATAGATCTTATACAATTGTAACACCATTTGATCCAACCACAATCAATGTTGTCAAAAATGTTAACACCTTGAAAAACACTGATCGAGAACATGACTCGTAATAGAGAAACACAAACAAAATCACGAACATGCGATCTGTAAAACCAAACCAGACAAAATACATCAACGTGAACAATTAGATTGAGTGATCATCATGAAACCAATAATCTAATCTATCTAATCGAACAACAATATGAATGTATGGAAACAGACTCGCACTTATCTAATAACATAAACACCAAATAATATCTATTGAAAAACTATTGATACTTGATATTGTTGAATCCAAAAGTCATTTAAATAGTTTTAGTCGAAACAAAATAAGTATATATATCCTCACCAAATTATTACGCTTTCTTTTACCATTAAAATTGATGTATTTTTATTTATTTTTTAAAAAATAAGATCTCTCTATACCTGTTTAAGCAGGACCAGTCCAGTGCAGGCTCTGCAATCGCACAAGGCCCAAAGTTAGAAAGACCCCAAAATTTAGATAGGCCATTGTATTATTATATAAAGTTGGGTCTATTTTTATTTTTCACTTTATTATTTGCTACGGGCTAGTGTTGCCTACTTGTTTCACACCTTCCTTTCCAGTTTTTATGATCCAATTCTTCTTCATTTTTATGTGAGCACACAAGTTAAGCTAAAAAATATTCGCTCAAGATCAATCCAACTGCCAACATAAACACATACTCGCTCTGTTTTATTATTTATGGAAAATTTAATATAAATAGATTTTTTTTATTTGGCACCATTTTTATTTTTAGCAAGATTTCTTTAATTTTATCCACTCATTCTTCTTTTTTACTTTTTACATTCAATTTCATCCACTCACTTTCTTCACATAAATCCAATCATTTAAATCTGTGGTGTCCATAAATAGAAAAATGGAGGGAGTACGACATTTAGTAGCAGGACATAAGTTACGACACAAGATGCTCAAATTACTTTTTTTATTCATTGAATATTTAAATTAAAAAATTACATAATGCTTTTTTAGACCAATTCACCGTTAAATATAGTTATTTTATAATTAATGTAACTAGTAGAGTAATTTATTGTTTATTTTTATTTGTGCATCGAATTTCCTATAGCTTTAAAATAAATTTATAATGTATCACAATTTATTAATAATTATAATTTGATCATCACAATTATTGAAACGAGATTTTTCATGATTGATTTAACCGTTAGTCAGTCTAATACTATAATACTTTCTTTAAAAATAAATATATTATAGTTAGTTATGTTTATTGGATCTGTTCACAAAACAAATTTTATATATGCCTAATTATTATTATTTTATTAACTAAACTAATAAATAAATTACTTATAATAATTCTTTATCGATCTGATCCCAAATTTATTTAAAACATTTATACATGTACCCATCCTAGTATACATTCCCTCCTCTCAATATTCTCAATATAAGTTACACATTTTTCAATCAATTTCCTCATTCCATGTTGAGGCGGAAGAAATTTATATACTTCCTCTGTCCCACACTAAATTGTACAGAATAATTTTTTACGATTTCCAAGAAACATGTTTGAATATTAATATGTTCAACTGCATATAATAATAGCAAATAAAAAGTCAATATTTAGAAATTACTTCTTACTACGAATCCAATAATATTACATATGATATTATTATTGTTTAATATATATCTATTCAAATATGTTGTCAAAGTTTGACAATTTTGACTGTCAAATAGTTAAATTGCAGTTTAGTCTAGGGTAGAGGGAGTATAAAAAATGTACTAAATAATTTAAAATACAAAATAAGCTTGAATTTTTTTTTAAGAAGGACCCAAAATTTTCTTTCTTGCTGGCCTCAAATGAATTTGAACTGGCCCTATGCATAAGGTTCTTTCTTTCATTTATCTCAATTAAAGGTTTTTATTATTTATTTTGATTGAAATTTATAATTGAAACTTGATTAGAATATTCTAATTCTCTCTATTTTCTGTTACATAATTATGCATAAATATTCATGCAAAAATATTATTCCCTCTCTCCAACCCAGATTGTCTACCTACTTTATGGCATTATTCTCTATCAAAGTTTGACCGCGTATTTCAATAAATATATGAGAAATAATATAATCGTATATGATATTGTTGAATTCATCGTAACCAGTAATTTTTAAAAAGTAACTTTTTAATTGATGTTATTATACGTATTCTTCCGATGCTTGGCGAGGAGTTAGGGGCTAAGTATGAAGCGATTAACCAACCTTCTGTCTTTGGAAGGGCATTACTATGAATTATGTTTCCTGCCTAAGTAGAGCAAAGATTCTTTATTTTTTTTGAGATATATTAATGGTCAAACATATTTTTCGAACAGTATACAATAGTTGAGGGATAATTTGAAATGGATCTGGTGGGAGTACAGGAACCTTAATACATTTGAGATAAATAGAAAGAAAAAAATAATATATTTAATTGATAAGAAATCGATATCAATTTCTACCACTAAACTTGATCTAAACCCTTGCAGTGAGACGGGAGAGGATTTTTTCATGTGGAATGTACTGATGTGGGTCACGGGTTACATTTCATCTTGACAATTGGCACCTAGGACACCCACGGGTGTACCCCAATGGTTGGGATATGGGTGGAAAAACCAATAAATTCAGGTTCGATCCTCGGCAGCGGCAGTGTGGGAAGTTCTTGTTTTGCAAGGCTCCCTTATGCGCACCGAGGCAATGCCAAGCCCATAGGTCCTGATGCTGGGTTACCGTGATTTACCTCTCATACGATGACCTGCATGCGGGCTGGTATGGACCGCTGAGGGCAAACGGATGATCGCCTTTTGCCAATTGACACCTAGGCTCTGAATCAATGAATTATGTGGCACCGCCCAGCTTAAGACTAAACCAAATCTATTGGCAGCCATTAGTTTCAGTTATACTTCGTGCTGATCATGACTGCTTTCTCACTAAAGCCAAAAGTGACCCCAAAAATACCTCCCCACATTTAACCCCCCTATTTACTCATTTCCATAGCGAACAAATCAAATAAGTTCCCTTTAAATTCTCTTTCTAATCTTTCCCAACATTTCTATACATATTCATGACTTCTATTGGGGCAAGTTATGCTTACATTCATGCGCAGCAAAAGAGGGCAGAAGAGAAATTGAGGGAGAAGAAAGAAGGGCAAAGAAGAGGAAACGATGGCACAGGAGCAGAGATGGAAGGAAAAACGAGAAATGTTAGTAATATCAAGATCACTAAAATTTACCCTGTTGATGATGGAGGCTTTGGAACTTCAAGTTCTTGAAAATGCTTTATTTATAGTTTTGTGAAGTGAAGGCTTGCTGGTTGCACTCTAGCTTGTAGAATTCATGAAATAATAATGAGGTTTTATTTTACTGTAGATGTATTTGGTGGAAATTGTTTTGATGAATAAATGATGTCTTATTTAGTTATGTGTAGATTATGCCTTCTCGTTGTCTTTTCATCTCTTTTGTCCAACTCACGGTTATCTTTGTTTATATTAGGGGATGGTACTGGGCGTGTTTTTGTGGAGGTCTGCCCGTATCCTTCTTAATGGGGCATATATAGAGGTAGTTTTAGTGGGTGTGAGGCGGGTATGTGTATGAAAATTATACTCACTATGAATAATGGGTCAAACATGGATATTAGTTCATATCTGCCACATCTCCACCCCGCCCCACTAAACACGCTATATATATGTTAATTTAAAATTAAATAAATTATTATTTATTTATATTGTACATATCTTACCTACAATATTTTCATGTAAATAAATTTATTAATTTTAATATGAAAATTACTATAAAAAATGAATTAGCTAACTTTTTTTGGAAATATAAGTGAGTACAATGAGTATGAAATGGGTATGAAATGGGTTGGGAGACCCAAGTGGGTGATGGGGCGGGTATGGATTTTGTATAGTACTCGATGGGGCGATGGTGAATTTTAAAGTTGCACCTGACATGGGTGATGGGGCGGGTATGGGTATGAAAATCTTTCGTGGGCATGGGTATGCAGGTACCAAAATTCGCACCCGCTCCGCCCCATTGTCATCCCTAGTTAAATTAATAAGGGTTAAATGCTTAGATAAATCTTAATTTTTTGATAAGTGCAAATATAATTTATAATTTTTTTATAAGTGCTTATATATCTACTATTGATATTAAATTAAGAACTCATAACTCTGCGCCAAGACCGATATGAACCTAGAATTTTTTGGCATTTACTTATGATAAAAAGACGAAAATATTTCTAATTTCAATTATGAATTTAATCTAATCATTTTACTCCTTTGAACTGTTCAGATCATCATTCCCTAATCTCAGCTCGCCGCCTCTCCACCACCTCTAACCCTACCCCACCACCCTTCCACCACCCCTAACCCTACCCTGCCGCACCCTCCACTGCCTCGAATCCCAACCCAAATCTGAAGAACCAGTTGGTAATCATTATTCGAGCGACACCGCCTATCGAACCCTGCCCAAACATGAAAACCCTAGTGCCACTAGCCAAACCCCCTCTCATATCTAAAACCCTAGCATCGCCCACAATCTTGACCTAAATATGAAAACCCTAAAGTCGTCTACTGTCGACTGCCCACCAAACCTCACCCAATTCTAAAAATCCTAGTTCCGCCATTCTCTTCCACCAAACTTTAGGCTACCGCCCCTCACCAAACTCCAGCCCACGCTTTCCCATCATCATCACAGACACCTTTGTCAGTAGGATGAACGACAAGAAGAGTCGAGAAGAAGGGCGATGAATTTCATACTTGTGAGGAGAACGAGCTACGAGAATAATTGAGAAGAAAGGTTTTTTAATTTGGGGGGAAAGCGGAAGAAGGGTTTTCAAATTTCGGGGTAAAATGGAAACTTTATGTTTTTTTTTCATTTTCTTAATTGTAAGGATATTCCGGGATTTAGAAAATCGGCATGGAAGTATGTTGACCAATATTTCAAACTAAACCAGGGGTAAATCAAAACTAAAAAAATCAGAGGTTATATCTGCACTTATGAAATAACTGAGAGTTATATAAATTCATCATTTAAATAATAAATGTCAAGTTCATAAAATTCACTGGTGCTTTTTTGAGGGAAGGTCATCGAATTTGGCTCCGAATAAAATTAGAGAAATAAACTTCCCAGCCTAACCAAGTGAATTTTGGGGTGAGAAATCAACCCTGACACAAGATATGGTTGGATTGCCAAAGTGAAAAAAGTCATTCATGCGTTACACTCTCATTGGCTGGAATTTACAATATTTAATTTAATTTAATTTTTTTATCTTCATATCTGAATATATGATTTAATAAATTTTTATCTTTTGTAACAAAATTAACTACTCTCTTCGTCACAACCCTTTCTGCAGAAATAGAAAGGGTTGATTTTAATTTGGGGGGGAGTGAAATGTCTAAAATGCCCTTCCCTCCATTTTGCCTTTTCCGCCTCTCCACTCTTCTTCTTCTTCGTTCCCACCACCTCTCCGCCTTCGATCCTGTCCACCTCTCTCCACCCCAACATCGCACCGGTGGAGATCATTGTGGGAACACCAGGGGAAGAAGCACATCATGTCGATCCACCTGCTCCAGATCTGCGACAATTGGGGTAGCCAAAGACGGGGACGCAGAGGTCAACGGTGTTGCACCTAGCGCAACTAGCGGTGGCAGAAGAGGGGTAGACTGAGGTGGTGGAGAAATCAGTGGTGTAATAGCAAGAGCAGTCGATGGTGATGCAACGGTCACGGGTGGAGGAGATAAAGCCACTGGCGGTGACAGATGAAGGGGACTGGTGGTGGCGATAACGTAGGAGTAGGAGGTGGATTGGTGGTTGGTGTCAGCGGAGCTTGAGTGATTGGAAAAGGCAGAGCTTGAACGATCAGAGATGGAAAAGCTTGAACGGTTGGAGAGAGCAGTGATTGAACGGTTGGAGAGAGCAGTGATTGAGCGATTGGTGTGGGTGGAGCTTGTGAGGTTGGCCACGGTGGAGTCGTGGTTGGGGCAGCGAGAGTGGGAGGAGATTGGCCGGAGACGGTGGAGAGTAGGTTAACCTTAGGGTTTTAAGATTGTGATGAAGTGATATTTGAGCGAATCTGACTTTTTTTTTAATGAATTTGAGTAAATTCTAAAATTTGAGATTTATGTTAAATTTGGAATTGTGTGAATAATTGGTGAATATTATGTGAGTTTTTATTTGGGAATTGATTGTGTGAATATTGTGTGCATTTTAAGAGTGGATTTTTTCTAAGAGGATAATTGTGTAAGATTTTATATTTTATTTGGGTAATCTCGTACTATGACATGTTGAATGTGTCCTTAAAGGGAAAATGTGCATATTTGCTTGGGACAAACTAGAAAGAAAAGTGTGCAGAAATGGCTGGGAGGAGGGAGTATAATAAAATTTTATAAATAGAGACCAATTTTGTCATAGTTCATTGCAAAGCACAACATATATTTATAAAAATTCTACATTTTTGTAATTAGTGTCATTTGTCATTAGGATTAACACAAATATCATTTTCTTCTATGGATCAAAATATTTCAAATTTAATTTCAATCAAAATATTTTTTAAAATAAGTTTTTTTATTATTTATATCTAAATAATAATTAATATTTCACAATTTACTATTTATATTTGGTATTAAAAGAATACATAAAAAGATAAAGACTGGTTGGATTGGGTAAACCTTTGAAAAAAATTAATTGGTTGAATTGTGGATTTTGTAGGTGGACTAGAGAGATATAATATTTAATTAAAATTTTTGGTTTGGTTGAATCATTGATAAATATAGTCTTAAGTCCATTTTCGCTTAGGCCCATATGCTTTTTTTTAACTCCCCCGTTTATCAATTATTGACACATTACTTTTGAGTGTTAAAAACTTAGGAGATGTTAATTGAGTGGTTGGAATTGAATTGAAAGAAGAAAAGTAAAAAGAGTTTATGTAATAATCGTAAACTTGTCAGAAAGTGCCAATATAAAAATAACCATCCCAAATTTTAAAAAAAAGCATGCCTATATTTAAAAAGCTGAAGGAGTACAATGAAAGTTGAGTCTATTAATTAGAGAAAAAAAGTTTATAATTTTTTTCTCTTAAAAAACTCTTTTATGTATCACAAGATTTATTTTATACCGACTAACCATTAGACATGACAAATAAGGTGATTTTATATTTATTTTTATTTAGTGTAATGATGTACCTATAATTATGAAACTATCTTAAAATAAATTGTAACGTATGAATAATTATAGTCTGATCTTAACAATTATATAAGCAATTTTTTTAATTATTGGTATAATCATTGGTCGATCTAACAAATTGGTCGATCTAACAAATGACTATTTATATATATCAACTACTATTATTTATATCCAAGGAGAGAGCATTTAAGCGAGGTGTTGGAGTTAGGAATCTAATGTAGAAAATGTAGAAAGTGCTACTCTAATGTAGAAATTGCCCAAGGAGTTAGGTGTATTTCTAAATTCATCACAGCTCTTTCTTACAAATTGTGGTGAAAGATGCAGGAAAACAATAAAATCTGGACCAAATTTCTCTAGTCACTACCTCCCTCAACTCAGTCTTGAACCATGTGGAAAAGAATATGCAAAGTTATTACCCTCTGCAATGCCAACTCGAAGATAATCCTAGGCAAACAGACCTGTAGTTTCTGGAATGGAAACTAGGTAGGGAATGGTGCACTATTTTACACTTGGCCAGATCAGAATATACCGTTCCCTAATCTCACATGGGTCCAATTTGTTGATAACAAAGAATATTATATCTCTATTCTGAGCCTTTTATGGCTACAAATACTCTTTCAAATCTGCAGGCCTTCCAGCAATGCATAAATCAAATCTAATCTAATCATTACATTGACTTATACTAACACCTCCCTCAAGTGGAGCGTCGGATACTCACCGACGCAAACCTTGGATCAGAAGAACTCGAACAGTGGACGAGAGATCCCTTTGATGAAGATGTTCACAATCTAAAGGGAAGTAGGAGCAGGAGCAACTCGCAGCTTGCCGGAAGCAACCAACTCTCAAACAAAGTGATAGTCAATGTTAATGTGCTTTGTCTGCTAGTGAGCAACTGGATTCAGTGCCAAGAAGATTTTGCTGCTATTGTCACATAACAACACCAGATAACCAGATAGGGGAACTCGAAGATCTCGGAGCAAATGAGTAAGCTAAACAACTTCTGAGGTAGTGTTGGTAAGAGCACGATACTCAGACTCAGTGTTGGAACGAGAAACTGTGGGTTGTTTCTTGTCATTCCAAGAAACAAGGTTCCCATTAAGAAAAACATCATATCCATAGGTGGATCGGTGAGTCTCCAAGCATCGAGCCCAATCAACATCAGAGTACCCCAACACCTCTGGAGAACTAGCAGAACAAAAAGTAAGACCAAAATGCAGAATGCCTCAAACATACCGTAGTATCTGAGTAACAGCAACAAAATGACCATCTTTGGGATCCTGAAGATACTGGCTGACAGTATTGACCGAAAAAGCCAAATCAGGATGAGTGATGGTCAAGTACTAGAGAGCCCCTCGATCGATTCACATTTTTTGGAAATGAATAAATCTATATCATCTATAATCTATGGGTTGCCCGGGATTTGAACCCAGAAAGAGAACGATACAAAGTTGGATTCCAAAATAATGGACTGGTCGAACTGTGCAACTAAGAACCTTGCACAAATGGCATAGAGACTGGTGCAACATCAGACATCCCTGCACGAGTAAGAATGTCCCGAGCATACTTTTCTTGACCAAGAAGTAAACATGATGAAGTAGGTGAAACTTCCAGGCCAAGAAAATGATGAAGAGCGCCAAGGTCTTTAATCGCAAACTCCCGATGTGTCCGATCAATGAACTGCCGAAGGAGAGTCAAATCGTTCCCTGTAAGAATGATGTCGTTCATAATTTAGGGGTGTTCGTCGGTCTAGGACCGGACCGAAACTGGTTAGGAACGGAACTGGAATCACCAAAAAACATGGACCAAAGACCAGACCGATTAATGGGTATTTTGGACCGGGACTGGACCGGAAAAATCCTGGTCTTGGACCGGTTTGACTGGATTCTAGTATACTTTTTTTTTTACTTTAAGGTTTGCTATAAAGAAAATCAAATCAATATTTTTTCCTTTTAAACACAGGAAAATAGAAGTTATTAGAAAAATTCACCTCAAAATAATAGAAGAATACTAGTTGTCACGAATAAATCTAAACTAGTATGTTAAACTAATTCATTAATATATATATAGAAGTAAAATACCGGTCCATCCAGTCCTGACTGGAACGAAACACAGAATCTAAAAAAACATAGACCGATGATCGGACTGGAATTTCGTTTATACAATTCCTGTCCTTACATTTCCAGTCTGGTCCGGTCCACTTTACTGGTTTGGACTAGATCATGAACACTCCTAGTTGACATACACCGGGAGATATGATGTGCCCATTTTATACGGTTATATTAGGGCTTTTGGGATTAACTTTTGTACACTTTTGTGCTCTAAATATGATATTTTGCCTTGAAATTATCTAAGGAGGGTTAAAAGCGACTTTTGCATTTTTATCACTTTTTAGAGAATTTTGTGTGACAAGGTAATTTGTTTGAAGACTTCGAAAACTTTGAAGACTTTGAAGAATATCTTTGAAGATTTGAAGACTTGGATTTGAGCTTTTTAAAGATATGAAGAATTGAAGAAGTGAAGAGAAGAGAAGGAGATGAGATATAAAAGAGAAAGAAGAAAAAATGCTGAAATTTGCGTATGTCGCGAGCCGTCGCGACTCGCGACGGCCTCGTCGTGACGAGCCGTCGCGAGTCGCGACCGACAGGTGGCCAGAATTTTACCTTATCTTCTTTGTACTATAAATACAATTCTCTTTCCTCTCATTCAGCAGCTTTTGCCCGGCTCATTCTTCTGCGTTTTTGGGCTTAGAAACCCTAGGTTTTCTCCTCTTTCTTTTCTTAGTTTTGTAGTTTAACTATGTCTTTTATTTCTCTAGCTTAGTTTTATCTTGGGAGGAAAGGATTGAAGCTTCCATTTCTATGTAGTAAGAACCATTATATCTATCTATTTGGTGTTTTTGCTATTGTGCATTTATTGAGCTTTGAATGTGAATTGTTAATTGCATTGATGTTGTTGGAAGCTTGAGTATATCAATTGCTTGTATGATTACTTGTTAGGATTGGGAGAAAGTAGCTAATTCTCCCCTATTTTAATATGGAATCCAAAAGCATGAGTTAGAGCTTCTTAAATGATGTTGGTGTGTTAATAATTGCTAGATGAATGTGATGATGTCGAATTCGTTGTCATGTTTATTTTAGGTAGCAAATGAGAGATGCCTATTAATGGCAATCGTTCTTGACTAATCTTGTGCAAATGCATGAATTGGTTAAATGCTTAGACACGGTGTAGTGTTTATAAGTGTTGCTAAGCTTGTTGATTCTTCGTGCTAAATACCATCAATGGGATACTCTTAGTAATAAGGGAGTCATTGGTGAGGTTTGACAAGAGATGTTGAATTCACTCTTGCAAACTACTATCTAAGAAGGATAGAAGATTTATCTTCACAACAAGTAGTTGAAGTAGTGAATAGATTGTTTCACTCATTCTTGAATCCTTTGTTATTTAGCATTTATGTATTCTTGATGCTATGTTTCACTTCACTTATGCCATATGTTGTTTGAGAATAGGAAGTAGTTTTATGATTGAAGTGTCAGGGTGTTAGGAAAGTGACGAATTCCTTAGCTCCTTTGCATGAAATTCTATGAACATGAACTTAGAAATTCTTGTGCATAATGTGTTGTGATTCTTGCTAGATGGGTATGTTAATGTTAAGCCAAGTAACAAATGTGATAGAATGAGTGAATGGTTCAATGATCTACATTAGGTTTGGAAGGGGATATCCATTGCCCCCAAGGCTTTATCTTTGTAGTTTTAAAACCCCCTTTCCTTAGTTTTGTTTGATGATTAGCATAGTTACTTAACCTTGCTAGTTATCTTTTCTTTTTAATTTCATAACTTAGGACAACCAAACAACCAAACCCCCCCATTTAAATGCTTTTATATGTATGTACATATGTCTGCTCCTAGCCTGATATCAACCTTTTGTGCCTAAACGCTTAGGAAGATCCCTCTTCTTCGTGGACGACCCCGACTTGCCGCTATGTACTTAGTTGTAGATAGTAAGCATAAAAGAGCTTATAAATATTAACTTTGAGAGGTACGGCGACGACCTCCCAAATTTTGGCGCCACTGCCGGGGAGGAGGCGTTTATTTTTAAGTGTTTAGGTGTATTTGGTTGCACATTAGCTAGTTGTTTTTATTTTCCACTCCTTGGTTGTTTTTGTTCGGAGTAGGTATTGCTTGAGTTCTTGGTGAGTTTTTATCGAGAACACTTGCAATATGATTTCAGACTTTTGAAAAAAAAATTTCTTTTAGAAATGGAGCGTCTCACCTTGAGGGAACTCATGATGAGAAGAGAGGCTCGACAAGCAAGGTTTTGTAGGATGTGTCAGTCCGACCATCCTACCGAGTCTTGCTATTTGTTGTGGGAAGAGCACTATGAGGGAGAAAGAACCCTTGGTTTCCAAAACCAAGGATATTATGAGGAGTGCTACCAAGAGGTAGGAGATGTTGGTTTTCAAGGGCAAGATGTTCAAGAATGGTATCCATACCACAATACTTACAATCCGGAATGGAGTGGTAGTCCGGATTGGTGGTATGAGAATGAGCCGGAAAACCAACAATACAAGAAAAATAGTTGGCCATCACCACATTATACCGTACCCCAAAACCAAGCCCAACAAGGAACTTCAAGTTTGACACGTGAGGAAGTCATGAATATAATAGCAAACTTGAACTCCTTTACTAATGAGGAGCCGAACACTCAACTCTTCTCTAGTGTTGAGGCTATTGAGGGGCATGTGAGGAGTATATTAGAAGCGTTGGCCCGAATGGAAGCTTGTGATTCCAAAAATACACCATCCCAAATCAAACTTGAGGATTAGGTGAGTGAGGTCACCATGGGAAATGATTTTGAGTTCGAAGGGGATGAGGAGTTGGTTGTTGAGGATAGAAAAATGGAGGAAGAGGTGATCGTGCTACATTCATTAGCACCGTCACCCCTTCTCCCACCTAGTGAACCAACTCTACCATTTTCAGAAGTTTTGAGGGAGACGAGAGAGGAGCCAAAAGATTATCCCAAGCCTCCTAACCACTCAACTCCCTTCAAACCTTCTCCACCTCAACAAAACTTTCCTCTTGAAAGTTTTGTACCCCCACCTCTCTACTTTTGGAAGCTCATGGTGAAGGGGTTCAAGCCTTCACCATATGGATAACATTAAGGTCATGCTGACGACCTTAAAAATATGGAGCTTTGTCGTGCCGACGACGTAAATAAATTCGGCCTTTTTTTTAGTTTTTGTTATTTTTTCTTGTTCTTTTTATTGTGTGTTTCTCTATGATTTTGTAATAAAGTGTAGTGTATTGCATTGGAGGATATGAAGGAATAAGATCCGTAAGAGAGGGAAAAGAGCTTGGTAAGAAAATTTTTTTCCAAGTGCTGGGAAAACCTGTCGTCGCGAGTCGCGACGAACATGGGAGCAAAATCCATTCCCAGCACCAGCTTTCCGCGAGCCGCGATAACGTCGTGATGGCCCATCGCGAGTCACGACGGAGAGGTCGCGAGTCGCGACGTGATCAGAAATTTTGTGCTAAAATTCTACTCCCGGCCTCAACATTTCGCGAGTCGCGATGGCCTCACGATGGTCCATCGCGAGTCGCAACGAGACCGCCGTGAGTCACGACCAAGCCTTCCTTACCCGTCGCGAGTCGCAATGGATTCATTGCGAGTCACGACGGTGTGCTGTTCAATTTTTCTTAAACCTTCAATCTTCTCAATTTTGCCGCCTCTCACCATTCCACCTCCGCTCATTCTTCCACCATCCTACATATATCGACATATGAACATTCTTGCATCTTTATAGTACCTTTGTTGATTGTAGTATGCTGACTACATCATTGTGACTGTAATTGCATATCCTATAATGATGCTTGTATATGTGCCGATATATGTTGGATATTTTTAATGGATAATCTTGTAGTGGTGGTTACAGGGTGGATTGGTTGTTCTTCGAGAATACTGTGGTTATTAATTCTCTATGCTAAACCTAGTATTACAAATTCTTATGTACTTGTGAGTTTGATGTTGTTATCTGTGGTGTAGTCTTGATCAAACGGCGCCAAGGAGGCAATCTTTTGCTCGAGGGGTGAGTTCTTCTACGGCATTTTTCTCTCCCCTTTTCGGCTCTAAAACTAATGTCGGGACCAAGTCTATACAAGTGCATGAGATTGCGCCATATCACCGGCGACTACGCGGATAAACGGGTGTCACTCTACCTCTTGCCTTGAATTTTTATTGTTCTTGCCTTACATGTTTACATTGAGGGCAATGTAATGTTTTAAGTGCGGGGAGGGGTTAGAGGACTCAATGCATGTTAGTTTGATTTGGAATGCTTTTTGCTACTTTTGATTAGAAAAACATTTTTTAAAAAAATTTAAAAAAAGAAAAAAAAAGTATAAAGAAAAGAAAACCCGCTAAGTTGAAAACCCGAGAGGGCAACTTAGGAAACATTGGGGCCCTGATAGGTCAAAAACCCGAAAGGGCGACCTAGGCAAAAATGAGCGGCTACAATGTGCGGAAAAAGGTGAGATGTGAGCTGAAGAAACATGATGTGTGGCTAGGATGAAAAATCAAAAGAGCTCCTAGGCAGAATGAGAGAAAGCGAGAGAAATTGAAAAATGCTACGATTTCACTCATTTGCCGGCTTTGGAGTCATAAGGTTGCGGTTGTCCTACGGGTGGATCGGGTAGCTCAACATCTAGAGACCTCTTGGGATTGGGTAACTTAGCGGGTTAGGAAACGAAGTATGGTTATGAAATTCTTGATTCCTTTATACTTCGTTTTTGGTTGATATATTGGCATTAGGTGAAGCATGTGTTTGAACCTCCTATATGGTTTTAGCTTCATTTTATGTCATTGGATTTTGGTTGATATATTGGCATTAAGTGAAGTATGTGCTTAAACCTCTTAAATGGTTTTAACTTCATTTTGTGTCATTAGACCTTGGGAATATCAATTCGGGACTTTGAAACATTTTTATGGGTAGTGAATTGATAAGTGGTAGGTTTGGCTAGATTTAGGATTGGGGTTGTGTGTGTGAAAAAATTCTCATGTGAGCTTTGATCTTGGGATTCATGATATTGAGAGTTTTTGTGAGGCTTTGATTGGGGGAATATTAGTTTAGGATATGGACATATGAATTCCTCTGTGTGCTTGAATCTTTTCTTACTCGAGGGTGAGTAAGGTTTAAGTGCACGGGGGTTTGATGTGCCCATTTTATACGATTATATTAGGGCTTTTGGGATTAACTTTTGTACACTTTTGTGCTCTAAATATGACATTTTGCCTTGAAATTATCTAAGGAGGGTTAAAAGCGACTTTTGCATTTTTATCACTTTTTAGAGAATTTTGTGTGACAAGGTAATTTGTTTGAAGACTTCGAAAACTTTGAAGACTTTGAAGAATATCTTTGAAGATTTGAAGACTTGGATTTGAGCTTTTTAAAGATATGAAGAATTGAAGAAGTGAAGAGAAGAGAAGGAGATGAGATATAAAAGAGAAAGAAGAAAAAATGCTGAAATTTACGTATGTCGCGAGCCGTCGCGACTCGCGATGGCCTCGTCGCGACGAGCCGTCGCGAGTCGCGACCGACAGGTGGCCAGAATTTTACCTTATCTTCTTTGTACTATAAATACCATTCTCTTTCCTCTCATTCAGCAGCTTTTTCCTGGCTCATTCTTCTGCGTTTTTGGGCTTAGAAACCCTAGGTTTTCTCCTCTTTCTTTTCTTAGTTTTGTAGTTTAACTATGTCTTTTATTTCTCTAGCTTAGTTTTATCTTGGGAGGAAAGGATTGAAGCTTCCATTTCTATGTAGTAAGAACCATTATATCTATCTATTTGGTGTTTTTGCTATTGTGCATTTATTGAGCTTTGAATGTGAATTGTTAATTGCATTGATGTTGTTGGAAGCTTGAGTATATCAATTGCTTGTATGATTACTTGTTAGGGTTGGGAGAAAGTAGCTAATTCTCCCCTCTTTTAATATGGAATCCAAAAGCATGAGTTAGAGCTTCTTAAATGATGTTGGTGTGTTGATAATTGCTAGATGAATGTGATGATGTCGAATTCGTTGTCATGTTTATTTTAGGTAGCAAATGAGAGAGGCCTATGAATGTCAATCGTTCTTGACTAATCTTGTGTAAATGCATGAATTGGTTAAATGCTTAGACACGGTGTAGTGTTTATAAGTGCTGCTAAGCTTGTTGATTCTTCGTGCTAAATGCCATCAATGGGATACTCTTAGTAATAAGGGAGTCATTGGTGAGGTTTGACAAGAGATGTTGAATTCACTCTTGCAAACTACTATCTAAGAAGGATAGAAGATTTATCTTCACAACAAGTAGTTGAAGTAGTGAATCGATTGTTTCACTCATTCTTGAATCCTTTGTTATTTAGTATTTATGTATTCTTGATGCTATGTTTCACTTCACTTATGCCATATGTTGTTTGAGAATAGGAAGTATTTTTATGATTGAAGTGAAAGTGATGAATTCCTTAACTCCTTTGCATGAAAATCTATGAACATGAACTTAGAACTTCTTGTGCATAATGTGTTGTGATTCTTGCTAGATGGGTATGTTAATGTTAAGCCAAGTAACAAATGTGATAGAATGAGTAAATGGTTCAATGATCTACATTAGGTTTGGAAGTGGATATCCATTGCCCCCAAGGCTTTATCTTTGTAGTTTTAAAACCCCTTTTCCTTAGTTTTGTTTGATGATTAGCATAGTTACTTAACCTTGCTGGTTATCTTGTCTTTTTAATTTCATAACTTAGGATAATCAAACAACCCCCCCCCCATTTACATGCTTTTATATGTATGTACATATGTCTACTCCTAGCCTGATATTAACCTTTTGTGCCTAAATGCTTAGGAAGATCCCTCTTCTTCGTGGACGACCCTGACTTGCCGCTATCTACTTAGTTGTAGATAGTAAGCATAAAAGGGCTTATAAATATTAACTTTGAGAGGTACGGCGACGGTCTCCCAAGATACATTAATGATGATCCTCGTGAAAGAACGAACAGAGAGCTGTCAGCTGAGTTGCACTAAAAACCAAGTTGAGCCAAATAAGTGTTGAAACCCTGAAACCACACCCGAGGAGCTTGATTAAGTCCATAAACGACCTTCTACAAGCGATAAACATAATTTGGATTAACATGGTCCTTGTATCCAATGATTTGTTTTATATAAACTAGAGCATCGGGGGCGACATTAAGAAAGGCGTTCTTGACATCCAGCTGATGAAGTGTCCAGGAGCGCATTGTAGCAATGGCAAGAACTTCCCGAACAATGGAAGCTTTGACCACAAGACTGAAGGTGTGGTCAACGTCAAAACTAAAATCTCCGAGAAACCTTGCGCCACAAGTCTAGCTTTATGATGCTTAATTGTGCCATCTGGTCAATACTTTAGTAGATAAACCCATTTGAAGCCAACAAGGTTAGTGTTCGAATGGCGAGGCACCAGATCCCGGGTGCGCTGACCGCGAAGAACTGGCATCTCGTTGTCCATAGTAGAAATCCAAGCGGGATTCTAAAGGGCAGTGCAATAATCTGTAGGCTTTGATTGTGCAAGTAAGGCAGCAGTAAGACCGTGAGCAGTAAAATTGGAATAATCTCTATGCTTAATAGCTCCAGTCGCCGATCGAGTAGCCATTCGATGAGTGCTGGGCTGAGGTGAAGAGACTGGAGGAGCAGTCGTGGCCGGTGAAAGAGCTGGCGAAGGGTTAGTCAGGTGGCCAATGAATCAGATGGGTTGGTTGGTGAACCAGGTCAGCTGGTTGATGGTGAGATGGGCCGACCAGGATACGTCGGAGTGGCCACTGGATGGTCTGGATCGACAAAGCAGACAGAACAGGGTGTCGTAGTCAGTGAGAACGAGAGCATCAATGAGCCAGGAAGGCTGGTAACCGACGTGACAAGACAAGAAGAAGGAGATGCCATCGTGGAAGAAGTAGGAATAACAGCTAATGTATCAGCAGGATCCGAAAAAGTAGAGACATCCCGAGAGAACGAAGATGCTGAAGTAGAACCATCAGCATAAGGGAAGAAAGCATCGTCAAACTGAGCATGTCTGGTGACACATATCTTTCTCGAAGTAGGATCCAAACATCGATATCCCTTGTACTGGGAGATGTGCCTAAGAAAGACACATGGCAAACTGCGAGGAGAAAGTTTGTGAGCTGCATATGGACGAACATAAGGGTACACGCGGCAACCAAATACATAGAAGTTCGTGTATATAGGAACCTAGCCATTAATAACTTCATACAGTGATCGTCCTTGAAGAACAGGAGTGGGCAGCCGATTGATGTTATAAACGGCTGCAATGAAGGCATGAGGTCACTGAGAGAGACATGAGAGTGGTATAACATAGACATGCCCATCTTAGCAATGTGGCGGTGCTTGAACTCAGCCCGACCGTTCTGCTCAGGAGTATACGGTCAAGAAATCTGATGGTGAATGCCCTTTTATCTGAAAGTGATAGCATAAGTGACCATTTACAAACTCAATCCCTCCATCACTCTGAAATACTTTAATGGTGGAAGAGAACTGATTCTCAACAAAAGCCTCAAACTGGCGATAAACATCCCAAAAATCATATTCGCAATGTAGTGGGTAAAAATACGAGAGTCGAGAATGATCATCGATGGAATTCGATTAGTAAGAGAAACCATCAGCAGATAAAATATGAGAGGGTTGCCATAAGTCATAATGAACTAGATCAAGTACCTTAGCCGCACATTTATCATTTGTATAAAAAGATAAATGCTTCCCTTTAGCATTTTCACATGCATCACAAATGATGGGTTTCATAAAAACAGATGAGACAGATAAAGATCCATAAACTCGCAAACCAAATTTTATGGAATGCAGAACATGATCAAGTCTAGCATGCCAGATTTCAAAAGACGCTCGCAACTTATTCGATTCCACAGTAGACAACAAAGCATATGCACCATAGTCTCAAACATAAAGGATATCCTCAATGTGATCGTGACCCAAGGTCTCCCTAGTGATTTTATGCCGAATAGTAAATGAGTTGTCATCAAAGAAAACAACACAATTCAAATGTCGAGTTAATTTGCTGATGGAAAGCAAATTTATAGTGATATTAGGCACAATAAACACATCATAAAGAGAAAGAGACTTAGAAATCCGAGAATCACTAACATGGGTAATAGGGAGTTGAGAACCATTACCAATATATGCGCAGGATGAACCATCACAAGGTTTCATATGATCAGCAGCAGTGGGGGACGATGTCATGTGTTTTGTGGCGCCAGAAACTACAATCCAGTTGGAACCACAATGCTTAAATCCTTAATTACCACCAAAATGTGCCATAATGCCAAATACCGAAGCTAAGTGTGTGCACGAAAAATAATGCTGAAAATTTGCCCTGGACCACGCGTGTAAATCACGCACTGAATAATCCGCCTGCACGTGTACTGACATGCTAAATGGTTGGGGTGTGAATCCAACGCGCCTGAAGGGGATGCTTGCGCGTGAACAGAACGCGCCTGAAGGGTTGCTGATGAAGACGCCTTCATCACCGCTGGAATAGGAGGACGCCAAAATTTGAACTCGTCAGAGACTATAAGAGCTCTAGAAATTGAAGATGCCAGACTGTGTCGATGTCAGGCTACTAGAGATGCGCCGTTGGAGAGAAACCGATTCGCAGCTGCCGGAGAGAAGAGACTGCCGGGACGCAGGAGATGATGCCGGCGTATAAAGAAGACACTGAAGAGGAAGAACTTTGATCCCCTGGAAACTGGAGAGAGACATCGATGAGAGGAGAGAAAAGTGATGCCGAAGAAGACGCCGGTGGGTGAAGAATTGCTGCTGGAAGTCGATGCCAGAGAAGGAAAATGTCGATCTGGAAAGACTGATTGAACGAAGAACAATTGGGAAGAAAATTAGCACCGTAAGATTATCGAGAGTCCGCCGGAAGTCTGCTGGCTGGAAGTCCGCCAGAAAGGAAACCAAGTGAAGGTTGTCTCGGTAATGGAAAAGAAGATGAAAGGGAAAAGGGGAGGAGATCAGGGCCAAGATCGGTGAGTCTATGATACCATGAAAGAATGCATCATGTAACGATTATTGTATTACTGAATGGAATAAATAGAGTACAAGAAGTATACTAGGTTTAGTACAACTTTAGCCTAATCATCAAAATAAACATAAATCTAATCTAATCTAATCATCACATTGACTTATTCTAACAAACCAGGACTCTCTTGACCATTTCCTTAATGAATGTCCCTTTTCTCTATCTCTACGTGATAAAGTACATTACCTATGCAGGTTAGACCATGTACAATGCTCTACAACCGCTCTTGTGATTTTAATTTATCAAATATTCAATCTCTCTCTTCCACCTCATCAACTGAAACCACAAAGAAAACACTTCATTTTACTCTTCACAATTGTTGAAACCACTTTGCAACTACTTCATGAACCCTACTTGATTTTCTCTATCCTAGTAATTAATTATACTTTTAGTATTTAAATTTATCCTACCGAAATAAATTGGAATGTGAAATTTAATTATACATTTGTAATTTTTTATTTGAATTTTGTTATTTTAAATTTCATATTTCAAATTTACAAACTTACTTTATGAAAAAGATTTAAAATGAACCATATATTTTTTTAAAATAATGTAATTTCAATTTTTAAAAAGAACCAAAATTTGATTGCAACTTTTAAAAATAAAAATCAGATTTTTTTATTCAATTTTTAAAAATTGTAGAAATTAATTTTAAAATTTTCAAAAATTCAGCTTTTAAAAAGCTTTAGTTGGGACACATGACACCAAATAATTGGGTCACATGTTCCAATTAGACCAAGAAAAGTAAAAAAAGGGGACAGCTGCTGCCACGTGGCAGTCTGGGAAAATAAAAATAGCTCGCACGTCAGTGCGGGCCCTAGCCTTCACGTGTGCTCTTATCAAAAGGGCAAACTTCATGAATAGAGCACCGGTTCCAATATATTGGAACCCTCATTGTGGGATCCAAAGTTCCACTTTGGTTCGAGAGTGGTTCCAGTTCCAAACTAAAATCACCATTGTACATGCTAATATACACATATATACACATATATAAACTAAAATCACCATTGTACATGCTAATATACACATATATAAACTAAAATCAACATTGTACATGCTAATATACACATATATACACATATATAAACTAAAATCACCATTGTACATGCTAATATACACATATATACACATATATAAACTAAAATCACCATTGTACATGCTAATATACACATATATACACATATATAAACTAAAATCACCATTGTACATGCTAATATACACATATATACACATATATAAACTAAAATCACCATTGTACATGCTAATATACACATATATACACATATATACATATACACATATATACAGATATACACATATATACATAGGGGTGAAATCAGGTGAGAACATCCTCTTAATATAAGAACACTCATTTATGTGAGAACAAATTCAAACCATATAAATTAATTTGATCAAGGGATGATATTTATTTGTTGCCCGATCAATTAAAAAATGCCCGATCAATTACTCGCTCTCTCGTCTCTCTCTCTTTTGAACAGTAAACTGCGATCCGATTATTTCCCTATTACTGCCGGTAACGGATACCCCACCGTCAACGGCTAATTCCCGCTAGTACTATTTCATGAAGAAGAAGGTAGCCTTAAGCCGGCCGCTATGGCGGAAATTAATGTCAGCCAATCCCCACCCAAATCCTTCGCCGCTGCTCTCTAAAATAAATCTCCCCTCTGTCAAAATTGTTGCCTACCAATCCTGAACTAATTCCCAAATCCCAACATTTAGAAGATCGCGCTTGTTTATATTCTGAAGATCAAATTGCTAAACTATCGGCACCCTACGCAAATGCTCTGGTCGAAAGGTTCACAAAAGGAAGGCTATCAATGGAGCTACTCGAATTGGCTTTCAAAACTGTGGGTTTCACAGTTAAATACCAATTAGGGTCATTAGATTATAAACATGTTCCTATCAAGTTTGAGCAACTCAACAACTATCAAAGATGCTGGATGAAGGGAATCTGGAACTTTAATGGTATCCACCTTAAGATGCTCAAATGGACTTCTGAGTTCTCAACGCGCAAAGAATCCCCTATTGTCCCTATCTGGTGTACAATCAGGGAAGTACCTTTATATTATTACAACTCAGCATCTATTGAAGCAATTGGAAATAGCATAGGAAGTTTTATTAAAAATGATTTAGCCACTGATATGCTCACAAGGCCTTCTGCAATTAAATTCTGTGCTGAAATTGATCTTCAAAAGCCTTTGTGTAATCATATTTGGCTGGGTTCAGTGTCTAATAATAGGAAATATCTAATTGAGTATGAAGATGTCCCACTTTATTGTGATCACTATGCTAAATTGGGTCACTCTATAGGACAATGTAGAGCTATCCCTCCTATGGTTAATGATAAGCCAGTTGACAATATCATAATCCAGAGCCAAAGTCATTCTCAATGGCAGGCAACTGGTAACATTTTCAGTAAGCCTCCACTGATTTCCTTAGATAATCAGGATGATTCCACCTCCCCTGTGAATGCTAACGCAACAGATCATAGAGCTATAACGATCCCCACCTTTAACCTTCACTCCAAACCCTCCCCAGGGGTTAACAAAGCTACTGAAAAGGACAGGCTACAATCACCTGAAAAATTACGCATGTCCCAAACTCAGGAAAACTCTGATAAATCTATCTCAAAGCTGCTAAATGATACTGCTCTATCTAAATATACTCCGATGGTCTATGCAAAAGATGACATTCAGATTGGATAACTGAGCCTAAGCCTAAGCCTGAAAAGACTAAAGCAATCCCCTTCTAATACCCCAACACTTTCCCTACATGGAAATATGGAAAATAGGTTCTCTTTTTTACAGGATGAACAGGAAGAGCAAGACTCTGATGGAGAGGTTACTACCAGCCACAAGGACATTACAGCTTCACCCTCTATGAAATCCACTGGTAAGAATCCACAGCAAGGCAAGTCTAAAGTTAAAAAGAATAATTACTTTAGTCAACTTAATAAGATGATGCTGAGATCAGCTACAAAAAGTTTCAAATCAAGTGAACAATGACAGTATCTTTCAGTGTCAATTTTTTAGTGTGGAATCTTAGAGGCATGGAATCTTCAATGCTTAGACTAATAAACCTAGTTAAGCTTAAGAAAATCCAACTGCTTTGCATCATTGAACCAATGCATGATAACATAAAATGTCAAACATATATGGAAAAACTTAACTTCTCACATAGTTTGACACTGTCTAATGGAAAAATATGGCTCATGTGGTCTAATCAAATGTCTATCACATGCCTTTCTTCCCATGAGCAGTTTATGCATGTTAATATATCTCATCAGTCCCTAAATTTACATATGGAAGCAGTCTTTATATATGCACTTAGGAATAGGGAAGGTAGAAAGGCTCTTTGGAAAGAACTGACAGTCATTACCAAAGGTGATACTATATTTATAGGAGATTTTAATACCATCACATCTCTCTCAGAATATAGAGGCCCTAGCTCCCCCTCCACTGGAAGTATTAGAGATTTCAATACATGGATTAATACCACTGGAGTTTAGGAGATTAACACAGTAGGAAACCTCTTTACCTGGTGCAATTCGAGACTTAGAAACCCCACCTCCAAAAGACTAGATAGAGGTCTTTGTACAATCACATGGAATCAAAACTTCCCTTCATCCTCTATCCAAATCTTGAATAGGCAAACTTCAGATCATTCCCCCCTTCTCCTCCAGATATCCAATTTGACTATTTCCCACCCTAAACCCTTTAGATTCATAAATACCTGGTTCAATCGGCCAGAATTTATAACCTTAATTAGGGATAACTGGGAAAAACCACTTGATGAGACTGGTATGCTTGGATTTTATCTAAAATTGATTAGACTTAAGAAGGTGATAAAAATATGGAATAGAGACTACTTCGGAAATATTGATACTAATATCATTAAAGTAGAGGAGGCATTAACAATTCAGGAACTTCTTTTTGACTTGACACCCTCAGCTTCTGAACTTATCAAACTAAATGAGAAAAAAGGTTTACTTCTTAGAGCCCAAAAAGAGAAGGAAAAATTTTGGAAACAGAATGCTAGATCTAAATGGCATAAGTTAGGAGATAATAACGCTCAATTTTTCCATAAGGTGGTGCAGGAGAAAAATTGCAGGTTACAGATCTCCAAAATTAAAAACAGACAAGGCCAATGGATAAATTCACAACTGGATATCCAAAAGGAAGCTATTGCCTACTTTTCTGATCTATTAACTGAGCATAACCAAATGGTTAATGACACATACTATCCCCACTTCCTTAGTCAAATCCCTAACATTATCACTGACCAGGATAATCAAGCCTTATCCATACCAGTCTCAGAAGCTGAATTAGAATCAGTGATTAAGGGCCTAAACAAGAACAGTAGTCCAGGACCAGATGGTTTTTCAACTAAATTCTATAGTAAATGCTGGTCTATTATAAGACATGATCTAACTGAAGCAGTAAATGAATTTATTACAGACTCTGATATGCCTGTGGGAGTATCTAGTACCTGGATAACCTTAATACCAAAAAACCAACTCCCTGCTCTTTTGAGGATTTCAGGCCAATTAGCTTATCAAATGTCTTGAATAAGATATGCTCAAAGGTATCAATGGAACGTTTGAGACCTTATATGGATAAAATGATCTCCCCAAACCAATCTGCCTTTTAAAAAAATAGAGATATTGCAGATAATGTTCTCTATTTGCAGGAAATGATTAGATTTTTAGATAAAAAGGGTAGAGTTCCTAACTGCATACTTAAGTTGGATCTATGAAAAGCTTTTGATAGAGTAAACTGGAATTTTCTCAGAAATATTTTGATAAGGTTTGGTTTCCATGGCAACTTCTTAAATGCTGTTATGAAAAATCTCTCCCAAGCTCATTTTTCAGTACTTATCAATGGCAACCCAGTAGGGTTTTTGAAAGCCACGAGAGGTATTAAACAAGGTGATCCACTCTCTCCTTTCCTTTTTAATATATTCTTAGAAGCTTTTTCTAGGAGCTTGTCTTTTATATTTCAGAATAATAGTCTCTCTTATTATCAGCTACCTGCTTCAATTCCAGCTGCTTCTCATCTAATGTATGCTGATGACACAATCATTTTTTGCAAGCCTCTAATTCTAATCTCATTAGGATTAAAGCCTTCTTAGAGATCTTTGAGTACACCTCGGGCCAAAAATTTAATTTTGAAAAATCAGATTTCTACATAAGTAAGAGGGCCACAGCTGCTAAACTTAATCAGGTAAAGATGATCTTGAAAATGAAAAAAGGCTCCTTTCCTTTCAAATACCTAGGCTGCCCTATTTTTAAAGGCAGAACATTGAATAGGTACTTCCAACCTTTGATGGAAAAATTTGGATAAACAATTGCAAAATTGGAAGAACAAGTGCCTGAGCTCAGGGGGTAGAATGATCCTAATCCAATTTTGCTTGTATTCTATACCACAACATTTGTGGGCTATAACTAAACCCCCAAAACACATAGTTAAAACATTTGAGAAAAAATTGACTAGATATTTTTGGGGTGAATCGGAAGGTAGGAAAAATAAAGTTTGGAAAAGATGGGCTGATTTAGCTATACCAATAACCCAGAATGGCTTAGGTTTTAGATCAATCCAAGCTATAATTGATGCCTGCTCACTCAAACTGTGGTGGAAAAGCCAGTTAGGTAGTTCTTTATGGTCTAAATTACTGTGGTCCTTGCCACACTCTCATAGAAAATCTGTGACTTGGAAAAGAATCTGCTCTCTAAACTCCATTGCGGAAAGTAATTCTCTTATCATCCATGGAAAAGGCAGTTGCAATTTATGGACTGCCAACTGGTGCCCCAATGGTCCACTTCTACACTATATTCCCAGTCACATATCTTCTACATTGACATATTGTACTGTGGCAGATTTCATCACAAACAAAGCTACTATTTTACCCCAGATTGCACCTTTCCTAGATCATGATACTCTCTCATTTTTGCAGGGAGCAGTAACTACACCAGACAGGGATGATAGACTGATATGAAAACCATAAGTGTCAGGAGTCTTCTCTTTCAAGTCAGCATATAAGATTCTTACACTATCACCAGGTAATTTTCCTGTATGTAAATTCATATGGAACACTGCATTACAGAGAAAGATCTCTATATTCACATGGAAAATGCTACACTCTTTTCTTCCTTTTGATGATGTGCTAATTAGATATGGCTTTAGTCTAGCTTCAAAATGGCCGGCATGTACTCATTCAGATTCTATCCAACATTTTTTCATATCATGTCCTGTTGCCCAATCTGTATGGAATAACATGGCATCTATAGTCCACTTTCACCTTAATGACCAACATTTCATTAGTGGTAGATTTTTTGTTTTCTGGAATTGCAATGATCTCTCTAAGTGGCACCAACTGATTTGTTATATTCTCCCCTCCTTGATATACTGGTGCCTTTGGAAAGTTCGGAACAGATTCTTCTTTGATCAGAAATTGTTCTCTACAGACCTTATATGTAAGGAAGTGCATGATCTAATAAAACTGTCTCTCTATACTAAACCTTCACATCAAGTCTCCCTCACAGCTACTCCACACTCCCTTATGCATCTGATCCTATATCTTAGACCTCCCCCAAAGCCTATTATATATACTGTATTCTGGGAAAGGCCTAAGACCGGGTCCATAAAAGTTAACATTGATGCTTCATGGTACCCAAACAAAGCTGTAGTAGGGCTAATTGCAAGGGATAATTCTGGTACACCCCTCTTGATTAAATCAGGGACTATTTCAGCTGCCTCTCCACTCCAAGTTGAAATTCTAGCCATACTATTTGCCTGCCACAATTTTCCACAATTGGAAAACACTTACACTATCGAAATAGACTCCTTGCCGGCAGTTAAAATGTTAAATGATCCCTATTCTGTACATTGGCAACTGTTTGATATGGTTTATAAAGTTAAATCCCTCTTAGGCAGTGCCGTACTCAAACATGTTTACAGGGAATGTAATTCTGCAATTGCCAAGCACCACTCATCCCATAAACAAAGCCTCAATCTCTCAAATGTTCCAACACATGTCAAATGCCTTATCTCTTTAGACAAGGACCATACTCCTCATATAAGAATGCAGAAAAATGGCCTTTATAAGGATTGATACTGCTGATAAGTTATCTTTTTATGCAGGCTAATCGGATGGCATCCCGAGCTACTGTCCAGCACCAGCTTCTTAGGGATTACTACTACGCAGGTCCTCAAGTACTTGTTAGATCCATCCTTCCCCCCAATTCATTAATCTTGGAGGCAACCTTGGGATACTTGGTTTTTTCATTTTGGTTTAACGTTGTCTGGCTAAAGAAAGAATTCACACAGGGGTGGAGATTCTTCTCCTTGGAATCTCAACTTTAACAACTAACCACATCTACTTTAGTTTCTAGAATAGCTAACTAGTTTAGTTGTACGCATAGATAGGTATCTTTTGGAGGCAACCATGTTGCCTCAGTGCTCTTACTGATCAATTTAACAGTATGTATTTTTTACTAAGGTTTGGGGATCCTTTAATATATAACCCCCACCTCTTTGGGTGTGTTCATAAAAAAAATCAATTAAAAAATGCGGGTCATGTTATCTAACGGTATAGTACGCCCACGTATGTACAGTTCTTTCTTATTTGCTTTTCTTCCAACTTTCTACATGTATGGTCTGCCCACATATTTATTTCTACGTTCTCTTTTTTTTAATGGGAAGGCACCCAAGGGTGGGGGTTGATATATTGGTACCCCAAGCCAGTAAAAAAGGACCATAGTAGCTTAGCATTAGTTTTTACAGAAGACAACAGCATTGCCCGCAAAATGATAATTACAGCCTAGGTTATGAACTATACAAGGTTGATCAGAAGAGTAAAAATAAGTTAGTTGCGATTCCAAAACTAACGAATCTCCACACCCCATGTTAATTCGTATTTTGGCCAAGCAACTAGCCTATAGTTAGTCAAACAATTAGCATTGTAGCGGTAAAAGTAGTGGAACTCTCGATGATGGTATCTGGGCAGTTGTCTCAAAGTATGCCATAGTACATCATGGCTGCGGGTGTGATGTTTTTATGAGTATTTCGCCATGTGAACCAAGTCCAAATTGTACCTGCATAAACAAATATTCCATCAGCAGTATCCATCCTTTCCCTAGCAGTTAGACTGTACTCTAATCTGTGGAATTTGTTCCTTATCTAATGCTATAAGGCCCTTAATATGAGCTAGAACATTAATGAGATTCAGAGCCTGATTATGAGCGGAGTGATGTTTAGCAATTGCATTAGCCACAGTGTTACCTTCCCTAGGAACATGTAAAAGCACAGCACCACATAGGAGTTGATTAACTTTATAGGCAGCATTAAACAATTGCCAATGAGCAGAATATGGTTCATTTATCATGTTAAATGCTAATAAAGAATCAGATTCAATGAAAAAAGAATCATCCAAATGGTGAAAAATTTTGACAAGCAAATTGGATGGCAAGTATTTCAGCCAGAAGAGGAGATTCTGCAGAAATGGTTGCTGAATTTATCAGTATGGGGGTACCAGAGCTATCCCTAGCAACTATCCCTACAGCAGCCTTATTTCTACGTTCTCTCTTTTCATGTTTTTCTTTTAATTCTTTGTTGTATTTTTGTTATTAAATACTCCCTCCGTCCCAAAGAAAATGACACATTTACTTTCTCGCAATTTTCAATGATCATGTTTGACCAACTATATCTCTAACCACACACAATGATTTTGTACAAGAATTTGACATTTAGAAAATAGATGTTAAGACGAATCTAACAATATCTTACATGATATTTTTATTTTATGTATTAATATATAATTAGGGTCAAAATTTATAAAATTTGACTTGGAAAAAGTAAATGTGCCATTTTCTCTCGGACAGAGGGAGTATTTTACCCTATTTGTAATTAAACTATGAGTTTACTTTAAGCACCAAGTTATTTTCATAACTCACATCAAGTTATAAAATAAGAACCTACAACCTACATTTGAAGATGAAGTTGGTACTTTAATTATAGATGATAGGTGCTCCAAGTTTTAGTTGTAGGTATTTTATGTAACGAATTATAGGTACTAGTATAAGTTCTGATTGTAGGTGCTTCATTTATGGGCTGAAATTGATTTGAATATACCTTGTAGGGGCTTCAACTTTATGTTGTAGGTGTTTTATGTTACACATTATAGATACTATAAGTTATTATCATGGGTGCTTCACGTTGTGCTTCATATTACAAATTATAGGTACTATATGTTATGATCATAGGTGCTTCACGTGAGGTGGAAGGTGCTTTAAATATATCTTGTAGGTGCTTGAAGATATACCTTATAGGTGTTTTGTGTTATAACTTGTAAATGCTTTAACATATACTTATAGGTGTTTCAAGTGTTATTCATAGTGTTTCAATTATTATAACTTAAAAAGAGTAAGTAATAGAGGTGCTTTAATATATAGGTGTAGGTTCTTCGAGTTTTACTCATATGAACTTCAATTATAACTTTTAAAAAGTATGCAATAGAGGTGCTTAAAGTATAGCTTGTAGGTGTTTCAAGTACAAGAAATAGGTGCTTTGCTTCACACATATTACTTTTAGGTTTTTCCGTGAAATCTTGGAAACCATACACCAATGATGCTAAGTATATGTTTTGAATGTGCTTTAAGTATAGCATAGATGTGCTTAAAGTTATTCTTGTAGGTGTTTCAAGCACTTCAAGTTTAACGAATAATTCGTGCTTCATGTTATGTTTTATAGATACTCGTGTATGTCTTGAAGGTGCTTCATGTTATACTTATAAGTGCTTCATGTATACCTTGATGGTGCTTCATGTTATACTTATAAGTGCTTCATGTATACCTGATGGTGCTTCATGTTATGCTTATAGGTGCTTTGTGTATGTTTTGAAGGTTCTTCATGTTGGGGTCGTTCCTTATAAAGATCCGATAAGAATTTCCACCAAACTACCTCCTGTCTCAATGTCCAAGAGCTACGCAATAGATAATGCAACATTGGCAATTTGTTTCAATTGAATATATATCTGGGACATCAAATTTACAACTATGTTAAAGTGCTTCCTTCAAATGATGCAGAATCAACACACTTTTAGGTTTTCAATTCCACTACCTCAGTAGCTTACTTCAGAGAAATTAAGGTTCTGACTCAAGTGATTCTAGTTCAAATATTCTTGAAAGAGAGTCCATTCCTTCTGTAATCTGGCGAAGGGGTGATTTGTACTGATTGCATACACAATTTGGACCAAACAAAGCAGATTTCCAACTATATGTGGAACCTTATAACATAAACAAATTCAAGAAAAATGGTCAAAAATACAAAACAACAAAATATGAAGAGATTGAGAGAAAGAAAGCGGTTAATAAGATGAACATATCATATAAGATAAGGCATAGATACTCCAGAAAACCGTGTTGACAAGCAATGCAAGAGATGCAAGAAATGGGGAGCGCTCCTCCTCTCTTTTGGTGTCGTACACCATTTTCTGCACCACAAAAATGAAACCTAAATCATGAAAACACGTTGTTCATTCAGCAGCATTTCAAATCTGATTAAAATTATGATCCTTGTAAGAGTAGACAAAACATACCAAAGAGGATCTGATCAAGATTGCCAGTAGACATAAACTCATAGACCGGAATTTTCTCATTTCTCATGAGGCAAAAACCCAACAATCTAACCAAATTCTTGTGTTAAAGCTTTGCCAACAATTGTACCTCATTTCTATATTCTTGTTCCCCTTGTCCTGAACTCTTAGCTGGTCTTTACGCTGCCACAATTCTTCCATCTGGTAGAATACCCTAGCCAAACACAAATTTGTTATATATATAAAACAATCTTAGCCTAATAAAGTAACTTCCCTTCTTTCAATAATTAAGAATTAAGGTTTCTCTTATTAATCCTTAAACATCATTTAAATTAACCACAAGAAGAAATATTACCTTATGAACAACACCAAATCCACCTCTCCTAAGCAGATTAGCTTCAGAAAAGTCCTTTTTACATACTGCACAACCTTTTCTCACAACCTTTGCACCAAATCCATACTGCACAATCTTTGTACCAAATCCATATCTAATGACACTAAATTCATACTGCACAACCTTTTCTCCATCTCTAAGGGCTCATATGACCCTGTGTTTTGGTCATATGTGCCAATATGACCCTGCAAGATCAGAAAGTGCTATTGTAGCCCTATGATTTGCTCGAATTGTGTTAATATAACCACGGAGGCCTGAATTTGGCTGGAATTCTATGAATTGACTATTATACCCCTAATATAAAAATAAAAATTCAAAAATGTGAAAGGACTATTATGCCCTCATTGTCTATTAACCCCAAATATTTTCCATTTTTTTCTTTTCATCTTCTCGGGCTCACTTCTACGCAGTCTTCTCAAGCTCCTTTTCATCTTCTCGAGCCGGAGCTTCCACTTCTCTTCTCCTTCTTCTCAAGGTCTCCACTTTCCGGCACTTGGCTGAACGGCGCCGAAAAATGGTGTTGAATGGTGGCGGGTGTCTTTGGGTTTAGGGGTACCGATTTAAATTAATGGGGTTGGTTGTACGGATCAAGCGGGGAAAGGGGATGGTGATGGGTTTTGACCAAAACCTGATGGTGGTGGCAAGGACGATTGGGGTTAACGACGATTAGGGTTTGCGCCGCCGTGGTAGGGTTCATCTGGGTTGCGGTGGTTTCATAGGGGTGGTAGATCTACATTTTCTGGTGGAGGCAATGTGGCAGCGTACTGGTGGTGGAGCTGAGGCTGGGGGTTGTGGTGGTTTGGGTATTGAGCTGAGACCCGCGGCATACTGGTGTCGAACAGGGGCATAATGGTTAGGGTATGGAGGTGTTTGGCATGGTGGCGTACTAGTGTAATTGCGGTGGTTTGTGTCACCGTGGTAGGGCTTTGAAGGGTGGCCAAAGTCGGTGCGGGCCTCAGGTGGTGGCGGGGCGGGGCTCAAGTGGTGGCGGGGCTATGTTGAGTAGGTGAGGTGAGGTTCAGGTGATGGTGGGGCAAGGTTCAGTGGTGGGCGGTGGGTGACTGTGGCGGCGTGTGGTATCGGGATGCTGAGCTTGGCAGAGCAGTGTGGCGGCAGGTGGTATCGGGGTGACTGAGCTAGGCGGTGATGTGGCAGTGGCCCATATTTGTAGTGAAAATATCTGAGGGGATGTCGCCGGAACTAAAATGTAGCCGGATTTACAATTTCCTTTTTCTTTTGTATCGAATTCCGGTGGCGACGGTGGCGGAGCGGCGGCGATCCGGTGGCGGTGGTGGCAGAGCGGCAGAAATCCGATGGCGATGGTGATGGAGCTGCGGTGACCCAACGGTGGTGGTGGTGGAACGATTGGAGGTGGTGCTAAGGTGGTTTTGAAGATGAAGAAGGGGGGTATTCTTGTCTTTAATTTTTAGTTTTAAGACTAAGGGTATTTTAGTTCTTTTGTATTAGGTCAACGCCAGAAATTACAAAGTCAATGCCAGAATAGTGCCAAAAGATTATATTGGCACTTCTGATGCAAATCATAGGTTACAATAGCACTTTCTGATCTTGCAGAGTCATATTGGCACATATGATAAAAAATAGGGTCATATAAATATTATAAATAAATTCTAAAATCACATGCTAGGAACTACTTTTTTTTTATTGAACATATGTTCAAGAGCTAAATTTAACAATTCATGCACTTCCTAAACAAGTACATTTCTCAATAAACTTACCGAGTTTACTGAGTTTTCTCAATAAGCTTATTAATGAATTAGAATATAAAAAAATTGTCAAAGGGAGTTGTTACAATCTTGATCAAAGAAAATGGGTGTTGCTATATCACGTCCTGTATTTTACTAGTTTACGCCCTAATACATATATACATGTATAATACTAATTTTAATTTTTTTAAATAAAACAAAAAACCAAAAAAAAAATTTACCACCGCCACTACCGCCGCCACCATCGAAACCACCACTATCCCCAGCTCCACCATCGAAACCCAACCATCCATCCTCTGCTCCACCGTAGCCCACCGCCTCCATTAAAAGTCTGTCGTCGTCCCTCATCTCCTCCTTCATCCCCATCCCCAGCAAAACCCTAGCCTGCTGCCATCCCTAACCGTCGTCTCTCCTTCTCCTTCGTCCCCATAGAGTAAAACCCAGCCTGAGAGGAGATACGAGAATCAGAGAGGAGAAGCAGGAGAAAATAGCGGCGGAGAAGCGAGAGAGGAGAACGGCGGAGAAGCGGGAGAGGAGAGTGGCAGAGAGCGGAGGATAACCGGGGCAGGAGAAGAACTGGGGCAGGAGGAGAATCGGACGGAGGAGAACCGGGGCAGAGAATTGGGGTGGGAGAACCAGGTGAGGAGAACATGGAGGAGAAGGAGAAGGAGAAGGAGAGCGGATAAGGAGAAGGAGAAGGAGAAGGAGAAGGAGAGCGGATAAGGGGAAGGAGAAGGAGAGCGGGGAGAGGAGAAGGAGAAGGAGAGCAGGAAGAGGAGAAAGAGATTGGGACCGGAGGAGAGCGAGGAGAGGAGTCGCCGGAGCACTGCGGACGGTGGAGAGCGGAGAAGGAAACAGAGAAGAAGAAGAAGAGGAGGAGGAGGAGGAGAAGAGGAGGAGGAGGAGAAGAGGAGGAGGAGGAGAAGAAGAGGAGGAGACCGCCGGAGAAGAAGAAGAGAAGAGGAGGAGACCGCCGGAGAAGAAGAAGAGAAGAGGAGGAGACCGACGTCGACGGTGGTGGTGCACGGCGGTAGCTGTAGTAAATAATAAATTTTATTTAATATTAATTAAATATATTTAAATTATTTAAATTAAATTAAAAATACATATCGTATACTAAATAGTATAAATACAAGGCGTAATAAAGTAAAATATAGGGCGTAAACTACTTTATCATGCTGCATAATAAGTTTCTTAAATTTTGCCTAACATGAAAATTTCTTAAAACCATGATGTAAATTCTCAATACAAGTACAGAACTTAATATTTCAGCAATACCACTCACCCTCTATGATCATTTTGCACAAAAAAAAATGTTAGCACTCCACACAAATTTCTGGAAAAAAAGGATTAGATGCTTTGCAGATGCTTCTCCAATGGCAGAATTTGCCGCCGTAGTTAAGAGCAATTGACATCCCACCGGTAATTTCTGATGGGATTATGCTTTTATAAGGACAAAGAGGATGGATCAGACTTGAAAATGGTGCCAAGCTCAGATTTGAAGTTTTGAGCTCCAACTGATTCAAATGGATGAAACGACACTGCACAACTGAATTTGCTCTTTTGTTTTTATTAGCAACCAACTGGACACTTGTTGTGATCCGATTGGTTTTCCAATTTCCTTCCTCTGTAGCATTAGTTATATAGTACGGTACTGTTTTCCATTTGCTGTAGAATTTTGGTGAACATTTTCCAATTAAAATAAATTGTACTTTCTTCTTGGATCTGGGCTTAAACCAGTTTTCATGGTATCAGAGCATCCAGGAAAGATTCGGTGATGTTTTTGTTTTAATCTTCATCAAATCCTGAACATTGTGAGCTCCAAAGTATGTCTTCTGATACTAAATCAGTAGACTCTGTTCAACAATCTGTGAGATCTACTTCACACAGAGAAAGGCCACAGATCAATGATCTATTTGATCTGCAAAGTATAGACAACTCAAGTTTGGTGCTGGTGGCTGACCCTTAAATGAATTCACCTACATCACATGGAGCAGGTCAATGGTGTAGCCTTCAAATTCAAGGGAAAGTTGAAGTTCTTAACTGGTGAAATTCAAGCACCAGATACAGATGATCCGCTGAATGATAGATGGGATAAGGTAAACTCGACCTTAATCTCATGGATACTGAATTCTATTTCCAAAAAGATTGCAAGAGGTTTTATGTTTTGTGAGGATGCTTATGCTTTGGCAATGAGCTGAAGGAGAGACTTGGAGAGAGTAATGGCCCTCTGATTCACAAACTGAAAAAGGATATCTGTGAGTTTAAATAAGGAAATGATTCTGTTGTTGTTTACTTTACCGAATTGAAGAGTCTTTGGGACGAATATGCATGCTTAAGGCCAAGAAAGAGATGCAATCTAGACTGTATTAATTACACTTGCTTACCAACTGAGGAAGAAGATGATAAATTACATCAATTCCTTATGGGACTAAATGAAAAGTATATCTCTACCAATCATCAGATCTTGCTGATGGATCTTTTTCCTAGTGTTGGGAAGGCATATTCCATGATTTCCAGGATAGAGAAGCAGAAGGCCATTCACTGTGGCTAACAGGAGATTCAAAACAATTCAGCCATGGCTTTGAGAATCAATAGGGACAGGAAAATGCCCTATCAGGTTAAGGAATTAGGTTATGATCAGTTTGAAGAATAAGATGCTTTGAGGAGAAGAAATGTCAAAAGATCAGACCTGAAGTGTGATCATTGTGGAAAACTAGGCCATGGGAAGGAAAATTGTTTCAAAATCAATAGATACGCTGAATGGTGGGAAAGAAATAGAGATGTTACTGTCAAGCCTCAGTTTGCTCCACAAACATATCAGAAACCTAGTCAACCAGGTCACGGTTATCAGGAAATATGCTGCACATGTGGCTGTAGAAGAAGAAGATACACCACTGAATGATCCAGATGCAAAGCTACATGCCTTGGTTGCAAAATTAATGGAAGCTCAGCTGGATAAGAAACAGAGTGGGAAAGACCAGATTCTAGATCAGTATGGAGCAGTGAACTATGCTCATTATCATGACTTTGCAGGTAGCTTGATTACAAACTTTTCCCTTAATGTTTTACTTTGACTAATGATAAATGGATTATTGACAATGGGGCATCAAGTCATATGTGTGCAAATATGTTAGTATTTCATTCCACTACTGCTATACAAGATCCCACACCTGTTTATCTACCAGATCACATAATTAAACTAGTCACAGTTATATGATCAGTCATTTTAAATCCCTCAGCCACTCTGGTTGATTGTCTGCATGTTCCTGATTTTAAATATAATCTTTTGTCTGTAAGTAAGCTTACTAAATCTATGCCAGTCAATTTCAAGTTTTGTTCTAGTCTTCGTGTGCTGCAGAACCTCAGAACTAACAGAGTTCTTGCAGCAACCAAAGAAGTAAATGACTTATACATTTTAGACAGTTAGTCATTTCAAAAAGAGATTATCAAGTAGAGACTTCAGTCAAATTTTCCACATAGACTTTCCAAAAACACTGTAATAGGTGTTGTTGTCAATCAAACTTCATCGCTTTTTAAGTCTTAGCACCTTAGACTAGGGCATACTTCATATGATGTAATGAAGCACATTTATGAAACTACTTCCTTGTCTAATGATAATAGTTCAATCTATCCTATGGCTAAGCAACATAGGCTGCCTTTCTCACTTAGTACTAGTTTTACTCAGTTACCTTTCATGTTGATTCATTTGGATTTATGGGGACATTATAAAGTCAGTTCCATCAATGGTTGTAAATATTTTTTAACCGTGGTGGATGATTTCACTAGATCTACCTGGACTTATTTGATTAAGTCCAAAGATCAAGTGCTTTCAATTCTCAAAATGTTTCTTGCCATGATACAAAATCATTTTTAATGCTTCAGTGAAATCAGTCAGGTCAGACAATGGAAGTGAAAATTTTAATTATGAGTGTGAGATTTTTCACGGGTTCGGCTATTTTGCACCAAAAATCATGCCTTTACACTCCATAAAAAAATGGTGTTGTGGAGAGAAAACATTAGCATCTCTTACAAGTAGCTAGAGCCATTATTTTCCAATCAAATCTACAAAAAAATTTTTGGGGAGATGCAGTTTTGACTGCTACACATCTAATAAACAGACTCCCAACTCCTACTCTTTTATGGAAATCACCATTTGAGTTTATTTTCAATGAGAAACTAAATCTGCAGACTCTTAGAACCTTTGGTTGTCTGGTATATGCAACTAATACTTCTCCACACAAGGATAAACTCTTAGAGAGAGCATATCCTTATGTGTTCATTGGCTATCCCTTAGATCAAAAGGCCTAAAAACTGTTTGACTTGCAAAATCACAGGTTGATCATCTCTAGAGATGTGGTTTTCCATGAAGCCATCTTTCCTTATTCATCAGCCCTTCAATTTTCTTTTCTTCTTCCCTTCACAGACACAATCCCTTCTGATATACCAGAATCTTTTGAACCTTTATTCTCTTTCCCTATCCCATCTCCACCATCAAACACTGGTGCAAAAATAACACCAAAGTTATCAGGCCACTTCTCTGGGTCAAGGATTTTGTCTCCTCGTCACTTCAGCCTCTGTCAATTATTTTTGCACATATTTATGATGTTTCACAGGTTTAAGAACCATCCACTTATCAGCAGGCAAATCATTCACATGAATGGGTACAAGCCATCACTGAGAAGCTGAATGCACTTGAGCAAAACCACACATAGGATTTGGTGAAGCTGCCACCAGGAAAGAAAGTAATTGGATCTAAATGGGTCAACATATTGAAATTTAATGCAGATAGAAGATTAGAAAAACACAAAGCTAGACTAGTTTCAAAAGGATTCAATCAAATAGAAGGCATAGACCTCTTTGAAGTCTTTTCACCAGTGGCTAAGCTAGTAACTATAAGAATCCTTCTTGCTTTAGCCTCAGCTTCAAATGGGCACATCCATCAACTTGATATCAACAATGCTTTCTTGCATGGGCATTTAGATGAGGAGGTATACATGAAACTTCCTAATGGATATCATGCCACAGATCCACATCTAGTTTGCAGGCTCACTAAGATCTTTTATGGATTGAAGCAGGCTTCCAAGCAATGGAACAAGGAATTCACACAACATCTTCTAAGTCTGAATTTTAATCAATCCCAACATGATCGATGTCTCTTCTTGAAGTTCACTCCTTCCTATATCCTGGCATTAGTTGTCTATGTTGATGATGTTCTGATCATGGGAGATTCCATTGATGTCATTGCTGCAGTTAAGGTATCTTTGCATCAGAAGTTTACTATTAAAGATTTGGGCCTTGCTCATTACTTCCTAGGATTGGAGCTGTACAAAACCTCATTTGGAATTCATCTTCTTCAGCATAAATACATCAGGGACATAGTGGCAGACTGTGGACTTCTTCATAGTAAGTCTGTTGCTACTCAATTTCCTAGCTCTTGGATTCTTCATAATGAAAATTCAGCTCTTCTATCTGATCCTAGTGCCTATAGAAGGCTAATTGGCAGACTCTTGTACCTTAATTACACCAGGCCAGATGTCACATTTTTGTCCATCAGTTGAGTCAATTTGTGCAATCACCCACACATCATAATCTCAGAGGAGCCTTACACATTGTTAGATACCTTAATCATCATCCATATCATGGCTTATTTTATTCTTCTGCCAATGATCTTAGGCTTCATGCCTACTGTGATGCTAATTAGGCAACCTGTAAGGTTTCCAGAAGATCATTCACAGGATATGCAGTGTTCTTGGGTTCAAATTTGATCTCCTGGAAGTCTAAAAAGCAATCTACTGTGTCCAAATCTTCTGCTGAAGCTGAGTACATGAGCACCCTTCAATGACTTCTTGTGAGCTTAAATGGATTAGCTATATTTCCCAAGATTATCATTTACAAGTACAATTCCTCATCCCTCTTTTCTGTGACAATCAAGCTGCCTAGCACCTCACTGCCAATCCAGTGTTTCATGAAAGAACTAAGAATTCGGATATAAATTTCCATCTAGTCAGGGATTACTATCTTGAGGGGTTTCTGCTTCCCTCTTTTGTTTCTTCTCACAACCAACTGGCTGATGTGCTCACCAAGTCTTTGCCAGCTGCTCCCTTTCATGCCAACCTATCCAAACTCAGTTTTTGTTCTCCCAAATCTGAGCTTGAGGAGGGGGTGATGGGATTATGCTTTTCTGAGGACAAAGAGAATTGAGCAGACTTGAAAAAGGCACCAAGTTTAGATTTGAAGCTCTGAGCTCCAACTGATTCAAATGGATGAAACGACACTGCACAACTGAGTTTTGCTCTTTTATTTTTATTAGAAACCAACTGGACACGTGTTGTGATCCGATTGATTTTCCAATTTCCTTCCTCTGTAGCATTAGTTATATAGTGCAGTACTATTTTCCATCTCCTGTAGAATTTTGGTGAACATTTCCAATTAAAATAAATTTTATTTCTCCTTGGATCTGAGCTTAAACCAGTCATCTTCCTAGTAGAGGCTACAACACCACCACAGAATTGAATGTGATAAAGGATTAGATGATGAAGTTAAAGAGGAGGGAGGAGATGAGGGAATTGAGAATTAGTGGCCGGTGAAGATGAGAAACGATTGAGTCCGTGATGTGAAGACCAATGAAGAAGAGAAAGTATCGACGCAATGATGAAGGGTTTCTTTTCATCTACAATTTGGAAAGATACTCGGATCCAATCTTATAACCCGTAAATTCAACCGCACTAGCAGAGAGAGATCTATTAAAGGCGCCCAATTAAAGGTAATTCTATGAAAAACATCTTTAATGAGGTCCGGAATGGGTTCCGAGTTTGGAAAATCCTCCCCGATCATTTTAAAGGCGGGTTTATTTTATTAAAGGCGGAATGCTGATTGATTAAAGGCAGTTCCGCCTTTAAAATCATTTTTTTTGAAGGGCCAAAAGAAGGTCAAAATTATCCCAAATCACTTTTTCATTTTAAAAGTGGTTTTATATAGAACTGTCTTTAATGGGGTGACCCAATAACTCTTTGGCCCAAGAACCCTTTGGCTGCCTTTACTTAGTCTAAAATTAGGTTCTCTATACTTCATTTTTATCAAACACCGCCGTCTCCCCCATTAGCCTTCTCCCCTATTAGCCTTCAACCACCGCCGACTCCGACTCCGACTCCGACTCCAAGCCCTCCGCCGCTCGCCACTGCTGGAGATCAATGCCGCTCGCCACCACCGTAGAAGCCGATGCCGGGGAGAGTGCAATCCACCGCTGGATATTGACGCCACCGCTTGAGACACCGAAGAGAGTTCGACGCCGGGAAAGTATCAGAATTTAGAAGAAGCATTTATTTCAAATGGCAAAGAATGCAGTTCTGGTCTATGCGTTGAATCTGATCAGGGGCGGAACCAGTGGTACGTGAGGTAGGGCTCCAGACCTACCTAAATCTTTGGCCGTAGGTAGTAGTTGTGAAAGGAATCAATTTCCAGCGAGACGCGCGTCTTCCGCATCTTCCGGCATCTTTTGTCTTCTGCGCTTTGCCGCCTTCTTTTTTTTTGCAACTGAACTACTAAAATGACATCATTTTCACGTTAGTGAAATGACGTCGTTTTATTTTCATAAGAGAAAAAAAACAAAAATTGGGGTTAAGATGTAATTTTGCCCAAAATCCAATTACCGGAAGAAGCTGAGGAGAGGAAGTGGCCAGTGGCCAAATCTTAGAAGCCCAGCTCCCTCCCGTCAGGCCTCCGCCTCCTGACGTCGGACGCCCCCACCGTCCCGCCGCTGCAGCTGACGCCGATGCCACGGCCCACCACCGTCCAACCCTCTACCGTTCAGCCTCCCCTAACAAAATTTTCTAGTTCCGCCACTGAATCTGATGTATATATGTTTTATTAATTTAGCATAGGGTTTTAACAAGGCAGAGTTCTTTCACTTTTGCTTTATTGTGTTTTCAGATATGGTGGTAATGTGTTGGGCTGCCGGGACCAATCAGTTTTTGGTAGCTATTTTTGATAACTCTATTAAAGGCAGTTCAATTGCTGAAGTAGGTTTTATTTATTTATTTTTGTTAAGCGGGATTTTTAAAAGATAACACTATATTCTTTTTCTCACTAGATTTTTTAATGAGGTAGTGTGATCATTTATTTTTATTTTAGAATAAGTCTCATTAATTCAGCCATGTTGGCCTTGAAAAAATTAATGTTTCGGCCATGATTTATTTTTTCAATTGCTATATCACGTATCTATTTTACTAAATTACCCTCTGTTTTTGTCCAGTTGTGTATTTTGAATTAATTTTAAAGATTAAAGAAATTCAATAATTAATAATAATTGAAAAAAATTTGTTTCAATTTTTTTAAAAATTCCTGGATCTCCTACCGTGCTGTAAATTATTTTCCGGCACCGGTGGTGGAGTTCGCCGGTGGTGAATATTTTCTGGTTCTCTACCGTGGGTCGACTTCGTCGGAGCTCCGCCTTGGTTCGCTGTCGTCGGATGTAAAGCTGGGTTGGAGCTTGCCGGATCTTCGCCATCTGTCAGCTAGATCACCGACGCGGGTAGCGCCTGCCACCGCTCCAGCACGGTTCTCCGATCCTTTTCTCCGGCGTGGGTCACGTTTCCCAACTAGCATGATGCGATTCAGATCTGGCGTCTCGACTCTCGTTTACCGAATTTGTTTCCCCGCCCCGGTTTTCATTTTCTAGCCAGTGCTGGTTCTCATTTCCCCGCCCAACTCGGTCCCGCCAGTGCCAGCTCTCGTTTCCCCTCCCTGCCTTGGTTCTCCTTTCCCTCATTGACTTAATTCCCTGCCTGGCTCTCGTTTCTTTGCCTGTTGAATTCACTTAAATAATTTGAGTATATTTTGACAACCAAAAGAAAAATTGGATGGTACAAACTTCACATAAATGATTTTGTTTGTTCTATGGACTTCTTGGAGATTTCGTGAACTATATATGAAATATAAATCCATATTTAAAATAAAATTAGGTGATTTTTATTATCAATTAGAATTGTATGTAGACAATATATATTTAATTTGATGTTCTTATAGATATAATCATAAATATATGAAAGCTATTCTTTTTTAATTTCATGTTAGTGAATATGCTATTTTTATATTTATTAATTTCATGTTAATTAATATTTGTATTTAATTAAATTTAATTAATTTAGAGTGATTAGTATTGAAGAAAAATGAAGAAATTAGAAGAAAGCTGAAGTGTATATATATACATATATATATATTATTTTTTTTAAAAAAAATAAAAATACAAATTTCAAATTTATTAAAATAAAATTATTTTAAAATTTTATATAAAATTTAAAAATTATACGTATTAGGGCGTAAACAAGTAAAATACAAGGCGTGATATAGTTATGCCCTTTATTTTAGAGTTTAGAATATTCAATTTAATTTTATTAGAATTAGTTTTAGTAATATTATATAAGGTAATATTCATTCAAAATTTATCTTGATTGAATTTGGCCATATCTACATTTATTTTAGGCAGTCTAGTTAAATATGGTTTCAGCCTTTTAAAACAGCCGTAGTCCTTTTTAGTTTCTTGTTTGTATTTTTGAAGATCATACCTATGTACTATAAATAGGCGGTGGTTTTCAACATTATTTTTACTTAGATTTTTATCAATCAAATATACAACCGTTTGAGTTCATACTCTTTGCTTACGAGTTATTCCATTGTTGCTTAACCCCCGAGGGTTAGTTAAGTATCAATGAACCTTGTAATCTGATCATGAGGGCTAATTAGAGAGCAAGTCGAGATTAGGCGTACCCCGAGGACTAGACACCTGAATTTAGTGCGAGATAGTGAGGGTTTGCAGATCCCTTCACTAGATTAAATATATTAATTCCGTAATCGTGAATCTTTGCAAGGAGATTCACATCAATTGCCCTTTTAAAGGCAGTTCATAACCGCCTTTGACTTAAAGACGGTTAATCAGTGTTTTTAAAGACGGTTCTAGGAAGCGCCTTTAATCGATTGCGATTAAGGCACGACCAGAGAAGATACTTTAAAAGTGTCTTTTTTGGTCCAATAAAATCGCCTTTAATGACCCCTCCCCCACTGATGCTGCGAGTTATCCTTTTTGATTGATATTTCAACAACTAATAAAACATTTGGAGCCATTAGATTAAATGATTGAATGGTTCAGATCCGTTCTCACACAAGTAGGTGTTCTTATATTAAGGATGTGTTCTCACCTAATCCCAATATATATATATATATATATATATATATAATAATCTAATGATACCTAGCTTTCAATAAAGATACTCCCTCCGTCCCATCTTATTTGGCACAAAATTTTTTTTTGGTCAAAGATGCTAAACTTTGACCACATATTTGAATATATATATATATATGAACAATAATTTTATCGTATGGGATATGGTTAGATTCGTCGTAACATGTAGTTTCTAAATATCAAATTTTTGTGTGTCATTATTGTCCATAGTTACACATATTTATATTTATTGAAATCAATGAGAAAGATTATGTGAAGAATATAGTGGAACAAATAAAAAAGATTACGTGAAGAATATGGTGAAACAGAAGGAGTATCATATGTTCCCGTTCATAAAAAGTGAAAAGTTTCTGAAAACGCTCTCTTCTAAAAATGCTCTCTTCTGAAAACGGTTTTTGCTCGCTTTTCCCGCCGATAACGGCTACCTTGCCGGCAACGGCTAATTCTCCGTCCGCTTGGGCTTCGTCGGTCACCCAATCGGCGAAGCCGACAGTGATGGCGACTCCCTGTGCCAACCAAATCCCCCCCAAAACCTTCGCTTCTGTTCTCCAAAGCAAAGCTCCGCCCCTGCTGAAAACTTTACCCAACAATCCAGAGCTTATCCCTAAATCTCAACACCTAGGAGAACCCTCGTGTCTATACTCAGATGACCAGATAGCTACCCTCTCAGCCCATTACGCAAATGCTCTGGTTGGAAAGTTTACAAGGGGCAGACTCTCTATGGAACAATTGGAGCAAGCTTTCAAAACTGTGGGATTTGAAGGTAAGTATCAGCTTGGTTCTTTGGATTATAAACACGTTCTGATAAGATTTGAGCACATAAATGACTACCAGAGATGTTGGATGAAATGTATTTGGAATCTGAATGGTGTCCTTCTTAAAATGCTGAAATGGACCCCTGATTTTTCAACCCATAGAGAATCTCCTATAGTCCCTATCTGGTGTACTATCAAAGAGGTGCCATTGTATTACTATAATTCATCTTCTATTGAGGCTATTGGAAACAGTATAGGAAGTTTCATTAAAAATGATCTAGCAACAGAAATGTTAACAAGACCTTCTGCAATCAAATTTTGTGTTGAAATAGATATCCAAAAACCTCTGAGTAGCTTTATAAGGTTAGGCTCAGTGACCAACAATAGGAAATACCAAATTGAATATGAGGACATACCACTCTACTGTGCTCACTGTGCAAAATTAGGTCATTCCCTATCCCAGTGTAAGTCCAACTCCCTGGTTAACAATGAAAGAACTCAGGAGCCTATTTTTGAGCAGGACTTACCTCAGCTTCAATGGCAGGCAACAGGTAAAAAATTTGATAAAGCTCCCCTAATCCTAGATTCTGTGGAAGAACAGCATCCTCAAGATGATAATCTGGAGATAGCTTCCACTGAACAACTCAGTAAAATGACTAATTCTAACTTGATAGTCAATCAGGGTGCTAGTTCATATGATACTAATAAGTCTGTTCATAGTTTGGATAACCCAATATCAAGGCTGTTAAATGATACTGCTACCTCTAAACCCATATTCTCGAATTTTGCTAAAGATGATATGCAGGTTGGCTCTTCTACCCTCCCTTTGTATAGTCCTGGCTATAAAAACACCTACTCCCAGCCAGGGAAGATGGCAAACAGATTCTCAATTTTGCAGGTTCCTGAAAACACTAAGGAGAAGGATATGGAGGCTGAGGCTGAGGCTACCAGGCCTATAAATGAGATCATGACAGAGGAGATACACCCTAACACCCCTTCAGGTAACATCCAAGGTAAGGCCAAAGCTAAAAAGAATAACTACCTAAGCCAGATCAACAAAATGATGCTCAGATCATCTACAAAAAGTAGTAAATCAGGTGAACAATGATAGGAAACCAAATTGTTAATTTCTTAGTGTGGAATCTGAGGGGAATGGACTCTTCTCTGTTAAGGCTATCTAATTTATGCAAGGTTAAGAAAATTCAACTGTTATGTATTATTGAACCTATGCATAATAATTCACAATGTGAAGACTACATGAAAAAATTATCTTTCTCTCAGAATTTGACACTGTCGAATGGTAAAATATGGCTTATGTGGTCTAACAACTTATCTGTCTCCATAATATCCACTCATGAACAGTTCATGCATGTATCCATTGCTCATCAGTTTACAAATTTGATAATGGATGCTGTTTTTGTCTATGCTCTAAGGGATAGAGAAGGTAGGAAGATTTTATGGACAGATCTTAGCTCTATTCCTAAGGGTGATACTATCTTTATGGGTGATTTCAATGCAATTACTTCATTAACTGAATACAAAGGTCCAAGTTCTCCTGCTTTAGGCAGTATTAGGGATTTTAGCTCATGGATTAACTCTAATGCCATCCAGGAAATTAATACAGTAGGAAACTTATTTACATGGTGTAATTCTAGGCTTAGAAACCCTACCTCTAAAAGGCTAGACAGGGGTCTGTGCACTTTGTCTTGGATCTCTAAATTTCCATCTTCATCGATCCAAATTCTAAATAGACAAACATCGGACCATGCTCCTCTTTTTCTTCAAATCTCTAACCTGATCTCCTCACACCCGAAGCCTTTTAGATTTATTGATGCTTGGTTTCAGCGGGAAGAATTCATTTCAGTGATAAAAAATAGTTGGGACTCTCCTATCGGTGGAACTGGTATGCTAAGATTCTATCTCAAACTGATTAGACTTAAGAAAACTGTAAAAAATTGGAACAGAGAGGTATTTGGTAATATTGATTTAAATGTCAAAAAAGCTGAGGAAGACTTAAGAGCACAAGAGGTGATTTATGACTTGAATCCCTCAGTAACTGAGCGTATCAAACTGAATGGGAAAAATGCTGTATTGCTGAAGGTTTTAAAGGAAAAAGAAAAGTACTGGAAACAGAAGGCTAGATTAAGATGGCATAAGCTTGGGGATAATAACACATCCTTTTTTCATAAGGTAGTGCAGGAGCGAAATAGTAAACTTCAGATAAGTAAAATAAAAAATAGAGCTGGGCAATGGATAAATTCTGAAGCAGATATTCAAAATGAAGCTATACACTATTTCTCTGAGTTACTTAATGAATCTGATCTGACCACGGATGATACCTATTTCTCTCATTTTTTAAGCCAGATCCCGGTTCTTATAGGAGATAATGATAATCATGCTCTTGGTAACCCTGTATCAGAACTAGAACTTGAATCTGTCATTAGGAGTTTAAATAAAACAAGTAGTCCTGGGCCAGATGGATTTTCTCCAAAGTTTTTTATAAAAAGCTGGTCTATAATAAAAATGGACCTAATGGATGCTGTTAATGACTTTATTTCTGGTGCAGATATTCCTAAGGGTATTTCCAGCACCTGGATTACCCTCATACCAAAGAAACCAACTCCAAGTTCATTTGATGACTTTAGACCAATTAGCTTGTCAAATGTTTTGAATAAGATCTGCTCTAAAGTTCTAAATGAGAGACTGAAACCTTACATGGACATCTTGATATCCCCTAACCAAACTGCATTCATGAAGAATAGGGATATATCAGATAACATTCTGTATTTAAATGAAATGATCAGATTTTTGGACAAGAAATATAGAACCCCAAATTGCATGCTGAAATTGGACCTTAGGAAAGCTTTTGACAGAGTTAGATGGAAATTTTTAGAGCATATTTTGATGAAGTTTGGTTTTAGTGGGAATTTTTTAAGGGCAGTCATGAATAATCTGTCACAAGCACACTTTTCAGTTTTACTCAATGGAAATCCAGTAGGATTTTTTAAGGCAACAAGGGGAATAAAACAAGGTGATCCTCTATCTCCCTTTCTCTTTAATTTATTTTCTGAGGCTTTCTCTAGAAGCTTAACTTATATTTTTCACAATAGAAGTTTATCTTCATATCAAATCCCTGGTTCAATTACTGCTGTTTCTCATTTGATGTATGCGGATGATACGATAATATTTATGCAAGCATCTAAGGCTAACCTTATTAAAATCAAAGCTTTTCTGGAAGTTTTTGAGTATACCTCAGGCCAAAAGTTTAATTTTGAGAAATCGGATTTTTATCTTAGCAGTAAAGCTACTGAAACTAGGAATAACCAGGTTAAAGCAATTCTGAAAATGAAGAAAGGCTCTTTCCCATTTAAGTACCTAGGATGTTCCATTTTTAAGGGTAGGGTTCTAAATAGATATTTTTTTCCCATCTTAGCTAATGTTGATCTTAAGCTTCAAAATTGGAAAAATAAATGGCTAAGTTCTGGGGGGAAAATGACCTTAATTCAATCAGTATTATACTCTATCCCTCAGCACATATGGATGGTAACTAAACCCCCTAAAGGGATCATTAAAGCTTTTGAGAAAAAAATGGCACACTTCTTTTGGGGAGAATCAGATGGAAAAAAAAACAAGATTTGGAAAAAATGGTCTCAAATTGCTAAACCAACAAAGATGGGAGGATTAGGGTTCAGATCTGTTAAAGCTATTGTAGATTCCTGTTCAGCTAAACTGTGGTGGAAGAGCCAAGTAGGGGTTTCACTGTGGGCTAAGCTATTATGGTCACTTCCTCCTTCCCATAAAAATTCTGCAACTTGGAAGAGAATATGTTACATTAACTCATTTGCAGAAAACAACTCATATGTCATTTATGGAGTTGGGAAGTGTGATTTTTTATCTGCAAATTGGTGCCCTCAGGGACCATTGATGAATCAGATACCAGAAAGTACACAGACTCTGTTTGCTGGTCTTTCAGTGGCTGATTTTATAGCCAATAAAGCAAATATTCTGAGTCAAATTTCATCTTTTCTGGACAATGATACTGTGCTATTTTTACAGGATGCAGAGTTGAACCTTGAGAGAGAGGATAGGATGATTTGGAAGCCTGATCCTTCGGGTAATTTTACGTTTAAGTCTACATATAGGGCACTCGTTCAACTATCAGGTAATTTCCCTGTAACTAAATATATGTGGAACTCTCTCCTTCTCAAAAAGATCTCAATTTTTGTATGGAAACTGCTACATGCCTTTCTTCCATTTGATGAAATACTGATTACATGTGGCTTTAGTTTAGCTTCAAAGTGTCTAGCTTGCTGTGATTCAGACTCTATCCATCATTATTTTATCACTTGTCCATTAGCAAAGAAAGTTTGGACTTCCTTGACTGCATCCATTCATTTCAATCTTAATGATCAACACTCGATACCCCAGAGATTCTTTCTATTCTGGAGCTGTCAAGATTTACCTCAGTTCTATCAAGTTTATTGCATGATACTTCCATCTCTGATCTGCTGGTGCTTATGGAAAGCTAGAAACAGCTTTCTATATGATCATAAGCCATTTTCTGTGGATAATATCTGTAGGGAGGTTGATGAACTGATCAGATTGACACTGAATAAGTGTAAGCCTAGTATATTATCTACACACTCAATCCCTCCAGCCTTTAATCATCTAGTCCCGCTCTTGAGACCTCCCCCAAAGCCAAATTTGAAGAAAGTATACTGGACTAAGCCTGAACTTGGTTGCATTAAAATCAATGTGGATGCCTCCTGGAGCTCTGGTAATGCTTCGGTTGGTCTTATTGCTAGGAATAGCCTCGGTCAACCTATCTGTATTAGCTCTACTTCAATTGCTAGTGTATCTCCCTTACATGCAGAAATTGAAGCGATATTGTATGCTTGCTACACCTTTAACCACCTTCATCATAATTTCATCATTGAATCTGATTCAAAATTGGCGGTACAGATGATCAGTAATCCTTACACTGCAAAATGGGAACTCTTTCAGCTGGTTTTTAAGGCTAAATCCTTGATTGGCTCAGCGGTTCTAAAACATGTCTATAGGGAGGGTAATGCAGTGGCTCATGCTATCTCTAAACATCACTTTCAGAACAACCAAAGTCTCAATCTTGCTAATGTTTCCCCTGAGATCAGAGGGCTTATAATTTTGGATAGAGATAATGTACCTCATCTCAGATACACTAAGTAGATATATAGTAGGAACAGATACTGGCTTATGATTTGCTGTTGCTTGTGCAGGACTTGTATGAAGCACTACTGAATCTGCTCTGTGTTGCCATGTTTGGCTCTGATGTTCTTCAATTTTCCAACTTGGAAAGGCAGAAAACGCGCTCTTCTGAGATTCCAAACGCCCAGATATGTTTGGCTCTGATGCTCTTCAATTTTCCAACTTAGAGAGGCAGATAACTGATCTTGAAGTACAACTACAGTGACTCAGACTCCAGGAGGCTGCATATCTGGGTGCCTGAGGGAAGATCAGACTTAAGGAGAAGTTTTGCTTGCTGGGGCAGCAACTCTTCCTCTTTTCTTTGAGCTTATAAGTTTCCATTCACCTTCATGTATAAGTTGTCTGGCCAAGGGAGAGAATTCACACGAGGGGTGGAGATTCTCTCCCTAGGATCGCGACTTCTACTTCCATTATAGTACTTTGTTTACTGTTCATAGGGGTCGATGCACATTTTGGCATCACTTCTTCGGTTTTCTTGCCGAACTCATGTAAAAACATACTTTGATTTCTTTTGATATAGGGCTTGGGGAACCTAATAAAGAACTCCCTCACCTTCGGGTGTTTTATTAAAAAAAAAATCATAAAAAGTGAAAAGTTTCAGAGTGGAGACGACATAAAATAGACTATTCATGGATTTAAATTAACGTGTCGGGGTACTTTACAGTTTATCTTTGAAAAGGGTAGATTTCATTTAAGAGAAAGTAACATAATTCCAATGACCTTTCTGTAACGAATATAAAAAGGGGAAAGTCTCAGGAAAGGTGGCCTTTCCATAAGCTTATGGACAGTCCTCAGGGGCATTTAACTTAAATGTTGTAATTTTTTATAAAATTTAAATATTGCATTTTATAAGTTAAAACAAGTAATAATATGTATTTGAAGGTGAAAATATAAAAATATATGATATAAAAAAATATTTTTAAAAATTTTAAATTTTGTATGTAATTTAAGAAATGCAGTATATAAGGTAAGAAATAAGTGGCCTGTCCATAAGCTTATGGACAGGTCGCCTGTCAGGAGACCCACTCTATAAAAAGTATATATCATTAGTTCATTACCATAAAACCTACTCCCTCTAGTCTTACCGCAATTTTTTTATTTACCATAAAACCTACTCCCTCTAATCCCTTATTTACATGTTTTGACTTGGGAAGCAACGTTTACCAGCACCAATCTTCAAAAGCCAGTTTAAGTCTTTGTCAATCAACAAGGCTACAACAATGAAATTGGTCTGACGGCAAATTGAACTTCAAATTACAGATAATTGCAGCATCTCTAATCACAAAACTTCAAATTTTTGCACCCAGCTAGTCGGACTCCAGATTACTGAATTGTACCCCGATTATCAGAGCCAACGCTAGGGATGAACCAGCAAAGTTTAGAGCAGCACCAGGTTACCATTGAAAACAATGAGCCATACTTTTCATAATTAATTCACCCACATGGAATTTGTTCAGATTGTACCAAATGGTATGAATTCTGGAGAGATGGACGGACTAATATAGTATTGAACTCCCGAATAGCCTCAACGGGATTATCGCGAATCCAATTACCCAAACTTTGTCTTACGACTCGGATACTACCTTACGATCCATTTTAGATTTGTTAATTTACTTAATTTTCCAATAAATTAGAACCATTAGTTTTATTAATAAAAAATTGTTTGATCTCATATAAATTGGTTGTCTCTCTTTTCAAAATCTTTATTTTAACATTTTAGAGCAAGTCCGACGGTATCCCTATTATAGGGATTGTCATTGATTTAGGAGATTTAGAGCATCTCCAATATAAATCCCTCTTTGAAAAACATCAAAAGACACGTAGTACCCGTGCTCTGAACATTTAAAAGTCACCTCCAATGCTAGGGTCCGTTAAGTTGGCCAATTTGACGTGGATGACACGTGGAAGACGGGGAGGGGGGGGGGGGGGAGAGTTGGTTGCGATCGCACAACCTCACTCCGTCTCCAATTGGCACCACCGCCTCACAATCGTTGGCACGCTGAGTTGAAGACGGAAAGTAGGTGAGCCAACGTCGGAAAAGAAGGCCCACCGATCTAGTCTGCTTCCAGCTGGAGAAGAAGTCCAGGTCAATTTGCGCCGGAGCTTGACTTGCATCGATTTGACGAACGACTTATGTTCATCGGATTCAACCAAACTGGGTCACCGAAGAAGGGCAAGCGACGAGTGGCAGAGGAGAGAGGCTCAGCAGGGTAGCAGTGACTTTATGGCGGTGATAGGTGGGCCCAACAGGGGTTTCTGGTTCCAGGCGGGGGGTGGGGAGGTCTCCCGACGGTAGTAGCTGATTTCCAACGATGTGTCACGACAATGGATGGTGGTTCCTGGCGGCGGAAGCCAAGTTTCGGCAATGTGTCGCAACGGCAGGAGCTGCTTCCCGGCGGTGTGTCACGGCAGTGGTTGGTGGTTCCCGGCGGTGGAAGCCAAATTTTGGCAATGTGTCACAGTGGTGGGAGCTGCCTCTCGGCGGTGTTAGCGGCATACAATGATGGTCTCTGTCTCATTGAGAGGCTCGATGGCAACGGTAGACTCCCCAAACTCAGCCCTTCTAGAAATTTAAGCATAAAGCACTAACATCTTTTTTATAGCCTATCCCTTAAATTTATTCCCAATACTATATCATTATATTATTCGACACATATCCTTCGTGGTTGACTATAGCCCCGCCAGCCTCGTGGTGGCCGGACGGAGTTATGATACAATTGGTGTTAGTGGTGGTGATAAATTACGGTCAGTAGTCAAAATAGGATATCTCGTGGCGGGTACATGTTCTGGCTCACTAAAAGATAGGAAAATGGGTCTTTCTGCGGTAGTGGGTATTTGACAAACAGAGCTTTCTAGTGCACAACCACTACAAGAAACAACACCTATCACTTCAGCCTTTTTACCTCAGTTTTTTGCCTTAGCCCAAAAAACCAAGGTAAAAAGTTCTTTTTCCTCAACTTTTTTTGAAGTAAAAAATATTAATTACCTCGGTTATAAAAAAACTGAGGTAAATAACAAGTTTTTTACCTCGGTTATAAGGTACCCGGGGCAAATGTCATGCATAAACAAAATAAATAGATTGACTGACGTTGGTGCGATGTCAGCATCATGTGTCTTTCATTCAGTTTCAGTCATTTACGCGATTACCAACATCACACTTGTAATCGGTTTGACCGATTATGTATCGACTAGAAAAAGGGACGTTGCATTTATCAGGATTTGGTCAGTATTACTTTGTGATGTGTGTTAGTGTTCATATTTTGTGGGATTATTATGATTTTATTAAGATATAATTTGCACTTTAAGGTGTTTTTGGTGCAGGAATTCATTGATTGCGGAGAATTGAGAGGGAGCTATACATTTTACTCTTTTTCCCTTAACCAACGGTTTTTTCCCACTGGGTTTTCCAGGTTAAGGTTTTTAATGAGGCGATGTGCTCCAATGGAAAATGTTCTTATTTTATAAGACATTTTTCCAGGGATGAAGGAAGAGAGGCAAAAGATGGATTGTTGAAGTTATGTGGTGAAAAGTGAATTATTGAAGAGATGTGGATTTGAAGGAAATAAATATATTCACTGCCCATATTAATAAAGATTGTATTATCTCCTTCCATTTAAAATTCCTTAATTGTAGGAATTAGTTATTTAGAATTAGAATAGATAATATTTTATTTCCTTATTTCTTCCATAAGAAGAAAAGTAATTAGAAGTTGATTTGGATTTGGTTTTGGTTTGGTGTATATAAATACACGGCCGAATGGTTGGGAGAGGAGATTATTATGGGGGGACATACATATTAATATGAGACATTACGGAACAGGAGAGGAGGAGCAGGGCTTGGTTTGATTAATTATTCAACGAAAACTTTCACATAGGTGATTTACATGATTTCTTTGTTTTCGTTAGTTAATTAATTCATTATTTTGATTATGATTGATTATTATATTATTTATTTGTTTAGTTTAATTATTATGAGCATCTAATTTATATATCGGCATGGAATAACAAGCATTAGTTTATGAATCGTGAGGCCTAATTGTTTTATAATTGATTCTTATGTGTTCTTGATTGTTCTTGGTTAAATTTATTTCTGATATATTTAAGCCTGATCAACTTGAATATTATTGGGATAATGCTATCTAATTCTACCAATACGTAATCGTTGGAAAGGGTTAGTAAGTAGCGAGTTCTTATGAAAAAGCAGCTAACTAGCTAAGATTGTAATAGCAAGATGGGGACAATTAAGTGTGCGTTACTACTTGCGAATACTTGGGTAATTTCTATGTCGGGTTCTTTTCATTCTTAATGCTATCGAGATGTGTATCTGGTTCAGCGAATACTTTCCGGGGGCATCTTGGTAAGAGAAATAATTAATTAATTATTATTGGTTAATTGTCGATAAAATACGAAAGAATTGTGGAGGTTAAGCGTACCTACTTTCCTATAACTGATAGATGCATATGAATTGATTTATCTTTGCGCCTATGATCGATGTTTAACTAATGTGAGTTATTCTGAGCCGATTACCTTATTCATATATTTTATAGACAATTATATATTTTAGTTTGCATTATTATTTCATATTTTATAGTTGCATTATTAGTTGATTAAATAAATCTGAAAATTAAGGCGTGGTGGCTACACCAAAAGTGTTATATATTAGTAGGTATTTTATTATAGATTTTGCTCCGTTCCTCGTGGGATCGACTCTGCTTGCTACTGTACTAATTTCATCATTAGAGTTTGCAGATTATTTTGGTGAGTGAAACGACGTTCACCACTTTGGCGCCGTTGCCGGGGAACGGTAGTTAATTTATATTTATTTTGCTACTAATTTTTTGTTCTTTAGTTATTGGTATATGACCAGGTCCCAGGAGCAGGAATTGATATCTGATTCTGAAGTTGAAAAGACAGCTAGGAAGAATTACAAACTCGCCAGGGAGAGAAAGCTAAAAGCTGCCGCAGACCCTCTGTTTGGCTAAACAGAGGTTGTTTCCGAGACAGAATCCAAATATGAGATTGAATCCATTCCCGATACTGTAATGGGGGACAGAGGAGAGGCGGATCCCAATGTTGACAATCCGTACATGTGGGAATTAATGGGGCATAGTGAAGAAGACCCTCCCACACCAATTTCTTTGCCAGATGCTGCGACTCCTGTGGAGATAAAGCTTGCACTGCTGAATGTTCTTCCGAAGTTCTATGGGAAGAGTAATGAAGACCCTTATAATTTCTTGAACGAGTTCATCAAGATTTGTAAGGTTCAGAAAAGACCAACTGGTGTCACAGAAGATCAGTTCAAGTTGGTGGCCTTTCCATTCAGCATGTCAGGAGCAGCGAACCAGTGGTTTTCAAGCTTGGCTCCTAACTCCGTCACTTCCTGGAATGCGCTCAAGAAGCTGTTTTTGGACTATTTCTTCCCAGCCACTAAAACGGATGTCCTGAGGAAAGAAATTTCGAGCATCAAGCAGGAGTATGATGAGCCGCTGAGTACATTTTGGCTGAGGTTCAGACGATTGGTAGATCGTTGCCCTAACCATCGATACACGGAGGGGCAACTGCTACAGTATTTCTACCAAGGATCCACAGATGCGAACAAGGATTTGCTGAATACCGCAAGCAATGGTGGATTTTCGGAAATCAGAGTAAATGAAGCAAAGGAGATAGTGAAGAAGTTGATCAATTCCAAGAAGGAGTATGACACTGATGAGATCCGAATCCTGAAAAGAGTGGCACAAACAGAGCCCTCAAGCCAAGATGATTTTAAGGAGAGGATGGACAGGATGGAGAGGGTACTATCCAAGTTGGTGGATAAGGTCACCGTTGCTAGCACCTCAGTTGGTCCTCAAGAAAAACCTTGTGACATCTGCTGCAGTCCAAGCCACGTCACTTTACAATGCCCTTTTGCAATGGATGAACAAGCTAATTCCACGGGGAATTGGAATGATAGGCAGCCAAGGAGGGACCCGTACTTAGCTACCTATAATCCGGGATGGAGCGATCATCCCAACTTTCGATGGCGAGATCCGGGAAATCCAGTACAACAACCATATGTTCCACCCCATCGAGCTCCTCCCCCGCCTTTTTCTCAGAATCCACCACCTCCTCAAGCTGGACATAATGATGGACATGATGCAAAAGCAACACCAAAGGTTTGAGAAGATTGAAACAGCTTTAGAGGAGCATACGCAATAAATCACCCATTTATCGAATTCCATGAATGAGCTCCGAATGAAGCAACCTGGATTGCCATCTCAAGTGCAACTCAACCCCAGAGAGACGGCCAATCAGATCACGTTAAGAAGTGGCAAGGAACTTGAGCCAATACCTCCTAAGACCGCAACAAAAGGAGCTAAGAAGCGGCCGAAGCAGTCTGTCGCAGACCCCGATTTGGCCAAACAGAGGCCCCCGACAGAAACAGAAAGTGAGGTACAAGGGCATTTTGATCAAACCAAGGAGTCAAATCCAAGGTTGGGTCAGAATGATCCTCCAATTAAAATTCTTCCCCCTTTTCCTCGTAGTTTAGCTAGAAAGAAAGATGATTCTGTTGATTTCCTATCTATCTTTGGAAAAATGGAGATTAACCTACCTTTCTTGCAGGCTATAAGGCTTCCACCTGTGAGCAAGTTTTTGAAAGATTTTATTGCAGGGAAACCTAAAGACTCAAGCAAGGTCATAATGGGCGAGTCGGTTTCAGCTGTAATTCAAAAGAAAATGCCTCAAAAGTGCAAGGACCCAGGTATGTTTTCCTTACCTTGTTATATAGGAGATAAGAAGATCAATGCTGCCATGTGTGATTTAGGAGCTTCAATTAATGTGATGCCACTATCTATTTATAATTCTTTGAAAGGGGCAGAAATGGTAGATACTAGAGTAATAATCCAATTGGCAGATAAATCTTGTGTATGTCCTGAAGGGTTGTTGGAAAATGTGCTTGTGCGAGTCAATAACTTTGTGTACCCAGCAGATTTTTATGTGGTAAAAATGAATCATACTAATGATAAGGGAACACAAGGGGTATTGTTGGGTCGTCCATTCTTGAAAACTGCAAACACCATTATTAATGTTGGAAATGGAACTATTTCACTTGATTATTTTGGTGATAAGTACACACTCAATATTGATAAACCCATGCAGAAATCTATGGATGCTGAGAATGTAAATGCCATTTATCATACTGACCCATTTTTCCAAGATTCTCTTGAGACTAAAGTTTTGCAGGACAAGTTGGGAATTCAAATGCCTACAAGTCCAAAAGAGGAAAATGTTCAAGTTTCAAGTGATTATCAAGAAGATGTTGATACTCTTCCAGTGAGTATGGAGTCGCTCAAGTGTGAGGAAGAAACAAAATTCCAACTCCAAGAATTGAGAGATCTAAGATTCAATGGGTTTGATCAAGCTATGCAGTACAAGGAGCGCAATAAATTGTGGCATGACAGAGATTTGAAGCCTAAGAAATTTGTGGTTGGGCAGATAGTTCTTATATCTGAGTCAAACTTTCGACATATGTCATGGAAATTCAAGTCTAAATGGACTAGACCATTCGAAGTGGCTTATGTTTGGCCTGATGGGATGGTAGAGATTATAAGCATGGACGCAAAAAGGGCATTCCTCGTCGATAGTCATCGCCTTACTCCATACTATGATACTTCTCAGGTGGCATTAATGGAAGAAATTCCATTGTGCCCAACAAATATTCATTAAAGGCATCCAAAAGTCTAGCCAAAGACTATAAACAAAAGCGCTAGTTGGGAAGCAACCCAATTTTCTTAGTTTTTTTTTTCTTTCTTCTTTTAAGTTTTTTTTTAATTTTTTATCTTTTAGGAATTTCAATTTCTCATCTGATCTCAATTCTTGATCTACAGATTTGAAGTACTTGAATTCGTACCATGGAGAATTCACACATTTGGAAGGCTGGACTCGCAGGGTTCCATTTGGCCAAACGGGGGGCCTGCGGCAGAACCTGATTATGATCAAACGCTTTCCTCTTGATTGAGAATTTCTCCAAAACCCACCACTATAAGTTCCCAAGTTCCCTCTTTCCTTTGTCATTTTTTTTATGATGTTGTCTCTGTGTTAAACTTTTTCTCATAAGAGATTTGCATTATTTGCTTGAGGGCAAGCAAAGTTTAAGTGTGAGGAGGTTTCTTGTGTGTTTTGTTTTGTATTTTTTTTAAAAAAATAAAAAATATATATTTTTAATTATTTTGGGTTTTTATTTTTACAGTCAAACACGTGTTTTTTTTTGTGTTGTTTGAGTCGATAATTTGACATGAAGAAATTCTAGTGGCTCTTGATAAAAGTACCCTGCTGGTTGTAAATTTCATTGTAACAAACTTGGTAAATCTAATATGCCTTGAAGTTATTGAATGAGATTTTCTATGATTTGTGAAATTTGATTGATATGATTTTTGGGATGACGAAAAAGGATGAGTTTAATTGAATATTTTAGCCTACTAAAGTGAGGTTTGAGCTAGAGTAGAGCACTCTCTACATCAATCTTTGTTCTGAGAGATCACATTGTTATAATTGGAGTTGTTATGTGTGAAAGTGATGGAAGGCACTAGGATGAACCACACAGCTTAAATTGCCTACCAATTACGTTAACCCCTAGTGAAACACTTTGAAGCTTTGACAATGTTCTTTGATATAAGTTACTATATATTTAGCCAAAGCCTTGTTTTATCCTTTCTCTTGGCCCTATTATGCATGTTCTTGGAGTTAATGTTGATGAATTCATCCATTGTGTTCTCTTGAGTTGATGAAATTACTGAGTATGTGTCCAGTTTGCCCAGACTGAATGGTTTCGAAAAATGAAGGCTGAATTTTATGATGAACAGTGACACTGGGGTTCCGTTTGGCCAAACTGGAGGGGCGTAACAGTGAAAAAAAGAGAAAAAATCATATTTTTATATTGCGATTTTCCTCTAAAAAAAAGTACCAGTTTTGGACTGTATTGAAGAAGAATGGTGCTGAAAAAAAAGAAAAGAAAAAATATATAGCACCTACTTTGATGCGATCTTGGCTTTCTCTTAATAGCCATGCAATGAAGATTGTTGGTGAATGTCTACTATACATGGATGATGGTTGAAGAAAAAAAACATGCATAATATTTTGATCGATATTGTTTGAGCTTAGAACCCTTAGGATCTCACCAATCTGAATGGTCCCTAGCCCCGTTACAACCCTTGAGAAAGACCTTCCTGATTTGCATATTAATTTCTCTATATTATAACTTGTGAATAATTTGAGTGATTGTCCTTCATATATTGAGAGTGATTGAGTGCAACTGTGAGAAAATATTCATTGCTTGTCCGATTTTGACTGAATTGATGATTAGATTTCCTGATCTTGAACATTTTCATTTAAATTACTTTAAGGGTTGATGATTTCCAGGTGCATTAACGTGATCATTTACTCCTTGGCAGGGGAAAATTTATCGTTATAAGAGTAGAAGCTAGAGTTTTTAAATGTTGAATTTTTGTTTGTTTAGTTGTGTGATTTGTGTTTCTATTTTAATTTTTCTTTTTTTAGGGTAATTTTAGATAGAGTCATATGAGGGAATGAGAATTTATGAACGTTGTGGATTATTGATTGATATTATATTCTTCACTTCATACTTGAGGGCAAGCATGATTCAAGCGTGAGGATATTTGATGTGTGTTATATTGTGTTCATATTTTGTGGGATTATTATGATTTTATTAAGATATAATTTGCACTTTAAGGTGTTTTTGGTGCAGGAATTCATTGATTGAGGAGAATTGAGAGGGAGCTATACATTGTACTCTTTTCCCCTTAACCAACGGTTTTTTCCCACTGGGTTTTCCAGGTTAAGGTTTTTAATGAGGCGATGTGCTCCAATGGAAAATGTTCTTATTTTATAAGACATTTTTCCAGGGATGAAGGAAGAGAGGCAAAAGATGGATTGTTGAAGTTATGTGGTGAAAAGTGAATTATTGAAGAGATGTGGATTTGAAGGAAATAAATATATTCACTGCCCATATTGATAAAGATTGTATTATCTCCTTCCATTTAAAATTCCTTAATTGTAGGAATTAGTTATTTAGAATTAGAATAGATAATATTTTATTTCCTTATTTCTTCCATAAGAAGAAAAGTAATTAGAAGTTGATTTGGATTTGGTTTTGTTTTGGTGTATATAAATACACGGCCGAATGGTTGGGAGAGGAGATTATTATGGGGGGACATACATATTAATATGAGACATTACGGAACAGGAGAGGAGGAGCAGGGCTTGGTTTGATTAATTATTCAACGAAAACTTCACATTGGTGATTTACATGATTTCTTTGTTTTCGTTAGTTAATTAATTTATTATTTCGATTATGATTGATTATTATATTATTTATTTGTTTATTTTAATTATTATGAGTAGCTAATTTATATATCGGCATGGAATAACAAGCATTAGTTTATGAATCGTGAGGCCTAATTATTTTATAATTGATTCTTATGTGTTCTTGATTGTTCTTGGTTAAATTTATTTCTGATATATTTAAGCCTGATCAACTTGAATATTATTGGGATAATGCTATCTAATTCTACCAATACGTAATCGTTGGAAAGGGTTAGTAAGTAGCGAGTTCTTGTGAAAAACAACTAACTAGCTAAGACTGTAATAGCAAGATGGGGAACAATTAAGTGTACGTTACTACTTGCGAATACTTGGGTAATTGCTATGTCGGGTTCTTTTCATTCTTAATGCTATTGAGATGTGTATCTGGTTCAGCGAATACTTTCCGGGGGCATCTTGGTAAGAGAAACAATTAATTAATTATTATTGGTTAATTGTCGATAAAATACGAAAGAATTGGGGAGGTTAAGCGTACCTACTTTCCTATAACTGATAGATGCATATGAATTGATTTATCTTTGCGCATATGATCGATGTTTAACTAATGTGAGTTATTCCGAGCCGATTAGCTTATTCATATATTTTATAGACAATTATATATTTTAGTTTGCATTATTATTTCATATTTTATAGTTGCATTATTAGTTGATTAAATAAATCTGAAAATTAAGGCGTGGTGGCTACACCAAAAGTGTTATATATTAGTAGGTATTTTATTATAGATTTTGCTCCGTTTCTCGTGGGATCGACTCTGCTTGCTACTGTACTAATTTCATCATTAGAGTTTGCAGATTATTTTGGTGAGTGAAACGACGTTCACCACTTTGGTCCTTTGACCATTTTCAATTAAAATTTCCTAAATTTTCTTCCCCATGAAGATGGTTCTACAAAATCCAATTCCTCATTGTTGAAGGAGGGCTATATGGTTGTGGTTGTCATATAATTAACTCCACACTCAAGATGTAACTATTCCATTCCTCAATTTGTATTTTCATCTTCAAATTCGATTCTAGGTTATAGTTCAATTGATATGATGTGTTTAACTATGGGTCGATTGAATATAGACATTGAATATATATTGGGTTAATGTTATATTTATATGTGTTTAGGAGCATAATATATGAAGGTTTACATATCGACACGCATATGTGTATATGTTTAAGGAACCCACCCATGAATTGAATGAATGTTAGTGTTTGTATAAATTTTTGCTAATATATATCCAGGGGTGGGTAAAAAACCAAAAACCAAACCAAAAACCGAATTATACGAATTTGAATAACCCGAACCGAATTTAAAATACGATTTTTGGATAACTGAATTGAATAAACTAAATTTTGAATATGGTTTTTGGTTTGGTTTTGGATATTAAAACTTAAACTGAAAACCGACCCGAATACCAAATTGTAAATAAATAAATATTATATATATAGGCAAAGTCTTGGGAAAGACGGTCTTTCCATAGGCTTATGGAAAGACGAGATATAATTAGAATAATAAAAAGTCAAAGGTGTAAGTTGCAATATTAAACTTTTAGTATGCAACATGTAGTAGTTATAAAATTTATAACCCTATTCATGCAACCCAAAAATTTTATCTTCATTTCTTCTAATTTACACTTTAAACCTTGGTCTTTCCATAACTTATGGAAAGACCGTCTTTCAAGAGACGGACTCATATATATATATATATAAATATAATGCTAATAAATTTGAGTAGAAACTTTTATTTACAAAAACTTGGGCCATTTGAATAAATGTAATTCTTAACTTATTAGGCCTTTATTAAGCCCAAAAAAGAAGCCCAAAGATGCCTCAAACCCTAATGAATTAACTATATAAAGGCTACTCCATTCCATCATTCAATTTCCATACAAGCTGAAGCCGCAACCTTGTTTCCTTGCTTGATATTTCTACAAAACCCTAACCTTGTTCACTGCCCATCCTTTTTCCCCCATCACCTCTGCGCATATTTTATTTTCCCCATCCTTTTTCTTCACCCACCACCGCCTCCCACCACAACTAATGGCTCTGAGGTCGCTTCTTACTTCCTTCTCCATCCGCGGGTTCTCCACCAGCGCCACTGACTCCAATGTCATTGTCGTCCATGGCAAGCCCTCCAAACTTGGTCCCAAGAGTAAGCCCTGTTTATGGATGCATTGAATGTGGTTTTGATGTTTTCTGGCTTTCTGTTGTTTTCTAAAAACGAAATTAGATTTTTCATAATTTTTGGCAGGAAAACATGAACCACATGGAGCTTTGGATTTTTATGGAAATTATAAGCTTAAAATGCTGATTTAGTCAGTAAGAAAAGATTGAAAGATTTTAGTGAAGGTATTTTTCTTTATGCATACTATAATCTCTAATGAGGAGGGTTGTGTTAGGTTGACATGCATTGTGGTTCTATTGAATTTTTTTTTATAGGTGATATGATTTGTGAATCGGTTGTTAGATCTAAATTGGATATCAATGGAATTTCTTGTAATGTAACATGTGTTAGCAGGGGAAATTCTTACTGTGTCACATTTGGCACATATTTAAGTGAGGTACAGTCTATATATTGTCTTAACACTAGTAATTTTCATGACACTACCCCACTATATTGGTTGAAATTTATAGACCTGTCTTCTGATTGTGGTTTCATAGCCTAGGGAGTGTAGTAAAAAATATAATTGCTATCAGTGATTTGGAAATATAAAGTTGTAATGACTAGTTATTGTTAGATGTTTAAGAGTAGTGGTTCTTGAAATAACATGTACCAATTTCTGTTTCAGAAAAAAATTGATGTTCAATTCAAGGAAGCTGAATGCTACAAGATTGACACACAACACAAAAAGGTGCACTGTCGACGAAATAAAGACAACAGCCTTGACTACTTAGTTGTAGCTATGGGAGCACGTGCCAACACTTTTAATACTCCTGGTGTTGTGGAGAATGCTCATTTTTTGAAGGTAATGTTTGTCCTTCATTCATCTATTGTAAGTAGAATTGTTGGCACTATTCCGCTCTCAATGTTTGGTTTCATGAAATCAATGATGCTCAAAGGATTCAAAGGACAATCATTGACTGTTTCGAGAGGGCAAGCCTTCCTAATATCAGCGATGAAGAGAAAAACAGGATCCTCCATTTTGAAGTATTTGGAGGTGGCCCAACTGGCGTGGAATTCACTGCAGAACTTCATGATTATGTGACTAAGGATTTTGCCAAGTTGTACCCTTGTCTTAGGCAATATGTGAACATAACACTTCTTGAGGCTGGAGATCATATCCTCAACATCTAGGCTGGCATCCTTAATTCAGTCTCAAAATAGTTTTCTAGTTCATTTGGATAAAAGAGTGTGCATTATTTTCTTACTTAAACTGATGAACTTTGTTTCTAGGTTTGACAAGCGAATAACTGAATTCGCGGAAGAGAAATTCCAAAGAGATGGAATCAAACTGAAGACTGGATCAATGGTTGTAAAGGTAACAGATCAGGAAATCTGAACTAAGGAGAGGGGCAGTAACGAAACCAAAGCAATGCCTTATGGAATGGTTGTCTGGTCTACTGGCATTGGAACAAGGCCTGTTATTATGGATTTTATGAAGCAGATTGGTCAGGTATGAGCTCCACTTTTTCCTATTTCTTAATTCTTTGCTTTCTTTGAATCACTTAACACTCATTTGAGCACATCCTTTTCTATCGATTGTTGACCAACAGACGAGTTCTAGCCACTTATGAATGGCTTCACGTGGAAGGTACTAATAACATCTATGCCTTAGGTGACTGTGCCACAATCAACCAGCGAAAAGTTATGGTAAGAGACACTCTTGAGGTTAGCATGAGAGTTTTTCAACTGAGATTTATCAGATTTTTATCTATGTTGGAAGGATCTCTTCTAAATTTCTAGAGTAGCCACTGAATCTGTAGCCTTTGTTATGTTTGTGTTGGTTATCATGCATCATTTCTTTCGTATGCATATGACAATATGGTATAAGGTTTAGTGATGCTTTAAGAATTATAACTTGATGTTTTGCAACTTTTGAAAAGAGATCTGGTATCCATCATGCATGGTATTTTACTTAGAACTTGCATCAAAACTACGCTTCTTGTGGTGGTTCTTTAATCATGAAGATATATCACTGATATTCAAAAAGGCCGACAAGAATGATTTTGGTGCCCTTAAGGTAGATGACTTGAAAGAAGTGATCAATGACATCATTTAAAGGTATCCACAAGTGCAGATTCATCTGAAGATGAAGCAGTTAAGGGACTTCGTTCAGTTGCTGAAGGATTCAAACAATGATGCTGAAATGAACATCGAAAAATTCAAAGCAGCACTATCTGAAGTCGACACACAGATGAAAATACTTCCTGCAACTACACAGGCATAGCAAACATTTTTTTTAATTTCTGTTCTAGTTATTTGTCATAGCCTTATATCTTCTGCACATGATTAGGTTGCTAACAAAGAAGGAGCTTATCTCGCTGACTGTTTCAACCGCATGGAGATTTGTGAACATAATCCAGAAGGTCCACTGAGGTTCATATTTTGGTAATTCAAATTGGAAGTATGGGAACTACATTGCAGGCCAGGTATTCATAGTGAATATAAAACAGTTGTTTCTTTCGGATAATTGGTCAGTGTTGAATATAGTATTGGGTATTAGTGTCCATCCTTAGGTTTGTTTATTGTATCATGATGCACTTTGTCAAGGGAAATCCGATGTGTTGAAGTTTACCACAAAAATAAGGTTTGGAAAACTCTTGTGTATATTTAGAATTGTGTGATTGGAGCATTATCTGTATGTTTGGTACTGGCATAAAAAACAAGGGTTATAAAGAGGTTTTTGTCCTAAATTTACCTAGTCTTGTATTATCGGTGTGATTCTTTTAAGTTGATGCTATAAATTTACCTAAGCATTATCTGTGTGATTCTTATAAGTTGATGCTATCATGTTTTGTCTTTAGAGTGTAATGATTTTGTGGATGTGTTTTGTTGCAAGCTTTAGTTATTCAATTTGAGGATTAATTTAATGAGTAACAGATTGTGTACCAGATTAAATGAGTTTGATATTTGTATTTAGCATTTCATTTACATATTAACAGTATTCTTACTTAACCTTGAATGAATTTTGATACATGTATGAAACGAATACTTCTCATGCATTAAGACGTGAATTGATGTTTTAATCTTCTCTATTCTTTGTATTTTCAGGGTGAATGTGAAGTGTATCAAGTCTTGAAGAAATGTGAAAATTTTGAAGATAATTTTAAACAAACTATTGATACTATAAAGTGTAATCCTAAAATTGTTATGGTTGAATTTGTATTATATTTGTGTTTTTTAATTTTAAAGAATTGATTTTGGTGATATAAAATTTAAATTGCATATTCAATATTTTTTCTTGAATTTTGAATTAATTTATGTATTTTTAATATTCTTTAAAATATTCAGCTCGAATTTGGTTTATTTGGAATAGATCCGAATTCAAACCGTAATCGAATTTCAAATCCGGGTCGGTTTATTCAGGTTGTTTGGATTATTCGAGTCGAATTCGGTTTTGAACTTTTTAGAGGCAAAACTGAATAACCCAAACCGAATAACCCGACCCGACGCCCACCACTATATATATCTAGGATGTTAAACAATATTTTGTACTAATTGTTGTAATATATAGGAATGTCTATCGATAAAACCCATTGTTTTGATGAAGATTGAACGAGTGTGGAGTATCAATCTTTTATAGCTAACTTTATTAAATATGCATTCGTGAATGCTTCCAAGGAGAAAATGTCGCAAGTGTATTGTCCTTGCAAGAAGTGCCAAAACACTGCTATTCATGAAGATGCAATTGGTTTGAAGGGTGATTTATTCATACATGGTTTTGATCCGACATATAAAATTTGGTTTTGGCATAAGGAGAATGTGGATGATCATACTGTAAATGAAGAAGGGACCAAGAAGGATAATAGGATGGATGAGTTGGTTGAGGAGATTGTCAAGAACTAGTGGCAGACTTTCGAAATTGCAAGGACATAATGAAACACTTCTATACGATGGATGCCCTGAAGGAATGACAGTACTGAAGGCTACGTTGCAGTTGATGAATAGGAAAGCCAAGTATTGCTATAGAAATGTTGGGTTCTCCGGTTTGTTGAAAGTGCTGAAAGAAATGCTTCTGAATGGGAACAGAATACCAAAAATGGTATATGAGGCGAAGAAGGTACTATGTCCGATGGGCATGGAAGATGAAAAGATACATGCTTGTCGGAATGATTGTATTCTTTATAGAGGTGATCACTTAAATGCAGTGGAATGGCCGAAATGCAATGCTCCAAGTTTCAAACTAAAGGAGGTGGTTGTTGATAAAAATAGTGGTAATTAGCGGACGAAGAAGGTTCCTGTTAAGGCTGTTTGGTATCTACCTATTATTCCTTGATTGAGAAGATTTTTTGAGAATCCCGAGGATACAAAGAATATGACTTGGCATGCAAATTGTTCAGTGTTTGATCTGGAAGCCATTAGTTATCCAGCCGATGGTGATCCGTGGAAGAAGATAGAAGCGACCTTTCCTAAATTTGGGAATAAGCCACGTAACTTGAGGCTTGGTTTGTGCACGGGTATAATAAACCCATTCGGTAATATGACCAGCAATCATAGTTCGTGGCCAATGATGGTGATCATTTACAACTCGCCCCCATGGTTGTGCATGAAAAGGAAGTACATCATGTTGTCCCTAATGAGCTTTGGTCCTAAGCAACTGGGGAACGATAATGATGTGTACCTATCCCCATTGGTGGATGACCTTAAAAAGTTATGGGATCCTGGAATGACAATGTATGATGGGTTTCAAAAGGAAGAGTTTGACTTTAGATCCATGTGGTTTTGCACCGTTAATGACTTCCCCGCATATGAAAACTTGTCTGGCTATTTAGTTAAACATCACAAAGCATGCCCTATTTGTTTGGAAGGAAGGAATTACTGTTAGTTGAGGTATGGAAGTAAGACGGTGTATCTTGGGCACCAGATATGGCTTCCAACAACTCATCAGTGAAGGAAACTTAAGGTTGAGTTTGATGGGAAGGTAGAGTTGGTGCCCCCTCCTCCCGTTTTAACAGGTGCATCAATCTTAAACATGTTGCGTAATTTTTTAAACGACTTTGGAAAGAGGAAGAGGAAATCTAAGGTTGCCTTTAGTTGGAAGAAGCATTCCATTTTTTTGAACTATCGTATTCAGAGAGTCTTGACGTCGGACACTGTTTGGACGTGATGTATATTGAAAAGAATGTATGCGATATTCTGGTTGGTACTTTTATGAATATCCCCAGTAAGACAAAGGATGGTTTGAAGTCTAGGAAAGATATGGCTGAAATGAGAATTAGACCTGGATTGGCCTGGGGATCGAAGAGTTACTTTCTCGTTGCTTGTTACACACTTTCAAAGATTGAGAAAGAGTTGATATGTTCCAGCCTGAGGGGTATGGTTGTCCCGATGGACTACTCTTAGAGGGTTAGCAATCTAGTATCCGATGATGGACTGAGATTGGGAAATATGAAATCGCACGATTCACATTGTTTGATTCAAGAATTTCTACCAGTTGCAATCAGATCTATCTTGCCAACTCACGTCAGAAGGTGCATTACCCGGTTGTGTTGCTTCTTCAAGGCAATTTATTGTAAGGAGATTAAGAGTCAGAATTTGGAAGAACTTTAAGAGAAAATAGTTCTCGTGTTGTGAGAGGTAGAGATGTATTTCCCTCATTCTTTCTTTGACACCATGGTGCACTTGTTGGTTCACATTGTACGGGAGATATTGATATGTGGTCCTATTTATCTTCGATGGATGCATCCCTTTGAGAGGCATATGAAGATATTGAAGGGTTATTTAAAAAATAAATATCACCCGGATGCTAGTATTGTGCAGAGGTATGTGATCGAGGAGGCTTTAGAATACTATACTGAATCCATGAAGGTTGAGGAGTCGGATGGTGTACCAAAATTGCGCCATGCAGATAGAGTGAGCAACAAAGGTTTGTGAACAAGAACTAATAGGTTACTAACCCCCGACGAGTTGATGAAAGCACATTTATATATCCTGCAAAACTCAGATATGGTTCACCCATACGTGGATATGCACATGGCCACTATCAAGGAGCGGTACCCCGGTTGGTCGGAGAAGCAAGTACTTGGTGAACACAATCACACTTTCATTGATTGGTTACACATTGAAGTGGTTGAAGACAGTCATGGTGACACCTTGAATTGGTTAGCCTTCATGCCCTCTGTAACTACAATTTCCTTCACAGGCTATGACATAAATGGGTTTACCTTCTCAACCCTAGAATGGGACACACACACTCTACACAAAATAGTGGTGTCAAAGCTTTACATGTAAGAAGCGCAAAGGATAAGAATCCCATGTATGGGAACATGTCTTACTATGGTGTGATTGAGGAAATATGAGAACTTGTCTACACAAGTTTCAGGGTACCACTTTTCAAATGCAAATGGGTTGATAGCCCTGCTGGTGTATCGGTAGAAAACCTAAGATTTACAGTGGTCAATTTGAGCAGGATATGCTCTACTGGTGATCCTTACATTCTTCCTTCACAGGCTACGAATGTTTTTTATGTTGTCGATCCCAGTGATTCAAGAAAATTAGTGGTCATTCATGGGAAAAGTCAATATGTGGGAGATTCTTGTCCATCTGTACTATCCAAAATTAGTCCACACAATTTCTTATGCACCAGCAATGTTGGGTAGGATGAAACATACAGGGTGTAGCTATCTTTAAGGAGGGACCATGAAGAAAGCATGTGGATTGAAAGACACACCAAAATGAAGAATCGGAAGAAGAAGACATAGATTTGGTTTGCACATCATTTTAGATAACCTAGCCGGTTGTTTATGTGACAGTTCATGTTTATATGTAACTGAAAAATCAATTGTCAATCCATTTTATCCCAAAAATGAAGCTATATGATGGTGTATGGGTAGTTAAAAATCGACATCGCACGCTAGTCAGTTTACAATTCTGTGAATGTGATACCAAGCATGAAAAGTCACAATGTTCCTATACTGACTGTGAACACGGGAATGCAAATTCTCACTACTTATCAGTGAGTAATAGTTTTAGAGATAATTACTCATGGCGATCTCTTACCGACTCATTAGTCAGAACCAGTCCCTAAAATGGCATATTTAAATATTTACATGCGAAGTCCCTACGTATCAGTTTCCCCTTGTCCTTACCGATCTATTGGTGTGCCACTATAGTGCAATGTTGCAATGGTGCAACTGACCTCTTAAATCATCACTCCTAAGCCAATAAATCCTGAACAAGGAATGATTCAACTAAAGGAACAATTCCAGGTTCACCACATCCAACCATATATTACGTCATCCAAAATAAACCATATATCAAGAAATCATTAAAACCATTGAAAATGGATGAAAATAACTACTAATATGCATTGAATCCAAATTCAATCATAAAAAAAACATTATTTGAATCCTAGAAACTTAATGAAATGCAACAAATTGAAAACACATCAAATCCAACTTAATCCAAGAACAACCATCAAATACACATTAATAAATCCAGCAAACATTCATAATGACCTTTTTATGGAGAAAGATGAGGTTGAGATCTTCATCGGACAAATTATTCCCATAGTCCTCCAGTATTTTCACATGACCGGACTCATCACTTGAGGTATCGGCCTTGCTACCGTTGGAGTTTGATCCATCTTCATTGTTGGCCACGACAACCTCCTTACCCATCTTCTCCTTTGCCTCAGCCTCGTGCATAGCCTCCTTGGCGCTACCCCCTCTGTCTCATCGCCATTCTCCTTCGTCTCATCGCTATTGCCCTCCGTCTCATCCTCCTTTTCTTGAGCTCCCTTGTGCATCCATATTGGCAACACGAAGTGCATTGGTAGCACTAGCCAACATCGCCTTCACCTCTATCATATCGGTGGTTAACTGCTGGATAAGGCGTATCATTACCTGATTCGATGCCTTAGTCTTGGCCATATCCCTCGCAAGCATCACCCATGCGTTACTTTTAAGTCCTTTTAGCAAAAAATAAAATTTTAATTTAATATAAAGTTCATAATTTTATTACGAATGACTGGGAATAAAATAAAATATTTACCCGAGGCTGTGATATGAGTGTTGGTTTGGGTTTGCGATGGTGTAGATGCCAATGGAGTACCGTTAAGCTTGGCCTGTGGAGGAACTTCCTTGGAAAATTTGCAAGAACGCGCCCACCTCCCAATGCCAGTGATTCATTTAGAAGTAGCCTTTATCATAGTACTTTGGCTGAATCTTCACTTTTGATTTGATCCTAACACTTTGCTTCTCCAAGAGGGTCTGTCTATCCGGAGCGAGGGAGATCGTGTGCATCTCATTGATGATGGTAAAACCAGGGTTGATTTCTTTCCTCTCTACAATGTGGTAAAACAATACCATTCCGTTGATAGTGAACTCGAAGGGATGTCTGACAGGGATAAATGTCGTACAATTATGTTGTACATCATTTTCCCACCATATCCAGCACATCAATCTTGACCGGCATTGGCCCCGGTGTCACGCTACCCAGATTAATCTTGAAGTACTTCTGCACCATCGTGTTGGAGTCAAGGGCCCCTGCCGGATCATCCTCTTCTGGCATAGGAGGTTAAGTGTTCGTACAATATATTTGCATTAGCACAACCTACTGCTCTTGGTCATATCCTCCAAATGTAGCTCCAATCACCTCATTGATCTCTTCCAATATTAGGACCATGGACATCACGTTCACTTTTGTGGAATAGTTCGTGGCCGTTAGACGCGTGAAGTTGGCATAACCGATTTTGCACATAAATTTTGACATGATTCATAGACACCCAAAAACAACTTTGAATCACTTTGCATTGAAGTAAACATAACATATTTTGAATAGAATAATCAAATGAAAGCATTCTAACAAGCCAACAAATGTGTAAAACAAATTGTTACCATTGTTAGGGCTTGTTTGTCGGTGATTCCTCAACTGAATGTGGCTGTGATTTCTTGAATAGGACTTATTACGCTCTTTGATGACAATTTATAAGTCAATATTGGTGGTTATTTGATGGATTCTAATGGTTTAGTTTTGGGGGTTTTTTTCCAGGTAGAGAAGGTTTATTTGCGAGTTCAATGAGGCTGGGGTTAGGGATGACCAGTTTATATACAACGACACAAATGGTGTTGTTTTTAAGAGACATGCAATGTCACGGTTGACTTCGTGTAGGCCAAGAAATATGGAAAATAGAAAGCGACGCTGCACATTGCACTTGATGGGTCTGGTGTTTCATCTGGGGCTTAAGCAATTTTTGGCGGGCTACTAGTAAGGGGAATCGAATCGTCATTTAGCGTTGTCGTAGGTGAATTCTCCCAACCTGAAGGTAGACTAACATGTTAGTGATGTCGTTAAGGCGTGAAACTGGGCTAATTTTCACAATTGCCCCAGACGTAAAAATTTATGGCCTTTGCCAATGGTGGGGATAAACCACCCCGGTCCGATTTCACACACAAATTTCAACAAAAACAATTCCTTTGCAACATATCATCGATGACGCACTCAAAGGATGGGCCTTTCAGCCCATCCTCATTATATTCTAGCCTATTTGGTAGGGCCAACACAAATGGTATGGAAATGATGTTAAATAGTACCAGTATCAGGAAAAATTTAATACGGCTATGTCTCGACCTCTACATTCTTCATAAAAAACCATTAAATTAATTATACAAGTACAATTATCCTTTAGATCATTGATAGAACTCCTATTAGAACACTGATTTGTGTGATAGGGTTGACTTATCGTTCTCCTGAAATATAATCCTACGTAATTGCTTGGAATGAAAATAATCCAGGGCCCTCCCGAAATATTCTAGAACAGTAGAATCATGAATTCTAGTAGTCTCACATGCTTGATGCGGTTCGTTGTCCATGTGGTTTAAATTACGACACTATATAATCAAAGATGGTGGTACATATAAGCCATGTCATGTGTGAATGGCTATGTCTTGCCTTAAACCATCTTGTATCAAGAACCAGCTATTGTGGAAGCATTAGTTGTGTAATATGGTTGAATATCATGTGCTTTAACATAATACCTATTTGTAATTGAAATATGCGATAAGAATTGTCCTAGAACAAGATCATATATGCGGTTGACTAATTAACGTACATAGTAGACTTCTAAGATCATTTAGGGTTAAACTAGTAATTCATTTCAAACCCGCACCTATCTTGATGACTCACATAATTAGTTTAATATTCATAGGCTTCTACTAAAATCCCTATATAAATCACGCATCATGAAGCTATATCCTCGAATGACATGGGTAAGGAATGTACAAGTCTGTAAGAATAATAATCATCGAACGAGTAATTTTAATAGCCTCACCCATTGGATGGGTTTGTAGTCCATGGGTTTTAATTGATAGACTTTGTAATCAATAAATTAAGCTGGTAATTATAAGCTACTCCTATGTCAATAGCCATGTCATGCTTTAAGGCATCCCGTATGAAGCACGGGATATTGTGAAAGCATTAGTTGTGAAATATGGTTAAATAGCTTAAGCTTAAACATAATAGTTTTTTAAATTGAAATAGGCAATAATCGTTGGAGATCAAATATGCGTTGTTGGAGACGTACGTAGTGGCTTTGTACAATGGTTAGGGAATGCATATGTTTTAAAGAACAATTACACTCTCACAAGGTAACTTCCAAACCAACTACTGTTACGTAGATTTCCAAAAAAAAACTTGTCTTACAATAGAAACACCGGGTAAGGAATTACTTTGCCCTTCATATAAATTTTCAAAAAATAGAACAAAACCTAACATGCGAAGTTACTCAGACATTCTTTCGTAGCGACTTTAGTATGAACGGAGAGCGACGTCGTGGAATCCTGGGGAATGGGCCAATTGGTCCAACAAGAGGCCCAAGAATGGGGATTAAACCGTATGTATTCTTGAGATCACAAATTCCATCTGATATACCGATGTTAGGCCGATATATCCGCGTGGTCGGATGTTCAACAAGGACCAGCCTACTGGGCCAATTTTGACCCAAACAGAGATGTAAAGTGATATCAATCAACATGTCGCAAAATATGTGCGACATCTCATGATTGATGAGAGAGTCCTTTTATGCACCATACTTGGTAAAAAAACCCCAAAACACTTTGAAAAGACATTTATTGCCAAAATTTGCACCCTCCACCCCCCAAAACCCCCAACATTCATCTACTCCATTTCCTTCCAACACCAAATAATCAACTACCAAACACACCAAATCCACCACAGCCCTATCATTCCCATATGGAGAAACAAATGGAGAAGGATAAAGTCATCATGGTGGGGGATTCCATGAATAAAAAAAGTGGTAAGTTTTCATCTTTATCATTACTTAATCAAATTGTTTATGCCCACATCCATTTTGATTGTTTATTGAAAGGGTGTTTAACATTGGTATGTTTCATTCTTCTTCCTTTTCTTAACTATAAGATTGTGGACAATAACCAAGTAGACTTTTCATGTTATCATTAAAGATGTTATTTTGTCAAGTGAATATGGTGTACATACATGTGGGAGCATGCTAATAGAGGTTATTTGGATATGGAGTTAACATCAAATGTTTCATTTGAATCATTTTGTTATGGCGAGTAAACACTACATGAAATGTGTATTTTGTGTACCATGCGAGGGATTGACATGTATGGTTAAGATTGCTATGTTCCCTTTTCATCCATAGTAAAGGTTTCATATGAAATATTATATTGCATTCATCAGTTAATTTTATGTTTATTGAACTCTACATTTAGGTCTTTTAGTCGTAAACCATGATAAGAGGAAACGGCCCCAAGAAGAGGGAGATATGAATCGATCGAAGAGACATAGGAAAGGTTGGGATAGGGAAATTTGCAAGAAATTGATAGACATGGTGGAGAATGGTACGAAATGTCCTAAGAAATTCGATGACATTGGGAATACGCTAAGGGAGCAAAGTAATTGGTGGTCTAGTTACATCGGTTTGATTGCTAGGACAAAGGTAGACATCTTCTTGTACGAGTCATGGCCTCATGTCAATGATGCTTACAAGGATAAATTATGGAGGGTCATTCAATATGCCTTTGAAATCAAGTGTGATTATATGGCAAAATTGAAGAAGAGAACTATACGGCGCTTTGGTGAGAAATGGAGAGATTTCAAAGCCAAATCAGCTAGGGATTATGTTTTTGGTAAGAAGAAGAATTGCAACCCCAAAATTAAGCATCCATTCATAAGTGAATTGAGTTGGAAGAGTTTTATTGCAAGAAACCTGACAGACAAAAAATCGGTAAGGAATTTGCATTGAAATTCTTACAAGTATATACATAATATACACATATTTATAAATTTACACATGCATTATATTATTGGATAAACTTGATTATGCCTGAGTATAGATTTGTTGTTAGCTTCCGAATGTGTGTGTTGTGCATGATTTCTAGGGTTCTAGAATGCTAAAGGTCCACCCTTTGCCCATAAAATAGTAGAATTTTCTTAACATGCGACATCACACACTACTATCATGGTGTAGATCGATTAAATCGACTCCTTAGTGAGACTGTGAGTACACTTAATTTGGACACTGCATTAGACCAACAACTTGTGAGAAATTGCATAGTTACTTGCCACTAAATGCGATGTACTCACTGACAGGTGTCTAATGTCGGTCAGAGTAGGGGCATTGTGTTACCAAGAATGTTAACATTGTTGGTTTGTATTATGAACCATCTGTTCTAATGATCTTACAAGGTGTAAGGGAAAAAAGTGAACTGGCGGGAAGGAACAAGATGCACCACACTATGAGTTGTGGATGATTTGCACTAGCAAAAAGAATAATCATGAAGGAAATGTTCAAGGCTAGAGTGTTTGACAAGGTGGAGCTAGGAATGACGGATGAGGAAGCAAGGGCTTCAACAGATTATCCCATACCCGATAAGGTTCCCCAATTTGAGAAATGGCTAAAAGGCTACAAAGTGTGTGGGAAGAATATGGAGGGTAAGTTCCACACCAAAGATGCGGTGGTTGTTGCCAAACAAATTGTATGTTTGGTTTATGTTTTAGATGATATGATAGGAATGAATTTTTTCAAGAAGATTTTATATGAGATTTATTATTGGTAATTTTTAGGAGGACTTAAAAAGGTTGCAAGAGTCCGACAAGTTCATTTGTGTTGGAAAGAAGGACATACTGGGGGTTGCGCTTATCAAGAAAGAACATTGGGGCCAGGTCCGGGGTGTCGGAACACTCGCTACACATAGGGACATCTTTATCAAACCCCAAATACCTAAGTTTGATACTACGTAGTCAACAATAAGAGATTAATGCATTGAAATCCACATTGAGCCAACTAGTGGCTTATGTCTCACATGAATTGAATGGTGGGAAAATGCCACTAGACTTAGAGAGAATTATTGCATGTTCTAAACCAACAACCTCAACTCCACCTCACCCTTCTTCTCCAACAACATCAACACATGATATCTTGGAGCCTTTTAGTAGGTTCGTACCACCATCTCCCACCTGTACAACAACTCAAGTGTTTGATCGACTAAGAACGAAGTTAGTAGAGGGCACCCAATGCAACATGAAGGTATAAGTAAATATATTACCCTAATCATGTTCCAAATTATTTTACACTAATTATCGACTCTTCATTTACAGGATAATTCATTGTGCATACTACTTGCTGAACGTGTTAATGGAGAGAGCCACATTGTGGCAGAAGGTAAAGTGTACACATCAATACTAGTGTATCATCAAAAGCCGGTCACAAATGATAACGTCATTGTAAATGTCACAAAGAGCCCTGTAGAAGGTATTGCTCTTCCAATCCAAGAACCCGAGGCCATGAAAGTGGACGCAACGTTAGAAATGTTTGTTTAATGGCCCCTTCGTTTGGTTGATATTTTGGAGAACAAGCCAACTAAGAAGGTATAACATCAATAATCTCTATACTATTTCTTATGAGTTGTGAAAAATGTTTAGAAAATAATATTTGTGATTGATTTCATGTAGATCGAGAAAAGGGTTATTAGTAGCCCGACAAAATTGCCCAATACATGTGGGGATCCAAAGCTAACAAAGTCCCGTGTCTCTAGAATCAGGCTACCACCATTCAATCCCACAAAGGAAGGTTTCCTAAAGAACATCCACACGATTGTGATACCACACCATATCCCATGTTCGTACAAAATTCCAGTGGAAGAAGTGAGTATTTTAGGGTAAAAAGTAGATGCAATTATCGGGAAGGAGGATTTGGTATCATTGTTCCATTTCAATAATCTACCCCTTCCCATGATGCAACTAAATTACGTGTAAGTATTAATTCATCACCCTAACCTAATTCAGATGCATACTTATTGCATTTGGCTTCGAGCAAGTAAGACTAACCATGTTTACAGGCTCCTGCATGCACAATCCATTTCCAAAATGAAAGGGTGGATAGGGGTTCTTTGCCTAATGAAGATCTAGCATGATCATGTTGCGATGGAAGAGCGTTTAGCCTACTTCAGCTTCCGGTTGATGCAAAAGAACCATCTCATATATATTGTACCTTATTATGAGTGGTGAATCAACTATACTTACTTTATTACAATTGTTTGGTTTCTATTGATCAATATGTGATTGTATTGAGGTAATGGGGATTTCATTTTTGTAGCAAACATTGGATGATTTCCATCATCGTTCTTTCTTTTAAAATGGTGTTCTGGTATGATCAATTACATCAAACACTGCCAGAAACAATTTCATTTGCAATTACCAAGGTGATGACAGATCACATAATAAACAAACACAGAGAATTCACGTTGAAGTCCCTAAAGGTTAGAATTCAATTCGACATTGTATTATGGAATAACTATTGCCATAAGTACTTATCAGTGTGTTCATGAACAATTTGTCTGATAGACCAGCATAAGTAACAAATGGCCCCGTGGGAAAGTGTTTACTATTGCATATGGTTGATGAAGGATTTGGTCATGCAAGTGAGGGAGAATCAATTATATCCACAAAAGGTATATATTATTCTCATCTATTTGAATCTAATCAATAACATCGTATGACTTTGCACAACCTATGTACCTTTTTTTACAATACACTTGGTTGTAGTATTTTAACAAGGATATAGAACCGTACACCATCAAGCAATTGGAGGAAGTACGTGACAGTTGGGCGAACTTTATGATGGTAAGGAATTTGAAGCATTTACTTTACCCAACAACGACATGAGAAAGTTGGAATATGTTGATTTTTTTTGTGAGAGCATCATTCTCTAAAATACCCATTGATACATTCCAAGGTATTTTTTGACACCTTGATATGGATCTCTAGCTAGGAGTATCAATGGTATAGTTCATTTTGTGATAATTTTGATAACATACTAAGTGTTTGGATGGTGTAGTGCTTTTCGTTCTTGTCTTTATGCCTTGTTGAATGGTTTAGTAAGATTTGATCTAATAGGGCGTTCAACGTCTGGTATACTATTTATGAAACATTTTATTTCTGTTATTTATGTGAGGACTAACATCGCACACTTTAATAGAAAATTTGGTACAGTAGAACTACACTATGCGACTTCACATATATTTATCATTGGCTTACAAACGGGACAAGACACTAAGAAACATCGCACAATGTACCAAGAATCATTCTCAGACATCGCAGATAGATCGACTATGTACTCGTTCTCTGCGACATCGAGGACACTTCGTTCGTCCCATCTTTTATCACTGCAGACATTATTCCCAAAATTCCAAAACAAAAACATTTCATTTATAGCGGTTCACAACCGCAGTTAAAAATCATAGTCTACAAAGGTAGTTAATAAAATATGTGATTTTGGCAAGGGTCAACGATGTGTCAATTTACAATCAAATGACTTTGACTACCCCGACTTCATACACTAGTCGATCATCAGTTAGAAACTTTAGAATCAAGTACAATTATTGTGCAAAAAAACTGATGTGAACAAAGTTATTTACTGTGGTATCGAATATGAATAATAACGACGTCGCAAACAATATATGCGACGTCGTGCTATGCGACCTCGCTGTTAGATGGGATGTCGACAACCCTCACATGTGTAGCAATTTTGCACTAACGTCATCATTGTTGTTGGCTGTGTATTATTTACCACGGGTTTTTTAATGAAAAATTTTGGTAAAAAAGACCGAGGCAAAAAGTAACCTTTTTACTTCACTCACATTTACTTCGGGTTTTTAGGGGCAAAAAGCCAAGGTAAATAGGCCTGAAAAATTGAGGTAATAGGTGTTGTTTATTGTAGTGAACTGAGTCCCCATTAAGGGCAGAACCACATCTGCAGGGTTCAAAGGGCAGTGCTCCTAAGTCAATACTTACTTATTGATGTTAGAAGAATTGCACTGAAGTTTGACTTCCCCGGATGAAAGAAATGATTAGGTTAAGTTTTATTTTAGTTGCTTTTATGTTTTTATTTTCTAGGTGTGACGTTGGTGCTCTCACGACTCTGGTGAGACTTAGGTTTTTTTTTCTGCCGCTAATTGGAGAAATCTAGCCACAACCTCCATGATGGTTCTCAATACTAGAACTATGGAGTTGTGGCAACCCAAAGGGATTAACCTGGCCAACTATGAATAAACATGGAGGCACGCAGTACCGAACTGCTCCAAACTAAAATGAACATGCCCTCAAAATTCCTTCAACAAGCACTCTCCACCGCTGATTGGAGAAATCCAGCTTCAACCTCTTCATTGGTGCAGAAACCACAGAGCTATTGCAACCCGGTGAAGACGAAAATTGAAGACCGAGTAGCAGATTGCCTATATGGCATATGGACCTCATGTTAGGTTGATTTGTGGGAGGCCCACCCCACATTGTATGAACTAAAGAATGTGTTCAAGTTTAGAAGTTTGTATTAAATTAGTTATATTTGTTAGTTAGGGGTTGTGCGGTCTAAACCTGGCACAAATGTGTAATGATCTTTAAAGTAATAAGAATGAGGACACCTTGACCAAAAAAATTATATTCTTATATCCCATTTTATCTCTTTAAAATCTGAAAATTTATCCATCGGCAAACACTAAACATATTGATATAAGAGTGAGTCTCTTGATAGGCGACCTGTCTATAAGGTTATGAACAGACCACTTATTTTTTACCTTATACACTGTATTTTTAAAATTATATACTAAATTTATAAATTTGGAAATTAATTTTTTAGAGTGAGTCTCTTGATAGGCAGCTTGCCCATAAAGACCACTAATTTCTTACCTTATATGCCGCATTTGTTAAATTACATACAAAATTTAGAATTTTTGAAAATATTATTTTACATCATATATTTTTATATTTTCTACTTCAAATGCATATTATTACTTTTTTTAAATTATAAAGTATAATATTTAAATTTTATGAAAAATACAACATTTAAGGTAAAAGCCCCTGTGGACTGTCCATAAGCTTATAAAAAGGTCGCATTTCCTAAGAATTTATGAATTTCTTATGATATATATTTAAATATTTTCACGTTTAAATACATACTATTACTTTTTTTAACTTTTAAAATAAAAAATTTAAATTTATAAAAATTATAACATTTAAAGTAAAAGTCATTGTGGACTGTCCACAACCTTATAGAAATGCCGCATGTCTTGAGACTTTGGCCCTGTCCAATAGAGATTATATCAGCTAGGTTTATATCATACCATATACTTTCATATGATATCATCTAAAATAACTACCTCCATATCATATCATCTACCATCATCTATCTCCATCTCACACAATCTACCATCATCTACCTCCATCACATACCATCTACCATCATCTACCTTCATTTCCAAACTACTTTAAACTCCTTTGAACTTTTTTTTTCAATTCTAGTTGCTATGAAAATTATTTTGAATATAAATATTTTAATAAGTTTTTGTTTTAAATATTAATTTTCAATATTAATATATTAAATATTAATTATTAAATTTTGGTAAATATTATAGTAAATATTTATTTAAAATAATAATATTTTAGTAAATTTGTATTTTAAATATTTATTCTAAAAATTAATATTTTAATAAATATTATATAAAATATTTATTTTAAATATTAATAATTTGAATATTACTTTTGAATATTAATATTTTAGTAAATTTTTGTATTAAATATTTATATCAAACATTTATTTAAAAATTTTATTATAAATATTTATTTTAAATATTAATATTTAAAATAATTTATAATACTTATTTTGAATATTAGTATATAGGAAATATATTTTGTAATTATAAATATTTTAGTAAATATTTACTTAAAATACTTGTATGAAAAATTATTTTAAATATTAATATTGTAAATATAATTTCTAAATATTATTTTTGGATATGAATATTTTAGTAAATGTACATTTTAAATATTTTCTTCAAATATTCATTTTGAATACTAATATTTTAGTAAATTAATATTTTAAATATTTATTTGAAAACAATTAATATATTAAATATTGATATTTCAGCAATTTTATATTTATATTATTATTTTAAACATTAATATTTTAGGAAATGTTTATTTCATATTTATTGGTGAAGGGTTAATGCTATCATTAGGAAATATAATTGGGAAGCCAGTCAAGGTAGATAAGGCTACAACAAGTAGATCTAGACCTCATGTAGCCTAACATAGTTACTGTTTTTTGGGAGAGTCCTCCATCGGGGTCAATAAAAATTAACATAGATGCCTCTTGGTTTCCTAACAAGGCAGCTGCTGGTATGGTCATTAGAGATAAATCAGGTGCCCTAATTAATATAGCTTCTGCCCCTATCTCTGCTGCCACACCTCTGGAAGCTGAGATTAAGGCATTGCTATTTGCATGTGAAAATTTGTTGCATGTAGGGCAACACTGTATTTTTGAAACTGACTGTAAGCTGGCTATTAAAATGATAAACGACCCTTACTGTGCAAACTGGAAGCCATTTCATTTGGTTTATAAAGTTAAAGCTCTACTAGGTAGTGCTCATCTTAGTCATGTTTTCAGAGAGGGTAATTCTGTTGCACATGCAATTGCAAAGCATCACACATGTTATCTTCAGTGTCTTAATCTTAATAACATTCCCCAACATATCTTGGGTCTGATTGCATTAGATAGGGCACATATTCCTCAACTGAGAGTGTCCTAACATGCTTTACCTAAGGATTGATACTGCTAAATGAGAATTTTCTCATGCAGGTTCAGGATCTGATCTTATTCTTCTTACTCATCATTCTCTGTGAGCTCTCCGTAGATTGGGGATTCCTTTCCTCTACTGACCATGTTCATCCCATACCCATGGGAAACTATTGCTGCTAGTTATGTTGGTACGCTTCTGATCCAACGGTTTGGAGAAGGGTTGTGACTTCAATCCTTTCAGTTACTCTCTTCTGGACTCTCACAAATCAAGTCATTGTACATATTTCCTATGATTCTGAAACTGTTCTTTGGGGATTTCAGTTTCAGAATTTTATGTTCAAACTATCACCTCTTATAATTGAAGTTGCCTGGCCGGAGGAGAGAATTAACACAAGGGGTGGAGGTTCTCTCTTCTGGATCGCAATTTCATCATCTATCCTCTTTTTGGCTAGGATAGTTGCTACACAAGTGCTTTGTTTAGATTTGATAGGTCTTTTGGGGGCAACCTTGTTGCCTAACCACGAACTAAGGCTAATGTGTCATGTCTGTAAATGGTACTTCATTTTGATGGAGGCTTGGGGAACCTCTAATATATCTTCCCCCACCCTTAGGTGTTCTCATTAAAAAAAAAGACCTCATATAGCTAAGGTTTGTGCACAAAGTCACAATTAGAAAGGATATAAATATAATATAGAGGTTGTGGTTTCTGGCAATACTTAGAATATGAAGGTATGCCAGATTATTGTGCTAACTGCCTCAAATTTGGGCACTCAAACATTTCTTGCAGGAATGACTAAAATCCAACCACTCTTAATGCTTGGGGACCATCTGGTTCAACAACCAATAATACAGGTAAAGTGGCTTACACTAAAGAAGAACAGAGAAGGACTACAGGTAATGGTATAAAGCCATCCTCTTCTGGCTTAGCCCCTCAGGACAAAATATCCATACCTATTAATAGGAATAAAACTAACCAATCTATGCAGGCTAAGAAATTAGCAATAGACAAGGCACACAACCAGAACAATAAATATACTGCTCCTCAGTTGGATCAAGGAAAATCCAAGAAGAAAGGCAAGGTTACTAGTTCAAGTTCTAAAGACTTGATCCTTGGTCAAGGATCCCAGGTTCCACTCTCTAACACTCAATCTAATGGCTATGTGAAGCACAGGAAAACACTTAATTTGAATAATACTCATGTTCATACTAAACCCCAAATGGATCCAGGGAAAAAACTGTAGTCAGTGATTAAGTTTCTAATTATAATGATGCTCTAGAATCGGTTCCTAATAATATTGTGTATATGATAGCTATACTTGAGGAACTAGCCTCAGATTCAGTGATGCCAATGAAACCAGCAGTACAAATCCCTACTAATGATCATAAGGTCACAGAACCTAATGTTTTATTGCCTATGAAACCAGCAGAAACTGTACCTGCTAATGATCATATGGCCCCTAAAGTGCCTTCTGATGAAAGCTTAATGAAAAATTCCCCAATATCAATAAACATACTCTTAATCAGGGAAAAGAAGCCAACCCTTCTAAGACTCAAAATAACCATAAAGCAGTATTTCTAACTCTAGAGCCAAATAGTTCTGTGGTAGAATTTAAATCCACAGAATACGATTTTATAGAAATAAATGGAGGAAACTTCCCCCTCCTATCCTCCATCTCAAAACTTAATAGAAGATCCATCATTAATACTTCAAACCAAGAAATATTGTCTGTGGAAAACTTTGAACACACTAAATCCAATTTAATAGAATCACATAATCGTTTCAGTCGATTACTAAATTCAAAAGACATATTGGAAAACCTGGAATCAACTGATCAAATAAATAAAACCAGGAAATACAATAAAAAGTCTTACACTCAAACCCAAAAAATGGTCCTAACCCGTTCAACATGGACACATAATAAATCTTCTCAATGATAGGTCTGAAAACATGTGTATGGAATGCAAGGGGTGTGGGAAATTTTGCCACACTGAATAATATAAAACCTATTAAAAAAGACATAAAATTAACATTCTCACCATAATTGAGCCAATGTTAGAAGCTAACTCCATCCAAAAATTAACCTTTCAAACTAATTTTGAACATTTCTTCTCAGATCCAACCTGCAAGATTTGGATATTGTGGGATGATTCGGTTCAAATGAGGATTATCTCAGTGGATGAACAAATGATCTTAACCAAGTTAGAAAACCAACTCTTAATTCAGGAATGTTTCACAGGTTTTATATATGCCAATCATACAATTTCAGAAAGGAATAAGCCGTGGAAACAAGTCCTAAAACATAAAGATTCACCACTGAGTTTAATAGGAGATTTTAATATCATTAGCTCTATGGATGAATACTTAGGTCAATCTGTTTCTGATCCAAAAACTATTGAGAACTTTAATCAATTTAAGATAAAAGCAATTATGTCTACAATCCCCACATCAGGTTCACTATTTACCTGGACTGGAATGAGAACCAAAGGCAGAATCTGGAAAAGATTAGATAGAGGTCTATCTAACAATCTTTGGTGGGATATTTTTAGATCATCTGGAATCAAAACACTTGCAAGAGGGCAATCTGACCATGCACCCTTAATCTTCAAAATTGTTGAAACCCAAAATTTCTCTAAACCAACCCAATTCATATTCAAGAATGCTGGACAAATAACCCAACTTTTATGAATCTTGTGGAAGACACATGGAAAATCCAAACCAATAAAAGGGGAATGGAGAGATTAACACTTAAGCTAAAAAACTTAAAATATGCTATCAAATTTTGGAACAAACAGACTTTTGGGAACATCTTTGATGCAGTCAAAACTTGTGAAGAAGATATTCTCCAAGAAGAAACCAAACTTCAAAAAGATGAATCACCAGAAAACCTGAAAATTTTAAATCTAACAAAAGCAAAGTTAACTAAGGCCCTAAAAAATCAGGAAATTTACTGGAGGCAGAAATCCATAATTAAGTGGTTAAAAGAAGGTGATCTAAACACTAAATTTTACCATCAAATATTAAATTCTAAGCATAAAAGACAAGCAATTGTATCAATCAAAACTGACTCTGGTTCAGTTTTGAACAATCAGGAAGAAATTGCACAAGAAGGTGTCTAATTCTTCTCTAACTTACTAAAGGAAGAAAATAAAGATCCTTCTGGCATTAATACTGCTCGAATATTAGAGAATATTCTAGGACTAATCATAGAAGAAATGAATTATGAGCTAACCAAAACTGTAACTATGGAAGAATTAACAAAAATAATTAAATAAATGGATGGACACTCAGCATCAGGGCCAGATGGATTCTCTGGTTTTTTCTATCAGATGTATTACATACTGTGCGTGACTTCTTCCAATCAGCCAATATTCCAAAAGCAATATCCTCCACATTGATTATCCTAATCCCAAAAAAGGAAGTTTGTTCGTCCTTTAAAGATTACAGACCAATTTGTCTCTGTAACTTCATCAATAAGATCTTCACTAAAATCCTCTCTGAAAGGCTAAAACCTCTAATGGCTTGCATAATAAGTCCTGAATAAAAAACTTTTGTCTCTGGAAGGGAAATCTCGGAAAACATTCTTTTAATGCAAGAGTTAGCTTCTTTCATCAATTCCAAAACAAGAGGACTTAACATGATAATTAAGTTAGACATGATGAAGGCATTTGATAGAGTCTCTTGGACTTTCCTATCTAAGTTATTAGGTCAATTTGGATTTTCAAACCAAATAATTGACCTAATAATGGAAAACCTGAAATCTGCCTACTTCTTCATCCTAATAAATGGATCATCTTATGGCTTCTTCCAAGCAACCAGAGATTTAAAGTCGGGAGATCCACTTTCCCCCTTACTATTCATTTTAATGGCAGAAGCATTCTCAAGGAATTTAAATTTCCTATTTCAGTATTCAAATATGAAATACTACAATCTTCCTAATCCAATTAAGAAGATTTCCCATTTATCATTTGCAGATGACACTGTCATTCTATTGAAATACACAAAATTAGGACTCAAAACAATAACTTGTTTCTTGGAATCCTATGAAATGGCCACATGGAAAAAAGTGAATTTTGAAAAATCTTCTTTTTACATTTTAAAGCACAGCCCTACAAGAATTATTGGAGATATTAAAAATGCCACAGGGATGATATAAGGCAGCTTCCCATTCAAATACCTAGGATGCCCAGTATATATAGGAAGAACAAAAAATGTATACTTCTCAAGCATGATATCATCCATACAAGCCAAAATCAATAATTGGCATAACAAGTTGCTTTCTCAAGCTGGAAAACTGATTATGATAAAGCATGTATTGACTTCTATTCCCATTCATCAGATAACAACCATACAATTGATGTAATTCACAAACTACTTGGAAAATTTATCTGGAACTCTAAGATAAATTCTTCAGAAAGAAAAAGAGTTTGGAAATCCTTCCCAAAATTGTGTTATGCAATTGATGAAAATGGTTTAGGTGTTAAAAATCTTAACTAATTAATCAAAAGTTTCTTCATTAAACTGTGGTGGAAGCTTCAACAAGGTAATTCTCTATGGTCACAATTTATGTGGATTATTCCAGACAACTATAAAACTTCCAAAACTTGGGTTAGAATTAAAGGAATTCAGGATATAGCTATAATGAACTCACAAGTATAGATTGGGAAATGAGATGTCTCTTTTGGGGATTCCAGTTGGACAACTTGTGGTCCTCTATCTAGGGTTTGGGACAGCAACTTAAAAACTCCTTTCTCAAATCTAACAGTGGCTGGATTCTTAGCCAGCAGACAATTTTTCCTAAACCCTCTAACAATTTTCCTGAACCAACAATTGCTGAACTTGAGAAAGATCATGCAACATTTCCTGATCATGAAGACATTATGGTATGGAAACCAACAGAAAATGGTAAGGTCTCACAAAAAAGTGCATATGAACTTATCAGAAATAAAAGAACATTGGTTCCATCTTTCAATCATGTATGGTCTTTCATAATGCCTAGGAAAATAAGTTTTATGAACTGGAAAATGCTAAATAGAATTTTACTCTTACCTGATGCGTTAGAGGATTTTTCCTTTAATTTACCTTCAATTTTTTCTATTTCTGCTTTGAGGATAGAGAAAGTATTCATCATAGTTTCAATTCCTGTAAAGAAATAGAGAAACTATGGACCTGGATTGATATTGTCTTCAATGTTTAGTCAAGACACACTCCATACCTGTGGGATAGATACTTATTCTATTGAAACTTGAAAGCTAAGTTTACAGAACACAAGCAACTTATTAGGATCATCCTCTGCTTAGTTCTATGGTCTATATGGTGTTTTAGGAATAAACACTATCATGAAAATGTAAAGCCTGACATTATCAATATGTTCAGGAAAACTTTACATCTCTTCAATGATATTATGTTAGCTTTTCACCTAAATTTCAAATGGGATATAACAATGCTATACCAAGGTTACTAATAGGCAGTCAACAAAAGGAAATAAAATTTGTAACTGTAACCTGGAAAGCACCATTATCAGCATTTTACAAGTTAAATGCAGATAGGTCATGGCTGGATTTCAGTAAAGCAGGCACTGGGGAAATCATTAGAGATTATAAAGGGAATATGATAATTGGTGAAGCTCAGCAAATACATATCCCTACACCCTTTCATGCAGAAGCAAGTGCAATCAGAAAAGGCTTACAAATGGCAATCAATCTGGGATTTGGCCACCTGCAGATTGAAAGCGATAATAAACTACTCATACCAGTCTTGAAAAAACAACAGAAGCCACCTTGGAGAACCACTGAAGAAATTAGGAATATCTGGAAGCTTTAGAAAACCATAGAAGTCATACTACAATATATCTGCATGAAAGCTAATGTAGCAGCAGATCTACTTGCAAAAATGGGAAGCTCAAAATAGGTACACACTTTCACCCGTTTTATAGAATTAACAAAGGATTTGAAAGCTATAATTTGAGCTGATCAATAAGCTTTACCATCTATCAGAAGGCTCTAACAATTTCAGGAGATTACTTACACATCAGAAATGTTAAAACTGCTCAATATTTGGTTTTTGGCCTATGATATCACCACTTATGATATTATCACTTCTATGTGCATTTCCAGGTGTTTTTAGTAGAACTTGTTACTGCCGGCCTTTGTTTATTTTGTCAGGTACAACTGAAGCTCAATCAAGGAGCGGATGACTTAGAGAAGCAGCTGCACAAAAGAAACAATTAAGATGGTAAACGAATGGGTGCGAGGATAGAAGATCATCACATCTTCAATCAGGAGCGAAAAGATAGTAAATCTCTTACGGGGAAGAGATTTTCAAGGAGATACTATGGAAGGTCAACTCTTCTTGTTAACACTGGGATGTGGAGGCAAGAAAGTGTAAGGCCATAGTAGACCTCGACTTGGGTCTACGACCATCTCCTTCATCGAGATAGGGGCTTGGGATGAAGGATATGGGAACATATTAATGTAATTAGCTTCCATGATAGCTTACACGTTAATCTCTCTAGATGTACTATTCGGACTCTCATTTCATCTGAAAGGTTTGGGGAACCTAATATATACCCCCTCATTTAGGTGAGTTTCTAACAAAAAAAGTTTATTTCATATTTATTTTAAATATTAATATTTTACAATTTAATTAAATGAGTATATTATATTAAGATTTCAGTATATTATGTGAAATATACTATATGTACTTAAATTCCATTTAAAAAATAGAAAAAAATCCTATGTTCTCCTTCTTTGCTCCATTTTTTCAGGATCTGTAAACCTTCATTGCTCTTCCACCACTCTTCGACGGTACCGCCGCTATGGCAGAGCCACCATCCAATTCTCCTCCCCCTATTACCTATGCTCAAGCTCGCAAAGATGAACTTAGAGAAGCCCTAAATCTAAAAACCTCTCTCAAACCTCATTGATAACAGTGATCCCTTCAATCCAAAATAGAAAATAGAGCACCTGGGAAAACTAGGGTTACACTTCACAAATGAAGAGTGCTCAAAATTAGAGGTGCCACTACGCTGGACACTGGTGGGGAAATTCTCCAGAAGCCACCCACAAATGGAGAAACTCCGGAGGGATTTCCACAAAATGGGATTTAAAGGTCACATGAACATCACCTTGCTTGATAATGTTTTGTTGCCTGATGATTACTATCGTTGTTGTCTTCATAAAATCGGGAATTGGTTCATATTCAATTAGAATGACAAAATGAGAACCAAATTTCAACCCTAATGCAGATTCACCTATTGCCCCTATTTGGATTGCTTTATATGGCTTACCACAACAATTTTTTATTATTATTGGTCATTAATGTCTATTGGAAATCTCATTGGAACTCCAATTAGGGTAGATAAAGCATCATTGAATAGAACCAGACCACATGTGGCAAGAATCTATGTTGAAATTGATATCACTAAACCCATGTGGCAAAAAGCTCTGTATGCTTAAGGTCATCGGCACGACCCTAATGTTATCCATATGGTGAAGGTTTGAACCTGTTCACCATGAGCATCGAAAAATAGAGAGGTGGGGGTAAAAAAATTTAAAGAGGAAAGTTTTGGGGATGTGGAGATGGTTTAAAGGGAGTTGGGTGGTTAGGAGGTTTGGGATTGTCTTTTGGCTCCTCTCTTATCTCTGTCAAAACTTCCAAAAATGGTGGAGCTAGTTCACTAGGTGGGGGTAGGGTGACGATGCTAATGAATGTAGCACAATCATCTCTTCCTCCATTTTTTCATCCTCAACAACCAACTCCTCATCCCCTTCGAACTCAAACTCATTTCCCATGGTGACCTCACTCACTGAATCCTAGAGTTTGACTTGGGATAATGTATTTTTGAAATCACGAGCTTCCATTCAGGCCAACGCTTCCAATATACTCCTCACATGCCCCTCAATAGCCTCAACACTAGAGGAGAGCCAATTGTCCGGTTCCTCACTAGTAAATTTGTTCAAGTTTGCTATTGCATTCATGACTTCCTCACGTGTCAAACTTGAACTTCCTTGTTGGGCTTGGTTTTGGGGTATGGTATAAGATGGTGATGGCCAACTATTTTACTCATATTGTTGATTTCCGGCTCATTCTCATACCACCAATCTGGATTACCGCTCCATTCCGGGTTGTAAGAATTATGTTATGGATACCATTCTTGGGTTTCTTGCCCTTGAAAACCAACATCTCTTACCTCTTGGTAGAACTCTTCATAATACCTTTGGTTTTGGAAACCAAGGGTTCTTTCCTCCTCATAGTGCTCCTCTCTCAACATATAGCAAGACTTGGTAGGATGGTCTGAATGACACATCCTACAACCTTGCTTGTTGAGCCTCTCTTCTCATCATGAGTTCCCTCAAGGTAAGACATTCCATTTTTTTCCTCTTTTTCAAAAGTTTGGAATCATATTGCAAGGATTCTTGATAAAAATTCACCATGAACTCAAACAATACCTACTCCAAACAAAAAAAAACTAAAAATAAGTGAAAAATAAAAACAACTAGCTAATATGCAACCAAATATGCCCAAACACTTAAAAATAAATGCCTCTTCCCCGGCAGTGGCACCAAAATTTGGAAGGTTATCGCCTTACCTCTCAAAGTTGTAATTTAAAAGCCCTTTATGCTTACTAAATACAATTAAGTAGATAGTGGCAAATCGGGGTCGTTCACAAAGAAAAGGGATTTTCTTAAGCTTTTAAACATATGGGGTTCATATTAGGCTAGAAGTAGATATATATAGATATATAAAAGCAAGTAAATAGGGGGCGGTGTTGGTTTTGGTCCTAAGTTATGAAATTAAAAGACAAAATAACTAGAAAATTCAAGTAACTATGCTAATCATCAAACAAACTAATAAAAAGGGGTAAAAACTACAAAAGATAAAGCCTTGTGGGTAATTAATATTCACTTCTAAACCTCATGTAGATCATTGAACCATTCACTCATTCAATAACATTTTTTACATATGGGGAATGTTATTACTTCCTATTTGAAGATCAACATTCATTCTTTCTTAATAGTAATTTGCAAAGACAAACAACAACCATTTGCAAAACTCCTTGACAATCACTCTAATCAAACCACACCATAGAGGTATTTCATCAACGGAATTTCACACGAAGGACCATAGATTTGATAACAACAAGCCTTCTACCAAAGACATAGCCATTTAACCAAACATAGCATTCATTAGGCTAAACCTAGAACAAACCACATTCAAGATTCAAACTTTCATTCCATCTATAGGACAAATATGAGAAAAATCCATATTAACACACTTATCTAGGAAGAATCACAACACATTATGCATGAGAATTTCTAAGTCCATGTTCTTGGATTTTCATGCCAAAGAGATAAGAAATTTGTCACTTTCCTAACACCCTAACACTTCAATTATGCAAACACTTCCTATTCTCAAACACCCCATGGCATAAATGAAGTAAAACATAGCATTAAGAACTCATGAATGCTAAATAACAAAAGCTTCAAGAATGAGTGAACCAATCTATTCATTGCCTTAACTACTTGTTGTGAAGATAAATCTTCTATCCTTCTTAGATAGTAGTTTGCAAGAGTGAATTTGACATCTCTTGTCAAACCTCACCAATGACTCACTTAGTCAAAACACGACTAAACATATCCCGTTGATGGCATTGAGAACGAAGAATCAACAAGCTTGGAAACACTTATAAACACTACACCGTGTCTAAGCATTTAACTAATTCATCCATTTACACAAGATTTGTCAAGAACGATCGACATTCATTGACTTATCTCATTTTCTACTTAAAACAAACATGACAATGAGTTCAACATCATCACATTCATCTAGTAATTATCAACACATCAACATCATTTAAAAGCTCTAACTCATGCTCTTGGATTCCACATTAAAAGAGGGAAAATTAGCTACTTTATCCCAACTGTAACGAGCAATCATACGAGAAATTCATATAATCAAACATCCATCAACATTAATGCTATTAACAATCCACATGCAAAGCTCAATAAATGCACAATAGAGAAAGCAATAGATAGAGAGAAATGATTCTCAAGACATTAGCAAGGAAGTCTCAATCTATTGCTCCCAAGTACAAAACTAAGCAAGATAGTCAAAACCCATGACATAGAACAAAGATCTACAAAGAAAGAAGAAGAAATGGAAGAAAATGGTGAAAAACTATGATTTTGGAGCCCCCAAGTCGGGCTTAGAGAATGGAGAAGAAAGGAGGGCTATTTATAGTACAAGAGAGAGGAAAAAGAAAGACGAAAAATAAAAAGTACAGCAGGATCCTGCCTGGGCAGAAATGGCGTCGCCCGGGCGGTGTAGGCTTCAGCCTAATATTCAGATCAATCCGCGCGTGCGAGATCTACAATTTATGGCTTCTTGTTTTGCTTCCCACGGGTGAACCATTGATCCGTTTTGAGAGTTCTTGTAGTCGATTTTATAGTGCTCAAGAAGAAGAATCCAATTAAATGACCCTTGTAGGATGATTCTTCTTGGATAATTTTAAGAACTTTGTCTAAACTTCCGGGTGACAATTCATCCGCTTCTTTGCCTTCCTTCTTCGACCCTTCTATCTTCTACCATTTTTTGGCATGTGGCCTTCACTAAACCACCCCAAACGGCTCATGAAAAATCTACAAATGAAGCTCAAAAAATGGAATCTAGATGCTCGTAAGGACCAAAAATCCATTAGACTAAACATAGGTTACAAAATGAATGATTAAGATATAAAAAGCAAAAATGGTCATCTGAACCCCTTATCACGTAAACCTACCTAAATCTTGCAATCTTACAACAAAAATATGACAGAAGTGATGTTAAATGCTTTGGAAAATACATGCATCTGACGTCTCATCACCCGTTCATAAAAATAAAGCTGAAAATCTCTCAAATATTCCATTGTAGGATAAGGAAAGAGGAGGCAATAAGGTGCAGACTACACAACCAACGCACAAATATTCAAGTACCGAAGTACTAATCCTTGAACAAGTATCTCAGGTTCATTCTTTAACTCATCAGGAAAATTTTAATTTTACTGGAAAACAGACTGGAATGGTTGTGCTTCCAGCTATTCATCCCAATGTGTTAAATGAGAAGTCATACTCTTTCTAACAATGTTTTGTCATCTATTCCCTCAGTAATGCCTGTTATACCTGATCCTGATTTGAATTCTAATACTGACATGTTACTAAGGAATAAGAAAGTGTTAAAAGACTCAACTAAAGACAAGAATGTTGCCTTAAAAGACTCTCTAATTGACAACCTTCAGGTTGAAAATTTAACAAATATTAAAAAAATGACAATCTTAATAAGCATATGACAGAACAGTCAAATGGAATTCTAACTCTACATACTGAAGAATTAGAAAATGATTTTTCTGCAGAATTGAACAAAGGTCATAAACTTAATCTTGTAAGCAATGAATCCAACCACACATTGATTAATGCAGATTCTAATGAAGATTTTATAGAGATTAATGGAGGTGACTCCCCTCTACTATCTTCGAACACAAAAATTAATAAAATCCTACAATGGCTTAATACAGAAACCTCAAAAAGAAAAAAAGAGCGCATTTTCAACCAAGACAGATCTAATTTTGAGGAAATAAAGGCAAGTCTCATTGCAACTCAAGCTAGGTTGAATGTTTTAATTAAAAAGCAAAGCAGCACTGACTTGCACTCTGAATCTAATCACAAAATCAAATAGAGGAAATACATAAAAATGGATTATTCCTCTACCCCCAAAATGGTTTTTACCCGTTCCTCACTGAATCTTTCTAAAACACATTCCTACTAACCAAAATCACATCACAGGAATTCTCATATGATTGGCAAGTTGGTTTCATTTAGCAAAGCATACCATTAAAGAAAGAACTAAACTGTGGAAAACCTTGGCTACCTTAAAAAATGAACCCCTGTGCCTAATAGGTGATTTTAATGTAATCTCTTCTAATGAAGAGTATTTAGGATAGTCCATTCCTGATCAGAGGAGCATTAGAAACTTCAACAAGTTTCTAAACACTCAATGTATGTCTGAGATCATACTTTAGGTAGCTTGTATACATGGACTGGTATGAGACCAAATGGGAGGGTCTAGGATAGACTAGGCAGAGAAATCTCTAATACTAACTGATGGTCCCTCTTCCAAGACTCCAAAATCAAAACTTTAGCAAGAGAAGGATAAGATCACACCCCCTTAATCTTTCACATCTCAGAATCATCAAAGTCATCCCATCCAAAATCTTTCAAGTTTCAGGAATGTTGGATTAACCATCCCACATTCATGATGACCATTGAAAATGCTTGGAAAGTTCACACAAATAACAAGGGAATAAGTAGATTCATTTTTAAATTAAAATACTTTAAAAAATTCTAAAATCCTGGAACAAGACTACCTTTGGAAACATTTTTGATAAAGTTCAGGAATGTGAAGAAATGGTCCTTAAAATAGAAACAGCCTTGCAAGAATCAGAAACTGATGAGAATTTACAATCACTGAATCTGGTTAATGCCAAACTAAAACAAGCTTTAACCAATCCAGAGATTTTCTAGAAACAAAAAATCCAGATTGAAATGGATGAAAGAAGGAGATGCCAACTCCAAATGCTTTCATAATCTAGTTCAAAATAAACACAAGAAAAAAATTAATTGCTTCAATTAAAAATTCCGATGGTCATTGGTTAAAACAACCTGAAGAGATAGAGAATGAGGCAATTAGATATTTCTCAACTCTTCTAACTGATGAAAACCAAGATCCATCAGGAATAAACACTGCATGGATCTTGGAAAACATCACAAGAGTTGTAACTTAGGACATGAATTATGAACTTATCAAATCCATAACAATGTCAGAGCTTATAGATGTAATCAAATCCATGGATAGCCCATCAGCTCCTGGACCTGATGGTTTTTCAAGGATATTTTTCCACAAATGTTGGGATATAATTAAGGCTGATGTTCTAATGGCAGTTGAAGAATTTTTTTGAAGAAAAAGAAATACCTAAAGTCATTGCATCTGCACTAATTATACTAATCCCCCAAAAAAATGCGTGCTCCACATTTAAAGATTTTAGACCTATAAGTCTTTGTAATTTTACTAACAAAATCTTCTCAAAAATAATCTCCAATAGACTCAAACCCTTCCTGGACTTGATAATAAGCCTTGAACAATATGCTTTTGTCTCAGGTAGGGAATTGGTAGACAGCATCCTTTTAATGCAAGAAGTAACCAATCAATTGCATACTAAAACAAAAGGACACAATATGATCATCAAATCGGATATGATGAAGGCTTTTGACAGAGTGTCATGGTTCTTCTTATCCAAAATCCTCATCAAGCTAGGTTTTTCAACCAAAATAGTCAACCTAATTGTGCTGAATATCAAATCTTCTTTTTTTTTCAATATTAATCAGTGCAAAATCAGTAGGTTTTTTCTCAGCATCAAGAGGACTTAAACAGGGTGACCCCCTATCCCCTTTTATTTTCATTTTAATGGCCGAAGCTTTTTCTAAAAAATTAAACTTTCTATTCAACTATGGAAACATTCGGCCTTTTAAGTTACCTTACAAAATTAAACAATCAACTCATCTTTCTTTTGCTGATGACACGACAATTTTACTTAAATATTCAAAGCATGGTCTTAGAACTATAATAAGTTTTCTAAAATCACATGAGCTTGCAACATGCCAAAAAGTTAATTTTGAGAAATCTTCATTTTACATCTCAAAATGCACACCTAATAGAATCATTCATTTAAATAAACATGAAACAAAAATGGTAAAAGGCTCCCATCCATTTAAATACTTGGGATGTCCTATCTACACTGGGAGAACAAAAAAAATCACTCTTTTGGGGGTATTTTAACATCAATTAAGTCAAGAATAAACCATTGGAATAATAAACTACTCTCTCCAGCTAGAAAGGCTGTTTTAATTAAACATGTTTTGGCAAAAATGTCAATTCACTTAATTACAGTCATAAAGCCAACCAAACACACAATCTCACAGATTCACAAAACCCTTGCAAGGTTTTTCTGGAACTCAGATTCTAATCCCGAGAATGATTAAAAAAAGAAAACTAGGAAAGCATACCCTAAACTATGTTTCCCAACAGAGGAAAATGGATTAAAATTTAAAACTTGACAACCCTAATAAACAACTTCTCCATCAAATTATGGTGGAAACTGCAACAAGGGACTTCTCTTTGAGCCCAAACCATGTGGTCAACAAGTAATACTTACAAGACCTCAAAGACATGGAAGATGATTAAAGAATTCCAACAAATAGCAGCTGATCACACACAAGTACAGATTGGCTAAGGATCAGTCTCCTTTTGGTAAACAAACTAGACTGAAATTAGCCCCTTAGCTGATCATATACTGATATCTGATATCCTTTATCCAGATATATCAGTTGCTTCTTTCTTAAGTAATAATTCCTTCTACATAAACATTCTCAAAAAATTATTACCTAATAACATTATCTATATACTTAACTTGAATCATCAAATCTTCTCAGAATATAAAGATAAATTAACATAGAAGCTAACCACAAGTGGCCTTTTTTTAAAAGATAGCTTATGAATTAATTAGACAAAAGAAAGAAAAAATTCCTTCTTTTAAAAATTTGTGGTCTAATTTATTACAAAAAAGCTACCTAAACTGGAAAATACTGAATAGATTAGTGGCTTTTCCTGATGTGCTGGAAGATTTCCAATTCCATCTCCCATCAAGGTGTTGATTTTGTTTCAAAGAATCAGAATCTATTCACCATAGTCTTAGTAACTGTGAACAGGTTCAACACAAATGGAGCACCATTGATAAGGTTTTTTCCTTAAGCTCCAATAATTTTTAGTTCTTATGGGATAGATACTTTAACTATTGGAACCTTGACAACCATGATACTGCTACTGCTAAGTTAATTAGAATAATCCCTTGTGTGGTTATCGGTATCTTTGGTGTGCTAGATGTACTTACACCTTTGAGGGGGTTAAACCTTTAGCAAAGATCATCATCAGTAAAATCTTATTTCACTTTAATGATACTCTCCTGGCTCATAAATTAATTTTAGATGGGACTTAAATAACATCCCCAGACTGTTTCATCATAAACAGAATATTCAGAGACCAGTTTAAATCATTACATGGACATTACCCTCTAATTTCAAATTAAATACTGATGGTTCTTGTTTAAAGAATAGGAAAGAAGGTATATGATGTATCATAGGGGACCATAGAGGAACGGCAATAGTATCTCTATCGAAGTCTATCACTGCTGACACCAGTTTGTTAGTTGAAACTGCAGCTCTGCTACAAGGACTACAATTATCTATTCTTCATAACATCAGCAGTATAGAAATTGAAACAGATTCAATAACATTAATTAGGATGGTGAAAAAATAGTACATAATCCCTTGGAAATGTCTTCAACAAATGCGAGGCATCTGACAACAGTTCCAAAAGTTTGAATTCACTCTGAACCACATCTTCAGAGAACTCAACGGAGTTGCAGATACACTATCCAAACTGGCTTGCAAAAGCTTGGTAAACCGTACTTTCAACTCTTCAAATCTTTCTAAAGACATATCTGGACATGTTAAACTTGATTTAGTCTCATATCCACATATTAGAGTTGGTTAAATTCTGTAAAATGGGATTCAGTGGCTTCAAACTTTTTGGTAAAACATGGTACTATTTTTCCAATGTTTTTTTGTAGGTACACAAGATTTCCCTTGGATTCTCAATCATGTTGCATCCACTAAGGATCCAGATGAAGACAAGATGAGAGAACCAAGAATATTGACTGCTAGAACTTCATCTTCAATCACATGCAGCAGACCCTTTCAACAAAATATTGATTTAATCTTCAAATTGGTGGCTATTTCTGGCGATTCAGATTGGAGGTTGTTTCAATCACTTGCATAATACCATAGAGTGAAACACTTCACAGGGAAGTGTTTTTCCAGGGGTTTCTATGGGAGACCATCTCTTTATGCTAACACGGATTGTGGAGGCATAAACATGGTAGGCCGTAGAGGACTCCAACACGGGTTCAACGGGCCGATTCCTAGTTTTACACAGGGGTGTAAACATGTGATTTAGATCACAACTCTTTTTATATTACTTTCCACGAAACTATCATGTTTGTTATTCTTATAGAGCTTAAGAAGCTTCTTTTTTAAGGTCTGTGGAGCCTAATATATACCCCCTCACTACTGTGAGTTTATAATTAAACAAATGTACTTAAATTCAGTTTAGTTTTTTTTAAGATTTATTTTAATTATGTTAAGTTCCGTATATTATATTTTTTAAAATATAATTTAGTTCCGCTAATTATATTTATTTAAATTCATTTTATTTTATTTCACTAAATTATATTTATTTATATTCAGTTCAATATGTTTATTTCTATTCAGTTCAGTTCAGTATATTATATTTTTATAAATTTAGTTCATTTTAGTTTTTCTATAATTATTTAAATAAGTTTCAGTTCAGTGTATTATATATTTTTAAATTTATTTTAGTTCAGTTCAGTATATTATATTTATTTAAATTCATTTCAATTCAATTCGTTATATTATTTTTATTTTTATTCAGTTCAGTATGTTATATTTTAAATTTAGTTTAGTTTAGTTTTTTATAATTATTTTAATAAGGTTCAGTTCAGTATATTATATTTATTTATATTCAGTTCAGTCCAATCCAGTTTATTTTATTTATAAAAATTCATTTCAATTCAGTTCAGTGTATGAAATTTATTTAAATTCAGTTTAGTATGTTATATATATATGTGTGTATATTCAGTTCAGTTAAGTTCATTATATTTATTTAAATTTATTTCATTTAATTCAGTACATTATATATATATATTTCAATTCAGTTGAATATATTATATTTATTTCTGCTCAGTTCTGTTCATTATCTTTTTTATTTAGTTCAGTTCAGTATATTAGATTTATTTAAATTCAATTGAGAATATTATATTTATTTAAATTCAGATCAGATTAGTTCAGTTTATTATATTTACTTAAATTATGTCAAGTTCTAAACATCCCCAATAATCTCCAACCATCTCATATCATTTACCACCATCTACCACCATCGCATACCATCTACCACAATATTATATCATATCATAACATATCAACTGTTTCCATATCATATCATCTCCGTATCAGCTTAACTAGACAGGGTCATTCTGTTGCAATGATTCAAGTTACTCACTTTTATTAACTATGTCCATCTTTACATTTAACATTAATTCAAGAAGAGTCAGTGTGTCACTAATAGAGGAATGAAGGGAAGTATATAAAATAGGGAATTTGTTAGATTTAGAGGAAAATATTGATTTCAATTTTCATATGAGAGAAATATTTTGTTTGAACTCGAGAATTATAAAAAAAAAACCCCAGGATTGTCCACCCCATTTGTCGCTCTCTCATTAGTTGCTTGCACACAACCCACTCTAGCCCTCCTTTTTGCGTGAGTTCACGCTCTGAATTTGGGAAATGGACTTACAAACTTCCAAAGCTTCTCGTGGAAGCTTGCCCCGTACTTCAAGAACAATCCCATTCCCCAGCATCCTTGGCATTTTGAACTCATCCTCTGTAATTTGAAAATTTTAACAAACATTCTCTGCCTTTTGAAACTCTCCCAACTTTTCGATAATCCGCCTTCCTTTAGTGGTGTGCGCTCATATGTAGGCATTACAAAAGGTAACAACTTCGTCCGTCTTTTGATTGCGTTTAGCTATTAGCATGCCCACTCTCTAGTTTGCAATATGTTGTAGTTGAACCCAGGCGTGGAATGTGTTGTCGTAGATGTCTACTGAATTGCCTTTCCACCTGAACGTTGAAATCGTGAATAGTGTGGGTGCTAATTCCATTAGTCGCAATGCTGGTGAGTTCCTCGGCTTTGACTTAAATGTCATGACTGATGAAACTGCAGACAAAGCAGAGGATGTGTTTATTGAACAATTGGGATGAGTAGTTAGCGAAAAATAAGTTCCCGGAGGAAGTGGGTGTGGTTGTCCAGTTGATTTACCAATAGTCGATGCAGATGATATGGGTATTAACCCGGATGATGTTGAAGTTGAATTTGTGTACAATGACGATGCTGTAGATGTTACTGATCGATTGGACGAAGGAATTTTCAGAGACCTTTTGTTTAGGCTCACGTGACAAGGAAATCCTGGGACCGGTCCGGCTGGTGGTGGTAGTCTTGAAGAGAATAGGAGTGATGTTTGTGTGCCCAAACTGATAGTGGTCATGGAGTTTGATGCCAGAGAAGAACTTGTAGCTCATATAATTCGATATGCCTATTCAAATGGATTTCAAGCAAGCATAAGAAAGTCTGACAGGTGTAAGGACGCCAGGGGGGTCGTACGTGTAGGGTAAGTGGTGGGTGGGTCGTGGATTTGGCTTATGATAGCCACTTTGAAATTCGCATGTGGTGTCAAAAGTCTAGGACCTTTGTATCTCGCTCAAAAAGTGCTATCTGTTCCACACAAACATGTAAGACAGTACACCCATTTAAAGTGAACGCAAGGCAGAAGCCCAGCGAGGCCTGATATCCTCCGTTGATCATCACTACAACCATGCACTGGAAGCAGAAATTTCCAAGTATTTTCCAAGATACCACATAATTAGTCTATCTGAACAGATGCTCAATATGGAGCTCAGTAGTTTTGGTGTGTCCATACCTGACATATATAACATATTTGTTAATATATACAAGGGATACCATTCGGTTCCATTTAGAGAGTTGGATATGCATAAATTCATTTATTTCCAGTCAAGGGAACTAATGAAAGAAGGTGATTTTTATGCAATGGAAATTTACTTCAAGAAAATGAGGCAAGAGACTCTAGGTTTCTTTTATGAGTACAACGTTGATGCTGATCGGAAGCTGAAGAATGTGTTCTGGGCAGATTCCCAGTGTAGGGGTGCGTTCAAAGAGTTTGGTGATATTGTTTCATTCGACACCACCACTATGTCTAATAGATACTAGATGCCCTTTGCACCATTTATTGGTGTTAATCATCACGATAGGAGCATTTTTTTGGTTGTACACTGATTGGTAGTGAGGATACTGAAAGCTTTATTTGGGTATTCAACACATGAAAGAAGTGCATGGGGAAGGATCCAAAATGCATATTGACAGACTAGGACAGAGCCGTTGGTACCCTAGTCATTTGTTTTATTTATTAAAAATTACAGTCTTAGTCGGATGTGTATTTGAATTATAGTCAAATATAAGTTGTGTTTATTTTTGTTGTCAGGTAAAGCTATTCACATTGTATTTCCCAGCTTGAAGCATGGGTGGTGGTTTTGGCACATAATGCGTAATGCCATTAGGAATTTGGGATGTTGGGGGCAATTGGAGTAAAATATACAAGGAGATTTTAGCCTCAATGCATGATTCATTATCCATTGAAGAGTATGAAGACGGGTGGAAGGAAATCATGGTGAAGTACAACCTAGAGGCAAATTTGTGGATGCTAGAAATGTTTTCCCGAAGACCGAATTGGGTTTCTATATATTTCTAGTCTGATTTCTGGGCTGGGATGTCCTTGACCTAGCGGAGCGAGGGAATGAATAATTTTTTCAAAAGGTTTGTGAATACAAATCCCAACCTAACAAAGTTCATAGAGAGGTACGGTCAAGCAGTGTGCAAGAGGACTATTGAGGAGGACGATGCGACATTCAATAGCATGAACCTTTGCTCTCGGGAGATTAGCATCCACCCTTTTGAACCTGTTTTTGAGAAGGTGTTTACGAGGGATAAATTCATGGAGTTCCAAGGAGAATTGAGGGAGATAGGTCACAACACCGCGACAAAAGTGTTGGACGTGGGTGGTGTGGTATTGTATGATATTTAGTGAAGGAATTATGGATGGAATAAACCCACAAGAAGAACTTGGCGGTAACGCTTAATAGGAATTCCATGGGCATAAGATGTTAATACAACAACTTTGAGTTCTGAGGTATATTATGTGCACATGCTCCTTGTGTATTCTGGGTTGAGAAAGTAACTGATGTCCTAGAGAAGTATTATTTTAGGAGGTGGCAAAAAGATATCGCCTGTGAGTATTTGAAGGAGAAATACCCCTTGTCAGCTCTATATGGTAAAATTCCAATAGGATTATAGAGGTAAGAGGCAATGCACACTATTTATGACAAGATTTTTGTAACATTGATGAACAATAAATTGTTGAACTAGAAAGGAATGGCAAGGCTCCATAAATTTATGTCAAATCTGGAGGCATAAACAGAGACACCCGATGGGTTAAGAAAGGACTTCTTGGTCGGTATTGGAAGAGTCTATTTAAGGAGAGTCCCCGTGGTTACCAAAAATGAAGAAGGTGGAGGGAAAATTTGGGATGAGGAGGATACTGAGGTGGTTAAGGATCCAACCGACATAAGGGGATGTGGATAAGGCCAAGTGAAAAGGAAGAAGTCATATTTAGATTGGGCACCATGTGCCCCCCTTAGGAGAGGACACTGAGGTAGGGAAATGGGGAGATGTGCTGCTGATCTGAGTGCCATGGGCAGCAGTGCACATCAAAGTTTAGAACCACACACAGCAACTCAGGTAAATATATATATTATTGGGATAAGAATGTGATTGGATGAAGTTTCCATCAATATCTAAATTCCCCTTTAGAGGGATGCTAATTAAGATTTCTTTAATTGGATGTGTTTTGTAGATTTTTTTTGGGAATTGGCTTGATGGCGACGGCCCTTCCAGAGCCTAGGTAGCATATGCTAGTTCTTCCAACACCCCACACGTCCCATATACGAACCCTAGGCCTTGATACCATATCAAATCTCCTTTGTTGGACTAACTCGTAAGTGATAGGGCCAAGCACGAATGGTTAAATCTCCATGAACACACTGTTTTGCAATATGATAGATGTGTACAATTAATTGCCTTTGACTACATTTTGTTGGCATATTTTTTCCAGGAGGTGTACTGCTACCTTAGAATATAGGATTTCTTGTCCATTCCTAACTAGTATAGAATATGCCTTTGATGGTGGCACCTTAGAATTAGTATATTCCATTGAATTTTTGTACTTGTATGTTTTTAGACATCTCATCCTGATGTCATGATTGTTTTTCGAACTGGGATAATGCTTTCATCAACTATATTAGCAAAACATATATATGTATATATATGTATATATATATATATGTGGTTCAAGTAGTTATCAGTGAAAATAATCATAGGAAGATGCAAGCATGGTTACGAACTGATTTTGAATCCTCAATGTATGATCAATTTGAAATAGAGTATATCAAGTCGAGGTGTGTAGAGTGTGAGTCACTAAGTCATCTTAGCATATGGAGGTGGAGATGGTAAACCGGGAACCATCCTACAACTATCGAATAATTCATCCCAAAAATGTGCCCAACCTCCTACATCTTCCTAGTTGAAGTAGACATACCTTTGTCTGAACTCTTTTCTTTCAGAACGCTTATTTGTCACCTTTCTTTTTAGATCCACATCGATCGGCATTGTTTCTGATTTTTTCTTGATAGTTCCCCTTTTTATGAAATCAAAAATTCCAAATCCTCAACTTCTTCTGATACTACCTTGGTTAATTCAGGCGGTAACCGAAAACTGATCTCCTCCTGCACGCGTCTATTTGTTCTCCTTCACCTTGTGTTCTTTATAGGTTTTCATCGTCATCTTTTCTTAGCATGAGCATCTACCGTACATTTCAAACGTCATGCTGATTCTCTATCCGGTGATCTTCTATATGCCTCATCATTGCAGTCTTTGTTGGCTGAGCCTGAAGGTATATTGTTTATGTTTTTGTGTATCATCATGTAGAACCTATTTTACTAGTGTTCTTTCCATGTGGGATGCTTGGTGCTTATCCCTGAATTTGGTAATGTTCCTTCAAGGTCTGTCTCATTACATAAATTGAGTTGTGATTATGTGTAGTTTCTTGAATGTCGATGACATTACCCAATCGAGTAATGTTTCCATTAGCTACCAACAGTAATTCCCATTCTCTCGTTTCCCTCAAACAATTCTGTCGTGTCCTTGTGAATTCCAATTAGAGTAGCATTTGAATGTAGTTTGTAGGTTTTAATCAGTTCTAAATTGGTATTGCCCCCATGCAAAGGGTCCACAACATGAGGATTCTTGGTCCTACCTTATGTTTGGGCCCGCTAAGAAATACATCCCAGTCGTTGTTTGGTTTATTCAGTCGTGGGCCAAAATGATTTCAATTTTATCCATTATGGACCTATTTCCCCATATTGAAGACTTCCATGTTGACCCATTTAATTAATAATAATTAAATGTAATGTTTGTGGATTAGTTAAAAAATGAAACTATTGGGCCAGTATGAAGTTATGAACTCCGTCTAACCGAGGGCAAACTTGATACTTTACTATTTTACACTGTTCACTAGCAAACTTAGCCTGCCCAAAACAATTACATTAGCAAAATCAGATGATCATAGAATGTGATATCTTTGGATTCATCATAGAAGTTTAGGGTTTAGGGTTCACCATTTTTATATGTAGCTGGACATATGAATGTTCAAACATGCATGTTGATGTCGATGAACAATATTATGTGAATTCAAACATTTGACGGAAGGAGTAGTTTCTTTGTTAATGTGTTAAACACTCATATCTGCCCATTAGTATCCCTAACAGCCCTAAAAATGAAGTTGACTTACATTAAGAGACAATGAAAGATGAAGAAAATCCATCCCTCTTACGGTCCCAAGCCCAACATCCCCCGTATACTCTGCTTCCAAATGAGCTTCCGTTGCCTTATCCCCTTGTGCATACAAAATGGTGGCCCAACATTCCAATTGATGTTTTTCAAACATTGAAACAACTAACAGAATTAAATCATGTACATAATCTCGGTTAAATATAGAAATATATAAATTACACAAACAACTCCCTTTTCTGAATTATAGTTAGCTCCTTGATGTCCTCTATCTTCCTCATGCAACCATTGTATCCTTCCATCTGCTCAATCATAAAAAAAATGCATAGATTAATACCGAATGAGTATGGTATGATAAAGAAACAAATATCACAGGTAAAGGAGGAATCTTTACATCCCCATCCCTGAGAATTCTCCTTGCCCTCTTGTACTGTCGGATCACCTTCCTCTCCACCAACACCGTGTGGGCAAGGTCATCTTTAAGTTCATCCAGGTTTAAGAATTAGTCATTAGAATTGGAGTAGAAGTCACAAAATCTAAAACAAAGTAGGGGCACCGGTGAACAATAAACACAAGCTTTTGTAAAGATAGGCTTTCCAATCTACCTTCTTTCATCTGCCTTTCGATCCTATCTACTTTGTCAGAAATTTTGCGAACAATTTTGTCTATCCCGTTAATGTATTTTTGTATTTTGTAATGGTGAATGCTCTTCCGCTAGTATAGAGAGAAAGATATAACAAACTATGGCTCGGTTACATAGATGTAGAAACGTATTACAACTTGAAATTAATTTTTAGTTGGTTTCAAAAAAGGCGTGGGATGGTGGAATGAATGGGATTGGCTTGTTCTATGGGATGAAATTGTTAATGAAAAGCTGCATGGTTTCCTTAGTCATAATCGTAACTTGTTTTTTACTTTGTGTAGTAATTAACTCGTAAATATTTTTAATAATGTTTACAAATTAGTAGTCTTTATTTTGATACCATAAAAACAAATCTCATTTTAATATAAAATCATAGTGTACCACGCTAAAAAATGGTAATTGTGGTCATGGTACCCGTACCCGTATCCAAACTCAGAATTATACTGGTGCTATCATTGAACATGACCGTTGGCTTACGATGGGTACCTGTTTAGTTCCTCTCATGGCTTTATCGCTGTTGTGACAAGGGTGGAGTTGTGTTGGAATTAGGGGGCACAATTATGGCTCACAACTCTTCGATTAAGCACGTTGTTTATTATTATACTCAGATAGGTGGCTAACAGGTCTAATTTGTCATGGGTAAAATGGTTGATTAAAAATATGGCTGAAAGGGATTGGGTTATTAGGCTGACCAGGGGTTGGTAAAATTGTCAAACCCGTGGGTCATATTCACAAACTTAACCATTTCTCTATTATTTGTAACCCATTTCTTTTCTTATTATTTACAATTTTTAAAGGAGCACGGAGGTGTGTGCTAATGAAAACTGTGTAGAAAAGATGCTAAGTTATCTGAGTGTGTGTAAAATTGAAGAGCACTTGATGCATAAATACTACCACATTATTGTAGTATTTTAACATTTTAGAGAATTTATAGTATATTCATTTTACTTTTTTTTTTATTTACATAATATAATAGGTTGTATGTTTGTGAGTAGACTTCATTCATACTGCACACCAAATTTTTTACAATCCGAAGACTTAAAGCATGCACAGTGTACAGTAAATGAAATTCAATAAAGCGTTGAATTTCATACTCCCTACGCCCCACAACTATTGCCCTGTTTGACATTTTCAAAGTCAATTTTAGTAAACTTTGACCATTAGTATGATCCAGTTAATATATAAGTATATGATAAAAATATCATGTGAGATATTGTTAGATTCATCACGTCTATTGTAAATATAATTTTTTTTATACAGAATCGGTATGAGTAGGCATGTAGCTAGGGATATTGATGGTGAAACATCATCATTGATGATCGTAAAGAAGTAAATATGCCAATAGTTGTGGGACATGCAAGTGTATAGTAGTTTGTTTAATTTTTTCTGATTGAATTAAAGAAAAAAAAATTTAAAAAGTAAAACATTTTAAACTTATATATCAACCTGTGTGGGTTTGAACTTGAACCCGCATGGATCGAAACCCATTGATTACCCTTTTGTGACCCGCAATTTGAGTTGTCTTTACCCCGCGTGTTGGACGGGTTTCAAAGTAACCCGTTTTTACCCGAACCTTTTTATACTCATTACAAAATGGGTTTACATGGGTCCTACACATAATATTTTTACTACCCGTATTACCCGACTTGTATTAGTCATGTCGGGGGTTTGCCATCCACAGTTGGAATACAGAGGCCGTGAGAGAGTGCTAGTTGGCTACACGCAGTCTAGGTGTCAGATTTTTTTGTGACACGCAAAGCATTAGATCTTTTTGTGATCTTGAGAAAGGACATATGTTGGATAATGCTGGAGAAATACCCGCCAAGTTGATGTGGCCAGACTCATCAAGAAAATTGTGCAGTTGGAAGGTATGTAGGTTCTGAGGAGGATAACAAAATTCAGTAGAAAGATGCAGACGCTGGAGGTCGTGAGAAAAACAATGAATGGCTTAAATTTTGGAAACACATCGTGAACTATTTGAAATACTATCTTAGGAACACATGGTAACATAGCAAACACAACATGAGGTCGTCATTGCTAACCATTCCAAATATATATTCAATCCAAGGTTGCATAATTATTAGCAACCACATCATTATCAATTTACAGCAAAACATCAGTTTCTATGACACATCACCAGCACAAACACCCTTAAGTCTATAGCAGAACACAACATCAGATTTGTCACCAAATCCTTAAGCATCAGCGGGACTGTCCCTGTTTTTCTCAACCAACTCCCTTTCCTCCTGCAATACCTTAAGGGTTTCCCTCTTAATCATTAACCTCGGGTGGGTGTGACGTTCCTACCTCTGCAACTGATTATTAATGAGTAGCACTTAGTATATTGGACCATTGTATGATAACATTCCTAATACATGTGAATCCTGATGATGAGCTGTGGATTTCAATGATTGCATTACTCACTAATAGCGATACAATTGATTTAGAATTAGGATATGAAAGGAATACCCTTTTGGCTTGGTTACTGTATACTATCTTAAATCAGTTACTTCTGTCTTAATTACCATGTTCATGGTGATGGTGGTCTCGACCTTGCTATGGTGAACATACCTATAATACAGATCAAATAGAGGTCAGCTACAAACTGCTCATCTGGTCCAGTTACAAATTGAAAAGGCTGAACTGTAGTACATATGACATCCCTCCAGATCAAGTTCTCCACCATGTCGCCAAGCTTCTTTAGTACACGTGTGCCAGTGTTTTCAAACCTTTTGGTCTCAGTCTGCGATTTCTGCACAAGATTCGAATGGTAATGAAATAAGTTGAGTTTTTAGCCGGCGAGGATATACTTATTGGGGGCATGTGTAGGGAAATGGTGTACTGTTACCTCGCATGGTGTCCCCGTAAATGGAAGTGGTCAACTGCACAAGGTCAGCGATACCCTTTACCATGGTGGGGCTATTTTGGAAATGGTTTTCCGCCAGAGATTTTGGCGGTGAATGGACGGAGATTAGAACGTTGTTCAGGAAAGTGTGATTCGTGAATTCAGTGTATATTCCTTGGTAACATGGGGAGATGGCTTGGGTCTTATTTATGTAGGACACAATAAACCGGAACCCGATGATTTGGTTGGGCCTTCACTTCCTGGTCGGGAGATAAAGTCCCCTGTTACTTCAATTATTAATTGTTCGTCGAATAACCCGTATGACTTCCTGGTTGCTCCCTCTGTTCCATCTCAAATTGGGCGCATGCATTTTCAACACTACAATGTAGGACTCCCTCTGTCCCTTGAAAAATTTCACATCAATAATTATCAAGCTTTTCAAGAAACATATTTGAGTGTTCATATGTTAAGCTATGTATAATAAGTAGATATTATGTTTTGATATTTACAAACTACTTGTTACGATGAATTCAACCAAATGACATACAATAATATTATTGCATATATATATATATTAATTTAAAAATGTGATTAAACTTGAAAGAGCTTAATGTCTACAAAGAAAGTGTGCAACTTAAGCTGGGATGAATGGAGTATCAAAGTGTAACTGCAATTTTGAATAGATACATGGGTAACAATAATATTGTACAACGAAATTTTGTTGATTTCATTGTAACCGGCAGTTTTCAATTATAAACTTTGAATTATCGCTATTATACGTACTTAAGCATATTTGAGGTTAAGCATATTTTAGGTTAAACATATTTCTTGAACAACAGGGCAATGAATGATTTATTGTTCAATTTGAGTTTTCACGGGGGGAAGTATGTCATCCCAATCCAACCTGTCCGGCTAGGGTTAGTTTAATTTGGTTTGAATATGAGTGTTCACTTCCATTGGTCTACTTTAATGGTTCATGCTAGGGTTTCGTGTTGGTTGGTAACGATTTAAGTTAAATCATGCATGGTTGGAAAGTGTCCATTTGAAGTTGTTTGTTCGTTTTAGGTATATGTTGTATCGGATTCAAAGGTAATAGAAAGGGTTTGGAGGGTCAGGATATGGTGTGATGGAAAAATTGGACTTGAGGCTTGACCCGCACCAAACAGGAAACCTTTGCATGACCCTATTGCAATCAGAAATCGTATGCAGTAGTTTTAATGAAATTAATTTTTTATTTCATGCTATAATACGTATTTAGCATACACATAGTTCTTCCCAACTGTGATAAATATTCTGTGTAAGTAGACCTGTGATGGAGGCAGATGTAGTGAGAGTTAGTTGTCTGTAACATACTCCCTTCGCAATGTTGTGCTGTTCATTTTTACTAACCTAAGCCCAATTTATTACTCAAATAACATACTAATATTAAAATATGTCAATGATTTTAATTCTTTACTTTATATAATCAATCGTAACATTTTAAATTTTATAAATGACAAAATCTTGTCTGAGACCGACTAACTGTTAAATGAGGATATATTAGATTTAGTGAGACTAGTAAGGTCAATTCATACTTTCTTTCATTTATTGCACTGTTATACATTCAATTAAGATAGCCCTTTTAAATGAATTCGAACGTCTAAATAATAACCTTTTAAACTAATATGTAAGAAAATATATAAATATAATCAAATCTCTTGTTATTTAATATTTAATGATTTCTAATCATCTCATACAGTTTTCCCTAGAGCATCTCCAATGGTAAGCTAAAAGGGGTTGTAACTTGACTAGGCATGTCATCTTTTTAAGCTAATGCGGACTACACACTCCAACAGTGGTAAACTACGTTCATGTGTAGATTGATTGGTCCCACATGATTTTACATTCATCTTTGTTTTTAACCAAGTATAAGCATTATATAACTTTAAAATAATAACTAATAATAGATTAAGCATTATTTTTATACTTTAAATAAAAAGTTTAAAATAACAAATTTATGGATAATTTATTTACAAGTATATAGATAATTTGAATAGTAAATTTATTTATTTTTTAAATATGATTTTACTTTATGAGTTGCATATGAACATAAATGTGATTTAATCAAGATTTTCTTATGAGCTCTATTTTTTAAAATATTTTTATAAATAAATATAATTATATAATTATCATATTTAAATAATTTAATATAATTTTATTTTAAATAATTATTTACAAATTGCTTGTTTAAGTAATTATATAATTTCCTATAACTATGTTATTGGAATAGTATTGTAATTGTATAAATTCATATATTTTTCTTTTAAACTAATTGTACCCCCTATGTTCCAGCTGGATTAGCACTCTTACCTTTTTGATACTATTATCTAGCAAAGTTTGACCCTATATTTGAATAGTTATATGAATAACAATATTATCATATATGATATTGTTCAGTTTGTTGTAACAAGTAGTTTCTTGTTTTTATTTTCCATTTTAATGGTTAAACATATTAATGCACAAAGACTAGGAAGCATCCAATGTGACTTTTGCAAGGGTGAAAATGCAATTTCCAAATCTAACATCTGCCCTGTTATTTTTTTTGCCAGTCTGAAACCCATGTCTCTTTAATCTCTCGTCTCCTTCAACAACATAGTAACCCATCTCCTCCAGCTGAACAATTTTATTCGGTTTAGGTTTCTTCTTCTGATAGCTCGTAACAATGACTCTTAATGCAGCGTAAATAGTTGGGCTGGCAAAAAAAGTGAGTCCGTCCTGGAACGTTGATCTATAATTACAGGCTCCGCATGAGGTGTTTGACTTTGGACTGACCGAAATCCCGGAAAGGAATTCATATGTTACCCTTTGGCCAAGGTGAGAAAATAGGGGGGATTCGAATTTCTCTAGTTGTACTTTTGTGGAATTTTCATGTTGAGATAACTTGTCTTTGTATTTGTTATGTTGTTAAGTGAAGACTGTAGGTTGTGGATTTATAGGAGTGGGTCGATCCAAAAATGTGTCTTAGATCTGTGGAGGTTATTCCTACCTTGTTGAAGAGAATCAACGGTTTGAAGAAAGAAGTTCACAAGTTGAAAGAAGACGCAAAAGAAGTAGCAACTATGTTGGAGGAAGCTAATTGCAAGACATGGAACAATGTTTGGATGTTGTGTTCATATTTAGTGTCATTGTAGTAGGTTTTATTTCTCTATTATTTCTTGGCTAACCATATTTCATTTAGGGTTTGATCTTGAATTTTAGTTGGTCTAAGAAGACGAATGGATAGGGATTCGTGTTTTGGTTGTTAGAACTGCAGATCTTTTAGTAATTTTGAGAAGCGCACAAACAAGAAAATGAAAGTACAGATCCAAATATGAGAAACAAAAATTGTTGAGGGATGGAGGACTCAGTTGTACTTTTACATATTTCTAGTGTACCTTAAATTCTTCAAGTAAAAACGTGGAAACATGGTAGTACTAGTGCAACTAGATTGCACAACTTGTTGTGAATATTCCCTATCTTCGTTTAGTTGTACTAGTACCTCCAGTGAGGCTGGACTAATCCACCCATCTCTGGCCTTGTTTTTCATCGGTCTCATCAGCTGAGTTTCCTGCAATCATCCCCTCCACTTCTTGCTTGCAACTGATATGTATTCCAAGTAGACGCTTCACGGCCTTGTGTCTCTGTGATGTTTGTGACTCACTGTTCTCCCAATCGCCCTCCATCTTCAATGGTCTACCTCGTCAAAAGAAGTGTCCAATAACCTGACGTGCCTCCCCATTGATTCAAAATCTACGAGCTTCTTCGAGTTAGTATTTGGAGGATATATTTTCCATTGATATCCACTCTGTGGTTGTTTCTATTCATTTTTTAAAATCAGCACATATATGTGAACTGTACATTTGCGGAGAATTAAACCCCTCCGTCGTTGTGCTTACTGCCAAAATTCCTTCTCCCTAGCCCATTCGTAGTGCTTTGCTGAACTTTCTTCACCTATATCTTTAGAATGGTGTTCACCAGTCAGACGAGGGTTTATTTAAAAACACATAGTTTGTGTTGAAAATGCTTAGAGACTGTTGGTGTCTCTCCCACCCTTAGATGCGAAATTTAAAACATTCATTTCTTGCTGATGTCTTTAAGTATCCCTTTGTGAAACCCCCATTGATTGTTATACATTAATTGTTCCAGTCAAACACTGTTTCGTAATCCGCCAGTTTGACTTGCTACCCTCCCAGACAAATTGCATCATTATCGCTTAACAAATTACAAGTCGATCTGGTTGGGTGGACTCGTTGGCACAGACGCTGATATCCGATGAATGAGAAGGGACACTGAAAAGGTAGAATGCTAGATGGAGGGTCTTTGACAAGTCAGTCACTTTCAATAACGTTGTCAAACTCAACAGAAGCAAGCTTTAGATCTAGGAAAAGATCTTGAAAAAGTAGGCCATGCCTATTGGAAAATGCGTGACAATAAGCCACCAAATGGATCAGGGTAGACCCACCAAAATTAAGGTTTACATTCACACACTATTCACAATATGGTGTTAATCCAACTCAATAATATTTACCTCACTCTGTCGTAAAAAGATTGTGTACTCCCCACTTCAAGCTGAAATTTAACTATTCATTTTGTCAAAACCTCCTAACTTTGTCCCCGAAATTGAAATTGCTTATTTTTAAATTATTCATTTGAAGATGCTAGGAAAAATGCTTAGCGGTGATTACAATAAGGTTGAGCTTGGCAGGGCTAAAATGTGCTTTGCTTATAAGCTAAGAACTTGTTTTGTGTTTGGTAAACAATAAAAAAGTGCTTATTTAAGAAGCATAAGCTATTTTTAGGGGAAAAGCAGAAGCTTGTCTACCTCTGCTTTCAAAATAAGTCAGCTTTGCTTATAAGCACAACTTTGCTAAACACAGCATAAGTGGAATGATATCGAACCTAACTAGCATCTAGAAATAGCAATTTATTGCAAGGATATTTAAATTACATGTCAATCAGACTGATCCCATGTATTGTTACAGATCAGAGATCCAATAAAAAATTGTAACATCACCCCAGGAGATGTTAACTGGCATCCCACGAAAACCATGACCACTTGGCAGAGAGGAGCGTATCACGCATCAATATCACTGCGCCAAACATGGATCTTCTATAACTGTAATACCACTTGATCCAACCTCAATCTATGTTGCCCAAAATGTAAACACATTGAAAAATATAGATCTGGCGAACCCAAATTGATATAAAAAAAACCACAAATAAAATGTCTCACACAATCTGTACAAGCAGGTCGAGAACAATACATCAACGTGAAAAGTTGAATCGAGTTATCATGGTGAACACAACAAAATTGATTCGATCAGGTTGAAGAATATAACTAATTTGTGGAGACAAATCTCACACTTATTGAATAACAAAAACATAAATTGAAATAAACCGTTGTTCCCCATCTCCCCTAATGGGAAGATGGGGAAAATATTGAAGAAGAATGGGGGCGCGACAAGAGTAGAGAGACTGCACAAGGTTTTTGTTAAACCCTGAATTGTATTGGTATATAAATATAAATGCTTTTGGGTGATATTTTGTTTGATTCGTTACAACACATATTTTCAAAATATCTACATTCCATAAGTTTATTAAGGATCAAACATTTTTCAAGTCAACTGTTGAAAGTCGAAGTATGTAGCTTGAAATGAGACAGAGTGAGCAAAATTGTTTAATTGGTTTGGCTTCGTTTTGGTTGGAAAGGTTTAAGATTAAATTGCCATCGGTTCCAAAAGTGTTCATATGTAGGAATCGGGTCCTGTGGGGACCTCCAGTTTTATTGTTTAAAATAATACAACCCATTCCCAAGATTAATTTGATCGATTTCTATTTTTGTGTGTTTTACATTAAGTGGCACATTTAATTATTGACCAAAATAGTAAATAATACTGTGAAATTATGACAATTTTGTCTTTATCTAGAATAATAGTTAGATCGGCCACACCCATTTGACGAAATATCCACGCTTTTTCACAATGTTTGTCTGCCATATGTGTTTTTGAAAAATAACTGGTTAAAACTGTAATTGATTATTATTCTAGCAAGAAGAACATGTTTGTTTCTATATTAATGGCACCATAGATTTGTTTTCTTATATTTGTTTTCTTGGATTTGGGTCAAGAGAATGAGGGGATTGAGATTTAATGTAGAAAGTAAAAAAATCAAACGAGTGGATTAAATTGAAAGAATTCTACCTCGTATCTAGATAGACCCTGCTTCCTTGTATGGTAGTGAGGAGAAATTTCTTTAATGGTGCTACAGTAATCCACCCTGGATGCAAAAAGGGAGGATGCATTTAGAAAAAAAGAGTTCACTTCACAAAATATTTATCTTTTTATTATTTTACGGCTACTTTGTTTTGGAAACCGGAAAATAAAAAGTAAAAGCATAGGATGCATTTATCGAATGTACTCAGCAACTTTTTTTAAAAAATATATGTCACACCAGTCAATTATGTTTTGGAAAAGAAAATAGAAGTTTAAAAAATGGACACATAAAAATCAATGGTAAATAAATTTACATACAACAATGAAATATGCTATCACTGCTATTAATTTCATATGGTAAATAAATTTACACCCAACAACGAAATATCTCATCACCACTATTAATTTTAAATGCAGCATACAACATCTACTAATGATAAAACTCATTAATATTTTTTTTAAATCCCTCTACAGTACAAATAACCAAAAGAGTCCATCTCTTGAGAGACCGACTTCCATAAATCATGGAAAGACCATGGTTTAAAGTGTAAATTAGAAATAATGAAGATAGCACTTTTTAGTTGTATGAATCGGATTATAAGTCTTATTACTGGTACACATTGTGTGGTAAATTTTTAGTATTGCAACTAAGACATTTTACCTTTATTATTCTAATAAAACCCTGTCTTTCCATAAGCATGTGGAATGACGCTCTTTCCACTACAAGAAACAGGACCCACTACTTCGCCCCTTTTACCTTAGTTTTTTTGTTAACACCAAATAACTGAGGTAAAAAGTTCTTTTACCTCGATTTTTTTCTGAAGTAAAAGATATTATTTACCTTGATTATAAAAAAACCGAAGTAAATAATTGGTTTTTTACATCAGTTATTATATGAACCGAAGTAAAAGGTTAAAAATTGAAGTAAATAATGTTACCGAATAACATGCAACATCGAACATGTACTTTGAAAAGGTTGCCCGACTTCACTAGATGTGCCGTTGATGCCGAGAGGTATTGCGAACGATTAGCAAAGTCACATATATGTAACAGATGAATTAAAGTAAATAATTTGACAGTGATAGAAGAAAATAAAATACAATCAAATGGAGGTCATGCATTTTTCCCCATTGTCTTTCGTGTCTCTCTCCTCTTAATATCTCGCTATCATGATTAATTTGGAGGAATGTAAAATTAAGGTTATAAGTTAGGCACAATAGTTGCTAGCAATCATTATGCTAAAATCACCCTAAACATGCTGCCCTAATTTAAACACAATCAATACCTCCTTTGTTCAATGTTCAAATAAGATAGCCAAATAATTAGAACAACAGTGGTCATTAAAATATCCTTACAATTATATGGTACATAATTTAATTTGAATAAGAATTGTCTTAGTTCCAACATAACAGAATTAGCATACACTCAATCAGCTTGGACAATGATGACCTTGGAGATGATTGGTCCACTAGCTTGTAACACCTTGAAAAACAAGGTGTCCCCAATGCGTAGGATATTACCCCTAAGGAACTCGCCAAAACCCTTTGGGGATAGGGCCTTGACCCTCTCACCCCCGAGTAGTTCATATGCCACTCTGTCCCGTAGCACCTCAGAACTACAGGGGTCTTCTCAGTCGGTAGGACTGGTACAATCTCCCATGGGATGTACTAAGTCACCGAAACATATATTGATTATAAAAAAATTATATATATATATATATTTGTGTGTGTATATATATGTATATATGTATATACATATGCAATTTTCAACAAATAAAATTTATTTAAAAAGCTTTACCTTAGTTGGTATTTTCCCAAAGTTCAGTTGCTTCAAAGTGTAGTCGAAACGTGGGCTATCAATAGCCATCGAATTATGTTCAATGTCGAAGAAAAAAAGCCATGGGTGCCTCCGTTGTGCAGGGAACTGTACGAAAACCAGAATGTTTTAGTTGTTACAAATTAGAGTGTGAAGTTCTGTTTGGAAATATATATATACATATATATATGTATGTATGTGTATATATATGTATGTGTGTATATATATGTATGTGTATATATATGTGTGTGTATAAATGTATATATGTATGTATGTATATATGTATATATATATGTATATATGTATATATATGTATATATATGTATATATATGCATCTATATATATAAGCATATGCAAATAGGTGAAATTAATAATACCTGAAAAAAGGGCGGATTAGACGATCTTTCACGATCAATTAGTCCTGCATCAGAAGTGAAAATGTGAAGTGATGAATCACACTATGGAATGCCATATGCAACTTCGCAACCAATGTCGCAGGTGCATTGCCGTATGAAGCAGTTATTTGGTCAACCTTTCAATGCGATGTCAGTTGTGTGTCGGATAAACTAAATAGTATACTGACACAATATCGATGTCTCGTGGGAAATCCTATGTAAACTTAGAGGCTGTAATGCAAAGTCGGTAACATTTCGGGCAAACAAAATGGTATACCGAGATACATCCGACATTATAGAATGAACAATTATCAACTTGAAAAAATAATTTAGCGAGGTCGTAAATCTGTCGGACAAAACGAACTATATCAGATAGACAACCGACTTCGTAGATATCATAGGTTGCTACAGGAAGAAACATATCAAACTGGAGAAAATGAAGTTTCTTCTACATGAAATAAAACAAAACCCCCTTGGGGGACATACCAAAACATAGTACCAATGCTCAAAGTCAATGAAAGTTCACACTCATAAATAGGAAACAAATGCTAGAAAGCAGGGTAAACAAAAAAATTCACAGACCACAGATCTGACATTGTGAAGTAAGAATCACAAAACTTATGTGTTAGGAGACTAGAAAAACCATACCTTTTTTCCAATACACAATAGAAGGGTGGAAGGTGGAGACAATTGAAATTCGCAGGAAATTTGTGGAGAAAAGCTTGAACTATCTGTTAGGGTTACCATATTTATAACCTGTTTCAGGACCGACATCATTTTAACCAGGTTTTGAAGTCTGCTTGTTAAGTGTGATGTCACTGGTATATCGGTTGATGCGAAAACATACCGACTTGAGACCAACGTCGCATTTATATGGGCCTAACACCCAGCCGGTCAACAATTCCAATTTATAAATAAAATTCTAAATAACATTGATTAACATGTTATGTTAAATATTAAACATTGAATAACATTAAAAAATTATAAATTTTTAAGATATATGATACAAAATACGCCCCAATTAAAAATCAACAAAATAAAAAAAATTGAATACATAGTCATATGAAGTCTTAGAAAGATCTCTAATGTTTGCGGGGAAGAACGACAACATGGAAAACTAGGCGCTCAGCATAATTTATGAGCTCAAAATACAGTGTATCCCCAATCTCAAGTTCCTCTTCGTCAAGAAACTGGTCAAACCTCTCTGGGATTAGGGTCTTGAGCATCATGTTCCCTGAGTAGTGCATTTTGTACTCCCTTCCTTTACACCTAATCACAATTTCTAACTTGTACTGCAATAGGTTATTAGCATTTTGTGTGGGATGTACTGAATCACATACAAAAAGCATTTGTTAGTACTTATGAAAGTAATCTATAGAAAAAGTTAATTGAAAATTAATTTTGTTTGAAATAGGGAGAAATTACCATACTTGGAATTGACCCAAAGTTCGTCTGGGTCAGAGTATGTAAGAAATGGGGATATTTGCCTGAGAATGTGCGACACGGACTATCATTATCTGAATTGCTCACCTCAATTGGTTGACGGTTGGAACCAGCATTGTTAGCCATAATTGTTGTAATTCATATTGTCATGAAGGTGAAATGTTATGATAGTCAGACAATGGGACATGAAATATGGTTTTTTGACCTACTCAAAGTGACATCACGAAAGCATCAGTATAACTAATTGGTCAACCAATGAATGTGCAAGTTCGCATTTATTTGACTATCTATAGAGAGTATGATTGCGACTTCGCATACTAATCAGTATAACATAAGCAAAAATAACTTGTCAGCGACGTTGCATTACAGCAGATAACGACTGAACCCTTACAACATATTGTACAATCCCAATCCATATTCCAACATCCTAAAACCATATTATAGCACTTTGAAACCATATTTTAGGACACCAAACCATAGAAATTTCAAAAATGAAAACAATTAACACATTCACACCCTAATACAAACAACAATTTCAAGGATAAATGCAAAAATAAAAGCAAACACATGTGGAAACCATACATTTTAGAAGATTGGCCGGTGAGGGGGATTGAAATTTGAGAGAATACTGAAAGTTTAAAATGATGTATGAGAGGTGGGCTCCATTTCTACACTCGTTATGAAGCGTTGTGACTTCCTGATGTGCCCATTTTATATAGTTATTTTAGGACTTTTATGATACACTTTTGTACTCTAGATAAGGCATTTTGCCTTGAAATTCTCTAAGGAGAGTTAAAAGTGACTTTTACACTTTTATTACTTTTCTAGAATATTTTGTGTGACAAGAAAATTTGTTTGAAGGCTTTGAAGAATACCTTTAAAGATTTGAAGATTTGAAGACTTGAAGAATTGAAGATAAGTGAAGTGAAGTGGAGAATTTGAAACAAAAAGAAGAAAGAAATCAAGATGTTGAAACTTGGCTCAGTCGCTACTCACGAAGGATTGGTCGCCAGTCGCGATGGACTTGTGGCCAGAACTCTTTTCTACCTTTTTGTACTATAAATATCAAACCTTGTCCTCTCTCTCTGTCTCTTCTTTTTCTTCCCAGCTTTGGGACATAAAACCCTTGTTTTTCTTCTTTCTTTTCTTAGTTTTTGTAGGATTAATCAAGCATTTTCACTATCTAGGTTAGTTTGTACTTGGGAGCAATTGATTGAAGCTTCCATATCTATGTAGTAAGAATCTCTATTTCACTCTTTCTTGAAGCATTTGTTATTTAGCATTCATGTGTTTTAATGTGATGTTGAATTCATTTATGCTATGGGTTGTTTGAGTATATGAAGTGTTTGTATGATTGAAGTGTTAGGGTGTTAGGAAAATGGTCAAATTCTCAGCTCTTTGGCATAAAAATCCAAGAACATGGAATTAGAACTTTTTGTGTATAGTGTTGTAATTATTGCTAGATAAGTATGTTAATGTGGATTGTTCTCATATTTATCCTATAGATGCAATGGAAGGTTGAATCTTGAATGTGGTTTGTTCTAGGTTTAGTCTAATAAATGCTATGTTTGGTTAAATGGCTATCCGTTTGGTCGAATGCTTGTTGTTATCAAATCTATGGTTCTTTGTGTATAATGCCATTGATGAAATATCTTTATGGTCATTGATCACCTAAAGTCATTGTCAATGAGGTTTGCAAATGGTCATCGAATCGCATTTGTGAATTACTCTTAAGAATAAATGAATGTTGATCTTCAATTGGGAAGTGATATCATTCCCCGTAGGTAACGAATGTCATAGAATGAGTGAATGGTTCAATGATCTACATTAGGTTTGGAAGTGGATATTAATTGTCCACAAGGTTTTGTCTTTTGTAGTTTTTATCTCTTTTTCTTAGTTTTTGCATGATTAGCACAGTTCCTTAACTTTTCTAGTTATCTTGTCTTTAAATTCATAACCTAGGAAAGCAAAACAACCAAAACCCCCTCCCTTTTTACTTGTTTTTATGTATCTATATATATTTACTTCTAGTCTAATATCAACTTTATATGTTTAAACCCTTAGAAAGATCCTTCTTCTTCGTGGACGACCCCAACTTTCCATTATCTACTTAGTTGTAAATAGGAAGCATTGAAGCATTTAGGGCTTAAAAATATTAACTTTCAAAGATACGGCAACGACCTCCCACTTCTGCCTAGGGCAAGCTGACTTCACATGTCTGTCGCACTGAACAAACTCTTACCGACTTTTGGAAGACATTGGTTATTCCAGATGTGGGCCTAACCGTCACAGTCCACTCGCATAGAAATGGGCCTCTGTTTGACCAATCTTCATGCAAGGTCACACCTATTTTTTGGTTTAGCGATATGAAACCAACATAGGACTGCCGTTGGCGCATATTAAACTGGGCCTCACCATTTCAGCCCACTAACATGGAAACTAGGCTTGTGTTTGACCTAGACAAATGTAATTGACCTTAAAATCGGGTGATTGTACATTGGATAATTTAAATTTAAACTTATACTTGTCCATGACCTATAATAAGGTTTGTTTTGATCGAAATTAGTTTTCACATTGCCGGTGAACTTTTTAGTTTTTACACTTAATTAGGTCCCACCAAGATGGTGGGGGAGGATGAAATGCAGAATTGGAGCTAGCCAATAATCTAAATCGCATTCTCATGAGTTTGACTGGGGGATGACAAGGGTCCCATCCCTGAACAGGGGTAATCGTGCATCATTTTTGGAGTATTCCATTAGTACCCTTACTAGCGTTAGGAGAGAAAGATCACTTCCACCACGTAGAATCACATGAAATTTAATATTCTAGTTTTTTTATGAAATTAAAAGCTAATAAAATTCCATCCGTAAAATTTTAAAAAGCGCTAGTACATCGTATAGAGTAAATTGTAGATGATTACTTATAAGTATACATGGTTCATTCAGGATGAACCTATGGAATTCTTTGTGCGATAATGCCAATTTCTTTGTCATGAATAACGGTGAACATGAGTTTGACTGGGGGATAGTCCCATCCCCGAACCAAGGTAATTGTCCATCATTTTTGGAGTATTCCATTAGTACTCTTACTGTAAGCGTTAGGAGAGAAAGATTACTTCCACCAAGTACAATCACATGAAATTTAATATAGTAAGTTTTTTATGAAATTAAAAGCTAATAAAATTGCGTTATCAAATTTTAAAAAGTGCTAGTACATTGTGTAGAGTAAATTGTAAATGATTACTTCGATGACAATTACCAAAAATTATACATTGGCTCCACATGTCCGATTTCGCAAATTCTATTCTCATTAAACGAATCTGGGACTGTCATCAATGCGATTTTGTTACGAATGAAAATTTCCAGTGGGAACTGAAATTTTGAACCAAAATTTCCCCCCAAACCTATCTCATTACAATAATATCCAGCACCAACACAATCATTTCCCATGTCCAACACATTTGCTCTCAACACAACTCCACACCATCCGTTCAATTAACACCATTTCAAACACTAAAGAGTCCAACCTAATTTCTTCTATCGAATATCAATAATTATTCTAGGATGGAGCATCACCGGGTTCAAATAAATTGAGGTAGTTCATTTTGGCATCTCCTAAATTGTATATTGTTTTCCACATTGACCATACATTGAATATATTCACTGATTATGATGATTTTCTTACATGTTATATAAGTTATAACATGTAAGCAAATATTGTTTGTCTTCCCAAAATATTGTCTTGTTTGTAAGGATTGTGGAAAAAATCATAGATTATTGCTTATTGTGGAAAATATTCAAATTTTTGTATGAACACAGGTTGAATGTGTGACACCGCACTCTGTTCATCGCCCCACATGATATAGAGCCAAAATTTATGTGATGTCGCATTATCCAGAGCTGACATCCTCATCTTGAATGTCCGAATTTGCACGTTCATCGGTTTAATTGACATTTCATTATCAACCAAGTGAAATCGCAGGAGAACAGTAAGGGTACTTTGCCCATGTTTAGATTACTGTCACCGGCACTTGACAATATTATGTGTACATCATTATGGGAATATTAAATTCTAACATATATTTTGGTCCATGTGAATTTGTTTTAATAGGACCGAGAGAGTTACAATGTACTCTTAGCTTTGATGTCGTACGACGTAGGCAATTGATGTTAAATACAATTAATCATTCATTTTCACATCAACCGTATGTATTTGAATATATTCTGACATTTATTGGTAATTTATGTTCAGTGGTTGATTTTTTTTGTTTCATAAGAAAGTAAATACTATATTATTGTGCGATTCTCCACGATTCATACCACAACATCGCACAAACCAGTAATGTTTCAACACCTATGTGACGTCGCATATCACAAAACATATCGACACCAAACCAATGTCGCTTAAAACGACTGGATGTTTTTCGCAACGTCGCATATCCAAAATGATGTCGTGTTGGTTAGCCACCCGTGTCAACATTTAATCTCACATACAATTATGAGCGACGTCGCTGTAACTATCAGTGTCATCGATCTCATCGATGTCACAGTCCAGTGGCATCGCCTGCTTCCATTTGATATCGACTTCGCTTTTTAAGGACGCCGACATTGATTTGAATGATATCGCAGCTACGTGGTGCTACAGTCAGCCTTCGTAGTTGGTGTGATGTCGGTCTAAGAACATACCGACCTCGGTCCAAAACCGAGGTAAAAATGTCCTTTTTACCTCGGTTTCGAACCGAGGTAAAAGGTATATTTTTACTACACTCACATTTACTTCAGTTTTCTTGGGACAAAAAACCGAGGTAAAAAGGCCTGAAAACCGAGGTAATAGGAGATGTTTGTTGTAGTGTTCCCTAAACTTTGTCTAACCGAAAAGGTAAAATTTGTCATCCATAAATTATAAAATATATAGACTAAAATCACAATAAGATTTAGAAAATATTATTTAGCTTAAGAAATTGATGAATTATGGATGTCATGTAAAATAAATATATTATATTGTGTGTTAGTCAATTTTTTTTTATTTTAAAAAAATAAAAATAAAAATATTGAAAATAGAGTTAAAACAAAGTAAACTATAATTTTAAACATAAACTCGAACTGCAAAGTAATATATTATTCTTGGTATTATTTTAAAAAAAAATGTTCTATGAATGTAAACTTAATATATATACTCCCTCTGGCCTCTAATAATGGCCCCCTTGACCGCATTATTTTTCATGTCATGTTTGACCATCGATTTCTTTTGTTGTATACAATAACGGACATCATGTGAGATGTCTTTGGATTCTCCGTAACATGTAGTTTATGAAAAGTAAAATTTTATTGTTCGTTGTTGTAAGTAACTAAAAGTATCAGTGGTCAAGAATGCCTTGAAAAATGTATGGAAAAAGGAGGTCATTATTAGAAGACCGGAGGGAGTAGTAAAAATGTATTTGATCTCTTAATTTCTCAAATTTTATCCAATATAATCATAATTATAAAATAGTTATATATTATTTTAACAATATATATTGTCCAATATTATAAAACTTATAATTGACGTGTTATGTAAAATTTTGATTTAACTAGTTAACATTGGTGACCAAAGTTCTATAGAGTGTCACTGTCAAACCATTTGTATGTACGTCAGATAAAAGTTCAATTAAAAATTTTACACATGTCATACATGAAATTTGTTCCATACGTCCGCTTCCTTCCTTTTTTATCTTTTATTCTCACATGTAGGAGGTTCATAATTAGAAAGAAAAAGTAATTAGAGGACGCATTTGCTGAATGTGACCTCTTCATTCACGGTTAGGAAAGAAGAAAAACAAAATAGATGAAACATTCAGGTATGTGGTCAAATTTAGTTACCCTCCTAAAAAGAAAGCACTTGATAGCGATGTGTTTTTTCACAAAAAAAACTGAGTATGACTAAGAAACGAATAGAAATTCAGAATATATTAAGGGGGTTTTCATTACAGCAATCGAATACGCAGCTTACTAAGCAATATTTCTGTTGACATTTCTAAAAGGTTGTTGCCAGCCAACCATACAAAAGACCAAGTTTTCGATCCACAATGTAAAAGATCGCTAAACTACATATGCCCTAAACAGTATCGACGACCGTTGAATCTTCCCCGTTGTCACTCTGGCGATCAATTTCGTCAGTGTCGAAGGCCTTATCCAATGCATCCCATGCCTCCTATGCTTCTTCCTTAGCAATCTCAATCTGCTTACATTGGAAGGAAATTATATAGGAGTTAATAGTCGTTGGGTACATGGAACACTATTACTAGTATTTCACTGTAAACGTCTCAGAACACGTTATTACCCTTATTTTATGTACCCTCTCGATGAAATCTAGACGTGCCCATTTCCAAGCCCTGTTTGCTTCCATCTATAATTTGAGTTTTTAAATGAATCTTGTTGGTGATAAAATAAAATAAAAACATAAAAATACTTCATCTTTAAGCCTGGATATGTACATGTCCCATTTCAAGGAGGTATCCCTCTTGGATGACCATGTCTCGAAGGAACCCAGAAAACTTTCTTTCAAACCTCTGTTCGGACGTTTCGACAGCTGCACCAAAACCATGTTTTTCTCAATTGATAATCATAAACGAGTTACATAAATTGTATAGAAAAGGTAGGAGAGAGTTGCAATGGTTACCCTTCTTCATAGTTAGTGTAACACCATTGCAAGACATTGCAGATCTTTTGATATGTGGTGTACGACCAAAAGCAGGGGATGATGGATTACTGATGCAAGGGTTGGTGGTGGATGGAAAACATTTCTGAAAATAGGGAATGATATTTATAGACTAGTTTGTGACCTGATCGGTCTGTGCGCCACATTCACGCATCTTGGGTAGACCGACGTAATAATAACACGTACTTCGTATTGTAATAATCACCATCTTTGAGAGTTTCTATCTCAGAAGCAAATGAATCTTGTCTTCCCAAGGTGGAAGATGCAAAGGGAAATCAAGTGTGGGGAGGTGGTGAAGTAACTTTAATTATTTCCCATCCTTTTTTCTTCCCAAAATATACTACTTATGCATGTGCATGAACGTTACAAGTTCTCCTACCTGGACTGTTATAAAGTAAAAATGCTAAAATAAAGATTGTTGTCTATAAAACTATAACTCCATACCAGATAACACCTGTGCATCTCATGATTTAACATTAGTGGTCGTACATATTAGACACTACTAAGTCATTCCAATAACGATTAGCATACTTACTTTTTCAGAGTCAAACTTGGTCAACTTTGACCTTAAATATAAATTAATATATGTATACTAAAATTTTCATATGAGATATTGTTATATTCAATCTTAACATCTATCTTATAAATGTGATTTTTTTTAATGTAGAAATGTTATATGTATGTAGGGATATTGATGGTCAAACACTACCAATGAAGACTGTGAAAACATAGATAGGCCTATATTTATTGGAATGAGTTAGTAGTTAATACTAATACTTTGTCAAAAAGGTAAACTTAATTATAAATTTGAAAAAGGCGTACAAATTTGGAAAAGTCGTTCAAATTTAATATTGTACTATTTATATACTCCCTCTGTTCCATATAAATTGCACAATTACTTTTGGGTCGGTATTTTATGCAAGTTCAAGTGGAAGTGTTCATAGCAATTTATTGAAGGGTAATTTGGTAATGAAATAGTCAACTAGTTGATTTAATCAACTGTATGAGGAAAACCTAATCAAACGTAAAAGCATAATTTTGAACTTTTTGATTAATAATTGAACAATGCCAATTTATGTGGGACAACCAAAAACAGAAATCGTGAAAAAGTCAATGGGAAGGAGGGAGTATGGTTTTCACAGTAAATATCGTAAGGTGAAAAATCTTATCGTTTTGGGTAGACTCGAATGGATGCATGGATACACAACAAATTTGTATTCAAAGTTGTTAACTCAATATAAATATTAGTTTATATTAAAATTTAATAGCTTTATATTAAATTTTAAAAATATACATAGTTAAATGAGAATTTGTAGTTATTTTGTGAAAGTTAATGCATCATTTTTGTTTATAAAGTCAAGTAAGAGTTGACTATTTGAGATAAAAGTCAAAGCACAGATATTACGGTCTATAGATGGAATGTCAAGAAAGGGTGGTCCTAAGATTGGGTAAGGTAATAATTTTGTTTATTAGTGTTTATGTAAAACCATTCAAGTAAGGGTTGACATTTACGTAATACAAGTCAAAGATTTTTAATATTGTTTATGTCTAGTACAAGTTGTGTTGAAGTAATGAACACTGGCTTTCTCTAAAGTTAACAAACAAGGTTCTTCCCCAAAGACTATGGCAGTTATTTAAATTACTCATGTATTAAAGTGAGAATAATTTTTTCCTTCAATATTCCGATGCATCGGCCATTGTAATAAGAGTCTGTCTCCTGAAAGACGGTCTCCCCCTAAGTTATGAAAAAACCAAGGTTCAAACTGCAAATTTTAAAATTTCTAGATAAAAATTTCAGGTTGAGTTAATTGGGTATTAATCTTATACCTATTGCACAATGAATAATAAAATTTAGGTACTACAAATTAAACCTTTTACATTTCTATAATTGTAATTCAACCCTTTCTTTCCGTATGCCTATGAAAATACACTATTTCCCAATATTTTTCCTTGTATTATTATGTAACCGGAATAAAACATTTGCAACGTGAGATGAAAATTGTCATCTTTTTTAAAATTATCAAATCAGATGAATGAGTGTTGCACGTGTCGTTCATGCGTGTTCAGTGGAGTGGAAGTTGAGATTAAAGAATATCTTATTTCAACTGTTGACCTTCTCTCCTCCTTCTTATTGATCCTTCCACATTCCACCTAGAGAGGATACATTCATTAACTCCTGCCGCTTCAATCTTCATCCATGGCACATTAAACCGTCAGCTCAACTCCCAAACGACACAATAACTTCTTACCCCTAAAACATCGGCCATTTTCCTACAAATTAACCACCAAGCCTCATCATATCTTACCAACAAACTAATCCTCAATCTTCCCACTCCCATTACGTTAATAGTTCCAACCTCAGTATTTGGCGAATATGGACGGCGAAGCAAATCATGTTAGCGATTCTAGCCTCTCTTCCGCTGAAGACATGATCAGAAAGAGTAAATGATTCAAATCCCACTGTGTGTTTCAATTATTTTGCCTATGTGTACAGTAATCATGTAGCTTTTTCTTACACTATTTTCCTACTTCAGGGATGGAGTTGTCCGATGCAAAATTCGATAACATGTGTGCTCTCATGCTCACTGACTTCGACATCTGGGCGACCAAGCTCCTCCACGAGAAAAAGATGACTACAGTTTACGTGTTTACCTTCTTTTGGAAGTGTATTAATCAATCTTATTAAAAACAATGTTCAACCAATATTTTCATATGACAACATTTAGGGCATGCATCAAGGTTCGGAAGGACTTGGAGGATTTGTTTGCAATAAAAAGGGTACAACCGAACATGTATTTTTATTTTCATTCTTTAAATGTTTGATAAATGAATGACATCCGTAATTAGATGAATTTTAGTTACTTGCATACCCGAATGGGAGTATTAATTTAAATTTAATTACTTGCATTGGGTTCTGTCCCAATCTTGTTCAACACACCTCGTCTAATCATAGAACCCCATTCTCCTGCTCTCCAAGTTGTTCACCAACATAATCCAAAACACACTCCAATTTGTTCACAGTGGACCCAGCTACTGCAAGTGTAAGTGGTGAATAGCAGTTTTTTAAAGGAGCTATTGATGTCAAGCTCAAGTTGAAGGAATCCATACTAGCTGGTGAGCATGTTAGAATTCAGCATGGTAAAAACATTCAGCAGCTTACTTCAATCTGAAGAATTTGGACTTGTTTTCTGGATGTCTTCTAGTAACATAGCAAGTCGAAAGGTATAAAGCGGCAGAGCTTTGTGCTGCAAAATGAAAAAAGATCTACTCAACGTGGCTGGGAAGTTAGAGGCGGGAAACCAGGTACTTTAGTTCGCCATCAATTTTATACAAATACTTTCCAACATTGTTGGAAGTGTATTAATCAATCTTATTAACCACAGTGTTTAACCAATATTTTCATATGACGGCATTCAGGGCATGTATCAAGGTTCGGAAAGACTTGGAGGATTTCTTCAAAATAAAAAGGGTACAACCGAACATGTATTTTTATTTTCATTCTTTAACTGTTTGATACCCGAATGGCATCTGTAATTAGACACATTTTAGTATTCAATACAAAACAAATGGAGCGAAAGGAGCACAATAAGCGTGTTGAATAGATACAGACGCAACTGGTAAGAAACACGAGAGGCTATGGAAGGAGATGGAATATAGCAAGAAGAAGTACAACGAAAACAATGTTTAGGGGCTACAAAATCTTAATGTCTAATGTTGTTTATTAGATATGACTTATTTTATTTGGATCGGTGTCTTTATCTACTACTACTATTGTCTTTAACTATGTCTTCATCTAATAATATGTTATTTCGTAATGTACTTATTTTAACCCTTGCAAGGATGTTGGACATCATAAAGGCAATCCGAAATGGGCGGATTGCAAATTGTGTTTCCCCTTATCACACCAGGCATATTATGGTAAATCCCTTACAATATTGGAATAGGTCATAGGACATGAGAGTAGTAAGAATCAATCAAACATACTATGTGATTATTTTCATCTTAATTTATTAATTTTAATTAATGTTACTTTTTTGAAAATTAAGTTTGACTAATTTAAAAATAGCTTTTGATTAAATTTATTAGATAATAAGATACAATTTAGTTTATTCAAAGTCTAAAATATGATAATGACTGTTTCTATATCGCCTATATAATGTTCTACATTCTGAAATGAACTTGGTTGCATGCAAACCTGACCCGATTCCCAGACATCGTAAAGGTGAAAATGTGGGGGTATAAATGATATTAACCTTAAATAACATAAATGTATCGATTCCCCAATCCACCGCGACTAAGTCCAGTCATTTTGTTCCGATGGAGGTTTGGAATCACCACTCCACCACCACTAATTCCGGATGTTATACTACAGTAGGCTTTTAGACGGATACAGATAAGTCCCTCACTAATGCATAGTGGAAAGAACACAGACAACCTTTAGTAGATGAGTACTTGAATATTTTTGTGATATTAAAAATGCAATCGCTAACAGAATGTATTAATGGCTCCGCCATGATGGCAACACACGAATCTCAAAAAAAGGAATGAGAAGGGGTGAGTTTATTTTCATCGTTGAAAATATCTGTTTCACCTATAAAAGCAGTGTTTGTAAACCCCATTTGTAGATCATAAGTTGCACTTCCAGTAGGAGGATAAACACATGTCTTCAAGGCAAAAAGCACAACAAGATAAACCGAAGGGAAAGGAGTTGCAAGATCCATCAAGAAGATTAAGCAAAAGGTTGATGGAAAAAAGTGATGTTATGGGGGAAGAAGCTTCCCACATAAGAAAACAAAGAAGAGGATGCTGGGGGTTCGGTACAAGAAGTTATTCGAGTCGCAGTTGAAGGTAGATGTTGTTCAACCAACGGGTGAAAAGTAGATCCAAGCGAGAGATTTGGGACACTTAGGGGGCCTGATGTATTCTGCTGTAGTATTTTCCATTTAATATTTTTCTTAAGTCGAAGATCTACCTAAGTTTAGTTTTGTTCCACTTTCACCTTGTGCTGCCGGACATACTCTTATTTTAAGTATTGTATGACAAACTTTAGTTTTTATTCAAAGTTTATTATTTTGCCTTTTATCTATTTAAAATTAAGTAGAATCAACCAATCTCGTTTGGGGTTACAGCACCCACAAGGGGTAGTATTTTGGTTGATGTGTGGAAAGCAATGTGGAGGTTTGGTGATGGTGGATGTTTGAATTTATCTCACACTGATTGGCCAACATTTGGGGCAAGCAGGTCAACAGTTCTAGTATATTTTTGTATATGTTGGCCTTGACAAACCGAAGACCTAAATTAGGTAATTACAAATAGTGTTCGCTCACTAATGCTTCAACTAATTTTTAATATAAACAGCGAACAAACAGCACCAATATGGATAGAAAAGTGCGTTGTAAGCCCATGTTTTTGTTGAAAGTAATAATATAAGCTTTTCAAATGTGATAGTGGAAGTGTAACCCTCTGTGTTGGTCAAACTGTTAATGTAACACTGCCAACCAAAGTCTGATGGTTAACCACAAACACTTGTACTTCATGAAAAACATTTCTATGATAAAAGTTAGAAAACATTCAAACATTTTCAAAATTTGTTCGAACCCTTATGTTGGTCAACTGATGTCAATAACTGTACATGTAGAACTTTTTTGGTCAACACCAGTCACCGCTTGCGTACGTAGGTAACATGTACAAAAATGTCAAGCCGCATCAACTATGAGTGCGATGCAAAAGTACCCACCGAATGCGTTATTCTATTCCCTATTAAAGTTTAACCACATATTTTAATCAATAAATAAGAAATAATATAATCGTACGTGACATTGTTCAGCAAGTCTAAACAAGTACTACGTCTGATCCAGAATAAAAGGTACACTATTAATTTGCAGACATCCCACGTTAAATGGCACACTTTAATACTTACACAATATTGTTAGGAATATATAGTAAAATTCCAACAATATCCTATTATCCTTTATAAATTTTATGTTTGTGTCCACATATTTCCAAAAATATTCCTACTTTTTCACAACTATTCTTGGCCACCTCATCTTGCATTAAATACCTAGGTATGTTTCATTATGCTATTTATTCAAGGACGGAGAGAGTAGTTTCTAAATATGTACTTCTTATGCATCACGGATTTGCTAAGCTAAACATATTCAAGGTCAAACATGTTTCTCAAACGGTGTGCAATGATACAAGCTCTGCTTTGTTATTCTCCCTCAGACTCAACCAATGGTTTTTTTAATTAATTTATAAAATCAAATTGTGCAATTTGTGAGAAGAATTTTTTACTAATATATATCGCCTTAGTCCCACAACATCTTGGTTATTTACTTTATCATAATCAAATTTCATAAACTTGGAGCGTAAATCTCGACTACTATGTACTACAAAAGTCCCACGACATATGTCGTTACCTGCTATGCACCCTACTCTGGGATGGAGGGGGTATAAAATTTAACTTGAACCAAATATATCTATATTGTTCGAACAAAGATAGGACATAATATAATTATCATGTCATATGTCGGAACGTACAACCTAACATTTTTTATTTGTATATCTATATCCTATTTTATTACATTTATATCTAGTTTGAGATACTGACGGTCAAATTGATTGTTTTAGACCGTGGATGCATAAATATTCATGAATTAATGGGATAGAGGAAGTACATTCCAAAAATATCGTGTGACAAAAAAATTTGGATTCATCCTAACCCTTAATTCCAAAATCCATTGTTTATGATTCATCCGAACCTGAAGATCCAAAAGATCCATTCAGTTTCTTGAGAAATAGAAAGTGCCTAGTACTATAGTATCATATACTTCATTCGTCCCACCAGTAATAACATACTCCGTCTAGTTCACTAACATTGGTTGGCTATCCTTATTGGGATGGTTTTTTAATATTTGCTCTACTATCCTTATTCGGAAAATTCTAGTTTATTTTCATCCACTCAATTCACTTTTTTTCTATTTTGATACATTCTCCACCACTCATTTTTTACTTTTCTAAATTCAAGTGTCAGAAGCAAGTGAGCCAATGTTAGTGAACTGGAAGAAGTATATATTCTTTCATAGATATATTTTGTAAACTATGACCATCAATATAAATTAATATATTTATTAAATATAACTTGTAAGTTATTGTTGAATTCAAGTTGACATATATGTTCAAATTGAAAAAACTTTGTCAGGTTTTTGCATATCTAACTAGAGACGTTGACGGTAAAACATGATCGTTGACATCCGTGAAAAGGAAAATATGCCATTGTTGCGGCAACGGTGGGAGTATTAATTTCAATTTAATTACTTGCACTGGGTTCCATCCCAATCTTGTTCAACACACCTCGTCCTGTCTTAGAACCACATTCTCCTGCTCTCCAAGTGGTTCACCAACATAATCCAAAACACACTCCAATTTGTTCACAGCGGACCCAGCTACTGCAAGGGTAAATGGTGGACAGCAGTTTCACTAAAGGAGCTATTGATGTCAAGCTCAAGTTGCAGGAATCCATACTAGCTGGTGAGCATGTTAGAATTCAGCATAGTAAAAACATTCAGCAGCTTACTTCAATCTGAAGAATTTGGACTTGTATTTTGAGGTCTTCTGGTAACAGAGCAGGTCGAAAGGTATAATGTGGCAGAGATTCTGTGCTTCAAATGAAAAAATATTAACTCAACGTGGCTCAGAAGTTAGAGGCGAGAAACTAGGTAGTTTAGTTCGCCATCAATTTTATACAAATACCTTCCAACAATGTTGGAAGTGTATTAATCAATCTTATTAATCACATTGTTCAACCAATAGTGTTCACCTTACGTGTATCCCTTCTTCTGGAAGTGTATTAATCAATCTTATTAACCACAGTGTTCAACCAATATTTTCATACGATAGCATTAAAGGCATGCATCAAGGTTCAGAAGAACTTGGAGGATTTCTTCGCAATAAAAAGGATACAACCGAATATGTATTTTTATTGTTATTATTTAAATGTTTGATACCCGAATGGCATCCGTAATTAGACGAATTTTAGTATTCAATAAAAAATAGATGGAGCAGAAAGAGCACAATAAGAGTGTTGAATGTATGCGGACTGAACTGGCAATGAAGCATGAGAGGCAGTGGAAGGAGATGAAATATAGCAAGAAGAATTACAAAAAAAAATGTTTAGGGGCTATGAAATCTTAATGTCTAATGTTGTTTATCAGATATGACTTATTTTATTTGGATCAGTGTCTTAATATACTACTACTATTGTCTTTAACTATGTCTTCATCTACTAATATGTTATTTCATAATTTACTTATTTTAACCCTTGCATGGATGTTGGACATCATAAAAGCAATCTGAAATGGGAGGAGTGCAAATTGTTTTTCCCCTTATCACACCATGCATATTCTAGTAAATTCATTACAATATTGGAATAGGTCATAGGACATGATAGTAGTAACAATCAACCAAACATCCTATGTAATTATTTTCATCTTAATTTATTAATTTAAATTAATGTTACTTTTTTTTAAAAATGACTAATTTAAAATTAGTTTTTGATTCATTTTATTAGATAATAAGATACAATTTAATTTATTCAAAGTCAAAAATATGGGAATGATTGTTTATATATCGCCTAAATCATGTTCTACATTCCGAAATGGACTTGGTTGCATGCAAACCTGACTCGATTCCCCAAACATCGTAAAGGTGAAAATGTGGGGGTATAAATGATATTAACCTTAAATAACATTAATGTATCGATTCCCCAATCCACCGCGACTAAGTCCAGTCATTTTGTTCCGATGGAGGTTTGTAATCACCACTCCACCACCACTAATTCTGGATGTTAAACTACGGTAGGTCTTTACACGAATAAAGATAAGTCCCTCACTAATGCATAGTGAAAAGAATACACACAACCTTTAGTAAATGAGTACTTGAATATTGTTGTGATATTAAAAATGCAACCGCTAACATAATGTATTAATGGCTCCGCCATGATGGCAACACACGAATCTCAAAACAATGGAATGTGAAGGGGTGAGTTTATTTTCACCATTCAAAGTATCTGTTTCTCCTATAAAAGCAGTGTTTGTAAACCCCATTTGTAGATCATAAGTTGCACTTCTAGTATGAGGATAAGCACAAGTCTTCAAGGCAAAAGTACAACAAGCTAGTTGAAGAACAGAAACTCGAGGAACCAGCAGAGCAAAAGCCACCACCAGAGGGAAAGGAGTTGCAGGAACCATCAAGAAGATTAAGCAAAGGGTTGTTGGAAAAAGGTGATGGTATGGGGAAGAAACTTCCCATCTAAGAAAACAAAGAAGAAGATGACAGGGGTTTCGTACAAGAATTTATCCGAGTCGCAATTGAAGGTAGATGTTGTTCAACCAACAGGTGAAAAGTATATCCAAGTGGGAGATTTGGGACACTTGGGGGCCTGATGTATTCTGCTATAGTATTTTTCAATTAATATTTTTTTGTTAAGTCAAAGATCTACTTAAGTTTAGTTTTGTTCCACTTTCACCTTGTGCTACCGGTCATACTGTTGTTTTGGGTATTGTATGACAAACTTCAGTTTTTATTCAGAGTTTATTGTTTTGCCTTTTATCTATTTAAAATTAAGCAAAATCAACCAATCTCGTTTAGGGTTATAGCTCCCACAAGGGGGTAGTATTTTGGTTGATGTGTGGACAGCGATATGGAGGTTTGGAGATAGTGGATGTGTAAATTCATCTCACACTGATTGGCCAACATTCAGGGCAAGCGGGTCAACATTTCTAGTATATTTTTGTATATACTGGCCTTGACAAACTGAAGACCTAAATTAGGTAATTAAAAATAGTGTTCTCTCACTAATACTTCAACTAATTTGTAAAATAAATTTCCCAAACAAACAACACCAATATGTATAGAAACGTGTGTTGTAAGCCCATGTTTTCATTGAAAGTAATAATATAAGCTTTTCAAATGTGATAGTGGAAGTGTAACCCTCTATGTTGGTCAAAGTGTTGATTGTAACACTGCCAACCGAAGTCTGGCCAGATGGTTAACCACGAACACTTGTACTTCATGAAAAAAATTTCTATGATAAAAGTTAGAAGACATTCAAACATTTTCACATTTTTGTTTAAACCCTTATGTTGGTCAACTGATGACAACAATTATACATGTAGGATTATGTTACCGCTTGCAGACGTAGGTAACATGTGCAAAAATGTCAAGCCACATCAACTATGAGTGCGATGAAAAAGTACCCACCGAATGCGTTATTCTATTCCTTATTAAAGTTAAACCACATATTTTAATCAACAAATAAGAAATAATATAATCGTACATGACAATGTTCAGAAAGTCTCAACAAGTACTACGTCTGACCCGGAATAAGTGCTACACTATTAATTTGTGTATGTCCCACGTTAAATGGCACACTTTAATGCTTACACAAAATGGTATGGAATAGTCACGGGTTGCCCGCTAAGGGTGCGAACCGTGCGGCCTAGCCGTGCACCACCGTGCCACGACTATCGCCTTGATCCCATGTGCGTCGCACACTGCTCGGTTGCTCGCAGCAGACCGAGCCTTTTGAGGGACGTGGTCGAGCGTGCAGCAGAATGTACACACTCGAGAGAGCATGGCTAACACACACAAGCCAGCGTTGCAATATAAAGCCCAACAACAGGGATGCAAACACTTATAATCATTAAATTACAAAATGGTAACCGGATTGGGAGGTCATCATCGTACCTCTCAAAGTTAAATTTATCAGCCCTAAATTCTTCCTATCTACAACTAAGTAGATAATGGCAAGTCGGGGTCGTCCACGAAGAAGAGGGATTTTTTAAGCGTTTAAACATATACGGTTGATATTATGCTAGAAGTAAATATATATAGATATATAAAAGTAAGTAAAAGGGGGGGCGGGGTTTGTTGCTTTTGTTCCTAAGTAATGAAATTAAAAGACAAGATAACTAGCAAAGTTAAGTAACTATGCTAATCATCAAACAAACTAAGAAAAATGGATAAAAACTACAAAAGATAAAGCCATAAGGAAAGCAATATCCACTTCCAAACCTAATGTAGATCATTGAACCATTCACTCATTCTATCACATTCGTTACCTATTGGGAATGCTAAAACTTCCCATTCAAAGATCAACATTCATTCCTTCCTAATAGTAATTTGCAAAGACAAACAACGACCATTTGAAAACCTCATTGAAACTCAGTTTAAGCAAACCACACCATAAAGGTATTTAATCAACGGCATTATACACAAAGAACCATAGATTTGATAACAACAAACCTTCTACCAAAGACACGGCCATTTAACCAAACATAGCATTCATTAGGCTAAACCTAGAAAAAACCACATTCAAGATTCAACCTTTCATTGCATCTATAGGATAAACATGAGAACAGCCCACATTAACATATTTATCTAGCAAGAATCACAACACATTATGCACAAGAAGTTCTAATTCCATGTTCTTGGATTCTCATGTCAAAAAGCTAAGAAATTTACAACTTTCCTAACACCCTAACACTTCAATCATACAAATACTTCTTATACTCAAACAACCCATAGCATAAATGAAGTAAAACATCACATTAAAACACATGAATGATAAATAACAAATACTTCAAGAAAGAGTTAAATAGAGGTTCTTACTACATAGATATGGAAGCTTCAATCAATTGCTCCCAAGAACAAAACTAAGCTAGATAATCAAAGCCCATGACATAGAACAAATATATACAAAGAAAGAAGAAGAAATGGAAGAAATGGAAGAAAGTGGTGAAAAACTAGGGTTTTGGAGCCCCCAAGTCGGGCTTAGAGAGTTGGCGAAGAGGGGGGTGAAAAGCTATTTATAGTGCAAGAAAAATGGGAGTAAAAAGCAAGTTATAGGGAAATTATCGCAAGTAATGACCAGATCAGGAAAATTGTGAGCTCTCAAGTCAACATTTCACGAGTCGCGACACACTTGTCGCGAGTCGCAATGAAAAAAAGTCCCATTTTGATTCACTTCCTCCGGGTGAATCATTTATCCATTCTGGGAGTTCTTGTAGTCGGTTTTATAGTACTCAAGAAGAGGAATCTAATGGTACCACTCTTGGAGGCTGATTCTTCAAATTCTCACACCTCTGCTTCAAAACATAGATCATTCTTCACCCTTTGCTTTGCTCTCCTTTGCTCACTTTATCTTCTACCCCTTTGTGAGTGACCTTCCATCTTCTACCATCCTTTTGAATGGCCTTCACTAAATCACTCTTAAATGCTCACGAGCAATCTACAAATTAATCTTACAAAATGGAATCTAGATGTTCGTAAGGACCAAAAATCCATTAGACTAAAATAGGTTACAAAATGAAAGGTTTAGATATAAAAACAAAAAATGACTATCTAAACCCCTTATCATGTAAACCTACCTAAATCTAGCAATCTTACAACAAAAATATGACAAAAGAGATGTTAAATGCTTTGGGAAATACATGCATTTGACGTCTCATCAAATCTCCCCACAATTAAACCTTACTAGTCCTCGAGTAAACAAGAACAAGCAAAGATCAAAGAGTAAACAAGCATGTAAATTTTTTCCCAAAACATCCAACACCATATTGCAAGACTACCCTAGCCCCAAAGACCTAAGAATCTCTCACACTCTCACATCCCAAAGCCTAAGGTAATCTAAACAACCAAAAACCCATAACAAAAGTGAGGTATACATATAATGCCAAGCTAACTTACTCTACCGAAAAAGACACACAATAGACACATCAAGAGAAGCATAAATTTTTTCAATTTCTCTCATGTTCTCTCATTTTGCACAGGAGACCTCTCGGGTTTTCATCCTAACTTCACACATTTTTCTTTTTCAATGCTCACCCTCATATTTTTCAACACCATTTGGCCTCTCAATTTTGCATGGGTCTCCCTTTCTAGTTTTTGACCTATCCGGGCCTCCCACTTTTGCCTAAGTTGCCCTCTCAGGTTTTCAACTTAGCGGGAATTTTTTTTTTCATTTTTTTAAAAAAAATAAAATAAAATCGGAGCATATGCACACTAAAATACAATACAAAGAGATATATTCCTCCTTACCTCCCCACACTTGAAACACACATTGTCCTCAATGTGAAAAGGACAAGATAAATAAATAAGGGAGAAAGAAAACAAATACTCACAACTTGGACTTTGAAGGTCCTTCCCGGTGATGGCAATGTTCATTTCTCAATGAATGTTCTCTCCTCCATGTTCTAAAACTCCGCCCAATATGAAAGTTTGATCCATCAACTACCAAGCCACAACTATGCAAATCCCGATCAACACTCACAAAAGACAACAACTAGTAGTACTCCTAGATGGTGGTTTCGGTAGTGGTTTTTGGTGGTGGATTTTGGTGGTATTCTTATGGTTTTGGGTAAGGGTTTGAGGACATGGTCGAGGAATTTTTTTTTTCAAGAAAAGAAAACTACGAATCTGTCTTAGAAGCTTGGGTTGCCTCCCGAGAAGCTCCATATTTTAAGGTCGTTGGCACGACCCTAATGTTATCCATATGGTGAAGGTTTGAACCCCTTCACCATGAGCATCCAAAAATAGAGAGGTGGGGGTACAAAACTTTCAAGAGGAAAGTTTTGTGGAGGTGGAGATGGTTTAAAAGGAGTTAGGTGGTTAGGAGGCTTGGGGTCGTCCTTTGGCTCCTCTTGTATGTCCCTCAAAACTTCCGAAAATGGTGGAGTTAGTTCACTAGGTGGGGGTAGGGGTGACGATGCTAATGAATGTAGCACAATAACCTCTTCCTCCATTTTTTCATCATCAACAACCAACTCCTCGTCCCCTTCAAACTCAAACTCATTTCCCATTTTGACCTCACTCAACGAATCCTCGAGTTCAACATGGAATGGTGCATTTTGAAAATCACGAGCTTCCATTCAGGCCAACACTTCCGATATACTCCTCGAATGCCCCTCAATAGCCTCAACAATAGAGGAGAACTGAGTATCTGGTTCCTCGCTAGTAAAGTTGTTCAAGTTTTCTATTGCATTCATGACTTCCTCACGTGTCAAACTTGAACTTCCTTGTTGGTCTTGGTTTTGGGGTATGGTATAAGATGGTGATGGCCACCTATTTTGCTCGAATTATTGGTTTTCTGGCTCATTCTCATACCACCAATCCAGATTACCACTCCATTTCGGGTTGTAAGAATTGTGGTATGGATACCATTCTTGGGTTTCTTGCCCTTGAAAACTAACATCTCCTACCTCTTGGTAGCACTCGCCATAATACCCTTGGTTTTGGAAACCAAGGGTTCTTTCCTTCTCATAGTGCTCATCTCTCAACATATAGCAAGACTTGGTAGGATGGTCAGAATGTCACATCCTACAAAATCTTGCTAGTTGATCCTCTCTTCTCATCATGAGTTCCCTCAACGTGAAACGTTCCATTTTTTAAAAAATAATTTCTCTTCTTCAAAAGTCCAGAATCATAATGCAAGAATTCTTGATTAAAAAATTACCAAGAACTCAATCAATACGTGCTCTAAACAAAAAAAAACAAAAAGGGAGTGGAAAATAAAAATAACTAGCTAATATGCCACCAAATATTCCCAAACACTTAAAAATAAACACCTCTACCCGGCAGTGGCACCAATATTTGAGAGGTCATCGTCATACCTCTCAATTTTAAATTTATAAGCCATAAATGCTTCCTATCTACAACTAAGTAGATAATGGAAAGTCGGGGTCGTCCACGAAGAAGAGGGATTTTCTTAAGCTTTTAAACATATACGGTTGATATTATGATAGAAGTAAATATATATATATATATATATATATATATATATATATAAAAGCAAGTAAAAGGGGGGGTTTTGTTCTAAAGTAATGAAAATAAAAGACAAGATAACTAGTAAAGCTAAGTAACTATGCTAATCATCAAACAAACTAAGAAAAAGGGGTAAAATCTACAAAAGACAAAGCCTTTAGGCAATTAATATCCATTCCAAACCTAATGTAGATCATTGAACCATTCACCCATTCTACCACATTCGTTACCTATTGGAAATGCTAAAACTTCCCATTCTAAGATCAACATTCATTCTTAATAGTAATTTGCGAAGACAAACAACGACCATTTGCAAACCTCATTGATAATCACATTAGGAAAACCACACCATAAAGGTATTTCCTCAACAACATTATACACGAAGAACCATAGATTTGATAACAACAAGCCTTATACCAAACACATAGCCATTTTACAAAACATAGCATTCATTAGGTCAAACCTAGAACAAACCACATTCAACATTCAACCTTTCATTGCATCTATAGGATAAACATGAGAACAATCCACATTAACATATTTATCTAGAAAGAACCACAACACATTATGCACAAGAAGTTCTAATTCCATGTTCTTGGATTCTCATGTCAAAGAGCTAAGAAATTTGAAACTTTCCCAACACCCTAACACTTCAATCATACAAATACTTCATATGCTCAAACAACCCATAGCATAAATGAAGTAAAACATGACATTAAAACACATGAATGATAAATAACAAATGCTTCAAGAAAGAGTGAAATAGAGGTTCTTACTACACAGATATGTAAGCTTCAATCAAATGCTCCCAAGAACAAAACTAAGCTAGATAATCAAAACCCATGACGTAGAACAAAGATATACAAAGAAAGAAGAAGAAATGGAAGAAAATGGTAAAAAAAATAGGATTTTGGAGCCCCCAAGTCGGGCTTAGAGAGTTGGGGAAGAAGGGGGTGAAAATCTATTTATAGTACAATAAAAAAAAGGGAGTAAAAAGCAAGTTGCAGGGCAATTATCGCAAGTCGCGACCAGATCAGGAAAATTGTGAGCTCTCAGGTCAACATTTCATGAGTTGCGACACACTTGTCGCGAGTCATAACAAAAAAAAGTGCCATTTTGTTTTGCTTCCTCCGGGTGAACCATTTATCCATTTTGGGAGTTCTTGTAGTCAGTTTTATAGTACCCAAGAAGAGGAATCCAATGATACCACTCTTGGAGGCTGATTCTTCAAATTCCCATAACTCTACTTCAAAACATAGATCATTATTCACCCTTGCTTTACTCTCCTTTGTTCACTTTATCTTTTACCCCTTTGTGAGTGGCCTTCCATCTTCTACCATCCTTTTGAATGGCCTTCACTAAACCACTCCTAAGTTCTCACGAGCAATCTACAAATTAATCTTACAAAATGGAATCTAGATGTTCGTAAGGACCAAAAATCCATTAGACTAAAATAGGTTACAAAATGAAAGGTTTAGATATAAAAACAAAAAATGACTATCTAAACCCCTTATCATGTAAACCTACCTAAATCTAGCAATCTTACAACAAAAATATGACAAAAGAGATGTTAAATGCTTTGGGAAATACATGCATTTGGCGTCTCATCAAATCTCCCCACAATTAAACCTTACTAGTCCTCGAGTAAACAAGAACAAGCAAAGATCAAAGAGTAAACTAGCATGTAAATGTTTTCCCAAAACATCCAACACCATATTGCAAGACTACCCTAGCCCCCAAGACCTAAGAATCTCTCACACTCTCACATCCCAAAGCCTAAGATAATCTAAACAACCAAAAAACCATAACAAAAGTGAGGTATACATATAATGCCAAGCTAACTTACTCTACCGAAAAAGACACACAATAGACACATCAAGAGAAGCATAAAATTTTTCAATTTCTCCCATGTTCTCTCATTTTGCCCAGGAGACCTCTCGGGTTTTCATCCTAACTTCACACATTTTTCTTTTTCAATGCTCACCCTCACCTTTCTCAACACCATTTGGCCTCTCAATTTTGCATGGGTCTCCCTTTCGGGTTTTTGACCTATCCGGGCCTCCCACTTTTGCCTAAGTTGCCCTCTCAGGTTTTCAACTTAGCGGGAATTTTGTTTTTCATTTTTTTTCAAAAAAATCAAATAAAATCGGAGCATATGCACACTAAAATACAATACAAAGAGATATATTCCTCTTTACCTCCCCACACTTGAAACACACATTGTCCTCAATGTCAAAAGGACAATATAAAGAAATAAGGGAGAAAGAAAACAAATACTCACAACTTGGACTTTGAAGGTCCTTCCCAGTGATGGCAATGCTTATTTCTCAATGAATGTTCTCTCCTCCATGTTCTAAAGCTCCGCCCAATATGAAAGTTTGATCCATCAACTACCAAGCCACAACTATGCAAATCCCGATCAACACTCACAAAAGACAACAACTAGTAGTACTCCTAGATGGTGGTTTTGGTAGTGGTTTTTGGTTGTGGATTTTGGTGGTATTCTTATGGTTTTGGGTAAGGGTTTGAGGACATGGTCGAGGAATTTGTTTTTTCAAGAAAAGAAAACTATGAATCTGTCTTAGAAGCTCGGGTTGCCTCCCGAGAAGCTCCATATTTTAAGGTCGTTGGCACGACCCTAATGTTATCCATATGGTGAAGGTTTGAACCCCTTCACCATGAGCATCCAAAAATAGAGAGGTGGGGGTACAAAACTTTCAAGAGGAAAGTTTCGTGGAGGTGGAGATGGTTTAAAAGGAGTTGGGTGGTTAGGAGGCTTGGGATCGTCTTTTGGCTCCTCTCTTATGTCCCTCAAAACTTCCGAAAATGGTGGAGTTAGTTCACTAGGTGGGGGTAGGGTTGACGATGCTAATGAATTTAGCACAATCACCTCTTCCTCAATTTTTTCATCCTCAACAACCAACTCCTCGTCCCCTTCAAACTCAAACTCATTTCCCACTTTGACCTCACTCAACGAATCCTCGAGTTCAACATGGAATGGTGCATTTTGAAAATCACGAGCTTCCATTCAGGCCAACACTTCCGATATGCTCCTCGAATGCCCCTCAATAGCCTCAAAAATAGAGGAGAACCGAGTATCCGGTTCCTCGCTAGTAAAGTTGCTCAAGTTTTCTATTGCATTCATGACTTCCTCACGTGTCAAACTTGAACTTCCTTGTTGGTCTTGGTTTTGGGGTATGGTATAAGATGGTGATGGCCACTTATTTTGCTCGAATTATTGGTTTTCCGGCTCATTCTCATACCACAATTCCATATTACAACTCCATTCTGGGTTGTAATAATTGTGGTATGGATACCATTCTTGGGTTTCTTGCCCTTGAAAACTAACATCTCCTACCTCTTGGTAGCACTCGTCATAATACCCTTGGTTTTGGAAACCAAGGGTTCTTTCCTTCTCATAGTGCTCGTCTCTCAACATATAGCAAGACTTGGTAGGATGGTCGGAATGCCACATCCTACAAAATCTTGCTAGTTGATCCTCTCTTCTCATCATGAGTTCCCTCAACGTGAAACGTTCTATTTTTTTAAAAAATAATTTCTCTTCTTCAAAATTCCAGAATCATAATGCAAGAATTCTTGATTAAAAAATTACCAAGAACTCAAGCAATACGTGCTCCGAACAAAAAAAACAAAAAGGGAGTGGAAAATAAAAACAACTAGCTAATATGCCACAAATAATCCCAAACACTTAAAAATAAATGCCTGTACCCCGGCAGTGGCGCCAAAATTTGAGAGGTCATCGTCATACCTCTCAATTTTAAATTTATAAGCCCTAAATGCTTCCTATCTACAACTAAGTAGATAATGGAAAGTCGGGGTCGTCCACGAAGAAGAGGGATTTTCTTAAGCTTTTAAACATATGCGGTTGATATTATGATAGAAGTAAATATATATATAAGCAAGTAAAAGGGGGGGTTTTGTTCCAAAGTAATGAAAATAAAAGACAAGATAACTAGTAAAGCTAAGTAACTATGCTAATCATCAAACAAACTAAGAAAAAAGGGGTAAGATCTACAAAAGACAAAGCCTTGAGGCAACTAATATCCATTCCAAACCTAATGTAGATCATTGAACCATTCACTCATTCTACCACATTCGTTACCTATTGGGAATGCTAAAACTTCCCATTCTAAGATTAACATTCATTCTTTCTTAATTGTAATTTGCGAAGACAAACAACGACCATTTGCGAGGACAAACAACGACCAAAATTTGTGAGGTCGTCGTCGTATCTCTCAATTTTAAATTTATAAGCCCTAAATTCTTCCTATCTACAACTAAGTAGATAATGGCAAGTCGGGGTTGTCCACGAAGAAGAGGGATTTTCTTAAGCGTTTGAAGATATACGGTTGATATTATGCTAGAAGTAAATATATGTAGATATGTAAAAGCAAGTAAAAGGGGGGGTTTTGTTGGTTTTGTTCCTAAGTAATGAAATTAAAGACAAGATAACTAGCAAAGTTAAGTAACTACGCTAATCATCAAACAATACAAGCTGTGCTTTGTCATTCTCCCTCGGACTCAACAAAAGGTTTTTTAATTAATTTATAAAAATCAAATTATACAATTTGTGAGAAGAATTTTTTATTAATATATATCGCATTAGTCCCACAACATCTTGGTTATTTACTTTATCATAATCAAATTTTATAAACTTGGAGCCTAAATCTCGACTACTATGTACTACAAAAGTCCCACGACATATGTAGTTACCTGCTATGCACCCTACTCTGGGATGGAAGGGGTATAAAATTCAACTTGAAGCAAATATATAAGTATTGTTCGAACAAAGGTAGGACATAATACGATTATCATGTCAGATATTGGAACGTACAACCTAATATTTTTTATTTGTATATCTATATCCTATTTTTTACATTTATATCTAGTTTGAGATATTGATGGTCAAACTTGATCGTTTAGACCATGGATGTAGAAATATGCATGAATTAATGGGAAGGAGGAAGTACATTCCAAAAATATTGTGTGACAACAAATATAAATTTGGATTCATCCTAACCCTTAATTCCAAAAAAAAATCCATTGTTTATGATTCATCCAAACCTGAAGTTCCAAAAGATCCATTCAATTTCCTGAGAAATAGAAAGTGCCTAGTACTATAGTATCATATACTCCATTCGTCCCACCAGGAATAACATACTCTATCTAGTTCACTAACATTGGCTGGCCATCCTTATTGGGATGGTTTTTTTAATATTGGCTCTACTATCCTTATTCAGCAAATTCTAGTTTATTTTCATCCACTAAATTTACTTTTTTCTATTTCAATACATTCTCCACCACTCATTCTTACTTTTCTAAATCCATGTGCCAGAAGCAAGTGAGTCAATGTTAGTGAACAGGAAGAAATATATATTCTTTCATAGATATATTTTGTAAATTATGACCATCAATGTAAATTAATATATTTATTAAATATCACTTGTAAGTTATTGTTGAATTCAAGTTGACATATATGTTCAAACTGGAAAAAAATTTGTTGAGTTTTTTGCATATGTAACTAGAGATGTTGATGGTAAAACATAGTCGTTGACGTCTGTGAAAAGGAAAAAATGCCATTGTTGCGGCAACAGTAGGAGTATTAATTTCAATTTAATTACTTACATTGGGTTCCATCCCAATCTTGTTCAACACACCTCGTCCTGTCTTAGAACCACATTCTCCTGCTCTCCAAGTTGTTCACAACCATAAGCCAAAACACACTCCAATTTGTTCACAGCGGACCCAGCTAATGCAAGTGTAAATGTTAGACAACGGTTTCACTAAAGGATCTATTGATGTAAAGCTCAAGTTGCAGGAATCCATACTAGCCGGTGAGCATGTTAGAATTCAGCATGGTAAAAACATTCATCAGCTTACTTCAATCTGAAGAATTTGGACTTGTTTTTTGGATGTCTTCTGGTAACAGAGCAGGTCGAAAGGTATAATGTGGCAGAGCTTCTATGCTACAAAATGAAAAAAAAATATAATCAACGTGGCTCAGAAGTTAGAGGTGGGAAACTAGGTAGTTTAGTTCACCATCAATTTTATACAAATACCTTCCAACAATGTTGGAACGTTTAGGTCAAGTACACGCTCCCATGTTCTGATTTAAGTTTGTTATGAACTCAGATACAATCATCTAGGATGTGTATTGAACTGTCCAACCAGGTCAAGGATGGGCTGGTGGGGAAGAAGGTAAACATTGATTTCCAATTATTGATGGTTTGGATGTTTTCCAATTCATAGTGGCCCTGTAACGTAGACTAATTACCTAACTAGATGGGTTCTCTTTTTTAATGGTTCAGCTTCAAATAGAGTTGTGATGTATTACCAAGCAATGCGATTTGTTGTTAGCGCTGACCGAGTTCCTTAATGACCCAGACGAGTTCACAAGGAGGTACAACTCATCTTTGGAGGGAAGCGAAGCAAATTCATCTTAAATACAAGAAAACTATTGTAGTCGGATTCGTGGACCTTGTGTTTTGTGGTTTCCTAATATTTTTCTTTAGATTATCGTCTGTTTCTATGTGATAAGGATTTATGTATATTCTTATTTCAACCGCCTTTTTAAAATCATGTGGAGCTCAATTCACAAACAAGTTTTGCTCAGTATTTTTGGGTCGGACCGGGATGTGGTAATGGATACTTCACTGTTTGAATTTTAGGATCTTACTATTAAAGTCTCGGTGCTTGTCACGACATTTTTTGTATCCCCAAGTTGGTGTCCTAATATTATTCTCTTTTAAACTCTGTGACGACAAAAAAAATTCATAAGGTTTGACTTGAAACAACCAAAGTCAAACCCTACCAGTGATATAATCATCTTATCTGCTTTCAATCCGTTACATCCTAGCGGATGCAAAGTAATAACACTCCCCTCCTCCATCTCGTGTTGTAACTAAAATGGGCTGCAACGTTTTCCGCCTAATCTACGCAGCCAATGTGCTTAAATGAGCAATACTTAAATGAGCAATATAGGATATCCCTGACCAATTCGCTCAAGTATTTGTCGTATAAATTTAATGGCTTCTTTTCCCATAACAAGTGCATGAATTAGATTTTTTTTTTTTTTAATGAGAACACCCGAGGGTGAGGGTTATTTTATTATAGGCACCCCAAGCCTTGATTTTCAATTGATCGAATATACAATTTGAGTTGGGATGTGAAACAACATGGTTGTTTCCAAAAGACCTAACAGTGTTTGCTAATATACTGAAATATAAACTATCCTAAGTGAAAGGATAAAGGTGTCGAAGTTGCGATCCAGAACAAGAGGATCTCCACCCCTCGTGTTAATCCTCTGTAATGGCCAGGCAACTTCAATCTCAAGATAAAATCTTCTCATATATGCTGAGTATTGCAGCTTTGTAATTGAGTCTATGTGGGAAGGATTCCCACTCCTTGATGTATACAATTATCCCTTGCAGCATCCATAGCTACTCCAGTAGCAGAAAAACAGCAAGGAAGCATCCAGGTGAAGACAAGTATCACTCAGGTTGAGCATCTCATCCAGGTTAAGCAAGGAAGCATCCAGAATCCAGTATCATCTCATCCAGGTTAAGTCAAGTATCAGCAATATTAGCTCGTGCATTCTCCTTCTCATAGTAGTGTGGAGATCCCTTGTTCTGCAAAGATAAGACAAGAAGGCATTCAGCAGCATCACATTCTATAGCCTAGGAGTTTTAGCAACTCGAATATGAGGAAAACCATCTCTATCCATATCTATAAGCCCCTGAATTCGAGGTGTAATATTAGTCATATCCAGCCCTTGGTCCAAATCAAAGTGATGTTTAGCTATGGCATGAGCTACCGTGTTGCACTCCCTAAAAGTGTGAATCAGTTGAGCACTACGAAGCAAAGATTTCACTTTGTACACCTTATCAAAAAGTTGCCATTGTGCCTCATATGGATTCAGAATCATCTCAACAGCAAGTTTACAATCTGATTCTACCATTAAATTGCCGTTCAGATGTTGAAAGAGTTCAGCAGCAAATAATATAGCTTCAATTTCGGCCTGTAGGGGGGATGAGGATGTTATTTTTGCCGAGCTAATTATAACCGGTAAGCCTAGACAATTCCTAGCTATAAGACCTACAGTAGCTTTGTTAGAACACCAGGCTGCATCTACATTTATTTTTATAGACCCGTGTTTAGGTCTTTCCCAGGATATAATCCTTAAATTTGGCTTAGGGGGAGGCCTTAGCAGTGGAGTAAGATGGTGAAAGTATTGTGGTACTGCAATTTTAGATAACATAGTTGGAGAACAACCACTAACTGTCAATTTAAACAAATTCTCCACCTCAGTACAGATTACATTCATGGATAGAGGCTTGTGGTCATAAAGATAGCTGTTTCTAGCTTTCCATAGACCCCAGCATATCAGTGATGGGAGAAGCATGCAATATATTTGGTAAAACTTAGTTAAATCTTGACAATCCCAAAACAAATAGAATCTTTGAGGAATGGAATGTGATGAATTAAGGTTAAAAGGTAGTGAATGAGTCAACTTCAACCAAACTGAATGTGCCAAGGGACATGAGATAAAGTAATGTTGGATAGAATCAGAATGACAACAAGCAGGGCACTTTGAAGCTAGACTATAACCCCATGTAATAAGAACATCATCAAAGTTCAGAAAAGCATGTAGGAGTTTCCAAATAAAGATTGAGATCTTTTTTGGTACTAGTGGATTCCATAAGAACTTAGAGACCGGAGAGGTACCTGATGGTAGAACTAGAGCTCTATATGCCGACCTAAATGTAAATTTACCCGATGTTTCTGGCTCCCAGATGATTCTATCCTCCCTATCCTCCGTGAGAGCAGCCTCCTGAAGAAAAAGCACAGTGTCATGTTCAAGAAAAGATGCAATTTGGTTCAGAATTGCATTTCTGTTGCTGATGAAATCAGCCACAGATATGTCATCCATTGCAGAGGTGATGAACTCAGGGATTTTAGAAAGCAGAGGTCCATGCGGACACCATTTAGCATTAAGAAAATTACATCTCCCATTCCCATGAATAATTGAGGAATTGTTAATAGCAAATTCATTAATGTGACATATTCTCCTCCAAGTAGCAGATTTCCTGTAAGATGGTGGTAGAGACCAAAGAAGTTTAGACCACAATGAGGTTCCCAATTGGCTCTTCCACCAAAGTTTGGCCGAACAAGAATCAATAATAGCTTTAACTGATCTAAAGCCCAGACCATCTCTATTAGTGGGTATGGCAATGCTAGTCCATTTCCTCCAAATCTTGTTTTGTTTACCTTCAGTCTTACCCCAGAAAAATTGAGCCATTTTTTTTTCAAAAGATTTAATTACAGCTTTTGGGGGATTTGAGACCATCCAAGTGTGCTGAGGAATAGAATACAAAACTGATTTGATGAGGATCATTTTCCCACCAGCACTGAGCCAGCAGTTTTTCCAATTTTGTAACTTAGCATCAACATTAGCCAGCAGTGGGAAAAAATATCTGTTCAGATTTCTTCCTTTAAAAATAGGGCAACCTAAGTATTTGAATGGAAAAGACCCTTTTTTCATTTTTAAAATTGCTTTAACCTGAACCTTTCTAGCATCAGTAGCCCTTTTACTTAAATAAAAGTCTGATTTCTCGAAATTAAATTTTTGACCTGAGCAGTGTTCAAAGACTTCAAGAAAGGCCTTTATCTTAATTAAGTTAGATTTAGAGGCCTGCATAAAGATTATGGTATCATCCGCATACATCAAATGAGAAACCACAGGAATAGAACCAGGAATCTGATATGAGGACAGACATTTATTCATAAAGATAAATGTCAAACTCCTAGAGAATGCCTCTGAGAATAGGTTAAAAAGAGAGGGGGATAGAGGGTCACCTTGTTTGATTCCTCTTGATGCACTGAAAAATCCTACTGGATTACCATTGATAATGACTGAAAAGTAGGCTTGAGACAGATTGTTCATTAAAGCTGTTAGAAAATTCCCATTAAAACCAAACTTAGATAAAATCTGTTTGAGAAAACTCCATCTAACCCTATCAAAAGCTTTCCTCAAATCAAGCTTAAGGATGCAGTTAGGGATTCTTTGTTTCTTATCCAAAAATCTAATCATCTCTTGTAAATATAGAATGTTGTCAGATATATCCCTATGCTTCATGAATGCTGTTTGATTCAAGGATATCAGATTCTCCATATATGGCTTCAGTCTCTCCAGAAGAACTTTAGAACAAATCTTATTCAGCACATTTGATAAACTAATTGGTCTAAAGTCATCAAAAGAAGATGGGGTTGGTTTTTTTGGAATTAAAGTAATCCAGGTGCTAGAAATCCCCCTTGGTATCTCAGCACCAGATATAAATTCATTCACCACTTCTAACAAATCTAGTTTAATAATCTGCCAGCATTTGATGTAAAATTTTGGAGAGTATCCATCTGGCCCAGGGCTGCTGTTCTTGTTTAAGCCTTTAATTACATTTTCCAATTCATCCTCAGTTACAGGCCTTGCTAAGTCAATATTATCACTATCAGTTATAATATCAGGAATCTGACTCAGAAAATGAGTGTCAAAAGTATCATCCAACATGAGATCAGGTTCAGTCAATAATTCAGAAAAATATTCAACTGCTTCCTTTTGTATATCTTGCTGAGAATTAATCCATTGACCTGATCTAGTTTTTAGTTTGGTGATGTGTAGTTTACAGTTTCTCTCTTGCACAACCTTGTGGAAAAAGGAAGTGTTATTATCACCCAACTTATGCCACTTTAATCTAGCTTTTTGCTTCCAGAATTTCTCTTTTTCTTTTAAGACTTTTAGCAACAAAGCATTTTTTTCATTGAGTTTAATTCTCTCAGCAGTTGAAGGGTTCAGATCATATATAGCTTCCTGAGTTCTTAGATCATCTTCAGCTTTTGCAACATTTAAATCAATGTTTCCAAATTTATCCCTATTCCATGATTTTAGAACTCTTTTAAGTCTGACAAGCTTAAGGTAAAACTTCAGCATTCCAGATTCTGATAATGGTGATTCCCAGCTGCCCCTTATCACAGTCATAAAATCTTCCCTTAGAAACCAAGAGTCTATGAATCTAAATGGCTTAGGGTTAGAAGAGATGAGATTTGAAACTTGTAGAAGAAGAGGTGCATGATCCGAAGTTTGTCTATTTAAAATCTGAATTGAGGAAGATGGAAACTTAGTGATCCAAGAGATTGAGCATAGTCCTCTATCTAGTCTTTTCGAAGTAGGGTTCCGAAGCCTAGAGTTACACCAAGTGAACATGTTACCTACCGTATTAATTTCTTGGATTCCATTAGATGAAATCCAGGTATTAAAGTCTCTTATACTACCTAAGGCAGGAGAACAGGGCCCTCTATATTCATCTAAAGAAGTTATAGTATTGAAATCACCTATGAAGATGGTGTCACCATTCAGAATAGATTGAAGGTCAGACCACAGATCCTTCCTTCCATCTCTAGTTCTTGAGGCATATATGAAAACTGCCTCCATATTCAAATTGACAGAGTGGTGCAAAATATTTACATGCATAAACTGATCATGGAAGGAGTTTAGAGAGATTGTTAAGAGATTAGACCACATAATCCAGATCTTCCCATTAGGCAGTGTCAAGTTATGAGTGAATGACAGTTTTTTCATGTAATCTTCACATTGGGAGTTATCATGCATAGGCTCAATAATACACAACAACTGAATTTTTTTGGTCCTGCACAAATTAGTTAACCTAAGCATAGAAGTGTCCATTCCTCTTAGGTTCCACACTAAAAAATTGATATTAAGGTGTGTCATCATTGTTCACTTGACTTAGAACTTTTCGAAGATGACCTAAGCATCATCTTATTTAGCTGACTAAGATAATTATTTTTCTTAGCTTTAGTCTTACCTTGGGTATTACCTGGTAGAGCAGAACTGGAACTTTCTTGCTGAGTAGGAGTGTTTTCTTCTGTCAGCTCCGATGTATCAACTTGCAATTCCTTTTCCTTGAAGCTGGCAGCAATCTGCAATACTGAAAATCTATTCTCCATTTTCCCAGGTTGGGAGAAAGAGTTCTTGTGGAAAGGACTGTACATAGATAATGAGGCAGAACCAACTTGTATATCATCGTTAGCATAAGCAGAAATTATTGGCTTAACAGTTGAAGTGTCCTCAATCAACCTTAAAATAGAGTTATCAGAAGTATCCAGGAGTTGAGATTTTTTAGCAGCAGAATCTAATTTTTCCTGATTTACCATCACAGGGCTATTGTTCAAATTTTTTGCAGATTCCACCATAACCTCATACTCATTGTCAGGAAGATCTTGGTCTTCAATTAGTGGAGCTTTATCAAATTTTTTTCCTGTTGCTTGCCATAGATACTGGGGTAGATTATGTTTCAGACTAGGATCCTGAGTGACATTCTCATTCTGTGAGTTAGCTTTACACTGGATCAGAGAATGGCCTAGTTTTGAACAATGACCACAATAAAGAGGGATATCCTCATATTCAATCGGGTATTTCTTATTGTTAGACACAGAGCCCAACCTTATGAAGCTACTCAGAGGTTTTTGGAGATCAATTTCGACACAAAATTTAATTGCAGATGGTCTTGTTAGCATCTCAGTAGCTTGATCATTTTTTATGAAACTGCCTATGCTATTCCCCATGGCTTCAATCGAAGCTGTGTTATAGTAGTAGAGAGGGGGCTCTTTGATAGTACACCAAATAGGAACTATTGGTGATTCTTTATGAGTCGAGAACTCAGGAGTCCATTTTAGGATTTTTAGAGCAATTCCATTGAAATTCCAAACACATTTCATCCAGCATCTTTGATAGTCATTTATATGCTCAAACCGAATCAAAACATGTTTGTAATCAAGGGAGCCTAGTTGATACTTACCTTCGAATCCCACAGTTTTGAATGCCAATTCCAATTGTTCCATTGTGAGCCTACCTCTTGTGAACTTCCCCACCAGAGCATTCGCATAATGGGCAGAGAGAGTTGCTATCTGATCATCAGAGTACAAGCAGGAGGGTTCTCCCAGGTGCTGTGATTTGGGGATGATCTCTGGATTGTTAGGTAGGGATTTCGAGAGCGGAGGGGCTTTGGCTTGAAGAACTGTGGCAAATGTTTTGGTGGGGAATTGAGTGGCCGGTGGAAGCGCCATCTCAATAGGTGTTACCAATCGGTATTCCGTAGCTGTACCCAAACAATTGGCGTTGCCGGCAATGGAGCCGTTACCGGCGAAGTGCCGTTACCGGCGGAGTAGGAAAGAGAAGAAATCAGTTACAGGTTACTATTCAACGGGAAAATCGCATCCAGAGGGAAAATCGCATGTATTCAACTTGAAGAGATGATCCTAAAAATATGCTTTGAAAATAAACTCAATTGCATGAATTAGATTTATTATTGGATGATTGTAATCCACTTTATGAACATTTTCTCATGCTCTTAGGGAAACACTTATATTGGAGGTGAATCCCTAGGTAATGAGGAGAACAGCTATAGGAGTACACGTTTTTAAGGCCACCTCCAACCTAAAACGCTCTTTTTGGTGCTACACAAATCCAAATCTAGTGTTGTACAGTAACTAAACTCCATTTCTCTCCAACCATCATCACTAAATTTTAGACTAAAGTGAATATTTCATTATATGCTACTATAAATATGATATTTTATTACTTTATTCTACTTTTCTTTTTATACTATTTAATTTTCTCCATTTCAAATTTATAGTTAATTAACACATTACATAAAATTAACATTTTTATTCATACAATTATAATTTTAAGTAATTTAAAATCCGACCATATACCATTAGAGTTTTATTATGTTTGTAACATTAATAAATTAATAAGGAGACATCTATACTAAAATATTAGTTATGGAATGTGCATAGTTATTTTCAAATTAAAATTTTAAACTTAAGTTGTTAAGATTTTTAAGCTAATATATAATTATTATAAATATTATTTGTATTTATATCAATAAACTATAATAAAGATAAATATAAAATTAAGAACTAACTAAAACTAATGAAAGTATACATAAACTAATAAAAGATTCAAATGTTGGAATAAAATACTAATATCCTATATTTGGTGCAATGATTAGTAAAACAGCAAATATAGTGTTTTACTGTTTATCCACACCAAAATAGTGTAATTCATATGACCGTTGGAGATGCCAAAAAATATAGTGATGCACTATAATACACCAGTTACTCACTTACTACACCAAACCAAATTTAGTGCACCCTTGGAGATGTACTAAGAAATTGATAATTGTGCATTTGATATCTAGACATTTGCTACTCCACATGTTGAAGTACTCACTAATTGGCAATATTTTCATGTAGTAAAACAATTTACTCTAATAATCATATTAACAACCCGATACTGTTATCTACTTATCATTTGCATTAGTAATTGCAAAATTTGAATTTCTGTTAGACTGAATGACCTGCGATAGAATAAACTCTGGGGTCATTTGGTAGATTAGTTGATTATAAATTTTTCTCATTCAAATTCCATGTTCAAATGTAGGCTGACCAATGGATTTAGTCGCTCAAGGTGTAGAGCTGTGAACTCGGTTGTTTGGGTGTACTTTTGTCTGGGGTCATAAATTATGGTCACAGATTGACACCTCTACCACACTTTTATTGTTCATCTAGGCACGGATTAACTGAAATTCGGTTCACAAATAATATGGCTCGAACCAGATTGGAATTGGATTTGTGTGGAGGGTGGGTGCAAATCCATCGGATTGTGAGTGCAAATGACCTACAATCCGAGCTAGACATTTTAATCCTACCGAGTTAGACATTAAGTTAGACATTTTATTCTACAATCCGACGGATTTAATCCTACAAATTACAACAGTAAGTTAGACATTTGATCATGGGAGAAATTAGATTGACCCACATCCAAATTAGAATGATTACTGTTACATTTACAACAAATAAAACTAGCTCACCCATTTTAAGTTGCAATTTGACTATTCATTTAGTCAAAACTTCTTAACTTTGAGCCTCTGATTGAATAGTTATATAAATATAAAAGCTATTGTGTGATACACTGTTTGATTCGTTATAACATCAATTTTCAAATTATTATATTTTAACAATTTTTAATTACGTCTAATGAAAGATATAAACGATCCAATGTTTTTTAGGTCAACTATTAAAATTAGAAAGTGAAACTTGAATTGGGACGGAGGATGGAGTGATCCTTAGTAAACTACCAAATAAAAAACACTACTAAAATTGGAGTGCACTATGTAATAGTACATTTAGATAGCAAAGAATAACGTAAACACTTGCCAAAAAAAACGTACTCCGTACATTATTTAGCAAAAGAAATTAGGAAAACTTGATTAAAAGTTATTTAATAGTACATTTTAATCTATTATATTACATTAGCGTTGATAAAAGTATAACATTACGAAGGAATGTCTTGGAAAATCAGTCTTTCCATATGCTTATGGAAAGACGGTGTTTAATTAAATAAATATAATTGTAAATGTTCTAGTTGTAATATTAAAAATGTATTAAGCAAACGTACAGTATTTATACTACCACAGAGACCCCTCTAGCACCAGTTTTTTAGCACCAGTTTTGAAAACCGGTACCAAAAATGTAATAGAATTGGTTTTTTTTAATAATTTTAACACTGTTTTTTCAAAAATCAGTGTTAAAATTTTAACACCAATTTTTTTAAAACCGGTGTTAAATTTTAAAATAGCATCAATTTTTGGAAAAAAGCCGCTAAAATTTTTAAAAATTCTATCTTCCCACCAAAAAAATGCCAAAAATTTGAAAATAGCACCGATTTTTAAAAAGTGGTGCTAAAAAATTTAAAATTCTAGCCAAAAAATCACCAAAATTTTTTAAATAGAACCGGGTTAAAAACAGTGCTAAATTTTTTTAAAATTCTATCTTCCAGCCAAAAAAATTGCCAAAATATTTAAAATAGCACCGGTTTTTAAAAATCGGCGATAAAAATTTTAAAATTTCATTTTCCTGCCAAAGGTATCGCCACAAATTTTTAAAATTCACTATTCCCGCCAAAATTTTCAAAATATTTGTCAAAATTTTTTAAAGTTTAATCTTCCCGCCAAAGTATTCAAAAGTTTTGCCAAAACATTTTTAAAAAATTTTCCAAAAATTTCAATTAATGTTGCCAGAAATTTCATAGGCTAAGAGAAGCCAAGTGCAGCTGCTCTAAGCTAATTTTTTTAACATTCAAAATCATTCACTTCTTTTGTTGACTTTAACTAATAACTAAGTTAAGTTAAATTAATCAACGATTAACTTTTATTGACCTAATATATATAAATAAGAATAAAATTTGTTTACGTTAACTAATTAACATTCAACCCTTAATTGATTTAGTATATATACAACTTTAACTAGAAAATGGTTAATCCTTATTTAACTTTCAATATAGAAACACTAATAACTAGGCTAACTTTGACTAATCCACAGTCAAACTATTGTTGACTTTCTATATATATACCGGTGACTAAGTTGACTTTAACTAATCAACGGTCAAACTTTACCTAACTCTCTCTATATAGAAACACTATATAATTAGTATAGAACTCTGTTTAGTGCGGACTGCTGTGAAAGGGGTGAATTTGTATGCTAAATCTGTACGGAATAGGCGCATTGTTGTGACTGCGTTGGAACTCTGTTTTGCTTGGATAAAATCTGTGAGGAATGCTTCATTTTGAACGCAGAACAGTGACAAATTTTAGGCATAATCTAGTAAACCTGGTTTGCTTGGTTTGTTTGCAACCTTTCGACCAAATGCTATGCTTTATTATGCCAAAATTATGATCTATTTTGTAGTCGCATGAACAACCATCAGTGGATTTTATGGAGTTCTTTTTGAAAAATCTGGGCTGGATTGGTGTAGATAGATGGGGATTTTATGGAGAATCTGTGCTGTTTTAAAAGCTAAATTATGCTGACAGTGGATAGATTATATGGAGTTCATAGGGGAAAGGGATTAATAATAGGTTTCAGACATAGAGAGTGTTAGCATTTGGGTGAGTTCTCAATTGATTCAGGTGGACTTGTGTTCAAACCCCGGGCACCCGACCGGCCTAGCTTGTGTTCAAACCCCGGCCTTGTCATCCGGCCTTGCTAGTGCACAGATAACAGTCCATTTCTGGCCTTGCGTGCATCCAAAACCTGGGAAACTTCCGGCCTTTCAAGTGAACAAATCCCGGCCAGCCCTCCTGCCTTGCAAGTGAACAAATCCCGGTAAACTCCTAGCCTCACTTGTGCTCAAAACCCGGATATTACCCGGCCTTGTCTTACCTGAATTAGTCGGAATTCAGACCAATACCATATGCTCTATGCCAAGAACACGGATTTAATTTCTACTCACTCATGAACACTCATATAGACTTCGTCATTTTGGGAGTATTGGAATGTTAGTGATGGGCGAGGCACATATTTTGGGGCTAGTCAGATTCAAGATAGAAGTAAAGAGGTGTTTCACTATGTGCTGGTTGGATCTAGCCATTTCTCCCCGACGGCCGGCCATGGTGGATTAATTTCATTGAAATCATTAAAGATTGTATACCCAATATGTTGCCCTTGTTCTTTAGTTCATAACAATTCCCGGAAGAAGATGGAAGGAAGAGCAGATTCCCATAATAGGTGGAGTTTCTCCATTTTTCCCAGATCCCGGCGACTCAATAGCGCCGGAAAAATGTGGTCCAGCAACCCATCTAACAGCTAGCAGGTTTGATTGTTAACTCGAGTGAGGAAATGAGGTTCGAGGGATGGAGGTGATCGAGTGATTGAGTGGTGGGTACTCGAGTACTCGAGGGGCTGATGTGTAAGCCCTCGAGAGCTAGAGGTATTCGACTGCTTGAAGGGGAATTGGTGGTAGAGGTTTTCAAGTGTTGGAGGGATTCGAGTGCTCGGGAGGGGCATTCGAGCGATTGAGGTGTTTGAGTGCTCGGGAGGTGCATTTATGAGCTGGAGGAGTTTGTGTGCTAGAGGAGTTTGTGCTCGAGGGAAACATTCGAGTGCTAGAGGTGCTCCAGGGAAACATTCGAGTGCTCGAGGGGGGCTCTGCCCTCGAAGGGGTCATACCCTCGAAGGGGCTCTGCCCTCGAAGGGGTCATACCCTCGAAGGGGCTTTGACCTCGAAGGGGCATACCCTCGAAGGTGCTCTGACCTCGAAGGGATCATACCCTCGAAAGGGCTCTGACCTCGAAGGGGTCATATCCTCGAAGGGCCCCTGCCCTCGAAGGGGTCATACCCTCGAAGGGGTCCGCAAAAAAACAAAAAAACCAAAAAAAAAATAATTTATTATTAAATTTCCAGCAGCCTTCCCTCACCTACAAGGCCGAGTCCACTCTAGCAACGGTTGGGATGAAGGCTATGGGAAATAGACCACGGTCCGGGAGCCGGTACACACCTTTAGCTGTATGGAAGCGGTATGGAGTGAGGGGCTAGTGAGTTTGTTCTCATGCCCCACTTTTTTGGTTGCGCTATTTGCCTGCGTTGCACTGAAAAGTGTAAAATGGCATCAGGCTGTCCATTTGCCTAAAATGGAGAGAACGGTTACAAAATCATTACGTGGGGAGTGCGCGGTAGAAGTCATGCCCGGTCTCTTATCACTAGGAGGTCTATTTGTGGGGAACACCAGGGAGCACAATAGACTACAGTCAATCTGCTCCCAACCCCAAAGAGAAAACCTCGACCCTCATCCAGAGATCGTTAGCGAAGGCCAATAACACATCTTTATCTTCATCTTAGAGGTGTACATGGTAGAAGTGGTGTGCCATCTCTTCCAAGAGGAGATGACATACTACTTCATTTAAAGGTCGAGACCACTCTCGGTTTAGGAGAAACCCGTGGGGAGCAAACCACGGCGAAAGGGCTGGCTCACACTACCGGTTGCATGGATGTTGCATGAAGTGAGGGGCTAGTGAATTCGTTTTCATGCCCCTCAATATTTTCATGGATGGTTACTATAGGCCCCTGTCACCACAGAGGGGTTAGCATATTTCTCTCATGGATGGTTTTTCACTATGAAGGGTTTAGCATTTCTTTGCCACCTGCTAGTAGCATCTACACCAGGGGTAGTTTTATTAGGTATCATGTATTAAGGGAGTGGGACATTGTCCCTACTCCCGTACACATTCCCAGTTCTTTTTATTTACCATTACCTTCGACTATAGTGACTAAGCTGCTGAAAGCTGAAGGAACTAGGGAAAAAATATAGCACAGCCCTGCTACTGTTCACCACAGTCTGTTTTCGCTAGTTTCTCTTCCGGATCTCTTCTCCTCCGGCGAGGGACCTGACACTAATGTTGGGTTCCTCGCCGAGAGTCTTTTCATGTATGGTACATCATCGTTCTTCAATACGAATCTGGGTTTCTCGCGAAATTTCTCCATTCAAAATTTTGCTTGGATTTTGGAGTTAGATCGGCCCTCTGATCTCGGATGAACCCGCGAACACCAAGGAAGTGGACGGTGAAGGTCTCGGCAACCTACAGAGGAGACCGTTCTTCTTCGAACATGGATGAAGACGACTTCTGGTGGGAACCCGACCCAGTTTCAATTCTGACGCAATCTATGGTTGAAGACTCCGGTCCTCTATCTGGGTTGCTGAGGAAGATGAACTGGCGAATACCAACACCGCCATAAGTAAGTTCTAATCTCTGAACTCGTGGTCCTATGTACGGATTGGTGTGAATGGTGTGGATTTGTATGGGAAATTTATGTGTGGAATATCCATTCGGATTTTGTGCGGATTTGTTGTGAGAATATGTGCGGATTGATGTTGTTTTGGTATGGAAGTATATGCTGCTACTTCACATACAAATTGTGTGGATTTGCTGTGCACAATAGGTGGAATAATTTGTAGGGAACTCTGTTTGTCTGAATCAGAGGATGGAAGACGGCTTTCTCGTCTTCTGGTGGGATTTATATAGATTCATACTTTGTGGGAACTCTGCTTTCATAAGGAATTCTGTATGGAACAGAGTATGGAAGTATGTTTCTTTGTTTTTTATGTGGAATTGCTGGGAAAAGGAGTAGTTTTGCATGCCTAAATTTTGTAGAATGTGTGGATTGACGTGGTCTGCTCTAGAACTCAGCTTAGTGTGTTTAAAGTCAGTATGGCAGTGGTCATTTGGAAGCAAAACAGTGACGAATTTTAGACATAAAAATCCATAGCATTTGGGTGCTTTATTTAGCTGGTTTGATTGCTACCTTCGACCAAATGCTATGTTTTCTTATGACAAAATTCCAATCTATTTGGCTCATGAACACTCATATACACTTCCTTATGGAGTTCTTTGTGGAAAATCTGAGCTGCTCTAATAGGAAGAGATGGGTTGTTTATGAGAATCTGTGCTATTGAAAGTGGATTGTCAACATGATGTTCATAGGGGATAAATATTATTGAAGGGTCTCATGCATAGAAATTGTTAGCACCTGTGTGAGTTCCAATTTGATTTGGGTAAACCTGTGTTCAAATTTTGAGCCCTACTGGCCTAGCTTGTGTCCAAACCCCGGCCTTGCTAGTGCCTACAACTCGATCACCCTCCGGCCTTGCTTGTGTCCAAAACCTGGGAAACTTCCAGCCTTGCAAGTGTTCAAATCCCAGTCTGCCTGCCCGGCCTTGCTCCCGGTTACTCACCCAGCCTTGCTTGTTCTCAGAACCCGGACAATGCTCGACCTTGTTTACCTAGTTTAATTGGAACTTACACCAGTAGGCTACCTTAACTGATTCAGGTGAACTTGTGTTCAAACCCTGGACACCCGACCGGCCTAGCTTGTGTTCAAATCCCGGACTGGTCATCCAGCCTCGCTAGTCCTCAGAACCCGGCCACCTTCTGGCCAAGCGTGTGTTCAAAACCTGAGAAACATCCGGCCTTGCTAGTGAACAGAACCCGGTACCTCTCCCAACCTTGCTTGTGCTCAGAACCTGGTAAACTCTCAGCCTTGCTTGTGCTCAAAACCCAGACACCGCCCGGCCTTGTTTCACCTGAACTAGTTGGTTCTTAAACGCTCTATGCCGAGTACGTGGATTTAAATTTTCTCACTCAAGAACATTCATACGATGATTTTCATTCTGGGTCTACTGGAATGCTATGGGGGGAAGAGGCACATACTTTGGGGCTATTCGGATTCATCATAGATGTTATGAGTTGTTTCACTGTGTGTTGGTTGGATCTAGCCATTTGGCGGGCGGCCATGGTGGATTTTTAATCGGTATCACCAAGAATGGTACTCCCAATTTTTGGTCGTGTTCCTCGGTTTCATAAGAATCACCGAAAGAAGAGGAGCGGAAGAGCAGATTCTCGTAATTGGTGGTTTTCTCAATTTTTGCCCAGATTCCAGCGACTCAACAATGCCAAAAAAATATGGTCCGATAACCAGCTGGCAGTGGCAACTCGAATGGTAGGCTGGAGAGTAACCCCTCGAGGGGTGGAGGTACAAGTACTCGAAAGGAGGTTGAGGGATGGTTTGAGGATAGAAGGATGGTCCGAGGGCTGAAAGAGATCTCAAGGGGTTTAACTGGATTGAGGTTTTCGAGTACTGAAGGAATTCGAGTGCTCGAAAAGGGCATTCGAGTGCTCGACAATGGCATTCGAGTGCTGGAAGTGCTTGAGTACTCGAGGGGGGCATTCAAGTTCAGAAGATGCTTGAGAGATCGAGGAAGGCATTCGAGTGCTTAAGGGTGTTCAACTCCTGGAGGATTCGATAACTCAAGGGTGGTTCAAAGATAGACGGATTAAGGTAGTTGAGTGCTGGAGGTGCTTGAGTACTCGAGGGGGCCACTCGAGTGTTAGAAGCTCTCGAGTGCTCGGTGGGGGGCATTCGAGGGTTGAAGGTGTTTGAGTTCTTTGACCTCGAGGGGGGAATAGTGGAGTACCCTCGAGGGATGGCTTCTTTACCCTCGAGGGGTGATTCGTATTCGAGGGATGGCTACTGCTAAAAGAAAACTCCTCTCCCAGGCAGTAAATTTCAGCCTTACCCTTTGGGCTGAAATTGTACTCGGTTCTCAGTGAGTCTCAGCCTTCCCTTTTGGGCTGAAATTGTATTTCGTGTAATGTAACCTCTCTTCATCTGGCCGAAAAAATTTCCTATGGTATTTTCATGGCCATGCAGGTCAGGTAGGTATCACAGAATTAATTAACCCCTTGCTAGGTATCGCTTGGATTTAATGGTTGCGCTTTTTGCCTGCGATGCACTGAAAAGTGTAAAATGGCATCAGGCTATCCATTTGCCTAAAATGGAAAGAACGGTTACAAAACCGTTACGCGGGGCGTGCACTGTTGAAGTTATGCCCGGTCTCTTATCACTAGGAGGGCTATCTGTGGGGAACAACTGGGAGCACAACAGACTACGGTCAATCTGCTCCTAACCCCAAGGAATAACCTCGGCCCGTATCCAGAGACTGTTATCGAAGGCCAATAACACCTCTTTATATTCATCTTAGAGGTGTACATGGTAGAAGTGGTGTACCAGCTCTTCCCGGAGGAGAGAACATACTACTTCATTTGAAGGTCGAGACCACTCTCGGTTTAGAAGACACCCGTGGGGAGCAAACCACGGCGCAAGAGCTGGTTCACACAACCAGTTGTATGGATGTTGTACGAAGCGAAGGGGCTAGTGATTTTGTTCTCATGCCCCTCTGATTTTAGGGATTGAGGGAGCTACTAAGTTTTTTCTCATGCCCTTTGTTTTCAGGGATGATTGTCACAGGCCCCGGTCACCATGACGGAGTCAGCATCTTTTGGCCACCTTTTTATAACATCTAGATCAAGGGTAGTCTTATTAGGTTTCATGTATTAGGGGAGTGGAACAATATTCCCACTCCCGTACACTATCACGGTTTTCCCATGACAGTGTTTTTCACAGGCACCGGTCACCACGACGGGGTTAGCATCTTTTTGGCCACCTGGTTGTAACATCTAGATTGGGGGTAGTTTTATTAGGTTTCATGTATTAAGGGAGTGGGAATATGTTTCCCACTCCCGTAGACTCTCATGGTTTCTTTTTATTTACCATTACCTTCGACTATAGTGACTAAGCTGAAGTGACTGATTCTAGGTGATTCTGGGCGAAAAAGGCATAGCCTTCTCCCAAGAACAACGGGAGAATTTTCATCTGATTATTCAGTTAATCTTTGGCATGTACCTGATTATCTAGAAAACCCTATGGGATTCCAACCATAATCATCTTCAGGTTGCGAATTTCTGATTTCTTCCGCCCGCAAAGTGAGGGTTTTCAAAAGTGACAATTTGAGTTGCTGGTAGTCGATTCAGATCATCTAAACACCTAAAAGGATCTGGGTAGCTGCGGATTTAGACTCACGGTATTCTAAATGCTCAACATTGTTGGAAGTCTTCGGCTCCACCAACATCGAGTCGGATTCACGGCGGGAATTTAATTCAACCACAAACAGGTTCTACTGAAACTTTTTGTTCTTGAATTTAATTCCCCGAACATATTGTGTGAAGCTCTAACTCTGTGCAGACTTGTATTCTCTAGGAGGTTTGTATTCTGCGTGTGGATTTGTACATTCTATGTGAGGACTTACCTCTATCCTTGTGTGTGTCTATTTGTGTATTGTTTGGATTGTGTACAATATTCTGCTGCTATTATACTTATCCCCTGTTGCTGGGATAGGCATTATAACTATGTGTATTATCTAAGTGTATGGGGAGATATGTTAGTCTCCTCCTGTGCATCCGATAAATTAGTCAGATTGTTTACCTAACCTTTTCTTGTCTTATCTTATCTCCCCTGATAACTTGACGGGTAAATATGGATCTCAAAGCTGCCTCCTCCTCTGCCACCAAATCTGCTATTCCTCAGGGCCAGGCTAAAAAATCAGCCCCGACTTTCAAACCTAGAGAATGGTATGATCCGCTACTAGAGAGAAAAAGGGCGTGGAACGATGCAGAAATCATCATGGACAAAGTAGATATTACTGCAGCACAGGATGTGGATTTTGTTCTCTCCGAGGATGAAATTATCAAGGAAAAATTTTGGTTGTTCTATGTCTTTCTTGGCATATTCCCAGGATCTTTCCCCGGTACATATGCGGTAAGGAACTTGCTCATGGCAAAATGGGGTGTCCAGTGCTGGGTACAAACAATGACCAATGGCTACCTCAAATTCGGATTCAAGACAGCAGAGGATAGGGACAAAGTGCTGTAGGGTCCGGATCATTACCTCAATGGTAAAAAGCTATTTATTGTCCCCCTACCAGAGTCTGGGAATTTTGACATGCAAATCATGGCAAAAACAACCAATTTGGATACACATACACCACTTACCCAAGTCTTGCTGGCACAAAAAGGCCCTGGAGAAAATAGCATCCACATTAGGAGACCCCATTCTCATGGACAACGCAACACGAGACCTCATGGGATATTATGCCAGGATTCTTGTCCTCCTTGACACCTTAAAAAAGCTCAAAGAAGTAGTCACATTCCACATGCCTGATGGAGCTACCTACTCGCAACAGATTCTTTACGACTACTGCAAACCATGGTGCCCTAAATGTGGAGAAAATACCCATCTTTTTGAAGTCTGTGATGAATTCTTTCAGACCAGGGAAAGGGCCATTCAGGAGCGCAGGGCAAAAAGGATTATGACTGCCAACTGCGACAAATGCATTCATTCAGCACAGGCGGAGGAAGAGGACTGCAACATTCCTAATGCGGTGAATTCTCGTACCCATAGGGACAAAGCTTCGGGTAATAACTCAGACAACATGGGATCAAGCAGCACGGGACAAGAACTAAACCCAGAAAAGGAGAAAGATGATGACACGGAGAAGGACATGGAGATGGATCAGGACAAGGTGAGAGATGCTCCTACACAGTCAAGCTCTCAGGTTCATAACAAGAAGGAGTTCAGTGGAGAAACTAGTTCGGATAGACCCCCCACTTTTGGAGATGCAAAAAGACCAATGAAAGGTGCAGGAAACATAACAGATAGTATGCTGCATCCGGAGGCAAGACGGAGCAATCCCCCACGAGCAGGACAACCTCCTACCCCAAAAGCACAAATCACGGGTGGGAGAAAGCTGATCAGAGGCAGTTGCAGAACTAGATCTTCTTCCATGCTGCTGAACCCATTGAAGAAGACTTATCAAAGAGTGGCTGACACAGCAAAGAGCTCATCGTCAACTGATAGCAGCAAAGGCGGCGGTTCGAGGCCTAAAGGGACCTTGGGTTCCCAATGAATGCGGCCTGCCTCAACATAAGGGGCCTCGATGCCCCAGAAAAAAAGAGATGAGCAAAGAACATCATATCTGAAAACAATATCGGTTTGTTGGGTATTCTGGAAACAAAGGCAAGTGAACGAACGCTAAACATCTTTATGAAGAGTCTTAAAGGATGGAGATACACCCGCAATTTTGACTTGGCACCTAACTATAGAATTCTTATAGTTTGGGATCCCAAAAATTTTTTTGTTAAGATAATAGGTAGAATGGCACAGCTGATCCACCTAAAAGTATGCAGCATGTCATTGAATGTGAAATTTCTATGCACTTATACTTATGGTAATAGTGAAGGAAGGCTACACAGATTGCCTCTCTGGGCAGAATCAAAGAGATACGGTGCAAACCTAGACTCACCATGGATGGTACTTGGTGATTTTGATGCCATCCTCAGCGTCAATGATCATATGCCCCCCCAGGATCTACCAGATGAGGGAATTTCAAGAAGCTTGCACTGCATGTGGTCTCAGAGACGCTCCAGCAATTGGTGATCACTTCACATGGCACAATGTGGATTACACAATTAGGTGCAAACTGGATCGTGTCCTGCTCAATCACAAATAGGACGGAGACTCGTGTCACACCACCTTTCTTCCTGGGTCGGCACTCTCGAATCACCTGCCATTTGTAACATCCCTGGCGCAAGATATAGACAAGCTAAACAGGCCCTTCAGGTTTCAAAACATGTAGAACGCGCATCCGAAGTGCAAACAGGTGGTACATGATCACTGGTCACCAGAGGTACAGGGATTCAGGGACTTTGACTAATCAACGATCAAACCTTACTTGACTTTTAATATATAACCACTAATAACTAAGTTGATTTTAACTAATTAACGGTCAAAATTTATTTGAATTAGTATATATAAATACAAATAAAAATGTTTGACTTTGACTAATCGACGGTCAACCCTTACTTGACTTTCCACATACAAATACTAATAACAAAGTTAACTTTAATTAATCCACGGTCAACCCTTACTTGGCTTTCTACATACAAATACTAAAAACAAAGTTAACTTTAACTAATCCACAGTGATCCCTTACTTTGCTTTCTATATACAAACACTAATAACTAAGTTGGCTTTAACTAATCCATGGTCAACCCTTACTTGACTTTTTATATACAAACACTAATAACTAGGTTGACTTTGACAAATCAACGGTTAAACCTTACTTGACTTTCAATATATAAACACTAATTACTATGATGACTTTGACTAATCAACAGTCAAACCTTACTTGACTTTTAATATATAAACACTAATAACTAAGTTGACTTTAACTAATTAGCGGTCAAACTTTATTTGAATTAGTATATATAAATACAAATAAAAATGTTTAACTTTGACTAATTAACGGTCAACCTTTACTTGACTTTAACTAATCCACGATCAACCATTACTTGGCTTTCTACATGCAAATACTAATAACAAAGTTGACTTTAACTAATCCACGGTCAACCCTTACTTTGCTTTCTATATACAAACACTAATAACTAAGTTTACTTTAACTAGTCCACGGTCAACCCTTACTTGACTTTCAATATACAAACACTAATAACTAGGTTGACTTTGACTAATTAACGGTCAACCCTTACTTGACTTTCAATATATAAACACTAATTACTAGGTTGACTTTGACTAATCAATGGTCAAACCTTACTTGACTTTCAATATATAAACACTAATAACAAAGTTGACTTTAACTAATCCACGGTCAACCCTTACTTACCTTTCTACATAAAAATACTAATAACAAAGTTGACTTTAACTAATCGACGGTCAATCCTTACTTTGCTTTCTATATACAAACAATAATAACTAGGTTGACTTTAACTAATCAACGGTCAACCCTTACTTAACAATCTACATACAAATACTAATAAAAAAGTTGACTTTAACTAATCGACGGTCAACCATTACTTTGCTTTCTACATACAACCAATAATAACTGAGTTGACTTTGACTAATCCATAGTAAACCATTACTTAACTTTCAATATATAAACTAATAACTAAGTTGACTTTAACTAATTAACGATCAACTTTATTTGATTTTAGCTAATGAAAACTTTAATGGGCTCAAACCCATAAATTTTGGCCCAAACCCATGTCCTATTTTCATATACTTAGCCCAAATTTACTAATTACTTCTCTCATGCCCCAATTTCATTTCCCCACCCCCCGATCAAACCCTATTTTCAACTCTCCTACACCTCACCGTCCATCCACCTCTTCTGGTTTTCTCCGCCGATCAGCCACCAGCCACGCATCATCTGATTATATGTCAACTTCAACTTTTTCTGCATCATCTGAAGAAGTTGAAGGAAGGGGAGATGGCACCGGTGGGGGTGAGGGCGGCAATTAGCTCACAGGGCCATCGGCATCTTGCGACATTCATTGGAGGTTTGGCAATCGCATTTAGCCAGCAATTTTTCTCGAAGCTCTCACTGCTCAGGTTGCTATAACTACTTCTCGCTCCAATGGACAACTCGCTACTTCTCCTGCACTCTGCAGTCTCTTTCAGGTTCTGCTTACACTCTCCTGCCTTTTAATCCTCGTACTGTTTGATCGTCTCTGTTTTTCACGCCTGATTTTTTTATGTTTGGCATTTCTGAGTTCCCACTATTTCCAAGGTGATTTCAGCCCTATTTTCCATCGTTTTTTATGGTCGAGAGATGCGAAGGAGATTGAGTCACCGACAGAGTTCGGGCATGCGAGGATTCTTTGACTTTTGTTGTGTTTGTGGTTGTAGGGTTTCCTAATTTTTTTTTTTAGTTTAAAAATCAGAGCAGAGTTAACCGAGGTTTTCTTATGTATGTTGTGGTTTTCTTTTTAAAGTTTTTTTGGGCAGTTTGGAGTAATTGAAATTTCCCTTGTGATAGGTCTATCTATATGTCTCACGGGAGGAGGATTACATGAAGAGTTGTTGTTAATTTCCTCTAGAGAAGAGAAGTTTTCACTTTCATTGACTTTATGGTTGGTTTGTTTGGATTAAGGTGTTTTGGGTGTGTGTTAGTAGATGCATAGTGTTAGCTTGGATTGAATCTGAATGCTATAATGAAGATGATTATGCCTTGTCCTCGAGGAGTACTCCATTCGTATTTATAGCCTATTGAATAATTTCAAGATGAATCTAACCTGCATATTGGCTTTGCAAGGCATTTTTAATGCTTAGCTCCCTGGTTGTTTCTGTCATAATAAAGAATCAAACATAGGAAATGGTTCAGCCTTGAGCTCTGATTCTCCCATGGATGAATTTGAATGTGACCTTCTATTTGTAGATGTATGTATTCAGATAGTGTTTTATGTATACAACAGGAATGGAATTGGATGGTATCTAGAGTGAATGGTATATATGTGTTGTTGCTAAGTAAGTGAGCATGTGGCACAATGATAGTTCTTTTGGCAGCTATAACTTGTTGGTTGCTTCTTGAATAGGATTGAATTGACAATGAGGTTGTTGCAGTAGCATGAGAAATGGAGTTTTTCTTCAGGTGCCAAGGTTTAACTTTGAATCATCATTTCCCCATGACCATGAATTTTCAATCGTAGTTTGTGGCTTCCATGAAACAAGAGTGAGATGGTTAAGATGCATACTCACAAAATCATACCTAAATATGAACTCAATATAAAATAATGTCTTCTTCTTTTTTTCTTGTATAGTGCTTTTGCACATGTGGGTTATCTGAAAAATTCATGTAGTTTAATTTAACTGATGATTTCTTTTCTATACTTACCGGTTGTGACTTCACCCATGGCAAGTCTAAGTGCCATAGCGCCTGAGGCATATACAAAGTACATTCTGGTCTCCCTGATTCACTGTGGACAAGTCTTGCTCTTCATTGTAGACCCTATTTTTCAACCTATAAAATTTTTCACTCTGTTTTGTGAGCTTTATATTGTGAAATCATATTAGTATTTTGTTATGCCTTACTTATGCCCTGAGAGTTTGTATTTCTCATCCGCTTCATTACATTGTGTGAATGGGCATATATAGTTTTATAGTACTTGTTGCTTATTAGTAGTGGAAAGGTTACCAGATGAGCAATGTTGATTGAATGATTGTTGCAGGTATGAACTAAAAGCAATGGATTAGATGCTGGTTATTTGCTCTTATAAGATTAGATTTTCTTTGCTATCCTGCTAATGTTAGAAATGTATTGCAAGTGCAGTAGTGCCTAGAACCTTATTGTTGCTATAAATTGCCATAGTTAGAATACTCAGTTTGGTTTATTCTAATAGACTACAAACACTTGGGATCAATTATAGATTGCATGGGGGTGGTTGTGTTGTATTTTCTGTTTTTAGTCTTGTTTACTCTAGAAAATATAGATACGGACGTGTTCGTGAAATTGAAGACCTTGATTGTGTACATATAGCGTATGAGACTGGGATGTGTTTTTGTAGTTGACTGGGGTTTTTGCTCTCAATTTAGTAATATTTTCAAAAGCTTTAGTTTACATGGAATTTTCTTGTTTTTTTAGCGATTGTGTTGTGCACTGCTTATGATGTTTTATTTTCTATGTATGTATCTTTTTGGTTTGCTACACAAATTCTGTTTTTAAAGATAGTGGGAAGCCTTAATTAACTGGGATTACTTACTTTCTCAGGCAGAGGAGAGGTGGCTACATGCTCTATTGACCAGAATTTTGACCTCTTCAATGGTGATCTTGGCGGATTAGGAAAATTTGGTATGATCACTCGAGCCAGTTGTGTGGCTTAGGTTAGCAATTATTAGAACCATAGATTTAAGAGATTTGTGTGGCTTAACCTTGTGATTTGATGTGCATACGCCAAATGATCCAATTGCTAGTTTAAGATAAAGTTATGTTTAGTCCCATAGATAGTTATATTTGGGATAGTTATGTTTAGTCCCATAGATTATTAATTTTGTATCATACATTTTTTTTTATTTCTATATTATCAATTTTTTCATGTTAATTAGATTATTAAATTAATGCCCTACTAAATTATTAATTTTGGGTCTTTTTCCCTTCACTCGAAACGGCTGCGCAGGGGAAGGGATTTTTTTTAATCGTTGTAAAATTTTTAGCACCAATTTTACAAAAACACCGGTGATAAAATTAGCATCGGTTTAAAAACCGGTGCTAACAAAAAAAACTGGTGCTAAAATTAGCACCGGTTGTTTTAAAACCAGTGAAACCTTTTCACCGCTCACTTAGGCACTGGTTTTTTGGGTCAAAAAAACCAGTGCTAGAACAAGAAAAAACCGGTGCTAGAGGGGGATTCCTGTGATAGTGTTACAATTATTATGACGCCATCAATGCAACTCTAAAATTTGAACTTCATTTATTCTAATCTGAAGTATATAGGTCTTGGTGTTTACATGGCTTACAGGTTGACCGTCTTCCAATGATATGAAACACAATGAGCTAAAAGTAGTATATCGTGGAGATTTAATTTTTAAAGACAACATGTTCGGATTCACATTTTGCACATATCTATTACTTCTGATTAAGTGACGCTAATTTGTAATGTCTAACGGAATTTATCTATGTTGCTTCTTCCACCCGCAATTATGGAATGTACTACCATTTATCTTGTCAACCTTCAATATCATTTTCACCGGTTATCACGACCAATTTATATCTTAGAATTTTGGTGGTTTAAATAATCATATTGAAACGATGGGAACGGAGTTGCGAGCAGAGCCTAATTACATGCGTAGGCCACGAGGGGGGGCAAACCTCATTGGCGGTTGGCGCAAATCCCCCTGGCGCCAGTCCAGAACAATGTGTCGGGGCCCTCGAGGACGCAGGAAGCGATGGGAGAGCAAAGACAAAGAAACACCAATTCCTTGCTCGAAAGGGTGGTTGATTCAAGGGATGGAAGGTTTATGGAGGTTTCGAGAGATTCTTATATCGAAGCTTATGGTCAAAATAGGCAAGGAAATTAGAACGTGGGGAGGGCGACCCCAAATAAAGATGTGGAACGAGCAGCTTAGGTCCTGGTTGCGGCCAATTATCGAATCACCCCTACTTCGAGGGATAATAGGGTCACGATGGGAGCATTATTGTCCTCACCTTTGGGAATAACTACTCAACCCCTGATAGCCTAACTTTATCAAGGATATGCTGGAGAACCGCTACAGGCTAGACCCCAGCCTTCTATTCCTGGTTACTCCCAAGGTCCCGTATATGCGCCACATCCGCTAGCCCCATCTGCTCCTATCCTCGACCTGGCTGGTCCAGGAGCAGCATAGGGGAAAATGGCCACTTCTAGCATGCAAGGATACGGGAGAATGGGAATCAGTCAGGGGTTGTACAATCCTTATACACAACCACTCCCACCGCCAGCATACCCGAGTTTTGGACAGCATTAGATGAACCAGGGATACGGAGGGACCCAACTCTATATATGCCACAATTGGGTGGTCACAATAGGGGCTGAATCTACCTGGGGGATAGCATGAACCCCCCTCGGATGCAAGTGAATCATTAAGAAAAGAGTTAAATAGGTTGATTAGTCCCTTGGGCCATGCTGCGGGGTCTCCTTTCAACTTGGTAGTACCTGGGGTTCGATGGCCTATAGAGGTGAAGCACTAGGAAGGACTTCCCACGTACAGTGGTGAAACTGACCCTCGAGAGTTCATACAAACGTTCCTGGGCTTGATGAGTTCGAGGGACTTTGATGAGAAGTTAACATACAAGCTGGTAGGTAGCTACTTGCGGGGAAAGTCACAGGAGTGGTTTAATAAGTTTCCAAGGGGCTCGCTTTAATTGTATCAGGAATTCACCACAGCATTTTTGAGCCAGTATGCACAGAAGAATAAGTTTACCAAAACCTTCTTAGAACTTTACCAGACGAAGTAGAAGGCAGGAGAAAGCACGGAAACCTTCTATCATCAGTATGTAGACAAGAGTTTAGGGGTGATAGAAATGACGGAGAATTTGATCATCCAGGGGTACCTGCTGGGGATGCAAGACCTGGAATTATACAAGAAACTGAGCACCAATACCCTTAAGACTTTGCAAAAACTTCAGGAGGTTGTAGAACAGTATTCGAGGGTAGAGGAGGAAACTAGAAAGAAAAAATATTGCTTGGCAGAGAAAGCAAGAAGAAACGTAGAGCATAGAGGAAATATCGGTCGAACCTATAAGAACACCTTTTGAGAGGTATAATCCATTGCCTCCAACTCATGGAGGAAGAACCCCTGCACATATTTTAAGCATACATAGAGGTTTGTTCCGGACACCCCAACCCTTGCAGAGTTTGCACAACTCGTTGGTAGCCTGGAGAGCAAAAAATCAGTAATGTGATCATCACAGGGATTTTGGCCATAACACAAACGATTGCATGCATTTAAGGATGGAGATTGATAGATGTGAACGGGAAGAATAGCTTTGAGGATAGGGACATAGGAGCCAAGATGCCCCTTAAGGCCTTGAATGAACCAGTTGTAGCCTTATAGAAGTAAACAATAAAAAAATGGGGGTAGAGGAGAGAGAAGCCCTCAAGAACAGATGGTTCGAGACAGTGGGTAGGAAGGAAGGTAGGATAGGCCCCAGGAGCAACAGGGGGGAAATCAAGGAAACCAAAATGGAGAAAACCCATCCGCCCGAAGGGTAATTAACATCATCAATGGCATGGTGGGAGAGAGATCCTCGAATGTTGTTATAAGAGCTGAAGCTTGAATGGTTCCCGTGGAAGAGCCCAGTTATAAGAGGTTTCGGTCGGATAAGAAGGTCACTTTCTCAGAATCGGATGTTGTGCCGGACCAAACTCCCCATGCGGATCATATGGTAATTTCAACCATTATTGGAACTTCCTTAATCAGAAGGGTGTTCGTTGATGATGGAAGCGGAGTAGAAGTGATGTTTGCTGAGTGTTTCGACTAGTTGGACATAGGGTGTGAAAATTTGAAAAAATATGCTTCCCCTTTATCAGGATTCACGGGATATCTGATATTCCCATAGGAAAGATAACACTACCCATTTGAGTAGTGGATGGCGACAAGGGAGTGACCATCAAGTGTAATTTTACTGTCGTGAATGCACCTTCCTCTTATAATGGGATTCTAGGAAGGCCATGGATGTGCCAGGCTTGGGAGGTTTGGTCACTCTATCACCTGATGATAAATTTCCCAACCAAGAAGGGAGTGGCATCCATTCGAGGAGATTAGACTTTGGCCCAAAAATGTAACTGATGTGCCCATTTTATACGGTTATATTAGGGTTTTTGGGATTAACTTTTGTACTCTTTTGTGCTCTAAATGTGACATGTTGCCTTGAAATTATCTAAGGAGGGTTAAAAGCGACTTTGACATTTTTATCACTTTTTAGAGAATTTTGTGTGACAAGGTAATTTGTTTGAAAACTTTGAAGAATTTGAAGAATATCTTAGAATATTTGAAGATTTTAAGACTTTCATTTGAGCTTTTTGAAGATATGAAGGGTTGAAGAGGTGAAGAAAGGAGAGCAAAGCAAAGGGTGAAGGATGATCTATGTTTTGAAGCAGAGTTTTCAGAATTTTCCGAGAACAATCAGCCTCCAAGAGTGGTACCATTGGATTCCTCTTCTCGAGTACTATAAAATTGACTACAAGAACTCCCAAAATGGATCAACGGTTCACCCGGAGGATGCAATACAAAACAGGACTGAATTTTACTGATCTGGTCGCGATCGCGATGCTTGGTCGCGAGTCGCGACGGCATCGTGATCCTGCCCTGCAGCCAGTGTTTTTCTCCCCTTTTTCTTGTAATATAAATACCTCTTCACCCACTTCTTCCCTAACACTCTAAGCCTGACATGGGGGCTTCAAAACCCTAGTTTTTCACCATTTTCTTCCATTTTTTCTTCTTTCTTTGTAGATCTTTGTTCTATGCTATGGGTTTTGATTATCTAGCTTAGTTTTGTACTTGGGAGCAATGGATTGAAGCTTCCATTTCTATGTGGTAAGAACCATTATATCTATCTATTTGGTGCTTTTGCTATTGTGCATTTATTGAACTTTGAATGTTAATTGTTAGTGGCATTGATGTTGTTGGAAGCTTGAGTGTATGAATTGCTTGTAAGATTACTTGTTAGGGTTGGGAGAAAGTAGCCAATTCTCCTATCTTTTAATGTTGAATCCAAGAGCATGAGTTAGAGCTTCTTAAATGATGTTGGTGTGTTAACAATTGCTAGATGAATGTGATGATGTCGAACTCGTTGTCATGTTTGTTTTAGGTAGCAAATGAGAGAGGTCTATGAATGTCGATCGTTCTTGACTAATCTCGTGTAAATGCATGAATTGGTTAAATGCTTAGACATGGTGTAGTGTTTATAAGTGTTGCTAAGTTTTTGATTCTTTGTGCTAAATGTCGTCAGTGGGATACTCTTAGTAATAAGGGAGTCATTGGTGAGGTTTGACAAGAGATGTCGAATTCACTCTTGCAAACTACTACATAAGAAGGATGGAAGATTTATCTTCACAACAAGTAGTTGAAGTATTGAATAGATTGTTTCACCCATTCTTGAAGCCTTCGTTATTTAGCATTTATGTATTCTTGATGGTATGTTTCACTTCATTTATGCCATGGGTTGTTTGAGAATAGGAAGTGTTCTTATGATTGAAATGTCCGGGTGTTAGGAAAGTGATGAATTCCTTAGCTCCTTTGCATGAAAATCTATGAGCATGAACTTAGAACTTCTTGTGAAAAATATGATGTGATTCTTGCTAGATAAGTATGTTAATGTTAAGTCAAGTAATGAATGTGATAGAATGAGTGAATGGTTCAATGATCTACATTAGATTTGGAAGTGGATATCAATTGTCCCCAAGGCTTTATCTTTGTAGTTTTAGACCCCTTTTTCTTAGTTTTGTTTGATGATTAATCTAGTTACTTGACTTTGCTAGTTATCTTGTCTTTTTAATTTCATAACTTAGGACCACAAACCATCCAAACCCCCCCCCCCATTTACATGATTTTATATGTATGTATATATGTCTATTCCTAGCCTAATATCAACCTTTTGTGCCTAAACGCTTAGGAAGATCCCTCTTCTTCGTGGACGATCCCGACTTGCCGCTATCTACTTAGTTGTAGATAGTAAGCATTTAGGGCTTATAAATATTAACTTTGAGAGGTACGGCGACAGCCTCCCAAATTTTGGCGCCGCTGCCGGGGAAGAGGCATTTATTCTTAAGTATTTAGGTGTATTTGGTTGCATATTAGCTAGTTTTTTTTTATTTTCCACTCCTTGGTGGTTGTTTTTGTTCGGAGTAGGTATTGCTTGAGTTCTTGGTGAGCTTTTATCGAGAACACTTGCAATATGATTTTGGACTTTTGAAAAGAAAAAAAATCTTTTAAAAAATGGAGCGTCTCACCTTGAGGGAACTCATGATGAGAAGAGAGGCTCAACAAGCAAGGTTTTGTAGGATGTGTCATTCCGACCATCCTACCAAGTCTTGCTATTTGTTGTGGGGAGAGCACTAAGAGGGAGAAAGAATCCTTTGTTTCCAAAACCAAGGATATTATGAAGAGTGCTACCAAGAGGTAGGAGATGTTGGTTTTCAAGGGCAAGAAGCTCAAGAATGGTTTCCATACCACAATCCTTACAATCCAGAATGGAGTGGTAACCCAGATTGGTGGTATGAGAATGAGCCGGAAAACCAACAATACGAGCAAAATAGTTGGCCATCACCACCTTATACCGTACCCCAAAACCAAGCCCAACAAGGAAGTTCAAGTTTGACACGTGAGGAAGTCATGAATACAATAGCAAACTTGAACTCCTTTACTAGTGAGGAGCCTGACACCCGGCTCTCCTCTAGTGTTGAGGCTATTGAGGGGTATGTGAGGAGTATATTAGAAGCATTGGCCCGAATGGAAGCTCGTGATTCCAAAAATACACCATCCCAAATCAAACTCGAGGATTCGGTGAGGGAGGTCACCATGGGAAATGATTTTGAGTTCGAAGGGGATGAGGAGTTGGTTGTTGAGGATAGAAAAATGGAGGAAGAGGTGATCGTGCTACATTCATTGGCATCGTCACACCTTCTCCCACCTAATGAACTAACTCTATCATTTTCGGAAGTTTTGAGGGAGACGAGAGAGGAGCCGAAAGATTATCCCAAGCCTTCTAACCACTCAACTCTCTTCAAACCTTCTCCACCTCAACAAAACTTTCCTCTTGAAAGTTTTGTGCCCCCACCTCTCTACTTTTGGAAGCTTATGGTGAAGGGGTTCAAGCCTTCACCATATGGATAACATTAGGGTCGTGCCGACGACCTAAAATATACGGAGCTTTGTCGTGCCGATGACGTAAATAAATTCGACCTTTATTTTAGTTTTGTTGCTTAGTTTTTGTTGTTTTGTCTTGTTCTTTTCATGGTGTGTTTTTCTATGATTTTGTAGCAAAGTGAAGTGCATTGCAGTGGAGGTGATGAAGGAATGAGATCAATGAACAAGGGAAGAAAGCTTGGACGGTTGGTAAGCAAAGAAAAATCCTAAGTGCTGGGATGCCCTGCCATCACGAATCGTGATGGGTACGTCGCGAGTCGCGACGAACAGGGGAGCAAAATTCACTCCCAGCACCAACTTTCCGTGAGTCGCGACAACCTCGCGATGGGCCATCGCAAGTCGCGACATAGAGGTCGCGAGTCACGATGAGATCAGAAAATTTTTGCTAAAAATCTGCTCCCGGCCTCAACTTTTCGCGAGTCGCGATGAAGCATCGCAAGTCGCGACCAGTTCAGTCGCGAGTCGCAATGGAAAAATCCAAGTTTTCATCTGTTCTTAAACATTGCATGATCCTTCCTTCTTCTTCACCCAACACTCCCAAGAACCACCACATACCCGCTCATTCCTCCACCATCATACATATATTTCCATATGAACATTCTTGCATCTTTATAGTACCTTTGTTGATTGTAGTATGCCGACTACATCATTGTGACCATAAGTGCATATCCTATAATGATGCTTGTATATATGTCGATATATGTTGGATATTTTTAATGAATAATCTTATAGTGGTGGTTGAGGGTGGATTGGTTGTTCTTTGAGAATACTATGGTTATTAATTCTCTATGCTAAACCTAGTATTACAAATCCTTATGTACTTTTGAGTTTAATGTTGTTCTTTGTGGTGTTAGTATTGATCAAACGGCGCCACGGAGACAATGCTTTTCTCGAGGGGTGAGTCCTTCTACGGCATCTTTGCTCCCCCTTTCAGCTCTGAAACCAATGGCGGGGCCGATTCTATACAAGGGCATGGGATTGCGCCATATCACCGGCGAATACGTGGAGAAACGGGTGTCACTCTACCCCTTGCTTTGAGTTTTATTGTTCTTGCCTTACATGTTTACATTGAGGGCAATGTAATGTTTAAAGTGCGGGGAGGGGTTAGAGGAATCACATGCATGCTAGCTTGTTTTGGAATGCTTTTTGCTACTTTTGATTGGAAAAACATGAGAAAATGAAAAAAAATATATATATATTGAAAAAAACCCCCCGCTAAGTTGAAAACCCGAGAGGGCAACTTAGGCAACATTGGCGGCCCGGATAAGTCGAAAATCCAAAAGGGCGGCCTAGGAAAAAATGAGAGGATAAAATGTGCGGAAAAAGGTGAGAGGTGAGCCGAAGAAACATGATTTGTGGCTAGGATGAAAACTCGAAAGAGCTCCTAGGAAAAATGAGAGAAAAAGGAAAATGCTATGATTTCACTTAATTGCTAGCGTTGGACTCATAAGGTTGCGGTTGTCACATGGATGGATCAGGTAGCTCAACATCTAGAGATCTCTTGGGATTGGGTAACTTAGTAGGTTAGGGAACGAAGTATGGTTATGAAATTCTTGATCCCTTTATACTTCGTTTTTGGTTGATATATTGGCATTAGGTGAAGCATGTGTTTGAACCTCCTATATGGTTTTAGCTTCATTTTATGTCATTGGATTTTGGTTGATATATTGGCATTAGGTGAAGTATGTGCTTAAACCTCTTAAATGGTTTTAACTTCATTTTGTGTTATTGGACTTTGGGAATATCAATCCGGGACTTTGAAACATTTTTATGGGTAGTGAATTGATAAGTGGTAGGTTTGGTTAGATTTAGGATTGGGGTTGTGTGTGTGAAAAATTCTCATGTGAGCTTTTATTTTGGGATTTATGATATTGAGAGTTTTTGTGAGGCTTTGATTGGGGGAATATTAGTTTAGGATATGTACATATGAATTCCTCCTTGTGCTTGAATCTCTTCTTACTCAAGGGCGAGTAAGGTTTAAGAGTTGGGAGGTTTGATGTGCCCATTTTATACGGTTATATTAGGGTTTTTGGAATTAACTTTTGTACACTTTTGTGCTCTAAATGTGACATGTTGCCTTGAAATTATCTAAGGAGGGTTAAAAGCGACTTTGGCATGTTTATCACTTTTTAGAGAATTTTGTGTGACAAAGTAATTTGTTTGAAGACTTTGAAAACTTTGAAGACTTTGAAGAATATCTTTGAAGAATTGAAGATTTGAAGACTTTCATTTGAGCTTTTTGAAGATATGAAGAGTTGAAGAGGTGAAGAAAGGAGAGCAAAGCAAAGGGTGAAGGATGATCTATGTTTTGAAGCAGAGTTTTCAGAATTTTCCGAGAGGAATCAGCCTCCAAGAGTGGTACCATTGGATTCCTCTTCTCGAGTACTATAAAATCGAGTACAAGAACTCCCAAAATGGATCAACAGTTCACCCGGAGGAAGCAAAACAAAACAGGACTGAATTTTACTGATCTGGTCGCGATCGCGATGCTTGGTCGCGATGGCATCGCGATCCTGCCCTGCAGCCAGTGTTTTTCTCCCCTTTTTCTTGTACTATAAATACCTCTTCACCCACTTCTTCCCTAACACTCTAAGCCCGACATGGGGGCTTCAAAACCCTAGTTTTTCACCATTTTCTTCCATTTTTTCTTCTTTCTTTGTAGATCTTTGTTCTATGCTATGGGTTTTGATTATCTAGCTTAGTTTTGTACTTGGGAGCAATGGATTGAAGCTTCCATTTCTATGTGGTAAGAACCATTATATCTATCTATTTGGTGCTTTTGCTATTGTGCATTTATTGAACTTTGAATGTTAATTGTTAGTGGCATTGATGTTGTTGGAAGCTTGAGTATATGAATTGCTTGTAAGATTACTTGTTAGGGTTGGGAGAAAGTAGCCAATTCTCCTATCTTTTAATGTTGAATCCAAGAGCATGAGTTAGAGCTTCTTAAATGATGTTGGTGTGTTAACAATTGCTAGATGAATGTGATGATGTCGAACCCGTTGTCGTGTTTGTTTTAGGTAGCAAATGAGAGAGGTCTATGAATGTCGATCGTTCTTGACTAATCTCGTGTAAATGCATGAATTGGTTAAATGCTTAGACATGGTGTAGTGTTTATAAGTGTTGCTAAGTTTTTGATTCTTTGTGCTAAATGTCGTCAGTGGGATACTCTTAGTAATAAGGGAGTCATTGGTGAGGTTTGACAAGAGATGTCGAATTCACTCTTGCAAACTACTACATAAGAAGGATGGAAGATTTATCTTCACAACAAGTAGTTGAAGTATTGAATAGATTGTTTCACCCATTCTTGAAGCCTTTGTTATTTAGCATTTATGTATTCTTGATGGTATGTTTCACTTCATTTATGCCATGGGTTGTTTGAGAATAGGAAGTGTTCTTATGATTGAAATGTCCGGGTGTTAGGAAAGTGATGAATTCCTTAGCTCCTTTGCATGAAAATCTATGAGCATGAACTTAGAACTTCTTGTGAAAAATATGATGTGATTCTTGCTAGATAAGTATGTTAATGTTAAGTCAAGTAATGAATGTGATAGATTGAGTGAATGGTTCAATGATCTACCTTAGATTTGGAAGTGGATATCAATTGTCCCCAAGGCTTTATCTTTGTAGTTTTAGACCCCTTTTTCTTAGTTTTGTTTGATGATTAATCTAGTTACTTGACTTTGCTAGTTATCTTGTCTTTTTAATTTCATAACTTAGGACCACAAACCATCCAAACCCCCCCCCCCCCATTTACATGATTTTATATGTATGTATATATGTCTATTCCTAGCCTAATATCAACCTTTTGTGCCTAAACGCTTAGGAAGATCCCTCTTCTTCGTGGACGATCCCGACTTGCCGCTATCTACTTAGTTGTAGATAGTAAGCATTTAGGGCTTATAAATATTAACTTTGAGAGGTACGGCGACGGCCTCCCAAATTTTGGCGCCGCTGCCGGGGAAGAGGCATTTATTCTTAAGTATTTAGGTGTATTTGGTTGCATATTAGCTAGTTTTTTTTTTCCACTCCTTGGTGGTTGTTTTTGTTCGGAGTAGGTATTGCTTGAGTTCTTGGTGAGCTTTTATCGAGAACACTTGCAATATGATTTTGGACTTTTGAAAAGAAAAAAAATCTTTTAAAAAATGGAGCGTCTCACCTTGAGGGAACTCATGATGAGAAGAGAGGCTCAACAAGCAAGGTTTTGTAGGATGTGTCATTCCGACCATCCTACCAAGTCTTGCTATTTGTTGTGGGGAGAGCACTAAGAGGGAGAAAGAACCCTTGGTTTCCAAAACCAAGGATATTATGAAGAGTGCTACCAAGAGGTAGGAGATGTTGGTTTTCAAGGGCAAGAAGCTCAAGAATGGTTTCCATACCACAATCCTTACAATCCAGAATGGAGTGGTAACCCAGATTGGTGGTATGAGAATGAGCCGGAAAACCAACAATACGAGCAAAATAGTTGGCCATCACCACCTTATACCGTACCCCAAAACCAAGCCCAACAAGGAAGTTCAAGTTTGACACGTGAGGAAGTCATGAATACAATAGCAAACTTGAACTCCTTTACTAGTGAGGAGCCTGACACCCGGCTCTCCTGTAGTGTTGAGGCTATTGAGGGGTATGTGAGGAGTATATTAGAAGCATTGGCCCGAATGGAAGCTCGTGATTCCAAAAATACACCATCCCAAATCAAACTCGAGGATTCGGTGAGGGAGGTCACCATGGGAAATGATTTTGAGTTCGAAGGGGATGAGGAGTTGGTTGTTGAGGATAGAAAAATGGAGGAAGAGGTGATCGTGCTACATTCATTGGCATCGTCACACCTTCTCCCACCTAATGAACTAACTCTATCATTTTCGGAAGTTTTGAGGGAGACGAGAGAGGAGCCGAAAGATTATCCCAAGCCTTCTAACCACTCAACTCTCTTCAAACCTTCTCCACCTCAACAAAACTTTCCTCTTGAAAGTTTTGTGCCCCCACCTCTCTACTTTTGGAAGCTTATGGTGAAGGGGTTCAAGCCTTCACCATATGGATAACATTAGGGTCGTGCCGACGACCTAAAATATACGGAGCTTTGTCGTGCCGATGACGTAAATAAATTCGACCTTTATTTTAGTTTTGTTGCTTAGTTTTTGTTGTTTTGTCTTGTTCTTTTCATGGTGTGTTTTTCTATGATTTTGTAGCAAAGTGAAGTGCATTGCAGTGGAGGTGATGAAGGAATGAGATCAATGAACAAGGGAAGAAAGCTTGGACGGTTGGTAAGCAAAGAAAAATCCTAAGTGCTGGGATGCCCTGCCATCACGAATCGTGATGGGTACGTCGCGAGTCACGACGAACAGGGGAGCAAAATTCACTCCCAGCACCAACTTTCCGTGAGTCGCGACAACCTCGCGATGGGCCATCGCAAGTCGCGACATAGAGGTCGCGAGTCACGATGAGATCAGAAAATTTTTGCTAAAAATCTGCTCCCGGCCTCAACTTTTCGCGAGTCGCGATGAAGCATCGCAAGTCGCGACCAGTTCAGTCGCGAGTCGCAATGGAAAAATCCAAGTTTTCATCTGTTCTTAAACATTGCATGATCCTTCCTTCTTCTTCACCCAACACTCCCAAGAACCACCACATACCCGCTCATTCCTCCACCATCATACATATATTTCCATATGAACATTCTTGCATCTTTATAGTACCTTTGTTGATTGTAGTATGCCGACTACATCATTGTGACCATAAGTGCATATCCTATAATGATGCTTGTATATATGTCGATATATGTTGGATATTTTTAATGAATAATCTTATAGTGGTGGTTGAGGGTGGATTGGTTGTTCTTTGAGAATACTATGGTTATTAATTCTCTATGCTAAACCTAGTATTACAAATCCTTATGTACTTTTGAGTTTAATGTTGTTCTTTGTGGTGTTAGTATTGATCAAACGGCGCCACGGAGACAATGCTTTTCTCGAGGGGTGAGTCCTTCTACGGCATCTTTGCTCCCCCTTTCAGCTCTGAAACCAATGGCGGGGCCGATTCTATACAAGTGCATGGGATTGCGCCATATCACCGGCGAATACGTGGAGAAACGGGTGTCACTCTACCCCTTGCTTTGAGTTTTATTGTTCTTGCCTTACATGTTTACATTGAGGGCAATGTAATGTTTAAAGTGCGGGGAGGGGTTAGAGGAATCACATGCATGCTAGCTTGTTTTGGAATGCTTTTTGCTACTTTTGATTGGAAAAACATGAGAAAATGAAAAAAAATATATATATATATTGAAAAAAAACCCCCCCGCTAAGCTGAAAACCCGAGAGGGCAACTTAGGCAACATTGGCGGCCCGGATAAGTCGAAAATCCAAAAGGGCGGCCTAGGAAAAAATGAGAGGCTAAAATGTGCGGAAAAAGGTGAGAGGTGAGCCGAAGAAACATGATTTGTGGCTAGGATGAAAACTCGAAAGAGCTCCTAGGAAAAATGAGAGAAAAAGGAAAATGCTATGATTTCACTTAATTGCTAGCGTTGGACTCATAAGGTTGCGGTTGTCACATGGATGGATCAGGTAGCTCAACATCTAGAGATCTCTTGGGATTGGGTAACTTAGTGGGTTAGGGAACGAAGTATGGTTATGAAATTCTTGATCCCTTTATACTTCGTTTTTGGTTGATATATTGGCATTAGGTGAAGCATGTGTTTGAACCTCCTATATGGTTTTAGCTTCATTTTATGTCATTGGATTTTGGTTGATATATTGGCATTAGGTGAAGTATGTGCTTAAACCTCTTAAATGGTTTTAACTTCATTTTGTGTCATTGGACTTTGGGAATATCAATCCGGGACTTTGAAACATTTTTATGGGTAGTGAATTGATAAGTGGTAGGTTTGGTTAGATTTAGGATTGGGGTTGTGTGTGTGAAAAATTCTCATGTGAGCTTTTATTTTGGGATTTATGATATTGAGAGTTTTTGTGAGGCTTTGATTGGGGGAATATTAGTTTAGGATATGTACATATGAATTCCTCCTTATGCTTGAATCTCTTCTTACTCAAGGGCGAGTAAGGTTTAAGAGTTGGGAGGTTTGATGTGCCCATTTTATACGGTTATATTAGGGTTTTTGGAATTAACTTTTGTACACTTTTGTGCTCTAAATGTGACATGTTGCCTTGAAATTATCTAAGGAGGGTTAAAAGCGACTTTGGCATGTTTATCACTTTTTAGAGAATTTTGTGTGACAAAGTAATTTGTTTGAAGACTTTGAAAACTTTGAAGACTTTGAAGAATATCTTTGAAGAATTGAAGATTTGAAGACTTTCATTTGAGCTTTTTGAAGATATGAAGAGTTGAAGAGGTGAAGAAAGGAGAGCAAAGCAAAGGGTGAAGGATGATCTATGTTTTGAAGCAGAGTTTTCAGAATTTTCCGAGAGGAATCAGCCTCCAAGAGTGGTACCATTGGATTCCTCTTCTCGAGTACTATAAAATCGAGTACAAGAACTCCCAAAATGGATCAACAGTTCACCCGGAGGAAGCAAAACAAAACAGGACTGAATTTTACTGATCTGGTCGCGATCGCGATGCTTGGTCGCGATGGCATCGCGATCCTGCCCTGCAGCCAGTGTTTTTCTCCCCTTTTTCTTGTACTATAAATACCTCTTCACCCACTTCTTCCCTAACACTCTAAGCCCGACATGGGGGCTTCAAAACCCTAGTTTTTCACCATTTTCTTCCATTTTTTCTTCTTTCTTTGTAGATCTTTGTTCTATGCTATGGGTTTTGATTATCTAGCTTAGTTTTGTACTTGGGAGCAATGGATTGAAGCTTCCATTTCTATGTGGTAAGAACCATTATATCTATCTATTTGGTGCTTTTGCTATTGTGCATTTATTGAACTTTGAATGTTAATTGTTAGTGGCATTGATGTTGTTGGAAGCTTGAGTATATGAATTGCTTGTAAGATTACTTGTTAGGGTTGGGAGAAAGTAGCCAATTCTCCTATCTTTTAATGTTGAATCCAAGAGCATGAGTTAGAGCTTCTTAAATGATGTTGGTGTGTTAACAATTGCTAGATGAATGTGATGATGTCGAACCCGTTGTCGTGTTTGTTTTAGGTAGCAAATGAGAGAGGTCTATGAATGTCGATCGTTCTTGACTAATCTCGTGTAAATGCATGAATTGGTTAAATGCTTAGACATGGTGTAGTGTTTATAAGTGTTGCTAAGTTTTTGATTCTTTGTGCTAAATGTCGTCAGTGGGATACTCTTAGTAATAAGGGAGTCATTGGTGAGGTTTGACAAGAGATGTCGAATTCACTCTTGCAAACTACTACATAAGAAGGATGGAAGATTTATCTTCACAACAAGTAGTTGAAGTATTGAATAGATTGTTTCACCCATTCTTGAAGCCTTTGTTATTTAGCATTTATGTATTCTTGATGGTATGTTTCACTTCATTTATGCCATGGGTTGTTTGAGAATAGGAAGTGTTCTTATGATTGAAATGTCCGGGTGTTAGGAAAGTGATGAATTCCTTAGCTCCTTTGCATGAAAATCTATGAGCATGAACTTAGAACTTCTTGTGAAAAATATGATGTGATTCTTGCTAGATAAGTATGTTAATGTTAAGTCAAGTAATGAATGTGATAGAATGAGTGAATGGTTCAATGATCTACCTTAGATTTGGAAGTGGATATCAATTGTCCCCAAGGCTTTATCTTTGTAGTTTTAGACCCCTTTTTCTTAGTTTTGTTTGATGATTAATCTAGTTACTTGACTTTGCTAGTTATCTTGTCTTTTTAATTTCATAACTTAGGACCACAAACCATCCAAACCCCCCCCCCCATTTACATGATTTTATATGTATGTATATATGTCTATTCCTAGCCTAATATCAACCTTTTGTGCCTAAACGCTTAGGAAGATCCCTCTTCTTCGTGGACGATCCCGACTTGCCGCTATCTACTTAGTTGTAGATAGTAAGCATTTAGGGCTTATAAATATTAACTTTGAGAGGTACGGCGACGGCCTCCCAAATTTTGGCGCCGCTGCCGGGGAAGAGGCATTTATTCTTAAGTATTTAGGTGTATTTGGTTGCATATTAGCTAGTTTTTTTTATTTTCCACTCCTTGGTGGTTGTTTTTGTTCGGAGTAGGTATTGCTTGAGTTCTTGGTGAGCTTTTATCGAGAACACTTGCAATATGATTTTGGACTTTTGAAAAGAAAAAAAATCTTTTAAAAAATGGAGCGTCTCACCTTGAGGGAACTCATGATGAGAAGAGAGGCTCAACAAGCAAGGTTTTGTAGGATGTGTCATTCCGACCATCCTACCAAGTCTTGCTATTTGTTGTGGGGAGAGCACTAAGAGGGAGAAAGAACCCTTGGTTTCCAAAACCAAGGATATTATGAAGAGTGCTACCAAGAGGTAGGAGATGTTGGTTTTCAAGGGCAAGAAGCTCAAGAATGGTTTCCATACCACAATCCTTACAATCCAGAATGGAGTGGTAACCCAGATTGGTGGTATGAGAATGAGCCGGAAAACCAACAATACGAGCAAAATAGTTGGCCATCACCACCTTATACCGTACCCCAAAACCAAGCCCAACAAGGAAGTTCAAGTTTGACACGTGAGGAAGTCATGAATACAATAGCAAACTTGAACTCCTTTACTAGTGAGGAGCCTGACACCCGGCTCTCCTCTAGTGTTGAGGCTATTGAGGGGTATGTGAGGAGTATATTAGAAGCATTGGCCCGAATGGAAGCTCGTGATTCCAAAAATACACCATCCCAAATCAAACTCGAGGATTCGGTGAGGGAGGTCACCATGGGAAATGATTTTGAGTTCGAAGGGGATGAGGAGTTGGTTGTTGAGGATAGAAAAATGGAGGAAGAGGTGATCGTGCTACATTCATTGGCATCGTCACACCTTCTCCCACCTAATGAACTAACTCTATCATTTTCGGAAGTTTTGAGGGAGACGAGAGAGGAGCCGAAAGATTATCCCAAGCCTTCTAACCACTCAACTCTCTTCAAACCTTCTCCACCTCAACAAAACTTTCCTCTTGAAAGTTTTGTGCCCCCACCTCTCTACTTTTGGAAGCTTATGGTGAAGGGGTTCAAGCCTTCACCATATGGATAACATTAGGGTCGTGCCGACGACCTAAAATATACGGAGCTTTGTCGTGCCGATGACGTAAATAAATTCGACCTTTATTTTAGTTTTGTTGCTTAGTTTTTGTTGTTTTGTCTTGTTCTTTTCATGGTGTGTTTTTCTATGATTTTGTAGCAAAGTGAAGTGCATTGCAGTGGAGGTGATGAAGGAATGAGATCAATGAACAAGGGAAGAAAGCTTGGACGGTTGGTAAGCAAAGAAAAATCCTAAGTGCTGGGATGCCCTGCCATCACGAATCGTGATGGGTACGTCGCGAGTCGCGACGAACAGGGGAGCAAAATTCACTCCCAGCACCAACTTTCCGTGAGTCGCGACAACCTCGCGATGGGCCATCGCAAGTCGCGACATAGAGGTCGCGAGTCACGATGAGATCAGAAAATATTTGCTAAAAATCTGCTCCCGGCCTCAACTTTTCGCGAGTCGCGATGAAGCATCGCAAGTCGCGACCAGTTCAGTCGCGAGTCGCAATGGAAAAATCCAAGTTTTCATCTGTTCTTAAACATTGCATGATCCTTCCTTCTTCTTCACCCAACACTCCCAAGAACCACCACATACCCGCTCATTCCTCCACCATCATACATATATTTCCATATGAACATTCTTGCATCTTTATAGTACCTTTGTTGATTGTAGTATGCCGACTACATCATTGTGACCATAAGTGCATATCCTATAATGATGCTTGTATATATGTCGATATATGTTGGATATTTTTAATGAATAATCTTATAGTGGTGGTTGAGGGTGGATTGGTTGTTCTTTGAGAATACTATGGTTATTAATTCTCTATGCTAAACCTAGTATTACAAATCCTTATGTACTTTTGAGTTTAATGTTGTTCTTTGTGGTGTTAGTATTGATCAAACGGCGCCACGGAGACAATGCTTTTCTCGAGGGGTGAGTCCTTCTACGGCATCTTTGCTCCCCCTTTCAGCTCTGAAACCAATGGCGGGGCCGATTCTATACAAGTGCATGGGATTGCGCCATATCACCGGCGAATACGTGGAGAAACGGGTGTCACTCTACCCCTTGCTTTGAGTTTTATTGTTCTTGCCTTACATGTTTACATTGAGGGCAATGTAATGTTTAAAGTGCGGGGAGGGGTTAGAGGAATCACATGCATGCTAGCTTGTTTTGGAATGCTTTTTGCTACTTTTGATTGGAAAAACATGAGAAAATGAAAAAATATATATATATATTGAAAAAAACCCCCCGCTAAGTTGAAAACCCGAGAGGGCAACTTAGGCAACATTGGCGGCCCGGATAAGTCGAAAATCCAAAAGGGCGGCCTAGGAAAAAATGAGAGGATAAAATGTGCGGAAAAAGGTGAGAGGTGAGCCGAAGAAACATGATTTGTGGCTAGGATGAAAACTCGAAAGAGCTCCTAGGAAAAATGAGAGAAAAAGGAAAATGCTATGATTTCACTTAATTGCTAGCGTTGGACTCATAAGGTTGCGGTTGTCACATGGATGGATCAGGTAGCTCAACATCTAGAGATCTCTTGGGATTGGGTAACTTAGTGGGTTAGGGAACGAAGTATGGTTATGAAATTCTTGATCCCTTTATACTTCATTTTTGGTTGATATATTGGCATTAGGTGAAGCATGTGTTTGAACCTCCTATATGGTTTTAGCTTCATTTTATGTCATTGGATTTTGGTTGATATATTGGCATTAGGTGAAGTATGTGCTTAAACCTCTTAAATGGTTTTAACTTCATTTTGTGTTATTGGACTTTGGGAATATCAATCCGGGACTTTGAAACATTTTTATGGGTAGTGAATTGATAAGTGGTAGGTTTGGTTAGATTTAGGATTGGGGTTGTGTGTGTGAAAAATTCTCATGTGAGCTTTTATTTTGGGATTTATGATATTGAGAGTTTTTGTGAGGCTTTGATTGGGGGAATATTAGTTTAGGATATGTACATATGAATTCCTCCTTGTGCTTGAATCTCTTCTTACTCAAGGGCGAGTAAGGTTTAAGAGTTGGGAGGTTTGATGTGCCCATTTTATACGGTTATATTAGGGTTTTTGGAATTAACTTTTGTACACTTTTGTGCTCTAAATGTGACATGTTGCCTTGAAATTATCTAAGGAGGGTTAAAAGCGACTTTGGCATGTTTATCACTTTTTAGAGAATTTTGTGTGACAAAGTAATTTGTTTGAAGACTTTGAAAACTTTGAAGACTTTGAAGAATATCTTTGAAGAATTGAAGATTTTAAGACTTTCATTTGAGCTTTTTGAAGATATGAAGAGTTGAAGAGGTGAAGAAAGGAGAGCAAAGCAAAGGGTGAAGGATGATCTATGTTTTGAAGCAGAGTTTTCAGAATTTTCCGAGAGGAATCAGCCTCCAAGAGTGGTACCATTGGATTCCTCTTCTCGAGTACTATAAAATCGAGTACAAGAACTCCCAAAATGGATCAACAGTTCACCCGGAGGAAGCAAAACAAAACAGGACTGAATTTTACTGATCTGGTCGCGATCGCGATGCTTGGTCGCGATGGCATCGCGATCCTGCCCTGCAGCCAGTGTTTTTCTCCCCTTTTTCTTGTACTATAAATACCTCTTCACCCACTTCTTCCCTAACACTCTAAGCCCGACATGGGGGCTTCAAAACCCTAGTTTTTCACCATTTTCTTCCATTTTTTCTTCTTTCTTTGTAGATCTTTGTTCTATGCTATGGGTTTTGATTATCTAGCTTAGTTTTGTACTTGGGAGCAATGGATTGAAGCTTCCATTTCTATGTGGTAAGAACCATTATATCTATCTATTTGGTGCTTTTGCTATTGTGCATTTATTGAACTTTGAATGTTAATTGTTAGTGGCATTGATGTTGTTGGAAGCTTGAGTATATGAATTGCTTGTAAGATTACTTGTTAGGGTTGGGAGAAAGTAGCCAATTCTCCTATCTTTTAATGTTGAATCCAAGAGCATGAGTTAGAGCTTCTTAAATGATGTTGGTGTGTTAACAATTGCTAGATGAATGTGATGATGTCGAACCCGTTGTCGTGTTTGTTTTAGGTAGCAAATGAGAGAGGTCTATGAATGTCGATCGTTCTTGACTAATCTCGTGTAAATGCATGAATTGGTTAAATGCTTAGACATGGTGTAGTGTTTATAAGTGTTGCTAAGTTTTTGATTCTTTGTGCTAAATGTCGTCAGTGGGATACTCTTAGTAATAAGGGAGTCATTGGTGAGGTTTGACAAGAGATGTCGAATTCACTCTTGCAAACTACTACATAAGAAGGATGGAAGATTTATCTTCACAACAAGTAGTTGAAGTATTGAATAGATTGTTTCACCCATTCTTGAAGCCTTTGTTATTTAGCATTTATGTATTCTTGATGGTATGTTTCACTTCATTTATGCCATGGGTTGTTTGAGAATAGGAAGTGTTCTTATGATTGAAATGTCCGGGTGTTAGGAAAGTGATGAATTCCTTAGCTCCTTTGCATGAAAATCTATGAGCATGAACTTAGAACTTCTTGTGAAAAATATGATGTGATTCTTGCTAGATAAGTATGTTAATGTTAAGTCAAGTAATGAATGTGATAGAATGAGTGAATGGTTCAATGATCTACCTTAGATTTGGAAGTGGATATCAATTGTCCCCAAGGCTTTATCTTTGTAGTTTTAGACCCCTTTTTCTTAGTTTTGTTTGATGATTAATCTAGTTACTTGACTTTGCTAGTTATCTTGTCTTTTTAATTTCATAACTTAGGACCACAAACCATCCAAACCCCCCCCCCCCCATTTACATGATTTTATATGTATGTATATATGTCTATTCCTAGCCTAATATCAACCTTTTGTGCCTAAACGCTTAGGAAGATCCCTCTTCTTCGTGGACGATCCCGACTTGCCGCTATCTACTTAGTTGTAGATAGTAAGCATTTAGGGCTTATAAATATTAACTTTGAGAGGTACGGCGACGGCCTCCCAAATTTTGGCGCCGCTGCCGGGGAAGAGGCATTTATTCTTAAGTATTTAGGTGTATTTGGTTGCATATTAGCTAGTTTTTTTTTATTTTCCACTCCTTGGTGGTTGTTTTTGTTCGGAGTAGGTATTGCTTGAGTTCTTGGTGAGCTTTTATCGAGAACACTTGCAATATGATTTTGGACTTTTGAAAAGAAAAAAAATCTTTTAAAAAATGGAGCGTCTCACCTTGAGGGAACTCATGATGAGAAGAGAGGCTCAACAAGCAAGGTTTTGTAGGATGTGTCATTCCGACCATCCTACCAAGTCTTGCTATTTGTTGTGGGGAGAGCACTAAGAGGGAGAAAGAACCCTTGGTTTCCAAAACCAAGGATATTATGAAGAGTGCTACCAAGAGGTAGGAGCTGTTGGTTTTCAAGGGCAAGAAGCTCAAGAATGGTTTCCATACCACAATCCTTACAATCCAGAATGGAGTGGTAACCCAGATTGGTGGTATGAGAATGAGCCGGAAAACCAACAATACGAGCAAAATAGTTGGCCATCACCACCTTATACCGTACCCCAAAACCAAGCCCAACAAGGAAGTTCAAGTTTGACACGTGAGGAAGTCATGAATACAATAGCAAACTTGAACTCCTTTACTAGTGAGGAGCCTGACACCCGGCTCTCCTCTAGTGTTGAGGCTATTGAGGGGTATGTGAGGAGTATATTAGAAGCATTGGCCCGAATGGAAGCTCGTGATTCCAAAAATACACCATCCCAAATCAAACTCGAGGATTCGGTGAGGGAGGTCACCATGGGAAATGATTTTGAGTTCGAAGGGGATGAGGAGTTGGTTGTTGAGGATAGAAAAATGGAGGAAGAGGTGATCGTGCTACATTCATTGGCATCGTCACACCTTCTCCCACCTAATGAACTAACTCTATCATTTTCGGAAGTTTTGAGGGAGACGAGAGAGGAGCCGAAAGATTATCCCAAGCCTTCTAACCACTCAACTCTCTTCAAACCTTCTCCACCTCAACAAAACTTTCCTCTTGAAAGTTTTGTGCCCCCACCTCTCTACTTTTGGAAGCTTATGGTGAAGGGGTTCAAGCCTTCACCATATGGATAACATTAGGGTCGTGCCGACGACCTAAAATATACGGAGCTTTGTCGTGCCGATGACGTAAATAAATTCGACCTTTATTTTAGTTTTGTTGCTTAGTTTTTGTTGTTTTGTCTTGTTCTTTTCATGGTGTGTTTTTCTATGATTTTGTAGCAAAGTGAAGTGCATTGCAGTGGAGGTGATGAAGGAATGAGATCAATGAACAAGGGAAGAAAGCTTGGACGGTTGGTAAGCAAAGAAAAATCCTAAGTGCTGGGATGCCCTGCCATCACGAATCGTGATGGGTACGTCGCGAGTCGCGACGAACAGGGGAGCAAAATTCACTCCCAGCACCAACTTTCCGTGAGTCGCGACAACCTCGCGATGGGCCATCGCAAGTCGCGACATAGAGGTCGCGAGTCACGATGAGATCAGAAAATATTTGCTAAAAATCTGCTCCCGGCCTCAACTTTTCGCGAGTCGCGATGAAGCATCGCAAGTCGCGACCAGTTCAGTCGCGAGTCGCAATGGAAAAATCCAAGTTTTCATCTGTTCTTAAACATTGCATGATCCTTCCTTCTTCTTCACCCAACACTCCCAAGAACCACCACATACCCGCTCATTCCTCCACCATCATACATATATTTCCATATGAACATTCTTGCATCTTTATAGTACCTTTGTTGATTGTAGTATGCCGACTACATCATTGTGACCATAAGTGCATATCCTATAATGATGCTTGTATATATGTCGATATATGTTGGATATTTTTAATGAATAATCTTATAGTGGTGGTTGAGGGTGGATTGGTTGTTCTTTGAGAATACTATGGTTATTAATTCTCTATGCTAAACCTAGTATTACAAATCCTTATGTACTTTTGAGTTTAATGTTGTTCTTTGTGGTGTTAGTATTGATCAAACGGCGCCACGGAGACAATGCTTTTCTCGAGGGGTGAGTCCTTCTACGGCATCTTTGCTCCCCCTTTCAGCTCTGAAACCAATGGCGGGGCCGATTCTATACAAGTGCATGGGATTGCGCCATATCACCGGCGAATACGTGGAGAAACGGGTGTCACTCTACCCCTTGCTTTGAGTTTTATTGTTCTTGCCTTACATGTTTACATTGAGGGCAATGTAATGTTTAAAGTGCGGGGAGGGGTTAGAGGAATCACATGCATGCTAGCTTGTTTTGGAATGCTTTTTGCTACTTTTGATTGGAAAAACATGAGAAAATGAAAAAAAATATATATATATATTGAAAAAAACCCCCCGCTAAGTTGAAAACCCGAGAGGGCAACTTAGGCAACATTGGCGGCCCGGATAAGTCGAAAATCCAAAAGGGCGGCCTAGGAAAAAATGAGAGGCTAAAATGTGCGGAAAAAGGTGAGAGGTGAGCCGAAGAAACATGATTTGTGGCTAGGATGAAAACTCGAAAGAGCTCCTAGGAAAAATGAGAGAAAAAGGAAAATGCTATGATTTCACTTAATTGCTAGCGTTGGACTCATAAGGTTGCGGTTGTCACATGGATGGATCAGGTAGCTCAACATCTAGAGATCTCTTGGGATTGGGTAACTTAGTGGGTTAGGGAACGAAGTATGGTTATGAAATTCTTGATCCCTTTATACTTCGTTTTTGGTTGATATATTGGCATTAGGTGAAGCATGTGTTTGAACCTCCTATATGGTTTTAGCTTCATTTTATGTCATTGGATTTTGGTTGATATATTGGCATTAGGTGAAGTATGTGCTTAAACCTCTTAAATGGTTTTAACTTCATTTTGTGTTATTGGACTTTGGGAATATCAATCCGGGACTTTGAAACATTTTTATGGGTAGTGAATTGATAAGTGGTAGGTTTGGTTAGATTTAGGATTGGGGTTGTGTGTGTGAAAAATTCTCATGTGAGCTTTTATTTTGGGATTTATGATATTGAGAGTTTTTGTGAGGCTTTGATTGGGGGAATATTAGTTTAGGATATGTACATATGAATTCCTCCTTGTGCTTGAATCTCTTCTTACTCAAGGGCGAGTAAGGTTTAAGAGTTGGGAGGTTTGATGTGCCCATTTTATACGGTTATATTAGGGTTTTTGGAATTAACTTTTGTACACTTTTGTGCTCTAAATGTGACATGTTGCCTTGAAATTATCTAAGGAGGGTTAAAAGCGACTTTGGCATGTTTATCACTTTTTAGAGAATTTTGTGTGACAAAGTAATTTGTTTGAAGACTTTGAAAACTTTGAAGACTTTGAAGAATATCTTTGAAGAATTGAAGATTTTAAGACTTTCATTTGAGCTTTTTGAAGATATGAAGAGTTGAAGAGGTGAAGAAAGGAGAGCAAAGCAAAGGGTGAAGGATGATCTATGTTTTGAAGCAGAGTTTTCAGAATTTTCCGAGAGGAATCAGCCTCCAAGAGTGGTACCATTGGATTCCTCTTCTCGAGTACTATAAAATCGAGTACAAGAACTCCCAAAATGGATCAACAGTTCACCCGGAGGAAGCAAAACAAAACAGGACTGAATTTTACTGATCTGGTCGCGATCGCGATGCTTGGTCGCGATGGCATCGCGATCCTGCCCTGCAGCCAGTGTTTTTCTCCCCTTTTTCTTGTACTATAAATACCTCTTCACCCACTTCTTCCCTAACACTCTAAGCCCGACATGGGGGCTTCAAAACCCTAGTTTTTCACCATTTTCTTCCATTTTTTCTTCTTTCTTTGTAGATCTTTGTTCTATGCTATGGGTTTTGATTATCTAGCTTAGTTTTGTACTTGGGAGCAATGGATTGAAGCTTCCATTTCTATGTGGTAAGAACCATTATATCTATCTATTTGGTGCTTTTGCTATTGTGCATTTATTGAACTTTGAATGTTAATTGTTAGTGGCATTGATGTTGTTGGAAGCTTGAGTATATGAATTGCTTGTAAGATTACTTGTTAGGGTTGGGAGAAAGTAGCCAATTCTCCTATCTTTTAATGTTGAATCCAAGAGCATGAGTTAGAGCTTCTTAAATGATGTTGGTGTGTTAACAATTGCTAGATGAATGTGATGATGTCGAACCCGTTGTCGTGTTTGTTTTAGGTAGCAAATGAGAGAGGTCTATGAATGTCGATCGTTCTTGACTAATCTCGTGTAAATGCATGAATTGGTTAAATGCTTAGACATGGTGTAGTGTTTATAAGTGTTGCTAAGTTTTTGATTCTTTGTGCTAAATGTCGTCAGTGGGATACTCTTAGTAATAAGGGAGTCATTGGTGAGGTTTGACAAGAGATGTCGAATTCACTCTTGCAAACTACTACATAAGAAGGATGGAAGATTTATCTTCACAACAAGTAGTTGAAGTATTGAATAGATTGTTTCACCCATTCTTGAAGCCTTTGTTATTTAGCATTTATGTATTCTTGATGGTATGTTTCACTTCATTTATGCCATGGGTTGTTTGAGAATAGGAAGTGTTCTTATGATTGAAATGTCCGGGTGTTAGGAAAGTGATGAATTCCTTAGCTCCTTTGCATGAAAATCTATGAGCATGAACTTAGAACTTCTTGTGAAAAATATGATGTGATTCTTGCTAGATAAGTATGTTAATGTTAAGTCAAGTAATGAATGTGATAGAATGAGTGAATGGTTCAATGATCTACCTTAGATTTGGAAGTGGATATCAATTGTCCCCAAGGCTTTATCTTTGTAGTTTTAGACCCCTTTTTCTTAGTTTTGTTTGATGATTAATCTAGTTACTTGACTTTGCTAGTTATCTTGTCTTTTTAATTTCATAACTTAGGACCACAAACCATCCAAACCCCCCCCCCCCCATTTACATGATTTTATATGTATGTATATATGTCTATTCCTAGCCTAATATCAACCTTTTGTGCCTAAACGCTTAGGAAGATCCCTCTTCTTCGTGGACGATCCCGACTTGCCGCTATCTACTTAGTTGTAGATAGTAAGCATTTAGGGCTTATAAATATTAACTTTGAGAGGTACGGCGACGGCCTCCCAAATTTTGGCGCCGCTGCCGGGGAAGAGGCATTTATTCTTAAGTATTTAGGTGTATTTGGTTGCATATTAGCTAGTTTTTTTTATTTTCCACTCCTTGGTGGTTGTTTTTGTTCGGAGTAGGTATTGCTTGAGTTCTTGGTGAGCTTTTATCGAGAACACTTGCAATATGATTTTGGACTTTTGAAAAGAAAAAAAATCTTTTAAAAAATGGAGCGTCTCACCTTGAGGGAACTCATGATGAGAAGAGAGGCTCAACAAGCAAGGTTTTGTAGGATGTGTCATTCCGACCATCCTACCAAGTCTTGCTATTTGTTGTGGGGAGAGCACTAAGAGGGAGAAAGAACCCTTGGTTTCCAAAACCAAGGATATTATGAAGAGTGCTACCAAGAGGTAGGAGATGTTGGTTTTCAAGGGCAAGAAGCTCAAGAATGGTTTCCATACCACAATCCTTACAATCCAGAATGGAGTGGTAACCCAGATTGGTGGTATGAGAATGAGCCGGAAAACCAACAATACGAGCAAAATAGTTGGCCATCACCACCTTATACCGTACCCCAAAACCAAGCCCAACAAGGAAGTTCAAGTTTGACACGTGAGGAAGTCATGAATACAATAGCAAACTTGAACTCCTTTACTAGTGAGGAGCCTGACACCCGGCTCTCCTGTAGTGTTGAGGCTATTGAGGGGTATGTGAGGAGTATATTAGAAGCATTGGCCCGAATGGAAGCTCGTGATTCCAAAAATACACCATCCCAAATCAAACTCGAGGATTCGGTGAGGGAGGTCACCATGGGAAATGATTTTGAGTTCGAAGGGGATGAGGAGTTGGTTGTTGAGGATAGAAAAATGGAGGAAGAGGTGATCGTGCTACATTCATTGGCATCGTCACACCTTCTCCCACCTAATGAACTAACTCTATCATTTTCGGAAGTTTTGAGGGAGACGAGAGAGGAGCCGAAAGATTATCCCAAGCCTTCTAACCACTCAACTCTCTTCAAACCTTCTCCACCTCAACAAAACTTTCCTCTTGAAAGTTTTGTGCCCCCACCTCTCTACTTTTGGAAGCTTATGGTGAAGGGGTTCAAGCCTTCACCATATGGATAACATTAGGGTCGTGCCAACGACCTAAAATATACGGAGCTTTGTCGTGCCGATGACGTAAATAAATTCGACCTTTATTTTAGTTTTGTTGCTTAGTTTTTGTTGTTTTGTCTTGTTCTTTTCATGGTGTGTTTTTCTATGATTTTGTAGCAAAGTGAAGTGCATTGCAGTGGAGGTGATGAAGGAATGAGATCAATGAACAAGGGAAGAAAGCTTGGACGGTTGGTAAGCAAAGAAAAATCCTAAGTGCTGGGATGCCCTGCCATCACGAATCGTGATGGGTACGTCGCGAGTCGCGACGAACAGGGGAGCAAAATTCACTCCCAGCACCAACTTTCCGTGAGTCGCGACAACCTCGCGATGGGCCATCGCAAGTCGCGACATAGAGGTCGCGAGTCACGATGAGATCAGAAAATATTTGCTAAAAATCTGCTCCCGGCCTCAACTTTTCGCGAGTCGCGATGAAGCATCGCAAGTCGCGACCAGTTCAGTCGCGAGTCGCAATGGAAAAATCCAAGTTTTCATCTGTTCTTAAACATTGCATGATCCTTCCTTCTTCTTCACCCAACACTCCCAAGAACCACCACATACCCGCTCATTCCTCCACCATCATACATATATTTCCATATGAACATTCTTGCATCTTTATAGTACCTTTGTTGATTGTAGTATGCCGACTACATCATTGTGACCATAAGTGCATATCCTATAATGATGCTTGTATATATGTCGATATATGTTGGATATTTTTAATGAATAATCTTATAGTGGTGGTTGAGGGTGGATTGGTTGTTCTTTGAGAATACTATGGTTATTAATTCTCTATGCTAAACCTAGTATTACAAATCCTTATGTACTTTTGAGTTTAATGTTGTTCTTTGTGGTGTTAGTATTGATCAAACGGCGCCACGGAGACAATGCTTTTCTCGAGGGGTGAGTCCTTCTACGGCATCTTTGCTCCCCCTTTCAGCTCTGAAACCAATGGCGGGGCCGATTCTATACAAGTGCATGGGATTGCGCCATATCACCGGCGAATACGTGGAGAAACGGGTGTCACTCTACCCCTTGCTTTGAGTTTTATTGTTCTTGCCTTACATGTTTACATTGAGGGCAATGTAATGTTTAAAGTGCGGGGAGGGGTTAGAGGAATCACATGCATGCTAGCTTGTTTTGGAATGCTTTTTGCTACTTTTGATTGGAAAAACATGAGAAAATGAAAAAAAATATATATATATTGAAAAAAACCCCCCGCTAAGTTGAAAACCCGAGAGGGCAACTTAGGCAACATTGGCGGCCCGGATAAGTCGAAAATCCAAAAGGGCGGCCTAGGAAAAAATGAGAGGCTAAAATGTGCGGAAAAAGGTGAGAGGTGAGCCGAAGAAACATGATTTGTGGCTAGGATGAAAACTCGAAAGAGCTCCTAGGAAAAATGAGAGAAAAAGGAAAATGCTATGATTTCACTTAATTGCTAGCGTTGGACTCATAAGGTTGCGGTTGTCACATGGATGGATCAGGTAGCTCAACATCTAGAGATCTCTTGGGATTGGGTAACTTAGTGGGTTAGGGAACGAAGTATGGTTATGAAATTCTTGATCCCTTTATACTTCGTTTTTGGTTGATATATTGGCATTAGGTGAAGCATGTGTTTGAACCTCCTATATGGTTTTAGCTTCATTTTATGTCATTGGATTTTGGTTGATATATTGGCATTAGGTGAAGTATGTGCTTAAACCTCTTAAATGGTTTTAACTTCATTTTGTGTCATTGGACTTTGGGAATATCAATCCGGGACTTTGAAACATTTTTATGGGTAGTGAATTGATAAGTGGTAGGTTTGGTTAGATTTAGGATTGGGGTTGTGTGTGTGAAAAATTCTCATGTGAGCTTTTATTTTGGGATTTATGATATTGAGAGTTTTTGTGAGGCTTTGATTGGGGGAATATTAGTTTAGGATATGTACATATGAATTCCTCCTTGTGCTTGAATCTCTTCTTACTCAAGGGCGAGTAAGGTTTAAGAGTTGGGAGGTTTGATGTGCCCATTTTATACGGTTATATTAGGGTTTTTGGAATTAACTTTTGTACACTTTTGTGCTCTAAATGTGACATGTTGCCTTGAAATTATCTAAGGAGGGTTAAAAGCGACTTTGGCATGTTTATCACTTTTTAGAGAATTTTGTGTGACAAAGTAATTTGTTTGAAGACTTTGAAAACTTTGAAGACTTTGAAGAATATCTTTGAAGAATTGAAGATTTGAAGACTTTCATTTGAGCTTTTTGAAGATATGAAGAGTTGAAGAGGTGAAGAAAGGAGAGCAAAGCAAAGGGTGAAGGATGATCTATGTTTTGAAACAGAGTTTTCAGAATTTTCCGAGAGGAATCAGCCTCCAAGAGTGGTACCATTGGATTCCTCTTCTCGAGTACTATAAAATCGACTACAAGAACTCCCAAAATGGATTAACAGTTTACCCGGAGGAAGCAAAACAAAACAGGACTGAATTTTACTGATCTGGTCGCGATCGCGATGCTTGGTCGCGATGGCATCGCGATCCTGCCCTGTAGCCAGTGTTTTTCTCCCCTTTTTCTTGTACTATAAATACCTCTTCACCCACTTCTTCCCTAACACTCTAAGCCCGACATGGGGGCTTCAAAACCCTAGTTTTTCACCATTTTCTTCCATTTTTTCTTCTTTCTTTGTAGATCTTTGTTCTATGCTATGGGTTTTGATTATCTAGCTTAGTTTTGTACTTGGGAGCAATGGATTGAAGCTTCCATTTCTATGTGGTAAGAACCATTATATCTATCTATTTGGTGCTTTTGCTATTGTGCATTTATTGAACTTTGAATGTTAATTGTTAGTGGCATTGATGTTGTTGGAAGCTTGAGTATATGAATTTCTTGTAAGATTACTTGTTAGGGTTGGGAGAAAGTAGCCAATTCTCCTATCTTTTAATGTTGAATCCAAGAGCATGAGTTAGAGCTTCTTAAATGATGTTGGTGTGTTAACAATTGCTAGATGAATGTGATGATGTCGACCCGTTGTCATGTTTGTTTTAGGTAGCAAATGAGAGAGGTCTATGAATGTCGATCGTTCTTGACTAATCTCGTGTAAATGCATGAATTGGTTAAATGCTTAGACATGGTGTAGTGTTTATAAGTGTTTCTAAGTTTTTGATTCTTTGTGCTAAATGCCATCAGTGGGATACTCTTAGTAATAAGGGAGTCATTGGTGAGGTTTTACAAGAGATGTCGAATTCACTCTTGCAAACTACTACCTAAGAAGGATGGAAGATTTATCTTCACAACAAGTAGTTGAAGTATTGAATAGATTGTTTCACTCGTTCTTGAAACCTTTGTTATTTAGCATTTATGTATTCTTGATGGTATGTTTCACTTCATTTATACCATGGGTTGTTTGAGAATATGAAGTGTTCTTATGATTGAAATGTCCGGGTGTTAGGAAAGTGACGAATTCCTTAGCTCCTTTGCATGAAAATCTATGAGCATGAACTTAGAACTTCTTGTGAAAAATATGATGTGATTCTTGCTAGATAAGTATGTTAATGTTAAGTCAAGTAATGAATGTGATAGAATGAGTGAATGGTTCAATGATCTACGTTACATTTGGAAGTGGATATCAATTGCCCCCACTGCTTTATCTTTGTTGTTTTAAACCCCTTTTTCTTAGTTTTATTTGATGATTAGCCTAGTTACTTGACTTTGCTTGTTATCTTGTCTTTTTAATTTCATAACTTAGGACCACAAACCATCCAAACCCCCCCCCCCCCCATTTACATGCTTTTATATGTATGTATATATGTCTACTCCTAGCCTAATATCAACCTTTTGTGCCTAAACGCTTAGGAAGATCCCTCTTCTTCGTGGACGACCCCAACTTGCCGCTATCTACTTAGTTGTTGATAGTAAGCATTTAGGGCTTATAAATATTAACTTTGATAGGTACAGCGATGGCCTCCCAGTAACCTTACGGCGGTACGAGAAGCGAGGAACCAAAGGGGTATGGCAGCAGTACACGTAGAGGCAGGATTGGCTGATACTATAGAGATGCCTATTCGAGATAAAGTATCAGTAGCTGTTGGGAAACTAATTCCTGAGGACGTTAAAGGAAGATTGAAATACTTGTTAGGAGAGTATGGAGACGCGTTCTATGGGGATACATCTGACCTGACGGGGATCCCTTCGAGTCTCGCACTACATAGACTGAACATTAACCCTTCAATTAAGCTAGTGAAACAGAAGAAAATAGTGTTTGCTCCCAAAAGAGCTGGGGCTATTAAAGATGAGGTGGAGAAGTTATTGAGGGCAGACGTAATCGAGGAAGTATTCTATCTTGATTGGATTGCTAACCCAGTTTTGGTCCCAAAGCATGATGGAGCATGGAGGATGTGTATAGATTTTACTGACTTAAATAATTGCTGCCCCAAAGATAGTTACCTATTGCGTCCAATCAACAAGCTGGTGGAATCCATCACTGGATATCGAATTTTGGCATTCTTTGATACGCATAAGGGGTATCATCAAATCCTCATAGCGGAAGAAGACAAGGAAAAGACATCGTTCATTACAGATGTGGGAACGTACTGCTATAAGAAGATGCCTTTTGGATTAAAGAATGATGGGGCTACTTATCAAAGGCTGGTTGATAGACTGTTCAGGGGACAGATAGGGAAGAACATGGAAATATATGTGGATGACATGGTGGTCAAAAGAAAAAATTATGAAAAAATTTAAAATACCTGGAAGAAATGTTTAGTAGGCTTCGGGAAGCTAATTTGAAGTTGAACCCGTCTAAATGTATTATTGGTGAGAGCAGGGATATTTCTAAGTTTCATGGTCTTAGAGAGGGGGATCGATGTAAACTCGGAAAAGGTCGAACCTCTGAGGACAATGAAAACCCCATAATCAATAAAGGATATGCAGAAGCTTACAGGGTGTCTAGCAGCATTGAGCAGGTTCTTGTCAAATGTAGCAGAGAGGCATTTGCCCTTCTTTGATATGCTTCGAAAACCAAAGAATTTTGAGTGGAATGGCAAGTGCGATGAGGCATTCGAGCAGTTGAAAGAACATTTGGGGACATTGCCCACCTTGATGAAACCATACAAAAATGAGATGATGTACTTGTATATTTCTATGTCGCTACTAGCAATTAGTGCAGCACTGGTAAAAGAAAAAGAAAAGGTTCAACATCCAATTTACTTTGTTAGTGGTGTCTTGTAGGGGCCGGAGACAAGATATACGGTTCTCGAAAGATTGGTTCTAGGCCTCGTATATGCAGCCTGGAGGTTGATGCCCTACTTCCAGGGACATAAGATAGTGTGCTCACGAACAACCCAATTTGATAGATCCTGCTAAGGCCAGAAATTTCAGGAAGAATGATGAAGTGGACAGTATAATTGGGAGAGCATGATATCCAGTACAACCTCGAGCTGTGATTAAGGGGTAGGAGCTAGAAAATTTTAAAGTGGAAATTACAGAACCCCTCTAGATGTGTTTGGATCCCATTCAGGATGAGGAAACAAGGCAAGGATAGATATGGAAGTTGTATGTGGATGGTTTGTCACATTCAGGAGGAAGTAGAGTCGGGGTCCTACTAACTAGCCCCAATGGTAGAGATTATACTTATGCATTCAACTTTGCATTTAAAGCAACTAATAATGAAGTTGAGTATAAGGCACTAATCACTGGATTAGGCCTTGCAAAGGAGCTGCAGGTGGAGGAACTGGAGGTTTTCAGTGACTCTCAAATTGTGGTTCAGTAGGTTAATGGGGAGTACGAGGCCAGAGAGCGTAGCCTACAGAGGTACCTTGAGGCAGTGAGGTACCTGTTAAAAAATTTTAAATCTTATACTTTGACGCAGGTTTTGAGGGAAAGTAATCATAAAGGGGACACACTAAGTAAGCTCGCTTCTTTGGATTTGGGAGCCCAATCCTTGCAGCAACTCCTTATGGAAATTTGAGCAGGCGGAGTTTTAAAGAACCTGTAGTGATGGCAATTGAAGTGGAAGACTCCTAGATGACACTGTTCGTGGCATATCTTTAGGAGGGTTTCCTGCCAGAAAATGAAGTGGATGCCAGAAAAATAAGGTTGAAGGCTCCAATGTATGTGTTGCAAGAAGGAGGGTTGTATAGAAGGGGACATTTGTAGCCATTACTTTGATGTTTTAACCCTCACAAGGCCGATTACCTCATAAGAGAGGTTCACGAAGGGCTATGTGGCAACCACCAGGGATCCATATCTGTGGCGAGGAGGCTCATTTAAGTGGGGTTTTACTAGCCGACAATATTCGAGTACACAAACCGATATATTCAGGCTTGCCATCAATGTCAGAGACATGCACCTATAACACATGTTCCGCGGAAAGAAATGAGAAGCATCTATAGTTCATGGCCATTTGACAAATGGGGGATTGTTTTGGTGGGCCCTTTTTCGGAAACACCAGGGAAATTTATATACCTAATAGTAGTTGTTGATTATTTCACAAAGTAGGTAGAGGCTGAGCCCTTGACAAACATAAGAGGAAAAAATCATCTCCTTTTTCTGGAAGAATATTGTGTGCTGCTTTGGAATCCCAAGAACGATCATTACGGACAACGGAACACAATTTGCTCAGGTTCCCTTCAAGAAGTGAACAATAGTAAATGGAATACGAGCACGCCTCGAGGGGGCGGAAGGTAATTAGATATGGGAATTACCCAATGTGTTATAAGTATATCGGATAGCTAAGTCTTCCACTAATGGGGAAATGCCTTATAGTCTCGTATATGGTTCGGAAGCAGTAATTCCTACAAAAATAGGAGTTCCTAGCCCAAGGATGATGGCTTCTACATATGAGACAATCAATCAACAAAATCGATGTCTGGATTTGGATATGGTTGAGGAAAAGAGAGAGTTAGCTTCTCTACACGAGGCTAAAGACATGGAACAGGAAGGAACCCAAGGGGAAGTTAGCTACAAATTGGGAAGGACCATACAAAGTGATCGAATCGCACCTGGGGGAAGTTATGTTCTCGAGAAGATGAACGGGGTTTGAGTGCCAAGAAGGTGGAACATTACCAACTTGAGAAAATACTACCAGTTGTGATGTTCGAGTGGTTTTCTCTAAAGCGGCACTCTAGTTGATGTTCAAGCGGGTTGCTTTACAGCAGCGCTCTAGATGATATTTCCAGCTACTGATGATGTTTGAGTGGTTTTCTCTAAAGTGGCACTCTAGTTAATGTTCAAGCGGGTTGCTTTAAAGCGGCGCTCTAGATGATATTTCCAGCTACGGATGATGTTTGAGTGGTTTGCTCTAAAGTGGCACTCTAGTTGATGTTCGAGCGGGTTGCTTTAAAGCGCCGCTCTAGATGATATTTCAAGTTACGGTTGATGTTCAAGTGGTTTTCTCTGAAGTGGCACTCTAATTGATGTTCGAGCGGGTTTCTTTAAAGCGGCACTCTAGATGATATTTCCAGCTATGACTGATGTTCGAGTGGTTTGCTCTAAAGTGGCAATCTAGTTGATGTTCGAGCGGGTTGCTTTAAAGTGGCGCTCTAGATAATATTTCCAACTACAGCTGAGTGGTTTACTCTAAAGCGGCACTCTAGTTGATTTTCGAGCTGGTTTCTTTAAAGTGGCGCTCTAGATGATATTTCCACCTACGGGTGATGTTCGAAGTGGTTTGCTCTAAAGTGGCACTCGAAGGTTATCTTGTAATCTTGAAATGATAAGCTAGTAGGTGAGATTAGCAGGATGTAGGTGGAAACAATGAACCTGGGTAAATGCTTCTGTCTCTATATTACTTAATTCCTACTTGCCGAACATATTCGTATTTTGCTACACCTAAGAAAATTTCACAGGGCACTCACATTCGAGGGGTAAACTATAAGAGATGGAAAGAATATGGGTTATTTATTCAAACCCCAACAAACATATTAGGAATACATTGTTGATACAAGCAACTAAGTTTATTCAATTAAATATATTTACTTAGAGGGAGGAAATCCTGCCTGAAACAATTCTTCGGTGGAGATAGGTTTTCCTAGCTCCTTCACATGTGCCACAATTTCTTCAAGTTCTTCATGTTTTATACCGACTGCCCTTCGGTTATCCTTCATTTTTTCCTCCATGGGATATGTTGAGGGATCAGGAATGGCGACGGCCTTACATCGCTTCCTCGTAGAAGATTCAAAGGGGCCTTTGAGGGTGACCCAGCGCTTTTAATACGTTTTGAGGAAGATCCTTGGGTAACTTTGCTCGAAGGGAAAAGATGTCATTCAGCCTCCTTAGTGGCAGACTTCTGTGACCGAGAGGCAGAGCGAAAGCTCGAGGGGGTGAATCCCTTTACTTTCAACTCATCCTGCCAATCGAGAATGAGGTCAAAAGCTTTTTTATGCCGAGGAGTCCCATTCTCATGAACGTTAACCTTTTCCATCCAGTACTCAGGCGCTTTAAGTAGAAACTTAGGTAGATGATCATTTTTTATTAAGTAGGAGGAGAGGATGCCGTGGGAAAACATGTAGGCACGAAGGCTCACTTCGTGTGCTACAATTTTTCCCTCATACTCAGTGAAACGCTACTCCACTTCTATAGTTTCTATCTTCTAGGCCTCAATCTCACTGGTAAGTTTTGTGGTTTCAGATAAAAGAGATTCCACCAAAGAGCTATCTTCACCTAATGGGCTCTCTCGAGGGGCCGGGGGAGGTTTGCTTGAGGGAGGGGGATCCTCGCTGGCTATCTTCCAAGCGAGCAAGTCCTCTTCAAGGCTAGCCACTCTTCGTTGAGCTAATAGATGTTGTTCAAAAAGTAATATTCTCTGGGCTACCAGTTTGCAATTTTTCCCAAGTAACCAATTAGGTGTCATTCCACTACTGGAAGCCTAGTCGGAGTGGCAAGGAAGGACGTCAGGGAACCAAACTTCAAATAAATTTGATGCATTAGTTCTTCTAATTTTTCATCAACAGGATTTCGACCCTTTACCACTTCTAAGAAGTAAGTACCATTAAATTCTTTGCTAAGGAAATCCTTAACAAACCCCTTAAAAGTGGAATGGTCTTTAGATTGCCACAGCTTCATTTCAGTTTTGAGTTGGTGGAGCTTGTCCTTCAAGAAATTCTTCTCTTGATTACATTTAGAAAGATCTCGAACGGCGATTTGTAGTTGTTTGTGTGTTTCATTCAACTCTTTTTGGGCAATCAAAAGCTCCTCATAAGTGCACTCTAACACCGATTTCAACGAACTATACTATGAAAAGAAAACAAAGGAAAAATCAATAAGTTACAATGAAAAATGTATTTATATTAATACTCAAAGGGGAAAAAAGGGTTACTATTGAGGGGCCCTAAGTAAAAAAATTTACAATTAGGGACCAACCCTAGAATCATCCTCCTTTGATGTGGAAACAATCATTTCTTCCACTCGGCCAGTGGCAGAATCTTTCTTGGGAGAGGTGTCTGTAGCCTCTGGAAGGGGGATCGCACGAATCCCCTCAGCAGTGAAGAACTGCCCTTTGGACTTGATGAAATCCAAAAGGGCAAAATGAAGGTCGTTGCTCTTAATGGCCTTATCCCACTTTGCGTCCACAGTGGTTTCGAGCTTTGGATTAACCAGTTCATCCACCTGCCTGGCTAGATCTTCAAATAGAGAGGCGGACACTTGTGACTTTAAAAATTCCTCGGCAAATTAACTACAGCCGATTTCCTTGGCCACACCTAGAAGATCCAAGAAACATTTATGTAGCTCAGGGCTGTTCAACAACTTATGTTTGAAGGCCTCCAGAAGAAAAACTTGTGTGGCCGGATCTTCTGCATCTTGAACCCTCTTCGATAGGGTATCCTTCTCTAACGTCCATTGATGCCTCTCGGCATCAGCACCCTGCCTCTCCCCTTCCAGAAGCTTTTGTCCTTCTTCAAGCGCCCTATCATTTTCCTTGAGCACTCTATCTTTTCCTCGAGCACTCTATCTTTCTCCTCGAGCACCTTATTTTTCTCCTTGAGAGATTTCCTTAGTTGCCAAATCTCAGCATCCTTTTGTCTGACCTCCTTATGGAGGTTACCGTCACCGGTGGAGCAAAAGGAAAAGAAGGCTGCCATCCTCTCGGTGACCTCCGTCATTCTCTTGGTGGCCTCGTGGAATACTTGGGAAGCCTAACAAAAAAATTCATCTCTGATTGATGTTTATGGGAAAAAAGAGGGATGCTAAAAAAGTTGAATAAATAAAAAAAATAAGGGGGGAATGGAAAAGAACCTTAGGGTTAGATGTCATTACTGAAAGGTGATGCTCGATCCTAGATACAGATACCGCATCATGTGAAGGGGGCGGAGATGGTTGATGAACATCCTCGCTGCCATGTGATCCCATGAGCGATCTTGGTAAGGAGGGATTGATAGTATTGTTATTTTCCCTTATCTTCTGGCGAACATTCCTAGTATGAGGTGACTCCTCAACCCCAGTGGTTAAGATAGGCCTTTTGAGGCCTTCTGCAGGAGGAGATGATGGGTTTCAAAGGGGAGACACAAGATTCAAGGGAATGGTAGCTTGATTCGAGGAGTCAATGATTCCCTTTGAATGAGCCTGACCCTGCTTCGAGGTGTTCTTCTTCTTTAAGCCCTTAGCGAAACCCACTAAAAAAGGAAAGAGAGAGAGAGAGAGAGAGAGAGAGTCAGTCTAGGTGCAAACGATAGTCTCAAGGGGATGGCCATCTCTGAGGCCCTCAATTTCTCTTCTCCTCTTTCTTGTATCTTTTCGAAGTATGTTATACACGTATTCTTCATAGAGTTTAGGTGCAAACGCAAAGCCACCAATCCGGGGGTTGGGGTTGTTAAAGAGGTTGTAGTCGAGAGAGCTGGACAACAGTTTTTGCCTATCCCTCTCGAGGGCATCTGGGTAGATATATTCCCCAGGTTTGGGAGACTCAACTCGAATGCCCCATTTCTAATAAGAAACTCGATATCTCCTACTATCGAACAAAACACCTTTCTTCCAACTTTTCCAGTCGCTTGATATGACATGAACACTAAAAACCTTATGACGTGTCTCTCGGTTGACAAATGTGATAATCATATTGGTAGACCGCCCACTATAGGACATGAAGTATAGCGATTGAAGCAGCTTATAAGTGGGTCTAATACCAAACTCATCACACCTATTCAAGAATATCATAATGATCACCAAAACATTGGGATGGACTTGTGCAGGACTCACTTGAAATTTTCTAAAGAGTCTGGAAAAAAGGGGAGGAAAAGGAAAGGTGGGCCTGCAATGAAGGTGTCTGAGAGAGATAGAAGACCTTCCTTTGAGAAGATTATAGGGGTATCACCCTCTCGGAAGGGTTGAAAATCTGCATCCGAGGCTATTCGTTGACCAGGAGGAATTGAGTCCAAAATTTTGGACATGGCGAGCCCCACTACTGGAACCGGGGGCTCCCTCCCTGAGTCCCTTTCTTCTTCTGTTGAGAGGATCCAGCCAGAGGAGATACCCAAGATGCTCTCGAGGGTGCTTCCTCCCCCTCGAGGATTATCTTCTCCCTCAAAAGAGATACATCTTCATCCTCCTCTATGGCTTCAAGCCTTGGATTTGGAGGAGGATAAAAAAAAACTTGCCTCTCATAGAAGACCTCCTAATGTAGGGTTTGCCCATACCTAGAAGCCAATTCTCAATGGCATCTCGAGGAGGCATATCAATTATGGGGAAAACCCTTTCTTCCCCAGGACAGTTAGCAATTTGATCAGATACGCCAACTCCATCATCTATATTGTACTGGAGTTCTTCGGAGTGAGTACATCATGGGTCGTTAACGGTTCTTTCCGGTGTACTTACTCCTATCTCGCCCACCCTAATTTCACCAGAAAGCTTCTCGGAAGCAGAACCCTCATCGGATCGGGCAATGATTGAAAGGGCAGGAAACAAAAATATTAAAATGAGCATTTTCTGGGAAAGGTGGTGGAAATTGGATCGCTCGAGAGAAAAATGCAGAAAGAATGCTTGTAAGAAGACGCCTGCAAACAAATAAGGAAGAGTGGATGGGAGGTAATTATGGGGTCTGAAGTTACGGGTAATTATTACTACCTTGGAAATAAAGTTTTGGAAAGATAAATCGCTTCTTTGTCTTCTGATAATGCGCTGTTAGGGGAGCAGTGACACGCACGGTTGTACACCACACACGTGCCCTTTTTGAAATCGTAAACGACAGAGTTGATTAGAAAATTGGGTTCTCACCCTCGAAGGCAGAAGCAACGAAGTGCAAGGTTCATTTCGAGTCTTCAAAGTCCTCAAACTGTCCCATGCATTCGAGACCGCAGAGACCTTCGTGGCATTCCATCTTTCTAAGGTCGAGAACCTTCTTTTCTGGGGGCTCTTGATAGAGGTTAAGCCCAAGAAGGCTATTGGGTTGAAGGTATAGCAGCCTGGTTAAAGGAATATTTAATACTCTACTTAATTATTGCATTTGTGGGTAATTAAGGGCATTAATTAAGGAGAACGTTATTTAGGACATGAAGTATACATACAAGGTAATCATTTACTTATGATTCATTATGTCTTAACCATATTTGGACACTTGGACTGACTAAAACCCCTTTGACAGTTTAACTGCAGGTTAGTTCGAGAAAAACCCAAGCCCATGAACCGGTCAGTGGTCGAAGACACATCAGTAGTTAAAAATACTTAGTAGTATGATACATTTCATGGGTTATTCACACAAAGATGAAAAAAACCCATGCATATGAATTGTATCGTTGGTACTGACCAAACAAAGCGTACCTTTTTGGCAGATTTTGTCAGACACGACAGTTGCATTTACCTAAAATTTTATAATTTTATATTAAATTTAAATAATGTAATAATGTGCAGTACTTTTGCAACATTTTTTTTTACTGAAAACTTTTCCAATGTGAAATTTTCATATTATATAATCTTGAAAATTCTTTCCAGAATTTATAAATTAGTATGTAATTAAAAAATTATAAGGTATTTCATATGAAATATGAAATTAAGTCGCCCGTCCACATTCTTACGGAAAGGACAGATGGTAAGAGACCCACTATAAATAAAGATATATAGAGCACAACCAACCCGGACTAATTAGAAATTGGGCCATTAGATCTTATTGTAAGTTTTCTTAGCATTGACCTCTCATTTATGGGATTAACTCTGTTTGTAACGACCAAACAACGCTAAGAGAGTTATGACTCATCCAGTTCAGGCTATATCAATTCCAATCGACTCAAATCAGCTCTTCTCAATATAATCTCGGCTCTTCTATACTCAAATCATCTCCAATATACTCAACTTTACTTTTCCCCACTCTGTTCTTCTCCTCTCAATCCCTATAAGTTCTATTCACTCAATTCAGCTCTATTTCAGCTGAACTGGACAAGGCCTTATCTAAAACATACTCCATGATATTGTTACCCATGCAGTTCGGATAACACCAGAACATAAAAATTAATTGTACATTACCCAAGGTCAACCAATAATCAATTTGGACATGAAACTAAAAATTAGAGAAATTTTTAACGATTGTGCCTATAAATTATAGCTTGTTTCGTTTTAACCTAGCACAGCTTACGAAAGTGAAGAAATTTGATCTGTTTTAACCCAACATAGGTTACGAAAGTGAAGAAATTTGACCTTAAGTATTAAGATTGTTCAGATTTTTAACAACTGTATTTGTTTTTATAAAGTGCAGATGTAACTCTACCTTCTGGTCCGACTGTGGTAAGGTGGGTTATCCTGTATAAATATTAAGGCTATTAAAGTCCGTGTGAGTAAATATTATGTACAATAATACGAAGCGGTACCTTTACATGTAACTTTATTTAACTTTTTAACACGATGCTTAGTAACAGTATTTGCAAATTGTACATTTGCAAAAATGTTACTTCTCCCTCTGTCCAAATTCAAGTTGCAATTCAATAATTCATTTACTCAAAACATCTTAATTTTGACCATAACATTGAATTATTATATAAATGTAAAGACTGTTGATTGATACCTTATTATATTTTTAATAACATAAACTTTTCACAAGTTTTAATTATCCTCAATAAAAGATATGAAGGATCAAACATTTTTTAGTCAACTGCTGAAGGTCAAAGTACACAGCTTGAAGGTCAAACTACTAGATTACCCCCAAAATTGCCTTCTTCCTTTCACAATTAAACCAAATTGAAACCCAGTTGGACCATTCAACCTAGCATCGTAACCAACAAGGACCACATCGGATGGATGCGTGTTATCGTTGAGTATGCGAGTTACTATGGTCAAATCTTAACTAACAACTCATTATCCCCTTCTTGTTCTCAACCATCATTCTCAGAAACTCCTCCACTACCCCATCCAAGTTGTCTGTAACTAAAAATGGGGGATCTCAATCTTCACAGGGAGGTCTTGGCTGCTGCAAAGGATCAGAAAGCAACACTAACTAAGGGTACATTTTGGCTGCATAATTTCAATCTTTATTAACAATCATTTGATAGCACACCATATTCATAGATTTCTTGGAACATGGATGTAATCTCCATCTTTATTGTTGCAGAAAAAAGTAAGAGGCACGGCGATGAACATGCCCAGTGGGTCACCATGAAGTTGCAAAGTTTATGCTAGATAGGAACAAGGTTCATATTTAAATTTGAAAATGATGTCAAACTTATTACCATACGCTTACTTCCCCGGTTAAATTATTGTAATTCCTTTTTTCAGATGGACTTTCACAGAAAATGCAACGAGGTCCATAATGAGCTTGAAAATATATTCATCATGAAGAAGGTATGGTTCACTCTTAGTTCAAAATGAATTCCTCTTCTAAGCTTGGAACCAGTTTTGCCCCTGATTAATTATAACGGATAATATTGACATGAACATCTGCATGTTGTAGTTGCGGAATGATGTGGAATCAGCAAAACACATGTTGTTCACGATGGAAAAAAGGCTTGAGTATGTTGAGGACTCGGATATATTTATGAAGAAATACAAATCCCCACCCATTGTCTAACTATGAATGTAATTTATCATTTGATTTTGGTCTCTGATTTCAACATTTTGCTAAGGACATAAAAAACCTGATTTCCTTTTGATATGGATTGGTTGGTATGATTGTACAATACATTTCGTAATTGGTTTTGTTGGCTGAAGATTTAGTGCAATGCTTTTGTCTTTCCTTCATTTGTTTTACCACATACACATATCAAACCCTACCCAAAATTCATAATGCAAACTTGTTACTTTAGCATTTATCAAATAAGCAACTCAAGGCACTTTATCAATATTGATCATGGATGTTTAAAAACTTGGAATTGAATATTTGAGTAGCAAACGTTTGCAGCATCACATATGGGGCTACAGGATCGATATGATCGCAATTAAAGCTAAAGTTGCAATTCTTGTTGAATACATCCAAAGGTAAACATCACAAAATGAACCCCAAATCCATGATAAAGGTTACTAGTGAGATGATACGAATATTGTGACCTAAGAACAGTTGCGATCACTACTCATCAAACAATGCCTTTGACTATCAAAAGAAAGAAGGGGAAACACAAAGGACATGTATCTACTTTGAGGAAGAGGAGGTGGTAGAGGGATTTATTTGCTTAACAAACTTATGTGGGTCTTCCAGGAAATCTGCACTCTTCTCTATCAAGATGGATTGCAAGTTCACAATCTCAGCCTCATTGTGTAGCTATAAAATAAGGAATTACTAGTCACTGTAAAGCCAATGCAATCTTCCAATATTGAAGGTATGATATTGAAATAACCCGTAGTTTGTACTTCACCTTCTTAATCTCGTGCACCACCTCAATTTCATTAACAATCTGAAGGCACTTCTTGTATACATCCTCTTGTGAATATGGAAGGGATGCATGCAGTTAAGGGGTGAGGTAGTGGAGACAAACAGAAACTGCAAACACTACTCCCTTTGTCTCATAGAAAATGGCACATTTACTTTTTCACAGTTTTTAATAATCATGTTTGACCAACAATATATCTAGTTACACAGAAAAATTTTGCATAAAAAGTTGATATTTAGAAAATAAATGTTATGACGAGTCTAACAATATCTCACATGATATTTTTATTTTATATATATTAATTTAAATTTAGGGTCAAAGTTTGAAATTTTTGACTTGCAAAAAGTAAATGTGTCATTTTCTATGGGACGGAGGGAATACATAGATAAGATAATTCCAGCAGAATACCCCCCACGATGTCCATATTATCAATCACATCATACACTTCAAACTCTCTGAGGCGATGGTCCTTTCTTTCTCTGTAGGAAATGTAGCATTGCCTATGACAACAAATACACATTTCAACTTTAATGAATAGACACTATAAACAAGAAATTTGAGTCTTACTCGCTACTATTGAAAGCTCCACTAGCTTCCTTACTTCCTTAATCTCCTAGATGAGGCTGAGATCGGCCATTTTGCTACGGTGATTGCTACCAGAGTAGTCAAGGAGATGGGGTGGTTGGAGAGGAGATTTTAGATAATTTTTTAGTTTTGGGTCAACCATGGCATATGAGTATACCAGAGGCCGTTACACACTTATCAACGCAATAATCAAATTGATTTTACTTCATCCCTATCCAAAATATACATAGCCGTTAGACTAGTTGAATCCTGTTAGATATTAGAACATCTCCCACGTTGGTTCATGGTTAGGTCTTGGCCTTGATTGCTATAAATTTTTTATAACCGGGGCTCGTACTCTAAAATCTATACCCCATATGGTTCCGAACTATCAATATTTTGTAGACACATACTCGATCAAGGTTCTTGGTAGGTCTTGCGACTACATTCGTCTCCAGTTGTTTTGAAAAAATCTTTCCAATGTACTATTCGTTGATTCATCTTCCTTATTAATGGGCCTCGACCATCCCATTATCTAGAATAAATTAAATTTGCGCAACCCACATACAGGTACAACCCCATTCACAGAATAATAGTTCCTACCATGTGACCATGTTGTATAACTGTTGGGAAAATGAATCCCCTTGCGCAACTCAAGATGACAAAAAAGAAAGCAAGAAAATAGAATATGAATTTAACATAGCTCGCCAAAAGTGTTGGCCACCTCCATGAATAGTAATGGATTAATCTTGTTACCCAAATGGGGCAGACTTATTATAACTGTCAAGATGTCACGCAAGACCACCCGATCCAGGTTACCGATACGGAAGGGAATACATTGTTCCCATAACTTACAGATACAGAAGGGTGCTTTGAAGACCAGAAAAGATGTCTACCAAACTCACACCTAACCCAGAGTGAAGATTTCATAGACCAAAACAGACTGAAGAAAACTTACCTAAACTCCCTAACTCTCCCTCTATTTATAAGAGTTCGAGTGCAGACAAAAAGTCTTCCAATTCATGAATCTAACTCTTAGAATTCCTGATTAATGAGTTGTCCCTTGAGTTGCCCTATCATGAATAAAAAAAACTCTTCAATTCTTATTTATTAATCCTTTTGAAATTTGAAGAGACCCATGTGCCCACTCATGTTATTACTATGCTTGCCTATATCCCTAAACAAACTAAATACTATACGGCACCAAACGTTAATTTCCCCTTTAATGAAAAAGAGACTTTCAGTTGGTGAATTATATTTAAACGGGATTGAGAACTCTTTAGTCTTCACAAAACACATAATACACGAAAAGACGCCAATTATTGTTATGAAACATAGGGATTTTATTAGCGATGAAACGTGGTACTATCAAACTCATGGAACGTGTTCAACTTAGCACAATAACAACCATAAACAATTGCGGAGGACATGATACCCACAAATTTCATAAAGAAACAAACATATATCTATCAATACACCAACTTGGACCAGTTCGGATTCAACTACTACATTAAACATGAAACGGAGCTGAAGGATAGTTATGCTTAACATTGCCATGACTACATAGTACAAAACACAGTGATTTCATAATCCTTCCCAATTAAAGGGAAAGTGACCTACATCCTTCATCATCCCCGGTGCTACTTCCAATCGATCAGAACATCCAATGCAAAGTTCAACATCTTTAGGGTATCTATCTTGTTCACCAAGATCATGTGGGTATATTTCCTAGCCAGCTCAAGATGGGAAGTACAAACATTTGATTAGCTAAATACAAGTATATGTTTAATTAATAGAATCTGAGACATGATAGACAGTACAGGTGACGAGGGAGACCTTCTTGATGGCCATGTACATCTCCAGCTTATGACGAAGTAGAATGGACATGTTGTACTTATCAATCTAATACATCACCCACTGAACTTGTGATTAGTTTCAATCAATGGTGGGAACAAGTGAAGACAATGGTGAAATTGAAGATACTACCTCTATCTTCAGACAAGTTCAAGCAAGGGATAAGTGTTCAAAGGGGAATAGAAAGCAAATACCAGGACCTTGTTTGATTATTATGTGAAAACCCACCTTCACTGATGCGAGCTTCAAAGGTACTAACCAATTCAAGAAACTTAGTGGTGGATATTAAAGACTCCGTGACCAAGAGACTAGCAGGGGAGGCGTTTGGAGATTTGGGTAGGGGAAAGGTTGGACTTAATCTGGAGTGTGTTTGGTTGTTCTGTAAAAATGTGGAGTGGTTTATATAGAAATTTGTAGTAATTTAATACTCCCTCTGTCCCAACTCCCAACTAGGGATGGTCATGGGTCGGGTCCGGGTCGGGTCCAATAAGACCATAACCCGACCCTAAAAAAATATTGCTGGATCTAAACTTGACCTGGGTGCGTAGGGTCTAAAATTATAGACCTGTACCCAAACCTGAAGGGTCTAAACGGGTCTTGGGTCCAAAAAGGGTATAACTGTCTATTTTATTCTTGACTAAATAAAATAAGTATTATCATCTTAAATACAAATAATTCAAATTCAATATGGACATGAATCAATTCTTCATGAAAAAAATATACAATACACATGATTTATTTGATAAAAAATAGAAATAAAATAAAATATAAACTAATTTTGAAATTAGGATATAGTTAGGCTAATATTGGTCATCGAGTTGGGTCTGGTGTGGTCTGGGTACCCTCACCCGGACACGCAAAATAACATATTCATTAACAAAATTGCGTGCATATAGATTTATATAAGAGTGGGTCTCTTGACAGACGACATGTCCATAAGCTTATAGACAGTCCCCTTATTTTTTACCTTATACACTGCATTTGTTAAATTACATACTAAATGTAGAAATATTAAATTAGTTTTTTATTTGGATTTTTTTATTTTCACATACAAATACATATTATTACTTGTTTTGACATAAAAAATATAATATTTAAATATAATAAAACTATTACAACATTTAAGGTAAAAGTAACTGTGGATTGTCTATAATATTAAGGAAATATCGCATTTCTTGAGACTCACTACATATAATATAAAAAATGATCATATTTTTACAGATATGATTTTAATATCGTCGTGCCATTAAACGGTTTATGTAAAAAAAATATTTATTACTATTATAAAAAATTATAAATATTTAAATTATATGATTATTATTATAGTTTAATGTGAAATATTTTTTGTGACAATAAACTGTTGGGTTAAGTTTCTTAGTTTTAAAGGGTGATGAGACAGGTTAAATGGACAGTTGAAATTTTTTGAACAACAAAAATTCTATCATACAATAGAATAAACTGAAACGAGAAAAATATTTTGAATTTTGAGGGGAATGATTGAATGAATCAAAGAAAAAATGGTTGAAAACTAATTTGGAATGGTTGTAACCTTGGTGAAGCGATGCCAGGAAATAAATGGAATGTCTATAATAAGCATTCTAGAACCAATTTGAACCAATGCAATGTACTTATAATCGATAACTTATACCATATTCAGACAAGGCAAAGTCTTGGGAAAGACCGTCTTTCCATAGGCTTATGGAAAGACGGGTTTAATTCGAATAATAAAAGGTAAAAGGTCTTAGTTGCAACATTAAAATTTTAGTATGCAACATGTAGTAGTTATAAAATTTATAACCCGGTTCATGCAACCCAAAAATTTTATCTTAATTTCTTCTAATTTACACTTTAAACCTTGGTCTTTCCATGATTTATGGAAAGACCGTCTTTCAAGAGACGCACTCTTCAGACAATATTGTAAACATCAAATTTATATTTTTATAAATTAAAAAATCCATCAAGAGGCTGCATTGATTCCTATAATTTAGGATGCATTGATTCCCATAATTAAGACTTTATAGGTTCTTACCATTTTCACTTTTCGAGGGATACATTGAAAACTTACTTTATTTTAGTTATGAATATAAATTACATTTTCGAATAATTTTTAGAACAGATGTGTAATTGTGTGAGTGACATCTGGCCAGAATGGCATCTTCTAATATATACTATATATTTTATTTGAATGTTTGTCGATTAAATTTGAAGGTTTGTCGATTAAAATGATAAAATAGGGACGTCGAACAACTTTATTGTCGGATGGAATACTTTTTAGGTAATGAGAAGAAATTTTACCCGATAATAAAGTTGATCAGCATTCATACAGTATCTTATGGTTTTAACTTCTTGTGAAATTTTCAAGATTTAGGTATCAACAATTTTATTGTCGAAGGAAATTATTTTCATACATAAAATAATTACTACATAACATTTGAAAATATGTAACCTTTAATACTTATTGATAATTTAATATATGAATATATACATATAAGAAAGTGAAATCATATGCAAATAAATATTATGACTAAAACAATAATTTTGGACGACTATTTCGATAAACAGATCGAAATAGTAAAGCAAAAATAATGGTTACCGCCTCCTCTGTCACCTGATTAAAGTAAAAAAAAATTGAATCTCAAAACACTTAAAACTGATGTCGTAATATTTGTGATGCACCAGTGTAGTGGGTGGACGTAAATGATACGAATAGACTTTCAATTGGCTATTATCAAAATTATGGTTTTTTTATAAAAGTTTGGGAAGGGATTAATTGAGGGTATTGAAGATCTTGAAATTTGGTATATAATTGATGAGGTTGCATGGTAAGTTGGGGAGATTGACTTTTGAAAATATTTTTTTTAAGTTGATGTAGAAATTTGTATGACTGACACGAGACAAGAATTATGGAAATATATGTTGACGTTTACCAGTTTGCCCAAATTATTTACACATGTAGACTTTTGCAGGTTTGGCCAAATTATTTTTCAACGTTAATATCTTTAATAGAATGAATTTATAGATAATAATTATTTTATTTTATGTACATTATTAGGAGGATTCAAACGAGATCCTACACTATGATATTTTATCTTATACATGACTCATTTTTTACTTTTCAGATTTAATAATTTTGACTAATTGAATAGTGCTTGTGCAAATACAGGCGGGAAAGAGGGAGTATTGCTAATGTAATGGTTTTATTAGAGGTCGAACCATTTGACGAAATGAGCAGAATATGTGCTAGAGTCTACATCTTACCAACGCATCGTTTCTAAAAGTATAAATTTCACCTTCTATTTAAACGTATTCATCTGCATACCTACAGATCGACAACTCGTGAGTATTAGATTGATTATATTACATCACCTCAAAAGGATTCATAACAAATGCCTACTATGTCATTCCAAGCTCAAATTGCACATAATATTTTTCACGCACAACAATAAACTAGTCTAATCGTTAATTTGTTTAACTACGTATATTAATGGCAAATAAATAATTTCTTTTGAGAAACTGTTTGTTACGGCGAATCCAACTATAAAACATATGGTGATATTATTGTATATATCTATTCTATTATGTGGTCAATGTTGGACAGTGAATAGTGACCTAAAGTGAAGTGTGCAATTTGAGTTGGGATGGAGGGAGACTCATATTAATTGCACGGAATATAAACAAAGAAACATTGGCTGAAGTACGGCAATCCTTGATTATGGTTTGCATTCGTCGTCCAATATGTAATAATATTTGGATGTTGAAAGTTCCACAACAACCAATATCGTGTCTGTTGTGGCATATGTCCTATACACACTGTGGTGTGTGTTTAGTGGCAATGCAAGGGTGTCGGTGGCAAATGAAATGTAAGCCTAGTTGTTTACACAAATGTACCGGATGCAAAGTAATTATGGCTCATAAAAATGGTGCTTGGAAGATTAGTCCGACAAAATTACATTTCCTAAAGAAGAAGTTCCAACATAGTTTGTCCTAATATGGTGGAATCCAAATAGTACCAAATTTATCAAACAGTGTATGTACATCCTATGATACCAAAAAAATGAATTGGTTATGTAATAGGTTATTTTCAATCGATGAAAATGAGTTATTATTGATATGTAGTTGAAATTGGATGTACTGTTTGATTATATAAATTCACAACTTGAAATACATATATTTAAGTAGTCAAATATGCTATTATAATAATATACTTGAAAAGAAATACATATAAAATTCATAACAAAAATACAAATAAATATTCTACAAATGTATAAATTGTTACTAGTGGAATGAGCAAAATATGCGAGTTGTTGTGAAAACATGAGACATTTCTACACAAATACTATGCCGTCAATATAATCATCTCGAATAAATAGGAGAAAATGCCTAACCCCTAAATCAAGGGCTAACGTGTAATATCGTGTATAAGGTTCTGCATACAGTATATAGATTGGGATATTGGTGTAAACTTTGATTGGTAATGTTGTCACTAATGCATGTGTGCTTCATTTCATGGAGGTACCAGAATGCTATGACTCAAAATGATGGCATCAAAAAATTTAGGCGGTCATTTTCCCGCTCCTTTGCTAAAATATTTTGGCAAAAATTGTTCATTTTGGCGGGATATTGGACAGGAGTGTGAAAAGATGCCTGGACTTTATGATATAACCATTCCTGACCAAGAAGCCAGTGTCTAAAACTACCCTCTGAAACATTAAGGTCAAATGCAGGGTTGAATTTCCGATTGCTTGATATTCTCATTTGTTGCAATCTTATCCATGTCTTCCAGCAAAAACAAGTTCATGAAGAGGAAAGTTGTCAATGATTTCACCCTAACGCGTTACAGACACTGTATAACAGTCTCTATAATGAGTACTATGGATTCAATAAGGAGGTGGTTGAGCTGTTCAAAAGAATAATATCAACCGGGGGCGGTTGTACCTGAATCAATTCCTTGTATGTGACTGATGTGCCCATTTAATATGGTTATATTAGGACTTTTGGGATACACTTTCGTGCTCTAGATGTGACATTTTGCCTTGAAATTCTCTAAGGAGAGTTAAAAGTGACTTTTACACTTTTATTACTTTTCTAGAGGATTTTGTGTGACAGTGCAATTTGTTTGAAGACTCTAAAGAATACCTTTGAAGATTTAAAGACTTGAAGACTTGTATTTGAGCTTTTGAAGACTTGAAGAATTGAAGATAAGTGAAGTGAAGAGAAGGACTTGAAACAAAAAGAAGAAAGAAATCAAGATGCTGAAACTGGGCTCGGTCGCGACTTGCAGAGGACGTATGGCCAGAAACTTTCTTACATTTTTGTACTATAAATACTCACCTTATCCTCTCCTCTTCAGACCCTTCTTCTTCCTGCGTTTTTCTGGATTCAAAATTATAGTTTTTCTTTCTTTATTTTCTTAGTTTTTGTAGGTTAATCATGTCTTTTCATTATCTAGGTTAGTTTAATCTTTGGAGCATTTGATTGAAGCTTCCATATCTATGTCTTGAGAATCATATCTATCTATTTAGTGTTTTTGCTATTGTGCATTTATTGAGCTTTGAATGTGAATTTTTAATGGCATTGATGTTGTTGGAAGCTTGAGTATATGAATTGCTTGTATGATTACTTGTTATGGTTGGGAGAAATTAGCTAATTCTTCCCTCTTTTAATGTGGAATCCAAGAGCATGAGTTAGAGCTTCTTAATGATGTTGATGTGTTGATAATTGCTAGATGAATGTGATGATGTTGAATTCGTTGTCATGTTTGTTTTAGGTAGCAAATGAGATAAGTCTACGAATGTCAATCATTTTTTACTAATCTTATGTAAATGCATGAGTTGGTTAAATGCTTAGATACGGTGTAGTGTTTATAAGTGTTGTCAAGCTTGTTGATTCTTCATGCTCAATGCCACCAATTGGACACTTTTAGTCGTGTTTTGATTGAGGGAGTCATTGGTGAGGTTTGACAAGAGATGTCAAATTCACTCTTGAAAACTACTATCTATGAAGGATGGAAGATTTATCTTCACAACAAGTAGCGGAAGTAGTGAATAGATTGTTTCACTCATTCTTGAAGCCTTTGTTATATAGCATTCATATGTTCTTAATGATATGTTTTACTTCATTTATGACATGTGTTGTTTGAGAATAGGAAGTGTTTATATGATTTAAGTGTTAGGGAGTTAGGAAAGTGACGAATTCTTTAGCTCCTTTGCATGAAAATCTAAGAACATGAACTTAGGACTTCTTGTGCATAATGTGTTGTGACTCTTGCTAGATAAGTATGTTAATGTGGATTGTTCTCATATTTATCCTATAGATGCTATGAAATGTTGAACCTTGAATGTGGTTTGTTCTAGGTTTAGCCTAATGAATGCTATGTTTGGTTAAATGGCTATGTCTTTGGTAGAAGGCTTGTTGTTATCAAATCTATGGTCCTTCGTGTATAATGTCGTTGATGAAATACATCTATGGTGTGGTTTTCCTAGAGTGATTGTCAACGAGATTTGCAAATGGTCGTTGTTTGTCTTTGCAAATTACTATTAAGAAGGAATGAATGTTGATCTTCAATTGGCATTCCCCATAGGTAACAAATGTGATAGAATGAGTGAATGGTTCAATGATTTACATTTGGTTTGGAAGTGGATAGCAATTGCCCCCAAGGCTTTATCTTTTGTAGTTTTTACCCCTTTTTCTTAGTTTGTTGCATGATTAGCATAGTTACTTAACTTTGCTAGTTAGTTTGTCTTTTATTTTCATAACTTAGGAAAACCAACCAACCCCCCCCCCCCCCAATTTTTACATGCTTTTATATGTATATATATATTTACTTCTAGCATAATATCTACATTATATGTTTAAACGCATAGGAAAATCCTTCTTCTTCGTGGATGACCTCAATTTGCCGCTATCTACTTAGTTTTAGTTAGGAAGCATTTAGGGCTTATAAATATTAACTTTGAGATGTCCGATGACGACCTCCCAGTAACCCCCCGCTAGGAAAACTCACAGAGATGTACAATGGTGAAGTCTTTGATTGCAAACTGGCACCAGCCAGTTGCAGGTCGCTGATGAAATTAAGCTTCGGGGATAAGGTCACACTTGGTTCCGATTAGATTAGGTTAAGTCTATTGTATGTGACTATATGGGTGCCCCTTGCATGTCTGGGTAACCTCTTACCCTCTGTCAAAACTGTAACTAGGTGTTTGAATTAGAAAATGTTGCTGAAAATGAACTACTATTGTAATTTTAAAATTTATTTTTGCAAGTTATTTTATTGATATGCATAATCAGTTCAAGTATATGTTCAGGCCACGATACTCTCATATTTGAGAAATTCTCTTAGAACATGAGGTCGATATATTGTAAGAATCCGACCAAATCCATTTTTCTTGCGTTGCCAAGAAAGTGGCCGAAAATGGCTACTTTTGCATCCACGTACGAATCTTTATGTGAAGCCATGACCTCTCCTTAAACTCCCTCACCGCTGCCTAACCACGTGGGATGATTTTGAAATGTAATTTTGGAACCGTTGTTACATGGATTGGATCTTGGGAGATAGAGAGGATACCGTTTTCTGGGTAATATACATAAGAATTAATTACAGTTGGAAAGGAGGTTTTATGGTTTAATAGTGGAGAGACGTGTGTGGAGAGTTCAAGACATCAATTTTATGACAAAATACAATTTTAATTTTAATGCATTGAATGTATGTTGTATTAACTGCTAATTCCCTAAAATTTTATGTTGTCTCTGCTAGTACGGGAAACTAAATATCATCTCTCCCTAAAATTCAAATATTAGGGACTGTTAATTCCATACTGCACTTGTTATTCCCTACTCCTACAATTTAACTAATCCCAACAGTAACTAACTGTATTGATTACAAATCATTGCATTCAAATGTAACAAACATCTACTACAAAAAAACAAGCTCCGTCTCAGCTCAAACATAAATAAAAAAACATATTCATCACATATTAAGAAGACGTATAATTGGAATTGAGCTTAAGTGACAGTGGTATTTCTGTCATTTCAATTGTGGGCAACAACCAATATTAGTAGTCGACCCCGGTTTAGTGACTAGAGGTTACAAATGCAAATGTAATACTCCATTGTCCCATGATACAGAGGTATAGTGGCAATTTAAACCTCAAGTAAGGCTTGCAAATATTAATATCCCTAAAAGATTTTTTGAGTATAAACCAATGCAGAGGCATGAAACTACAATCAAATATTCAAAGCTTGGAGATTTTTTCAGCTTCTGTAGAACCTGTGTACATTAGATAATGTTGTTTTGCTTGTTCCAAAGATTTTATAAACATTTTTATGAAATAAGTAAATTTAATTCCAAATACTACCTCTGACCCAATCCAAGCTTCACCTTTTGACTTCTAACAGTTAACTTGAAAAATGTTAGATCTTTAATGTCTTTTATTAAGGGTAATTAAATGTGGTTAAAATTTGATATTTTGAAAAAATATTTTACAACAAATCTAACAGTGTATCGCACGCTAGTATTTATACTTATATACCAATTCAATTTTAGGGACAAAGTAAGGAAGTTTTGACTAAATGAATAGTTATATTGCATAGTGTATTGGGACAGATGGAGAATATTTTTATTCATATCATAATACTACCTTTGTCCCATAATAAGCTGCACTTTTAATATGTGACAGTCAATAATGTGAAACTTTGGCCACATATTTGAATAGAGATAATAAAAAAAATAGTACTATCATATGTGACTATAGGTGGTTAAACAATTTAAAGGTCAAGCATGTTTAGTGAAAAATGAAAGAAAATATTTTTTGTAGTTTAGTCTGGGGTGGAGGGAATAATCAAATTGGAATATGTGCTAAGCTTGGGAGTTTTGTAGTTTTATTGCAGGGAATTTATCCCGAGCCGTAATTTCTGGCAATATACATGGTCTTGGAACTGTTGGGAGATGTACTGGTTGAAAATAATTGTTCCTGGGAAACTCAAAATCCCTTCGGTTCCAAAGTCAACGCTTTCTTCCAAGGCGGCAATATTTATTACAGGTCTTACTTTTTTCGTCTATAATACAACCACACCCGGGGGACAACCTACGCAACAATTGTTCAAACGAAACTTGTCCCACTACTTTAATATCAGTACCCGGAATCTAAATTGGTTTCAAGCCATGAACAAGACTATGGAGCAACTATTCGATGAAGCCAAGAGTTGCGAAGAACAACAGAACGACGGCACGGTCACAGTCGGAAATATTTCAATTTCGTTCATATTCATACCCGGGCCCATCCCTTGGTTATCATTTTCCAAGTTCACCTGCAATGATCACTGTTGAGTGTTTATGTTGTCGCCCAGATTACCTGAGAGATGATCTGGACATCACGATATCGATTGAATCAGCGGTGCTCCAGCAACATAAGAAGGCATCAAGGATGTTAGAGATTGGAAATGTAACGGTTGTTGCATTTATTCACGTACTCCAGATTTAGTACCTTCAGTTTATTGCACTGATGAACTATTAATCTAACCAACATCTTTTGCATTGCAGGAGGAGAGGTGCCATCAGTGTCTCAAAAAGATCAAGAGAAGAGAATCAAAGACCGAACAATAGTACAGAAGGTCAGATATCGTTCCATACATAAGATTTAATTTTACCTGGTTCTCTGAATTGTTTATATACTTACTCAGTTGATGTTTGATACCATTCAGCTGGAACGGCGTGTCGCCGGTTTGCATAAGTTGATGGAAATGCTCGAGCTAACTCTAGCAAAGGCGAAGTGTGCAGGGGGTATTGGCCCTCACAATATTGACGGGTCTGACAATGAATCAAGTGATGAAGAACTGTGTTGATCCGGAATGGTTATGGGAGTCAATGTGCATGTTGTTCATAATTTTGCATGTTTACTTGTTATAATCTATTGTAATTTTAGAAACTTTTAAAGGGCATGATGTTCTATTTAAATGTCATGACTATTTTAACTACTTACGTTCTGAGCATACATCTAAATCGCCATCCGAATCTCTGATTTTAACAAACCAAATAGGCATGGATAGTAAATCTTTATGTTGACATGTTTAGTGTTCACGACTAAATCATTAGTGTAGCAAAAACGGAGTAATGATCAAATAAAACACTTGAAAGATTGATATAGTAACGAATTATGATGATAGAATGACGTTGTACAACATTTTCATTACGAAACTAACTTATATCTAGTTTTTCTAGTCAATCAATTGAGTTAGTTTGTTCTTTACATAGTCTTATGGAAATGAGGGATTTAATTAGAATAATAAAAGGTGAAGTGTCTTAATTTAATATTAAAATTTTATTATGAAATGTGTAGTAGTTATAAAGATTATAACCAGATTCATTCAAGCCAAAACTTTTATCTTTATTTATTCTAATTTTCACTTTAAACTTTAATTTTTTCCATGACAAATTAATTTGCACAATCATGACAAATTAATTTCCATGATAAATTAAAGTGCGCTTTAATTTGTACAGTCCTTTAGGAGACAGAATCTGAAGTATTATATCTAATTATTTTATTTTTAACAAATTTATTTTTGGATTGTATTAAGGCAAAGTTTTGGGAAAGACGGTCTTTCCATAGGCTTATGGAAAGACGAGGTTTGATTATAATAATAAAAGGTAAAAGGTCATAGTTGCAATATTAAAGTTTTAGTATGCAATATGTAGTAGTTATAAAATTTATAACCCGGTTCATGCAACCCAAAAATTTTATTTTCATTTCTTGTAATTTACACTTTAAACTTTAGTCTTTCCCTAACTTATGGAAAGACCGTCTTTCAAGAGACGGACTCTTGTATTAAATAGTTTATTTTACAAATATATTTCTAGTTTTTTCATGGTATTAAAATTTTATTTTTATTCTTGCTTCGTAATTTTATAATTTAATGCATTTTTCTTCCTTTTTAGATTCAACTTTAATTATTGTGATTTTATTACATTTACACATTTTAAATTAAATTATTTAAATTATCATTTGCGTAAGTTGAGTAAGTTTGTTGTATAGTGGATTTTATATGTGGATGAAAGAGAAAAATTGTTGATTAATAAAGCTATGTTAATAAAGCTATGTTGGGTTGAGCTGTGGATAAAGACGGATTCCGTCATCTGCAGTCCCAACCATTATACCAAACCAAACTTTGTGTGATTGTATCTGCTCATCCGGCGTCGATTCCTCGTCTCCTTAGAAAATTAAGCGCATTCGATGGATGAGGATGATAAGCAAGTAGTGGTAATTACAGGGTGTTCCGGAGGGGGAATAGGCCATGCCTTAGCTCGGGCATTTGCTGCCCGAAACTGCCTCGTAGTGGCCACGGCCCGATCTCTGGCCTCCATGTCCGATTTTTTTAACGACCCACGTTTTTATATGCAAGAACTGGATGTCTTGTCGGACGAGAGTGTGAATTCGGTGGTCTCTAATGCTCTCCGCAGGTTTGGACGAATTGATGTCGTTGTCAACAATGCCGGAGTTCAGTGCCTCGGCCCTCTGGCCGAGGTCCCTTTGTCCTCTGTTCAGAGGACGTTTGATACTAATGTTTTTGGTTAGTGTTTCTTTCTGTCATTGATCTTCTCTCATCCTTTGAAACTTGTGGAGAATTTAGTGCAGTGCTACAATAATTTAGCACAATTAGTGTGTGACTCTTAGTGAGATGCACTTTGTTTTGACTGATGATGACCTTAGTTGCAGTTCTTAGGTTCTGATTGGGTAATCAATTTGGATTTAAGGATCTCTAGTACAGTAGGATACTAAGATGATTCGGACATAATCTTCTTTATATAATTGGCAAGTATGAATCAGTAAGTAGTACCATGTCGAATAGCGTGCAGCAATATGAGTGAGTGCACTATTTCATAGGATTTTTATTTGAGTTCATAAAATGACTTCGAATTTGGAAGGGTTAACTTCTGAGTTCTGACCTTTGCACTCTTTACTCCTTTGAAACCAACTTTTAGAAGAGAGGCTTCGTTAGATTATATGGCATGGCCATTTTTACTCGGATAGTTCTAAATCCATTCCTCTGCCATACATGTACCAAAATCCACTTATTCAATGTCGAACACCTTTCACTACAAAGTGATTGTCATGTGGAGCAAATATTTTTTTCTCCACCATCATATTTCCTCATCAATGTGCACATTTCACACTTTTGAACAGTACCTAACCTGTGAAGGGAATATAATTTTTTTATCTTAATTCTGAAAGCCCCCTGGATGTATCCTTTTTAATATTATCAGTGTATGATGTCTTGTATTATTTTTTTCCTTCCTTCTTTTTCCTGTTTCTATGAGTGGTCCCTAAAAGCTATTTTGTTTTTGAACGGCAACTTTCTTACTACTATGTGTCATTGCCTATTTGCCTATGTATAGGTTCCCTGAGGTTGATTCAGGCGGTAGTTCCTCACATGCAATCGAGGAAGAAAGGGAAGATAGTAAATGTTGGAAGTGTTACTGTCCTGGCCCCGGGACCCTGGGCGGGAGTTTATACTTCGTCAAAAGCTGCTTTACATGCCTTAACAGATAGTTTGAGGTTCGTTGACACAATCTAACTTTATGTTTAATTATTCTTATCGATATTATCATTGTGTTGGTGAGGTGGGGATGGTTTCATGATTAGAACTTATTATTCCCCTGACTTCCAACTTAAAAATGAGAAAGATGGCTTTAGACTTATGAGATTAACTAGGAATGGTAGTAAAATAAACTCAGTGTTCAGGCAAGTTTCCTGAAAAGTATTTCTCCTGTAGTTATTGATTCAGTTATTTTGTTCTGTTTTATTCCCATTATGTGCTGCCAAGTAGCTGTTAGTTCTTGCTTCTTTGTTTGAAGCGGGCTCATGAGAAATCTTTCAAAATATTAACAGTTGCAGAGAGAATTATTGCATTTGTTGAAAAAATTTCTCTCTTCAGGTCAGCACTAGGTTGGCCTTTTGCTTAATGCACATGAACATATGCTGGCTATGCGTAAACAGTGTCATTAGTCAAGTATTCGACAACTGAACAAGGAGAGTATGAAACAACTTTGCAAGATGAAAAGAGATACTTATATATCTTCTGTTTTCAGGAGCATTCCAATGGAAAAGTCAGTTTTAAGATTAACAGCCTGTATGGTAAAAAGACGTGTTTTGGAGTGATTTAAAAATGTGGTATGCATTGAAAACGTTAGGAGTCTGAGAACCAATGAGAATCTATTATAAAATACAACAAGATGTTTTGTGAAGGGAACATACAGGTTCTAAACAAGATGTTTTGTGAAGGGAACATACATGTTCTAAACAAGATGTTTTGTGAAGGGAACATACAGGTTCTAAACAAGATGTTTTGTGAGGGGAACATACAGGTTCTAAAACTGTTCTGTTCTCTATTAGCTACGTAGAATATCGTATGAGGTAGGATCATGGCGTATAAAGCAAAATTATGTAACGTTGATTGTGCTTAGGTTTTGATGAGATGTGGTTGTTCACTGAGCATATCAATTCCTGTGATTTATTGTTTGAAGGAATTGTGGTTACAAAACCATTTTCAGCATCTGACATCTTATTAGAAGTAGTACTTTCGTTCATATTATTCATATGAACCATCACTTGAGAATTTGTGACTATTTATGGCTTGTGAGGATCACGAATTACTAGTAACTAATACACCACTCATGATATTCTCCAGCATGCCAAGCTCTTACGAAATGTTAATTTATTTCCATATCATCTTGATTTTGATTATGATTATGATTATGATTATGATTGGTGCACGTTTTGTTATCTGGCATGGAGGATTTAAAATGAACTTTCATGGTGCTCTTTCATTCAGATTGGAGCTTCAGCCATTCGGGATTGAAGTTGTAAATGTTGTCCCAGGGTCTGTGAGATCAAATATTGCAAACTCAGCAGTTGCCAACTACAGTGGAATGCCTGAATGGAAGTTATATAAACAATACGAAAATGCAATCAAAGCCAGAGCTTACTTTTCGCAGAGTAAGAGAGCACTTTTGGCTGAAGAGTTTGCCATGATGACAGTGAATCAAGTCCTAAAGAAAAAACCTCCTGCTTGGTTTTCTATAGGGCAGTACTCAACAATTATGGCAATTTTGTATCATCTGCCACTCTTCGCTAAAGACTTTGTCCTCCGCAGGGCTATGAAGTGCTGAAAGTAAAGTGATGAATGTTTTACCTCATCCTCTCCATTGACATGTAAACATGCATTCGCTATATATTCGGCAGTTGTATTCAAGGGACATGCATTCGCTATATATTCGGCAGTTGTATTCAAGGGATAATGGATGATGATGAGTACGCTTACTGGAGCAAAAGCTGGGCCTAAATTGCACATAAATCATTATCACGACCAAAAAAATATGTTTTAACCATTAATATATTTACCTACATATAATAGCCGTCTCAGATTAAATTGCACATCATTATTATCACATTCTTTTATTTGACCATTAATAAGCATGTTTGCCTACATATAATAACCGTCTCAGATTAAATTGCACAACAATCATTATCACGCTATTCAAGAAATATATTTTTACCATTAATATATTTACCTGTGTATAATAATGGTGAATTCAATATTGTTGCTCATATATCTATATGTTGTCAATACTTTTTTAGAGAATAATATTAAAAAAAAATAAGTGGGTAATTTAGTATGGGACGGAGGGAGTATAACATTTAAAGTTGAGCAATAAATTGTAGTCAAAGGTGTTAAGGCAGAGCAAAGAGACTGACAATCTAACTCAGTATTAGGGCGAAAATGAGACACACTAGGCCTTCTCTGTTAGATTGCCTTTCATCTGAATATACTAGCATACTAACATGAGACCTATCTCTGACAGCACAACAGAATTAATTTGATCAAGCCCTGAGCCATATTTCTAGTGTTGTTACTGTGAATGGTGAGGGGAAGCATAGTATACCATTCCTGGTGGCTGCATGGGAGGTGCAGGTCGGAAACTTGGTGTTATTGGTTGCTTGGGTAGTTGGCCTGATTGTTGTGGATTCATCAGCGTCGGCTGATGGCTCAAAGCCATCTGCTGTTGCAATTGCTGCTGACTCATAGGGGCCATCGGGCTTAGCATGTATGACTGGGGTGGTGGTGGGGGTGGAGCAGAAGGCATAGGAACATTGCCGTACCCATATTGCGCATACTGCTGTGAAGCTTGATTGGCCATTGAATGATAATGAGTCTGAGAACTGGCAATCTGGCCCGCCATGGTTGCTGCCGGAATTTGATAAAGGTTGTTTTGTGCAGGATTATGTGGCTTTCCCTGCACAAACGTGCTTGAATCTACAGCTGTAACCTCTGGCTGCAATACGGTACTGTTTCCTGCAGTAGAAGACTTCATCAAACCAGCACTTTTAACCTGCTCGGCAGCAAATGTTGAGAGAACTGATGTCATAATATGTCGAGAGGAGGTGGAGGCTGCAAGCATCTCTGCAACCTCAGCTGCAGTTGGTTTCTTGGCCGTTTGTCCTGCCTTCATAGTTGCATCATTTGTACCAGCAGCTGCTGAAGATTTTGGATCTGCAACATAATGTTCATCAACTAGACACTTCCGCATGTTTCCAGCTTGCTCCAGTTGTGCACTTGCAACCTGAAATCAAACAGAAAAGTAAACATCACGGAGAAGTAAAAGCAAGTTTAAAAATTAGCAAGGATCAAGACAAGTGTGGGATTTCAAGTATTGCTAAGAATTTAAGTTTCATAAGAATCAAAGTACGTCTTTACGTTGATAATGTCTATCGGAGTCCAGGACCACTTCTTTACTGAAAAAATCACCCAAATACACAAGAACCAGAAGTCCTTTCTAAACCAAAACAAAAAAAAAATAGTTACTGCCCACAAATTATTGGCTCTATAATTTGGGTTTTCTACTTTCTAAGGGTGTTAATGACAATTATACAAAATCACAATTGAAATGAACAAAATGCTTTAAGCATAATGGTCAAGTTCACAAGTCAACAGTGCCTAGGAATTCGGATAACAAAATGAACATGATCAACAGTGCGATTGACCAAAAAGTGTGTAAATTCGGCTGGTACGGAGGGAGTAGATGATTTACCATAGAGGACCACCTACTACTATCATATGTATCCTTTCATTCTCTCACAGAGACCTTTGATTAAAATTTAATGTTTAGTGTCTATGTGTAAATGAGTTCTGCTCATATCTTACTGTAATATATCACTGAAATGTAGGCCTTTGACCTATCCGATAATCATAATATAAAATGTTGGATTCCCAAATATCCCCATCATCAACGGTTTTCAACTAAAGAACAGAAAAATCCACAGTACCTACAGTCTCACAAGATAATACATACATCATTTATTAATACAGGCAACTTAAAATGCTCGGCAGTAAGGTACTTAGATTCCCACATTCCCACACCCTCCCCCCAACCCAATTCAGGTAATAGCCATGGTAATGACTCAGCATTTTATCTCTGATGTACTTACCCTAGTCTGTACCCTTTTGTTCATTATCTTCTATCATCGTTAACATACCAAGTCAGACTGCCACGTGATTACAAGTTGAACAAAGATATAGACTGTAAACTGTGACGATTGTAGAATAATCCTTCATCTCAAAAGAATTCTTTGGATTGCAGATCTATATCTAATAGAATTCCAGTCTAAATAGAGCCATCAACTAGTTCTAGAAGTTAGTCACATCCCAACTCTTAGTCCAATTGGGACTTCCTCTAGAAGCCTGAGTGCACCAAATTTCAGCTTAGTAATTACATTCAGCAGAACAACTTGCAAATCACAAAGCCTAGTGACTATATGTCCTTCAAGAGTTCAATACTTACTAGCCAGTGTGTCTGGAATAAATTTACTCTTAAGTTCTCAAGTACTTAGCCCATCAGGAGTTCCATACGAACTACCCAGTGTATTCGGAATAACTTTACCCTTGAATTCTCATGCACTAGGAGCTTAACATTAACTGGCCTAAAAATTTTTAAGAACTTAAATATCACTACAAGAAAGGAAAACTTCAGCAACCTTTAATAACGAAAAGAAAGATTGCTACAATCAAACTGGCCTAGTACAGGTACAGACTCAGTGTAGTAATATCCAACACCACCAATCTGTAAGAACATGTTACATAGTTGAAATTTGTAAATCTGGTATCTGCTTCCCTTCGGAAGTTTAAAAACGCATATTTCTAATAGACATTAATGATATGCATGAAAAAGTATGTCTCAAATATCACTTGGCATTACCTAAATAAGTAGCAAAGTCAGAGAATTTTTTGTTTCTTTAATACTTGGCAAGTACACTTTTAAAGGGATTAAAAAGCTCAATAAACAGCCAAAGAAATTCTAACCTGTGTTTGAGTGCGAACATTCTCGAGCTCAGCTTCCTGAAGAAATTGAGAAATAACCAAAAGTTCACCATTAGCAGAGTAACATTGTAAGTCCAATCAAAAGATTATATAATTGATGAATCGTACACGTTCTGGGCTTGCAGACTGCTTAAAACTTGGTCGAAGCATTTTTAATAAGCAAGAAGCCCGAAAATTATCTGGGCAATCTAAAGACCCAAGTTTTAAACAAAATTTACAATGACATTTATTACTAAATGAAATTTAGATTCAAGTGGACCAATAGTACCTGTTCCTGTAGTGCTTCTTGTAATTGTGATACAAGAGCCAGTCTATTTGCCTCAACAAATTTGAGTTTATCAATAGACTTTTTTAAATTATTTTCTTCCTCTTCCAATTCCTTGGCTAAAGTTTGGCGCTTGGGATCCTTTGCTGCAGGTACAATTAAGTCAGAGTTTGATGCAAAATAAGCTTCCTTGTTTCCTTGACCAACTTTACTATTACTTCAACAGTATAAGAGATCATTACACATACCTTTACTAAGGGCTGCATTAACATCCCTTTCCATCTTCCTCACTCGATTCACCACAGATGTGCATTTATTCATTTCTTCACTTTCATTGCTTTGCTCATTCTGCACCACATGAAAAGCTGCAACAATCTTTTCTGCCATGCCTCCAACAGTTAATTTCTGCTTCCAAGAGAACATTCAACATTAGGCAGGAAAATGACATGGACAGGAACAAAATATAAAGTGATAGGCACATGGCTCAGGATTAAAGAGTGGAGCCTCACCGTCTTTATGGATCTTGCATCTTTCTTAACTATTCTAACTGATCGAGAACGTTTCTTTCCAAATTCTAAAGGTGCTGGTGCTTCCTCTCCGAGCATTATCTCTTTGAGGCTTTTTGGATGAGAGCCAAAAACTTTTCGTTCTTCCCATATGGAAACCTGTTATTATCAAAACATTATTCCAGCAAGGTTTCACAAATAGCAGCAATCTGGTGGTACCAAATTTGAAATATGCCAATCAGCCAGAAGCATAGAAAAGGTAGGATGTATCATAAGTGATTAAAAGTTGCTGAAAATTTGCACGAAACAGTGCAATAGCTAATGAAAATTGCAGTTCATCAAGAATGAATGATTGCATAAGAAATATTTTATCCCACAAATATTAAGCTAGTAAATATCAACATTTTCTCATTTGCCAATTAGAAATAAGTACACACGTCCTTCAAAGGATCCACGAATAATTGTACTAGAGTGTCAATCTACCCGGGCAATGCCACAGAAAAATAAGGGGGTTGCAGGTCTTAGTCTTTGCAGTGCATCTCATTTTGTCTCTCTGACTTAACCACTTAGGTTTTACTATCAGTCAAATTAGAGGTTAGGAAACAAGAATAATGAGTTACATGAGTTTGAATAAAAAAGAGTAAAGCAAATGTGCTTACCAATCGGGATACCACATACAGTCCATCTTTGTCGCCTGTCTTGACAATGTCTTTAAATGCTGAAGGAAGAACCTTCCAAAATCCACTAACAAATTCATTCCCATTACGCTTGCTGTTTTGTAAGATATCATTCGCAAGATAAAGAAGGGGAATTTTACGATTCATTTCTGAGCTATGAAATTGGTTATCCCATGTTGCAACGACCTGATCTGCTTTACTTCGGTGGAAAATGCACCAATGTGATAGCGCTTTCAAAGGTCAAGATGAACAAGTCCAACAATAAGACACTACAAGAATAAAATCTAACAAGTCGATTGATGACGCAAGAGGCAAGCATTAAGAAGCGTATAGGAGCACAAAAATAGATCACACTTGAGAATCTGTTAACTTGGCACAAATATTTGAAAACATAAGAATAACAAAAATAGAGACATGCTCACGCATTAATTCGCTGGACAAATGGAAAGACTGAATGACCTAATGAATTTTTTAAGTTAGCATCCATACAAAACCCTACCGTATTTAACAAAAGTGTCTCCATCCAAGTTGTGTGGTTAAACAAATATAGACCACGTTGACTTTGTAGCCAAATGCATGTTGCATGTGTGTGTGTGTTTTACCAAAAACAAGTAGCAGGCCAGAGATTAAGCGGATAAAGTCTGGACAGTCACAAGGCTGCATAAATAGACTCCATGCTATTCAATAAAAGTATCCCCATCCAAGTTGTGTGGCCAAAGATGCATAGGTCACCTTGACTTTGAAGCAAAATGAACTATGGCCCCTTTGTTTATGTGTACATGTGTTCATTGGAAAAAAAAAACTGCATAGATTAGCCAAATTAAACTATGGACAGTCACAAAAATATTTCATGGAAACTAGAGGACCCACAATCTTTTTCCTGGGAAAGTAAGCAGTATATAACCGACAGAAGCGGGAAAGACATATTGACATCCATTGTGGTAACGGCCACCCCTTTTCCATTACAGTGGCACACATTAAACAATAGAAAGTTGACTTAAGATTATGCTTGTCATTTGAGAAAGATTTACCACCTGCTATCATTTGTCACTCTACCAGAGCAGCCAACAGATAGACCAAAGCACTATTCCACATGAATCTTTCAGAGATAGATTTATCCTCTTATCAGTCACAGCTATTTCATCTGCAATTCTTCAATTTAGTAAGGGACTCACTTGAAATGTCAGCCTCCCAACCTTTTGTTATAATATGCATACAACCTAATTTATACAGGTCCATATTTATATCAACTACATTTTTTACTTTATCCAGAACAAATTGTCCTAAAAATTTCATGCACAACCTTGTGGTGCTGGAATTTCGTTCAACTACCACTACTGACTGTCAAAATATAATAGTAAATAACTCTTCATGCTTCTAATAATCTTTGACTCCAGTAATACTCACAAATTTTAGATAGTTTTTTACTAGTTAGCGAAGCAATACTCATCCATTCAGAACTGCTAATGACCTCAGAATCTGAATCTAGAAATCACTCCCAGAAGCAACCCCAACATCACACAACTAGGATTGGGAAACACTCACAAAATACTTTGCAAACTCCTATCATAATGGGAGAACTGTAAACAAATCACGACATCAAGCATGTTGGGCTTGAGATGCTCATAAACCAGATTTGGCTAAACTATAGAAAAAAAAAAGTGGTAGTTACTTCTTAGCCGACCTGTTGGATAGCTATATCAACCAAGTTCCCATTCTAGCCATAACACAAAATACCAAAACAATATAAAAAGCTTAGAACTACAGTTATCTGGAAAAGGCATGTGTCACGAGTTATCACAGCATAAGGAATACTGGTACTTCTATTGATGATTTCCCCAAATAAAAAGGGTATGTAAAGGTTTAATATTTTTGGTCCTGGAAATTATTATGAGAAGAAAACCCTAGAACCATCAAAATCAGTAAGATTGGCCGGTTCTCACATCATACCAACAAGAACCTATACGTCATTGGCAACCTCATACGGAGACCACGGAGTACCATAAAGTAACTGAAAAAAAATCCAAGCAACGAAGTACATCAATTTGATTTATGCAGCAACAAAAACAAGTGTAGGATACTCTCTATGCATTGCTGGGAGTTATTGACCTTTGAAAGCTTCTCCGCGACCAACTGTTCAGAAAAAACACTATTCATCCCAACTGCAAAAGAAGAAGAAAAACAAATTCAAAACTTTAGTATTAATTAACTGAAAAACAAGCTGCCATCTTTAAGCTAAAAAGCAAAAGGGTTTCGGGAATCACCACAATTGAGCCGAAGCGCATCGATAGCATTGGCAAGAAAAAGAGATTTAACACACAACCCTGTCTCTGGGAATTAAGTGACGCATTCAAGTGGAAAGAAGGACAGAACCCCAGGTGGAAAAATTGCTCATCGACAAGGAGCTAAATTAACTCACCGGGTCAAACAAAGTCCAATGAATCAAATACAAAAGATATATAAACAAATATAACCCTACCCACTTCAATAAATACCCGTATAATTTTCAAATAAATTTTAGTATAAAAATAATTCTAACTAGTTGATTAAAGTGTCAATATAATTCTATCACACCATTTCCGGCATTGACCGATGTTGACCGCTCATGACTAAAATGGCCCTTGACCAAAAACTTAAAAGTGTTAGGACAATTTTGCCCTCATACCATCACCACCACCGCGAGCTTGCCGCCGCCCCGCCACTACCACCACCCAGCCACCCCTCGCCATCATTCCTCCACCGCAGAACCACCACACACAACCTTTCCAACTCGTCACCCTCCCGCTGCCACTGAAGCTCCGCCAACGACCATCCCTCTGCCTCGTTTTCCCCGCAAGAAGAAATCTCCCTCATCTTTCTGGCAAGAAGAAACCCCCCTCATTTTCCCTTCTGCCGAATCCCTTCGGTGATTTTCCACTTCCATTACTACCACCCTCCAGCCCCGCCACCACCACCCTCCAGCCCCGCCACCACCACCTTCCACCCCTGCCACCACCATTAAACCCTAGCCCACATGTCGCCACCAGACCCATTTTTGAAACTCTAGTGCCACCACCAAAACCCTAGCGCCGCAAGCCTACCGATCGACGCCCAATCCCCATCACTGAAACCCTAATGCCACCAGCCCCCCGCTCGAAGCCCAACCTTTTTGCTCGACACCCAACCCCACACCACAGAAACCCTAGCGTCACCCCCTCGTCTCGGTGAACCCTAGCGCCACCCCTAGCCCACTGCCACCTCACCCCACCAATCACCCCATGGCCGTCATACCACCCACCAACCCGTCCAAATCACCGCCTCAACACCTCTAAAGCATCACCCCATCATCCACACCACACCCACAACCACACCCTTGCCACCACAGCCCACCCAAACCAAAGTTGTCATGTCGCACATCGGAGAAGGAGAAAGAACGACAGAGAAGGAGAAATATACGAAGAAGAAGAAGGGTTTTGGAGGGTATAAATGCAATTTCCTTCTTTTTATTTTTTATATTTTTTAATTGGTAAAATAGTCTTTTTATTGAATTCCGGCATAAATCTATCGAAATGGGTACGTTTGCACTTACACTTACTATCTAGAGTTATATCTGCACTTTCAATTATCAAAATGTTATATTGGCACTTATGTGAATTAGATATGGTTGTGAAAGCACTTTTCTCACTACAAAATCTAAAAGATTTCCTTCTTTTTTTTTAAGCGAATGTGTACTCATTGTCACTAAAATTGTAAGATTATTACATTTTGTGCTAAGTTTAATTCACACAGCCTCTGGCTAACAACTATAACTAATCTTGTTAACACTTTCTATAACACATTCTATAGCTCACTCAATGGGAGTGAGCCTCCCATAAAGGAACTTGTCATGAGCTTCTCGTGCCATATTAATAGCCTGCTACTCGTTGGAAACCTCCAATCTACATCTTCACTAGGTTGTAATAGCTCTGTAATTTTAAAGAGGCTGTGGTTGGATTTCTCCAATCAACGGTGGAAAGAGCCTATTGGGGGAGTTTCAAGGGCATATCCATTTTTATTTGAAGCATATCGGTACTGCATGCCTCTATATTTGTTCATTGTTGGTCAGATTGCTCCCCACCAGGTTGCGACAACTCTGTAGTTCCAGTATTGGGAACCTTTTTAGAGGTTGTAGCATGATTTCTCCAATCAACGATAGGGAGGAACCCAAATTTCGTCGGAGTCACAAGAGCACCAACGACACACCTCAAATAAAAAAACATTAAACTAAAAGCAAGTTAACCTAAAATCCTACTTTCGTCCAAGAAAGTCATGCTACACATCAAATCTTTTATATCCCAAGAGTATGTATCGCCTAAAGAGCATTGTCTTCCACCCACTATAAATGTGGTATTACAAGCTAGTGAGAACTTTGTTGTGCACCAAAAACTCCATTTGATGATACATACTACTACTGTAAAGACTCATTTCCTATTTCTCAATAAAGCTAAAATCATGTAACCACCACAAGATGACCTATTTTGACTATTTCCCACGACCCATCACCACTTTTGGGCCATTTCTTCATCACTCATCGCAAACACCATAAGACTACTGTGGCTACAGCAAATCGTGACCGATGTTTGTTGGATGAAAAAACTACACGCAAAGTAGGGAAGGGTTTTAGGGATAGGATGGAAAAGAAAGTATGCTAGATGTGTTTTAGGCCTGAATTTCTAGTAGGACCGAGGAGGCAAGAAGGCAATCGCTGCATGTGTCACCGTTGACCGCCGGTTTTCTTTTGACTTTGCCGGAAAAAGATATGACTGTACCGGAGACTCCATTGACTGTACCATAGATGTCGTTGACCATCCCAAAATTAATTGCGTTCGCCAGAAATTAGTTGCGTTCGCCGAAATTAGTTGCCGTTGACCTACGGTATGCTGTTGTCTTCGCCTAGCATCATCGAAATGTCGTTGGCTTTGCCAGAGCTACATTAGACTTTTCGAAACTCAACTGGACTCGCCGGAAACTCATTTATTGCGCAAGCGACAAGATCAGGTTGCCATCTTCCTTGTCGGAGTTCAGCTGGACTCGCGGGAACATCGTTTGTTGCACCGACGACCACATCTGGGCGTTATCTTCTTCGCCGAACGTCGTTGGCCTTGACTGAGGTCCGCTCTTCCGCCAGAGCCAACTGGTCGCACCTCCCGAACTCTTCCGTTTCATCCTCCGTCCGCTCATCGCCCAGTTTCTGCACTAATTCGGGAGCTCACCGATCTCAATGGTGGCCGGAAGAACAGCTGTGGTATGGTCGATTCTCGACCACCCCCCTCGATCTACAAACTAGGAAGCAAATAAAGGGCAGAGCTAGAAAAGAAAAGTGGCAAACCTAGCGGCTAGGGTTTCTGGTGTTTCGGTGGAAAGTCTTTCAGGAGCCTTTTTTAGTGGGTGAAACTAAGATTTCTATTTTGAGTTCTATAAGTTCCAGAGAGATGGAGAGGAAGAGGGAGAGAGAATTAGCCAATACTTTAAAGTGGGGGGATTTTGTCTATATTTTTCGTTTCAGGGGTGGTTTTTTATGAAAGGGAAGTCTCGGAAAATCATAAGCTTATAGGCCCTTCAATTTTTCACCTTAAATATTGTAATGTTTTTATAAAATTTGTATATTTTATTGTAAAAGTTAAACAAGTAATAGCATGCATTTGAATGTAAAAATATAAAATTATAAAATATTAAAACTGACAAAGTTTTGGGAAGGACCGCATTTTCATAGGCATATGAAAAGACGGAGTTGAATTAGAATTTTAGCATGGTAAAAGATTTTGGTTGCAATATTAAAAATTCATTAAGCAACGTGCAGTTTTTATTAGTTTATAACCCGATTAATGCAACTCAAAAATTTTATTTTAATTTCTTCTGATTCGCAATTTAAACCCCGGTATTTCCAAAATTTATAGAAAGACTGTCTTTCAAGAGACGGACTCATAAAAGATACATCTTTAAATTTCTAAATTTAGTATGTAATTTAACAAATGCAGTGTATAAGTGAAAAAATGCAGTGGTCTATCCATAAACTTATGGACCAGTAATTGGGCAGGAGACCCCCTCTTTTTTGAAAACTTTCCCTTGGGGAGAGAAGCAAAAATTTTAACTGTTATTAATTATTGTGGTTATTTATTTATTGTAATAATAATTATGGGGTGTATTTCTCCCCTTGCCATAAAAGAAAGTAAAATAGGAAAGATCACATCAAGTGTCGTTCATGAACCTATTAGACTTCTAGATATACTGTTACATTATAACTAAACTACAGTTGAGGTAACTAGAGTTGCCGCAAAAGAGTAGAGGATATTCGCAGAAGGAAGAATCGATGGGGTTCTAGTATAGAGCATTCCCTCCATGTGATTCCACAAAACCGAACCTCCACACCCCCGTGTTGATTTGAAAGTGGCCAGACATGGAGGTCATAAGACCAAGGCATTAAGTAACTTGATTACTGAAGCCAGGATAGTTTTTTTTTAACTACTACATGAAACTGGATCTCCTTAGTAAACCAAACTTCAAAGGGAGTTAGAATCCAGCGCGGGAGCAACTCTTGGAGCCTATTGTTAGGATTTTAATTGAATCATTGATTGATTTTGTTTTACCTGTATATGGAAGGTATCGGTTTATTACTTAAATTAGGCAAGTCATGTTCAGTTTCTATTTACATAGTAGTAGAGATCGATATAATCCCGTCTGTGTATGTGTTTGTAAGTTTTTTTTTCAGACGTCTATTCAGGTCTGAGAAATCCACCAACTTTGAGCTTAATAAAATCCTTGTCTATTTGTGGGCGTAGCCAAATTGGTTAACCTTGTGAAATATCAGTGTTTCTATTTTTCCTTTATTATTATTTGAGTTGCATTGGGGATTAATTTCCCAACAAGTAGTATCAGAGCTAGGTGGTGATACAACATGTAGTATCAGAGTTGTGGCTGATCAGCTTCCGCCAAGCTAACAATAAAGAATTCTAGAATTTCTTATGGCCTCATCTAAACAATTAGCATCAAACTGGTGGTGTTGTATGACATCAGTGATGATCTTGAAATCAAAGGAACTGCCTCCGCCAAAACAGATAGGGCAATGGAAAAATCATTGACCAAAGAAGAGGCAATCTGGAGGAGAACAAGGTTATGTTGCTATTGTTAATACCGACACAAATTCTAAAGAGGAAATGGTGGTGTAGCCATTACATCTGTTGTTAAGTTAGCGAATCCTCACCTAATTGGGTTTGTTCTGATGGTGGTATCTAGTACATTTGGTACATGTGTCTGGCGTGACCCCTAATGCATCTGTTTCTAGTACATCTGGCACGATCATCGTGCATCTGGCTCGATCATCGTGCATCTGGCTATTAAAATATTCAATTCAAGGGGGGAGATTGTTAGGTTTTAATTGAATCTTTGATTTATTAGGTTTTTCCTGTGTGTGGAAAGTATATACTCCATTATCGGGTTTATGACTTCAATTCGGCAAGTCATATTCAGTTTCTATTTACATCGTGGAAATATCGATATATAATCTCGTTTATGCCCGTGTCTGTAAGTGTGTCTTTCAGACGTCCATTCTGGTTTAAGAAATCCACCAACTCTGAGCCTAATAAAATCCATGTATGTTCGTATACATAGCCAAGTTGGTAAACCACGTTAAATATCAGTGTTTCTGGTTTTCCTTTATTATTATTTAAGTTGCATGTGGGATTAAATTCCCAACACCTACTTCCTTCTTGTCAAGTATTTATAGAATATCAGTCAAACTGCAGAAGTTATCCAAAGCAAAAGAACATCAACATTTTAGTGTCCAAAGCCTAGCAATAAATGATTATCCAAAGCAGAAGAACGCCAAAATTTAATGTCTAAAGCTTAGCAGCAAAAGAATAGCATGACCGATTGAAAAGTTGATCAGTGACATATATAGAACTTGACACCTGATAATGCACGTAAAAAAACAGAGAGCATTACCAAATCCCAAAAACCTTATGAAAAAGGCTATCTAAACACACATCATGAATTATGATAGCATGTGAACCTGATCTACTGAGAGAGGAAAAAAATCAGTGTATGAGCTGGAGGAACTGAGGATATGAAAAACAGATGCAAAGTTCTCAAGGGGGGTGTTGTCTCTGAATACTTAAGGAAGGCATATGAATTTTTTCTAGGTGAGTTAAGCCTTTAAGTTCATTATCAAAATTAGTCCAAGATAATAAATTTTTTCCTTGTTGAGTTCTGAAATTATCCCCATTTTTAGCATTATAGTCAGTCACCTTATTTAATTCTCCGTGTTTATGTTTAAGCTAAATAAGTCCTACCTTAGCTTTTATTACTTTACATTTCGAATATAAATGATAGGGGGCTTTGGTTGGGATAAAAACTGAATGCACAATTGTAAGACAATGAAATTCCAAGCAGACTTGTTTCTAACTATTGGCAAGGATGATATCCACAACAAATTGGATACTTGTTAACTCGCCTTGCATGAGGGAGGAATTCACAGAGACAAAAAAAAGGCTTTACACTTATTAACTAGTGTATCCCTAAAGATTATACCATGACATCTACGTGAGTTCAGTTTATAAGATGCATCCACATTTCATTTTAAATCTATGTGAGGAAGTTCCCAAATGGATATCATTGGTTTTTTTTTGCATTTTCCGATCCTGAGGTAAGGCATCAGTCCAAATTCAGTCTAGTATATTGAGAACTACCAGTTATAGGATTAGCAGTAAATAGGTTAAAGCACATTTCCTTGATCAGGAAAACAACAATCTCAGTGAGTGAGACCTTGTTCTCATATATTAAACAGTTTTCCTTCCATAATTCCCAGAAATTTATCATTCCTAAATGTCTATTTATAGTTGCTTGGGTTTGAAAGGGTGCGTGATTATTAATGTAATATGAAAATTCCCTCACTGATGAAAAATATCATCCCTAATCTGCATTAGTTCATGCACTTTAGTATATACAGATATAGCAAATGGGCATACATTGAAAAAGTGGTCAAGAGAGTCTCGGTCAGCATATAGACAGCATTTAGAAGGCAAATTGAAACCTATTCTGACAGGTATGTTGTCAAAAGGCCAAAAGATGTTCATAACCCTCCATATGAATATTGAAAGCTTACCAGGGATTGGTGTGGCCCAGATTTTCTTTAATGATAGTCTCTGAGTGTTTGTTTGTCTAAGGCCATCATATGCAGTATTCTCCGAGAAGTTTACCTTTGTAAAAAGTGTCCATACTAGCATGTCCTCATATATATTTCTTAACTAGAATGCATGCAGTAGAGAGGGTATTAGCGGTCATAAAAGGCTCCAGCGCGATATAGAAGAATTTGTTATCAAGAAACTAAGCCATAGTCGAATTGGAAAAAAGAAACATTGTTGTCTAGCCAAGGATAATAAAGAGCACCAGTCCCTAACCAGTTTCCATTCCAGAAACTGCAGGTGCCTTTAACAAGGATTATCCTTGAATTGGCAATGCATAAACCAGTCACACTGCAATTTCTTGTCCACATGGGAGAATTCTGAGTAGAGGAAGGTAATGACCAAAAAAACTTGGTCCAAAATCTATTATTTTCTTGAACTTTCCACCATAACTTACAAAATATGGTTGTGATGAACTTAGAGAGGCTCCTAACTAATAGGTCATTCTCTACATTAGGGTAACATGTTTAAGTCCAAGATTCCCATATTCTTTTATTACCCTGGTCACTGTGTCCTAAGAAAAAAGTTTGCAGCCTTTTTTTCCACAAGTTTGATGAGAGACTTAGGGGGCTTTACTGTTTAAAAATTGTGGATAGGAAGAGACGAGAGATAAGATTTAACTAAAATATTTTTTCTTGCCTATGTTAACCAAATATTTTTCCAGTTTAGCAGCTTATTGTCAAAGTAGCTTATTATAGTTAGCCAGTTTATTTGTACCTATGAAAATGGGTGCCCCAAGATATTTAATGCAATTTCTCCTCTTTTCATCCCTAAGATGGCCCTAACTATTTTGTGATTATGATATGTGGCATTACTACCTACGCAATATTCACTCTTGTTAAAGTTAATCAACTAACCTGAAGTTGATTGACAGGCATCAAGGAACCTTTTGATTACAGTTAAATCTTTATCCCCAGCCCTTAAAAAGGTGTATCGCCAGCATACATCAAGTGTGTGACTCTAAAAGCACTTCTAGCACAGTGAAAATACTTAATTTTGTTTACATGAGAATATAACTAAAAATATTCAGAGAAGGATTCGGTTAAAACATTATATAAGAAGGAAGAGAGTGGGTGTTTAATGCCTCTAGAGGCTCCAAAAAAAGCCAAAAGGATATCCTTTGAAAATGGAAGAGAAACATGCAGATGAGATGTTCGATAGGATCAATTTGAAAAAGTGGTTGGAGAATCCAAATCTGAGAAGGATGGAGTTCAGAAAACCCCATGAAAGCATGTCAAATTATTTATGCATGTCAAGTTTCAAAATTAAGTAATAGTTCCTGCATATTTTATTTAAAAGTTTGTACATTTGTTGCATTTAAATCAAAATGTCTGAAATATCCCTATTTTTCATGAATGTTGATTGTTTTGTGGAGATGATGTTATCCATTATAGGCTTAAGCCTCTCCCTTAAGAGTTTAGAAAACACCTTGTTAATGAAAATAGATAAACTTACGGGTCTATAATCGGCAAAGGTTTTAGGGACATTTTTTTAGGGATTAGAGTGATCTGTGTGGCTACAATGGATTATGGGATTTGATGTCCACTGAGAAACTAATTCATAGCATGAAGCAGATTAGTTTTGATGGTTTGCCAGGAAAAAGTAAAGAATTTAGTTGGGAAACCATCAGGTTCAGGATCAATGTCCTGATTAGATCCAAATACGATATATTTTAGCTCTTCAGAAGTGGCTTCGATGAGAAGGGATGAATTGGTTTGTTCCTTGATTAGAGGAGGGGTTTCCTATGGGAAAGATAGATCATAGGTAGCAGATCAGTCTAGCTGGTTTTGAGTTAGAAACTTTTCAAAAATGGAGACTCCTTCATTTGTTATATATTTTTGATTTGTTATCCAGGAGCCCTTCTATTTTTGAATTTGGTTATAAGTGTTTTAGCATTCTTCTCCTTAGTAGGCATATGGAAAATTTTGCATTATTATCTCCCATTTTTAGCCATTTAATTTAGACTTTTTTTTACCTCTGATTAAAGTTGTTTTAAGTTTGTTAAGTGTGATTAGGTTTTTATCATAATTAGAGGCTAAATTATTAGCTTCAGCTACTACAATTTTATGTTCAACATTTTTGATATTTTGGTGGATATCAACAAAAGATTCCTTGTTCCAAGTTCTTAAAGGTTCTTTCATCCTTTTTAGTTTAAAAATAAAGAATTCAGTCCCCTTTAGATGTCAAGGTTTATTCCAGTCTAGATTAATTATAGTTGAAATTTCACACTGTCTGTTAAACCACATAATCTGAAACCTAAAGGTTTTGGAAATCTGATTTCAAAGCTTTGGATGCTAAGAAGAGAGGGGCAGGATCTAAAAGAAACTAGTTTAGAACTTGGATAGAGGAATTTGGAAAATTCTGAATTCAGTCATGATTACACAACCCTCTATCTAATATTTTATACACTCTTCCTATTTTATTATTGTTTGTCCAAGTGAACTTTGAACCTACAGTATTTATGTGTATCAATCTCATATTATCAATGAACTCATTGAAGTCTTGAATTCTTCCTCTGTCAAGGGTTTATTCCCTTTATGTTCAACAGTAGAAGGGATAGTATTAAAGTCACCTATTAACAGTTTAGGTCATTCAAATCAATTAATTGGGTCAATAGATATTTCCTTAAAATCATAATGGTCTTAGCATAATAAAAAATTCATGTTCAAGGGATATTAGATTTCAGATCCTATATATTTATAGCCAATAATTGGTCATTTTGGGAGTTCAGTTACATTATTACAGTATTATCCCACATCATCCAAATTCTTTGATTATCAGTTGTGAAGTGGATTTTTAAACCTACTTTTTTCTTAGTGATTTAAGTCTGTGAACTGACTTATTGTACCCCCTACTGTTCCAAACTAAGAATTTGTGATAAATATGTGTTCTATCATTAATTTTTATTCATTTTATTCTTCACGGGATCATCTTAATATCATATTAAGACCTGTGAAGTAGCTTTTCATCTTCTTCTTTTTCCCTTTAGAGTTAGATGGCTGAGATGACACGATTGTAATTGCATAGACATAGTGAAGTTAGTGGCACCTGGAGTTTGCATTAAACCTGAGTTATCATTAGAAGAGCCTGAGTTGCTGTCTCGTTTCGTGAGTCCTTGGAATGTGTTTCTTCATCATGAGATTTATCCAGTTGAGAAGTGTCCTAAGATTCATTGACGTCTTGCAACAAAGAAGATATATTATTAGTGAGTATAGACTTTTCATGTGGAACAATAGATAAAGCCGTAGGACTGAAACTATTAGAATGTGATTTAGGAACTAGAAATAAATCATCTTCAAAGTGAAGATTATTTGTTGGAGTCTCTGATGTTAGCAATCAGTTTTTCTGCCTCTTCCGAGACATGATAATGTAGGAGCCCTTTGCCAGAGATTATTTCAATTCTAAAGTCCATTGACTGTTGTGCATCAAGAAAGCTCTCAGTTTGACTGTTTCTGAGAACATTCATTTCCTTATGTTCTATTGTGAGACTTGAGAAACCAGCTTGGAAATGTTGATGTGTGGTACATGGGATTATCTTCCTCTGCCATATTTGTTGGTCCTTCTTTCTTTGGTGATATAGTTTCCTAGTAGGACTGAGGCTATCTGGGTTGAGACCTTAGAGCATTGAGCCTCTGCAGTGTCACTTTGTAAAGTAGGGGCAGAATGATCCTGATTTAGTGCATTTATTTAGGGAATAGATTGAGCTGGTTGGGGTTCTAGTGAAACAGTAGAAGGTGATGTTTCTTAAAGGTTCCATATAGTTCAGAGGTTTAAATTTTCTGCAGCTAGGCTCAGTGTGACCTAATCTGAGGCAAGAGAAGCAGTACAAAGGTTTGGATTCATATAAGATATTATACCACTTATTTTTTGCTATAGATCCCATCATAATTCCATAGGACATTGGCTTCCTCATATCAAATTCTACACACATCCTAATATTAGATGGCCGAGGGAGGTTTTTGGTGGGTGAATTAACTTAATGTAAGTTCTTAGTGAGATACCAATTCCTAGAAGTGCCTTTAGGTGAAAGTAATATGTGTGTGTGGAGGGGGGGGGGGTTATTCAATATTAAGACAGACGAGAACAAAGTGGGCTCTTCATTGGGGTCAAAATCGACTAATCATTTTGGGATTCTCATTGTGTGCTGCCAATAATCTAGACCGCCTTGCTCCAGCAATGTTGCTTGTCCTTTGAGAGGTTAAATGTGCTTATGATGTGCCTTCAGTCCATTTTGGTGATTTGAAATGCTTCTTTGAAACTGATTGTGCTCATTTCTTTCTGATGAAGTTCTAATCAATGTGTGTTTATAGGGTTCTGCAATTTCTTCAATTTCAGATTGTGAGAATATGCATGCAACTTTGCCTTTGTATTGTAGGAGAGGGTGCAGGTCAAGCTTCGACTGGTTCGGGTATAGTTGCAGGGATATTTTGGGTTGGTTCATTGGGTTTGGACGAAAAAGGGCGGGCTTATACTCAATGAAGGAGCCACCATGGTAGAGTTTGATTAGGATGTATCGGGGTTAGAGGGTGAATAAAAGTAGCCGTTATCGGCTGGTTGAAAATGATGATGAATAGTATATTTTCAAAGTAAGTTAGAGAGAGAAAGGAGCATTCTAGTTTTGATTAAATTTTATTACGGTTATTCATATTGTGTTTTCACAAATTCTTATTGTTTACTTTAATGGGACCATTATATAATTAGCATAAGTGTTTATGTTTATGTAAATTTTTATAAAAGGTACAGAGAATATGAAAAATTTTACAATTGTAATCTATTTTTTACTCACCTTTCGTCTTCTTTAGTCCCCATGGACAGCTCATTTTCTTCTCCATTGTCTTCACTTTCTATAACTTCTTCTTCATATATATATATATTCCTTTATTTTTTCAATTTCGCACTCTTTAGTGAGTAATTTTACCGCAGTTATGTTTTTATTATTTCAATTTTGTTTGCCCTAACTTCATTTCACTTTTTATTTTGGCAGATGAATTCTAATGATTCGAAATGTGTATCTATTGTTCTTGAGGCGCAATTCACGTCCAAACAAGAGTTGTATTCGTTGCAGTGACCGTTCTTCCCAAAATATTTCTAATCACATTTTATTATTGATTTTCGGCATGTTTCATTTTAAAGTCTACTTTTATTTTGGATAGGGGCTTATTTTATTTTTGTTGCATGATGTGCTGATGAGTTTATAAATTTTTTGGTGTGTTCTACATTGAGGAAAAATAAACTTCGTTGTTGAATACAAAACATGGTGTCGTTTCAGTTTTTTTTCCTTCAATTTTGGAGGAATTGTATATTTGAGCATGTTGGTATCAACATCGACGAGATTTAGATCTTTTTAGTAGGGATGGCAGTTGGGCATGTTTTGATAAAGGTTTGTCCTACATCCACCTCAATGGGGTGGGTATGGAGGTAGTTTTGGTGGGGGTGGAGCGGGTATGAGTATGAAAATCATACCTGCTATGGGTAGTGGGTAGGATGTGGATATTAGTTCATACTCACACCATCCCTGCCCTGCCCCACTAAACCCATTATATACCCGCTAATTTAATATAAAATATTATTTATCCATATTGAACATATCTGACCTATTATATTTTCATGTAAATACATTTATTAATTTTAATATAAAAATTACTATAAAAGTGGGTTTTAGCTATTTTTGGACAAAACAAGTGAGATGAGTACAATGTGTATGAAGTGAGTAGGGAGACCCAAATGGGTGATGTGGGTTTGAATTTTGTATAATACTCGATGTGGTGGTGGATTTTAAAGTTGTATCCACCATGGGTAATGGGGCGAGTATGGGTATGAAAATTTTAGATGGTCATGGGTATGGAGATACCATAATCAGTACCCCCCCTACCTCATTGCCATCCCTACTTTGTAGTTGATATTTATGTACACATGTTAGTTTTACTTGTATTTAGTCTTTTTCATTGATGTTGTATGATAATGTGATGATTTTTATTTTTAATTTTAGATGAACCGTTGTCTACATTTTTTTTGTATCTTTTTATTAGTTTCAATATCTTTGCAGGTTGCAGGTTCATGGATGTAGGAACTGAGTAAGAAAGTGATCGTCGTAAAGGTTCAACAATTTTAGCGCAGATTTGGCATTCGATGTCCGAATGACTATTTTGACACATTTTTGAAAAGAGGAACGAGCCAGCAAATGCAACTCATGCCTTTTTGGCAATCTGGGATTGTTTCAGACCTTTTAATATTTTTCATTTTATTTTTAGGCATGTTCAATAGTTCCATTGTGACCAGATTATGTTTCCTATTCTCTTTAGGAGAATATTTAATTTTCTTTTTTTCTTTGAATATTATGTTTACTAATCTTTCATTAGAAAATAATTAGTTTTCTATCTCAATATGAGAATATTTTATTTCTTATTTCTGTTTTAGTAGAATTCTTTTTTTTCTACTTTAAGTATAGTTTCTATCTTTGCAGGAATATATTTCTTTTGTTATTATTAAAATAATTATATTTTAACTAGGAGAATACTTTTATTCCTTTTCTAGTTAGTTGTTTATCAATATGAATATGATAGGGATTTTCAAGAAGATTTAATCTTTTGCTTCAATAATATTTTGGAGATTTTATCTTCTTTCCTGGTGGCTTCTAGTATTTGTTCTTAGAGTTCGATGTTTGTAAAACCATATCGTTACACGATTTTGTGCTTGCAAATTCTTACGTTTTAAGACCACGTCTTGTGGTATTAGAGCAGGCTTTCACTTGTTCATTTTTGCTTGATTTACAATGTGAGATCAACCAAAAACCAAGGCAGATTTAGAAGGGGTGACTGTGGCTTTCACTGCCTCTCCGAAGGCTTTGACGTACATATGAACAACCTGGTAGCTACGGGCATATATATAACTCACCTAATCCCATTCAAGAAAATTCAAGCATCAGAGTAATAACTTTGTCGAAACAGATGTTGGACACATACTTGCCAAACATACTGCTTCACCTCAAGGTGACCAATCCCGGACATGGCAGAGAGGTACCACTCACCATGATATCCCCTGTTGGCCATGATCTACGAGAGAGGAGCACATTATGTGCACCATAATCACAATATTTAGGCTCATTAAATAAAGACGAAGAACAAGAAACAATGTAAGAGCTTTTTCTTTTTACCAGAAGTAACTAAGAATAAAGAAACACGAAATTGAGCGTCAGGGGTTCCTCCTCGGGGGCCACCCCAGGATCTTTTGCTGGCACTCAAAGAGGTTTGACTCGTTGTGGCTCATTATGAAAACTATCACTACTTAGAAGGAATTCCTCGCATCAGTGGCATTGTTTGTGGGGATTATCTTTCATTATGAGTTTTTATAATCCCTAAGAAAGGCCGGAGCCCACACCGATTCACCTCCTAATCAATAGGCATGCAACCAATGACTCTCACACTCAAGAAGGCTAGCAAGTAGCAAACTAGTTGAATAGGCCAATGAAGCTTACAACAATGGTATGACCGTACGATTATAAGTTTGCAATGCCCAGATAGATCCATAACAAAGGTGTGCTTCTGTACCACAACCAGTTCATATATACATATCCCAAATAATATAGATACATAAGCAAAAGAATTATGACCTTCTACAGGACGAGGCCTTAAGGATCGCTTAGCCACGGAATTAGGCATGCTAAATCAAAACAGAATGATAAAATATTAAGTTTGGAAGATTAGGCGTAATCAGGCCCGGGTCTACAATTTAAATAATGAAAACACAGGTCGCTGAAACAACGTGAAAAAATAAACATCATAAAGGAACACATCATTGTAAGAATAACGCAGTAGAGTGTTATTCAAATACGGTCTGCACAACATTCCCCAAACCCCAGATAAAGTAGCGTGCTTGGCCCTCGCAATAAGAAAAACCTCATGACTACAAGCTTTCTAGAAACAAAGAAATATAAAGAAACAATTTTATTAAGTGAAGCGACATTAGTATCGCGAGAACAACATAATTACTAGGGGAATAAAAGAAGTCATCACATGATCAATGAAAAACTTTATTAACCTTAGATCCATAAAAAACAATATATTACAGAAAAATGACTTGTCCAAACTATGAAACTTCCACTAGGAAGAACTACAACATATTATTTTCAAGCCTATTACATTGATAAATAACTACCTAAGTCTCTAGTTGTGCGCTAGGGAAGCCATTAAAACACCAAGGAGAGCAACTAAAGAATGGTTGCCCATTCTCCAACTATACCTCCTCCATTCCCCAAAGTGCTCCTCATGAAGGAACATCATTCTTCTCATATAAAGCTGGAATACATGCAGAAAACAACTAACCCTTTGCCAGTCCATCTACTCCACTCCATAACTCGGTTGAGTGAACTCTAAATGGCTCCTCCATCACGAGTCTGCTAATGGTGTAGCCCATTTTCTTCTTTCAACTCAACCGCCACAAGTCTGAGGCTTCCCGTCACATTGGTTTCCTTCACCCCCATCCAAAGTATTTGTGGGTAGAAATTAAACATCATCCTCCACCTCGACCCACGTTCGGAAACCTCACCAGTCGATACTTTCAGAAATCACAAAAAACAATCATGTATCAGATAATAAGAGCTCTAAGAAACCAAAACAACTTCAAGTTTAAAAAACTTCACAGCAAGAATGGAGACGTAATCTGGATTTGTGCCTCTATCCACTGGAGTAACTCCCCAACTTACCCACACATAACGGTTTATAACATAACTCGTAAGAACCCTGACCCAGATTTGGAATAGCTATGGCACCCCAAGTAACCCCATACATCCCGTAACACCACAACCCACCATCACCATAGGGAAAGTCCCTAATGAACAACTACCTAACTTATACACGCTCATAACATACTCAAATATATTTCCCAAAATACTTAACTCACAGACACCACACACAAAATACTAATTGTGTAAATACCCTAGCAGCAGCCCTTTTATAGGCATAGAAAAGAATTGTAAACATAAACCATCATTAATAATATTTCTCTGAAAGGTTTTGTCCTTTTGTTTTTTCAAAAAACTAACTGAAATCTTGTTAATCCTCGGGAAACTAACTGACCACTTATTGACCATTTAAAAGGAGTGCTTTTCTTTTAATTTGACTACGTCATTTCGATTATAACACTACTGCCATCATTACCTCCTTGGATACCCTCTTCTTCCCTCCACATCATCTTCCCTGATGACTACCTCATCATCAACTTTCATGTCACTATTAATCGCCTCATAACCACTGACATTACGATTGGCAGTGGAGGGCAATAATGCAGGACACACAACTACCATATTTTTGAAATAAAAATATCGGGTAAGGTAATTTACCTTCTATAAATGAAGCTTTCACGAACAATCGACTGACTTCTGATAATCCTAATAAGGCAGAAGAAACAAGGTAAGACCTTCTAACATGCACTCACTTTTATAGAAACACCAAAGAATTCAAATCAATAAAGTTAATTTTCTTGAAATGCACCTTTTCAAAGAAATCAATAGCTTGTGTCAGTTAAGAATCAGACATGTCACTCCTCAATTTCTTTTAAAATATGCTTTGTAACGATTACTATGCATGTTGTTTCATTTATATATTAATTTTCCCTCATTATTTGGGACACTACTAGTTGTTCCTCAAAATTAAGGGAAGATTAATCGGTAAACATAATTTTTCAACTCATTTTAACCAAAATTTTTTGAACACCTTTCAAATTCTTACACATACATTTTTCTATCTACGAAGTCATTTTCAGCTCTGTGCCTACCACACTAATTTCCCCCAAACTAAACTATTGTATATTTTACCTGTCACTCTACATTTACTTCACTTCAAAAATCACATCATTCACTTCGCAAATACATTCTCATACACTATGCTCATTATGGATTTGTGGATAGGGGCTTATGGTATATATATGACCTACCCAGTCCCAGTCAATCATAATTAAGCACAAAGCAGTCGCTTTGCAAGACCAGATCGGCTCGCTAAACACACAAAGGACAACCATGGAACTTCACCCCAACGTAACTAATCCTGAGAATAGGGAAAACTGTTACTCGTCATGATACTCTTTGCTGGACCACAATCTAAAAGAGTGGAGCGCAATATGCAAGCCACGATCACACAATCAAAGGCCTATAAATAAAGACATAGGACATCAGACAAATTAAGTGACTTTCACTCCGAGAAATGCCTAAGGAAGAATAACACTAACTTGAGCATTTGAGCTTCCTCCCCGAGGGCCACCCCAGAGACTTTTGCAAGTACTTGAAGATGTTGGACTCTCTGTAGCTAATTATGGGAACCATCACTACTCAGAAGGAATCCCTCACTTCAAGAAAGATAAGGACAAGAAGAAGAAGGTGATGCTGATTCATCACAGTGGGGAGGAGGAGGAGAAGGTGGTAGTGAATCTGGTAATGCCGGTTCAACATGATAAGGAGGAAAAGAAAAAGGCGGAGTCAATCAATGCTGATTTTGATTCAGTATGAGAGAGAGGAGAAGAAGGTGATTGAGATTTGAGTAGGAGAAGTAGACATTGACGATGATCGGAAGATAAAGGAAAGAGGCGAGAAAGAAAATGGGGCAGGGTATAAAAATAAAACATAAATAATTTGCTACATGATTCCAATAATTTAGTGTGTTCTATATTATTTATATCAAAAAAATAAAGCACCATTCAATTACCGAACTTGAAAACATCTTGTCTTATTTTTATATTGTTTATGTTTGAAAGAAGAGTCTGTCACCTGTGAGATTGTCTCATGGTGAGACTAGAGACTAGAGGGAAAGTAGCAAAATAGCAAACCAAATTCGGGGGCAGAATATGAAATACTTTGGACTCGGGGTAATAAATGTAAAAAAGGGACCAAATAGAAAAAACAAACTCAAAACACCCTTCCCATCCCGAAAGCGTGAAAACAAACCCTTGCCCAAACACGCCTCCGTCAAAATTGTTCAACCAAAAATGATTAAACATCAAATTCCAGATCCAAATCATTCACAGTCCCCAAATCTTTAAACCGTTATTCTTCATAAAAAAATCAACCGCAATGATTTTGAAGAAAAACATCAATCGACATCAACAAATCATCAATCAAATAATCTATAACTACATTTAGGTATTAATGAGCATCAGTCATCACAAATCTATGATTAAACACAATTTCAAAATTTTGCAGATTCAAACTCAGATCATGACGAGAGAAGGTGATTTACTGATCGAAAATCAATTGGCAATCATACAAACAACGCAAACACAAAATCCTACACAAGAAAGCGAAGTGAATATCAACGATGAACATATCGTACCTGTTTTTCGAAGTCAAATGGTGAACTTTTTGTCCTTGAATATGATATTTCTATTTTTCTGATTTGAAGAGCTGCAGACTGTGTTGTGTATGAATGATTTCCCATGTTGTGTTAATTTATTCAATTATATGATTTGAACAACAACAAACTATGTGTAGTAGCAAAAGTCTGATCTGTATGAACGATTTACCCTACATGTTGTTGCTCTGTTTTTAAACAATGTAAATTAGTTGTACATTTGCCGCAACTTTCATGTGAAAATGTTAGAGCGTTCAAATTATAGTGCTCACGTTATAAGAACATATTTTAAAGTTTTGAACAATGTGAGAGGACCTGTTCATATTTTTGCAAAACGACAATATGTGGATAATAATCTGATTTATAGCAGACGATGTTCATGAAATATGGCATGATGTTTTAAATACATGGCATGATGGTACATAGTAACTGAACATAATCAGAATAACAATTTTCAAAAAACATGATGTGAGGTTAGACATGTCTAGCTTGATGTTACAACTATATAACATGATATTCTAACTTTGCAACATTATATATAGTTTTTTTATTGGGTATTTTCAATTACTTGTCTACCAAACTTGTTAGAAATAGATCAAACAAAATCCCTTCAAGTAGTGCAAAAAACTACGTCTAAAGAGTTTAAAACATTATACCGTGCACATGCAACTTCACTTGGATTTTCTGTATAGAAGCCAACACAGATACTAACAAATGAAGGAAAGGTCAAGGAAAAATATTACACATGCTTGTGTCAAGGGAAATCAATTTCAAGGACTCTTAACACCCTGACCTAACAACCACCAAACAAGAGAAGAAAGACCAAAGGATTTCCAACCACAAGAACATGATGTAGGGTTGCAATCAGGATCAAGCTTGTTAATGAAAACATTTATGAAATCAAGCATCACATTATTGAGCACAAACATGATTTTACAAGAAAGGGGTGGCAATACTTGCAACGTAGTAAGAGGAAGATAGTGGACAAAAAGGCAAGAGCAATTGTGGAATTGGCGGGTTTAAAGCCAGCTGCAAGCTTCAAGTATTCAACATGAAATTAATAGGAGAAGAAAATATGGGGTATGAAATGAGGGACTACATTAATTATGTCAATGGGTTGAGGATGAAATCAGTTGAAGGGGGCGATGCACAGAATGTGATCGAAGAAGGATTTGTTCTTCAGGGTAAAGTTGGATGAGAAGGGTAAACTGACTGCGCTTTTTTGGAGGGATGCAATGATGAAAGAGGATTACATGCTCAATGGAGATGTGACGATATTTGGCACCACATATAGTACAAACAAGTACAACCTTGTTTGTGTACCGATTGTGGGAATCGACACAATTGGAACAATATGATGTTTTGTTGTGTGTTCATTGATGACGAAAAGAAAGGGACTTTCATTTAGCTACTGAAGACATTCAAAAAGTAAATGGAAGGAAAAGAACCAGTGACAATATTTAGTGACCATGTGGTGTATACCTAGCCTACATCTGGCATCATTGGTTTGAAGCCCAACCCAAAGAACAAACACAAATAAGGCCAACGAAGCGATAAAAGCAGAGCCTGGTCTAAAGCACATGACCACAAACCGACAAATGTAGAGACACGATTAAGCCATGATCAAGGAGTTTGGCCATGAACCAAAGTTATAGGGATTGTGGTACAACCCACGTTCTCATATGTGAGAAATACGGAGCCATGGTGATGAACTCTTATACATATAGCAAAACAAAGTTGGAGAAGGTAAGCATTACTATACCGGGGAATTCTAATTATCTCGGGAAGAGACTGACTTGATCGTCGAAGCCTTCCCCAGAATCACTCCCGGGATCTATTTTGCAGGAAGAAGAGTATACGAGGTGAACGACAGTGTTCTACTTGACGAAGCAACCACATCATTTGGCACCTTATGTGGGGATCATAAAAACAATTCTCAATTCTAAGATCTTTCAGGTAAACAATGGTGTTCACCAAAAATGAGAAAAGAGACAACTATCAGAATTAAGAATACACAGCTGCACATAACTAGAACACACAAGACCAAGAGTATATCCCTAGTAGAGAGAGAGAGAACGGAATAGGGAAGATACGAAGGATGAAGAAGAAGAATAATCTCCTAACATAAACCAGGAGAAAGAAAGGAAGGCGTTCACGACATTCTTGGAAGTGAACAGAGAGAGCCTCTATAATCAGTTTTTGACAAGACTCAAGCCCAAATTACAGGGAATGGATAAGAAAATAAGTCAAGAGCGCGAAAGTCTTAAATATGAGGAGGAATTTTGAGACATAGTGGCAGATGATGATGCAAACAAGTCACCCCTAGCACCATATCTTTGTGACTATAAAATGCCTAAGGACTACAAGCTCCCTCTCCATGTTAAAATCTATGATAGGACCACAGATCCAAAGGATTTCCTACACTCTTACCGAAATAGCATGAGGTTTTGAGACACGAACATCAAGCTAGTTTGAAAGGCATTTCCCATTTTCTTATCAGGAATAGCGATCACGTGGTATAAAGACATGCTAAATGGAAGTATTAAATCGTGGGCTCAATTGTCAGATCCATTTTTGGGACATTTCTAATAGAAACAAATATTCACAAAAAACAATTGCAGATTTGAACAACATAGCTCAGCGAAGCGATGAAACTCTAGTGGAGTATCATAATAGGTTCATCACTGAGAGCTTGCAAGTTCGAGATCTATCATTTCAATCGTCATTGGGAGCATTTAAAGGAGGCATGCAATCTGGAGAATTCTACAAAGAGTTAACAAAGAACATGCCAAAAAATCAAAGAGAGTTACAAAAAATGATAGAGCAGCATGTTCGAACAGAAGAGGCGAATAATCACAAAATAGAGTGAGAATGAGGAGGAAAATGAATGATTGAAGACTCACAGAAGGGGTTCATAAAGAAGGGAAAGGGCAACATCCTTTTTAAAGGAAGAGAACCGAGGATGCAAGTGACGTCAAGCCAAGAAAACCTAAGGAATTGTTACCTGAGCCAATATAAGAAAGAAGAAGCAGGAAGCAGGTATAGAGAAGCTAACAAAATAGAGAACCTTATTGCATGAAGCCAAGGAACGGTGAGCTCACTTGCTAAAAATAAAAAAATGATGGCAGCAGTATGTTACACCAACGACATGGATGATGAAGTTCCAGAAAAAGTCATCTTGCCTGTACATGGAGCAACCAAATTGTTGTTTAATAATGCTGGAAACTCAAGGCTAGATATCCCCTCCCCCAAGCAAGAGCCTATTGATAAGAAGTTCCGCCCAGACGAAGCGATCACATTTACCAAAGGAGATGCAGTCCCTAACGCTTCACCATATAATGATCCAATGGTTATCGTCCTTAAAATTGGAAATGCAACAGTTCATAAGGTATTTGTGAATGATGGAAGTGCAGTTGAGATACTCTTCGTTGATTTCTTCGATAGGTCAGGGTTCAAGTGAACTGACTTAAAGAAGTCCACGTCCTCTCTGGTCGGATTTACCAGGATGAGCAGAAACACCATTAGGCAACATACAACTACTTGTTACCCTTGGGGACAATGATCGACATTGTACTATAATGTGTGATTTTGTGGTCATGGATGTGCCAAGTACATTCAATACCATCATTGGAAGGCCTTGGATGAACACAACAAAGGTGATATGGTCATCGTACCACCTAGCAATGAAATTCCCAACTCTGGCTGGGATTGCAACGGTAAGGGGAAATGAACAAACAGAAAGGCTATGCATGGTGATCATGATAAAGATAAGGAAAAGTATAGAGAAGACAAGGAAAAGTACAGAGAAAACTAAGATGATCAACACTGTGTCCAAGGAGGGATCACTCGGCCATTAGGAAAAAAATCTCACAGCACCAGAAAAAGAGAGGGTCATACAAATCCTATGAAGTCATAGGGATACATTTGCATGGAGTATCCAAAACATGGGAGGGGCTGATCCAAGCATTGCTACCCACTCCTTGAACATTAGTAACTCGATTAAGCCAGTCAAACAGAAGCAGTGAAGCTTCTCTAGTGATAGATAGAATGCAATTGAAGAAGAAGTCACATCCTTGCTCCAGGTAGTATATTTAAAGAGGTTATCTACCCAAAATGGTTAGCGAACCCGGCAATGGTGAAAAAATCAGACGAAGGATGACGAATGTGTATAGATTTCACTGACTTAAACAAAGCATGCCCAAAGGATTGCTACCTTTTGCCCAAGATTGATCAGCTAGTCGAAGCAATATCGGGCTACGAAGTTCTATCCTTTTTGGACGCGTGTAAAGGGTACCACAAAATACTGGTGGATCCATATGACGCAGAAAAGACTGCATTTATAACAAGCTTTAGAACATTCATCTACGTGAAAATGCCTTTTGGACTTCAATACGTAGGAGCAACGTATCAGAGGGTGGTTGATAGTGCATTTCACAATCAAATAGGGCAGAACGTGGGAGCATATGTTGATGATATGGTTATCAAAAGCACAAGGGTTGTTGACTCTGCCGCAGATTTCAAAGAAACTTTGGATATGTTACGTAACATCGGGATGGAACTCATTCCCAAGAAGTGTATCATTGGAGTAGGAGCGGGAAAACTACAATGTATCTTCCAAAGGGATTGAAGCTAACCCAAAAAAATCCAATCAATAGTAAATCCTACCCAGCCACAAACAGTTAAAGAGGTACATATATTAATGGGATCTTTGGCTACACTCAGCAAGTTCGTTTCAAATGCGGCTGAGAAAGACTTCTCACTCTTTCAAATATTAAAGAAGGTCAAGAAGTTTAGCTGGAACGAAGAGTGTCAAAAAGCATACGGGAGTTAAAAGACCAGCTCCAAACGTTGCCAACATTGAAGTCACCAGTCTTTGGGTAAACTCTTTATCTGTACTTGGCAGTTTTGAACAACGCAGTAAGTTTAGTTCTTGTGCATCAGGAAGGCTAAAAACAAGTGTCAGTCTACTATATCAGTAGAATATTACAAAGTACAGAAAGGGTGTACTTGCTAGTTGAAAAGCTAACTTTAGCATTGGTATACTCAGCAAGAAGGTTGCAAACTTATTTCCATGGTCATCAGATCGTTGTTTATAATGATTTCTTAATCAAGAACATCCTGACCAAACCTGAAGCGTCAGGTAGACTGACCAAATGGGCTCTCAAACTAGGACAACATGAGATCCAATTCCAGCCAAGAACATCAATCAATGCCCAGGCCTTAGCGGATTTCAATGCGGAGTTGACGAGCGAAGATGCGCAAGACACGAACACACGCAACAATCTTATAGTAGATAAAGGCAAGTCAAAGTGGGAAAATGTGGTGTGGAAGCTATTTGTAGATGGAGCGTTCAACAAGGAAGTGTGCGGTGCATGATTACTGCTAGTTGACCTGGAAGGTGAGGAGCACAGATACTCACTCTGTTTTGACTTCCCGATGATGAACAATGAAGCAGAGTATGGGGCGTTAATATGTGGTCTGGACCTTATAGTCAGAATTCAAAGAGTGTTCGATGATTCAGCGACTCCCAAATAGTAGTCCAACAAGTGCGGGGAGAGTACATAGAGAGAGAAGAACACCTGGTAAAATACTTAAGAAGGGTTCAACAGCTCATTACCTAGCTTGAGTACTTCAACATCCAGCATGTGCCCAGATCCAAAAACATAAATGCAGATGCGTTGAGCAAGCTGGAAACTGTTTTGATTCATTGAACGAACACAGAGATGTAAGAGTGGAAGTCATTCCAGTCAGAAGCACGATGATCACAACTGTGTCATCGGTTCAGCAGATGAAGTAATCTGGATGACGCTACTAATTGAGTACCTCACAAAAGAAAAGTTACCAGCGGATACCATACAAGCTAGGAAGTTGGAGTTGTGATCTCACAACTACGCCTATGAGGAATCTTATACAAGAAAGACTTTCTATCCCCATGGATAAAATGTGTAGGACTAACACAGGCAAGGGAAATTCTAAGAGAAGTACACAAAGAGCTGCGTGGAACGCATCAAGGAGCAAGAATGGTGGCAAAGAAGATCATCCAAGCAGGATACTACTGGCCGACTATGTTTATCGACGAGTACAACTTTGTGCTCAAATGTAAAAGTTACCACATCAACACTTCACTGTCACATAAGCCACAGGCTACTTTGAGAGGTATATATGGAACGTGATTGTTCGAGAAATGGGAGATTGACCTAGTGGGACCTTTCCCAAAGGGTGAGGGCAACGCCAAATTTCTAATTGTAGCAATCGACTACTTTACAAAGTGGGTAGAGGCGAAGTCATTGGGATGAGTCACAACTGAGGTAATAAGAAAATTTGTATGGCAGAATATAGTGTGTCGCTTCGGGGTGCTATATACTATTGTCAAGGACAACGACACACAGTTCATGAGTGGTACCTTCACTGATTGGTGTTCGAAGATGGGGATTAACCAAAATTTTACATTAGCTCACCCCTAAGATAATGGACAATTAGAAGTAACGAACATCACCATCATTCAAGAAATTCATAAGCGATTAGAGGGAAAGCAAACTGGTTGGATGGATGAAATATCCAACACCCTATGGGACCGTTCGAGAACTAATGGGGAAAATGCCGTACATTCTGGTTTGTGGTCACGAAGCAGTGATACCAGTGGAAATTGGTAATTCAAGCCTCTGAGTATGCGATTATAGAGAGGAAGAAAATCCGAACATGATGAGGTTGAACTTAGATGAGCTGGAATAAAAAAGAATTGGCAACAATCACAGAGGCTAAGTATAAGAAAATAGTGGCTAGAGCCTACAATCAGAAGGTTAAAGAAACGCGGATTTAGATTGGTGATCTTGTGCTAAGAAAGAACGAGGCAAGCCTGGCAGAAGAACGAGGAAAGATATGCCCAAAGTGGTAAGGACCTTACAAAGTTGTGAAGTGCCACAAATCCAACTGTTACAAGCTAGAAAGGCTAGACGACAGCAGTGTCCCCAAAACATGGCACGTGATTAATTTGAGAAGATTATATGTCTAGAGTTAGGGAAACAGATAGGAAGCATCTAGTTGTACAGAAACCATGAGATTATCATTAGTTCCATCCGTTCTTTTATTTCTAAGGTAACATTATCGCAGTCGTATGTTATAAAAACCATCTTTCTGGGCCACAATTACATTTTTAGTTCGCTACTTGCAAATTTTAGATGATAACACCTCTTTAGCACATTATAGTCAACGTAACAAGGCCTTTCAACGGTCGAAGGTCAAACACAATCATGTGTGTCATAAAAAACATTGAACTGCAAGCTATAGATTTTGCAACTTCGTAAATCCTACATCCACAAGCTATAGATCTTACACAAATACCAATACTTACAAGCTTTGGATCTTGCAATTTCATGAACCTTACGAAATGCAAGTTATAGATCTTGCAACTCCGCAAATCCTACATCCATAAGCTATAGATCTTGCAAAACTAGTGATATTTGCAAGCTTTAGATCTTGCAGTTTTGCGAACCTTACGATTGCAAGCTATAGATCTTTCATAAAAGTCACACAAGTAAGAAATAGATCTTACACATCGAAGCTCTTAAATATGAAAGGAACAGATCTTGCAGCTTCGCTATACCAAATATGTAAGCTATAGATCTTTCAAAAATATAAGAATGCACAACAAATAAATTATGAGATACACGCAAGCCATGGACCCTGCAACTTCGCAAGCACAATCACAAGACTCACACAACAGGTAAATAGTTGCCAGCATAAGCATTGGCGGAAGAAAGCTTATTAAGTGACAGCAATCACGCAAGTTTACAAAATCACAACTAAATTATTTTAAAAAAATGAATTAGTTTATAACAGAAGATCTATCAATGTCTAGACGCTCTTGATGATCCATAAAATGATAAGCCACCACAACGGCGATTGTGTTCAGCTTCTTGAGTGGAATGATCAGCCCAACGCCATTTTTCTTCAGCATCACGTTCCTCACTAACAATGTGATCATAGCCATTTCATGTATAAATAAGTAGGATGGCGTATTAAACCCCTTCGCTTCGTATGATCAAGACATCTAGCATAATAAGCCTTGAAGTTAGTTATTGGGCCAAACTCCTCACGGTCCAGCTGCATACTTATAACGCTAATGGTTTCTTCATATCTTTTCATCTCAGCCCTTAGTTCTGTACTTCCTTTTCTAGGCACCGAATATTCGATTGAACAGCCTCAGACAAGTTAATCCTCTGCCCACCAATTTCCATAGTAAGATCTCCACGACCAGTATTCTTTCGAGATGACGAATGAAGAGCCTGAAGTTTATCTTTGTACTCAACACAAGCCCGCTCAAGTTGGTGCACAGAGTTATCAATCCATTCGCACTGCCCGTGGAACTCCTCATTGTCGCTTCGCAGCCGTGTGTTGATAACAAACTGTTCATCAAACTTATTTTTCCAAACAATATCAGAAGATGAAAGGTGATCACATTCATCCTAATTTTTCTTCAACCAATCAAACAAGTCATCAAGGCGAGTACATTTTTTATCAATGATCAATGTTAATAGATGGTCTTCACGATTCTTAATTGCAGTATAACTTTTAGTCTCCTCCTATTGACGAAGCATCTTCACCATGGTCAACTATTGACAGTGAATAAGACTATTATACTCGTTGCAAATCCGCCATAAATCACGCACAACATTCTAGTTGTCCTTTACAGTCTTGTCCCACTTCTTTTCAAGGTTATTAATACCTAGGAGCATGTACTTCAAACAAATGCCCAAAGATAACACCCATTCCTGGACACGGGAATGGAGGTTAAGCGAACACATATACACACCAGCAGATTCAAGATCAACCAAACCACGAACAATATTCTTTCTAAGCAATTCAACATTGTAATCACCGGGGACAAACTTACTGCAAGGACAGGTTGTGGAAGAAGATGGCAAAGGATAAAAAATAGGAAGTTTTCATCCGATGCATAAGGGGAGCAACTCCATACGAGAGAAACGATCAAAAGAAATAAGATTATCATATTGCTTGGCTAAAGACTGAGTAGCTCAAATCAATCTAATGTGGCAGTGAAAATCTGATGGCAAAAATCCGTAGCAATCAGAAAATCGATCAGTAGATCCCAGAAAATCAAGTTATTTCAAAATTTTATAATAAACCAATATATCAAAGCCCTGCATATGAGTAAATGCAATGAGAAGTCGTAAAAATTGAAGGCCGAACCAAAATCAATATCCATAGCCATACAAATAGTACAAACATACACTAGAATATTTTCTTAAGTTACAATTAAAAGCCTGAAAATCAGGATGCTAAAGATTAACTAGCATCAGAGGTGGAGACAAACGAAAGCTGGACAACGATAACAACATCTTCCTTGCTCGCTTGGTGTGTAGAAACTCCGGTGTTCACATTGCCCTCGTTCGCTGTAGGAACGTTAGAATTCAAAGGTGGCATAATAGTACAAGAACCAAATGGAGGGTATTCGAAGTAATCAACCTCGCACTGCTTCAGCTCGTCCAAGGATAGAAGACTGGGAAGACCAGTAAGATAGGATAATAGAGCATAGGAATGACCACCGTCAGCGATGCTGCTTAGGAAACCTTTGTTGAGTTGGGCTTTTTGCTCCTCTAATACGGCCTCAGCGTTAGGAAGTTTTGGAACACTCTGAACCTTTGCAGATGGGTTTAATTGTCGCAGCTTCACCAAAGCTTTGCAATATCCAACATTCAAACAGCTTATAAAAAAACTTGGTCTTCACTAGCCAATCAACAAGAACCTGAGAAAAGCTAGGTGAAGCAGGACCTGTGGTCCGCACTTGCTCCAGCTCTGATCGCAGCTTGGCAGCCTCCCTCTCAGCTACCACTGAATGCTCTTCAGTAGCTTTAAGAGAGACAGTCATGGCCGCACACTTCTCCTCAGCGGGTCGACATTTCTCAACAAGCGAACCATCTTCCTTAGAAAATTGGGTGACTCGTTCGCTGACAAGCTGAAGACTCTCCCCAAACTGGGTATAAGTTTTGATAAACGAAAGTTAAAGCACAACAATGGAACATCAAGTAAAGTCAAATATACATTTCAGTTTGCATTACAAACAAACATACCACCACCATGGTTTCTTGGAGTAAGAGTTTAGACAAGGTAGTGGGAATAGTACCCTCTACGTCAGTTCTTGGCTCAACGAAGGAAGCTTCATGTGAGAATGCCTAACACGCCCCCTTTTCTTTGGAGGCTCCATGGTGCTCGACGGTCCACCAGTCTTATCTTTCCTCATCCTCCCTTGATAACTATTAGTTGTTTGATGGCCGACACCTTTCCCATCACCATCAACAACGACCTCAGTAACTAAAGGATGAAGGTTCATCACAGTAGCATTTTCCTGAGACACGCCGGTCGCAGATGCATAATTCGTCTGAGCGGCATTGACCTTCGGTTCGTCGTCATCACTACCAAAAAAGGATCTCACCATGGTTGCTTAGGCTAAATCCATGCTTGTAATCAAGAACATAATATTAAATCAAACAAAAGAGTACAAGTATTACGACAATGCAAAAATGATGATGAGGAAGAATGACAGACAAAGAGAAGTAACAAGGAAACAATAAACACCTTCACCCTCATAATCAATACGGCGAACGGAGATCGTATGTCGGACAAGTGTTAACACAACCTCAGATTTAGTATTAAGGCGAACCCCAACCTTAGGAAGTTTAGATTTGGGAACATTATAGTTCCAAACTCGCAGACTCCATTCGCCCTCAGTACGAAGTCTTAAAAAGAAAAAAAATTATGCCACACTCCGCAGTTGTTGGGAAACCCACTAACAAACTTAATCTTAGAAATAACGGGATAAAGGGTGAATTCATCAGGGGACTTTTTCACCTTGCGAAGCTGGTAAAGGTTGCAAAATAGGTCAATCAAAAAAGGGACCTCAGCGGCTTCGTTAACGTGGTAAAATACAACAAAAATAGAGATAGCCTTAGGATGAAGCTGGGGTAAGGCTAACTGAAAGTGGTTTAGTAAATCCATGATATGTGGAGGAAAAGGGAAGACAAGTTCAAATTTCAGATAATCTAATTAGCAAGAAATGAACCCAGTGGGAGGATTGCGAAACTATCAGAGCGTTCAAGGGCTTTCAGATCGTAAGAGGACAAGAAAGGAAACTAATTTTTAAGTTGTTCAAATAGTAGTCAAATATTACGCTACTGGCGGTTGAAATCCTCCCTATAATCAACGTGCACATCTAACACATCGTTCATTGAGGATTCACCAACAATGGGGATAGACATGGAAGTAGACATTATTCCTAAAATGCAGATAAGAAGCCTATCAATTAGAGTTGACAAGGCGCAACTGAGTACACTCAGTTCAAAATATTGCACAAAGTCAGCACACAATCCAAGAAAGAACAGAGCATGAAAAAGAAACAACAAAGGGACAGTGATAGAAGAAAGTATGGATTGGAGTTAAGAGAAAGAATAAGACATATGGGAAAACCACAATACAAAGCTTATGAGACCTGGACCAGATTTGCAGAAAAGAAACAAAGAAAAATGGAAGAAAACTCACGGATATTAATGGAGACGAGTTGCTTGAACAAATAGGAAGATGAAAGGAAGAAGAAGACTCCAAAACAGATATGAAATTTAATATAAGGAGTTGAAAAGGTGAGAGAAGTCAAATCGTAGAAGGAATAATAAATATAGCCTGACAAAAAGTTAGTTACCTTTTTGGGAATATGATACGCCGGTGCAAAGGGGGTTAAAAGCTGCCCACAGAATAGTGACGCTTGTTGGACGCATTAAAATATTTATTATAGGGAGATATAACGGAATTGGAGGATAACCCAAAATGACAAAGCAAATATAAAGGAGGACAATCCAGTTAATATCTGTCAAAGATTTCAAAAATAATTGCGTAAGAGAAGAAGTAAGACATGTATTCAAATTCAAAATTTGAAAAGCGAAAAGACACATCGATAGCCAAGAAGCAAGAAATACTTTGCGAAGACAGCCGTATCTAAATCCATAATGAACACGTTGTTCAAATCTCACAAATTCGAAGTACAATAGTTCGTACACATTAAGCAAACGAAGTCACTGCTTCCTGTCTACTAGTCTTCATGGCTAGGGGGGCTTATTGTGTATACCTAGCCTACAGCTGGAATCAGTGGGCTATAAGCCCAACATTAAGAACAAACACAAATAAGGATGATGAAGCGATAAAAGCGGAGCCTGCTCTGAAGCACGTGATCACGAATCGACACATGCGGAGACACGATTAAGCCACGATCAGGGAGTTTGGCCACAAACCGGAGTTATAGGGATTGTGATACAACCCACGTTCTTAGATGAGAGAAATACAGAGCCACGATGGTGGACTCTAATAAATACAGCAAAAGCAATGTTGAAGGAGGTAAGCGTTACTATACCGAGGAATTCCAATTCTCTAGAGAAGAGGTTGACTTGATCGTCGAACCTTTTCCACGTAATCACTTCTGGGATCTGTTTTGAAGGAAGAAGAGTATATGAGGTGAACGACTGTATTATACTTGACGGAGAAACTACATCACCAGTACTGAGCTATGGTAGGTTCCATCAAAAAGGTACTTACCGCAACCTACTCAGTTTCTGTGTTGATGTTTCAAAAACTGTATGTGATGTTTCAAGTATTTGTGGTAGATGTTTCTACCTCAACATGTATGATTATACAAACACAATAAATTCATTTCTAAAATACATGTATGATGTTCCTGTATTATGACATGAAGTTTCATGAAAAAATGCTAGATGCTCTATGAACTCAATTAAAACATAAATACAAGATGCTTGATGTTTCAACTCTCCCTCGGCTCCCTACTTTCCCCCTTACCAGCATTAGTAACCCCTTTCACCTCCTTATCATTTATAGGGAGTCCTAAAACATCGTGAATATCACCATGAGTTAAAAAAATACCTATCATAACCAATTCTTTGAACATGGATAATGAGATTAAAATTAGAAACAAGGTAAGGAAGAATATCTTTAGGGAGGAGAGTGAAGTTAATTTTCATCAATCCATCAAAACCAATATCATTCACAACTTTTTTCCGGTTTGCGGTCAGTGAGCAAAACAACTTTTCAATTTTCCTAGGGCTACACTTGGTAGTGAAGCCCTTCTCATCACTGAAAAGAAAATGGATAAGTCATAAAACATTACATGCAGAAGAAAAAAAAATCAATATATGAAAGTAACATCACAATCACATAAAAAATATCAACACCACCTAAATTAATTAAATCATAGACAATATTTAAAATATCAACAAACCTTGCATCGCCATAGGAATTAGCATCACCAGACACAACTGTTTTCCCATTACGTTTCCCTTTCACTACTTTCACTATCATCTTCGTAAACCTTCTCACAGGCTTCTTCATGACCACCACCTCGGGTTCTGATTCAGAATCAGAACCACTCAAATCAACATCTTCATCAGAAGCTTTATGAACCTCCTTCCCGCTGTTAGAATCTTCAGCTCCAAATTCTGAATCCTCTAATTCAAAGCTCCCATCATCATCATCTTTATCTTTTTTTCCCTTCACTTCCAGACTTCTCTTCTAAACCGCTATCTGAACATTTGCATCAACATTGTTTTTTACAGTTTGGGTGTTAGGAACAGTAGTGAGCACCCATCATCTACAAGAAATTAAAGCATCATATCATAGTGGTAAAATATCAAATTCACAACTAAAAAGCAAAGCTATAAAAAAGCTGAAACCAAAAAAGGTAAAATCAAATCCTACCAGAACATCTATTGTCATCCACATCAGCATTCCTAGCAACTTCTTTGCCACAAACACCAGATTTCAAATTTTAAAAAAATCTCAGCAACTTTCGTGTTGCCATCATTAACTAAGAAACAAAAACATCAAACCACATAATAAAACATTTGCATCATGAAAAAACTAAATGATAAAGACTTGAAATCATCGACTACAAATTATGAAACTTCAAACCATAATGTTAAAAAATCACATCATAAAAAAGAAATGAAAAAAATGAAATGAAATTTTAAAAATGAAAATATATCATTAAATTTCACAATCAATTTATTTTGTATGGACAAATTTATATAAATTAAATGTAAAAAATTAATGACTATGATAGAGAAATTCAAGTGGGTCCATAAATAGTAGAGAGTTATTGTTTCTTACCATTGTTGAGATAATAAAATTGTAGTCTCTTAAGTGGTCTTTTAGAGTGAGGTGGAAGAGAGATTGGGAGAAATAATATATATAATTGTTAAGAGACCAATAGCAATCTCTATTATTGCCCGTGGTGAAAGGTTTTGTGGATCGCTATATTACGTCATGTATTTTACTTGATTACATCATGTATTTATACAATTTAGTATATAATATGTATTTTTAATTTAATTTAATTAATTAAAATATGTTTAATTTAATATTAAATTATATTTATTATTTACCACCACATCTGCCGCCGCCGCCGTCCGCCGGTCTTCTCTTCTTCTCTTCTTCTCCGGTATCCTCCGCCATTGCCTGTCTTCTTCTTTTCTTCTCCGGCCTTCTTCTCCTCTTCTTCTCCGACCTTCTTTTCAGGCCCGTTCTTCTTCTTCTCTGGCGGCCCCTGCTCTGTTCTCCTTCTCCGGCTCCGGCTCTCCTCTTCTTCTCTCGATCGCGTTCTATTCTCCCCATTCTCCTCTTCTTCTCCCGGCCCCCTTCTTCTTCTCCTGGCCCCATTCTCTTCTCCCTCTCCCGCTCTCCTCTTCTTCCTCTTCTTCTCCCGATTCTCCAGCTTCGGCTCTGGCGGTGGTAGCAGTGGTCCGGTGAAAACGTAACGGTGGCGGTGGTCAGGACATCAATTTTTATTTTTTTGTTTTATTTTGAAAATTTAAAATTAATATCATACATATATATATATATATGATGTAAAATAGTAAAATACAAGGCAAAATACAAGGCGTGATATAGCAATACCCAAGGTTTTCTTTTACTTGGGTACAGAATCACAATGGCCGAGCTAGGGTCCAAAATTCCCATCCTTGCTTTACCACGCAAACCATGAAATAATTATGATTACATACAAAAATAAAATAAAATTCTCAAGCTTCAACACATAAGATCGGTAAACGTTGTTTGTTCTTTCTTCATTAAACAGTAACAAAATAAGTGGCTCAATTTCATGCATGAATGAACCAAAAACAAGTTCAATCGAAAGATATCCATACACTGTCCACATTGCATTCGAATGGAGAATCAGGCAATGGATTCTGCTGTTGAACGGAAAACCCCAAAAAAGGAGTTGGTCTCACAAAAATACCAAGTCTAAGAGAAGATATCTTATGTTGTCTCAGCCTCAACTAAACAGACTTCACAAAGTAACATAAAGTCATCAACGAACCAGCTTCTCCTGAACCACTTTAACGACAACATCCTGCAAGCAAGACCTGCATACCTGCAAAGATGCAATTATATGATTCTTCCTTACCATCATTTAACATTCTGATGAAACCATTAGAAATCGAAGGAGCCTAAGCCCTACTGCTTGACAGTCTTTCCTTGGGCCTGGAGCTTCGCTGCAACTTGTTCATCAGAAAGAGGTAGGTAATAGATGCGCGGGGTTGCTTTAGTCTTCCTAAAGAGATCATCCAATGTCAGAATCGGAGCCTCAGCTTTCGCAGCAAGTGGAGGTGGAGGTGGAGGGGGGAGGGTGAGTCGTTCCCTAACAGGAATATGTTCTCTTGCAGGCTGATAGACTTGTTCCCTCACAAGGGGTGGATTGGGTAATGTTGGCGGTGGAGGGGGAAGAGTTTGTTGTGGTAGTTGCTGTTTTGGGACATGTGGCCTTGGAGAGGGTAGGGGCTGTGCATTTTGGCCAACATGCAAGACACTCGCACCGGACTTCACTGATACAGCAGGAGCAGGAGCTTTGAGGGAAGCCTCTAGGCGCACTTTAACTTCCTGGGGATCAACAAACTCAGCCACCAATTGGCGTCCCCCATTGGGAGGCCAATGCAAGTTGTAAACAGCATTCCTAGTTTCAATAGCTTCATCAACAGATGAATACTGCATATAAAAAGCAACAAGAAGAAATATAGCAATTACAAACACATTCTTAAATCTGCATCCAACACAAAAGGTTTGAGTAAATGAACAAAAGAGATTCTTACAGAAACATAACAGTGTGTCTTGATTTGATCCATCCAAAAACTGCCCACTGTACCAGTTTTGCCAAGAAGTTCCTGAACTGCTTTTAATGTAAAGGGGCGCAGAAAATGATCAATTCTGAGAGAATTGGTGGGAGGATTAGCAGATGGTGGAACTGGAAAAAAAATGAGGGAAAGATTAGAATTCACTAAAACATATTTTTTAGAAAATATTAAACATTTAAATTCATTTTGGGGAAAATTAAGTACTCCCTCTGTCCCAGGTTAAATTGCACAAAATCTTTTTCACGCTCATCAAGAAATCGTTGATATGTTTTACATATAATAACGGTAAACAAAAAGTTACTTTTCATAAACTACTTGTTACAACAAATCCAACCATATAACATATGATAATATTATTGTATATATATCTATTCAAATATTCGGTCAAAGTTGGATAGTGAATAGTGACATGAAGTGAAGTGTGAAGTTTAACCTGGGATGGAGGGAGTGAAAGATCTGAAATTCATAATCATTCTATGGATCCCACCCCATGAATAGCAACACTCGTCTACCAGACTACCACACCATTTAACAGAATATCTCTCAACTTTGCTAACAATTTGTACCAACAGAGCAAATGGGGAAAGAGCTCATGGATCACTCACCAACGCGTTCTTTTGGTACTTCTTCATTAACTGATGAGTCAGACATAGAAAGACTGCGCTTAAATGGCAGCTGGACTACACCCTTAGGAGTAGTTTCCTGTGGGACTACATCTTTAGGAGTAGTTGATATGTCATCCGCTCGAGCCTCTGGGACTTTTAAACCTACTGGATTCCAGCGTCGCTGCCTTTTCCCAACATCAGGGTTTCCAACTGGAAGTTGATCTGCAGTAGGATGTAATTACTGTAATGCTAAAGAAAAGGAAACTACCACATCCTAAGCTTACCCAATATAAAAACACGAGAAAAATCAGTTACTTCAATTGCACATAAAGCAGCACCACCTATCAGTTAACAGGGTCGAATATTTTTGTGAAAGTATCTATGCTAATGCAGAATGGCATATAGTTGATTGATAAACAATTTAACAAGACTAATTTCACCCCACGACAACGTAGTCAATGGATTGTTAGCACAGATTCAACAAATAATCAAGACATGGTCAGGTGATTTTTACTTACATACACACAGTGTTAAGGGTCTTCTATTTAAATAAAGGAGTTGGTATATCACTCACTCCCATAACATAATAATGTTAATAATTTCAAATGCTTAAATATTTAATACAGTTAATCACTGCACCTCAGACAAAGTTAAAAAGAATGACGTTGTAAGAGGGTACACAGAAGGAAAATAAATTGAGAAAAGTAAAAATAGAACAAAAATCCCAAAACTTAAAACCATTAAATTGAATGAAAGAAGAAATAGAAACTTTACTGTTTAGCTTTCGCTTCACCGAAGTCATAGCAGGGAGATTCTTTTCTTCAGCATCGGAAGCTTTTCTCTCAGCAGATACTTCTTCCCCCACAATGTCAACATGAACTTCATCCATAGATGCAGATACTTCAACTTTCTCTGCATTAGTCTTTGTCTCTTCACAGTCGGTCATCACAACTGTCTGCTTAGTCTCTGCCACATCCTCATCCATAAAATCATCACAAGAACTTTGGTCCAAATTCACCTTTCCTGAAAAATTTAGATCCACATCCACACCATCCTTTTTTGAGGAAACATTCACACTTTCAGCATTCCCATCAGCTGTCTCCTCCACTGATACCATATAAGCTTGTGGCTGATCCACATCCAATTGAGGTGATTTGCCACCTTCAGAGACATCACTACCCGATAATAGTGGCACCATCTGAGGGTTAACCTCTAGATCTAGTTCGACATTACTAGCAAATTTATTATCATTTAATTCATTGTTTTCAACAATCAATGGGGTTTTTTCTGTAGTTGTAGATTTGCATTTTACTTGATGCCCTTCAACAAAGTTGGTCTCAGATACCTGGTCATTCATATCAGATAAGATGTCTTTGGAATCTCCATGCAAAGACTGCAAGCTGCCACCATCCAATGGAACCTTCCCATCAGAACTCTCATTTTGAGTTTCAGTGTCTGGCAACTCTCTCCCTTTCAGAGCTTCTAAAGATTTGGAGCTATCATCCTGCTGAACCTTCCCATCCGAATTCTCACTTTGAGTTCCAATGTCCAGCAACCCTTCCCCTTTAGAAGCAACAACAGTTTCCATAGTCTCTGACACCATTTCAATGGTTTTCTCAGTAATTACATGAGCTACCTGATTCCCTCCCAACCCAGTAACATCAGAGCCAGATACACCTTGCACCTCTATAACTTGTTCTTCCATCGACCCACGGCTATCATTGATATCAAGATTGTGTATGTTGCGATCAACTTTTTCATCTCCGGAATCACCATGGTTGGTTGCATGTACAGCTCCTTCACCAACAATCAAACTTCCGCTCTCTTGTTCACAGGAAATCTGAGCATGCAAAATTTTGCCCTCATTAGTAATTGTAACAGTAGCCTCAGATTTTTCAGATGTAGTGACTTCAGCCATTTCAATCCCCGGCAGAGCCTCAGACTGGACAACCGAACCCAAACTGTCAGCTTTATTCAGATCTTCTTGCTCGTTTCGAAGAGCTTCATCCAAGCGCTTAATCAGATCCTCTTTCAATCCCTTTGTCATCAACTTACGCTTCTTCAGTTCATCTTTCAGTTCAGTGACCCTCCACTGATCAATGGGACGATCACCTAGAACAGGATATGGTGACGACATTTTGCTAATCTTAGAAAATCCCTTCTAACTGATAAACACCCTGCCCAACCACAAACTGATTAGCAACTTTAAAATGGCTTAAACAGAAAGAAAGAGAGGGAAAAACTGTAAATCAGAAGATGTATGTAAAACAATAGCTAACAAAGAAGGCCTCATTTCACATGACATTTTGGGAATACAGCCTGATTCCAAACCCTCCCTGAAACACTAATCTCCTCCTCAAATTCTCAACAACAGTAACTAACAAACCATTCGGTCTGAATCATATCCAGCCTCCGTGCTTGGTCCACCAAATATATTTATGTAAAGGACCAACCGATACCGAAAATAACAGCCCAAAACAAAGAATTATAAAAATAGGCTTCTATTCAATAGATACAAAACAGAGTCTAACCTCGGGTTATTCCTCTATCAACATTCTAATTATCAGCATAAACATAAATGTTAACTCACCTTTTTTATTAAATGATTATAATCAGCATCCACCGGAGGATATGTATCCTAATGTTACCGCCAGAATAAAAACCGAAATTAACACTTAAACTAGGAAGCACAAAACAAAGCTAGAAATGCATGAGCGAGAATACTTCTCTATAAACCCTACCAAAGAAAATCAAGCTAAAAGAGAGAGATTAATACTCACAGCAGAAGTCACAGATTCTGGGCCTGGATGGTTTGTGCAACCACCATTAAACGAAACCCTAGTTTCAATCACAATACATAAAAGCAAGCATCAGCACAAAAATCGTAACAGCGAAAATACAGTAGAGATTAAAATCCAAATTCCAAACAAAACCGATATCCTGAAAAGAGTTTAGAGAGATTAGAGGAATTCGGTTTCCTCTTCTCTGTTTTCTTTGCCCTTTCTTTTATTTTTCCTTTTCAGTGCGTGATTGTGTGAACTAAGTGGGGGCTCTAGGAAGACGAAAGTAAGGATTCGGAAAATATACGAGTACCCGCGCGTGAGAAAATAGTCTCCTCTCATACCTTAAACTTCCTAATTTCTTTTTTAATTTACTTATAAATTTTGACTCTAAATATCAAAAGTTCTATGTGTTTCCACGCCCCCGACAAATGGACCAATTCCTTTTCTCGGGAACACGTACAAGATTCGTCACTCCAAAAAGGATAATGGTAATCCCACCAATAAAATTATCTCTGTTTTTCATTTTCAAAACGAAGAAGAAAAAAATATTTAACTAATATATATAATAAAAATTAATATATGTATTTGTCTTAATATCTATTTTCTAAATATCAATTTTATATGCATAATTATTATATGTAATTAGAGATATTTATGGTCAGCCATGCTCATAAAAAAATAATTAAGAATTTTAGACTAGGACGGAGGAAGTAGTTAAAAGGGCATTTATAAAAATTTAGATGTGTTACTGCATGCACACGCTTGTGAACCAACATTTATTCACTCCTCTTGTTTTAGGAATGACAGTGGGATGAATTTTGGTGGAAGTTTGCCCCGCATCCGCCCCAATAGGGCGGGTATGGATGTAGTCTTGAAGGGGGTAGGGTGAATATGAGTACGAAAATTGATACCCACCACAGGTAGTGGGTCAAACATGTAGATTAGCTCATACCTGCTCCATCCCGCCCCACCCCACTATACCGCTATATACACACTAATTTATTACACAATAAACTATTATTTATTCATAATGCACATATTTTAATTATAATATTTTCATGTAAATTATTAAATTTTTAATATTAAAATTATTAATTTTAAAGTAAAATTTTATGTGTTTTTTGGAGATATGGATGGAGTGAGTAAAATAGATTTGAAGTGGATATAGAGACTCAAGTGGGAGATGGGGCGGGGTGTTGATAATACCCGATGGGCGGAGGTGGATTTTAATGTTGTACCCGTCATGGGTAATGAGACGGGTATGTGTACGAAAATTTTAGATGTGCATGAATATGGAGTTACCATAATCCGTAACTCGACCCGCCCCATTACCATCAATACTCTTTTCCATGAGAAGGCCACATTTTCTTTTCGTTTTTTTATTAAGATGCTTACATCATTCCAATTCTATTTACACACTTTCTCTTAGTATTATTCTTAACCAAATTTGCACTTCGTTGAAAAAAAAACCATTTTAACAAAAAATATCTCGTTTTCTATGTAATTTGGCCTAGTCATTTCACTAATCATGGGCTAATTTTGGATGTTGAGTAGATCAATTAACCAAATCACCTAAACGTCTTATTCTAAATCTTTCAATATTTACTTAATTTCTCCCATCGTTATTAACATCCAACTACCCGTACATATCTTTCTGATCTTATCATAATGCGATCCCACTAAAACTACTTCATTTCCTGAGATTATGTGCATTTATTGATAACTCGCTCCACCTTTTGAACAACGCCCTTGCCCATTCTCTCCAAGTAGGGATTATCCTCTCCATATCTTCTCTCTTCTCGTAAGCTCCTTGGTATATTTGACCCGCCCCGCCCAGTTCGGTCTATCTATATAACACCATAGAGACAAATAGCATACATAACCAAATTGGTTCGTCTTACCTAACAAAGAATGTGTTGCGCCTATTTCGTCAAAGTGAAGCCATTCATATAACCCACGAAAACTCAAAGCAACAATGCCACTAACTAAATGACCACATATATGGCGGAGGACACTATCAGCCACAACCCCTCATATTCATGCCACAATCCGAATATGAGAGTGTGATGATCGGACCATGATTACACCATGAAGAGCTATAAATAAAGAGAAGAAACGCCTGCAGAATGTAAGTGAAAACTACTGCAAAAATAAATTCCCTATGACAACCTACTAATTTGGGCGTTGGAACTCCTTTCACAGGACCAACTCGGGGACATTTGCAGGTACTCGAAGAGGTAGGACTCACTTTGAGCTGATTATAACCACCATCATCATTTAAAAGGAGTCAACCACATCAGTGGCATCAACTATAGGGAACACCTTTTTTCCTTTTGAGTTTCAATAGTTCCCAAAAAAAGTTAGAGTATATGTTGGAGCTCCTACCCATAAAATAGACACCAAGGAAGCATTGATAATCCCTGGACTCAAGTTTGAATAGGTGGATGATCACCATAACCCTGTCAATGGCTTGCAACAAAGGTATGCTCTCATGTTACAATTTATTCCGCTAAGGATATACGCGTAATGCTCGCATGTAACAATTTACTGTAGAGGAGAATAATTTATAGAGACTCTTAGTCACATACAGGCCAAACGACCATAAGCAATGGATAAGGACAAAATATTTAAGCATATGACAGTTTTTTCCTAATTAAACAAAGTCACAGATCCCTCGCCCGAGTAGATCTTTGTATGCCAAACACCACAAGGAAGACTTGCCATGATAAGCGAATAAATCTTAGTTGAGACCAAAATTAGGAATAACACTTTGCCCCCATTTTCCGTCGTCGTTGCGCTGCCATCCGCGAGAATCTGCAAGACAAAGCCCCCAGAGGTGTCCGGGGGGGAGGGGCTCCAACAATAAAGTCAGCAAACAATATTAGAATGGTGTAATTAGGAATGAATAGTTGAGTTTGTAGGGTTACCTTTGGCCTTTGTATAGGTTGGCAAGTAGGGCAACTATTTTGTTTGCTTGTGGAGCAAGTACTTCTCCCTTGGGCCGGCCTAAAGGATGTTACCCAAGGGGTAAAATAGGGGACCTGGGCTGGCCGTACTTATACACTTGGGCCCAATACAGATTTACACATTATTAATAAGCCCCTGGAGAGTTGAGGGTTCGGCCTTCGAATTTATCCCAAGAGCCCGGGTTCAAATATATGTCATTCCTTGCAAATTTGGTGATTTTCCTTTGATGAGGTTACTTAGAATTCATCATTGAGCGGGGGTATGAATTTTGAAATCTCACACTAATTTAGGGGTACAATTTTTGAGCCCTTGCAGTGAGGTGAAGGTTTGTTCTAGGGTGGATTCAAAATCCTCCAGGTTAGCTTCGAGTTTGTCTCTCGAGCAGATTAATTTGTTGGGGGGGGGGTCCAACCCTTGACTTTCTAATTTGTGTTAGAGCCCAGTAGACTGGCTCCAACCCTGTTTATTTTACAAGGGAGCTTCGAGCCCCACTGGTTAGGAATATGGGGTTCAACCCTCAGCCATCTAATCTGTGCTAGAATCTAAGGGCTTAGCTTCAACCAATTTTACTTTATGAGGGGCCTTCGGGCCCCAGTGGTTAGGAATAGGGATTTCGACCCCACCCTCTTAATTTGTGATAGAATCTGAGGGCCTAGCTTCGGCGTGAGAAGTGGAAAGGTTATGAGGGCATGATGACCACTCATACCTTTGAGCGCATGTGGTCCAGGATGGACTTCATGTGCGCCACTTTCTCCATGAATGTCTAGGATTTCTCACCCATGCGGCCTATTTAACCATGTACTTACTTTCTGTTTGGCAGCTCGAGGTAATCATTACCTTTTATTTCCTCTATATAAGGTGCCTCTCAGTGCTTTAATTTACTCTTTACCCAAATCACTTTCAAATTTTGAACTCTCTCTCTCTCATAGCAGCTTAGAGCACTTTTTATCCTCATTAACACTTACAGAGAACTCCAGCCAAACTCTGGCTAAGAATCAGTACGTTCTTCTCTGTTTGATCCTTTCTTTCTCTTAAAATGTCGCAAACACTATTAGGGGACAGAGCTCAATTCCAGCCCATTTTTTGGTCATTTCCTCTGCCGACGGGGTTGAGAAATCCCGTTTGCAAGATTCCAGCACCGTTCCCTCATTGACTACTGGTTCCAATTCAGCTGGTAGGAAAGGCTGAGGGAGCTCTGCCAGTTACCTGATTCCGCCTATGGGATACCGCCGTAAGTGAGTTACTTCGAGGTCCCGGGTTCCTAGGGAGGCCAGGGTTCAGAAGGATATGAAGGGTCTTTCTTTCTTTTTCGAGAAGATTTTTACCCCAGTTTTCAAGAGGCCCCAGCCAATCCCTAAGGAGATCTCCAATTTGCTATCCTCCCCACCTCTTTCGATTAAGCTTCCGGAGGACCTGCGGTTATAGGTCCTTCGAGAAGATGAAAACCCTATGGATACAAGGCCTGGTAGATGCATCGTTTACGATAACCATTTCATATTTGGGCTTTGTTTTCCCTTACCCCCTACCATCTCTCATCTTCTCAAGGAACACCAAGTTAACCTAGCCCAACTCCACTCAAATGTCATACTCTTAATCATGATGTTTATAACCCGGTGTAATAGCTTAGGAATAACCCCTAGCTATGAGCTTTTTAGGTCCATCTACTATCTTTCTACTAGTAGAGCCGTGATGCACGGGAGATACGAAGATTAACGAGATTTTGACCCTTAGCAATAGGTTTTTGGACCACCCTATGAAAATCTCCTCAAACTCTAAAGGGTGGCACTAGACTCCCATATACACCTTTGATAGTGAGAGTGAGGAATATTATGTTCCAGGGTGGAATTCAAACCCTAAGTTCGAGAACGTTGCTAGTTATGTGGCTCCGAAAAGTGTGGTAGCAGATAAGGATAGGCTGTTGAATGAACCTCTTAATATTTCCAAGAACTTTGACTATACTTGGCCAGAGGAGGTTTACGAATGGATCTATTGCCAAAAACCATATTTGATTAAGCCTCTTCCTCTGACAGACTCTTTGAAGGCCCCTTTGGGTAAAGGGAAGGGAAAAAAGAAGATAGCAGAGTGTGATAAGGCTAAGAAAGCTAAAAGGAAAGTCCCTACGGTTGCCGATGATGGGGAAAAAAAGCCAAAGAAGAAAGAAGACAAATGTCAGTTCTTTGAAGCATGCCGAGCCTGTTTCGAGGCCCATCGAAACTATTTTGGGGCTCCTAGACCCTAATAATGCCACAGAAGGCCCTTCTAGGAGTTTCTCCCCTCACACGAAGGTGTTTGTGGCACTTTAGCTTTTAGCTTAATTATTTTTTAACTTTTATTTCCTCAACTAACTTATTCTTTTTTTGTGTTACCGAGTGACCTTCACTAACTTCCTTGGTCTTAATGAGAAGGAAAAGGTAATGATCTTTAAGGAGCCCTACCTAAAGGTCTACTCCCAGCTTCAAACCTAGGCGCCGGTCCAGCCGGATCCCCATCCAGAGGCCCAGCCGAAACCCCATTCGGATGCCCAGCCGGAGACCCATCTGGAGGTCCAACCGAAGGCCCATCTGGAGGCCTCCGGTACCTTGGCGACTAACAAGTGACCTCGCGAGGGCACCTCTTCCTGCAGTCCTTCGCCTACAAGACAGTAGATTGATGGGGTTGTTGAGCTTCATTCAGGTGGCTCTAAGGATGTTCAGTTCCAAGCCGGGCATATTTTGGGGGATAACCCCACCCCTCTGGATGCGATTAATTTTATCCTTACTTCTCTCCCGGAGGTGGCCACCCAATTTACCACCATCGCGATTGTCATAGACTCTATCTTCTATACTCTCTTGGCAAAGGCCAAAGAAGCTGAAAAGGTTATAGCCAAGTCAAAATCCCATGAGGCCAAGGTGAATGAACTTGAGGAAGAGCTTAAGAAGGCTGTCTCTGACCATAAGGCGGAATTGAAGAAAGTGGCCTTCGTCCATGAATGGGAGCTGACAAGGATAGCCTCTCAACATAGGGAAGAATAAGAGAGGGTGACCCCATCCATGAGGGGGAATTGATGAGGATAGCCTCTCAATGTAAGGAGGAATTGGAAAAGGTGGGCTCCGAGAAGAAGAGACATTTGAAGGAGCTCGAATATAAGTTGTCGGAGACCCAAGCATCAGTCGAAGCCTTGACCAAAGAAAATGCTGAACTGGCTAGCCTTTGCTCCACCGAGAAGTAGGCCTCCATCTTTGAGGCTTATACCAAAAAAATTTGAAGACTAAGGGCTTTCAAAACTTATTCTTGTCCCTCTCCAAAGTCTTGGTGGGGTTCGCTTGTAATGCTCTCGCTCATTCCATCGGCAAGGATCTCCCTGCCGAATATGCTACTATGATGGATGTCCACAAGAATAACTCTAAAAAGGCGCAGATGGACCATCTCTGGTGAAAGTCTGTCCAAGATGAGGGCATTAAGCTCCCATTGCTCGATCACTTGAAGGCCTCTGGCAAATTCTTTTCCACAGAGGAGACACACAATCTGGAGGTGGATGAGGATAATGAGTGGAGCGAACTTGGTGCATACCTAGCCCAAATAAGTAGTAAGCCCATAACCGCAAGTGAGCTTGAAGCAAACTAGCAAAGTGATCTAGGCCAACGAACACGGAGCAAGTGGAGTCAACCCACGGACCAAAAGTAGGGAGGACTTTGATCAACAGTCAGCCACGAACCGCATTTCTTGGACCCACGACCAGACGCACGATGGCCATTCCGGATAAAATAGAGCCACGTTCATAATGTAATATAAAAGGTAGAAGGAGGGTACAAATCCAAGTAAGTGCAACTAAACTAAAGTTACTTGATTCCAGAAAGGAGATTACTAACTTGAACATCAGAGCTGTTTCTCCGGAATCACTTCCGGGATCTCTTTTGCAGGAACACATTGGTGAGCCACGGTCAACCGGACGGATTGGAGAATACCATAACATTTGGCACCGTCTGTGGGGACAAAATTTTTTCCAGTCGTTGATTCCCAGCGGAGTTGATGATGGTGTTCACCAGAAGTGAAAGGAGTCAAAACCACCACCGTTAAGAGCAAACAATATGAGTATTAAGAATGTACATCCCAACCAAGATCAGGAACACATCCCCACTAGAGAGCAAGAACACGTCAAGGATGGCACAGAAGAGGAAGAAGAAGCATAATCTCCTAACATGAACAAGGAAAAAGAGCGTTCTCATAGTTTTTATAAGTGAACAGAGAGCAACTGTATAATCAGTTCCTAGCTACTCTTAAACTAAAGTCTCCAAAGGTAAGTCAAAAGGTTGTTCAAAATAGCGATGGCCTTAAATATGGGTATGAATTGAGAGACATAGTTGTAAAAGATGATACAGACAAGTCACCGCTCGCACCACTTCTTTGCAACTTCAAGATGCCAAAGGACTTTAAATTACCATTCCATGTCAAAATCTAAGATGGGACAACTGACCCAAAGGAATTATTGCATTCCTATCGTAATAGCATGCGGTTCCGCGATGCCGAAATTGAGTTTTTATGTAAAGTGTTCCCCATATTTTTATCGGGAACAACGATCACATGGTTTGAAGATTTATCAAGCGGAAGCATCACATCTTGGGCATAACTATCAGACTTATTTTTGGGTTGTTTCTACCAGAAGCAGAAGTTCACCAAGATAATTGCAGATCTAAACAATATTTCTCAACGAAGCAATGAAAGTTTGGCAAAATGTCGTAGCAGGTTCGTTATAGAAAGTCTGCAGGTGCAGGATTTATCATTCCAATCTTCTCTAGGTGCATTCACGGGGGGTATGCGACCGAGATATTTCTATAAGGAACTAACAAAGTACATTCCAGAGAACCCAAGAGACCTACAAAAAATGATAGAACAGTATGTGCAAACCGAGGAAGCCAATACCCACAAAATAGAGCGAGAGCGAGGTGAGAAGAGAGCTATAGATGACTCACAAAGAAATATGGCAAAGAAAGGGAAAGAAAGTTTCGATTTCAAAGGAAGAGAAGCGGGAGCACAAAGCATTTTGTCCCATGAGATACCACTAACAAAATTGCGAGGAGAGATCTGGCAGGTGAACAAAGATCTATTCCGCGAACCAATGACAATGACAGTGCCCCCAGAGAAGAGATTAAGAGAATACTATCTTGCTTTCCATAAGGATCACAGTCACGACATCGAGTATTGCAGAGATTTACGGAGGCAAATAGAAGAAAACCTAAGAAATGGTTATCTTGGACAATATAGGATGGAAGAAGGCGGTAGCAGATACAACTAAGCAAGCAAGGCCGGAAGCTCCATGGCCAAAACACAGCGAACACTCAGAGCAAAAATGAAAAGATGACAGTGGTGGTAAACTATGAAGAAGATATGCCTAATCAAGCTCCAGAAAGAATTGTCTTCTCCATACATGGATCAACAGAATCATTATCAAATAATGCCTGGAAAGCTAAGACCAGGTATTCACCTCTGTAGGAGCCCCTAGATAAGAGATTGTGTATTGATGAAACAATCACGTTTAGCGAAGAGGTCGTTGTTCCTAATGCCTTGCTACACAATAATTCCATGGTTTTTATTACTAAAATTTGGAACGCAACTGTTCATAGAGTGTTCATGGATGATAGAAGTGCGATGGAAATCCTTTTCGTAGATTGCTTCGACAAACTTTGGTTCAAGAGGACTGACTTGAAAAAAATCCACATATGCGCTTGTGGGGTTCACATGAAGAGAAGAAACACCACTTAGCAACATTCAATTGCATGTAATAATTGAGGAGAGTGGAGGAATTGCAATATAATTTGTGACTTCGTAGTCATGGATGCTCCAAGTTCATTCAACACTATTATTGGCAGACCATGAATGAATAGAGCGAAAGCAATATGGTCTACGTACCATTTAGGAATGAAATTCCCAACCCTAACAGGGGCACAATGGTAAGGGGAAACCAACAGACTTCCAGGCAATGTATGGTCATCGCAATGAATGCAGGAAGAATCGCAAAACAACCAAATATGGTTAGTACTATCACCAACAATGACTCACTCAATTAGGTGGATCATCCAGTCAAAATAGGAGAAGAAACTGAAGTGTTATTTTAGATGACATCGATGAGTCCAAGTGTGTTAAGATAGAGAAGTATCTTCCAGAGCAAGAGAAATAGAGAGTATTACAAATTCTGAGAGATCATAAGGACACGTTCACATGGAGTGTACGAAATATGGGAGAAGTTGACCCAAGTATAGAAACTCATTCTTTGAACATCGCTGATTTGATCAAGCCGGTCAAACAAAAACAAAGAAGTTTTGCCAGTGATAGACAAAGGGAAATTGAGGATGAAGTGAAGGCACTATTGTAGGCTGGGATCATAAAGGAGGTGATATGCCCAACATGGCTAGCGAACCTAGTGATGGTAAAAAAGGTGGACTCAGGATGGATAATGTGCATATATTTCACTAATCTAATGCGTTCCCAGGGGATTTTTATGCCTACCAAAGATCGATAAACTAGTAGAAGTGATCTCGGGATACGAAGTTCTTGTGTTATTGGATGCCTACAAAGGGCATCATCAAATATTGATGAACACCACAGATGCAGAAAAAGCAGCTTTCATAACATGTTTTGGGATATTCTTCTACAAGAAGATGTTGTTCGGTTTGAAAAATGCAGGGGCAACGTATCAGAGATTGGTTGATAACGCATTTTGCAGCCAAATTGGACACAATCTAAAGGCATATGTAGACGATATGGTCATAAAAAATAGGCGAGCATGTGACTTCGCAGACGACTTTAAAAAAACCTGGACACATTGAGTGCAATTGGAATGAAGCTAAATCATAAGAAATGCACAATCGAGGTAGGGGCAGGTAAATTTCTGGGGTACAAGGTATCCTCAAAGGGGATCAAGGCCAATCTAGAGAAGATACAAGCAATCCTTCAACTCCCCCAACCACGAACAGTAAAAGAAGTCCAACATTTTAATAGGATCACTCGCCGTGATCAGTAGGTTTGACTCAAAAGTAGTAGAGAGGCTGTGAAAACCCCGACCATAATGAAGTCAGTGTGCATGTAATAGCTAGGTTTTAACCATAAATTTCAATCTCTTATCTACTTTCCTCGACTATTTTCAGTTATTACTCAAAACCCTATAGGAAGAAGAAAAAAGAAATTTGAGCAAGTGGACATGAAAACTTATCCAAAGTGAAATTCAGGCAAGTGGACATGAACCTTATCCAAATGAAGGTAAATGGCTAAAATTTTGGTGTCAGGTGTCAGTACACACATGTCTCCCATCATGCCATCATCTAGTATAAATATCAATCACTGCCTCCCAAAACTTACAGCCTTAAACAATTTTCTAACCGAAATAAGAACAGTGATTGAGCAGTGGTAGCGTAGGAACAGAGGTTGCACCAAGTTCCAACCACAAAACCACATCTAACTGAGGTGAGTGTTTGCATTTCCTTAACACGAATCGAATTAAAAATGATTATATATATATGATGCCACCAGAGAGTACCTCTCGAACCCTCCACTGGAACCTTCACCTCTCGAACCAGTACCTCTCGATCCTCACCACTTGAACTAGTACCACTTGAACCCTCCACTCGACCTCTCACCTCTCGAACCCTCTACTGGGACCTTCACCTCTCGAACCAGTACCTCTCAAACCCTCCACTGGAACCTTCACCTCTTGAACCAGAGAGTCCTTCTCAAACTCTCCACTCGAACTCTCACCTCTCAAACCCTCCACTAGAACCTTCACCTCTCAAACTAGTACCTCTCGAACCAGTACCTCTAGAACCCTTCACTGGAACCAGTACCTCTCGAACCTCACCACTAAAACCAGTACTTCTTGAACTAGTACCACTCGAACCCTCCCCTCGAACTCTCACCTCTCAAACCCTCCACTGGAACCTTCACCCCTCGAACCAGTACCTCTTGAACCAGTACATCTTGAACCCTTCACTGGAACCTTTACCTCTCAAACTAGTACCTCTCGATACTTTGAACCTCACCTCTCGAACCAGTACCTCTCAAACCCTCCATTGGAACCTTCAACTCTCGAACCAGTACCTCTTGAACCTCACCACTCAAACCAGTACCTCTGGAACCAGTACCCCAGTACCAATCTCCACTCAAATCCTCTACACGAACCCCCTGTACTCGAACCCATCTACTCGAACCCCCTGCACTCAAACCCAGCTACTCAAACCCTATGTACTCAAACCCATCTACTCAAACCCCCTACACTCAAACCCATCTACTTGAACCCCCTGTACTCGAACCCTACACTCGAACCTCTCTATTTGAACCCTTTACTCGAACCGTGAGTACTCGAACTCCACTAGAGAGGGTTATGCCTGTTAAACTCAAATATGTTAGTATATATTTATATTATGCTCAATTATTGTGAATCTAAGTGCATGGACTGCACTAATAATTTATGTGGATGGTCGGCTTGTACTTTATCTTACCGTGTCAAACTTGAATTATCCGCTACCTTATTTCTTGTCTATGCTTTTTGGGGTCCCCGACGCAATTGTAGTTCGGTCGAAGTCGGTGGGGAACAGTATAGACCAGACCGTCTAATTAGACCGGCTACACATGGAGTTTTTGGTATGTTAGCATAACCATCTGGATCTAATACAAGCTCGCAATTGAACATCTGATTGGGCGTGGTTGGTGAGAATGAATTCTTGATTGATAGCCTCCAGGCACTACCGAAAAGGTTATGCCTTGTATGCTAGTCAGAGTTGCCATATAGGCACTTGACAGCAACTTGGCATTAACCACCTGCATCCTTTTATTGTGTGCTAGGACATATGTGGCTATTTATTTTTTGTGACCACTAAAACTCAATTTGGTAAATACTGGCGATGGAACCTCACTAAGCAAGGAGCTTACCCTATTTTAATGAACCCTTTCAGGTGTAGATGAACCGTAAGAGAGAAGTGCACTGGTGTCTTTACTTCTTTTGCGGAAGGATCCTAGGTGGACCATCAGAATCTTTTGGTTAGATTTTTAAATAGTTATAAGAATGTGAACTGATCCTTACCGGATCCTTTAGAACTTTTGTCTGTAACTTTTAGTTGAAACTCTTGTTTAACACTTGTACTAATATTTTCACTGTAACAATAAGTTATGTTTTGAATTTCCAAATTTGCTTCCACATAAAATTTATTTGCTCGTTACTACTTTTGAGTAATCTAACCTGTGGGATTCTCGGTAGCACGCCCAGATCCAACCCGATACTTGCGTTGAGCTGGTAGGTCCTGGATTTAGGGTGTTACAGATGTGGTATCAGAGCATCTTCAAAGCAAGTAAAGACAAACCCATACTTACCTTGAATAAAATATTTTAGAGGAACTGAATAAATTGTGAATAATATATGTTTTGGGCTAGTTGTGTCCAAGTTGTCAAACTAACAATTTTGTTATTTTGATAGATGGACGACGATGGAGAGGTTGCGACTGATGACTTTTAGGGGACCATTGAAGTGAGGACACACTCAAGAGCTTCCTTGGAAATGTTCATTCCATGGTCAGAGGTTTTAGACAATCCACGTTGGGTAGAGATTCACTCCTACCCGAATTGGGTCGTGCATGCCTTAGTCAAGGAATGGGTAGAGTTAGAAGGTAGAGTCCTTAGCCTCGAGAACCATGAGCAATTGATTAAAGACACCATGTGGGAACAGTTTATGTGTGCTGAATCAGAAGAGGCAAGGACAAATGTAGCGATCGCAGAGCGTGATTGACTGAAGAACTGAAGAATGCTAGAGCTCAAGCAATGGGATGCAGAGTGGCAAGAAGTCATACGAGAAGTGGACCTAGCCTTAGTGAATGCTCGAGTACTGCGGAGAGGTCTGAGCGCTTATCATAGACAACCAACTGAACCAATTTGGAGGGACATTAGTGAGACCTGGGGTACAATGGATCAAACTCTTGATACACTGTGGGATGATCTGGTGAACCGGACATTCCCTCAAGTCGAGCGAGAGGAAGGGGGTGGCTCCACTGAAGTTTCAAGGGTCAATTAGGACTAGATTGTAAAATAACTGTAATAGTAGTATGATATGACTTTTGGTACTGGCAGATCTAAAATTTTGCACCCGACGGATCCTGCGAGTTAAGGTTAGGAACCGGTGATAGGACTGGAAGGAGACTAAGCCTAACTTTTAGTAAATTAAATAGTAGAACTAGGGTGAGTCCCAAATTTAGCTTTGAGGGATGTCGCCTGGTTGAAGTTGTGTAATATTAGGTGACCTATGAAGCTATTGTAAAATATTATGTGATGATGTTGATAAAATATTTATTGAATTATATTATGGTAAAGATTAGCATAATCCATATTTAAACACTCCAAAAAAAGGGGCCTAGCTTATTGAGTGTAGGTGTCAATGGAAGGAGAACAAGGGGAGTGTTCAAACTCGCCAACGGGATAAAATCCCCCAACCACTGGGATGAAGTTGTTTGCAAGTCAAGTTACTGAAATATTGAGTCGCATGATAGAAAGAGGGAATCAAGCTCGATCTCCACTCATGGATCGAAGTCAAAGGCTGGAAACAGAGGATGCATCCTTGGAACAATTTCAAAAGTTTCATCCCTCAGGTTCAACGGCGGCCTAGATGATGAAGTCACCAAGAATAGGATTGAAATAATGACTCAGACTTTCTGGGCCCTGGGATACACAGATGAACGGAAGGTGAGTTTTGTCATATTCCAATTAGAAGGAGCTGCGCAAGATTGGTGGAACATATTACAAAGGAAGTGAGACATGGAGGAAACTTCCAGAATCTAGGAGAATTTTGAAAAGGATTTTAAGATGAAGTACATTCCACCTCTAGTTAACGAAAGGAAAGAAGCGAATTCATAAACTTGAAGCAAGGCATAATGAGTGTAGCGGAATATGAGGCCTCGGTTTCGACCGAGGTCATTGAAGGTACCCTCTCTATTTTGGGTAAACTAGCTAAAGTTTTGATTGATCCTGGTGCATCTCATTCTTTTGCTAGGTATTCCTTTCTTGAAAATATGGAAGGTAAGATAGAGAACTTACCCTAAACGTTGGAAGTTAGCACTCCCACAAACGTTGCTAAAATCCTAACTGGACGTGTATGTAGAAGCTGTGGGGGGCTAAATGTCGGGCATGGGGAATTGCCCATAGACCTAATTGCTCTAACCTTAAAGGGATATAAAGCAATACTTGGGATGGATTAGTTTACTATGAATCATTCCTAGTTAAATTGTCATACGAAGGAAGTTAAGTTGTGTCGACCCGGGGAACCTCCGATTGTAGTGGATGTGGGAAGAAAGAAATCCTCCTCATTGCTGGTTGCTGGCGTCAAGGCTCAATGGGTGATTTGTAAAGGAGAAATTGGAATATTAGCTTATGTTATGAACAAGCCAATAGAACAGTTAAAGGGATAAGATATAATTGTTTTCCTAGACTTCCCTGAGGTATTTCCGGAGGAACTTGTAAGTTCGCCTCCGGAAAGGGAAACTGAGTTTACCATTGATTTGGTGCCAGGAGCCGCACCCGTCTCTAGAACCCTTATCATATGATGCTGCTAGAACTACAAGAGTTGAAACTACAACTAGAAGATTTGTTAACTCAGGGGTTCATTCAACCAAGTACCTCACCCTGGGGAGCCCCTGTGTTGTTTGTTAAGAAGAAAGATGGCTCTCTTCGGATGTGTATCGATTATTAAGGCTTAAACAATGTGATTATTAATAATAAATACCCTCTTCCCATTATTGAGGAGTTGTTCGATCAACTCCAAGGAGCAGTCATATTTTCCAAACTAGATTTACGACAAAGGTACTACCAGTTATGAGTGGAGAGGGAGGACATACCAAAAACAGCTTTCAATACTCGATATGGACATTACGAATTCTTGGTAATGCCATTTGGAGTAACCAATGCACCAACCGCTTTCATGGATCTCATGCATTAAGTATTTTGACCATACCTAGGTAAGTTTGTTATCATCTTCATCGATGACATCTTGGTCTATTCCAAATCCCAGCAGGAGCATGAAGGGCATCTAAAGAAGGTATTACAACTGCTTAAAGAACACAGGTTGTACACCAAGTTTAGCAGGTGTGGATTTTGGCTAAACCAAGTGAACTTTTTTGGGGCACGTGATTAGTAAGGAAGGGATATCAGTGGATCCCTCTAAAGTCGAGACAATTCTAAATTGGAGGGTGCCGACCAATAGTACACAAGTTTGGAGCTTTCTTGGACTGGCAGGGTACTATAGGCATTTCGTTAAAGACTTCTCTAAACTTGCATCTCCTTTGTTTCGCCTAACTCAGGAGAGAGTTAAGTACAAATGGAATGAGAAGATGGAATCCAGTTTCCAAGAATTGAAAGAAGCGTTTGACCACTGCCCCAGTTCTTGCCCAACCTGAGGGAAATGATGGATTCATATTATATACCGATGCTTCAGGAGATGGTCTATGATGCATGTTGATGAAAATGGGCCACGTGATTGCTTATGCTTCTCGGAAGTTGAAACCTTATGAAAAGAATTACCCCACCCATGACCTAGAACTAGCTGCAGTGGTGTTTACTTTAAAGAAGTGGCGACATTACTTGTACAGAGTCACATTTGAAGCAATGTTGGATCATAAGAACCCGGAATACCTATTTTCCCAAAAGGACCTGAATATGCACCAACGTCGGTGGATGGAGTTTTTGGGGGATTATGACTGTGTGATCAATTATCATCCTGGAAAGGCGAATGTGGTGGCAGGCACACTAAGCCGGAAGATGAATTTGGCATATATTTGGATAAAGAAGACAGAATTATAGATAGAGAGTTGGGAATGCGAGGCTAAACTTGACCGACTTGTGTTCTTCAATCTAAGGGTACAATCTATTTTTCCCACGAAGATTAAGAAGGCTCAAGAATAGGATGAATCATTGGTGAAGAAGAGAAAGCTCGCCGCTGAAGGGAAGTTGCAGGACTTTGAAGTGGAAGTGATGGAGTGGTGACCTGTAGAGGTAGGTTTTACCCTGAAATTCATAGATCATACAAAGAGTGTTGGAGGAAGCTCACCGGTCCAAGTATACGGTGCACCCAGGAGGGACCAAAATGTACTGAGACTTGAAATAGCAGTACTGCTGGGATAACATGAGGAGGGACATAGCAGAATATGTGGTGCATTGTTTAGTGTGCCAACAAGTCAAGGCCGAGCATCAGAAACCATTGGGGTTATTACAACCATTAGAGATTCCCGAATGGAAATGGGATCACATCACGATGGACTTTGTGACAGGATTACCCCAAACATTGAAAAATTTTGACGCAATATGGGTGGTGGTTGATAGGTTGACAAAATTGGCTCACTTTCTACCAATCAACGTTAAATACTCCTTGGAAAAACTGACGGTCCTATACACCCGGGAAATCTTAAGATTGCATGGGGTGCCAATAACTATTGTGTTCGATAAGGACCCAAGATTCACTTCCCGTTTCTGGAGGCAACTGCAAGCAGCACTGGGAACCAAATTGAACTTTAGTACAAGTGTCCATCCACAAACAGACGGGCAATCAAAGAGAACAATTCAAACCTTGGAGGACGTGCTCCGAAGCCGTGTTATGGATTTTGGGGGAAGTTGGGACACTCACTTACCTTTGGTAGAATTTTCTTATAACAATAGTTATCAATCGTCCATTGGTATGACCCCATATGAAATAATCTATGGTAGAAAATATCAGACACCCCTCTTTTGGGAAGAAGTGGGAGAGAAAAATATTCACCCAGTTGCCAGTATACCTTAGATTGAGGAATCCATAGATAAGGTCAAGCTGATAAAGCATAGCTTACAGGCTGCTCAAAGTCAACAAAAGAGTTACGCGGGCCATCGAATAAGGGATTTATAGTTTAGAGTTGGTGACCAGGTATTTTGAAGGTAACCCCTCACAAGGATCTCGTCCGGCATGATAAGAAAGGAAAGCTGAGTCCTAGGTACATTGGCCCTTTCGAGGTTGTACAACGAGTTGGGCCAGTTGCGTACCAACTTAACCTACCTTGCCAGTTGGGGAAATTACATAATATTTTCCATGTATCACTTCTGAAGAAGTACCACCCTGACCCCAAACACGTGTTAAACCATAAAGACTTAACAGTGAATGAAAAACTGATGTATGAGGAAAATCCCATAAAGGTATTGGATCGAAAAATCAAGACCTTGCGAACCAGAGAGATTCTTATAGTTTTGGTGTTGTGGAGAAATCATAAGGTCGAGGAATCAACTTGGGAGCTAGAAGCTGACATAAGGGATAATTACCTAGAGTTGTTCACGGGAAATGGGAATTTTAGGGACAAAATTCATTAGGGGGATTGTGAAAACCCCGACCGTAATGAAGTTAGTGTGCATGTAATAGCTAGGTTTTAACCAAAAATTTCAATCTCTTATCTACTTCCCTCGACTATTTTCAGTTATTACTCAAAAGCCTATAGGAAGAAGAAAAAAAAAAGAAATTCGAGCAAGTGGACGTGAAAACTTATCCAAAGTGAAATTCGAGCAAGTGGACATGAACCTTATCCAAATAAAGGTAAATTGATAAAATTTTGGTGTTAGGTGTCAGTACACCTATGTCTCCCGTCATGCCATCATCTAGTATAAATAGTAATCACCGCCTCCGCAAACTTACAACCTTAAACCATTTTCTAACCAAAATAAGAACAATGATTGAGTGGTGGTAGCATAGGAACAAAAATTGTGCATGTTCCAACCACAAAACCATGTCTAACTGAGGTGAGTGTTTTCATCGCCTTACCACAAATCGAATTAAAATGATTATATATATATATGATGCCACCAAAGATTACCTCTCGAAACCCTCCACTGGAACCTTCACCTCTCGAACTAGTACCACTCGACCCTCCACTAGAACTCTCACCTCTCGAACCCTCCACTGGAATCTTCACCTCTCAAACCAGAGAGTACCTCTCGAACCCTCCACTTGAACTCTCACCTCTCGAACCCTCCACTGGAACTTTCACCTTTCGAACCTCACCACTCGAACTAGTACCTCTCAAAATAGTACTACTCGAACTCTTCACTCAAAATCTCACCTCTCGAACCCTCCACTGGAACCTTCACCTCTCGAACTAGTACTTCTCGAAACAGTATCTCTTGAACCCTCCACTGGAACCTTCACCTCTAAAACCAGTACCTCTCAAACCTTCCACTAGAACCCTCACCTCACGAACCAGTACCTCTTGAACCTCACCACTCGAACCAGTACCACTTGAACCTAGTACCACTCGAACACTCTTCACTCGAATCCTCTACACGCATCCCCTGTACTCGAACCCATCTACTCAAAACCCCTGCATTCAAACCCAGCTACTCAAACCCCCTGTACTTGAACCCATCTACATGAACCCCCTACACTCGAACCCATCCACTTGAACCCCCTACACTCGAACCCATCCACTCGAACCCCCTATAGTTGAACCTTACACTCGAACCTCTCTATTTGAACCCTTTACTTGAACCGTGAGCACTCAAACTCCACTAGAGAGGGTTATTCCTGTTAAAATTAAATATGTTAGTATATATTTATATTATGCTCAATTATTGTGAAACTGAGTACATGAACTGCTCTAATAATTTATGTGGATGGCCGGCTTGTACTTTATCTTGCCATGTCAAACTTGAATTATCCGCTACCTAATTTCTTGTCTATGCTTTTCAGGGTCCCTGACGCAATTGAGTTCGGTCGAAGTCGGCAGGGAATAGTATAGACCATACCGTCTGATTAGACCTACTACACGTGGAGTTTCTGGTATGTTAGCATAACCATCTGGATCTGATCCAAGCTCATAATTGAACATCTGATTGGGCGTGGTTGGTGAGAATGAATTCTTGATTGATAGCCTCCAGGCACTACCAAAAAGGTTATGCCTTATATGCTAGTCAGAGTTTCCATATAGGCACTTGACAGCAACTTGGCATTAACCACCCGTATCCTTTTACTCTATGCCAAGACTTATGTGGCTATTTGTTTTCTGTGACTACTAAAAATTAACTTGGCAAATACTGGCAATGGAACCTCACTAAGCAAGGAGCTTACCTTAGTTTAATGAACCCTCTCAAGTGTAGATAAACTGTAAGAGAGAAGTGCACTGGTGTCTTTACTTCTTTTGCGGAAGGATCCTGGGTAGACCATCCGAATCTTTTAGTTAGATTTTAAAATAGTTATAAGAATGTGAACTGATCCTTACTGGATCCTTTAGAACTTTTATCTGTAACTTTTAGTTGAAACTCTTGTTTAACACTTGTACTAATACTATCACTGTAACAGTAAGTTAGGTTTTGAATTTTCCAAATTTGCTTCCGCATAAGCTTTATTTGCTCGTTACTGCTTTTGAGCAATCCAACCCATGGGATTCTCGGTAGCGTGCCCAGATCCAACCTGATACTTGCATTCAGCTGGTAGGTTGTGGATTTGGGGTGTTACCGAGGCACTTCCCACTTTTCAAAATCCTAAAAAAGGCTAGGAAGTTTAGCTAGAATGAAGAGTGCCAATCTGCATGCGAGTCACTGAAGGATAAACTTCAGACACTCCCTACGTTAAAAGCACCAATTTAGGGAGAAACAATATATTTGTATTTAGCGGTTTCAGTAAATGCGGTAAGCTCAGTCCTGGTAAGGTAGGAAGGCCAGAAATAGATACCAGTATTCTACACCATCAGAATACTGCAACAGGCCAAGAGGGCATATCTTCCAACTGAAAAGTTGACCCTATCCTTGATATATTCGGCAAAAAGATTGTAAACCTATTTCCAGAATCATACAATTGTTTATACTAACTACCCAATCAAGAACATCTTGAACAAGCCCGAGTTATCTGGAAGAATGACTAAGTGGGATCTTGAATTGGGACAATTTGAAATTTATTTTCAACCGCGAACCTCAATCAAAGCACAAGCTTTAGCAGATTTCATCGCTGAAATGGCAACCGTAAGGGTGCAGCAGGCGAAAACACAATAGTTTTTTTGATGAGGACAGAGGAAAGGCTAAATGGGAGGACGTCGCATGGAAGCTGTTCGCAGACGGGGCATCTAGTAAGGAAGAATGCAGAGGGGAATACATATATTCTCTTTGCTTTGATTTCTCACTCACCAATAATGAAGCTGAGTATGAAGCATTAATATGCGACCTAGATCTCACAGCTAACATGAAGGTGAAAAGAGTTTAGGCATTTAGCGATTCACAATGTGGTCCAAAAAGTACGTGGAGATTACAAAGTGTGGGGAGAGAAATGGGTGAAATTCTTAACTAGGGTTCGTCAACTCATCGCTAACCTTGAGTACTTCAACATCCAACACATTCCAAGAAGTGAAAATACAAAGGCATATGCCATAAGAAAGCTAACAAAAACATGTGAAAGTGGAAGTCATTCTGATCAGAAGCACAACGAGGACAATTGTGTTAGCATTTTAAGAACAGGAAGCGAACTGGATGACATCACTGATTGAATACTTTGACAAGGAGAAGCTACCGACGGATAAGGTGTAAGCAAGGAAGCTAGAAATGCAATCCCACAATTATGTCTATGAAGACGGAACCTTGTACAAGAAAGTTTATTTATCTCCATGGATAAAGTGCGTAGGTCCATCCCAAGCAAGAAAAATCTTAGAAAGAGATACACGAAGAACTGTGCGGTTCACATCATGGATCTTGAATGATTTCAAAGAAGGTCATTTGAGCTGGATATTACTGGACTACCATGTTCAACAATGCATACAACTTTGTCCTTAAATGCAGAACTTTCCTGATGAATGCTCCAATATCACACAAGCCACAGTTGGTGTTAACAGGAATCTACGGAACTTGGTCTTTTGATAAATGGGGAATTTATCTCGTTTGACCTTTTCCAAGAGGTGCTGGCAGCTCCAAGTTTCTGATTGTCGCGGTTGACTACTTCACGAAGTGGGTAGAGGCAAAACCCCTAGGGTGAGTGACAGCAGAAGCAACAAGAAAATTTGTATGGCAGACCAAAATTTGTCACTTTGGAGTACCACAGACCATTGTCACCGACAATGGAACATAGTTTACAATCGGGGATTTTACAAAATAGTGTCTAAAACTGGGAATCACATAGAAATGAACTTTTGTAGCTCACTCTCAAGCGAACAGTCAGATAGAAGTAACAAACAGAACGATCATTCAAGGTATCCAGAAAAGAATGAAAGGAAAACAAACAGGCTGGGTCGATAAGATACCCAATACTTTGTGGTCATATATGAAAACAGTGTAAGAACCAACATGAGAAACACCGTATAGTTTGGTATATAGTTTGGTATATGGGCACAAAGTGGTAATCTCAGTTGATATTGGACAATCAAACCTTTGAATTAAGCAATATCAGGAAGACTTTAACCCAGGGAAGGTGAGGTTGAATTTGGATGAACTTGAAGAAAAGAGAGAGAAGGTATCTATCAAGATGGCCAAATACAAGGAAAAGATGGCCAGAGCTTACAACCAAAAAGTCAAGGAAACACAATTCCAAATCAGCGATTCGGTGCTAAGGAAAAACAAAGCTAGCCTAGCTGAAGAAAGAGTAAACTTATCCCCGAAGTGGGAAGGGCCGTACAAGATAACAAAGGTGCACCGATCAAACTGCTACGAGCTAGAGAGAATGGACGGTATCCATGTTCCTAACACTTGGCACATAGTTAACTTAAGAAATTTCTATGTGTTGAATCAGCGAAGTGGCAAGAAAATCTAGTTTCCATGTATAGAAGCCATGATATAATCATTGGTGGTGTTCATTCCCCACGTTTGTGTTGAAGGTGACATTATCGCAGTATGAATATTTTGAAATACAATCTTTCCTTTTCAAACACTTATACCTTGCATTCACTTCACTAAGTTACAAATTCTCAACACATGGAGTTAGTGGCATAAGTATTAATTATGAACGCCACTCAACCCCCTTTTTCAGAAAATGTACAAGAAAGCATTTCATGAACTCGACTTTAGAGAAGATAAGCCTACATTGAAGTAAGAGTGAGCAGTAGATCTTGCGACTTTGCACTCTCTATAGAATGCAAGCTATAGATCTTGCTATTAGGCGAACCCACCTCTAATACAATGACAGAAGCAATCACTAGATCTTGCGGCTTCACACAATACATATTCTCAATGAAGCAAGTAATAGATCTTGCTACATGGTAGATATGCCAACAAAACAATGACTAAAGCAAGCAATAGATCTTGCAGCTTTGCGATATACTGATTTGCAATATTCAAAACCACTAAGACCTTATGAGTAAAAGAGAGTCACAAAGTCAAAGAGCATCTAAAAGCATAAAGACAGAAAAGGAATGACCACATCAACCAAAAGCACCAACGTAAACAACATCATCGTTCAAGAAAAGAAAATCACTGCATACTAGCTACGCCTAGAGGCTCCTAATGATCCGGATGAAAATGAACCACCACAATGGCGATAGTGCTCAGCCTCGCGGGGAAGATGCTCAGCCCTACGTCGGTTTTCCTCAGTTTCATGCTTCTCACTAAATATATGGTCATATCTCTATTTCATGTGTAAATAAGTAGGATGGACTATTAGACCCATTCGCTCCATATGACCAAGATACCTAGCATAATATGCCTTAAAGTTAGTTATAGGACTTAACTCCTCTCGGTTTAACTGCATTCTCATAACATTAACAATTTCTTCACACCGCTTTATTTCAACCTTTAAATTATGTACTTCATCTTCCAGGCCGCAGATATGCAAGCGGACAACCACAGACAAGTTAATCCTCTGATCGCCAACTCCCACAGTCAGATCCCCACGGCTAGTAGATCTGCGAGATGACGAAGGGAGAGCTTGAAGCCTATCTTAGTACTCAACACAAGCTTGCTCCAATTGATGAACTGAAAAAGCTAGATGGTTACATTCAACACAAAGTTCCTCATTTTCACTTCGCATTTATGTGTTTATGGCAAACTTCTCCTCAAAGTTACTTTGCTAACCTAGAGCTGAAGACAAAAAGTGATCACACTTATCCTGCTTTTTCTTCAATATTTCTAGAAAATCATCAATATGGGCACATTGTTTATTAATGATCAACGTCTTCTGATAGGCCGTATTTTTCACACCATAATCCTTAGCCCCTACTTGTTACTGGAGCATATTCACCATGTTCAATTATTGACGATGAATAAGACTGTTCTGCTCGCTTATAATCCTGCGTAAATCACGCAAAGCATCCTGGGTGTTCTTTAAAGTTGTATTCCACTTATTTTCAAGATCATCAATACCTAGAAGCATATACTTCAAACAAATGCCTAAAAATAACTCCCATTCTTCGACACAAACAGGGAGGTTAAGCGATCGTATATACTTGCCAGCAGATTCAAGATCAACTAAACTGCAGATGATGTCCTTGTCAAGCAATTCAACATTTTACCCATCAGGAATGAACTTACTGCAAGGACAACCTGTAGAAAAGAGGGAGATGAAGATGGAATACGAAGTTGCCACCCAACACATAAGGGAAGCGACTCCATGCGCGAAATGCGATAAAAAGAAACAACCTCCTCACATTCTTAAGTGAAAGATTAAGTGGCACAGAGCAGGTTGATAGATTCAGAAAAGGAATCTCTACATCCCATGAAGTTAAGTATTTATGATCAACCAAAATATTGAAGCCCTGCACAAAAGTAAGGGTAATGAGAAAACTTAAAACAGGAAGGGGAAATCAACATTCATAACAAAATTTACATAAATGGTACAGATATACATCAAAATATTATCCTAGGTTTACAATTAATATTCCAAAAAATCTAATACATTGGAGATCAACTAACTTCGGAGGTTGGCGGAGGCTGAACAATGATAGCAGGCACTTCTTGGCTTGGTTGCTGAGTGGGATTCTTCTCGCTTGGCTGTTGAGAAGAGGTTTCCATGTTCGCATTAACCCCACTAGCCACAATGGCCTCAGGATCAAGTGTTGGAATATTAGTGCTAGGTTTAAACGGAAGATCGTCCAGGTAATCCACCTCGCACTCCTTTAGTTTAGACACCGAGGGAAAACTAGGAAGGCTGTCAAGATACGAGAGCAAGACATATGGATGTCCCCCATCAACAATCTTTTCAAGAAAATCTTTGTTCAGCTTTGGCATTTTCTTCTCCAGGGTCTCAACACACTTCTTCATAGTAGGCAAACTCTTCAACAAGCAAGTGGGGTTCCACTCGCGTTATTCTTCACATTCTCACAGTAGCCAATGGTGTGAGCATCGGTGGAGACATCCTTAAAAAACTAATAGAACAACTTAGTCTTGCAAAGTCGATCGACCAGAATTTAAGGGTATTGAGGAGAAATAGGTCCATTGGTATGCATCTCCTTTAACTCAGTATGAAGCTGAGTTGCCTCCATCTCTGTGAGCTTGGCACGCTCCTCAGCAATATTCCTCTGCAGCGTTCGCCCTTTCCTCTGCAGCGTTCGCCCTTTCCTCTGCAGCGTTCGCCCTTTCCTTAGCAGCTTTAAGCGAACTTTCTAGAGTTGCACATTTAGCTTCCCGTTCCTCATACTTCTTCAACAGTGGTTCATTAATAGGAGAAAACCTTGAAAGACACTCACTCGTGGGTTGAAGGTTTTCGCCAACCTTATAATACAAAGACACCGGGGGCAAAGTGGTGTATAGGCAGCTCAGGAATTGAAAGGCTGGTGGCCGCTAGGCCCAACCCAATAACATCCTATAGCAAGACGAGCATATTTTAGTCCAAGATGCATGTTAGTTAGGCGTAAAGATTCTGGTCGTGGTAGAAGATGAGGACCAAGAAACACGAGATGAGCAATGAACATGAAGATCACGGACGAAGAACATGGTGATCATGGTGTACCCATGATCTTAATCCCTAGAAGTAAGGAACTGCAACCACGTAAACCTATAAATATAACAAGCTATGAGCAAGCTAGGGTAAGTGTGACTATCTAGACAAATTCCAATTCTTAAGAGAGAAAACTGACTTGATCATCGGAGCTTTCCTTCCAGAGTCATTTCCGGGATAAGCTTTGCAGGGGAAGAAGATTCAAGGAGTGGCAAGCAGTTTTCCTGAATGAACCCCCACATTATTTAGCACCGTCTGTGGGGACAAAAATTTTCTTTTCGCTTCATGGTCATTCGGGTAAACAATAGTTTCACCATGTGTGAGAAGAGCCATAATCATCAGTCGTAAGAGCAAACACTTGGACAAGATAGAGGAATGCATCACTGTCAGGATCACACCCTATATAGGGAGTAAGAATGTACTCCCTCCGTCCCAGCTCTTTCTGCGGAGAGAGAAACTGGAAGTATTTTTAAGGATATATTATTTTATGTCTTTGAAGTGGGGTATCCTAAAATTGTTAACTTTTTCCCTTTATTTTCAATTTGATTAAGCCCATTATTTGGGCCACTAATGCTTTTCGGTGGGCCTTAATTTTAGGCGCCCAAACACATTTTTTTTGGAGGGAACTCCAAAAATTGTGTTAATTTCACTGGCAGAATTTTTAAAAAAAGAAGCACCAAAATGAAGAGCTAAGAACATGAACAATGTTTGAAACTTAAATTTACAGACATGAAACCCCACTTCTACCCCACTATATTTACATTTACATTGTCCAAAAGAACAACTCTGAAATTCTTCTTCCACATTCCCCTTTGCACTAACATTCAATCTCCTCTGTTCTAATCCAACAAGAAAGCCTAGCAATAGAAAGAGTCTTTTTTTCCTTACCCCCAGGTCAAATGTCAGTATTCATCGAGCCCTACCAAGCCCTTGCGGACTGATTGCTCTCCTGCTGCTAGATCTTCCCTTCGTCATCGGGTATTTGAGAAATATGAGGGGGGAGAAGAATATGACAAACCAGCAGAGGCAACATATTGCCGAGTTTCTATTTGACAACAGTAGAAACGAGAGAATACTCCAGGGGAAGAGAATCGAGGCAGCGACGAAGTTCAATTGCCGCCAAAGAACCATCAGTTACATCTGGTCAAGAATCAAGTTCCAACTTTCAATGGGTCAACCGCTGGACATGAGAAACAGGATGTCCGGCTATCCGGGCTACAACAAGAAGGAAATTGATCCTGAGGCCTTAAGTGCAATACCTGCAACCGAACGAAGAACAATCAGAGGGACAAGTGCATGGATGGGGATAGGGAAGAGCATAATACAGCGAGCTATGGCAGCAAAGGTCATCAAAAGCCATACAAACAGTATTAAGCCTGCACTAACATTTCAACACAAGGTACAAAGGTTGAAATTCTGCATATCTAAATTGCAACCCAACTTTCAATTCCAGTACATGGAAAATGTAATTACATGGATGAGAAGTGGTTTTACATGACTAAGCCCACTGTCCGTTACTATTTGGCACCGGGTGAGCCTGAGCCCTTAAGAACCACTCAACACAAGTCTCACATTCCAAAACTTATGTTTATGTGTGCTGTGAGTAGGCCAATTTATAGCCCTGATGGTGTGTTAATTTTTTATGGGAAGTATGGGGTGTTCCCATTCATTGAGAGGGTTGAAGCACAAAGAACCAGTATTAATCGTCCGAGGGGGACTATGGAACCAACATTAGACTTGTGACACGTGCAAAGATTATAAATGAAATCATACCAGCAATCAAAGCATGTTGGCCACCATTCATGAGCAAGCACATTTATATTCAACAAGATAATTGCAAGACACACATAAAGAATTCAGATTCTCAATTCTGGGTAGTAGCTGACTCCGACGGGTTTCACATCAACTTGGTATGTCAACCAGCCAAATCACCTAATCTTAATGTACTAGATCTTGGTTTTTTAACTCGATAAAGTCTCTACAACATGGAACCCCAAGAACAACATTGGATGGGTTACTTATAGCAGTTTACAATGCATATGACAGAGAAGATCTAGCAACACTCAATAAAGTTTTCCTCACCCACCAAGCTTCAATGATAGAAATCATAAGAGTCAAGGGATGCAACAATTATAAGTTGCCCCACATGTCAAAGGATGTATTGATAAGGAGAGGAGAATTTCCTAGGATGCTAAGTTGTGATGAGGGAATACTTCGTGAAGGCCTGGAACACCTTATCACAATTCAGGAAACTGAAGGCATAGGGGAGATAATGCAAGCCATGGGATATGAACTGCAGCAGTAAGGGATTTTAGTATGCACATTGGGTTAGACTAGGGTGACATTTTGGAAACCAAAAAACTTGTTTCTTTTGGTGTGAAAAAATAATTTTTTTGTAACCCAATTAAACTAATGCAAGTTTTTATAACCCAATACAAGTTTTTTTATTGCACAAAGCACTGAACAACACTTAAGTTTGCACATCACAACACATCACATCACAGCATAAATCACAGCACATCACAAAGCACAACACAGAACAGAGCAGAGCAGAGCACAGCACATCACAAAGCACTGCACATCACAGCACATCACAAAGCACAGCACAAAGCACAACACAAAGCACAACACAAAGCACAACACAAAGCACAGCACAAAGCACAGCCACAAAGCACAACCACACAGCAACCACATAGTACAAAACATCATACAACAAGGATAAAACACATAAACATGAACCAATATACTCCCTTTTTTTGCTGTTTACAAACATGTCCAAGGGTTGTGAAAGGGAGATCTCCATTTTCCTGGAACAGACATGAAGCACATTCAACTGAGCCACAACAGATCTCAGACAATTGTGGCTCTGCAAGAAAACAAAAAAGGGGATAAAATCAGTAATCCAACATGGAAATCAAGAAAAATTGGCTATTTTATTAAACATAAACTGATAATCATACAAGCACAAGTTTATTCCATGAAGTTAAATCCCAGGACGTAACTTTTTATTCATCCCTTTCCCTATTCTAGCCAAGAAGTTCCCTCAGACCCGGTATCATTATCTCAGCCACACAAAAAGGTGCATCGATCTGATCCAAACTCAGAGGTTTCATTTCTGGCATGTGGTCCGAGGGAAACCTGGACTGTCTCGCATACCAGGGAAGTGCTCGAATCGAAGGGATATAAGAGAACTCTTCGTCATCATTTCCAGAACCAACAATAGCGTCACAGTGACCGCGTTTCACTCCAGAAGGGATAATGCATGGATAAGCAGTACATGTTTCTTGGGGCACACAGCCACATAATTGTAAGGCTCTCTAGATCTGGAAAGAGAGGCCACAAGGCCATGTTTTTCTTTGTTGGTGGCGGCGCCACCAACAGACCCACTGGGAGTTAGTTCTCCTCACTTGCGGGTGGGCAGCACCACCTCCAATTGGTTCTCTGGAATCAAAATAGAAGCCGCAGACATCTCGATAGTGGTGGCGCCGCCTACAGACCCGTCGGATCTGCGACTTTGAACACCATGCCGGCGGTTGGGCATCGCCGCCTTGGTTCCTTCTTCTCCGGCGTCCGGGCCTCTCAAGGTCAGGCCATCACCCGCCGAAGAGAAACTATCAGATCGAGATGAGGAACCTATATCAGAAACATAACATTCCGAACAAAACCCATCACATTTAAACCCACAACCAACGAAATCTCCCCTTTCCATAACCCAGGAAATTTTGAAAAGGAGAGACAAGGGGAAGATCTGGAATGAGAAGGCAAACGTGAGAGAAGCAGAGAAGCTGAGAGGGAAGAGAAATGGGTGGGAACAAATTATTGAGTCAGAAGATGGAGTAAAGGGATACGCACGCTCACAACTTTTAACAAAATTGAAGAATCTCGATGCTGAGGCCATTGGGAAGAAAAAATCACACGCGTGATTAAAGCAAAGAGAGTAATGAAGGTGGCTGGGTAGTTGAAGGGATTTTAATTTGGTGGGAAGGGTTAGGTTAACGTTGTTTTGGTTAAAAAGAGATTATGAAGGGTTATGGGATAACTTGGGCTAATATTGTTGGGTTAAAAAAAATTAGAAATTGGGCCCAAATTGAGTAAACAAATAATAAAAGCAATCCATTTATGGCAAAAAATGAGGTAGTACAAAAACAGCTGGGACGTCCAAAAAGGGAAAGAGTGCAAAAATAGCTGGGACGGAGGGAGTAGTAAAGAAGAAATGGAAGAGGAAGAAGTGGAAGCAGAATCCCCGAATAATAACCATGATAGGAAAAATAGGGCGTTATTGGCATTCCTAGAAGCAAACAAAGAAGGTCTTTACGGTCAATTTTTGAGGATGCTCAAGCAAAAACCCTCAAAAATAGAAAAAAAGGTAAGCCAAGAGCGTGAAAATCTCAACAACAAAGAAGAGTTGCATGACATCATAGCAGAAGATGATGCAGACAAATTGTCCCTAGTACTGCATCTGTGAGACTTTAAGATGCCAAAGGACTTCAAACTCCTTTTCACATTAAAATCTACGATGGGACCAAATATCCAAAAGAGTTCCTACATTCATACAGAAACAACATGAGATTTCGCAATGCAAACATCGAATTAGTTTGCAAAGCATTTCCTATCTTTTTGTCAGGGACAATGATCACTTGGTGCGAAGACCTTCCGAATGAAAATATCAAATCTTGGGTATAGTTGTCAGATATATTCTTGGGTCATTTCTATCAAAAGAAAAAGTTCACCAAAATGATCGCGAATCTTAATAACATAGCCAACAAAGTGATGAAAGCCTATTAGAGTATAATCAATTCGTACGAAAATTCTACAGGTTTGCGACTTGTCATTCTAATCGTCGTTAGGAGCGTTCACAGGAGGCATGCAATCAGGGAAATTCTACAAAGAATTGATGAAAAATATGCCTGAAAATCTAAGGGAACTATAAACGATGATTGAACAGCATGTACGAATAGAAGAAGCAAACAACCACAAGATCGAATGGGAATGAGGTGAAAAGCAAACGACGGAGGATTCACAAAAAGGGTTTACAAAGAGAGGAAAGGAGAGCGTCCCTTTCAAAGGAAGAGAACTAGGTTTGCATGCTGCACCATTCCAGGATACACCTCTGATAAGGCCAAGGGAAGAAATATGGCAAGCGAACAAGGTGCAATTTTGAGAACTAGCACCTATGTTAGCACCACCAGAAAAGAGATCTAGAGAGTATAATTTCATTTTCCACAAGGACCATGGTCATGATATTGAGTATTGCCGAGAGCTAAGAAGACAGATTGAAGAAAATTCGAGGAATGGTTTCTTAGGCCAATATAGAAAGGAAGGGGGAGGCCAGTGTGGAAAAATTAACAAAACATCAAACCCATCAACAAGGAGTCAAAGGACAGTGTCCACACTGCCAAAAAAAAAATCAAAGAATGACCACGGCAGTTGACTGCAATGATGATGCGAATGATGAAGTACCTGAAACAGTCATCTTGTCTGTACATGGATCTGCGGAGTCATTGTCCAACAATGTCTGGAAGGCTATGGCAAGATACTCCCCCCCGCAAGAACCGGTTGACAAAATATTTGCTCGGATGAAGCTACCACCTTCGGCGAGGAGGATGCAGTGCATAAAGCTTCGCCTCACAACGACCCCATGGTAATTGCAAAAATAAAAAATGCTACTGTGAAAAGAGTGTTCATGGATGACAGAAGTGCACTCGAAATACTATTTGTGGACTGCTTTGATGGGTTGGGTTTCAAGCGAACTAAGCTACAAAAGTCCACATCCTCGCTAGTTGGATTCACAGGGCGAGCAGAAATGCCTCAGGGCAACATACAGCTACTTGTCACTATTGGGGAAGGTGGAAAAAATTGCACCATTTTGTGTGGATTTGTAGTCATAGATGCTCCAAGTATGTTTTATGCTATCATAGGAAGACCATGGATGAACAAAGAAAAAGCAATATGGTCTCCTTACCACCTGGTCATGAAATTCCAAACTCCGGCCGAAATTGCAACTATAAGAGGAAACCAACAAACGATGAGGCAATGCATGGTCATCGCAATGAAGATAGGAAGAGTTGGAGAGAAGGAAAACATGGTTGACACAATCTCAAAAGGTGGTTCATCAGATCAACAAGAGTTAACAGCAAACCTAGGAGAAGACACAGAGCTAGTTAGCTTGGATGATGAAGATAGCTTAAAGTGTGTAAGGGTAGGAAAACACCTTCCAAAAGAGTAAAAAATGAGAGTTATTAATATCCTACAAAGCCACAAAGAAACTTTCACATGGAGAGTTCAGATTATGGGAGGAGTAGAGCCAAACATCACTACCCACTTGTTGAATATCAGCGATACGATAAAACTTGTTAAACAAAAGTAGTGTTGCTTTGCTAGCGATAGGCACAAAGCGATCAAAGAAGAAGTCACATTACTATTTTAGGCTGGTATATTAAAGGAGGTCATATACCCAAAATGGCTAGCAAACTCGGTCATGGTAAAGAAGTCAGATGCAGGTTGGAGGATGTGCATTGACTTCACATATCTAAATAAAGCATGGCCAAAATATTGTTATCATTTGCCGAAAATCAATCAGCTAGTTGAAGCAATTTCAAGTTACGAGGTTTTAGCCTTTTTAGACGTATACAAGGGTTACCACAAAATATTGATGAATCAGGAGGATGCAGATTAAACAACTTTTATAACAAGCTTTGGTACATTTTATTACGTAAAGATGCCATTCGAGTTGAAAAATGCGGGGCAACATACTACAGAGTAGTTGACAATGTGTTTCGTAATCAAATAGGATGAAACATCGAAGTATATGTTGATGGCATGGCTATCAAAAGCAGGAAGGTGGATGGCTTTCCGACAGATTTACAATAGACTCTACACATATTACATGCCATAGGGATGAAGCTCAACCCCAACAAATGCGTATTTGGAGTGGGCGTAGGAAAACTTTTAGGATATCAGGTGTCTTCAAAAGGCATTGAGGCTAACCTAGAGAAAGTCTATGCCAAAGTCAATCTTCCTCAGCCGTGAACTGTTAAACAAGTACAAATCCTAATGGGCTCGCTGGCAGCGCTTATCATGTTCTTCTAGAAGCAGCCAAGAAGCACTTTCCACTCTTCAAAGTTCAAAGAAAAGCTACGATGTTTAGCTGGAGTGAAGAATATTAAGCAGTATATGATGGTTTAAAGGAACAGTTTCTAGCATTGCCAACGCTGAAGTCACTTGCCCTTGGAGAAACTTTATACTTGTATTTGGTGATCTCGCAGAATGCAGTCAGCTCTGTTTTTGTTTTCCTTGAAGACCAGAAGAAAGCACCAGTCTATTTTATTAGCAGAATATTGCAGAGTGCAGAAAAAGAGTATATGCCAGTTGAGAAGTTAATCTTGGCTTTGGTATACTCAGCACGAAGACTGCAAATGTATTTTTGTGGTCACTATATCATAATCTACATGGGGTTTTCAATTAAAAAAGCCCCTAGCAAGCCTAAATCATCAGGCAAACTGATGAAATGGTCTTTGGAACTAGGCCAATTTGAAATTCAATTCCAACCTAGAACATCGCTAAAAGCTCAAGCGCTAGCAAACTTCATCGCAGAAATAACCAATAAAGAAGCACCAAAAGTGAGCATGTATCAGACCCTAAGAATCGATAAGGGAAAAATTAAAGTGGGAAGAAGTGGCATGGACATTATTCGTTCATGGCGCGTCCAATGGAGAGGGGTGCGGGGCAGGATTACTGTCCGTAAACCCAGACGGAGGTGAACTCCGATACTCACTGCGCTTCAATTTCCGAATCACCAACAATGAAGCAGAATATAAGGCCCTAATTTGTGGACTAGCTCTTACCATCAGAATGAAGGTTAGGAGTGTTCAAGTGTCCATAGGCTCGCTAATTGTTGTCCAGCAAGTTCGAGGAGACTATGCCGTACGCAAAGAGCAATTGGCAAAATATTTAATGAAAATTCAAGAAATTATAGCTCGGCTTGAATACTTTGACATACAACACATACTTCAAAGCAAAAATACAAAGGCAGATTCACTAAGCAAGTTTGCAACAACATGATTTGATTCTCTCAACAAACATGGAGACATGGTGATTGAAGTCATTCCAGTTATAAGCATGATGTCAACTATTATGTCAGAAATCCAAATAGATGAAGTAAGTTGGATGGCACCACTAATAGATTTATTAGTGAAAGGGACATTTCTAGAAGATAAGGTACAAGCTAGGAAGTTGGAGTTACGTTCTAGTAATTACACCTACAAAGATGGGAGATTGTACAAAAAGGGTTTTCTCTCTCCATGGATAAAGTGTGTAGGACCAGTGCAGGTAGAAGAAATTTTAAAAGAAGTTCACAAAGGGCTGTGCAGAATGCTTCTGGAAAGATAGCAAGAAGATTATCCGAGCTGGATATTACTGGCTGACCATGTTCAACAATGCCACTACTTCGTATTCAAATGTAGGAGTTGTCAAATTAACGCTTCACTGATGCATAAGCCACAAATAGCTTTAAGAGGAGTATATGGAGCCAGGTCGTTCGATAAATAAGGGATTGACTTAGTTTGACCATTCCCAAAGGGCAAGAGCAATGCTAAATTCCTAGTCGTAGCAACAAACTACTTTACAAAGTGGGTGGAAGCGAAGCCATAAGGACAAGTCACAGCTGAAGTCACTAAGAAATTTGTGTGGTAGATTATAGTATGGTTCTTCGGGGTGCCATATACCATTGTCACGGATAATGGTACGCAGTTCACAAGTGGTGCATTCACAGATTGGTGTTCAAAACTTGGGATTCTCCAAATATTTACCTCGGTAGCGCACCCTCAAGCCAGCGACCAAGTGGAGGTAACAAACATAACTATTGTCTAAGGGATCCTTAAGCGTCTGGAAAGAAAGCAAATTGGGCCAGTAAATGAATTACCAAACAACCTATGGTCATATAGAATGTCTTTTCAAGAACCAATGGGGAAGACACCATATAGTCTAGTTTACGGCCATGAAGTGGTTATACCAATGGAAATTGGTAGTTCAAGCCTTCGAGTTTGCGATTACAAGGAGTAAGACAACCCTAATATGATGAGGTTGGAACTGGACAAACTGGAAGAGAAAAGATATTTGGAAACAATCACAGAAGCCAAGTATAAGGATAAAATGGCTAGAGTTTACAATCAGAAGGAGAAATAAATACGGTTTCAGATTAATGATCTAGTCCTGAGGAAGAACGAGGCTAGCTTGGCAGAAAAATGAGAACTATGCCCGAAGTGGGAAGGACCTTACAGGGTAACAAAGGCCAACAAATTGAACAATTACAAACTAGAAAGATTGGATAGCACAAGCATCCCCAAAACCTAGCATGTGGTTAACTTGAGAAGGTTTTATGTCTAGATTTACGGTGGAGAATAACGATCATCTATTTGTACAGAAACCATGAGATCATCATTGGTGCCTTTCGATTCATTCTTCTTAATGCGACATTATTGCGGTAGAGCAGTATTAATATAAAAAGCCACATTGGTGGACCACAATTACGTTTCTCAATCTTTTCTTGCAAATGTTAGAAAATAGTTTATTCGTAACATACTACGATCAAAACACTTAGGCTTTTCAAGATGCACATAATCTGGTGAACATCGAGTTACATATTTTGCACAATTATAGATACTTGCAAGCTTTGGATCTTGCAACTTCATGAATCAAACACTTGCAAGATATAGATCTTGCGTAACTAGCGACCCTTGCAAGCTTTAGATCTTGTAACTTTGCAAATCAAACAATTGCAAGCTATAGATCTTGCACGACTTGTGATCATTACAAGTTTTAGATCTTGTAACTTCATTATATACACAATTGCAAGCTGATCTTGCTCAAGAGCAATTTTGCTCATAAAAATAATACACGCAGTAGATATTACACGGCACAAAGTATAAGGTTTTGCTATAATAGCTAAGTAAATAGCTTGAAATCTTGCAATAATAACTATACTATAGATCTTGCAAATAGCTTGAAATATTAACTAATCAAAATGATGTGATAGAAGTAAGCCATAGATCCTGCAGCTTCGTAACTTACGTCTCACAATGACCCACTCACTTAGCAAGAAGACATATATATAAAGTAGACAAAAGATAGTTCATTCAGCAATGAAGAAGCTTCTGATGAGACGTCAAATGCATGTATTTTCCAAAGCATTTAACATTACTTTTATCATATTTTTGTTGTAATATTTCTAGATTTACGTAGGTTTACATGATAAGGGGTTTAGATGACCACTTTTGGTTTTTATATCTAAATCCTTCATTTTGTAACCTATGTTTAGTCTAATGGATTTTTGGTCCTTACGAGCATCTAGATTCTATTTTGTGAGCTTCATTTATAGATGTTCCGCGAGCCCTTTGGTGTGGTTTAGTGAAGGCCACGTGCCAAAACGTGGTAGAAGATAGAAGGGTCGAAGAAGGAAGGTAAAGAACCGGATGAATTTTCACCCAGAAGTTTAGACAAAGTTCTTAAAATTATCCGAGAAGAATCAGACTACAAGAGTGGTGGTGCCATTGGATTCTTCTTCTCGAGAACTATAAAATCGACTACAAGAACTCCTAAAATGGGTTCACCCGTGGGAAGCAAAAAAAGAAGCCGCGAATTGTTGCTCGCCAGAGCAGAAATGGCGTCGCCCGGGCAGATGCATCTGAATTTTGGGCTGAGACCTCCGCCGCCCGGGGGAGCCCATTCCCGCTCGGGCGAGCCCAATCCCGCCCGGGCGACGCCTGCTGCGTTTTGACCTTCTTTTTGACCAACTTGGGCTATAAATAGTCCCTTTTCTTCCCCATTTGCTCTAAGCCCGACTTGGGGGCTCCAAAATCATAGTTTCACCATTTTTCTTCCATTTCTTCTTCTTTCTTTGTAGATCTTTGTTCTATGTTTTGGGTTTTTATTATCTAGCTTAGTTTTATCTTGGGAGCAATGGATTGAAGCTTCCATATCTATGTAGTAAGAACCATATCTATCTATTTAGTGCTTTTGCTATTGTGCATTTATTGAGCTTTGAATGTGAATTGTTAATTGCATTGATGTTGTTGGAAACTTAAGTATATGAATTGCTTGTATGATTACTTGTTAGGGTTGGGAGAAAGTAGCTAATTCTCCCCTCTTTTAATATGGAATCCAAGAGCATGAGTTAGAGCTTCTTAAATGATGTTGTTGTGCTAATAATTGCTAGATGGATGTGATGATGTCGAACTCGTTGTCATGTTTTTTTTAGGTAGCAAATGAGAGAAGTCTATGAATGTCGATCGTTCTTGACTAATCTTGTGTAAATGCATGAATTGGTTAAATGCTTAGATACGGATTTATAAGTGTTGCAAAGCTTGTTGATTCTTCGTGCTAAATGCCATCAATGGGATACTCTTAGTCCTAAGGGAGTCATTGGTGTGGTTTGACAAGAGATGTCGAATTCACTCTTGCAAACTACTATCTAAGAAGGATAGAATATTTATTTTCTTAACAAGCAGTTGAAGTAGTGAATAGATTGTCTTACTCATTCTTGAAGCCTTTGTTATTTAGCATTCATGTGTTCTTAATGCTATGTTTTACTTCATTTATGCCATATGTTGTTTGAGAATAGGAAGTGTTTTTATGATTGAAGTGTTAGGGTGTTAGGAAAGTGACGAATTCCTTAGCTCCTTTGCATGAAAATCTACAAGCATGAACTTAGAACTTCTTGAGTATAATGTGCGGTAATCCTTGCTAGATGAGTGTGTTAATGTGGTTTGTTCTCATGCTTATCCTATAGATGCAATGAAAGGTTGAACCTTTAATGTGGTTTGTTCTAGGTTTAGCCTAATGAATGCTATGTTTGGTTAAACGGCTATGTCTTTGGTCGAAGGCTTGTTGTTATCAAATCTATGGTCCTTCGTGTCTAATGTCGTTGATGAAATACCCCTATGGTCGTTGTTTGTCTAGGGTGATCATCAACGAGGTTTATAAATGGTCGTTGTTTGTCTTTGCAAATTACTATTAATAAGGAATGAATGTTGATCTTCTATTAGCATTCCCCATAGGTAATAAATGTGATAGGATGAGTGAATGTTTCAATGATCTACATTTAGTTTAGAAGTGGATATCAATTGCCCCCAAGGCTTTATCTTTTGTAGTTTTAAAACCCCTTTTCTTAGTTTTGTTTGATGATTAGCATAGTTACTTAACCTTGCTAGTTATCTTGTCTTATAACATTCATAACTTAGGACCACCAAACAACCAAACCCCTCTTTTTACTCGCTTTTATATTTGTACATATATCTAGTTCTAGCCTAATATCAACCTTTTGTACCTAAACACTTAGGAAGATCCTTCTTCTTCGTGGACGACCCCGACTTGCCACTATCTACTTTGTTGTAGATAGTAAGCATTTAGGGCCTATAAATATTAACTTTGAGAGGTATGGCGATGGTCTCCCAAATTTTGGTGCCGCTGCCGGAGAAGAGGCGTTTATTTTTAAGTGTTTAGGTGTATTTGGTTGCATATTAGCTAGTTGTTTTTATTTTCCACTCCTTGGTGGTTGTTTTTGTTCGGAGTAGGTATTGCTTGAGTTCTTGGTGATTTTTTATCGAGAACACTTGCAATATGATTTCAGACTTTTGAAAATTAATATATATATATATATATATATATATATATATATATATATAAATGGAGTGTCTCACCTTGAGGGTACTCATGATGAGAAGAGAGGCTCAACAAGCAAGGTTTCGTAGGATGTGTCATTCCGACCATCCTACCGAGTCTTGCTGTTTGTTGTGGGAAGAGCACTATGAGGGAGAAAGAACCCTTGGTTTCCAAAACCAAGGATTTTATGAAGAGTGCTACCAAGAGGTAGGAGATATTGGTTTTCAAGGGGCAAGAAGCTCAAGAATGGTATCCATACCATGATCTTTACAATCCGGAATGGAGTGGTAGTCCAGATTGGTGGTCTGAGACTGAGCCGGAAAACCAACAATACGAGCAAAATAGTTGGCCATCACCACCTTACAGCAAACCCCAAAACCAAGCCCAACAAGGAAGTTCAAGTTCAACACGTGAGGAAGTCATGAATACAATAGCAAACTTGAACTACTTTACTAGTGAGAAGCCGGACACTCGGCTCTTCTCTAGTGTTGAGGCTATTGAGGGGAATGCGAGGAGTATATTAGAAGCGTTGGCCCGGATGGAAGCTCGTGATTCCAAAAATACACCATCCCAAATCAAAATTAAGGATTCGGTGAGTGAGGTCACCATGGGAAAAGAGCTTGAGTTTGAAGAGGATGAGGAGTTGGTTGTTGAGGATGAAAAAATGGAGGAAGAGGTGATTATGCTACATTCATTAGCATCATCACCCCTTCTCCCACCTAGTGAACCAACTCTACCATTTTCAGAAGTTGTGAGGGAGACAAGAGAGGAGCCAAAAGACTATCCCAAACCTCCTAACCACCCAACTTCTTTCAAACAATCTCCACCTCCACAAGACTTTCCTCTTGAAAGTTTTGTACCCCCACCTCTCTACTTTTGGATACTCATGGTGAAGGGGTTCAAACCTTCACCATATGGATAACATTAGGGTCATGCCAATGACCTTAAAAATACGGAGCTTCTCGGGAGGAAACCCAAGCTTTTAAGTTAGGTTAGTGTTTTTCTTTTCTTGAAAAAAAATCCTCAACCATGTCCTCAAACCCTTACCCAAAACCACAAGAATACCACGACAACACACCACCAAAAACAACTACCAAAACCACCATCTAGGAGTACTACTAGTTGTCTTTTGTTAGTTTTGATCGGGATTTTCATAGTTGTGGCTTCATAGTGGATGGATCAAAGTTTCATGTTGGACGGAGTTTGAGAACATGGAGGAGAGAACATTCATTGATAAATGAGCATTTCAATCACTGGGAAGGACCTTCAATGTCCTAGTTGTGAGTATTTTTTTCTCTCTCCCTTATTTCTTTATCTTGTCCTTTTTCACATTGAGGAAAGTGTGTGTTTCAAGTGTGGGGAGGTAAAGAGAAATATATCTCAGTGTATTGTATTGTAGTGTCCATATGCTCCACTTTGATTTGTTTAGTTCGAAAAAAAAGAATAAAAATTCCTGCTAAGTTGAAAACCTAAGAGGGTAACTTAGGCAAAAGTGGGAGGCCCGGATAGGTCGAAAACCTAAAAGGGAGACCTATGCAAAAATGAGAGGCCAAATGGTGTGGAAAAAGGTGAGGGTGAGCATTGAAAAAGAAAAATGTGTGAAGCTAGGATAAAAACCAGAGAGGGCTCCTAGGCAAAATGAGAGAAAATGAGAGAAATTGAATTTTTTAATCCTTCTCTTCATTTTTCTATTGGTGGCATTTTCGGTGGAGTAAGTTAGCTTGGCATTATATGTATACCTCACTTTTGTTATGGTTTTTTTGGTTGTTTAGATTATCTTAGGCTTTGGGATGTGAGAGTGTGAGTGATTCTTATGTCTTGGGGATTAGGGTAGTCTAGGAATATGATGTTGGATGTTTTGGGAAAACTTTTACATGCTAGTTTACGCTTTGATATTTGCTTGTTCTTATTTACTCGAGGACGAGTAAGGTTTAAGTGTGGGGAGATTTGATGAGACGTCAAATGCATGTATTTTCCAAAGAATTTAACATCACTTTTGTCATATTTTTGTTGTAAGATTGCTAGATTTACGTAGGTTTACATAATAAGGGGTTTAGATGACCATTTTCGGTTTTTATATCTAAATCCTTCATTTTGTAACTTATGTTTAGTCTAATAGATTTTTGGTCCTTACGAGCATCTAGATTCCATTTTGTGAGCTTCATTTGTAGATGTCTTGTGAGCCCTTTGGTGTGGTTTAGTGAATTCCATGTGCCAAAACGTGGTAGAAGATAGAAGGGTCGAAGAAGGAAGGCAAAGAAGCGGATAAATTGTCACCCAAAAGTTTAGACGAAGTTTTTAAAATTATCTGAGAAGAATCAGCCTACAAGAGTGGTGCCATTGGATTAGCCTTCTCGAGCACTATAAAATCGACTACAAGAACTCCCAAAACGGATCAACGGTTCACCTGTGGGACCCCCACCTGCCCATTAGCTTGGGGGTGGTAAACGTTGGTGACTCTCTGACGGATCTTGTATTCCCTACACCAGCTTTTAAATGGGTCATTGATGAACTAGGCACCATTTTCAGTTATAATGGTTCGAGGGATCCTGAAACGGCATATGATATTTTTCCAGCAAAAACCAATCATCGCTTTCCCTTTTACATTGGTTAAGGTTTTCCCTTTGTTAAATGGTCAAGAGTTGTTTATGTTCATCATTTCTTCTTAGAGAACATGGATGATTAGCGCATGCCTTTGGCACTGATGGCATGCTTGGTAGTGCTTGTTAACCTCATCGAACATCTTGGGCTAGTAGTATCCGGCCAGAAGGAGCTTCTTAGCTATCGAGCGATCCTCTTGGTGACTTCCACAGGCTCCTTCATGAGTTTTGCGGATTAGACAATCAGCTTTGTGGGGGGGATATACATCTAGCAGTTGTAGATGGCCTCGAAGATAGAGCATATCTTTGTGGATCATATATTTGGGTGCTTTTAGCCTAACTTTACTTGCTTCGATGGAAACTTTCGGAAGGGTACCATCTCAGAGTTAGTTCATAATAGGCATTATCCATGACTTTTGTTCTTCTACCATCATCACCGTTGCTTCTTCTTTGAAGCTATGTTTACTCATTGTTTCCACCATTAAGTGCCCTTGGGATTGTAGATCCAAGTTTGATGAAGCCAACTTGCTCAGGGCGTTGGCCTTGTAGTTTTTCTCTTGAGGGACTTGAGTGAGGATGTAATGGTGGAAATGTTCGAGGAGCGGTTTCACCACTTCCAAGTAATGCTGTAAGTTTTTTTCCCTATCCTCATATTCTCCCTTGACTTGAAAAATCATGATTTGGGAATCGCTGAATATTTCTAGCCTTCGAACTCCTAAGTATTTGGCTATTTGAAGGCCTGTGACCTGTGCTTCGCATTCCGTTTAGTTGTTTGTGGCCTTGAAGTCAAAGTGTAGGGCATTCGGATAATCCTTCTTATCAAGACTTCTGAGTAGGACTCCTGCCCCATTACCTCTAAAGTGTGATGATTCATTGACGTACATCTGCTATATATCTTCGGATCCTTTCTCATTATTGACTATAATTAGTTCTGTAGTTTCCACAACAAAATCCGCTAAGGCTTGACCTTTGATGGCTATTCTTGGGCAGAACTGGATGTCATGCTCACCCAGTTTGAGTGACCATTTCATCACTCATCTTGAGGCCTCCGGCTTGAGTAGCACCTGCCTAATTGGATTGCTGGTGAGCAAGATGATCTTGTGACTATGGAAGTATGGCCAGAGGTGCCTTGCCGTATTGACTAGAGCGAATATTAAAATTTTGAGGGCAGTGTAACTAGTCTCTGGACCATGCAATGTCCTACTTATGAAGTAGATTGGGTGTTGGGCTTTGTCCTTTTCCTTTACCAGAACCATGCTTATTGCTAAAAAGAATGCTGAGATGTATACGTACAGATCTTCCCCTTTGTCTGGCTTCATCAAGGTGGGCAAGCTTCGTAAGTGTTCCTTTAACTCTTGGAAGGCTTTGTCACATTCTTTGGTCCATTTAATTTTGTTTGGCTTTTCAAATCACATCGAAGAATGGCAAAGGTTTGTCGCCCCCTTTCGAAAGGAATCGACTGAGTGCAGCTAGCAACCCCGTTAGCCTTTAGATGTCTTTGACCGTTTGGGGGGGCTTCATGCTTATTAAGGCTTTGACTTTCTCTGGGTTTACATCAACCCCCCTCTCCGAGACTATGAATCCCAAGAAGTTGCTAGCTCTCACTCCAATCACACACTTAGCTGGGTTCAACTTTAGATTGGTCTCTCGCAGTCTCTAGAAGGTTTCTTTGAGGTCCAGCAAGAATTGGTCGAAGCCCTTGCTTTTGACTACCATATCATCCATATATATTTCAATGTTTCTACTGATATGTTTTTCAAAGAGCTTATCAACCAGCCTTTGATAGGTGGCTCCTGTATTCTTTAGATCGAAGGACATTTTCTTTTAGCAAAACGTTCCCACATCTATTATGAATGACGTCTTCTGCTTATGCTCCTCCGCCATGAGTATCTAAGGGTAGCCTTTATAAGCATCGAAAAAAGCTAGCACCTCACATCCTGCTATTTGTTCGACCAGAACATCAATGAAGGGTAGATGATAGCTATCATTGGGGAAATATTTGTTGAGATCCATGAAGTCTTTGCACATTCTCCAAGCCCCATCGTGCTTGGGAACCATCACTAGATTTTCTATCCACTTGGGGTAAAGTACTTCTTCGATAACTTCCGCTCAAAGTAGTTTTTGAACTTACTCTTTGATGGCCTCCGCCCTTTTAGGGGGCAAAATACCTCATTTTTTGCTTAATTGGCTTTTGGGAGGGGTCGACATTTAGCCCGTGGACCATCAGCTGCTTACATACCCCTGTGAGGTCGAGGGTATTCCACGAAAACACGTCAACATAGTTGTCCAAAACATCCTTCAGATTTTCTTTTGTTGCGGGTGGTATCATTTTTCCTAAGGACGCCGTTCCTTTTTATCGGATGGTAATTAGCCCCATGATCTTGGGTTCGATTGCTCCATTGAATAAAGCCACCATGTCTCCTTTCTTAGCTTCATTTAATGCTATAGACAAATAACTCCTGGCCGTAGGCTGGTCCCCCCATATGACTACTATTCCCATCCTGGTGGGGAACTTCATCGTCAAGTAGTAGGGGGACAATATAGCTTGCGCCTGGCACATCCAGGGTCTTTCCAATATGACATTGTAGGGGGATACGACATCAATCACTATGAAGATACAATCGATCGAGATTTCCTTGTCTTCATGAGCTGCTTTAACTGGGAGGGTTGTGACCCCTAAAGGCAACACCATTTTTCTAGTGAAATTGGATAGGGGGAGGTTGTTCTCCTCAAACTTTCACCCCCAAGCCCTAGCCGATCGAAGAAATTGAAAAAATCACCTCCACTCCGCTACCTTCATCCACAAACACCCTTTTGACTTAGAAATATTCAATGGTTGCGTGGATTATCATCAAGTCCGTATGGGGGGTCCGGCTGGGCACCAGGTCTGCTTCCGAGAAAGTGATGGGTTCTTCTACTCGAAGCCACTTCTGGCAGGGTTCTCTGGGAGGTACGTACCAGGATTTTGATTTTATGATGGTGTTTGAAGAATGATCACCCACCACCTCATTAATGAAATTGATCACCCAGTTAGCCCCATCACTACAGTTCCTATCCGGTCGAGCTTTGACACCGGGCTTGGAATTTTCTCTTTCCTAGTTTCCATCTTGCTCCCCATCATATCCCTATTGTTCTTTACTACTTTGATTGGCTCCTTTCTTGTTGCCTTTCCAGTAGCACTTTCCTTGTCGCTTCGAGGATGCTTCTGATCTTGGTCTTTCGACGCAGTCTGGGAGTAAATCTTCTCTTGTACATCTTTCAATTTCCTGTTTTAGGTGAGTGCATTCATTCGTATCGTGGACACACTCTTTATGATGGTCACAGAATTTGGACGATTCTCTTTTTTCGGGGTAGTCTTTCCCTGGAGAGGGACTTTGAAACATCCCCTTGTGAATGGAGTGTATTTCCATTATGGATTTGGTTTGGGGAGCGTAGCCCTTGAAGTTTTTCCTTGATCTTTTGGAGGCCTTAAAGCTCTTTTCACCCCATCTGTCCCCCTCATTTTCTCTTTGTGGCTTCCTTGATCTCCGAATATTGTTCCACAATTTCTTGCAGTTGTTACAGGATTTCTTGCTTCTTCGAGACTAGCTTCTTGTACAAGTTGAGGTTAGACATTCCATTCATATAGCCAAGGATCAATCCGCCCTCAGTATGATTGATCACACTATGGCTCTCGTCCATATATCGGTGATAGAACTTCTCCGTTGATTCGCCAAGCTTCTGCTTGTTCTGATAGAGCTCAATCAGGGTTTTTGTAAACCTTTTCTTTTGGAAGAATTGGCTCAACATAGCCCTTCCCAAGTCTCCGTATGAATGAAATGACCCCCTGCCCAGCTTGTTTAACCATTCTTAAGCTTTTCCCCAAGGTAGCTTCTTTCCAGCTGCTCGTTGAAGTCCCTCGATTCATCAGATTAAGTAAAGTCTGTATGAACTCCGGGAGGGTCCCAAATATCTACTGTACGTGGGGAGTCCCTTGGGCGGTTTTATGCCTGACATGTCTTCTCCCAAGGTCATTAATTGGAGCTAATTAACCCGAGCGGAGAACGTGGTCAAAAGATAAGAATATATAGTTCTGCACCCTATTCTCACTCTATGCTACCTACGGGGTAGTTAGCGGTAGGCCCTGGGTTTGTCCAAAGAGATGCTAGGTCTAAGTATCAATCAAAACACAACCTCGTATAGGTCGTCAATCCGTACGAGTGAAAGGCTTCCACCATGAATGTACTACTTCCCAATGGTCCTATCAATTAGGCCAAAGGGTCGTTGGCACCTTATCTATAATCTAAGGTCTCTTACAACCCTAGCTTGCTACTATTTGATATCTTTACCCAGAACCTCTTAGATAACTTTACGAAGTCAGATTAGACTGGTGCAATGACAAATAAGTCAGAGCATTCTCGAATCCCCCGTGCACACACCCACACGGACGCATTCTCCTTCACCCATTCTAACATCCAGGTTTCTCTTCCCAATGGGGCATCGATATTCGCACCATACATGAATATATCCCAAAGTGTGTGCTTATATGTGGTGTACTATTCATGCAATTCAAATAGTGAAGAACAATCACATTAATATCATGAATACAAAATTTGGATGAACTATAGAGTCTCACAAAGCAAATTGATTAAACCATACTCCTACAATTTATCCCCAAGCTATAGAAACTACTCCATAGATATGGAATTAAAATAAAGATTTGAATTCCACATCTTAGGATCAAAGAAAAATAAATAAAAGAAAAGGAAAGAGTTTTTCTCCCTCTAGAGTTGCTCTTTTAACTACAAAATTAAAGATATGATATGAAACACTAGTAGACTAAGGCTATATTTATAGTGGTAGAAGATTGAGCCAAAACTTAGGCCCAAAATAAGAAAAATTAGGATAAAACCTAGCCCAGCCATCACCCAACGCGGGCCGTCATAGATGGTGTAGCTCGTGGCGTGTCCTTGACGCGGGGCGCAAGATCTGGCGTGGGCTGTGCCTCTTCATATGGCACAGGGCGCCCATTCCGGTGCGTGGCACAGATGTTCAAGTGGTGCGAGGCATAGAGACTAGCATGGGTCGTGATGTTTCTCTGGCGTGGGCCACATCGTATGGCGTGGGGTGCCATCAAAGTGCTAAAATTGGGGCTTTTGATCCACGCCCATGACCGGTGGTGTAGGCCCTGGTCAGGAAAGATATCATCTAAAATAAGATCATCCAAACTAAAATTTCAAATAAATATTATTATTCAATTGTATCTCACAAAAAAAAATTATATATGCCTAAGAGTGCCATTAATAATGAGAACCTTGAACATGATACACGCGTCGATTGCTTCCAATAGTTCAAAGAAACATGCATTGCCACACATCTGATAGTTGTCCTTATGAAAATTTCTCCATTCTCTCAAAATTGAGGTTCCCACCAAGGCCTTCAAAACTGTGACATACACAGGTTTTTGGCAAGCCTCAATCTCCATTTTAAACTCTAAGTTCAGCCAAACCTCAAACCAACCCACAATCAAACTTTGAAGGCTATAGTACAAGACTTTTACATAAACTCACTGTGTTTTATCCTTGCACGAAATGTTACCAATTATCATAGAAACAAATTGTCACTTTCACATAATTGTGGTGGGAGAGTTGTCTCAAACCTAAATAAGTTGCCTGAAATTCCAGAATAGAAAATGCACAAATGTGATGCATTCCCGTAATGTAGATTATCATTTTTCCAGAAAAACCATGTGTATACTCCATATATACTTTGTTTTTTATGTTGATGTCGAATCCTTACATAAATTTGATACCCTCGCCATATATACAACCAAATGAAATGAGAAATTATATATACTTACAAGTTGTTTGTTTTTTATAAACGTCTTTCGTTAGGCATGTTTTATTAATGTCTGATTTTTTCTGAACAATTTTTTGAGCGGAATAAAAAATTTTCATTTCATGGTACTGAAAAGCGTCCAACATTGTTTGACAACAAGAAAGACGGGGGATGATTCCATTCAAAGTACAATGACACTCTAAATTTGGCATAATTAGCTAGAGAGTGAGCAAGAACATTATCTTGACGGGTGATGATGGGTAAACCTGAGGTTGGCCCTAAGAGAACTTTGGGTTAAGAGCATCTTATGCATGTATCGGCCCAATAAGTCTTTCCGGAGTGTAAATATTTGGTTGGCAGATCTTGAGGCGTATAATCAAGATGTATACTATTTCGCAATATAGTATAAATAGCACGCACATAATCATTACTAGGAACTTTTACAATCATCGACTCAAATATTTATTGACTTAAGCATTGGAGAGTTTACCTCTGGAACTTCCCAGGGCTTGTTATATGTAGATTACGACCGAGGGACTCAACGGTGCGCCTTGATCAATTTTTAGACACATCAATTGGCATGCCCAGTGGGACCAATTTAGTCACGTTAGGGTTCCTTGGTTTATGTCCACCTCCACGAATACTCGAATGAGTGAAAAGTTAAAGTTGAAGGGAACTGGTGCCACCGACGAGGTACAATCTCTCTATCGAGGAAGAAGAAGAAAGATGGTCAACCCTTCAGTATCCCAAGAGGCAGAGTGAGAGGCGATACAGGTCTCTGCCGGAGAGCAAGGAGGAGCACAAGACTCCATTGAGCCAAACCCGCTAATAACCGAGGCTCCTTGAGATATGGTTGGCCTCTCAAGGCCCACTGAGGATAATGTAGGTCAAGGAGCAGGGCCCAAAAACCCTACGCAAGACATATCTTTTGGGTCATATGATGAAAGAGATGGTCGTTTCACTGAAGTTTCTGGTGATTCACAAGTGGGGGCTTATGAACGGACCCTGCGGGCAAATAAAGCAACAAGGATGAATGCTTCACAATTTGACTTAGCCAGAGCAGTACAGATGTTGGCAAATAGTGGATATCAGGTCACGCCTGTCTTAGCTCCAACAGTCCCTTTGACTGTCATGGAAATCCCAGCTAGCAATGCTACTCAACCCATGATGGCATTCCCTTTCCTTGGATATCCTCGAGAGGGGTACCAGGCGTGACCTCAACCTTCATTCCCTGATCCTCTAGGACTAGCATATTCCATGCCACCCACGATCCCGATAACCTCGATGGATGTGCACCCTAGAGCCAAGATGGGATATGAGTCTCAGGGATATAGGAGCACATGGATGCCGGGATAATCTACTATTTATGGGTTGTATGATCCTTATGGGCCGTATAATGCGAGTTCAGGAATCATGGTGACTTGGGTGAATCCTGGGTGGACAATCCCACTTCCTCAACATCAGATGGCTTATGGAAACAACCATAGAGGATTACTGATGCCTGGAGAACAGAGAGTAGACACTGGAGACGCCCTCAATAGAGAGTTAGAAAGGCTGATTAGGCCACTTGGCCAGGCTGCGGGATCCCCTTTTTCATCACTGATAACTGTAGAGCGGTGGCCAATAGACACTAAACCCCCAGAGGGGCTCCCGACGTATAGTGGAGAATCAGATCCTTGAGAGTTCATTAAGAAATTCCTCAGTCTCATGAACTCGAGGGATTTAGATGAAAAGCTAACATGCAAGTTAGTGGGAAGTTATCTTCGAGGAAAGGCTCAAGAGTAGTACAACAAGTTGCCAAGAGGGTCCCTGCGTTCCTATAGAGATTTCAACGTTGTATTGTTAAGTCAGGATGCCCAAAAGAATAATTTTTATCAAAACTCTATTAGAATTATGCTAGACGACGCAAAATCCTAGGGAGACAGTGGAAGCCTTTTACCATCGCTATGTGGATGAGAGCCTAGGAGTGGTAGAGACAACGAAAAATGAAGTAATCCAAGGATACTTGCTGGGGATAAGAGATATAGAACTATGAAAGAAATTAAGCAACAATGCTCCTCGAACTTTATAGAAGCTCTAGGAGATAGTCGAGCAGCACTCAAAAGTGGAAGAGGCTACCAGGAGAAAAATAGAGAGTATGGTCGATAGACCAGGAAGAAATAATGATCATCAAGGTAAAAAGCCGATGGAAGTACCTAGGTCCAGCTTTGAGAGGTATACCCTTGCAAGTAGGCTTCCGACACCGGTTCTAAGCATTTATTGAGGGGTATTCAGACAACCACAACCCCTATCAAATGCGCCTGCAAAAGTTGCGGGGAGAAGGGCCACAAATTTTTTTTTGCAATTTTCATAAGGATCATAGTCATGATACAAATGATTGCATCTATTTGAAGAGAGAAATAGAAATAAATGAAAGAGAGCGGTGACTTAAGGGACTAGTACCTACGGAGTGTAATCAAGGAGAACCCCTTTGACCCCTGATGGATTGCCCACCATACATGAGATATCACCAAAATAACGGGGGTAGAGGGGATAGAAGGCATTAAGGACACAAACCCCAAGAGCCTCGAGGTAGAGATCAGGCGAGGAAAGACGAAGGTTCACGGGAACAGCCAGCTAGAAATTAGGATAACAGGAATGGGGAAAATCCACTGATTCGTAGAGTGATCAACATGATAAGTGGGGTAATAGGGGAAAGGTCTTTAAACTCAGTTATGAAGGCTGATTCTCGAATGACCCCCACAGAAGAGCCAATTCATAAGAGGTTCCAGCTAGATGAAACAATCACCTTCTCAGAGGTTGACGTTGTACCGAACCAAACCTCGCACATTGATCCAATGGTGGTAACTGCAGTAATTGGAACGACTTTTGTGAAGAGGATCTTCATCAATGATGGTAGTGGGGTTAAGATAATGTTTGCTGAGTGTTTTGATCAATTGAATATTGGAAGGAATAATTTGAAAAAATCAGCTACCTCCCTCTCAGGATTTACGGGAAACCCGATATACCCCATAGGGGAAGTTACCTTCTTAGTGTGGATATCCGAGGGGGATAAAGGGGTAGCGATAGACTGCACCTTTGTAGTGGTGGATGCCTATTCTCCATACAATGTGATTCTTAGAAGGCAATAGATGTGTTAAGCTTGAGCGGTATGGTCCCCATATAATTTAATGATGAAATTTCCAACGAGTAGATAGATAGCTTCCATCCGATGGGATTAAGCTATGGCTAAATGTTGTAATCTCACATCAGCAAGGAAAGCGAGGAAGATGAGGGATGTAGCTTTGGTCCATGGGGGGTTAGCCTTTCTGAAACCAAGCAGGTGCCCATCTGAGATAAGGGGACTGTGGCTGTAGGGAAGCTTATCCCCTAGAACGTGAAAGAGAAACTAGGAAAGTTAATGGATGAGTATGGAGATGTGTTTTTGTGGAATACTTCAGATCTCATAGGGGTCCCCCCCGGGGTTAGCAGTTCACAGATTGAACATTGATTCAGGAGTTAGGCCCATCAAGCAAAAAAAGAGGGTATTCGCACCTGAAATGGCAGAAGCGATCAAAGTTGAGGAGGTAAACTGTTAAAAGCTGATGTAATTAGGGAAGTTTTCTACTCGGTGATGGTCCCAAAGCACGATGGAATTTGGCGATTGTGTATAGACTTTACAGACTTAAACAAATGTTACCCAAATGATAGTTATCCATTACCCCCTCCCCCCAAATCGACAAGCTGGTGGAAGAATTGCAGGGTATCAGGTATTGGCTTTCTTCAATGCCCATAAGGGTTGTTACCAAATATTAATGGCGGACGAGGACACAGAGAAAACTTCATTCATCACAGATGAGGGCACGTACTGTTACAAGAAGATGCCTTTTGGTTTTAAAAATGTAGGGGTGATATACAGAAGTTAGTAGACAAGTTATTCAGAGAGAAGATTGGTAAGAGCATGGAGATATATGTGGACGATGTAGTTGTAAAAAGAAGGGGCTATAGAGAGTTCTTAATGGACCTAAAGGAATCCTTCGAGAGACTCAAAAGAGCAAACTTAAAGCTGAATCTAGCCAAATGTGTTATAAAAGTGGAGGCAGGAAAATTCCTTGGATCTATGTTACTCGGAGAAGGTCAAAGGCCTATTAAGGATGAAGAGCCCCCTGAACATGAAAGACGTGCAGAAGATTACTGGATCTTTGGCCGCTTTAAGTAGATTTCTATCGAAGGGGGATGAAAAACATGATGTGTCCATTTTAGATGCATTATTTAGTAGTATTTAGGATCACTTTTGTGCTCTTTTATTATTAAGAGCTTGTGTTTTACCTTGAAATTCACTTAGGAGAGGCAAAAGCAACTTTGTACTCTTTTACCTCTTTTAAGTGGATTTTGTGTGACAAGGGAAGAACACGGAAGCAACGAAGACCGGAAGACATTGAAGACTATACTTTCGAAGACTTTTGGATACTCACTTCGAAGACATGAAGACCGGAGGCCGTTGAAGACCATTTTTGGAGCCGTTGAAGACTTGAAGATTGAGAGGGATGGCTATGAAGAAGACAAAGAAACAATGCAAAACTCTGGCTCCCGTCGCGACCCCGTCGCGACACCATCGCGAGTCGCGACCAACACCGTCGTGAGTCGCGACCAACACGTCGCGAGTCGCGACCAACGGGCGGCCAGAAATCAACTTTATCTTCTTTGCACTATAAATACTACTCTCTTTCTTCTTCTTATCCAGTTTTTGCTCAGCCCGTTTTCTCTGGGTTTTAGGGCTCCAAAACCCTTTGTTTTCTTCTCTTTCTTTTCTTAGTTTTTGTAGTTTAATTATGTCTCTTGTTATTCTAGAGTAGTTTTTGTTCTTGGGAGCAAAGGATTGAAGCTTCCATTATCTATGTAGCAAGAACTCATTTCTATCTATCTATTTGGTGTTTTTGCTATTGTGCATTTATTGTGCTTTGAATGTTAATTGTTGATTCCATTGATGTTGTTGGGAGCTTGAGAATATGAATGCTTGTATGAATTGCTAGCTAGGGTTTGGGGGATTTGGGTTAATTTCCCCCCTGTTCTTGTTAGGAATGTATGAGTGTGAATTAGAGCTTTTGATTGTGTTAGTGTGTTGACAATGTGCTAGACGAATGTGATTGATGTCGAACTCTTCGTCACGTTCGTTTGTGTAGCAAATGAGAAGAGTTATATGCTCGTGGTCTATGAGTGGTCGCTCTTGACTAATCTCGTGTAATTGCATGAATTGGTTAAATGCTTAGTCACGGTGTAGTGGTCATAGGCATTGCCAAGCTTGTTGGTCCTTCGTGCTAAATGCCACCAATGACACCTTGAGTCGTGGTCGCGACTCGGGAGTCATTGGTGAGGTTTGACGAGAGATGTGGAACTCACTCTCGCAAACTACGAACTAAGAAGGATAGGAGTTTAGTCTCCACGACAAGTAGTTGAAGTATTGAATAGATGATTTAAATTCATTCTTGAAGCATTTGTTATTTGGCGTTTACGTATTCTTGACGGTGTGTTTCACTGCATGTGTGCCATGAGTTGTTTGAGCATAGGTAGTGCTTGTGTGGTTGAATTGTTTAGGCGTAGGAACGTGACGAATTCCGTAGCGCCTTTGCATGAAGATCTATGAGCATGAACTTAGAACTCCTTGTGATGTGTGTGTTGTGGTACTTGCTAGATGGGTGTGTGAGTGTTGGGTCCTGAATGCTATATGATGGAATGTGTGAATGATTCGATGAACTACATTAGATGTGGAAGTGGATATCCGTTGCCCCCAAGGCATTTTATCTTTGTAGTTTAAAACCCCTTTTCTTTAGTTTCGTTTGATGATTAGCATAGTCACTTGACCTTGCTAGTTATCGTGTCTTTTTATCTTTGTTAATTTAGGAAACCAACCAACCAACCCCCCCCCTTTTACTTGCTTTTATGTGTGTGTATATATTTTACCCTAGCCTAATATTAACCATTTTGTGCTTAGACGCTTAGGAATATCCCTCTTCTCTTTGGACGACCCCGATTTGCCACTATCTACCTAGTTGTAGAAAGTAAGCATTTAGGGCTTATAAATTATCTTTTGCACGGCGGGCGCGACGACCGCCCGCCCGTCAAAAAACTTACCTTTCTTTGATGTACTTCAGAAGGTGAAAAATTTCTAATGGCTTATAAGTGTGAGCAAGCATTCCAACAACTTAAAAAACACCTTTGAGGGTTGCCAACACTCATGAAGTCGGAGAAAGGAGAGGTTATGTTTCTGTATATTCCTGCTTCACCTTTGGCCATCAGTGCTGTGCTTGTAAAAGAAAACGATAAGGTGCAACATCCAATATATTTTATAATTTGATCCCTACAAGGACCTGAGACAAGGTACACTGCCCTCGGGAGAGTCATTCTAGCTTTGGTGCACGCTGCACGAAGGCTGCAACCTTACTTTCAAGGGCACACGATCATCTTTCTTACTAATTATCCCCTCGGGAAAGTCCTCTTAAAACCTGAAGCATTGGGAAGGATGATGAAATGGGAAATAAAATTAGGTGAGCATGACATATAGTTTTAGCCTAGATTGGAATTCAAGGGTCAAGCCCTGGCTGATTTCATAGTAGAAACCTTTGAACCTATCAAGCTTGCCGAGTCCGAAAGGGAGTCTCGATGGAAGGAAGTTTGGAGGCTATATGTTGACGACTCTTTGCATTCAAGAGGAAGTGGAGCAGGGGTAGTGCTCACTAGTCCCGAAGGAAAAGATTATCCTTATGCACTGCACTTTGCCTTCAAGGCAACAAATAATGAGGCTGAGTATGAAGCCCTGATCATAGGTTTACGGTTGGCTACAGAATTGAAGGTAGAAGACTTTGAGATCTATAGTGACTTTGGGATAGTGGTACAACAAGTATAGGGGGGTACGAGGTCAGGGAGCACAATTTGCAAAGGTATTTGGAGCTTGTAAAGCCCCTACTCCAAAAATTTAAGAGCTACATCTTGAAGCAGGTACCAAGAGAAGATAATCTCAAGGCCGATGTCTTGAGAAAGCTGGCTTCATTGAACTTGGGAGAGGAGTCTCGGGGGCAGTTGCTCGTGAAAACCCTAAACAACCGAAGTTTTCAGGAGCACATGGTAATGGTTGTAGACGAAGAAATCTGCTGGATGATGCCTATAGTAGAATACCTTCAAGATGGAGCACTCCCAAGGGATTTTGTGAAAGCTCAAAAAGTTAGGCTTAAAGTGCACAAATATGTGCTGTAAGATGGAATTTTGTATAAGAGAGGGCCTTTACAACCATTGCTCCAATGTGTGAACCCCCATGAGACTGATTATTTGATAAAGGAAGTCCACGAAGGTATATGTGGGAGTGTCGGTGTCGAGGAAACTTATTAGAGCAGGGTATTACTGGCCAATGATGTTCAAAGATGCAAACCAATACATACAGGCTTGCCACCAGTGTGAAAAACACACATTATTCAAGCATATTCCCCAAGAGGAGATGGTGAATATTCACAGTTCATGATCATTTGATAAATGGAGTATCGACTTAGTTGGGCCATTTCCCGAGGCTCCGGGGAAGTTCAAATATCTGATTGTGGCTGTAGACTATTTCACAAAATGGGTGGAGGCCGAGCCCTTGGCCAACATGATGGGAAAGTTAGTGATTACCTTTTGTCGGAAAAACATTGTATGCATATTTGGATTCCAAGGACGATCATAACAGATAATGGAAAGCAGTTTGCCAATGGCCCTTTTAAAAAGTGGTGTGAGAAATAGAGGATTCAGTATAAACTGACGGTTGTTTACCACCCACAAGCAAATAGCCAGGCAGAGGTCACCAACCGCACCCTTGTTAATGGAATCAGATCCAGGTTCGATGGGGGTAGTAGGGAATTGGGTATGTGAATTGCCCAGTGTCTTATGGGCATACAGAACTGCGGAGTCCTCAGCCACGGGTGAAATACCTTATAGCCTGGTGTATGGTTCTGACGCTTTAATTCTAGTAGAAATTGGAGTGCCAAGTCCAAGCATGATGACAATGCATGAGGAGAGTATTAACAACAAGAATCGATGCTTGGATCTTGATATGGTCGAAGGAGCACGAGAGCTAGCCTCGATACATGAGGCTAAAGTAAAAGAAAAGGTGAAACGTTACTACAATAGAAGGGTCAGGAAAGTGCACTCCCCCAGAGATTAGTCATGAGAAAGAATAAAAAAAGAAGACAAGAGCCAGAGGGGAAGCTTGCTACTAACAGGGAAGAACCATATAAAGTGGTAGAGGCGTATTCTGGAAGAAGCTATACTCTTGAGACCATGGGAAGAACTCAAGTCTCGAGGAGATGGAATGTCGCCAATCTTCGGAGGTACCACCATTTATGATGAAGGAAAATAATGCCAATGAATCTTATCCTAAGCGCTAAGATCCTGTACAATATTCCAGCTAAGACTGAAGGCTCGAGCTAAAAAACTCCTGTACAATACTCCAGCCAAGACGGAAGGCTCGAGCTAAAACTCTTGTACAATACTCCAGCTATGACTGAAGGCTCAAGCTAAAAAGCTCATGTACAATATTCCATCTAAAGCTGTTAATTAGAGCCACAAGCTTCTAAATTATATTCTAGCTAAGGCTGTAGACTAGAGCTACAAGCTCCTAAATTATATTCCAGCTAAGGTTGTAGACTAGAGCTACGAGCTCCTAAATTGTATTCTAGCTAAGGCTATAGACTAGAGCTACGAGCTCTTAAATTGTATTCTAGCTAAGTTTGTAGAATAGGGCCATGGGCTCCTTGATGTTATTATAGCTAAGGCTGTAGACTAGAGCCATGAGCTCTTAAGGCTAAAAAAGAGGGAGGAGTGTATAAGTAGCATCCTCGCAATACCCCTGTCGACTGTAGCTTTTATTTGGCGATCTAGTGGAAAAATTGTTGCAGGATGTAGGTGGAAAACACCAAACGTAGGTAAAATTGTTGTTGTTTTTATGCTTTCCAGCCGTTAATCGCTTCTAAATACATGCAATTGACTCGTAGGAATTTTGGCATATGACGATCTAAGGTGTTAGACTTAGATGGTTACGATCATAAAGGCAGACATATGAAAGTAATATACATAAAAGGCAAAGGATAGTAAATAGTACAAATGTTACGTGGAACACAATTACAATCCACTTCCTGCGCTACGGAATCCAATCTAGACCCCCAAACTTGAATACTGTTCTCTATAGAATCCAACCTAGTACCAAAATCCTCAACTTGCAGCTTTACCCCCTATTGCGTTATTGACCAATTGCACAATTTGGGTAGAACTCGCAAGTTGTCCCTAAAAATGCACAATTGTTCAAGGAAGTCTGGGGGTAGGACAGTGCGACTAGGTCATTCTCTAAATGGAGTCTCACCATCCTCCTCATCAATGTTTATCTCTGGGCTAGATAAGATCTTGTATACATCTTTCTCAAACTGTGGATTGGGTGCTAGAAACAAGTCCTTGAATAGAGTGCCATGGTTGATACCATTGCGCTCCGGCTGTGAAAGGACCATGAAGTTCCAAATTGTAGCGCCACCATATACCCGTATGAACTAATCGAACAAAATAGTGGTAGTGATCATCAAAGAACGTGCTATTCGCTCTGAAATTTGGCACATGCTATGTAATTTCCCACACCCTGATGACTGGTCTTAATATTTTGGACTTGGAACGGCGTGGTAATCGAAAATGGGACATCCCGTGCCTATATTTAGCCGTGTGGAGTGGGAATTAATCTTGTGCTTGTGGCCCATGGCATTTGGCATTGACCACACTATAGCCTCATACTGGTCTTCTTGGCACGTGGTTGCTTTTTTGGCATGGGCCATTGGTGCCAACCATGAACGGCCCGTACCGACCTATTTGTGTCTCAGCCGGCTAAACTTGTTTCCTTCGCTACGAGTGCACCGTTAGTCTGATTTGAGAGTTTTAGTAGTCAATTTTGTAGTGCTCAATAAGAAAAATCCAGCGATACTAGCCTTGAAGGCTATTTTTTCTTGGATGGTTCTCAAACTTAAGCACTACTCATCAGACCACGATTCACCGTTTCTTTGTTGCCCGTTTTGAATTCTATTGCCAGCTATCTTTGGCTTCAATCTCCTTCTACCACACATTGATTCTCCTGGCCTTCATCTACTACCATTCTAATGTGAATAACCCTCATCTCTTCTACCATCCTTTCGAACGGCCTTCAATTTCTACAAAACATAGGATTTAGACAAGAAAGCCAAACATAGCCGTCTAAACCCCTTATCACATAAACTCAACAAATACTCGAAATTCACCAAATAAAACTAGCTAAAATTTATGCCAAATGCAATAGTTAACGCACACATAATGAAACAGATCAATGTTTCCGAGCCATCGGGTGGCCATGATTGCAGGACTGAAGGGGAAGCTGCAACTTGGCCCAAAGGCCCAATCAACCTGTCCAGCTCCCTTGTTAGGGTGTCACCTGACCCATCTCCCATTTGAGATCTCCATATTGACTTGGCCAAAGTGAAGCGTCAAGGCTAGAAATCTGGTTCAAGGCCATGTATCCAGGCTATGGTTCTCCCATAACAGAGTTGTAGTACAACTATTGTTTCCCCTGATGATAGGGATCACACATAGGGATCTCTAGTCGAGGCTATGAATACATCTGGTTCTCAATACCCAAATAGAGCCCCATCAGCCTGGCCATCGAGTGAGGGATTTCCTAGTTCAAAACGTGGGGTATCAAAATAAGCACAGAGTATGGCAACGTTTGGCCCATGCTAGGGTACATTGGTTGGGGTCGATCTTGGGCCCCTATTCCCATGTCCGCTTGATAGGAAGTTCTTGTGGTGTCTACAATTAGAAACTTGGAAGCAACGCCAAGGGCATCGAAGGTGGGGGCCACACCTGCTGCTGGACAATCCTCTAATAGAGCATTGGGGGCTCCACCTGATATCTAATTGATCTAAATGTTTGAGCTAATTGTGCTAGGTCCTGCTGTGGTGAGAGAACATACTATTTGTTCCCATCGTCACTCGAGAAGCTCCCATTGTAGATTCTGTTTGTGAATCTGCCATAACTTCTATGGATTGCGGCTCATTCTCCCTTGGTCGGCTTGCCTAGCTTTGTGAAGTAGGGGCTATAACGCCTCCTACCCAGGGCTCAATCTTGACTTCCATCCTTCTTGGAGGTACAACACCTTCCATCTGAGACCCCTCTAGTTCCCTTGTTACCAGGATCTGGTCTCGGGCGACCTCTAGGAGTTGGTTACTGGTGCTTCAGGGGGGTAGGGTTCGATTGCATCTTGGTCCTAAGCCATCTTCTTCTCCGGCATGAGGATTGTTCTTCCTCGTCAGTGCCTAAGGTCTTACCTTTTAGCTGTCCACTTCTATGTGAGATGCTTACCATAGAGGTGGACATAAATAACAAGAACATGTAGATCTGACTAACAGTCCCACCGGGCGTGCCAACTTGATGCAGCCTAATTTTCCGTCGCCGCCGCTGTGTCGCTGTTTGTGGCCGAAATCTGCAAGACAAAGGCCCCAGAGGTGTTTTTGGGGGAAAATGCTCTGATGATTAAGTCATCAAACAATATTACAATGGTATTATTAGAAATGAATAGTTGAGTTTGTAGGGTTACCTTTGACCTTTATATAGGTTGGCAAGTAGGACAACTATTTTGTTCGCTTGTGGAGCAAGTACTCCTCCCTTGGGCCGGCTCAAAGAATACTACCCAAGGGGTAAAATAGGGGACCTGGGCCAGCCGTACTTAGGCACCTGGGCCTAGTACATATTTACACATTACCAGTAACCAAAAACACATCTCTGTGTTCGCTCAAAGATTCAAATCCAGCCATTGATAGCTTACTTAGTGCATTTGCCTTTGTATTTTCATTTCTTAATACGTGTTGGATATTAAAATACTCGAGTTGAGCTATGAGCTACTAGACTCTCCTTAAGTACTTCACCAATTTCCCTTCTTGTACTTCGTAGTCTCCTGGCACCTGCTGAACGACAATCAGTGAATCACTTAATACTCGAACGTTTTTTACCTTTATTCTGATGGTAAGGTCTAGCCCATATATCAAAGCTTCACACTCTGATTCATTGTTAGTGATCAAGAAATCAATGAGAAGTGATTATCTGTGTTCACCTCCTTTCGGGTTTACCAATAGTAGTCCTGCACCGCAGCCCTTTGTGCTAGACGCGCCATCAACGAATAGTTTCTATGCGATCTCTTCCCTCTTTGATTTCCCATTATCGAATCCTAGGTTTTGGCACCTATTCGCTCTCTGTTCCTCTTTGCTGGTCATTTTTGCAATGAAGTCTTCTAATGTGTGAGCCTTGATTGTTGTTCTCGATTAGAATTGGATATCAATTTGGCCTAGTTCCATAGCCCACTTCGTCATTCTACCATATGATTTAGGCTTGCTAAGGATATTATTGATTGGGAAATCAGTGTAGAGCACGGTGCGATAACTGTGAAAATACATTCTCAACCTTCTTGCTGAGTATATTAAAGCCAGGGTTAACTTCTCAACCGGCATGTATGCCCTCTATGCATTTTGCAATAGTAGACTGCCACTTATTTTTGGCCTTCTTGGTGCACAAAAACTGAGCTGGCCGAATTATGTGAAATTGCTAAATACAAATATAGGGTTTCTCCAAAAATGGGTGACTTCAACATTGGCAATGTTTGAAGTTGTTTCTTCAAATAGTCGTATGCTTTCTGACATTCTTCGCTCTAGCTGAACGTTTTGGCCTTCCTTAAGACTTTGAAGAGCGGGAAAAGCTTTTCCACTGCTTTTGAGACAAACTGGCTAAGCGCTGCCAGTGGCCCTATCAATATTTGCACCTCCTTGATTGTTCGTGGCTGGGGAACATCTACTACGACTTGGATTTTCTCTAGGTTGGATTCTATTCCTTTTGAGGACACTTTGTATCCTGAAAACTTCCCTGTGCCTACTCCAATTATGCATTTCTTAGGGTTAAGCTTCATCCCAATGCTACGTAGTGTGTCCAAAGGTTTCTTTTAAATCTACAGCAAAGCCACCCATCTTCCTGCTCTTGATAACCATTTCATCAACATATGCCTCAATATTTCATCATATTTGATGGCAAAATGCATTATCGACCACTGTCTAGTATGTTGCCCCTAAATTTTTTATAACCCAAATGGAATTTTTACATAACAAAACGTTCCAAAGCTTATTATAAAGGCCGTATTCTCTGCATCTTCCTGATTCATTAGGATTTGGTGGTATCCCTTATATGAATCTAAAAAATGCTAGGACTTCATACCCTGAAATTGCTTTGACTAGTTGATCAATTTTCGGTAGAGGATAGCAGTCCTTTGGGCACGCCTTGTTTAGATCTGTGAAGTCAATGCTTATTCTCCATCATGCGTCTGATGTTTTCACCATGATTGGGTTTGCTAGCCAATTTGGGCATACGACCTCTTTCAATATACCGGCTTGAAGTAGCCCTATAACTTCCTCTTTGATTGCTTCTTGCTTGTCGCTAGCAAAGCAGCGTTGCTTTTGTTTGAGCCACTGATATTCAAAGAATGGGTAGCGATGCCTGGGTCGACTCCTCCCGTGTTCTGCATGCTCCATGCAGAAGTATCTATAGGGCTTCAAAGGATTTCTATGACCCTTTTTTCCCATACATGGAAGATGTTTTCCTATCTTCACACACGTGAAATTGTCTTCGTCATCTAAGCTGACCAACTCCGTTTCTTCCCCTAAGTCTACTACTGATTCTGGATGCTCTAGTATCCCAACATCTGAGACCCTGCTGACCATTTTTGCCTTTTAAAAAATGTCTCTACCTTCATCGCAATAACCATGCACTTCCTCGCCATTTGCTGGTTTCCTCTTGTTGTCGCAATTCCAGCCGGAGTTGGGAATTTCATTACTAAGTGGTAAGGGGACAATATTGAATTTTTTGTATTCATCTAGGGCCTTTCGATGATGGCATTAAATGTGCTTGGAGCATCCATGACCACGAAGTCACACATGGCGGTACAATTTTATCCACTTTCTCCCATGGTGACATGCAGTTGTATATTCCTCAAAGGCGTTTCTGCTCACCCCGTGAATTCTACCATCGAGGATGTGGACTTTTTTAGGTTAGTTCACTTTAACCCTAACCTATCGAAGCAATCCACGAATAGTATCTCAACCGCACTTCCATCGTCGATGAATACTCCATGAACCATTGCATTTCCAATTTTAGCTATAGTGACCATGGAATCATTGTGAGACAAAGTGTTAGGTATTGCATTCTCCTCGCTAAAAGTGATCGCCTTACTTGGACAATGTCTTTTGTCAACAGGCTCTTGCAGGGGAGAATATCTTGCATTATCCCTCCAACCATTATTTGAAATGACTCTGTGGATCCATGTATGGACACGATTACTTTTTCTAGCCCTTTATCTCCTACATAATCAATGTAATCTACTGCAGCAGTCACTTTTTGATTCTATGCCAGTGTGGTCACCGTCCCTTGGTTTCTTGCTGCGTGGTTCCCTAATTTTTAGCATCGTCATACTGGCTTCCTACTTCCTTCCTATACTGGATTTAGAAGTTATTCTTCAAGTTTTCGTCAATTTATCTTCTCAGATCTCTGCAATACTCAATATCATTATCATGGTCCTTGTGAAAGACGCAATAATACTCTATGAACCTCTTTTCTGGTGGTTCTATCATAGGTGCCGGTTCGTGAAATAGCTCTTTATTCGCTTGCCATATATCTTTGTTGGATTTTATCATAGGTGTATCTTGGAATGGTGTGCCTTGCAACCCTGGTTCTCTTCTCTTGAATGGGATGTTCCCCTTTCCTTTCTTTATAAACCCCTTTTGCAAATCCACCATTATTTGCCTTTTGTCTCATTCTTGCTCTATCTTACAGTTATTCGCTTCTTCCGTTCTCACATGTTGCTCAATCATCTTTTGTAGCTCTCTTGGGTTTTTGGGCATGTTCTTTGTTAGTTCTTTGTAGAACTCTCCTGGTCGCTTACCTCCTATGAATGCTCCCAAGGAAGATTGGAAAGACAATTCATGAACCTTCAAAATCTCTATGACGAATCTATTATGATACACAGCCAGACTTTCATCTCTTTGTTGGGCTATGTTGTTTAGGTCTGTGATCATTTTTGTGAATTTTTGTTTTTGGTAAAAGTGTCCCAAAAACATATCCGACAATTGCACTCAAGATTTGATACTTCCATTTGGGAGGTCCTCGTACCATGTGATCGCAGTCCCTGATAAGAAAATGGAAGTCTTGTAGACCAATTCGATGTTCGCATTGAGAAATCTCAAGCTATTTTTGTATGAGTGTAGGAAATCTTTCGGATCAGTGGTCCCATCGTAGATATTAACATGCAAAGGAAGTTTAAAGTCCTTTGGCATCTTAAAATCCCGCAGATGTAGCGCTAGGGGTGATTTTTCTACATCATCTGCAACTATGTCCCATAACTCTTCTTCGTACTCTAGATTCTCATGCTCCTAAATTACTCTTCTTCGTACTTTAGATTCTGGTGTACTTTGGGCATCTTATTTGCGGTATAGTTTCTGATCTCCTTATATTGGCAAAGCGGTTTCCCTATATTCAACAGTTGCTGATAGATAAAACCATTCTACTCGTTGCAAATCCTCTGGAGATAACAAACAGCATCCTGAGGCTCCTCCAGAGTCTTGTCCCATATCGCTTCGAGGTCGTTAACACCTAACATCATATACTTCAAACGAATACCCAAACTTAGTGCTCATTCTTGAACACAAATAAGAAGGTTAAGCAAACACACCGGATTCAAGGTCAACCAAACCACAAAGGATGTCTTTGCCAAGCGAGTCAACATTATAACCATTGGGTATAAATTTACTGCAAGGACAGGCTAATAGAGTCGATGAAAACATAGGAGTTTTCCAACCGATATGCAATGGAATGGACTCCACAAGAGTTAGGCAATGAAAAGAGATAATTTAAGAATATTCTTTCGATATACGCTTGGTCACCTCAATCAGTTTAATAGGGAAACATTCGGATGATGATGGAAATCCATGGTGAAAAGGAAAACAAACATAACATCCCAGATAGTCAACACTTTTCAAAAAATTTAGATTAATCATAATATCAAAGCCCTGCAAGTAAATAAATATAAAGAGATAGTTCAAATTATAAAAAGCTAACATAATGATCGCATCAGTCACAAATCATACAAAATAATACAAAAATACTTAGGAACATTGTCATCAATTATATAAAGAAAATGCGTCTTAGTTCTATAGCGCTAGGATGGACTAACATTACAAGGGGAAGCGGATGAAGTGCGAACAACAACTACGGCATCCTCCTTGCTCACAGAATGAATGGGAGCTTTGCCGTTCAAATCACCCCTAGGGTTCGCATCAACATTAGGATTAGAAGTATGCTCAGGATAATGGTCCTTAAAATTGGAGTAATTGAAGGGAAGATCATCAAAGTAGTCAATCATGAACATTTTCAGCTTGGCTACAGAGAGAAGAGTAGGAAGGCCGGTAAGATATGATAGCAGCGCAAACGAGTGACCACCGTCAGAGACGCTTAAGAATCCCTGTTTTCTTTGCCAAAATCTTTTCAGACTTGGCCAACCTAGGCAGCTTGCCAACCTTTGGAGTCAGATTCAACTTCTGCAACTCGACTAAGGCCTCACAATAACCAACATTGCGAGCATTAGTTGAAACCTCCTCGAACAAAGCATAAAAATATTTGGTCTTCAAGAGTCAGTCAACTATAAGATGAGGGTATCTGGGCAAAGCAAAGCCATTCATTCACATCTCTTCCAACTGAAAATGCTTCTTCTCTAACTCTCTTTCAACAGTTGTAGCATGGTTCTCAGTAACACACGCTCTCTCCTCTGCATCCTTAGAAGTCGTGCGTAGAGCAGCACACTGCGTCTTGCTTACCTGCAACTCCTCCAGTATCACACCATTCCCTTTATCAAGATTAGCAACTCGTTTGCTGACAAGTTGCACAATTTCACCAACCTTGTTATGAAAACATACCACAACCATTGCTTCAGAAAGAGATACATTGGTAAGAGTATCAGGAATAGTGCCCTATATAAACAATTCACGGCTGAGCATAAAAATAGTGCGAAAGATGCTGGTTAACACACCCATTTTTCTTAACAGGCTCCAAGGCAGTAGAAGTGCTGTTGGTTTGTTCCTTGTGCCTCCTTTGGTTTTTTGTGCGATTACCACCTTTTTGGTTTCTTGGATAAGCGTCCCAGACGTTAGAGGATGAGTGACACTGTTGGTAACCACTTCTTGGAGGATAGCAAACTCAGAATTTTTATTAGCTTCACTAGCCAAGGTCTCCATTTCATCGTTCTCATCTTCAGAAAAGAAGTTTCTCTCAGCGGAGTGTCAATTTAGATCCATATTTTCAACTTAACACACAAAAACAATCAGGAGAACATGCAAACATATAAACAAAATAGAAATAAAGACAAACGAAATCACGTTGAGTAGGGCAGAAACAACCAAATAAATAACAAGTAAACACCTTTACTTAAAGAACTAGCAGGGCAAAGTGAGATGGTATGCAACACTACTATTATTTCCAAGTTTTATATAGAATTTTTTTTTTCGCGCTATACCCCGCAATTATTTGGGAACCCGCTAACGAACTCAATAGCGGGGATCACAGGATAAAGGGTGAAGTCATCAGTGGAATTTTTTTACTTTGCAAAGATGATAGAGGTTGCAGAATAGATCAATAGTAAAAGGAATATTGGCCAATTTGCATACATGATAGAAGAAGACAAAAATTGAGACAGCTTTAGGGTGTAGCTGACACAAACCAACTTTATAGTGAGAAAGCAGATCCAACTCATGTTGGGGAAAGGGAAAAGTGAGCCTGAACTTAAGGTAATCCAAATAGAAGGAAATATAACCAGATGGAGGAGTGCAAACACTCTTAGAGGCCTCAGGTGTATGAATTTCGTACAAATATGAAAAAGGGAAGCTATTTTTTAAATCCTCAATATAAGAATCAGTGAGGAGACTATTGATAATAGAAGAACTGGCTTGGTGGTCAGAATCTTCCCCGGAATCAACACTGATTTCATGGGTTTTTGGCGCGGCACTCTAACATCATTAGAAACAGACATTGATGAATTTAGGATCTCTAAAATCTAGATAAAGGTGGCATCAATTAAAATGACAGGGGCCAAAAAAACTATTTCGGTCAGAATTTAGTGCACAAACAGAATAACGGAGAATAAAATATAATAAATCACCTTAATTATAATAAAACCAAGTCACACTACGAAAGATACAGATCCACAGATTGAAACCTACACAAACCGACTAAGAGCAAACAAAGAAAGACATAGGAAAACTTACTGGTTTAGCGTGATAAGTGAGAGAAAATTAGGAGTAATAAAAGATGAGGTAGGAGATGAATGAGTCTGAATCTACGTACTAAGGTGTTAATTAGGGGAAATGAAGGCTAAGAAACAAAAAGGAATAATACGCAATCATGACGGCCTGACAAAAATTAAGTTAACCTTTTAGATTCTCGAGAAGGTGGTGCAAATACACTGAATAGGGGCAGCTTTCAAAGCACAATAACCAAAGTAATTATAAGAAGAGGAAACTGAAATGGCAGCGTAGTGATTTGCAAAATGAACAGCGAATGCAAATGAGCGAATCTTCACTGCAAGTTCGTAATAGCTAATTACCTATGTGATAAGAAATAATCTAAAAAATTTAAATTCAAATAAGTGAGAGATTTCAGGAAGTTGGAATATACAACCAAGAAGAATACAACACTTCACAAAAATAGTTCACATTACAGTGTAAGCGAACATTCCATTACGCATAGCTTAGAGGCAAGATAATAAGTTCGTTACAAAGCTTATGAACCTGGGTATAGATTCACGTAATATTGAATTTGTGGCTGGGGGGCTTCTGGTGTATATGTAGTCCAGGAAGCAAGAAGCTGATAGCCGTTAGGCCCTGCCTAATTGCATCCTATAACAAGGCTAAGCCTTTTCAGCCCAAAGCATTGGTTAACTACATGGGAGATGCCCAGTCATTATAAGGAACGCGAACTAACAAACATGGAGTGAGCAACAAACGTGAAGGCCATGAACTCAGAACGTGGTGATCGTGGTGTAACCCACGATCTCTATTCCTAAAAATAAGGAACCATGACTATGTCAGTCTATAAATAAAACACACTAGCAAGAAGTTAAGGTAAGCGCTAATATCTTGAGAAATTCTAATTACTAAGAGGGTGACTGACTTGATCATTGGAGTTTTCCCCTGGAGTCACTTCCGGGCTTGTTTTGCAGGAGGAAATATTCATAGAGTGAACAACTAAGGAATATACTTGAACGGACAACCTCATCAAGTACTGTCAGGCCTAGCTTGTGGAGGAACTTCCTTGGGGAATTTGCAAGAAATTTACACGCTCGGTTCCCAATGCCAGTCATTCTTGTTGAAGTATCCCTTATCATATACTTTGGCTAAATCTTCGGAGTGAGGGAGACCGTGTGCATCTCATTGATGATGGTAAAACCATGGTCGATTGCTTTCCTATCTGCAATGTGGTAAAATAATACCGTCTCTTTGATAGTGCACTTGAAGAGATTAGCATTTGTACAATCATATTTTACATAATCTTTTCCACCACATCCAACACATCAATCTTGACCTGCTTCGGCCCTGGTGTCACGTTACCCACATTAATCTTGAAGTACTTTTGCACCATACTGTTAGGGTAGAGGGCCCCCGTCGGATCATCCTCATTTGGCCTAGGAGGATAGGCATCCCTACATTATATTTTCATTGGCACAACTTGCTACTCTTGATCATCTCCTCCAAATGTAGCTCCAATCGCCTCGTTGATCACTGTCGATGTTAGGACCATGGACGTCCTGTTCACTTTTGTGGAATAGTTCATTGCAGTTAGACGCATAAACTTGGTACATAATTCCTTCACCTCTGTTTTGTAGGTTGGCTTGTCGAGACAAATCAACCCCACCATTCCTGAAGGTTTGAATGCCTCAAAGAAAACATCCAAGTTAAGCCTCTCTGCATCCTCGACCCGCATAATCCTAACCTCTTTCACCCCCCTCTTCATCAACATTTCAAAATGCATCTCGTTCTCCTCTTCGAAGTGTTTTTATCGAACGTTGGCAAGGGAGGGGCATCCATCGTCCTCCCCTTTTTGGAGCAGGATGAACCTGCTCACTGCTCTTGCCCTTGCCCCTTTTCGCAGTTTGCTTCACTGGAGACATCTGTTGATCAAAAAAATTCCAAATATCAGTAAAATAGAGTAAAAAATGCACTGGAATGAAATTTTATCCCGAGTTCGAACATACATCGCATACACTTCAACATGACCAGTAGGTTATATGCGAAGTCGCGAATTCATAAGTATGAATGTGCGAAATAGTAATAACCATCGACCCATTCGATATGTGTTCAACTTGTATAGAACTGACCAAAAACCAACATGCAATCAAGCATCATAAGTGTTCTAAAACCCATATGAAAGAAACCAAAATCAAGATGCAAGATATGACCACATAAATGGCATGCATGAACTGAGTTTTGCAAAACCGATAAAAGAGATGCATCAATTCCTAACTGATTCATAGACACCCAAAACAACATTGAATCACTGTGCATTTAAGTACATATAACATATTTTAAATGGAATAACCAAATGAAAGTATTCAAACAAGCAAAAAAAATGTGTCAAATAATTGTTACGTTTGCTGGGGTTTGAATGCTAGTGATTGCTTCATTGAATGTGGCAACGATTTCTGGAATGAGACTTATTTAGCTCTTTGTCAACAATTTATATGTCAATATTGGCGGTTATTTGATGGATTCTGATGGTTTAGGAGTGGTTTTTTTCAGGTGGAGAAGATTTATTAGCGAGGTCGATGTTAAGAATGAGACTGGGGTTGGGGGTGAGCAGTTTATATACCACAAAACAAACGGTGTCATTTTAAAGAAACCTGCAAAGTCACAGATGACTTTTTATAGGCCGACATATATGGAGAATAGAATGCGATGCCACACATTGCACGTAATGGGCCAGGTGTTTCACCTGGGGCCCAAACAATTTTTGGCAAGCTACGAGGTGGGGGAATTGAATCATCATGTAGCATTTTTGCTGGTGAGTTTGCCAAGCCCGAAGGGTTACCAACATGTCAGCAATGCCGTGAAGACATGAAACAGGGTCAATTTTTACAACTGGTCCAAGCGTAAAAACTTGTGGGCTTTTCCAATGGTGGTGATAGACCACGTGACTCGATTTTGTACACCAATTTTGACATACCTGATTATTGTATGACATATCATTGATGTTACACTCAAAGGATGGGCCTTTCAGCCCATTCTAATTATATGTTAGCCCATTTGGTAGGCCCAACACGAATGGTAAGGAAATGATGTTAAATAACACCATTATTAGGAAAAATAAAATACGGCTATGTCCTGGCCTCTAAATTCTTCATCATCGAAAAATCCTACTAATTGATTATAGGAGTACAATTATTCTTTCAATCATTAATAGAACTCCTATTTGAACACTGATTCATGTGATAGGTTTGACTTATCGGTCTCCTGAAATGGTAATCCTACGTAATTGCATGGAATGAAAATAATCCAAGGTCCTCCCTTGAAATCTTCTAGAACCATCGAACCATGAATTCTAATAGTCTCACACGTTTGATGCGGTTCATTGTCTGTGTGGTTTAAATTAAGACACTATATAATCAACGAAGGTGGTACATATATGCCATGTCATACGTGAATGGCTATGTCTTGCCTTAAACCATCCTATATCAAGAACCAACATTTGTGAAAGCATTAGTCGTGTAATATGGTTGAATATCACGTGCTTTAACAGAATGCCTATTTGTAATTGAAAGATACGATAACAATTAGCCTAGAACAAGATCAAATATGCGGTTGACTAATTAACATACGTAGTAGACTTCTATGATCATTTAGGGTTAAACTAGTTATTCATTTCAAACCCACACCTATCTTGATGACTCGCGTAACTAGTTTGATGTTCGTGGTCTTCTACTATAATCCCTATATAATTTACACATTATGAGCTATAGTCTCGAATGATATGGGTAAGGAATTTACAGGTTTTTAAGAACAATAATCGTCGAACGAGTAATTTTAATAGCCTCACCCGTTGAATGGGGTTTGTAGTCTGTGGGTTTTAATTGAAAGACTATGTAATCAACAAATTAAGCTAGAAATTATAAGCTACCCTAGGTTAATGACCATGTCATGGTTTAAAACATCATGTATGAAGAATGGGATATTGTGAAAGAATTAGTTGTGAAATATGGTTAAATATCTTAAGCTTAAACATAATAGCCTTTTCTAATTGAAATAGGCGATAACCTTTGGAGATCAAATATGTGGTGTTTGGAGATGTACGTAGTGGCCTTGTACGATAGTTAAGGAATGTACAGGTTTTTAAGAACATTGATGCTCTCACAAGGTAACTTCCAAACCAATTACCATCACGTTGATTTCTAAAAAACTTGTTTTACAATAGGAACAGTGGGTAAGGATTTTTTTTCCCTTCACATAAATTTCAAAAAAATATTTCAAAACCTAACATGCAAAGTTGCTCAGACATTCTTTCGTAGCGACTGTAGTACGAATGGAGAACAGCGTTGCGGATTCCCAGGGAATGGGCCAATTGGTCCATCCAGAGGCACAAGACTTGGCATTAAACTGTATGTATTGTCGAGATCGCAAATTCCATCTTATATGCCGATGTTTGGCCGATATATCTACAAGGTCGGATGTTCAACATGGACTGGCCTATTGGACTGATTTTGACCCAAATGGAGATGAAAAGTGATATCGTTCAACATCGCAAAATATGTGCACCATCGCATGATTGGCGGGAGAGTACTTTTATGCGCCATACTTGGTAAAAAAAACCCCAAAACATTTTGAAAAATCATTTATTACCAAAATTTCCGCCCTCCACTCACCCCTCCCCCTCCCCCCAAAGCCCTCAATATTCATCTTCTCCATTTCCTTCAACCACCAAATAATCAACCACCAAACACATTTGGTCAGTTACTAATCCCCCTAAAGGTATAATTAAAGCTATTGAAAAAAAACTAGCACAATTTTTTTGGGGAAAAACACAGGACAAAAACAGGAAAGTGTGGAAAAAATGGGTTGATATTGCCAAGCCAACCAAATTCAATGGATTAGGATTTAGATCTATCAAGGCTATAGTTAAGGCCAGTTCTGTTAAACTCTGGTGGAAATGTCAAAATGGCTCCTCTCTATGGTCTAAATTTATCTGGGCATTGCCACCCTCATACAGAAGATCTGGTACATGGAGAAGGATTTGTTTGGTAAACTCCTTTGCAGAAGTTAACTCACTGATCATACATGGCAAAGGGAACTGCAGCTTTTTAGAGGCTAACTGGTGTCCCAGTGGCCCCCTAATAAACTGCATTCCTGATAATATCACATCAAATATGATGGATATCTCAGTGGCTGAGTTTGTTAATAACAAGTCCCAAATTTTAGCCCAGATTTCCCCCTTCTTGGAGCATGATACCTTCATTTTTTTACAGGGGGCTCAAATCCTGGAGGATAGACAAGATAGAATGATTTGGAAACCTGAGAGTTCAGGTAATTTCAATTTTAAATCTTGTTATAAAGCCTTGACAGCTGAATCAGGTACTTCTTTAGCTAGTTCTGTTCTCTGGAAAATCCCCCACCAAAAAAAGGTAACTATTTTTATTTGGAAATTATTGCATGCCTTTCTACCTTTTGATGAGGTGCTTATTACCTGTGGTTTTAGTTTGGCATCAAAATGCCCTGTATGTGAACACTCAGATTCGATACAGCACTTCTTTATTAACTGCCATTTAGCACATGCAGTATGGACAAACTTTGCATCCATGATTCATTTTAACCTGGATTTTTGCCATACCATTCCTCAAAGATTTGCCCTTTTCTGGGATACTGATGATTTGCCTAAGTTTGACAGCATGTATTGTAAATTATTGCCTTCACTCATCTGCTGGGGACTTTGGAAAGCCAGGAATGGTTTCCTCATGGACAATAAGCCCTTCTCTTTACCTTCCATCTGTAGAGAGATTCAAGATCAGATCCTACTATCACTTCAACTGTGTCCCCCACAACTAATCAATTCCAGTCCTATTCCTCCTGGACTCACACATCTATTTCCTAAATTCAGACCTCCCCCTAAGCCTAATTTAGCAAAGATCTCTTGGACTAGACCTAACTTAGGATTTTCCAAAATCAATGTTGATGCCTCTTGGACCCCAAACTTAGCCTCGATAGGTCTGATTGCTAGAGATTCTCTAGGCAACCCTACATACATCTGCACCTCTTCCTCCACAGCTAGGACTCCTCTATTAGCTGAAATTGATGCCATTATGCTTGTTTGTCAGATTTTCTCTCATATGGACCACACATTTATAATAGAATCTGATTCTAAACTTGCTGTCTCTATGTTAAATGACCCCTACTCTGCTAAGTGGGAACTCTTTGATAAAGTTTATAAGGGGAAAGCTGCTCTTGGAGGGGCCAAACTGACCCATGTCCTCAGGGAGGCTAACCTAGTGGCTGATGCCCTGGCTAAATGTCATTTTAACTCTGATCCCATAATCTCAATGACTAACATTCCGAGACACATCAAAGGTCTTATTACACTGGATCAACAATCTGTCCCATCTGTTCGTATTCTTTGAACCCAGTTCTCAAGTTTAGAACTCAGTTCTGGAATGGATACTGCTGATTTTTTGTTTGTTATTTTTGCCAGGTTTTCTTCATGAATCTGTACTTCTGCTGCTGATGAACAAGGTGATATGCCACCTCTGGCTGTGCTGCTGTACTTCTGGCTGCGCTGCTGTACTTCTGATCTACTGAACAAGAAGATATGCCTCCTTTGGAGGTTTTGCTGCACTGCTCTACTCTGCTGATGCCTCATCACCTTTGGAGTTTTATTTTTGTTTACTCCTCCCCTAACATGGGGATTTTGATTGTTACTAAAACAGATGTTAGTAACCTGGCCGTGGGAGTGAATTAACACTTGGGGTGGAGATTCGCTCCTACGGATCGTTACTTCATCTTTACATATACACTTTTTTAGTCTTTACTAGGTTAACGGGGGCTACGCTCTTCTATTAAGTCTAACTATCTAGACAACTCATGTATATTTTGGTTTTGCTATAGGGCATGGGGAACCCAATACATAACTCCCTCACCTCACGGGTGTTTTCAATTAAAAAAAAAAAATCAACCACCAAACACACCCAAATCCACCACAACCCTATCATTCCCAAATGGAGAAGGATGAGGTCATCATGGTGGGGATTCCATGAATAAAAAAAGTGGTAAGTTTTCATCTTTATAATTACTAGATGAATTTTTTTATGCCCACATCCCTTTTGATCATTTATTGATGGTGTTTAAGATTGTCATGTTTCATTCTTCTTTATTTCATTAACTTTAAGATTATGGACAGTAAACTTGTAGGGTTTTTATGTTTTCATTAAAGATGCTATTTTTTCAAGTGAATATGGTGTACATACATGTGGAAGCATGCTAATAGATGTTATTTGGATATGGAGTTAACATCAAATGTTTCATTTACATCATTTTGTTATGGTGAAGAAATCTACATGAAGTGTGTGCAAGGGATTGCCATGTATGGTTAAGATTTCTATGTTTCCTTTTCATCAATAGTAAAGGTTTCATATGAAATATTATATTGCATTCACCAGTTATATTTGTGTTTATTGAACTCTACATTTAGGTTTTCTAGTCGTAAACCACGATAAGAGGAAACAATCCCAAGAAGAGAGAGATATAGGTAGGGAAATTCACAAGAAATTTATAGACATAGTTAAGAAGGGTACAAAATGTCCTATGAAGTTCGATCACATTGGGAATGCCATCGAGGAGCAAAGTAATTGGTGGTCTAGTTACACCGATTTGATTGCTTGGACAAAGGTAGACCTCTTCTTGTACGAGTCATAGAATCGTGTCAATGATGCTAACAAGGATAAACTACGGAGAGCTATGCAATATGCCTTTGAAATCGAGTGTAATGATATGGACAAATTGAAGAAGAGAACTATACGACACTTTGGTGAGAGATGGAGAGATGGAGAGATTGCGAAGCCAAATTGGCTAGGGATTATGTGTTCGGTAAGAAGAAGAATTACAACCTCAAAATTAAGCACACATTCATAAGTGAATCGATTTGGAAGGGTTTTGTTACAAGAAAATTAGCGGACGGAAAATCGGTAAGGAATTTACATTAACATACTTAAAAATATATACATAATGTGCACATATTTATAAATTTACACATGCATTATATTATTGGATAAACTTGATTGTGCATGAGTATATATTTGTTGCTAGCTTTAGAATGTGTATGTTGTGTATGATTGGTAGGGTTCTAGAATGGTAAAGGTCCACCCTTTGCCCAGAAAATAGTAGCAGTTGCTTAACACACGACGTCGCACACTACTAATCGTGTTGTAGGTCGATAAAGTTGACTCGTTTTTGACATTATGAGTACACTTAGTTTAGACACTACATTAGACCGACCACTTGTGTGAAATCGCACAGTTACCTGCCGCTAAATGCGATCTACTTACCAATGGGCGTCCGATGTCGGTCAAAGAAGGGGAGTTATGTTACCAAGAATGTTAACATTGTTGGTTTGTATTATAAACCATCTGTTCAAATGATTTTACAAGGTGTAAGGGAAAAAAAGTGAACTATCACAAGGAACAAGATGCACCACACTATGAGTCATGGAGGATTCACACTAGCTACAAGAATAATCATGAAGGAAATTCTTGAGGCTAGAGTGTTCAACAAGGTAGAGCTAGGAATGACGGATGAGGAATCAAGGACTTCAACGGATTATCCCATGCCTGACGAGGTTCCCCAATTTGATAAATGGCTAAAAGGCTACAAAGGATGCGGGGAGAATATTGAGGCTAAGTTCCACACCGAAGATGCGGTGGTTGTTGCCAAACACATTGTAAGTTTTGCTTCTTTTTTAGATGATATAATAGGAATGAATATGTTCAAGTAAAATTTATATGAGATTTATTATTGGTAATTTGTAGGAGGATTTAAAAAGGAAGCAAGAGTCCGGTAAGTTCATCGGTGTTGGAAAGAAGGACATACTGGGGGTTGTACTTAGCAAGAAAGAACATCCAGGCCGGGTCCAGGGTGTCAGAACACGCGCTACACGTAGGGACATCTTTGTCAAAGCCCGAAATCCTAAGGTTGATATTGCGTCAATTAGTCAACAAAGAGAGATTAATGCATTGACATCCATATTGAGCCAACTAGTGGAATCAAATGGGGGGGAGGGGGGGGGAAGCCACTTGACTTAGAGAGAATTATTGCATGTTCTAAACCAACAACCTCAACTCCACCTCGCCTTTCTTCTCTAACAACATCAACAAATGATACCTTGGAGCTTTTAGTAGGCTCGTTCCACCGTCTCCAACCTCTACAACACCTCAAGCGTTTGATCGACTAAGAACGAAGTTAGTAGAGGCCACCCAATGCAACATGAAGGTATAAGTAAATATATTACACTAATCATGTTTCAAATTATTTTACACTAACTACCGACTCTCATTTATAGGATAATTCATTATGTATACTACTTGTCGGATGTGTTAATGGAGAGAGCCACATTGTGGCGGAAGGTAAAGTGTACACATCAATACAAGTGCATCATCAGAAGCTGGTCGTGAATGATAACATCGTTGTTAATGTCACAAAGAGCCTTGTAGAAGGCATTGCTCTTCCAAACCTAGAACCCGAGGCTAAAACAGTGGACGCACCGTTAGGAATGTTTGTTGAATTGCCCCTTTGTTTGGTTGATATTTTGGAGAACATGCTAACTAAGAAGGTATAACATCGATAATCTATATACTATTTCTTATGAATTGAGACAAATATTTAGAAAATAACTTTTACGGTTGATATCATGTAGACCGAGACAAGGATTATAAGTAGCCCGGTAAAATTGGCCAATACCTGTGGGGATCCAAAACTAACAAAGCCCCGTGTCTTTATAATTAGGCCATCGCCATTCAATCCCACAAAGGATGGTTCCATAAAGAACATCCACATGATCGAGAAGGAGAATTTGGTATCATTCTTCCATTTCAATAATATTCCTCCTCCCGTGATGCAAGTAAATTGTGTGTAAGTATTAATGCATCACCCTAACCTGATTCAGCTGCATACTTATTGCATTTTTCTTTGATCAAGCAAGATTAACCATGTTCACAGGCCCCTGCATTTACAATCCATTGCCAAAATTAAAGGGTGGTTAGGGGTTCTCTGCCCAACGAAGATCCAACATGACCATGTAGCGATGGCAAAGTGTTTGGCCTACTTCAGCTCCCAGTTGACGTAAGGACCATCTCATAGATATCGCACCTTATTATGAGTGGTGAATCAACTATACTTACTTTATTGCAATTTTTTGGTCTCTATTGATCAATATATGATTGTATTGAGGGAATGGGGATTTCCTTTTTGTAACAAACATTGGATGGTGGCCATCATGATTCTTCTGTATTACTTTCCAGCCCAATTTATTCTTTTTTTTGTTGGGGTTCGTTCTTGTTTATATATCATTATACTATCTTTTATTGAACTCCTACTTTGTAGGCACTGCACAGTTACTCATTTACATAGGGGCTATAAATGTTTTAATCATTTTTGTTGTGATATTCATGAACGGTTCAGAATATTCAAAGAGAAATATCTTTGGAATATCGGCGATGCTATTACTTCCATAGTTTGTACAACTCTTTTTATTCCACTAATAAGTACTATTATAGATATGTCATGGGATGCTATTATTTGGACTACAAAATCAAACCAGATTCTATAACAAGATTTGATAACTAATAATCAACAAATTGGGGTTCATTTATCAACAGTTTTTTTCTTCCATTTGAACTTGTTTCAATAATTCTTTTAGTTGCTTTAATAGGTGCGATTGTTATACCCCGTCAATAGTAAATAAGCAATTCATGTATCAACTACTTGTTATATGTGATTCAATCGATTCGATTTAGTTGGTGTTTAGATTCAATTGAGATTGATAAGGAGTTGGTTAATGATGCTCGGACATATCATTGCGTTGAGTGCTTATTTATTTTCTATTGGGATCTATGGATTGATCACAAGTCAAAATATGGTTAGAGCTCTTATGTGTCTTGAACTTATATTAACTGCAGTTAATAAAAATTTTGTAACATTTTCTATTTTTTTTATGATCGTCAATTAAAAGGGGACATTTTCACAATTATTATTATAGCTATTGCAGTCGCTGAAGCATCTATTGGACTGGCTATTGTTTCATTAATTTATCATAACCGAAAATCCACCCATATTAACCAATCAAATTTATTGAATAATTAGTATTAGTGATTAGTATTAGGGATATTAATTTCAAGAAAATAATTGTACCGTATGAAATAACATAAAAATAAATTGGAATTTATAAAAAAAAAAGAAAAAAATATGGACCCTTTCTTCCAATTCCTCGAGGAATCAATAAGAACTATTTGAACCCTATTCGATTTCCCTGAATGGAGTGGTGTAACATGCGAACGAAATGACTTGTTCCAATAGTTGATTATTCATCGTAATGCCTCACAATTTATTACATTTTTAGTTCATAATCATTATATAGGAAAGATTGCCGAGTGATTGAAGGCGTAGCATTGGAACTGTTATGTAGGCATTTGTTTACCAAGGGTTAGAATCCCTCTCTTTCCGTTTTCGTTGATGACTTGCCTAACAACAAAAATAATGGGAACTTTAGAACACTAGTCCAATCGTTCGACCTATCTTTTGGTTAAAATAGGTTCTCTATTCCTAATTGGTATGACACATAAAATACTAAATAAAGAAAATATTGTAACTATAAGAAAGAACAATAGATAACGAATCAAAATATTCCTTAATCTGTAAACTAAAGATCTATAAACGGGACAAGCGAATCAATCCTACTTTTTTTTACTAAATATTTTGACTAAATACTAAGTTAATTTACTTCACGTCGCAACCTCTTGCATTTATTTTAATTAGGTTTAAGTCTGGCTAGAATAATATTCTACGATTAGCAATTCATTTATTTTCAAACTGATCCATTTACTATCTATTATTTGATTGACTAATCCTTTATATTGGAATGGTTGAACGATCAAATGACTTGGTAATTCTTCATGAGGGGATGAATCTGGAGAATTTTGAATCAGAGCATTAGATTTTTTTTCTCATTCTTCACTGTAATAATATCTCGGGGTTTGCAGCAATAACTTGGTATTTCCACTATTCGACCATTAACTAAAATATGTCTATGGTTAACAAGTTGGCGGGCAACAAGAATTTTCGAAGCCATACCCAATTGAAAAAGGATTTTAACCAAACACATTCCAAGCAATTGGAGTAAAACTTGATACAAACATATTTTTACTAATTGTCATTCTGTATGACCATAATGAAAACACAACTTTTGTTTTTCTTATAGGCGAATACGATATTGAGATCCCCCCAAATAGGATTGGTTTCTAAGATAGTTTCCAGCTCTAGGCTTTTTCTTTCCAAATTTATTGTTTGTGCCTCTGTTAGAGGTGTTCCAAAAATGTCTGTGATCGAGTAAATAGCTCTAGGAATGAATGAATTGGATCGACTTAGAAAATGAAAAGATTTGTACAAGTTATACATTTCGTCACCACTCAGTGGAAAATCATTAGGTATGAATATGTTAGATACCTGTGACATGATTGGTGAAATAGTATCTCTCTCCCAAAAAACATGGTTTTTTTACCGACACCCAAAATTGTTTTTGTTGCGAATGAACAAGATGTTGAGGAATTGTCCATACGTAAAATTATAATTGTTGATCCGGGCCTTTTCCAAAGAAAAGGGGAATAAGCAAAAGTGGTGTGGATTATTCAAGAATCAAAGTCAATTTGCTTTATAAAACTAAGATATCAATGAACTTCTATTGAATGGTTTCACGGGATTCAGCCAATTATCTTGATCATGAAATATCATTGATAAATAGGAATTCGTGTTATCAACGGATTTCTTGCGATTATTTCTAGTATGGAATGAGTCACTTAGCCACTTTGGTATCTTATCGAACCAAGATGGTGATATTGTTCATCCATTGATAAAAAAACTTGACTTTTGGGAAGTATCATGACCATCAAATAAGAAGGGTTTCCATTTTTGCAAATGAACAATTTGAAGACCTATTGATTCTAACAACTCATTGTAGAGTTGATCATTCGAACCTTTCAATTCATAGATGTAGATCTTGGACCTATGAATGGGGATATTCCTGAAACTCACACGAAAAAAAAAAGTGAGTTAGACAAAAAAAAAGCAACTTGGACAAAAAACAAGTGACTTGGACAAAAGAAGTGGCTTAGACAAGTCTTTTTTGTCGATAACCTCAGACCAATCAATCAAATGATGATTAATACGCAATTGATCAAACATTACTTTAAAATGGCTCTTCTGCTTAGAAACGAAATGTTCCGAATGCTCCTAGAAATTCTTGCTCCTATTGGATCCTTTATATCTATATGCACCAAGATCCCGATTCATGGATCTCTCGTTTCGAGAAATGAAAATAAGAGGATCGAACCATATCTTCTGACTCTTTTTCAAATTCGATAAATGTTGGTTGATCCTATATTTTATTATAGTTCTATAATTCAGAGTGTCCTTTACTATTCTTATTTGATCCCTTTGAATTCCATATTCGAAGTTGCGATCGGATCTATTCATTAAAAAGAATCGATTCAATACATTTCTTATGTACCCATAGGTACCATATTGGATATGAATCAAATTTTGGATCAATCTATATTGATTGGTTGACTCCATTGTGTTGTTGCTAGCAAATACCACTTTTGAATCTTTCAAATTATTCCTGCAGGAGATCCAGACCCATTTTTTATGATCCTTTGAGAAAAAGATTTATCCTCTTCATAAAAAATAGGAGGTAGAACCAATAAAGATTTCTTTTTTTATTCATCCCTAGAGTTGAAAAATGAAAAACACGACTAGGAATCATTGAAGAACATGATTAAGAATCATTGCTCTTTTGGCATAAGAAAGAGTTTCAAAAGTTCCCTTTCTTGTGTCGAAGACTACTTAGAAGACGAATGCTCTCTCCTTCTGATTCTGACTATTGAAAGTAATATCCCTAATACTAATCACTAATACTAATTATTCAATAAAATTTTATTAGTTAATACGAGTGGAATTTTGGTTACGATAAATTAATGAAACAGTAGCCAGTCCAATAGCTGCTTCAGCGGCTGCAATAACTATAACAAAAATTATGAAAATGTCCCATTTTAATTGACGATTATCAAAACAAAATTAGAAAACATTACAAAATTTATATTAACTTCATTTAATATAAGTTCAAGACACATAATAGCTCTAACCATATTTCGACTTGTGATCAATCTATAGATCCCAATAGAAAATAAATAAGCACTCAACACAAGGATATGTTCGAGCATCATTAACCAACTCCTTATCAATCTTCTTCAATTGAATCTAAACACCAACTCAATCAAATCGATTGAATCACATATAACCAGTAGTTGATACGTGAATTGCTTATTTACTATTGATGGGCTACAACAATGTCACCTATTAAAGAAACTAAAAGAATTATTGAAACAAGTTTAATTGTAAGAAAAAAATATGCTGATAAATGAACCCCAATAGTTGATTATTAGTTATCAAATCTTGCTCTAGAATCTGGTTTGATTTTGTAGTCCAAATGATAGCATCCCATGACATATCTAGAAGTGTACTAATAAGTGAAATAAAAAGAGTAATTGCACCGCCAATATTCCAAAGATTTTCCTCTTTGAAATATTCTTAACCGTTCATGAACATCACAACAAAAATGATTATAACATTTATAGCCCCTACGTAAATGGGTAACTGTGCAGCAACTACAAAGTGGGAGTTCAAAAGAAGATAGAATAATGATATACAAACAAGAACGAATCCTAGCAAAGAAGCAGAATAAATTGGGTTGGAAAGTAATACAACTCCCTGACCTTTTCAAAATTAGACCTCTTCTGTTGGCACCAAAAGTTTGGGACAAGTGGACACGTGTCCCATGCATTTGAATTTTTAAAAATAGATGACGTTGTGATATGTGGCCCAATCATTGCGTGCCACGGTCACAATGCGTGAAATTTTTAAAGAAAATGCCGGGGATATTGTAGGACTAGTGGCCCAATCAAAGAATGTCAAATGTCCTGCTAAGGGGACAAAGATTGGGCCCGCACTGGTAGGTGGGCCAGCACGTGGGGAAGGAAAAAAGTTTGGGGCGGTTTGTATTCCAAGCACCCGGCCTCGAGTTCTTTTCAAAGAAACTCTCTTGTGGGATTTTGTGGTTTCTTTCCAGTAATAAACCACAAAGAATCTTCCGTTGCATATGCTCTTAAGAGATACCATGTGTTGACCAATGGTTCATGTTGGGACATGATAGTGTTGTGGTAGAAGTGGTATACTTCAAGACATAAGTTGTCACTTTAAACAACTTAAGCTAGCACAAGTGATACACTAAGGGATCAAGTTGAATAGCTTGAAGTTGAGCTTTAGTCATAGGCACATTGTATTTCGAACATCTTAAGCCAACAGAAAAGGTCAAAAGCATATCACTTCTTGAATGAATTAAGCCAACATAATAGGTCAAAAGCATACACAATTATCAACATGGTGATGAGAACAAAAAAATTTCATAGTGGAAGAATTAAAAGTATAAACATTGAAGTAAGTACATCAAAATCAAAATGCTAGAGTCTTTAGACTAAGAGAAAACTCGAGACTAATTTGAGCGTCAGAGCTTTTCCCCCCGTTCACTCGGGGGATTTTCCTTGCAGGTTATCAATCCATCAAACGAAGATCCGAAGCTTTGTCACACAAAACAACTTCATCAATTGGCACGCCTAGTGGGACCCATTTGTAAGTACTTCATTTTTCTGTTGATGGTTGGTAACTCATGCAACCCACCACAGATCAATAGAACGACGGTTCCTGTAAGGCAATATTTAAGGATAAACTCAAGGATGACCGAACATGAAATTACACATCATGTAGAATTTGGTCCCTCTAGACCAAGAGAAAGGGATCCAGCATCGCAAAATGTTAGACGATTAGAACACTTGGGAACTACTAGTTCCACAAATGCGCATATACATCTAAATCTGCTACCCACCTCGGTTATACAAACACAGTTCCTCCCAGAGAGAGACCAAAGGCAAGCATATATTTCCCAATGTCAAGCGGCTTTGTAGCCCAGTATTCAAGAGAATTGTTATGGAGAAACAACCATATTTACTGCTTTATCTCATCCTTCCCCTCGTAAGGATTCAGATGAAATAACTTGTATGGCTACCCAAAAGGTAGATTTTGAAAACTTTAGAAGGAATCTCCTAGAGCAACACTTTCATACCTCCGAAGTTGAACGCATGTGGTCAGCACGTACCACGGGCTATGATTGGAGTAATGAATAACTCTCCTGGATGCCAACAATCAGATCCAACATCAGTTGCACATGTTCAACCCATAGCACTTGGGCGGACAATTGCCTTTCATCTAGTTTCCATGGAAATTTTCTCCTTGGGAATTTTTTTCGGAGGATTTCTTGTATCAAGGACCTCCACTCAACCGATCTAAAATAACTCCGTGCATTCTCAAAGATTCAACCCTAACAGACACTTTCCCCAGTTCCCAGCTTCGGAGGTCACACAAGGTTTTCGACAACATATGCAATCCGACGGTTATCCATCATTCAGAGGCCACCAGCATCATGTTTGGTGCCTAGAAGGGATGATGGGTGGATTACCAACAACAACTTTTGGCATCTTAAATCAACCTTAAATGATGGCTTATCCATGATGGATGCATCAAGGAACGTTAATGCATATGCCACTACCATATTGGGCCAACATATCCACTAGATCAACCTACAGGGGAAATGTATGGTGTAAAGCCCCAACCTCCATTATACTTTGGTATGATAAACCGAAGTGCAGAACAACACAATGCAAATACATTAGATCAAGAGCTAGAGCGGCTGATCGGCAGGGATTATTAAGCAGCATTTTCCCCATTTGTACCTTATATAGCAACTTATGCTTGGCCACCATACTTCAGACCACATGGTAGTTTTTAAATTTATAACAGGGAAACAAACCCAGGAGAATTTATAGTGACATTTAGAAATTTGATGTCCACCCGAGACACTCTGATTGAGCTTATAAGTAAGATGGTGTGGACATACCTTAGGGGAAAGGCTTTAGCTTGGTATGAATCACTTCCAAGAGGCTCCATCTCATCCTACTTTGATTTTGGAAATTTTTTATATGTTAAATTCTACCAAAAGAAACAGTTCACCAAAACTAGTCTCGAGCTACTTAACCTCCGACGGAGGACAAATGAGTCTACTGTTGAATTCTACCAATGATTTACTAATGAAAGTTTGAATGTGGTAGACAGGACTGATGAAACTATTATGATTGGCTTTATGAATGGTATGGTTCATGGGAGGCTATATGATAAGCTTGTAGAAGAAACACCAGAGACTGTACATCAGCTACAAGAGCTCATTGAAAAACACGCAATGGTTGAAGAAGCATACAAAAGAAAGAAGTAAAACAATAAAATAAACGTCGAGACTGAGTTGAATATGGAAAAGGTTAAAAGTCTATTCCTCCAATGTCGAGGACAAAGTATGAGGCCTTCACTCCATTAACAAAGCCTCGGTCAGAAATTTGTCAATACACAAGTCCTTTTTTCCCGCCTCAACCCTGACACTCTCCACCACATAAAAGATCACTTGATTGGTGGTGTAAGTACCATAAGGATCATGGTCACGAAATAGACCATTGCTACGACCTCAAAAGAGAAATTGAGGATTAGGTGCACAAGGGACAACTTCATGATTTTGTAGTAGGAAACCAGAGGAAAGATGACAAGCCTAGGACATCAGCTTACAAGCCAAACAACTACAATAATTGAGGTCAGAATTGGAATCAAAATTGGGTCCAAGGAAGTCAGACACTGCCTCAAAACTAATCAACCCCAAACCAGCAGCCAAATTCTAAAGTTAATGGGGTTATCAATGCTATTTTTGGCATCTTAGGGAACATCCCTTCGAACTCAATGTTATAGGCTTCTAGTTGTTACATACCCCTATCAGAATCAAAGTAGAAGCCACTACGACATGGCGAAGTCATAAATTTTTCCGACAAAAATAATGTCCCTAACTAGGTCCCGCATGCGGATCCGATGGTAATTTTTTGCAATCATAGAAAATGTAAAAGTAAAAAAAAGGTGTTTATAGATGATAGGAGTGGGGTAGAGGTAATGTTCACACATTGATTTGATCAGATAGGAGTAGGACGATCCAAGCTACAAAAGTCTTCAACACCTCTATCAGCTTAACAGGGCTTACAGAGCAACCGATTGGAGTCATCACCTTACCCATCACCATAGGAACATACCCTTAATACAAAACCATTATATGTAATTTGGTAGTGATGGACACACCAAGTCCATTTAATGTAATCATTGGTAGACCATGGATGAGTCAAGCAAAAGCTATATGGTTCCCATATCATCTGGTCATGAAGTTCCCAACAAATCAGGGAGTTGCTTCGTTTAGATGTGATCAAGCTATAGCCAAGAGCTATATGATGGTGAGAATTAAGGAAACCATGCATAAGGCAATGGAAAAATTCACCAAGTTATACATTTTCTGGGTGGACAAGATAATTTGGAACAATTTGATGGACTCAACAAACTCAACGTTATGGTAAGAGCAAGCTAGCACAATTTATTAAGAGGGCCCCAATTAAGGGCCAACTACTATTTCCGCATAAAAAGTAGTGTGAAGACTCAGTACATAGAAACTTTAGAAGGAAAAATGAGAGAAACCTCATAGAGGGATTTGTATTGAAAAATTAAAATGAAAAAACCTTTGAAAACAACAAATCACTTGCTAAAGTCTACCACAAGCAAGGAACGCAATTGCCATCATGAGCTATGAAATAGCTCTTCATGAAGAAATTTTTGAGCTTCGGTGTAGATTTCAATATGGTCCTGGTTTCTCCTTCGTAATTTATCTATGAATGCTCTGAGATAATTTGGGATGTTCCTGGTCAATGGAAGGTTCACTTTACCAAATTCCAGACCGTGTGTGCCGAGACTTGATTTATACTGAGTGGCAGTAAGAATCAATTAATTCATATCGGCAAAAAAATGATTAAGCTCTCCTCCTTGATAACGAAAATGGCCTCCTTGTTCTTTTAAGTCTAACTTCAAGTGACTAATCTCTTTGTGTTGCTCTGGAGTTACCCTAATCATCTATTCCAGACTCCAAATTGATAGATTACACTAATCATATTGCAAAGAGTTGCTCCAGAATGATCCTTCAAGAAAAATAACTTCTCTCTATGTCGTCAACACATTGAAACAACTTGTCTCTTTCCAACAAAAGGTTATCTAGTGTTATCTTAAGTGAGTGGATTTCTTTTTCACTATCGAGGAGCATGCCTTAAAGCAGCTACACTTGATCTAATCTACCTTCAACTTTTTTTCTCCCAAGCTTGAGCCATAAAAAAGTGCTTCAAAATTTGGCAATACAAGTCCCAAGCATAGTCTTCAGTCTCTTTGAACCATTTCTTCAAAACCAAAAAGAAATTATATAGGTAGAAATGCTTGAAGGAGGGATGACCAAAGGTAGAGAGAATTGAACAATGAAAAGAAATACAAAATATATTATTAATTCCCCTTCAAAGGAGCAACATTGGAGAAAAACAACAAAAGGGGAAATTAGATCAAACATAAGTAAACAACATATGCCACAATAACAAGTCATGCGTCAGAGCTAGCCTTCTCCATGTTGCCATTCTTGGTCAAAGATGGGTCTTGAACCTTCAGTGGGGAGTCTTGTGGATCCAAGCATTCATCTTCCATATTAATATTTGCTTCACTTGACTCATTTCCATAACTTCCTTTCCAATTAGTGCCTTCATCAAAGGTCAATTGCTTTAGGTCTTCAACAGTTAATATGCTGGTATACGAGACTACATGGTCAAGAAATGGCAGATTAAGCCCATCATCTTGAATAGACTCATACCAGATATGATTTACCTCATTGGCAGCTTTAGGATGCAAGTGTCTTTTAAGCAAGTTATGGTGTGTGCTTGCAGGTTGTTTAAGTAAGCACATGGCTAAGTCATTCTCGCCTTTTTTTAAACCTAAATTGACTAGGTTGATGAAGAAATCCTCAAATCCCTTTGACTTTACCAATTTGTTCATGAATGCCTTCACAAATTGGCTTTGGCCTATTGGGCTAAACATTGAGCTCGCTATCTCAAGATTTTCGATACGAGCACCGGTCAAAGTTAGCTCGTTGACCACAACAACTTTTGAAGTTGTTAACTTGTCAAGTTACTTTGGAGATCCCTCGTCTGGAGCCTAGCTTTGGACACAGCCTTCTCCATCTAAAGGAGAGCAGAAGAAACCTTCTCCTTCAAAGTAAATACTTCTGACAACCATGACTTACAAATCCTCAACATGGTTGCGGCCATAGCTTCAGGAATCTATAAGAAAGTACTTTTTCCATTAAAACACATATGCAAAAAATAATAATTAAAAATAAATAAAGTTAAATTTGGAGCTACTGCTTACCACAGTTCGGGCAATAGATGACAAGGAGCTTTCAAGGAGTGACTCCAAAGTCTTAAGGGACTCAAGGGGAGACAAAGTATTAACACTACCAAGAGGGGTAGATGTTACACATGGGGGAATGCCTGACTTGAATATTTTAGCATATTTTTGTTTCTCAGTTGAATCCTTATCAAAACTATGCTTAGAAGCTGTGAGCCCAAAGCAAGTGGACTTGTGAGGGTTAATGCTAGCATCACCAATAGTATCTAAAGAATTCTCAACATCTTCACACAAAGTGGTAAGGTAGACAAATTCAACACTCTTTTGGATGGCTTTGTCCATAAAGCCCATACCTACAACATTGCAAAGCATAGGTTAAACAATAGGGTGAAGACAAAGAAGCAACATAAGCATAAAATGTCTCTAAAAGAATGATAATTCAATGTCATACCCAAGTCGAGCACCACTTTAGAAAAATAAAATTTTGTATCATAGATGTGCTAAGGCCAAAAGTAACCTTCATCGTGGTTAAAAGGTTTCAAGCTAAGGATTTTCCTTACAAAATCATCAACGAAGGGGACAACTTTATTTCCATTTCCCCCGATGGATGTCTTGATCTCACTATCATCAAAGACATCATGATTCCAAGGCCGGAATAAATAGCTCGTGGAACTTAAAAAGAAGTACTAGGACAAGGAGAGTCAACCACAAACTTTCCACACTTTGGACATGCAGTAAGCCATCCAGATTCTCTATTACAGCAAAGGGTATAAACATATCAAAATAATTCTAATGTGTGTTTCACTTCCTCTTCATATCATCTTACCAAAATCCAAAAACACAAAGTGTGACATTCGGATAAAGCTGCCCTAGGGCGATATTGTAAAATTTTAGAATATCAGCCAATAAAGGAGGAATCATAAATCTCAACCCATACAACAAATGTAGTCGATACACCGTCGACATTCTCATAGGGGGCTTATCAACCCTTTCCCCTTGACCAACAATAGTTAAGACCCAATCTGAAGGCGGGGTCAATTCCAAAAATTTTAGGGTACTATCCAGTTTTATAGAATCTAAAATAGAAGGAGAACTTGAAGTAGATTTCACTGAAATTGTATTCTTCTTCTTATACTTTCTCCGATGATTGGGTTGAATATTAAAAGGAGACTTAGAAGAATTCTCATTCAAAGGAAAGGAAATTTAGAGGGGGCGACTAGACTAGGATCATCAAGATTTATTTTGAGTGCCGATTTAGGTGATGAATTTTTAGAATGACATATTTCAGGAAGAAAAACACTGCCTCTGCCCTCCAAATGTGGATCTCAGGGGGGAATTTTTTTTGAAAAAGACATGACGAAGAAAGGGACTTACTTGATATTACTTCACACTCAAAGGGAATGGAGCCTTAAAAATCTTATCTTCAAAATCCTTGTAGAAAGAAAGTAGGAGGAGAAGGAAATATGCATTAGAAAAACATGTGTATGATGCATTAAAAGACAAAGCAACGTTCAAAATTACCTCAAAAGAAAATTCTAGGTCTGAATCTGAAGCCTATACAAGCTAGAGAGAAAACATGTGTGAAAAAAAAGAAGAAAAAGGAACAGGAGGCGCAGGTTTTGTTTGTGTGGTTTAAAGTATAAGAAGATAACACATTAGTGGGCTCTCTAAATAAATTAGAACAGAAACGCATGCTTGAAAAGCAAAAGCTGACACAAAGAGTTAATTTATTTAGTTTATTAAAACTAAAACCCTTCACATTGGTGTTAACTAATTAATGTGGAACTCTCTCTCCATTTCTCTCCATCTCTAATCCGAATGGTACACTTTCTATTCTTTTTAATTAATGAATTTATTTATCGGAGAAAGCTCCCTCCCTTATTATCCTAATGGAGTTTGTAGGCATGCACTTGCTTCTGATCCCATTACATATCATTTCAAATTCATTAATTGTCATACGGAGTATAAATTTGAGAGCTCTCGCCGGTCTGCTCACATAATCTACTACTTAGACTTATAGTTTCCACTCTAGACCTTTCTAGCATGAAGCCAAATTTATTAATGTGGAACAATATTTAGTCTATGTGGCATATTAGTTCATTAAAACCAAGTCATATTTGCATATTGCATCTGCAGGCATTACTCAGGCCACTAGAGGAAGGGGCAAGATTTCTCTTTGACATAGGTACGGGAGAAGGGTTTGCAATAATAAGAGTCATTCACCTAGACGACGAACAAAACTTCTGCCAAATGGCATCGAAAAGGGCTACCGGGGCAATAAGCAGAGGCACTTGCGTTACTAGAGGAAACAAAATGGGCTATAGAAAGTTGTGATGAAGGCATATGGTTCGAAATGAAGTAGAATCCCACCTTTTGTTGTGTGGATATTGTGCGACAGATTCAACAACTCATTGGGGATGGAGGTTTAAATTTGTCTTGTTGGATACCTAGAGATAAAAACATCCTTGCTCATTCGCTAGCTAGTTTCGTGAAGTCGAGCGAGGCCTCGGAGATTGTATGAGAGAGCCCCCCCCCCCCCCCCCCCAAGTTTTGTCCTCAAACAATACTAGATGTTTCCAGTAGCATGAAATGATAACTTTTACTTTTCAAAAAATACAAGCCATATTTACACTTCTGCACGTGTGGAAGCAATGCTTTAACTTTTTGAATAGATCAAAGACCCAATTATCATGGCACATCTATTCAAATCACATCAGGATAAATCCCAAGACTCCTTCAGATAGAAGAATTTAAGTAATCAAGAAATTTCATTCAAGACCAAAGAGGTTAGAAATAAATTATTTAAGAAATATAAATTACTTTGTTATTTATATTTCTAGGATAATTATGATAGTGTTGTGGTAGAAGTGGTATACTTAAAGCCATAGATTATCGCTTTAAACTGCTTATGCTAGCACAAGTGATACACTAAGGGCTTAAGTTGAATAACTTGAAGTTGAGCTTTAGTTAGAGGCCCATTGTATCTTGAACATCTTAAGCCAACAAAAGAGGTCAAAAGCATATCGCTTCTGGAATGGCTTCACCCAATGGAATAGGTCAAATGCATACGAAAGGGAAAACCAACATTTCCCACATAATATGAAAGACCGAAATCTACACTTGTTTCACACGGGTCGCTAAACAATTGGACCCACCCCCTATTTATTTGCTTTAAAAATTCTAGTGGACAACCAATTCGATAAACTTGGTAAAGTGGTCTTAGAGTTCATACAGGTTTATCACTTCCCTACTCTCCACCTAGTGACCTCGCTGCACCTCCGCTCTCTGCACTCTAGCCCGCCGCCTCAGCAATCCACCCCGCCCCCCAGATCTGTAAGGTTATAATAGTTATCCTTATAAATTCTCCACTAATTCCTATAAGTTGAGATTTTACACTGAGATAAGAATAGTTTGTCAAGAGTCCTTTTGCAGATACAATCATGATGTAAGGTAGTTTTTCCGTTGTCATTTCACTGATAAAGTATTTTACTTTGCTATTGTTTCATATGAGTGTTGTATAAGAAGTAGAGGAGTACCTTATTTTTTATCTTAAAAAATTGTTTTGTTCTAGTGTTTTGCTATTTCTAGTCACTAATGCATTCACTAATGAATTACCATGTAGTCTTTGGAGGATGAGCGGCCATAACTGAGAGCTTGAACTAGAGAACCGGGAGATGGAACTATAAATGACTAGAGGTGTGTTAACTCATTACTCAACTTGAACTATTATTCAATAACAAGGGAGCTTACTGGGGCACATAATTATGGAAATAAGATACTCCCTCGGGGTTTTTTTATTGGCCTCTTGGAAGATGACACAAGTTTTTTTTAAGTAGAATTAGTGGTGGATATTGTGTTGAAATGATAAAAAAAAAGGAAATTGAGTAGTCTAAATAATTAAGTATTTACCATAAAGGGAAAGTGACAGTTAACAAAACCTTCCACAAATGGTAAGTATGCCAATATTAGAGGACCAGAGAGAGTATTCTCTCAGTGGCAGTTTTGTGAAGGTAATAATGGAGTGGTATCTTAGTGGTTTCTGTTAGGACACATGGCCCAAAAATATTGGCTCGCGTGTCCCATGCATTTGAATTTTAAAAAACAAATGATGTTGTGACACGCAAACCATTCAGGGTGTGTCACGTGTCACTATGCGTGAATTTTTTTTTAAAAAGACAGGGGATTATACAGGACAAGTGTCCTAATTAGAGCTTGCCACGTATCCCACTGGGGGACAAAATTTAGGCCCGCATTGATAGGGGGGCCCACACAAAGGGAAGAAAAGAAGTTTGGGCGATTTGTATTCCAAGTACCCAGCCCTCGATTTCTTTGCAAAGATACCCCCATTGTGGGATTTTGTGGTTTCTTTCCAATAAGAAACCACAAAGAATCCCCAATTCCATATACTTTTAGGAGATACCATTTGTACACCTAGGGCTTATGTAGGGACGCATTATACATAAGCCACAATACTATTGTAGACTTGCTTTCCTTAATTTCAGCATTGTGATATCATCACGGAGTACATAATTTATGAATCATCACGGTTAATTCAGCATTGTGACATTCATCATTGTTCTATCTAGTTACGTAATAATTTTTAAAAAAATCCTGAATTAATAAGAGGGTGAGACACGCCTCTCACAACCCAACATTTGCCATATAACATGGAAGACCAAAATCTACACTTGTTTCATACGGGTTGCTGAACAATTGAACCCGTCCCCTATTTTTTAGCTATAAAAATTCTAGCGGACAACAAATTCGATAAACTTGGTAAAGTAGTATTAGTGTTCATACGGGGTTATAACTCCCTGACTCTCCACCAAGTGACCCCATAGCACATCCGCTCTCCGGTGATCCACCATCTCAGCAATTCACCTTGCCCCCATATTTGTAAGGTTATAAGAGTTGTTCTTATGAAATCTCTATTGCTTCCCATAAGGTGAGATTTTACGATGATATAAGAGTAGTTTGTCACGAGTCCTTTTGCAGATTTTACAGTCATATAGTAGGGTAGTTTTTCACTTGTCATTTCAATGATAAATTTTGCTTACTTTGCTATTGTTTAATGTGAGATATGTATAATAAGTATAAGAGTACATTATTTTCTAGCTTAAAATTTTGTTTCGGTGCAGTGTTTTGCTATATCTATTCACTAATGAATTCATTAATGAATTACCATGTAGTCTTTGGAGGATGAGCAGCTAGAACCAAAAGCTTGAACTGGAGAACCAAGAGTTAGAAAAGAAATGGTTGGAGATGTGTTAACTCATTACTTAACTAGAACTATTTGTTCGATAACAAGGGTGCTTACTGGGGCACAAAACAATGAAAAGAACATACTCCCTCTGGTTTTTTTGTAGGCCTCTTGGTAGATGGAACAAGTTTTTTTGAAAAGCAGAATTAGTGGTGGAAATTGTATTGGAATGATAAAAAAGAAATTGAGAGGCTCAAAATAATCTAGTGTTAACCATTACAGGAAAGTGCCAATTAAAAACATACCAAACACTAATGATAAATGTGCCAATATAAGAGGATCGGAGGGAGTAACTTCTCAGTAGCAATGTTGTGGAGGAAGAATAGAGTGATTTCAGCTGGGACATGTGGCACAAAATGATTGATCCACGTGTCCTTTGCATTTGTATCTAAAAAATTGATGACTTTGTGACACGTGGCCTAATCAAGACTTACCATGTGTCACAGTGCTTGATTTTTTAAATTAAAAAATAGGGATGTTGCAGGACACGTGGCCCAATCAGATAATTCTACGTGTCCCGCTGGGGAGAAAAAAATTGGGTATGCGGTGTCAGGTGAGCCTGCACGTGGGGAAGGAAAGAAGTTTGGGCGGTTTGTATTCCAAGCACCCGGTCCTTGGTTTCTTTTGAAAAAAACCCCGATTGTGGGATTTTGTGGCATCTTTCCAATAAGAAACCACAAAGAATCCCCAATTGCATTTGCTCTTAGGAGATACTATGTTTAGACCTAGAGTTCATGTGGGGACAAATTGTATATAAGCCAAAATATTATTGTAGACCAATTTTCCTTTAATTCAGCATTGTGATATTATCATGGTTGTGCATAGCTAATGAATCATCAAAGTTAATTCAACATTGTGACATTCAACATTGTGTTATCTAGTAAATAATCTAGAAAAAAAACCTCAGAATTAATAAAAGGGTGAAATGTCCACCTCTCACAGGCCATGATTTCTCACATAATATGGAATACCAAAATCTATACTTGTTTCATACTAGATTGCTGAACAATTGGACCCACCCCCTATTATTTTTGCTTTAAAAATTCTAGTGGACAACCAATTAGATAAAATTGGTAAATTAGTCTTGGGGTTCATATGCATTTATCACTCCCCTACTTTCCACCCAGTGACCCCGTCGCACCTTTGCTCTCCGGTGACCCGCCACTTTTGCTCTCCACCCCACATCCTAGTTCTGTAAGTTTAGAAGAGATGTCCTAATGAAATCTCCATTGCTTCCTATAAGTTGAAATTTTACGACGAGATAAGAGTAGTATGTCAACAGTCCTTTTGCATATTTTACGATCATGTAGTAGGGTAGTTTTTCAGTAGTCATTTCACTCATAAAGTATGTTTAATTTACTATTATTTTATGTGAGATATGTATAAGAAGTGGATAATTACATTAATTTTTAGATTAAAAAATTTTTTTGGTCTTGCTATTTCTAGACACTAATGAATTACAATGTAGTCTTTGGAGGATGAGCGGCCGGAACTGGGAGCTTGAACTGGAGAACTGTAAGTTAGAACTAGAAATGCCTGAAGACGTGTTAACTCATTATTCAACTGGAACTATTCGTTCAATAACAATGGAGTTTAGTGGGGCGCAAAACTGTGGAAAGAATTGGCCTCTTGGAAAATGACACAAGGTGTTTTGAAAAGTAGAATTAGTGGCAGAGTTTGTATTGGAATGATAAAAAGGAAATTGAGCGGTTAAAAATAATCTAGTATTTACCATAAAGGGAAAGAACCAATTTAAAAAAAACCATCCACAAATGGTAAGTGTGCCAATATAAGAGGACTGGAGGGAGTATTCTTTCAGTAGCAATGTTGTGGAGGTAAAAATGGAGTGGTATCTTGGTGGTTTTTGTTGGGATACGTGGCACCAAAATATTAGGACACATGTCACAAAAAGATTGGGCTACGTGTCCCATGCATTTGAACTTTTTAAAGCATATAACACTGTGACACGTGGCCCAATCAGAGCATGCCACGTATCACAATGCCAAAATTTCTTAAAGAAAAGACCAGGGATGTTGCAGTTCACGTGGCCCAATCAGAGCATGTGAGGAAGGAAAGAAGTTTGGGGCAGTTTGTATTCCAAGCACTCAACCCTCGGGTTCTTTTCAAAGAAACCCTCATTGAGGGATTTTGTGGTTTCTTTCTAGTAATAAACCACAAAGAATCTCCCATTGCATATGCTCTTAAGAGAACCATGTGTTGATAAAGGGTTCATGTAGGGACGTATTGTACATAAACCACAATATGATCGTAGACCCACTTTCTTTAATTTCAGCATTGTGATATTATCACGATTGTACATAACTTATGAATCATCATGGTTAATTCAACACTGTGATATTCATAATTGTGTTATCTAGTTACGTAATAATCTAGAAAAAAAAAACCTTGAATTAATAAGAGTGTGAGATGCGCCCCTCTCACAACCAAGCATTTCCCACATAAGACGAAAGACCAAATTCTACACTTATTTCATACGGGTTGCTAAACAATTGGACCCACCCCCTAATTTTTTGCTTTAAAAAATCTAGTGGACAACCAATTCGATAAACTTGGTAGAGTAGTCTTAGGGTTCATAAGGGTTAATCACTCCCTTACTCTCCACCCGTTCACCCCGCCGCACCTCCGTTCTCCACTGACTCGCCGCTTCCACTCTCCACCCTGCCCCCAAGATCTATAAGGTTAGAAGAGTTTTCCTTGTGAAATCTCCATTGCTTCCAGTAAGTCAAGATTTTATGATGAGATAAGATTAGTTTGTCACGAGTCCTTTTGCAGATTTTACAATTATGTAGTAGGGTAGTTTCATTAGTCATTTCATTGATAAAGTATTTTTAGTTTGCTATTGTTTTATGCGAGACCTGTATAAGAAGTAGAAGAGTACATTATTTTTTTGCTTAAAAATTCTTCTGGTCCAATGTTTTGCTATTTTTAGTCACTAATGAATACCATATAGTCTGTGGAGGATGAGAGGCCAGAATTGGGAGTTTGAATTGGAGAACTGGGAGTTAGAACTAGAAATGACTGGAGATGTGTTAACTCATTATTCAACTGGAACTATTCATTTCATAACAAGGAAGCTTACAATGGCACAAAAACGTGGAAACAATAAACTTCCTCCAGGTTTTTTTTATTGGCCTCTTGAAAGATGGCACGGGCTTTTTAGAAAAGTATAATTAGTGGTGGAGATTATATAGGAATGATAAAAAGGAAATTGAATAGTTCAAAATAGACTAAAAAATTTTTTTGGTCCCTAACATAGCATCTTATACATCTTTTGGTCTTCGAAACCAAAATCACATCCTTTTAGTACCCAACAATTCAAAACAAAAATTTTTGTCCCCAAGACGGTTTTCAAGTGCTTTGGGGACCAAAATATGGTATGATATCATATGTTAGGCACCAAAAAATTAATTTAGTCTACCTGAAAACCACCCGGAATCTAGTTTGGGGACCAAACAAATCGTTTTGAATTTGTTGGGTACTAAAAGGATGTGGTATTGGTCTCAGGGACCAAAAGATAGTATTAGGTCATATGTTATGGACCAAAAAATAATTTAGTCTTCAAAATAATCCAGTATTTAAAATAAAGGGAAAGTGCAAATAAAAAAAATCCACAAATGGTTAGTGTGCCAATATTAGAGGGCCGGAGGGAGTATACTCTCAGTGGCAATGTTCTTGAGGTAAAAATGAAGTGGTTTCGGTTGGAACACGTGGCACCAAAAGATTGGACCACGTGTCCCATGCATTAAAATTTTAAAAAACAGATAACGTTGTGACATGTAGACCAATCAGGACGTGCCACATGTCACGATGCTTGGATTTTTTAAAAAAATGCCGAGATGTTGTAGGGTAGGTAGCCCAATCAGAGCATGCCATATGTCCCGGTGAGGGGACAAAATCGGACTGGCACCGACAAGTGGGCCCGCACATGGGGAAGGAAAGAAGTCTAGACAGTTTGTATTCTAAGCCATCGGCCCTTGGTTTCTTTTCAAAGAAACCCCTCATTGTGGGATTTTGTGGTTTTTTTCCAATAAGAAATCACAAAAAATCCCCAATGAATACGCTCTTAAGAGATTCCATGTGTAGACCTAAGGTTCATGTAGGGACGTATTGTACAGAAGCCAAAATATGATGGTAGACATGTTTTCCTTTAAATCATCATTGTAATATAATCACGGTTGTACATGACTTATAGAGTGGTACATAACTTATGAATCATCACGGTTAATTCAACATTGTGATACTCAGCATTGTGTTATCAAGTTACGTAATGATCTGGAAAACAAAACCATGAATTAATAAGAGGGTGAGATGCGCTACTCGCACAACCCAACATTTCCCACATAACATGCAAGACCAAAATCCACACTTGTTTCACACAGGTTGCTGAAAAATTGGACCCACCCCCTATTTTTTTCTTTAAAACTTCTAGCGAACAACTAATTCCATAAACTTGGTGAAGTAGTCTTAGGGTTCATACGTTTATCAATCCCCTACTCTCCACCCGGTGACCCTGCTGCACCTTCGCTCTCAGGTGACCCGCCACCTCCACTCTCCACCCCACCTCCCAGATTTGTAAGGTTAGAAGATATGTCCTAATGAATTTTCCATTGCTTCCCATAAATTTAAGATTTTATGATGAGATAAGAATAGTTTGTCACAAGTCCTTTTGAATATTTTACATTCATGTAGTAGGGTTGTTTTTCAATAGTCGTTTCACTCATAAAGTATGTTTACTTTGGTATTGTTTTATGTGAGATCTGTATAGGAAGTAGAGGAGTACATTTTTTATCTTAAAAAATTGTTTGGGTCCAGTGTTTTGCTATTTCTAGTCACTTATGAATTCACTAATGAATTACCATATAGTCTTTGAAGAATGAGCGGCCAGAACTGGTAGCTTGCACTAGAGAACTTGGAGTTAGAACTAGTAATGTGTTAACCCATTAACTATTCATTCGATAACAAGTGAGCTTACTATGACAAAGAATAGTGGAAAGAACATACTCCCTATGGTTTTTTTATTGGCCTCTTGGAAGATGGGATAGGTTGTTATTTGAAAAGTAAAATTAGTGGTGGGGATTGTATTGGAATGATAAAAAGGAAACACACTGGTTCAAAAATAATCTAGTATTTACCACCATAAAAGGAAAATGTCAATTAAAAAGGACCATTCACAAACAGTAAGTATGTCAATATTAGAGGATCAGAGGGAGTATATTCTCAATGGAAGTGTTCTAGAGGTAAAAATGGAGTTGTTTCTTAGTTGTTTTCGATGGGACAAGTGGCACCAAAATAATGGGTCACATGTCTCATGATTTGAATTGGAAATAACATATGACGTTGTGACACGTGGGCCAGCAATAGCGTGCCACATGTTACAATGCGTGATTTTGTTTTTTTAAAAAGGTTGGGGATGTTGTAGGACACGTGGCCTAATCAAAGCATGCCACATGTCGTGCTGGGGAACAAAAATTAGGCCCGCCCGTCGTGGTGAAGGAAAGAAGTTTGGGGTGGTTTGTATTCCATTAAGAAACCACAAAGAATTCCCTCATTGCATATGCTCTTAGGAGATACCATGTGTAGACCTGGGGTTCATGTAGGAACATATTATACATATGCCACAATATGATTGCTGTTTTCCTTTAATTCAGCATTGGGGAAAAACACTGCATTAATAAGAGGGTTGGACCCGCCCCTCACACAACCCAACATTTCCCAAATAATATAGAAAACCAAAATCTACACTTGTTTTGTACGAGTTAATGAACAATTAGACCAACCCCCTATTTTTTTTGCTTTAAAAATTCTAGCAGAAAACCAATTCGATAAACTTGTTAAAATAGTCTTAGGGTTCATACGGGTTTACAACTCCCATACTCTCCACCCGGTGACCCTACCGCACCTATGCTCTCCGGTGACCCGCAACCTCCACTCTCCTCTCCGCCTCCCAGATCCGTAAGGTTAGAAGAGGTTTCCTTATGAAATCTCTATTGCTTCCTATAAGTTAAGATTTTACGATGAAATAATAATAGTTTGTCACGATTCCTTTTGCATATTTCACAATCATGTAATAGGGTAGTTTTTTAGTATTCATTTCATTGATAAATCATAAAGTATGTTTATTTTGCTATTTTTTTATGTGAGTTCTGTATAAGAAGTAGAAGATTACATTATTTTTTAGCTTAAAATTTTGTTGTAAACCATTATTTTTCTATTTTTAGTCACTAATGAATTACCATGTAGTCTTTGGAGGATAACCTTGCAGAACTAGGAGCTTGAACTAGAGATCTGGGAGTTAGAACTAGAAATGAATGGAGATGTGTTAACTCATTACTTAACTGGAAATATTCATTCGATAACAAGGAAGCTTACCGGGGCACAAAAATGTGGAAAGAACATACTCCTCTGGGTTTTTTTATTGGCCTCTCTTGGAAGATGGCACAAGTTTTTATGAAAAGTATAATTAGCAGTGGAGATCGTACTGGAATGATAAAAAGAAGATTGAGTGATTCAAAATAATCTAGTATTTATAATAAAGAGAAAGTGCCAATTAAAAAAAACCACCCACAAATGGTAAGTGTGCCAATATTAGAGGACTGGAGGAAGTATACTCTTAGTGGCAGTGTTCTGGAGGTAAAAATGGAGTGGTTTCTTAATAGTTTCAAAAAGATTGGGCCACATGCCCTATGCATTTAAAATTCAAAAAATAGATAACGTAGTGACATGTGGCCTGATCAGAGCTTGCCACGTGTCACAATGCGTGAATTTAATTTAATAAAGGCTGGCAATGTTGCAGGACACGTGACCCAATCAGAGCATACCACATATCCCGCTGGGTGGACAAACTTGGGCCTGCACTGACAGGCAGGCCCACACGTGGGGAAAGAAAGAAGTTTGGGGCAATTTGTATTCCAAGCACCCGGCCCTCGGTTTCTTTTCAAAGAAACCCTCATTGTGGGATTTGTGGTTCTTTCCAATAAGAAACCACAAAGAATCCCCCCATTGCATATGCTTTTAGGAGATACCATGTGTATACCTAGGGTTCATGTATGAGTGTATTGTACATAAGCCACAATATGATGGTAGACCCATTTTCGTTAATTCAGCATTGTGATATCATCAGTGTTGTACATAACTTATGGAGTGGTATATAACTTATGAATCATCATAGTTAATTCAGCATTGTGATATTCAGCATTGTGCTATCTAATTACGTAATAATTTGGAAAAAAAACTTTGAATTAACAAGAGGGTGAGACACACCCCTCTCACAACCCAGCATTTCCCATATAATATGGAAGACTAAATTGTACACTTGTTTCATACAGGTTGCTGAACAATTGGATCCACCTTCTATTTTTTACTAAATTATTTTTTGGTCCCTAACATATGATGCAATACCATTTTTCGGTCCTCAAGGCCAATACCGCATTTGTTCAGCAACTAACAAATACAAAATGATTTGTTTGGTCCCCAAGGTGATTTTCAGTGTGGTTTTCAGTATACTAAACTTTTTTATGGTCTCTAACATAAGATCTTATACCATTTTTTGGTCCCCAAAATCACCAGAAAACCACCTTGAAAACCACCTTGGGGACCAAACAAATCATTTTGAATTTGTTGGGTACTGAAAGGAAACGGTATTGGTCTCGGGGATCAAAAGATGGTATACGATCATATGTTAGGGACCAAAAAAATTTAGTCTTTATTTTTTTTTCTTTAAAAGTTTTAGCGATCAACCAATATGATAAACTTGGTAAAGTAGTCTTAGAAAACATACAGGTCACTCCCCAACTCTCTACTTGGTGTCCGGTGGACCACCGCCTCCCAAATCTGTAAGTTTAGAAGAGTTGTCCTTATGGAATCTACATTGATTCCCATAGGTTGAGATTTTACGATGAGATAAGAATAGTTTGTCACGAGTACTTTTGCAGATTTTACAATCATGCAGTAGGGTAGTTTTTCAGTAGTCATTTCACTGATAAAGTATGTTTACTTTGCTATTGTTTTATGTGAGATCTGTATAAGAAGTAGAGGAGTACATTATTTTTTAGCTTAAAATTTTGTTTTGGTCCAGTGTTTTGCTATTTCTAGTCACTAATGAATTACCATGTAGTCTTTAGAGGATGAGCGGCCATAACTGGGAGCTTGAACTAGAGAACTGGGAGTTAGAACTGGATATGGCTGGATATGTGTTAACTCATTTTTCAACTGGAACTATTCATTCGATAATAAGGGAGCTTATCGGGTTCCTCTTTTTTTATTTTATTGACCTCTTGGAAGATGGCATGAGTTTTTTTTAAAAAGTAGAATTAGTGGTGGAGATTGTATTGGAATGATAAAAAGGGAATTAAGTGGTTCAAAATAATCTAGTATCTACCCTAAAGGGAAAGTGCCAATTAAAAAAGACCACCCACAAATGATACGTGTGTCAATATTAGAGGACCAGAGGGAGTATTCTCTCAGTTGCAGTTTTGTAGAGGTAAAAATAGAGTGGTTTCTGTTAGGAGACGTGCCACCAAATGATTGAGCCATGTGTCCCATGCATTATAATTTTTAAAAAATAGATGATGTTGTGAGACGTGGCCCAATCAGGGTGTGCCACGTGTCACAATGCATGCTTTTATTTTTTTTAAGTCCAGGGGTGTTGCAGGACACGTGGCCCAATTAGAGCATACCACGTGTTGTGCTTGGGCGACAAATATTGTGTCCAAGCAGACATGCAGGCCTGCACATGGGGAAGGAAAGAAGTTAGGGGCGGTTTGCATTCCAAGCACTCGCCTCTCGGTTTCTTTACAAAGAAACCCTTATTGTGGGATTTTGTGGTTTCTTTTCAATATGGAACCACAAAGTATCCCCCATTGCACATGCTCTTAGGAGATATCATATGTAGACCTAGGGTTCATGTAGGGATGTATTTTATATAAGCCACAATTTGATTGTAAACCTGCTTTCTTTTCATTCAGTATTGTGATATCATCAGGTTGTACATACTTAAATGAGAAAACATCTTCTTAGAGGTAGAGAATTATGCATCCAGCAAATAACAATACAAATGGGTATATCAGGCACACTGTGACTTAAGCAGGAAAATCACATTTGGCTTTGCATCAAACTGGAAAATCACCCACTTTGTGACTTAAGCAAGAAAATCACCCGAGACTTCGAATAAAATGGGAAAATCATCCTCTTCGCAGCTTAAGATGTATGATGCGTCTGGGATAACCGAATAGTCAGCTGGTTCGAGCTTCTTTATTACAACCTATGATAAAATTTCCCTGGGGATCCTTGGGGTAAGTCCTCCGATGTCTAAGGCGGTAAAAGGTATATGCATGGTTTCCAAGACAGAATGAATACAGAAAATGAATACATATCTGGTATTTATATTGTATATCATTGATAATAATTATCCTTAATTATAACTTTTAATGCCCTATAAATAAAATAGGCATTACATGGCCTAATGATATCTTAATTGGGCCAATGTTAATACATCACATTATAACCTTTGGGCCCAACCTCTATCAAAAGCCCCCAGAAAACTAGATTCGTGTTCGAGACTCTAGGTATCAACTTAGTGGTTTGAGAACCTTTTCCATAGAAACGATTTAAGGTTAATGGCTTATAAGCGTTCGATAACCTTTTTTCAATCAAGGCACCTCGAGGATCTCTGCTTAGCAGCGTTTGAGACCTTGTACTTGATAACAATTTGAGGATCTAGAAGTTTAAGGTGGAATTTCGCATATACTATTTCAGGTCTCGAAAAGGGGATCCGATTTTGTTATTTTAAGTTTTGTTAGGATACCAAAGGGCGCGCGTGTCTGGAAATTGCGTGTGTCGCTATATCCAAAGTGGAGGGCCTAAAAAAGGTTAAAAGACAGTTGCGTCTTTTCAAGGTTTTTTAGTTTTTTGAAGTTATTATTACCATGCCGCCATTTTAGGTTTATTAACTACTCCCCATTTTTCGACTTCCATTTTTACTCCTTTGCAAATATCTTCACAAAGGAAGTTTATATTTCATAGCCATTTCTTTTATTCCTCTTCCTTCAGCATCTCCGACCTCACAATATTTCTTCTGAAATCAGTAATTTTTCCCTCTTTTCTTTCTTTTACTCTCTTTATTTCCTCAAAATAATGGCCATCTCCGGTGAGGGTTCCACTGAGGGGGGTTTTTCGGCAAGGCTGAGACAAATGGGGAGCATGTTGATTCACCTATGAGGGTGAGTTTTTGTTCTGAGTCTAACCATTCTAATGGGTCGCAGTATGAATGTGACATGGAAGATGATATTCTTGGCCACACAAACTATAACTTGGAGGTTTTTCCTATCACGGACATGCCTCATTAGGGATATGCTGAATTCTAGCCACCAGGTATGGGTAAGCCCTACGTGAGGCGATCCCCTACTACTGGTGAAGTCTATTTTTACCCTTCATCAGATATAATCCTCTAGGCTAGAGGAGAAGAGGATATACCTCCCCAAGGATAATAGATTCCATGAGAAGAGGAGAAGGTGTCTCGAAAGGTAATAAATGTATCTCAAGGGCAGAAGATATCTCGAGGAAAGAAAAAAGTGTCTCGAGAGAAGAAGACTGGAGCTTCTACCAACAAGCCCACATCCTCGAAGGTAGAAAAAATTATCTCGAGGATTCTGGCTTTGATTCCCCTTGGCCAGCGAGTAACTCCAGACGTAGATTTCTAACCTTTTCAAGAGGGAGATACCCCTGACAATCTTCCCGAAGGGAGATTAGCCATTTCCCTTAGGCATTTGCGTACAGGGCTCTGTTTCCCTTTTCCACCCCTCTTCTCTAAGCTTCTCAAGGAGTTTCAAGTTAGGCTTGTGCAAGTTCATCCTAACGTCTTAGTGATTATTATGATGTTTTTAACAAGATTCCACGAGTTTGAGATTGAGCCGAGGAATAATCTTCTTTGTTTGTTGTACTACATATCTTATAGTGGCAAGTCCGCGGAGAAAATTATCACTTTTGTTAGCTGGGAAGTGCACCACAAAGTTTTTACCATTCCCTCTTACTTGGGTGACTGGAGGGGCTGGAGGAAATGAATCTCCTTTGATTGCAGAAGGTATAAAGTTTCCCAGTGGAAATCGAATGTGCAGATCGAGTCCCCGAATGAAGGGGAATACTCTTGTCCAGTCCATCTCAAGGGTGATAGGAAGCGCCTTTTGTCCTGATCTCTTGATTATAGTCTTTACTCGAATCCCGACAAGAATGTTGGTGGTTTTTTCTGGTCACCTATGATTTATGAGAAGTACATATATATAAGAAGCTTTTGAAGGATAGCAAGAAATGGAAAAGAGCCTCCGAAGGCCCCCTTCAGGAGCCCCCTCTTGATACCCATGATAGTGGTTTTAGATCCTCAAAATTCTCTGAATGTGTTTAATATAATTTTGTTGTCATTTTATTTCTTTACTTTTCCTTTTCTCCTTGCTAATCACAGTGGTTTGTAACTCTTTCAGTGGGTCTTGATTCAGCTTTGACTCCTAAGAAGGATGACCTTAAGGGTACCCTTGCCTCATTGATCAAACATCTACCCCTCCGATGGGTGCTAGAAAAGTTGTGCAAAACAAGAGGCCAAAGGGTCATACTTCTACCTCAAGGAATCAATGCCAAAAGGTAAGTGGCGATGGTGGTCAAACCTCCCACATGTCCCAGCAGCCATACCCACAGGCGTCCTCCTCAAACATTCTGGCGACTACGCCAAGTGTTCTTACTATAAACGAGTAGGTTCTTACAACCTTGATTGTTGATCCTCAGGTTAGCTGATATATACTTGTATACATTTTGTGAAGGCATTGTGTGATTTCTAATTTGTTATGTATCTAATCAATGTAACGGGTCCCTTCAACTATTTTCTAGGTTTCCCAAAAACTTGGTTAAATGACCCAATGCTTGGCCACTCTTTGTAAACTTTGACTTCAGGTCATGGTAGGTTGCAAGAGTATTTGAAGCAAAAGGACTTCGAGAATGCTAAGCTGAAGTCAAAGTTTAGAAAAAAAGGAATGAAATGCTTGAGGCCGAGAAGTGGAAATTCATCCTTGATAAAGTGGTCCTCGAGAAGAGGGTTGAAGTCCTTAAAAAGAGGGTTGAAGCAGCCAAGGATCCCAATGACATGGTTCGCCTGCTTGAAGCTTTCAAAGAAAAATTACTGAACAATGCTGAGCTATTCAAATTTTTCATTGACTTTCTCAAGCTGTCCAATCAACTTGGGTGCAGCACACTGGCTGAAGAAACATTAAAACCTAAACTAGCCTCCTTCTTGTCCAAAGATGACGTCAAAATGATGGATGACCTTATCAAACCTAAGCTCGTGAAACTTTTGGATACAAAATGGGATGAGGCAATCAAACCTGGTGGCCAGAGTTTTGCCTTACTGGACTACCTTAAGTCCAGTGGGCAATTCTCACAGCTGGTTCAAGCCTCATTCCTGAGAAAATAGCAACCGGAGTCACCGAGCAGCCAACTTCAGTTGGGCGGGTTGTGGGAGAGTAGAATCCAGCCATCGCCAAGGAGAATACCTCAAGGGTAGTGTGATTAGATGTAACTTTTGCCAAATTTCGGCCACTTCGTGCAACTTTCTTCCTTTTTAATGATAATCTTTTTTGCTTCTCAACTATTTACTTATTATTATACTTTTCATCGTAGTGTAATTCATTGAAAAGGTGACTGGAATGTACTTACCAAGAGCTCTCGAGTACTCGAATAGAACTGAATGAAGCCGACGAGCATCTAATGAAAGCAATGCGGGACCTTGCCAAATGTAATGAGGAGAAAAGCTCTTTACAAGATAAAAAATAATCAAATCAAGGAGGAGTTGAAATCATGGTAGACCAAGGATTTTCCTTCTTTTTAAATATTTTGTGAAAAAATTCGTAGCCAAAAAAATCAACGGAGTAGTTCCACTTGAGGTTGTGGAAGACTGTGATCCTGCTGAACAGAGCTATCAAGAGTTAGTGCATCAAGTAAACAACCTATTTGGATCTTTAAAAATATTCCTTGCCAATGCCAATAGACTACCAGTTCTCAACGGTTGCTTAACTACTTGCATGGGTGAATCATACAAGTTTAGGTCGCAACTAGAGGAAATAACTGAACTCTGTGTGGTAGCCATGGTTGAAATTTCTATACTAGAGGAAGAATTGCCAACGAAGGCTCCGTCTGTTAATGAAGATCCTTATCCAGTTAACTCCCTCCTCATCAAGAATGCTCGACTCTTGAGAGAAGTTGAATCCTAGAAGGTACAAGCTAAGGAGCTTGAGGATAGGATTACTCTATACGATGTGAGCCTTCAAGCTCACTGCCTTTCCCATAGTATTCCCACTCCATATCTGATAGATTCCCAACATCTACCAAGATTTCTTCTTAGGGTTTCCCTCTATTGGATCAAGGAGTACAATGTATACGAAGATGGAACCGACCGACAGAAAGCATCCTCTGATGTTATCCTGGAGTGACTAAGGGAATTTTGGGCAAGCACTCACCCCCCCCCCCTTGAGAGGTCGTAGATCCTCCCATTTAAAGAAATCAATTTCTAAGGGAACCAATACAAATATTTCATCTTTGAGTGGTGCCACTAGAAAACCTTTAAAAAGGTGGTGTTGATGTGAAGGATCTACCTCGAGGGATGAGGATAGCAGGCCTACGAAAAGGCAATGTAAAGTAATAACATCACTAAATCCATCCGAGTACCCTGAATAGGAGCAAATGAATGATTTTCAAAGGGCATCCGACATTAAAATGGAAGAACTCAAGCAATTAGAAGCAAGATTAGGAGAGTTGGCCCCTTCTCGAGACAGGGATCCTCCAGGTAAGTAGATAGGCTCTTTCCACGCAGTTTTTCAAGTTCTTGTCAGTGTATTTTAGCGCATGCCAATGATCCAATGTATCATGTACCTAGTATTTATTAAAGTTTTTAAGTTTATCATAGTGGGATTGATGCTAACACTGTTGACATCCTTTTATCAGAATGTAAATCTCAAGGATTATCATCATTAGGTGCATTAGAAAAGACAACCCAAAGGTTTAATATAACGGATTATCTTTTATCATAAGGTGGCCTTCGAGAGACTTAGTAGCCCTGAATGGGATTCAAGTTACTTATCAACATTCTCCCTTAGTCAAATAATTGAGTACGTGAGTTTGAGCATCCGCTGCCGATCTCGACTTCTTCGCTATGATCTTCCCAGTTGTTCATATAGGTGCTATAGCCATTTCATCAACACTTTACTCAGATATCTATCTGGATTAAAATTATCTCTGGAGTACCACTTATCAACATATCACTCGATCTTCTTTAGATATCATTAACAATCATTATAAAAGAAACTGTAAAATGAAAAAAGCACAAGAAATTTTACCTAGGTTCGGTGTTTCCACGTACAGCCTGAAAAAATAGCTCCACTAGATAACCAATCAAGATTAAAAGGGTACTATGAGAGTGCCGCTTATCAGCATATCACTCGGTCATCAGCCTTACCTGGAATTAATGTATAGAGTGCCACTTATCAGCATAACACTCGATCATTAGCCTTGGCTCGAATTATCATATAGAATGCCACTTATCAGCATATCACTCGATCATCAGCCTTGACTGAAATTATCATGGAGAGTGTCGCTTATCATCATATTACTGGATCCTCAGCCTTGGCTGGAATTATCATACAAAGTGCCACTTATCAGCATATCACTCGTGCCTTCAAAGCTGATAATATTTTCACAAATTGGTAATATCCCACCTTCTGGGAACTCGAACTCCATTCATGGCTTTGAGGACATAAATACCTCATGGATGTGCTTCTCTCACCTTATAGGGTCCTTGCCAACTTGATGTCAATTTTCCCTCAGGTTTTCGGTGACTCTTATCATTCTTCATCACAAAATCTCCTAGATTAAACAATACTTCTTCACCCTTGTATCATAATATTGTTTGACCTATTCTTTTGCCCTGGCTTTATGCAGGGATGCCAGCTCTCGCCTTTCTTCTACCATATCCAAATCTAGGCACCAATTTTCCTGATTATTTATCTCATCTGTGGCTGTCATCATTCTTGGACCAGGAACTCCTATCTCAGCAGGAATTACTGCCTCCAAGCCATATACCAGGCTATATGGTGTATCTCCAGTGGCCAAGGATTCTGTTGTTTGATATGCCCACAAAACGTTTGGTAACTCCCATATCCAATTACCTTCTGCCCCCTCGAGCCTGGCTCTGATACCATTCACTACTGTTCGATGGGTGGCTTCTACTTGACCATTGGCCTGAGGATGATAGCTTTTTTCACCTTTTGCTTAATCTTATAAACCTTGCACCACTTCTTGAACGGATTTTAAGAAAATTGTGTTTCATTATCAGTAATCATTATCCTTGGAATCCTAAAGTGAAGTATAATATTTTTCCAATAGAATGCAATGACTGTCTTTCCCTTTATGTTCATCATGGGCTCAGCTTCGACCCACTTCGTGAAATAATCAATGGCCACTATGAGGTACTTGAACTTCCTTGGGGCTTCAGGAAAAGGTCCCACCAGATCGATCCCTCGCTTATCGAATGGCCACTAACTGCAAATACTTGTCATTTCTTCTTGCGGAATGTGGGTTAGAGGAGTATTTTCTGGCACTGGTGACAGGCTTGTATGTGCTTGTTCGCATCATCAAACATCCTTGGCCAGTAGTACCCCGCTTAAATGAGCCTTCTCACTACTAATCGAGCCTCCTAATGGCTACCATATATTCCTTCATGAACCTCCCGAATTAGATAGTTTGCTCCATAAGTGGTAACACACTGAAGCAGTGGTTGTAAATGACCCCTTGACCCAGGGTTATTAATACAGTCATAGCAAGCACAATTTAATTGACCCGGGCCAAGGCTCTAGCCCCGTGAGATGGTCAAAGATAAGATTTATATTCTGCACCTGTATCTCGCTGCTAGGCTACCAAATGGTAGTAAGTGGCAAGCCCTGGGTTTGTCCACAGAGAAGCTAGGGTTCAAGTAAATTCGATAACACAGCCTCGTGTGGGCTATCAATCTGCACAAGTAAAAGCAATAGCTACTAATATAAACATACAAACTAGGGGGGTTTGGTATTTTCAACTAACAACTGCAAGCATAAAATAAACAAACAAGTAAACTATTTATACTAGGCACTTGGGATGAATTTAGCACCATGGTAGTTCTAATGCTTCAATCCTCTATTCATTCACATATAGACATACAAAAGACCTATCAGTGTGTTCACAACACGTGATATGGCCGAAGGCATACACTTCCCACCCCTGTCATGGTGGGTGCGCTCGCAACCCTCCATCGACACTGCCATCATAACTAGGGGAGCACAAAAAAGTCCGACCATATGGTGGTTCTATTTCTCCCCCGTGCTGTTACGTCCCGGGCTTCCACCATGAATGTACTAACTCCCTGTTGTCCTCTATACACGAGGTCTTAGGTTCATAGGCACCATATCAGTGATACTAGGGTTTCAATACAACACCTAGATTTCTACTATCAACTATCTCTACCCATAACCTATTGGAAAACGGTTAAGTAATCAGCTAAGAGTGGTGAGATGGTAAGCAGACTAGGGTTACCTCGAATCTCCCGTGCACACACTCACGCACAATCGTTCCCCTCCACCCATTCAAACATCCAGGTTTCTCTTCTCAAGGGGGCATCAATAAGTGCACCATACATGAACATAGCCCAAAGTGTGTGCTCATATATGGTGTAGTATTCATGCATTTGTCACATTCAAGAACAATCACAATAATATTATAAGCACAAAGATACAAAGAATTTAAGGAATCTCATAAAGCATCAAGAGCTACACATGTGCCAAATATGTCCCAAGCTTAATCTAACTACTCCCTAGACATAGAATTCAAATATAAATTTTAATTCCACATCTATGGGATGAAACAAGAAGAAAAGAAAAGGAAAAACTACAAAACCTACTAAGGAACTCCTTCCTTCTCCCAAATGCTCTCCAAGTTACAAGATATGAATTATCTCTCCTAATGTATATGAAAATGAGTAGACTGGGGTCCTATTTATATAGTGGTAGGATATTGGGCCTAAAAATAGGCCCAAATAGGCCAAAAGTGCCAAAACCTTAGGTCAGCCGCCTAGTTTTCACGAACCGGCTCGGATGCCACGGTCCGTGAAACCTTCAAGCACAGACCGCCAGATCTGGCGCGGTCCGTGAACATTTATAGTTACGGGAAGCCACAGTCTATGAAGTTGGGCTCATGACGTAGTATATGAAGTTGGGCTCGTGCCACAGTCCGTGAAGGTTTTCACGGGCCGTAAGCAGCACCACAGTTTCCACTCAGTAGTTTACATGGCTCGGCCTCTTTTTCACAGACTGCAAGCAGCATGGGTGTTTGCTCAGATGTTTTCACGGCCCGTGGTGGTTTTCACGAACTGGCTCTATAATTAGCCAAATCTTCAATTCTTCATCTCCAAGCTCCACAGTCTGGGGTCTTTGTCACGACTCGGTGCCTTGCCTCATGAAGGTCTCGTGCAGGTCTCATAGAACCCCTAGATTCTTGTGTATTGCGGACTGTGAAGATTGTCAAGGGACGCTGGTGCTTGACCAAGTGCGGTCCATGAAGAGCTGCCGGTGCTTCGTCGCTTTTGTAGTGCTCTAGAAGACGAATCCAACAGAACCAACCTCGAAGGATAATTCTTCCTAGATCATTTTATCATTTGGCCATCTTGAACTCTGAAGCCACCTATCTTTGGTTTCAATCTTTTTCTACCATGCATTGATGTCTGTGTCCTTCATCTTCTACCATCCTACTGTGAATAGCCTTCACTTCTTCTACCAACCTTCCGAACGACCTTTAATCTTCTACTGCCCTTGCAAACAACCTTCACATAAAATGTAACCAAAAAATACCCACGGGAAACCTACTATAGATTATCAACATAAATACCAAGGAGCATGTGGATACAAGATGTCCATTAGTACCAATTAAGTCTACAAAACGCAGGATTCAGACAAGAAAACCAAACATGGCCATCTAAACCTCTTGTCATCTAAACTCAACTAATACTAGCAATCCACCAACTAAAAGTAACTAAAAAATATGTCAAATGCAATGTTTAACGCACGAAAAATGAAGTAGATCACCCCTTCTGTATAATATTCCTTCTTACAACACGTATCTAGGTGCCTTCAGCCTTATCTTTCTAGCCTCGACCTCGTTCTCAAGCAAAGCTCCCTCTTGAAGGTACTTTACAATAGCAGTTATCCAAGTGTCTTCCTCTTTGATGGCCATAACCAATGGTTCCTCAAAGCTTCATTTGTTCAGAGTTTCCATGAGCAACTGTCTCTGAAACTAAGCCCCCAGCTTTAAAGAAGCAAGCTTACTAAGAGCATCTATTTTGTGGTTGTTTTCCCTTAGGACCTTTGTCAGAGTATGTGATCTGAAACTTTTCAAAAGATTCTTCACCACCTCTAGATACCTTTGTAGATTACGTTCTCTGGATTCATATTCTCCATTCACCCACTGAACCACTATTTGAAAATTGCTATAAATCTCCAAATGTTCCACCTTCAATTCCTTGGAAAACTGCAACCTAGTTGTCAGGGCCTCATACTCGGCTTCGTTGTTTGTAGCCTTAAATGCAAAGTGTAGCGCATAAGGGTAGTCTTTACCATCAGGACTGGTTAGTAGTACCCCAACCCCACCACCACCCGAATATGATGAATCGTCTACATACAACCTCCATACTTTCTTCTTTTGAACCTCTTCCTCTCGAATAGAATCTTTATGCTCAATGGGTTCCAAGGTTTCCACTATAAAATCTGCTAGCGCCTGACCCTTGATCACGACTTTAGGCTAATATCGAATATCATGCTCTCCTAACTCCACATCCCACTTCATCATTCTCCCAGAAGCCTCTGGTTTTAATAAAATTTGTTGAATTGGATGATTCGTGAGCACCACTATCGTATGCCCCTGAAAATAGGCACGCAATCTCCTAGCTACATATACTAGAGCTAATATCAACCTCTCGAGAGCAGTATACCTCATCTCTGGCCCCTGTAAGGCTTGGCTGAAAAATAAATAGGGTGTTGCGCCCTCTCTCTTTCTTTTATTAAAATTGCACTGATTGCTAGGGGCAGGCAAAAATGTACAAGTACAATGTCTCCCCCCTTTCAGGCTTTATAAGGGTAGGTAACACCCTCAATTGCTCCCTCATATGCTTGAATGCATCCTCACACTTCTCTGTTCACTTGAACCTCTTTGCTCTTTGAAGGACATCAAAAAAAGGGGAGATGCTTATCTGCTCCCTTCCAGAGAAATCTGATCAATGTTGTCAAAGACCCTATAAGTTTTGTACTTCTTTCAATGTTTGTGGTGTTCTCATTCTCATCAGAGCCTTAACTTTTTCAGGGTTCACATCAATACCCCTCTCAGATACCATGAATCCAAGAATTTTTCCGCTCCTATGCCAATAACATATTTGGATGGATTTAATTTTAAGTTCACCTCTTGAAGGTTTCTTCCAGATATGCCAAGAATTTCTCATGAATCCTGCTCTTTACCACCTTATCATCTACATAAATTTCCATATTCCTTCCTATTTGTATTTTGAATAGCTTATCCACTAGCCTTTGATATGTTGCCCTAGAGTTCTTGAGCCCAAATGGAATCTTCTTGTAGCAATAAGTACCCAAATCTGTAATGAATGATGTTTCTCCTTATCATCCTCCACCATAAGTATCTAATGGTATCCTTTATGTGCATAAAAAAGGCTAAAAATTGATATCCAGTAATGGCTTCCACTTACTTGTCAATTGGTGGCAAGGGGTAGCTGTCATTTGGGTAACATATATTCAGATTAGTGAAGTCTGGGAACATTCGCCAAGCTTCATCATGTTTCAGGACCATAACTGGATTGGATATCCACTCAGGATAGAACAACTCTTCGATGACATATGTTTTCAATAGCTTCTCAACTTCCTCCTTGATGGCCTCAGCCCTCTCAGTGGAAAATAATCTCCTTTTTCTATTTCATTAGCTTTATCAAATGATGTATATTCAACCTATGCACCGCCAAGTTTGAGGGCACTTGTGTAAGATCAGAAGTATTCAAAGAAAAAACATCACCGTATTTCTCCAACAAGTTATTCACTTTTTCTATAATTCTATCGGGCATCAATTTCCCAATAACTATTGTTCCAGCATCTCAAAAGTGCATTGGCACTGTATCTGCTAGGCCAACCTCTCTGTGTACTGATGCCACATTCCTCTATCTCCTCGCCTGTCTCACTGTTGGGTTGCAACTCCTAGCCAAAGTCTGATATTCTCAAATAGAAATTATCCCCCTATCTATTGGAAATTTTATCATAAGACGATAGGGTGACCATAAAGCTCAAGCCTGGCACATCCATGGCCTTCCGAGGATCACATTATATAGGGAAGGGGTGTCAATGACAACAAAGTTACAATCTATCGTTACCCCTTTATCACCATCTGCTACTCGAACCGACAGGGTTATCTCTCCTAGAGGAAATATTAGGTTCCCTATGAAACCAGATAGAGGCAAGGTTTATTTCTTCAAGCTACCATGCCCTATACCCAACTAATCAAAATAATAAAAAATATTACTTCTACCCTGCTTCCATCCTCGATGAACACCCTTTTCACTAAAGACGTCCCAATCACCACAGAAACCACCATAAGATCAGCATGAGGTGTCTGGTCTAGGACTGCGTTAGCTTTCGAGAATGTCACAGTCTCATCTGGTCAAAATCTTTTATGGTGTGTTTCTTCTGCGGTGACCTTTTGTGCATCTGCTCTCATTACAGCATTTGCGGATCTTTCTCCAATGATTTCGTTGATGACATTAATCACTCTCCAGATTGGTAGATTTTCTCCATTCCTATTATCTTGATTGCCTCATTGTTGCTCCTATTATCTTTCCTGCTTTCCCTCCTACCCTCTATCTCAAATCATGGGCTCATGAGTCCTCTTGTCTCCCCTGCCTCCATTATTCTAATTGTTCCTTCGATACAGCTACCATTCTCTTCTATCATTCCTGGGTTTCGGGGGCACATCATGGTTATTTTGGGGCCCTGGGTTTTGGAACCGTCCTTCTCTCTCAAACCTTTCAATCTCCATCCTTAATCAGATACAATCATTCGTGTCATGGCCATAATCCCTGTGATGATCACAATATTGGTTTTTCCCCCTCTTGTCCATCACTACATTTGGTGAGTTCTGCATAAGTAGGGGTGGTCGAAATAGTTCTTTATGTATACTAAGGATCTGTGCGGGGGTTTTTCCTCTAGGTGTTGGTAGCAGGGGAGCATACCTTTCGAACGTGGGTCTAGTTGCTTCCATTGGTCTCCTTGGGAGTCAATATTCTTTCCACACTTCTCTTCCAAGTTTCCTATCTTCTTCTTAGTGGCTTCCTCTACTCTCGAGTACGATTCCACTACCTCTTGGTGTACTTGCAAAGTTTTAGGGGTATTCGTGCTCAATTTCTTGTACAATTCCAAATCCTGCATCCCCAGCAGATATCCTTGAATTACTTCATTCTATGTGGTCATCATTACTCCTAAAGTCTTATCCACACACCGATGATAAAAAGCCTCTGTGATTTCCCCCAGTTTCAACTTAGTTTGATAAAGCTCCAACAAGGTCCTCATGAATTTTTTATTTTGCACATATAGATGTAATAAAGCTCCACTAAAGTCTCTATAGGAGTGTAGCAAGCTCCTTGGTAGCTTTTTGAACCATTCTCGGGCCTTCCCTCTAAGTTAACTCCCTACCAGCTTACACATTAGCTTTTCCTCGAAGTCCCTCAAATTCATTAAGCTTAAGAATGTTTGGATGAACTCCCGAGCATCTGTCTTACCACTGTAAGTAGGCAGTCCCTCCCAAGGCTTTAAATCCATCTGCAACGAACCCCTGTTATCACTGAGCTAAAAGGCAATCTCGCTGCCTGGCCCATCAGCCCAATCAATCTATCTAACTCTCTTTTGAGTGAATGACCAGCATCTGCTGCTAATTTTTGTTTCCTTCTAATCAGATTCAATCCTCTTTCATTTCCTACAAATTGTAAAGGGTAAACAGGCGGGCTCCCATCTACCTAGAATTTGCCCAGGGCTGCACGAACCCCGGATAAGTTGGTAACTGCCCATAGGGATTATAAAGCCCTTGATTGGTCATCGCACCATGTAGTCCGGTATTTCTATACTTTTGGAATCCCAAAGAAGTCATCATTCTGTATCCCGTCTCAACTCCGGGAAGTGTAACTGCTGAGGTGAATGGAGCTAGCAGAGGCATCGAGTACATTACTGCTTGCGGGTAATCCATGAGAGTAGGTTGAGGTCTTACCTGTAATGCCTATCCAGCATATGTTGGGTAGAGATGGGAGGTTATCGCCGTAACTCTCAAAGATAATATTTATAACCCCTAAATGCTTAGAATCTACAATTAAGTAGATAGCGGCAAGACGGGGTCGTCCACGAAGAAAAGGGATTTTCTTAAGCGTTTAAACATAAAAGGTTGACATTAGGCTACAAGTAGATATATATACACATATAAAAGCGAGTAAATGAGGGGGTGGTTTTCCTAAGTTATGAAAGTTAAAAGACAAGATAACTAGCAAAGTCAAGTAACTATGCTAATCATCAAACAAACTAAGAAAAAAGGTTTCAAAACTACAAAAACAAATCCTTGGGGGCAATTGATATCCACTTCCAAACCTAATGTACATCATTGAACCATTCACTCATACTATCACATTTGTTACCTATGGGGAATGCCAATGGAAGATCAACATTATTTCCTTCTTAATAGTAATTTGTAAAGACAAACAATGACCATTTGCAAACCTACCCTAGACAAACAACGACCATAGGGGTATTTCATCAATGGCATTATATACGAAGGACCATAGATTTGACAATGACAAACCTTCTACCAAAGACTTAGCCATTTAACCAAACATAGAACTCATTAAGCTAAACCTAGAACAGACCACATTCAAGGTTCAACCCTTCATTGCATCTATAGGATAAATATAAGAACAATCCACATTAACATACTTATCTATCAAGTATCACAACACATTATGCATAAGAAGTTCTAAGTTCATGTTCCTAGATTTTCACGCAAAGGAGCTAAGGAATTCATCACTTTCCTAACACCCTAACACTTCAATCATACAAACACTTCCTATTCTCAAACAACACATGGCATAAATGAATTAAAACATAGGATTGAGAACATATGAATGCTAAATAACAAAGGCTTCAAGAATGAGTGAAACAATCTATTCACTACTTCCACTACTTGTTGTAAAGATAAATCTTTCATCCTTCTTAGATAGTAATTTGCAAGAGTGAATTCGACATCTCTTGTCAAACCTCACCAATGACTCCCTTAGCCGAAACATGACTAAGAGTATCCCATTGGTAGCATTGAGCACAAAGAACCAACTAGCTTGGCAACACTTATAAACACTACACAGTGTCTAAGAATTTAACCAATTCATGCATTTACACAAGATTAGCCAAGAACGATCGACATACATTGACTTCTCTCATTTGCTACCTAAAACAAACATGACAACGAATTCAACATCACATTCATCTAGCAATTATGAACACATTAACATCATTAAGAAGCTCTAACTCATGCTCTTGGATTCCACATTAAAAAAGGGGAAAGTTAGCTACTTTCTTTCAACCCTAACAAGTAATCATACAAGCAATTCATATACTCAAGCTTCCAACAACATCAATGCCATTAACAATTCACATTCAAAGCTCAATAAATGCACAATAGCAAAAGCACTAAATAGATAGATATGGTTCTTACTACATAGATATGGAAGCTTCAATCCATTGCTCCCAAGATAAAACTAAGCTAGATAATAAAAAAACATGATTAACCTACAAAAATTAAGAAAATAAAGAAGAGAAAAACTAGGGTTTGAACCCAGAAAAATCGCAGGAAGAAGAGTCTCTAAAGAGGAGAAGATAAGGCGAGTGTTTATAGTACAAAAAAGCAAGAAAGATTTCTGGCCATACGTCTATCGCGAGTCACGATGGGTTTACTGCAAGTCACGGCGGAGCCCAGTTCCAGCATCTTGATTTCTTTCTTCTTTTTGTTTCATGTCCTCCTCTTCACTTCACTTTTTTTTTCAATTCTTCAAATCTTCAAAAGCTCAAATGCAAGTCTTCAAAGTCTTCAAAGTATTCAAACAAATTTCCGTGTCACACAAAATTCTCTAGAAAAGTAATAAAAGCATAAAAGTCACTTCTAACTCTCCTTAAAGAATTTCAAGGCAAAATACCACATTTAGAGCACAAAAGTGTACAAAAGTGAATCATAAAAGTCCTAATATAACCGTATAAAATGGGCACATCAATAAGCTACCACGGGCCGAGATGTAAATCCCATTGTCATTCCTATAGGCAGGGATGGTATCACGTCATTTGAGACCCTTACACCCTGTCGTGGTTATAGCATGCACTGCTTGCTCTAGATCCTGATTTGGACCTGTCATTCCTATATTTTGATTCCATTGCATAGTGCGCTCGTAAGCTTTCGTATAAGAATCAACAGAAACCTCAATGAACCTTCCATCTCTGTCATCCCTCGAACCAGCTGGTCTGCTCCGAGTAGGTCTGCTATTCCCATCTCCCTGTTCTCTGTTAACTTCTGGGCATCTTGAGGACCCCGTAATATCCACTCAAGTAGCATCAGCAACCAGCGGATTAGACACGCTTGAAATATGTACCCTTTCCTATTCAGTGAATGAGGTGAGCTCCATTCCGGACTCAACCACTGATACTCGAATCTCCCCCATCACGATGCCCTGCATCTCCTGGGGATTGACCATATATGCTCTCCTAGATTGTGCTTCGTTACCAGCTCCTGTACCTTTTAACCCCAGTCTTTCAATCATTCGAGTAACCATAGATATAAACCAAGAAACCCAAATTTGGCTTATTCATCCCCACAGTCGGTGCCAATTGATGCATCTGGGACAACTGAACAATCAGCTAGTTCGAGCTCCTTTATTATGACCTGCAATAAAACTGTCGCTAGGGTCAGTCGTCTGATGCCTAAGTTAGTAAAGAGTATGTGCTTGGTTTCCAAGATAGAGTGAATACAGAAAACAAATACTTACCTGGTATTTATACCGTATATCCTTGTTAATGCCCTATAAATACAGCAGGTGTTACATAGTCCAATGACATCTTAATTGGGAAAATGTTAATACAGCACATTATAACCTTTGGGCCCAACCTCTATCAATGTAAAATCACCTATGACTTCTCACAAAATGGGTAAATTACCCGCTCCGCAACTTAAGCAAGGAAATCACATATGACTTTGCATAATATGGGAAAATCACCAAATCCACAACTTAAACTGGAAAATCAACTGCGGATTCGCACTAACAGAAATTTGTTATGAATGAGGGTTTTGCGAAATCAAGTTGAGAAGCAGATAAAGGCTCTGTTTGGCAGGGGTTATAATTGATTTTCTTATAAGCTAAACAATTGTTTTATGTTTGGTAAACAACTGAAAAAATGCATATTTAAGAAGCAGAAGCTATTTTTTGGGGAAAAGCAGAAGCTAGTCTCTCTCTGCTTTCAAAATAAGCCAACTTTGCTTATAAGCAGTTAAGCACAGTTATACCAAACACACCCAAAATCTGAGAATTGAATTGGAAAAGTCTTTCTTACCCTTCAAAAAGTCACGCTGGATAGAATAGGGGATAACGAAAGCTCGATTTTATGGCTTGAAGATACAGAAGTGGAATGACTTAATAACTTCATTAGTTGAGGGCCAATAGTGTGATAGTTAAGCCACCAAAATACTAAGTGACACTAGAGGGTAGTTTCTATTTGGGTAAAATACAGATCCTATATTTTGGTCAAAAGTGTCAATATAACTCTATAAAGTTCGAAAGTGTGATTATAACACTATCTTTTGCATCAGAAGTGTCGATATAACCTTTTGCCACTATTCTAGCATTGACTGGGTATTTTCCAGCATTGACCTAACATAAAAATACTAAAATACCCCTAGTATTAAAGCTAAAAATTAAAGACAATAATACCCCTAGGGTTCTTCATCATCATCTTCACAACTGCTCATCCACCACCACTTCCACAGCTCCACCACCGCTGCTCTGCTACCGCCACCGCCGCTAGAATCTGGAGTACCAATGGAATATGGATTCACCATCTCCACTACCTCACCGTCTCACCACCCCTGCCATCCACCCAGACCTGCCTTCTTCCCCTGACCTATCGCCTTCCCTCAGCCCCGCCCTTACCCGCTGCCCCGCCCTTACCCACTGTCCCGATCCCACCCTTACCTAGCGACACCACCACCATCCACCTTCCTCCTTAGCCAGGTTTATAGCACATAAAAACATCAGTTATGGCCACGAAATGAAGACATTCACAACCGTCACACCCCAACCCCATTCCGGTGAAGAGGCATTTGCACCGCTCCTTTAGATTGCTCTGCTTCGTCATCCACATGTCATAATCCTCCATCATCGGCGGTGGACAGCCGAACGCGTCCATGTCGGGACTACCAAAACTGCTTGGCCAGGAAACAAATGACATGGACGAAACGCTGGAGACGAAGGAGCGGCGGGCTTCCTCAAAATCCTTGTCATCAGATTCCAATGAAGCCAGCTCTGGCGAAGCAATGACGGAGATGCGACTAGTGGACTCGGAGAAGTGTTCATCGTTATCTTCTTCTCCGAGAGAGTCCCAGTTCATGGTCAATGTTCTTCTTTTCTCCATTGATACACATTCATGGAAATTAAATCAAAACCATATTGACTTGCATTGAATTTGTTTAGAGATATGTTTGAACTAGGAGAATTGGGAAAATAGAGGTGGAAAGGGGTAAAAGAAGTGTGTGCAACCAATACTGATTCGAACCCTCAGACACCAAGAAATTGGTGTTTTGATGTTTCCAAAAATGGGTTAGAAAGTGTCGATTTGTCGATTAGTAAGAGGCCGTCGCCGTGCCTAAATGCTTACTATCTACAACTAAGTAGATAGCGGAAAGTGGGGGTTGTCCACGAAGAAGAGGGATTTTCTCAAGCGTTTAAACACATAAGGTTTCTATTAGGCTAGGAATAGATATATATATATATATACATATAAAAGCATGTAGAGGGGGGGGGGGTTTGGTTGTTTGGTGTTCCTAAGTTATGAAAGTAAAAGATAAGACAACTAGCAAAGACAAGTAACTATGTTAAATCATCAAACAAAACTAAGAAAAAAGGTTTTAAAACTACAAAAGATAAAACCTTGGGGGCAATTTATCCACTTCCAAACCTAATGTAGATCATTGAACCATCCACTCAACCTATCACATTTATTACCTATGGGGAATGCCAATAGAAGATCAACATTCATTCCTTCTTAATAGTAATTTGCAAAGACAAACAACGACCATTTGCAAACCTCATTGATGATCACACTAGACAAACAATGACCATAGGGGTATTTCATCAATGGAATTACACATGAAGGACCATAGATTTGACAACGACAAGCCTTCTACCAAAGATATGGCCATTTAACCAAACATGGCACTCATTAGGCTAAACCTAGAACAAACCACATTAAAGGTTCAAACTTTCATTGCATCTATAGGATAAATATGAGAACAATCCACATTATGCATACTCATCTAGCAATAATCACAATACATTATGCATAAGAAGTTCTAAGTTCATGTTCTTAGATTTTCATGCATATGAGCTTAGGAATTCGTCACGTTCCTAACTCCATAACACTTAATTCATACAAACACTTCCTATTCTCAAACAACACTGGCATAAATGAAGTGAAACATAGCATTAAGAACACATGAATTCTAAATAACAAAGGCTTCAACAACGAGTGAAACAATCTATTCACTACTTCCACTACTTATTGTGAAGATAAATATTCCATCCTTCTTAGATAGTAGTTTGCAAGAGTGAATTCGACATCTCTTGTCAAACCTCACCAATGACTCTCTTAGTACTAAGAGTATCCCATTGATGGCATTGAGCATGAAGAACCAACATGCATGACAACACTTATAAGCACTACACCGTGTCTAAGCATATAACCAGTTCATGCATATACACAAGATTAGTCAAGAATGATCGACATTCATAGACTTCTCTGATTTTCTACCTAAAACAAACATGACAACGAGTTCGACATCATCACATTCATCTAGAAATTATCAACACACCAACAGCATTTAAGAAGCTCTAACTCATGCTCTTGGATTCCACATTAAAAGAGGGGAGTATTAGCTACTTTCTCCCAACCCTAACAAGTAATCATACAAGTAATTCATATACTCAAGCTTCCAACAACATCAATGTCATTAACAATTCACATTCAAAGCTTAATAAATGCACAATAGCAAAAGCACCAAATAGATATATATATATATATATATATATATATATATATATGAGAAAAGTGCAAATATAACCCTATGTAATTGAAGAAAGTGCAGATATAACGCTGCGCTATTCAAAAGTGCAAATATAACCCTATCTATTCAGGTTATGTGCAAATATAACCTTTTTAGCCGGTTTGAGGCTGAAATACAATTAAATGACCGATTTGCCCCTGACATATTTTAATAAAAAAACTAGAAAAAAACTCCATTTCTCAAATGAAAATATTACCCCAATAATAATAAGGGCAAAATTGTCCTTCCAAGTCAAGGGTTCAGCCATAGGGTATTTTAGTCATTACAAGTTGGTCAACGGCCAGATTCTGATGGTCAATGCTGGAATCATGGCCGGAGGGTTATATTTGCACTTTAATTCAACAGTCAGGGTTATATTTGCACTAAAAACAACTGAGGGTTATATTTGCACTTTCCTCAACACATAGGGTTATATCTGCATATTACCCTATATAGACATATATATATATATATATATATATATATATATATGTGGTTCTTACTACATAGAAATGGAAGCTTCAATCCATTGCTCCCAAGATAAAACTAAACTAGATAATTAAAAGACATGATTAACCTTAAAAAAACTAAGAAAAGAAAGAAAGAAAAACTACGGTTTGAACCCAAAAAATGCAAGAAAAAGAGGCTGGATTCTTGTTGTTGAAGAGGAGAGGATAAGGTGAGTATTTAGAGTACAAAAGGCAAGAAGAATTTCTGGCCATTCGTTCGTCGCGAGTCGCGAAGGGCTCGTGACGGCCTCGTGACGGACTCTATTTCCAGCAGCATTTCTTCTTTCTCCTTTTAGTTTCACATCCTCCTTTCATTGCATCTATGGGATAAATGTGAGAACAATCCACATTAACATACTCATCTAGCAAGAATCACAACACATTATGCACAAGAAGTTCTAAGTTCATGTTCTTAGATTTTCATGCAAAGGAGCTAAGGAATTCGTCACTTTCCTAACTCCCTAACACTTAATTCATACAAACACTTCCTATTCTCAAACAACACATGTCATAAATAAAGTGAAACATAGCATTAAGAACACATGAATGCTAAATAACAAAGGTTTCAAGAACGAGTGAAACAATCCATTCACTACTTTCACTACTTGTTGTGAAGATAAATCTTCCATCCTTCTTAGATAGTAGTTTTCAAGAGTGAATTCGACATCTCTTGTCAAACCTCGCCAATGACTCTCTTAGTACTTAGAGTATCCCATTGATGGCATTTAGCATGAAGAACCAACAAGCTTGGCAACAAAGCATTTAACCAATTCATTCATTTACACAAGATTAGTCAAGAACGATCGACATTCATAGACTTCTCTCATTTGCTACCTAAAACAAACATGACAACGAGTTCGACATCATCACATTCATCTAGCAATTATCAAAACACCAACATCATTTAAGAAGCTCTAACTCATGCTCTTGGATTCCACATTAAAAGAAGGGAGAATTAGCTACTTTCTCCCAACCCTAACAAGTGATCATACAAGCAATTCATATACTCAAGCTTCCAACAACATCAATGCCATTAAAAATTCACATTCAAAGCTCAATAAATGCACAATAGCAAAAGCACTAAATATATATATATACATATATATAATTCTTGCTACATAGAAATGGAAGCTTCAAACTTTACTCCCAAGATAAAACTAAGCTAGATAATTAAAAGACATGATTAACCTAAAAAAACTAAGAAAGGAAAGAAAGAAAAACTAGGGTTTGAACCCAAAAAAATGCAAGAAGAAGAGGTTGGATTCCTGTTGTTGAAGAGGAGAGGATAAGGTGAGTATTTATAGTACAAAAAGCAAGAAGAATTTCTGGCCATTCGTTCGTCGCGAGTCGCGACGGGCTCGTGACGGACTCCATTTCCAGCAGCATTTCTTCTTTCTCCTTTTTGTTTCATATCCTCCTCTTCTCTTCACTTCTTCAATTCTTCAAATCTTCAAAGCTCAAATACAAGTCTTCAAATCTTTAAAGGTATTCTTCAAAGTCTTCAAACAAATTGCCTCGTCACACAAAATTCTCTAGAAAAGTAATAAAAGCGTAAAAGTCGCTTTTAATCCTCAGAGAATTTCAAGGCAAAATGTCACATTTAGAGCACAAAAGTGTACAAAAGTGAATCCTAAAAGTCCTAATATAACCGTATAAAATGCGCACATCAGTTAGGCGGTTAACAGGTTTTGGTTTTTACTGGTTTATAAAAAATTTTAAGGAACCGAACAATCGATCGATCGGTTTTACCAGTTCGGTTAGTACATTTTTGGATGATGTGTCGGTTATTACCGGTCACTATATTTATCATTCATTATAAATTAAAATATAAATCCATTTTAATATATATTAGTAGCTAGAGCCGCAAAAATTTGAATAAAAGGCAAGAAATTTAGGAATTGGATAATTGTGTTGCATAGGATTTGAATAATTATTTAAATTAATATTAAAATTGTACCATGAGTTGTCGTCGATAATTATTAGTGTTGGGCACAATTATTAGCTACATCGACTTTTGTTTGCATAATTATTTATTTTTGGCATAATTATTATTTAAAGATATATGGGCTAATAATATAGAGTTTAAAGATTAAGTTAATTTGGGTTAAGATCCAAAGTTTAATGAATTAATTTTTGGGGTTGAAATAAATAAATAAATTAAAGTGCTATAAAATCTCTTATCGGTTATTTGATTAGACCGATTACCAAATAATAAACCTGATAAGAAATTGATTAACTGGCACTAACCTGATAAGAAATCGATTAACTGGCACTACCTTCTAAATGTAACCGATATTAACCAATTAACCAACTAACCAATTAACCGAATTAAATACCGATTCAATTTTAACTAATTATTGATTTTTCAATTTTTTTGAACGGCTCTAGCGATGCATTTACACTGAGACATATGGACACTTTCTAATTTACGGGTCATACGGATCACTTTCGACGGATCACGCCTGCAGTTTCCTGCCTCAAAATACTGCCTCACTCGCAAAACTTGGGTGTTATAATCTGAGCGAGCGGCGGAGGAAGTCCGACGACATGGGCCATAATAAGCAGAGAAGATTCAAGGGCCACAGTCAGTCATACCGTGGCTGCCAATCTAGTCGCACCAGTCAACCGGGGTACCGCACTTGTTTTTATTATATTTTTTTTTAATAATTTCATTCTGTTATGATCACATAGTAACTTCTGTGAATGCAGGGATGATGATGGTTCAATACCAATTGACCCAGGTATCAATCTCTGTTTTTCTTTAAAAAAAAAAATGTCTTGCGAGCAATGGAACTAGTGTCTCTCCTCTGCTCCGCCCAAGGTGTTTGATTGATTGCTTCAAAGAAGTGCTGACAAGTTTTTTTTTTGGTATCAGCAACTGAAGACGTTGGACCTGCGGGTCCTACAATTCAGCTTGCCATGTGGGTATGTGTGCTCTATTTTGTTATGATTAGTAGGTCTGGTTAGTGTATGAACAAGTTCTACATTCGGTTGATCTCTCTGGATATGGATGTGATCAGCTATAGTTTTGTTTCTTGCAGGACTTTGGTCAGTGCGATGCAAAACGTTGCACAGGGCGAAAGCTTGCAAGATTTGGTTTCATCAAAGAAAGCATCTCTCTTTTCTGAATGGCATAACATATTAGCATGTTTAATGTTGACTGAAAAAATGGCATTTTTGTTTTGTCTTGTTCTATGCCTGAACTCAAAAATGTAGTCCCATTTGTGCTCAGTGAGATCAAGCATCTCCTTCGGTTGATGAATTACATTATTTTTGCAGGAGTTGCGCGTAGGTAATGGCTTCGGTGGCATAGTTTTAAGGTACCGACAAAAGCTTTGCTACTCCCTTCATCACTCCATAATTAGAGTCCATTTGTTGAACTAAAATAGGCTCACAAATGGGACAGAGAGAGTACTTCATTTGACATGGTTTTGAATTTTGTGCCTCTTGACAGTTAAAACTTGATAGATTCTTATGTTGTACTGCTATATCTGGTAAACTTTGAAACTACTGACTTGACATAGGCTCATGTCCTTATCTGCCCAAAGAGCTGCATTAATCTTCTGTTGCATTTTCCGATTGCAGTCCTACTGGGCAGCAGTGTGTCTCAAGGGAAGATCAGGATTTAATTAATAGGAAAGGTCTTGCTGTTGTAGACTGTTCATGGCACCGGCTAGAGGATGTACCTTTTGCAAAATTGCGATGTACTGCTCCCCGCCTTTGTAAGGAATTTATCTAATATTTTAAAACAATTCGATCTTCTCATGTTCAAAGTTTATGTTCACCAGAGTTTCCCACACATTTCTGCTTGGAAAGCTAAGGAAGAGAAATTTTAGCTTCATTTTATTTCCTAAATTCGTATGAAGTTGAGGATTTATAATCCCACGATTTATTTGCAATGTAATTTGTTTTGTTTTCCCAGTAATTTTAAAATAGTTGCATTTTGCAGTGCCATGGTTGGTGGCAGCAAATCCTGTCAATTACGGCCGACCATGTGAACTATCTTGTGTTGAGGCTCTTGCTGCAGCTTTGATAATATGGTACGGAGGAATGTTATATACTTTCTTTTGCAGTGATTGTTTCTATTCCCGACCCTACGTTGCCAAGCTATAGTCTTGCCTTCATAGATTCATATTTTCCTCAAATCCTTTGAAGTTGAATATTGGGCCGTGACTTATAAGATCCTCCGAGCACTGTTTTTTCCCCCTAATTTCATGAACGAAGTTTAATTTTTGGACCTTTATCTGGTGTACCTTAATTCATATCTTTTGTCTTTATCTGGTGTACCTTAATTCATATCTTTTGTGCCCAAAACAGCGGCGAGGAGGAAACTGCAGATCTGTTATTGGGAAAGTTTAAATGGGGCCATGCTTTTTTGTCCCTAAACAGGTACCCTGGACCTGCATATTGTCAATATCTTCCCATATTTTTATCCATTATTTTATTTTTCTACTTGATATTCCACATTCTTGATGTTATATTTCTGTTGAGTTGCTTTAAATGATAGGTTGCTTGGGTTTATTAGGCATAACTTAAAGATGGGTTAGTGTTTTTATTATATGAATGAACACCACATTTGCCCTTCTGAGGTTTGAATGTCAGCATTGCAGAACAAAATCAACATAAGTAGGATTTCTCTAGGATTTATTACAAATTGAAGAGTTGAATTGTGCTTAAGTGGAAGGATTTAGATGTCAAAATGGTTTTATTTGATGGATTTCCAATATGTGATGCATGAATTCAACTATTTTGTTTGGGAAGCATAGAATCAAAGAAAGTGAAGCACATTTCAAATAATATTAAAATTTCTGCTGATTTGAGATTTCTAGAAGTGTAGACAAAAAGGGCTCATAAGGATGGAGATATTTGGGGATGACTGATACAATTACTTATTCAAGTAGCTTTGAGATTCTTCACTATTAGAGGTTGATCTTCAAGAAGTGTTCAAATCCACTGCATTTTAAACTATGCCACTAGCCAAAAGGATTTACCTTGTTGATTTGGAATCTAAAAATACCCCTGCCAAACCCGCCGTGGAAAATGATACTTCATGTTTCATATTTGTTTCAATTCATGGATAAGAAGCACGATTGAGGAAATAAAGGTTGAGTAATAGAAATATGTCAAAGCCATCAGAAATCAGTGATTGAACTTATTAATATCTGTGGTGTTTTCATTTTCTTACTAGTTCTCTAGCTTTTGCCCTTAAGATTGATTAGTATTGACAACCGCAGGGAGCTTCTGAAGTCATACTCAGAATGCAACAACAGTGCTGAGATTATTTCCTTCCAAAATGATTGGCTTTCCAGGCAAAGCTCACGGGCTTGCAGAAGTCCCGCATATGTTGAAGGTAGTCTCATAATGTTATTAATAGATGCTTCACATAGATTCTATGGACTACTCTTGTATCATCTCCGCTGGTTTATGTAGTTGCTTTTCCTCAATATATGCCTAATAGAGTAGTTAATATGCAATATCTCAAAGAAAGAATACACGTGCTCCACTTAAAGTTTAATCTGTTGAAAAAAATGAGCTAAATATCTGAAGAAAATTGGCCTGGGATTTGCAGTGGCCGGCGGTACATTATATGGTTAACGGGAGGAAGAGGGTTTGAATCTTCTCACCCTCTTCGTGTTAATTGCATGATGGAATTACTGCAATACATTAATAGGGGGACTTACTCTTTTCTTTTTGAATCTCCTATATTACTACAAGTATGTTGTGTGACTAATACGACAGTTATACTCTAAACTATTACAATAAGGGGTTGTTGGTAGTGTTAGGATAAATCAGATTACTGATTAGATTATGATTTATCATGATTAGAGCATGATAAATCATAATCTAATCAGTAATCTGATTTATCCTAACAAGTAGAATGGGAGGGCAAGGTAGGGTTACTCTTTATTTAGTAATAAAGCACACATAAGGTATATTGTTACGTAACTTGCGTTTGTTCTCCTGCTATGGCAGTCATCGACTCTGTAGGCCCATTCTATGAGCTTTTGTATCGTCCCCAGCCAAGACTCATTAATTCTTTATTTATTTCAGGAAAAGATATCAAACCTCACGAAGAAGATGAAGATTCTGCTAATGAATCTGACGATGGACTTCCACCATTGGAACGAAATATGAATCATTTAGACTTGGAAGGCAGTGATGATGATGGTGATGATGAAAGCTCATAATCTTTGTGCGGGAATGAACTGAAATACGTACTATGCAGCATTCAACATTCTGGAGTGGTCAACCCAAGACTCATATTCTCTATCCGAGGAAGCAGTGGTCAAGAATGAGTTGAGTTCATGAAGGATTTTAGGGTGCAGCTCACTGTTGAGCTAGTTTTGAATGGAATTTCGAGTTTTTTAAAAAAATAAAAAATCTAGTTTTTGTCTAGGATTTTTATCTTGGATTTGTTTGTCTTAGCACATCTATGCACGAATTTGACATCAAATAAGGTTTGAATAATGATTACTTGATTAAGTTATTCTTTTCTTCAGTTTTTGAAGATTTAAGTTAAAACTTAGTTTTTCTTTTATGACAACATTTTGTTTACAATCTTTTTGTTGTTAATCGGAGTTAATGTGTAACTTGTAGAAGTTGTAAAATAGGTGGGGTGCTATTTGTAATTTTCAAAGAATTGTTTATTGAATTATTGATTATTGATTGAGTCCGTCTCTTGAAAGACGGTCTTTCCATAAGTTATGGAAAGACCAAGGTTTAAAGTGTAAATTAGAAGAAATGGAGATAAAATTTTCGGGTTGCATGAACCGGGTTATAAATTTTATAACTACTACATGTTGCATACTAAAAGTTTAATATTGCAATTAAGACCTTTTACCTTTTATTATTCTAGTTAAACCCCGTCTTTCCATAAGCCTATGGAAAGACCGTCTTTCCCAAGACTTTGCCTTATTGATTATTGAGATGCTGTTTTAGAAAATGCTAGATAATATTTGTGCCAATGTACGGTTTATAAATGAAAATGAGAAATATAATATATTTTTTAATGTATTATTTTTCATATATATATATATATATGCTAGATAACACTTGTGCCGATGCACGGATTTATGAACTAACATAATTTATAGAGTCCGTCTCTTGAAAGACGGTATTTTCATAAGTTATGGAAAGACTAAGGTTTAAATTGTAAACTAGAAGAAGACGGTATTTCCATAAGTTATGGAAAGACTAAGGTTTAAATTGCAAATTAGAAGAAACCAAGATAAAAATTTTGGATTGCATTAATCAGGTCATAAACTTATAACTACTGCAAGTTACATAATAAATTTTTAATATTGTAAATAAAATATTTTACCTTTCTATAATTCTAATTCAACCTCGTCTTTCCATATGCTTATGGAAATACGGTCTTTCCCAAAACTTTGCCTAATTTATAACTCTAGCAGGTAATTAATTTTTGTTACATATATGATAATTACACACGATGTAGTATTTAAAATAAAACAATATATTTATTAATAATTTGAATATATTTGTTTTAAAAATTAAATGTGGGGTGCCACTTGACAAAAAATTTACTCGTTTAGTAGAGTTACGGCATTGATTATCATCAATTTCCAAGAAAGATATTGGAATTGAAAAATAAATAATGTCATATTAAGTTTGTTTTTTTTAAAGTTGATGTGGCAAACTTCGAGAGTGTCATTTGTCAAAAAATTGTGAAAGGTGATGTGGTTAAATGTGGAGATGCCACATAATTAAAAAGTTGATCTTTTAGTATAAGTTATAGATAAGAGTCCGTCTTTTGAAAGATGGTCTTTTCATAAACAATGGAAAGACCAGGGTTTAAAGTGCAAATTCGAAGAAATTGAGATAAATTTTTTGGATTGCATGAATCGGGTTATAAACGTTATAACTACACGTTGCATACTATTTTTTAAATATTGCAAATAAGACATTTTAACTTTTATTATTTTAATTAAACTATGTATTTCCATATCCTTATGAAAAGGCGGTGTTTTCCAAAACTTTGCCTATATATTCATACAATAATATATTGAATAAAAAATTGTTGATGTATATGTATTTTATGTAGAAAAAATTAACCTTTATATAAAAGCACTTTACATTATAAAAAATATAGATATGTTATTTTAATAAATCAAAACAATTTAATCAAAGTTATAAAAAGCATGCCTCCTTTCAAAGTGTATTAATTAAGAAAGGTAAATAAGAGAATAATTACAATATTAAATAAGGTAAATTTTATGAGTGACTGATGTGGCTAATTCTAAACATGACACGTGGCAAAAGTGATGTGGCTAAGTATGAGGATTACATGTAGAATTGCTCTTTTAGAGCTAGTCCAACAGCTTTCCTGTAGTAAGGGTTTCATTTATTATAGGGATTTTACTTGATTTTTCAGCTCCAACAGGTTCCTTATCCCATTCCCTAAAATAGAGATTTTGATGAGAGAGAAGATTTGTTTCCCTATATTTGTAAAAAGAGAAAAAATTACATTGAATGGAAATTTAATGCAATTCCAATTGAATGCATCAAATTATAACACAATATTCATTATTCTATTAAAATTTAAGTCTCGTATTTTCTTCATTTGTCTATTCCTACTATAAAGTACATTCAACTTTCAACAAAAAATTGTAAAGAAAACTACTACAATCTCGAGCTTGGGCGGGACGATTCTTTATATATTTTTTAAGGATTTTGTCAATAATGATTTGTTTAGAATGTTTAAATTATTATTTTTTGGTTTATAGTTTATAGTTTTGAATTGTTTAGATGTTGTTACCTTTTATTTTAAACTAGATAAAAATATGAAAATAACACTAATTTCTAATTAAAATTTAACTTTTAGTTTTAAATTTGTTATATTGATTGTTTTAAAGACTAACTACTCCCTCTGTCAAAGACTAAGATGCACACTTACTATTTGACAATCAACCAGATCAAACTTTGACCACATATTTGAATAAATATATAAATAATAATACTATTGTATATGATATTGTTGGATTCGTTGTAGTAAGTAGTTTCTAAATATCAACTTTTTATTTATCGTTATTATACGTAGTTAAACATATTTACGGTCAAACATGTTTCTTGAAGACTGTAAAAAAGATTCTATGAATTTTGGTCTGGGACAGGGGAGAACCACACCATTGATACCATAATCGATCAAAATGACATTACAAAAGGTAGGCTAGAAACAAATATTTGGTTTTTAAAAAAAATATTTTTTGCTTCTTTGGAAGAAAAAAAGTGGCAATCTGGATGTTGAATGTAAATTCTTGTGCCAGGTTTCGTAGCCTGTGAATAGGTTAAGCGTAAATTATATAGTTCATATATGAATATGATAAAAATATGGCAAATTTTGTTCAATTTTTTGAATGTTGTTCGTCTTTTATATTAAATTGGGTGAAAATAAGAAAAAAAGAAAGAAAGAATATTAGTTTCTAATTAATAAATAACTTCTAGTTTTCAATTTGTTATATTAATTTTTTAAATGCTAACTATTAATTTTTGTAATATATGTTGGAGTGATTAAAAAATAACTCTTAGCTTTAAATTAAAAGGTAACTATAATTTACTAAATGCCAGATCATGCAAAATAGGGAAGTTGTTTGAGTTGAGTCAAAAAAATATGGGGAATATTGGTTTTCATTCCAGGGAAACTGTTGGACATGCTCAAGATGTAAAACAAAATTTTGTGAAAGTAAAATAACTGGGGAGGTTGAAATGAGATATCAAAATAAGAGTTTTTTTAATGAGTGCCCATAAACACTAGTTAACATTAATAGATTCCATGAAAACTTGTGATGAAGAACTCTATAAAACAATAATGATTAATACCACTTTAAGAAAATATAAAATAATATTACTTCTCAATAAACTCAACTGCTACATTAATTAGTATTTACATATTTACATTTCATATTTTACTTGGTTCCTGTATATGCGTGTAATTATTATACGGCAACGTCTTGAGAAAGACGGTCTTTCCATTATCTTATGGAAAGACGGAGTTTAATTAGACTAATAAAAGGTAAAAGGTCTAAGTTGCAATATTAAAAATTTATTATGGAACATATAGTAGAAATAAAGTTTATCACACGATTCATGCAACCCAAAAATTTTATCTTTATTTCTTCTAATTTACACTTTAAACCTTGGCCTTTCCATAACTTATGAAAAAACTGTCTTTCAAGAGACGGACTCTTATTACACTTAGTATTCTACTTTTGTAATTAGTATTCTACATGTATTATACTTGGTTTCTCCATGTGAGTATGTAACTATTAGTAGAGATAAAGACAAGATTGCAAGTCATGTGGCTTTGCCATCCTCCTCTCATAATCCCTAATCCAGCCCCAACATTGAGATTCCTAGTACTGTAGGTACACAGCTGGATATCACACCTGAAAAATGTTTCAATCCCAAAAACTATGCGAGCACAGATAACTCTTTATCCAAGCTGCTCAATGACTCTGCCCTCACTAACTTCACCCCAAGGACATATGCCATAGATGATATCCATGTGGGAAAACATACATTATGTCTGGAAAAACAAAAGAATATTACTAACTCCTCTCAAGGAAGAGTAGGAAATAGATTTGCAGTTTTGCAGGATGAGCAGGAGGATTTCATCTCAAATCAGGATGATGTGGCAGCTCCAGTGCTCAATTCATTTCACCAAGCCAGCATGATATCTCCTCCCAATCTGGGTCAGGAAACATTGCAAGGTAAGTCTAAAGGTAAAAGAACTAACTATTTCTCCCAGATTAACAAAATGATGCTCAGATCATCTACTAAAAGTAGTAAATCTAGTGAGCAATGACTGGTCTCCCTTCAATAAATTTCTTAGTATGGAACATTAGGGGAATAGAATCATCAATGTTAAGATTAATTAATTTGGTTAGACTCAAAAAGATTCAAATGTTGTGCCTAATTGAACCTATGCATGACAATTCTAAGATTCATTCATATATGGATAAACTTAACTATCCAAATGGCCTGACACTGTTTAATAGTAAAATATGGATTATGTGGACTAATTCAATCACAGTTTCCCTTCTATCTTCCCATGAGCAATTTTTACATGTGCACATAAATCATCTAACCATTAATGCTCAAATGGATGCTGTTTTTGTTTACGCACTTAGGAATAGAGAAGGCAGGAAGAATCTTTGGAAAGACTTGGCTCCAATCTCTAATGGTGATACCATTTTTATTGGAGATTTTAATACTATCACCTCTCTCACTGAATATAGGGGCCCTAGTACACCTTCCTTAGGTAGCATTAGAGACTTTAATGCGTGGATAAATACCTCGGGTGTTCAGGAAATCAACACGGTTGGGAATCTTTTTACATGGTGCAACTCTAGACTTAGGAACCCCGCATCTAAAAGGCTTGATAGAGGTTTATGTACTATATCCTAGAACTATAGGTTTCCCTCCTCTTCCATTCAAATCTTGAACAGACAAACTTCTGATCATTCCCCTCTGCTCTTACAGATTTCAAAGTTGACCACTATTAACCCTAAACCATTCAGGTTTCTTAATGTATGGTTTAATAGGCAGGACTTCATCACACTAGTTTAGACAAATTGGGATAAAGAAATGACAGTATCTGGTTTATTAGGTTTCTACCTTAAACTAATTAGGCTTAAAAAGAAGATAAAAATATGGAATATAGATTGCTTTGGGAACATTGATACTAATGTTTTAAATGCTGAGGAATCCCTTAGAATCCAGGAATCTAACTTTGATCTAAATTCCTCGGATGCTGAACTTATGGAATTAAATCGGAAAAAAGCTTTACTGTTGCGAGCTCAAAATGAAAAATAAAAGTTCTGGAAACAAAAAGCCAAGTTGAAATGGCATAAGTTAGGTGACAATAACACTCAATTCTTCCACAAAGTGGTTCAAGAGAAAAACTGTAGATTACAGATTAGTAAGATTAAAAATAAAGATGGTCAATGACTTAGTACCCAAGCAGACATTAACAATGAAGCCATTTCTTTCTACACGGATTTGTTAAAGGATCCTAATCTATTGCCAAATGACACATACTACTCACATTTTCTGAACCAAATACCTAATGTCATTACTGCAACTGATAATTGTGAATTATCTAAACCTGCAACTGAAACTGAGGTAGAGGCAGTAGTTAAAGGTTTAAATAAAAACAGTAGTCCTGGCCCCGACGGTTTCACACCTAAATTTTACCTGAAATGCTGGCCTATTATAAAAGCTGATCTAGTTCAGGCTGTTAATGATTTTATTGATGGTACTCCCCTTCCCAAGGGAATTTCCAGTACTTGGATTACTTTAATACCAAAAAAGACCACACCTTGTTCATTCGATGATTTTAGACCTATTAGCTTGTCTAATGTCCTTAATAAAATATGCTCTAAGGTTCTAATGGAAAGGCTTAGACCATATATGGATAAACTGATCTCCTCTAATCAGTCGGCCTTCATGAAAAATAGGGACATCTCAGACAATATAATTTACCTCCAGGAGATGATTCGATTTCTAGATAAGAGAGCTAGGATCCCTAACTGTATTTTGAAATTAGATTTACATAAAGCTTCCGATAGAGTTAATTGGCATTTTCTGATGAATATTATGCTGAAATTTGGTTTCCAAGGTAAATTTTTACATGCTGTTATGTCTAATCTTTCACAAGCCTATTTCTCTATACTTATCAATGACAATCCTGTGGGTTTTTTCAAGGCCACAAGAGGAATTAAGCAAGGTGATCCCCTATCCCCCTCTCTTTTTAATATTTTCTCTGAAGCTTTCTCTAGAAGTTTATCTTTCATTTTCCATAACAACAAGCTTTCATACTATCAGCTACCCTCCCCAATTACAGCAGCAACTCATCTTATGTATGCTGATGACACCATTATATTTATGCAAGCATCTAAATCCAATCTTGTTAGGATTAAAGCCTTCCTGGATGTCTTTGAATATACCTCTGGCCAAAAATTTAATTTTCACAAGTCTGATTTCTATACTAGTAAAAGGGCTTCAATTGGCAAACTAAATCAGATCAGGATGATTCTTAAAATGAAGCAAGGCTCCCTACCTTTTCAGTATCTAGGATGCCCTATTTTTAAAGGTAGAACACTTAATAGGTACTATCAGCCACTTATGGAGAAATTTGATTAAAAAACTGCAAAATTGGAAAAATCAGTGGCTTAGCTCAGGGGGCAAACTAGTCCTAATCCAGTCCTGTTTGTATTCAATGCCTCAACATATTTGGAATGTTACTAAACCACCAAAAACAGTAATCAAGAGCCTAGAGAAAAGATTATCTAGGTTCTTCTGGGGTGAGTCAGATAGGAAAGGAAATAAAGTTTGGAAAAAATGGGCTCACCTTGCAACTCCAATCTCTCAGTGTGGTTTAGGCTTTAGATCAATTCGAGCTATTTTGGACGTATGCTCCCTTAAACTGTGGTGGAAAAGTCAACTAGGGAACACATTATGGGCTCAACTTATATGGTCTTTTTCTGATACCCATAAAAAATCTGTAACCTGGAAAAGGATTTGTTTGGTGAACCTTTTTGCTGAAAAAAACTCCTTCATAATTCATGGTAAAGGGCTATGCAATTTTTGGACATCAAATTGGTGCATGACAGGTCCACTCATAAACCATGTTCCTAATCATATCTCTGCACCAATTCTGTTTTGTACTGTAGCAGATTTTATTAGGAATAAAACTGAGATTATTGCACTGCTTTCTCCTTATTTAGGAAATGATACTCTCTCATTCTTACAGGAAGCTGATCTTGTAGAGACAAGAGAGGATAGGATCATCTGGAAGCCTGATCCTGTTGGAAAGTTTTCATTTAAATCTGCATATAGCGCAATTACAGGTCCTTCGGGTAATTCTCTGGCCTTCAAATTTTTATGGCATAGGACTTTACAAAAAAAGATATCTATTTTTGCTTGGAAGATGTTACATTCCCTTCTCCCATTTGATGATGTGCTAATTTCCTGTGGTTTTAGTCTTGCATCGAAATGTCCTGTTTGTTGCCATATGGATTCACTTGAACATTTTTTCATTGCATGCCCTCTGGCCAAATCTGTATGGTGTTATATGTCTTCTTTAGTTCAATTCCAAATACCTGAACCTCATTCCATAGCTCAAACCTTCTTCATTTTTTGGAATTGTAAGGATCTACCTAAAGGCCACCAGCTGTTATGTAACATACTCCCTCCCATTACTTGCTGGTGCCTTTGGAAAGCTAGGACTCGATATCTTTTTGAACAAATCCCCTTTTCTACCGATTACATCTGTAAGGAAGCTATTGATCTTATCAGGCTAGCACTATTCTCTAATCCTACATATCTGAAATCCTCAAATGGCATGCCTCATCCAATAAAAAATCTTTTGCCTCAGTTGAGGCCCCCTCCTAAACCGATTATTCGAACTGTATGCTGGGAGATACCTCCAGAACATTGCATTAAGATCAATACTGACGCATCTTGGTTCCCGGATAAGGCTGCAGTAGGGGTAGTAATAAGGAATTGTAGTGGTTCACCCATACTGATTAACTCTGCATCCATCTCTACTGGATCATCCCTTCTTGCTGAAATTCTTGCGGTGAAAATTGCTTGTCAAAGTTATACCAACTTGGATGAATCTGTTATCATTGAATCAGATTCTTTATTGGCAGTCAATGATATGTGATCCATATACTGCTCATTGGCCTTTATTTAATGTTGCCTACAAAGTCAATCATCTTCTTTGTGGCGTTATGCTTATGTATGTGCCTAGGGAGGGTAATTTGGTGGTAGATGCAATAGCTAAATATCATTCTGCACATAATCATACTTTGAATCTCAGTAATGTACCTGTGCATATTAGGGGTCTTATTGCACTTGATAAGAAACAAACTCCCCAGATTAGAATTCTCTCCAATTGCTTGGGATAGGATTGATACTGCTGATGGTTTTTATTCATGCAGGTACTTTTCTGACTGACCTCACTTTGGAAATCTCCCTTCCATTACTTACCTTGCTGCGCTGCTGCTTGGTGCTCTCTCGGAGATTGTTGCTCAGACTCCATCAGCATGGGTTCTCCCATTTTTGCTATATCATTTTATACCTGACTACTTCCTAGTTAGTTGCCAGGCCAAAGTGCGAATTAACACGGGGTGTGGAGATTCGTAGCTTTGGAATCGCAACTAACTAAACTTGACTGATATTTCTCATCATGTACAGTTCTTAGCTTAGGCTGTCTAATATTTTGCGGGCAATTCGGTTTCCTTCTGTAAAGTTTAGCCTCTATACTATGGTTCTTTTGGCTTGGGGTACCAATATATCAACCCCCATCCTCGGTTGTCTTTCCATTTAAAAAAAAAGTATGTAACTAATGCCTATACAAATTATTATCTCCAAATTAATACTCGGTTACGCCATGAAAACTCAATTCCTCCATGACAATATTATAATTCATGTAATATTTAATTTCTTCAAATTATTTTATTTGGATTATTGTCATATTTATTTATGATTAACCATTAGTTTCATTTATATTTGTTTATTAAATGTAAAAAAATAATTTTAACCCCCATCTACTTGAATTTGAGTAAAATTTAGAGTAAACTATATTACATTCTATATTATTGTTCTGGTTTAAATTTCAAAGGAGTTCGTACATACAATTATATATTTTTAATAGCATGCATTTTTTAATAAATTTTTTAAAATTACCAGGTAAATACTTTGTACAAATCACCACACGTGTGCAACTCAAACATTTGTGTTCAGGAACGAATTCTCAACGCATTCGGCAAAAATGTGTTACTAATACATTCATTCCATATCATAATTTTGACATATGTCAACAATTAGTATATGGAGATAAAAATTTGAGATAAAACATATAAATTTATTTTAAGAAATTAATCTACAATGTCCAAAATTTGAGATTGCTTGGATCACCATTATCATTATAATTGGGTTTTCAAACGATGAGTTCAAAATATTTTGATACATGGAAGATATTCCTGATGAATGGTAACAATTTTATTTTCTTTATTCTAGTAGCATAACCTTTCTGGTAATACTGTGCTTTATGCGACATTTCTTGTAGTTTATACTCAACCAAATTGTTTGTGCACCACAAATCTTTGAATTGATGATTTGGAGAACAATTCTTGCGGCTAGCGGGACCAGTGTTCATCTCGAGCACCATTGAGTAGCTGGTTCCCCAGGCGGTACACAAATATGTGGAGAAATCATGATCCAGGTTTGCTAGCCTTTTTTCCACCCATACGTCCACATCACCATCTCGGAACACGAGGGGCATCAGTAACGAGGCTTACTCATCCATCCGGACTTACCTCAGTGCCAACGCCAAGTCCTGCCACCGCGCCACCCACCTGACCGCCGACCTCGCCGAGGGGGTGGAGATCTTCGACCAGTTCATGGGATCAAACATGTTAACAGTCTCGTCAGGAACTCGTCAGAATTCCAGAATCTCCTAGACCGTCCCATGCCAATCGAGAAACTTCTCGTAAGAAGTCTGAGCGTTTGCTGGCATGGACGTCTTCAAGGATCATTGCGAAGTAAGGACGAGCAGCTTAAAGAAGGAGTCAAACCCGGGCACCTTGACTCTCATAGTGACCAACAGATTGGTCCGACGACTAAGGGCATCAGCGACGCAGTGGTAACACCCGCTTTGTGCTTCACAACAAAGGTGAACCCTTCGAGGAAGGAGATCTACCTTGCATGTCGGGCTGACACCTTGTCTTGACGCTGGAGGTGGCGGAGAGAATCGTGGTCAGTGTATAGTACGAACTCACGGTGAAATAGATAATGCGTCCAGTGCTTGACGGCTTGGACCATGGTGTAGAACTCAGACATCGTAGGTGCTGTAGTTGAGCCGGGCTCCCGTGATCTTCTCACTATAGTATGCTATAGGTCTCCCCTGCTAGCTAAGAATGGCTCCAATCCCTGTTTTTGAAGCATATGTATGTAGTAGCTCGAAAGGTAGTGAGAAATTTGGCAAGACCAAAATGAGGGCGGTGGCGAGTCGCTTCTTGATCAAACCAAATGTCGCTTTGGCGTCACTTGTCCACTCGACCTTGGTGCCTCTCATACAATCTATAATTGGGGCCATGGTCTCTCTCAAGTGAGGAATGAAATGCCTATAAAAGGATGCAAGGCCGTGGAAACTTCGTACTTCGGTGATTGAACTCAGCATAGACCACTCTCGTACTGCTGTGACTTTCGCATCGTCGGCCCGTAGTTCATCTTCGGAGATAACATAACCCAAAAACAAAACTGGGGTTTGTTGGAAAATGATGGTTAAAAGGTTGAAATTTGTCAACTTTTTGGGCTTCGTTTTGAGTAGGGCCCGAACGGATTTTGGGTCAATGGATGTCATTTTTGGGTTCTCCTCCGCGAGTACTATAAAATCGACTATTTAAACTCTCAAAACGGATCAAGGGTGAATGAGATATAAATGTTTTAAATATCACTCTTGAAAGAGGAAAAAATGGGCAAAAATTGGCTCAGGTAATTTTCTCTGGACTGTCCAAAATGCGTATGGACCGCATGGAAGTCTCTGGAAGGCCCAACCGCATAGTATATATGGAATTACTTGTGTGTAATTCTTAAGAGATAAGAACAAAATATTTCCATATTTTGTGAGATATCTTGTCTTAAATAAATATGCGGTTTACCATGTTTAATATGATGAAGAATATTAGTACAAATATTTCTTCCTTTTCCAGCAGATTTGATTCGAGTATTCATGGAATGTCTCGGATTTGATGAGTTGGTGATTGGAGAATATTCTTCTCTAATTACAGAAAATCAGAATATCATGTTTCCATGATTAGGGTCTCTTAGAGTAGTATAAATAGAGCCTCTAAGTCAGTCAGAAAACTCGCACCATTCTCAAGTTCCTCATTTATTCTAAACTTGAGTCTCACTTCTTTCTGTCTCTGTCGGTGATAGTCCTTCGGGCCTTGCGTGAATCCCAGGTAACTCTTAAATGTTAATTGTTGCCTGCGATGGTTTTATCCTAGGGAACGATGTCCACGACGGGACTCATTCGTTTCAAAGGCAGCGAGTGTTACTCGTGACTCCATCAATTTGTGATTACTTGAAACGTGATTCATGCTTTGATTATTTGTAATTTAAGCTTTTCAATTGTATGCTTGAATAACTAATAAAATTGTATTATTCTTGCATATATTAATTGCTCGTTCAAATTTTTATTATTTGATTTTCGCATGATATAATCAATATATGTCCAACAAGGTTGTCATGAGCACACACTTCTTCACTGCAACATAGAACTTTTCACGTCGTAGCACACTCAGTACTTCTTGCACAGAGTTCTTGATTTGATTGTGCATGAAATTCGAAAAATGGACGCTGGTGTGCTTGCGGGATAATATGGACACTGAGGGTGGAGGACGCATTTGTGTAATGCGTCCTCTAGGTGGCATTTTTTTTTGGAAAAGAATTTAGAGGACTCGTTTTGGAAACGAGTCCTCAAAGTTGGAATAAATTTTTTTTACCGAAATGATTTAGAGGACTCGTTTTTTAAACGAGTCCTCAAAGCTGGCCTACATTATTTTTTCCGAAAATTATGTTGAGGACTCATTTTTGAAACGAGTCCTCAAATCTGGCATTATATTGTTTTTTTCGAAATTATGTAGAGGACTCGTTTTTGAAAAGAGTCCTCAAATCTGGCATTATTTAGTTTTTCGGGAAATTATGTGGAGGACTCGTTTTTGAAACAAGTCCTCAGAAGCTTCCTAATTTTATTTGGCAGGAAATAATTTAGCAAAAACGAGTCCTCAAAGCCGAAGAAATTTTATTTTTTTCTGGAAATTATTTAGAGGACTTTGTTTTGAAACAAGTCCTCAAAAGCTGCCTAATTTTATTTATAGGGAAATTATTGAGAGGACTCCGTTTTGAAACGAGTCATCAGAGGCTACCTTAATTTTTTTTTTGGATAATCTCTTAGAGGACTCATTTTTTAAACGAGTCCTCAGAAGCTGCCTGATTAATTTTGTCATATTCAGAAGATGCATTTCCAGGAATGCGTTTTGTTCCAACTTTTTTTTTGGAAATGTTGGAAATGAGATTTGTAATTAATTTCGGTGGAAATTTAATTTGTAAATTAAATAATGTTTATTATGTTTTGATAAATTTGGTAAATTAAGCGTTTAGAAAATTTTATTAATTGGGCAAAAAGCTTATTATAAAATTGTGCCCTGAGTTAAAAAAAAGTGTATTCTTCAAAATGAGTTGTGAATTTAAGTAATAAATTATCCTTGAATGCTGCAATGTATAACTTATTATTTCTCATCCACCTGTTTTCGGTCAAGATTGCGCATAAGTAGACTTGTGTTTGTTTGATGATAATTTGGATAATAGTCGAACGATTATTTAGAGTCATGTGATTTGCATTTTTTTAACTAGTCTTGAATATAGGTGTAGGAATGAAGTATTGCATAGTTAGAATGGATACAAATTAGTATGAATGTACAGTGCCGAACAATACATGTGAAATGTAATGCAAATTAGTGTTGAATAGCATGTACAGTCCTAATGATGACCTCTGCATAGCTTTCCACCCGTTCCACACGGGGGAGGACGTATGATCCTGGATGTCCGTCGTGGTACAACCATCTATGTAGGTACATGTACTTCCTCATGTGGCGCTCCCCCTGGTATGTCCTCCTCCATTTCGTATCCTGCTTCCTCATTCGAATCACAATAGGCATGTGGAACACTACCTGTATGTAATGGAGCGGTAGGCGACATGTACGGATGACTGGATGTTGGAGTGACATATGCACTGTGATCTGATGCATTCATGTTGTACTGTGAGGGTTTCCCGGCCAATGGTCCGCCAATGGGTGGATTCGCATGTGAGGGTCCAGCTTGTAATGAACCAATGTGTTCTGTATGCCCCCTAGCACGAGGCTTCCAACCTCCTTGTCGACCAGATGGGGCCTGACGGTAGCTTCTGAGGTCAGTATATCTCACACCAAGGAGAGATTTCTCACAGTGCACAAATGGCTGATAGTGCTGCAGTCTAGAGGGCTGATGCGCATGTTGTAGACTACATGTGATAACACGATGCATTCCCTTGATAACGTCCGCAAAACGTGGGGGACAACCATCCAAATTAATGTCCGACATGCTATGCAACTGGGTCATTGCCTGCAACTATAGGATTGAGATGAATATGTTAGATATATAATTTTGAGGAGCTCTAAAGTATTCTTTCTTAACAATATTAGAAATTTAGGAAATACCAAGTACTCCGCAGTTGCACCGTCTCCATGGAAACCCTCTGTAGCTGTTAGAGGCCATCCTGGCTGATCAATCATGAACATCGTCTTGCGAAAGTACCACTCCAAGTATTCACGACTGGGTAAGTATGGATTCGCACTCCCTAGTGTGTGTACTTGTTGATCGAATCGATGTTCCCAAGCATCGAGATATCTTCTTAGTTCGGCATGCCAATCCATGTCAGACCTTCCTCGACGGTCTCTAGTATGAAGTAGGTTGTACTCATCCCTACTAACTAACTGGGTGGGTATTGGCTGGATTAGGCCGAACTTCTTGAGAACACGATGTGCATGATGATACTCTACGGCATGCCAGCAGATGAGGTCAACGGAAAGTAGCCAATTGTTTCTACCAACTGTACAGTACCACAGGAGTTGTTCCATGACATCCTCCGTATATGGCTGCCAAATAAACTGAGACAACATGCATGTGTTACGGTTAGGTAACTGAAACCATTTTTCCCACGAAGTCCAAAAAACAAAATCCAATTTGGCCTATACCTGATTGTGATTGAGAGATGTGAGTTGATCACGGTACACTTTCAAAACGTACATTGGTGATTGTGATAAATCGTAAGGGGCCCTCCACCTATGAGGAACCGAGTGAATTATATTAGCCAGAATATGGAACTGCATGTGTTTTAAAAAGACTGCATATTGGGGAATTCGACATGTACCGGGAGCCAAGAGCACTCATCGTCACTGTCACCTGTAGGGCACCGGCAGGTCGGATGGATGGTATGCATTCCCATGCCCACAACTGCCAATAAATGTAATAGAATGTAATAAAATGTAACATAAAGTAATATTAAGCACATTATGTACAATTGACTAGATTGACCAACAATTTTACCTGTAGCAAGACAAGTGGCCCAGATATGGATTTAGCTTGTGGGATTGCCGCGTCACATAAGGACCGGTACAAGAATGCAAGAATGACACTCCCCCAACTGTACTGATGTGTTGCACCTAGATCCATCAGTACAGATAAGTAGAGCAACGGGATGAGGTGGCCGGACGTGTCAGACATGAGCATTCCCCCAAGAAGCAGTAGAAGGAAAACCCTAGCCCGCTGTTGACATTGTACATCAGTGGGATCAGTGGGGAACGGACAGTGCAATAGCATTCTCAACCACCTGGCCCTAATGCGACCCCCCTGATATAACTAGGGTCTGGTGTAGCACCCAGGTAGTCTGTGCAAATGAGCTGCTAGTCCTCTGTACGCCTAACAGTGTCTACACATGTGACTGGATGCCATCGATTGGTAGACCCCACAGGATCCCTATATCCTGCAAAGTGACCGTAACCTCCCCCATTGGTAGGTGAAATGTGTGCATCTCCGGACGCCAACGCTCCACTAGGGCAGTGATGAGGGAATGGTCAATTTGTATTAGTGCAGAATCCATGAGTCCCTGAAATCCTGCGTCACGCACATACCTCATAACTTGTACTGGCAATCGATCGGTCCAGCATGCCCAATTGCATCGCCGCACCTGCAGTGCCTCGTCCTCTAAATGTCCATTGTACAGGGCACGAGCACGGTGCTCCTGATGGAGGTACAACAAATCCTCCTCAATGGGTCCTGGATGATACATCGTTTGTCCCTGCTAACAAATACCAGGCCAAGTTACATATTATTTTTTGAAAAATAGTGCAGATAAAAGTAATACTACATAATGTGACACATATTCCACATATATAAGTAATACTGCAGAATGTGACACATAAACGCCAAATAAAAGTAATACTACATATATGTGTTACATATATCAAGTAATACAAGTAATACCACATCACACTACGAACAACACACTAAGCATGCCCTCTCCTACCGATGTACAATGCTACAATACTACCGAAAGTAATACTACAAGTACCATACTGCAGAGGTAATATTACAGACACCATATGACACCACGATACTAAGCACAGCCACGCCTACGTACGCCCCTGGATTCACCCGGCACCCTATCATCCATCTGATTCCTTATCCTCCTCTCCGCAAACTGTCCACGCCTCCTGTTGCGAAACTTTTCTGCATCAGGAATCAACCTCCAACGGGCACGCTGCCAAAGTGATGGATCTCGCACAGGCATGAAACCCTGACTGTATTGCTGCACATATGTGGTCGTGTGATACACCCTGTCACATAGACTAGCAGGATCGTCACGTCTATGTCGACAAATGGCTAAGGCATGGGAACAAGGGAAACGAAATATTTTCCATTCGCGACAAGTGCACTCTCTTCTTCGGTATTTGACCGTGTAATGTCGTTCACTAATGCTCCCATCGATGTTCCTCACCACAACCCTATAAGTCTGCGACGTATGGCCAAACAAGGTTACGATATGTCCCCGTGCCCATGTATCCTGCTTCTGAAACGTTTTCCAGTTCCTCTTAGGAAACACGGACCTGGATAGACGGGCAATATATTAGAATCCTCAAACTGGCGTACAAACACGTACAAAACTGTAATTAAGTGACAAAGTACCTCCAATTCGTGGCGTCCGTAAGCCTTTGTGTAAACATTTCAACCGTTCGCTCAAACGTGGCTTTGACACACGCTGTTATCGGGAGATGGCGTGCACGCCGTAAATAGTTGTTGAAGCTCTCTGACAAATTTGTTGTCAAAATTCCCCAACGTCGATCACCATCATCGAAAGCAAGACACCACCTACTCCTAACTTGTCGTTCCAGCCAAGCCCAAGCAGATGGATCTATACTCTCCTGCTCCTCCTTGTACTCCCTCCACTGGCTCTCTCGCCTGGCACTACCAAACTGCCACACCAGAGTCTTCATAAGCGCATTCTTGAACTTCCTGCGATCATGTGATAGAAAGTTGGAGTGAAAATGCCACAGGCAAATCCGATGGTATCCGGCTGGCTCCATCAACTCCTCCATATGTGTCATCGCATTTATAAGTCCAGCATGCCTATCTGATATGATACAGATTGGTCTGCTATCACCACCAACAACGTGAAGATGTAGTCTCCCCATGAACCAGTTCCAGCTTTCATTCGTTTCCTCGTCAACAATTGCATAAGCGATAGGGAGGATGCAATCATTTGCATCGTGGGTCATGGCGACCAGCATTGTAGACTTATATGCACCTCTCAAATGAGTACCGTCCACGCTAATGACTGGCCTGCAATGGCGAAAGGCTGCAATTGCCTGACCAAATGCCCAAAACATAAATTTAAATTTCCTACACCCGGGACCGTGTATTCTGTCACGTACGTCAGCCCAATCAACAATGGTGCTCGGATTAGCCCTGACAAGCTCATCCATAAAAGTTGGGAGCTGTTCAAAAGAATCCTCCCACGTTCTAAATACCATGTCAATTGCCTTCTGTCGAGCATACCACGCCTTCTTGTAGGAAATAGTGACATTGAACTCGTCATTCACTTGAGCATGTACATCTCTCACTGTGTATGAAGGGTTTACATCAATGTGGTGACGGATTGAACATGCGATCATCACCGATGTCAGATTCACGTTACCCGTAGATCGACCAGCCCCAACACACCCATGGCTACTAGCCCATCTGGTGATCTCTCACATACCATGCGAAGCCTTTTTTGAAGCTCTGCAAACCCAAAGATAATTCCCAGTTTCTTCGACAACGTCCTTGCATTTCGCATACCATGTGCGTGACCTGCTCTCCACGACCTTATGTTCCCTGTTCATCATGGAACTCCACCGAGAAATAGCTTCAACCAACTGCAGCTTCGTCTGAAATCACATACCCACATCCACTTCACCAGTCCCTTGAACATAGGTAGAAACTCCGGACCCAAAATGAGTAGGGTCATAGCTATCCTCATCAGGTCCCCCATAATCTCTATAGTAGGCATGTGTATCCAGGTTTGCCGGAATATGGAACGACGTGGGTACATTGTTCGTGCACACCAATTGTTCTTCCTCGTCCCCTGGATTCGAATCAGTTGATAAGGAACGATCATCCTCACTTCCACCGTCTAATTCAGCTTCCTCACCATCGTCTTCGCTACCATCATGCCGAACAGTATGGTCGCTAACGTGACCCACATAATCATCGCCGAAGACATTCCGCTCGCCATGGTCCATAACATACATACTACCACTTGTGGACGGTTGAGCACAATCCACGTGGGCATACCTACTAGGTTGGCTGGACTCACCAATTTCAAAACCTCGGCTATGAACAGGTGGTGGTATACTTGGTACATCGGTAAAGTTCTGCACGTTGCTCAACAACGACATGAACGTGCTTGGTCGTGCCCCATTATTAGCGATTGGTAACTGTTCCATAACAATGTAAAAATCCACAGAAGACAACGACAATCGATCAACAATGTTGAAGAAGAACGCGGTTGACTCATCGTCTTCCACATTATAACACCGATAGTATACCACCGAACCAATCAGTTCGGGACATCGGTAATACATTTTCAACAAATAACTCTCTCTCACAATGGCCAGTCTCGTGACAATTAAATCAACTAATTCTGAGTGGTTCAGCCTCCTCTCGAGAGGCACAACTCGCTCCAATTTTGGAGGATCATAATACACACCCACATTCAAATCAAACTTATTCTGACCCCCTCTATATATATACACCGTCAAAAACATCGTACAACTGCAATACACAAATACATAACTTTTAATTCATATTCATTCGATATTCCTTTTCATTGTATCCTTAAGTATGTACATGTACTCCACTCGGCCACTTTAACAACACTATTAATACAGACATAATACACTAATCAGTACACGATTATACAAAGACATCACTTTCATTTCCTTCTCATTCGACATTCTTCTTCACAGTATCCACAAATGTCATTACTATTGGTACAAACTTAATACATTCATCATTAAATAATTCACATAATTACTTCATTTAGTTACACATCATCATTAAACGCAACGGACCAAACTTAATCATTAAAAGTACACACAATCATACAACACAATCATACAACACAATCAAATTAGCTAAACTACTTCGGGTTCTCCACAGATTATAATTTAACCAAAAAAGCAACAACAAACTTTCTACGGTAACTCACACATAATCGTTGAACACATTCGTAAAATTATTTAGGGTTCAATTAACTACAAGAAAATGAAAAAAAAGAGTGGGTGGGAGTCTGAGACTCACTGAGAAAGTGACAAAAGTGGCGGTCAACGGTGGTCAACGGTGGGTCAATTGCGATCAACGGCGTCAACTTGAGTCCGACTTCAATCTCTACAACCAAAATTCCATTACAAATTTAACAGAAACAAAAAAATTCCAAAACAAAACATGAGAAAAATGGAAAACAGGGAACCATACCGGATCTTGTAAACAAATCAAATTGCGGATGAAAATAGCGGAATGTCGGTTACCAAGTGGCGCAATGGCGGACAAGAGTGGAGGGGATTTCTCGGGATGACAGAACACTGGCGGAATGGGGGCTAAGGGAAGGAGAAAATTGAAAAATGGTGGAGGAAGAAGCTGAACAATGGCGGAAGTGAAGGAAAATCGTGGCCACTTAAGCAGATTGGAGGACGCATTATGTAAATGCGTCCTCGCCACGTGTCAACTCCCCCTTCACCTGCATGAGATCTTTGACCGAGATTTAAAAAAATTGAAAAGCAGAGGACGCATTATGTAAATGCGTCCTCACCACGTGGCAACTCCCCCATCGCTGCCTGAGTTCTTTGACCGGGCTTTTAAAAAAAAAAAAAAAGAGGACGCATTACGTAAATGCGTCCTCGCCACGTGTAAGGCCCCCCCTCGTCGACAGCTGAAATTAAGAAACAAAAGTAAAAAAATAAAATTGCAACCGGAGAGGACGCATTACGTAAATGCGTCCTCCATATTCTGTGCTGTTTGTGGCTACTGTAGCCACAAACATAGAAATTTCTCTCTTGCACATGCCCAAGGTGCATGTCAGGGTTGGCACTGTATATTAGAATATCATCAAAGTAGAAAACAATAAACCAACCAATGAACGGTCGCAAGAGTTGGTTCATCACCCGCGTGAACATGCTCGGGGTGTTGGATAAACCATAAGGCATGACCATCTATTCGTATAGACCTTCTCGTCTTTTAAACGCAAATTTTCACTCATCTCCGGGATGCATGCGAATATGATAATACCCGCTCTTCAAATCCAAACGTGAGAAGATTTCTGCGCCACTAATCTGATCGAGTAAGTCATCAAACAAGGAATAGGAAAATGGTACCTCACTGTGATCTTCTTGACTGCTCGGCTATCGACACACATACGCCAAAACCCATCCTTCTTCGACGTCAGCAAGGCTGGTACGACCACTGGGCTTATGTTCTCTCGGATGTGCCCTTTTGCGAGAAGCTCTTCAACCTGCCTTCACAGCTCCTCATGTTTGCTCGAACTCATTCGGTAGTGTGGTCGGTGGGGTAAGGGTGCCTCTGGTTCCAAGTCAATGTGATGTTGAATATCACGGAGGGGAGGTAGTCCATCGGGAAAATCATCGAGGAATACATCCTCAAACTCGGCTAGTAATGGAGCAATCATATCAGGGACGGGACTCAGCTCAGATACTTCTTTCCGGAGGAGCATAAAAACCACCCCGACCCTTTCATCTCTTCACTGAATCGAGCCATGGTCAAAAGGTTTGTACTTGAGCTATTAGATGCAGACATGCCCGAAATGGCGATCTCGGTGGTTTGTTCGGAACCAAAATAATCTTTATCCCCTCAAACATAAAGCTGTAAGAATTTACTCGCCCGTCGTGGATCACTTTCCTATCACACTACCACGGTCCACCAAGGAGGAGGTGACATGCATCCATGTTCACCATATCACACCAAACCTCATCACGGTACTTTGCGCCAACAGAACATAAAATTAAAGCGGGTTTAGATATTGTTACCTCACCACCACGCTTTAACCATGAAAGCTTGTATGGCTTTGGATGTTGCTCGGTCTTGATGCTCAGTTTCTGCACTGCTTCCTCTGAGATGATGTTCTCACAACTGCCGCCATCAATGACAAATTGGCACACCTTGATGAGTTCTTGATTGTTGTATGCATGAAATTTGAAAAATGGCTGCTGGTGTGTTTGTTGGTGAAACTGGACAAGAGGGTAGAGGACGCGTTTGTGTAATGCGTCCTCAAAGCTGGCAATTTTTTTTTTGGAATATTATTTAGAGGACTCATTTTTGAAATGAGTCCTCAAAAGCTGCCTAATTTTTTTTCGGAATATTATTTAGAGGACTCATTTTTTAAACGAGTCCTCAAAGCTAACTTAATTATTTTTTTCGGTATAATATTTGGTAAATTAAGCGTTTGGGAAATTTTAATTATTTGGGAAAATGCTTATTCCCAATAACCGTTATAAGGAAAAAAATTTTATTCCGGGTATTTTATCTCAGTTTTGTCCCGATTATAAAATCGTGTCCTGAATTCAACAAAAGTGTATTTTTCAAAATGAGTCATGAATTTAAGTAATAAATTATTCTTGAATGATGCAACGTATAACTTATTATTTCTCATCCCATTGTTTTCGGTGGAGATTGCGTATAAGTAGACTTGTGTTTGTTTGATGATATTTTGAAAACTAGTCAAACGATAAATCAGGGTAGTGTCAAAATAGTCTTGCATATAGGCGTAGGAATGAAACATTGCATAGTTAGAATGGGTACAAATTTGCATAAATGTACAGTAGTCGAACAATACGTGTGAAATGTAATGCAAATCAGTGTTGAATGGCATGTACTGTCCTAATGACGACCTCTGCAAAGCTTTCCGCCCGTTCCACACGGGAGAGGGCGTATGGTCCTGGATGTCCGTCGTGGAACAACCATTTGTGTAGGTATATGTACTTCCTCATGTGGAGCTCCCTGTGGTATTTCCTCCGCCATTTCGTCTCCTGCCTCCTCATTCGAATTATAATAGGCATGTGGAACACCACATGTATGTAATGGAGCGGTAGGCGACATGTATGGATGACTGGCTGTGGGAGTGACATATACAGTGTAATCTGATGTAGTCATGTCGTACTGTGAGGGTTCACCATGTGATGGTCCGCCAATCGGTGGGCTCGCATGTGAGGGTCCAGCTTGTGCTGAACCAATGTGTTCTGTTTGGCCCCTAACACGCAGCCTCCGACCTCCCTGTCGACCAGGTGGAGCATGACGATGGCTTCTGAGATCAGTATATCTCACACCAGGGGGAGGCTCCTCACAGTGCACAAACGACTGATAATACTGCAATCTAGAGGGCTGGTGCGCGTATTGTAGACTCCGTGTGACAACACCATTAATTCCCCTGATAATGTTCGCGAAACGTGGGGAACATTCATCCAAATTAATGTTCGACCTGATGTGCACCTCAGTCATTACTTGCAACTACAGAATCGAGATAAATATGTTAGATATGCAATGTTGAGGTAATCCGTAGTATTAGTTTTTGACAATATTTGAATTTTAGGAAATACCAAGTACTCCGTAGTTGCACCATCTCCATGGAAACCCTCTGTAGCTGTTAGAGGCCGTCCTGGCTGATTAATCATGGTCACCGTCTTGTGAAAGTACCACTCTATCTATCTATACCCCTCATTTGCAATGCCAAGTCTCGTGACAATTAAATCAACTAACTCGGAGTGGTTCAACCTCCTCTCGAGAGTCACGTTCCACTCCGGTATTGGAGGATCATAATACACACCCACAGTCAAATCAAACTTAATCTAACCCCCTCTGTACATATACACCGTCAAAAACATCGTACAACCGCAATACACAAATATAACTTTTAATTCCTTTTCATTCGACATTCCTTTTCATTGTATCCTCAAATATGTACTCCACTCGGCCACATTAACAAAACTATTACTACAAACTTAATACATTAATCAGTAAACGATTATACAAATACATCACTTTTATTTCCTTTTCATTCGACATTCCTTTTCATTGTATCCTCAAATGTTATTACTATTACTACAAACTTAATACATTAATTAGTAAACAATTCACATAATTACTTCATTTAGTCACGCATCAGCATTAAACGCTATCATAGCATCAGACCAAACTTAATCATTCAAACTACACACAATCATACAACACATTCAAATTAACTAAATTATTTTGGGTTCTCCACAAATTATAATGTAACAAAAAATCAACAACAAACTTTCTACGACAACTCACACATAATCGTTGAACACATTAGTAAAATCATTTAGGGTTCAATTAATTTCAAGAAAATGAAAAATTAAGTAGGTGGGAGTCTGAGAATCACGGACAAGGTGACAAAAGTGGCAGTCAACGGTGGTCAACGGTGGGTCCACGGCGGTCAACGCGGGTCAATGGCTGGTCAACGGCAGAAACTTTAGGCCAAATTTGATCTCTACAACCAAAAATCCATTATAAATTTGACACAAAAAACCTTACAAGATAAAACTTGAGAAAAATGGAGGATTATGAAAAAAAGCAACATTACCAGATCTTGTGAACAAGCGGAATGGCGGAGGAGAATGGTGGAATGCCGGTGAACAAGCGGCGCAATGGCAGAGGAGAGTGGCAGTGAAGTTTCGGGAAGGAAGAACAATGGCGGAACGGAGGCGAACTGAACACAAAAAATGGAAAATGGCGGATGAAGAAGATGAAGAATGGCGGAAAGGAAGAAGAAACCTGGGAATTAATGGAGATTAGAGGACGCATTAAGTGAATGCATCCTCGCCACGTGTCGTCTCCCCCATGCCCCGCCTGATTTTGTTGACCAAATTTTTTTTAAAAAAAATTGAGATCAGATGACGCATTACGTATATGCGTCCTCGCCATGTGTCGTCTCCCCATGCCCCGCCTGATTTCGTTGACCAAAATAAAAAAAAGAAATTTGACAGCAGAGGACGCATTAGGTATATGGGTCCTCACCACGTGTCAAGCACCCCTCAAGTGGCCGCTGAAATTGATAAACAAAAATAAAAAAATTGAAAAGGAGAGGACGCATTACGTACATGCGTCCTTCATATTCTCTGTTGTTTGTGGCTACTATAGCCACAAACATAGAAATTTCCCCACCTTGACAAGGTTAGTGCACGATGATTGGAAGATGTTGTTTCACAGCCAATCCTCCCCGGGTGACTTAGGTGTTAAACACGACATGCACATGACCAGGGATATGCGTATGTCACCCTCAACAAGTTCCTCATCATACCCGGCTTCATGATATACTGGTTGGTCCTCAATCCCCACATCCTCACCATCTCCGCATCCTCACCATCTTCGTCCGCAATGAGAACTCTCATTCCAAGCTTCTTGCAGTTAGTTTGTCAGTGTCCATGTTCTCCACATGCGAAGCACTTCACGGTCCTAGTGGTTGCTCCACGCGCAAAACCGGGTGCTATGGGTTTATCTATGGCTGATTTGGTTGGTTCTCCACGTGGTACATTATTTCCAGGTGCGCTCGGTCGCACGCTTCTAAATGGGTTTGTAAACTAACCCGAGTTGCTATGCCGTTATTATTTCTCCATTGAGAGGGCTCTCTGGTGTGTTACTGATACAGAAACCGGATCAAACATGTTAACGGTGTCTTGCATATGAGATTTCAAACCACCGATATAACGTGCCACAAGTTGATCCTCGGTCTCCTGCACCTCATTCCTTGCGAGCAACTGATAAAACTCGAGGTATACTCGTCCACCGTACGAAGTTCCTGTTTTAGATTTTGCAAGCGTTGATACATTAACCTTTGATAGTTATAGGGGAGAAACGCTGAACGGAGGTGTTTCTTTATCTTTGTTGCTGTTTATAATCTTGTTTTTTCTTAGCATTTTAGTTTTCTATTTTCGTCCGTTTTGTTTTTCAACTAGCCGTAGGTTCTGTTGCGTTAGTTCCAGTTTTTTTGGTAATCGTGATTTAGCACGAGAATAGGTGTGTGAAATGGTTCGAAATGATCGGACCACGTTGTGTACTTTGGGATGTATATATTGGAGAATATGAAGACGAAAATGCGGACGATTATTCTACACCAAAAAAAACTCTCTCGGCACTTGCTTTTGTTTTTTTTCTGTTTTCAAGCTTTCTGAAACTAACATCTGGTATCAGAGCCACAGTCCCGGCAACCATGTCCCGCGAACGGAGAAACAATGACAACACGAACTCACGGTCGCCGCCGCGGGAACGTGCACGAAACCGGGGACGGAGCATCCTCCGGAGGAATGGCAACGAGGTCGTCGTTCACGAACGAATCGTGCAGGAACGGACAAACCTCGGTGGCAACATTGTCTACCCCACGCTCACGGCGATGAATTATATCGAGTGGGCCTTGGTCATGAAGATCAGTCTCCGGGCGCAAGGACTCTGGGAGGCTGTTTTCGGCGTCGGAGAACCAGGCGAGCGAGAGGACTTGGCCGCGCTCTCGGCGTTGATCCGTGCGGTGCCTCCGGAGATGATTCCGCGCCTCTCGCACGTGAAGAACTCAGCACACGAGGCATGGGAGGCAATCAGGATGATTCGAGTCAGGGTGGATCGCGTGCGAGAGGCGACGGTGCAACGATTGCGCAAGGAGTTTGAACAGATTACGTTCAAAGATGGTGAGTCGCTCGATGCGTTCGGTATGCGCATCACCGGCATCATCAACAACCTCCCCTCTTTGGGTGACGCCGTCGAGGAGGTGAAGGTGGTCCAGAAGTTCCTGCGTTAGGTACCGAGCCAGTACGTGCAGATCGCCTGTTCAATCGAGACACTCCTCGACTTGGATGGCATGACTGTCGAGGAGCTGATCGGGCGGCTCCGGTCGGCTTCTGAACGGTGCTCCATCAACTCCATGGGCAACTCAAGCGGACAAGTTCTTCTCACGGAATAGGAGTGGATCGCGCGCGGGAAATAAGCAAGCAAGGGCAAGGATCCAACTTCGGAACCAGCGCAAAGGGGAAGGCCAAGTGGAAGGGGAAACAGCAGGGTCACAGCTGCGATGGCAGCCAACGAGCCTCTAGCCGTGATCGGGATATGACCAAAATAAAATGTTACAATTGTAACAAGTTCGCGGGTCATATCTCCAGAGACTGCCCGGAACCGCGACGGGAGCGCAAGGAACGGGCAAACCTTGTGCAAGATCAGGAGGAGGAGGAGGCTCTGCTGGTGGTGAGGTTGCACTCACTCACGATCGGGAGCCAGGTGTCCGACGAGTATGTGCTTCTGAATGAGGTGCGATCTCAGGCGAAGGCAACGGGACAGGACGGGAGATACAGCACGGTGTGGTTTCTAGACTCCGGCGCTAGTTCCCACATGTGTGGCAGACGTGAGCTATTTTCTGAACTGGACACCAACGTGCGCAGGTCTGTCAAGCTCGGAGATGACACGTCGGTAGAGATAGAAGGCCATGGAATGATCCTCTTCACATGTCTGAATGGGGAGCATCTGATGCTCTTGGAGGTGTACTACATCCCGCGCCTTCACAGTAGCATCATCTCCTTGGGGCAGCTAGATGAACTCGGATACGACACTCGAATCCGACATGGCTGGCTCCAACTGCGCGACCAAGACGGGCGCTTACTCGTGCGAGTGCCAAGAAGCCGCGGATGACTCTACTTGCTCCACCTAAACCTGGCGCGGCCCGTCTGTCTTGCCTTGCATGGATCCGAGAGCGGGTGGCGCTGGCACGCGCGCTACGGGCACTTACACTTTGAGGCTCTTCGGTGACTCGTGCGCGGCGATATGGTGCATGAACTTCCGATGATTGATGATGTTGAGCGCATGTGCGATGCATGCTTAGCCGAAAAGCAGAAGCGCGCGCCATTTCCTCATCAGGCGCGGAACCGCACAAACGAGCGCCTTGGCCTTGTTCACGCGGACTTGTGCGGACCCATTGATCCAGCGACACCAGGAGGTAAACGCTATTTCCTTTTAATGGTTGATGATCACACTAGATACATGTGGGTATCATTGCTAGCCACGAAAGATTAAGCGGGCGAGGAAATAAAGAAGATTGTAGCCGCGGCCGAGCTACAAAGTGGGAGCAAACTGAAAATGCTACGCACCGATCGCGGCGGAGAATTCACTTCTCAAGGACTTGGTGATTATTTCACAGAGCGAGGAGTACAACGGCAGCTGACGGCGCCATACACACCGTAACAAAACGGAGTCGTGGAGCACCGAAACCAAACAGTGGTCGGAACGGCGCGCTGTCTTTTGAAGGCGAAGGGGGTGCCGGTCAGATTCTGGGGTGAAGCGGTGACAACGGCGGTGTACCTGTTGAACCGGGGAACGACGAAGAGCGTCATCGGAAAGACCCCCTACGAAGCGTGGCATGGGCGCCGACCAAGTGTGTAACACCTCCGTGTCTTCGGGTGTGTCGCTCATGTCAAGGCGGCGCATCCAAACCCGAAGAAGCTGGATGACAGGAGCATCCCGATGGTTTTGCTGGGTTACAAGCCGGGCACCGCAGCATACCACATCTATAACCCCGCCACAGATCAAGTCAGAGTCTCCCGTGACATCGTTTTCGACGAGGATGCAGCATGGGATTGGACACTTCCGGGATGAGAGCAAGGAGGTGATCGACTTGGAGAAACGGAGACGTTCTCCCTCGAGCATTTTGCTTCTCCAATTGCAGGCACTAATGCGAGCTGGAGCACGACGTACACGGAACGCGCATCACCTTCAAATGCTGGAGATTCGCCGCCCACTCCAACAACTCCGGTTGCACCGCCGCCGCCGACGGTGGAGTTCGTGTCCCCACCAACCGGTGCATCGGAGCCATCTCCAGGCGAGGAGGTGCCTCGCCAGTACCGCATATTGGACAGCTTATACGATGCAACTGTTAACGTAGAAGCTGAAGAAGACGACAACCAGTGTCTCCTCACCGCCGAGGAACCGATGTGTCTGGCTGAAGCGGAGATGGACTGGAAATGGCGAGCAGCGATGGCGGAAGAGTTGGCCAGCATCGAGGAAAATCAGACGTGGTGGCTCACTGAGCTGCCGGCGGGACATCGAGCTATCGGGCTCAAATGGATTTTTAAGCTAAAAAAGGATGCAGCTGGCGAGGTGGTAAAACACAAGGCGCGGCTGGTGGCGAAAGGTTACGTACAACGACAGGGAGTGGATTACGAGGAGGTATTTGCTCCAGTGGCTCGTTTGGAGACGGTGCGGATGATGATTGCGATTGCAGTGCATCATGGGTGGCCGATCCACCACATGGATGTGAAGACGGCGTTCCTCAACGGCGAGTTGATCGAAGAAGTCTACGTCGAGCAACCACCGGGTTTCGTTGCTCGCGGCAAGGAGCACAAGGTGCTTCAACTCAAGAAGGCGTTGTACGAACTGCGTCAAGCCCCGAGAGTGTGGAACGCGAAACTTGATGCGAGTCTGCGCGGCCTGGGTTTTGTGCGGAGTGAAGCAGAGCATGCTATTTATCGGTGCAGCATCAATGAGGCGCTAACCCTCGTAGGTGTTTATGTGGACGATCTCATAATCACGGGGTCGTCTATCGAAGAGGTGACCAAGTTCAAGAGGGAGATGACTAATCTCTTCAAGATGAGTGATCTCGATGGACTTAGTTACTATCTGGGAATTGAGGTGCAGCAGAAAGGTGATCGGATCACTCTCTGTCAAGCATCGTACCCGAAGAAATTGCTGCAAAAGGCGGGCATGGACCACTACAACCCTTGTGCAGCACCAATGGAGGCGTGACTTAAGCTCAGCAAAACTGGTGACGGAGGACCAGTAGATGCTACTCTCTATCGCAGCATAGTGGGGAGTCTCCGCTACCTTGTCCACACAAGGCCGGACATCTCGTACACCGTCGGCTATCTAAGCCGATTCATGGAGAAACCCACAACGGTGCACTATGCAGCGGTGAAACATCTGTTGAGGTATGTGGCGGGAACCTTGAACCTTGGAATTTCGTATAGGAGAGGAAGCGGAACCTTGGAGTTGACAGGTTATAGTGATGCTGATTTAGCCGGAGATATTGATGATCGGAAGAGCACGACCGGCCTCATCTTCTTTCTCGGACGAGCTCCGGTGAGTTGGCAATCGCAGAAACAACGAGTGGTGGCAATTTCGTCATGCGAATCGGAGTACATTGCAGCTGCTACTGCCGCTTGCCAAGGAATTTGGCTTAGTAGGTTGCTCAGAGAACTCTTGAACGAGCAACCACGAGTGCTGAGATTGCTGGTGGATAACAAATCGGCAATTTTTCTCACCAGAAATCCATTGTTTCATGATCGGAGCAAGCACATCGACACCCGATACCATTTGATCCGCGACTATGTGGAACAGGGTGAGCTCGAGATTGATCACGTCAACACGGAAGCACAGCTCGCTGACATTCTGGCGAAGGCTCTCGGACGCGTTCGTTTTCAGACGCTAAGAGGCAGAATCGGAGTTGCTAACATGAGCTAGGCGAAGACAAGATTAAGGGGGTGATTTGTTGCTGTTTATAATCTTGTTTTTTCTTAGCATTTTAGTTTTCTATTTTCGTCCGTTTTTTTTTTCAACTAGCCGTAGGTTCTGTTGCGTTAGTTCCAGTTTTTTTGGTAATCGTGATTTAGCACGAGAATAGGTGTGTGAAATGGTTTGAAATGATCGGACCACGTTGTGTACTTTGGGGTGTATATATTGGAGAATATGAAGACGAAAACGCAGACGATTATTCTGCACCAAAATAAACTCTCTCGGCACTTGCTTTTGTTTTTTTTCTATTTTCGAGCTTTCTAAAACTAACAATCTTATCCCACGAGGTGACTTTTGGCTTGCTTATTCGACTCCGGGTAAGCTTTAGTTGTTGCCACCACACTGTTGCCTGGCCCTGAAATCTCATTGCGATTAATGCGACCTGCCTCTCATCGGGAACTCATCGGAATTCCAGAATCTCCTCGACCGTCACGAGCTAATCGAGAAACTCCTTTGCTTGGAGACCTCCATGGAATTCTGGAATATCAGTTTTAATTTCAGACTCCCACTAGTGATATTCACTTTCATAAATCCGTTGAGGTCGTCGTGGGATCCACGGGGTCTCGTTAAAGATGGCCTCATCCTCCGTCGAATTTGCCACAGAACTCCGAGAATGTCGGTCCCATTCTTGTTTGCCCAAAAGGGTGGAAACCCTCTGGGTTATCTACTCTGTATGCTCCTGGAGAACTCGTATAACCCGTTCCTCAAACTGGTTGTTATTGTCGCGCTCAAGAATGTTATCCACTCGTTGTTATCGTTGAGGATTTTGTTGTGGCATAACTTAAGATCGACTTCGACTCTGATACCAACTGATGTAGGCGGAAGCTTCGGGAACAGATTTGACTCTGATTGTTGATTCACACACGAATACCAATCGAAACCCTTCCGAAACCGGTTGATTCAAAACACTTGAATACCATATGTAGGCATCAAATTCAAGCTCCTAAGAACAAGAAAATGGAGAGAAAAACTTATGTTTGTTATTTCATCAAAGATGCCGCTTCAGGCAAATAAATCAAGTTTAAATACCTCACCCAACAATAAACCCCAAGGGCGAAATTGAAAAACAACAAAACGACAAAGGAAAACCACAAAAAGGAAAACAACCAAAATTACCATAATCATGCAACGTCTGGATGCAAGAAAAGAAAAATAAAAGAAAAATAGAAAACTTCCATAAATATGCCAAAAGGCAGTGGCAGATCTATTGATACGCGAGGTAGGGCTCCAGCCCTACCTCGGTCGCCGGCCGGAGCTAGGAGGAGGCGGGAGCGCGTCTCCGGCGCGGCCGAGCGCGTTTCCGGCTGAGCGCGGCTCCTGCTCGCCGGAGAAGAAGGCCGCGCTGCGGCCTTCTTTTTTTTGAAGTCGTACGCACTAAAACGACGTCGTTTCGTTTGGCTTTAATTTTTTAAAACCTAAGTAGTAAAACGACGTCGTTTCACGTTAGTGAAACGACGTCGTTTTACTAAGTAATATGAAAAAAAAAAGAAATCGGAAATGGATTGGGCCAAAAACTGAGCGGCCCAATCCAATAGCCAATTAATCACCTTATAAATGCTGGAGGCGGGAACTGGGAAGAACAGCAAGCAAGCCGCAGCTCCTTCCTCTGCCTCATTCCGTCACTTCACTCGCTCAGCCCCGCCGCCGCGCCACCGCCGTCACCGCCACGCCACCGCCGTCCACCACCGCCGTCCCGCCGCCTCTCCAAGACTCCAAACCTGAAACCACGGTAAGTCATCTCTAGTTCTCTTCTCTTTATGCTAAATTGCTAATATTTATTAATTTTAGGGTTTATAATTTTTTGTCTTTTTAATTTATTTCTTCAAAACTTAAATATATGTATAATGTGAACATGATTTTTAGATTGGATGTTGAATTGAATTTTTATGGTTGTATTATATATGATTGTTGAAGTTTAGTTGAATTGCATAAATTGATTTAGTTGAATTGCATATTTAGTTGAAATTTAGTTGGAATTTAGTTGAAATTATAATTGTTTGATTTATTTTGTATAATCGTATGTGACAATGAAATTGTCAATTTGTCATAATCGGTTTATGGAATTATCAATTAGGGATATTTGTTAAATTGAATTTAGATGAATATGATTTTATGAACTTTTTATTTTCATTTGTTAATTATCAATTAGGGATATTTTATTAAATTAAATTTGAATCGATGAAAAATAAATCAATTCACATAAACCGGAGGCCGAAAATATTTTAGCCTCCCCTGAAAAAAAATTCTGGTTCCACCCCTGCCAAAAGGAAGAAAGGAAAAGACGTAAACATGCATGCATGGTCTCATCTCCAAACTTGCTCATCTTCTGTCGTGAATTTGCTCAGCTCCTATCAGGCCAAACTTGCTCATCTTCTGTGCTCGTCTTCACAAATTGCTTGGCCCTTGTTCATCTTCTCAAATTGCTCCAAAAATGTCAAACCTAGTTTGTCTATCGCTCGTCCCACATCATGTTACCGAGAACGTGATGCCTCAGACAAGGGCGGACCTATCATGGTGCGTTGTAGGGCTCTAACCCTACCTGAGATTCCGACGCCATGGTAGTAGTGGTCAATTGCGCTTCCTGGCGGGAACATCGCTTTTCCAGCTTCGATTTTCATCTTTCCGGCCAGAAGCAATCGGAGAAGAAGGCCGTTGAAGGCCTTCTTTTTTTTGGCCCATAATTCATCAAAATGAAGTTGTTTTGGCTTAAACCGAACGACGTCACTTTGATTAGTATAGATGAAAAAATATAAAATTTAAATTTGGGTATTTGTATCGGGTAAAAAACGCAAGACCCAAATTTTGCCAAAAATGCATCTCCTCCTCAGTTCTGCTCCAGCGCTCCGGGCGCCGCTGCTGCTGCCGACTTCCCACCACCGACCGGAGACTCGGGACACCGCTCCACCACCTTCTCTACTCCGGCCCCACCTAAAAAGAAATCCTGGTTCCGCCACTGTCCCCAGATGTTGAGGGTTCTCTGATGAGACTAATAGAGGCTATCAAACCTGTTGAACAAGGGTTTGAAGATAAAATGGAAACAAGAACTAACAGAGGTAGGCTGCAACATTTGCGGAGTAGAATTAGTTTCTTGAAGAAATCTGCAAAAAAGAGCTACTAGTGGTGTTAGCTGGTACTAATTTTATTTATCTGAGATCTTGTTCATATTATGTACCATTGTATTGGAACAGAATAAGCTGGCACAATAAACAATATAAAAGCTACCATTAGCCTTGATTCTTTTTAAATCTGCGTTTTAACAACATAAAAGTTGGAATTTTGAAAGCCTTGTAACTGCAATGATCCGTCTAAGAGCCTAGCTTATTGTTGAGGCAAAAATGATCAGTTCGATTAGCTAAGGTCACATGTCCATAAAGTGGCAGCATATTGAAAACAAAACATGTCGAAATTATACAAACAATTTAACATCAGTAACAATAATGAAATATTACTAATTATTCATGTGTACAATTAATAATCATGTTTCAAGCAATCACATATACCACATATTGATGGAGTCACGAATACACTTGCTGTCCTTGAAACGAATGAGTCCCGTCGTGGACATCGTTCCCTAGGATAAAACCATCGAAGGTAATTTAACAATTAAAATTACCTCGGAGTCACACAAAGCCCGAAGGACTATCACCGACAAAGACAGAGTAAGAAGATAAGACTCAAGTTTAGAAGTAGGAAGGAACTTGAGAATGGTGCGAGTTTTCTGTCTGACATAAAGGCTCTATTTATAGATGTCTAAGAAACCATATGGGAAGATACGTGAAAGATCTGATTCCTGTAATCAGAGAAAATATTCTCTAACCAACCGATTCTGGAAAGATAAGAATATCATATTCCTTATCATGATTAACCGCGTATCAAATCTCAAATATTCCATACGTGATTCTTAGAATATTTGTTACGCGGTTTGGGCTTTCTGGAGACTTCCACACGATCCAAACGCATTTTAGACAGTCAAAAAATTACAGAACACTTAGTACGTGCGAATGAATTTCCGCCTAAGTTTCCATTCTCAGAGTGACTCTTTGAGCATCCATATCTCATTCACCCTTTATCCGTTTTGAGAGTTTAAACAGTCGATTTTATAGTACTCGCAGAGGAGAATCCAAAAATGACATCCACTGACTCTAATTCAGTTCGAGCCCAACTCAAAACTAAGCCCAAAAGTTGACGAAATTCAACTTATTTTACAATCATTTTCCAACAATCCCCCACATAAATAGATATTGATGTGGAATCAGAACAATCACGCCAGACACAGAGTTTGACTTGGTGATAGATTCATTTCGACGGCATAGATGCTGCATAGGATAAGTAGGTGTCACCCTTTGAACTTTCCCTTGAGAGAGTACACTTAGCCCACTGGTTAGGAAGTAGATGCGATGTCCTTGAACTTCCCTGACCGCTTGTGTGAACGACAATGCACTTCCCACAGACATCTTTCCTAGCCTTTGTACTTTCCTCGGTTGTGTCCATTAATCAGGCCATGGCACACCCCCTAGTTCTGTAAGGTTTCTAAGGAATTGCGTCCCAACAATTCCCTTTTGAAACGGCCACACTTCTCGCCTACATAGGTGATTCTTTGCGTAAGAGCAGTTCCGTAAACTATGCGCTCTTTCAAGTATCATACACTCGATGCCGTGAATCATTAAAAGCAATTTAATGCTTAACCTCCACTCACTTCACTGTTTCTTCATCATAGGAAATAAGACAGGAGGTATGAACCCCCCCACAGTGATCGCGATGGGTCTTTGCAGTTTAGTTGTCCCATTGAACCTAGATCTTGGGATCTCCAGTCACATAGGTTGGGTTTCCACGTACGTAACCCATCATTTAATGGACTTCAGTCCCATTCCTCTCGATGATGTTTCAACTACCTCTCGATTCAACCCCTTAGTCAAGGGATCAGCTATGTTGTCCTTAGACCTTACATAGTCAATTGTGATCACTCCAGTTGAGAGAAGTTGTCTTATGGAACTATGTCTCCGTCGAATATGACGAGACTTCCCATTATAGAGCATATTCTGAGCCTTTCCAATAGCAGATACACTGTCACAATGTATACATATGGCTGGCACAGGCTTCGGCCATCTAGGAATGTCCTCTACGAATTAAAGGAGCCATTCGGCCTCCTCACCTGCCTTGTCTAAGGCAACAAACTCGGATTCCATTGTGGTTCTAGTAATAACCGTTTGTTTAGAGGACTTCTACGAGACTGCTCCTCCACCTAGTGTAAATACATACCCACTAGTGGATTTCAGATCCTTTATATCGTGTATCCAGTTTGCATCACTGTATCCTTCAACTACAGCTGGATAACTCGAATAATGTAGACCATAATCACGAGTGAAACGTAGATATCTCAATACTCTAGTTATTGCTTTCCAGTGAGTCATACTGGGATTACTCGTGTATCTACTCAACCTACTTACAGTGTAGGCAATGTCTGGTCTAGTACAACTCATCAAGTACATCAGACTCCCAATGACTCTCGAGTACTCCACCTGATTAATAGCCTCCAATTTGTTCTTTCGTAGATGCAAATTTGGATCTATTGGAGTCATCGCCACCTCTAAGTCATTCTTGTTGAATTTCTCAAGGATTTTATCTACATAATGGGACTGGGTTAATGTGATACCATCAGAGCTTCGGATGATCTTTATTCCCAAGATCACATCCGCCAGTCCCATATCCTTCATGTCAAAACGAGAATTCAACATGTCCTTGGTAGATTTGATCATCTTTTCATTACTACCCACAATGAGCAAGTCATCTACATATAAACATATGATTACATATCCCTTTTCCGTGTCTTTCACGTAGATGCACTTATCACACTCATTGATTTTGAAACCATTGGCAAGGACGATATGATCAAACTTCTCATGCCATTGCTTTGGTGCTTGTTTGATACCATACAATGATTTCACCAGCTTGCAGACTTTTCCTCCTTGTCCGGGAGCCGTAAACCCCTCAGGTTGCTCCATGTAGATTTCTTCCTCTAAATCTCCATTCAAGAAGGCAGTCTTCACATCCATTTGATGAACCTCAAGCTTACGCAACGCGGCGATAGCAAGTATCATTCTAATGGAGCTTATTCTCGTGACTGGAGAATAAGTATCAAAGTAGTCAAGACCTTCCTTTTGTCTATAACCTTTGATTACAAGTCTGGCTTTATACTTGTCAATCGAGCCATCTACTCTCATCTTCTTCTTGAAGATCCATTTGTAGCTCAGTGGTTTACACCTTGGAGGTAAGTCCACTAGCTCCCAAGTATGATTATGTAGAATTGAGTCGATTTCGCTTTTAATCGCTTCTTTCCACATAGGCCCCTCAGACGAATTTACAGCTTCTTTATAACTTTGTGGCTCACTTTCAAGCATAAACGTTAGATAATCAGGACCAAATGATTTTTCGGTCCTAATCCGTTTACTTCGTCTAGGTTCATCCACTTCCTCCTCTTGATCCTCGAGATCGTTGGGAATTACTACGCCTTCGTCCAGTGACTCAACGGTCCTTTTCGACGATTCAGACCTTTCCTTGGCAGGGAACACATTCTCAAAGAAATTTACATTTCTTGATTCCATGATTGTGTTCTTGTGAATCTCTGGATGATGAGATTCATGTACAAGGAAGCGATAAGCACTACTCTCATGTGCATATCCTATAAAGATACAGTCAACCGTTTTAGGTCCAATCTTTAACTTCTTGGGGGGTGGGATTAATACCTTCGCAAGGCACCCCCACATTCGTAAGTATGTAAAGGATGGCTTCGTGCCTTTCCACAACTCATGAGGAGTTGCTTTCTCATCCTTACGGGGTATCTTATTCAAAAGATAATTGGCCGTCAAAATAGCCTCCCCCCACATGCTCTGTGGCAACCCAGAACTTATCAACATCGTATTCATCATCTCTTTAAGAGTCCGATTTTTACGTTCAGCCACACCATTAGATTGAGGCGAGTAGGGGGCAGTGACCTCGTGAATAATGCCATGTTTAGAACAATAGTCCCTAAATGGCTCTACATATTCACCTCCACGGTCACTTCTAATCACCTTGATCTTCTTATCAAGTTGATTTTCAACTTCTGTTTTGTAGAGAACAAATTTCTCAATTGCCTCATCTTTGCTTTTCAGCAAGTACACATAACAGTATTTCGTACAATCATCCACGAAAGTGATGAAATACTTGTTACCTCCTCTTGTTTGCACGAACTTGAGATCACAGATATCGGTATGTATCAACTCAAGAAGTTTCGTGTTTCGTTTAACTTGTTTGAAAGACGTTCGAGTCATCTTAGCTTCAACACAAGTTTCACACTTATGATTTGCATCAATTTCCATGTTAGGTATGTTTTCCATTTTAATTAATCTTCTTATCGAATCATAATTAACGTGTCCTAGTCTACCATGCCATAAATTGGAAGACTCAATCATGTAAGCAGAAGAAGAAGCATTCATTTCATCTTTCTTAGGAGGTATAACCATGGTGTTCAACTTGAACATACCATCTAGCTCATAACCTTTGCCTACAAACATACCTTGCTTTGACAAGACTAACTTATCAGACTCAAACACTAGCTTAAAACCATGCTTAATCAACATAGAACCGGACACAAGGTTCTTGCGAATGTCTAGCACATACAAAACATTCTTCAAAGTCAACTCCTTCCCAGACGTCATCTTCAGTACCACAGTGCCACGCCCTTTCACCATAGAAGTTGCAGAGTTGCCCATGTAGATGGTCTCTCCATCTTCAATTGCCTTGAAGTTTGAGAACACTTCCTTGACAGAGCAAATGTACTTAGTAGCACCAGTATCAATCCACCATTCCTTTGGATTGGAGTCCACCATGTTGACTTCAGAAATCACAGCACACAGATCGATGTTATTCACATCTAGTGCAAGATTTTCAACCATATTGGCCTCGTTCTTGGCATTCCTTGGCTTCCTACATTCAGAGGACTTATGGCCAACGAGGTTGCAATTGTAGCACTTTCCAGTGAACTTCGACTTCTTCGAAACTCCACCCTTAGCTCCTAACTTGGATCCCTTCTTTGCCTTAGCCTTCTTTGACTTGGAGCTCCCACCAACCTCCACGAGATTGGCCCTTGCCACAGGCACATATCCATTCATCCTCTTTTCAGAGATGCGGTTATCCTCCTCAACACGAAGCTTTTGCATCAGATCCCTCATGGTCATCACCTTTCGCTTGTGTTTCAGATAACTCTTGAAGTCCTTCCAACTTGGAGGCAGCTTCTCGATGATGCAATAAACTTGGAGAGTCTCACACATTGTCATCTTCTCGGCTATCAGCTCATTGATCATCATTTGAAGCTCTTGAGCTTGACTGACCACAGACTTGGCATCAACCATCTTGTAGTCGAGGAACTTGCCGACGGCCCACTTCTTGGATCCAACCTCCTCACCCCTGTACTCTTGGTCAAGAGTTTCCCACAGCACCTTAGAAGGCTCTTTCACTTGATACACTCCAAATGGCTTCGTGAAGGCTATTCAAAATGAGGTTGCGACAGATATACTCCTTAGAGTTCCATTCCACCGCATCATTTTGGACTTCCTTAGCGCTTTTCTCATCCACAACGGGACGATTTTCATGAACGTAACGTTCCAAACCCATAGTGGACAAGTAGAAGAGCATCTTCTGTTGCCACATCTTGAAGTTCATACCATTATTGAACTTTTCGGGTTTCTCAGCATGAGGAACAGCCATAAGAGGCGTCACCCCTGGGGTAGTCTTAGCCTGAACAGTCACAAGAGGCGTCGCCCCATGGATAGTCTCATCGCTCGACATGGTTCTGTTGTAAACAACCAAAACCAATGAATTAGCATGCATACAATTTCCATAAAGCATGCAATCAAATATTTTCGCAGACTTGCAAAACCACATGCATATTAGTAGCATGCATATCCTTCCAAACTTACAATTTGCATAAAGCATGCAGTCACATATATGGAATATATTAAACAGCATGGAAGCAGTGTAGAACCTTACGCATGCGTATGTGAGGCATGCAATATTGATGCAGATTAATCATCTAATCACGTAAGCATACATAGATTTCGAACAACTATTTAGTTGAGTATTATGACATGCAAATTGAAGTATACTACATATATACTATTAATCCACACTAGGCATATAATTCGCATGCGACATGTATGGCACATTTGCGTACGACATGTATTGCATAGGCATATAATTTGCGGCATATTTGCGTACGACATGTATTGCATAGGCATATAATTTGCACAAGCATTAATATACATGGCGTGTAAATTATTATTATTATTATTTTATTTTTTAAAAAAAAATTTCAATATAACCCAACAAATTTCATTCGTTTCAAGACTGTTGATCGTATATTGAAAACAAAACATGTCGAAATTATACAAACAATTTAACATCAGTAACAATAATGAAATATTACTAATTATTCATGTGTACAATTAATAATCACGTTTTAAGCAATCACATATACCACATATTGATGGAGTCACGAATACACTCGCTGTCCTTGAAACGAATGAGTCCCGTCGTGGACATCGTTCCCTAGGATAAAACCATCGAAGGTAATTTAACAATTAAAATTACCTCGGAGTCACACAAAGCCCGAAGGACTATCACCGACAAAGACAGAGTAAGAAGATAAGACTCAAGTTTAGAAGTAGGGAGGAACTTGAGAATGGTGCGAGTTTTCTGTCTGACATAAAGGCTCTATTTATAGATGTCTAAGAAACCATATGGGAAGATACGTGAAAGATCTGATTCCTGTAATCGGAGAAAATATTCGCTAACCAACAGATTCTGGAAAGATAAGAATATCATATTCCTTATCATGATTAACCGCGTATCAAATCTCAAATATTCCATACGTGATTCTTAGAATATTTGTTACGCGGTTTGGGCTTTCTGGAGACTTCCACACGATCCAAACGCATTTTAGACAGTAAAAAAATTACAGAACACTTAGTACGTGCGAATGAATTTCCGCCTAAGTTTCCATTCTCAGAGTGACTCTTTGAGCATCTATATCTCATTCACCCTTTATCCATTTTGAGAGTTTAAACAGTCGATTTTATAGTACTCGCAGAGGAGAATCCAAAAACGACATCCACTGACTCTAATTCAGTTCGAGCCCAACTCAAAACTAAGCCCAAAAGTTGACGAAATTCAACTTATTTTACAATCATTTTCCAACACTTTGATTCCCAAAATTTTCACCATGCATTTGAACACTTCACTTCCTTCAATTAAGGACAACTCCCAAATCCACAAAAAGTATGACAACATTCAACATTGCAAGGAATGAACACACAGTAACTGTAGTTGCTATGATTGCTTTTGCTCTCTTATTGCTCTTAGCATGATCTAGTTCACAATGAGCCTCGCGTAAATATGAATCTGAACCGAGTATACGGAACTGTTGAATATCATTCAAGTAGGGGTGGAAAATTGGCCCTGAAGCCCATAGGTAAAATGAGATGTTTATTTTTTACTTGGGGTATGGAAAAAACTGTTTGCAGGTAAAAGAAGTTGTGAGTTAAATAGGTAATTTAAAAATACATGTTATGTGGGTTGGGTACTAGTTTGACTCACGGATTCTATAAAATGGAGTTTACCCACTTTCTCCTCCCTAGCTTCCGGGTTGAGATTTTAAAAAAATAGAGTTAGAAAAAGTTTCACAAAATACAAATAATCTATAATTTATACCTTTGAATCATAAAAAATAGAATAAAAAAATATATGGTTTTGAAAAATACAAACAATTTACAGCTTATATCTCAACCCATATGTGTTGAGTATGTTGACATATGAACTCATATGGGTTGAAACTCGCGAATTGGGTGATTTTTGACTCGCGAGTTAGGTGATTTTTGACCCACGAGTTGAGCGGTGATGCATGATGACATCGACTTCATGGCCAAACCTTGCTTCTAAGCGCCGAACCTGCAAAACAACGCCCTCGGGGTGTCGGGGGAGACTCTCTGACGCTAAAGTTGGACCAAAATTGTTTTATTTGAATGTTGAGAATAAAATGAATCAAACCCAGACATAACCACGCTATCTATAAGGGTTGGTCCTTATAAGTTCTCCGAATCATACTACACTAGTGGAGAGGGCCTCATTACAAACACCAATGGAATGTGGTTCCGTGCATTTTTCATAAAACTACCTTCTATTGAGGATCAGACGAAGCTCCGATATCGAAATTACTTTCGGGCCTTTGAAAAGAAATCAATAGAAGACATCTCTATTGAAAAATCGCCTTCTATTGAATGTCTTTTTTTGGCCCTACAGAATATTTTCCAACTCCCTCACTTTTTTAACTCACGCCTCTCTCTCCCTTTCATTAGCCACCACCACCGGTCTCTCCATCTCCATCTCCGATCGAGCTTCGCTTTCTCCACACCACCACCTCCTCTCCGTCGGAGCTCGTATTGCCATTGACCGGTGCACCACCACCTCCTCTCTGCCCAGCCCACACCACCGTCGACATTCCAGATCTAGGCCATTCGTCCATATCACCGTTGTCTGCCTGAGCCCGTATAGCCGTCGTCCGCCTGAGCCATATCACCGTCGACATTTCTCTCCACCACCACCAGTCGTTCTCGACACCACCGGTTATCCTCGCCATTCCAGATCTTGGTCGCAACACCACCGGTTGTCCTCGCCACCACCACCGGTCGTCCTCGCCATCACCGTCGGTCCTCACCACCACCTCTCATCGTCCTCGCCACCACCGTCGGTCAAGCTCTCAAAATCGCCGCCTCTGTTAGTTAGGATGAAGTTCATATTTTTGGATTTTTACATCAGTTAGAAATTTTTAGATTTGTTTTTTTGTTTCATAAGTTAGGAATTTTTAAATTGTTGTTGCTATGTTAGAATTTTTAGATCTATAAAAAATTTTAGTTCTCTTCCGCCTCCTCTATTTGTTGTTGCTCTTCCGCCTGAGAAGTTCAATAGTTGCCGGAAACCTAAGGTTTTCGGCAGCCTTTTTTTAGAAGGTCAGATTTAAGTTCCGATATTAGAACTCTTTCGGATCCAATAAAAGGCGGTTCCAAGGAACCGCCTTCTATCGTCATCAATGGAAGTCATGTCCAGGGAAGTCACCCCCAAAGTGACTTCCATTGTCCATTAAAGCATCTCCAATGTAGAGAGAGTTGTCCGTAAATATCGTTTACATGTGTCAATTTTTGAGTAGAACTTCGATGTGGCGTAGATGTAACTGTTTTGACGATGACATTCGTTAGAACTATGATCTCCAATGATAACTAGTTTAATAAAAATTGTATATGACGTGTCAATAGAATTTTGGTCTCCAATATTAACTAGTTAAATCAAACTTGTACATGGTGTGTCAACTATTATTTTCAAATATCTGAAAATAAATATTATTAAAATAATATTTAATAATTATACAATTCAAATTAAATTATATCAAAATTTTAAGAGATCGAATACATTTCTACTACACATTAAATTTATAATCATATAATATTTATAAAAATATGATACTTACAATAGTAAACTATGTATTTATAAAATACAATTCGATTTTATGTTTAAAATCATAAATTACTCTATTTTCAATATTTTCATTTTAAAATTTTAAATATTCAAAAAATAAAGATTCAAAAAAAAACTAACTACTACCTTTGTTTCATGGCACCATAACCTTAGATACTTGGATTTAGATGAATAAAATGAGTGGATGAAATTGAACTTAGAAAGGAAAAAGTAGAATGAATGGATGAAATTGAAGGAATATTTCCATACAAAGAATGTGTGCCAAATTCACAAAAATAACCAAAAAAGGAATGTGTGTCACATCCAACAAGCTAGAGGAAGTAACATACAATATAGTATAATATTTATTTTACATGACACCTAAACTATCAATTTCTTAAGGTAAATAATATTTGATAAATTCAATCTCACATTTGTATATCTTTTTGTGGTTTAGTCTATATATTTATGATTTATAGATGATTAATTTTACTTTTTGGAAGTTATTTGTACTGTAAAAGTAGATTTACAATTTTTTAATGAGTTTTATCATGTTGAATCATGTGTTTAAAAATAATGTGGTTATGGAATTTTTGGTTGTTGTGTGTATATATATTTGCAATTTATTCTAATGGAATGTGCAATAATTTTTTTAATACAAAGATTTACCGTCATGTATAAAAAAATTTTAACTGTATGCTGATTTGGCAAATAGCGAGCCTCAAATTGATAGTCTGAATACAGAAGGTCACATTGACAATGTTGATTGAATTTTCATCCACGTCATTGCGACTCCTTTATTTGACCCTTGGATTGGAGAGTAAATTTAGGTTTGAGAGTCCATTACTCTTACGTGGTAAGGGAAGTTTACCATATTGAATCTCACATTGGAGATGCTCTTATAACCGCCTTTAATGAGGCTCTCTCCACTAGTGCTAAGACAAATGTGCACATCCTACATAAGAATATGTGTTCTACTATGATAGAATTATCATATATTCATGATTTTCTATATATACTTGGAACGAGAGATCTTCTCTTCATACTCGGTCTAACATCATCACTAGCCCCTAAGAGAGCAAAAAGTTGTGCTTCAGTTGAAACCTTGGGTTCTCTCCAACACCGTCACCCGAAAGTCATGCATTGTTAGTGACCCTTAGTTTTCCTCTTTATTAAGTAAGTGGAAAGTATCTAAATCGTCTGCATGTTTTGCTTCAATTAAGGTCCAGGCCTCAGAATAGTCTTGGGAAGAGAGAAAGTAGTTTCCGCAAGCGGCTCACACTACATCCTAGTATTGAGGTGATAATTATTACGCTCGATTCAAAACGTCTCTCTATTTACAGTTGTCATGTAAATTCTTTCCTTCACAAAATACATTTTACTTTTGCAGAGACTCCCCAAACAACTTAACCAGAGCATAAGGTCTTTCTTTCCTTCAAGTTTGTGGAGGAACCCATCATTTCTATGTACTAAACCTGTACTTAGATAATCATACCCTACCATTGTTGTTAGGGAGACCATTCATGAAAATTGCATGCACAAAGATTGATGTAAACAGTGGTATATTTACTATGAAATTTGATTGGAATAGAGTCTCGTTTGATATTGATAAAAGTAAGAATAATGGTCTCATTAATGTTCATTCTTTATGTGTCATGTACATAATGGTGTTTTGTGATTCAAGACTATTGATAATGTTTCCATGTATGTAAATGTTTTATGATGAATGTTTTGATATGTTCCAAATAATGTCATTTGTTGTGCATTTCCACTCTCCTTAATTTGTTAAGCATTGGTAAGTTACTATAGTTTCTTATAATACTTATGAACTCGGAAGTGTAGTGCACATAAGCATAACAGGTAAACACCACGACTTCCACAGTCGAAGACAATTTTGTGTTCGAAACTTTGAAGTATGGAATTCAAATAAATATAAATAAATAAAAATGAGTAGTGTTAAGAGATCGGAAGATAAATAAAAAAAGGACAGTTTCACAATTTCACCGCAGAATGAATTTTTGCTTTCGGAACCGTTGTCGGAATATGAAGTCATCTATAATGACACTATAATGCGGGACAGTTCTTGCTTGGTTGACGAGGGGCTTTTGTGCATACATTATCGAGTTTTTCTTTTTCGTTTTCCTCTGCGGGACTTTTTTTTGGTAAATCTTGAATTGTCTAGGGCCCAATTAAAGCCAACTTGCTCCTTGCTTTCGTTAAGCGTTTTCACCTCTGCAGAGAGAAGTAGCATCCTGAAATCTCTCAATTTGTCAGAATCCCCTCAAATTACAGTTGAATTCCTTAAATTTGGGAATTTGTCTGACTCTGCCATATCTGACACAACTGCACAGCACAATGTGACGCTTCAATCATTGACCCTCTGCTCCTCTGATTATATATGAATTCCGGTAATAGCCCTCCTCGCTGTGGACTTCTTTTTTGTCATGCTCTCTGGTGGAGTTGGAATATTGTATTTTCCAGCTTCGATCAGGGAAACTAATTCTGCTTTCCATGAAGGTGAGTAATTGGGACAATTTTAGTCCTGAAGCTCCGGTGCCCACGGATTATATCACACGGGCTTCCATTGGACGCATCTAGCTGATGATTTGACACTGAATGGATCGAGCCACTGAAAGGAGGATGGCTTATGCTGAAATCCCCCCGGAGGAGAAGGCGAGGATGCTTGCCAAACCAAGGCTGGCTTATGCCAACAAAAGAAAGACATCACTTGAAGCAGCCAGTCCCACGGAAGATTCCCTCACCAGCTTTCCCATTGGTTAGTTTCATTAGCAGCTACATGTTTTTTTTTTTGTGACTGTTTATGATTTAATGTTTTACAGCTCCTCTGAATCTATGCTTGTTATTATTGCGGGGTTTCCTTCTCTCTGAATCTATGTTTGGTGAAGTCCACGTGAATAATTCTACTGCCATTGAGTTAGGCCCTGGCTCTTTGCCTGTTACCAAGTGATATGACGGCCTGTTCTCACTCATTTTAGCTATAATTTGGGCTGGGAATGTAATATGATCAAATTATTCCGCAACCTGCCTTTAGACCTAAGCAAAAAATAACTGCAGTAAGTAGGAAGAAACCCAGGGTGGGGGGTGATCATTAAATTTATGTTATCCTTTTTGTCTTTGATTTGAATTGCTGTCTTTGATTTGAATTGCTTCCCATCTTCACTTTCAAGCCTTGATATCATATAAAATTGCACCTCCTTATAGCATTGCTTCTGTTGCTTTGTAAAATTTTCTTTTCAAGATGATGAATGCAATATACAAGTGACTTTAAAAACACCTTTGCATAGTCGCATGCAAGTAAGAAAGGCTAAAAAGTTTAAACTCGTAGTTAACTTGATAGCCTAAGTCACTAAGAAATTCAAACATAACATTATATAGCACACTGCACGCTTCAAGTATTACATCAGTGAGGGCTTCCTTTTGTGAATAAAAACCTAGCCTGCATTAGCCTCTGTTGTACCATTTATTCCAGAGGCAAAATCCTACGATAAATGTGTTGTTTACTAACTTATGTGCTCAGACAGTGTTGTGTTCGGTATCACTATGTAAATTTTTCGCTCACTTTTTCAATGACTGTTAGATCAGATGTTACTCACGTTCGTCAGATGTTACTCACGTTCGTAACCCAATGTGAGGCCCTTGTACTGGAAAATAGCATTGATGCTCAAGCTGTTAAACTTGTGATTAGTGCTTTAGGACTACCTGTTAAATATGAGTAGATTGAAACTTCATGTCGGTGTTTTAAGGGAATTTTTTTCATATGAACTAGAATTTGTTTGGGTGCTTTACATTGACTTAGACTTTCCTAAAGCATGATGGAAAGATTGAGTTAGAATCTTCTAAGCCGTGATGGAAGTGAGGAATTCATAGAGCTGGTTGTGTGCCTTACAAACTAAACTGTACCTCGATCCCAGATATTTGGAATATGGACAACTTTTGTAGTTTTCACTTGCAACATGAGAATTCTGCTGATTATGTTACATTTTTATGTTTTTATACCAGATTAGGAGCAAGGGAGCATTGATTAGCTAATGGTAACTGTGTATGGTCTTATGAATTTAGTAGAATGCGGCTACTTTGCTAGCGAAGATGCTAAATGAATTGATGATGTGGGACAAATTAACTTCAAACATGCTGCATTTGGTCAAATATGAAAATTTTATTTGCTTTAGGGAGATTCTTAAACAGCACTAAGAAACTCAGTAGGTTACCACATATATTGAATGATTACTGACAGCAAAAATAATAACTCAGATTTATTAGCACAAATAATAGCTGACCATCCATTTATTTGTTTTTATTAAATAGTGGCACCTCAATGTGAGCAATTCTTTACGATTAACTATGTCGTAATAGCTGAACACATCAAAAACAATAGCTGACCATGTTTATTTATTAACTAAATAGCACCATACAAGTAATTACTGAATACGTACCATCCATTTCTGTCTTGTTGATTTCATCTATGCTGTGTTCAAACTTCAAAGTAGAAAGGTAAACGTGATGGCTAAAATGATTATGTAGTACAAGTAAGAGAGAGCCTGGGTGTCATGAATTGTTCATGTCATATTTTTTTCCTTTCCCCTCTATTATTTACATCAGCCACCGATTTGAATCTACCATTTTTTATGTCCAAGAGAGGTTTTAAGATACATAAAAATTATAATTTTTCCTGCAACATATACATTTTGAGGGCCTTGTGTTGGAAAATAGCACTATGCAAATATTCTTCATCCTCATAGTATAATGTGATCTCTCATTATTCTTACCCATAAGGTTTCTTCCATTTTCACAGCCTCCATTAATTCTCATTCTTGAAAAGTTTGCTGTTACTTACTGTTGCCTGCATTTTCAGCAAATGCTCATCCTGCCTGTTTCGCCATTCCGGAGATCCAGTCTGTGAGCATTTCAAAGCCTGCCATGATGGAGGCTATTGAGGCATCTTCCAGTCATGGTGATCTACTTTGTCGACGTCATCCTCATGACCTGCAATCTGGTTTTCCTGAGCTGTTGTTGCCCGAATCTTCTGCTGCAGGTTTCTCCCACTCCCTTGAATATGATTGGTGTTTTGTCTGATAGTTGTTTTGGGTGTACCTAATTTCGATGTTGGGAGTCACTGCTCTTGCTTAATATGCCTTGAGATCACAAAGTATGCATGTGTAGAAGGAGCTAGTGACTGCATTTATCATTTGAGTAAAACTTGGGTTAATGCAATGGTCATGCCATTATTGTTTTTCCCCCTTAAAGTCAGATTAAAGCCACATTGAACTCTCACCATTATGTGGTAAAATGTGTCATGGCCTAAATTTAGTGCTTCTTTGTTTCTGTTGTAAAAATAAGCGAAAGAAAATTAGTTACATAGCTACTGCTTCATGCGTTGTTTGCACTGCCGCTGTTGCACCCGATTGCTTATGCTCTGGCTCCCTCTTCTAGAGCTTTGTATTCTAAACATATTTTTTAATGCAAATTATTTTGGCCATGAATCCGGTTTATATATAATAAATGGCTTATTTATTTTCTGCTTTTCATTTTCCCGGCAGAGTATATGTTATAAATTAACTTCTTTTTTTTTATACATCTCTTGACTTTAGCTACTTTGCGTAATGAAAAGGGGCTGTATTTGGTGGTGGTCTAGCCGTACACAGCAGTGCTGGAAATCTGTAGTTGGTTAATCGTTATGTTCTACATTTTATTGTATTTATGCCATTGTGTTCTCTTTCTTTTTCCAGGCAGAAAATTACTTTGTTGTGTTGCACATGATTTCTTCTTGTGATCCTTTATCTCTTCTTGTCTATTTCATTAGGAAATAAGACGCCGGCCTCCCGAGGAAAAAAAAAGCTCCTTTCCGGTTATTAAGTCAGCCAGGTTGCTGCTCGAGGTTGGCCCTTGTCCGCATTGTGGTGCTAAGCGTTTTTATGCCGAGCCTCAGAATTTCTGTTGTGCTTCCGGCTAGGTATCTTTGGTGTCTATACCTACGACTGCCTGTATCCGTGAATTGCTGATTGGGAAGGATGAAAATTTCGTTAATTTTAAGAGGTATATTAGAACGTATAATAATAACTTTTCCTTTACGACCTTTGGTGCGCGCTATGATACTTCTCTGACAGCTAATATTAGTGGTCATGTCTACACTTTTAAAGTTCATGGCCAAATATATCATTTTCTACAACCTATGGAATGCACCACTGATTATAGTCCTTTGGCGTCCAACTTTATGTTTTTTGGCACCAATCACGAGTTGGAAGCACATTCGACATCATATGTTGGGTTTGAAACTGAAATAGTCAAGTTGTTGATGCAAGAGTTAAGTTCAAATCCGTACTGCCAGGTCTTTAAATCCTTAAGGGACATTCCTTGCTTGGCATCAGCAGATTTTGTCCTAAACGGTAGCCCATAGCTTGATCAAGTGTATATAACCTCCCATCAGCATCTCAAGTGGCAGCTGTTTATGTTGAACTTCTTGATCCACACTCCAACTGCACTATACCCATACATGTGTATGATTCTATGAATAAAGAGTATGCTATTAAGCATTACTATGGATGCTATGATCCGTTGCAGTACCCTATTTTATTTCCAAGAGGTCAGAGTGGTTGGAAGATAAATATTAAGAGATTGAGGAGGAGAAATAGGGTACAAGAGGGTGATCTGAATAGTACATTTAACTTTCAGTCTCATGCGGCATTAATCTCAGCTGTAGAGACGGGTTCGCATGACCTCTTTCGAACTTTATATTGCACATGATGAATTGCGGGTCATGTTTATTTCAGTTCTTTGCCTTGATTATAACCTTTTAATGATCCATTTATTTTTCTTCAGTTGTTCACAATGGGAGGAAGAACAGTGAGATTGTCACTGCTCGGGAATATTATTGCTTCAAACTTCAAGTGCGAGAGGAAGACATGTCCTTGTTGCATACGGGTAGGTTATTTCAGGAGTATGTAGTTGATATATACATCAAGATTGAGACCAGTAGGCTAGAATTCCTGAGACATAAGCAATCGGATACTCGAACTGAAATGTTGCGAGGTATTGTTAATGGTGTGGGGGATGGTTTGGATATGGGTTCTGCACTGGGCAGTCGTGTTGTGCCGCCAACATCGTTTATGGATGGGCCTCAAGATATGAAACGAAGGTATCTTGATGCCATGGCTATAGTTCAGAAATTGGGGAAGCCAGACTGACAATGACCTGTAATCCAATTGGGTTGAAATACAATCCAACTTACTACATGGCGAGACAGCAAATAATCAGCCTGATTTGCTATGTGAAGCCAAAGTTGAGATGTTGAAAGTCGACCTGATTAAGAAGAAACGTTTGGGTGCAATAGAATCAATTATCTATGTTATAGAGTATAAAAAATTAGGCTTTCCACATTGTCATATGCTGATTATTCTAAAATCTGGATCAAAACCTCTGGGGGCTTAAAGCATATAATAAAATAGTCTTTGCAGAGTTACTAGATCCTGAGCTGGAGCCACATTTGTATGAAGTAGTCTCTAAGCTCATGATTCATGGTCCTTGCGGTGTTTATAATCCTAATAGCTAGTGGTTCTACTTGTCATGCTGAGGATGGCTACCCTCTTTACCGTCGTAGAAATAATGGCCGTACCATTCAGATTAGGAACTTGGAGCTGGGTACAATAAATATTTATCGTTAACCGACGATTGTCATTTGAAGGTAGAGATATGTTCAAGCATATGCCGCATACGTTATGTGGACAAATATTTATTTAAGGGCCCTGATAAGGTCTTCGTTGCCATTTCCACGGGTGGGGAGAACCAGGATGTAGATGAGATTAAACAATTCCAAGAAGCTAGATGGATAGGCCCTTCAAAAGCGGTGTGGCGTATCTATGGTTTTAAACTCAACCACATGAACCAGTCAGTCTACACACTTCAAGTGCATCTTGATGGCCACCAACTTCTGACCTTTGATAAGAATGCTAGCTTGGAGGCATTGGCAGATAACTGTTTCTTGGCAAGGACAATGTTGACAGAGTTATCTGGTTTACTATATAAAAGGAAAACTTGGAAACGGCACGCTTGTGTCAACCATCGTCAGGGGCATAGTGGTCATTTCCAAGCAAGGCCGAAGTGTGTCCTTCTATGTGCTCTCAAGTGGCTACCCAAAATGACGTCGTTTTGGGCACCACTTTTGTCTTTTTGTGCATCCCATTTGTCAAAAGTTGCGGCGCCTCCATGTGCGGCTGCATGTGCTGCCAGGTGGCCGATGAAAATGACGTCGATTTGGGCACCCCTTCGAGGGGACCAACTCTCAGCCCTCGAAGGGATGAACTCTTAGCCCTCGAAGGGAAGGACTCTTCTATCCTCGAAGGGGTCTAGCTCTCAGCCCTCGAGGAGATGAACTCTTAGTCCTCGAAGTGGTCTAGCTCTCAGTCCTCGAGGGGTCTAGTTCTCAGCCCTCGATGGGATGGACTCTAAGTCCTCGAAGGGATCCAGCTCTCAGCCCTCGAGGGGATGAACTCTTAGTCCTCGAAGGGGTCTAGCTCTTAGGCCTCGAGGGGTCCAGTTCTCAGCCCTCGATGGGATGAACTCTAAGTCCTCGAAGGGATCCAGCTCTCAGCCCTCGAGGGGTCCAGCTCTCAGCCCTCGAACGGAATGACTCTTCTATCCTCGAAGGGGTCCAGCTCTCAGCCCTCGATGGGATGGACTCTTAGTCCTCGAAGGGGTCCAGCTCTCAGCCCTCGAAGGGGTTCAGCCCTCAACCCTCGATGGGGTCAAGATCTCAGCCCTCGAAGGGAAGGACTCTTCTATCCCCAAAAGGGTCTAGCTCTCAGCCCTCAAAGGGGTCTAGCTCTTTGCCCTCGAAGTGATGAACTCTTCTATCCTTGATGTTGTCTAGCTCTCAGCCCTCGAAGGGATGAAGTCTTCAGTCCTCGAAGGGATGGAGTCTTCAGTCCTCAAAGGGATGAACTTTAGTCCTCGAAGGGATGGACTCTCAGCCCTCGAAGGGATACTCTTAGTCCTCGAAGGGGTCCATCTGTCATCCTCGAGGGGTCCAGCTCTCAGCTCTCGAAGGGAAGGATTCTTCTATCCTCGAAGGGGTCTAACTCTCAGCCCTTGAAGGGATGGACTCTCAGTTCTCGATGGGGTCGAGATCTTACTCTTAGTTCTCGAAAGGATGGACTCTTAGTCCTCGAAGGGTCGAGCTCTTAGTCCTCGAAGGGGTCCAGCTCTCAGCCCTCGAGGGGTCCAGCTCTCAGCCCTCGAGGGGTCCAGTTCTCAGCCCTCGAGGGGTCCAGTTCTCATCCCTCGAGGGGTACAACTCTCAGCCCTCGATGGGATGGACTCTTAGTCCTAGAAGGGGTCTAGCTCTTAGCCCTCGAGGGCTCCAGCTCTCATCCCTCGAAAAGAAGGACTCTACTATCCTCGAAGAGGTCTAGCTCTCAGCCCTCGAGGTGTCCGGCTCTCAGCCCTCGAATGGAAGGACTCTTCTATCTTCGAAGGGATCTACCTCTCAGCCCTCGAGGGGTCCAGCTCTTAGCCCTCGATAGGATGAACTCTTAGTTTACGAAGGGGTCCAGCTCTCATCCCTTAAGGGGTCGAGCTCCTAGCCCTCGATGGGATGGACTCTTAGTCCTCGAAGGGGTCCAGCTCTCAGCCCTCGATGGGGTCAAGATCTCAGCCCTCGAAGGGATGGACTCTTAGTCCTTGAAGGGGTCGAGCTCTCAATCCTCGAAGGGATGGACTCTTCTATCTTCGAAGGGGTCCAGCTCTCATTCCTCGAAGGGAAAGACACTTCTATCCTCGAAGGGGTCTAGCTCTCAGTCCTCACAGGGGTCCAGCTCTCAGACCTCGAAGGGATGGACTCTTCTATCCTCAATGTGGTCTAGCTCTCATCCCTTGAAGGGATGGAGTCTTCAGTCCTCGAAGGGATGGACTTTAGTCCTCGAAGGGATGAACTCTCAGCCCTCGAGTGATGAACTCTCAGCCCTCGAGTGATGGACTCTCAGTTCTCGAAGGGGTCCAGCTCTCATCCCTCGAGGGATCCAACTCTCAGCCCTCGAAGGGATAGAGACTTCAGTTCTCGAAGGGATGGGGTCTTTAGTCCTCGAAGGGATGGGGTCTTTAGTCCTCGAAGGGATGGACTTTAGTCCTCGAAGGAATGAACTCTCAGCCCTCGAAAGGGGTCCAACTCTCAGCTCTTAAAGGGGTCCATCTCTCATCACTCGAAGGGTCCAGCTCTCAGCCCTTGAAGGGAAGAACTCTTCTATCCTCGATGGGGTCTAGCTCTCAGCTCTCGAAGGGATGAACTCTCAGTCCTCGATGGGTCCGAGATCTTAGCCCTCGAAGGGATAAACTCTTAGTCCTCGACGGGGTCGAGCTCTCAGTTCTAAAAGGGGTTCAGCTCTCAGTCCTAGAAGGGGTTCAGCTCTCAGCCCTCGAAGGGGTCTAGCTCTCAGCCCTCGAGGGGTCCAGCTCTCAACCCTCGAGGGGTCCAGCTCTCATCCCTCGAGGGGTCCAGCTCTTAGCCCTCGATAGGATGGGCTCTTAGCCCTCGATAGGATGGGCTCTTAGTCCTCGAAGGGGTCTAACTCTCAGCCCTCGAAGGGAAGGACTCTACTATCCTCGAAGGGGTCTAGCTCTCAACCCTCGAGGGGTCCAACTCTCAGCCCTCGAAGGGATGAACTCTTAGTCTTCGAAGGAGTCCAGCTCTCAGCCCTCGAGGGGTCTAGCTCTCAGCCCTCGATGGGATAAACTCTTAGTCCTCGAATGGGTCTAGCTCTCAGCCCTCGAGGGGTCCAGCTCTCAGCCCTTGAAGGGAAGGACTCTACTATCCTTGGAAGGGTCTAGCTCTCAGCCTTCGAGGGGTCCAGCTCTCAGCCCTCGAAGGGAAGAACTCTTCTATCCTCAAAGGGGGTCTAACTCTCAGCCCTCGAGGGGTCCAGCTCTCAGCCCTCGATGGAATGGACTCTTAGTTCTCGAAGGGGTCCAGTCTGCCCTCGATGGGATGGACTCTTTGTCCTCGAAGGGGTTTAGCTCTCAGCCCTCGAGAGGTCCATCTCTCAGCCCTCGAAGGGAAGGACTCTACTATCCTCGAAGGGGTCTAGCTCTCAGCCCTTGAAGGGTCCAGCTCTAAACCCTCGAAGGGATGAACTCTTATAGTCTTCGAAGGGGTCCAGCTCTCAGCCCTCGATGGGATGGACTCTTAGTCCTCGAAGGGGTCTAGCTCTCAGCCCTCGAGGGGTCCAGCTCTTAGCCCTTGAAGGGAAGGACACTACTATCCTCGAAGGGGTCTAGCTCTCAGCCCTTGAGGGGTCCAGCTCTCAGCTCTCAAAGGGAAAGACTCTACTATCCTTGAAGGGGTCTAGCTCTCAGCCCTCGAGGGGTCCAGCTCTCAGCCCTCGATGGAATTGACTCTTTGTTCTCGAAGGGGTCCAGCTCTCAGCCTCGAGGGGTTCATCTCTCAGCCCTCGAAGGGGTCTAGCTCTCAGCCCTCGAGGGGTCCAGCTTTCAGCCCTCAAAGGGAAGGACTCTTCTATTCTCGTTGGGGTCTAGCTCTTAGCCCTCGAGGGGTCCAGCTCTCAGCCCTGGATGGGATGGACTGTTAGGCCTTGAAGAGGTCCAGCTCTTAGCCCTTGATGGGATGGACTCTTTTATCCTCGAAGGGGTCCAGATCTCAGTCTTCGAAGGGATGGCTCTTCTATCCTCGAGGGGTCCAGCTCTTAGCCCTTGAAGGGGTCCAGCTCTCTGCCCTCGAAGGGAAGGACTCTTCTATCCTCGAAGGGGTCTAGCTCTCAGCCCTCGATGAGATGGACTCTTGGTATTCGAAGGGGTCTAGCTCTTAGCCCATGATGGGATGGACTATTAGTCCTCGAAGGGGTCCAGCTCTTAGCCCTCGAGGGGTTCTGCTCTCAGCCCTCGATGGGATGGACTCTTAGTCCTCCAAGGGGTCCAACTCTCAGCCCTCGAAGGGGTCCAACTCTCAGCCCTCGAAGGGTTTTAGCTCTCAGCCCTCAAAGGGGTCCAGCTCTCAGCCCTTGAAGGGAATGACTCTTCTATCCTCGAAGGGGTCTAGCTCTCAGACCTCGAATGGGTTCAGCTCTCAGACCTCAAAGGGATGGACTCTTCTATCCTCGATGTGGTCTAGCTCTCAGCCCTTGAAAAGATAGATTCTTAAGTCCTCGAAAGGATTAACTCTTAATCCTCGAAGGGATGAACTCTCAGCCCTCGAAGGGATGGACTCTCAGTCATCGAAGGGGTCCAGTTCTCATCTCTCGAAGGGTCCAGCTCTAAGCCCTAGAAGGAAAGAACTCTTCTATCCTCGAAGGGGTCTAGCTCTCAGCCCTCGAGGGGTCTAGCTCTCAGCCCTCGATGGAATGGACTCTTTGTCCTCGAAGGGGTCCAGCTCTCAGCCCTCGAAGGGAAGGACTCTACTATCCTCGATGGGGTCCTGCTCTCAGCCCTCTATGGGATGGACTCTTAGTCCTCGAAGGGGTCCAGCTCTCAGCCCTCGAAGGGCTCTAGCTCTCAGCGCTCGAGGGGTCCAGCTTTCAGCCCTTGCAAGAAAGGACTCTTCTATCCTCGAAGGGGTTTAGCTCTCTGCCCTCGAGGGGTCCAACTCTCAGCCCTCGATGGAATGGACTATTAGTTCTCGAAGGGGTCCAGCTCTCAGCCCTCGAAGGGGGCCTAGCTCTCAGTCCTCGAGGGGTCTAGCTTTCAGCCCTTGAAGGAAATGACTCTTCTATCCTCGAAGGGGTCTAGCTCTCAGCCCTCGATGGGATGGACTATTATTCCTCGAAGGGGTCTAGCTCTCAGCCCTCGAAGGGGTCCAGCTCTCAGCCCTCGAAGGGAAGTACTCATCTATCCTCGAAGGGGTATAGCTCTTAGCCCTCGAAGGGGTCCAGCCCTCAGACCTTGAAGGGATGAACTCTTATGTCCTCAAAGTAGTCTAGCTCTTAGCCCTCGAAGGGATTGAGTCTTCAGTTCTCGAAGGGATTGACTCTTAGTTCTCGAAAGGATGGACTCTTAGCCCTCGAAGAGGTCCATCTCTCAGCCCTCTAAGGGAAGGACTCTTCTATCCTCGAAGGGGTCTAGCTCTTACCCCTCGATGGGGTTGACTCTTAGTCCTCGAAGGGGTCTAGCTCTCAGCCATTGAGGGGTCCAGCTCTCAGCCCTTGAAAGGAAGGAGTCTACTATCCTCGACGGGGTGTAGCTCTCAGCCCTTGAGGGGTCCAGCTCTCAGCCCTCGATGGAATGTACTTTTAGTCCTCGAAGGGGTCTAGCTCTCAGTCCTCGAAGGGAAGTACTCTTCTATCCTCAAGGGGTCTAGCTTTCAGCCTTCGAAGGGCTCTCAGCTCTCAGCCCTCGATGGGATGAACTCTTAGTCCTCGAAGAAGTCCAGCCTTCAGCCCTCGATGGGATGAACTCTTCTTTCCTCGAAGGGGTCCAGCTCTCAGCCTTCGAATGGATGGATGCTTCTACCCTCGAGAGGTCTAGCACTTAGCCTCGAAGGGAAGGACTCTACTATCCTCGAAGGGTTCTAGCTCTCAGCCCTCGAGGGGTCCAGCTCTCAGCCCTCGATGGGATAGACTCTAAGTCCTCGAAGGGATCAAGCTCTCAACACTCGAGGGGTCCAGCTCTTAACCCTCGAGGGGTCCAGCTCTTAACCCTCGAGGGGTCCAGCTCTTAACCCTCGAGGGGTCCAGCTCTCAGCCCTCGAAGGGAAGAACTATTCTATCCTCGAATGAGTCTAGCTCTCATCCCTCGAGGGGTTCAGCTCTTAGCCCTCGAGGGGTCCAACTCTCAGCCCTTGATGGGATGAACTCTTCATCCTCGAAGGGGTCCAGCTCTCAGACCTCGAGGGGTCCAGCTCTAAGCCCTTGAGGGGTTCAACTCTCAACCCTCGAGGGGTCTAACTCTGAGCCCTCAAAAGAGTCCAACACTCAGCCCTCGAAGGGGTTCATCTCTCAGCCCTCGAAGGGGTCCAGCTCTCAGCCCTCGAAGGGAAGGACTCTTCTATCCTCGAAGGGGTCTAGCTCTCAGCCCTCGAAGGGGTCCAACTCTAAGACCTCGAAGTGATGGACTCTTCTATCCTCGATGTGGTCTAGCTCTCAGCCTCGAAGGGATGGAGTCTTCAGTCCTCGAAGGGATGTAGGCTTCAGTCCTCGAATGGATGGACTCTTAGTCCTCGAAAGGATGAACTCTCCGTCCTCGGAGGGGTCTAGCTCTCATCCCTCGAGGGATCCAGCTCTCAGCCCTCGAAGGGAAGGACTCTTCTATCCTCGAAGGGGTCTAGCTCTTAGCCCTCGAAGGGATGCACTCTCAGTCCTCGATAGGGTCGAGACTCAGCCCTCAAAGGGATGGAATCTTTGTCCTCGAATGGGTCAAGCTCTCAATCCTCAAAGTGATGGACTCTTAGTCCTCGAAGGAGTCGAGCTCTCAGTCCTCGAAGGGGTCCAGCTCTAAGCCCTCGAAGGGGACCAGCTCTCAGCCCTCATGAGGTCCAGCTCTCATGGGGTCTAGCTCTCAGCCCTCGAGAGGTCCAGCTCTCAGCCCTCGAGGGGATGGACTTTTAGTCTTCAAAGGGGTCTAGTTCTCAGCCTTCAATGGGTCCAGCTTTCAGCCCTCGAGGAGTCCAGCTCTCAGCCCTCGAAGGGAAGGACTCTACTATCCTCAAAGAGGTCCAACTCTCAGCCCTCGAAGGGGTCCAGCTCTCAGCCCTCGAGGGGTCCAGCTCTCACCCTTTGAAAGAAAGGACTTCTATCCTCGAAGGGATCTAGCTTTCAGCCCCCGAGGGGTCCAGCTCTCAGCCCTTGATGGGATGGTCTCTTAGTCCTCGAAGGGGTCCAGCTCTCAGCCCTCGAGGGGTCTAGCTCTTAGCCCTCGAAGGGAAGAACTCTTCTATCCTCGAAGGGGTTTAGCTCTCGGCCCTCGAGGGGTCCAACTCTCAGCCATCGATGGGAAGGACTCTTAGTCCTCGAAGTGGTCAAGCTCCCAGCCCTCGATGTGATGGAATCTTCTATCCTCGAAGGGGTCCAGCTCTCAGAATTTGAAGGGATGGACTCTTCTACCCTCGAGAGGTCAGCTCTCAGCCCTCGAAGGGAAGGTCTCTTCTTTCCATGAAGGGGGCTAGCTCTCAGCCCTCAATGGGATGGATTCTTAGTCCTCCAATGTGTTCAGCTCTCAGCCCTCGAGGAGTCTAGCTCTCAGCCCTCAATGGGATGGATTCTTAGTCCTCCAACGTGTCCAGCTCTCAGCCCTCGAGGAGTCCAGCTCTCAGCCCTCGAGGGGTCCAGCTCTCAGCCTTCGATGAGATGGACTCTTAGTCCTCGAAAGGGTCCAGCTCTCAGCCCTCGAGATTTCAAGCTCTCAGCCCTCGAAGGGGTCTAAATCTCAGCCATCGAAGGGGTCTAACTCTCAGCCCTCGAAGGGGTTTAGCTCTCAGCCCTCGAAGGGGTCCTGCTCTAAGCCCTCGAGGGGAAGGACTCTTCTATCCTCGAAGGGGTCTAGCTCTCAGCCCTCGAAGGGGTCTAGCTCTCAGACTTCGAAGGGATGAACTCTTCTCTCCTCGATGTGGTCTAGCTCTTAGCCCTCGAAGGGATGGAGTCTTCAGTCCTCGAAGGGATGGACTCTCAGCCCTCGAAGGGATGGACTCTCAGTTCTTGAAGGGGTCCAGCAGTCATCCCTTGAGGGGTCCAGCTCTCGGCCCTCGAAGGGAAGGAATCTTCTATTCTCGAAGGGGTTTAGCTCTCAGCCCTCGAAGGAATGGCCTCTCAGTCCTTGATGGGGTCAAGATCTCATCCCTCGAAGGGGTCGAGCTCTCAGTCCTCAAAGGGATAGACTCTTTTATCCTCGAAGGGTTCACCTCTCAGGCTTCGAAGTGATAGACTTTTCTAACCTCGAGGGGTCCAGCTCTCAGCCCTGGAAGGGGTCCAGCTATCAGCCTTCGAAGAGATCCAGCTCTCAGCCCTCGAAGGGATGGACTCTCAGTCCTCGAAGGGATCTAGCTCTCAGCCGACGAAGGGATCCAGCTCTCAGCCCTCGAAGGGATCCAACATTTAGCCCTCGAAGGGATGGACTCTCAGCCCTCGAAGGGTTCAGCTCTCAGCCCTCGAAGGGGTCCAGTTCTCAGCCCTCGATGGGATGGATTCTTAGTCCTTGAAGGGGTCCAGCTCTCAGCCCTCGATGGGATGGACTCTTCTATCCTCGAAGGTGTCCAGCTCTTAGCCTTCGAAGGGATGAACTCTTCTACCCTTGAGAGGTCCAGCTCTCAGCCCTCGAAGGAGTCCAGCTCTCAGCCCTTGAAGGGAAGGACTCTTCTATCCTCGAAGGGGTCTAGCTCTCGACCCTTGATGGGATGGACTCTCAGCCCTCAAAGGGGTCCAGTTCTCATCCTTCGAGGGGTCCAGCTCTCATGCCTCAAAGGGAAGGACTCCACTATCCTCGAAGGGGTCTAGCTCTCTGCCCTCAAAGGGATGGACTCTCAGTCCTCGATGGGGTTGAGATCTCAGCCCTCGATGGGATGAACTCTTAGTCCTCGAAGGGGTCCAGCTATCAGCCTTCGATGGGGTCAAGATCTCTGCCCTCAAAGGGATGGACTCTTAGTCCTCGAAGAGGTCGAGCTCTCAGTCCTCGAAAGGATGAACTCTTCTATCCTCGAAGGGATCCAGCTCTCAGCCTTCGAAGGGATGGACTCGTCTACCCTCGAGGGGTCCAGCTTTCAACCCTCGAAGGGGTCCAGCTCTCTGCCCCCGAAGGGATCCAGCTCTCAGCCCTTGATGGGATGGACTCTTAGTCCTCGAAGGGGTCCAGCTCTCTGCCCTCAAGGGGTACAAGTCTCAGCCCTCGAGGGGTTCAGCTCTCATCCCTCGAAGGGGTCTAACTCTCAGCCCTCGAAGGGGTCCAGCTCTCAGTCCTCGAAGGGGTCCAGCTCTCAGTCCTCGAAGGGGTCCAGCTTTCAACCCTTGAAGGGAAGGAGTCTTCTATCCTCGAAGGGGTCTAGCTCTCAGCCCTCGAAGAGGTCCAGCTCTCAGATCTCGAAGGGATGAACTCTTCTATCCTCGATGTGGTCTAGCTCTCAACCATCCAACGGATGGAGTCTTCAGTCCTCGAAGGGAAGGACTTTTAGTCCTCGAAGGGATGGACTCTTAGCCCTCAAAGGGATGGACTCTCAGTCCTTGAAGGGGTCCAGCTCTCATCCCTCGAAGGGGAGAACTCTTCTATCCTCGAAGGGATCTTGCTCTCAGCCCTCAGAGGTGTTTAGCTCTCATCCCTCGAAGGGATGGACTCTCAGTCCTCGATGTGGTCAAGATCTCAGCCCTTGAAGGGATGGACTTTTAGTCCTCGAAGGGGTCAAGCTCTCAGTCCTCGAATGGATGGTCTTTTCTATCCTCGAAGGGGTCCAGCTCTCAGCCCTCGAAGTGGTCCAACTCTCAGTCCTCGAAGGGATGGGCTCTTAGTCCGCGAAAGGATGGACTCTTAGTCCTCGAAGGGAACAAGCTCTCAGCCCTGGAAGGGATGAACTCTTAGTCCTCGAATGGATGGACTCTTAGTCCTCGAAGGGGTCCAGGTGTCAGCCCTCGAAGGGATGGACTCTTAGTCCTCGAAGGGATGGACTCTTATTCCTCGAAGGGAACGATCTCTCAGCCCTCGAAGGGATGGACTCTTTGTCCTCGAAGGGAATGAGCTCTCAGCCCTCAAAGGGAACGAGCTCTCAGCCCTCGAAGGGACGGAGTCTTCAGTCCTCAAGGGGTTATGCTTTCAGCCCTCGAAGGGATGGACTCTCATCCCTCGAAGGGTCTAACTCTCAGCCATCGATGGGATGGACTCTTTGTCCTCGAAGGGGTCCAGCTCTCACCTCTAGATGGGATGGACTCTTCTATCCTCAAAGTGGTCCAGCTGTCAGCCTTCAAAGGGATGGACTCTTCTACCCTCGAGGGGTCCAGCTATCAACCCTCGAAAGGGTGCTGCTCTCAACCCTCGAAGGGATCCAGCTCTCAGCCCTCGATGGGATGGTCTCTTAGTCCTCGAAGGGGTCAAGCTCTCAGCCCTCGAGGGGCCCATCTCTCAGCCCTCGAGGGGTCTAACTCTCAGCCCTTGATGGGATGGACTCCTAGTCCCCGAAAGGGTCTAGCTCTCAGCCCTCGAGGGGTCCAACTCTCAACCCCAAAGGGAAGGATTATACTATCCTCGAAGGGGTCTAGCTGTCAGCCCTCGAGGGGTCTAACTCTCAGCCCTTGAAGGGAATGACTCTTCTATCCTCGAAGGGGTCTAGCTCTCAGCCCTCGATGGGATAGACTTTTAGTCCTCGAAGAGGTCCAGCTCTCAGCCCTCGAGTTGTCTAGCTCTCAGCCCTCGAAGGGGTCTAGCTCTCGGCCATCATGGGGTCCAGCTCTCAGCCCTCGAAGCGAAGGACTCTTCTATCCTCGAAGGGGTCTAGCTCTCAGCCCTCAAGGGGTCCAGCTCTCAGCCCTCGATGGTATGGACTCTTAGTCCTCGAAGAGGTCCAGCTCTCAGCCCTCGATGGGATGAACTCTTCTATCCACGAAGGGGTCCAGCTCTCAGCCTTTTAAGGGATGAACTCTTCTACCCTCGAGGGGTCCAGCTCTCAGCCCTCGAAGGGAATGACTCTTAGTCCTCGAAGGGGTCTAGCTCTCAGCCTTTGAAGGGATAGACTCTTAGTCCTCCAAGGGGTCCAGCTCTCAGCCCTCGAAGGGAATGACTCTTAGTCCTCGAAGGGGTCTAGCTCTCAGCCTTTGAAGGGATAGACTCTTAGTCCTCCAAGGGGTCAATCTCTCAGCCCTCGAGGGGTCTAGCTCTAGCCCTCGAGGGTCTAGGTCTCAGCCCTCGGGGGGTCTAGCTCTCAGCCCTTGATGGGATGCACTCTTAGTCCTCGAAAGGGTCCAGCTATCAGCCCTCGAAGGGAAGAACTCTTCTAAGGGGTTTAGCTCTCAGCCCTCAAAGGGGTCCAACTCTCAGACCTCGAAGGGATGGACTCTTTTATCCTCGATGTGGTCTAGCTCTCAGCCCTCGAAGGGATGGAGTCTTCAGTCTTTGAAGGGATAGACTCTTAGTCAAGGGATGGAGTCTTTAGTCCTCGAAGGGATAGACTCTTAGTCCTCGAAGGGATGAACTCTCAGCCCTCAAAAGGATGGACTCTCAGTCCTCGAAGGGGTCCAGCTCTCATCCCTCGATGGGCCCAGTTCTCAGCCCTCGAAGGGAAGGACACTGCTATCCTCGAAGGGGTCCAGCTCTCTGCTCTCGAAGGGAAGGACTCTTTTATCCTCGAAGAGTTCTAGCTCTCAACCCTCGAAGGGATGGACTCTTAGTCCTCGAAGGGGTCGAACTCTCAGTCCTCGAAGGGATGGACTCTTCTATCCTCGAAGGGGTCTAGCTCTCATCCTTCGAAGGGATTGACTCTTCTACCCTTGAGGGGTCCAGCTCTCAGCCCTTGAAGGGGTCCAGCTCTTAGCCCTCGAAGGGATCCAGCTCTCGGCCCTCAAAGGTATGTACTCTTAGCCTTCGAAGGGTTCAACCCTCAGCCCTCGAAGGGGTGAACTCTCAGCCCTCGAAGGGGTCCAGCTCTCAGCCCTCAAGGGGTCTAACTATCAGCACTCGTTGGGATGGACTCTTAGTCCTCAAAGGGGTCCAGCTCTCATCCCTAGATGGGATGGACACTTCGATCCTTGAAGGGGTCCAGTTCATAGCCTTCGAAGGGATGAACTCTTCCACCCACGAGGGGTCCAGCTCTCAGCCCTCGAAGGGAAGAACTCTTCTATCCTCAAAGAGGTCTAGCTCTAAGCCCTCGATGGGATGGACTCTCAGTCCTTGAAGGGGTCCAGCTCTCATCCCTCGAGGGGTCCAGCTCTCAGCCCTCGAAGGGAAGGACAATACTATCCTCGAAAGGGTCTAGCTCTTAGACCTCGAAGTGATGGACTCTCAATCCTCGATGGGGTTGAGATCTCAGCCCTCAAAGGGATGGACTCTTAGTCCTCGAAGGGGTCGAGTTCTCAGTCCTCGAAGGGATACACTCTTCTATCCTCGAAGTGGTCCAGCTCTCAGCCTTCAAATGGATGCACTCTGCTACCCTCGAGGGGTCCAACTCTCAGCCCCCGAGGGGGTTCAACTCTGAACCCTCGAAGGGATCTAACTCTCAGCCCTCGATGGGATGGACTCTTAGTCCTCGAAGGGGTCTAAACTCATCCCTCGAGGGGTCCAGCTCTCAGCCCTGGAAGGGGTCCAACTATCAGCCCTCGAAGTGGTCCAACTCTCAGCCCTCGAAGGGGTCTAGCTCTCAGCCGTCGAAGGGAAAGACTCTTCTATCCTCGAAGCGGTCTAGCTCTCAGCCCTCGAAGAGGTCCAGCTCTCAGACCTCCAAGGGATGGACTCTTCTATCCTCGATGCGGTCTAGCTCTCAGCCCTCGAAGGGATGGAGTCTTCAGTCCTCAAAGGGATGAACTCTTAGTTCTCGAAGGGATGGACTCTCAGCCCTCGAAGGGATGGACTCTCAGCCCTCGAAGGGATGGACTCTCAATCCTCGAAGGGGTCTAGCTCTCATCCCTCGAGGGGTTCTAGCTCTCAGCCTCGAAGGGAATGACTCTTTTATCCTCGAAGGGGTCTAGCTCTCAGCACTCGAAGGGATGGACTCTCAATCTTTGATGGGGTCGAGATCTCAGCACTCGGAGGGATGGACTCTTAGTCCTCGAAGGGGTCAAGCTCTCAGTCCTCAAAGGGATGGACTCTTCTATCCTCGAAGGGCTCCAGCTCTCAGTCTTCGAAGGGATGGACTCTTCTACCCTCGAGGGGCCCAGCTCTCAGTCCTCGAAATAATGGACTCTTAGTCCGCGAAGGGATGGACTCTTAGTCCTCAAAGGGAACAAGCTCTCAGCCCTCGAAGGGATGAAATCTTAGTCTTCGAAGGGATGGACTCTTAGTCCTCGAAGGGGTCCAGCTCTTAGCCCTCGAAGGGATGGACTCTTAGTCCTCGAAGGGATGGACTCTCAGTCCTCGAAGGGAACGAGCTCTCAGCCCTCGAAGGGATGAACTCTTAGTCCTTGAAGGAAACGAGCTCTCAGCCCTCGAAGGGATGGAGTCTTCAGTCCTCAAAGGGGTCCTGCTCTCAGTCCTTGAAGGGATAGACTCTCAGCCCTCAGAGGGTTCAGCTCTCAGCCCTCGAAGGGGTGGACTCTTAGCCCTCGAAGGGGTGGATTCTCAGCCCTCGAAGGGGTCAATCTCTCAGCCCTCGAGAGGTCCAACTCTCAGCCTTCGATGGGATGTACTCTTAGTCCTCGAAGGGGTCTAGCTCTCAACCCTTGATGGGATGGACTCTTCTATTCTCGAAGGGGTCCAGCTCTCAGCCTTCGAAGGGATGAATTCTTCTACCCTCGAGGGGTCCAGCTCTTAGCCCTTGAAGGGGTTCAGCTCTCAGCCCTCGAAGGGGTCCCGCTCTCAGCCCTCGAAGAGAAGGACTCTTCTATCCTCGAAGGGGTTTAGCTATCAGCCCTCGATGGGATAGACTCTCAGTCCTCGAAGGGGTTTAGCTCTCATCCCTCGAGAGGTCCAGCTCTTAGCCCTCGAAGGGAAAGACTCTACTATCCTCGAAGGGGTTTAGCTCTCAGCCCTTAAAGGGATGGACTCTCAGTCCTCGATGGGGTCAAGATCTCTGCCCTCGAAGGGATGGACTCTTAGTCCTCGAAGGGGTCGAGCTCTCAGTCCTTGAAGGGATGAACTCTTCTATCCTCGAAGGGGTCCAGCTCTCAGTCTTCGAAGGGATGGACTCTTCTACCCTCGAGGGGTGCATCTCTAAGCCCTCGAAGGGGTCCAGCTCTCGGCCCTCGGAGGGGTCCAGCTCTCGGCCCTCGAAAGGATCCAGCTCTCAGCCTCGAAGGGATGGACTCTCAGCCCTCGAAGGGTTTAGCTCTCAGCCCTCGAAAGAGCGGACTCTCAGCCCTCCAAGGGGTATAGCTCTCAGCCCTCGATGGGGTTTATCTCTCAGCCCTCGAAGGGGTCCAGCTCTCAGCCCTCGAAGGAATGGACTCTCAGCCTTCGAAGGGGTTCGCTCTCAGACCTCGTAGGGATGGACTCTTCTATCCTCGAAGGGGTCTAGCTCTCAGCCCTCGAAGGAATGGACTCTTCTATCCTCGAAGGGGTCCAGCTCTCGGCCCTCGAAGGGATCCAGCTCTCAGCCCTCGAAGGGATGGACTCTCAGCCCTCGAAGTGTTCAGCTCTCAGCCCTCAAAGGAATAGACTCTCAGCCCTTGAAGGGGTCCAGCTCTCAGCCCTCGAAGGAGTAGACTCTCAGCCCTCGAAGGGGTTTATCTCTCAGCCCTCGAAGGGGTCCAGCTCTCAGCCCTCGAAGGGATGGACTCTCAGCCTTCGAAGGGGTTCGCTCTCAGACCTCGAAGGGATTGAGTCTTTAGCCCTCAAAGGAGTTTAGCTCTCAGCCCTTGAAGGGGTCCACCTCTCAGCCCTCGAAGGGATGGACTCTCAGCCCTCGAAAGGGTCCAGCTCTCAGCCCTCGAAGGTAAGGATTCTTCTATCCTCGAAGGGGACTAGCTCTCAACCCTCGAAGGGATGAACTCTCAGTCCTCGAAGGGGTCGAGATCTCAACCCTCGAAGGGATGGACTCTTAGTCCTCGAAGGGGTCGAGCTCTCAGTCCTCGAAGGGATGAACTCTTCTATCCTCAAAGGTGTCCAACTCTCAGCCCTTGAAGGGAAGGACTCTTCTATCCTCGAAGGGGTCGAGCTCTCAATCTTCGAAGGGATGTACTGTTCTATCCACGAAGGGATAGACTCTGAGCCCTCAAAGGGGTCCAGCTCTCAGCCCTCGAAGGGATGGACTCTCAGCCCTCGAAGGGTTCCTGCTCTCAGCCCTCGAAGGGATGAACTCTCAGCCCTCGAAGGAGTCCATCTCTCAGCCCTCGAAGGGGTCTATCTCTCAGCCCTTGAAGGGGTGCATTTATAGCTTCAATTACAGCTCTTTTAACATTCCTATACAATTTCTATAATTTTTTATCAAGCTCACCGCACAACGCGCGGTGTAACCACAGTAGTTTAATACCAATAAATATGATAGAGCAGCTAGGAAGTTGAGGTTGCTTTACGAGGAATTCAAAGAATTTTATGTTTGGCTAGATCAAGGTCGTGGCTTATAAGGAAGTAGAAAGATGTTATTGGCATATTTGTTTCAATCAGACCTAGAGAAGGGGAAAGGTATTATATGTGTTTGCTGCTTTGTCATGTAAAGGCTCCCACCTCAATTGAGGATCTGTTTACTGTTGACGGCCACAAACATAGTTCTTACAGAGAAGCTGCAATCAACCTTGGCTTGTTTAGTTCTGATAATTACATTGAAGAAGCTCTTAATGAAGCCTATGGGTTTCAAATCCCGCCGTCCTTGAGATCGTTACTTGCTATACTTCTTGTTTTTTTTCTCTCCAAATGAACCGAAAAGACTATGGAGGAAGTATAAATATGAACTTTGTGCTGATTTGAAGTACGCCGCAAGATTGAATGAACATGATGAGAAAATTATTGACCTGAGAGTTCTACAAATTGTTAATGGGTATTTGATCTAATAGTTGAGGGAAAAGAGTTAAGGGATTTTGATCTAATAGTAGAGGGTTCTATCGATATGCAGGATGAATTTTTTACTAAAGAATATGTGTGTGAGAGACATAAGGAGGGCTGAGGCGAACTTGCTACTAGAGGCTCAATCGAACACGGAGCAAAAAATAGCCTACGAATCTAGTATTGATAGTGTTCTATTAGAGAATGGAGAATTTTTTTTATTGATGGCATAGGGGGTACCGGTAAAACATTCATGTATCGAGCCTTTTTTGCAACTGTTAGATCTTGGGGTTAGCTCTTGTTGTGGCAACTTCTGGTGTAGAAGCCTTTATTTTACCTGGTGGTGGGATAGCTTATTCGCGTTTTAAACTGATGTTAGATGTTGATAGCCATGTTTGTTCAATCAATAAACAAAGTGGGCTGCTAAGTTGATAAGTGAGGCGAAGCTGATAATATAGGATGAGGCTACAATGGTGAGGCAGCAATATTTAGAAGCTCTTAAATTTTTTCTACAAGATTTGATGGATTCAACAGTTGTGTTTAGTGGTAAGGTGGTGGTACTTGGTGGTAATTTTAGGCAGGCCTTACATATCATTCTGTTGGCTTCAAGGAAAAAGACTATTCAGTCTTCTACTGTTTACTCGAGTGTGTGGCCCATATTGAAGAAGTTAAGGCTACAGGTGAATATGCATGCAATTGGTGATCGGTTTTTAGTGAATAATTGCTAGGGATCTGGGAGGGAAGAGAGCCCCTAAATGAATTTGAGGAAGTCTCTCTGCCAAGCAACATCGCCATCCCTTACATGGGAAAGGAGGATTCTTTGAATAGGTGAGCCTTGTAATAAATTTTACATTTATTTTGTTCTACATAATATTCTGATTTTTAAAAATATATCCAGTCTTATAAGTTGTGTCTTCTCCAGCCTACAACATTTTTTCCCGATCATGTAGCTATGGTAGGTAGATGCATTTCGGCAACCACCAATGAGTCTGTCTATAGAATCAACCACCATCTTATTAAGCTCTTCCCTGGAGCTGAAATTATTTATACTAACACAGATTGTACCCTTACAAAGAAATATCAGACAGACTATGAAGATTTGTTGAATAGTATTAACCTGAAAGTCCTCCCACCGCACAAATTGTGTCTTAAAAAAATTGTCCTATTATGATTGTCCGGAATCTAAATCCAAGTGAGGTTTGTGTAATTGGATACGTTTGGTGTGTCGAGAATTATGCCATGCACCGATCAAAGCTGAGATTGCTTTTGGCCCTTACAGAGGGAGACTGGTTGTTATACCTAGAATTCTTTTAATATATGATGCAGGATGTGAAAACCCTACCGAAATGAAATTAGAGTACATGTAATAATTAAATTTTTATCAAAAAATTCTCATCTTTCCTTTAAATTTTCCGAATATATATATATATATATATATATATATATATATATATATATATATATATATATATATATATATATATATATTTATGTGTGTGTGTATTTTTAAATAAAAATATATGTATATATATATTGATAATAATACTAATAACAATAAATAAATTAATAAATAAGTAAGAGAAATTACCAAGAAGAAATTACACATAATCATACGTATATATATATATATATTATATGACAATAGTAATAATACGCAAATAAATGAGCCAAGAATAAATAAATGCAAGAAATTACCATGAAGGGAAAAGCTAGCAGTGGATGTGAAAAATTATCCAAAGTAATTTTTTGGGCAAGTGGTATTACTGGGAAGGAATGAACGACGGACATGAGGAATATGCTTGAGGTTACAGGATAAAATTTTAGGGTGAGTAGGTGTCAGAACCTGTGTTTTATCTAGTATAAATACCAGTGACTTCCTTCTCAAAATCACAGCCTTAAGAAAAAATTCTTACCAAAGAACAGTAGTTAACAGTGAAGTAGAAGCGGCGGTTGTCAAGCCAAGTTTAACTAAGGTGAGTGTTGTATCGCCCTAGCACGAATTTAGTAAAATTCGAGTTTATGTTTACACACACACACACACACATATATATATATATATATAATGTCATCAGAACCAAACTCTCTCGAGCTAAACTCTCCACCTCTCGAACCCCTGCTGCTCTCCACCTCTTGAACCCCTGCTGCAACTCCACCTCTCAAACCCCTGCCAAAATACTATCTCTCGAACCCTTCCAAAATACTACCTCTCGAACCCCTGCCACAATACTACCCTCGAATCCCTGCCAAAACTCTACCTCTCAAACCCCTGCCAAAACTCTACCTCTCGAACCCCTGCCAAAATTCTACCTCTCGAATCCCTGCAACAACTCTACCTCTCGAATACCTGCCATAACTCTACCTCTCGAACCCTACTAAAAATCCCACCTCTCATACCCCTACTGAAACCTCTACCCCTCGAATATGTACCCCTCGAACCTTACCCCTCGAACTAGTTCCCTGAAACCTTTACCCCTCGAATATGTACCCCTCAAACCTTACCCCTTGAACTAGCACTACTGAAACCTTTACCTCTCGAACCTTACCCCTCGAACTAGTACTACTAACCTTTACCCCTCAAACCTCACCTCTCGAACCTTACCTCTCAAACTAGTGTCACTAGAACCTTATCTCTCGAACTGTACCCCTCGAACTAGTACTAATGAAACCTTTACCTCTCGAACATGTATCTCTCGAACTAATATCACCAAAACCGTTACCTCTCGAACTGTACTCCTCGAACCTTACCCCTCGAACTAGTACTACTGAAACCTTTACCCCTCGAACCTTACCTCTCGAACCTCACCAACTGAACACGTACCTTTAGAATCTCTCCAACTGAACCTCACCACTCAAACTGATACCATTTACCACTCGAACCAGTACCACCTTATACCCATACCACTAGAACCTTCTCCACTTAAGTTCTTGGCTCGAACCTCCTACCCAACTACTCGAACTGTAAGTACTCGAACCCCTGTACTCAAAACCTGATACTCGAACCTTTTTTTTACTCAATACTCTAGCCATGAGAGAGAGATATGATAGTTACACTCAAATGATGGTATTTACTGACTGTTGAATTAAGTGTGTATTTTATCATACTATACTAGATTATCGTGAAACTGAACTCCTGAACTACTCTGATATTTTCTGTGAAAGACCAGTTTGTACTTTATATTGCCGTGTCAAACTTGAATCATATACTGCTCTGATGACCGGCTTGTACTTTACCTTGCCGTGCCAAACTTGAATTACCTACTACCTGATTACCTGTCTGTGAATTTTGGGGGGCCCGACGCGATTGTAGTTTGGTCGAAGTCAGTGGGGAACGGTACTGACTGGACCGTCTGATTAGACCGGCTACACATGGAGTTTGGTATGCTAGCATAACCACCTGACTGATACGAGCTCGTAACTGAACACCAGCATGAATGGGAAAGTGAATTCTGAACTGATAGCCTTCGGGCATCACTGACTGGGTTATCTCGTGTATGTTAGTCATAGTTGTCATATAGGCACTTGGCAGCAACTCGGCATTAACCACCCGTATCATTTTACTGTGTGCTAGGACATACGTGACTAGTTGTTAATTGTTAATTGTTAATTGTTATTTTTGTGATCACTAAAACTCAACTGGGTAAATATTGGCGATGGAACCTCACTAAGCAAGGAGCTTACCCTAGTTAAACACCCCTTTTCAGGTGAAGAAGAACAATAAGAGAAAAGTACTTGATGTCTTTACTTCGTTTGATAAAGATCCTGGGTAAACTGTTAGGAGTTTAAAAGTGAATTTTGATTATGTAAAAGTTAGGTGAAACTTCCATTTAACATTTGTAATAATCCTGCCACTGTATTAGTAAAGTTAGGTTTTTGAATTTAACTAAATCGCTTCCGCATAAAATTTATCTGCTCATTACTATTAGCACTTTCGGTAGCATGCCCAGACCCGACCCGACACTTTCGTCTGGGTTTGGGGGTGTTACATGGGAGGTAAGACAGTTGACCCTTTCAAGAGATTTCAATTTCCAATTCGCTTATGTTTTGCTATGACAATAAAAAAAACCCCAAGGCCAAACACTGGATTTTGTTGGTCTCTACCTGAATAGCTTGTTTTATCTCATGGTGAGCTTTATGTAGTTCTCTCGCGGCCGACTTCTAATTCTTTGAAAGTGTTGCACCACCTACATTTGATGAGGATAAAGCTGACCTGAGGACTAAAAATGTGGTCTATACTGAAATATTTGAGGGTGGGAAACTGGCTAGGTGTTTAATGTTAGGTAACATCTTGTTGTATAGTTTTAGCCTGATTAGGTTATGAAGAAATCTAATGTTATTACTGGTTTTACATGGCATCGTATTATGGCCTTTTGTTAGTGGTAACTTAGGTGTTGTATGCAACATCATTCTATGAACATGGAATTTGTTGACAACAGTTTTCCATTTTGTCACACACATATATATATATATATATATATATATATATATATATATATATATATATCTTCTGCATTGATTTTTCTGAAAGTGCTCTTTACTTTTTTAAGAACAGTTTACTAGAATAAACTATTACTACTAATGTTGGCCATTAAATTAATGGATTTTATATAATTTGTTGTTCTATTGCCATTCTGGTGCAAGTCAAATTGGCCAAAGGTTTGAAGGTGTTCATCAACTGAGAAAATTACTTTACAGATTTTTATCACTTCATTACTTATTAAATCTTTGCTCTTTCTCATCATATGTGCTCAGCTTGTTAGGCCTTCATTAGGAAATATCAATTGATGAATCTATATATAGATTCCCGGTTCTGCACGTCACTAAGCAGGCCACATGTGACGATGTCTAATCCGTAGAATAAATATTAGTTTTAAATATTAGGTTTGTATATTTCGTAAACTTAGTCAGCTATAGGACCTATTCAATAGGATTAGTTAGTCAGACGCAATCCATGATCCCAGAGAGTTAGGATCAATTAGTTGAAGTACAACTTGTATAAATAGATACGTTTCTATCAATAGAATTCTACACACCTAATTCCGGATATTATAATTAGTTAATCATTTTTTTACCAAAGCTATACGACCTATTCAATAGGATTAGTTAGTCAGACGCAATCCATGATCCCAGAGAGTTAGGATCAATTAGTTGAAGTACAACTTGTATATATACGTTTCTATCAATGGAATTCTACATAATCAAACAATATATGAAGTCATCCGGTTTCACCACACTCGTTACATCTAATGTTTTTTTCACTTGGCAGAATTTTCTGTACACGTCTAAGGATGCTTACTCACAGTGGAGAATAATTAGCCATATCAAATTCTGTAAGACCAGGTCAAATCTATATATACATTCCTGGTTATTTCATCTTCTTTGCAAAAAACGACGAAGTGAGGAAGGATTCGGTCGAAGAGAGATATGGGATCGTGATTGACGGCAGAGCACGGGGAGCAGGATCCACCTGTTTAAGTATGAGGTTGTTGGTGGGAGTGGGAACCTGAGGTATGATTTTGGGGAGAAGGGGTTAGCTTCTGTAGGGGTTATCGGCGTATGCGGCAGCGCCGGAGAGGGCGGCGGCTGCGGTGGAGGAGCTAGTGGTGTTCTGGAGGAAGGCGGGGAGGGAGTTCTGGGTTGAGACTGAGGTTAGGATCTTGGCTACTAAGGGGGTGAGGATGTTGGATAAAGCGGTGCAAGATGGGATCTTGGAGGTTTGTAGAAGGGTTCTATGGGGGTCCGGGTTCCGGTTTCGCAATGATTGGGCTACTGTCATTTCGAGTATGTGCGAAATGTCAATGTACCTTGTTGAGGATGCTTAAGTTGATTATTTTGGAGCTTGTAATGAGTTATTGAGCTTATGTTTTTGGTAGTTCATGATGATGGTAGTTTTTTGCACTGCTTTTCCGTCCACTTAATGTTGCATGTTCATGAGAATGATAATCTATCAAGGAAGAAATAATTGAAACTAAGAGAAGATAGGTGGTTTTAAAGGAGGTGTACATCTTTCTAATGACTTAAAATAAAAGGTTGTATATTGGAAAGAGTGGAACGTAGTCGGAGTACTTTCGGTTTTGAACCTTTGAATGACAATGTGGTAGCTTCAGAGACCGAGACCACACTCTTGTTCAAGTCATATGTGTTGCTGAAGCTGGTTTTTGTGGTTAATTGTAGTTTTCGCGCTCTTGCTAATATGTCTTCCTGTGTTATTATTAAGTTCTGATGAAGGCATGTATGTATGGGTTGTTGCTAATTATGCCCTTGGGACTCTTGTCGGTGAACCTCAGAAAACAACTGGCATCATTGAGCTCGGTGGAGCTTCGGACATATTCTGTATCCTTGCAAGTGACAATAATGAAATGGCAAATGTACCTCTAATTAGTTGCAAATTTAAGGAACGTGATTAAGGATTTAGTCTTTTACTTGCATCCACATCATTTACTGTGAGTTTTTCCTCTCCCTATCATCACTCATAAGGTAAAGAGTAATGATAAAGAGAGTGAAAATTTATAGTGAAACTGCTATTGAATGATGTGGATGTTAGTAAAAGAGTAAATCATTAATCACCTTCCTTAAAAGGTGCAACTAACTAGGAATGCATCAGTCTTTTCATCATTGCCACATCAGTCACTGTGTGAGTTCACTATAAATTTTCACTCTTTTTATCATAACTCTTGAAATATATACTATTGCTTTCGACATATTATGGTAACATTAAATTGATATTGGAAAACTTATATAAGCAAATAGCACAATTTATATTACATAGCACATAAACCTGCTGCAGGGCCGGTTTTGACGAAAATGAATCCCTGCGGAAAATTTAAAAAATGGGCCTTTATATATAAAATATAAATGTAACATTATATTTTGGAATCCAATAATTTTCATTTCATCCGGGAAAAGCCATCTCCCGTTGAGTTGAGGCAAGCTTGGCCTTCAGCCCCTTTTATTAAGATTATGTTGTGGTTGCTGCACACCGGAAAGACGCCTCCGTAAACCCTAAAACAATTACAAAAAATAAGTTCTACTTGCATTTTTATTTTTGCAAAGTCATCTATAATGCTATCTATTTGTAAATTCTCAAACATTTCACTTTATGTGCACAGCATTGCAAGTCCATTCAATCTTTCTTGTGACATCGTCGATCTCAAATATATCTTCAATAATTTAAAATTTGAAAAAACTCCTCTTAGCTGATGCTACGGTAATATGCATTGTCAATCTATATGCAATAGCAACATTGGGATAACAATCTACACTTTAACATATTCAAGGGTTTCAATTACAGACAACGCCTCATTTGGCAAAGTCAATTGCAATATTTTTAGTTCAGTAAATAAATCATCTAACTCAACATCAGATTAGTCATTATGGGTAGGAGTAGTTTTTAGATTATCACAACGTTTTCTCAACTCATCGTTTTTGAATGATCTTATCATTTTAGAATTAAACAAAAACCAAAAATATTTTCAAATGATTTCAATTCATCAAATATAGATTTCAAAGAAGTAATCACCATGTCCACACCAGCATTAAAATAATCAACTTTGAATGATTCTTCATGTGATAGCAAAAATTCAACACTTTCAATCTCATCAAATTGTTTTTTTCTACTTACACGATGCTTTGTTAAAAATATTGGCTCTATGTCCATATCTGATGCAAGAATTTTAGCAATAACCAAACTTTCATTAAAACCAACATTCCTATACTTCTCAACAAAAGAAATTACCCTTTTAATTGTTTCATGGCATAGTCAATACACATAGATTTAGAATGCAATTTCTTACTCACCGTGTTAACAACAAACAAAATGTCATACCAAATGATCATACCAAGTAAAACCTCAAAACTTCCAATTGAATTAATTAAACTTTCAGCTTCACTTTTTGATTTGGCATCATCACAATTATTGTATAATTCTAATAAATCATCTCTCACTTAAATCGGTTGCAATATAATGGTTTGAACACTTTTAATTCGATTCTCCCAACATGTATTTGACAAAGATTTTGACTGTGAATCCTTTAACATTATCAAGTAACACTTTCCATCTTTTAGTAGAACTAGAAAATAACGTGTACTCCCTCCGTTTTTTTTCATTGGCACACTTACTAAAAGTGGTATTTTTTTTAATTGACACTGCTATTTTGGGCAAGTTTAAGGTTTTTACATCCACTCATTTTACTTTCTCTTCTTTCAATTCAATTTCATCCACTCATTTAGCATCTCCTCAATTCTAACACCAAAAGAGAGGTGCCAATGAAAAAAAAACGGAGGGAGTATATACGTTGCAATAATATTAAAAAAGGAAATAGCCCTAACACAAGAACTGGCCATATCACTGAGGGTTAAACTAAGACTATGACAAGAACATGGCATATATAATGCTCTAGGATTAATTTCACGCAACCTTTTTTGACCCCTTGATTTTTTTTCCTTTCATATTCGAACCATTATCATAACACTGACCTCTTATATCTTCAATATTAATATCTAATAATTTTAACACTTTTTCTAACTCATTAAAAAGTCCTAAATCAGTTGTTACATCCACCGCTATAAATTCTAAAAAATATTCTTCTATTTCTCTTTGTTAGAAGATACATCAACACATCGTAAAATGAAAGTCATCTGTTCCTGGTGACTTAAATCTGGTGTACAGTCAAGAATTATTGAAAATTTTTGCTTCTTTAATTTTTTTTTAAAGATTACGTCTGTTACACTATTTGCCAAAATGGAAATCAATTCATTCTGAATTTGTTTACCCAGATAATGATGATGGATTTCCTGACTCAGAATTCGCCTTTATATGATCTTCCATCACAACATCAAATTCAGTAATCATCTCAATTATTCCCAAAAAAAATTCCATTATTATTTTGATAAATTTTCTCATTTGATCCACGAAAAGCCAACGAACGTTTAGAAAGAAATTGTATAGCAGCTATTATTCTTCTTAAGACTTGCCTCCAATAAACTCTTTCCTTAGATATCTCTCGTTCTAAATCTTTATCTATTGTTTGATAATTGTCTAATCTCAGTTTTAATTCATACCAAGAGTTCATATTAGTAATATGTTCAACAGAGTTTTCATGTTCTTTTAGTTGCTCGCTAAGATGTTTCCAATCTATAAAACCATCATTTGCTAAAGAACTTATGTTATTTTAATTTTTAAATAATTCACAACAAAAGCCCACATGTTTACTATACTAACCACTTTTTATCTATGACTTCTCCATTACTTAATTTTCTCTAGTAATGAGTATAAGAAAAATGTCTAGAACTTTTATCAAGAGGGAAATACAAGATTCATTTCACGTATAGGGCCCTTTTCAATTAAAACGTCTCTCTTATTATTATTATGGTTTTCCTAATACCTCGTATCATATACATAAAATGAAGGCATAAACTGTTCATCATTTCCTCTAGGTTCAGTATTCAAAACATCCGGATTATTTTCACATAGATTCATATGGATTTTCTAAAGACTCACCAACATCATTTAAATTAGTAATTTCACCCTTTTCATTAAAACTTGTTTTTTTAACAAAAAGTTTATCAATGTCACCAACTTGAGATTTAGTAAGTTCATCTATTCTTTTTTTCCCTTTTCTCATATCCTGAAAGATGTTTTAGGATTTTAAAAAATTTTAGACGGCATGTTTATCACTCAAAATCACAAATATGAAGAAAATAAATGGTAAAACATAATTCAAAATATATGAATCAACAAAGGAACAAAAGCATCTGAATAAAATGATGTCCCTTCAAACTACTTTGGTCTTTGTCTCAAAGATCACCACCTTTGCTGCTTTGCATAAAAAAATTAAGTTAAAAATCATCGCCATGAAATAAACATAGATGAAAGAGGAAAAAAAATAGCATGTACTGAAAAACTAGTTGCATAACCATTCCTAGACTACTAGACAAAACATGAGAACAACTCAAATTAAAAGTTGCAGTGCATAGTAAATGAAAGGAAGCAATCCTTACAATAAAAAGATGAACATATAACTTTAACCCTTGGCCACATCACTCCAGTCTAGTTCCACACAAAAAAAATAGAACTGATCACAAGATTAAACATCATATATTTTGATTTTGGAAAGCAAACGACAAATGATACTATCACCAAGTGTAAAAACCCCGCATATACAGAAAGATAAAGGTGCTCGTATGAAAACACTAGCTTGAATAGATGATACAAATTTACAGTCTAGATAACTAGTAGAATATTCATCAATCGAAAACCATAATTGGATGTGCTAACCAAGAGGTCTAAGTCAATCTGCAAACGGACTTGGATTCTTTGATGGTTTCACTCATTCAAATTGATCTGTGGTCCACCTCTTGAAATTGCTTGAATGTGAAAATTGAAAAAAAGAAAAACAAGAACAAATCGCTTGATTAAACTCTTAGAAGGATGTTTAGAATTCAGATGTGGTTCATATAAAAAAAAACCCACCTATTTATGCCCATAATCACCAATGATAAAAAGAAAACTTTGAGAAGGTCAGAGAAATCACTGGTGATTAAACGCTCTTAAGATATTGGGAACCCTAATTGACGTTGAATTGTCGATTGAACTCTTCAAAAAACTTAAATTTTTTTATCTGATCAAACTCTCCTGAGTCTCCTTGGCCGCGGTTCCTCCTATTCCAAGTAAAACTCGTTATTTTTTTACTATTACCATAAAAGATGCTTAATTCTAATAAAATTCTACAACTTTCCTTTTACTTTTTTATTTACTTTAATTGCTGCAAAGTTTAGTTTTAATTCCATAACTAACTATTAGGCTAAATTCTAAACTTTTGAGCCTTTAAATAAATAAAAAGGCGAACGACTTGTTAGACCCTTCAACTCTTGCCATTTGACCCTTTTGGCCCCCCTTTTTTCGATCACTTTCATCACTGAACTAACAAAAGTGTTGAACCATAACCTTCCTTCCGGTTAAAGCATCAAGTTCAGTCAAAATGTTAAATTTAAGGGTAAAACTCTAATTTTCATTTTCCTCTTTTCATTTTTCTTTTTCCATCTTTCATTTATCATTTTTATTCCACCCCCTTCTTCTCTGATCTTCCACCCCCTTTCAATTATCCTCTTCTTCTCCGATCTTCTGCAACGACAGCACTGCCACACCAGCATCCTCTACGACCATCACTCCCCCGTCGCTGATGCAAAAGCCGCTGAATTGGTTCCTCGGATATCATCACCACCGCCTGAACACGATTCATCGGAGATATTTCACCTGGAAATATTTCTCAACTACAAATCAATTCATCAAAATCCTAAGCACTTTCTGTTATCAGAATCAATTATTTGGTTTTACTTTTGTAGAATTTGAGCACGCACAATGTGCCTTTCACCCCCAAATAATACTCTTCTTCTACTTCATCGGAAATTGAAAGATGAGGATAAATCAAACTGAATGAATTTGCCTATTGAGCGCTCCTCGGGAGATTTGTCCAAATTCGTGGAGAACAGCTTCCGGCGTAAGCCACTATTAGGCTTATGCCCTTTTGCTACCGGAAAATTGCTTACTCTGTTGGCGGGATTTGAGTGATTGGCTTGATTATTCAGGTCTAAACGGAGTTTGGAGGGTTTTTGAAGTTGGGATTTACGGGAGGGTTAAGTGCTGGTACAACGTGGAGCTGGGGAAGAATGCTATCACCATATTCTGCCCAGAATTCTCAATTGTAGAATAACCGTTATTTTTCGTACATTAACGGAAGGGGTGAGCTTGTATCCGAGTAACCGATTCATCATAAGGTGGGGAGGAAAGATGGGGTTGGTGTTGCCGGTGGCTCGGCTCCAGCGATGCCGCCGACTTTAGCGTACTGTTCTGCCTGGTGGTTTTGTATTTTCTATAGGATTCGAGCATATCAGCTGCTTTAGTTTGCTTTTGTTTCCTTTGTAATTGGTTTATTTCCTAGTGTTGTGTGGTGTGAATTTTTCTTAATTTCCTAGCTTTGTTGGTGTTGCCGGTGACAACGGCGGAGAGAGGTGGTCTAGCGGCAAAGGGAGGTAGTCTATCGGAGGAGGGAGATGGCTTTGGCTAGAAGAAGAAAAGTTGTGAAAAAAGTTTGAAAAGTCTTTTTTGCCCTTATTTTTGTTTAAAATTAAGAAACTAACGATATTGACTTTTGGTTTAATGTTTTGACCGGATAGAAGTATAATGAATTGACACTTTTGTTAGTTCAAGGACAAAAGTGATCAAAAAAGGGGGGCAAAAGGGTCAAATGATAAGCGTTGAAGGGCCCCTGAAGTCGTTCGCCCTAAATAAAATAAAATTTAAAATGAATTAAATGTAATATATATATAACTTGTATTTTGGGTCCCCTAAAAATGTTGGGCCCTGGGCGGTCGCCCAGCCTCATTCGCTCACAGAACCGACCTTGACCTGCTGCATATATTAATGCTGGCTAAATGACAAGCTATATAGTACGTACACATGTGCAAAGAAAGACAATTGTGGTTTAGCCATATTTTGGGTTTTAAGCAACCTCATGATCACACAAAATAACTCCTTAACAGGAACCTGCACATACTTATAAAACTCTTAAGGAGTGGGAATTAGTTAATTATCTAGCTTAGGATTGCTGCCCTTGCATGATAGTTATAGTGTCAGTACCACTAAAATAAGCAAGGCCTGATCATATGTCATTTCTCAGACCCCCTCTATTACTAATCGTGCCCATTTTTTAGACAGCAAGGAATGCAGTCATGCTGACTGCATCACTTCCACTTGGCTGGTTCTTCTGGATACAAAATTGGACTTTTTTTGGCAGAACCAGCCCAGCCTCTGCTTACAAATGAGGTCCCAACTTCCTTAGAGCTGCACCATAGGTACTTCTATGTTACCTCTTTTAAATTATTTGTAGCAATAGATGTGTATTTCAAAAGTATTGTCCCTGTAGTTTAGGAAAAATTTCTTTTTATTCATTACAAATGTTGAGTATACCAGATCTGTGGGCAACACCTGAAATTAAAATTAATTAGGTCAATCAAAGGGGTTGTATTTATAAACATTTAATGAATGAGCTAGGGGAGGGCATACCAATCTATTCCTATTGATTTTTTTACTTTGGCGAGCATTATGGTGAAGGAACTAATGTCATTAGTCTCCATCTTTTTCTCTTTCTCTTCCAAGGCAGCTGTATATGTGGAAACTAAATTCAAACCATGGAGTAAAAAACATGCTGATTTTTTTAGACAAGCTTACCCTTTCCTTTACCAAAGGTCAGTTGTTGGGCCTAATGAATAATATCTTTATAGATAGAAGGGACATCAAATTACTCTTTCTTAATGATCCTCCCTGCATGAAATCATCCACTGTAGCATGAGCCCCTATATTAGGGAAAAATAGATATGTTGAAAAAATAATCATCCACTCATTGAGCTTCTTAGATCCCTCTACACCACTGTCAACCTTAGAGTGGTTGTAGACGAACACCATAAAATGAATTGAGGTATACTAGAAATGTGGTCATAAAAGAAATGCATAGAATGAATGCTTGCATGATACCTTAAGGAAATATGTGGCCACTAAATATATTTCATCTTCAGATCTTGCGAGGAAAATCCAAAGCATATAAAAGGGTTATTTTACTAGTCAAATAATTTACCATTTGATAAATAACTATCATGAACTCACCAAAAGTATAGGATATATCAAAGGGATGTTGATAACCATTCTTTGAGAAGAATGAAACTTTGAATTGTGCATTGCCTTCGTACTGAAACAAGGCATATTCTGCTAGATCTAGGAAATGAATTTCATAAAATTGTTCCCATGAAGCACCAAGCTTCAAGCCTCCATCACCTAGATAATAAGTCATCACAGGAAAACACCCTTTGATAGTCTTTAAAATGCTGGCCTTCAAACCCGTCGCAAGAGAAGCATAGCCAGATGTGGTTGGTAGATACTATATCATGAAAAAATATATAGAATAATGATAATAAGATGGAAAATGATAAGAACTTCGAATTGGAGAAAGTAAAGAAAATGCCATCCGCTGAATGTTGCTCACCATTTCCTTTTTTTCCATGATTCAATTGTTGAAGGATGTTTGGGTGTTGATAGTGAAATCATGGGCTCGCATATCGAAGCTATGCTTCCTTGCAGTGGAGAGGTCTCAGAACGAGCTGTCCATGAGTGTAAGAAACCCTCATCCTTTAAGGTGAATTTTTTGAACATGCTAACCATCAATTTTGGATCCAGATATATAAGTCTAGCAATACCTTCATATAGTTCTGCACTGCATGAACTTAGTGGAGTGTGCAACATTATAGCTTTAATAGAATCTGATTTAAACTTCCTTTGGGCATCAACTGGGAGCTTTTTCTAGAACACAAACATAAATTCATTTAATTCATAAGGAACTATTAAGCATGCATGAATTTGAATAAGTGCATAATGAATATTCAGTATTCTAACTTTGGAATAGATTGATTGAGTTAAAAGATAAAATATTGGAATTGATAGATGAGAAATGACTTTAGCTCATATTTAATTGATACTCTTCGTTGTTCTACGTTTTCTCAATCCTAAAGTCATCCCCCAATTTAAAATAAAGGTTTTTTGGTGGTTGATGACAATCTCTAATTACTTGAAAGCGAATGTAGACAATGATATGTCTGAAATTAATTCGATTCAGACAGTTTAACCTTCTATTTCTATAATTATAACTGAGATCACCTATTCAATGTCAGTAGTTTAGGTAAAATCTATGAGAAGGTAACCTATAATACACTGAAAACATTAAGGTAACCTTTGAAAAGTTTTAAAAGACCAGGTTATGTTATTTTGCATAACATATATAATAAAGAACATGAAAAGGCTTAAGTTTATATCTACCTAGGGTCTGCTAAGGTTCTTTAACCTTACTCAGAACTAGGTTGTACTAAATTTTCAGAAAGAGTTAACTTAATATTAGGTTGAGGTAAAATCTAAGAGCTAAACTCCAATAATCACCCCCGATTCACCTAAATCCAATTGATCTTATACAAAAAAGTATATCCAAATTAGTCATCTTTACTGAATGACAAAAGTGGGAGCTGAGAATGTGCATTCAGTTATTTTCCATGAACTATATATATATATATATATATAAAATTTAATGAGAAAAAGAACTTGATAACTGCAAGATCATATTATGACGACTAAAAATTGACTTTAATTGAAAAAATTTCTTCTGCATATTCACATTTTTTGTAAATTGTAAAAAACATGTATCTGCATTCTTTATATTTTGTCTAAACTAACTTAAAAAGAAAGTGTTTTTTTAATCTAAAAGTAAAAGTATGAGAATTTTGCTAACCATGTGAAAGTGTTTGTCCAGGTTAATATCATGTAGGAAACTTGGAAAAAACTATCTCTGCAATATCCCCCATCCAGAGATGAGTAGTGGTTGTTTTCAAGAGTAATGAAGAAAAGCTATTAAGAAAGAAATGCAAACCAACTTTCTTTTCAGCTTATTGTTTAGTTTTGTCTGATCTGAAGAAATGTGTATACTATTTATAGGTAAGGAAAGGTGTTCTAACAATGCATTAATGGAAATTGTCTGGTAAGAGGCATTTCCATAAACTAGCTTTTAAAACCTCAGTGATAGACATAAGCATATTACTCATAATGCATGATCTCCTCTCTCATGTGCCTGAACTTATACTCCTCATGATTATTTAGTTAGGATTAGGAATAATATAAAATATTTACCAAATAGTGTACATTAGGAAAAGAAGAAGAAGAAAAGAAAAGTACTCAGAACTACAATCAATATAAAATAGGCAGTTGGCTATGTTGTTAAATTCCTTACTTAACTATACTGAAAATTAATAGTATGTCATTTTCATTCTTCCTCTTTAAAGAGAAACATATGTGATTTAAGGACAAAAGGTACCATGAAACATGTATCCTAGATTTATGGAAACTGAATTGAACCTTGAAAATCCAATAATTAGATTTTGGAGAGATTTTCTTTATTCACTGAAAAACATGGTTAGACAAGTTGAAGATCTTTATATAGGTCAATTTTAGACACACAAATGATTTGAAAGATTGATAAATATCCCTCATTTTAGCTGACTCCAGTCAGCCTACTATGCACTTATTGTAACCATGTGGCTGACTACAAGGCACAACCACCCAATATGGTTACAATGATTGTCCGATCCTTCTTGACAATAAATATAATGAAGATATAAATTATTTACTTCACCATTTATTATCATAATGTAGTATTTTTTTCTGGCATTAAATCCAATCTACGGATTTTGCCTTCTTTTACAATTTCCCCTATCCTAATAGCATTCTATACACAACCAGTAGATGAAGGAAAAAAAATATTTTTTTATCATAACACTTGTGCCTTTTCCTTCTTCTTCCTCTATATTATTGTTGTTTTCACATACATTCTGAATACAAAAAATATTTCTTCAAGGCAAAACACACTGAAGCCATGTTGGTGAGTCTGTTTCTTCAATTTTATTTATCATTACGTGGTTAGCAATTAAGAACATCGATATTGTGAGATTCTAATATTGGGTGTACATGTATTTTAGCCACATGTCAATGAACAATACGTCCATGCATTCATGTTATTAAATATTCAAAATTTAAAGTATGTTTGCAGGAACTCTTTTTAGAATCATACAAAGAATGCATTGTGAAAGAAATTAAATGTCTTTGAGTTTTAGATAAAACATCTTCCTAAAAAAAAGAGGAATCAAGAACAATGTTAAGTTGTACCCAATATAAATTATTATCTTATGTCCTGTTTGAAACATACTAAAATCTTCTACAGTTGAAGTTTGTTATGATGATAAATGGTGTCTGAATTATTTACATTTACAATTTATTTTTATTTATAGATGGAGACACAAAAAAATATTACCGAGTTAAGAAATTCAGACAGCCATGGTGGCAGGAAAAATGTGTGCCTTATCAAAGTACAACAAGTCCTACCAAACTACAAAAGTTCATCTTTCAGGATGATGAGGTATAATACCAGAGCTTTATTTATAGATTTATTATACATCTTTCATAGCTTATATTTCATATCAAAGTTACAGGTGCACAAGAGATGCTTACGTAGTGTCACTATACCGTTGTTCTTTGAAGTACGCCAGTGTTCTTTTTGCATTTTTTCTGTTAAAATCTTTCTATAAATGTTATGCCCTTGATAAATTTATGTTTTTACCTTTTACACAAAAACAAATGCAGATTTATTTGGTTTTGATGCACTTTGTTTTTCTTTATGGATGTCAATTTGGTTGTTTGTGTTGCGCTCAGTTTGAGGCATGAATTTTGTGAAAACATGCATATATGAAGAGTGAAACATATGATATTTATGATGTCCGTGTACATGAAATTTGTAGCTTCTTTCGCTTTTCAGTCAAAGTTATTCTGTAATACCTTTACCACATATAAGCTCAAACACTATAGTCTAATATAGAAGTTGGCATGTTATTTCCATATTTTAAATAGTGATTTTGATTTTACTTACTGTTGGCATGCCAAATTCACAAAATAACCTTCCAGGATGCTGAGGTATATTACTATAGCTTTATTTCATGCTTAATTATATATGTTTCATTATATTTCATACCAAACATAAATGAAATTGTGAAAACTAACATCACACTTACACTTGTGATTTTGTGTATGTAAGGGAGCAAAAGTAGAGGGTATAAGGTTCAACAAAGCTTTTCACACCATGGCCTCTAAGCTGCAATTGTACTATAAGTATCGAATTTCAAATGCTAAGATCAAGGAGATTAATAGGAAATATTTCAAAGGAACAATAAATGTCCAATGGATCATTGATACAACAACTGTAATGGAAAATGTAGAGGACCAGGCACAGATGGTGCCTATACAAAGCCCTTTTCTAAAATCCCTGAATTTTACGACATAGTAGAAGGGTCATATCTTGTATACTCCTTGTATACTCATTCATAATTTTATTCACATGCTGATATCTTTCATTTCTTTTTTCTCCCATCTATTGTTTTTCCATGTGTTATCGGTATTGACGTGGCATTTCAGCCTACTCAGATTGTGGTGACGGAAAAAGGGCCAAAGATGGTTAAGAAATTTACCCTCATGAATGATAGGTGATTAAAGGAGTACTTTTAGTGGCCTACTCAATATAATTTGTGTTTAATTTTACAAATACCATGGTAGCCTTTTGGTTGTTCGGATTTGAAGCTATTAAGATATCTTTATAGGCTGAGTTTGTTAATGCTGAAGGAGCTGCATTGGTTTGCATGGTTAGGCAATATCATGTCCTCATAGTCAGGCGTGTCAACATAGCTTTAATGATATGCCTAAATTTCTAAACTTATATCGAGCATAACAAACACCGAAATAGATGTTATACATATAAGCTATCTTGTGATACATGTACATGCCTAGAGTTGTCGACTAATTTTTGGACAAGGTTACTGAGAGATGCCCCAAACGATTGAAGCCCTTGATCTTAAAAATTGGCATGATTTTTATATAACACAATTATATTATATGATGACCACTCACAACCTTCTTTTTCTACAGGGCTAACCAAAACCAGAAAAAATTCTGAAATTGTGGCCTCTAACTTGGACGCCTTTACATATTGTCAGTGTCGCTATGAAGGCCACTACAAATATCACTCTAGTAGCTAGTATACTACCTGGATAGAAGGTAATATGTTTCATGAAACCTGATTATCCCTTTATGAGACGGTCAACATCATGGCTAAACTATCATTCATGAAATGCACCTAACAAAGTAACTAATTGTTTAGGTAGCATGTTCAAAAGTTTTTATAAGTCTGAGAAGTATATCTCAAAACTACTTCTATGTGGTCAATGAGAAATGCTTTAATGCTATGACTGTTGGATATCAATTTGAGTACACGTGCAATATGTTCTAAACAAAATAGCTGGAAGAGCCTAGGTAGCTCAATCTCATGATCCTTGTTGTCATCTTCCAATCACCCACAATGTTGAATTTCACAAATTAATCGTTAGAGGCTTTTATATGTGATATTGTTCTGCAGGTGCCGCTTTGAAGCAAAGCAAAGCGATACTAGTGGAACTATCAACGCTTCTTTCTTTGGTGATATTGCTGAGACTGTACCAGGTTTATCTTCCCTACAGCCTATGCAATGCATCTCTTATGTATAATATGAATCAAACCCTCTGCCATGTTTTAAATCGTGTTCATCCCCAAAGAAAAAAAATCCTTCATAGGGTTTAATGATGCACAAGCTAATTCATATTCTTCTTCAATTCTATGTTATGATTTCATTCAGTTAAGGAAGGCTAAGCTGAGTAAAAAAGAGTACATAGTTCAACTCAAAATACCCAAACTCAAACTGCATGAAATCACCTCCAAGTACACAGTGGTAAAGTGTCTTGAAAATGAGGTATTTAATGTGTAGAAGCAAGATACACCACCCAAAGGCTCTCTTGCAGGATATTCTATAGCAACTACAAATGTTAGCTTTGACGAACCTTTATATTTGGTTCAAAATTCTGCAAATACTAAGGGATCGAAAGCCTGGAGAGAAATTCAGTCCAACCCATGTTCTTCACTGTAAGCTATCACAACTGAAACTCCTTCAGAACCACTCCTCAATTTGAGAGGTTAGTTTATACTAACATGGCTTTTCAGTATATCAATACCTTAAAGTGTTTTTTATTCTTACCATTGTATTCGACTTCCTTATGCGTTTTGTCGGTAACCATTTCAAATATATGTAGAATCAACAAGAGGTAAGACTAAAGCATCTTTGTTAGAAAGGTATGGCAATTTACCCTCCTCCACTCGGGGTTGATAAAATGATTAGTAGTTAACGCAAGCGGAGGCTTTGCAAAGTGAACGATGATCAAATTTACAATTTATATTCGCCTCCCAAAATTACTACTAAGCTACCTATAGGGTAGTTAGTGGCAAGACCGGGTTTATCCACAGAGATGCTAGATGCCCAAAAGTTAACTAAACAAAGCCAAGTCCGGGTTGTCAATCCGCATGTGTGTTAGGAATAGCTAAATATTGTAAAACAATTTTTTTGGGGGGGGGGAGGGGTTCAACTAATAACTACAAGCATGCGAGGTCACAAGAGAATAAAACTATAGGAAGAGGTGGTGGGACTGGAGGAGTTGAATGTTGAGGTGGGGAAGATGGAACTGGTGTTGGCGAAGAAACTTGTTGTGATTCGGTAGGGGTGGATGGAGTTTATGGTGGTAGTATTTTGTGGAAAATGTCAAGGAGAATGGGTGAAGGATAAGAGGATGGAACAACAGAGTCGGTCATGGAGCTAAACTCATGTGGCTTGGCAAAGGGAAATGTCATCTTGTCGAACACAACATGTCGGGAAATGAGAACTCAATGTGAGCCAAGAACCAAGCATCGATAGCCCCTGAGATTGGAAGAGGGCCCGAGGTAGAGACATAGGGTCAATCAGGGAGCTAATTTGTGGGGAGCTGTGGCAGTGTATTATGGTAACACAGGCAGCCGAACGTGCGAAGATGGGAGTATGTGGGTTCACGCTGGTATATGATGTATGTTGGTGTGTGATTTTGTATTGCTTTGGTAGGAAGGATGTTGTGGAGATATGTGGCCATATGAAGTGCTTCAACCCATTAGCGATGTGGTAAAGAGGCATGTGTGTGGAGAGTGCGGGTAATGTCATTAAGTGTGCGAAGTGCTCTCTCGGCTTTACCATTTTGAGGAGAAGTTTGTGGGTAAGCAAAGCGCATTAACATGCCATTTAAGGCACAAAAGAAGCGAAAAGACTGGTTCACAAATTCACCACCCATGTCACATTAAAAATTTTTAATATTAGTATGGAATTGTGTTTTGACCATGGCATGAAATTGCACCAATTTGGAGTATGCCTCAGATTTGTGTTTAAGTGGATAAATTCAAATAAAATTTGAAAAATCATCCAACAACAAAAGATAATATTTGAAACCACTAGTGCTAGAAACATGAGAATTCCATATGTCACTATGAATATATCAAAAGGTTTAAAAGAAACAGTTTGAGAATTTGAAAAAGGTAGATACCTGTGTTTAGCAATCTGACAAGATGAGTATATGACCAAACATATGGCTTTATATAAAATAGAATCTCAACTTCTAAGAAAATCCAAGATATGATCTCCGGGGTGACCTAGACGAGCATGTCTGGGTGGGGGGTGGGGGAAAGAAGCAACAAAAGCGGAGGCCTGTAGGCTAATGACCGGATACAAATCTCCAAGACTATTACATCTCATTTTGATTTCCCCGGAAGTGAGGTCCTTTACAGAGAAACCAACAGGGTCAAATTCTACGCTAACATTATTATCAACAGTAAAATTTTCAACAGAGACCAAATTTTTGATAATATTGGGAGTGCGTAAAACATTTTTGAGATGAAAATGCGGGAATGTGTTTATTTACCAAAAACTAGAATGGTACTTCCATTATCAACATAAATAGGTGATAAAGTGCTCGAATTAAAATAAGTGCAAAGGTCACCTAAGTTTGCGGTCATGTGTGAGGACGCCCCAGTGCCCATGTACCAATTTTCAGGAGCGACATAGTGCTATAAGACAGGGATATATCACCCGGGTACTGCTATATAGGGGCTGGTTGCTGCTGGGCTGAAGCTGAGTACTGCTGCCCATATAAAATCGGACCTGGGCCTGGGCCCAAGATGGAGCCCTCCGGCCCAAGGTGACCGTTGCCCTGCTGTTGACTGACGTGCCCCGATCTTGTTCGACTCTGCGTTGGAGCTGTTGGGAACGGGCATGGAGGAGGAGCCCAGGCCACCGGCCAGTAGGGTGACCCCGCCGGCGGGTACCATGGCGGATGGCTGGCGGCGCCTTGTCGATTGGCGTGGAGGCCGGAGTGGTGCGACTGTCCACAACCGAGACCACCACTCAGTGGCGGAACTAGGGGGGCGAGGGGGTGCTAGCGCCTCCCCTAAGATCCGGCGGCCCGGAATTTAGGCCTAGGGCCACCGGAAGCCACCGGATTCCGCCCCCCCTTGAGTTGTCGTCATTGCCGGAGCGAGGGAGTGGCTGGGGAGGTGCCGAGGTGGAGGCGAGCAGCGGCGTGAGAGGCGGAGGCGCGCAGCGGCGTGAAGGCGGAGGCGCGCAGCGGCGTGCGTGAGAGGCGGAGCCGCGGTGGCGCGCGCAGCGGCGAGAGCAAGGCGGGAGGGAAGAAAGCTGAGGAAGACAACGTTTTTTTTTTGGTATAACTAAACAAAACGACGTCGTTTTGGCTAAGTGAAACGACGTCGTTTTGCTTAGCGGGTTAAAAAAAATAAAAGACCAATTGGGCTGAGCCCAATTGGCCCAAACAAAATTAATAACCTAACCTAATAAACTAAGGCAAACGAAGTAGCAGCAAGAAACTAAGGCAGACTAAGGCCAAACTTGCCTCTCCATTCTCCAAGACTCCAAATCCGCCACTGCGCACACACCGCCGCCGCCACCTGCCGCCGCCGCCACCTGCCGCCGCCGCCTGCCGCTCCATCCCTTCGCCCCCCCTAACATATACTCCTGGTTCCGCCACTGCCACCACTGGAGGGCCCCCTTCGTCCTCTGCCACGGTAGCGGCCACCCTGCAGTTGGTGGCCCTGGTCGCCGGCGAGTGATGCCTCCCTTGGCCCGCCATCGGAGAGGAGAGCATGTCCGTCGTCCGTTGAGAGGTTCCGGAGGGATTCCTCACACATGCTTCAAGCTACAGAAAAGGAGGGGAGCGGAGCGGCGTCATTTGACTGATTATACTACCAAAGGTGTCGTAGGCGGCGGAGAGTCCGTTAATTAATTGGAGGACGAGCCGCTGGTCACTAACTGAACTGTCCACATCACCGAGTTGATTCGCCAGCGACTTGAGGTGCTGATAGTAGGCAGAAACAAAGGGAAAGGATGCTTGGTGAGCGTTGATGAAACAAAGGGAAAGGATTCTTGGCGAGCTTTGATGAACTGACTTTCAAGGTCAGCGGCTCGAGCGGTGTGATTGTCGTGGTGGAAGATGCCTTTGACGCAGAGCCAGATCTCACGAGCGGTTGAACCAACCTGAGTCACGGTGAGAAGAAGGTGGGCACCATCAGATGGTTCCGTAGATCCAACTGAGAACAATGGCATCTAGTTGCTTCCATTTGCCTTCAGAGATATCGTCCGGACAAGAAGAGCTGTCCATATGGTTCAAGACATTATGTGTAGGAGCTATGATTTGGAAGAGCTTGGTCCATGTATGGTACTGAACCTTGTGGAGGTCTTTGATTACAAATGTTTGCAACTGATTGACCCAAGTGAAAACTTGATGATGTAGGTTGTACAAGGGCGGTGGTTGTAGAAGAGTGGTGGTTGTCATTGTCAGAAAAGTTGGTTCCTCCTTCCTCCAGTGGAGGAGGTCATCACAGGATGAAAAGGATAAGGTTTGTTATGGCTCTTGGTAAGAATCGGGTAAATAACTATGTGAGGAGCTCTATCATTTGAGTGCGTCTCTTGAAAAACGGTTTTTTCATAAATCATGGAAAGATAAAGGTTCAAAGTGTAAATTAAAAGAAATTAAGATAAAATTTTCGGGTTGCATGAACCGGGTTATAAATTTTATAACTACTACATGTTGCATACTAAAATTTTAATGTTGCAACTAAGACCTTTTACCTTTTATTATTCGAATTAAACCCCGTCTTTCCATAAGCCTATGGAAAGACCATCTTTCCTAAGACTTTGCCCTATCATTTATTCCGTATTAACGGACGATAGAGTATAAATACAAAAAATATTTATATGCTAAAATACAATATTGACTAAATTAATTTGCATTAATTATATCAATCACATTTATTAATAAAGATTTTATATTATTCTTTACTTTAGAATAATTAACTAAACAACTTCAACCAAAAGAGAGGAACAATATCACAGTACTTCGTCTGTTTCACTAATATTGTCACTATAGGTTTACATGTTTGAATTTAAGTAAAGAAAATAAGTTGATGAAATTGAATAGAGAAAGTAAAAAATAAAATGAGTGGATAAAATTAAAATAGCATTGATCAAAATAGAAAGTGTGTCAATATAAAAGAAGTGGAGGTAGTATCAAATTCTCCACAGCGACCATGCACACCGCGAAGGCTTTTGTCTTGTACTCTCCTTCTCTCCCCTGCCTTTTCTGCTGCTTTCTGTTTCGACTGCGGGCTCCGGCACTTGCTCCGGCTGGGACACATGAATGGCTTCAATTAGTCTCTGCAAGCAACTCCCAGCAACATCTCCTGACTTCCTCTTGGGAATCAGATTCTCAGCCACATCGCAGGGGCTTGTATCCGTGCTCTCCAGCAGCTTCCTAACTTGCTCAAAAAGAGGATGCGAATCAATCCCCAAGTAATTCTTGGCCAGCACCTTAAAGGCGTCGAATTTGCAGTACGACATCTGGATGTGCATATCCATCCTGCCCCGCCGGATGAGCGCGGGATCAAGCTTCTCGAGGTGGTTGGTGGTGAATATGATGATCCTTTCTTCTCCACAGGCAGACCATATCCCGTCAATGAAGTTGAGCAGACCGGAAAGAGTGACTTTACTCCCCTTCTTATCCTCCCCTTCGCTCTGCTTCTTGCTTTCCTCTTCCTCTGAATCATTCTTCCTGGTTCCCGCCAGATCCAGAGAGCAGTCTATGTCTTCGATCACTATGATGGACTTGTTCCCGGTTTCGATTAGAAGCTGCTTTAATTCCGCGTTTTCCTTAACAGAAGTGAGCTCCAGATCGTATATGTCGTAGTCCAAGAAATTGGCCATGGCGGCAATCATGGTGGATTTCCCGGTTCCCGGTGGACCGTGGAGGAGATAGCCCCTCTTCCATGGCTTACCAATCTTGGCATAATACTCCTTTCCGTTCATAAAAGCATCCAGATCCTCCATGATTTCTTGCTTCTTCTCACCATCCAAAGCTAAAGTATCGAAACTGGCGGGATGCTGGAAATTGATGTAGCACCACCGCCCGCCTTTCCAATACCAGTCATCTTGCTTGTTGTTGGTGTAGAGCCGCCGCTTTCGATTCTTGAACTGAATCTCCTTTCCTCGTTTCATTACATGCTCCAAGTACCCTCCCATCACTATATCTCTGTGCTTCGAGTGTGCCCTGAGCATGTACGACTTTTTCTCGAACGGCCTCGTGCTATTGTCGGCCTTGACTTTTTCCAGGTACGCTCGCCACCGGATCTTGACGTTGTTGAAATCGTCCACGTACTCGTCGCCGTCGTCGAGGCTGATCTCCAGGGACTTGCTGTTGCGGGACTTGTCGGCTTTAAGGAACTCGGCTTTGTCCATGGACTTAGCTCCCAGGTAGCTCTTGATGCAGCTGTATGCCTCGTTGCTGTGGCCGTCGGCGCTGTACTCGTCGAAGGTTACGTGCATACGAGGAAGGAAGTAGCTGAAGCATTTCAGAAAGTAGAGGTGGAGGTTGTCCGGTAAGAACTGCTGAAGGGCGCTCCATATGAAGAGAAGCCCCCCAACTGCCGACACTACCTCCGCGATTCCGACACCCATGATCTTCATTGGTTTTCTCTGCCTCTATCTGCTCTCCTTCATACGGTTTTTATAGATGCGGTTGTTAGATCTTTGTACATTTCTTTTTCTTGTTTATACAAAAGATTGTATAGATTGACTGTGGAAGTCAGCCTATTTGGTTCATCGCGTCTTCCTGCTCTTGGTTGTTAGATTTGGATATGGGTGGAGAGAGACGTCTCGACAAAAAAAACAAGAACGAGAGCGAGACGAGAAGAGCATCTCCAATGTAACATTATTTCTTTTAAACTTCTATTGTCGCATAGGATTTAATGACTTCAGCTCTAAATTTGCTCTCCAACTCAAGGGTCAAATACCAGAGTCAGTATTACGTGAACAAAATTTACATCGACCCTGTCAAAGTGACCTTCTCTTCTCTGACGGTGAAATTGACGCTCGCTCTTTGCCAAATCAACCACAAAAATTGAGCGAGTGGCTCAAATTTCGCTCATTGTATGTGTACACGTCAGAAAAAATTTATTCATTTAATGTTTGGCGGTGAAATTGACGCTCGCTCTTTGCCAAATCAACCACAAAAATTGGGCGAGTGGCTCAAATTTCGCTCATTGTATGTGTACACGTCAGAAAAAATTTATTCATTTAATGTTTGGATTGGAAAAAAATTGTAAAAGAATCCTGCAGTCAAAAGTTTAAATATTACATCATACCGAAAGTTTGTACAAGTTCCAATAAAAATTTATCATGTGTTACTAATAAATAGGGAAGACTCTTTATGCATTGGAGATGCTCTAAGATTTAAAGAGGTGTGGACACGTCACATAGTGTAACTCGGTTGACACACGTGCGATACTCGAAAAACAGATGAAGCTTCCGCAACCACGCTTCGAATTCATACTTTGTAAAGTGGTTGGCTTTAGTGTGAAACGTGGAAGGCACACAGAGAAATTAGATGGAAGAAGCTATCATTTGACAAAGTGACGACACACCAACGTAATAAATAGACTGTGGTCTTATAAAAAAGAGTTAATTGCCCATATGACCCAATGTTTTAGTTAAAAGTGTTAATATGACCCTGTAAAGTTTAAAAGTGCTATTGTAATCCTATGTTTTGTTTGAAAGTACTAATATAACCCCAGAGGCATGAATTTGAACAGAATTCAGTAAATGATCAATATATCCATAATTTTAAAAATAAATAAATAGAGAATGTCATTTTTGCCCTTCCCTCTCCTTCTTCCCCATTTTCTTTATTCTCTTTTGCAGCCCGAGTCTATACCCTAGCATCTCTCAGCCCTAGAGTCTAAATAGAAGAAGAGGCGCTTGTCGTGGCCGGTGACAGCGACGAGGAAGACAGACTCGGCGATGCCGATGGTGTTGGCGAGGCTGGCGAAGATGGAGTTGGCAGCGTCCTAGCGAGATATGATAGCGATTGGCGAGGGAGTAGAGGAGGACGATGAAGACTAGCGCGTCCTGGCGAGAGAAGATGATGGTGATTGGTGAGGGAGCAGAGGACGATGAAGACGTCGGAGATGAGAGGCGTCGGAAATGAAGACGTCGGCTCGAATTCCAATTTTCCTCCAGAGATTTGGGTGGGTGGGTCTGACAAAGTCTGGGCGGGATTAATTTGGGGATTCATTCTTTGCTGGAGGAGTAGTGGTGGCGCCACCGTGGTGGACACGGGGCCAATCTTCTTTTTTTTAGTCATGGTGGTGGTGAAATCGATAGGAACAAGGCAGATGTGGCCAAAGTGGATGAGGAGATCGGTAGAAAGCACTGCGGCTGCGAGGTCGTTGACGCAGCAGACACCGTAGGTGACATCACCGAGGATAAAGTAGTGAGTCGCCGGCGTGAAAGCACCGGTGTTCGGGATCGGCCTGTAGCAGGCTACGACCCATCCATTCTCCGGGCTTTGGCTTTTCGTTTCTGGCCATATTCGTTTGTCGCAGGGACCTCGTGGCTTCGGGAAGTCTCGTTCATTGTCTCGCAGTTAGTTCCTTGGAATCGTTATGATTTCCGGTCGGTTGTGCCGTGGGCTCTTGTGCAGGTATGACTTCATTGGTTAGTGTCATTTGTTGGGGCTATATCTTGGTGGGATTGGGTGTGTTGAAGGTTCTGTGGCTTGATGTTTTTGGTCTGGGTTAACGTTTTGTTTCCCACACATGTTTCTAGTCCAGATTTTGGCCGACGTCGACGGCGGTGGCGGTGGCAGTGCGGCGACAGTAGTGATGGCGGCGGTAGTGGTTGTACTTCTGGAGATGAAGAGGAAGAAACCTAAGGTATTTTAGTGATTGGATTTGTAATTTGAAGACTATGGGTATTTTAGTCTTTTTGTATTTGGTCAATGTCGGAATAGTGTAAAATGTTATATTGGCTCTTATGATGCAAAACACAGGGGTACAATAGTACTTTCCAACTTTACATGGTCATATTAGCACAAACCACCAAAGCATATGGTCATATCAGTATTTTTTCCTATAAAAAACTACTTGAGAAAATGATAGATTTTGTACTCCTTCATTCCAAATCAGGTTGCACACTTTCTTTTTTAGTCCGTCCCACTTAAAGTTGTACACTTTTGTAATTTAGAAAGTTTACAAGAAATGGTTATAATAGAAAGACAACACTACCCTACTTTATATTACTCCCTCCGTCCCAGCCGAATCTGCACACTTTTTGGTCAACTTTCTCAAGACACGTTTGACCATAAATTTCAATTAGTATATAGATACCAATATCATCATGTGAGATATTGTTGGATTCTCTGCATGCTGTATTTTCTAAATATCAAATTTTAACACACCGTTAATATACGTAACTAAAGTTATCGTTGGTCAAACATGACCTGATAAAGTTGACCAAAAAGTGTGCACATTCGGCTGGGACGGAGTAATATAAAGTTTTACAAATAACATCCTTCATTATTTTTGGGCCAGAAATTCATTTAACCCAAAACATAACCCAAACGTCCAATAATCCAATTAATCACCCCTTATTCCTCCTGCAAAAAATTCTCCATCCCTCATTATTCACGGGTTAATCATTTCTGTCTCTCTCATCCCTCAAAACACCATTAATCCTCTCCGTTTCAAGCTTTCATCTCTCTGCAAAAAATCCCAATTCAATAAACCATCCAAATACAGTTTTTCTTCGAGAGATCCCAGCTTGGAAAGACCATAAAAATCCAATCTTTAAGAAAAAATAGGTTGTAGAGAAAATGAACATGGAGGGGGGCACACAACCTGATGCCAATGGACGTTGAAGGCTCGTCGTCGCCGTTCGTGGAGGTTGAGCTCGAGAGTGGGAGGCAGAGAACCACTGTAAAAGTGGTAGTCAACGTCTTCAACGAGCGGCACTCCAGAGTCGTGAGAACTCTCTGAGCAAATAAAGCGTCGATTTGTTGGTGGTGATTAGAGGTTTGGGCTTTGTTCAGTGGCTGGTGGTTGTTAATGGCCGAGACTACTAAGTGGTGGGTGGATGCTGGTTGTGGGTGAATGACGAGGGCAGAATAGTCGTTTCCAAATTCCAAAATTCGGACACCATCTTTCTCCCTCTGCAGCTTAAGGGGGAATGGAAGTATCTACTTTTAGGTAAATTGTAAATTGTTCTTACTTTTCTAAATTTTTTCCAAATCATTCTCGTGTTATTACAAAATGTTCTCAATTTAGTTTTACATACTATTAGCCATTAAACGAGTCAAACCTTTTTAATAATGATAGTATCACCATTGGGAATCAAGAAACATGGTAGGTAAGGACAATAGAAGAGGCAGTGAGTGAGTATAATTGGATCAGTGGTATTCAGAACATGGTTGAAGAAATAGTAGATAAAAAATTAGAAAAAGAGAAAATTGAAAGAAAAAAATAATTTAACCCCAAAAGTTGTTGAACTATAATTTTTTAAATCTCGGTAGCTTTGGTGGGTTCGTTAACTTAATTAAAATTTGTTATTTCCAATAAAGAAATAATTGAGAGCATTTTGTGATAATCGAGGAACCTTTAAGAACATGGTGCAAAATGAGGAACGAAACTTGTAATTTTACCTAAAAGTGGGCAGCTGAACTACAATTTCTCAAAATGGTTTTTTTTTAAATGGTATTGGAAAAGAGAATTTCGAAAAGAAGTACGTTTTTAGATATCAGAATAGTGGGTGTGATAAATTGTTAGAATAAGTCAAGTATCTGATTAGATTTGATTTGTTATAGATAGAGTTGTTGACTAGATTAGAGTCATGCTAGTACCAGTTTTCCTTTTGTTCCCTATTTATTCTTAACAGTAATCTATTATTCATTACGGGAAATACATTCTATCATGGTATTAGAGCAAAATTTGGTCCAAACCTTTAAACCCCAAAATTTTCTGTTCGGCCGCCTCAACTTCTTTCTTTTTCGACCGACCAGATTTCCTCCCTCCCTCCCTCTTTCCGACGCAATTTCCCGGCGTCTTTAAGCCTCTAATAATTTCTGGCGAAAAACTCTCTTACAATACCTTGCTCCACATGATGACAATTAGGCTTTCGTCATCAAATTATCTCATGTGGAAGCGTCAAATTGGCTATGTCCTCAAGCCGCAGAAGTTGTTAGGTTTCCTCAATGGCTCCAAACTATGTTCGCTGCTCCGCCCTCTTCCGCAGGTCTGAGGCTCCGCATCCTTGACCTTCTCACAGGCAGTCGGCTCTTCCCTTGGTGGTGATGTCAAGACTGATTCTATAGTGGCCTATCAAAAAGCCAAGGCTGAGTATAATTAGTGGATTGGTGAAGATCAACGTGTGAAAACCACGACCGTAATGAAGTCAGTGTGCATGTAATAGCTAGGTTTTAACCAAAAATTTCAATCTCTGATCTACTTCACTCGACTATTTTCAGTTATTGCTCAAAGGCTTATAGGAAGAAAAAAAAAAAGAAATTTGAGCAAGTGGATGTGAAAACTTATCCAAAGTGAGATTCGGGCAAGTGGACATGAACCTTATTCAAATGAAGGTAAGTGGATAAATTTTTTGTGTCAGGTGTCAGTACACCTATGTCTCCCATATGCCATCATCTAGTATAAATAGCAACCACCGCCTCCCCAAACTTACAGCTTTAAACCATTTTCTTGCCAAAATAAGAATAGTGATTGAGAGGTGGTAGCGTAGGAACAGAGGTTGCGCCAACTTCCAACCAAAAAACCACGTATAACTGAGGTGAGTGTTTGCATCGCCTTAACACGAATCGAATTAAAATAATTATATATATATATGATGCCACTAGAGAGTACCTCTCGAACCCTCCAATCGAACCCTCACCTCTCGAATCATCCACTGGAACCTTCATCTCTCGAACCATTACCTCTCGAACCCTCCACTGGAACCTTCACCTCTCGAACCAGTACCTCTTGAACCCTCCACTTGAACCTTCACCTCTCGAACCTTTCACTCAAACCTTCACCTCTTGAACCAGAGAGTACCACTCAAACCCTCCACTCGAACTCTCACCTCTTGAACCCTCCACTGGAACCTTCACCTCTTGAACCCTCAACTGGAACCTTCACCTCTTGAACCCTCAACTGGAACCTTCACCTCTTGAACCAGAGAGTACCTCTTGAACCCTCCACTGGAACCTTTACCTCTCAAACCCTCCACTCGAACTCTCACCTCTCGAACCCTTTATTGGAACCTTCACCTCTCGAACCAGAGAGTACCCCTTGAAACCTCCCCTCGAACCTCACCTCTCGAACCAGTACCTCTCGAACTCTACACTGGAACCTTCACCCCTCGAACCCTTCACTGGAACTTTTACCTCTCGAACCCACCACTCGAACTCTCATCTCTCGAACCCTCCACTCGAACTCTTACCTCTCAAACCCTCCACTCAAACCTTCACCACTCGAACATGTACCTCTCGAACCAGTACCTCTCGAACCAGCACCTCTCAAACCCTCCACTAGAACCTTCACCTCTCGAACCAGAGAGTACCTCTCGAAACCTCCACTCGAACTCTCACCTCTCAAACCTTCCACTGGAACCTTCACCTCTCGAACCAGTACCTCTCAAACCTCACCACTCGAATTTGTACCTCTCGAACCAGTAGCACTTGAACCCTCCACTCGAACTCTCACCCCTCGAACCCTCCACTGTAACCTTCACCTCTCGAACCAGTACCTCTCGAACCCTCCTCTTGAACCTCACCACTTGAAACTGTACCTCTCGAACCAATACCACAAGAACCCTCCACTCGAACTCTCACCTCCCGAACCTTCCACTAGAACCTTCACCTCTCGAACTACCTCTCGAACCCTCCTCTTGAACCTCATCACTCGAATATGTACCTCTCGAACCAGTACCACTCGAACTCTCCACTCAAACTCTCACCTCTCGAACCCTCCACTAGAACCTTCACCTCTCAAACCAGTACATCTCGAACCCTCCTCTTGAACCTCACCACTCGAACCAGTACCACTTGAACCTAGTACCACTTGAACGCAGTACCACTTGAACACTCTCTACTCGAATCCTCTACATGAACCCCCTATACTCTAACCCATATACTCGAACCCCCTGTACTCGAACCCATCTACTCGAACCCTACACTCAAACCTCTCTACTTGAGCCCTTTACTCGAACTGTGAGTACTCGAACTCCACTAGAAAAGGGTTATGCATGTTAAACTTATATATGTTAGTATATATTTATATTATGCTCAATTATTATGAAACTAAGTGTATGAATTGCTCTGATATTTTATGTGGATAACTGGCTTGTACTTTATCTTGCCGTGTCAAACTCGAATTATCTACTACCTGATTACTTGTCTGTGCCTTTTGGGATCCCCGATGCAATTGTAGTTCGGTCAAAGTCGGCGGGGAACGGTATAGATCAGACTGTCTAATTAGATCGGCAGTTTTTGGTATGCTAGCATAACCATTTGGATCTGATACGAGCTCGTAATTGAACATCTGATTGGGCGTGGTTGGTGAGACAAAATTCTTGATTGATAGCCTTCAGGCACTACTGAAAAGGTTATGCCTTGTATGTTAGTCAAAATTTCCATATAGGCACTTGACAGCAACTTGGCATTAACCACCCGTATCCTTTTACCGTGTGCTAGAACTTATGGGGCTATTTTCTTTCTATGACCACTAAAACTCAACTTGGTAAATACTGGTGATGGAACCTCATTAAGCAAGGAGCTTACCCTAGTTAAATGAACCCTTTTAGGTGTAGATGAACCGTAAGAGAGAAGTGCACTGGCATCCTTACTTCTTTTGCGGAAGGATCCCGGGTGGACCATCAGAATCTTTTGGTTAGATTTAAAAATAGTTATAAGAACGTGAACTGATCCTACCGGATCCTTTAGAACATTTGTCTGTAACTTTTAGTTGAAACTTTTGTTTAACACTTGTACTAATACTTTCAATGTAACAGTAAGTTGGGTTTTAAAATTTTCAAATTTGCTTCCGCATAAACTTTATTTGTTAGTTATTGCTTTTGAGTAATCCAACCCTTGGGATTCTCAATAGCGCGCCCAGATTCGACCCGATCTTGCGTTGAGCTGGTAGGTTGTGGATTTGGGGTGTTCCACAACGTGTGTGCAATTTACTTTTTTCTTCACACACTCCTGGAACACTGGCAGAAATTCTTGACTGTGCCACGTCTAAGCCATCTGGGTATTTTAGCCATTTTTCATGACAACAGTGCCTCAACTATCCTTCGTCTTCGTGCCGATGCCCATAGTATACGTAAGATTGGTCAGTACATGAGCTCCATCTTAAATTTAAAGAATTTTTTTAGCAGTTGTCTATAATGGGTGCTCCTGTTATGAACGATGATAAGATTTTATTGTTTTTAACTGCTCCTGGCACCGAGTTTAAAGATTTTTCTGCACGACTGATTAATTCTCCGCCTACTTCATTATATACCGATGTCTGATCACGTGCCAAAAACCACACAACTTTTTTAGAAATTTACAGGGACATTCAGGAGAAAAATAACTCCATGGGATGGCCGCGCGTGGGATCACGCGCTGCTGAGGGGCGGCGGCGAAATGGGTCACACGACGGCGAGAGGCGGCGACACATATAGGTCACGCGCCGCCAGGGGTGTCCGTTTAAGAGAATGTCGTGGTGGCCGAGCTCCTTGGCCTGCTCAGTATTCGGTCGATTATGGTTTTAGCCGTAGACGGCCGCACTCCACCTAGTGTGGTCGTCCTGGTCATTATGCAGCTACCTGTTATAAAATACTAGCACAAACTGGTTCTCAGACTCATACTGATTTGACTCATCTGGCTAAAAGTTTTCAATCCTCCCTGTAATTATAGCCTGCTACTCGCACATCTAACTGGTATATTGATTCTGGTTCGACCAGTCATATGACATCTTCGACTTTTGGTTTGGAGAGTGTGACCCCTTATTCTGCTAATTCTCATGTTTCTATAGGTAATGGTGCCTCTATTCCGAAATCTCATGTTGGTGACTCTACGATTTTTGATGATTTATGTTTATTTAGTGTTCTGGTTGTTCCTTAAATTACTAAGAACCTATTATCTATTAGTAAACTGACCAGAGATTTGAATGGTTTTATCACCTTTAATGATCGAAACTTTTTGATTCAGAACAAAGTTTCCAAGGCAATCGCGGGCAGGGGTCACAGTGAAGGTGGACTTTACATTTCGAATAGAGATGAGGCAGCTCTATTTTCTCATTTATAGTAGAATAAAGTATGGGCATCCTACGAATTTTGGCATTCTCGCTTGGGTCATGCACCGACAACAGTTTTTTCCAGTTTGCAGAAATCTCGTTTACTTTTGCTTTTTCATTATTGCCTAAATTGCAAACATGTGCCCCTTGTGTTATGGCAAAAGGTCAACGGTTGGCTTTTGTTGAGAATAAATGTGTTGTGCACGTACTTGATTTGATTCACTGTGATTTGTGGAGCCCTTCCCTAGTTTTATCGTCGAATGGTTTTTCATGATATGCCTTATTTATGGATATTTTTTCTGGCTTTACTTGGCTTTTTCCACTTCGTCAAAAGTTGGATTTTGTTGACACTTACCTGTAGTTTGAGGCACTAGTCAAGAATTAATTTTCATCCAAAATTAAGGTTTTTCAAAGTGACGGTGGTACGGAGTTTTTGAACACTCGTTTACAATCTCATTTCCCCACTTAGGGCATCCATCACTAGATTTCGTGTCCATATACTCCAGAGCGGAATGGACAAGCGGAGCGCAAACATAGACACGTCGCTGAAATGGGCCTCACGATGTTGTTCCACTCGCACATTCCCATTTCTCACTAAAGTGATACTTTTGCCATGACTACCTACATGATCAACCGATTACATACTCCAGTTCTTCAGAGTGCTTCACCTGATGGGATTCTCTACAGTTGCGACTCTATCTACTTGAACTTTCATCCATTCAGGTGTCGGGTATTTTTGTTTGTTCGCCCTTATGTCGATCACAAGCTGGCTCCCCGCAGTATTTCTTATTTTTTTTATCGGTTACACCTCACACTATAAAGGTTTTCAGTGCCTTGATTCTTCTACAAGCAAGGTTTACATAACTCGCCATGCCCAATTTGACGAGATGCATTTTCCATTTGTTGTCTCCACTGTTTCGACCCTTGGCTCCCTTTTGTTGACTTTGGATGTTTCAACATTTATTAATTCTGATGGTGTTTCGGCTCCTCCCTTGCCTGTTCCAACCCCATCTCCTTCGGCTCCCTGCTCGATTTGTGCCACTGATCTAGATCTCACTCCTTAGCCAGTGGCGTATGTCTCACCATTGGTAAGCCCCAGCTGCCCAGTCTTCGACCAGCCCGGACACTTCATCTCTGGTTGCTTTGGTCGGCTTTGTGTTCATTGGATAGCTACTAGGTCGGCTACTAGGGCTATTGAGCACATGGATTATTCAGATATTGTTGTTAATGGTCTTACTGTTGCGCTGCTTGCTCAGTCTAAGCTCAAAGATTATCGCTCTGCTCTTTAAGATCCGGCTTGGGTTTCTGGTATGGATGAGGAGATGACAGTTCTTCATGGACACCACACTTGGGATTTGGTGCCTCGACCATCGGACACCATCTTTGTTGGCTCCAAAAGGGTTTACCAATTGAAGTATCGACCAACTAGCACTATTGAGTATCATACAACTAGTGCTATGATGCGCTTATAAAGACTTAGGGCGTAGGGTTTTTCACAGATTTTGAGGTTTAACTTTGACTACACTGTCAGTCCTGTGGTCAAGGCATCCACAGTTCGTACTGTCTTAGTTATTGCTACGATGCGCTCTTGTCATCTTCATTAGCTAGACATTAAGAATGCCTTTTGAAATGGTTTTCTTGACGCTTTGGTCTATATAGCGTAGCTCGTTGGTTACAAGGATCCGCTTCACCCAGAGTATGTTTGTCGCTTGCGGAAGGCCATTTATAGTCTTAAGCAAGCTCCGTGGACTTGGTGCCTGTGATTCAGCACTTATTTGGTTAAGCTTGGTTTTATCTTAGTTATGCTGATACTTCTCTTTTTGTTTTGTCTCGGGGATACTCACTAGCTTACTTGTTGGTTTTATGTTGATGATATCATCCTTACAGGTCACGACCCGACTCTGCTATGACAGTTCATCGACCGGGCGCATCGAGAGTTTGCCATCAAGGGCTTGGGTACTCTTCACTACTTTCTTAGGTTGGAAGTTACACCTCTAGCCTCGGGTTTACTTCTTGGCCAAGCTAAGTATGCCAGGGATATTCTAACTCGTGTCGGGATGTCACATGCTACACCGGTCTCTACTCTATTTGTGCCAGGATCGCAGCTACACAGCTCCACTAGTCATGTATTTCGAAATCTGACTTTTTATCGCTCTCTTGTTGGGGCTCTACAGTATTTGACGATTACTCGTCTTGACTTGCCCTTTGCGGTCAACACAACCAGTCAATATCTTTAAGATCCCTATGACAATCACTTTGCAGCAGTTACTCGGATTCTTTGATGTGTTCGGGCGCTCTACATTTTGGTCTTGCATTTCTATCTGCCAGTTCTCCTAAGGTTTTAAGTTACTTTGATGCTGATTGGGCTTGTTGTTTGGAGACTCGACGTTCTACTTATGGTTATAATGTCTCTCTTTGTGGAAACTTTTTTTCCTGGAGCGCCAAGAAATAACCCATTGTTTCTCATTCGAGTACGGAGTCCGAGTATCGTGCACTTGCCAACATCGCTTCTAAGGTTGTTTGGCTGACTCATTTGCTTCGTGGTCTTCATGTCCCGCTTGCTGGATCTCCACTACTGTTATGTGAAAACAGTAGTGCTATCTTCTTGGCCCAGAATCCAGTTGCACACAAGCGGGCGAAGTACATCGACCTCTATTATCACTTTATTCGAGAGTTGGTTGTTTCTGGCAAGTTGCGTCTTCAGATTGCTAATATCTTCACCAAAAGATTCTCCCATCCGTTGTTCGAGTTCTTCCGATCTAATCTTTGCGTCGATGAGCATCTGACGCTTCGCTTGGGGGGATGTGTTAGAATAAGGCAAGTATATGATTACATTTGATTTGTTATAGATAGAGTTGTTGACTAGACTAAAGTTGTTGACTAGACTAGAGTTATACTAGTACTAGCCTTTCTTTTGTATTCTATTTATTCTGAGCAGTAATCTACTATTCATTACGAGAAATACATTATGTCACCTTCAATATCAACGCAAAGTCTGGTTTTAGACCAAATAATCATTAGACAGGATCAACTTTTACTTAATTAAAGTTAAAATTAGAATGGATTTTTTTAAAATGGGAAAGAAATTGGGAGAACTAATTTGTAATTAATGGAAAGTTTAGTGATTGTATAAAATTCATTATTTTCCAATTTTTTAATTTGCTTTTTTCATTTGGTTCTTTCGTCCTCCTTAGATAGAAATTTCCAAACCGCCATTTCTTCTTCAATTTTGCTCGCAACCGCCAATTTACTGCAAATTTCCCAGCGCTTTTCGATGCCTCCCAACTAATGTAAGTTATACGTTGTTAATTTGTCATTTTTTTAGTTTCGTTTAGATTTTTCCCTAACTTTGCTTTGTAATCTGTTTTTGCATATGGTGTCCTTGCAATCTAATCAAGAAAACGTTGTTTCTAATGTCCATTTCGTGTCTCAGTCGCAAATGACGGCATCGAAGTCAACCACGAAGGCTGCAAAGGCTCAAAGCTCTTCACAGGGTAGTTTTTGGTCTCTATTGATATGTTTTCAGTTTGATTGTGTTGTGTGAATTTTTTTGTTGTTGGAGTTGTGGTTTGTTCCGGATTTTTCGCTTTTTGTTGTTGCAAGCTGCAAATTCATGCTTGTTTATGGATTTTACTGTTGTTATGTGTTGTTGATGGTGATGCTTTGTTTTTTATGATGAAACAAAGTGTCGTTTCATGTTTTTAGTGTTTTTTCAGTTTTGGGAATTGACGATGTTTAGAGTTTTCATGTTGGTGTTTTTAAAATATGTTAGTGTACATTGTTTTCGATTATAATGTGTTGATATTTCCTGGGTATATGTTTGATATTTAGTTTTAGTTGCATACATCGTTAGCTCTCTTACATTCCGTAGAATGATATTTATCATATTTTATTGATCTTGTTGATGTTTTGCCTTGTTATGTTGATGTTTATGGTTAACAATGACATTGATATTTATTCAGTTTGTGGTGAAGTTTTGTCTATATTTGAAGACTTTTACCTTTTCATATAGTATTATTATTTGTTAGGTTGGTGTTTAATAAATATGTCGGTGTATTTGCTTTTTTAGTTATAATGGGTTGATATTTCCCAAAAATATGTTCGAGGTTTAGTTTCCGTTATATACAGTTTTGGCGCTTTTATGTTCTATTTGAATTATTTTGAACATATTTTTTATTAGTCATGTTGATGTTTCGCCTTGTTATGTTCAGGTATGTGTGTATGTAACAATGACATTGATGCTTATTCAGTTTGTGATGGGTTATGTATATATTTGAGGAGGTTTACCTTCACATATACTAATGTCATATGCTATGTTGATGTTTGCATGTTATATGATGAGCTTATGTGAATAGTTGTTAAGTTCAGCATTTACACTGATCCATTGTTATTGTTGATATTTTTTGTCCAGTTATGTTGCTATTTATGATTATATAACTGTATTTTTTTGTTGTTGAGCTTATTTAAATTATTGTTGGCATTAATTATTAATGTTACATTTTATAGTGGTTCAAAGTAGGCGATCTTCCAGCTATGGCACGCTTTGTGCAGTGATATGTAGCTAGAGGGGAAACCCTGTGATTTCTCGGTCTTCACCGATAAAATCAGTCATCGTTGATTGGCTGGAGAGTATTTCTAAAGCTGAGCTTCCTGCATCTAATGTTCTAATAAGTGTGAAGGAACATGTTGTGCAAAGGCGCACAAAAAGTGTGGATGGAGGCCCTTTAAAATGGGAAGCTTTTCTTTTGGGTAAGTAATTAACATTTGTATAATTCAGTATTATTTGTTATTTAACTAAATTATTTTTCTGGTCCCATATATATGATCAAATATCATCCTTTGGTCCCCAAGGCTAATACCATATTTGTTCAACAACTAACAAATACTAAATGATTTGTTTGGTCACAAAAGCAGTTTCCAGGTAAATCGGAAATGTGTTTTCCAATATATCCAAGGGGTATTTTTGTTTACCAATTAAAAACATTTTAATTTCATTTTCTTTTAATTTTCATTAATTTTTTTCCTTTAATTCTTTTCCTTTGAACCTGCCGCCGCCGCCGACCACAAGTATCTCGCCGTCTACCTCTTACGCCTAAATCTCCTTCTGATGCCTCTTCGTTGAGTTCCAAATGAAACCCCAAATCTGGTTCGAATGCTCAAAATCAAAACCCTAGTTCTTCTCAAGCACCGACATTCCCAAACCCTAGCAGTGGCGGTGTCGTTCATCTCAAGCAACCCCTAGCAGCAGCAGCGACGTTCATCTCAATCAAAACCCCTCAAAACCCCTAGCAACGGTGTCTTGGGGATCAAATCGGAGCATTGACGTTCCCAAATCTAGTTTGCACTTTGGATTTTCAGGTCGTCGTAGCTGTGCGTGAACCACACGCGTCGTCCCCAATGCGTCCCGCGTGTTACACACGCGTGCGTGAACCGCACACGTCGTCCCCAACGTGTTGCACGTGAATCACACGCCGGCGATGCCAGATCTATATCTCTTGTTCCCGACGTCGTTCTCGTCACTCCAACGTCATCTCTGGAACCCGGCGTCATCCTCATCTGTCCGGTTTCATTCTTTGGCACCAGAGGACCACCTTTGGAAGAGGCCCTGATGGCAGTTGGTTTGAGGCGCAATTTGGAGGGCTATGGAGGGGGTAAGGGAGGCAGGAGGAGGGGAGAGAGCGGTGGAGATAAATTGGAATGATGAGAACGATGCTGAAAGGCAGTCGGCACAGAGGAAAGCCGTGGCGGAGTTGTGGTTACATATTTGGTTTTTATTTTTTTAAAATTGCAGGGGTATAATGGTTATTTTACATAATTTTACCTGTTTTACCATTGCCTTTACTTGAAAATAGCCTTCAGGGACAAAAAATCCTTTTCTATTTATTGGTTGCTGAACAAATGCGGTATTGACCTTAGGGACCAAACAAATTTTAAGATGCTATTTAGGGGACCAAAAAAATAATTTAGTCTTGTTATTTTTTGGGTGATGTTTTAATTTTTAGTTTGAAGGCATTATAAACATACTCTATGTTCTCTATTTTAAAAAAAATTGGACCAACTTCTTAGGATGAAGCTGGTGATGTTGAAGAAGGTGTTTATGCTACTGAAGGTAATGTTGAGTTGCTTGAGAATGAGCAAATTGAAAAGGGTATGTGATGTGGGAAATTCCTTCCAAGTGATGATAGTGCCTGACACCAACTCGCGGTGAGTCTTAACCCCTTCGGGTACCTGCAAATGTCCCTGGGACAACCGACGATCAAGTCAGTATTGTCTGAATGTATGAGTATATTGGGGGTAAAATGTCACTTACCTTTTTTTAGTGTTTTCTATCTTTATTTATAGGACTTCAAATTCAATCGTGTGATCATGATCAGATTATTGCGCTCCCCTCTTTGGATCGTGGTCTAGTTGAGGGATGTCGTGGCAAGTGTTGTTTTCCATTATTTCCACCATTGGCCAGTTAGTGACGTTGTTGTGTTCCAGGTCTTCGTGGATTCAACAAAGTTCCTTGATCCAGAGAAGCCATTTCTATGCATGCTCAGTTTTAACAAACTAGGATTGGGTAGGTTACATATATACCATAAGCCCTCCAACCATAGAGTCGTGGAGAATGGAGTATAAGCTGACCATTTGTGTGATGTGAACAATGTGATATTTGAAGCGAAGTGATAATGAGGAAATTATTCAGCTTATCAAGCGTTTTTAAACAACATAAAAAATGTGGAGTTTAAAATGATTTTGTGGGTAGAAAATGGTTTTGTTTTATCTTGATAGAATTTTTATATGCTTTGACTATGAATGTAATGAAACACAAAATTTATGATAACTGTATAAAATTCCTTGAATCTCGGGAGTTAGTTATTAATGACCGAAAAATAATGGAATAATTGTTATATAAATAAAACGTCATATGGAGTATTCATTACGAAGCGTGTTTTCCTATATTGACGTGTGATTGCTTTGATTTTTAATAGACACGAGTAATAGCTTGCGTTGAAAAGGTACACGTTTTTGTAAAGCTACTTTATCGATTTGTATTCCCTGATAGCTTTATAAAAGGAAGTTTAAGTTAAGCAAATTCATAATCTCTTTTTCATTCTTGGTAGGTGTTTAATCGGTTCTTTAAAGCTTGATAAATTACCTCCTAAGAGTTTAATTTCGAGAATGTAAATTGTGTTTTCTATGTTTGCAATCATGGTGGTTGTTCACACCGAGTCATCATCTTCCACCGCTAATTCTAATGTTATTAAGTGAAGCAATGAGGATACTCGCAGTGATGTGAATGTTAATGATGAAGGTCATGTCAGGGGAGATAACGTAAGGGACGAAAGGGGTAGTCAAGTGGTTGAAGAGGGTCAAAATAGGGAAATATGTAGATATAACCCTATATAATTGAGAAAGTGTAGATATAACCCTGAGATAATTTTTATTGAAAATATAACCCTAACTAATTAACATAAGTGCAAATATAACCCTAAAGGCTATATTCCAGCATTGACTAACCATTTTCGGCCATTAACTGACTGAAAATTACCAAAATGCCCTTTGGACCAAAAATAAAATCTAACGAAAATTTTCCCCACCGCTGCTCCACCACCTCCACCGTAGGCCACCACCACCGCACTTCCTCCACCCGACCACCATCAGAACCCCTTCCTGACTCACGCCACCACCACCACCAGCCAGTCCCCCGCCACAATGCCAACGAGAAAGTCGATGGAGAGAACACCGGTGAAAAATGAGCCACCACCACCAACCCTTCCCGACCACCATCACCAACTCCTCTCCCTGCTCGCCACCCGCACAACCACCCATATAGCCCAACGCCACCTCCGCCACCATATCCGGGGCCATTCAGCCAAGCGCTGGAAAATTGAGACCCACCACCCCCTCTCTGGAGTCACCCACCTCACCCTCAACTCAGCGGGCTTCATCAGAACCCTCACTCAAATCATCTCCAAACTCACCCAACTCGTCTCCCTTGACCTCGCCAACAACCAGATCTTGACTCGCCTCGGCGAGTGCTGCTCCATCGAGGAAGGCTGACGGTGTTTTGAGTCGAGCAGGGCAGATTTGAGACTGGCGGGTTACCTTTTTCCTTGAATCCGATGAGATCTAGATCCTTTGAGTGAAACAATTGCAGTGGGTAGTAATTGAAAGAAAGAATGAATGAATGGATGAATGAATGAAAGAAATAAGAGCTTACCAGACGAAAGAAAGAGAAAGAAGAATTCTACCAAGTTCTGCGACCAAAGAAGAAGAAAGAATAATTTCACTAATTTTTATTTTTTAAAAATTTTTTAACATAGGGGAATTAGTCTTTTCATCATAATCCGGTCTCAAATTACCGAAAAAGGTTATATTTGCACATATACTAACTATATAGGGTTATATTTGCACTTTCAATTATCACAAGGTTATGTGTGCACTTTCGTGAATTATGTAGGGTTATATATGCACTTCGCTCAAGTTTTTTTGAGCGAAAATGATTTAATCGCTTTGAAGGAACAATGACTCTTCTTGGTCAATTGTGAGATAAGAATACTGAGTGCAGAAAAGGGAGTGTGTAGTCCTCCTATTAGGTTTTTTTCGGTGTATGAACACCATTTGTTGTATGAGTTTAACTAACCCGTTCTAAATTACGTTGTAAGCATCTTGGAGTTATTTGGTGTTTCAATGGCTCAACTTCATCCTCGCGGTATGGCTATGATCGTGGGTTTTAATGAGGTGTGCAGTAGGGCTAGGTAGAAATTTATTATTGGCTTATTCTCTAGTTTTTATCAGCTTGAGAGGTTGAAAATAGCGAGAATATATTCACCTTTTATCCAAGTATTCTTGAGATTCAGGTAGTTCAGGAATTTCCTAGCAATTGTGGGGTGTGGAAAGATAGGTATTTTTTCATCAGATTTGCTGATGGCATATATATGCCCCAATGGAATACTGTGGTGCCTTTAGATATGCAATCTAATAAGGAAACAAAATAGAAAAAGGATAGTGGTATTGTGAGGTTATCTCATATTCCTTTGTTTAATCTCTTTAGGATTTATGTACTATATTATTTGTTTTTTATGTGCCTCGTTATTGATACTTTGATGTTTTGTAGGTATGACAATGTCACAAATAGCAGTTGAAGTTCTCACTATTCAGGAAGAGAATGAAGAAGCTCAGTACGATGAGGGTGCCGAATTTAATCATGGGAGCTAGAAAATTGTTTGAGATGACCCTAAGTTGAAAGGGAATGAAGGTGAAATGTTGGTTAAGTTACAGACACCAGAAGCTTGCCAGTGGTTTCTAGTTAATCTTGCAAAGTCAGGCTCTCAAAATGTCAGACAGAAGCCTAGAGGTAAGGGAGATGCTAGTGCGGAGCCATCCAAAGCGCAGAAGTTGCACAATCCTATTTGTGAAGTGGCAAAGGACTCATCGGTCGTAGATGTGACAAAGTACTGATGCATCGATTTACACCTAAAATAATTTGAAGTGAAGAGGGTTAAGATGATGTTTCTTTAACCCCTTCTTCACTCGCTGCAATTTAGTACTAGAGACATTTGCATATGCAACATTAATCTTGTTCAAAATACTAGAAACTTGCTTAGATGCCTTACTCATTCCATTATTAACTTCAATTAAGTTACTTATGTGGGAATGTTCAAACTCATTGTGAGGCTCATGCTAACTTTCAATTATAGTGACACCATGGAAAGACATTTTATCCTTTGGAAGCTCTTTATCCTTATAGATCTCATAACCTACTTTTTCTTCGTCAAACTCTAATGTCAATGTACTTCTATACACGTCAATCTTAGTTCTTTCCATTTTCAAAAATGGTCTCCCTAACAAGGTAGGGGGCACACTCTCATCATGTGACATATCGAGAACATAAAAATTGGCAGAAAAAACTAGTTTATTAACTTTAACCAACACATCTCGCACTAATCCTTTTGGAATAACTTGGGAATGATCGGCTAGTTTTATGATCACCCTAGTTTCATGCAAAGTCCTCGACAACGGCACCAAAATTTGGGAGGTCCTCTCAAAGATACAATTTATAAAGCCCTAATGCAGCTAACTACTAGATAGTAGCTAGTAGCAAGTCAGGGTCGTCCACGGAGAAAAGAGATTCAATCAAGTATTAAATGTAGCTAAAAGGCACACAAAGATGTCACTCTAAGTGTTCGGCAACAAATTTGGGGAGGTTTTTATTTTAGAAAACACTACTCTTACTTTAAACTACTAAATTAACAAACAATTATAAAGAATGATACAAATACGATCATACTAGCACAAAAGATTGAATAAATATTATGATGAGCCTTGAGCGCAACTGGTTTACATTTTTATTCATCTTTTTATCATCGACTAATTATCCTAATTTTATGCATTAACCACTGGTGTATACCTAGCCGATTTACCAACATAGCGTTGGCCTTCAGGCCCAGCCCATGATTTAGTTGCATGCTAATAAACACAATCATGCCCAAGAGATCTTGGATGCGAACTAGAAAAGCGGGATCATGTCGGAAGTGACTAAGCCACGGACCGAGAAAGGTTGGGCCACGTTCAGGTTTCAGTCATAATACAAGACACAAATCAAGTTTATAGGAACCATGATGTAGCACACGATCATGAATCCTAACAATTCAGAACCATGACCACGTGGTTTGCTATGAATACAAGAAAAACAGTGCTGGCTAAGGTAAGTGCAACTAAACTGAGAAATAAGAATTCTCTAGTGGAGGAGACTAACTTGATCGTCAGAGCATTTTCCCTGGAATCACTTCCACGATCTGTTTTGCAGGTTCATAGTAATACGTGGTGAACATCAACCACCTCATTGACGAATACCACATCATTGGCACCGTCTATGGGGACGAGAAATTTGTTTTCTATTTTCGAGCCATTCATTCCCTTCAGGGTAAACAATGGTGTTCACTAGGAGTGGAAGAAGCTAGAATCATCATACACAAGAATGAACAGCTGGGCGCAACATAAACATGCATCTCAATCAAAATCAAGCACATGTTCCTAGTAAAGAGAAGGAACGAAGCAAAGAAGATACGGAGGATGATGAGGAAGAAGTGGAATCTCCTAACACGAATCAAGAAAAAGAAGGGAGAGCTTTCGTAGAATTCTTTAAAAACAATAGAGAACACCTGTATATTCAGTCCTTGGCCACTATCAAACCAAAATCCCAAAACAAAATAAAAAAGCAATTCAAAAGCATGAGAGCCTTAAGTATGAATAAGAGTTAAAGGTTATAGTGGCAGATGATGATGCTAATAAGTCCTCGTTAGCACCGTAAATTTGTGATTTCAAGATGCCAAAGGATTTCAAGCTACCCACGTATGTTAAAATATATAATGGGGCAACAGACCCCAAGGAATTCCTATCATAACAGCACGCAATTTCGCAACGCGGAAATTGACTTAGTTTGCAAAGCCTTCCTTATCTTCTTATCTGGGACAACGATAACAAGGTACGAAGACTTACCAAATGAAAGTATTAGGTCTTGGGCACAGTTGTCAGATTTGTTTTTGGGACACTTCTACCAGAAATGGAAGTTTACAAAAACAATAACGGACCTAAACAACATGGCCCAGTGAAGGTTCTTCACTGAAAGTCTCGCAGAGTATCACAATAGGTTCTTCACTGAAAGTTTGCAAGTTCACGATCTGTCATTCCAATCCTCGTTAGGAGCATTCACGGGGGGCATGCGATCAGGAGAATTCTTCAAGGAACTCACAAAAATATGTCGGAAAACCCAAGGGAATTGTAAAAATGATTGAAAAATATGTGCAAACTGAAGAAGCAAACAACCACAAAATAGAACGTGAGAGAGGTGAAAAGAGAATAATGGGGGATCCACGGAGCTGTGTTGGTCAAGAAAGGGAAAGGGAATTTTCCTTTCAAAGGAAAAGAATCAGGAGTGCAGGTCATACCATTTCAAGAAACTCCTTTGACAAAGTCATGAAAGGAAATATGGCAAGCAAACAGGGAGTTATTTCATAAACCCGCACCAATGATATCACCACTAGAAAAGTGATTTAGAGAATACTATTTTGCCTTCCATAAGGACCATGAAAATGACATCGAATAATACAGAGACTTGAGAAGGCAAATAGAGGAAAATTTGAGGAATGACTATGTAACCAATACAAAAAGGATGATGGAGGAAGCTAATACAGGAAGCTCTATGTCAAAAAACCAAAGAAAAGCGAATACACAAAGCAAACATCAGAATGTGACAGCAGCAGTGGATTATGAAGAAGACCCGGTGAATGATACCCTTGAAAAAGTTATCCTATCAATTCATGGATCAACAAAGTCTCTATCTAATCATGCTTAGAAATCCAAAGCTAGATATTCTCCACCACAAGAACCCACTGATAAGAGATTTTGCTTGAGTGAAACAATAACATTTAGTGAAGAGGATGTGGTTCTAAATTCTTTGCCTCATAATGACCCAATGGTCACTATCGCTAAGATTGGAAATGCCACGATTCATAGAGTATTTGTGAATGATGGAAGCGCAGTCGAGATCCTGTTTGTTGATTGCTTTGATAAGTTGGGATTCAAAAAAACCAATTTGAAGAGGTCGACATCTTCTCTTATAGGATTTAAAGGGCGAGCGGAGATGCCTTTGGGTAACATACAACTGCTAGTTAACATCGGAGAGAATGACAAAAATTGCACCGTCATGTGTGACTTCGTTGTCAGGGATGCATCAAGTCTATTTGATGCCATTATCGGTAGGCCTTGGATGAATATAGCAAAGGAAATATGGTCCCCATATCACTTAGTGATGAAGTTCCCAACTCCAGCAGGATTCGTAACGATAGGGAGAAACTAGCAAACAGCTAGACAATGCATACTTAGGCAGAAATGCAGAGCAGACAAAAATGGTTAGTACTATATTAAATAATAGCTTACTCGTCCAATCAAAACATAAAGTAGATTTGGGAGAATAAACTAAAGTCATCATGTTGGATAATGAAGACACTTCTAAGTCTGTCAAGATAGGAAAGTATCTCTCAAACGAGGTGAAAGAAAAGGTCACAGAAATCCTGCGAATTTACAGAGATACATTCGCATGGAATGTACAGAACATGGGAGAAGTTAATCCAAGAATTGCTACCCATTCTTTGAGTATCAGTGAGTCAATCAAACCATTCAATCAAAGGAAACAAAGCTTCGCTAGTGACAGACAGAAGTCAATCGAAGAAGAAGTTATGGCACTACTTCAGGCTAGCATTCTAAAGGAGGTAATCCACCCAAAGTTGTTAGCAAAACTTGTGATGGTAAAAAAAGCATATGTAGGATGGAGGATGTTTATAGACTTCACTGATCTAAATAAGGCATGCCCAAAAGACTGTTATCATTTGCCTAAAATTGACCAGTTAATGGATTTGATATCAGGGTACAAAGTTCTAGCATTCTTGGACTCGTATAAAGGATACCATCAAATCATGATGATCCCAGAAGATTCAGATTAGAAGGCCTTCATAACAAGCTTTAGAGGGGTTTGCTATGTAAAGATGTTGTTTAGCCTAAAGAATGCAAGAACAACATATCAAAGAGTAGTCAATGCTGCATTTCACAACCACATAGGAAGAAATGTTGAAACATATGTTGACGACATGGTTATCAAGAGCAAAAGGATATTCCACTTCACGCGAGACTTGAAGGAAACCCTGGATAAGCTGAGAACGATTGGTATGAAGCTCAATCTCAAGAAATGCATGATCGGAGTTGGTGCAGGAAAATTTTTCGGATATAAAATGTCTCCCAAGAGAATTGAGGCCAATCTGGAGAAGGTAAAAAGCAATAATTAATCTCCCCCAAACTTGAACAATAAAAGAATTACAAGTACTAATGGGATTTCTAGCAACACTGAGCAGGTTCGTCTCCAAAGTTGCAGGCAAATACTTACCGCTGTTTAATATTTCCAAAAAGGCAAAGAAGTTCACATGGAATGGAGATATTTGGAAATCATACAAGTCGTTGAAGGAACAACTCAAGGAGTTGCCAATGCTAAAGCTACCAATACCATGAGAAAATCCATACTTGTACTTAGCAGTCTCAACAAAAGCAGTGAGTTTGATTTTGGTGCGTCAAGAAGGGTAGAGGCAAGTGCCACGAATTTTAACTCATGCATCATTATACTCAGTAAGAAGACCGTGAAGTTATTTTCAAAGTCATCACATGGTTGTGTATGTTGACCACCCAATCAGGAATATTCTAAGCAAGCCAGAATCATCTGGAAGAATGACTAAGTGGGCTCTTGAATTGGGACAGTATGACATTTAGTTTCCGCCAAGGACGTCAATAAAGGCACAAGTCTTAGCAGATTTCATTGCAGAAATGACAAGCACATATGTATAAGAAGCATGTAACAACAGAGTTTCAGAGTAGACAAAGGTAAATAAAAGTGGGAATCCATCGCATGGAAGCTTTTCGTTAATGGGGCATCCAGTAAAGAAGGTTGTGGTGCAGGATTGGTAAAACCAAATGAAGGAGAACACAAATATTCGCTGCAATTTGAATATTCACTCACTAACAACAAAGTAGAGTATGAAGCATTGATATGCGAGTTGGATCTCATAATCAAGATAAAGGTGAAAAGCGTTAAATGCTTTAGTGACCCCCAGATAGTAGTATAACAAGTGTGTGGAGATTATTGTGTACGAGAGGAGTAGTTAATAATATATTGAAGGAGAGTTTGCCAACTCATAGCTCAACTGGAGTACTTTGACATTTAACATGTTCCAAGGAGTGAAAATACTAGGGCAGATGCCCTAATTAAATTGGTAACAACTGGTTTTGATTCATTGATAAGACAAAGCGATGTGAATGTAGAAGTCATACCAGTTACAAGTATAGCCACGACAACTGTATCAACAGTTCGAACAAAGGAAGTGAACTAGATGACACCGTTGAAGGATTACTTTGAGATAGGAAAATTGCCAAAAGACAAGGTACATGCCAGAAAGTTGGAACTACAATCTCACAATTATTTGTATGGGGGAGGAATCCTATAAAAAATAGGTTTCCTATCCCCATAGATTAAATGTGTGAGACTAGCCTAAGCAAGTGAAATCATGAAAGAAGTTCATGAATGATTGTGTGAGACACATTAAGGGGCTAGAAAGATTGCTAAGAACATAACTCGAGCAGGATATTATTGGGCAACCATGTTCAACGATGCACACAACTTCATCCTGAAATGTAGAAGTTTCCTAATTAACGCCTCAGTTTTGCATAAACCACAAGCCCCATTAACATGGATGTATGGAGCTTGGCTATTTGATAAGTGGGGAATTGACTTGGTGGGACCCTTCCCCAAAGGAGCTGGTAATGCAAAGTTTCTAATCGTGGAAATCGATTACTTCACAAAGTGGATAGAGCGAAGCCATTAAGTAGAGTCACGGCAGAAGTAGCAAGAAAGTTTGTTTGGCACAACATATTTTTCCACTCTGGTGTACCCTAAACCATCATCACAGATAATAGCATGCAGTGTACAAGTGGGATCTTTACCGAGTGGTGTTCAAAGTTAGGGATCGTGCAGAAGTTCATGCCCGTTGCTCATCCTCAAGCTAACGGCCAAGTGGGGGTCACAAACAAAACAATAGTCCAAATAATACATAAAAGACTTGAGGGAAAGCAAACTGGTTGGGTAGATGAGATACCCAACACACTGTGGTTATACAGAACAACAGTAAGAGACCCAACTAAGGAAACACCATACATCTTGGTTTATGGTAATGAGACGGTCATACCAGTTTAAATTGGGAACTCAAGCCTTAGAGTGGAAAATACAATGAAGGAGACAATCCAAAAAAATATTGGATTTGAATGAACTCAAGGAGGAAAGGCAACACGCAACGATCATAGAGGCTAAGTACAATGCGAAGATGGCTAGAGCATATAATGAAAAGGTTAAGAAGACACAGTTTCAAAGTGGAGATCTAGTTCTGCAAAAGAATGAAAGAAGTCTGGCAGAATAAAAAGGGAAGTTATGCCCAAAATAAGAATGGCCATACAAGGTAATGAAAGCACACCGATCCAACTACTATGAGGTAGAAAGATTGGATGGAAGCAGCATTTCGAACACTTGGCATGTGATCAACCTAAGGAAGTTCTATGTTTAGGACTTTAGTAAGTGATAGAAGAAACTCAGTTGTACAGGAGCCATGATATAATCATTGGCGGCATTCTCGTTGTAGGAATCGTTATTTGGATTTCTGCACGATATCATCGTGATTGTACATAATCAATTTCAAAAAAGGACTTCCCAGCCAAATCTTTCATGCTATTGTTCATTTACATTTTATGTAAAGTGTTCATAAACACTAGAAAAAAGAAAAAAATTATATATTATATCATAATCACGAAAACACACAGTTGTATATTTGCAAGCCATAGATCTTGAAAAAAGAGCAAGTTTTCCTACAAAAAGAACTACAAAAGTAAGAAATAAGCCTTATCGGTTTGCACAATACAAATTTTCAATTTTGCAAGTTATAGATCTTGCAATAGGGTAGATATGCCTACAAAAACAGCAACAAAAGCAAGCGATAGACCTTGCAGCTTCACACAATACAAATTTTCAATTTTACAAACTATAGATCTTGCTATAGGGTAGTGGTGTATAGCCCAGCAACTAAAAGACTACTGACCTTTAGGCCCAGCTAGTCTCACTTTACGAATTGACAAAGCCATTCATCCCAAGGTTTAAGTCAACCAGAAACTGATAAAGGTGGAACTGTGTGATCATGGATCTAATCGTGAATCAAGAAATACAAAATGAGAACAGGCACTTAGCCAAGAACCAAAATTATAATAAACATTGTGTGATCCACGATCTCAATCCCTAATAATGTGGAACCACGGTTACGATAGGCTCTAAATACAAGAAGAGCAACACATGCTCAGGTGAGGGAAACTATACTGAAAAATTCCAATTCTCTGAGAGAAAGACTAACTTGATTGTTGGAGTATTTTCCCCAAAATTACTTACGGATCTGTTTTGTAGGAAGAGAGGTTCCACGGTGAACAGTGGTTACCTTACTTGATCGGATTACCACACCATTTGGCACCGACTGTGGGGAACAGAAAATTTGTTCATTTTAAAATCCTTCAAGTAACAATGGTTTTCACCAGAAGCGATAAAAGCCAAAGCCACCAGACACAAGAACAAACAGCTAGATGCAACAAAAGCATGCATCCCATCCAAGACCAAGAAATATCCCCGGTAGAGAAAGGGAACACAATAAGGAAGATATGGAGGAGGATGAGGATGAGGAGGAAGCAGAATATCCTAACACAAACCAAGAAAAAGAAAGGAGAGTGTTCGCAGCATTTTTGGAAGCAAATAGAGAGAGCATGTACAATCAATTTTTAACCACGCTCAAGCCAAAATCTCTGAGAATGGATAAAATAATAAGTCACGGGCATGAAATTCTTAAGTACAAAGAGAGTTAAGGGATATGGTGGCAATAGATGATGCAGATAAATCTCCCGTAGCACCGCATCTTCGAGATTTCAAAATGCCAAAGAACTTCAAGCTTCCTTTGCATGTTAAAATCTATGATGGGACCACAGACCAGAAAGAATTCCTACACTCTTACCACAATAGAATGAGATTTCATGATGCAAGCATTGAATTGGTATGCAAGGCGTTCCCTATTTTCTTATCAGGAACAACGATCACATGGTACGAAGACCTGCCAAATGGAAGCATCAACTCTTGGGCACAGCTGTCGGATTTGTTTTTGGGTTGCTTCTATTAGAAGAAAAAGTTCACAAAAACAATTACAGATACTTGAACAACATATCCTAGCAAAGTGATGAAAGTATCACAGAATATCATAATAGGTTTGTCACTGTGAGTTTGTTCGTGATCTTTCGTTTCAATCTTCTTTGGGTGCATTCATAGGAGGTATGAGATCAGGAGCATTCTACAAGGAATTAACAAAAAACATGCCAGAAAACCCAAGAGAGTTGCAAAAGATGATTGAGAAATATGTGCGAATTGAAGAACCAAAAAATTGCAAGATGGAGTGGGAGCGAGGCGAGAAGAGAACAATGGAAGATTCACATAAAAGGTTTAAAAAGAAAGGAAAATGAAAGATCCCTTTCAAGGGAGGGAACCAGGGATACATGTTGTGCCATTCCAAAAAATGCCTCCGACAAACTCGAGAAAAGAAATATGGCAAGCGAATAGTGAGCTATTTTGTGAACCGGAACCAATGATAGCACCTCTAAATAAGAGATCTAGATAATATTACTATGCCTTCCACAAGGACCACGACCATGACATTGAATATTGCAGAGACTTGAGGAGAAAAATTGAGGAGAACTTGAGGAATGGCTATCTGGGCCAGTACAAGAAGGAAGATAGAGGAAGCTGGTACAGTGAAGCTAACAAAGCAGGAAACTCTGTGGCAACAAACCAGGGTACGACAAACACACAAGCCAAAAACCAGAAAAGGACATCGACAGTGGATTAAGTCGATGATATTGCGGTCGAGGTTCTAGAAAAAGTAATCTTGTTCATACATTGATCAACTGAGTTGCTATCGAGTAATGTCTAGAAAGCCAAAGCTAGACATTCCCCGCCGCAAGAGCCTGCTGACAAGAGACTTTGTTCAAACGAAATAATCACATTTAGTGAAGAGAATGCAGCTCCCAATGCTTTGCCTCATGATGACCCACTGGTCACTATCGCTAAAATTTGAAATGCAATGGTTCATAGAGTATTCGTGGATGATGGAAGTGTGGTCGAGATACTATTTGTTGATTGCTTTGATAGGCTAGGATTCAAGAAGATTGATCTAAAGAATTCCACTTCCTCTCTTGTAGGATTTACGGGGCAAGCAAAACACTTTTGGGTAACATACAACTACCTCTTACCATTGGTGAAAATGATAGAAATTGTACTATCATGTGTGATTTTGTGGTCATGGACGCACCGAGTCCATTTAATACCATCATTGAAAGGCCCTAGATGAACAGAGAAAAAGTGATATGGTCTTCATATCACTTAGTAATGAAGTTTCCAACTCCAGTTGGAATCACAACAATAAGAGGAAACCAACAAACAACAAGACAGTGCATGGTTATTGTGATGAAAGTGGGAAAAAATATGTAAAAACTAAAAAGGCAAGCGTTATCTTAGATGGTGGGTTACTCGGGCAATTAGAATCACCTGTCGATCCAGGGGACGAAACAGAGCTAGTCACTTTGGATGATGAAGACAATTTTATGTGAGTCTAAATAGGAAAACATCTTCCACATATGGAGAAAGAGGAGGTCATAAACATCTTACGAAGTCACTAAGATACATTCACATAGAGTGTATAGAGCATGAGAGAAGTTAACCCAGGAATCGCTACCCATATTTTAATATCAGTGATTCTGTCAAGCCAGTTAAGCAAAAGCAACGAAGCTTCGCTAGTGACAGGCAATTGAGGAGGAAGTAACAGCCTTGCTCCAGGATGGTATACTAATCGTGGTCATCTATCTGAAATGGTTGGTGAACCCAGTGATGGTGAAAAAATCAGACGCATTATGGCGAATGTGTATAGACTTCACTGATCTAAGTAAGGCATGTCCAAAATATTGTTACCCTTTGCCTAAAATTGATCAGCTAGTCAAATCAATTTTGGGATATGAAGTCCTATCCTTTTTGGATGCATATAATAGATACCACTAAATACTGATGAACCCAGAAGACGACATTCATAATGAGCTTCTGAACATTTTGTTATGTAAAAATGCAGTTTGGCCTAAAACATGTAGGGGCAACATATCAGAGAGTGATCAACAATGCATTTTGCAATCAAATAGGATGAAATGTGGAAGCATATGTTGGCACCATGGTTATTAAAAGCAGAGGAATAGGCAACTACGTTGAAGATTTGAAGGAAACTTTGCATACACCGAGTAAGATTGGGATGCAGCTGAATCCCAAAAACTGCATAATTGGAGTCGGAGCAGGAAAATTTCTAGGATACAAGGTATCCTCCAAAGGAATCGATGCTAACCCTAAGAAAATCTAGGCTATAGTGGGCCTTTCTCAACCACAGACAGTTAAGGAAGTACAAATATTAATGGGATCATGGGAAGCACTTAGTAAATTTGTTTCAAAGGCAGCTGAGAAACATTTCCCACACTTTGAAGTCATGAAGAAGGTAAAAAAAATGTTAAGCTGGAACGAGGAGAGTCAAAAATCATACGAGTCCTTAAAGGAGCAGCTTCAAACATTGCCAACGTTGAAATCACCAATCTAGGGGGAAACCCTATATCTATACTTAGTGGTTTCAAAAAATGCAGTAAGCTCAGTTTTGGTGCGTTAAGAAGGCCAACGACAAGTGTCAGTATACTACATCAGCAGAATACTACATGCCGGTTGAATTCTAAGTGCAGAGATGACATACATGCCGGTTGAAAAGCTAACTCCAGCTTTGATATACTTAGCAAGAAGATTGCGAATCTATTTCTACAGTCATAGGATCTCTGTCTATACTGATTTCCCAATCAAGAGTATCCTAAGAAAGCCTGAAGCATCTGGTAGAATGACCAAGTGGGCTCTTGAATTGGGGCAATATGAGATACAATATCAGCCAAGAATCATAATCAAGGCACAAGCCTTTGCATATTTCATCACGGAGATGACAAGTGAAGACGCACAAGACACGAACATACAACAGAATTTTGATATCAACAAAGGAAACTCCAAGTGGGTAGGTGTTACGTGGAAGTTGTTCGTTGATAGAGCATCTAGCAAAGAAGGTTTCAGTGCAGGACTGCTACTAGTCAACCCGGAAGGAAGGGAGCACAAATATTCACTTCATTTTGACTTCCCACTCACAAAAAATAAGGCTGAATATGAAGCATTAATATGTAGCTTAGACCTTACAATCAGGATGAAGGTCAAACGTGTTCGAGGATTTAGTGATTCGCAGATAGTAGTCCAGCAAGTGTGGGGAGACTACGAAGTGCAAGAAGAGCAGTTGGTAAAGTATTTAAGAAGGGTTCATTAGCTCATTTCCCAACTCAAATACTTCGACATTTAGCATGTACCAAGAAGTGAAAATACGAAAGCATACGCCTTAAGCAAGTTGGCAACCGTTGGATTCAATTTATTGATTGAACATAAAGATGTGAGAGTGGAGGTTATTCCAATTAGAAGTACTATAATAACAAATGTGTCAATATTGCAGAGAGAAGAAGTAAGCTGGATGACACCGCTAATAGAGGACTTTGCAAGGGGAAAGTTTCCAACAAACAAGATACAAGCCAGGAAGTTGGAATTGCGATCTCACAACTACGTTTACGAAGAGGGAATCTTATACAAGAAAGGTTTCTTATCTCCGTGGATAAATGTGTAGGACCATCACAAGCAGGTGAAATATTGAAGGAAGGGCATGAAGGGTTACATGGAACGTAGCAAGGGTCTAGAACGATTGTGAAGAAGATCATTCAAGCAGGATACTATTGGCCAACCATGTTTAATTATGGGCATAACTTCGTGCTCAAGTGAAAAAGTTTCCTGATTAATGCTCCGTTGATGCACAAACCATGGGCTTCTTTAAAGGGAATATATGGATCTTGGCCATTCGATAAATGGGGAATCAACCTATTTGGACCTTTTCCAAAGGGTGCTGGCAATGTTAGATTTCTAATAGTGGTTATTGATTATTTCACAAAATAGGGGAAAGCAAAGCCATTAAAAAGAGTCCCAGGTGAAGTAACGAGAAAGTTCGTGTGGTAGAATTTAGTTTGTCATTTTCGTGTGCCACAAACTATTGTCTCCGACAATGACACACAATTCACAAGTGGAATCTTTACCGAATGGTGTTCTATGTTGGGGATTGTACCAAAGTTTACATCGGTAGCTCACCCCAAGCAAATAGCTAGGTGGAAGTAACAAACAGAACCATAGTTCAGGGTACCCAAAAATGTTTGGAAGGAAATTGAACTGGCTGGGTTGACGAGATACCCAACATATTATGGTCGTATAGAACAACTGTTTGACAACCAATGGGAGAAACACCATACAGTCTTGTCTATGGTCACAAAGCAGTAATACCAGTGGAGATTGGAAATTCAAGCCTTTGAATAGAAGAATACAAGGAGGATGACAATCCTAAAATGATGAGGTTGGATTTAGACAAACTTGAAGAAAAAAAACAAAGGGCAATGATCATAGAAGCAAAGTACAAAGAAAGGATGGCTAGAGCTTACAATCAGAAAGTCAAAGAGATGCAATTTCAAATTGGTGATCTCATATTAAGGAAAAATGAAGCAAGCCTAGCGGAAGAAAAAGGAAAGCTATGCCCAAAATGAGAAAGACCCTACAAGATAGTAAAGGCACACCAATCCAACTACTACGAGTTAGAGAGGTTGGATAGTAGCTGTGTTCCAAATACTTGGCATGTGATCAACTTGAGAAAGTTTTATTTGTAGATCCAAGGACGAAGTAGGAAATATGTAGTTGCATAGAAGCAATGAGATGATCATTGGCGTTGTTCATTCCTTTGTTTTATTTTGAATATCATCGCGATCGTTTATTATAAATACCAAAAACGGTCTTTTGGGGCAAAATTACTTTTCCAGTCCGTTACTTGCACATTGAGGATAATAGCAAATTATAGCACACTAAAAACAGAATACCAAGTTTTGCGACCGTAAGCAATCTAATATGATCAATCATACCATAGCAAGCAACAAAGTTATCTAAAGGAAACAACCAAGAATTAGGATAACCAACAAAAGCAAGCAATCGATCTTGCAATTAGAACAAAACAATTATTGATGTTGCAAGCTATAGATCTTGAAACTTTGTAAATCTTACTTTTGCAAGCTATAGATCTTGCATAAAGGTAGACATGTTTATGAAAACATCTACATCAGCAAGTAATAGATCATATGGCTCATACAAATCCAATGGAACCAGCCTTGAAGACTAACTCTTCTCGGATCATTCTGAGATTTAAGCATAACTCATCAGATAACGATTCCTCATTTCTTCATTGGCCACTTTGAACTCCATTGTCGCCTATATTTGGCTTCAATCTCCTTCTACCACACATTGATGCTCATGGCCTTTGTCTACTACCATTCTAGTGTCAATGGCCTTCGTCCCTAGTACCGTCCTTGCAAACGGCCTTCAATATCTTCTACCGCCCTTACGAACGGCCTTCACATAGAATGTAAACAAAAGGTATCCACGGGCGACCTACTAAAGATGATCAAAAGGAAGATCAAGGAGCCCATGGATATAGGATGTCTATTAGTACCAATTAAGTCTACAAAATGCTAGATTTAGACAATAAAACCAAACATGACCGTCTAAACCCCTTATCAAGTAAACTCAACTAATACTAGCAATCCACCAAATAAAACTAGCTACAAAGTATGCCAAATGAAATGGTTAATGCATAATGAAGTAGATCAGACTCCCCACACTTAACCCTTTACTCGTCCTCTAGTAAATAAAAGACAAGACAAAGAATCAAGTGAAATGTACCATGCAAGTATAAGTTAACCGAGGCATTCAACTTATTCCAAGATTGTCCTGTTTCCCCCAAAAAAAGTAAGAATCTCACAACTCTCACACTCCTCGAAAAATATAAGCAATCAAACCACCCAAAATAAAGTGTGGAAAAAGGTAATCCAAAAAGATAAGTTTATAAGCTAGCTTACTTTTCCCAAAATGATCCCAAGAGAAATCAAAGAGTCATCTTAAAAACAAATCCACCGTGGAAGCATGCATTCCACTAGTTTTTATTCTCTCAATTCTCTCGTTCTGACTAGGAACCCTTTCATGTTTTCATTCTAGCTTTAACACACAAAGGGTACTCACTTCTCACCTTTTTCCACACGGCCTCTCATTTTTGCCTAGGCTCGTAAGCCTAGTTGGGCCTAGCCTCTCATTTTTACCTAGGTCTTTGGACCTATTCAGGATTTTCCTAATGTTTCCCAAGTCGTCCTTTCTGGTTTTTGACTTGTCCAGGTTTTTTGTTTTTATTTTTTCAAGTTTTCCATTTTTTTTGTTGTAGCATAAAACTGCCCCAAAAGTGGGCTTCATACTACAAAAGATAAGATCAAATAATAATACACCACCAAAACTTCCCAAAACATCCCGAAACACTACAAAAGGTGCCCTCACACCAAAAACAACAAAAAGTTCAATGAGGGAAAGAAAAAAAAATATGAAAAGGATAGTCATCAAGAAATCCAACACAGTAGAACATAGGTCAAAAGAGATACGAGCACAGGGAATACCATAATAGAAGATGTTCCAACCCTTCCCCTAACTTAGTTCTTGCAATATTTCTAATGCAAGTAACTAAGTGAAAGAAAGGTTGGAGCTATATGAAAGATCACTCCCTCCTGCGATATTTGGCTCCCTGCCCCTGCCCGTGCGGAAGATCCATATAGCGCTCTCCTATGCCTACACTCCTCAACATGTCACTAACGTCCATGATCCCCTCGCGGAGTGTTCACATACATTTTGTCAGGTAATGTAACTGACCATCACCTCTATCAAATCCATCAACTGTGTCCCAGTGATGATCATCCAGCTGAGCTCTGGCGGTGGCCAAATCCTATCTAACCCCAAAGATGGAAGGCTTCAAGGATATTACCCACTATGGCTGGTACTCTAGAGGTGGTTGGCTCTACATGGGGTAATAAGTAGCAGACTCAAAACCTGATGACTTGTGCTCTTGGAAAGGGTTGTACTGCAGATGCTGCCATGAGTGAGCTCCTTGTTGAGAATGGCCTGAAACACTATATTTTTAAGGCTCGAAAGATAGAGGGGGCCTTTGGCTTCCATACCTACTATGCTCTGAGAAATCCTATATGAGAGAAGATGATATGTCTATGGGCACTCATAGTGCCATGCCCCGTAGAATGGAAGGACTTCTTGTGCATGTCGATCAACCCCAAAAAAGGGTGGTATTCTTAATACCAGTTGGAAGGGTGGTAGTGGCGCTAGTGGGTGGTCCATATGTGGTGGCATAGCATGAGGTGGATCTGGCTGCTCAATAGTGATCCCAAGGGGAATCTACTGCTCGGGCTGCTCCTGAACCTGCTTCTGCTGCTCGTACTCCTCCTCAAGATCTTCATCTCCCGGGTCATGCTCTTCCAAGACTGCTCCCAAACCATTGCCAGGCTCAATAATAAGATCCAACAGCCAGAAGGACTTTCCCAAGATGGTTCTCTCACTCTGGGGAAGACTCATGAATTTCTACCCCCCCCCCCCCATGTATAGCTAGAAAATAGAACCACGGTCTCTCTTTATCATCCTAGCCTCTATCATGACTGATAAATTGAGTGTAAATACTACACCTGGAGTCTCCCTCATGCCCTCACTCTCCGAGAGGTTGAAGTGTCATACCAAATATGTAACCATTCCTCCCATCAAGATCTTTGCAGTGCGAGCAGCTGAGAAAGTAAGATCCATACTCCCAGCGGCAAACTCCTCTACCAAGTTTGAACAAGCCTTCCCCCTGGACACAGACCATAGAAGAATCGTACAACCCTCATTAGGGGAGGCGGTGGCCTCCCCATGGCAGCTAATTATCATGCTGAATAGCCTGGCCACATATCTGAGTGTCGGGTGCACCATGTTGCTGATCTTACTATTCTTACTCCTAATCTGCCTGGTGACGGCACTCCAAAATATGGGTAAATTACACGTGTTTGGCCCCTAAACCCTGATACCTTCCTCTGCTCCTTCCATTTGAAGATTTTCCCCAACTCCTTATAGGTCAATGTGTGGGGTTCATATCCAAACTGGAAACTAACACATTATCTTCCATGTTTTTCTCAAACGTCTTGATGGTGGCCAAGAACTTCAGTGTATATCTGGTGTAGGTGGGGGTGGATAGGGTAGTAAACTCCTTCGTACCTATCCTTCTAGCAGCCTCCAGACAGGTTTGTAGAGTTTGAGATCCTTAAGGGCCCTTCGTCTACAAACTTTGTCCCCAAAATGGGGAGATTTATGAGCCACCCCCATCTTTTCTTGTGGGCCCTAGTCTAAGTAATCAAATCCATATAGGGTTTCCTACTAGACTCACCCCTCTTTCTTGGTACACGGGGCATACTTTTCACAAAATATAGTAACTAACCACATCTAAAATATTGCAAAACAAAAATTCTCCCGACTACCCCCAACATAGAATTATGTCTCCCAAATAAATCTATCAACCACTAGTAGCCAAAAATTCACAAACATGCAAGCTTAATACCGTAGTAGACACGCCAATCCGATTCTCCCAGAATAAAGTTAAGTTCAGCCAAAATTACCTTGAGTGGTGAGTGTGGTGGAATCTCCGCTCGAGGCTTATGCACCACTTCTCCTAGGGTGAGTCCAAGCAACTCTAATGCTCCTAATAAGGATCAAAATTTTAGCTCTTCAGAGAAAATACCAATTTTGGCTGAATCTTCTCCTAATAAACTGCTCTAATTTATGGGCTCTCTGGGGTAGAGGCTTAGTGGGTTGGATAGAGCTTGGAAAGAGGAAGATTTTTATTTATGGTATGGGAAAATTGGGTTAAAATGAGAGAATTATGGTTGATTTAGTGAGAGAGAGTCGACTGGAGGATTCTAGGCGAGAGAGAGGGAGGGGGAGGAGTTGTATTATGAGAAGGAGATGGGAGTATAAGGCTGGTATAGAACATGATTATGGGTCTAGGGGTTTAAATAGGAGTTAGGCTAGGCTAGGATTGGTTGAGGTGGGCGGTAGCACAGATCCCAAGGCAAGCCTCGCGCCAACATTTGGCATCTGTGTCGGGTGCGTGTCGATCTGCACCGCCCACGCGTTAGTTTTATGCCAATTTGCACCAGCTTCGTGCTCTGTAGTAATGTGGCGGCCACGTTAGCTTTGTGTTGGCTGACCTTGGCACGAAGTAAAGGGTCGCACCAAACACCTGGGTGCGAAGCAAAGCCTCGCGCCAAGCACCTGGGCACGGACCATCAGCCTGCCTTTCTCCGATGACTTTTTCTTCTGAATTTTCATCCAAAAACATTAAGAACCCGAGTAGTACTGTTCCACACAAATGATAAATGACTATAAATTCCTAAAATTTCCACCAAAAATCGAACTCATCCTAATAAATTCAAAAACATTTAAATAGACCTACTCCTTAAAAACAATGTATCTTTATTGTTTTCTTCACGACTTATTTTTCCCTCAATCATTCGAAACTAAAAAGAGTGGCTTTGTGGGTCACCGGAATCACCATCCTTGACACCACCAGTGACCACGTCATGATGGGTGTGTCACCACATCATCCTTGGCGTACATTTTACCTTTGGAGCAATGAATCAAGTAAACTCATTCTTCTCAAGCGTGGATATATTCTTGTTGAGTTTGGGGGCTGGAAGAGGCTTAGGAGTTTTTAATTCCTTAGTCCGCTTCTTTCCTCGCTGTACTTTATACATGAGATACCATGGTGAAGTATCCCCGTTCAAATTAGAAGACGCATGCTCAACTAGAATAGTATCACAAGATAGATCATTCACACGGGATAACAAATACAAAGTCTCAATGTCAGGAAATGTCTCTTTTTGAGAATTATCATTTTTTCTCTTTTTTGAACATCATGCAAATAAAACAAGAAACAGATAAAAGCAATACTAGCTACTCTACTAACACGTTATACTTAATTGATACCTAGACTGATAGCATCCCCGGCAGCGGCACCGAAATTCTGACCTACCTCTCCCTGGGGTCATTAATCATAGCTAATTAACCCAGGTGAAGGCTAGGGGGTCAGAAGATAGAAATTTGTTATTCTGCATCTTGTTCTCACTGCTACACTACCTATAGGGTAGTTAAAGGCAAGCCCTGGATTTGTCCACAGAGATGCTAGGTCTTATGTACAAATCAAAACACAACCTCGTACGGATTGTCAATCCGTACGAGTGAAAGGAATAGCTAGTAAAGCAAACATGCAAAGGGGGGGTTGGTTTTTCAATCTAACAACTACTAAGCATAAAAGTAAAAAAGCAAAGTACAATATTAAACTAAGCACTTGGAGAATCACTGAGCAACATGGCCAATCTAATGCTTCTATCCATAATTCATTCACATATATATTTAGGCAAACCTAATAGAGTGTCTATAATACGTGGTGTGGCCGATGGCATACACTTCTCCGTCCCTGTCACGACGGGTGCTCTTACAACCACCATCGCAATTAGGGGAGTACAATAAGGTCAGAATGTTATTGTAGGTCTGTTTCTCCCTCATGCGATTACGTCTCGGGCTTCCACCACGAATGCACTACTTCCCTCGGGTTCTATCAATTAGGCCCAAGTGTTATTGGCACCTTATCTATGATCTAAGGAATCTCAAAACCCTAGTTTGCTACTATTCATTATCCCTACCCAGAACCTCTTGGACAAGTTTACAAAGTTAGCTAAGACTGGTGCGATGGCAAGTAAGTCAGAGCATTCTTGAATCCCACGTGCACACACTCACGCGGACGCATTCTCCCTTACCCATTTAACAACCAGGTTTCTCTTTCCAAAGGGGCATCGATAAATGCACCATACATGAATATGGCCCAAAATGTGCGCTTGTATGTGGTGTACTATTCATGCATTTTAAATAATTAAGCACAATCATAATAATATCATAAACACAAAATTAGGAAGAACTAAAGAATCTCAAAAGGCATATAGATTTATACAATGCTCCTACAATTTATCCCAAGCTATAGAAACTACTCCCTAGACATAGAATTCACATAAAGATTTGAATCACACGTCTTAGGATCAAAGAAATGGAAAGAAAAGAAAAAGAGAGAGTTCTCTCCTAACTACAAAGATAAAACTACTAATGATAAAGTGTCCAAGCTACTCTTGGATATGAAAACCTAGCTGTAAAGGTTCTATTTATAGTTGTAGGAGATTGGGCCTAAAAATAGGCCAAAATAAGGTAAATCCTAGCTCAGCCGCCACCCGGCGTGGGGTGTCATGGATAGTGCTGCCCGTAGAGTGTCCTTAGTGTGATGCACGAGGCCTAGCGTGGGCTACGTCCATTCATGTGATACGAGGCACCAAAATTGGTACGTGGCACAGATCTTCAAGAGTTACGGGGCGCGAAGCTTGGCGCAGGCCGCGTAGCCTAGTGCGAGCACCATCAGGGTGCTGAAAATGAAGGTTCTAATCTGTGCCCATGGCGGTTGGCGTGAACCATGGTCCAGAAGGGTGCTGGCTCAGGGACTTTGGCATGGGCCGTGTGATTTCCTACACCCGCCGGTTGGTCTTGGCATATTGAGCTTGGAACGGAGTGGGATGCCAAAAATGGGATATCCCGCGCCCATACTTAGCCTAGTGGAAGGGATCTTCACCTCGTGATGGTCTTCTTGGCACAGGGCTGCTCTTTTTGGCGCAATCCATTGGTGCAAAACCATGAACACCCCGCGCCAACCCATTTATACCTTGACTGGATGAATTAGTTTCCTTCACTACGGGTGAACCGTTAGTCCGATTTGAGAGTTTTAGTGGTTGATTTTGTAGTGTTCGAGAAGACAAATCCAATGGAACCAGCCTTGAAGAGTAATTCTTCTCGGATCATTCTCAGACTTAAGCACAACTCATTTGACCATGATTCCCCGTTTCTTCACTGGCCGCTTTGTACTCCGATGCCGCCTATATTTGGCTTCAATCTCCTTCTACCATGCATTGATGCTCGTGGCCTTTGCCTACTACCATTCTAGTGTAAATGGCCTTTGTCCTTACTACCGTCCTTGCGAACAACCTTCAATATCTTCTACCTCCCTTATGAACGGCCTTCACATAGAATGTAAACAATAGGTACCCATGGGCAACCTACTAGAGATTATCACAAGGAAGATCAAGGAGCCCATGGATATAGGATGTCCATTAGTACCAATTAAGTCTACAAAACACGAGTTTAGACAAGGAAACCAAACATGGTCGTCTAAACCCCTTGTCACGTAAACTCAACTAATACTAGCAAACCACCAAATAAAACAAGCTACAAAGTATGCCAAATGCAATGGTTAACACACGCATAATGAAGCAGATCAAAGGCCTAGTGACATTGCCCATTCTTGAATACAACTAGGAGGCTTAAGCAAATGGGTATATGCACCAATAGATTAAACATAAACTAAGATGCGGACAATATCTTTATCAAGAGATTCAAGATTATAACCACCGGGAACAAATTTGCTACATAGGCAATTCCCAAAAGAAGACGCGGATGATGAGGAAGTAGAAGTGTGCCATACAAGACATAAGGGGATAGAGTTCAGATATGAATTCTCAGCATTGGACAAATGACAACCAGAAAACATCTCAAGATACTCCAAGAATATAGAGCTAATGGCTTCAATTAGCCCACTAGGATACCAAGAATTAAAGGATATAGATCCAAGACGATGCCCAAAATGATTACTAGATCCAGGAAAGCCAAGAAGATTTAAAATTTATGGTCGATGAAATGTCAAAACTATTCATACGAATATATACAATACAAAAGTATAAAATAAGAGTACAAAAACCACATCTTAATCAAACAAAATACAAAGTGTGAACATACAGAACAATACCATTAAATGTAACAGACAAAAGTTAATATTGTTTCAAAATCATATAGCATCTCTAAAAATTAACTAACTTCGTTAAGAGATAGAGACGTATTCTTGACCACAAGAGAAGATTTTTCCTGGTTCTCAGCATGGGTAGAATCCTCCACACGAACATCAGTCTCTAGGTTGGGAGCTGTTGTAGCATCAGGAGAAGCAAACTGGAGGCTTTCAAAAAGAGAACTTGGGAACTTCAAAGCTTAGGAATAGAAGGCAAGTAAGGAAAACCCACAAAATGTGATAGCAGGGCATAAGGATACCCACCATAATAAGTCTTATGAATAAACTCCTCATTCAGCATAGCCTTTCACTCCTCCAGCACCGCCTCAGATTTAGCCAAGGAAGGCAATTTCATCACCTTCAGAGTGGGGTTCAACTCCTGTAGATCCTTTAAAGCCTCTCAATAACCAACGTTGCAAGCGGAGCTAGAAATATCCTCAAACGGTTTGAAGAAGGACTTCATTTTACAGAGCCGATCAATAAAAATTTGAGGGTAGCTGGGTGAGGTAGGACTATTAGTTTGTATCTCTTTCAACTCATAACAAAACTTATTGGCTTTTTTCTCAGTGACCTGTGCATGCGGAGAAGCAGCTTTAAGGGAGGACTCCAAAGCCTCGCACCTCTTCTCCTTAGCCTTACACTTTTCCAGGAGTGAACCATCATCCTTGGAAATTTTGGCAATTCGCTCACTAACGAGGTGAAGACTCTCACCAACCTTATAATAAAATACACAAGTAAATATGAAAGCTATGCATCGCGATAAGAGAAACCCAAATCAAAACAAATATTATTTCAATCTTCTAGCAAACTTACCATGGACATCGTTTCATGAAGAGAGAGTTTGGAGAGAATAGCAAGAATAGTCTCCTCCACCAGCATATTGTTGTTTTGTGATGGAGTCCTAGAACGAGGCTAGCCAGTATGCCCCTTTTTCCCAGGAAGCAACAAGGTAGTAGATTACCAAGCAGGTCACTCTTTCCTCCTCTTTCCTTTAGAATCATCAACGGCATTATCAGCAGCCACTTCTCCACCCTCAGTTGCTTTACCTTTAGCAAGTGTCAATTGAGATTTCGCATTAATAATATTCTCTTGAGAGATATCATTAGCAATGGTATTGTTGGAGTGAACGAGCATCTCCTCCATCTCTTCATGTTCATCACCATTAAGAAACAACATATCGGCATCACCTTCAGCTAGATTCATATCTACAATTGAGTATACAACACAGGTAAGATGAACACACAAAAATAATACAGTAGTGTCAAAAATAAGAGAGAAAAAAGCAAACAGAACACCTTCAGTATCAGAATCAACATGGCGGAGACATAGTGAGTGTGCGCGGAGTGTTAACATAACTTCAAAATGAGCAGTAAGATGAGGTCCTAGACTAGGAAGCTTAGACTTAGGAATATTACAGTTCTAAAATGGAGGATTCCTTTGAACTCTTAATTTAAATTGTTTTTTGGGTTCCCAATATATGATGCAATACCATCTTTTGATCCCTAGGGTCAATACTGCATTTGTTTAGCAACTAACAAATACAAAATGATTTTTTTTGTCCCCAAGGTGTTTTTCAGGTGATTTTGGGACTAAAAGATGGTATAAGATCATATGTTAGGGACCAAACAAATCATTTTGAATTTGATGGGTATTGAAAGAAAGCAGTATTGGTCTCGGGGACTAAAAGACGGTATAAGATCATATGTTAGGGACCAATAAAATAACTTAGTCTTTGTTTTCACATAAAAATATTTTTTACGCCACACACCGCAGTTACTAGGATAACTACTGACGAGCACAACACCATGGATAACAAGATAAAAAGTGTATTCATCTAAGGAGTTTTTTTTTACTTTGTGAAGTTGATACAAGCTTCGAACCAAGTCAATGGTAAAAGGGACATTTGCTTGGGAACAGACGTGGTAGAAACCAGTAATAATTCTGATGCCTTTAGGATGAAACTGGGACAAAGAAATTTGGTATGATAAAAGGAGATCAATAATATGTTGAGAAAGGGGAAAGGAAAAACCAGAGTTGAGGTAGGCTAGATAATAAGACATGTAACCAACGGGAGGTGTGCAAACACTTTCAGAGTTAGTAGGAGCATGAAACTCAAATGAAGATAGAAAAGGAAAATAATTCTTTAAATCCTTCAAATATTGGTCAGACAAAACGTTGTTAATGGTGGAAGAACTGGTGACAAGATCATAATCCTCTTCGGAGTGAATTTTTTCAACCGGGACATCTTCAACGGGATTATCAGCACGATTAGAAGAAGATATTTAGAAAGAAAGGAGTCCTATATTTTGGGGAAAAATCCTTAATTAGGGCAACAAAACTCAATCACGGGTATTTTGGTGAAAGTTTAAACAAAAGGAAAGATAGTATGCCGGAGAAAACGACTGGAAAATATATGTATCAGGTGTAAACAACAAGCTGGCAGAAGAAAGATGCTTTATAGATTTAGAAAAAACAAATACAGTAAAGAAAGAAACAAAAGAAAGAGCCGAAAAGACTTACTCTTAAAGGAAAAGGAGAACAATGATTCCCATAAGGATTAGGAAAACGCGGAAAAGATGGAAGATTTAATTGTTGGATGATTGAAACAGATTAGGCAATAAATTTTAGTATTTAAACTCAAACAATGAAACGTTAAAAATGAGAAGGTGAATCAATCAAAAAGCATCATGGTTACAATCTGACACAAAAGTGAGTTACCTTTTACAGAAATTGAGACGGTGGCAGAATTTGAGTGGATAATAAACTGAATGATGATGGAATTAAGTCAATTGATTTAAATTCCTTTTTTAAGGAGAAATGATAATAGAAGCTAAGAAAAATTGGAACGGTGTAGCAAAGATTAAGGAGAAAATCTCGGATCATTGAAACAAAACTCTAACAACTAAGTGTATTGGAAGTACGACATCCACAGTAAAGATTCAGATTCAAAATTAGAAATATCAGCAAAATCACAAGTATAGCCAAGAGCCAAGCAACACTTCGCAACGACAATGTGAGTCATACTAATGATGAACATGCTAGTAGAGCTTAGCAAACTAAAAAATCAACAGTATGCATATATTCCACAAGCAATGCTATCACTTCTTATTTCCTAGTCTTCTTGGTTAAGGGAAGGAAGGGGGCTTATGGTGTATACCTAGCCCATGGACCAACATAGCGTTGGAATTCAAGCCTAGCCTAAGATTTAACTGCAGATAATAAACACAATCACGCCCAAGGGATCTTGGATGTGAACTGGGAAAAGCGGGATCATGTCAGAAGCGACTAATCCACAAACCGAGAAAGGGGGCCACAATCAGGTTTATGTCATGATACAAGACACGAACCAAGTTTGTAGGAACCACAATGTAGCCCACGATTGTGAATTCTAACAATACGGAACCACGACCACATATTGTGGAGAAGAACATCAACGCTGGCTAAGGTAAGGGCAACTAAACTAAGAAATATCAGTTCTCTAAAGGAGTAGACTGACTTGATCATTGGAGCTTTTTCCTCGGAATCACTTCTGGGGTCTATTTAGCAGGTTCATAGTAATATGCGGTGAACATCAACCACCTCGCCAGCCCGGGAATACCATATCAACCACATATTGTGGAGAACTTGTCAACACCTTTTAAGTGAATACATTTCTCGCCTCTCCTCAGTTATAGTTAGAGTGAACGATCGACACCACAATAATCCTTACCCTCGAGTCACTCTAGACAATCAACATCATAGAATTTCTCGATAATAACAATACATATAGAGACCTAACACAACTACCACAATGTCCTACAAGCGAGAAACATATAGATAGCTCAAGTATATCTACTAATAACGCCTACGATGATCGACCTTCATGCTAATCGTTATAAGTGAGCCACATTGATAATTAGTCAAACCCGTTCAAATTTGTTTTAAATCTAAGCAATTTCAACAATCAATAATCATAATTAGTTGTCACACCCAATTATAACCTTACATTGACTAACGATAATCACATTAACAAAAAGTCAAAATCTTCCAGGTTTGACCAAAAACCTAGCAAATAATTAACCCATGATCATCAACTAGTTGATCATCCTAGTCTAAATCATGCATTAATCACACAAGAAAGCACAAAACATACTTGATAATCAAAACACAAAATAGGATAAATCAAATCTCACAAATTCATACTAAAAATGCTTTCCAATTGCTCCCAAGAGTATATTTAGCCTAGATAACTAAAACCGATAGCAAAATAGCAAGAATCCATGGTAACATAGAGTAAATGTTGAAAAGTAAATGCAAAACTAGGGTTTTGGAGAGAAATTTCAAGAGGAGTAATGAGGAGAGATGATGAGAGGCTAAAAGTGAAGACATTAAAGCAGCCCAATCCGTCCACTGCAGGCCACAATACATTGTTGCGGCCCATAATAACCCTTGTTGACCATCTTGACTGCATGTTTTCCTCCGTTGTGGGCTGCAATACATTGCTACGGTCCGTAATGACCAATCTACCCAGCTTCTACCAAATTTCATTATTTGGCCTTCTTCTTCAAAATCTTCTTACTTCTTCAATGCTTCTTTAAAACTCAAACTCTTCCAAACCCAAACACTTCAATATTATCTAAAACACTTCATAAACTAAGGAATTAGGATATAAAACATGTGAATTCATCCTAGCTCTCTAATTGATAAAATGTTAATTTCTTTTCAATTAAGTCCCTAATCTATTACAAAATTAGACTTCAAATGTGTTAAAAGTAGGATATAAATTGAACACATCAAGTAGAAGCTAAGTAGGGCTCATTCCTAAATGCCTTAATCATTTTAATACTCAAATATCAAAAATAGTCTCGAAATCATGGCACAAACCTAGCAATAAATACAAAAATGTGATCGCTCAACAAAGAGATAAAGTTCTACTTATGTATGCCTTTTTTTTGCGGCGTTTGCTATTTAAGGCTCAAATCCTCACAATATATCTAAGTTCAAATCAAAATAACTTATTGCAAATTCGTCATCCTAAAACACATACAAGGAATCCACGATTTTTTTTCACAAAAGGGAAATAATCATCCATCTTACCACAGACCAAATTTCAGTTCTCTCCCTACAAATTTTCAATCCAAGGCTGCCTTTTTCACTCAAATAATGAAAGAAATAACAAAAAAATTTTGTGTTTTTTTTCCTAATTTTTTAAATAAAAAAATCAATAATGAAAAATAAACTAACGATGTTGCACCTCTCTCCCACACTTACACAACATAATATCACCATTGTGTAAGAAAAGATAGCATATGCAAATGAATAAGAAACTATGATTTCATGCAAATATTATACAAATGAAACCAAAATTCAACTAAAAGAGAGAGAAAAAAAGAAAATGCTCCCTGAGTGGCTAACTAGGATTGGGGTCAATTTCAGAATTGTGGTCAATATGAGTATCCTGACCAGTATTGTCCCTCTTCATGCTAATTTTGGGTAATTTGATGTCATTTTCACAATTTGTAACTCCAGCTCGTGCTCTTCTTTCTACCTAAGTCACCGTAAAACTATTATCACTATCAAATTCTTCTCTCATAATTTTTTCCAAACCTGCAAAAGTTAAAAATCAACCACGCAAAAATCATAACCAATCAAAATCTGGATTTTTTCCATTACATTTTTTCTGTTTTTATTCAAAAAAAAATAAATATATGAATAAATACAACCACACTAATAATAATAATCAAATAAGAAAAAAATAATGAGGAAGAGGCTTGGGTTGCCTCCCAAGAAGTGCCCTTACTTAACGTCTTAGGCTAAACTCGGTTGTCTTGTTCATATAGAGGAAATGGAAGTGTCATTCCCTCAACTTTTAAGAGCTCCATTCACTCGGGATACATGACATGTAAGGTCTCATTCTCCCCCAAAGAATGCATATATGAGATGCTCAGGTAATGTCTTCAACTCCAGCTAAGGTGTTTTCTCAATCAAAGGAACAGTGCATTCAGGATTTTTTGGGATGATCATCCCGACTGATGTCGACTAAGAGTTAACAAATTTCTCATTTGGAATCAGTATGTTGGGATTATGGATGTGATTGTTATGAGATCCAAAATTTAGCGTTTCTCGACTTGGATCAGGCGGGATGGTCATCCCGACTAATAACTTCTGAGAGATGTACTCTTTTGCGGAGTTCAGTTGCATGGTAATCTCACACATCATTTCGTCCATCTCGTACATTATGTCCTTGTCCTCCCATCCATTGAAAAGTACATGTTCAAGCTTGTCATCCCTAGAATACGTTTCTATATAATCACCAGCCAATGGGTCAATCACATCAAGAGTAAATATAGATTCATGCTCATCTACATGTTTCATGGCATCAAAAATATTGAATGTAACTATATCTCCATCAAATACAAGGCTAAGTATTCCCTTATCAACATCAATCTTGGTTTTTGGTGTCTTTATAAATGGTCTTCCTAGAAGAATTATAGACTTATTAACAGAAATGAATCATTCATATCAAAATGTAAAAATCCACAAGAAACATCATATCATTGACTTTTACAAGTACATCCTCTATTATACCCTCAGGGTATGCATTAGACCTATCTTCTAATTGGATTATGACACGAATTTCCTTCAGTAGTCCTAATTGCAAGTCATTATACACGGAGATGGGCATATCATTAATTGATGCACCTAGATCTAACATGGTCTTTTCAACATTCATTTTGCCAATTTTGCATGGGATAGAGAACATCACAGGATCCTTACATTTCTGTGGTAATTTACGTTGAATAATTGCAGAAACATTTTCACCTGCCCTAATTTTTGCATCTTTCCTATGTCTCATCTTTTTTTAACAAAGCTCTTTAAGAAATTTTGCTTTGGGAATCTACTTTATAGCTTCAATTAAGGGAATATTGATTTCTACCTTTTTGAAGACCTCCAAGATCTCCTTCTCATCCTTTTCCTTCTTGTTTCTAGCTAACCTATATTGGAATGGTGGAGAAACTTCTGAGTTAAAAATAGATGATTTAGGTTGAGTGTTTACCTTGTTTACCTTAGACTCATTTTCTGTCTCCTTGGCTTTTTCATGTTCATCCTTCTTCTTGTTTTCTTCCTTAGGTGCAGAATCAACTAACTCCTTCCCACTTCTAAGGGTTATTGAACTTGCATTATCTCTTGGATTTGGTTCTGTCTGGGAAGAAATTTTTTCATTAATTGACTTCAACTTATTTATCTCCGTATCCATCTATGTGATTTGAGTCTCAAGATTTTCTATGGCAGCTCGTGTTCCTTGCTGGAAAATATTTGTACTTTTTGCTAAATTTTGCACCACTTCACTGCCTTGAGCAATACTCTTAAAAACATCATTTATGGAAATTTTTCTGACCACCTTGGGCGGGATAATCATCCCGATCGCCCTGCGATTGTCTCTGAGCATACATTCCTAGAGCTTTCTGGGTCCAACTGAAGTTTGGATGGTTCCTCCATCCTGGGTTATATGTATCTGAATACGGACCATACCTTCTTGGTCTTGGTGGAGCATCTTCTGATCCAATGCAAGGTTGTTCGGTCTGAGGATCTTGAAGAGTAGGGAAAGCATCAGTATAGTTTCCTATTTGTGAGCAAATTTCACAATTAACTCCTTGTGAAGTCTTCACGGCTAGCTCCCATACCAAGGATGTGAGGGGATCTAACTTCTCATCCATTTGTGATGTTTCAGCTACCTTGACTGGTCTGGATCTATCGTCATTTTCATCATATTTCTGGGTGACCATATCAAGAATGATCTCTCTCAACTCATCCATGGTTTTGTTTAGCACATTACCACCACAAGTTGCATAAAACTATTTCTTATCTATTGAACACATGCCTCCATAAAAATAATTAGTGATGAGTTGATATTCACTGAAACCATGGTTAGGACATTTGAGACATAATTGATTAAACCGATCTCAATAACCAACAAGACTCTCCACATTCTTTTGCCTTATGCCACTAATTGCAGCTCTTAAATTAGCTGCTCTAGACTCAGGAAAAAACTTTTGTATAAAGTTTTGCTCAAGATCCTCCCAAGTTTGGATTGAACCCGCAGGAAGTTCAAATAACCATTCGCGAGTTTTTCCCAACAAAGTGTGTAAAGGTGATCAGTCTAATATGATCCATCAGAAAAACCTTGGGGCATAGAGTCGCACACACGGGATCAAATTCATCTAGATGATTATGAGCACTCTCACCTGGAAAATCACTGAACTTAGGTAATACTTGTATAAAACCTGGTTTAAATTGTGAGTTGCGGTTGATTTCAAGAAGGATAATGCACAGTGGGTGATTGTGTTGATAACTCCCCATGTCTATTATCCGCTGAGGTGGTGTTTCTTCCTCACATCTCTGCTCGTCGGCCATGTTGAGTTGTTCTTTGCTGGCAGTTGACTTGGATGAGGAAGATTCCTTCAATGTTTTTCTCTGCTTTGTTAAACTTTGTGCAAGTTTCTTAATCTCTGGAATAAAGATTAATTCTTATGTACGAGAAGCACGAGGCACATGCTATAAGGAAAAGAGAATCAAATAAAAAATTTAATAAAAATACTGCTAAAAAATAATCCTCGGCGGCGATGCCAAAATTTGATGCGTCGATTTACCCCAAAAATAATTCAAGTTCTAAGCTAGATAACCAATTTACGATTCGATGGTTGGGATGATCATCCAGACCAGTATAGCAGCGAGCAAGTTTATTTTCGAAAGAGATTGGCGGGATTTTTCTTCATTCTTAACTTGCAATTTTGTAACCAAAACAATGATTTGATGATGATGAATAACAAAAACGAAATTAATGAGAACAACTAAAATTGGTAAATTATTAAAGATTGCAAAAGATTCAACTATGATGAGAAAATTCCAGTTCCGATCAATTCCATACTGGCTTTCTATCTCGATCCTTGATGCAAAGATGGGTTTTTTTCATGCACACAAATTAGTTATAGTTGCAAGCAAATAATCTTTTTTTACCTTGTTGATACAGAAGGACGCCTCACCAACTATTTCTGTTAACTAACATATAACCTAAGAGATGCTATATAGATTTAATATGCTAGCAACATTAATAATGTGACAGGCCCAATTCATAACCAACAAACTCTGATGCAAGATATTTAAATTAAGACCTTTTTCCTTTAAAGCACCACTAGTCGAACTGAAATCATAATTACGGATTATTGGTTCAATTGGCAGTAAATTAACTAACATGCTATCAAATATTGCACACTACTCAATAAATAGAAGCAGTCATAAACATTATAATCAAGAACAACAGATACAAGCATGCCATTAAAAGTATAAAAGCTAATTAGATCTCCCGAGAATCGATGCCAGTACATCCTTGATCTTTACCGGAAAAGAGGAATTTAGCTACAAGACATAATCAAATAAATCTTCAAAACCATAAAAGTAAAGATGAAAAATTGTCTGAATAGAATACTGAAAAACTCCAAAACCAAAAATGTGTATGCGTCCGTCTAGCTTTTATTTCTGTTTCCTCATATCCAGAATATCGGTCGGTATGGTCATCCCAACCAATAATTGCAGCAACTCATCATTTTCATTCCAAAATTATAAACTGCAATAAAATATCATGAAAACATGAATTTCCAATGATTTTATAAACATGTCAGCTCAAATACAGCCCAAAACATATGGTAATGTCAATTCAATCAAGTAGTGACAAAAGTCAACAAGTGTTTCCAAAGGAACACCTGCCTTATTTGAGCAAGCTATCTCCATATGCATGCAAAAACAATATATGCATTATTGGCCTGTTGTATGTTAATTGTACTGATGTAAATTATGTATTATTTTCGTATAAGGGAGTGTTTGACATAATTTGGGAATCATCTTGCTAAAGTCTCTAAGAAGGAAAGTGCCCTTTCCAAGCAGGTAGAAGAGTTAGAGGCGGCTCTTGAACAAAGTGAGTTGGCATTGGAAAATGAGCTACATTTTTTTACAAAAGGAGATTAGCGTAAATGGTCTATTAAAGGGAACTCCAAAATTGAAGAACGAGGTCCTACACATCTAGATTATTCCTGCTTGCTAATGAATAAGTTTCTAAGAACCTAAGGGATTTACTACTTCTTCGCAAATGTGTACGCTAAGGTTGTGGATGTAGGGTTTTTTAGATCTTGGGAGGACATTTGTAAGAAGAATCTAGTGTTGGATATCAAGGGTTTTGGTATCCCAGCCGCTATATCGGTGGCGATGGAAAGTGCTAAGCAAAAGGTGGATGAGGCATACACTAATAAGATCAAGGACGATGTTCATCTATTTCCTTTGATCCAGGAGTTGGGGAAGAAGGATTCGTTGCCAACGATAATAGAGTTTTGTGCATGTACGATGGATCGTTATCAAACTGATGGAACTGGCAAGGAGAAAGAAGGTGATGCTATAGAACTTGATCCCCTGAAGGCCCTGCTTCACGGAGTGAGTACCTTTGGCACTACTAGCAAGCCAAAGCAAGAGAATGAAATGATTGCTAAGCCACCTACTCGTGGTTAATTAGTGGCTAGGGTGTTGCTTATAGCTTGTAGGTTTTGTTGGCTTAAATGTTGTGGAATTATTGAAATTCGAGCTTTAATGAAATTTTATATTTAGAGGCTTTAATATTTTAGATTTTAGGAATGTATTCCTGATAGTTATATCTTTTATGTTCTTTAGAGAGGAGTGTTTTGTCCCTCATAATTGATTTTAGGGTTTATGGGTACTATGATCAGGATATAAATGAGATATTGGTTTAGTGGCTCCACGTTAAGGAAGGCAAATGTTATATACCTATCCCACAAAATCCTAAGCATAAGGCCCAACTCGCTGTAACCAGTTCGCTTAACATCCATGAGTGAGCTAAGTCCAGTTCGCCAACAAGTAATCAATCTCGAAGAAAATGCAAAAGTGCTACTCACCACGATACCCTCTACTAGACCACGATTTAGTAGATATGAACACACAACACTAACCATGATCACGCTATCAAGGAGCCTATAAATATGGACACAGAACACTGGCTCGGATAAGAAACTCTCAACACACTACACTTATGAAAAACCTTTTTGACTAACTTGGGTGTCGAAACTTCTCTCTGGGAACCTCTCTGAGTACTCTCTTACAAGCACCCAAGAGAGTGGAAATCGTTAAGCCGACCCCTAAGGTATATCATCATCTGGAAGGATTCCCCCACCTCAATAGCACCAACTGTGGGGATTGGTTTTTTCTTTCCAAGTTTTGACGGTCCACACATGAAAAGGTTGGAGACCACCCCATAACCACCAGTTACATAACCAAAATATAAAACAATTAACTAAGTATAGGAAAAATCGACAAACAAGAAAACAACAAGAAAAAGGCAAAAGAGATCGCATGTAACAACCAGTACAAGCAACAAGCCCAAATAATCAGGTCAGGGAAGGCCAGGCTAATGGCACGACTGCATATTCGCAAACCTTTGGAGGCAAATGGACAACAAAATTATGAAGCAGTATCGGCAAGAAAAATGAGGGAATTAACGTACTAATCCAAGGATAGGCAAGGCAACCAAAAACCAAGCAGATACCAACTACCCAACCAAAAGAAAAACAAAAGAAAACCCACCAGGAAAGGCCAAAATACAATGAAACACCACGATGAGCCAAGAAAAGAGAAAAAGAAGCAGGATCACAAAAAGGTCATAACCACACTCTCACCTAAATAAGGTACGTTCATTAAAAGGTGTGCTTCCACAAGACAACCACTTCGCAATATAGATTGATGCATAATTTATGAATTCTTACAGTATTTTTGTCCCCATAATTAGAGGACGTATTGATAAATATCGTTTAGACACGGAAATATGAGCTCTAATAATACATAAATAATGACAACAAAGGGAAATGCGACAGCGTCATGCCCATATCAACACACATATTCCATATTATTGATGCAATATTATCAGACAAATGACAACAAAATAAAATACTATTCAGTAGCCAAATTGGCAAACTATATTTTCCAAAAACCTCAAACACATACAAATATTACTACAAATACAAACCTCTCCCCACAAAAATGTTACAAAAATACAAACTTATTACAAACCAACTTAAACCTCTAACAACATGCTAGCAAGACCATAAAAGACCCCAATGGAAATAGGATGATTGCTTATTCATCCCCTTCCATTTTCTATCACTAATCCCCCCAGTAAGACGTTGATTTAATTTTAGGGGTAAAAGTTACTGAGAAAGTTAATGGTTTCATTCTATCCCAGACTCACTATGTTGAAAATGTGTTGAGAAAATTTAATAGTTTTGATGAAGTGCCAGTATGAACTCCTAATGGTTCTACTCTTCACTTAAATAAAAATAAAGGAAGAAGTGTGTCGCAAGGAGAGTATGCAAAAATTATTGGTAATTCAATATTATTAACATTGGACCTGATATTGCCTATGCAGTAAGTAGACTTATTAGGTACACTCACAATCCTAGTGGAGAATATTGGGTTTCCCTTAGATGTTTATTAAAATACCTAAGAGGTAAAATGCACTTAGGACTTCATCTTGTAGGGTACCCCTTTATTTTAGAGGGGTATTGTGATGCGAACAAAGATCAACAGATAATAATGAAGTAAGTTCCACCAGCATTTATGTTTTTACCTTAGGAGGAGTTGCTATATCGCGAGAGTCTTCTAAATAGACTTGTATAGAATGATCTACTATGTATTTTAAGTTTATACCTCTAGACTTGGCATGGAAAGAAGCTGAGTGGGCTAGGTCATTACTGGCTGATATTCCATTGTGGTGAAAACTCACTCCACCTGTCTCACTTTTATGTGATTCTCCGGCAGCCTTAGGTGTTGCCCAAAATGAAGCTTACAATGGTAAGAAAAGACATATACATATAAGGCATGAATGTGTGAGAAATATGATCAAGAATGGGGTACTAGCTTACAATTCGTAAGATCAAAAAGAAACTTAGCTGATCTGTTTACTAAGGGACTAAGTGAAAGATATATAGTCCAAGATTAATTGAGGGGAATGGGGTTGAAACTTTGCTAGGTGAGGAATTCTTGGTGGATATTCTTATTGTTTCTCAAACAACTTGAAGTAAAAAAGTACCTAAAAAAACTCACAATGATACATGCCTACCCATTCCTATGATATGTGTAAGTTGACATGATGAGCTTAAAGCTCTTAATGAATCCAAGATAGTCCTAATTTGAGATGGACATATGGGATTAACCGGAAAAATTGATGTGAGGATGAACGATGAATCGTTCTTAATCTTTTCATAGCCCTGATTGGGTGGTCTAATGATAATTGATGGAAAGACCTACTTAAGTGTAAAGGATTGGCCTTCCTTTTATGAAAGACTTTTAAGGGTTGTCTTTATAGAGCATTCATGAATTTTCCCAAGGAAACTATGGCCACAGAAAATTATTGATTATCGCGGAACTCATTTTATTCAAGTAAGGCACGTGTTCTTCGAATGATAGGCCAATTTAGGAGTTCCCTATATGTTCACTCCAAAAATAAGATGATCATCCAAATTCACTGCGCGTTAGTTTAATTACAAGATATTGATGCTTAAGTGTCGATATTTCACATGCTTAGAAAAATTAACATTTTGCCCTTTGGCATTAGTGGGGGTTGTTAATGATGCAAATGGGTGTCTCAGCCCAAAATCAATTTTAAGGAAAATAAAAGCTTGTGTTTTACTCTTTGTCCCACATGGGAAGTTTGAAGGGAGGGTTTCTAGTTTACTCCCTCCCTTCATCTAATATTGACACACTTACCATTTTGGAATGTTTTTAAAATTTTGGTACTCTTGCCTTTTTGCTAAATGGGAGGCCATCATATACCTCTCAAAAATAAAATAGTATTTATATGCCCAAATTACAGCTAGCTACTAAATAGTAACTAGTGGTAAGACGAGGTAGTCCATGAGGAAAATGAGGTTTTATCTAGTGTTAAAGCATAGTTCAAAACACACAAAGATGTCACTCTAAGTGTGCAGTAACAAAGTTGGGGGGTTTTGGTTTTGGAAAACACTACAACTACTTCAAGTAAATTAACAAACGATTAGAAAGAATAATGCAAATACGATCACAGTAGCACAAATGATGTAACTAAGATTATAGCGAGTCTTGGGCGCAATTGGTTTACATTTCTAGTCATACTTTGATCATTGACTAATCATCCTATTTTTATGCATGAACCACATATTGTGGAGAACTTGTCAACACCTTTTGAGTGAAGACTTTTCTCACCTCTCCTCGGTTATAGTTAGAGTGAGCGATCGGCCGCCACACAATAACCCTTACCCTTGGGTCACTCTAAACGATCAACGTCATAGACTTCCCCAAAAATTAAAATGCGCATGGAGACCCAACACAACTACCACAATGTCCTACAAGCGAGAAAAACATAGATAGCACAAGTATATCAACTAATAATAACTACGAGGATCGGCCTTCATGCTAATCGTTATTAGTGAGCCACATTGATAATTAGACAAACCCATTCAAATTCATCCTAAAGCTAAGAAATTCAATCAATCAATAATCATAATTAGTTGTCACTCCTAATTATAGCCTAGCATTGACCAACAATAATCACATCGACAAAAAGTCAGAACCTCCAGGTTTGACCAAAAACCTAGCATATAAATAACCCCTAATCTTCAACTAGTTAATGATCCTAGTCTAAATCATACATTAATCACACAAGAAAGCACAAAATATACTTGATAATTAAATCACAAAATAAGATAAATTGAATCTCACAAATTCATACTAGAAATGCTTACCAATTGCTCTCAAGAGTATTTTTAGCCTAGATTAGCTAAACCCATAGCAAAATAACAATACTCCATGGTAAACATAGAGTAAATGAGGAGAAATAAATTCAAACTAGGGTTCTTAAGGGTAAGTTTCAAGTGGTAGTGAATGAAGAGAGAGAAAGGCTAAAAAAAATGAAGAAGATAAATGATGGTTCAATCCTATCTTCGCGGGCTGCGCTATATGGTGTGGCCCGCAACGGGTGTCTGTTTGTCAAAGGCTTCAGCTGCTACTACCTTCACGGGTCGCGCTATATGGTGCAGCCCGCGAAGGTCTTTCTGTCCAGTTTCTACCAATTGGTCACTAAATTAGCCTTCTCTTCCCAATCTTCTTATTTCCTCGACTCTTATCCTAAAACTCAAACTCTTCAAGACCCAAGCACTTCAATTAATCTAAAACACTTCATAAATTAAATAATTGAGATATAAAACATGTGAATTCATACTGACCCTCTAATTGATAAAATGTCAATTTCATTCCAATTAAATCCCTAATCTATTACAAAATTAGATTCCTGGGATATAAATTGAGCACATCAATAAAAAAGATAAAATTTAAATGAATGTCCTCCTTTCATTTTACTTTATCTATATTCATTTTAATCTCCACCATTCATTTAGAATTTTATGAATCTTTGTGCCAAAGTTAAATGTGTCATTATAATTTGACCAATGGGAGTACATTGGAAAATGCTTCAATACCACTTTGGGTGAACAGAGAGGAGAAGACTCTTCACGTGCACTGACCGTCCAGACATGACGAGGTGAGTGGGTTGGGTCGGACCATGTGCCCATATTAATCTTTTTGGTCTCGATTAGTTGGAGAGTCCAGTTTTATGAGACCTCTCAAATGATTGAACTTGGTCTTAAACTTAATCTCTATTTTTTCTCCTTACATTTTTACTCGTTAAAACTCATGATGGTATTTTTTTAACTGACACATTTTAAACTCTGAATTTGGACTTGGTAAAAATCCACGAGGCCTTTTGACCCGGTAAATTATATCCTTTTTTGTGAACTCTTCCAATCTCTGGGTTAAAGTGGTTCCGATTCTTCGGTGCAACTACTTGAACGTTATCCAGATTATTTTGCCCTTGAAAGTTGGCTCAAGTGCTAATAAAAAGGCCAATCATGAGTAGTTTGAAGAAACACTTCACAACTACTCTTCTCTTCTCTTCAAGAACTTTTTTTCTCTGAGTCTGAGCATAATTCGTGTTCCTCCTACGCTGCTTGAGTCCACGAGTTAAATAAAGGTCCCATGGTATCTTGATGAATAAATGCCCGCATTGAGCCTTGCATTATGGATTGGGTGAATTTCATTTTAAAAGCTGTGATTTAAGATAGAATGTATTTCCCATAATGAATAATAGATTACTGCTCAGAATAAATAGAGTGCAAAAAGAAGGCTAGTATTAGTATGACTCTAGTCTAATCAACAAATCTATCTATTACAAATAAAATCTAATCAGATACTTGACTTAATCTAACATCCCCCCCTCAATTGAAGCACTAGATGCTCTACAACGCAAAGCTTGGATCGGAAGAATTTAAAACAACGGATGAGAGAGCCCTTTGGTGAAGATGTCAGCAATCTAAAGAGCAGTAGGAATGGGAGCAACACGCAGCTTACCAAAAACAACCAACTCTCGAACAAAGTGGTAGTCGATGTCGAAGTAATCTAAAGAGCGGTAGGAATGGGAGTAACACGCAGCTTACCAGAAATGGCCAACTCTCGAACAAAGTGGTAGTCGATGTCGATGTGTTTTGCCCGCTTGTGAGTGACTGGATTCTGGGCCAAGAAGATAGCACTATTTTTGTCACATAACAAAAGCGGAGATCCAGCAATCGAGCCACAAAGATCACGAAGCAGATGGGTCAGCCAAACAACCTCAGAAGTGGTGTTGGCAAGTGCACGATACTCAGACCTTGTACTCGAATGAGAAACGGTAGGCTATTTCTTAACACTCCAGGAAGCAAGGTTTCCACCAAGAAAGATAGCATAATCGTAAGTTGATCGCCGAGTCTCCAGATAATGAGCCCAATCAACATCAGAGTAACGCAGAACCTCAGGAGAACTGGTTGATTGAAAGGCAAGACCAAAAACCAGAGCACCTCAACCAAAACAAAGAATATGAGTAATTGCGGCAGAATAATCATCATGGGGATCTTGAAGATACTGACTGACTGTGTTGACTGCAAAGGCCAAGTCAGGACAAGTAATTGACAGATACTACAGAGCCCCAACAAGAGAGCGATAAAGAATCAAATTTCAAAATGTAGAACAGGCGGGCTGTGGAGCAGCGATCCTGTCACAAATGGAGTGGATACTAGTGTAGCATTTGACATCCCGGTAGGAGTGAGAATATCCCTGGCATACCTAGCTTGGCCAAGAAGTAAACCCGAGGTTGAGGGTGCAATTTCCAAGCCAATAAAGTAGTGAAGAGTGCCCAAGTCCTTAATGGTAAACTCCCGATGCATCTGATCGATGAATTGTTGTAGCAGAGTCGGGTCGTTACATGTAAGATGATATCATTAACATAGACCAACAGGTACAATAGTGACGATCCACGAGATAAAAAAAGAGAGAAGTATCAGTAAAACTGCAGATAAAAACAAGCTGAACCAAATAAGTACTAAATCCCTGGAACTAGGCCCGCGGAGCTTACTTCAGACCATAAATGGCCTTTTGCAAGCGATAAACATACTCTGGGTGAAGAAAATCCTTGTAACAACGGGCTGTGCCATATAGACCGAAGCATCAAGGACACCATTGAGAAAGGCATTCTTGACATCCAGCTAATGAAGAGCCCAAGAGCGCATCGTAGCAGCAGCTTAAAGAGTACGAACTGTGGATACTTTAACCATTGGACTGAATGTGTGGTCAAGGTCAAAACCCAAAATCTGTGAGAAACCCTGCGCCACAAGTCTAGCTTTATGATGCTCAATGGTGCCATTTGGTTGATACTTCAATCAGTAAACCCATTTGGAGCCAGCAATGTTGATGTCTAAGGGCGAGGCACCAGATCCCAAGTGCACTGTCCATGAAGGGCTAGCTATCATATCGTTATCCATGGCAGAAACCAAAGTTGAATCCTGAAGAGCAGTGCAATAATCCATGGGCTCTGACTGAGTAAGTAGAGCAGCAATAAGACTATGAGCAACAATAACTACATAGTCCATGCGCTGAATAGCCCCAATAGCTGACCTAGTAGCTATTCGATGAGTACGAGGCCAAGGAGAAGAAGCCGGAGGAGTGGAATTAGCTAAAGAAACTGAAGATGAAAGGGCCAAGCTGATGGAGACTGAGCAGCTTGGCCCTTTCATTTTTGGTTGCTTCCGCTGGTTGGAGACTGAGCAGCTAGGCTCACCGGCGGTGAGACAGGCACTACCGGCCAAGGAGCACAATTTGGATCAGTGCACAAACTGAGCAAGAAGCTAAGGAAGATGCGGGTGGAGCAAACAAAGGAGGAGCTAAAGCACCATCAAGATCAACAAATGTTGAAACATCCAAAGTCAACCAAGGGGAGTAAGGGGCCGTTACAGTAGCGGATGAAAACACAAGGAATATTTCGGGAAGCCAGCTTGTGATCGGCATAATGGAAAACAAACAAAAATACCCGATACCCGAATGGATAAAAGTTCGAGTAGATAGGGTCACATCCATAAAGAAGCCCATAAGGAGAAGAACTCTGAAGAACCGGAGTAGGTAATCGGTTGATAGTGTAAACATATGTGGCAAAAGCATTATCCCAGTGAGAAATGGGTATGATGAGTGGAACAACATTGTGAGTCTCATTTTAGCGATGTGTCTATGTTTGCACTTCGCTCGCCCATTCTGCTCCGGAGTATATGGGCACGAAATCAGGCGATGGATGCCCTCAGAGGCAAAATGAGATCGTAAATGAGTGTCCAAAAATTTTGTACCACCGTCACTTTGAAGAACCTTAATTTTAGATGAAAATTGATTATCGACTAGCGCCTAAAACTGCAAGTAAGTTTCAACAAAATGCAACTTTCAACGAAGTGGAAGAAGCCAAGTGAAGCGAGAAAAATTATCCATAAATAAGGCATAGTATGAAAAACCATTCGACAATAAAACTGAGAAAGGGCCCCACAAATCACAATGAATCAAATCAAGTACGTGCGTAACACATTTATGGTTCTCAACAAAAGCCAACCGTTGACTTTTTTCCATAACACAGGGGCGCAGGTTTGCGGTTTAGGAAATAAGGAAGAAACATAAAGTAAACTAGACTTCTGTAAACTAGAAATAACTGTTGTCAGCGCATGACCCAAGCGAGCATGCCAAAGCTCGTAGGATGCCCGTCCTTTATTCTACTGCAATTGAGAAAATAGAGCTACCTCGCCTCTATCCAAAATGTAAAGTTCACCTTCACTGTAACCCCTGCCCACGATTGCTTTGGAAACTTTGTTCTGAATCATAAAGTTTCGATCATCAAAGGTGACAAAAACATTCAAATCTTTGGTTAGTTTACTAATAGATAACAGATTCTTAGTAATCTCGGGAACAACAAAAACATTAGATAAACATAAATCATCAAAAATATTAGAGTCACCAATATGAGAAATCCAAATAGAGGCACTATCACCAACAGAAACATGAGAATTACTAGAATAAGGAGTCACACTCTCCAAACCAAAAGCCAAAGATCCCATATGACTGGTCACACCAGAATCAATATACCAATTTGAGGTGTGAGTAGCAGGATCTAATCGCAAGGATGACTGAAAATTTTCAGCTAGATGAGTCGAATCAGAATGATGAGCTTGAGAACCAGTTTGTGCCAACATTTTATAACAAGTAGCAGCAAAATGACCAGAACGACCACATTAGGTACAGTGCGGCCATTCGTCACCTGAACCAGCTCTAGCCGAATACTAAGCAGGACAGGGAGCCTTGCCATTCCTGGCAGCGCGTAACCCGTACGCGCAGCCACCCCTCGCTGGCATGTGATCTTATGCGCGACTGGCTGAGGGGTTTTCTCCATCCATGAAGGAGGCAGTGTAAATTTCTCAAAAAGGCTTCGTGGTTTTTGGCACGTGACAAAACATCGACATATAATGGAGTAGGGAAAGAATTAATCAATGGTACAGAAAAACTTTAAACTCAGTGCCAAGAGCAGTTCAAAACCATATAATTTGATCATCATTCATAACAGGAGAACTCATCATAAACTATTGCTCAATTTTTTTAAAAAAAAATAAGATAGAGTTCATGTACTGTACCAGTCTTACGAATACCGTGGGCATCAGCACGAAGACAAAAGATAGTGGAGGCACTGCTATCATGAAAAATAGATGAAGTATTGTCCTAGATAGCTTTGGATGTGGAACAATTAGGAATCTCTGCCAGTACTTTAGGAGTGAGAGAGAAGAAAAGCAAACTACACACACGTTGATCTTCATCAATCCACTGATCATACTTAGCCTTGGCTTTCGGATAGGCCACCATAGAGTTAATTTTGATACCACCACCAGAGGAGGCGCCGGGCATGTGCGAAGGTAAAAGGGGAGGAGCCGCCGGCTTGTGGAAGAGAAGGGAGCGGCAGACATAGCTTGGAAGCATCGAGAAAATTGAACAGCTTCTGTGACTTGAGGACATAGTCAATTTGACACTTCCAAATGAGATAATTTGATGACAAAAGCTTAATCGTCATCATATGGAGCAAGGTATTTTAAGAGAGTTTTTTTCCAAACATGATGAAAGGCTTAGAGATGTCGAGAAAATTGAGTCGGAAAGGGAGGGAGGGAGGTGTTGATCGGCCAAAAAAGAGAAGGGAGAGGCGGCCAATCAAAATTTAGGGTTTTGGAAAGTTTGGACCAGGTTTGCTCTGATACCATGATAGAATGTATTTCCTGTAATGAATAACATATAACTGCTCAAAATAAATAGAGTACAAAAGGAAGGGTAGTACTAGTACAACTCTATCTACAACAAATCAAATCTAATTTGATACTTGACTTATTCTAACATAAGGAAGTAACCTTTTTCCTTGTTGACGCGTGCAGGAGTTTGGTTCAATAAAAAATTGTTTAAAAAATATATAAAAAATTATTCTATGTCAATTCTTACATTTAATAATTGCAGATTGGTAATTCATCTCTTGACATTTTTATGTGTATGTGATCCCGTGCCAAATTTTAGAGGATTTTAAACCCAAGTCTTTGTATTTTATGTGTGTGTGATCTCGTGCCAACTTTGAGAGGATTTTTACCACTTTCATTAGGGGTGAAAAATGGGTGGACGTGTTGAATGTGGGTCGGGTATTATGGTAATTAAAAAATATGGGTGTGATGTATACTTTATTCGTCCCACTCTAAACAACCAAAAGACATCTCCCAATTCTGTCCTATCAGTTTATGCAATGTGATATACCGAATAATTTCAAAATGCATAGCTAACAGACTAAAAGTGGTACTCGATAAAGTGATTTCAAGTCACCAAAGTGCTCTTGTCAAAAACAGATTGATCTCGGATAATATCGTTATAGCTCATGAAGCACACCATCATATTAAGAGGTGAACCACAGGCTAGAAGGGACACATGTCAATCAAACTGGAAATGAGCAAAGCATTCGATCGAATTGAATGGAACTTCCTACTGAGGGTATTAGAAAAAATGGGTTTTGACCAAGTCTTCATACGCTTGATTGAAAGCTACATCTCGACAGTGCATTTCTCCTTCATGCTAAACCGAAAGTGTTTTGGAAACATTACACCCACTAGAGGACTGAGACAGGGAGACCCACTTTCTCCGTATTTATTCATTATTTGTAGTGAGGTGTTTTCCCAAATGATTCAGATGGGAGTAAGGTAGCAGAGGCTGCATGGTTTACAGGTTGCTAGGAATGCACCAGCGCTATCACATCTCCTGATTGGGGACGATACACTTATTCTCGGAGAGGCGACAAATCAGGAGGCGGCGACACTAAGAAATATTCTACAATTATATGAAGAGGCCTCGGGACAAAAAGACCAATTTAAACAAGTCTTCAATCATGTTCAGCCTAAACACTGGGACCAAATAAAAGCTCACATTCTAAACACACTCCAAATGACATAAGCGATCAACCATGAAAAATACTTGGGACCCCCCATCGTGTTTGGAAAAGCAAAAACAAGTGCACTTGAGGGAATACCAGACAGAATCTGGACAACGATTGGCATTTGGGAAAATAAACAATTATCCAAGGGCGGAAAGGAAGTGCTCATAAAATCTGTCCTACAGGATATACCCACTTATACCATGTCATGCTTTATGCTACCAGACAAGCTTATCGAAAATATATAAAGATTATTCAGTAGATACTGGTGGGGAAGCACGACCCAGAAGAAGAAGATTCACTTGGCCATATGGATAAAGTTGTGTTCTCCCAAGAGTATGAGAGGATTAGGATTCAAAGAATTGAAGACTTTCAACGCAGCACTGTTAGCAAAACAGGCGTGGCATCTACTGGTCAACCCAAACTCCCCTGTTGCAAAGCTTCTAAACACTAAGTACTTTCCATCGGGAACATTTTTAGAAGCAAAGTTAGGGTGGAACCCTTCGTATGCTTGGAGATCCATTATGGAAGGGAGGAAAGTATTGCCCAAAGGAATTTGAAAGCGAATTGGAACTGGAAGAAATACGAGCACAAAAAATGGCCTCTGGCTCCCAAGACTAGGAAACCAAAAATCCACATCTTTGCCAGACGAGTTCCCGACAGATTGAAAAGTTTCACATCTTATGACTGACAACGGGACTGACTGGAATGAAGAAGTTATTAGAAGTACTTTCAATCGGGAGGAGTCAAATCTCATTCTATCTTTACCAAGGAACATGAGCGGTCAGGCCCGGGATCGATGGATATGGCACCCTACAGTTGAAGATAAATACACGGTCAAATATGGATAGAATCTAGAAATTAACTCTCAACTCTTGAAATTGCAGGTAACATGGCATCAAGCAGCTCAGGTCCCTCTCCACACTGGAAGAAGATATAGAGCTTATCGGCTCAGCCAAAAGTAAAACACTTCATATGGAGACTATGTAAGAATCATTTGTCATCGGCAATCAATCTGCTTCAAAGGGACATACCAGTTGAACCTTGCTGCCTTAGTTGCTCTATGGATGATATCTCCATTGAACACATATTCTTCCACTGCCCAGTGGCACACCAAATATGGTTCGCAGCTGAACTGCATGAGAAGATTTTCCACTTCCAACAACAAAGCACAAGATAATGGGTCAAAGACTTATTACTGGAATTAGAGCCAATGGATATGGCAATTGTTGCAACGTTGTTATTACAACTTTGGCACCACAGAAACAAGCTTCTTCATGGAGAGAGTCATGACCTTCAACCTCAACATTGTGTCACATATACCACAAAACTGCTATCAGATTTCGAAGGAACATTGACGGGCAAAAAGTCTAATCAGGAGACTAGGGGTCAAAGCAATCAACCGCTAACCGATGGAAACACTCTTCACTTCGATGCATCCATATCCCAAAACAGAACATGTCTTGGATGGTACATATGTTCTGAAGTTGGAACCTGGATTTATGGATAATCGCAGCACCTTCCAATAGTGCATGCAGTTAAATACGCAGAAGCTATGTCTCTAAGAGCAGGGATGCTTACAGTTCTGCAAAAAGGCATACAGATCAGCCGTATTCAAGGTGACACACAGATCGTCATAAGGGCAGTCAAGAACCATAATGAAGATTTGTCAGACTTCGACCTAATCATTGATGACATAGTTAACCTGGCAACAAGTTATATGCATCCAGAACCATTATGGGTTAGACGACAACATAACACTGTAACACACTCTTTAGCTCAACATGCTAAATATATTGTAGAGCCTATCTCTCAAATGGGAGTACATCCCACATTTTGTACAACACCTCTTCAATGAATGAAAGCAAAGTTTTATTTCAAAAAAAAATTACCTTTTTACTTTTTAAGAGACATAATTTGTAAACTTTGACGCTAAATATAAATTAATGTACAAATAAAAAATATATCATGTAATAAATTGTTAGATTTGCCTAAACATATATTTTCTAAATATCAATTTTTTATGTGGCATTATTATATGTACCTAGAGATATTTACGATCAAACACGTTCATTGAAGACATTGAAAGAATAAATAAGTAATTTAGAGTGAGACGGTGGAAGTATTAACCAATTTTATAACCGGGTTTAAAATGGGTCAAATTAAAATATGTCGAACTAAAACTCGTTCAACCCATGGATTAAAAACCATTTTAAATATGGGTAAAAGTTTGGTGAATTCGCGGGTTTCAATCCACATTGATTGAAATCCAAACATATATGGGTTGGCCAATTAATTTGAAGATTTTTATTTTTTCTTAAAATTCAAGTTTAACGTTTCTAAGCTCCCTCAACCTCTTCGTAGCGACAGTGGTGCATTGCCTCGGTCCTTGGAAAGGGATATTTCCCTTCTTTTTTCGCGGTGTGTTGCAGCAGACTAGTTTCTCTGTTGGATTAGCAGAGAATGAGAAGAAATGCTGTCACTCCAAAACCCACAGCAGAGCCTCCAATTATGATCCTAAGTGTTGCAGCTCCGCCGAGTCTCATAGAATTCTTCTTTGGCAGCGCATTTGGAGGAACGGAAAGATTCTGCAAAATTGTAACGTATTCAGGCAAGGGATCCTGAAACCTATTGATAACGAGTTCCACTGGTGGCGGGTTTGTGAAGGCGGGGACGTGGAGAAATGAGGGAGTTGGAGGGAGGGTGGAAAAATGGGTCCGGTAAGAATTTAAAAAGGTAAACCCACGGGTCATACCCTCACATACTCAACCCGTTCAACCCATATTTATTAAGAGTGAATCTCCGGATAAACGGTTTATCTATAACTTTATGAATAGTCTAATATATTTTTTACCTTATATACTGCATTTGTTAAATTACATACTAAATTTAAAATTTTATAAATATATTTCTATATTTTTATATTTTCACATTCAATTACACATTATTACTTGTTTTAACTTTTAAACTGTAATATTTAAATTTTATAAAAAAATTATAACACTTAAGATAAATATACAGTGGACTGTCCATAAGTTTATAGACAGCCGCTTTTACTGAGACTTTCTCATTTTATACTTACTCATTTCACCTGTTACACAATAAATCCATTACTTATCTTACCCATAGCTATTCGGGTTTAAAGTTAAAAAAATCTGTTTAACCCACGGGTTGTGAGTCATTTTGACCCCCCCCCCCCCCAACCAACTTTCATAGGTATATTATACGGTATCTTTAAGGTACCATTAGTGCAGTCTCAAACATTATGGAGGTCCTTCCAGAAAAATTAATCGGAGGCCCTCTAAGAGATTATACATACATATATATACATGTATGTGTACATATATATGTATGTATACATACATATATATATGTATGTATACTAGTGAAAATTTATTTGAAAAGTGCTATTAGGCCTCCTAGCTTTCTCAAAGCAAAATCATTGATTAACCCTTCATAATTTATTTTCTCCAACAGATCATTCTCGATTGCTAAAATGTTAGTACATTTAATCTTTCTTGTAACATTGTCGAGTTCAAATATGACTTCACGATTTCAATTTTGAAAAACTTCTCTCTGCAGAAGCAACTGTCATAGGAATAGTTAAAATAAGTCTATATGCAATAAGAGAATTAGGAAAACATTCCATATATTAACAAAAAATTCAAAATATCAACAACTCTCTTTTTTTTTTCTCTGGGCAAGATTTCTATAAGTAGTTTTAACTCCATAAACAATTCAGTATCATCAATATCATATTGTTCCATGTTTTTAAGAGATGTTTCAAGATTATTACTCCTTCCCTCCCAACTCAAATTGCACGAAATTTTTTCACGGTCTCCAATAAACACCTTTGACTGTAAATATATGTAATTACGTATAGTAACGGCACACAAGAAGTTGATATTATAAAACATGTTACGGTGAATCAAACGGTATCTCATACCAGAGATGGGCGTTGGGTCGGTTTAATCGGTTTTTAGTTTATTCGGTCCTGGTTATTCGGTTTTGCCCCCTAAAAAACTCAAAATCAAAACCGATTTGAATTACCGGAAAAACCAAATTATCCAAACCAAATTCAAAATTTGATGTTCGGTTTGAATTCGGTTTGAAACTGAATAAACCAAATACATGGGAAATTTATAAAAAATAACAAAAAATATATAAACTAAAGACAAAATCTTAGGAAAGACGGTCTTTCCATAGGCTTATGGAAAGACGGGGTTTGATTAGAATAATAAAAGGTAAAATGTCTTAGTTGCAATATTAAAGTTTTAGTATGAAACATGTAATAGTTATAAAATTTATAACCCGGTTCATGCAACCCAAAAATTTTATCTTAATTTCTTCTAATTTACACTTTAAACCTTGGTCTTTCCATAACTTATGGAAAGACCGTCTTTCAAGAGACGGACTCAACTAAATTAAAATTCTACAAAAATATGTAATACATCATCAAACTCAAGAGTTTAAAATAAAAATCCAACCACTACAATACAAATTCAACCATAAAAATTTTAGAGCTTTAAAGTTATAGCATTAATAAAAATATAAATAATTTATTTTTTAGTTGCAATTCGGTATTCGGGTCAGTTTTCGGATTGAGTTTCAATATCCAAAACCAAACCAAAAACCATATTCAATAACCGGTTTACTCAATTCGATTATCCAAAAACCATATTTTAAATTTGGTTGGGTTATTCAAATTTGGATTATTCAGTTTTTGGTTTGATTTTCGATTTTTTTGCCCACCCCTATTTCATACGATGATATTATTAGTCGTTTACTTATCCAAATATATGGTCAAACTTCGACAAGTTTGACTGAACAAAAGATTCTGTGCAATTTGAGTTGGGACAGAGAAAGTATAACAAGACTTTAGTTGAACATCATTGTGTAACTTATGAGAAAATCAAACACATTATCATATTGTTGATATTCTTCAAATCTAGAAGTAAGTGAAACAATTGCTTGATCAATTATATATAAGAAATAATTCACTCCAAATGATTTTTCCAAAGTTTGTGAAACAACATATGCATCCACATGATTTTCATCAAATTGTCTTTTTCTTCAAATTTTACGTCTCTTAGAGAATATGGGATCAATATCTAAATCAATTGCAATTTTTTAGGTGTATCCATAGCACCGGAAAAGACGGTTTATCTATATTTCCCAAAAAAAGAAATCAATCCGTTAATTTTTATAATAGCATAATCAATTACCATATCTTTTGATTGCAAATTTGTACACATTAACCGAATCACTATGTCAACAATTTGAAATAGTATAACTTTAACACTATCAATACAACTCTCCAAACGTGTGGATGATAATAATTTACGGGTGAAATCTTTTAAATCTTTCAAAATATTCCATATTTTAGTAGAATTTGCAAAAAAAAAAAAAAGTATAATTGCATTGGTAATCTCAATCGGTTTGGGAAAAGGAAAGAAAAGAGGCCTTCTATATTTATTATTTAATATTTTTTTTATTTATTAAATACAACCCTATTAAAAAGACTTTAAAAATGGGGCCCTCAATTCTTTGGAGGCCATGTTCTGTTGTCCGCCTTTCACATGTTATTAGACGGTCTTAGGTACCATGAGCACCGTATCCCTAGGAATTTTTTGTGTGTTTTAAATTATAACAACGTGCATTATCTTATTTGAGATTGTGCATTATTAGGATCAAAGTTTACACCGTTTGACTTTCAAATAACAATTAGGAAGTTCAAAGTAGGATGGAGAGAGTATATTACTTACATTTTTTATGTACAAATATTAGTATCGAAATGTACATTTTACCTATATTATACCCTAGCTCTGTTTTTACAGAACTGTACTTATAAGTTATTTTGAAAACAGGGGCATCAGCTTCTATTTTTCTACCAAAAATAATTTCTGTATTGAAAATAACCTCTTTTTTAACAAGTTTTCCGAACACTAAAAAGTATTCCGCCAAACATAGGAATTGACTTTCATAAATCCTCTGATTAAATCTTTACCTGGCTTTCAGCGTCTTATTTCATTACCTTCATCAGTAAATCAGTAAATCACAACGGGAAGGGCAAAATTGAGCGAACACACGGAAGAATCGGAAGATGATGACAATCGACGTCGCTTAGCTAGGGTTCCGGCGACGCGATCAATCCCGTCAATTGGCCGCCGTATTTAGCTCCTACGCCCCTTGCATCTCTCTCTTGCATTCCACCATGCTGCGCAGGTACTTCACTTACGCACCCAATTTTACTGTGAAGTCGTTGCGAAATGAATAAACGAGTGATAATATATTTCCTACAGGTCAATTTGGCAGCTTACTTCCTGTAAATCACATGGCAGGATTCCTCTACAGATTACTACTCAGGCATGTATACTTGTTCAGTACGACCTTGTTTAATTTAGGGTATTGCATTTATTGGATATTCACCATTTACTGTTGATACGATGCTTCCCCAGTTGAATACTTGAATGAAAGACTGTTTTAGCATATGTAGTGAGTCAATAGGTTCTAGTGCGACTACTCCCTCCTTCTAGACAATAATGTCCTATGTCCATTTTTTATGGTATTGAATAATTCTAAAGTGCTATTATGTTTAACGGTGGATCACCAAAAATTTTAATAATAGATATACAGGGAATTTAAGTAGCGAGATATCACGTGATAGTATTTACATTAATGGAATTTTATGATGTAAATTACCCAGCTTGATTCATGAATAGTGACATAGGACATTCTTAGTGGAACGGGGATGGGACAAGGGAGTATACCACTATAATGGAAGTGATGCTTACATGTCTTGGTGCCATTCAAGCAGATCCCGTCACATCTTTCTTCAAGGAGGGGATTCTCAGTTCCATCGCAGAGCAATGTGCCTAAAAAATTGGGCTCAACTGCTGAAGCTGAAGTACCTAAGTCTGGAAGTAATTTTCCCAAATTCTTCTTTGGAGGGGTTGCATTAGGTGCTGCATCTGTCCTAGCTTACAGGACTGGTTATTTGGACCAATTTCTGACTAAGGAGCCACATACCACTCTTGAGCCCATCAAGGTTTTCCCTAGTGAACAAGATAAACATGATTTACCGGGTAGTGAGATTTCACAACAAGGGTCAGAGTCAATTTCCAACTCAAATTTATCAGCCTCTGACGTGCAGCATTCTGGGGAAGACATTGTGGCCGATTCTGGTCCCTCGCTTCCGGAAGAAATAAGCAGAAAACCTGAAGAAAGTGCACATGAAGTGAATGATAAGTCTGAACCAAAGTCAGAACATATCAAGCCTGTTCAAGACGATCCTATTCAAGATGATCCATTGCCTAACTCCCCTAAAGTCACTATTCAATCTGATGATACCAGCAGTAACTTAAACAAACCATCTGATGAGGATAATCTTGATTTGAAGAACCCAGAGGCAGTAGACCTTGATCACCCCAAAGCAGTTGAAATCAAACCATCATATCACGAGGAAAGCACAGTTGTTTCAGATATTGAGAAGAATTCCGTGTCTATGTCCCTTGCCTCTACTCCTGACTCACACAAGGTATCCCTTTATTGGCGGTTGAAAGATGTAATTTGATGACAGGAGATCTGGAATTTAGAGGGAAACTTTTTGGTTTTATTTTAGTAAATAAACTGATGATAACCTTTTGCAGGATGATCTGGGTGATGTACCTCATCAACCGGCTTCCCTCCTTGGTGAATACCATTTGAAAAACGATGGTGAAGAACCACCAGCTGACTCAGCCAGAAAATCTGAGGTTTGTTTAGCATCTAAGGAATATTTTCATTTTGAGGATATGCTATCGGAAAAAGTTTGAGACATGGTTTTACAGGAACTTAATGTGGGTATGGGGATAGAAATTTTATTGCAGCTCATTCATTCTTAAGGCTAATGATTTATATAAATGATTTTGTAGGATTTCCTCGGGATAAATGAGGGTGGCTATGTATCTGGGGACGGAAAACTTGTTCTTGATTTCTTGCAGGCCATTCATGCTGCTGAAGAAAGACAGGCAGAATTAGATGCCCAGGCTTATGATAAAGAGAAGAGGGCAATTAAGGTCTTTATATTCATCTTTATATTAATTTCTTTTCTGTTGAAGCATCAAATTTAACTGTCACACTTCTGGTTTATTTGTATGCTTAATTTTTTTATTCGTCTTTTTTGGGTACCTGTTCAAAATATAGGTCAAATATGAGAAGGAGCTAAGAGATGCTAGAGCCAGGGAACTAATGTATGCTGAAAGAGAAGCCATTCTTGAGAAGGTTGTGCAGAGCATGTTTTCTTCACTGTCTGTTCTGTTATAATTGCTTAAGGTGTTTTCTTCATAGTTGACAATCAGTTTCATCAACATTGTTTTTCACTTGTTCTATAAAATAATAGATTGGAGTTTCAATGAAGTAAGATTATCTTGTTAAAGAAAAACCCCTATTTTTTGCTCTGTATCTCATTTTTATTAATGTCTCGTTGGTTTCATTTTGGTTTTTATTCCTCGTACTATATGGCCTACTTTCTAGCTTTTGGCTTCATTATATTATATTATTATCTTATCAATGAAAATGCTTTTCTTGAACCTTCAGGAATTGAAGAGAGACAAAGTAAAAGCAGCTGCAGCACTCAAAGCACTTGAGGAGGAATTGGAAGAGAAACATAGAAAGGAGCTTGAAAACAAGGTGATTTTGACTGGTAGATACTTACTAATAGAGAAATGCTGGTCTAGCTCTTTTCTCGTAAAAGAAATTGCAACCCCTTGCTCAAATTGCAGGTAAATGAAGCAGAATTGGAGTTAAAGAAAGTGCAAGAACTAGCCAAAGCAGAACTGGCTTCAGCAATTGCAAGTGAGAAAGCATCACAGATTGAGAAAATGGCAGAAGCAAATCTCCATGTATGTACATTGTCTGAACTATCCTTGACATATAGGTCTCATGCTTAGTGATCCTTCACAGATTGACCTAGTCATGAAGCTCTTGAGTCTTGCCTCCAGGCTGAAACCATAAAATAATGCAGGACAGGGGAAGGGGATAGTCTTTTCTGCACATTTGCTTTTGAAAAAAGGCCTCTAAAACTAAATATATCATAATTTATTCAATTTCAGGGACTGCATAACATGGAATTTAAGAGCAATAAAGAAGGTTTAGATGTTAGAATAGTTCAAAATAATGAAATGAAGTACACTTTGTTATTAAGAATGAATTATATGTACTGTGTGTATTTGTGCTTAAATTCAGCTAGTTTGACTAAGTAATTACCTGATGATCAAAGGCTACAATAAAGAGGCATAAATTTCTACTTTCTTTACTACTCATAAAAATTTTGCCACATGGTAGCTGATGCTAGGATGTTTTAGATGCTTTATGAGATTTAATCCATGATCTCTCATGCTTAGTGATTTGGACTTCTGATGTTCTATGCGAATTGATCTATGATCCAGCTCAGTAAACTGAAGTGAGATAATTGGTAAAGTATTGTACCTGATGATGGCAGGTTATAAATTGCTTGTGTTTTTTTTTAAGCAAAGAAATTATATATTCTCTTGGTTAAGAACAATGAGTTTACTTCTTTTGTAAGTGAGGATGTAAATTGTTGATAACATGGTAATAAACTAGTAAGGATGCATTTGTGCAACTTTTCAAGACTGTGGTGTTGGAAACTGACGCATAGGACTGGTTGTGTGTCAGTATTAACTATTGCGATTTCAATTTTATGCAGATAAATGCTTTGTGCATGGCATTTTATGCCCGGTCTGAGGAGGCACGCCAGAGTCATTCTGTTCACAAGCTTGCATTGGTAATAGTTTCTCGCACTTATGACATTGGTGATGGTTTCTTGTACTTGTACTCTTTTTTGCAACTAAAAGTCATAAAGCTCAACATTCTTATGAGCAATTAATCTTCAGCTTTAAATGCCTAATGCTTTGTAGGGCATCTCTTTTCTGATTAAATTGAAGGACTATTATGGTTCTTGTGTAAAAGTCACTTCTTGACATCAGTTTTATTCCAGTCCGTTAAAACATTTAACTATCCATATGGTATGGTGATTACATGATTCCTCTGTAAAAGTCAGTCGCTTCTTGATATCAGTTTTATTCCAGTTCTTAAAAAACACAAACTATCCATTTGGTATGATGATGTGTTTTTTGAAAGTTTGAGACCTTCATCTTATGGCTTATTGCAAAATGCAATTTGTTTATCCTCAACAGAGTAATACTTCCTGGCGAGTGGCGATTTACCTGTAAAATAATTGTGGAAGCATGTGAATTTAGTAAGTGCCTTTCTTCTTCTTCTGCATCATGATATGATCTCATAATTGGTTGCAGGGAGCTCTTTCATTGGAAGATGCGCTATCTAAGGGTCTTCCTATTCAAAAGGAAATTGAGGCTCTGCGCACTTGTCTTGAAGGCACTGATAACGACTCACTCTTAGATATAGTTCTGTCTTCACTTCCTGAAGAAACAAGAACCAGTGGAACTGATACTTTGTTGCAGTTGAATCAGAAGGTAGAGATTAGTGTTACCTGATTTTTTTAGCGAAGCTAGATGAATTGCTATGGTTTGCATCATAGTGTGGGTTCTTATCAATTTTTGCATGGGTTCTTTTCCTGAATAGTGCACCAAACCTTCACCCGTGCTGTCCTTTTTGTATGTGATGAGTAACCAGCATTGCATTGTATGAATATCTCTGACACCTTAAGATATTTTACAATGATGTAATTTTCTTGTGATGACTTTTTATTTCACATACTGTTTTAAAAATGATAGATTGCAGTAAGAGTTCTTAACAACAGTGCATGTCCAAGGTTATGATATTTGCAGGAAATCTCAGTTTGTTGGGCTTTAAAGCTTTGTATGTATCAAAAATCAAGATTGGAATGGGCAAGATATGAATACTCTCTTAGCCATGTCATGGATGATGGTATCTAATATCTCTGTATATTGGATGAATTTTTTAGTTGGTTTCTTTGAACATATGCACACTTACTGTTTAAATTGGCAGGTTTATGAACTGTTAGTTGATATTACTTATGGAAATACATACCTATGAAACAATTGTGTGATATTGGTTGTGTTATTTGTTTACCCCAGGCTTCTGGCATTGTGATATCTGGTGTTCAGATAATACCTCCCCCACTGGTTCTTTTGGTTTGATAACTTATTTGCTACCAAAATGTGCAGTTTGGTGCTTTGAAAGGGACAATACGTCACTTCAGCTTAATTCCACCAGGAGGAGGTGGGATTTTGTCACATTCATTGGCTCATGTAGCCTCCACGTTAAAGGTTTGTTCTCTATCATAAGAGTAGAGTTACTAACTCCATAGAATACTTATGTTTACTGTTCCCTGGTCTTCAATTTTGATCTTCAGGTTAGCGAGGCAAACCAGTCTGGTGATGGAGTTGAACCTCTTTTGAACAAAGTAGATAATTTCTTAGCTGAGGGGAAGCTCATTGAGGCTGCAGATGTTCTTGAAAAAGGTTTAGACGGTACCCAAGCGGCTGAAGTTGTTGGCAACTGGATTCAGCAAGCAAGGAATAGAGCTATCACAGAGCAAGCGTTAACCCTTCTACAATCATACGCAACTACCATCAGCCTGACATAAATGGTGCTATACAATTTTGTTGAGGATTTTTTTCATTGATTTTCCCTTGATAGAGAATCTTAAAATAGCAGTATACAATTTAATCGAAGTTACAATGTTTTGAGCGCTGCAGCAATTTTTCTCTTGTTGCAACACCATGACTTGCTCTTTTAGAGACTGTTGCTTCCGGCAATATGTAAAATACTGCTTTGGGGTATAAACCTTTAGAAGGAGGGTGCTGTTATTAACATAATAAGTGAGTGTTGGTTTATAGAGAAATGCAGCAGAAGTTCATGAACAATTATGAGCAGTGGGTTTGTTTTCTAAAGAAGCGTCAATATGTTTTATTCATTTTCTTATTGCGTGTTGTGATTGTGAATGTATTACAGGTTCAGTTATGATATTTGGTTAAGGTTTTTCCTGGAGGGCTTGCAAGGCTAAATTATATTTTGCAACATTTATACTACTATTATACTTCATCCTATAAAGTTCATCAGTAAAGTTTTTATAATCAGAATATCAATATCTTTATTAAATATTTTTCAGTACATAGTAGGCCGGATTATTGGCCGGTAGAGCAACTATTCTTATTAACTTCGAAGAACATAATTGATTTTTTTTAAAAAAACATAATTGATTGAATTAACATGCAGAGATACCTTACATTTTAAAGACTAAACTCCCAGTCTCCAAAGTTTTTTTTTTTGTATTTTTTTAAACATAGAGTCAGCTCCTGCTCATTAATACAGAAATGAGTTACAATTGGTTTGATTCGACTCCTTTTCATTAATATAGGAATGAGTTACAATTGGTTTGATTGTATGCACAATCACAATTGTTTAGTCTATCCTACATATTAGTTGAAGACTAGTACTAGCCTAACTTCAATTACAATTGATACACCGATAAACAATCACCATACCTAAATGAGAAAAAAACCTATCTATTACGAGATGGGGTGAAAGAACTCCTACATGGATGGCTTACACAGAGTGAGTGGGGTGGCCTCCCACTTGAGCTCTACACCAACATGGTGTATTAGAGCTTGCTCCACGCCAACCTGGCGTATATAGACTTAAAGACCATCAATTATCAGGGGGGAGAACCCGAGTTGCGCCTGGTCAGTCGAACACAACGCTCTACTTGCCTTGGTGGCTAAATGGAAGGTACTACAAAGATATGGTCCACCTGTATTGTGATTACGTCCAGCAGTCTCGACCTCCACCCGCTGAACAGATGCATCAGCTCAAGTCGGTGTTCCGACTCAAATTGTCACAACACCACACATTAGACTTGACATTTTAACACCATAAGCATGAAGATCTCTAACCCGAACCAATTTAGATGTTCATGATATGTCGGTTTATCCTGAAATTACCAAATTGACCAAAGTCTACTTTTCTACTCTTAAACCATAAAGGGTGCCGCCAAAGTATGTTATTAAAACTACTTTGACTCGGATTTCTCCTAACCAAACACTTTGGAAAGTAGATCAGAAGCCAACATGATTTTACCGTTTCAGAGGTCGATGGAAAACCATAGTTGGCAGAGACTTCTTAATCTAATGCTCTAGACAAAAAACTCATATTATGAGTTGACCTTCCATATGTAGCTAAACTTAAAGTTGGTTAAAGTAAAATGACCAAAAGCACCTGAACCTAAAGACCCTAGCCTCGACTAGAGTAAGGAGAAAACTAGGCCACTATGTTCAGCTCAGTTTGATGACCCGGTTCAGTCAAACCGGACCCAACACCGCCCTATTTTGGATGGATTTGACCCACAGATTATTCCATCGTCTGCGACGTTTTCGCCGATCACCGATAAAGAAAATATGATAATTTTCCACCTTACAATTGATGGGAAGAAGACTCGCCGATTGTGATGTCATACGCCCTCGTCAGCAGCGATCCATCATCGTGCGCCGACCTCGCACCACCAAACACTGCCATAGTTCTTCTATGCTCGAAATCAGTACATTCTCCGGACCATTTCATGGTCCATCTCTACGGGAGGATGAAACAGCATTGTCTGGCCCGACTCTTCCAAAGGCTTGCTCCTTCTCTGGGCGGTAGCACTCGGTGCAATTGTGAATCAACCCTTTTGGTCAGAGTTCAGTGGGTTGGCCCCTCTGCCAACCAACTATAGGTCTACAGGAAAGAAAAAAATTGCTAGCAAAATAAAAAACGAGGGGGGTAGCAGTGGTAGCCGTAAGTTGCTTCCACCACCGCCATCCTCCGCCAGTGGATGTCGTCTGCCCCCGTCGACCGCCAATCACCGTCGTATGTCACGCTGGGCTACCGTTCGCAGCTTCAATCCGGTCGGTTACTTCATTTGTCATCCACCAAATTCTAGATGTTTGCTTCGCCACTGCTATTTCCTTCAGTCGGCCTGCTCTAAAAGTTTTCAAAGTTGGTTTTATCCTTCCATTGGTTTGGTCTACCACTAGAGATGAATCAGGCTAGATGTTGATGTGTGAGCAATTCTTTTATGACTAAATTATTTTTTTGGTCCCCTAAATAGTATCTTAAAATTTGTTTGATCCCCAAGGCCAATACCGCATTTGTTTAGCAACCATACAAAATGATTTGTTTGATTCCCAAATGTGGGTTTCAGGTAAAGTCACTGGTAAATTAGTTAAAACATATAAAATGACCATTATACCCCTGATTTTTTATTAAAAAAAATAAAAGAAGAAAACCACCATCGGGCTCTGACTCCACCGCCATTTCCGGGCTTTGACTCCACCACAGTCACTTGGCAACTACACCGCTGGACGACTCCACCGCCGGGCCCTGACTCCACCGCTAGGCTCTGTTCTACTGTTCTACCTCGAGCGAAGATCAAAGCCCTCCGCCCCGCTCTGACTCCACCTCTAGCCCTCCACGGAAACCCTAAACCAGATGGAGGAATTGAACATCGGCGAATGTGACAAGGAGGCCAACGTGAGATCAAATCGAGCACTCTAGTCGATCAAATCAGCATTGTGGCACTCCAGTCGATCACTCCAGGTAGAGGCCACCGCCAGGAGCTAGCACGTACGAGGAATAGTGACGAGGAAGCAGACACACGTGAGATGCAAGCACCCGGCGAAGAAGACGCGCGTGGCTTCACGCGCGTTTAGAAGTCAGATTTTTTGTGCGGGTATGACGCATGCGCGCGATTTTCTTTAAAATACAAAAAATATTTTTCTTTCTGAAAATACTTCCTTCCGTCCAAAATTCGGTGAACTTCAGGCTTTGACACCACTCTCAGACGACCTTCCGGCAAGCAGTTCAGATTTATTTTGTTCTCTGCGTCTCCAGTCACAGTTTTTCGGTGAAGACCCGCGGTGTTCTTCAGAACAACTTTCGGCCATTCTCCGGCAGCGGCTCTCCCACCATCTCCCGGTGTACTCTCTTCTTGGTAGTGGCGTTCTCCTTCCTGGCAGCGGCGTTCATCTCCCGGTGTTCTTCTTCCCAGCGTTCATCACAGGTATTCTTTCTTCGATTTTTTTACTGTATTTCTCCGGCAGCGGCGAGTCTCCAGCGGTTCATCATCTTTATGCAGCGTTCTGGTATCATCAGCATCCTCAGCGGAAAATTCTTGTCTTGTCTGCTTCCATCTTCTCGGGCGGTCTCTGGTAATCTCCCGTCCTGATTGTTCTCCGGCGGCCAATCTCTATTCAGTTCAGCCAGTTCAATAGATCGAAGTTTCAGCCAATATCTTGGCGCGTGAGATCCACGCACCAAAGGTCATACCCTCACATTTCAAAACTCAAAACATGTGTGTGGGGCACACATGCGCACAACTCCCCCCTTTGCTCGTGAATGCATGCGAACCTGCTCCTCTTTGCGCGCAGGGTACACACGATCCAGAAGTACACACGCCTAACTATATTTTGGCATCTTTTTGTGGTTTTGCTGATTTACTATTTGATTGTGTGATATGACTCACTTTGGTTCTCGACAGCTTAATATTTCGAGACATACATGCATTTTTCATCATCACCGACACAATGGTTCTAGGTGGATTATAGGATTTGGCGCCACAAAGCACATGGCATCGTCCCCCGCCGCTGTTGATTTTGTGACACCTTATAATGGTTCTTCTCGTGTTTATGTTGGTAATGGTTCTCATCTTCTTATTACTCATGCTGGTGATTCTCAGTTTTTTAAGTCTGTCTCTTTATGATATGCTTATATTATGCTTGATATTACTAAAAATTTGCTTTCCATTAGAAAATTAACTCGGGATTTAAACTGTGTCATTTTCTTTGATGATCGTTCCTTCATTATTCGACATAAAATCACTAAGGAATCCTTGGGGCGCGGTCATAATGAAAATGGGCTTTATGTTTTAGATTATGGTGCATTTGCTTTACTGTCTACTGTAGAGTCAACTAAGTCACGTGTGTCCTTTGAAATTTGGCATGCTAGACTTGGTCATGTTCCGCATTCTGTTATTTCTGGATTGCATGATTCTGGATCTTTATCTGTCTCATCGGTTTTGTCGAAACCTACCCTTTGTGATGCATGTGAAAAGGCTAAAGGGAAAAGTTTATCTTTTCAGCCAAATGATAAACGTGATGCTAGGGTACTTGATCTAATTCACTGTGATTTAGAGGGGACTCTCTTTCATTATATCTGCTGATGGCTTCTCCTACTATGTCATTTTTCTTGATGACCATTCTCGACTCTCGTGTTTTACCCACTTCATCGTAAATTTGATTTTTGAGATGTCTATGGCCAGTTTGAGGCTTTTGTGGAGAACCAATTTTTTTCCACCATTAAAGTGTTTCAAAGTGATGGGGGAGTGAGTTCGTAAATGGTCGTTTACGCTCTCACTTCAGACAAAAGGCATTCATCATCATATTTCTTGCTCGTACACTCTTAAGCAGAACGGTTGGGCTGATCGCAAGCACCGCCACATTACTGAGATGGGCTTGTCTATGTTGCATCACTCTCATGTTCCTCTCTCCTACTGGCTTCACGCCTTTGCTGCAACCGCTTATACCATAAATCGGTTGCCCACTCCGGTTCTTGGCGGACGATCACCATTTGAAGTTGCTAATGGTCAGGTTCCCATGTACATGAACTTTCATGTATTTGGCTGTCGTGTGTACCCTTATCTTCGTCCATATGCAGCTCACAAACTCGCTCTTCGCAGTTTGCCATGTATCTTTCTTGGGCATGACTCTCATACAAGGGTTATCGATGTTTGGATCCTACGTCTGGAAAGATATATGTCACCAAGCATGCTCAATTTGATGATACTTTCTTCCCTTATAATGATGATTCTACTTCAATATCTCCGTTCTCTCTGGATGTCTCTACTTTTTGGATCACGTTGATACATCAGTTGTTCCTACTTCTTCCACGGTGGCATCTCCTCCTGCTCGACTTGTCATTTCGGTTGCCAACCCTCCTGGCTCATCTATGTTGCCATCCTCACCAACTACGACACCATGTTCTGTCTGCTCTGATGATTCAGACCATCCAGTATCCGCTCGGACTTAACCTGCTCCGTCCATCTCGCCATCGACCAGCTCACCTGATTCTCTGGACACCTCACCGCCCCCTTCATTGGCCACCTCACCGGATCCTTCGTCGGTCATCTCACCCATCGAACGTTAATATTGTTGGCTCCAAATGGGTTTATAGACTGAAGTATTGATCTGATGGCACTATTGAGCATCATAAAGCTAGGCTTGTGGCACAGGGTTTCTCACAGATTCCGAGTTTTGACTTTGACCACACTTTAAATCCAGTGGTCAAAACCTCCGCTATTTGGACAATTCTTGCCATAGCCACTGTGTGTTCCTGGCCTCTTCATCAGTTGGACGTCAAGAACGCTTTCCTTAATTGTGTTGTTGATGCTCTGGTCTATATGAAGCAGCCCGTTGGTTATCAGGATTCTGCTCATTTAGACTATGTTTGCAGCTTGCGGAAGGCCATTTATGGTTTTAAGTAGACTCCTTGGGCTTGGTTCCAGCGCTTCAGCGGTTATCTGACACAGCTTAGTTTTCAGTGCAACTCAGCGGATAATTCTTTATTTGTTCTCTCGAGAGGATCGTCGTTATTGTATCTACTTGTGTATGTGGATGATATAATTCTTACAGGCAATGACTCGACTCTTCTTTGTCAGTTTATTGATCAGACACACAGAGGTTGTGATCAAGGATCCTGGTGCTCTACATTACTTTCTTGGTCTTGAAGTTTTGCCTACATCCTCAGGGTTACTTCTTAGCCAAACGAAGTATGCTTATGATATTTTTACTCGGGCCGGTATGCCTGATGCGACGCCTATTTCTATGTCATTTTTCACCGGTTCTCAGCTTCACAGCTCTACCAGTCCTCCTTTTGGGGATCCTACACTTTATCGTTCCCTTGTTGGTGCCCTCCAGTATCTCACCATCACTCATATGGATTTGGATTTCTTGGTCAACATGGTGAGCCAGTGTCTTCCGGATCCCAAAGATGACCATTTTGATACAGTGACACAAATTTTGCGGTATGTTCGTGGCACCCTTCATTTTGGTCTTAGCTTTCCATCTGCTAGTACTCCTGAGATATTAGGATACTCTGATGCGAATTGGGCCCGCTATCTGGAGACTCGAAGGTCCACTTATGGTTATATGGGTTATCTTGGTGGGAATCTGGTTTCTTGGAGTGCCAAGATACAACACACTGTTTCTCGTTGTATGTGCAATAAACATGAGGACTCTTTGGATCACTTTTTTAATTCGTGCTCTTTTGTTGTGCAAGTTTGGAAATCAGTCCACACATTCATGGGAATTACAGGAAGGGTTTACACATCTATATGGGATAGACTGTCTTGTAACTTGACATATAATGGTTTGAGCTCTTTACATTCAGTAATCATTAGATCTGCTGCTGTTATTACATGTTGGAACTTGTGGAAAATGAGAAACAAAGTATTATATGATTCTGCCACTCCTCTATCAGGTTTAGTTTTAACTCACATAAGGGACCAAATTTTTTACATGTTCACTGCTAAACCTGTGTTCATAGTATCTAAGGTAGACATAGACATTGCAGATCATTCTTTTCTCCCTCTTTTCAAGCAACCTCCAAAGCCTAAAATCTTCAAAATTGCTTGGACTAAACCATGTATGGGTTTTAAAATTAATGTGGATGCTGCATGGTGTAGTCAATCTAACATGAGTGGAATTGGCATGATTATAAGAGATAGTAGGGGTGGTTTTTTTGCTGCTCATACTAAATTTACAGCTGCCAATTCCCCTCTGGAAGCTGAAATGAAAGCAATTTTCTTTGCCCTTGAGAAAATTGTTGGTTTCTCTCCTCCTGTTTGCTTGGAATCTGATTGTCTGAATGCGGTTAAATTTGTTACTGATCCATTTAAAGCTCCCTGGCCATTGTTTCAATTAGCTGATGATACAAAACAATATTTGGGAGATATCAATCTAGTGCATATTCAGAGACAAGCTAATTTGGTAGCTGATGCTCTTGCTAAGGCATGTCTTATGGCTGGTTACACCTTCTCTAAGGACTGTTGTATGAATGGATGCTACTGATATTCTCTGTCCCTTGTAGGTGGGCTCTGCACCAAATTGCAGGCTCAATGGAGATGAATGCATACGGATGGAGAGGACTCTTGTCTTGCTGCCTTCCTTCTTATTCAACCTATACTCTAATGGTACCTTCTCTAAGTAGTGGATAGGCAGCTTAGTGAATTTTGGGGTGTGTCTGACTGACTTGTGTTTCGATGCTTCGATTCACTAATAAGTTCGACAATCCTACGAATTTACTAAGTGTCTTTGTAATCCTCTAACTATTAGCTAGATATCTTACTTCATTTTGGAAGTAACAAATGTTGCCTCAAGAGCTTATGAGCCCTCATGTATATATCAACTAAGCCAAGGCTTCAACTTTTATTTCTGTTTAAGTTTCTTGTTTTTTTACAGGGCTTGGGAAGGCCTAATATAATTTCCCCCATCTCCGGATGGTTTAATTCAAAAAAAAACACACTGTTTCTTGCTCCAACACTGAATCTGAATACCGTGCTCTTGCCAACACCGCTTCAGAGGTGGTTTGGCTCACTCATTTGCGTCCTGATCTTTGGGTTCAACTTTCTGGTGCTCCATTATTGTTATGCGACAACATCAGTGCTATATTCTTGGCTCAGAATTTGGTGGCACACAAGCAGGCGAATCACATCGACATTGACTATCATTTTGTTCATGAGTTGGTGACATTTGGCAAGCTACGCGTTGCTCATGTCCTTACTTCTCTTTATATTGCGGGCATTATCACCAAGGGGCTCTCTCGTTTGTTGTTCGGGTTCTTCAGGTCCAAGTTGTGCATTGATGAGCATCTGACGCTTCGCTTGAGGGGGGGTGTTAGAATAAAGCAAGTTGATGATTAGATAAAATTTTATTCTTGATGACTAGGCTAGATTTATATTTAGACTAGTCTACTCTGTACTCTATTTATACTCTTCTTCATTGATTAGAATCATTATGGAAAATCACTCTTTCATATAGCCTTTTCTACCCTAAATTGTTTGGGTGTTGCCTAATGTGCATGTCATGTTGATCATGGCCAACATTGTGATTGTATGACTCTTTTGTGTGCATACGTCATGGGCCAAATTATTTCAATCGTGGGCACAAGTGGTGGCCACTTGTGTGACCATGGTCGATATCTCTCCGGGCCAAAAATGTTCAGTGTGCAGAGCGATGTTTTTAATCATTTTTCGCTCTTTATTTATATGAATTCTTCATTGACCTTGCTAGCTTGCCCTCTGTGTGGGATGGGCCTATGAAGTTTTGAGGAGTAGAACAGTAGGTGTTGTGGGATAAAACATTAGATAATCTTATCATCGTTGTGTATTAAAATGAGGTGATGATTGGAGATGTTCATCTGTCCGTTGCTAACATGATTTGATTTTCTGGGAGTTTCATGGGTAATTTTCTTCGTCGTAACATGGTTAACTGATGTGGTCGTTATGTGATTGGTAGTTGAAGGGGTTTCCACATAAGCAAGGTAATCATTGTGGTGGGTTCCGTTTTTGAAACGTTTCCATTATTCAAAATAGCACTTGTCTAGCTCCTCTTCAATTTCGGTGTATAACTTGATTGATTGATTGATGCACCGACTGACCACCTTGGGAAATGGGATTTGGGCTTACTTCTCTTATAAATAAGTATTGGAATTGAGTGGTATTACATTTCTCCTTCATTTCTCTAGATGTTGAGTTGTGAAGTTTAAGATTTTGGCTGAATTTTCTAAATTTTGGGTTTCCCTTTTCATAGTAGTCACCAAAGCTAATATCGGCTTTCCATTCTAGGTAGGCAGTACGAATGTGCGCTTTTATGAACATTTTTATGTTGTTTTTGGGTAGTTAGGTTTGTACTGATACTTTGGGAGATGGCCACAACTTGGTTATTCTATCGGTCAGCATTTATTGGAACGATTGTCCCTTGGGTAAGGTGGTTGTGGAGATTGTGATAGGGTTTTCTAATTTTCCTACTCATGACGGACTTGATGTTGGTTGAGGTACTTATCTTTGGGTGGTGATAACTTGTTAGTCAGAAGGTGGCCCAATGACTGAAGTTGTAGTGTGCTTATCCCTAAAGGAATTGATAGATTGAAGCTTGCGTTGTAACACCCCCAAACCCAACACAAGTATCGGGCCAGGTCTGAGCGTGCTACAACGAATTCTAGCAGTAACGAGCAGATAAATTTATGCGGAAACGATTTAGATAATTCAAAAACCTAACTTTACTATTACAGTGACATGATTAGTACAAGTGTTAAACGAAAGTTTCAACTAACTGTTACAGATTCAAAGTTTACTTTAAAATCCTAACAATTCACCCAGGGTCTTTCTCAAAAGTAGTAAAGACAACAAGCACTTTTCTCTTACTGGTTTTCTTCACCTGAAAAGGGGTTGTTTAACTAGGGTAAGCTCCTTACTTAGTGAGGTTCCATCGCCAATATTTATCCAGTTGAGTTTTAGTGATCACAGAATATCAAATAACAAATAACAACTAGCCACATAAGTCCTAGCACACAGTAAAAGGATACGGGTGGTTAATGCCGAGTTGCTGCCAAGTGCCTATATGGAAACTCTGACTAACATACAAGGCATAACCCAGTCAGTGGTGCCCGAAGGCTATCAGTCCAGAATTCCCTTTCCCCAATCACGCCAGTGTTCAGTTACGAGCTCGTATCAGTCAGGTAGTTATGCTAGCATACCAGAACTCCATGTATAGCCGGTCTAATCAGACGGTCTGGTCTATATGTTCCCCACTGACTTCGACCAAACTACAATCGCATCGGGGACCCTAAAATCACAGACAGGCAATCAGGTAGCAGATAATTCAAGCTTGACACGACAAGATAAAGTACAAGCCGGTCATCCACATAATATATCAGAGCAGTACATGATTCAATTTTGACACGGCAAGATAAAGTACAAGCCGGTCATTCACAAAAAAATCAGAGCAGTTCAGGAATTCAGTTTCACGATAATCCAACATAGTATGATAAAATACACACTTAATTCAACAGTCAGTAAATACCATCATTTAGGTTTAACCGTCATATCTCTTTCTAATGGGGTTTGAGTACACATGGTTCGAGTAGAAAGGTTCGAGTATTAGGTTTCAAGTACAGGGGTTCGAGCAGAGTATTCAAGTGAAGGGTTCGAGTAGTACTGGGGTTCAAGTGGTACTGGTTTGGGTGGCACTGAGTTCAAGTGGTACTGGTTCGAGTGGTGAGATTTCAAGTGGTGAGATTCGAGAGGTAAGGTTCGAGAGGTACTGACACAGTTGAGAGGTAAGGTTTGAGAGATAAGTTCAAGAGGTAGTGGTTCGAGAGATAAAGGTTCAGTGGTATAGGTTTGAGAAATAGGTTCGAGAGGTAAAGCTTCCAGAGGTACAAGTTCGAGAGGTACTGATTCAGTTGATGAGGTTCGAGAGGTAGTGGTTTGAGAGATAAAGGTTCAGTGGTATAGGTTTGAGAGATGGGTTTGAGAGGTAGTGGTTCGAGAGATAAAAGTTCAGTGGTATAGGTTCGAGAAATGGGTTCGAGAGATAAAGGTTAGAGAGGTACAGTTGAGTTCGAGAGGTATAGTTCAGGAGAAGGATTCGAGAGGTAATGGTTTCAGTGTACTAGTTTGAGGGGTGAAGGTTTCAGTGGCACATGTTCGAGAGGTGAGAGGTAATGGTTCTAGTAGTGAGGGTTCCAGTGAAAAGGTTTCTAGAGGTAAGATATCGGGGATACTGGTTCGAGGGGTAGGTTCGAGACATATTGTTCGAGAGGTAAAGGTATCAGTGGTACTAGTTCGAGGGATACAGGTTTCCAGTGGCGGTTCGAGAGGTAAGATTTTTCAGAGGGGGTTTGAGAGGTGAAGTCTTTCAGTAGGGTTCGAGAGGTGAAGGTTTCAGCAGGGGTTCGAGAGGTGAGGTTTTCAGTGGGGTCTGAGAGGTGTAGGTTTCAGCAAGGGTTCGAGAGGTAGAATTTTCAGTAGGGGTTCGAGAGGTGAAGTTTTCAATAGGGGTTCGAGAGGTGAAAGTTTCAGCAGGGGTTCGAGAAGTGAAGTTTTCATTAGAGGTTTGAGAGGTGAAGGTTTCAGCAGGGGTTCGAGAAGTGAAGTTTTCAGTAGGGGGTTCGAGAGGTGAAGGTTTCAACAGGGTTCGAGAAGTGAAGTTTTCAGTAGGGGGTTCGAGAGGTGAAGGTTTCAGCAGGGGTTCGAGAGGTGAGGTTTTCAGTGGGGGATTCGAGAGAGTCAGGTTCTGATGGCATCATATATATACACATATATGTAAACATAAACCCAGTTTAACTCAGTTCGTGCTAGGGCAATGAAACACTCACCTTAGTTAGACTTGGCTTGGCAACCCCTGCTCCTACTTCGCTGCTTAACCTCTGATTTTGGTACTCAAAAATATCTTAAGGCTGTGAGTTTTGGGGAGCAGTAGTTGCTTATTTATACTAAATGAAGACATACGTTTTCTGACACCTACTACCTAAAATTTTATCCATTTAACTCTCAAGTGCCTATGTCCACTTGCCCAAAAATTACTTTGGATAAATTTCTCACGTCCGCCGACCTGTATTTCTCTCCCCTGTATTTTATTATTTTATTTTATTTATCTATTTTAATTCTTGCTTTGTTTTCTCTTGTACCCAAATATTTCCTTATGGCACCACATTCCAGCGTACTATTTGTTTTCCTTTTGGGTACGCATTTTAATTTGTTTGTTTACTTATTGTCTCATCTCATTTTTATCCATTCCTTTCTTTTAATTCTTTATTCATTGGCTTTTCTTCTTTTTAATTTACAATGCTTATAATCAATTATATATATATATATATATATATACACACACACAATTATATTCCTTGAAATCAAAACAATACTAGAAATGATAACTTATTTATTTTATTCTTATTTGTAATTACATATGAAAATTACTATTATGTATAGTTGTGATAAGTATGAAAAATATTATGAAGTTATAAAATTAATGTTCCTCAATAATTTGAAGGAATATTCGTTTTAGAGGAAGGTACAAGGTAAACTATTGGAGGTGCTTTTATAAAATCTAGATAATTGTTTAACAACTCAATTTATCATTTCTTACTTAACTCTTTTAAAATGTGCAATTTGTATATCACGTTTCCATTCTGATTCGATGTACTATTATTTTCTTCCTCTTTCTTAAGTGAAACCTATACTAAACACCAATACTTTATCATCGTTTGATATTAACTAATATATATTTTTTAGTAATTAAGATAATTAATTCAAATTTACTCCGTCTGAGATTAGCATCTAGGTTAATCCATAATAATTATTTTTCCAAATTTATACTTTATAATTAGCACATCGTTCAAAATATATATATATATATATATATATCAATATATATTTTCCATTTAGAGTGATATTAAAAGGTTCAAGTCAGATAACATGATTTTTGTCGGAGGTATATTTTATTTATTAATCTAATTGGGTTCGGGGTTTCACATGCGTACTCTTGATTACGTCGATTTTTGGTTATGAGGGTTCTACTCCTTGTGTATGGTGTTTGTTATCTTCTGTGTTTGGTAGGTGGAACTTTACGCACAACTTGAATTACTCTGAGTAGGTGGGGGCCCCGACTAGGTGAGAATGTTGTAGGTAGTTTTCTCATTTGCGGCCTCCATGTGTCTTCGTTGAAGAAGTCTGAGGGTTTATATATTTGGTCACTTATTTTTTTATGTCATTAACTTTGTGTGTACAAAGATGGGTCTGTCACCGCGAGACCTCGTTGACACTACAATGATTTTGCAAGTCGCTTATATGACGAATATTGGCCAGCGATCAATTGATCACGATAATAGATAAGGAGATAATGAGAGAATATGTACGAGGGATTTCCCATCACCCAACCATGATTGGTCTTTGGTGGTCCTTCAAGCGAGCCGGTAGAGTTGGCGAAGAAGTAACGACATTCTCATCATGGTCGTCATAGTAAAACCGAGGATGAAATTAGTAGCCTTCTTATCACGCTTCCTAATAATCTAATCGTGAACGATTATATTTCAATGGTTGGTGATGCTTTTCATTATTGTGTCTTTATCGTGTGTGTGTGTTTCTAGGCGGAATGTGTGTGAAGTTTTGCTCCATTTGTAGGTTGTGAATGATTTGACGACCTTGGGCCCCAAGTTGCAAGCACTGGGGTAACTAGAGCCTTAAGTAAGAGAGGATGATGGTCTAAAGGGTGAGCTTGAAGCTACCTGAGAGCATTTTTGGCTATCCAAAGAGCAGGTTGCACTTCTGCGCAAAGAGAACTCTCGTTTGAGGATGCTACTCTATAAGATTCCAAAGACCCGAGGTTTCTTCAAAAAGATTTTGGAGAATACTGATACTGCTCAGGATTTCGTTAGACATCATGGGTATGAATGTTTGCGGGGTTCGAATACTGGACTTGTAAAGAAGTTTCCTCTTATGTCTGAGATATGGAATAATCTTAGCTGGCTAAGAGGGAGATGGTCATAATTTTATCGGAAAAAGTGGTTGATAATGGTAACTCATTTCCTTTGATGGACTACTTGGAGAGATTGAGTCAGTCACGCAGTATAGATGAGCTTTGTTTGTGTCAAGAGAAATTTCTACATTATCGTCCATTTGATGTTGTAGTTGATTGGGGTGGGGTTGGGTACGCGATACAGGATGATGATGGCATCTCATTTCATAATGAGCTGGATGATCAAGTTTGTAGCTAAGCCCATTATTTTGTTAGGATAAGGAATTTAGGTGAAATGGCGATGTATGAAATATGTTTTTGATTCTAATGTGCTTCACCTGTTGGCACTATCTTTTGTCGATGTGCTTATTTTTTTTCTTTTGTTGTAAATGTCTCAGTGTAGGTAGCGATTTGGTTGGGATTTTTATGTGTAGGTGATTCATGTGCTTCCGTTGACAGTGTGTCTGGTGACAAACCTTTTATGTATGTCCACTTTTTTCCGAAGTGCCAGACTTATGCATGAGATGGTTAATAAGTTTGAGAGTGCCCTCTCCTTATCAATGGTTGTTGGGTTGGATCTAGTAGTTCATCTTTCGTGAATGCATCTAGGGCAAAGCCTAATTCAGACAAGCTTGGCGATGGCTTAGGAGTTGCTTCTAAGGGTGGTGTATGTTCTTTGAGGGGAATGCCGTATTGTGGAACTCAATCCAAGGAGAGCTCTTCGGAGCCGCATGAGGCTGCAACCTTTATTGGGGCTATCTAAGTCTGCCTTAATGATTTGAGCAGGGTTTCAAGGTATGTACAGACTTTTATTTTGTCAAAGGTGTTCTCATTCTCATTACTTTAAAGATCGTTACACATTTGTGCCAGTTTTAGGCCGCACAACCCCTTGCTAACAAATATAACTAATCTATTACAAACTTCTAAACTTGAACACATTCTTTAGCTTACACAATGAGGGGTGAGCCTCCCACAAATGAACTTAACATGAGGTCCATATACCTTATAGGAAATCTACAACTCGGCCTTCAATCTTCAGCTTCAACGGGTTGCAACAGCTCTATGGTTTCTGCACCAATAAAGAGGCTGAAGCTGAATTTCTCCAATTAGCGGTTGAGAGTGCTTGCTGAAAGAGTTTTGAGGGCAAGTCCATTTTAGTTTGGAGCAGTTTGGTACTGTGTGCCTCCATGTTTATTCATAGTTGGCCAGGTTAATCCTGCAGATTTGCCACAACTCCATAGTTCTAGTATTGAGAACCATTCTGGAGGTTGTGGCTGGATTTCTCCAATCAGCGGCAGAAAAAACCTAAGTCTCACCGGAGTTGTGAGAGCACCAAAATCATAACTAGAAAATAAAAACATATAAGCAACTGAATCAAACTTAACCTAATCCATTTTTTCATCCAAGGGATCCAGTCCTCGAAGGGATCCAGTCCTCGAAGGGGTCACGCCTTGAAGGGACCCAGTTCTCGAAGGGGTCATGCATCGAAGGGATCCAGTCCTCGAAGGGGTCAAGCCTCGAAGGGATCTAGTCCTCGAAGGGATACAACCCTCGAAGGGCCCAGACCTTAAAGGGAACCCTCCCTCAAAGGGGTCATGCCTCGAAGGGATCCGATCCTCGAAGGGGTCAAGCCTCGAAGGGATCTGGTGCTCGAAGGGGTCAGACCTCGAAGGGGTCAGACCTCGAAGGGGTCAGACCTCGAAGGGGTCAGACCTCGAAGGGGTCAGACCTCGAAGGGGTCAGACCTCGAAGGGGTCAGACCTCGAAGGGGTCAGACCTCGAAGGGGTCAGACCTCGAAGGGGTCAGACCTCGAAGGGATCCAGTCCTCGAAGGGGTCAGGCCTCGAAGGGATTCGGCCCTCGAAGGGATCAAGCCTCGAAGGGATCCAGTCCTCAAAGTGGTCACGCCTCGAAGGGACTCGGTCCTCAAAGGGGTCAGGCCTCGAAGGATTCCAGTCCACGAAGGGGTCATGCTTCGAAAGGGTTAGGCCTCGAAGATATTCAATCCTCAAAGAAGTTGGCCCTCGAGGTGGTCATGCCTCGACGGAGGAGAAAAAAAACCCCACCCTCAAACCACTAGAGGGTCTCTACCTCTAGGGGTCTCGAGGGGCATTACCTAAAGGGGTCTCGGGGAGCACGGTCTTGAGGGGCCTCGAGGGGCACAGCCTCGACAGGTCCCGAAGGCTGAAGGGAAAAAAACCCAGGATTTTAGCGGTTCTGTGCAGTGAGTTTCAGCCTCCCCTTTGGGCTGAAATTGTATTCGGTGGGAGTGCAACCTTTCATCATTGGGTTGCACAACCATGTGTATTGGGTAGTGGGTTAATTAACTAACGTACGCGAAATCAATTAATCCATTGCTAGTTTGTTACTTGGATTTGACGATTACCACGCGCCATATGCTAGCGCTACGCTTTGTGTTAAATCAGCATAGAGCTGTCCATTTGCTTAAAATGAAGTGGGCGATTACAGAATCACCAGGTTTGACACATGCCGTACAAGTTGTGTCTGTTCTCTTCATCATTCTGTGGGATATTTTTAAGGGGATCACAAGGGTTATTGGCACTGCCTACGGACACCCTTCCTCTTCAACAATAGCTCCGGTCCACAACACGGGAACGCTTAAGGCCAATAGCACTCCTCTTTCTTCATCTTAGGGGCGTATATGGTAAAAGCTGCTCCACCTTCAGGGGGGGTCCTGGCTTCACTCGGATTGCTCATCACTAGCACACCTTCTCTTCAAGACCTGAGATACATGTCTCGACTGCGAGGAGAAAACCATTTGAAGAGCCAGTACACATTACTGGTTGCATTTACAGGTCCAGATTTTCACTATGGACTTGCATTTACCGCCCTAGGCTTAGCATCATCTAGCTTAGGGTTAGCAGTATTTTGGTATTTCACTACTCCCTAGGCCTAGCACCACCTAGCTTAGGGTTTGCATTCTGGAGGGGGGAGTGTCCATTGGACACCCCCCTTCCCCTCCCCCGGGCATCTCAGTTCTCCCTAGGCTTTTCACCATTTAGCGTAGGGTTTGCATTTCTCATGTATGACTTTTGTATTAGACGGGGTCTCCTGTTCCCTCAGGGGGCCCCGTCGGATGTTCCATCGTCTATACTATTTACCGTATTCTAGACTTAAGTGCAAAAATAAAAACTTTATTCGTAACTCCAAATTGAAATCCGCTCGAACGTGATTCTACCCTATGCACCCTCATTGTATTTTTCAAGTTTTTAAGGAAATATTTATTAACAATGCGGCACAAAAACATATCTGTAATCCTTTTTGATTTGCTTTTCTTACATCTAAGTAATCAACTCTAGGTTACTCTAGAACATGTACTAACGTTTTCCAACATTTTACCCAAAAAATATTTATTTTCTATTTCTATGTTTATGCAAGAATATAAAAAATTGTGTATTTTGGAGAGAAGGATAATATCATAACAAAATTTAACGTCATGGCGTAATTTTCCCTAAATATATTGGATGTACTTCTGTTCACCCATTGTAACCCAAATTTTGAACACATAATCGTCTATTAATTCATTGCATTTTGGTGTCTTCAATCTTGTGATTCATTGCCAGAAATTTTTTTCCAGGTTTGCTCTAGGTCCAACAAATAATAAATGTATCTCATTTAAAGCAACCATAAGTAACTGCTAAAATATAATAAATGTATTGGTGATTGTTTTGTAATGTTTATATGTTAGGTGATTTTGTTATATGTGTATACATATATTCACCCATGTTTATATGTTAGATGATTTTATTATAAATAAAAATTGAATTTAGATAGTAATGAGTTGCAATGTTTGGGAAATTGTAGCAGCTCTTTATAAAAAAGAATAAATAGCTGCTAGGGTGTTAGAAAATCTCAAATCCAATTTACTCTCGGAGATGTAGTATTCAAATTGGAAAAAAAAGGAATTTAGGTTGTAATAGGTCACAACCTTATGAACATTGTAGCAACTCTTTTGTGAAAAAAATAGCTTCTATGGTGTTAGAAAATCTCAGAGATTTTTATGTAGTAGTACACTCGAGCATGTGAATAAATCCAAAAAAAAATTAGGTAGTAATAGGTCGCAACCTTTGGGACATTTTAGCATCTATTTTGAAAAATAAAATATAGCTGCTACCGTGTTAGAAAATTTTAAATCTGTTAAATCAATAATCCTCTCAGGCTTGTATTTAATTAAAAAAAAAGAATTTAGGTAGTAATAGGTCACAACCTTATGAACATTGTAGCAAGACTAAATTGTTTTTTTGGTCCCCTACAAAGTATCTTTTACTATCTTTTGGTCCTCATGTGCAAAATAACCCTTAGATGGTACCCTACAAATTCAAAACATTGGTTTTGGTCCCCAAACCCAGTTTTCGGCCAGATTTCTGGTTTTCAGGCGCATGTGCCAGTCACGTGCCATTTTTTCGGCATGGTAAGGGGTAATTTGGTAATTTCACAAATTAAAAACATTTACTCTTTTTTTCCATCCCGATTCATTAGGGGTAAGGGGTAATTTGGTCGATTCCCACACCAAGTTAACCCAGCACGATGCTGGCTTGGAGAAACAGAAGCAAATCGCTGGTGGATGGTGGCAAATCGGCATATGGTGGAGGCCGAGAGACTACGTCGACGGGCTAAGGTTGTGGCCAGGACCGATGTTATGGAGGAGGTAGTGTCGCCTGCAATTAGAAGAACTTTGAATCTGTTGTCGGCCTCAAGTCTGGGAGCAGAGGTGGCGGCAAAACAAGCAGAAATTGGAGGAGAAGATCAAAAGGCATAGGTCTCCATTGAGTTGTCGGCGGTGGAAATTTCAAAAATTCTAGATGCATGTAAGGGAGGTAATAGTGATGGAGATGAGCTGGTCATTCAGAAGATGAGTCGAAACCACTCACTCACTCAGTTATGCAATTCATCCAATCCAATGGTGATCTTAAAAATGTGGTTTCTGATTGGTGTTGTTCTTGCTGTTTTGCCCATAATGGAATTGGTCCATTCGTCCCCAAAATTCAGTCAGCTGTTTGAGCCCAGTTGGGCCTATAACCACTTCATCTACAAAGGCGATGAGGTTCTAAAAATGAAGCTGGATTACTCCTCTGGCACTGGGTTTCAATCGAAGAGCAAGTATATGTTTGGGAAGGTTAGCGTTCAGATCAAGCTCGTGGAGGGTGACTCCGCCGGAATCGTCACCGCTTTCTATATGTCATCAGATGGTCCAACCCACAACGAATTCAATTTTGAGTTCCTCGGCAACAGCACTTGCTAGCCTTATATGGTCCAGACCAATGTGCATGTTAATGGCGTCGGAAACAGAGAGCAAAGTCGACGACGAGCATTCTCGCCGGAAAACATACCTCTGTCGAAAATGTTTTTATTTTTGTAAAATTATTAAATGGAAAACATTTTTATTTTTGCAAAAATTACTAAATTACCCCTGACCTTACCGGAAAAAATGACACGTGACCGGAACTTGTTCCTGAAAACCAGAAATCAAGCCGAAAACTGGGTTTGGGGACCAAAAACAATGTTTTGAATTTGTAGGGTACCGTCTAAGGGTTGTTTTGCACATGGGGACCAAAATATAGTAAAATATACTTTGTAGGGGACCAAAAAAACAATTTAGTCTTGTAGCAACTCTTTGTGAAATAAATAATACCTGCTACCGTGTTGAATCTCTACTATCTAATAGACTGAATCTCCACCATTAAAGTATCTTATATAAATATGAAAACCCTTCATTTTCTGATCTCCCAAAGACACTTGTTGACACTATCTCCTTCATTTTCTGTTCGAACTCACGCTGCCATCATCTTTTTCAACGCCCCACCATCTCCTTCCTTCACCCTCACGCCTCCGCCGCGCCGCCTCTACCTCTCGCACCACTGTTGGAGAAGGCCTCAGTCGCCGTGAAAATCTCTTTGTTTGTCGCTGCCCCGTGAAGATTTGCACTTTCATTGTCTCCAAACGAATAATTTTGGAGCTCGATGGTTTCTTCAGCAAATAATTCAAGGAGGTATTCGAGAAATTCACTTTCAAGGATGCTACTGGCTCTGAGGTACATGTTATTGTGGCGTTTGTTTGTTTGTTTTATATCCTTTTTACTGAATTTCCTGGTTGGGTTTTTGTATGTTTGTTTAATATCATCTTTACTAAATTGCCTGGCTGTCTATTTAGGAGAATGAGAAAAAGGATGATGTCGTGGTTGATGTAGCTGCAAAGAAGAATGACTCTGATTCAAATGAAGACGACCAAGATCCTCAACAAAAGGCATTAGGGGGATTTCTAATAATAAGAAGAAGGTTATGTCTTGAGATGTTTATTTCGGATTGTATTCAATTCAACCTTATTATTTGTCCACTATTCAGCCTTCAATATCTTTACATCTTTATGTTTGCTAAAATTTTGCAAAAATATCTTTTGCAGCTTGACGATGAGTGTCTATATTCAGCCCAGAAGCCAATCAGGCCTGCACAAGGAGTGTGACACTTAGGCCCAGCCGAGAGAAATGGCCCAATAGGGGAAGAATGCGAGGTCCAGTTAGAGATGCAACTAGAATGAGGATGATGTGATGGGAGCGGTCATATCAGCCTTCAAATGCGTATAACAAGGATTTGGGTAATCGGTGAGGTAAGATTTACTTAATAAATTCATTATTCACAAACATACTCCCTACATGGCAGCAAAGACTAACCCAAGCATCACAGCAGGCACGGTGTTGCACCTGCCTGCTTAACCTCAGTCTTCTTATTTTTCACATCCCGGAGAGAGCTATAGGATGAAGGAATTAAGACAAAAGAAAAAAAATAGTACTTAACATTGGCACCGTTTGTGAGGATTACATTCAAGATCTTAGCATCTGCGCAGCTCGAATGAGAATGGAGGCGCCACCAGCAGGAAGCTTGTTTAACCAGGTGGTCATTGAGGATGTGACACATCTGGAAGAAGACTCTACGCCAACAAGGGAGCAACACCAGCTTCACTCAGCGGCAGAGCTTGCAAACAACTCAGAGATTCTCCAGGCAATCATGACATCACAGAAAGAAATGATGAGGAGGTTAAAGGAGATCGAAGACGGAGAAAAGGGAAAGATAAGGTGAAGGGAACTCAAAATGATGACCGAGATTTTTATGAAAGAGGAAGGTGACAGTGAAGCACACAGTCGTGGGGAAAGGGGCTTGGAGACAGCCTGGAGTAGAGCAAAGAACAAAAAAAGTACCGCCACTTTAGGAAGGAAAGCATGGGCCAGAGATAGAGAAAATGATACAGACTGTGAGTGGCAGGCCGGCTACATGTCACCGTCGCAGGGGAAGGAGTTTGAAAAGGGAAAACCCCCAACGAGAGAAGCAAGAGAGGAACCAAGAAAGGAAAGTAGGGTCTCACCGTTCACTCGGAGAATACATCGATTCACGCCTGACCCAAAACTGAAGATACCGGCAAACGTGGGGCAATACAACGGTGAGGCAGGCCTGGAGGACATTTACCCATATTCTACACTAACATGGTCACCTTCGTAATAGCGCAGGCCATTAGGTGAAAGGTGTTTGAAACCACCCTGACAACACCGACCAGGGTGTGGTTCAAGAACCTGGATGACGAAACCATCGACAACTTTAGCTAGCATAAGGATAAGTTCTTAACTCATTTCAGGAAAAAAAAAAAGAAATTCCAAAAGACCGGGTACGAGCTGCTGGCAATCAGTCAAAAGTCGACAGAAACCCTGTCAGTATTTAGGGAGTGCTTCAATGACAAGGCGAACCAGATGCAAGAAAAGAGCAACCAGTTCCTCATAGATACATTTATAAATGGTTTGAGGCATGAGTTGCTATTGAGGGAATGTACTATGAACCCATCGAGAATAATTGATGAGCTTGTGAATAGAGTTAGAAACTTTACCAGAGCAGATCCAGTTGATGAAAAGAAGAAAGAAACGAAAGGCGGGCATGGTTAGAGGAAAATTAACGCAGATGGAGACGAAAGGTCGAGAAGAGCTGGATGCGGAAAAGCTAACACCTAGATGGTGAGCAGACTTGAAAGGGTAGAGAGGGTATTTACGCCTCTCATCAAGATGCCCAGAGAGATCTTTACCTCGTGCGCAGGGAAAGGCATACTGGACGCCCCACCAAAGATGAAAACAAACCCTAGCAAGAGGAACAAGTCCCATTTCTGCAATTATCACAATGATCACGACCATGACAAAAAATAACTGTATGCACCTGAAGCATAACATCTAGGGTTGCGTGCAGAGTGGTGAGCTAGCGCACTTGCAAAAGTTCAAGGGCCCATAAAAAGGCCAATTATCATAACAAAAACAAGTACGGAGGCTTCCCCAAGCAGCAAGATGGTTGCGGTAGAGCAAAAAGCCCTGATAGGGAGCTGGGGAACAAAAAAGGAAATGAGGTGGCTAGGGCCGGGGACGAGCAAGGCAAAAGGCAAGGGAGAAATCCTCTATAGAGGACAACCAAAAAAGCAATGGCCACATATATATACGGCATCATAGGCGGGAGTGCTGGGGGAAGGACAAAATCCCAGTGAAAGACACGCTGCAGGATGACGCCGCAGCCAACCCCGGTAGACAGAAAGCTGGGCGCCAATGAAACAATGATGTTTGACACTAGTGATCTAATACTTGATAGACTAGCTGGTGGTGAAATGGTGGTGATATTGGTTAGAGTAATGGACAAAAGGATTCACCATGTGTATGTAGATAACAGAATTTCTGTGGAACTCATGTACTGGCACTAGTTTGAGAAGCTAGACGAAAACACAAAGATTAAGCTGGAACCCACGGACACCCCATTGGTAGACTTTTTAGATAGGATAGTATGGTCAGAAGGGACCATACTCCTACCAGTGACGGTGGGGGAAGGGGACAAGAGCAAGACTATGAACATGGAGTTTATGGTTGTGAAAGAAACATCCCCTACAATCTGATACTGGGCGGGGATTGTACAAGAAATTCCTTACCCGGCCTGGCTGGCTAACCCTGTGTTGGTGAAAAAGACGGATGGCGGCTAGAGGATGTGCGTGGATTACACAGACTTGAACAAAGCCTACCCCAAGGACTGCTACATGTTGCTGGTCATCGACCAAAATATATATATGCTCTTACTGATTATGTAACACCCCAAACCCACCACACAGTGTCGGGTCGGGTTTGGTCGTGCTACCGAAAATGATAACAGTAACAAGCAGATAAATTATATACGAAAGAAATTTAGACCATTCAAATCCTAAATTACTATTACAGTGAAAGTATTAGTATAAGTATTAAATGAAAGTTTCACCTAACTATTACAGATTCAAAATCCATGTTAAGGTTCATCCAGGATCTCTCTCAAAATAAGTAAAGACATCAAAGTGCTTTTCTCTTACAGTTCCTCTTCACCTGAAAAAGGTTGTTTAACTAGGGTAAGCTCCTTACTTAATGAGGTTTTATTGACAGTATTTACCCAGTTGAGTTTTTAGTGATCACAGAATATCAAATAACAAATAGCCACATATGTCCTAGCACATAGTAAAAGGGTACGGGTGGTTAGTGCCAAGTTGCTGCCAAGTGCCTATGTGGCAACTCTGACTAACATACAAGGCACAACCTTTCAGTAGTGCCCGAAGGCCATCAGTCAGTCCAGTATTCAGTCTCGTCAACCACACCCAAACAGATGTTCAGTTACGAGCTCGTATCAGTACAGTACAGTGGGTAATGCTAGCATACCAGAAACTCCACGAGTAGCCAGTCTAATCATACGGTCTGGTCAAAACCGTTCCCCGTCGACTTCGACCAAACTACAATCGCATTGGGGGCCCCAAAATCACAGAGAGGTAATCAGGTAGCAGATATTTTAAGTTTGACACGGCAAGATAAAGTACAAGGCGATCATCCACATAACATATCAGAGCAGTATATGATTCAAGTTTGACACGGCAAGATAAAGTACAAGTCGATCATTCACAGAAAAATATCGGAGTAGTTCATAACCTAGTTTCACGATAATTGAACACAGTAATATACACACTCAGTTTAACAGTCAGTATATATTATCAATATATTTTTTACAGGTGTATCCCTTTATAATGGAGTTCAAGTACAGGTTCGAGTATGTATTTTGAGTACATGGGTTCGAGTAGTTGGGTTCGAGTAGTTGGGTTCGGGTACAAGGGGTTCGAGTAGAAGGGGTTCGAGTAAAGAATTCGAGTGGAGAAGGTTCAAGTGGAACGGGTATCGGGTGGTACTGGTTTGAGGGGTAAGTGGTACCAGTTCGAGTGGTGATGTTCGAGTGTTAAGTATTACCAATTCGAGCGGTGAGGTTCGAGTGGTAAGTATTGTCAGTTCGAGTGGTGAGGTTCGAGTGGTAAGTTGTTCAAGGTTCCAGTGGTACTGGTTCGAGGGTAAGGTTCGAGGGGTGAATTCTTTCAGTGGGTTCGAGGGGTGAAGTTTTTCAGTAGTTTGAGAGGTGAAATTTTCAGTGGTTCGAGAGGTGAAGGTTTTCAGTGGGTTCGAGAGGTACTATTTAGTAGGGGTTCAAGGCCAGGGTTTCAAGAGGTTACTGTTTAACAGGGGTTCGGGATGTAGTTTCAGTAGGGGTTCGAGGACAAGGGTTCGAGAGGTAAAGGTTTAGCAGGGGTTCGAGAGGTACTGTTTAGTAGGGGTTCGAGGGCAAGGGTTCAGTAGGGGTTCAAGGACAGGGGTTCGAGAGGTTACTGTTTAACAGGGGTTCGAGGGGACAGGGGTTCGAGGACAGGGGTTTGAGGACAGGGGTTCGAGGACAGGGGTTCTAGGGTAGGGGTTTAGTAGGGGTTCGAGGACAGTGGTTCGAGGGGTACTGTTTAGCAGGGGTTCGAGGGGTCAAGGCTAAACAGGGGTTCGAGGACAGGGGTTCGAGAGGTTACTGTTTAACTGGGGTTCGAGGGGACAGGGTTCGAGGACAGGGATTCGAGGGTTGGGGTTTAGTAGGGATTCGAGGACAGTGGTTCGGGGGGTATTGTTTAGCAGGGGTTTGAGTCAAGGCTTAACAGGGGTTCGAGGACAGGGGTTTAGTAGGGATTTGAGGACAGGGGTTCGAGGGGTACTGTTCACTGGTGACAGTCTGTACACATACAAGACAATATATATATATGTGTGTGTGTGTGTGTGTATTTTACTTCAATTCATGCTAAGGCAATGAAAACACTCACTGTGGTTAGACTTGGGCTTGGCAACTTCCGTCTCCTGCTTTATCACTGCTCACCACTATTCTTTTGGTAAGAAATTTTTTCTTAAGGCTGTGTGAGAAGGTAAGAACTAGGGACCTAATATTTATACTGGATAAAAACATAGGTTCTGACACCTACCAACCTGAAATTTTATCCTGTAATCCTACATTCACTTGCCAAAAAATTACTTTGAAAAATTCTCTCACATCCGCCGTTCATTTCCTCTTCCCATTAATTCCATTTGCCCAAAATTACTTTGGATAAATTCTTTAAGTCTGCCGTTTCTTTCTCCCAGTCATTTCACTTGCCAAAATTACTCTGGATCAAATTCTTACGTCCGCCGTTTGTTTTCTCTTCCCAACAAATTCCAATTGCCAAAATTACTTTGGATCAAATTCTTACGTCCGTCGTTTATTTTTCTCTTCCCAGCAATTCCATTTGCCAAAATTACTTTCGATCAATTTCTTACGTCCGTCGTGGATTTCCTCTTTAATTTTCCTTACTTATTCATTCATTCACTTATTTAATTATTACTTATTTCTTCTGCCATGGAAGCTCTCTCGCCCAGTAATAATCACAATAATAAGCCGTTAGCTCCCTCAGTGGGCGCCAACGGATCTTCCCAGCTTCAGTTTCCTCGTCTTGCTAATACGACGTCGTCTGCTGCTCGGCTTGTGGCGGTTGCAGCTCGGAAAGTATCGCCGGAGGGGGCCAAGGAAGGAGAGGAAGGCTGCGGCGGTGGAGGCGCTTCCCCTGTTCCCTCGCCCTTGGACAGTCTGTAATAATGGGTTCCCATTGGTTTCTCCGGATTCTGTATCCATCCCTCAGGATGATCCAGATGTCAAACAAGGTGGCAAAATGTATGTTGGTCAAAGATTAGATGTTGTAAGACCTGCACATTGCAACTCGGCAGGGGGAGGCACAAGAGCAGGACTTTTCCGTACGCCAATATCTAGGGGAGTGCAAAGTGCCACCTCAGCACATGGCCTGCCGAGACCAGCTTTAGCTGTTAGGAATCTCATGGAACAGGCTAGATTTGCTCACTTATGTACTACAATGTCACGGATGCACCATAGAAGAGAAGGATATCCCTTTGGTTCCCTCGTAGACTTTGCGCCAGACCCAATGGGACACCCTATATTCTCATTCTCACCGTTGGCCATACATACGCGGAATCTATTAGCTGATCCTCGGTGTACACTGGTCGTGCAGATTCCTGGCTGGAGTGGTCTATCGAATGCAAGGGTAACAATATTTGGTGATGTTTACCCTCTCCCAGAAGACCAGCAGGAATGGGCTCATAAACAGTACACAGCGAAGCATCAGCAAGGACCTTCACAACAGTGGGGAAACTTCTACTATTTCAGGATGCAAAATATAAGTGGCATATATTTTATCGGTCGCTTCGGTACTGCTGCTTGGGTTGATGTAGAAGAATACGAGACCCTTCAGCCTGACAAGATTGCCGTTGATGGTGGTGAGCAGAATTTGAAGGAACTGAATGCTACCTTTTCGAAGCCTTTGAAAGAGCTATTGTCACAAGAAATCGAAGTGGATGATGCTGCTCTCATATCCATCGATAGCAAGGGAACTGATATCCGTATTGTTGGTATGCCTTGAATATGTATTAGCCGCTTCGACGGGTTGGTATGGGGGTCTCGCTGCCCGGTCAGCGAGTCGGGGGGTCCAGGGGGGCGGAGCGCACCCTGGCCTGGGGGTCTGGGGGGCGGAGTCGCCTCCGGTCCGACGGTATAGCTTGTCTCTTTATTGGACTGCTGTTGATTTGGGCCGAATTGTGTTTTGGCCCAGTTTGTTAGGGTTTAGTGGAGACAGCATATAAAGTGTCTATCTTCTCTCTGTAAACATTAATTCTGATATAGTGAATCCGTCTCCCGTGGATGTAGCCAAAATTTGGTGAACCACGTAAATCTTGTGTCTTGTTATTTTCGTTCATATTTTCTGTTCTTTCTCCATTCCGCACAACAAACTGGTATCAGAGCGGTTTCTTTTTCAGGTGAGATCCGTTGTGGGTGTATCGGATTCTGGGCTCATCAGATCGGGGCTGATCGGGGAGAAAGATGTCTGGGTTGAATGTGAAGATCGACAAGTTTACTGGGAGAAACAGTTTCAGTTTATGGCAGATCAAGATGCGAGCTTTGCTGAAACAGCAAGGTTTGTGGACTCCGCTGATGAAGGATTTCGCGAGCAGTTCTGGCGATGTGGTGGGTCTGGAAGAAAAGGCACACTCGACGTTATGCTGTGTCTCGCGGACGAAATCATCACTGAGGTCTCAGATCAGGAGACTGCTGCACAACTGTGGCTGAGGTTGGAGAGTTTGTATATGACGAAATCTCTAACCAACAAGCTGCTTCTGAAACAACGCCTCTTCGGTCTCCGAATGCAGGAAGGTACGCAACTCAGAGACCATCTAGAGCAATTGAATACTTTGTTATTAGAATTGCGAAATATAGATGTGAAAATTGAAGATGAAGATGCTGCTTTGATTTTGCTAGTGTCTTTACCGCTTTCGTATGAGAATTTTGTTCAGTCATTTATTGTTGGTAAAGATTCTGTGTCTCTGGAGGAAGTTAGATCCTCTCTCCATAGTAGAGAGTTGCGACATAAGGCAAACGGTACAGGTACAGAAAGTCAGGCCTCTGGCTTGTTTGCTAGTGACGGAAACACAAAGGGCAAGGGAACCGGCAGTAAGAAGAAGGGCAAGAAGTTATCTTCAAAGGGTCTCAAGGCCAATGATGTTTGTAACTACTGTAAGGAGAAGGGGCATTGGAAAAAGGAGTGTCCGAAGAAGGCTAGTAAATCTGGGAGTACATCTGGTACTGCTGCTGTGGCTGAAGGGGATTTCAGTTCTGAAGATGATTTTGCTCTAGCTGCTACTGGGCAAAATAATCATCCTAATGCGTGGTTTCTTGATTCTGGGGAATCTTACCATATATGCCCAATGAGAGATTATTTCTCAACTTATGAGCAAGCTGAGGGCATCATTACTACGGCAAATGGTGTTGCGTGCAAGGTTGTTGGGATTGGTTCAACCAAGATCAGGACGCATGATGGTAGTTTCTGTACTTTGAACGATGTCAGGCATGTTCCATCGATGACAAAGAATCTGATTTCTCTTCCTACGTTGGATAGAAAGGGTTTCGTCTACTCAGGGAGTGATGGAGTTTTGTGTGTCTGCAAAGGTTCTAGGCTAGCTCTGAAAGGTGTTCTGCATGATACTTTGTATTTTCTACAAGGTTCCACGGTTATGGATTCTATTAATGTTGCATCTTCGGAGGTTCACCAGGATGATATGACTAAGTTATGGCATATGAGGCTTGGTCACATGGGTGAAAGAGGGATGCAGATTCTGTCGAAATATGATCTTCTTGGTGGCCACAAGGTCAAGAGCTTGGACTTCTGTGAGCATTGCATTTTTGGGAAGCATCACCGCAGCAAGTTTCCTAAGGCGATTCATAGAACAAAGGGCACATTGGATTACATCCATTCTGATTGTTGGGAACCTTCCCGAGTTGAGTCACTGGGAGGTCACAGGTACTTTATTTCTCTGATTGATGATTACTCAAGGATGACTTGGGTTATCATGATGAAACATAAGAGTGAAGCTTTCTCGAAGTTCAAGGAGTGGAAAGCTTTGGTGGAGAATCAGACTGGGAAGAAGATCAAGAGGCTTTGAACTGATAATGGGCTGGAATTCTGCTCGTCTAAGTTTGATCAGTTTTGTAGGGATGAAGGGATTGCTCGTCATCATACAGTCAGGAATACGCCACAGCAGAATGGCGTAGCTGAGCGGATGAATCAGACATTGCTGGCGAGAGCGAGGTGCATGCTCTCTAATGCTGGTTTGGAAAGGAGATTCTGGGCAGAGGCGGTGAGTACAGCTTGTTACTTGATCAACCGCGGGCCTCACACGGGTATAGAGTGCAAAATACCTGTGGAGTTGTGGTCAGGTAAAGTTGTTAATTACTCCAAGTTAAAAGTTTTTGGTTGTACATCTTATTATCATGTTAGTGATGGTAAGTTAGAGCCCCGAGCCAAGAAGGGCGTCTTTGTGGGTTATGAAGATGGAGTTAAAGGCTCCAGGATATGGTCTCCATCTGAGAAGAGGGTTATTCTGAGCAGGGACATTGTCTTTGATGAAAATTCTTTGCTTAGATCTATGGTGAAGCCCACAATTGTGCCAGAAACTAGTGGAGTTGATAAACAGGTGGAGCTTGAAGTCACTCAAGGTGAAAATAGATTGGAACAATTTGAGGTGGAACAAGAGCCACAGACAGAATCTGAGATACCGGAATCTCCACCACCAGATCCTCAACCATCAGGAGCTACAGTCCGCAGTTTAGCTCGGGACCGACCCAGGAGGGTTGGAGTTGGGGCGCCCAAGAGATATGGGTTTGAGGATATGGTGGGTTATGCACTACATGTTGTTGAGGAGGTGGATACTCATGAGCCATCCACCTACAGAGAAGCTGTTTCAGGTACTGATGCTGACAAATGGTTTGTAGCAATGGGAGATGAGATGGAGTCCCTCCAGAAGAATCAGACATGGGATTTGGTTCAACGACCTCAAGGGAGAAAGGTTATCACTTGCAAATGGGTTTTCAAGAAAAAGGAAGGGATATCACCAACAGAGGGAGTCAAGTACAAGGCTAGAGTTGTTGCTAGAGGTTTCAGTCAGAGAGAGGGAGTAGATTACAATGAGATTTTCTCACCAGTGGTCAGACACACTTCCATCAGGGTGTTGCTAGTTATAGTGACACATCAGGATTTGGAACTTGAACAACTTGATGTGAAGACCGCTTTTCTACATGGAGAGTTGGAGGAAGAGATATACATGACTTAGCCAGATGGTTTCCAAGTTCCTAGCAAGGAAAAATATGTTTGCAAGTTGAAGAAGTCCTTATATGGGCTTAAGCAGTCTCCGAGGCAGTGGTACAAGAGATTTGACAGCTACATGCTTGAGTTGGGCTACACAAGGAGTTCATATGATTGTTGTGTCTACTACAGCAAGTTGAGAGATGAGTCATTCATTTATCTGGTGCTTATGTAGATGACATGTTGATAGCCTCAAAGAGTAAACATGAGGTTCAGAAGTTGAAAGGACTTCTTAGTGCTGAGTTTGAGATGAAGGATCTGAGTGCAGCTCGGAAGATACTAGGAATGGAGATTCTTAAGGATCGAAGTCAGCGGAAGCTTTTCTTGTCACAGAAAGGCTACATTCAGAAAGTGTTGGCTAGGTTTGGCATGTCTACAGCGAAGCCTATAGACACTCCTAGTGCTGCAAATATCCATCTCACCACCATGTTTGCTCCTCAGTCAGACGAGGAAAATGAGTATATGTCTCGGGTTCATTATGCCAGCGCGGTGGGGAGTTTGATGTATGCTATGGTTTGCACGAGGCCAGATTTAGCACATGCAGTCAGTGTTGTGAGCAGGTTCATGGGGCAACCGGGAAAGGAACATTGGCAAGCTGTGAAGAGGATTTTCAGGTATCTTAGAGGTACGTCTGATGTGGGTCTCATTTATGGAGGTGATACCGAGTGCTTAGTTACAGGCTACTTTGATTCTGATTATGCTGGTGATGTTGACACGAGGAGATCGATGACTGGTTATGTATTCACTTTGGGAGGTTCTGTGGTTAGTTGGAAGGCGACTTTGCAACCTACAGTGACGTTGTCTACTACGGAAGCAGAGTACATGGCTCTGATAGAGGCTGCAAATGAGGGAATATGGCTGAAGGGGCTGGTTAGTGATCTTGGTCTACATCATGATCAGGCTACTGTGTATTGTGACAGATTGAGTGCAATCTGCCTAGCCAAGGATCAGGTCCATCATGAGAGGACCAAGCATATTGATGTCAGATATCATTTCCTGAGGAGTGAGAGGAGAATCAGGGTGAAGAAAGTGGGAACTGATGACAACCCCGCTGATATGTTCACCAAACCTATTCCACATAGCAAGTTTCAACATTGTTTGGACTTGCTGAACATCAGAGCTGATTACGTGCTCTATGGGCAGTCCCGGGAGTGGAGGGATAAGTCTGCTCATCTAGCACTGTAATGGTGCGTCTGGAGTTTATGCTTTGAGGATTCAAGTTAATGTGGAGATTTGTTGGTATGCCTTGAATATGTATTAGCCGCTTCGACAGCATATAAAGTGTCTCTCTTCTCTCTGTAAACATTAATTCTGATATAGTGAATCCGTCTCCCGTGGATGTAGCCAAAATTTGGTGAACCACGTAAATCTTGTGTCTTGTTATTTTCGTTCATATTTTCTGTTCTTTCTCCGTTCCGCACAACACGTGTACGCCAAGGCACACAGTTCAACATACAAAGGATATCTTTCGAAGAAGGACAATCCGTCGAAACACTGGAGGAGGCCAAGGCAGCCCTTTGGAAGCTAATTGAAAAGGGCTGTGTTTATAATCTGCAGAAATGATGAAATAATCGCACATGCATATAACATGAGACTGTAACAATAATTGGCAGATTAAACTTAAAAGAGTTTAAACATTTTTGCAGATGTTTCATGAAAATGAGCTGATTATGTAGCCTAGTTGTCAATTTGTGGATTCAAGTGGGATGGAAGAGAGGTCAGAGTATCTATTGAGCCAAGTCTACTATAGTTTTAACAAAAAAAATATAAATAAATTATTACTTATTTATTTATTTATTTATTATTATTATTGTATATATATACACAAATATATATGTACAAAAATATATATATATATATATATATATATATATATATATATATATCTTCTTTGACAACACTAACTCTTAGCATTTAATTATAATTAGCCAACATATGTATAGTGACAATATACCGGCTATAAACGGCTATATTCCCAACGGTAATATAACAGTAATAAATGGCTATATTTTATAGTATATATATATGAATTTATCCGACATTTCAAAATCACATTTCCTCTTCTATCTTATATCCTTCTCAATCTTTTGCTAATAACATGTCGAGACTAATGTCCGTCTTTGCTGCAGTAGTTATCGTGGTACTGCATGTTAGTATTCTCACTGGAGATCTTACGCCGGAAGAATTTTGTTACTCTTCAGTAATGATTGGATTCATTTATTACCTTTTATTTTTCACAATCATCATAGTTTTTTTTTCTAATTAGATTTAATTATTTTATTTCTCTATTATACAGTAACATAAATTGTTAGTTTTGTAGACAATATTCAACCATTACGGTTGGGGTTTTCACAGATTACCCAATTAAATGATTTCTTGATGCATAGAAGGGGTATCACCAGATTCCCATGCTGGAGAATGACATAGAAAAAACCATCTTTATAACGGAGAAAGGAACTTTTGGATACCGGATGATGCCTTTTGGCCTGAGAAATACTGGAGCCACATATCAAAGGGTGGTAGACAAGATCTTCCGGAAGCAAATTAGAAGGAATCTAGAGGTTTATGAGGATGACATGATGTTAAAGAGCATCCAGTGTGCGACTTTTGTGGAAGATGTCAGAGAGACCCTGGCGCAGTTCAAAGAGACAAGAATGAAACTGAACCCAGCCAACTGCCAGTTTGGAGTGGAAGCAGGGAAATTCTTGGGACACATGGTGTCAAACGATGGGCTAAGAGCATACTGCAAGAAGATAAAAGCAATCCTGGAGATGAAGTCTCCAGGCACATTGAAAGAGGTCCAAAGTCTAAACGGGAAGCTGGCAGCCATGAATCGTTTCATGTCCCGAGCAGTAGAGAGAGCACTCCCCTTCTTTAAGATGTTGAAGAGATGTGTCGAGGAAAAAAGAGTTGTACAATGGGGAGAATCGAAGGAGAAAGAATTCGAGGAATTGAAGGCCTGCCTGAAAGATTTTCCCACCCTAACCAGCTCAAAGAAATGAGAAACTTTTTTCCTGTACGTAGCAGCAAGCGAAGAAGCAATTAGCGGCGCACTGGTTAGGGAGGAAAACAAGGTACAACGACCTGTGTATTTCATGAGTATGGCCATGCAAGGCTTAGAGCGAGGGTACACAAGTCAGGAGAACTCACTCTGGATTTGGTCCATTCAGTAAGGAGGCTAAGGCTGTACTTCCAGGCACACCTTGTGACAGTCTTGACCAACCATCCATTGAAAGCAATATTGACCAGGCCAGAGGCTTCAAGAAGATTTGTGAAGTGGCATGTAGAGCTGGGGGAGCACGCCATCGAGTATGCCCCAAGGAAAGCAATAAAGGGGCAGGTAATGGCAGATTTTCTGGCAGAAATGCGAAGGAAAGTAAGATGAAAATAGTAGAGGAAGTACGAGCCCCAACACCAACCGCAGAACATAGCGTTCTGGCATGGCCGAATGTGTTGAAGTTGCACGTAGATGCAGCACCCAGAGTGGAAGAAGCCGTTGTTGGGCTGGTTATATCAGACCCGGAGGACGTGGAAGCAACCTACACCCTTTGTTTCAAGTTCCCAGCCTCACATAATAAATCACAGTATGTAGCATTGATTGTAGACATGGTTATTGCTAGGAGGCTAGTAGAAAACAACTGCAGGCCCACGGAGACTAGATGTTGATGGCCAATTAGTACAGTGGGAAATACACTGCCAGAGAACCGATAATGATGAAATATAGAGACAAGGTCAGGAGCCTGGCAGTGGAATTTAAGGAGTTCGACATCATCAGGGTCCCAAAGTCACAAAACACAAGGGTGAATGTGCTGAGCAAATTAGAATCCGCATAGCACGCAAACTTAACCAAATCTGTGCTGGTTGAGGAGCTAACCAACTTATCAATTTACACTAAGAAGGTAGGAGCAATACATGGCAAGGACCCCAACTGGAGTACGCCTATTCAAAAAAATACTTGGAGCATAAAACACTACCAGCAGATGAGAAGGACACAATAATAGTGAAAAGAAAGGGCGCTAGAGTATGCTATGAGGAACGTTCTGCTGTACAAAAGAGGGTACACAGATCCGTAGCCTAGGTGTGCCGAACCAAAAAAGGCAGAAACTGTCCTCAGGGAGTTACACAAAGGGAGCTGCGGTAGTCACCAGAGCCTGAAGACCTTTGCACTGCAAACAGTGAGATCAGGTTACTACTGGCCCTATCATACGATTAGATGCTGAGAAGATGGTGAAGCAATGTCACAAATGTAAAGAACATGCCCATGTGAAGAGGCTCCCCGCAGAGTAGATGACCAACATCAGGTCGCCCTGGCCTTTTGCATAGTGGGGGATTGACATTGCAGGTCCATTCCCTAAAGCAACAAGGAGAAAGAGGTTCCCAGTGGTGGCGATTGACTACTTCACCAAATGGGTGGAGGCTGAAGTTGTGGCAAGCATAGAAGAGAAGAAAATCATGAACTTTGTGACCCGCCTCGACCCGGGGTTGTTAACACAATCAAAACAGCACAATTAACTAACACAATCAAAACAGCACAATTAACTAACCCAATCTGAAGCACTAGTCATGTGGGATGGTCAAAGATAAGATTTATATTCTATACTCGTTCACCCTGCTAATGCTACTAAATGGTAGTAAGCGGCTAGCTCTGGGTTTGCCCACCGCAAGTAAAAGTAAACACACAATCTCGTGCGGGTCGTCAATCCGCACGAGTGAAAGGAATAGCTACTTGAGTAAACATGCAAACTGGGGGGGGTATTTTCAACTAACAACTACAAGCATGAAATAAACAAACTAAACTATTTATACTAGGCACTTGGGAATAACTTAGCAACATGATAGTTCTAATGCTTCAATCCTTGATTCATCACATATAGACATACAAAAGACCTATCAGTGTGTTCATAACATGTGGTGTGGCCGATGGCATACACTTCCCCATCCCTGCCACAATGGGTGAGCTCGCAACCCTCCATCGACACCACCATTGTAATTAGGGGAGCACAACAAGGTCCGACCGTTGTTGTGGTTCTGTTTCTGCCCCGTGCTATTACATCCCAGGCTACCACCACAAATGCACTAATTTCCAGTGGTCCTCTATACGTGAGGCCTTAGGCTCATAGGCACCTTATTTGTGATAATAGGGTTTCCACACAACACCTAGCTTGCTACTATCAACTATCTCTACTCGTAACCTATCGGAAAATAGTTAGGTAATTAGCTAAGACTGGTGTGATGGTATGCGGATTAGGATTACCTCAAATCTCCCATGCATACACTCATGCAAAATCGCTCCTCTCCACCAATTCAAACATCCAAGTTTCTCTTCCAAAGAGGGCTTTGGGGGTAGGTGTTTGGGTGGTATTTGGTGGTGGTAGGGAAGAAATGGTGATTGGGTGGTGTAGGAAAGTATGTGAGCTCCATTGGTCGTGCACGTTTACACGCCTCATGAACTTGAGGTTTGGTTCTCCTTCTTGTCCACCATTTTGAGTGTCACAAACCATGTACGTCTACATGGTCTATAAGTTGGACTCCCCGTTTGCTTACCTTCCTCCAAGAACCATGTGCTTCCTACAAAACGAACATGTACGCCAAGTGTAATAGTGTCCCAAAAACAAAAAAGAAAGCTACATATAGGAAAACACACAAAAAATAGCAAACTAATCTAATTTTTCAAAGCTCGGGTTGTCTCCTGAGAAGCTCCATATTTTTAAGGTCGTCGGCATGACCCTAATGTTATCCATATGGTGCGGGTTTGTACCCATCACCATGGACAACCAAACATGGAAAGGTGGGGCTAAGAATCTTCCAAAAGGAAGATATAGTAGATGAGGAGTCAAACTTACAGGGAGTATGTGGTTTGGAAGCTTAGCACATTCAATTGGCTTCCCTATGGTTTCCTCTAAGGCTTCCAAAAATATGGGAGTAGGTTCTATAGGTGGAGGTAGGGGTGCGAATAAGTAACATGGAAAATTAAGTATAATTGCCCCTTCCTCGACTTATTCACTCTCAATAAACCTTTCCCCATCCCCTTTAGATTCATCTATCAAAAATTCACATTCAACTAGGAATGGTTCATTTTTGGAATATTGGGTTTCAAGTTAGCTCACCATATTTATCAAATTAAGCACTTGCCCTTCAACTTTCTCAATGTTTGAGAATAGTTGAGTTCCCAAATTGTTAATCTCGCTAAGCACTTGTGACTGGAGTAAATCACTACTCTTGGTCACATTAGCTATAGATTGCAAAATTTCCACACAATTCGATTTGGGAACCAATCCTAGGGATTGGTTTTGAGTTATTGGGTAAGTTGGTGAAATCCAACCATCTAACCCAAAGTGTTGGTTTTCTGATGCATTTCCATACTAAGAATTCAAGTTACCACTAAACCTTGAATTTGGAGAGTCGTGGTATGGGTAACAATCTTGATCCCATCAGCCTTGGGAACCAACAACTCCTACCTCTCTCTCTCTCTCATATTCGCTCATCAAAGAGCAAGACTCCGTAGGGTGGTCGCGATGACATATCCTACAAAATCTCACTCGTTGAGCTATTCTTCTCCCATACACACTCAAACTTGGGCTACACTCTATAAGATGATCACAATGACACACCCTATAAAGTGCCATCTATTGAGTGTTTTCCCACATTTTTTTCTTTCCTATTAATCACCAACAAAGAAAACACACAAAGTTATGAACCGTAGTGCAAAAGTCCTTGGTTTTCACCAAGAACTCAAGCAATACCTACTCCGGCAAACAAAAACAAGAAAAATAATCAAAGACACTACTAACTATTCTACTAACACGTTATACTTAACTAATACTTGAACTGAAAAAGCATCCCCGGCAGCGGCGCCAAAATTTTGACCCGCCTCGACCCAGGGTCGTTAACACAATCGCAACAACACAATCAATTAACCGAAGCCGAGGCACTAGTCCCGTGGGATAATCAAAGATAGGATTTATATTCTGCACCCGTTCTCGCAGTTAATGCTACCAAAGGGTAGTAAGCGGCAAGCCCTGGGTTTGTCCACATAGATACTAGGGTTAAAGTAAAAGTCATATACAGCCTCGTGTGGGTCGTCAATCTGCACGAATGAGAGGAATAACTACTAGTGTAAACATGCAAACTGGGGGGGTTGGTATTTTCAACTAACAACTACAAGCATGAAATAAACAAACAAGTAAACTATTTATATTAAGCACTTGGGATTAATTTAGCAACATGGTAGTTCTAATGCTTCAATCCTTGATTCATTCACATATAGACATACAAAAGACCTATCAGTTTGTTCACAAAACGTGGTGTGGCCGATGGCATACACTTCCCGTACCTGTCACGGTGGGTGCACTCGCAACCCTCCATCGACCCACCATCGTAATTAGGGGAGCACAACAAGGTCCAACTGTTGTTGTGGCTATGTTTGTTCCCTGTGCTATTATGTCACGGGCTTCCACCACGAATGCACTAATTCCTAATGGTCATATATACGCGAGACCTTAGGTTCATATGCACTTTATCTGTGATACTAGGGTTTCAACACAACACCTAGCTTGCTACTATCAACTATCTCTACCTGTAACCTATCGAAAAATGGTTAAGTAATCAGCTAAGACTGGTGCAAAGGTATGTGGATTGGGGTTACCTTGAATCTCCCATGCACACACTCACGCAGAATCATTCCACTCCACCCATTTAAACATCCAGGTTTCTCTTCCCAATGGGGCATAAATAATTGCACCATACATGAACATAGCCCAAAGTGTGTGCTCACATGTGGTTTAGTGTTCATGCATTGTCACATTCAAGAACAATCACAGTATTATCATACACACAAAGATAGATGGAGTTTAAGGAATATCATAAAGCATCAATAGCTACACATTTGTCAAATATGTCCCAAACTTAATCTAAATACTCTAGAGAGTATAGATCCATGGCAAATATTGAACTAGATGCCATGTGTCTAGGAAAATAAGAAGAAAAGAAAAAGATAAGAGAAAGAGAAGAAGAATGAGGGAGAAGAAGAACTCTCATCTTCCTTCTCTCCAAACTAGAAAAAGATACTAATCTACATTATGACTAGATCTATTCTACTTAGGGTTTAGTAGAATACTAAGGCTCCTGAATTTAGTAGTAGGAGATTAGGCCTAAAAATATGCCTAAAATAGGCCAAACATAACAAAACCCTAATCACCCTTTCCCTTTAGCCGATGAACCTTTCTCAAATAAACTACTCAACTACGTGAATCATATAGAGCTGAATTATAATGTGTTGGATAGATATTAGAAAGACAAAGATTTTGATATATGGTAGAGGGAAATTGGATGAAATTGAGAGAGTTATGGCCAAAATGGTCAGCCACCAAGGTTTCACGAACCAACACGGATGCCACAGTTTGTGAACATTCAATCACGGGGCGCCAAATCTGGCATGGTCCATGAACATTCATAGCTGTAGCATGCCACGGTCTATGAAGCTGGGCTCGTGCCACAGTATGTGAAGGTTTTTGCAGACCGCGGGCAGTACCAAGGTTTTTGCTCAGAAGTTTTCAAGGTCCGAGCTCCTTTTCACGGAATGAAAGCAGTACCACAGTTTCCACTAAGAAGTTTTCACAGATCGACCTCCTTTTCACGGACCGCAGGTAGCAAGGGTGTTTGATCGGAACTCTCATCACGGTCCGTGTTTTCACGGACCGGCTCCATACTTAGCCAAATTTCTTCAACTCTTCCCTTCCATGCGTCACGGCCTGGCTACACTGTCACTCACCGGCGATATTGCTTCGTGTAAGGTGTACCGTGGGCATCTTCATGGGACATTGATGCTTTGTGTAGTGCGGGCTGTCACGAGCCGCTTATCCTTCGTCGACTGAACTTCTTTTGCTTACCACGGGTTCTAGTAGTTGATTTTGTAGTACTCAAGAAGACAAATCCAATGGAATCTTCCTTTAAGGCTAATTTTTCCTGGATCATTCTCGAACTAAGGTAAAATTCCTCGGACCATGATTCACCATTTCCACCTTTTGCCATCTTGAACTTTGAAGCTGCCTATCCTTGGCTTCAATCTCCTTCTACCATGCATTGATGCTCGTGGACTCCATCTGCTACCAGTCAATGCGAATGTCCTTCAAATATTCTACCGTTAAAAGAAAATGGCCCGCGCAAGAATGTACTGTAACAAATATCATTCACGGGTGACCTACAGAAAGGTACTTATAATGAAGACCAAGAAGCACGTGAACACGATATGTTAATAATCACTAATTAAGTATACAAAATGTGGGATTTAGAATAGAAAACCGAACATGGTTTTCTAAACCCTTTGTCTGTAAACTCAACTAATGTTTCCAAAACACCAACCAAAAGTAAATAAAAACTACGTCGAATGCATTGGTTAAAGCATGCATAATGGTGCAGATCACTTTGCTTGGAGAAGTATAGTTTACAAATTCAGAATCCCCCGGGAGATAATGAGTGATAATTGAAAGCATTTTGCTAAAGAATCGTTCAAATCATAGTGCACCGAGCTTGGCATAAAGCATTTTTTTACCTCTGTAGCCCACCCTTAGGCCAATGGGCAGACAGAGGTCACAAATAGAACAATCATCTACTGGTTGAAGAGAAGGCTGGGACAAGCAAAAGAAAACTTGGAGGAAGAATTATTGAGGGTGCTGCTGGAAAACACCCCGGACAGCCACCGGGGAACCCTCATATTGGTTGTGTTTTAGAATGGAATGTATCATCCTATCGGAGGTCCCCGTCCCCAGTAGAATGGTGGTCAAGCCAATGCCCCTGGGAGAAAATGACCAGGCAATTAGAGAAAGCTTGTAGGAGTTAGATGGGCTCAGAGAAAAAATAGCGTTAAAAGAATAAGCGTACAAGTCTTGGATGGAGCAACACTATAACAGTATGGTTAGACCCAAATCCTTGAAAGCTAGGGACTTGGCACTGCAGAGGAATGAAACCAGCAGAGCCCAGGGATAAAAACAGAGTTGGACGCAGAATAGGAAGGTCTATACAGGGTGTTCAAAGTACAGAGAAAGAGAGCTTACAAGCTGGAGATGCTGGATAGAAAGCTGATCCCCCGCACTTGGAACATCGCCCACCTGAGAAGGCTCTACGCTTAAATATATTACCCACCCGTAGTTGAACAATTTAGCGCATTGACAGGTGAGACAAGAATCCTGAAGGGATCAAATCTTTGATAAACCCATAAGGGGTATGATCCTAAAGAAATCATGGCATATGCTCCCCGTCCCCTTTTGTTGCCTTTTTGAAGTTATCAATGCAGGAAGGAAAATTGGCCATACTAGTATTTTGAATGCTCGGCCCAAGCGTAAAACGTAACTATGGCTCCAATAGCCAGTAAATTCTAAGGTAGGACAAACAGGCCAAGATAAATGCTCCGACACCTAAGGGGTCGTAGAGTGACGAGCTCAAACCAAGCCTAAAAAGCAACTCTGGCTCCAACAGCCAGTGAATTGCAGGTCGGGTCAAACAGGCCAAGATGAATACTCTGACACCTAAGGGGCCGCAGAGCGACAAGCCCGACCCAGGCCTAAAAGCAACTCTAGCTCCAATATCCATCGAATTGCATGCCGGGTCAAACAAGCCAATTGAATGCTTCGACACCTAAGGGGCTATAGAGTGATAAGCCTGACCCAGGCCTAAAATGCAACTCTGGCTTCAACAACCAGCAAATTACAAGTCATGTCATATAGGCCAAGATGAATGCTCTGACAACTAAGGGGCCGTGGAGAGAAGAGGCAAACTCTAGCCTAAAAAAAACTATGGCTCCACCAGCCAGTGAATTGCAGGTTGGGCCAAACAGTCCAAGACAAAAGCTTCAGCGCCACAAGGGCAGAAGAGCAATAAGTTGGACCCAAACCTGAAACACAACTCTACCTCCAACGGCCAGCGAGTTAAAAACAGGTAAAACAGGCAAACCAGAGTTAAAACGGGCATAAATAAGAAGTGTTGCGATGTAAAAAATGGAAACCAAACATACATGGCATAAATGAGAAGTGTTCCAATGTAAAATACAACACTTCGGAGGGGGATATATGCCCCCAAATGGCATGAATGTACAAACAACATAAAGAAGCAAATCGACAAGCAAAAGAAGCAAATTGTCAAGCAACAGTAACAAATTATGAAGCAAGGAAGTTGTTAAACTGCCTGGGCAAACCAGGCCATGGCAAAAACATTAAATGGAAATTGTTTCAAGCTCCTAAAGAGAGGGGGGTTACACATAACCATCAATATAAAAATAACAGAGATAGCCTTCACAGCTTCACCACATTATCAGTAACGCTCTTCTCAGCACCGACAACCTCATCCTCCTTGGCCTTTGGAATTAGCCCCTGCCCTGTAGCTTCACCACCCAGGCATGGCTCACTAGCAGAAAGAGCATCTGGCTTAGCCGAAGCATCGTCACGGTTCCTACTGTCAAGCTCCTTAAGAGTCATGCCTGAGTGCAGCTTCGCAAAGTACTCCATGAAACTATGTTCATGAAAGGAAATGAAGGCTCCACCGAGGCCAGCACGTAGCACCCCTTCATCTTCAGTCTGAGAGTACAATCACCATTCTTCAAGGTATCACTTAACATCTCATAGGTCTTATCACTCCGCACCACCCGAGAATAGAGGCTCAAAAAACCTTTGGTGAAGGCCCAGCCACGAAATCAGTCAGCTCTTTGTTATTGGCTTCAGACCGACCAGGGAAGATTGCAGAGAGCTCGATATGCCCTTCTCCAACTCCTGTTCCAGCTTAGGGATTCGCTGAGCTATAATTTTTAGAAAGGCCATCCCACGGCAAAGCTTGTTGATCTCAGCCTGCGTATTATCGAGCTCCAGCTGCATAGCCTCGGTCGAGCAGAGAACCTAAAAATCAATCATAAAAAATGAAATTAAACAACCTCCCACAACAAGAACAACTAGAGACTAAAAAGAAGAATACATGTGATACCTCTATGAAAGTAGCCGCAGAGCGGTCAGCGAGAGAATGGTCCCTGCCATGTTCAGGGAATGTTTCCTGAGCCAAGCATTGTAATGGGGATTAAGCAAAATCTCATAAACAAACTTGGCCCGGTCTGCGACATTGCACATAGGGCCCTTAGAGAAGGGGCTGCGGGTGAAAGGAGGATAAAACGCAATCGCTTAAATAGGCTAAGCAGCAAGCTCCCCCCACCCGGCATGGCCTGCAGGCTGAAGGTTTGGCATCTCAGGAACTTCCCAAGGATTACCTAAACAAGGTCCCGACCAGAACCATCACCTTACTTCAGGACAAGAACACGACGAGATTATTTCTTCAAAGGCTTCTCATAAGAAGCTTTTGTGTCAGAGAGGTGAATAGATTTTTCCTTCTGGTCAACAACCCCAGTCGTACCTTCACTTTATGGCGGAGGGCGAAAGTTGGCAGAACAACAAGGAAGCTTGGAGAGGTCACCAAGGAAATTAGCGACTGACATCTCTGGAAAACACGAGAGCAGGGTGAGTTAGAACGAGATAAATAAAGTAGAAAAGAGCAAAAAGCAAAACAAATAAGCATGCAACGAGCAGATAGAAGCTAATGAACCTATACCGCTCAGATCTACGAGGCCATCGTGAGGAGAAAGTTTGATAGGAAGGGATTCGATGAGACCCTTAGGATCCTATCCGACCTCACGCTTACCACCTCAAGACTAGATACAAAAGGCTATAGGGTTGCCATCTCAGAGTCACTGAGATGGGCACCCCGACGCAGCTCAGGGCCAACCGGGTAGACGAGTCGGGTCTCATCGAATCCCAAGACTAGTTCCTCACCCACAAAGATAAATTTCCATTTCCACTCAACTCAGGTAGGGAGATCAGTCAGAAGCTTGACCCTATCTTGCCGGAACTTCGGGAAAGTCCAGTCAGGGGGCATCCGAGCCGAATGACAAAAACCCCGAAAAAGAGTGACGGGAGGCTCAATGTGCAGAAGGCGGCAGAGAGCCTTAAAGCCTGGGGGGGACTCAAATGGAGTTTGGGGGAGGTCAGTAAGTTCTAGTTCAAAGTAGCCCAGGACGGACTAGAAAAAGGTGGATAAAGAAAATCTAAGGCAAAAATTCTCTAAGGAAAAAATTCTCTAAGGCATCCAAATAAACGACAATTGTGTCGGAGGAAGTATTTGAAATAGTCTGGGAGTTGCTGGGTAGGGTCACCTGATCGTGGATATTAACGAAGTTGACCCCACCAACAGCAAAGACACTCTCGAGCAGAGCCTAAATAGAACGATACTCAGAGTTGGTCGTGTCGCAGTAGTGTTAGAGTGAAACCTCTCTATTCATGAGAATGTATTATGAAGAATAAATAGACAAAATACAATGAACTCTAGTTAAAACCATTTATGGACTTTAGACCATTCATCTACCTCTAATAGTTCTTAGACCATTCATCTACCTCTAATATCCCCCCTCAAGCGAAGTGTCGGGTTAACCGAAACGCAAAGCTTGGAACGGAAAAATTCAAAAAATGGCTTTGGAAGCCCTTTCGTGAAAATATCTGCAAGCTGCAATGAAGTGGGCACATGACTAACTCGAAGCTTCCCAGAGGCAACTAACTCTCGAACAAAATGGTAGTCGATGTCAATGTGCTTCGCCCGCTTATGAGCAACAGGATTCTGAGCTAAGAAGATCGCGCTGTTGTTGTCACACAAAAGAAGAGGCGACCCATCCAGCGGAAAATGCAACTCCTTCAGAAGGTGGGAGAGCCAAATGACTTCAGCAGCCGTATTTGCAAGAGCGCGGTATTCAGACTCCGAGCTCGAGCGCGAGACAGTGGGTTGCTTCTTGGCACTCCAGGACACCAAGTTGTCTCCCAAGAAAACAGCATAACTATAGGTCGAACGACGAACGTCTTAGACGTCCTTTCCTCTCCTTGGCAGCTGTTTCTGTCTTCTTCTCTTCCTTTCTGTCCAAATTCTTCCATTTCCTTCTTTGATTTTCTTCTTTTGCTTCCTTCTTGTTCTTTTCAAAATGGCCGCCGATGATAAACTCACCTACAGCAATATGATTCACCTTCTCACCATAAAATTGAGTGCTTCAAACTATATGATGTGGAGGAAGCAAGTACAACATCTTCTTCGCTCGCAGCGGCTTTTGGGACATATTGATGGATCGAATCCCTGCCCTACGGTTCCGTCGCCACCCTCTTTTGCTCAGGCTGCTGGTTCGTCCTCCCCTTCTGGTTCCTCCAAGGCGGTCTATGAGGAGCTCAAGGCGGCTTATGATCAGTGGATTATTGATGACGAGAAGCTTTGTTGTCTTCTTCTCTCTTCTGTCTCGGTTGAGGTAATGTCCGAGATTTCTTCTTGTGATACGGCTGCTCAAATATGGGATACTCTTGCTAGTGTTTTTCATAATCGTAGTAAGTCATCTATGTTGAGCCTTCGTGTGCAAATTATGAATCTTCGTAAGACTGGGTCAGTTCATGAGTTACATATTCAATTTAAAGCTTTATTTGATAAACTTGCTGCCATGGATGCCCCTGCCACAAATGATGATATGGTTCTGTGGTTTTTACATGCTCTTGGTGCTGAATTTCGAGATTTTAGTGCCCCTTTGTTGTCTCGTTCTCCGACTCCGGCTTATGTCGATGTTGTGGCGGAGGCGGAAAATCAAGAGGCCTTTCTGAAAAATCTGCAGGGTTTTGGAGTATCCCAGACCGCTTCTGTGGCTTTTCTGGCCCAGAAAAATTTTTCCGGCCATGGTGGTGGCGCGTGGAGCCACGCGCCCGCGCGTGGGGGTGGCGCGTGGGGCTCACGCGCCGGCAGAAATGGTCGCGGCGGCGGCCGCGGTCGTGCAGGTGGTCGTGGCAGTTCTCCTGGTGGTCAGGGAGGTGCTGGTTCGGGCAGAACTGTTGTGGAGTGCCGGTATTGCCATAAACTCGGTCACACCGCTCAAACGTGTTACAAATTGTTCCCGCCGCGGCGTGAAGAAGCTGCTGTCCGTGATGATTCTGCCCTCTTGGCCCAGCAGTTCCGAAGTTCCTTGACCATGGAGCCTTCTCATACGGCATCGGATTGGTACATTGATTCCGGAGCAACCAATCATCTCACCTCTTCCGCCTCTGCTTTGGAGAGTGTGACTCCTTACTCTGGTATTTCTCGAATTTCTGTTGGTAATGGTGATTCCATTGGTATTCATTCTGTTGGTGATTGTCAACTTACTTCTGCCTTGCGGTTAACTGATGTTTTATATGCTCCGGATGTGTCTAAAAATCTTTTATCTATAAGTCGTCTTACTCGGGACCTTGATGCATTTGTGGTTTTTGATGACCAAAATTTTGTTATTCAGCACAAAGTCACCAAGGCGATCATGGGCAGAGGTCGTAGTGTGCATGGTTTGTATGTGCTGGATAGAGGCGAGGCTGCTTTATTATCTTTTATATCTCAGAATAAAAATCGAGTATCATTTGATTTATGGCATGCTCGTCTTGGCCATGTGGCCCCTACTGTTATTTCTCATTTGATTAAGACTGGAGCTTTGTGTGCTTCCTCTTTATTACCTAAGCCGGGACTGTGTGCCCCATGTGTGATGGCTAAAGGTCAAAAACAATCTTTTTCTGTTAACCCTAAACGGACTTTGAAGGTTTTGGATTTGGTGCATTGTGATTTATGGGGACCAGCCCCTGTTTTGTCAGAAAGTGGTTTTGCTTATTATGCTCTTTTTGTGGACGATTATTCTCGTTTTTCCTGGCTATATCCTCTCCGCAGAAAATCGGATTTTTTCGATGTTTTTTTGCAGTTTGAGGCTTTCGTACAAAACCAGTTTTCTTCCACCATCAAAACTTTTCAGAGTGATGGTGGGTCCGAATTTCTCAATAATCGTCTTCGCTCGCATTTTGCCTCGAAAGGCATTCATCACCAAGTCTCCTGTCCTTACACTCCGGAGCAGAACGGTCGCGCAGAACGAAAACATCGTCATGTGGCTGAAATGGGATTGTCTATGTTATTCCATTCTCACTTGCCTTTGTCTCACTGGGAAAATGCTTTTGCTGCTGCAGTATACACTATTAACAGGTTGCCTACTCCTGTTCTTGACGGTGCTTCTCCCTATGGTGTTCTATTTGGTCGGACTCCAGAATACTCGAATTTCAGACCCTTTGGCTGTAGGGTCTACCCTTTTGTTCGGCCATATGCTGATCACAAGCTGTCCCCTCGTAGTATCCCATGCCTTTTTGTGGGTTACAGCTCTCACTATAAGGGGTTTCGTTGTCTGGATACTATTACTGGCCGGATTTACATCACTCGTCATGCTCGCTTTGATGAGACATGCTTTCCTTTGGCTACTGGAAGTACTGCGCAGGTGTTTTCTTCTTTGGATGTTCTATCTTTTATGGATCCCGAGTCCTCTGTTCCTGAACCAGCCTCATCTTCTCCGACAGCCTCTTCTGGTCCTTGTACAGTCTGTGATGACTCACCATCTCCAGTTAACCCATCTCGATCCCTGCCAGATCCTCCGGTTACTTCTCATCCTGCTACTCCGCCATCTTCTCCACCTCTGATTACTCCGCCATCTACTCCTTCGTTTGTTTCTCCATCTCCGAGAGCTCATCATATGGTTACCAGGAATCAGGATGGTACTCGTCGTCTCAAATCTCATCCTGATTTCGTTCCCACTGGTCTTCTAGCTGCGGTTTTGGATCATTCTGAGCCTCGCGACTATCGTGCAGCTCGTCGGGACTCGAAATGGGTAGATGCCATGGATGAGGAGATGGATGCACTTAGAAGACAGCACACTTGGGAGTTGGTACCTCGTCCTTCGAATGCCAATATTGTTGGGTCGAAATGGGTCTATCGCTTGAAATACAGACCTGATGGCAGCATTGATCGTTACAAGGCTCGTCTGGTCGCTCAAGGTTACTCGCAGATTCCTGGCTTTGATTTCGATCACACGTTTAGTCCAGTCGTTAAAGCTGCCACAGTTCGGACTGTTCTTGCTATCGCTACTCTGCGACGGTGGCCCTTGCATCAGCTTGATGTCAAGAATGCGTTTCTCAATGGCGTTCTTGACACACCGGTCTATATGGCTCAGCCTGTTGGTTATCAGGATCCTGCTTGTCCTACTCATGTCTGCCGACTTCAGAAGGCTATTTATGGCCTGAAACAGGCTCCTCGAGCCTGGTTTGATAGATTCAGCTCTTTTTTGCGTCAGCTTGGTTTTCACTCTAAAGGAAGAGAAGAAGACAGAAGCAGCTGCCAAGGAGAGGAAAGGACGTCTAAGACGTTCTGGCTGATACCATGTTAGAGTGAAACTTCTCTATTCATGAGAATGTATTATGAAGAATAAATAGACAAAATACAATGAACTCTAGTTAAAACCATTTATGGACTTTAGACCATTCATCTACCTCTAATAGTTCTTAGACCATTCATCTACCTCTAATAAGTAGAACTCACTCTTAGGAGAGCCAACTGTGGAAACCATGTCAGGGGAGAAAGTAAAGAAGAAAGAAAAGAGAAGGTATGGAATAAAAGAGACGGTACCTGGAAAAGATGAAGCGATCGCCGAAGAGGATTTAAAGTGGAGGTGAGAGAAAATGAAAGAGGATTTGAAAAAACAAAGGGCAACTGGCCCGAGAAACCCTTCAAAGACAAGAATGACAGCGGAGTAATGAATCGCTTTGGGGGATGTGCGATTCAAGAAGCGTGCACACAAAAACCACTGAGAATTAGACACATGGTGAGTAGTTACGCAAGTAGCACAACCGTCAAACATGTAATGAAGTTGCCTTGGTGGCTCATCAGTTTCAAAATATTCAAAAAAGAAATGTCTAACTTTCTCGCCAAAGAGGCTGTTGATCCCAATGCAGCGAGCAGCGAGCAGACCGCAGAAACGCTCCATGTGCCCTGCAGATGCATCAATAATTCAGCCCATCGCCCTGTATCGGTGTAGAAAATTGGGACTTGGACTAGGGGGGCTTGACGAGGAGTGTCCATATTCAGCCCATAAGTCGATCAGGCCTGCACAAAGGAGTATGACACTTAGGCCCAGTCGAGAGAAACAACCCAATAGGGGAATAATGTGAGGTACGGTCAGAGAGGCAACATGATTGGGGATAATGTGACGAGAGCAATCATATCGGCCCCAAATGCATATAACAAGTTTTTAGGCAATTCGTAATGTAAGATTTACTCAATCAATTCATTATTCACAAACATACTCCCTACGTGGTAGCAAAGACTGATTGGAGCCAGCGGCGGAACTAGGGGGGGCGAGGGGGTGCTAGCGCCTCCCCTAGGATCCGGCGGCCCGGAATTTAGGCCTAGAGCCACCGGAAGCCACCGGATTCCGCCCCCCCTTGAAGGCTTGAACCACCGGCGGCCTTCAGCGTTTGCAAGGGGAAGAAGAAGACCAATTTTGTTTTTATTTTTTTTCTTTTCTAACTAAACAAAACGACGTCGTTTTGGCTTAAGTGAAACGACGTCGTTTTGGCTTAAGTGAAACGACGTCGTTTTGTTTAGTTGAAGGCAAAAAAAAATTAAGGCCAATTGGGCTGAAACCCAATTGGCCCAAAGAATAATTTAAACACTTATGAAACCCAATTGTCAAACCTAAGAGACTCTTCCTTCCTCCAAGCTCCAGCCAAACCGCAGCCACCACTGCCTGCTCGCCGTCCGCCGTCGTGCCGCCACCGTCCGCCGCCGTTCCGCCACCGTCCGCCGCCGTTCGCCGCCAGCCCCCCCTAACATTTCCTCCTGGTTCCGCCACTGATTGGAGCGTTGGAGCAGGCACGACCCTGTGCCTACCTGTCTGACCTTAGTCTGCCTGCTTTATACGTCCCGGAGAAAGCTAAAGGGTGGTGGGATCAAGACATCATGAGATCAAAAATACGACTTAACACAACTCCAACGCCGGATGAAGATTGCAGAACTTAAATAGATAAGCTTGAGACCTAATGTTGTTGAGGTATGTGTGGACTTCCATGTCTTTCTTTTCATTCATGCGACTATTTTAATCTGCATCACGAGGCCTTATGTGTGAATAGTGGTTATATACATTCCCCATTGGGATGGATAATCGTAGTAACACTCATTTACATGCCGACCCACTTGAGCAGCCACAAACAAGCCTCAAAGACACCACCGACCCCACCTGGGCTCCCTAGTGAAATTGGAGGGGAAATATGCCAAAATTTCTTTTGGTTACGTAGAAGGGCTGAATCTTTGAGTTGAGTTTCTTGATTTGTGTTGGAATGGGTTTCAAAGTTAGGGTCTTTAGCTTTCTGCTATGCGTTGCCAAAGAACATATCTTGATGGATGTAAGGTTTTTGAATTATGTTATGAGTTGTTTAGGTAGTTGATTTGTTGAAGAATTGGCGAGAGGGAATTTTCTTTAAGTTATTTGTTTTATATTTTTCAATTGTATGATTTCTTTGTTTGGACCTTACTTGATTCTAGGGAGGGAACTATGAATCATTCTGTAGTTATCCTTGTAGGAACTATGCTTAAATGTATCCCTTTTGGTCCGAATCGTTGTTACCAGCCTTTCCCCCCTTATCAATGTTACTGAGATGTGCAGGCATTTTGAGTTCTAGTACTCCTATTATTTCATAGAGCTAAACTTGATAAGTACAAGAGTTAAACCTCAAAAATTGCTAAAGTATTGGTCAAAATCTGAAGCAGTTATATGGTTAGCTTTCTTATTCAGCTAACCTGTATATCGATTCTAAAGCTTTCTGAATTTTGGGATCGTAATCTATGAGTTTCCCAAACTGCTAGGATAATGGCTACATAAATTGAATTTGTAACCTAGATGATTTGTCTTTGTGTGTGAGCTTATCATTTTTGTTCACATGTTAAATCATAATGAGTTACAAACTCATGTGATACTAAAAATGGGGGAGAATTTGTACAACTACTATTCCTTATTACACTTTAAGCTCTCTTTGTAATGTGCAGGGTTGTTGATTTTTTTTGCTGAAACTTTGTGCATTGTTTAAAAGTAACCGCATTTGATTAAATAGTTACTTTGCACCGCCATGAAAATTTGGTTATCTATTGTTGTTTATGATGGTTAATTTATTACCATAGTAGCTACCCGTTTCTTTTAGATTTGGTGATTAAGAAATTATATTACCATAATCTGCATTGGCTATCCATATACTCCATATTGGTATACTACCAATGCTACTTTATTTTTAGAAAAAAAGTGCTTTTATAATCCTACCTAATTGACATAAGTGCCAATATAATCTTTCAGTATTTGAAAGAGCCAATATAACCCTATCTAATTAGTGAAAGTGCCAATACAACCCTCCCCGACAACCTTTAGCCAGAATTTATTAAAATTACATATTTGCCCTTCTAAAAAATTAAAATACAAAAAATAGGAAATGACATTATTACCCTTAGACTCATTGTCGGATAGCCACCGGAACAAGTAGGGTTATATCAGCACATTTCTAATGTTTGTAGGGTTATGTCAGCAAATTTTTAAAACTTGTAGGGTTATATCAGCACATATTATAGATATTAAGTGTGTGGTACTCGGCTGCCTTAAGGGGCGGCCACATCATCATATACACCATTATAACATCATAACAATATCATATACAACATAAAATTTGACATCATGACACCATCATTAATATTAAACACCATTATCACATATCATAGTCTCATTTCAAAACTTATCAACATTAAAAACCCTAGGTCGAAGAACACAACAAAATAACAATCACACACAACACCAAAGGTCATCGAATCATCAATCCGGACTAAACACAACAAAATAAACAAAATATCATTAAAACCCTAGTTTCTACAGTAAGTACTGATATGACCCTACATTTTTTTACTAATGTGCTCATATAATCCTATAAATTTTAGGAATGTGCTGATTTCACCCTACATGCTTTCATAATGTGCTGATATAACCCTACCTAATTCAGCGGCAGTCCGGCGGTGGCCCGACGAACTATGAGGGTAAAATTGTCCACATAATTTCAGAGTTAGCCCAAAAGGTATTTTGGTCAATTTACATAGAGTCAATGCCGAAAAACTGAGGTCAATGCCGTAAATGGGGTCTGAGGGTTATATTGGCACTTTTATTAACTAGATAGGGTTATATTTGCACTAAAAATTATTATAGGGTTATATTGGCACTTACTTAAGTAGATAGGGTTATATTGACACTTATCCCTTATTGTTAATATGAAAACTATTGTTATTGATGAATGTTAAAATCATGAACCTTTGTTGTAGTTTGTATTTATGAATAGGTCATGTTGTTTTTACATTCAGCAATGAATTTGCAATACATTACTTATGTACTAACGCTTAGTGTTAACAACATCTATCACCAATAGGTTTAAGAGGATAGCATACATTTTTCAATAATCTCTTGACATTTTGCTAGGATTTTGTCTTGGGATGATTTGCAGAAAAGGAATGAGAGTTGGGAGCAGCTCAAAACGAGATTAGAGCACTAGGAGCAACATGAGTGATGAAAGATAAGGCGATTAAAGGGGTAAAAGGCAAATGAACATATAATTGCATCCATTTGATCATCATCAACTCTGTCAAGACTCAAGAGTTCACCCACAACCTACTATTGATTGGAATAGGAGATTTTAGTTACACTTTAGTTTTTGTAAGGTTAGCGTAATTTTGTAGAGCTATGTTTTGCTCAAGTAACTAGAATTGAAGTTACAGTTGATTTTTAAGTTTTCTATTAATGAAATAATTTTATTCATTTTAATCATTTATGGAGAAACACAAAAGTGGAGAACTTATTTTAATTTATTTATCTAGAATTACAAATTTTGTATAGCACATTTAAAAAAATTATTTGCAATATGTAGCAGCTATATTTTTTAAACAACTGCAATATGTGGCATTTTTTAAAAAATAGCTTCCACGTCATGTGTAGGAGCTGTTAATATAATAGCAGCTAGGTTATATTTACATTGCACCGCCCACTTAGGAACCTCTTTTGGCAAATCAAAAAATAGCTGCTACATGGGTGTAAAATAGCTGCTACGCAAATCAGCGATTATATATACTGCTGAAAAATAAAAATAGCTGCAACATGTAGAAGTTGTTACTTAATAGTTGCTACATTAAAATTATGTTTCTCCATTTAGGCATTTATCTTGGCAAATCGAAAAATAGCTGCTACGGGGAAAAAATAGCTGCTAAAGGGGGGGGTGTCTGGTAGTGTAATATGTCATCCCTTGGATATCTTATATTTAGCGTCATCCAGTTCTCCGATTCGTCTATAGCCATCAAAGACTCTTCTTCACAACTGCGACACTTAAATGTTTCCATCAACAGCTGCTTATGAGACTCTAGGCTTAGGTCCGCGCGATGCTAGTTTGCTTAAAGCATCGACTTTCTGATTTTGTTCCCTTAACACTTGGATCAAGGTATATCTTTTGAAATTTCTCACCACCGACTACACCAAGTCCAAATATCTCTGAATGTTGTTTTATCTAGCCCTGCACTCCCCATTGACATGTTGAATCACCATCTGTGAGTCATTGAATATATCCAGTTGTCGTACGACCAAATATTTAGCCAATCTTAAACATGTGATCTATTATGGTTCGAAAGTTAAAATGTAAGGCGTAAGACAAATTTTTTTCCACCCGGGCTAGTTAAGAGAAATCCTACTCCACTTCCTCTAACATAGATCCTTCGTTGTTTCCATAATGAAATTAGCCAAGGCATGACCTTTAATAGTTGTTCTAGGACTGTACTTGATGTCGTGCTCGCCTAGTCCGATCATCCATTTCATCATTCTACTCGGCGCTTTAGGTTTCAGGATTACCTGGCATACCAGATGGTTGGTGAGAAATACTATTTTGTGGGATTGAAAGTATTTGAGTTGAGAATTGAATGATAGAATAAATGAATGAAATTAAAAAATATTTCTCCCCCTCCCTCAGCTGAATTTGCACAATCACTATTCATCTAGTCAAAATTGGTTAATTAAAAAGTAAAAATTGAGTAATAGATAAGATAATATATAATCGTGTGGGTTCTTGTTAGAATCGCCGTAACATCTATTTTCACAATATCAATTTTTTATTATTTTAAATATGCACAAGTAAAAATATTAAAGGTCAAAAATAAATTTGGCCAACTTACAAAAATGAACATTTGCAAATATAGTGGGACGGAGGGAGTAACTAAAATAGTAAAAAACATCATTCTTAAAAACAATGAATAGTAACCAAGGTTAGAAAATTGAAATACTACAAAAATTGGCCTAGACATATGGATTTATACGAGAAATTATAGATGGCAGGCAAGCGGTGAAGTGAGTGAGAGTGACAGCAAAACACACCTTCTTGCGGTGATCTTTGGACTGTCGGTGGACCACTCGATCCAAGGCAACTTCCCTCTTTCTTTTCCTCTCTTTTCCCCTTGTAATCGCACACATGCTCCTGGTCTCATTTCCCTCCTCTACGTACCCAACTCATCCTTCGCTTCTCTCTCTTCCCGATAACTCTTTCTTTCACTTCATTTCATTCTTTCACCTTTTCGGTGCCTTCGCTTGTCTGCTACGACACTCAACTTCCCTTCATGACCCTTTAATCGTCGACTGAGGTGAGCGTTTCTGCTTAGCTTCTTCATTCGCAATGGGGGAATGGTGGGTTTATTGATTCAAGTTGCTAGATTTGGTGTACTCAGGTTATGATCTAGTGATTTCACGGGGTAATTTTTGTGGGTTTACTTGAATTCAACTGTTTTTCAATGTTGCCTTGACTGTTATATTCTTGGATTTGATCCAACTCCCTGCTCACAAAATTACATTGTGTAGGCGCAGCTAAAGGGAAGAGTTGGCTTTAGCTGTGAGGTGAGGGAGGTCAGATCTAAGCCGAAGATCTCGGGATCCCATCACAGCTAAGCTGGCGGCCACACTTGCTTGGAGGTTTCCTGGCACCAACCTTCCCTCCAATGACTTGGTAATTTCTCCCTATATTCTAGATTTAGTCTAGTGTTGTACAATCATGCTATGTGGCTTTCATGTTAACTTTGCATTGTATTGATAACCTACAGAGGTTGGTAATGGTAACTAAGTTGTGTCTTTATCCTTTCTTGGTCGCAGGAGAGGAATGGGGATGGAAAACCTCAAGATTCGGAGCCCCCCACTCCTCATTCTCTGTTGAAGATGGGCTCAAGGTTGGCCTTGTACTCTCTTTTTTTTTGAAGAATATCAACTGTTGCTTCACCTGTCTAGTTTCAATAGCTGTCTTCTTTTGTTTGATATGCATTCTGTAGTTTCTGACTTCTCTTAACCCGAGGTACTTCTGGACTTCAAAGGCTTCTCTCTGGCGACCTGATTTTAAAGATGATGGTTTGATGTATTTTTTTATTTGAGTTGATCTGAAGGATCTTGTTTGCCTGGACAATGTGATGATGGCTGCTTGGATTGGAATCTGGACAAAATATTAACTTTTTTGTTTTAAGTGTAGAAATGAAGCTTATATTAGTCTTCTAGTTATGTGTTATTTTCGTGCATTTCGCAGCACATATTGAATTAATGTATTACCAATTTCACGGCACAGTGTAAACTATCTTGGCCTATTCGATCAGTGGAAGATAGAGTTCTGTATTTTTGTCATTTCTGGCTAATTTATTTCCTATTTGAAATGCACACCATACATCAGTGTGTTGTATCATGTATGATACAAGTGACTACCTTTTGGGAAAATACATCTGTTGATTGCATCCCACTTCTTGTATAAACACATCTGTTTATTAGTTTTAGCTCTTTTTACTTTTATGTTCTGTATTTTTTTCCTGTCTAAATGTACCTGGACCAGTGGCTTTTATGTCCTATTTTTACCGATATCCTGCCTGGGAGTACGATTGTGCTACTCAAAGATGGTTTGCTCTTGGTGTTGAATACACTGTCTTGGATGTCCATATTCTCTTATCTTGCTTTGGGTCATCCATGGAAAAACCAAACAAAAGTCAAAACCTAAAGCCAGCAAAGTATCGTTAAATTGACTGCTGGATTTGAGGCATTGTGTTGATTTTTTTCTAGAATCACATACCAAATACTAATAATATTCCTAATGTATTCTCATTATGTAAATTGTTTTCAGGGACCGTAGTAATATGGAGGATCCAGATGGAACATTGGCAAGTGTTGCCCAGTGTATTGAGCAATTGCGCCAGAACTCTTCATCAGTACAGGAAAAAGAATACTCCTTGAGGCAACTGCTTGATCTTATTGAGTCCCGTGGCAATGCTTTCAGTGCTGTTGGATCTCATTCTCAGGCGGTTCCGGTGCTCGTATCCCTGCTTCGCTCAGGATCGCTTGGAGTGAAGATGCATGCTGCTACTGTCTTGTGTTCTTTGTGTAAAGAGAATGAGTTGCGGGTGAAAGTATTACTTGGTGGTTGCATACCTCCGCTGCTTGGTCTTCTGAAATCAAGTTCAGCTGAAGGTCAGATTGCAGCAGCAAAGACTATACACGCTGTCTCTCAAGGTGGTGCAAAGGATCACATAGGCTCAAAAATCTTTTCAACCGAAGGAGTTGTGCCAGTTCTGTGGGAACAATTACAAAGGGGCCTGAAAGCTGGAAACGTAGTTGATGACTTGCTGACTGGTGCTTTACGGAACCTATGTTCCAGCACAGAGGGGTTTTGGTCAGCCACAGTTGAGGTTGGAGGTGTAGATATACTTGTGAAATTGCTCAAGACTGGGCAGCCAAGTACTCAAGCCAATGTATGCTATCTCCTGGCATGCATGATGATGGATGATGCATCTGTGTGTTCAAGAGTCTTGACTGCAGAGGCTACTAAACAGTTACTTAAACTACTTGGTGCTGGAAATGAAGCCTCTGTTAGGGCAGAAGCTGCAGCTGCTCTTAAATCTCTTTCTGCGCAGTCTAAGGATGCAAGACGGGAGATTGCTAATTGCAATGGTATACCCGCTTTAATTAATGCAACAATAGCTCCTTCAAAAGAATATATGCAGGGTGAATTTGCTCAAGCATTGCAGGAGAATGCAATGTGTGCTCTTGCAAACATATCTGGCGGTTTGTCATACGTGATTTCAAGTCTTGGCCAGAGCCTTGAATCATGCACCTCTCCAACACAGGTAGCTGACACACTTGGGGCTTTGGCTTCAGCTCTCATGATATACGATCATAAGGCGGAAAATGCTAGAGCATCTGATTCTGTGGAGGTGGAGCAGACATTGATCAAGCAATTGAAACCCCAGTTGCCATTTCTAGTGCAGGAGCGTACGATAGAAGCCCTTGCCAGTTTGTATGGGAATTTTGTCCTCTCAAATAGACTTGCGAATTCGGATGCAAAGCGGTTGCTAGTTGGTTTGATTACTATGGCAACCAATGAAGTTCAGGATGAATTGATCAAGTCCCTTCTCATTCTTTGCAAGAACGAAGGCAGTCTATGGCATGCCCTGCAGGGTCGTGAAGGGATTCAACTTTTGATATCACTTCTTGGCCTTTCCTCAGAGCAGCAACAAGAGTGTGCCGTGGCATTGCTTTCTCTCTTGTCCAATGAAAATGATGAAAGTAAATGGGCCATAACGGCTGCTGGTGGCATACCTCCACTTGTTCAAATTTTGGAGACTGGGTCTGCGAAAGCAAAAGAAGATTCTGCTACCATACTCGGGAACCTGTGCAATCACAGTGAAGATATACGGGCATGTGTTGAAAGTGCTGATGCTGTTCCAGCTTTGTTATGGCTGCTAAAGAATGGTAGCTCTCATGGAAAGGAGATTGCAGCAAAGACTTTAAATCATTTGATTCACAAATCAGATACAGCAACAATCAGCCAACTTGCTGCATTACTAACTAGCGAGCTACCTGAGTCAAAGGTTTATGTGTTGGATGCCTTAAGAAGTCTGCTTTCTGTGGCCCCCCTGAATGACATGCTGCGGGAAGGTAGTGCAGCAAATGATGCGATTGAGACAATGATAAAAATATTGGGATCTACTAAGGAAGAGACTCAAGCTAAGTCCGCTTCTGCTCTTGCTGGAATTTTTGAACTCAGGAAGGACTTGCGTGAAAGTAATATTGCTATTAAGGCTCTTTCATCAGTTATGAAACTACTAAATGAAGAGTCGAATGATGTCTTAATCGATTCTTGTTTGTGCCTTGCTGCAATGTTTCTTTCAATCAAAGAGAACCGTGATGTGGCTGCTATTGCGAGAGATGCATTGCCTTTATTGGTTGTGCTTTCTAACTCTGCAGTCCTCCAAGTTGCTGAGCAGGCTGTGTGTGCTTTGGCAAATCTTCTCTTGGATCGTGAAGTTTCAGCAAAAGCTATTCCAGAAGAAATAGTGTTGCCTGCTACTAGAATTTTGCGTGATGGAAGAAATGCTGGAAAGACTCATGCTTCAGCAGCAATTGCCCGACTTCTCCGATCTCGTCAAATTGATCCGTCCTTAACTGACTGTGTAAACCGTGCAGGGACAGTTCTTGCATTGGTGTCTTTCCTTGAGTCCGCAGATAACAGTTCTCAGGCAATTTCAGAAGCATTAGATGCACTTGCTAGTCTCTCTAGGTCAGAAGGCATTGATGGGAGTATTAAACCTGCATGGGTGGTTCTTTCGGAATTCCCAGACAGCATAACTCCAATAGTTTTGTGCATTGCTGATTCATCACCATTATTGCAGGATAAAGCAATAGAAACATTGTCATTACTCTGCCATGCTCAGCCCATTGTTCTCGGGAACGTTGTTGCCTCTGCATCTGGATGCATTTTGGCAATTGCAGAGCGGGTTGTAAATTCTTCAGATACAAGGATCAAAATTGGAGGAAGTTCACTTCTGGTTTGCGTTGGAAAAGTCAATCACCAAAGACTGGTTGAAGATTTAAATGTGTCAGGTTTATGTACCCGACTCATTCAATCCCTCGTTGGAATGCTAAGCTTTGTAGAATCTTCCCAACGTGAGGTGAAGAGTGGCAAAAATGCCATAAGCATCCGCAGAAGTACTTACGATGAAGCAAGTAATGGAGAAATAGAGAAAGATACATCCGTGATCTATGGAGTCAACATTGCTGTTTGGCTACTTTCTGCTCTAGCTAGTCGTGATGACAAAAGTAAGAATGATATTATGGAAGCAGGAGCACTGGAAGTTCTCACTGACAAAATCTCCCAATCTCTCTCACGGTATTCCCAGGTAAAATCCTTTACCATTTATCTTGGTTCAGCACAAGCTACTCTTCTTTTCAAGTTCAAAAATGTAGGAAATTTCTTAATATTGATACCATATGTTTCAAATTTTGAAAGTATACCCCTCTTGTGGGAGTTAGCTGATGTAGGCTGCATGTTGGTTGTTTGTTACATAATATTAAGAAAAAAGTACTTTTATAACCCTACCTAGTTGACATAAGTGCCAATATAACCTTTCAATATTCGAAAGTGCCAATATAACCCTATATAGTTAGTGAAAGTGCCAATATAACCCTATAAGTTTTAAGAATGTGCTGATATAACCCAACAAACATTAGAGATTTGCTGATATAACCCTACAAACATTAGGAATGTGCTGATATAATCCAATAAGATTGCATAATGTGCTGATATAATCCTACCTAATTTCAGCGAACTATGGCGGTTCGGCAAACTAGGAGGGTAAATTTGTCCACCCAATTTCAGAGTTAGCCCAAAGGGTATTTTGGTCAATTTACATCGAGTCAATGCTTGAAAATTGAGGTCAATATCGGAAATGGGGTCTGACGGTTGTATTGGCACTTTCATTAACTAGTTAGGGTTATATTTGCACTAAAAATTATCATAGGGTTATATTGGCACTTACTCAAGTAAATAGGGTTATATTGGCACTTATCCCTAATATTAATTATTGTTGCAGAATGATTTTAGCGAGGACAGTAGCATATGGATGTCTGCCTTGCTATTAGCAGTTCTTTTTCAAAATAGAGATGTTATAAGGGCACATACAACAATGAAAGCCGTTCCTGTGCTAGCCAATTTACTAAAATCGGAGGAGGCAGCTAATAGATACTTTGCTGCACAAGTTATGGCCAGTCTTGTTTGCAATGGAAGCCGGGGAACTCTTCTCTCTGTTGCAAATTCAGGAGCTGCTGCTGGACTTATATCCTTGATTGGATGTGCTGATGCTGACATACAAGACCTATTAGAGACGTCTGAGGAATTTTCCTTGGTGCGTTATCCAGAGCAAGTTGCTTTAGAGAGATTATTCAGAGTGGATGATATAAGGGTTGGTGCCACATCTAGAAAAGCTATACCAGCTCTAGTTGATTTGCTAAAACCAATTCCAGATCGCCCAGGCGCTCCTTTTTTAGCTTTGGGACTTCTCATCCAGCTTGCAAGGGATTGCCCTTCTAATAAGATTGTTATGGTGGAATCAGGCGCATTGGAAGCTCTGACTAAATATTTGTCACTGGGTCCACAAGATGCCACTGAGGAAGCAGCTACTGATCTTCTTGGTATTCTTTTCAGCACTGCTGAAATCCGGAAACATGAATCTTCATTTGGAGCTGTTAGTCAACTTGTGGCTGTCTTACGTTTAGGGGGAAGGACTGCAAGATATAGTGCTGCTAGGGCCTTGGAAAACCTTTTCACTGCAGACCATATAAGAAATGCTGAATCATCAAGGCAAGCTGTTCAACCATTGGTGGAAATCCTAAATACTGGTTTGGAGAAGGAGCAACATGCTGCTATTGCTGCACTCGTTAGACTGCTGAATGAGAATCCATCAAGAGCCCTTGCAGTGGCTGATGTTGAGATGAATGCTGTAGATGTCCTTTGCAGGATTCTCTCCTCCAATTGTTCCATGGATCTGAAGGGAGATGCTGCTGAACTGTGTTGTGTATTATTTGGAAATACAAGAATAAGATCCACTATGGCTGCAGCTCGCTGTGTTGAGCCTCTTGTTTCTCTCCTTGGTCCTGAGTATAGCACTGCTCATCAGTCCGTTGTCTGTGCATTAGAGAAACTATTAGATGATGAGCAACTTGCGGAGCTGGTAGCTGCACATGGTGCGGTTATCCCTCTCGTGGGCCTCCTCCATGGTCGAAATTTTTTGCTTCACGATGCTATTTCTAGAGCTCTTGTGAAGTTGGGTAAAGACAGGCCTGCTTGCAAGATGGAAATGGTGAAATCTGAGGTGATTGAGAGTGTCCTTGATATCCTCCACGAAGCTTCTGATTTTCTCTGTGCTGCTGTTACCGAACTACTGAGAATACTCACCAATAATTCTACAATTGCCAAGGGTCCATCCGCAGCAAAAGTGGTTGAACCTTTGTTTGTACTACTAACAAGACCAGATTTTGGACCTGATGGACAACATAGTACTTTGCAGGTCCTTGTAAACATTTTGGAGCATCCACAGTGCCGTTCTGACTACAGTTTAACAGCTCACCAAGCTATTGAACCACTAGTTCCATTGCTAGATTCTCCAGCTTCAGCTGTGCAGCAGTTGGCTGCGGAGCTTCTTTCTCATGTGCTTTTGGATGAGCATCTTCAAAAGGACCCATTAACACAGCAGGTCATTGGCCCTCTTGTGCGAGTTCTTGGGTCAGGTATACCTATACTGCAACAGAGAGCTGTAAAGGCTCTTGTAGGTGTTGCATTAACTTGGCCAAATGAAATTGCAAAAGAGGGTGGGGTAGCTGAGCTGTCCAAAGTCGTTTTACAAGCTGATCCCTTACTTCCTCAGGCCTTGTGGGAGTCTGCTGCTTCAGTTCTCTCCAGTATTCTGCAATATAGTTCAGACTTTTATTTGGAAGTGCCAGTTGCAGTGTTGGTGAGGTTGCTTCGTTCAGGCTCTGAAGGCACCGTAGTTGGTGCACTGAATGCCCTTCTCGTGTTGGAGACTGATGATTCCACTAGTGCTCAAGCAATGGCTGAAAGTGGTGCAATCGAGGCTCTTTTGGAGCTTCTTAGGTGCCACCAATGTGAAGAAACTGCAGCCCGGCTGCTTGAAGTGTTGCTGAACAATGTTAAAATCAGAGACACAAAAGCTACCAAATCTGCCATCTTACCACTATCACAGTACCTCTTGGATCCACAAACCCAAGGTCAACAAGCAAGATTGTTGGCAACTCTTGCTCTTGGTGATTTGTTTCAGAATGAAGCTCTTGCTCGAACAGCAGATGCTGTTGCAGCCTGCCGGGCATTGGTTAATTTGCTTGAGGATCAGCCAACAGAAGAAATGAAGGTCGTAGCTATATGTGCCTTGCAGAACCTGGTTATGTATAGTCGGTCAAATAAAAGAGCTGTTGCAGAGGCTGGTGGTGTACAGGTGGTGCTGGATCTTATTGGTTCTAGTGATCCAGATACATCAGTTCAAGCAGCAATGTTTATCAAACTTCTCTTTGCCAATAATACCATTCAAGAGTATGCTTCAAGTGAAACTGTCCGAGCTATTACTGGTAAACTTCTCGCCCTTTAGACATCTAAAATCATAAGGGCATGTGGTATCTGAGCAGAAAATGGCTGTAGGTGTATAATGCTTAGAGTAAGTCAAATCTGGATTTTACTGATTATTCTCTTACGGACATTGACATTTACTTGTAACCTGTTAATTGCTCGGTACAATGTAACACTTGCACCGTTGGTACTCGTGATTTCCTCAAGATTTCCAACTTGCAGTCTTCTTAACTCCGCTTAACTTTGTTGCCTGTTTCTTCTTAACTAAAAGCTACTTTTTCTATCTTCCTAAGGACTTGTGAAGCATGCCCAATAAGATGCTACTATTTGATAAAATTTTGTGGTTCACTAGGATACACTTGAGTTGAAGAGAATTTTGTGCAAATAGTCCTTATCTAATTGAATGCGGTAATTGATGACCAAGCTCAGGTATTTCCTGTGCATATATCTTTCTCAATTCTTTTGGCTTTTGCAGCTGCAATTGAGAAAGAATTATGGGCTACGGGTACGGTGAGTGAAGAGTATCTGAAGGCTTTGAATGCTCTCTTTGGGAACTTCCCTCGTTTGAGGGCCTCAGAACCTGCTACTCTAAGCATTCCGCATTTGGTTACCTCTCTCAAGACTGGTTCAGAGGCAGCACAAGAAGCTGCCTTGGATGCATTGTTTCTTCTCAGGCAAGCTTGGACAGCATGCCCTGCAGAAGTCTCTCGTGCCCAATCAATAGCTGCTGCTGATGCTATTCCATTGTTGCAATACCTGATCCAATCAGGCCCACCACGGTTCCAGGAGAAGGCAGAATTCTTGTTGCAATGTCTGCCTGGAACTCTAATGGTGATAATCAAGCGAGGCAACAACATGAGGCAGTCAGTTGGCAATCCCAGTGTATATTGCAAGCTTACCCTTGGAAATACACCACCGCGGCAAACTAAGGTATGTGCTTAGAACTCTTTATAGATTTCAGATTCCTGTTCTTAATTTTTTTGTAAAAAATTATGTGTCCTAGTATGCCAACCCTTTCAAAAGAAAACAGATGTTCTCCTTCCGTCCCGCTAGGATTATCTCACTTTCCTAAAATGTAGTCCCACTATGATTGTCTTATTCATGTTTTGGCCATGAATTTTTGCGGCCTTAGTTCAAATTTGTGCTTTAGTGGATTTCTTTAAAATGTGTAATTGGGCAACAGTGACAATCTTAGTGTGGACGGAGGGAGTATATACTAATGGGAAACGACCCACCAATAATACTTGGCCTTATAGAAGGCCCTTTTAAAATTTGTTTCAGTTCCAATCTGCTAAGGAAACATGATTTGGCTGCTAATTTGTGAATAAGAGCTTGAGTTCCCTTTCATTGTCTTAAAGAATGAATGAGATAAAATTATCTGGAAGAGTGCTTTTCTCAATAAGATGATTTCATCAAAGACCTCAACTACTGTCATTTATCGTTAGAAACATGACTGTTAGGTCCAATTATACAACTTAAATTAAGCAATATTCCACATGCATGGAACTGTGATTTAGCTTGTTATCACCTATGATGAACAATTTTTCCTGCTTTTTACATCATGTTTGTGTTTCATGTTTAGTGTTGGTCTGTTTGTACCAGGTTGCATCAACAGGTCCTAATCCTGAGTGGGATGAGAGCTTTGCATGGTCCTTTGAAAGTCCCCCCAAAGGCCAAAAACTCCACATATCATGCAAGAACAAGAGCAAAATGGGAAAGGTAATATATAGAGTAAACATTTTTGGAATAATTCATCTTCTCTTGCTCTCTCTTTTAACTTCCTTATTCATTCTTCAACTCTCTTTGTAACAGAGCTCATTTGGAAAAGTGACGATCCAGATTGACCGTGTGGTAATGCTGGGTGCAGTTGCAGGCGAGTATACTCTACTTCCTGAAAGCAAAAGTGGACCTTCAAGAAACCTGGAAATAGAGTTCCTGTGGTCCAATAAGTAATGGAAATGCAAAATTAGGGTTCATATACATGGTAAAGTTTCAAGACATTTTCCCAATTTTATTTATTGTAACTTTGTATATAGTTTGCTAGTGAGATAAATTTTTGTAGTGTCCATCAAAATCGGTATGTTAATTTCCTGTTGTAATCTTTGGAACCAAAAATATGATACAGACGAATTCTTTAGCCTAGGCCATATGGTGGATTGATACACAATGTGGTGTGACATTTTGTACTCATAATTTGTAATTTGTGTGAACATTTCTAAGTCAGTGTATAATGTTTGTTTTTCTTGTCAGTGTATAATGTTTGGTTTTCTTTCCATAATATTTTTGGTTCTACTTTCTTGATTTTTTTTTTTTGTTTTGAGGTGTGACTTTCTTGATTATTGTTTCTTTGGGGGAGTACAAGGCTGCTGGGCTTAAAACTGACTTATTTTGAAAGCAAGGGGAGATTTTTGTTGTTCCCTCAAAAATAGTTTATTTTGAAAGCGAGGGGAGGCTTTTGTTGGTCCCTCAAAAATAGTTTACTCTCTCTGTCACTGAATAATTTGCAAGAAAGAAAAATGGAGGCAAAATTGGATAGTGCCAAAAGGATACTTTTTCAGTCTAAAAGCTGAAAATTTACATGTCAAAGTTAGAATTTCAAAGCCGCTAAATTGACTCGAAAACAGTGCTAAACAATGAATAAGCACTAATTATTCCCTCTAAAATTTAATGTTTGGCTCCAAAATTTTCAGTTTTGGAGCCAACTTTACAATTTTTCGTACACTGTTCACTACCTCCAAAATTTAGAAATCTCATCTATAAAAAGAACATTTATTACAACTCTCATTCACAATTCACTGAACCAAAAGAAAACCCTTAGAAATATTTACTTGGTTAGTTCTTCCAGAACTGGCCAAAGTTAGAAAACCAAAACCCACACTTTTTCTAGATCTTCATCGTCGAGCAACAATAGAGCTGTGATGATGGGGAGAAACCTCACTGATGAACAAAGGCAGGAGATTGCACATTTTCTCCTTCAACACAAAAAATGGGCAGTTTCATAACAACAGTAGAGTGGAGGCAGCAGAAAAATGGTCATGCTCAGTGAGGACCATCAACACAATTTGGGCACGAGTTAGGCAGCAGCTTCAAAGTGGTGAGACTGTGTGCGCCTGTTCGAGAAGACACGGGCGATGTGGAAGAAGCAAGAAACCAATCGACCTGGAGGCTCTAATGGCATTGCCACTCAAGTTCAGGCGTACATGCCGAAGCACAGCCGCCAAGTTGCATATTGGTAAAAGTAGCATACACAGAGCAATAGCAAGCAAGGAGATAAGAAGCCACACAAATGCAGTTCATCCATGCCTAACAACAGTCCAGAAAGAATCAAGGCTGGAATGGTGTTTAAGCAAACTAGAGTGCAACATGCAGTTCAAGACCATGCACAACATCATACACATCGATGAAAAGTGGTTCTATATCACAGAGGCTACAACGAGATATATTCTTGGTTCCAATGAACCAGAACCATATAGAATCACCCAAAGCAAGCATTACATACCAAAACTCATGTTTCTATGTGCTGTGTGTAGACCTATATTTGACATAGAGGGTAATATAATGTTTGATGGAAAAATAGGTGTGTTTCCTTATGTTGATTATGTAGCAGCCAAGTACACAACTGTAAATAGACCTAGGGGAACCATGATGCCACAACCCATAACATCCATCACCCGAGATGTAACTAGACACAAGCTTATCAATGAACTCATACTAGCTATAAAGGAAAAAATGGCCAGTATGGGCAACCAAAAACATTCTTATACAGCAAGATAATGCCCCTATCCACATATTTGCAAATGACCCTGAATTTTTAGCTGCATCCACCTTAGGTGGATTTAACATTCAGTTAGTTTGCCAACCTGCCAAATCACTCGATTTAAACATTCTGGACTTGGGTGTTTTTGCCTCAATTCAAAGTTTACAACAACAAAACCCCAGCCAAAACCTAGATAAACTACTACAAGTTGTGCATGATGCTTTTGAGAGGGAGGATCCTAGGGTTTTAGACAAGATATTCCTAAGCTTGCAAAGTGTTATGGTAGAAATCATGAAATGCAGGGGCGGTAATGAGTTCAAACTGCCACATATGGGAAAGGAAAAACTAAGAAAGCTTGGTTTGCTACCCCACAATTTGATTGTGGAACTGAATTAGTAAGGGCTTGTTTGGAACACATGGTGTCCATTGGCAGAACTGGGAACATACAGGATCTGTTGATCATGATGGAGTTAGTGTAGGCATGCAACTGATGTAATTTTGTAGGATTGTGCTTCTAGATTCAGGTCTAGGGTAAACATACAAGTTATTTTTGATAAGGTATGTTTATAGGGCAACCTTGTAAAAGCTGGGAGGGCTAAACTCCCTTTTGTTTGAAGCTTTTTAGAATGAGCTTGTGTTTAAAAATATGTTTCTAAGTATGAGGCAAAATAGGCTAGTCCAGAATGATAAACCATTATAACCGGGATGAATGGCAAGTAGCACATATAACAACAAAGGGACAAACACTATAAAGCAGCCATCCTAATGTTTGTAAAAACATGGTTGTTGCCAAAGTGTTCATGCAAGGTATCATCATAGGTGGCTAACAACTACAACATGGTCAACTTACCAAATAATTTCAGATCTGGGTTTAATCACATCATACCTCGCTAAGATCAGATCAGTTTACCAACTAATAAGCATGGTTGCATGTTTATTTATTCATCACAGCTACATCATAAATTATTGGATCATTAAAGCCCAACGAGCACACATATTAGCTATGGCATCAATAAAGAAATGCCCTGCCAAGATCAGGTAAGTCTAGTGACTAGCACTACATGGCTGCATATATAAACCACCTGAACATGCATCACAGTTTACTGCTCCCATTATTGCCCCTGATCTGAAACATGCCTTGCCTGACTCAGATTCTGCTTCAGATTCAGTTGAAAAATGGGGAACAATCAACCAAGGTTTCAACTGAATCTAAGTCAAACCCTGAGTGGTTGCATGTTTGAAGTTAAACATCATCCAGATTTTAAAAAAAACCCAGCATATAACAAGCAGCACATGTTCTATCATAGCCAAGTAGCAAACAGGTAACCACAAACAAACACATAATAAAGTAGTTGTTGTAAAAGCCAACAATGCCTACACTGTATAAACAATCCTGCATTAAGAGGTAAACAGTTAGTATATGTACAACAATTTGAAATTACAAAGTTAGATCAGAACTGAAAAGAAGCCAAAAAAACATACTTGTGGATAATGACACTATTTTCCAGCATCGTAATCACTTTTTGCCTCATTGTTTGGCCAGTTACCAGAATAAAGACAAGCCCCAGTTTCCCAGAAACCTGGCTTGCCATACTTAGGGAATTCATTACCCTTAAAATACACTGAAGGGTGTGGATCACACCAAGATTCAGATGAATCAGAATTTATAAGAATCAGGGGGTTGGATTTCATCGGAGTCAGGGGGCCGTGTTTCATCAGAATCAATGTCAGGATCAAGGAGCTGTGTTTTATTAGGATCAATATCAGGGGGTAGGGTTCCATACACAGAATCAGGGGGTTGAGTTTCATCGGAATCAGGGGGTAGGGTTTCATCGGAATCAGGGGGTAGAATTTCATCTGAATTAGGGGGCTGGGTTCTATCAGAATCCTTGTCAGTATCAGGGGGTTGTGTTATGTGAGGATCATTATCAGATGGTTGTGTTTCATCTGAATCATCATCTGATTCTGAGTGGTACATGACAAATTCAGGTACATGGCTAAAATGTGTGACCACAGGGGTATCCCCAGAGTCATATGAATCAGTATCGAGGACAGGGTACTATGGTGGGAAAACAGTACTGGTATTTGATTGTGACTCAATGACATCAAGCCCAATAAATAATGTGGGATGAAGACTAGACTGAAACTGAGAGTCAAACTCGGATTCACTCAAGGGTTGGCAAGGGATAGACTTACCCTGACCAGCCACAACCCTACCACCATGATCCATCAGAGGCAGTTCAAAAAGAATTTGTCAACAGAATGCTAACAAACAGTGGCTAATAGGCATATCCAACAAAATGGAAAACCCTAGATCTGAACCAATAAAACAAAGAACATCATTATCAGTTTTTAACATACGCATGCATTCTGTTTAAAACAACCACAACGAAGATCATTGAATGATATAACATTTCCAACCTAACGAGAAACTTAGATCGGACTCTAGACCAAAAATAGCATGAATTTTAGTTCTAAAAAGAAGAACAAAAATTATAGACCTCGGAAACAGGCCATAAAAATCATAATCAGAAACATGCACTCGGTTTTCAACAACATAAACCGAAGAGCAATGAAAAATATCACAGTTACAACACCAGATATAACTTAGATCGGAACCCAGACCACAAAGAGCATGAATTTCAGTTAAAAATAACGAACCCATGTTCATTTACCTAAAAAAATAACATGAAAGCCAAGAATCATACACGTTCATTCAGTTTTCAACAAGGAAAACCCAAGAACAATGGGAAATACCACAGATCCAATACGAGAAATACCTTAGATCTGAATCCAGTACATAAACAACACCTGTTTATGTTCAAGAAACCCTAAATCAACCAGCCAAACATAAAATCGACCCTTGAAATGCTGTGATTTCAGTTCAAAAAAGTGATGAAATCGATTTTGTCTTAAAAACCCCAAACCAAATCAAGAAAATGAAACAACAAGCTGTGATAAAAGATCATTTAGCCAAGTAAACCCACACAAAAAACACAATTTTCAAACTAAGAACGATGGCAGAAAAAAGGTTGAGCGGCTAGGATTTTCATATTTCAGAGAGAGGAGGGGATGAGCTGTGAAGATTCAGTGAGAAATGAGAGAAAAGAAGAAGATAATGGAGCGAGTTGAGAGTTTTGGGAGTGTAAATGGGAGCGTGGAGAGAGCAATAATGGAGCATTAAGAGCATAAATGAACGTATATGAAGGGTGCAGGTGGTTGGGAGATTAAAAGAAATTAATCTCATGCCAACCACCAGTCCCTGGACACGTGTCCAGGGACTATTCCAATTCCCAAATTAATCAGCCTTAATGGCTGTAAATTTTGCACTGTCCAGGGTCATTTTGGTCATTTCACTTGTGGTCAACTTTGTCAAAAATGGAAATGTCTGATTGCTTGCAATTTAATCAGGGACAGATCAAAATAGAAAGTGTACAGTTTATTCATGGACAAAGGGAGTATTTTTTTTTCTCAAAAATTGTTTCTGCTTTCAAAATAAACTGTTTTTTGCACTTTACCAAATACTGAAAAATGTTTTGTTTATAAGCATAACAACTTATAAGCTCTGTCAAACAGAGGCTAAGTAACCCACCAGAGAATCAAATAAAATTATATACAAACATTCTAAATACTGTATAAAGAGAAATCTTTTACTCCCTCCGTCCCATTTCAAAGTGAAATAATCAATTTAGCTAAAATTTATATAAGAATGAACGAAATAAAAATTATTATTTTTATATCCTATAAATAAATAACATATAGCAAGTGTATGAAGTAAAATATTAAAGAAGAGTCCGTCTCTTGAAAGACGGTCTTTCCATAAACCATGGAAAGATTAAGGTTTAAAGTGAAAATTAGAAGAAATGGAGATAAAAATTTTGGGTTGTATGAATCGGGTTATAAACTTTATAACTACTACACGTTGTATAATAAATTTTTAATATTGCAACTAAAACCTTTTACCTTTTATTATTCTAATTAAACTCTTTCCCAAATTTTGCCATTAAAGAAACATATAACTTGTAGAAAAAAATATTGCCCTTGAAAATACAAGTAGATATTGCAAATGAAAATACAGGTTCACTACCATGGAAAATATATTCCCACAATTTCCTAGCAAATCAATATAAATAAAAAATGGATTTGTGCAGTAAATTTGTTCCCTATATTGTTTAGGGTGGAAAACAGAGAAATATAACGAATTATATATCATCCCATCGAAAATTAATAAATATCAAGCTTATGTCTTGCTTCTTGTCTTTGATTTCATCTATTCTACCTTTTTACTTTTAAATATCGTGATCGAAATCAAATTAAGTTGCAACATCTTATTTCTTTCTCTTGAGTTTTGAAATTTGTAATAAACACAAATTATTTTCATAATATCAACATTTTATCATTTTTAAATTACACAATTAGAGATATTAATGGACAAACATAATTTTAGTCAACAAGTGCAAATATAGATGGAATGGAGGGAGTACAATACTTAACTTAAAAATAATTTATTTGAATTAAAAAGTTCAATGTTTACTTTAACAATCACAGTGCATAAATAAAAAAAGTGAATTTCGAACTAAAATTTTATCATCCTACGTATAAATGTACATGTCATTTGAATGTATACTTTTTAGCCACATCTAATTAATATAACGTATTGGCTTAATTTTTTTTAAAAAATTAATCAAAAGAAATTACAAGTAAATTTAACTCGTATAGTTTTTGAATGGAGCTAATAACATGGAGAAGATATCAGTTCTTAAAACATACTCCCTCTGTTCCATTAATATTGGCACACTTGTCAAAAGTGGCTGTTTCTTCTTTTTTTTATGGCACCTCTGAACCATATGCCAAATTGAGGGGGGGGGGGGGGGACAGCTTGTATCATTTCCCATTGTATCCTCATTCATTTTCAAAAGTTACCCCATGTTTCTCATTTAATCATCCAGTTGTAGGGAGATTAGCCCAATCACTAAGCCAAAATTAGCTAACCTTTCCCTCCTTACTTTGTGAATTGGGTTGAATTTTTATAAGCCCAGCGTATGACCCAAATTCAAAATTTTGGGTCTCTACTCTTGCTAACCCTATCCGCCTTCTACATCAGATAGGTACTCTTCTTCTTCCAACAATCATCCCCCTTAAAGTCTAAACCCTACCCGACCTGAACTTCCGCCACCCGCCACTTCGCGCCCCACCCAAACATCACTGCTGACCACCAAAGGCCCCACTCGTACAAAGCTCGCCACTGACTGCCTATATCATGTCGCTGACCACTTATACTGTTTCTTTGGCCCGCCGCTGACACCACAAATCTGACACTAACCACCCAAGCTCTGGCACCAGACTGATACATCTCTCATCCCGCCGATGAGCCACCCAAGCCCCGCCGTGTCCGAAAATATCCCCCTTGTTCCCGGTTATTTTGAACCTTAATCTCATACGAGTCCCAGATCGACGATATCTTCGTCGACAAAACACAATGTTTCCCGGTGATGGAATCTCATACGATGGTATCCCAGGCAGAGATTATGCGGGGAACATCGTCACCGACCAGATGCCCTTAATTTCATCACCGGAGGGGAATATTTCTGACACCAAGGTGGGTCAGGTCTGGCAGTCGCAATTTTGTGGATGCTAAGGGGTCACCTGGCGTCACGGACACGTACGAATCTGACAACGAGGTTGCGTACGATTTATTGGAGGATGATGCTACATTTTCAACTCCACAGCCAAAGAGGGAGATTCAGCCGACAAAATCATCGTCAGAAATGTATGTGTATGAGTTGAACGGGGTGCCAATCGACTTGTCGGATGTAATACTTTGTTATTACCCAAATGTTAATACTCTGTGATTACCCAAATATTAGTGTTATTGTGAAGCGTTGCAGCATATGATAACTGTCAGGCTTACATATAATGACAACATCCAAACCTTTATTTTACTATGTGAGATTGCCTCTGCAGATCGTCTTTTGGCTACTATGTGAGATCGTCTATAAAGATCTTCTTTTTGGTTGTCGATTCCTCTCAGGTACATCCTTCCGTGCATAAGTTATTATTGAGTCAATATCGGAGTGACGAATATGGAAACTTGCCACCCAAAGCATTAATGGAAATGTGGAAGGTCATCTTCCATATGTAGGTAAGATCAACTGTGTTGTTTTAAGAACATTATTTGAAATTTTACTAGCTTTAATTTTGTATTATTGTGTGGCTGTGTATTTTTTTTGGACTAGTTGTGGCTGTCCTGTTCAGCTTGTAATCGAATTTGTGTTTTTGGAATTCAGTTAACACATGAGGCTGGCTAGAATGCCTCATGCAATTAGGAAATTTTTTAAAAACTGTCGTATTCCTATTTTTATGTTGGCTGCTTTCTTCTCTTTTGCGTGATTGCATTATCATCCTTTTGTTTATCTCTCTCTAGTAGGCTGGCCGGTATTAATCTGTGAAAGCATTTGATTTGCTAAAACTAGATTTTTTACCGCGTCTAATGTAAAATATAACTAGAAGTTTCAACAATATGTAAAACAAGTTCTTAAAGTGGAGTGAATTTAAGTGCATTACTTTTTTCATTCTAAAAAAATGGAATGCCAATGTTTTTCATCACATACATGGTTGGATTGCAAACACACTAACAAAACCTAGCATTGTGTTTGCATCCTTTGGTCATGCCTAGCCCAATCCAACCACAACAAAATACCAAAAGGCATTTGAAACCTACTTGCTAACCAATAATTTGATGCACAATATACTCAAGACCCCTTGCTTTGTTAGCTGCTATCAAGTGTTGTAATGCCTCCCTAACCAATTCTGTGTCCACCTCTATGTCACTTGGTAATAATCCTTGTAGTTAGAGTGCATCTTTCCTCATATGTGGTAGCTTGTAACGGTTAGATCCTTTGCATTTCATAATCTCCACCATGACACACTGTAGTGTTAGAAACAGTATGTTCAATTTTTCTATTTGTAACTGTTCAAATGTTGTTTTTGTGGCTGAAATAAGTTCATCCAATGTGCGTGAAGTTGACTGGTGCTGCAAACTTTGTATCGAGTTAAAAAACCTAAATCTCAAACATTTAAATCAGAGCTGTATGGGGGCTGAAAACCTAATCTTATGTTGAAGCCGTCCGAACTTACTGCCATTCTGAATTTAGCATCACCATCACATATGTGGGGTCTTGCATTGCTTGCCGAATTGTTATGTCTGTGCTAGCTAGTAATTGCCATTTCCTTTTGATTGTTGGGACCAACTTTGTCAACATAAACTCTTTAGTAACATCACGGTCAATTGATGGAATTGGTTTAGTTTCCAAAGCACCGGTTGGTCTATTCTTGCTTGTCTTTTTCGCAGCTTGTTCATGTGAGAATGGCCATATCCCTATTTTTCCATCAAACAAGACCTCCCCCTCATTGTTGATGATTGGGCGACATACGTCACAAAGGAACATTATTTTCTTTATATACCTCTTGTTTTTAACCGTACGGTGAGGTTCTTCCTCATTCGGGAGAAGATAGTACTTTTTTGCGACTATAGTAATGTAAAATCATTTCTCATCTATATGTATAATATGATGCATATCCATAAACATTGTTTTTCCTAGACTTGTATCATGCTTCAAGTGAGATATGGAGTAGTATAATCTGTGTAGCTGGTTAGTTGCTAAAATAAGAGGTTTTGTTGAATTTGAATGTCTTTGAATTTGACCCTTCTTGATCCAATGATGCATAGTAGTAGTGCTTACTCCAATTGCTGCTACAAATCCCCTTTGTGATGTGCAAAATTGGAGAGGGGCTGCCATAGCTAACTCCTTGTTTATTTCAACTTTTTTCCTTCCTTCTTTTCCTTTGCCCTTGCTGCTCCAATCTGTACATAACCCCAGCTACTTTTGTCTTTTATGCAGGTTGACATGCGGTTTATGGTGCGAACCTAAGTGTTCCATCGTTGGGCTGCCTCCTTGCGGGGAGATGGGTGGCAATCTTGCCTTCACTCAAATGTTGGAGGATAAACTCTCCTATTTGACACCGCTGAGAATCATTCAATCGTTCATGTTCAGGTATTCCTTTGTTGCTACAAAGAACCAGTAGAAGAGAAATCCCAGAAAAGAAGAAGTGAAAGAAACACCTACAGTGGCAGAGAAGTGGAAGAAGACCTTGGCTTTGGTCTTGTTTTTAATCTTATTTTTGCAACTTGTAATTTTTCACTGGCTTATTAGCAACTGGGCTATTGGCATGTGTGTATGTTTGAATTAAAGTGTAATATTCCCCCTCCCCCCCTCGGTTTGACACATTCACGTGGGGGTATGCAGAGACTTTTAGGAGGGAAAAATTAGGCTAATTTTTTGGAGGCTGGTCATCATCAGTGTACAGTAATTATGTACTATTTCAGACCAAACCCTCCATTTCAATCAACTTTGTGTTCAATCCTATGTCTAGCAATAATCCAAGAGTCTCAAGGGGGTGTGCCAATATTAGTGGAACGGAGGGAGTAAGAAAAGTTATTGTTGTGCTCTTTACTTATAAATCCCTTAAATTCAAACACATTTATACTATCAAATTGAATTTACATGTAACCTAATATTCACACCAGCTAATTGATACCACAGTGACAGACAAAGTTGTGACTAAACAATAAATTTTTTTGTGAAATTTGATTTGGCATAGATAATTACATCGATTCATGTTTTATCATCATGGTATATTCTAACATCATATTCATAGTTAATAAACATGGAAAAAGAATCAGTACAACTCTAATGAAGATAGAGGGGAGAGTCTAAAAGAAATCAGGCTCGAGTACATATAATGTGATAAGGAAAATACGCACATCCCCTTTCCTATCCTCTATCCATAAGTGGTTTTCTCAACATTCGGTACATCCTCTCCCCTATCCTCTATCCATAAGTGGTTTTCTTAACATTTGGTGTAATTTTTGACCAAATTAAAACCATCAACCTAATTTCTCATTCGGAACAATCGCAGAATCCACTCACTTTTTGATACTCTGCAACTGAGCTCTTTTCAATTTGTGCTAGCTACAGGTGCTGAATCATTTTCGTCTTCTGTAGAGTAGGAAATTATACTAATACAACGTCAGCTTTTGTAATTGAGGACAAGCACCAAGAATGAGGGAAAAAACCATAGATACGATATAATTTACATGAGATAATGTCGGTGAAATACTACGATTTGATTGCCTCATGTACAACATACATCAGCCTTCATGAACCAAACTAATGCAAAGTATCCATCCACATTAACACTCAACACTTTTACAAGGTTCAGACCAACAAAGTTTGAGTTGATTATATGATATTCACGCAGATTATTATTATTATTATTATTTAATGATATTCATACTGGGTCAATGAACCCACCATTGTGGTCATGACTATAGGGATTGAAAGTGAAACCAGTTTTGAGACCCAATTTTGTGTGGGGAGGGGCTGGAGGCGAGATACTCGACAACAACCTTTCAAGTTTGAACTTCCATGCAGGTTAAAGCAACGAAAAGTCCTCATATGTGAAACTGCTTTGCTAGTCACTGATGATGAATCCAACAGTGTTAGATACTCTGGACGGTTCTCACATAACCATAAGAGTCAAAATGAGCTGGATTTTCGCAGCAAGTAGCATTGGGCCTTGTCCAGTTAAGCTTATTTGGTGCTGAATTTAATTTATTAGTGTTGAATTTATTTTATTGGTGCTGAATTTAATTTATTTGTGCTGAATTGAGTTTATTGGTGTTGGGTTGAATTTTTTGGTAATTTATTTTTTCAAAAAAATGGAAAGAATGACTCCCAAAATGATGGTGTACTTGTAACATATTCTATTTTTAGACTCATTACTCAACCAGTAATTGTCGAGAACCCAAATAAATATTTTTTTATTAATTTTTTCTTTCAGTGCTGAGTTTATTAGTGTTGGATTTAGTTTATTTGTGTTGAATTTAGTTTATTTGTGCTGAATTTAGTTTATTGATACTAAATTTAGTTTAATAGTGCTGAATATAGTTGATTGGTGCTGAAATGTTGTGAAATTAAACCCAACTGGGCAGGGACTTAGTATCAGTACCATTAGCATAAGATAGATTGTTTTGTTCAATAGTATACATTTCAGACAAAAAAGAACGGTTGAGATTCAACTTATAAGGATCCATATTGACAGATACAGGGAATCTAGCCTATGCATTTACTGACACTAGGCTGGTAACACTGCGCATTGCACGGTGAGCTTGATAATAAATTTTAGAAATACCATATGAATGTTGCTACAATATAGGAATGTCAAAAGAGCTGTAATTGAAGTTACAAATGTACTAATTTTACATATAATTGAAGCTCATAATTGACTCGAGCTATCAAGTAAAGCAACGTACCATTCGAACCTCCACTCGAACTCTCACCTCTTGAACCCTCTACTGGAATCTTCACCCGTCGAATCGGCCAATGGAACCTGCACCTCTGGAACCAGTACCTCTCGAACCCTAATCTCGCACCAGGTCTCAAACCAGGTACGGATGCGAGAGGTGAGGTTTGGGTGGAGAGGGTTCAAGTGGAGGGGTTTCCAGTTGAGGGGTTCGAGAGGAACTCATTTGAGAGGTGAAGGTTCAGTTTCAGGGGGTGGGGGTAGTGATTCGAGAGGTGAAGGTTCATATGCAGAGATTGAAGTGGAGGGGTTCGAGAGCTACTAATTCGAGAGGTAAAAGTTCAGGTGGAGAGGGTTAAAGTGGAGGGGTTTGAGGGTACCGATTCGAGAGGTGAAGGTTCGGGTGGAGAGGCTTCAAGTGGAAGGGTTCTAGTGGAGGGGTTCGAGAGGAATCGATTCGAGAGGTAAAGTTCAGGTGGAGAGGGTTAAAGTGGAGGAGTTCAAGAGGTACTGATTCGAGAGGTGAAGGTTCATTTGAACAATTCGAGAGGTGAAGGTTCCAGTAGAAGCTTAGACAGGTGAGAGTTTGAGAGGAGGTTCGAGAGGTACATATTCCAGAGGTGAAGTTTCCATTTGAGGGTTCAAGAGGTGAATGTTCCAGTTGAACCCTCTTCACCTCTCAAATCGGTACCTCTCGAATCCCTCCAATGGAACTCCTCCCCTTGAACCCTCTGCACCTCAACCTTCACGTCTGGAATCGGTACCCTTCGAACCCCTCCAATAGAACTTCAAACCTTCACCTCTCGAATTGTCCAATGGAACCTTCACCTCTCAAACCCGTACCTCTCGAACCCCTCCAATGGAACCCCTAAGCTTCACTTCTCGAATTGTCCAATGGAACGTTCACCTCCCGAACCCGTACCTTTTGAACCCACTACCTCTCGAATTGTCCAATGGAACATTCACCTCTCAAACCCCCCCACTCGAACTCTCACCTCTCAAATCTCCACTGGAACCTTCATCTCTCGAACCTCCAATGGAACCTTCACCACTCGAATCCGTACCTCTCGAACCCCTCTACTGGAACCCCTAGACTTGAACCCTTTGTACCTCAACCTTCACCTCTCGAATTGGTACCTTTCGAACCCCTACAGTGGAACCCCTCCACTTGAACTCTCTCTACCTGAACTTTCACCTCTCGAACCCCTCTTCTTGAACCCTCTCCACTTGAACATTCACCTCTCGAATGGGTACCTCTCGAACCCCTCCAATGGAACTCCTCCACTTGAACCCTCTCCACCTGAACCTTCACATCTCGAATCGGTACTTCTCGAACCCCTCTAATGGAACCCCTAACCTTCACCTCTCGAACCTGTACCTCTCGAAAAAGTACCACTCGAACCTTTCACCTCTCGAACCCTTACATCTCGAACCAGTACCACTCGAACCCACTACCTCTCGAATTGTCCAATGGAACCTTCACCTCTCGAACCAGTACCACTCGAACCCACTATCTCTCAAATTGTCCAATGGAACCCTCCACTTGAATCGGTACCCCTCGAAACCTTCACCTCTCGAACCTCCAATAGAACCTTCGCCTCTCGAATCCGTACTTCTCGAACCCCTCCAATGGAACCCCACCAATGGAACCCTCTAACTGAACATTCACCTCTCGAATCAGTACCCCTCCAATGGAACCCCTTTACTTGAACCCTCTTCACCTGAACCATCACCTCTTGAATAGGTACCTCTCGAACGCCTCCAATGGACCCCGCCACTTGAACCCTCTGTACTCATTCACCTCTCGAATCAGTACCTCTCGAATCAGTACCTCTCGAACCTCTCCAATGAAACCCCTAACCTTCTCCTCTCGAATTGTCCAATGGAACCTTCACCTTTCGAACTCTCACCTCTCAAACTCTCACCTCTCGAATCTCCACCGGAACCTTCACCTCTCAAACCTTCAATGAAACTTTCACCCCTCGAATCCGTACCTTTCGAACCCTTCCACTCGAACCCCTCCACTGGAACTCTCTGTACCTCTACCTTCACTTCTCGAATTATCCAATGGAACCATTACCTCTCGAACCATTACCTCTCGAACCATTACCTCTCTAACCCCCCACTCGAACTCTCCAATCGGTACCTATCGAACCAGTACCACTGGAACCCCTTTACTTGAACCCTTTTCACCTGAACCATCACCTCTCGAATGGGTACCTCTCGAACTCCTCCAATGGACCCCGCCACTTGAACCCTCTGTACCTCAACATTCACCTCTCAAATTGGCACCTCTCGAACCCTCCAAGGGAACCCTTCCACTTGAACCCTCTGCACCTCAACCTTCATCTCTCGAATGGGTACCTCTCGAACCCCTCCAATGGAACCCCTAACCTTCACCTCTCGAATTGTCCAATAGAACCTTCACCTCTAGAACCCTACCTCTCGAACCAGTACCACTCGAACCCACTACCTCTCGAATTGTCTAATGGAACTTTCACCCTTCGAACCATTACCTCTCGAATCCCCTACTCGAACTCTCACCTCTCGAAACTCTAGTGGAACCTTCACCTCTCGAACATCTAATGGAACCTTCACCACTCGAATCCGTACCTCCACTGGATCCCTCCACTTGAACCCTTTGTACCTCAACCTTCACCTCTCGAACCCCTCCAATGGAATCCCTCCACCTGAACCTTCACACCTCTCGAATGGTTACCTCTCGAACTCCTTCAATGGAACCCCTAACCTTTACCTCTCGAATTGTCCAATGGAACCTTCACCTCTTGAACATGTACCTCTCGAACCAGTACCACTCGAACCCACTACCCCTCGAACCGTCCAATGGTATATTATTATTGTTTTTTTAAATGCCCAAAACGATGTCGTTTTGGGCAACCATTGACAGCACATGTAGACGCACATGGTTAGGCAGCATTTTTTTAAATGCCCAAAACGACGTCGTTTTGGGCAACCACTTGACAACACCTGTAGACGCACATGGTTAGGCAGCCTTTTTTTAAATGCCCAAAACGGCGTCGTTTTGGGCAGCCACTTGACAGGACCTACATGGTTAGGCAATCATGTGCGTGAACGGGTGCATGGGAATTTACCATTCCACCCCTGAAGACAGTTTGTGCCAATCATGCGGTTGGCAGGATTTCTTTTAATAAGTACCCTAAGATAAATTAGCAATCCGAATCAAATCAAGAACTTTTCTCAAACCAAATCAAACAAGTTAGATTCAAGAACACACATTCACAACAATTAGCAACAAGACTAAACTTCAATGAAAAGAGGAATCGATAATAGTAGATGCTTTTTATTTGTTCAATCAACTACGTACTATGAATCCGAATCCACTGCTTCTTGCAATGTCCTATACATTCAGCTACTTATCAATCTCTATGTCAACCTATCAAAATTGCCCGACATGTGCCGGTCTAAGCTTGCACCAACCCGATCATCTACAGAAGCACTATATTTTAATGGAGAAAATGAGGGTATGAAAACAAAACTCGTAACCCCATCTCAAGAAATATCAAAAGCCCTAAAAATGCATCACTTTTGAACTCATGTTCAGTAAAGTCCCCAATGTATCGGGTTTAAAACAGACGTTTGGCTTTCTCGGTCATACAAATACATGCCGCTGTGTCTTAAACATTGAATGAAACCTTCTGTCTCAACAGCTGCAGAGAACGTACCAGAGTGTGGCGCGACCACTAACCAATCCACATAGGTCAAAGTCCCACTTGCAATCTTCTCTATATGTAGAATGTCGAGGAACGTTGGGACGTAATGCTCGTTAGACTCGTGTTAGTAATTCACTCTTCATCATAAAACAATTGTACATGCCTCATGACAAACTTACGAGGCCTGTAGCATACTTGATCAGTGCACTACAGTAGTACCAGTTTAAGAGGTCTCAACTTGTTCAGTTCACTTTCAACAAAACCAGCCAAGTTTGGATCATTTCTACGGCCAGCCACCTGTTGCCCCAAATCAAAAGAAGAAGAAGAAAAAGACAAGCCACAGCTCTAGGTATATGGTCTTAAAATAGTGTCAAGCTAGTCCAAACACCAACAGGTTATACTACTCCAGCCTTACCACTTTCAAAATTACAAGATGTTACTGCTCAACTGAAATCTACAACCATAAAAGCAAACAAACAAAGTTCAGAGTCTTACAGCATGCAAGTTGAGAAGCTTCTCATTTGTCAATTTCTCCGAAGACAATGCCAGTTCCACTGCTATAGGACTGTATTCATAGCTAATCTTAAAATGGACAAAAAATAGGATACAACCACAGAAAAATGAAAGGGACCTCCCCACACACACTTGCAAAACAATACAAAAAACAGAAAAAGATAGGCCTGATTACACATTCATTACACATACTCGAATCAATCACCGGTATCATCTATAAAATTCATTCAAATTAGTTCTGAACATGCAAGTAGTACTAAATCAAGAGAGCTAAACATCTTGCAGAAAGAACAATCACTGCCTTCTCACGAAGTGCTGATCTTAGCTTGTCCTCTGCCGCCAAACACTCTATGCTTCAGTTTTCTATGATGCCTCGCCGGAGACTCGTTTAATTTCTCGATTTTCTCTTCAGCTCTGAAACTCCGCCGCTCATTCACCTTCGGTGATGCCGCGGTGTGGCGAGTCTTAATACAGTTCAAACATCAAAACAAACAAGATTGATCAGACATAAAGATCGCCACTTTTCGCATTGAAACTTGAACTTTTCAAATGAAAAAAAACAATCCTATAATTCCACTGTGATGAAGTTATAGACAACTTAATCAAATTCATGCATCCACTTGAAGAACCATTCAAAAAGACAATCCCCCCTATCAAAATCCAACATTTACTCAAACAACAATACACTTTTGATTCGGTTCCAAAATCCAAGAGATTTTAGTCATATACACACTTAAAACATCAATGAAAAAGGCGTTCATTACTGAGTGCTCACTCCGGTAGTAGAAGCACCTTCTCTTTGATTGCTCAGAGACGCGACGTGGACCTTTGTACCTTTCTTTTAAGACCGAAACTTGTCGCAAACCCAGAAAGCCTCTAATTTCACACTGTACTACACATCAAACCATCGTAAGAAATAAGGTTCTATACTCCTGACACTGTCCAATTAAAATTACTTAAGAAGCACAGTATCCACATATGATGTATTTGGCAATATGCTGGACACAATGTCCATCAATGCACTTGTATGGTTATGTGAATTATGCTTTGTTGTTTCAGTTGCCATTTTCACTTTAGGGCGTTTTTTTTTGTTCACATAAAAGTTCCTAGAGACAGAATACCAAAAATAGCAAACAACAACGATATGACACAGTGTAACACAAACCCAAACTAGACAAACAATGCATAACGCAAATAACCACAGCATTGCAGAACATCTAATGCTTCAATTTCTATCAAGCACTACAAAGGCAACAAGAAAATCTCAAAAGAAAAAAAAACTTCAGTTGAATTCCATTCCTCACCACCATTAGCAATCGTAACTGCGCCCAAAAGCTTGCTCGACTCCTCATCACTCATCACCGTCAGTTGTATATGCCTAGCCATTTTGGCTAAATTGGAGCGTCGGAATCCCTAGAGTCATGACCACGCTCGACGGCAGTGGAAAGGGGGCGACGGAATCGGAGCCCACGGCGTGTTGGGGAATATGGGAATAGGAATTTCTGTGGTTTGGTGTTCCCAGAAGGCGACTACTCTCAAATAAACAACGGAATAGTTAGCAAAGATGTTACCTACACCTGACTATAATTATATCCAGTAGTTTAATCCTACATGTTAAATTCAATCCCTAAATCTGCTACTGATCCACCCAGTGGTAAAATTCAACAGCCTCATGCGGACGAGCACTCACACTAAGCAATATCCAAAATGGCTTCCAGAGGTCACATCACAAGAACTCCAAAGAATAATGCACATGACTAAAAATGAATGTACTATATTCCATACATGATGCCAGAAGGATAACAAGGAGGCATCTCTCATTTACACATAAAGCTACCATCCTCCATATCAGGCTGTCCTGGAAGTAGCCTACTTCAGCCGCTTCCGACAACAATTCCAGCAACAATCTTGAGAGTGGTGGAACATAGCCATCATTGGGGAAAAAGAGAAAATAAGGCTTCAGAGTGCTATCGCGGTAGCAATCACCTCTGACGCAATTCTCGGATGCCGTTAGATCTGCTTCACCGGCGGTGATGAAGAAGAGGAACAGATAAGCGCATAAAAATCTGGGGAACGGATGGAAACCACACGGTCTGTGGTCGTGGTGAAGAAAGCGTCAATGTTGAACCCATCCGATACAAAACGGTACCGTTTTTGCAAATTAGGAAAGTCAAAATGACATAATCAACCTGGTTGAAGAACCATCCAAATCAAACAATTTCTATCGCATGGCGATTGGGAAGAATAAAGTACTCCTATTCTTCTCTTCATTTCCACTCACATTATTCATATTTATAATTCATATTATTTTCAGTATATCACAAATAAAATACCGATATTTCGTTAAAATTTGTAATAAACAAATATTTTATAACACATTATCAACACGAAACTCTACTTGATTTTGATTTAATATCTTTATTTTTATAAATTAGTTTTTCAGTTTGTACGAGAATCTGAAAGTTTGAGAAGTTCATATTTGGTAAGTATGGTGAGATTTATATTTAATATTTGTATTATTAATATGGTTATTTCTAGGGATGGGCGTCATATTGGTTTAATCGATTTTCGGTATATTTGGTTCACGTTATTTGATTTTATCCCTAAAAACTTAATACCGAAACCAATCCGAATAGCCCAAAAATTGAATTATCTGAACCGATTTCGGAATTCGATTTCGATTTGAACTCAGTTTCAAACTGAATAAACCAAATAAACAATTACTAAAAATATATAACCTAATTAAAATTTCTGTGAAAATATGCAATTTAATTTCTACATCATCAAACTCAAGTGTTCAAAATAAAAATCCAATAAATACAATGCAAATCCAACCATAACAATTCTAACATTAAAGATTAATTAAAAAATATTTTTTAGTCAAACAAAAGATTAAAATGAAAATGATAGACCACTCTGCCCCTTCGTGGAGTTCAAGCAGGTATAGGGGTTGATGCAACCTAGCAAGGAAAATCACAAATGTAATATGCTACTTTGTCCACCAATTAAGGAAGTCTTTCTTTGTGCCTATTGATTTATTTCTGTAGCTGGAGAAGTCCATAGAGAAGGGTCTCAGCAGTAGGTGGACAACCAGGAACATAAATGTCAACTGGAATAATCTGGTCACAACCTCTAACAACAGAGTATGAATAATGATAGTAGCCACTACCATTTGTACAACTTTCCATTGATAATTTTCGGAGTTTTAAAATTATACTCCCTTTGTCCCACTAATTTTTGCTTATTTGTTTTTTCATGATTTTCAATGACCATGTTTGACCGTCAATATATCTAATTACACTAATAATTTTAAATTAAAATTCATATTTAGAAAATAGATATTAAGATGAATCTAACAAGATTTCACATGATATTTTTATTGTGTGTGTGTGTATATTAGTTGAAATTTTAGGTCAAAGTTTACAAAATTTAACTTTGAAAAAGTAAATAAGCAAGTTTTAGTGGGACGGAGAAAGTAATATTAGTATATATAATTGTTTATTTTTTAATTGCAATTCGGTATTCTGGTTGGGTTTCAGATTGAGTTTCAATATCCAAAACCAAACCAAAAACCATAGTCAAGAATCGGTTTACTCAATTAAGTTATCCAAAAATCATTATTAAAATTTGGTTCGGGTTATTCGAATATCTCAATTTTAGGTATGGTTTTTGAATTTTGGTTTTTTCGCCCACCCCTAGTTATTTTTGCAAAACAAAAATTAACTGCTCTTAATGTCATAGAAAAAAATAGTATTTATATTGAGGTAGTGGATTGTTAATTTCATCCCGAGACAAATGACCTTGGAGATGCCATCAAGAAAAAATGGCAGTAACTGGTAGTGATTTAGGAGAGCCAGTGGCGGAACTTAGACCAATTTCGTTCAGCCGGTGCTCACAAAAACGAAAAGCATACACTCCCGTAACCACCAGAATCTAGAGGGCGGTCACACCAGCTCGACCCCCCTCGGTTTTTCCACTGGGGAGAGCTACGATTTTACTACCGGGAGAATTTTTTTTGCATTATTGATGCATTATTTTCACCAAGTCTCAAAGAAATTTGTTATGTTTTAAAGATATCCGCAGAAACGGATATCATATTGAGACTAGCTATGAAGGTAACCATGAATTGTTGTACATTACAAGTACGAATTCTTGAAAAAAAATGATGTTGGAATAGTTACCTTCCTTTTCCTCTTATTTATATTTTACATTTATTAGTGCTATTGAAATATATGAAACAAACCAGAAAATTATTGATGAATTCACTATTTGGCATGACCAGTTAAGCCATGCTGGTTCTATAATGATGCACGGGATAATTGATAATTCACAAGGTCATAGTTTGAAAACCTAAAGATTCTTCAATCCAGTGAATCATAGTGTACTGCACATTCTCAAGGAAAGTTAATTGTGAGACCATCACAAGTGAAAATTCGTATAGCGTTCCCTGCATTTTTGGAACACATACATAGTGATATATGTGGGCCCATGAACTCAGCGTGCTGACCATTTCGATATTTCATGGTCTTAAATCGGCGCATCTACGAGATTATCACATGTATGTTTATTATCCGCCTGCAATCTAGCGTTTGTGAAATTACTTGCAGAGCTAATTCGATTACGTACGCATTTTCCTGATCACAATATAAAAGACAATTCGCCTTGATAATGCTGGTGAATTTACATCCCAATCTTTTGTTGATTATTGTATACTGATTGGGATTATAGTTTAACATCATGTAGCTCATGTTCATACATAGAACGGTCTAGCTGAATCATTCATTAAACACCTCCAATTAATTGCGCGACCAATGTTGTTGAGAAGTAAACTCCCAGCATGAGCTTAGGGTCATTCTATATTGCATGCAATGACACTAGTCCGCATCAGACCAACAAATTATAATGAGTCCCCCCCATCTCTCTCACCACCCTCAATCAGGAACCAAATATATCCCATCTTAAATTTTTTGGATGTGCGGTTTATGTACCAATCACTCCACCACAACGCACAAAGATGGAGCCTCAGAGAAGGCTGGAAATATATGTTGGGTACAAATCTCCATCAATTATTAAATATCTTGAACCAATGACGAGAGATTTGTTTACTGCTCATTATGCTGATTGTCATTTCAACAACTCAGTTTTCATAGCTTTAGAGGGAGAGAAAATACATCTAGTAAAGAAAATAAGCTGGAATCAATTATCTCTTTCTCATTTTGATCCTCGTACAAAGCAATGTGAACTAGAAGTTTTAAAGATAATTCATTTGCAAAGATTAGCAAATCAATTGCCAGGTTCTTTTAACTACCAAAAGCATTTGACAAAATCACATATGCCGGTTGTTAATGCTCCTGTTAAAATTGATGTCCCTAAAGGACAACCTGCCATTGGAAATGAAATGAAGGCACAATTGAAAAAAGGTAGTCCAAAGATAAAAATCCTATTAAGCATAAATGAGCAAACATTGCAGATGGCAAAAACAAGATGAACATTCTTGAAGAATTTTCTAAGATTCCAGAAGAATCTTAGGACATAACTGAAAATGAACTTCATGAAGAAGTTTAGGTACCTCAAAATATCAATAATGAAGATCTCTCGATTAATTATGTCATTTCGGGTGAAAAATGGAACCGATACAAAATCGAAGTCGACGATAAATTCATACTCCCTTCGTCCCACTTTAAATTTCTTAATTGTTTATGCACAAACTTTAAGACAAGTCTATGTGATATATTATTTATGAGTGACAGTGGGCCTAATGAAAGGAAGAGTTATGACCACATATTTATGGCTAAATGTAGAAAGTTTAAAGTTAGGAAGTTTATTGTGGGATGTCCTCAAAAGGAAAGTAGGAAGTTTATTGCAGGATGGAGGGAGTACATGCTACAACATGTGCCATAATGAATGAAAATGAGGATCATGAGTCAAGGTCTGCAGAGGAATGCAGTCGTTGAAGTGATTGACCTGATGGAAATACGCAATCCAACTTGAATTAGATTCCTTGGGAAAATGAAAAGTATATGAAAAATTATCACGCACGCCTGAAGATGTTTGACCCATGGGTTATAAATGGGTCTTTGTGAGAAAGCAACATGAATGATGAAATCGTGTGCTATGAGGCACGACTTGTCGCACAAATATTTTCCCAGAGACCGGGTATTGATTATAAGGAGACGTATTCTCCCATAGTGGATGCAACTACTTTTTGTTATTTTCTTAATCTAGCAGTAAATGAATCCACTGAAATGCATTTAATGGATGTAGTGACTTCCCATTTGTACGGTTCATTTGGTAATGATATTTATGTGAAAATTCCAGAATGATTACATTTGCCAAAGGAATGTAGTTCCGATTCTCGAGAACTTTATTCGATCAAGTTGGGTCATCTTTATATGGGCTGAAACAAGCCATATGCATGTGGTATAATCGCCTTGGTGGGTATTTGGTGATACAAAGTTATCAAAATGACTTGATCTGACCTTATGTATTCATAAAACTACCGGGGTCAGAATTTGTTATTATTGCAGTCTATGTTGATGACTTGAATACGATTGGAAATCTTGAAAAGATCATAAAAGCTGCTGGACATTTGAAAATAAAATTGGAAATGAACAGTATGCGAAGACAAAGTTTTGTCTTGGGTTGCAGATTGAAAATTTTGAAGTGGAATTTTTCTTCACCGGTCCTCTTAAACCGCTAAAGTGCTAAAATGGTTCCATATGGATAAATCCCACCCCTTGAGCATGCTAATGGTTGTGAGATTACTCGATGTGAAAAAGGATCCATTTTGACCTCGTGAAATGGATGAAGAGCTATTTTGTCTAGAAGTACCATATTAAGGCTTTGATGTATTTAGCAAGCCATACTTGCCTTGACATAGATTTTGCAGTGAATTTATTAGTGAGATGTAGTTCTTCTCCTATACAGAGACATTAGAATGGTATTAAACAAATATTTTGATACCTTGAGGGTATGATAGATTTAGGACTTTACTACCCTAAGTCACTCGATAATGATCTCGTGGGTTACGCAGATGTCAGATACCAAAATAGATCCCCAACAAGCTCCATCACAAAAATGTTATATATTTACATGTGCATGCACAAATATCTCATGGCATTCCATGAATCAAATTGATAGAGGAATAGTTCACACCAAGTGGCTCTTCATTATATGGTATTTAGAGTGTATATATGAGGCAAATACAATGAACATAAAATCCTAAGAGTACGTACATACTATTCTATAATCTTAGGAATACGTACAAACCATTCTAGAGTACAATGAATCTATAAGTTAAGACCCATCCTCAAGCTAAGCGTGTGATTCGATGACACACAAAGATTGGATCAAAATTTCTCAAACAAAGGGCGAGACAAACCCTTAGTAAAGACATCAACAACCTGAAGAGGAACATTAACACCAGTTGGACAAGGGGTGTATCGTGTGAAGTATAATGCGTTGGCTCTAAATGGATGGAAGTTAGAATAATCGGGGGAATGACCAAACAATAAGAATCATTGTAAGTTGAATCACCATTAAGAATCGTCGTAGGAATTCGAAGAATAGTGTTAACAGTTGTGGAGAAAGCGTCATTCCAGTGGCAGAGTGGAAAATGGAAGTGAAACAGCATAGCTAGGCTCATTTTGGTAATGTGACGATGTTTTTGTTCAGCATGACCATTTTGCTCCGGAGTAGCGAGATATAATATATGATAGTGTATAATCTTTGTTGTGAGTACGGCACGTAGAAGATGATTAAGAAACTCGGTTCTTCCATCACTTTGAAAGGTTTTGATGGTGGTAAAAAATTTATTTTTCACCAAGTTCTAAAAAGCTACAGACACGTCATAAAAATTAGACTTCCACTTCACATGATAGTACCAAGAAAACTGAGAAAATTATCAGTAAAGACACAATAGTATGTGTAACCCTGATTGGAAGTGACAGGATCAGGTACCCACAAATCACAATGAATAAGAATTCCTTCTTCTTTCTATTGTTATTCTCAACTGGAGTAGTTGCGGACTTGTTGTTTTTTCTACCTTCACAAGAGCATGTATAGTGTCTACCCTTCAGCTTGTTGTCGTTTGTACCGCATGTTGTTGATTTCCATATAGTATTACCTCTTGCTTTGGAGTGGTGGCGGTACAAGTCTTCTAACTCCTCTCATGTTCTTGCTGTTACTCCTTCCAAGCAATCGTAAACATCTATCTTTTGTATTTCATTATCAACCCTTCTTTTATAAACATAAAAAAGGAACAACAGTGAACCTCATTACTAATATATAAACCTCAACAAATAAAACAGAAACCTCGTGCTATATTATGAATACCTCAACCAAAAAATAGTAACCTCATCTTTATGCATACAAAACAACAGTAGGAAAAAGAACAGGAATCACATGCTATGTCATTCACATACCATCACGGCACATCAACAAAAAAAACAAAGAACATTATTCATATAATGATATAGAATTACTGATCAAGGATTTCTAGTCACAGCTCAATGTACTAGCATTGCAATACAACAACAACTCAATATGAGCAAACCTCATTCTGTATATATAAACATCAGTAGATAAACAAGAAGCCTCAATTTTGATTTTTGATTTTTTTTGCAGATTCTATAGTGCTTGCTGCAACTCAACGCAGTTTAGTTGTGATTTATAGAACTTCATGTTCTTTGTGGCCATAATTTTCATCTTTTTGCTCGGATATTATAGTAAATTTCCAATTTGTATATTGAGGTTCATATTGCTTGTCGATTGTATTTATCCTATGTTTCGAACAACCAGAACATCATATTCATCACATTCATCTCAGCACTACACAAATTGAAGCAGATCTTAGCAGAAATCTACTTACCCGGTTGAATCTTCATGTTGTTCGTGGTTTGAAGCTTTGATTGAATCTATGTGCGTGCTCATGGCTTTTATTCCATCGAGATGTTGCTAAATTCCAACGTGATTGTGAGGAGGTTTGGTTTTGGTGATGAAGATCAGATTCAGCAAAACCAGGATGAAAATTTGGGGACGATCATATTGGAGAGAGAGTGGTTATTTTGGAACTGATATTTTCTTTTGATATTTGCAAATAAGTCCCTCCATTTTCTCAGACTTTTAAAGTAAGGCATCAAAGCTTTTTTATTACATGTTGACCCCAAAATCTATAGGAAGGTGGTTTGCATTGCCCCTGTTTAAAGTGTAGGCTGTCTAACAGGAGACAATCTCTTTTTAAAATGTATAGAAATGTATAATTAATTATAATTTGTTCTAAAATTGATTCAAATGAGATTTTTCTTAATTGGTCTAACTGTTAGTCGATCTAACATGGGATTTTCTAAATATAGTGAAGCAGAGATAGTATATACTCTCTCTGTCCTAGCTGAAATTGCACTGCAATCATTAGTACATTGTTCAAGAAACATGCACATTTGACCGATAATAAGTTTACCTACGTATAATAATGTAAAATAAAAAATTTGATATTTAGAAACTACTTGTTACGATGAATTAAATAATATTATATACGATAATATTGTTCTTCATATATATATATATATATATATTCATATATGTGGTCAAACTTTGATAAAGAATAGTGTTAAAATAGTAAGAGTGCAATTTCAGCTGGGACAGAAGGAGTACAATCTTTATGAGAACCAAAGAGAAATAAACGTTCTTCAGGGGAAAAAAAAGGAGAAACAAACATCCTGCTTACTCCCTACATCCTAGCCATTCCTGCAAAAAGAGAAAGTTGATATTTTAATTTGGGGAATGTGAAATTTCTAAAATGCCCTTCTTCTTCTCTGTCTCTCCATCCCTCCGACTGCCCTACTCGCCTCTATCTGCCCATCCTCCTGATTGAAATTTGGGTAGCCGGATTGAAATCTGGATGGAAATCTCTAATGATTGCGGTGGATTACAGGGCCGTTGTGGACGATTCGCTCTCGCCCTCCGGTGGTTGAGGAATGGGGCGGAGATGACCAATGAGTGGGAGGTGTGGTTGGGATGAGGAAATACCACCTTCCACCCACTGTGGACGACTGAGGAAGCAGCGCCATGGAATACTAAGGAAGCAGCGCCGTGGGATATGACAAGTTTGAGAAGATGAGCAGATGTGTAGATTTGGTGAAGGAGGCGAGAGTTATGTGAGAGAAAATTAGAAGTGGTGAGGGCGGGTGAGTAATATTTAGTTATTTCAAGGGTAATTTTATTTTATGATAAGATGATGTTTTCTTAAAATGGAAAGTGTGCAAATTTGGATGAGACCGACTAAAATGGAAATTGTGTAGAAATGGCTGGGAAGGAGGAGTATAAAAACATTTAGAGCAAAGTGCATATATAACCCTACATAATTGATGAAAGTGCAGACATAATCCTGCAATAATTGAAAGTGCAAATATAACCCTAGCTATTTAGGCTATGTGCAAATATAACCTTTTCCAGCAGTTGGAAGTTGGAATACACAAAAATACTATTTTTCCCCTCTGTAAAAAAGAAAAAATATTAAAAAATAATGAAATTACATTCCTATCCCGAGATTGGTTCAAGGAGTTCTAGTCGGTGACGCTACTACGCAATCCATTTCAAATCCTCGCAACCATTCCAACCCCTCGTCACCAATCGAGTGAAGTCCGAGCAGGATAACCAATCTGAATTCCATGCGTCGTCACTGTTTCTTTCTCTTCTTCTCATCATCCCTTTTTTATCTTGTCTTTCCCAACCTGTTTCTCGTCAGTGGCAGGATCTTCAGGACGTTGGATCTCAATTTTCTAGCGCTTTGCTAAGCGGCGACAGGAATGGTGGTGAAGGTGGTGGTGGCTGTGTAGGTGGTGAGAGGGGAGAGAGGTTGATGGTGGTGGTCGGGAAGGGTTGGTGGTGGTGGCGAGGTAAGGGTGGTGGTGGAGGCGAGGTAAGGGTGGTGGTGGCCTGCACTAGGGTTTTGGTGGAAGGCTGGGATAGGGTTTCTGTGGTCGAGATGAATGAAGCGGCGGTGGTGGAGTTCGTGGTGTGAACAGAGTTGTGGTGGTGGCGGGGCTTAGGTAGTGGTGGGTTTGGTGTTAACGGGGGTGGTGGAGTTTGTTGTGGCTGGAGTGAGGTGTTGTTCGTGGTGGCGCTAGAGGGGTGGGGTTTTGGTTGATGGCAGCGGAAGGCAGAGAGTGGTGGTAGTGGTGGCGCTGGGGTAGTGGGTGGTGACAGGAGGTGGTGGACTAGTAGCTGGCCGAAGCCCTAGAGGTGGTGGCCTGGCGGTGGTGGTGGAGCGGTGGTAGGCAGAGACTATTTTTATCTTTTAGATTTTTGTATTTGGCCCAAAGGGTATTTTGGTCATTTCCAATCGGTCAATAACTGAAAATGGCCATTCAATGCCAGAATAATTGCTTTAGCCATAATCAAAATAGGTTTGAAACCTGATTGTTTGAATGGTACCAAACTTAGTTATGAAATCAAACCGCATTGAGAGCCTCTACTCGTGTTTTAGCTCGCCGGAGAGCTAGATTTGCTTCAATTATTTGTCTCTTCCCTTCAGCCTTTTCAAATTAGCTTCTGCTATTTCAAGAGTTTGCTGAGCTTCTTGGTTATATTTGCACTTATGTATAATAGTTAGGGTTATATTTGCACTAAAAATTATCTCAGGGTCATATATGCATTTTCTCAATTATATAGGGTTATATCTGCATATTACCCAAACATTTAAAATTATATTTTTTTTATAATATTCCCTCTGTCCCAGCTGAATTAGCTCTCTTCATTTTTTTTACACTATTCTCTATCAAAGTTTGACAACATATTTGAATAGTTATATGATCAACAATGTTATCGTATATGATATTGTTCAATTTGTCGTAACAAGTAGTTTCTCAATATCAACTTTTTATTGTCGTTATTATACGTAGGTAAATATATTAACGGTCAAACATGATTCTTGAATAACATGATAATGATGAGGGTGCAAATTCAGGTAGGACAGAGGGAGTACCTCACTTTTTTTGCACATGTTCACTCTTTCCTAATTTTGGATTTAAATTAGTGGGACGAGAAAGTAGAATTCATATTAATTCAACCGAATTAGAGAATCTCCAATGGTTTGGGGGTCTTCCTCATTTTTAGGTGCCACATGTTAAATTTTGTTTAGAACTTAATGACATGGATTGACGTTGATTTAAAAATTTTCATCTCCAATGGAACCATCACATTTATTCCTTCAATATGACGTGTCAACACATAAAGTTTAAAATTTTATATTGGTAAAATTTCCAGTGTGCTCATCCATTCATGAATATTTATTAAAACTTATCTTTTTCAAAATATATTTACATTGCAAACAATTTTTAACTATTTTAATTAATAATACCATACTTATACTGATAATAATAATGTTTAGTTATGTATATTAAATTGCCAAATAAATTTGTTGAAACATGCTTAAGTTAATTTCTTTAAATATTAAATTTTGATTTGAGTAATTAAAAATTTGAATTCTTCCAAATTTAATTTTCAGCTTGTAAATCATGTAAATAAAAATATATTAAATTATAAGTACAACTATCATTTGCATTATTTATGAATTTATTAAATTTTTATCAACATTATTGGATTTTAATGTTGCACATTAGAAATTTTTTTTTAAAAGATGGTCTCCTGTGAGACAACCTAAACTTTAGGCAGGGACCAAGGCAAACCACCTTCATATAGAATTTGGGGCCCATGCATAATTACTTTATTTTTGGTGCCATATTTAAACACATTAAGAAAATGGTGGGACTGAAGAGAAAATATAGAAACAAAATATCTAATTCAGGAAAAAACCGGCCTCTATCTCTCTATCTTTCTCTCTCTAATCTCATTCTCCCAAAATTCCTTCCAAAAATCTCTGAATCTGAAGCTCGTCTCATCCAAACCACAAAGCAATCTGGAAAATTCGCGACGCAATCTCGATGATATCATCTCCAATATCGACGGTTTCAACTCCAATCTCGACGAATTCGAACGATGAACACATACGAAGATTCAACCTGGTAAACAAATTTCTTTTGAAATCCGATTCATTCTCCTCATGAATGTGATTAAAATGATGTTCTAATCGATCGAATTAGCAAGAAAAATAAGCAGCTTGAACCTCACCAGAAAAATTAGGAACTTACTCTGACATCCTATCAAAATCAGACACTTGAATCATGAACTTACTCTGAGCAAACTGAGATTCTACAAATCAAAGGTAATATCGAGAAAAACTGAGGCTCACTATTAAAAATATGATGACTATATACACGAAATGAAGTTTACAGTTAATAAGGTGATGTATGTATAACAATGCTAGTACATTGTGTTGTAATTAAGAATCCTTGATCAGTATATTCATATCATTGTATGAATGATGTTCCCTGTTTTTCTTTTAAAATGTAAAGAATATAATATGAGTTTTCTGTCTTTCATATTGATGTTTCTGTTTATCCTGATGATATGTGAAGTTTGTAGCATGATAATTCTGTTTTTTAAACTACTGTTGCTTATGATGATGAAGTTCCCATTTTATTGTTGAGCTATTCATAATATATAATGAGGTCCCTGTTTTCTTTGTTGAGGTTCACATATAGAATTTGACGTTGGTTGTTGCTCTTTTTTTTTAACTACTGTTGATCAGTATATATGATGATGAGGTTCCTATTTTTATTGTTGAGTTATTCATAATATATAATGAGGTTCATGTTTTCTCTGTTAAGGTTTACATATAGAACTTGAGGTCGGTTGCTGCTCATGTTTGATGTTTAAAAAACATGAGCTGATAATGAAATACAAGAGGTAGATGTTTACCAAAACTTAGAAGGGGTGACAACAAGAACAAGTGAAGAGTTAGAAGACCGCTATTCAAAAGCATTAGGTTCCAGTATACGAAAATCAACAACTCATAGGATAAACGACAAGAAGCTGAAGGGTGAATACTATACCCGTTCTTGTGAAGGCAAAACAAACAACAATTCCGTAACTCTAGCAATTGAGAATAACAATAGGAAGAGGAAGGAATTCTTTCTAACAATAACAGGATGCAGAGCCAAGATGTTTATCAAAATGACTAAAGATGGCATGTACACAGACGATTAGCATGTTGTAATTCACAATCATGAACTCACCCTTCCTTATTGGCAACATCTACACTAAAGTGAAAGGAAAATAGGCCTTGAAAAGGGAAAAGCAATCGAAACAATGGAACAAGCTGAACTGACACCAGCAAATGGACACAGGTACATGGTAAATGATGTAGGAGGTGAAGACTTAATTGGGAACACCATGAGAGATAACATCGACTATGTAAGCAGACTTAGAATGAAAAGTTGGAGATGCTCAAAAGTTGATTGATCTGCTCACAGAACAGAATGAAAAATAAGGTTTATTGTTTAGGGTTAAGCTTGACAATGAGGGAAGAATGTCTGCACTATTCTGAAGGGATTCCATGATGGCTGAAGATTTCAAGATATATGGTGATTTACTGGTTTTTATACGACCTATCGAACCAATAAATACAACCTAATCTGTGTTCTTTTAGTTGGCCTCAACAATCACATAATGAATGCCATGTTTGGGTGTGCCTTCATCAACGATGAAACTGCAAAAAAATTTATGTGGTTGCTGAAAACATTCAAGAAATCTATGGTAGAACTAGAACCTATCACTATTTTCAAAGATCAGGACCAGACCATGGCAAAAGTCATACAGGAGATACACTACACATACATTTTTCTTCTTACTTCTATTTCAATAGTATCTGACGAGGTTTCAATTTTTACTGATAATGTGTAACCAATATAAAATGAAGTTGTTCTTTTACCAACTAATGTTTTGTAAACCTGAAGTTGAGGTTGCTATTTTTTAAAACTATCTTGATCATATGAACTGAGGTTTATGTTTTAATTGCTGATATGTCAATAATATAAAATGAGATTTCATTTTCCTTCTACTACTCTATAAATCTGAAGTCTGAATATCATCATTTGAATTGTCTTTTTCCTCTGATGATGTTTGACAAACTCCATCCGAGTTTGCTCTATTTTTATAAATTTCCAGGTGAACCCGAACACAAGGCACAAACTTTGTATTTGGCATCTGAACAAAATGCCATGAGCCACTACAACAATTTGAGGAGTGACTCTGAATTCAGCAGAGCATTTGAAAAGTGCCTGATGTTCTGCTCAAATGAGGACAAATTTGAGAAAGAATGGGCAGAAATGATCAACAAATATCAACTAAAAAATCGTACTTGGTTCAATAGAATATACACGCTGCGAGATAAATGGTGCACTGCACTGAGCAAGGACTACTTCTCAACTAGGACACTGTCTTCACAAAGAAGTGACAGTACAAATGTTGCTGTCAGTTTCAAAGCATCGAAGACTATAACACTCGTCAAATTTTATCAGATTTACTGTGCCACAATCCATAACGGGAAAACCAAAGAAATAGAGAAGGAGTTCTATTGTTCCAAAGCAAGACCAAAAGAAGAAGAAGGTCCAGCAATCCTCAAACATGCAGCAAGAATCTACACACACAGGATCTACAAAGATTTAAAGCTACAATGAGATATGGGAATAGCATAAAGAGCTTATCTCGGAATGAACGGAGGAACCGTGTGCATTTATGAAATTTTGCATAAAAGCAGTAACTCAAAAGCATAATCAGTTCTATATACAAAGCCAACAGAAACTTAGCAAGCAAAAGTCAAATGCTCTTGCAAACACTTTGATGAAGTCTGATTCCTCTGTAGCCACAACCTGCGTGTATTGTACATGCTAAACAAAACAAGAATCCCAGACGAGTACATGAGCTCGAGATGGACAAAGATGGAAAAGATGGAAAAGATGGAAATCTGGAACAATGATCAAAGAGCACATGCGCAAAACATGTAATAAAAATTGTCAATATTATTAATGTTCTGAATGAGATTAATATTTATAGTAAGGATGTTTGCATAATTAAATAGTAGCATGATCAAAATCTAAGCTTTTTGGTACTTCTATTGATGTTTCTATGATACTGAATGAGGTTTCCATGATTATCAGTAATGATCCCTTTTTAAATGCTGGCATTCTTCAACACTTGACCATATACTTATCTCTCCTTAATTGCTAGGCACTAGAACTGAGAGATAGAATACCATGGCGTTTACAGATGACAAGGAAATTCTACAATTTGGTATTAAAGAGCGAGGAAAACATGGAAGCAAGAAGAATATTGAAAGAAAACTTTGATAGCCAATCAACCACCATCAATACGCTAGCCTCACACATCGAAGACACTGCAGTTTCAGAAACCAACACAACAACACAAACAGAAAGCATACTCACACCACCTATCCTTAATCCAGAATACACAAAGACAAAAGGAAGAAGCAAAAGAGAAAAATCAGCAATTGAAAGGAAGAAGCTAAGTGCCAATGAATTTGGATCCAAGACACTAAATGCGCACATGTTCTAATTCGTTATGTGTCAACATGGAGTTGCTGTTTTAGAGTTTTTATATACTACTGCATTGAACTACTGTTATTTTGTCTATTCAGTTGAAATTATTAGAACCTCATTTTTACTATGGAAGAACCTCATTTCTTGTTTAGGAACATCAATAGCATCTGGCATATTAATTTTAATGAAACATAGTCTAAATTATGATAAACATTTTTATTACTTCTACTGATGTTTCAATACTACAAGTTGAGATTACAGTTTTCGGAATTGATCTTTGTAATTTGTTGTCATGTTCCTATACTACTTGTATTTAAATTCATTTATAAAAAACTTCATTTGCAAAAATAAGCTGTATAAAATACACGGATGAACATCAGTCTGTGATAAATGAAACTCAATGCAGTACAGATAAAACTCAATAATAAAAAATGAAAATTTCTTCATTAAAATCAAATCAAATTACAACTTTAAACTTGAAAATACATTATCTAATCTGATGAAATTACAATCCATAATGATCCAACTCTAGAAGAACCAGGTCCACTAGCATTTAAAACCTCTAACGTAGACCATTCAAACTCATAAATAGATGCAAATCACTCTCCATCACCTCAGAAAAGACGTCGCACTACTTCACTAGTAAAGTAAATAACATTCGACTTCAAAACACCCTCAGAAACTGAAGTCGAATCTACCATAAAAGATGCATTGTTACCTATAAACAATGCATTTTTTCCTAAACTATGGATACGTCTAAACTGCATATTCATCACATCTATCTTATAAATTTCAAAATCTGTACCATGTGAACAATGGACCCTAACTAAAAGCATCCTTCCATCTGAGGATTCAGTCAGAAAGTACTCCACAAAGAAAATGTCATAATAATATCTAGGAATGTTAACAAATAAAACGTTAACCTCAGTAAAATTTGCTGCAAAGGGATCACAGTACCAAACTCCTCCCACACCACCTTCTTGTTAACAAACAGTAAAACACTTCCCATCATAATAATTAAGATCAACATAATATAAACCATTTTCAATCCAAGTCCAGTTCTCATCATTGGACCTATATATTCCCAAACTACCGTCTACACAAAGAGCCATAAGATGGAACCTTAACAAAGAAGATGGATTAAGTGATAACGCATCTTTTCTAGTGTAATAACCATTCTTAAAAAAATTATTTCCGCAACCAGGAAGTTAAATTCTAGCATTATAGAACAGGTGGAACATAAAACTATCACCTAACTGATCTAACACTACCTCAATGAAACTTCTTCCTTCTAGTTCTAAAAAAATAGGCCTCATTACATTCCTCCTCATCTTCAAGCAAAAGAAATTCTGTTCAGCCCCACCAACATCTGTTATACACATCTACAAAGGGGTACTGCGCCCCTTGAACAATTTCTTGTCAACAACAGTCCGCTAGTACTTACACACTCCTCTCATGGATATGAAATCAATGAGAAGAAGCAGGCGAACAACAATTTGGAACATCATTTCAAGATTGAGATCAAATATATGGGTGCACTGAGGTTTCATTTTGGCTAAGTTTGGTTCGTAAAAGAAGAAGCTGTAATGCAAACAATTATACTTCTACAAAAAAAAAGTAATGCTTCAACTTTATATAGAAGAAGGAATACGAAAGGTTTCTTGTGGAGAATACAAAAAATGCATTAAAACAACTTTTTAGGGAAATGGAAGAAATGATTAATGATTATGGAAACTGTAAAAATGCATTCAAAGCTATAAAATTGAAAAATTCAAAAGGCTGAAAAACAATAAGTGGACATTAAATACATGAAACATCAATCACATTTAACCGAACCTCATTACCGTTATCATAAACGTCAATTATTCAAAAAAAACTGGAAAAAAAATAATACAAAATTTCAGCCACAAAATAATAGCCCCCATTTTTTAGCATCACTAACACACCTCCTTCACTACTAAATAATATTGATTATCCCATGATTTCCATTGTCACATTCTACACTCCTAAGCTACTCTCACAACTTCTAAAAAACATGGGAAGTTGGTTCATTTTTATTACATTTTGCATTTATTTATTTTCATAAACGTCAATAGCATGTTGCAAACCACTTTAAATAATTCTGGTGATATTTCAACACTACAATTTGAGGTTACCATTTTTGAAATTGATGTTTCGGATTTGTTGTTATGTTTATATAGTACTTGTATTTAAATTTATTTTTTAAACAACTTCATTTCAAAAAAAAAGTACAAACTCAACAGAGGAACATCAAGCAGTTATAAATGAAACTCAATGCAGTACACATGAAACTCAATGTATAAAAAAAATAAAACTTCTTCATTAAACAAATATTCTAATTATAACATTAAAATCGAAAAATACATAAAACTAATCAGCTGAAATTACAATCCATAGTGACTCGTATTCGTATCTAGAACGACCTGGATGACTAGGATATAACACCTCTATCAAGCCCCCTTCAAACTCATAAGTGGATGCAAACTCCTCCTCACTATTACCCAGGAAAGGAGTTATCATTTCTTCACCGGTTAAGTAGATAGTATTCGGCTTCAAAACACCCTCGGGAGCAGATGAATCAATCATAAAAGATGCATTGTTACCTAAAAACAATATGTCTCTTCCCAAACTAGGGATCGCTCTAAATTGCCTATTCTCAACATATAATTCAAAAATATCAAAACCTGTAAAGGTTGAAACATGGGCCCTAATTAAAAGAAACCTCTCATCATATGATTCAGTCAAATGACACTCGGCATAGAAAGACTCAAGGAAATAGCTAGGAATATCATCCACTAATACATGAACCTCATTAAAATATGCCCCATATGGATCACATTACCGAACGGAAGTAACACCGTCTCATCTTCAGATACACAATAAAATCTTCCATTGAAAAAATTCACATCAATAAATTGCATAGCTGCAACACTGATTCTAGTCCATGCATCATCATCTGATCGATATAATCTAAACTTCCATTTAGACAAATAACCAAAAGATTAAATCTAGGAACAGAACTCGGATTAGCAGATAACGCAACCGTCCTAGTGTATCCACTATAGTGGAAAAAATTATCAGAAACATTAGGCAGCTAAATTCAGGTTGTAGAGAATGGGTTGAACAAAAAAGCATCACCCAACTGGTCTAACCCAAGCAACCACCCACAACGTACCTATATATACTTTCTACCTTCAAGCTCAAAAATTCGAAGCCTCATCAAATATTTTCTCTTCATCAAACAAATAAAGATACATTAAACACAGTCTTGTTCCCTAGCATACATGAGCATGGGTAGGGAACAACCATTAAACACATTCCTCTCAATAGCATTGTGCCAAAATTGGCATACCCCTCTGATTGAAAGAAAACCACTCAAGAGGAGAATGTGCAATAAAATTTCAAAAAGCATCACAACAGTCAAATCATAAGACATTTTCGTAGAAGTGAAGAACGTAAAAACTCGCTCAGTCAAGAATTAAAAACTCGGCCAGTCAAGAAAGTTGAATAAAAAAGTAATATTTCTACCAAAATTTATAGAAGGAGGAATTTGAAGAGGTTGATTGTTGGAAAGAGGTTAAAAACTTGTTAGGAAAATGGAAAGGTTTAATGTTATGGAAACTGTAAAAATGCATTCAAAGCTATAAAATTGAGAAAGTCAAAAAACCGAAAAGTAATAAGTGGACATTAAATACATGAAACGTCAATCACACTTAACCGAACCTCATTACCATTATCATAAACGTCAATTATTCATAAAAACCTGAAATATATAAAAAAAAACTTCACCAACAAAAAAATATTCCCTATTTCTAGCATCACTAACACATCTCCTTCAATGCTAAATAATATGGATTATCCCATGATTTCCATTTCCACATTCTACATTCCTCCACTACTTTCACAAAATATGAAAAGTGAGTTCCTTTTTATTACATCTTCCATTTATTTTATTTTATAAATAGAAACCTCATTAAACTAATAATAAACTTCGTTACAAAATACATCAACTTCATATAATATTAACTACTTGTCTTACATCAAATTTATTTATAAACAAGAGGGAATTTGAAATGGCTGCTTATTGGAAAGAAGAAGAATAACTAGCTAGGTGAAATAATTACAGCACCTGGAAAACTGCATAAAAAGAAACACTTGGACAGTAAAAAACTGAACAATAAATATATAGAGCATATCAGACAACGTTATCGTGAAATGAATCAACCTTATTACCTAACACAAAAACGTAGCACCTGGAAAAGTGCATAAAAAGAAACAAAATTGAACACTAAAAAAAAGCTTAACAGTAAAAATCTACAGAGCATTTAAATCAGACAACGTCGTCATGAAATTAATTAAACTCGTTACCAGACACGAAAACGTCAATAATTTGCAATAATCTAGTAATAGAAAAATTAAACTAAAAAAATCATTTATAAAAACACACAGCCTGGATATCAAATATATACTTCAATTCACCATTCTTCAAATTCAACAACCAAAAGCGAATTCAACACATAAAAATCTAAAAACTTCTTTTCATCAACTACACATTACAAATCCCAAACCATATGATCATTTGGCTATTATTTGATAAACCTAAAAAGGCCAAATGAAAGCATCCCCAAAAATCCTAGCAGCCCTTGCCTTCTTCTCAAATACTTCTTTGATCAATGCATCAATTTCAGCACATGTCGAGACAGACCAAAAATCTTCTAGGAGAACCTCAAATTCTGGAGAAGCAACCTTCACAGGAATAGCCAGACCTTCAGTGACTTTTTGGCTCCCTATTTCAGTGGCCTTTCGGCAGCCAACTTTAGTGCCTTTTTGGCTGCCAATGTTACTCCCTTTTTGGTTGCCTATTTCAATCCTTTTTTGGCTAGCTCTTTCACCGTTCTTATAATAAAATTCAGCAAACTGATCACTTGCGATGGAAACATGCCTCTTGAACTTCTTCATGGAAACTTCCATAGGCTACCAAAACAAAAAAGGTAACAAAATCAGAACATCATAAAACATCAGATCACCTAAGAGGACAATTAAAAAATCAGATACATAACAAAAACCCACAACCTTCAAAAGAAACATATGAACATTGAATCTCAACATGAAAACAGTAAACTCATCCCAAAAAAATCAGGATCTCGACAATGCAACTGTTCACAACTTCTTCTAATTCATTGACACAACATAAAAAAAACCTCATCACAAAAAAAAAACTCAACACCACCGGTAATTTAAACTCAACCTCAATGGAATAAGAGACTCAGCAAAAAAAAATCAACAACATCAAGAATCATACAAGTTAAAAACATCAACATACATAACTGAACCTCATCACACAAAAAAATGTACATCAACACATTTAAAAAAAAATCAGAAATCAGAAAACTTTAACTTTTCGCAGTGCGCTCAATTTCCTCATCATCCTCCACTCCAACAGGCAACTCCAGCTCAATAAAATGACGTTTGCTGCTCTTCCAGAAATAGAAGAAAGATTCTTTCTAATCGGAATACCACCAACCAACACTCCATTCTCACTCAATGAAAATTGATGGCTAGTTTAAAGAAAACAAATATAACCCCCACGATGATATATATGGCAGCACTTCTTAACATTCCCAGTATTCCAATGTTAGTGCAAAGGAAGGGTGGTGGGATCGGTAGTTCCAAGAACAGGATAGCGGTAAAAGTAAGCCAGCAATGGGATAATCAAACATACATTCACATAATTGAGTTTTTGTGAATGCTTAACCCTATGTATACTCCTACAAAACCTCTTCCACACAAATCCACACCAGTCAAAGCTAGAAATATTATCCACATATTATAATGAGCTCCCTATCTGCAAACCTGCAGTGCTACGAGCAATAGGGGCTAAGAAACAGGTTAAGGAAAACATCACAAACACACGTTTAAACTCAGGCATATCTTCTTCCCTTACCAAATCTGGAATAACATTATACAAGTCCTTAATAGTAATAATCCCATCCTTGATTGCATATTTTTCAATCCACCTAAGCCTAATAGAATTATCATTAGCAGCAACAACCTTACCTAAACTCTTATGACCCACCTCAATAACAACCTTATCATATATAGGAAGTTGGAACATGTCAAATATGTCATTCTTATTTAAGGAATATTTATCACAACCAATCTCATGGACTTGAGTAGTAGAATTGAAGTTCTGTATCAAAATTTGAACCAGATCTTTAGGCACATGCCTAATCCTAAACCTTAACAAACCACCAAAGCCAATCTATTCAACAGCTTTAATCTGAGATGGTTTCAATAAATCCAAAACCTCAACAAATTTTGAAACCATGCAGGTAGTGTTAATTTCAAGCTGGAGAGAAAAGAATGAAAAAAAGGAACCCCAGTCTGTTGAACTAAATATGAATAAATGTAAACCTCATTATACATAACCAAAACCTTTTCTGGGAAGCAAAAAAACATCAACAAAATATATTTAAAAAATAGTGCACCTTCTTAAAAATTCATTCCCAAGAACTTCGTAAAACATTTTGAAAACTCGGAAACATCGATAAACATATTCAACTTATAACATCAACATCCAAACAACGAACCTCGTAATCAAACACATAAACCTCATCCCAAAAAAAGAAGCTAAAAATAGATAATTGAACTAGAAAACTGAAAACTCACATATCATCAAGCCCTGTATCAGCCACACCAATTTTCGCTCTCTTTTCCAACTTGTTCTCCACAACTGGAGACTTCTCAACTCTTTGCTTCCCAACACCTTTCTTTACCACACCCTTCTTCAAAGCAGAATATTTTTTCTCAGCAAATTTTTGAATAGCTTTACCCAAAGAAGCATCAACACTTGAAGGGTCCAGGTCTTTCAAAACTGAAGACCTCATCCTCACCTTCATATTCATCGAAGCTGCATCATTAGACTGCTTACCCTTCAAAGAAACCTTCTTTTTACCCTTGCCAGACGTAGCCTTTGACTCCTTCACTACTTATTTAGCCTTCAATGTAGAATCAGGTTTCTTCTCTTTACGATGAAGTTGACAGGACTAAGACAAATGCTTCTTCCAAATATCAGAATCAGCGTCCTTTTCAGGAACATTTTCTACATCAACATTCCTAGTTTCTGGAAAGTGAATGTCCTCTAAATGCACATCGATTGCAAAATTCATCGCAGCTAAAAAAAACAACATGAAAAGAACATGATCAGTAATGTAATAATAGAAAAAACAACATAGTTTTAGAAATAAAGCAAAGAAATAAATCAAAAAGGGAAAACATAAAAAATCACCATCGACAGCAGCATTCAAAAAGTCATCTTCTAGATTGGGATTCATTTCATTAGATTTCTCAGCAGCCTCATTGGAATTATTGGCAACATCATTGCAATTGGATTCTACATTTGGAGCACCAGATTTTATTCCTGAACCAACATTCAACCCAGTATCACGTTCAGGACCAGTATAAAAAAAAACACCAAAAATTAAATTACATGAAAAACAACATCATCAACTAGAAAAATACCACATGACAAGTAAAACACTTACTAGAAACAAAATCAGATTCATCTAGAACCCTATTGGCTACAGTATTCTTCCTGAACACATGAAGGACTCTTTTAACTGCTCCATGCTTATGAAGAAATTTTTGAGGAGCGGGAACACCATGCTCCACTGAAATGAAAACAAATAACATAAAAAAAACAACAAATTAACGAAATAATGAAGCAAATAACAACAAAAAACAGTACCCTTACCATCAGCAGTTACATAAGGACCTTCAACAGAAGCACCTAGTACCTCAACAGAGGCAGATGGTAACTCAATAGGAACTGGTGGGACCTGAACTGGAACTTGTGGTACATCAACAAGAGGAGGTCGAACCTCAACATCCATTGGTGGGATATCAACTGAACATGGTGGTACATCAATAGGAGCAAGTGGAACCTCAACGGAACTGGAGGAATATCAACTGGAGCTGGTGGTACATGAATAGGAGCAGGTGGAACCTCAACAGGAACTGGTGATACTACAATAGAAGCAAGTGCTAAAGCCTGAACAACCGGAGCATCAAAAAATTGAGAACCAGCCATAGTGGAACCTGTAAGAAAACAAAAACACAGTAAGCCAACAGGAAAATAAAAGGCATTGACAAACAAAGACAAAAAAAACAAAACATAAAAGATTTACGGCTCTCTACAACATTTCCAGAAACACCTTTCTCAACAGCAACAGAAACAACATCATCATCATTAGTTGCCACATGAACATCAGAAGCCACATCTTGATCCTCATTACCGGGAACACTAGCATCAAGAGCTTCAGAACCATCCACTTTAACTTCATTGCAATTCACAACACTCTCAGAAACAATTGAACCTGTACAAAAACACAAAAAACAAAAAAAGGGTAACATCAACACAAGAAAAAATGAAACCTAAAATCTGAAAAACAAACCATTTTCATCACCATCTTTGTCACGAGTAGTAAGGATTCTCAGTATCAAAAACATCGTCTTGAACTTTATCAACCTCAGCACCAACATTTAAACCTACATCAAAAGCAAAATAAGAGCATCAACAAAATGCAAAAGGTAACATCAACAAAACAAAAGCCAAAAAATGAAAAATTAAATACTTACAACCATCATCCAAAGTTGATGCAACATTCAACAACTCTTTCAAATTAGCACCTTCGACTTTAGAATTTCAGCTTTGGAATTTCTCTGTATATTCCGAGGCATTAAAATTCTTGACACCGAACGTACGGTTTCCTTAGAACTTCTTCTTCTACGACCAGCTTCATTTCACTTCGATTGCCAATGCACAACCGGAACATACTCATCAACGTTCACAGGATCTGATGAACTAGTCTGAGGTAAATTTAATTTACCTTTAAAACTTTGCATTGTGTCAATCTGAGTATGTGTACATGTAGAACGCCAAGGTGCAGGAAGAGGTGACTCAGAAGGTGGTGTAAACAAAAATAACAAACAAAAATCATATGGAGAACCTAAATTAATCTTGGCATAAACTTCATCATGTAAACAAAAATGACAAACCATGAAAGATAAACCTCATAAAAAATTATTTAAAAAGCACACCTTAACAAATCAGGCATGAACCTCAAAATTATCAATCCTCAAAATTAATCGAATGAACCACATATAACAAACATATGTACAATTAGTATGAACCTCAGCAGCTACACATAAATGTCAAACAACATAGGGTAAATCTCATCAAAAAGTTACTAAATAGCACACCTCAACAAATCAGGGCTGGACCTCAAAATTAAAGTCACATATATCAATCCTCAAAATTAATCAAATGAACCACAAATGACAAACATCAGTACAATTAGTATGAACCTCAACAACTACACATATATGTCAAACAACAGAGGGTAAATCTCATCAAAAAGTTACCAAAAAGCACACCTCAACGTGTCAGAAAAAAGCCTCAAAATTAAATTCACATAAATCAACTTCAGATGACAAATATCAATATATATATATATATATATATATATATATAGCATGAACCTCAACAGCTAAACATAAATGCCATACAGTAAAGAGTAAACCTCATAAAAAAGATTGCCAAATATAACACTTATCATTCTAAACATGAACCTCAACAATAAATTTACATAAATCAATCCCTCAAGTCATTAGAATAAACCCCAGATTACATAACTCGATAGTTTTATAAACCTCAACATATCCTCATACTGAAATCATGAAAATTAATGGATTCAAATGAATGTCAAACAAGGAAGAGAAACCTCATCAACAAAACACCAAAAAATGCACACCTCGGCATGTAAAACATTAACCTCATCACAAAATCACATGAGTCGAACCTCAAATCATTATAAAAAACCTCAACAGATTACAACATATTGAAGAACATTCAAACTGCAATATAAAACGGCCAAAATTACACACAAACAACATAAACAGACGAAATTGAACACAACAGACACAATAAATCCAGAAAAAAGCAGGAATACAAAAACTAAGGAAACCTGAACTACAACATAACATGAAACATCAAAAACATCAACGCACAAACATAAAATCCAAAAATAAAACAGAAAAATAACCTGAAACATGTTCTAGTGGAGATTTGGAAGGAAAAACCACATCACGCTTCGTGCGAACCATATTCTTCAGGGGAAAAAAAAACAAAAAACACAACAATTAGGGCAAAACATACAATAAATACACACAGTGAAATGAAAATCGAAAAATACAAAACAAAAATGCAGAAATTGAACTTACTGCATAATTATTCGGTTGCAATGCAGCAATTTGCGGCAAAATTTGACGGTTTGTCGGCGGAAGCAGAGGTTACGAGCGATTTTCGGTGGTTATTGTGCGTATTCCAAAAATAAAAAAATGCGTGGAGAAATAAATGAGATCTAGAATCACAATTTAATATATATGCAAACACTAAATTTTGCTAAATTGCACAAGATAACCTCCGATTTCTTGGATTATTTTAAAAAGAACCCCACCCTAATTTAAACTGCAATTAATTCGTAAAAAACTCTACCTAAAGTTTATGCTGCTTAAAGTAAGACTTTGTATTTTTTTAAAAAAATATTTAACAAATAAATAATATAATTAAATATATTTTTCGTTCAAAATTTATATAGCAGTTAAAAATAGTAAAACGTTTTAGAAAAATACTAACATTAATTGTTTCAGAAAATGATGGCAATGATGGTAACAACAATTTAATATGGGTTTCTGTATTCAGAGATTTACTAACGTTTACTGTCTTGGCAAGTGACGGCCTCAAATTGGCCTTATGTATACGGAAGGTGCAATTGCCAGTGTCAATTAGAATTTCAGTTATGTAAGAGTGAGTGATGCGCTGAATTGACCTCTGGCATTTAAGATGGATTTTAGTCTGAAAATCTGTTAATCTGACGGGTTTAGTGAAACTGATGTTTGGGCGTTTAGGCACCGCTTTGGGTTGAACCGATTAAATATTTCGAACACGTAATTAGTTCTTCTTCCCAAACGGAATTTGTCCTCACTCTCCGCCACTGGGTCACACTCAACACACACAGCTGCTTCTTTTTGCACACTCACTTCTCACTGCGCTCTGCTTCTGCCACCTTTACACCTTTACTACCCGGATTTCGTCACCTGCTTCTTCTACTCTCTTCTTACTTATCCACTCTTCTTCTCCAACTCTACTTCACATCCAGCACCTTCACTGCGTGTTCTTTATTCACCTGCATTTCTCCCACCACAAGCTCTGTAGATCTTCATTTGGTTCTCCGACTCGCGCGCTCATTGGGATAAGTTCAGATGGGGTTTGGAATGATGAATGTTGCAGCTTTGCTGGTGGCGGTCCTTGCGGTGGCCTCGGCGGAGGTGTTCCCGGCGAGGTTGATGCACAGGTTCTCCGAGGAAATGGATTCGGTTAGGGTTTCTAGATTGGGAAGGGAGGTGAATGGTGTGCAGAAATGGAGCTCGGACTACTACCGGAGGTTGCTGAGCAGTGATTTGGAGCGGCACAAGATGAAAGTGGGCCCCCAGTCTGAATATCTGTTCCCTTCTCAAGGCAGCGCTGCTATGCAGCTTGGAAATGACTTTGGATGGTCTGATTCTTTGCATTATTTTTTAAAATTGTCCCTTTTTTTATACTTGGGTTTTTAGTGCAGAATTGGAAAATGTCGGGATTACAGTCAAGGGTTTATTTTTCTCTTGAAATGAATGAATTATGATACTGCACTTTTCTTGATTAAAAATAAATAAGTTGATGTACTGTGATATGATTTTAGAAAAGTTCACTGTGTCAAGCTTTTCCATGGAGTTAGATATTCTGCTGCTTCGGTGTACTGTTTTGGTCAATTCTGTTGACGAGTATCATTTTCAGAGTCTTGGTGAAATGATAGCGTCCTAGTTTGCATGTGAAGGAATCTGAATGTCAATTTCCTGTTTCCTGCCTATGAATTCTTTCCATTGAAGCTCCATTTCTCTTATGCACATGCATCGGTTTTTATTAAGCAGGTTACACTACACATGGATTGATATAGGCTCACCAAATGTTTCTTTTCTTGTGGCGCTTGATACTGCAAGTGATCTACTCTGGGTTCCTTGTGAATGCGTGCAATGTGCTCCTTTATCTTCAGGTTATTACACCAATCTGGTATGTAGGCCACACCGTAATATGTCATTAGTTTTAAGCTATCTAAGTTTAAGTCTAGGTTTTTTCTCCCTTCACATTGTTTGGTGCATGTGTAAGATGTTAAACTGTTTGATCAATCAACTTAAGCTGCTTACTCTAAGTATGTACATTCTTTGACATTGATAATTTTTTTTAGTGCAATGCTTGTATCACATCTATAAGGAACAATGTGTCAGAACCCAAGGGATGCTCCAAATATAATTAGTTAGCAAAATTGCAGAAAATTTTAATGCAATCTTTCTTTCCATTCTGCCACTTTTTATATTGCTTCCCCACTAAGTAAGTATTTTTTTAGCCGGATTTCTATGGCTGAAGTTGCCATTTTGACTTATGTGGACAGGGTATCATTTATTATCATTTCCAAAAGACTTATGTTAGGCTAATTATTTTGTAAATAGTAGTGTTTCCTTCCACCAATTTTCTATGAAGGATTCTTTCTTATTGTACCCAGTAAAGTTTACTTTGCATAAAAGTCGTTTTTATATATCTTATCCTTAAGTTAGACACTAAAGGGATCGAAAGGTGGCTGTGGGCTTTGATAGTATGCATTGCAGTTATAGCACTTATTCCCAATGATTGATTGGCAGGTGCTCCCTGGTATTTGGGGCATCTATAATGCAGGATAAGAATTTTAAGGAATATAACCCCTCTGGGTCAAATACCAGCAAGTTCATAAATTGCAGCCATCAGTTATGTGAACGAACTTCGGAGTGCAAAACTCCAGATCAACCCTGCCCGTATATCGTCAACTATGAGACATCTGATACATATACTTCTGGATACCTTGTAGAAGATATTTTGCATCTCTCATCCGGCAGCAGTAACAAGTCTCACAAGTCTGTTCAAGCTCCAATAGTTATTGGGTGTGTTTAATAGCTCATCTAAGTCTTATACTGTCTATTCATGATATTTTGGTAGACACTCTCCATTCTGTTATAAAAGCAAAGCTTTTCTCTTTATATCATCTAGATGTGGCAGTAAACAAAGTGGTAGCTACCTTACTGGAGTTGCTCCTGATGGTCTTATGGGTCTGGGACTAGGGAAAACTTCTGTCCCTAGTTTCCTTGCAAAAGCAGGATTTAGTTCGAAATCTTTCTCTCTGTGTTTTGATGAGGAGGAAAAAGAAGGAAGGGTATTTTTTGGTGATCAAGGCATAGCTAGCCAAAACATGACCCGGTTTTTATCTTCGGATGATTCAAAGTATACACCCTATCTCTGGCTTTTCTAGAATTTTGTTGTGGTATAGGAGTAGTTCTTCCTATCATTGTTTATTTGATTTCTTCTTTTGCATGTTGCACTTATGCGCATGTCTACACTGTTTGTTTTTATTATTTATAGTAAATACAGAATTGGAGTGGAGACAATTTGTGTTGGAGCTTCTTGTCTTGAGCTGACAAAGTTCAATGTTCAAGTTGATAGCGGAACTTCATTTACATTTCTTCCAAATGCTGCCTACAAAAAGCTTGTTGGAGAAGTAATTTTCTGCATTTTTGTGCGCCTTCCTTTACACTTCTAAAAGCTATTGGAGTATATTACATAAGATCGTTTGCGTTCTAGTTTGACAGACAAGTTAATGCCTCGAAGTCTAGCTTTGATGGATATCCATGGGAGTATTGTTACAAGTCAAGGTATTGGCAGGAGATGAGAATTAGTTTATGAATCACTTCCTTTATTTTCCATTAATAATCCGTTTATTATTTTTGGCACTTGGCATTCCTTCTTTTTTACGACATGCTATTGATTTACTATATACCTCTTCTGGTTAAACAGTTTTCCGATTTGGTCCAAGATACCTTCTGTATCTCTCAAGTTTGATTCAAACTCCAGTTTTGTGGTCAAGAATCCTGTGTTTGGAGTCAATTCCCTCCAGGTTGGTGCTTGGATTATGCTCTTTTAGTGAGATACTCGTTCCCCCTTTGGACTGCCATTAATAATACTTATTAATCAATGCCACCTGAACTGTTTTTTTCCCTATTCTTATTCATGTTTCTTTTGCCATGATATTACTCATCATTCAGTGTCTGTTGTTATCTTGTCTTTGAGCTGGTTTTGAGAAGTTTAAATTTCTATGCCCTGTCGTAAGTTGTTCAAATTCTTTGCCACTGGCCATGCTCAGAATATTTATTTTTGAGTTCATATATATGTTAGCTCATTCTGCTATAACGTCCTTTTCTTTTTATTAATTATGGACGTATCCTTTCTTCATCCTTATCTCAATCATGTAGTTTTTATTTAAAAACTACTGTAAGAAGGAAATTATCAGACTTTATCAATTCTCAGAGGTTAACTATTGGCCCACAGAAGAATTCCTAAGAAAGTTTATGTTTAATTAATTGTCCATTCTAGTAAACTGATAAAAATCTCCTGTTATTATTTGACGTTAAGGCCATATATTTTCATTTTGCATCTTGGTTTAGGTTTTAGTGGAATATATCTGTAGTGGGATAATTCTTCTTGCATCTGGTATGCCCTAATGTGTGACTTAACTCTTGTCCACTTTCGGCAAAGCTTTAAATGGAAGAGTAGCGCTGTTTACATATCGCTTATTTATTACATGTAAATCTTGAAATCTTTCTCCCAGGGTGCAGTTGGATTTTGTTTAGCTGTACAACCAACAGATGGTGATCTTGGAATAATTGGACGTAAGTAGATAGCATTCACAATTTTGCATGATCATATGAGTGCAGTAACACCTGACTTGCTTAACTTCGTTAGTATATTATTATTACATGATATTATAATACTGATAGTAACAATGCACAAATTACTCATTTCAACTATGAATGAGCTTTTGCAGAGAACTTCATGACTGGATATCGGATGGTCTTTGATGGAGAACATATGAAGCTGGGCTGGTCTCATTCTGACTGTGAGTGCATACACCTTCACTGCCTATTTATTGAGAAACCATTTTAACTGAATGGATTTTGATCATGCACTAAATTTAAGGAAATGACCAGAGTCATCACACTGGTTTTTAGCTCTGAAATTAAGTTGAGCTATTCTGCTAGGAAAACTTGGCCTAAAGAGCTAAGGCCCTTGTTGATTGATCACTGATTTCTTCTAGTGTTGCGGAAACTTTTCTCCAAAGCGATAGTAGCATCATCTAAATTCCGAACGCCATAATCTTATCAGGTCAAGATTTTACTGGTGAAGAGAGATTGCCATTGACACCATCCACTACCGGCTCACCTAACCCATTCCCTGGAATTCAGGAGCAAAACGCCCCCAACAGCCATCCGGTGACTCCTGCTTTCCCGGAAAAGCCATTAAAGTCAACTGCGCCAGCAATATTTATAGAACCTGGAAAGCTTAGTGTATTAGAAACGCTGTTACCTTTATGGTTAACAGCATATATGTTGGTATAGAACTTTTTATTTCAACTCATGTCATCCATCATGATCTTTGTACTGTTAGATGTAAATCCAGTTGTGAGAAATGCTGCTGTTACCTTTCCCAGATAGTGTTAGATAGGATGGGGATTTTACTCTTCTAAGTAAATTTTTAGTTAAGGTGGCCGTCTCCTGCTATACCGTATAATGGTAAGATTAAGGGCTAACCATGCAAAGACCACAAAATAATAGAGAGGAAGTCTCAGGTGGCCTATCCCCATAATTTTTTTTTATCTTAAATGTTATAATTTTTTTAATAAAATTTAAATATTGTATTATGTTTTAAAAGTTAAAATAAGTACTAATGTGTATCTGAATGTGAAAATATTAAATATGTATAGCATAAAAAAATATATTTTTAATTTAATATACAATTTAACAAACACAGCTTGTATAATTGAAAAAATATAGTTATCTGTTCATAAACTTTTGGTCAGATCACCTACTAGGATACCCCATCTATATTTTATTATTCATCATTGATGAGAGGTAGTAACATTTATTAGAATCATTCATATTTTATTAAACTAAAGGGAACTCCTACTGCCCACTCATAATCCTTGCCCCAAAAAGGTATTGAGTACATCAAAGTTCCCAAGGAAAAAGAGATTATTATCACACTCAAACCAAACACGTATGCTCTCCAAGGGCGATTGCTCTCTCTCATCACTTTGAACTCTACCATAAATGTTGAAAAAGTGCCCAGACAGCCACAAAATCCAGTTGTGCTCCTGTTGCTACCGCATCGCATGTGTGATTATTTACCTGAATCATCAAGTTTTAAAGGATTACAAGAAAAGCATAAAAGAAGTTAACATAATAATGAAATGACATAAGCAATTAGAAAACTATATCCTCCAGCTTATTGCTTTCTTCAGTATAGCAAGGGCGGCCATTAATGAAGCAGCGAGAACATTGGGCATAAGAGTGGCGAAAGGTACCTATTTTAATCTTTCTTTACCTACTCCACATCCATTCCAATTAGCTACTCCCTTCGCCCCAATTATTTTGCGAAGAGAGAAAGATGTAGTATTTTTAAAGATTCATTATTTAATAATTTTGGGCTCATGCGCTAGTGGGGTACTTGCATTTTATTTTCCTTTTGCATTTTATTTCAACCTTACAATTGGCCCAACCCAATTAAAAAAATGAATAAAACCTGACCAAAATTGGAAATAAAGTAAAGAATGCAAAAACAGTTGGGACATCCCATTATACGCTCACATCATACCGTATGATGTTGTATTGTTACACTCTTTTAGCGTGCGGAAATGACGCTCACATCGAGGACAATGACATGGCTAATACTCAAACGATGGGAGTGGAGTTGCGAGTAGAACTTAGTACGGGCGTAGGCCACGAGGGGGGACAAACCTCAGTGGTGATTGGTGCAAACACCCTGGTACCAATACAGCATGATGTCTCGGGGCCCTCGAGGACCCTGGAAGTAATGGGAGAGCAAAGACAGGGAAATATCGATCCCCTGCTCGAGATGGTGGTCGATTTGAGGGATGGGAGGTTTACAGAGATTTCGGGAGACTCGTATATAGAAGCCTATGGCCAACATGGGCAAGGAAATCAGAATGTGGAGAGGGCAACCCCAAGTCAAGAAGTGGAACGAGCAGCTCGGGTCCTAGCTGCAGCCGGTTACCGGATCACCCCTCCTCCGAGGGATGATAGAGTCGCAATTGGGGCAGTATCGCCCTCGCCTTTGGGAATGACTATAGGTTGGGCCTCTCAACCCCAACCCCCGATAGCCTATCCTTATCAAGGATGTGTTGGAGAGCCTCTACAGGCTAGGCCCCCGCCTTCCATTCCTGGTTATTCCTAAGGTCCTGTATACGTGCTACCTCCGCTAGCCCTATCTGCTCCTACCCTTGACCTGGTCGGTCCAGGAGCGGCATATGGAATGATGACTTCTTCTGGCATGCAAGGATATAGGAGTATGGGAATCAGCCAGGGGCTGTACAATCCTTATGTTCAACCGCTACCACCACCAGCATACCCGAACCTCGGGCCGCACTGGATGAACCCAGGATACAGAGGAACCCAACCTCTCTATATGCCATAGTTGGGTGATCACGATAGGGGGTTGAACCTGCCAGTGGGTCAACATGAATCCCCCCCGGACGCAAGTGAATCGTTAAGAAAGGAATTGGATAGGTTGATCGGCCCCTTGGGCCAGGCAGCGGGGTCTCCTTTTAGCTCGGTGATCATAGGGGTTCGATGGCGAATAGAAGTGAAACCCCTGGAAGGACTTCCCACATACAGTGGTGAAACTGACCCTCGAGAGTTCATACAAACATTCCTAGGCTTGATGAGAAATTGAAATGGAAACTGGTAGGCAGCTATTTGCGGGAAAGGCACATGAGTGGTTTAATACGTTGCCAAGGGGCTCACTCCAATCATATTGGGACTTCAGTGGAGCGTTGTTGAGCCAGTAAGCGCAGAAGAAGAAGTTTACCGAAAATTTGTTAGAACTCTACCAGACGAAGCAAAAGCCAGGGGAAAGCACGGAAACCTTCTATCACCGATATGTGGATGAGAGTTTGGGGGTGATAGAAACGACGGAGAATAAGGTAATCCAGGGATACCTGTTGGGGATGCAGGACCTAGAACTATATAAGAAGCTGAGTACTAATACTCCTAAGACACTGAAAAAACTTCAGGAGGTCGTGGAGCAATATTCGAGAGTAAATAAGGCAACTAGAAGGAAAAGAGATAGCCTTGCAGAGAAAGCACGAAGAAATGTAGACCATAGAGGGAAGATTCCGGTCGAACCCATAAGAACACCATTCGAGAAGCTATAATTTGCTGCCCCTAACCCTCGGAGAAAGAACCACTGCACAGATTTTAAGCATACATAGAGGTTTGTTTCGAATACCTCCATCCTTGCAGAGTTTGCAAAACTTGGTTGCAGCCCGGAGAGCAATGAATCGATACTTTGATCATCACAGGGATTACGGTTATGACACAAATGATTGCATGCAGTTAAGGATGTATATTGATAGGTGTGAGCGGGAAGGGCAGTTTCGAGGACAAGGACACAAGAACCAGGCTGCCCCATCGAGGCCCCAGATGAATCAATGGCAGCCTTACAGAAGAAACAATCAAAACAATGGAGGTAGAGGAGATAGAAGGCCTCGAGAACAAGTGGTTCAAGATAGGGGGTAGAAAGGAATCCAGGATAGACCCCAAGAACAACAAGGGGGAAATCAGGGAAACCAAAATGGAGAAAACCCACCCGTCCAAAGGCTAATTAACATCATCAATGGCATGGTGGGAGAGAGATCCTCAAATGATGTTTTAAAGGCTGAAGCTCGAAGGGTCCCAGCAGAAGAGCCCAATCATAAGAGGTTTTGGCCGAATGAGACCGTCACTTTCTCGGAAGCGGATGCTATGCCGAACCAAACGCCCCATGCAGGCCCTATGGTAATTTCAGCAATTATTGGAACATTATTGATCAGAAGGGTGTTCGTTGATGATGGAAGTGGGGTAGAAGTGATTTTTGCTGAGTGTTTTGACCAGTTAGACATAGGGCGTGAGAACTTGAAAAACTCCACTTCCCCTTTATCGGGATTCACAGAAAACCTGATATTTCTCATAGGAGAAATAACATTGCCTGTTCGAGTGGTGGATGGCGACAAGGGAGTGACTATCAAGTGTGGTTTCGCTATCGTGGATGCACCTTCCTCTTATAATGTGATCTTAGGAAGGCCATGGATGTGCCAGGCTCGGGCGTTCTGGTCACCTTACCACCTGATGATGAAGTTCCTAACTGAAAAGGGGGTCACATCCATTCGAGGGGATCAGACTGTGGCATGAAAATGTAACCTAACGACAGTGCGAGAGGCAAGGAAATAGAGGGATGTAGCAGTAGTACATGCAGAATCGGGACTAGCTGATACAATACAAATGCCCATTCGGGATAAATGATCAGTAGCTATTGGGAAACTGATTCCTGAAGATGTGAAAAGAGGATTGCAAGACTTGTTAGGAAGGTATGGAGATGTGTTCTCATGGGATACATCTGACCTGACAGGGTTCCATTTGAGTCTCGTATTGCATAGGCTAAACATCAACCCTTCGATTAAGCCAGTGAAACAGAAGAAAAGAGTGTTCACTCCCGAACGAGTTGAGGCAATTAAAGAGGAGGTGGAAAAATTATTGAAGGCAGATGTCATTAAGGAGGTATTCTATCCCAATTGGATTGCCAACCCATTTATGGTTCCAAAGCATAATGGAGCATGGAGGATGTGTAAAGATTTTACAGACCTAAATAAATGCTGCCTTAAAGATAGTTACTCATTGCCATATACCAAATTTTGGCATTCTTTGATGCACATAAGGGGTATAAACAAATTCTCATGGCAGAGGAAGATAGGGAAAATACATCATTCATTACAGATATGTGCCCGTACTGCTATAAGAAGATGTCCTTTGGGTTGAAGAATGTTGGGGCTACTTATCAGGGGCTGGTCGATAGACTGTTCAAGGAACAGATAGGGAAAAACATGGAGATATATGTGGATGACATGGTGGTCAAAAAGCAAGAGTTATGAAGATTTTTTAAAAGACCTGAAGGAAACATTCAGTAAGCTTCGTGAAGCTAATTTAAAGTTGAACCCGTCTAAGTGTGTCATTAGTGTAGGATTAGGGAAGTTTCTCGGATTCATGGTCTCAGAGAAGGGGATCGATGTACACTCGAAAAAGGTTGAAGCTCTGAGAACAATGAAAACCCCAGAATCGATAAAGGATGTGCAGAAGCTTACAGGAGCTTTGGCAGCATTAAACAGGTTCTCATCGAAGGGGGCATAGAAGCACTTGCCTTTCTTTGACGTTCTTCGAAGGGCAAAGAAGTTCAAGTGGAATGGTAAGTGCAAAGAGGCATTCGAGCAGTTGAAAGAGCATTTGAGGACATTGCCTACTTTGATGCAATCAGACAAGGATAAGACGTTGTACTTGTATATTTCTGCATCACCGCTAGCAATTAGCATGACTTTGGTTAAAGAAAAAGAAAAGGTTCTACACATGATCTACTTCGTTAGTCGTACCTTGCAGGGACCGAAGACAAGGTATATAGTTCTCAGAAGGTTAATTCTAGCTCTCGTGCATGCAGCCCGAAGGTTGAGACCCTACTTCCAGGGACATAAGATAGTGGTGCTCACGAACCACCTAATTCAGTAGATCCTGCTAAAGCCAGAGATTTTGGAAGAATGATGAAGTGGACAGTAGAGTTGGGAGAGCATGATATCCAATATCATCCTCAAGTTGCAATTAAGGGGCAGGCACTGGCAGATTTTATAGTGAAAACTACAGAACCTCTTGAATTGTGTTTGGAGCCCATCCAGAATGAAGACATAAGGCAAAGAAAGATATAGAAGTTGTATGTGGATGGTTAGTCACATTCAGGAGAAAGTGGAGAGGGGGTCCTACTTACTAGCCTTGAGGGCAGAGATTATCCTTATGCATTGAACTTTGCATTCAAAACAACTAACAATGAAGCTGAATATGAAGCATTGATCACTGGATTGCACCTCGTGAAGGAGCTGCAAGTGGAGGAACTGGAGGTTTTCAGTGATTCTCAAATTGTGGTTCAACAGGTGAATGGAGATACGAGGCCAGCGAGCGTAATTTGCAGAGATACCTCGAGGTAGTAAAGAACTTGTTAAAAAAATTCAAATTTTATACATTGACGTAGGTTCCGAGGGAAAGCAATCATAAAGCAGACGCTCTAAGTAAGCTCTCTTCTTTGGATTTGGGAACCCAATCCCAGCAGAAACTCCTCATGGAAACTTTGAGCAAGCAAAGTTTTGAAGAGCTTGTAGTGATGGCGGTTGAAGTGGCAGACTCCTGGATGACACAGTTCATGGCATATCTTCGAGAGGGAGTCCTGCCAGAAATGCAGCCATTACTTCGATGTGTTGACTCTCACGAGGTGGATTACCTCGTAAGGGAGGCTTACGAAGGGGTATGTGGCAGCCATCAGGGAGCCAGGTCCGTGGCGAGGAGGCTCATTCGACCAGGATTTTACTGGCTGACAATGTTCGAGGACGCAAACCGGTATATTCAGGCTTGCCATCAGTGTCGGAGACATGCACTTATAAAATGTGTTCCACAGGAAGAAATGAGAAGCATCTATAGTTCGTGGCCATTTGACAAATGGGGAATCGATTTGGTGGGCCCTTTTCTGGAAGCGCCAGGAAAATTCAGATATCTAATAGTAGTTGTTGATTATTTCACCAAATGGGTAGAGGCTGAGCCATTGACAAACATAAGGGGAAAACGGTCATCTCCGTTTGCTGGAAGAACATTGTGTGCCATTTTGGATTCCCAAGAACAATTATTACGGACAATGGAACACAGTTCACTCAGGATCCCTTCAAGAAATGGTGCGAGGAGTATAAGATCAAGCAGAAGGTGACATTTGTTTACCACCCCCAAGCCAAGGAGAAAGTGGAAATGACCAACAGAACAATAGTAAATGGAATATGAGTGTGCCTCAAAGGGGCTGAAGGTAACTGGATATGGGAATTTCCAAATGTGCCGTGGGCATATCAGATAGCTAAGTCTTCCGCTAATGTGGAAATGCCTTATAGTCTGTTATATATGGTTGAAAATCAGTAATTCCCACGGAAATAGGAGTTCCTAGCCTAAGGATAATGGATGCTGCAGATGAGACGATGAATCAGCAAAACAGATGTCTAGATCTGGATATGATGGAGGAAAAGAGAGAGCTAGCTTCTCTACACAAGGCTAAGGTCAAGGAACGGGTAAGAAGATATCATGACAGAAGGGTAAAGAATGTGTTCTTCAACCCAGGAGACTTGGTAATGAGGAAAAATGAGAAAAGTAGAAGGGAGCCCGAGGGGAAGTTAGCTGCAAATTGGGAAGGACCTTATAAAGTGATCAAATCTCATCCGGAAGGAAGTTATATTCTTGAACAGATGAAGTGTATTCAAGTACCAAGAAGGTGGAACATTAACAACTTGAGAAAATACCACCAGCTATGATGTTCGAGTGGTTTTCTCTAAAGAGGCACTCTAGTTGGTATTCGAGCGGGTTGCTTTAAAGCGGTGCTCTAGATAATGTTTCCAGCTACGGCTGATGTTGGAGTGGTTTGCTCTAAAGCGGCACTCTAGTTGGTATTCGAGCGGGTTTCTTTAAAGCAATGCTCTAGATAATGTTTCCAGCTACGGCTAATTTTCAAGTGGTTTGCTCTAAAGCGCCCTCTAGTAGGTATTCAAGCGGGTTGCTTTAAAGTGGCGCTCTAGATAATGTTTCTAGCTACGGATGATGTTCGAGTGGTTTTCTCTAAAGCGGCACTCTAGTTGGTAATCGAGCGGGTTGCTTTAAAGCGGCGCTCTGGATAATGTTTCCAGCTACAGCTGATGTTTGAGTGGTTTTCTCTAAAGCGGCAATCTAGTTGGTATTCGAGCAGGTTGCTTTAAAGCGGTGCTCTAGATAATTTTTCCAACTACGACTGATGTTCGAGTGGTTTTCTCTAAAGCAGCACTCTAGTTGGTATTCGAGTGGGTTACTTTAAAGCAGCGCTCTAGATAATGTTTCCAGCCACGGCTGATGTTCGAGTGGTTGGCTCTAAAGCGGCACTCTAGATGATGTTCAAGTGGTTGGATCTAAAGCGGCCCTCTAGATGATGTTCTAGTAATTGGCTCAAAAGCAGCACTCTAGATGATGTTCGAGTGGTTGGCTCAAAAGCGGCACTCAAGATGATGTTCGAGTGGTTGGCTCTAAAGTGGCACTCTAGTTACTTTGAGTGGTTGGCTCTAAAGCGGCACTCGAAAGCTATATTGCACTCTAGTTGCTTCGAGTGGTTGGCTCTAAGCAAAATTTGCAGGATGTAGGTGGAAACACCGAACCTGGGTAAAATGCTTGTCTTTAAATTGCTTAATTTCTATTTACCAAACATGCACAAGGCGCCCCTGTTCAAGTGGTAAAATATTAGAGATGGAAAGAATATTAATTATTCATTCAAATTCCAACAAATACTAAGGATACAATATTTACACTAACAATTATACAAGTTGATCCATCTACATATATTCATTAGTGGAAATAGGCTTTCCTAGTTTCTTCACATTTGCCTCTATTTCCTCGAGTTCTTCAAGCTTTATACTAGCCGCCCTTTGAATATCCTTCATTTGCTCCTCTACAGGATATTCTGAGGAATTAGGGGGAGTGACAGCGATGGTCCTACACCGTTTCTTTGTGGAAGGTTCGAATGGGGCCTTCAAGGATGACCCGGTGCTTTTGCGGCATCTATAGGAAGACCCTTGGTTAATTTTGCTCAATGGGACAAGGTGTCATTCAACATCTTTAACGACATACTTCTGTGACCGAGGGGCAGAGCAAAAACTCGAGGGGGTAAATCCCTTTACCTTCAGTTCCGCTAGCCAATCGAGAATGAGGTCAAAAGCCTTCTTCTGCCACGGAGTCCCATTCTCATGAATGTTGACCTCTTCCATCCAGTACTGCAGCTTTTAGTAGAAACTTTGGAAGATGATTGTTGCTGATTAAGTAGGAGGCTGTGAGAAAGTATGTAGGCACGAAGGCTTACTTCGTGTGTGGCGATATTTTCTTCATACTCAGCGAAATGCTGCTCCATTTCTGTAGCTTGTACCTTCCAGGCCTCGATCTCCCCGGTGAGTTTTTCATTTTCTGATAAAAAGGATTCCACCAAAGAGTTATCTTCGATTGGGGGGCTCTCTAGAGGGGCTTGAGGGGCCGAAGGGGGTTCACTTGCCAAAAGGGGGTCCTCGTTAGCTGTCATCTTCCAAGTGAGTAAGTCCTCTTCAAGGTTAGCCACTTTGCATTGAGCTAACAAATGTTGTTTGGAAATTAATTCCCTCTAGGCTACCAGTCTGCGATTTTCGCCCAAGCAGCCGATTAGGCGCCCTTCCACTACTGAAAGCCTAGTTTCAGCAGCAAGGCAAGACTTCGAAAAATTGAACTTCAAATAAATTTGCCGCATCATTTCTTCTAGTTCTTTATCTCCGGGATCACGACTCTTGACCCTTTCTAAAGGATAGGTACCATTAAATTCCTTGCTAAGGAAATCCTCGACAAACCCCTTGAACGTAGCATGATCTTTAGATTGCCACAGCTTCATCTCGGCCTCGAGGTTGTGGAGCTTGTCCTTCAAGGAGTCTTTCTCTTGGTTGCATTTAGAAAGATCTCGAAGGGTAATCAGTAACTTTTTATTTGTCTCATTCGGTACTTTTAGGGCACTCGAAAGCTCCTTGCAAGCACCTTCTAGCACTGTTTTCAAGGAATTATACTACGATAAGAAAACAAAGGTAAAATCAATAAGTCGCAGCAAAAAGAAAAAAATATGTGTATTTTCATTGATTCTAAAAAATAAAATAAAAATAGGGGTACAATTGAGGGGCCCTAAGTAAAAAAAAACAGAGAAGATTAAAATTTTATAATCAGGGACAAACCCTAGAATCATCCTCCTTTGATGTGGAAGCAATCATTTCTTCCACCTGATTGACAGGGGAATCTTGCCCAAGAGAGGCATTTGTAACCTCTGGAAGGGGGATCACTCGAATTCCCTTGGCAGTAAAGAACTCCCCTTTGGCATTGATGAAATCCAATAGGGCAAAGCGAATGCCGTCATTTTTTATAGCCTTGTCCCATTTTGCGTCCATGGTGGCTTCGAGTTCTGGATTAACCAATTTGTCAAACCTGTTTGGCCAAATCTTCAGAAAGAGAGGCGGACATTTGTGGCTTTAAAAATTCCTCGGCTAATTCTCTACAGCTGATCTCCTTGGCCACCCTTAGAAGATCCAAGAAAAATTCAGCAAGCTCAGGGCTATTCAATAGCTTGTGTTTGAAGGCATCGAGCAGTCGCACCTGGGTGGCCGGATCTTTTGTAGCTTAAACCTTCTTTTCTGCGGTTTGAACCCTCTTAGTAAGGGCATCCCTCTCTAGCAACCATCGATGCCTCTTGACATAAACACCTCAAGACCTTACTTCTCACTGTCCCAAAGCTTTTGCTTTTCTTCAAGCGCCATGTCTTTCTCCTGAATCATTTTGTCTTTCCCTTTGAGGATCTGCTGGTGACCCTCGAGAGATTCCCTTAGCCACAAAATCTCAACATCTTTTTTGCTGAGCTCCTCACGAAGGTTATCCTCACCAACGGAGCCAAGGGAATAGAGGGCCGCTATTCTCGCAGTGGCCTCATGATATATTTTAGAAGCCTCATCAAAAAATTCAGCTCAGATTGACATTAACAAAAAGAGAGATAGAGAGAGAAAATAGAATGGAAATGAACCTCAGGATTAGATCCAATCTTTGAAAGGTGATGCTCGAACCCGAACGAAAGCACCACATCATTTGAATGGGGCAGTGATTGTTGTTGAACATCTTCACCGCCATGTGTTCCCATAAGCGGCTTTAGTAAGGAGAAGCTGATAGTCTTGAGGTTTGCCCTTGTCTTTTGGCGAATGTTCCGGGTGTGAAGTGATTTCTCAGCATCACCGATTGAGATAGGCCTCTTGAGGCCTGCTGCAGGACGGGAGGCTTGATTCAAGGGGGAAGACACTGGAGTCGGGGGAATGGAAGCTTGTTTCGAGGAATCAACGATCCCCTCAGAGCAAGCCTGACCCTGCTTCGAGGGCTTCTGCTTCTTTAAGCCCTTAGCAAAACCCACTGAAAATGGAAAAAGAATGAGAGTCGGTCAATAGTAATGAACACAATAACACAACAAATAAGAGAAGTATATTTCTATTAAGGCACCTTCAAAAGGTCCCGAATGCCTAGGATCACTAACAATGACCTCGAGGGGAGGGCTATCTCTGTGGCCCTCACGTTCTCTTCGCCTTTTTCTTGTATATTTATATTCTTCATAGATTCTGGGCGGGAACGCAAAGCCACTAATCCGGGGGTTAAGGTTGTTGAAGAGGTTGTAGTCGAGTGAGCTGGACAACCATTTTTGTTTGTCCCTCTCGAGGGCATCTGGGTAGATGTATTCCCCAGGTTTGGGAGATTCAACTTCCACGACCCAATTCCACGGAGGGACTCGATACCTCCTGCTATCGAATGAAATACCTTTTTCCAACTTTTCCAATCACCCGAATTGCCAGGAACACCAAAAAATTTATGATGTACTTCTCGATGGGCAAACATGACAATCATATCGGTTAACCACCCTTTATAGGACACGAAGTATAGTGAGCGAAACAGCTCATAACTAGGTTTAATACTGAATTCGTCACATCTGGTCAAGAACATCATCATGATCATCGAAACGTAGGGGTGGTCTTGCACAGGGCTCACCTGAATTTGCTTAAGGAGTTTGGAAAAAAGTGGGGCTCAGCCCATAAAGGACTCAGCCAAAGGACTCAGGGAGGACTCAGGAGTTTGAAATTGCCCTCTAAAGGACTCAGGGAGGAAACCCCTAGTTCCTGTAGCGGGAACCGTTTTTTCTTCTCTTGAGAGGGCTCAGCCAAAGAAGATTCCCGAGTTTCACTCGAGGGTACTTCCCCCCCCCTTGAGGATTGCCTTCTCCCTCAAAGGAAGTACTTCTTCCTCCTCCCTTATAGCTTTGAGCTTTGGATTTGGGGGAGGGTAAAAACCAACCTTTCCGCTCGTTGGGGACCTCCTTATGTAGGGTTTCCCTAATCCCGGCGTCCAATTTTCAACAACTTCTTTAGAAGGCATATCAGTTATGGGAAAGATCCGCTCTTCCCCAAGAACTATTAGATATGCCCTCTCCAGCATCAAAGTCGATATGGAGTTCTTCGGAGGGGGTACATTCCGAGTCGCTAACGATTCTCTCCGGTGTACTAACCCCTGAATCGCATACCTTGATTTCACCGGAAAGTTTCTCAAAGGCGGTATCCTCATCAGAGTGGGCCATGATGGAAAAAGGGGGGAAATGAGAAGATTAGAAAGAGAATAGGGATGAAAGAACTTACTGATTCCAGGAAAAAGTGATTGAGGTTGGATCGCTCGCGAGTGAAATATAGAAAACATCTTGTAAGAAGACGCTTACAAACGAGAAAAGTAAATAAGGAAGCGCAGATGAGGGGTAAATATGGGGGTTGAAGTGGTGGGTAATTATTTTGGCATTGGAAATATAAAAAGTTATAGAAAGATATGATCACCTCTTCCTCTTCTGACGGTAGTATTTAGGGGGTAGTGACAAGCACGATTGTATAGCACGCGCGCGCCCTTTCGAAATCTTAAACGACAAAGTTGATTAGAAAACCAGGTTCTCATCCTTGAAGGCAGGAACACAATGTGTAAGTTTCATTTCAACCCTTCCAAGTTCTCGAATTGTCACATGCATTCGAGACCTCGAAGACCTTCATGACGTTTCAGCTTTCTAAGGTTGAGAACTTGCTTTTCTGGGGGCTCTTGATAGAGGTTAGGCCCAAGAAGACCATTGGGCCACATGTATGGTACCCCGGTTAGGGGAATATTTAATACTCTAACTTAATTACCGCATTCGTGGATAATTAAGGGCGATAATTAAGGAGTGCGTTATTTAGGACACAGAGTATAAATACAAGGTACACATTTACTTATCATTCATTTTGTCTTAATCACATTAAATGCTTCGACTAACTTAAGAATCAGAGTACTGACTCCTGGAATCCCAGGGATAGTTTGATTGCAGGTTAATTCGAGAAGAACCCCTAAGCCCACTAACCGGTCGGTGATCAAAGACACATAAAAAAACACAGATTATTACCCTTATTTTCTACATGGTATCAGAGCATAAAATCCTGAAACCTAAATTTTCCATCTTAAATATCCCGTAAAATGCTGTCGTCATCATCCGCATGTGACCTCTATGCATCGTCGATCCCATCTATCTTTCCTCTAAAAAAACCTGCTATATTACTTTGCCCACCACCAGTTTCTGGCGAGCTCATCCTGCCCATTACTCCCACCAACACTATTTTCTCGTTTGCTTCAGATTTTGCCACTGCCAGTTCCGGAAAGCTTGCTCTGATCGGCGACCTCGCTCGTCTGCTTCTCCGACCGGCGACCAATTTTCCATCTGATACTCCGACCTTCAGCTACTCGGACCAGTTGCTCTGTTTTCCTGTCAGCAACTCAGCCCATTTGCCCATTTTCCAAGGACCATTCTCTCCGTTCTTTCCTCAGGAAGAAGCCACGTGTGAGATTCAACCGTGCGACCATTAAAGGCGCGTGAAGTCACGCGCAGTTGAGTCAAACACACCTCCCCCTCCAGCAGTGCGTGTTTCCATCCGCTAGTACAGGGACACGATTTATTTGGTTGATGTTGTATCTACTTGGACACAAATTATTTTAGTTTTTTATTAAACAAAATAAATTGTGTTATGGCTATTTTCGCCGGTGTAGTGACGTCGCCACAAGGGTTTGCAGCAGCGGCCTCCTCTGGCACCCCTACTCGATCTGATTTCGGTCCTGCTCTGTCTGACGACCAATGGAGTACGATCATACATTTATTTAATCAAAATTTCATTCATTTTCTGACCATGGGTCAGGTAAGTCTACTTTACCCTAGATTCTTGAATCGGGAGCCTCATACCACATGACTGGTGACAAGGGTTCTCTTACTGATATTACTACTGCTACCAATTTTGTGAATGTTATACTGCCTGATGGATCTCTGTCGTCTGCTACACAATATGGTTCTATTTGCTTTGGTGATGTCACCCTTACTCATGTGCTCTACATACCTACTTTGCGATGAAATTTATTATCATGCTCTAGATTGTTATCTGCCTTAAAATGTCTAGCCTTGTTTTAGAAAATTATTGTATTTTATAGAAAATCAGTACGAGGACTGTGATTTTCATGGGTGAACATTAAGGGGGGGGGGGGTTATTGGCTTCGTCTGTTGGATACTCGTGTTCGTCCTCATATCCAGCAGTATATTCCGACAGTTGCTTCAGTTTCTTCATCCAATTTATGGCATCAACGTTTTGGTCATCCATCATCTACGGTATTGTCTTCTATTCCTACACTTTATTTTAGCACAAATAATACTAATATACAATGGTCTGTATGTTATAGAGCAAAACATACTAGGCATAATTTCCATTGAGTTCTACAAATGCTACTGCATTTTTTAATTAATACATTGTGATGTTTGGGGTCGTTATAGAACACCATCTTCTAGTGGTGCATTTAATTTTTTAACTGTAGTTGACGATTATTCCTGAGCTGTTTAAGTTTATTTATTAGTGGCTAAGTTAGAAGTAGCTTCTAGATTTTTGGAATTTTGTGCTCTGGTCAAGAATAAATGGGGCCAAACTATACTGCATGTCCGGGCTGACAATGGGACTGAATTTTTGCCTTTGAGATCTCATTTTGGTGCATCTGGGATCATTTTTTAGATATCTATGGTTGATACACCACAGCAAAATGGTCGAGTTGAACAAAAGCATCGCCATTTACTCAACGTGAAGTGTGCCTTACGGTTTCAAGCCAGTATTCCCATTGATTTTTGGGGAGAATGTGTTCTTACTGTTGCTCATCTAATTAACCGGACACCGACAAAACATCTTAATGGTCGTACTCCCTTTGAGATGCTATATGGACGAGCTCCAAATTACTCATCTTTAAAGGCATCTAATGCTTGTGTTTTGCTACTCATGTTCCCAGATATCGCGACAAGTTTGCGCCAAGAAGTCGGCGAAGTTTGTTTCTTGGTTATCCTACTAGATAGAGAGGTTATGGCCTTTTTGACATGTAATCCCGCATTATCTTTAACAGTCAGGATGCCAAATTTTTTGAATACCAGTTCCCGTATGCAGCAACTCCAACATCGGCCTCTTCAGTAGATCCCGGCACCGCCGCCACCTCACCACCGACATCACTTCCACCGCCACCGGAGTCACATGCCCAGTTCCCATTTGTTTGCAAATAAGATTTGGTGGACAAAAATGGAGAATTTAGCGGTACAACAAATTCAAAATAAGTTTGACAGAAATTCAAGCCTATCATCCAACAATCAACATCCATAGTGAGAGAGGGACTGACCATATTAGAGGGAAAATCAGGGTACATGTAGTCCTCGTTATTTATAACATCAATTACTTCAGGTACAAATAGCTTTTGTAGATGGACCTCGTAATCACCTGGAAATACGAATCATAACCAGTTCAAGACAAAATCTAGTGAACCTGTAGAAATCCCATTTGTTGGCATACGAGACAGCACTGTATCGACATATCCGCAACTTTTTAAATAGTGTGTAAGCAATATAAAAAAGTGTACTACTGCACAGAGGCAGATTGATAGAATTTAAAATTCATAAATAATTGTGGATGTGTGCATTGATATATAATGAATACAAAGGGTACATAAGATCTAAACAAATATGGAACAAGATATATACAAAACCAATCAGAAAGGGTATTCCTTTCTTATCCTGATTCTAATTGATTTACATCTCTATTACACCCCCACTTAAACGAAGTGTAGGACTGGTTGCAATGCAAAGCTTGGAACGTAGAAACTCAAACTGAGGATGTGGTAGACCCTTCGTAAAGATGTTAGCAAGCTACAAGTCCGTAGAAACATGAGCAACCTTGAGCTTGCCATAAGACACCATTTCACGCACAAAATGATAGTCAATATCAATGTTATTGACTCTCTTATGAGAAACTGGATTCTGAGCCAGGAAGAGAGCATTGTTATTATCACACAACAAAATGAGTGGAGCGTGTGTTGTCACACATGAATGCCAAAGAATATTCTTTAACCAAGCTAACTCCGCATCAGTATTTACCATAGCATGCTACTCTGATTTTGAACTAGAACGAGAAACTGTAGGCTGCTTCTTAACACTCCAGGAAACCAAGTTGCCACTAAGGAAAATTACATAACCATATGTAGACCTACAAGTCTCTCTACAACGAGCCCAATCAGCACCAGAGTAACCCAAAACTAGTAAAGCGGAGGAAATTGCACTAAACTGAAGATCATAGTGGAGCATACCACGAACATAGCGCAAAATCTGAGTGACAGCTTGGTAATGGTCATCATTAGGAGCCTGCATATACTGACTGGCCATATTTATAACATAGGACAAGTCAGGATGTGTGATCAAAAAATAATGTAATGCACCAACCAAAGAACGATAAAGTGTGGGGTTTTCGAATGGCTTACTGGAAGAGTTGATAGTTGCAAAAAACCCACAAATGGAATGGCAAACGGCGTAGAATCTTGCATGTCGGCACGCAGTAAAATGTCCTTGGCATATCTGGCCTGTCCAAGGAATAAGCCCTCGGAAGTACGAACAACCTCCAATCCCAAAAAATATTGTAGAGTGCCAAGATGGTAATCTTAAATTTTTTATTAACTCAATCAATAAACTTTGGAATAAGACGACCATCATTCCTAGTAAGAATAATGTCATCAACATAAACCAATAAATAGAGCAAAGAGGCACCTTATGAGAAAACAAATAAGGATATACCTAAAGAATTACATATAAAGCCCAAACCAATAAAAAAAAGAACCGAAGCGCTGAAATCAAGCGCGAGGAGCTTGTTTTAGACCATAAATGGCCTTGCAAAAATGACAAACATAATCAGGACACACATGGTGTTTGTATCCAGAATGCTGCTCCATGTAAACAGGAGAATCAAGAATGTAATTTAAAAATGCATTTTTCACATCAAGCTTCTGCAGTGGCCAATTGCGATGAACAACAATAGATAAAACATTACGAACAGTAGAGGCTTTCACCACTAGACTAAAAGTATGATCGTAATCAAAACCAGGAAATTGTGAAAAACCCTGAGCAACTAACCTTTCCTAGTGCCTGTCAAGAGAGCCATCGAATTTATATTTCAACCGGTAAACCCATTTTGAACCAACCACATTTGTTATGGAAGGACGGGGAACCAACTCCCATGTCTATTAAGTGCATAAGGCATCCATCTTTGAGTCCATAGTAGCAACCCGTTCAGGATCCTTGACAGTCAAGCGATAACTCTAGGCTCAGTTTTAGAAAATAAAGCACTCAGTAAACCAAAAATATCATAATCAGAAAAATCCTTGTACCGTAGAGAACTAGTGTGCAGGCAAGTGGTCATCGAATACCGAGAGGAGGGACTTGCAACCGAGAAGGTGCTGATCCTGAGGATAGTGCATGGGCTAAGGCAGTAGGCACAGATACCGAGGCAGTCAACAGAGGCCCAGCAGGTAGCGATGATAATGGCACTGGGAAAACAGAGGTTTTCGGTGAAGTCTGTGGAAATGCTGGTGGTTGTGGGGGCGGTGCGTGGAGTACACGCGCGGCATGAGTGGCCGATGTGTGAGTCGGCGGCGGCATCATTGGTTGTGCTTGCTGTGCTTGTTGTTGTTGAACACGTTGCTAGTCACCCAAAGGCAAACAAATGCAATTTTCTAAACATCCTTAAGCTTTCGGTACATGCTGAAAATTTAAATTTTCCAAAATAATGGGCAGTTGTGCTGAAGAAAATGGCTAAAACACTTGTGATGGAACCGATGAAGGCTCCAAAAAAGCATAAATATCCAATGATGAAAGATATGTAAAAGTACCAGTACAAGTGGCTAGAAAAAATAACTCATCAAACCGGGCATAGTGAGTGATGTACTCCTTTGTGAGAGGATCAAGATATTGATAACCCTTGTACTGAGAACTATATCCCAAAAACATACAAAACATACTCCAAGGTGCCAGTTTATGCACAACATGAGGCCTCAAATAAGGAAAAACTCGGAAACCAAATGGATAAAAATTGGAGTAGTCAGGTGTATTAACAAAAATGGCAGAGGGTGGAGACTGACCAGATAAAATCGGAGTAGGCAGCATGTTGATGATGTAGATAGCCATGGAGAAAACATTATACCAAAATGAATGATGAAGGACAGAATGAAATAGCATCGACAAACCTGTTTTAGTAATATGACGATGCTTCTTTTCTGCACGACCATTTTTCTTGGGAGGGTAAGGACAGGAAAGTTGATGATGAATTCCCTTAGACGCAAAATAAGTCCGCTGCGATGATTTACAAACTCGGTTCCACCATCACTATGAAATACCTTAATGGTGGTAGAAAACTGATTCTCAACAAGAGTTTCAAATTGCATGTATACCTCCACAAAATCAGTCTTTTGTCGTAGAGGAAATAAAAATGACATAATAAAGGCACCCAGTGTGAGAGAAAATAGGCGAGGGTCCCAGAGGTCACAATGAACTAAATCAAGTATGCGTGGTACGCATTTTAAATTATCAGTAAAAGAAAGACGCTTACCTTTAGCCATCTCACAAGAAGAACACAAATGAGGCTTAGTAAGCAAACTAGTAACTGACAAACTACCAGTCTTATTCAAAGAAGAAATTACATGAAAAGGAATATGTCCTAAACGACTGTGTCAAAGCTTAAATGACGCTTTGGCTTTATTTGAATTAACAAAATAAACTAAAGAAGCAGCACCATAATCTAAAATGTAGAGACCTCCCTCATTGTAGCCTCGGTTCACGAGCTCCTTGGTAACCTTGTTCTGAATAGTGAAAACATTTTCATAAAAAAATAACTTTAGATCCCTGGTCAACTTGGCAGTGGATAATAAATTCTTGGTGATGTGAGGAACAACCAATACATCAGATAAAGTAAGAGAATCAGAAATCTGGGAATTACCAAAATGGGAAATATGCAAGGAGGCACCATTGCTAAAATAAACATGAAGATTACCATTATAAGGAGCAACGCCATCCAGGTTGGATGCAGAAGCAGTCATGTGATTGGTGGCACTAGAGTCCATGTACCAATCCGGAGTTACATTGTTTTGTTGATAGTGCTGAGGCTGAGCTGTGTCCGCGGTATTTGCAATATCATCGCGACCAACATGAGAAAGCTTGTAACATAATTCAGCAAGATGACCGGGACTATGACACCATTGGAAGACGTAGATGCCACCACCATGGCCACCTGAAGAGGTTGGAGGGCCACCAACTGGCGACGGATTTCGGCCGCCACTATGACCACAGCCGTCGCCGCCTCTCCCCCTTCCTCATCTATTTTGTGTGGCCTTCCCTACTCCGGTTAGCTTGTCCGGACACCTGTTTACTAGTAGAAAAAATAGCAGGTGCAGGTTCAGAAGTTGACAAACAAGCTTTGGGATGAAACTCCAAAGCCCCAACATCAACAACAATGGAGTATAAAGGTGGTAAAGGATTTCTCAACATGACATAATTGGAAAACTCAGAGAAGTGTTCGTTCAAACCACGATAAAAAATAACAGTAACATCCTTATCATGGAGATGATGTTTAAGTGCACGTAATTCATCAATAATGTCCTTAAAATGAGAATAATAATCCTGAACAGAATGGCCATATTGGTGAATGATGTACAGACGATCACAATGAAAAAAATCACGAGAACGAGAATTTTTTGGGCATTTTGTAGCTAAAGCATCCCATACCTAAGCAGCACTGGCCATATCGTCAACCACTGACATTGCAGCTGGTGATAGGGATGAGAAAAGAGCAGCCTGGACTAGTTGATCCTGCTGGATCCAAGCATCACGGGCCTTGTCTTCCTCGAAAGTCATTTCATTGGTTCCTTTGGAAGTCGAGCTCTTAGGGAGATCAAGGCACTTGGCAGATCCATTAACAAAACCAATCAAATTGACAGTATGAAGAACAAAAGTAACCTGAGTTCGCCAATGATCATAGTTGGAACATCAAGCTTGATGGTGGTGCAACTGATCAACGATGGAAGTGTAATTGACATCATCAGGAAAGTGGGAACTGATCCAAACACAAGAGAGACAAATCGCACCAAACACACAGCAAGCTTGTGAATGGCAGTGGACGATTGATTTAACTAATGTGCAAGGATGGATCAGCAGCAGAAAAAAGGAGATCGCAACACTGGAGAGCAGTCCGATCGGCGGCGCGTGAGATCACATCAGTGGCACGTGCGATAGGTGGCTCGAGGCGAGTGTGATCAGTGGCTCGAGGCGCGTGTGATCGGTGGCTCAAGGCGCGTGACGCACATGCAGCGATGGAGCAAAATCTGATCGGCCAATTCTGATGAGCAAAGGTTGCAGCGGCAGAGATCAGTGGTTGAAGGCGGGTGGGCATGTCTTACGATTGGAAAATCAGAAAGAAAAAGTATGGAAATATTCGGGAAAAGCCAGAGAATATTTAGAGAAACCTGACTGATACCATGATAGAATGTAAAACCCCCAAATAATTGTGGCTGTGTGTATTAATATAGTGAGTACAAAGGGTATACAAGACCTAAACAAATATGGAACATGATATATACAAAACCAATCAGAAAGGGTATTTATTTCTTATTATGATTCTAATTGATTTACATCTCTATTACATATATTGAAATTTGGTTTCACTGCAACAAAATGAACCTATTACTTCCCTTTTACTTTAGTTTTTTGGTTAAGCGCAAATAACTGAGGTAAAAAGTTCTTTTACCTCGGTTCTTATTTTTTTCGTAGTAATTTTTTTTACCTTGTTTTTTTAAAACTGAGGTAAAAGCCTGTCCTTACCGATGTCGCATTATGTCTGACTTAGCGACGTCGGTTGTGTTTGGCTCTGACATTGCAAGTCACTCTCGCAGACATAAATGCAGATGTCGCACGAATGTCTGGCTTACCAACGTCGGTTGTGTTTGGGACCGGCATCGCAAGTCACTCTTGCAAATGAATGACTGACATCGCCCGCATATCTGGCTTACCGACATCAGTTGTTTTTTTAGACTGGCATCGTATGTTTGACTCGCAGACATGAATTGACCGAAGTCGCACTTATGTCTGGCCAACCAACATCGATTATTATTGTGACTGATGTCGCAAGTACCTCTCGCATACCTGAAATGATCAACGTTGCACGTATGTCTGGCTTACACACGTCGCACATATGTCTGGCTTACACACGTCGCACGTAACTCTTGCAAACACCCTTCCGATGCACAATTTAAAATAACTGAATATATATATATATATATATATATATATATTTTATGCAGCTTCATTTCTTTTTAATTTTAAAATATTTTTTTAGTTATATACCTTTATGTTTATATTTTCAAATGATATAAATTAAATGTGGAGTTCGAGTAACACATCATTGAGATTTTAATAATTTGTAAATTTTTTATGCTACTCTATTTCTATCAAACTTTTAAAAGATTTTATAACTATACTTTTAACTATGACTTTATGTTTATATTTTTCATATTAAATAAATTAAACGTAGAGCTCAAGTAATATGTGATCGAAGTCGAATATACATAAATAAAATTTATTTTTTCTCTTAATAAAATTTTATATGCTAATTATTCATAATTATATAAAATAAGTCGTATATAAAATAAGTAGTGTAAAATATGGTTGCTTGGAGACACCTGCATGAGTTACTCGGGAACATGTACTAGCGCTTTCCAACATTTCACCAAAATAATAATTTATTTTATACTTCTACATTTAAAGCAAGAATAACAAAAATTATGTATTTTGGAGCAATGGATAATAAGGGTAACACAATTTGGGCCATAGTGTAATTTTTGTAATTTTTGTAATTTTTCAAGATTGTGCATAAGTAATCATTGTTAACTTACATGCCCAAATTAGAAAAATGCAACTGTATATTATTGAAAAACATTTTTGTGTCGTCAATTTCGTGATTCGACAACTCCAACTTTCTTGGAGGGACCTAAGTGCAAAAAGTAAAAAAACTTTACTCGTAACTCCAAATTGAATTCCGCTCGAATAGGATGGTACCCTATACACCCCCGTCGTATTTTCCAAGTCCGTAACATAGTATTTATCAATAAACATACACAAGAATATATTTGTAATATTTTCTATTTTACCTTTCTTACTTCTAAGTATTCAAGTTACTCTAGAACATGTACTAGCGCTTTCCAACATTTCATCAAAAAATTAATTTATTTTATATTTTTATACTTAGGCAAGAATAACAAAAATTATGTTTTTGGAGCAAAGGATAATAGGGTAACATAAATTTGGGCCATAGTGTAATTTTCTAAGATTGTGTATAAGTAATCAATGTTGACTTTCAAGGCCCTTCTGTTCACCCATACTTGCCCAAATTGCAAATTCACAATCTTATATTATAGAATTTCATTTTGGTGTCGTCAATTTCATGTTTCGATAACTCTAACTTTTTTGGAGGGACCTAAGTGCAAAAAGTAAAAACTTTACTTGTAACTCCAAATTAAAATCCGCTCAAACATGATGTTACCCTATACACCCTCATTGTATTTTCCAAATCCGTAACATAGTATTTATCAATAAACATGCACAAGAATATATTGTAATCTTTTCTGATTTTCTTTCTCACTTCTATGTAACCAACTCTAAGTTACTCTAGAACATGTACTAGTGATTTCCAATATTTCACCAAAAAATCATCTATTTAATATTTCTATATTGATGCAAGAATAACAAAAATCATGTATTTTGGAGCAATGGATTATAGGGTAATATAACTTTGGGCCATGGTGTAATTTTTTAAAATTGTGTAGAAGTAATCAATGTTGACTTTTGAGGGCCTTATACATGCCCAAATTGCAAAATTGCAACTATATATTATTGAATTGTATTTTGCACACTAAGAACATAACTAATAAATTATCAGCCTTTAATTGACTTTCCATATATAAACACGAATGAAAAGGTTAAAACTTAACTAATAAATGGTCAACTCTTAATTGACTTTCCATACATAAACACTAATGAAATATTTAGAACTTAACTAATCAACGGTTAGCCCTTACTTGACTCTTCATACATAAACACTAATGAAATGGTTATAGCTTAACTAATCAACGGTGAACCCTTACTTGATTAATGAACGGTGAACTCTTACTTGACTTTCCGTATATGAACACTAATGAAATGATTTTTTTAAAAAACTAATGAAATAATTTGACTTTAACTAATCAACGATGAACTCTTATTTGACCTTAACTAATGAACGGTCAACTCTTACTTGATTTCTCATATGAACACCAATGAAACATTTTCATATATATATATATATAAATGCATATGTATATAATAATAAAAAAAATTGAGATTTTATAATTAAATTAGTTTTTGAAAAGTTTTAATGTTTAAAATAATTTTAATTCAGAATTTAATATATAAACTTTGTTAATAATAAAAACCCAAGGGCCTTTTTTTCAGCCCAATATAAAATTATTCCTCTTATTAATTCAGCCCAAAACAAATTTATCTCCCAAACCCTACCACCATAAATAAGAAAAACCCTAAAATGCTTTCATTCCCTTTCCTTAGCAATCCCGCCTTCTCCTCCTCACCTTCCAACGCTTCCATTGCATCTTCACCGCCTCTATCGACGCCTTTGTTCTAAGATCGGCGCCATTGCTGCCAATAATGACACCAAAGCTGCCAGATCGACGCGACCATGCCGTTCGACGTCACCTCGACCCTCCATTAGACGCCACCTTGCCCCACCGTTTGAAGCCACTGAAGCTTCATCATTCGACGACATCAAAGCTTCACGTTTGACACCACCAAAGCTCCGCCGTTCGTTCCATGCGGTAAAGTCCACCGAAGCTCCGCCGTTTGTTCCACCATAGATCCACCGTTCATTCCACGAAGCTCCGCTGTAGAAAATAAGGGTAATAATGTGTGTTTGTATTCATGAATTCAAGATACATTATATAGTAGTACAAGATGCCTATACAAGCTAGGAAAAGGTAATAGAATACAATTACATCTACAATTATGGTAAGAATACAAATCTAATTATAATTCCTTAACGCTCCTCCTCAAGTTGGAGCATGGGGATCGAAAATGCCAACTTGCCAAGTAAAGAATGAAACTGGTTACGTCCGAGAGCTTTAGTGAACAAATCTGCAGGTTGGTCTGTCGTACGGATATGGTGAGTAATAATTGCTCCAGTTTGTACAAAATCCCGGACAAGATGACAATCAACTTCAATGTGCTTTATGCGTTCATGAAAAATGAGAGTGGCCGCTATGTGAAGAGCGGATTGACTGTCACAAAACAATTTCATAGGAGAGGAGTGTGAAACCCCTAAGTCCTTTAGTAAGGACCTAAGCCATAACAACTCACAACACGTAACTGCCATAGCACGATACTCCGATTTAGCAGAAGACCGAGAAACAGTAGGTTGCTTCTTAGTTTTCCAGGAAACCGGAGAATTACCAATCATAACAAATAACCAGATAGAGAACGCCTAGTAATCGGGCAGGCAGCCCAATCCGAATCACAATAAGCAGTCAATTGTAAAGTACTGTGGGAAGAAAGAAATAAACCTTGACCAGGATGACCCTTCAGGTAGTGCAACACATAACCGCAGCTTGCCAATGAGGAACACAAGGAGACTTCATGAATTTCACAAGAGTATGAACTGAATAACTAAGTTCAGGACGAGTAATAGTCAGGTATATCAGACGCTCAACCAAGCGTCGATACTGCTCCGGGTCATGGTAGGTTGGACCTTCAACACGTGCCAAATCATGTTGTTGCTCCATCAGAAAATCAATTGGTTTAGAAGCAGATAAACCTGTATCAAACAAGATGTCCAAGCATATTTCCTTTGCAAGAGAAACACCCCCTCCGGTCTTCTAGCAATCTCTATGCCCAAAAAATACTTAAGCAAACCAAGGTCCTTCATGTGAAAACAAGAACCCAAGTATTTCTTGAACTCAGAGATGAGCGAAGAAGAACTACCAGCAATAACCAAATCATCCACATAGACCAGAACATGTAAAGAAACCGATCCACGGGAAAAGACAAAAAAGGAGTAATATGCCTTACTTTGAACAAAACCAAATGCTCGTAAAGCCTGAGCCAGTTTAGCAAACCAATTCCTAGGAGCCTGACGAAGACCATAAAGATATTTTTGAAGGCGACAAACCTGACCAGGCGGAACAGGTTAGCCAGGCGGAGGACGCATGAGCACTTCTTCATGCAAATCACCATGCAGGAAGGCATTATGAACATCCATCTGATGCAGTTCCCAACCACGAATGACTGCAACAGATAGAAACAATCGAACAGAACTCATCTTCGCAACCGGAGCAAAATTCTCAGTGTAATCAATTCCTTCAACCTGGTGATTACCAAGAACCACTAGGCGCGCCTTATGACGCTCAATAGTACCATCGGAATGAAACTTCGTCCGATAGACCCATTTGCACCCAATTGCCTTCTTATGCACAAGCAAAGGAGACAAAGTCCATGTCTGATTTTGCTGCAGTGCAGCAATTTCCTCAGTCATAGCATCCCGCCAATGAGAATGAAAGGAAGCCTCAGAGTAAGTAGTGGGATCTGCACTAGATGTTACAGCACCCAAAAATCTAGAATGCATACTAGAAAAATTGTCACGATTTACATAATCAGTAAGAGGATAGAGAACACCTGAGGAAAGTGATGACACATGAGGGAACATAGTCGAAGGGGGGGGGGGGTCTTCAGTAGTAAGAGCACAAGGATAATCATCACAGTCGTAATCTGCCAAGTACGATGGAGGACGATGAGATCGAACACTTATTTTGTTGGTGGCAACTAAGAGGTGGAACTATCCGGTACCAAAGAGGCTGGTAAAGCATCGGTGGCAACTGGCAACGAATTTCTGGCAGCTGACGACAAAGGTAAGCCGGCGGTGGCCGACATGGAAATACCGGCATTGGGCGGCAGAGAATGGTCGGCGACTGCCGGCGTTGACCAGTCGGCCTGGTCCGGTATTGACTGTCCAGCGACTGTCGGTGTTGACTTCCGGCATTGAACAGTGTTGACTGGCCGGAGTTGGCCAGCAGTGACTGGCCGACAGTGACTGGACGTCAGTGACCGGTGAGACAGCAGATGGAAGCAGCTGGCAGACGGCGGAAGGCCAACGGCGATCGGTGGCGGTGGATCGGCAGCGGAAGGTGGAACCAAAATTCTGTGCGGCTCCGGCGAGAAGGAGGAGGAATCCGGCGGTGGTGTGGTGGCACCGCCAGGTTCATCGGATAAAGCAGACGTCAGAGTTGCAGAGTACGGGAACTGGTCTTCAAAGAAATCAGTATCCCGAATGTTAAAGATCACTCAGGATTCCAAGTCAAAAAGGCGATAGCCTTTCTTTCCGGCAGGATAACCAAGGAAAAGACACTGCCGACTTCGTGGTGCAAACTTGTCACAATATCTGGGAACATAAGCAGCAAAACACAAACATCCAAAAACCCGTAATGATGAATAATTTGGAGCTTGCCCATATAGCAACTCAAAGGGAGTACGACCGTCGAGAAGTTGAGTCGGTGTTTGGTTGATCAGGTAGGCAGCAGTAAGAACACATTCTCCCCAAAATTCAATAAGAAGACTGGCTTGAAACCGTAAAGCACGCACCACATTGAGTAAATGACGATGCTTTCTTTCAACTCGACCATTCTGTTGTGGAGTATCAACCATAGATGTCTCAAAAATGATCTCAGATGCAGTAAGGTGAGATCGCAGAGGCAAAAATTCAGTGCCGTTATCAGCCCGAACTCCTTGAATTGTTCGGCCCCACTGGTTTTTCACTAAGGCACTAAATTCTAAAAATCTAGAAGCTATTTCAGATTTAGCTACTAACAAATAAACCAAAACAGCTCGAGAATAATCATCTACTATGGTAAAAAAATAAAATGCACCACTATAAGAAGGTGTTCTATAAGGTCCACAAACATCACAATGAATTAATTGAAACAATGCAGTAGCATTTGTAGAACTTAATTGAAAACTATGTCTAGTCTGTTTTGCTCTATAACAGATAGAGCAGGGTACATAATGTTTAGTAATGCCAGAAGAAATAGAAGACAACACCGTGGAAGATGGATGACCAAAATGCTGATGCCATAAATCGGAAGAAGATAATGAAGCAACTGTAGGAAGAGACTGCAGGACAGGACGGTAAACACGACCATCCAGCAGACGAAGCCAAAACACCCCCCCTTTCTGTTCACCCATGCCAATCACTCTCCTCGTACGGATTGTCTATAAAATGCAATAATTTTCAATAAACAAAGCTAGACAGTTCAGGGTAGATAACAATCTAGAGCATGACAGTAAGTTGCATCGCAATGTAGGTATATAAAAAAACATGTGGCAGTATAAAACCACCAAAATAAAGAGATCCATATTGAGTAACAGAGAACACCGAGCCATCAGGCAGAAAAACATTCACATCATCAATAATAGTAGTAAGATCAGTAAGAGAACTTTTGTCACCGGTCATATGATATGAGGCTCCCGAATCAAGTATCCATGGTAAAGTATGCTTACCGGACTCATCGCCAGTAAGAGAACTGAACTGATTAAACAAGTGCATGGTCGTGCTCCATTGGTCATCGGATAGAGAAGGGCCAAAATTGGATCGTGCAGGTACACTGACAAAGGAAGCCGCCGCCACCAGACTAGGCGGCGACAAGGCAGCTCCGGCGAACGGTGGCGGGAGCGGGAGATCGGTGGCTCCTCCGGGATCGGTGGCGGTGAATGACGGCCGGGAAGGTGGCACCGATTTCTTGCTCTTTTTGAACCAGTCTGGTACACCATGTAACTGGAAACAGTATCTTTATTATGACCCTTGCGATGACAATGGGTACAAATAAGATTCTTGCGGTCGGCTGCAGAAAGAACAACTGGCGAAGAACTTGCAGGTGGTGAACGTCGGGCAGCATACTCCATGGAGTTAGAAGAAGGCTCGTGAGCTCGAATGACAGCTCTATGATTCTCCTCCTGAGCAACAAGGGCATACACTTTCATGACAGATGGCATTGGATCAATGCTCATGATGTGGGATTGCAAGGTGTGAAAACCTTCGTTGAGGCCAGAGATGAATTGGTAGATCAAATCCTTCTCTCTCTCTTGGAAGACTTTCGCAGCAAGATTACATTGGCTTAAGGCCTTGCAATCTTCATAGGTACAAATCAGGGGAGGTCGCATGCAGTGATAATCTGCAAACAACTTCTTTAGTTTGGCAAAGTAGATGTCGATGGGCTGACCGTTTTGCCTACAACTTTGAATGGCTTCTTGCATCTGCAAAAACTTCATACCATCGGCGAGAATAAATCATGCCTTCAAGTCATCCCACAGATCCCTAATTGTGACAAACAAAATTGTAGAAGATCTCAATATCGGATCCAGGGTTTGCAAGATCCAGCAGACAAGAGTAGCATTAACCCCAGGCCAATCAGCAGCATCAGGATAACCATCCTGGGGTTTGTTAATGGATCCATCAATGAACCCATCTTGTGCTTAGCAAGGAATGCGCGAAAAATCGCATCGGACCATTCAATATAATTTTCTTGACCTTTATACATGGTCGGTATAAGTTGTAAACCTGGACCATCGCCAGAACCAATAAAGTAAGGATCAGTCGACATACGACCAATCGGTAAAGTAGTACGAGGGCCAGATTGCAACTGCAACTGCTGAAGTAAAGCTGTAATCACATCATAACCACTCATATCCTGAAGCTTCGAACCCTCAGGAGCATCAAAATGGGTCTGTTCTTCAGAGCCAGACATATTGTAAAATCAGGTACAAATCAGGAGCAGGTACAATAACCAGCGACAGATCGGATCAACAGGACACATCGGCGCAAAACAGGCGGCGGTGCATGAAGGCGGACGGCGATCGGTGGACGTCGGATGGAGGCAGACGCGTGGCAGCGGCGAACGTCGGACGGTGCATGGCAGCGGCGGACGGGGAACAACGCGTGAAGGCGTGTGGCAACAGCGGTAGATCGAAAAGATTTAATGCAAAAATTTTTCTATTTAAGGTTTCAGAATTTTAGGCTCTGATACCATGTAGAAAATAAGGGTAATAATGTGTGTTTGTATTCATGAATTCATGATACATTATATAGTAGTACAGGATGCCTATACAAGCTAGGAAAAGGTAATATAATAAAATTACATCTACAATTATGGTAAGAATACAAATCTAATTCTAATTCCTTAACATCCGCCGTTCGCATGTTTGCTCCACCGTGCTTCGTCGTTCTCTTTTGTGCTCCGCCGGCGTGGCCTGCTCTGTCCAATGCTTGTTTGTTTATTTTTTAAGTCATGTTTATGTTTCTCGTTATATGTATTAGATATGTATTTAGATGATTTGAATTTGTTTTGGTTTATGGGGTTTGCCCGGTGAATTGAGATCTGGCTGGAAATTTCATTTTGGCGATGAACTACCGAAAGCCAAATCAATGTCAATTCGGTTTTCGGTAGTTTTTTTAATCTTGCAAAATTAATGTGCGATGTCGCTATAGGTTCTCGGTAGTTTTTTATTAATCTTGCAAATTTCATGTGCGATGGCGCAATATGTTTTACTGTGATTCAACTTTACCGATCTCGCACTGATGTCACTCCATTAGAATTTTTACATCGGTTATTTTTAGAAAAAAAACCAAGGTAAAAAAAACCTTTTTCCTCGGTTCAAACCGAGGCACAATATGTTTTACTGTGGTTCAACTCTACCGATCTCGCACTGATGTCACTCCGTTAGACTTTTTATTTCGGTTATTTTTAGAAAAAATCAAGGTAAAAAAAACCTTTTTCCTCGGTTCAAACCGAGGTAAAAAGTGTTCTTTTGACTACACCCACATTTACCTCAGTTTTTAGAGGGTTGAAAACCAAGGTAAAAAGCCATGTAGAACCGAAGTAATAGATGTTGTTTCTTGTAGTGTTTTACCGAACTATCTTAATAATTACTCCTATGTTCCAACATAACCTATTTAACCAAGTATGTCATAAAGTAAAAATTAGAGACACGAGACTTAGTTATGCAGTTCAGTAAAAACCACCTTCATCTGCGGGGCTTGGCTAGTTCAAAATAAATCCACTAATCAGAAAGATATAATATAAAGTACACCATGCAAATATACTTATCCATCTAATTATGGCGTGTGAATTCTGCAAGCTCTTCTTGCTATCGATCCGCCTTGATCAGACTCCCTTTGGCCTTGAAACTTGTCGACGGTGGATCTCCTCCTCCCGAAGAATTAAGGTATATGATTCTGAACGTTGAACAACAAGTTACGTATGTTGGAACATATATATGTTGGCTCTCACAAGACTCTCGGAAAGATAGAAAATCTGTGTGCATATTTATGCAATTATGTTCATGATTTTAATGCAGCTGTGATGTCCTCTTTATATAGTCCATGAGCATATCAGAACCCTCCATGATTATCTCCATAATATTCCTATTCCTTATATGCTTCTGAAGCATATCCAAATCCCATAAATAAAGAGATTTTCCTTATCTCAAATATCCCATTATATTTCATAAATCCAATTCCATATTTGTAGGGATTTTCCATAAACTTAGTATGATTCTAACACCGCATAAAATAATATATTTCAGAATATCCAAACTTCAATAAATTAACACTATCGCAATATTCTGTTACTCGTAAAAACCTTTTAGCCTTCAGTTTTCTGTATGTTCCAACATGGAACGTTTTTCTTTTCTAAACCAGTTCATAAATTGCCAATTAATTAATCAATGAAAACCACATGACTTTACAGTCTTCCCATTTGATATTTTGTGGACCCAACCATTTTTGAAATTAAGAGCATAAAGAAAAACTTTCAATCTTGCAACATAAGTGTTCCAGAAATCCACTTATGTTGGAACATATACTTCACGATGAATCTGAATTAATATGAAACCACAAGAAAAAACTAGAAATCCCGAATACCAATAATTCAGATTACATCACCAAAAATAATATCCAAAAACCTCCAAAATGTTCTCCCCCCCTGGGGCTATGAACATGTCAAAGGCAATAAAACATAGAAATAAAATCATTGAAAACTATAAAGTTTGCTCCCCCTGAAACCATCAACTGCTCTATGTTGGAACATAGACAGTGTAGAAACATCAATCATATTCAGTGGCAACCATTTGTGCTTCCAGTTGAGCCTCCCCCCCCCCTCAATTGTAGCTTTCTCAGCTTCTAAGGCTACAATCTGGCCAATGCACCCAACTTTGCATTCATGACATCAATTGTGAAACCCCGAACATAATTATACTATTAAATAAAATATACCTCCGATACAAATCAATTTATCTCAATTGAATATTTTAATATCACTCTAATTGGAAATAATACTTACTTATGGATGTGTATTAATAACACAAATTTTTTTTTAAAAAAAACTATTGAATAGAGATGAACGATGTGCTAATTATAAAATATAAATTAGGAAAAAAAAATAGTATAGATTAATCTAGATGTTTATCTCGGTTGATCGTAGATGAAGTAAATTTGAATTAATTATCTTAATTATTGAAAATATAGTAGTTAATATCAAACGATGATAAAATATTGGTGTTTATTAGATGATTCATTTAAGAAAGAGAAAGTGAATAGTAATACACCGAATTAGAATAAGAAAGCGAGAGAAACAATTCGCACATTTAAAGGGTAATAATAATTAAAAAAATTGATTCAAATGATATAAATTGGGTCAGTTATATAATCTCAATAATTAATACAAAATTATCAAAAATTATATAAAATTCTAAAATATTTTAATTTCAAGTGAAATCAAATATTATTGACAACTAGCTTGAATATTGATTAATGTTTATAATAGAATCAGGTCTTGTAATATCAAAATTACGAATTTTTACTTATTTCAAATTATAAAATATAAATTTAAATAATAAAAACAATAATAAATAATTATAAAGAAAAATAAAATAAAATGCTAAGATATCAATATTATAAACCAAAAGGCATGCAAACAAAAGCTATGCATTCCTGCTTCATTTTTTCATGAACCAAAAGCCATTCAAACCAAAGATAAGCATCAGACACAAGTAGGGGTGTTCATCGGTCCAAGACCGGACCGGACCGGAATTAGTTAGGATCCGAACTGGTTAGGACCGGAATCGAAATCACCAAAAATCTTGAACCGAAGACCGGACCGGTTAGTGGGTATTTTGGACCGGGACCGGACCGAAACAATTTCGGTTTTAGACCGGTCCGGACCGAATTTTAGTATTCTTTATTTTTTTTTACTTTACATTTTGCTATAAAAATGCCAAATCAATATTTTTTCCCTTTTAAAACATAGTAAAATAAAAGTTATTAGAAAAATTCACCTCAAAATAATAAAAGAATACTAGTTATCATGAATAAATCTAAACTAGTATTTTAAACTAATTCATTATCATTTTAAATATATATATATATATATATATATATATGTAAAATACTGGTCCATCCGGTCCGGACCGGAAAAAATCTAATTTTAGACCGGACCGGACCGGAACCCAGAATCTAACAAAAACATGGACCGAGAACCAGACCGGAATTTCATCTATACAATTCCGGTCCTTACATTTTCGGTCCGATCCAATCCATTTTATCGGTCCGGACCGGATCATGCACACCCCTACACACAAGCCCCACCTGTTCCATTATACCTTATCACAAACCAAGAATTGGGTATTAATAAAGTTGATAATAAAAAATATGTTGGCATATAGTGTCATGCAATTCTGTACAATCTCTGCTTTTCTTCATAATGAAATCAGAATTATGAAAATTAATTATAATACGAAAAATTAGGAAGGCTGTAATATAAATAAGCCTCTCAACACATATTTCATTACCCATCTCTGTTTTTCTTCATAATAAAATCAAGGCAAAGTCTTGGGAAAGACGGTCTTTTCATAGGCTTATGGAAATACGAGGTTTGATTAGAATAATAAAAGGTAAAAGGTCTTAGTTGCAATATTAAAGTTTTAGTATGAAACATGTAGTAGTTATAAAATTTATAACCCGGTTCATGCAACCCGAAAATTTTATCTTAATTTCTTCTAATTTACACTTTAAACCTTGGTCTTTCCATAACTTATGTAAAAAATGTCTTTCAAGAGACTGACTCTAAAATCAACGTACAGAATTATGAAAATTAATTATAATACGGAAAATTAGGAAGGAAATGAGATATACGATTCACACATTTTAAAAGATCAAAGTAAATAATAAATGAGTAATAAATGATAAATTGAGTTACTAAATAAATATCTAGATTCATAACTTTTCTAATCTTTTATTAGATTGCATACTTTTTTTTTTTTTGAATACCATCCGGAGATGGGGGAAATTATATTAGGCCTTCCCTAGCCCATAAATAAGAACAAAACATGGAAAAGAAAGCCGAGGCTTAGATGTTTATACATGAGTGAAACATTCTGCTTTTGAAGCACTAATAATTGCTTCCAAAGGGATAATGAAATATGAGAGAGCTATATAGGAGGAACATGGAATTAGGCTATGAAGAGAATCATTGAACTTGTTAGTGAGTCGAATCAACGAAACACAAGACAGTCAGAGACTTCCACATAGCCTAAACCATGATAACCTCTTCTAAGTGAAGAAACAATAGACAATGTATGATCAAAAGAGAACTATGCTTTCCAAGCCTGAGTATCCCATCCTGTTAGCTTCCTGTCATGATCCTGATCAGTCCATCCTGAGCAAAAGTTCAACCCTGGGAAGATCTCTTGTTGTCACACTGTGGCACTTCAAAAGATGGAGATCCAGAGAAATAGTTTGGTGGCAGCATGTCCCCAACCTGCAAATATGGAATATAAAATCAGTAGCATCCGACCTAATTAACTATCCGTATAGAATGGGTCCCAATTTGATCTAGTCTAATCAAGCCTTGCACTGAGTTAGGTAGCACAGAAATTGACTGAAAAGATTCATTACACTTAAGCTGTCGACATTTCTTTGCAAGAGTATGAGCCACCAAGTTAGACTGTCTATAAATATGCACAAGTTTGATATCTTTCAAGGAGTGATTAATCTCATCAGCTAAGCAAAAGCATTTCCAGTGAGCTCTATGTGGATCATTAGCAAAAAGCACTGCACTAAGGCAGTCTGATTCAATGCACAGAGGTGGAGGCAAATCAGAGGAATGCTGAATTGCAAACCGGATAGCCTTTAATTCAGCTTCCAAAGAGGAATTAGCATTAGAGAATAATGTGTAAGCTCCTATAAAACCACCTCTACTATCCCTAATACTCATTCTAATCCCACACGTACAAGTGTTGCAGCACCAAGAAGCATCTACGTTAATCTTAAAACCAGATTTTGGCCTATCCCAAGCAATTTTCCAGATTTGTGGCTTTGGTGGACATTTGAGAAGAGGTAGGAAAGAGTGGTCTGCAATACCGAAATCAAAGGGGGAGGATATATAAACAGGTTTAGCACAGAATGAGTAAAAAATCTGATCTCTAATCTGATGAAGCACTAAGGTAGATGAAGGCCTTAAGGAGTCAAATAAAGTTCTATTCCTCATCTTCCACAGATTCCAGAATGTGAAAATAGCTGCAGTGCGGATTATAAGAGAATGTAAAGAAGAAAGAGTTGGAAGGGTTAGGTAGCAGGATAATCTGTCCCAAACAGATGGAAAAGCCCTATCTCTAATCCCCATAAACTGATGAACAGTAAACCAAACATTCAAAGAAAATTCACATGAATTAAAAAGGTGCTCTAAAGAGTCTTCCTGTTTATTGCACAAACAACACTTAGATGCTAGACAAAATCTTAGTTTTCTAAGGATATTATCAAAAGGTAACAAAGAGTTAGTCACTTTCCACATAAAAACTGAGATTTTCTTTTCAAATCTAGAATTCCAAAAATGGTGAGAGGAGGATATACTACCTGTGTAGTTACATAGAGAAATGTATGTATCCTTGAAAGAGAAATTCCCATGGATACCTGGTTTCCATATTAGTCTATCAGCTCTATGAGGAGTAAGCTCTGAATCCTGCAAGAGGGAAATAATGTTAGCTGACAGGAATGGTTCAATTTTTGTGATGAGAATAGCTTTGTTGGATATAAATTGAGAAACTGTGCAGTCCCCATCAATATCCACCCTATTCTGATCACACATATCAATGAGGGGACCAGCATCAAGCCAATTTGCAGTCCAAAAATTACAGTCCCCTCTCCCTATAATAACTCTGGAATTAGCTTCAGCCCAAAAACTGACTGAGCAGATCCTCTTCCAATTTGGGGATGTCCTATGTGAAGGAGGGAGGGCTGCTAGAAGATGAGTCCACAGAGCCTCAGCCATTTGAAACTTCCACCACAATTTAACCGAACATGTTTTAATTATGGTAGATATAGACCTAAAACCTAAGCCATTTTGCTCAGTGGGAAGACAGAGATCTTTCCATTTTCTCCATGATCTTTTAGATTTTAGATCAGTTTCACCCCAAAAGAACTTGCTAAGTTTTTTCTCAATGATGGAAATAATCAGTTTTTTTGGTTTTAAAACCTGCCAAATATGCTATGGGATGGCATAGATACAAGACTCAATTAGAGTAATTTTTCCACCCATGGATATCCATCTGTTTTTCCAGTTACTAATCTTACTATCAATCAGCTCCAAAAGAGGTTGAAAATATATCTTTTTTGCAGCACCAGTGTAAATTGGAACTCCCAGGTATGAAAAAGGAAAAGATCCAATTTTCATTCCTAAGATCCTTTTAATGTGGTGAACCTTATGAACCGAAGCATGCTTACCAATGTAGATATCACTCTTATTATAGTTAATAGATTGACCTGTGACTTCCTCAAAGGTAGACAAGAAAGCTTTTAATCTAACTAAAGTTAGCTTAGTTGCTTTAAAGAAAATAACAGTATCATCCGCATACGATAGGTGTGAAATTCTTGGAGGATTACCTGGTAGATCGAAGTATGACAGCTTTCCACTAGCAAAAATGAAGGACAAACTCCTTGAAAAGGATTCAGAGAAGATATTAAACAAAAAAGGTGATAATGGATCCCCCTGCTTAATGCCCCTAGTGGATTGAAAAAATCCCACCGGTCTACCATTAATTAGAATAGAAAACCAAGCCTGGGATAGATTTTTCATGACAGAGAAAATAAATTTTGCATGAAAACCAAATTTAGCCAAGACTTTGTATAAAAAGGACCATCTAACTCTATCAAAAGCCTTTTTAAGATCAAGTTTAACTATACAATTAGGATCCCTCCTTTTCCTATTAAGCAACCTAACCATTTCCTGAAGATAAATTACATTATCTGAGATATCACGTCCATGAAGAAAAGCTGTTTGATTAGGAGAAATTATCTTAGGCATAATAGACTTAAGCCTTTCCATAAGCACTTTGGAACAAATCTTATTAATCACATTGGAGAGGCTTATAGGTCTATAGTCATCAAAAGATATTGGGGTTTGTTTCTTTGGAATTATGGTGATCCATGTACTTCCAATACCCCTGGGCAAGTTAGAAGGAGACAAAAAATCCTGAACAGCAGAAAGAAGATCCTTAGCTATAACATCCCAGGATTTTATATAAAACTTGGCTGAGAAGCCATCCGGACCTGGGCTGCTGGATTTATTAAGACTGAAGACTATCCCTTTAAGCTCATCAAATGTAACCGGTTGCAGCAATTTTTCATTGTCTTCCTGAGTGACCAGGTTCGGGATATGATTTAGAAAATGAAACTGAAAAAGTGAGCTTTCAGGAGGGCAATCCTCCCTCAGAAGATTCTGAAAATAATTTATGGCTTCCATCTCAATATCCTGAGTATTTTCTAACCACTGTCCATTAATTCCTTTAATTTTTGTGATCTTTAATCTATTGTTCCTTTCTTTGACAGATCTATGGAAAAAAGATGTATTATTGTCCCCTTCTTGCAGCCATTTTACCTTTGCCTTGTGTTTCCAAAATTTTTTTTGCTCAGACATGGCCTTAACTAACCTAGCTTTAGCCTCCCTGAGCTTAACTAATTCAGCCACAGAATCAGTTTGATCACATACTGTCTCCTGATCCCTCACAGCCAATTCAGCTTGTAAGACATTGTCATTAATATTCCCGAAATGGTCTTTGTTCCAAATTTTTAAAGCCTTCTTGACTCTGACCAATTTTAGATAGAAAGCTAGCATTCCTGAATTATGCAAAGGAGCATCCCAATTATCTTTTATTACATCATTCAGCTCTTTTCTTTTATACCATGTGTTTAGAAATGTAAAAGGCCTAGGGTTGGAGGGATTATCACTGCCTACAGTCAACAGCAAAGGATTATGATCCGAACTAACCCTATTCAGAATCTGTATTGAAGATGAAGGAAAAGAAGTGGACCAAGCTGAAGTGCACAATCCTCTATCAAGTCTTTTAATAGTGGGAGATCTTAATCGGTTATTAGACCAAGTAAACAGGTTCCCAGCCGTATTAATTTCTTCTAAAGCCATACCATTAATAAAGTCATTAAAATCCCTCAAACTCCCAAGTTTTGGAGTAGATGGACCTTTATATTCATTTATTGATGTAATGACATTAAAATCTCCAATAAAAAGGGATTCAGCATGATTATATAATCTAAGATCTGACCAAAGTGATTTTCTACCTGATCTAGTTCGAAGTCCATATATGAAAAAGACATCCATAGGTTTACTGAGATTAGAACTAGTTAGGTTAGCACCAAGAAATTGGAGATTATCACAATGAACTGACAGAGTAATGTTTGAAGACCAAAAAATCCATATCTGACCATATGATGCAGAGAAGCAGTTATCAAAATGAAGCCTTTGTCTATATAATTCACACTGAAGATTATCATGTTTTGGTTCAATTAAGCAAATGAGTTCAAATTTGTGCCTATGAATGAGATTAGATAGCCTTAACATAGAAGTGTCCATACCCCTAATGTTCCAAACCAGCATTTTAATCTTTAAATTTGTAGTACTCATAGGGAAACATTAGAGGTGCTTTTTGATCTAGTCATAATAGTGTTTCTTTGTGCAAAAAAGGATTCATTGTTATTTTTAACTGCAGACTTACCTTTCTTTTGCTTAGTAAGAGCAGTAGGCGAAACACCACTACTAAGTACCTGGTCATCATCTTCAATTTGGTCTGATGTCAGCAAGGGAGAACCTACTTCATTAGCTGGATATTCAGAATTAATAACCTCATCACATGATGTTTCATCTTCAGCCAGAGGAAGGAATCTATTAGCCCTGTGTTTCTGCTGAGAAAAGATAAAGTTTTTTGCAGCTATAATAGAACTTAAAGGAGAGAAAGATCTTCCCCTTTTACTAGGTAGATCATCCTTTGCAAAAACTGTTGTACGAGTAATTGGAGCCGATCGTGTATGCCTTGACAGTTTTTCTGATGTACCAGGACTGGTAAAAGGCACTTGAGGGGAGGAAATAATCTTTTGAGCCTCAGATACAGGGGACTGTGGTTTGTGCTCATTCTCTATTTCAGAGATATCTCTGTGGATTTTACAGGAAATAGGTTCTACTTCATTATGTGACACCACTTGTTGTTGATCAGTACACTCCTCAGAAATCCTAGGGACCAAATCAGGAGAGTCAATGTCAATTTGGATAGGATTATCAGGTTCTAGTTCAGAAACTGGGATCGGCTGTTTTTTGGGGACATAGATGAACTTCTGGGCTTGAAAGTTTTTCTGCTTTTCTATAATTGAGATCCCTGAGCTCCCAGCCCTTAAATTTCCAGTCTGATTCATCTTAAAATTCTCATTTACCTGCCCAGCAGAATTCTTTAGCTGAGGCTCAGTATGGTTATTAGACTTACCATAATTCTGAGTCCAAGACCTTTTAAGCTCAGGATGTAGATATATGCAGTAGTTATCCTCATGCCCTATACATTTGCAATGGAAACAGTAGGGTGGGATATCCTCAAATTCTAGGGGGAGCTTAATTACATTAAATTCATTTCCATTCTCTTCAATTCCAACTCTAATAGAAGATGGGAGTTTTTTTTTCAAATCAATTTCCACACACATTTTAACACAAGAAGACCTAGACAAGGCCTCTGTGGCAGCATCGAGTTTAATGAAATTGCCAATTTGATTTCCCATGATCTCTAGCATAGCGGAATTGTAGAAATAAACAGGAACATGTGGAATTGAGACCCATACCGGGACAATGGACGATTCTGCCTCCAGTGAAAAGTCAGAAGTCCATTTCAGTACCTTCATTTGGAAATTGTTGAAGCTCCATTGTCCCTTGAGCCAAAACCTCTGATAGTCTTCTTTCTCCTGGAAGCGTATGAGGACATGGCGGAAATCTATCGAACCAATCTGGAACTTGCCCTTGAAACCTACAGAGTTGAACGATTCATTTAGTTGGACCATGGATGGTTTACCCCTGGCAAACTTACCGATCAAAGCATTCCGATAATGAGAGGAGAGGATTTCCGCGTCTTTACGGCTGACAAGGCAAGCAATTTCTCCTTTATACTGAGTCTTAGGAATGATCTCTGGATTCGACGGAAGGCAATCGCGAAGAGGTGGAGGGCGGTTGGCCAAAGCTTGAAGGAAAGATTTGGATCCCCCGTGGATACCAGACGGGAGAACCGCCATCGCGGCGGTGGGAAGGTGACTGTTATCAGTTGGCGGAGATGAAAGAAGAAGAAAAGAAAGAGAAAACAGTATGAAACGACAGTGAAGAAAGCGTTTTGGCGATTTCGCACCAAAAATCGTCACGTAGCTACAGTGATGACGAACACTGTACCCTCATGTGATCCCACACTTGATATTCGCAATACTTGCTATTGATCCTCACAGTGTGAATTGATTAGATTGCATACTTAACACAATTATATATAATAATATATTATAATAAATTTTCATATGTAATTTAACTACAAATAAGAATAAAATAAATAAATAATATTTATTAAAACTTGTATGTCACTCTATAATTTTTATCAACATTTTAAATTTATAAACTATTTCATACCCATTAATTTCATACCCATTATAAACTATTTAAGTATATATATATATATATATATGTTGAGCATTATAATAAAAATTATATATATATACATATACAGATGTCAAGAATTACAATATTAAACTCAAATACTAAAAATTAAATTTACGTAATATAAATAAATTATCATTTCTAATATTGACGATCTAATTGACTATTAATTAAATAATTATATTAACGAAATTTTATAATAAAGTCATGTAATACCAAAATTACAAATGTCTACCATTTCAAATTATAAAATATGAATACTATAATATAAAATGATCATGAAATTAAAGGAAAAAGAAAACAAAAACAAAAAGAAATAATGGAATGATAAAATAGAAAACAAACCAAGATTCTTATCCCTTAATTTTTAGTAAGAGTTGATTTCGTTGGCAGTCATCCAAGAGAATTGCGTTAGTGTGTGCGATTGAATGTGCGTTAGTGTGTGCGATTATTTCTCTGTTCTCTACTGTTCATCTACTCCTTCTTTTCTTTTCCTTTTTTCTGACCGTTACTCGCCGGCAACGGTAACTGCCAGTGGTAACGGCTTCTTTCTCCGCCTCTTGGCGGGGTTTCTTCCCGACGATCGATGGCAGCTTCCACCTCCAACTCCAATCTGCCACCACCCCCTAAAACGTTCGCGGCTGCTCTTCAAACAAAATCCCCTCCGTTGTCATCACAACTCCCAAATAACCCCGAGCTAATCCCTAAATCCTCCCATCTAGGTGATCTTGCCTGCTTATACTCTGATGAGCAAATTGCTACATTATCAGCTCATTACTCCAATGCATTGGTCGGTAAGTTTACCAAAGGTAGAATCTCAATGGATCAGATGGAGGTTGTCCTTAAAACTATTGGGTTCGAAGGTAAGTACCAATTGGGATCTCTTGATTATAAACATATACTAATTCGTTTTGAACAGGTTAACAACTACCAACGCTGTTGGATGAAGGGCATATGGAATTTCAATGGCGTTTCACTGAAAATGCTTAAGTGGACTCCTGAGTTCTCTACCCAGAGAGAATCTCCCATTGTCCGATTTGGTGTACAATTAGGGAGGTACCACTCTATTACTATAACTCTTCATCTATTGAAGCTATTGGTAATAGTATTGGTAACTTTATAAAGAATGATTATGCTACTGAGATGCTTACCAGGCCTTCGGCCATAAAATTCTGTGTTGAAATTGACCTACTGAAGCCCCTGCCACATTACATTAGGCTTGGTTCAATAACAAACAATAGGAAATATCCAATTGAGTTCGAGGATATCCCCCTATACTGTGGACATTGTGCTAAACTGGGGCATTCTTTAGGCCAATGTAGGGTTAACCCTCAGAACATAAAGGAAAGGACTGAGGAAACTAATAGAATTCAGACTCAACCTATCCCTCAGTGGCAGGCAACTGGAAAAAAATTCGATTTACCACCGCTGCTCTCTGATTCTCCTACTGATCCTTATGTTTCTTCTAATGATAAGGAAGTTAGGAACCCTGATCCCCTCCTGCAACCTGCTCAAACTCCCACAACCCCTGTTTCTAGTAGTCTTCTGACAATAGAGAGTCCAGATAACTCCACCACTAGGTTATTAAAGGCTACTGCTAAATCTAAACCAGTTCTGAAAGCTTATGCTAGAGATGATCTTCACATTGGCTTACATCATTCCCTTATGATTGATTCTATTGCTAAACCTACACTTTCCTTAGGTGGAAAGATGTCGAATAGATTCTCTGTTTTGCAGGGAGAAGACACTCACTCTCAGGAACAAGAAGAAACCAGTTGCAGTAAACAGAAGAACCTGGAGCAACCTTTGGATCTGGACCCATATGAACAACAAATTCTGGAAGAGGGATCTGAGCATACAGGTAAGTTTGAACATCCAGGTAAATCTAAAAACAAAAAGGTGACCTATCTTAGTCAGCTGAATAAAATGTTATTAAGATCAGCTACAAAAGGTACAAAACCAGGTGAAATATGATAGGAACAGTTAATATTAATTTTCTGATCTGGAATCTTCGTGGTATGGAAACATCATTGCTTAGGCTATCTAATCTGATCAAAACTAAGAAAATTCAGTTGCTATGCATAATAGAACCTATGCATGATAACTCAAAAATACAGACCTATATGACATCATTACATTTTGCAAACTGTCTGGCCCTTCCTAATGGAAAATTTTGGTTAATGTGGACTCATCTCCTCACGGTTTCACTTATTACTTCTCATGACCAATTCCTTTTTGTTAACATATCTCATCTTTCTCTGGCCCTTAATATGAATGCTGCCTTCATTTATGCTTTAAGGGATAGAGATGGTAGAAAAGCTTTATGGAAAGATTTAGAGCCTTTATCCAACAGTGACACTATTTTTATAGGGGATTTTAATACTATTAGGAGTCTTTCTGAATATAGAGGACCCTCTAATCCAGCTCTGGGGAGCATTAGGGATTTTAACACATGGATTAATTCGAATGGTATTCAGGAAATAAACACAGTAGGCAATTTATTCACCTGGTGTAACTCTAGGCTAAGAAATCCCACTTCCAAAAGGTTAGATAGGGGGCTCTGTACACTAGCTTGGAGCTCCAAATTCCCATCTTCCTCCATCCAAATTCTCAATAGACACACTTCAGACCACTCACCTCTCCTCCTTCAGTTATCTAATCTAACTCCCTCATATCCCAAACCTTTTAGATTCATCAATGCCTGGTTCCAAAGGTCAGATTTCATAGGTTTAATGCAGGAATCTTGGGATAAACCTATACATGAAAAAGGAATGATTAAATTTTACCTGAAACTGATTAGGCTTAAAAGAGTCATCAAAACATGGAACAGAGAATCTTTTGGTAATATTGATGCTAATGTTTCACAAGCTAAGGATGCCCTAAGACTACAGGAATCTGTTTTTGATCATGATCCTAACCTGACTGAACTGGTTAAACTTAATCAGAAAAAAGCTAGTTTGCAGAGGGCCTTAAAAGAAAAAGAAAAGTTTTGGAAACAAAAAGCAGGACTTAAATGGCATAAATTAGGTGACAACAATACTGAATTTTTTCATAAGGTTGTCCAAGAAAAGAATTGCAGGATACAAATTAATAAAATAAAAAACTCTGCTGGTCAATGGCTAAACACAGAATCTGAAATTCAGAAAGAGGCAATCTCTTTTTACTCGGATCTACTAACCGAACCTGACCAAAGCACTGATGATACTTTCTCTTCTCATTTTCTGAGCCAAATTCCAGTGATTTTAACTGATTCTGATAATCATATTTTAGCGTCTCCTATTCTGGAACCTGAATTAAAATTTGTTGTTCAGAGTTTAAGTAGCAACAGTAGCCCTGGTCCGGATGGCTTCACACCTAAGTTTTATAAGAAATGCTGGCCTTTTATTAAGAATGATCTTTTAGAGGCAGTAAATGACTTTATTGTAGGTTGTAATATTCCTAATGGGATATCTAGCACATGGATTACACTTATTCCTAAGAAAATAATCCCATGTCAGTTTGGGGATTTTAGACCTATCAGTTTATCTAATGTGTCTAATAAAATCTGTTCCAAGGTTCTTATGGAAAGATTAAAACCTTATATGGACTCTCTGATATCTCCTAACCAATCTTCTTTTTTGAAGAAGAGAGACATTTCTGATAATATATTATATTTACAGGAAATGGTTAGATTCTTGGATAAGAAAAACAGAATTCCTAACTGTATAATGAAACTGGACTTAATGAAAGCCTTTGACAGGGTTAACTGGCAATTTCTTAGGCAGATTTTAGTTAAATTCGGTTTTCAAGGAATTTTTCTGAATGCAGTTATGAAGAATTTAACACAGGCAAAATTTTCAATTCTAATTAATGGAAAACCTGTTGGTTTTTTTCCAGCTACTAGAGGTATTAAGCAAGGTGATCCTCTCTCTCCTTTCCTCTTTAATATTTTTACTGAAGCTTTTTCAAGGATTCTCTCATATGTTTTCTCTACCGAGAGGCTATCTCATTTCCAATTACCTGCCTCAATACCTGCCATATCTCATCTATTATATGCAGATGATACCATAATTTTCATGCAGGCATCTAAATTAAATCTCATAAGAATAAAGGCTTTTTTAGATGTCTTCGAGGTGACTTCAGGACAGAAATTTAATTTTGATAAGTCAGAATTCCATCTGAGTAAAAGAGCCTCAAACATAAAGATCTCCCAGGTTAAGTCCATCCTAAAAATGAAAAAAGGTGCACTCCCATTTACATACCTTGGATGTCCAATATTTAGGGGAAGAACACTAAAAAGGTATTTCCAACCTTTAATGGCTAACCTGGATTCTAAACTTCAAAGTTGGAAGAATAGATGGTTAAGTGCAGGGGGGAAGCTGGTCTTAATAAAACACTGTCTTTACTCCCTCCCACAGCATATTTGGGCTGTTACAAAACCACCAAAGATGATAATTCGTACCTTTGAGAAAAGATTAGCCAGATTCTTTTGGGGTGAATCAAATGGAAAAAATAATAAAATCTGGAGAAAATGGAAAGACATTGCAGTTTCAACTGACTTGAATGGCCTTGGTTTTAGATCAGTCAAAGCTATAATTGATACATGTTCAGCTAAACTTTGGTGGAAAAGTCAATTAGGTAATTCCCTTTGGTCAAAACTGATCTGGTCTCTTCCTATATCCTATAGAAAATCTGTAACATGGAAGAGAATTATCCACATTAACTCTTTTGCAGAGCAAAACTCAGTAATTATTCATGGGGAGGGTACCTGTAATTTTTGGGTAGCTAACTGGAGTTTTAGGGGGCCTTTAGGTACTATTATCCCTGAGCACATAGTAGATGGCATGGCATACTTAAATGTAGCAAATTTCATTCATAATAAGTCCATCATATTGCCTCAGATTGTCTCTTTTTTGGACCTTGATACTGTGTCTTTCCTTCAGGAAGCGGTCTTAGTCCCAGGGAGAAAAGATAGACTGGTCTGGAAGCCTGAAGCTTCAGGTAATTTCACTTCTAAGTCTACCTACAGAATGCTCACTCAGATGCCAGGTAATTTCCCTGTCTCTAAATTCATTTGGAATAATGCATTGCAAAAAAAGATATCCATATTTACATGGAAAATGCTGCAATCATTTCTGCCCTTTGATGAGGTGCTCATTAAATGTGGATTCAGCCTTGCTTCAAAATGTCCTGCCTGCTCAAACTCAGATTCTATACAGCATTTTTTCATTTCATGTCATATTGCTAAAGCTGTTTGGGGTAACATGGCTTCCATTGTGAACTTTCATCTTCAGGACACTCATTCTCTTCCTGAAAGATTTTTTATTTTTTGGAATACTAGAGATCTTGCTAACTGGAAACACTTCATCTGCAAAATAATACCTTCCCTAACCTGTTGGTCACTCTGGAAAGCTAGGAATAGATTATTACATGATAATGTGCCATTTTCCTCAGATCTGATCTCTAAGGAGATTCACAACTTAATAAAACTGGCATTCCTAACTACTCCAAAGACATATTTCACTCATTCTTCTATCTCTTTACCTTTGAATCAGTGGATACCTTTCATTAGACCTCCACCTAAGCCTAACATAACAACTGTTCTGTGGGAGAGACCCCCTGATGGGTTTTTTAAAATAAACACTGATGCCTCTTGGTACACTGATAAGGCTGCAGCTGGGATGGTAGTCCAGGACTGCTGTGGTGATTTGATTAATTTATGTTCAGTCTCCATCTCTGCTGCTTCTCCGATCGAGGCTGAAATGAAAGCCATTCTATTTGCTATTGAATCATTGCCTGATATTCATATGAACTGCATTTTTGAAACTGATTGTAAGCAAGCTGTTAATATGATAAACTGCCCCTACTCAGCAAATTGGAACCTCTTTAACTTAGCTTTTCAAATTAATGTCCTGCTGTGTGGAGCAAAGCTGAATCATGTTCTTAGGGAGGGTAACTCTGTAGCAAATGCAATTGCGAGGTATCATACTTGTCATCTTCAAAGTATCCAGCCTAATAACATTCCCCATCATATCAAGGGCCTCATTGTGCTGGACAAGGCTCATGTTCCCCATGTTAGAGCTCACTAGTTTCTCACTTAGAGACTGATACTGCTAATTAGTTCTCCTGTTTGTTTGCAGATCACGATCCATCTCAAACTGGTCTTCTTCAGCCTCTGCACCTCCAGTCTTGCAATGATGCACTGTCCTCTTCTCTTCCTTGGAAACAGGATGATGTTCTGTCTTCGGAACCAAAGGCAAATTTCTTCAGCACTTGGATGCTCTCCCGGCCTTCTGCTGGAAGGATGACTTGTTACTGATTTCACTTTTGCATAATCTAGGATTACTGTATATCTCTAGTCTAATTTGGGTACTGAGGTTGCCTGGCCGGAGGTGTAAATTAACACGAGGGGTGGAGATTTCCACCTTCGGATCGCAACTTCATCATCTATCCTTTTGCTAGGATAGTTTTGCTTATAATATAAGAACTCGGTATAGGATTAGTAGGACTTTTGGAGGGCAATTTTGTTGCCTCATCACAAACTTTGGTTTACCTATGTAAAAGTGTTTCAGATGAGGAGTGGGGAACCTCTAATATAGTACCCACCTTCGGGTGATTTTATTTTAAAAAAAAATTCTTCTCCCTTGTCAAAACCAAATAGATGAAGGAATAGGGTGACAAGTAGAGTAGGCTGCGAAATTGATTTTAGGGTCAAATGTTTGCAAATTGACAGCAAACTTATCCACACTTAAAATATACAGAATCTACTTAAAATACACTGGATCAAAGAGATCAATTGTGTGCCCACATGACTCAAAGCAATTCCTCAACCCATGCAAACATTACTATAAATAACAATCACCTCATAAACAAATTAAATCCTCACCAAGCTTACATAACCCTTAAACCATTTTCGTTAACAAATCCGAATAGGGATTGAGTGGTGGCACATGAACGGAGGTTGCTCGAAGTTCAAATAACAAAATAGGGAATGAGTGGTGGCACAAGAACGGAGGTTGCTCGAAGTTCAAATAACAAAATCACAACGAATGTGAGTGTTTTCATCGCCCTAGCACGAATTGAATTAAAAGTTATTATTATATAGTTTATGCATGTTAAATTTAAATGTGTTAGTTTAGAATTTTAAACGAATTATTTTGTGCTTGTTAAATTTAAAAGTGTTAGTTTAGAATTTTAAATGTATTTTATGTCTGTTAAATTTGAATGTGTTAGTTTAGAACTTTATAAGTTATTTAAAATGTTTAAAAATAGTATGTGCTATTCATGCCTATCATTTTGGTTTCATACTAATTAAACACGGTGTGTACTTTATCAAACTATGTTTAATTATTGTGAAACTGAGTGAATTAACTGCTCTGATATTTTATGTGGATGACCGGCTTGTACTTTTTCTTGCCGTGTCGAACATGGATTATTTGCTACCTAATTGATTGTCTGTGCTTTTCGGGGTCCTCGACGCGATTGTAGTTCAGTCGAAGTCGGCGGGGAACGGTATAGACTGGAATGTCTACACGTGGAGTTTCTGGTATGCTAGCATAACCATATGGTTTTCTGATATGAGCTCGTCATTGAATATATTGGGCATGGTTGACCAGTATGGTTTTCTAGATCGTGATAGCCTTCGGGCATTATTGAGAGGGTTATACTATGGTGTCAGTCATAGTGGCCATATAGGCACTTGACTGCATCTTGGCATAGCCCACCCGTAACCTTTTATTATGTGCTAGGGTTTATCTAGTTATCTACTTTATGTGACCACTAAATTTAACTTGGTAAATATTGGCAATGGAACCTCACTAAGCAATGAGCTTACCCTAGTTTAATCAACCCTCTCAGGTTATTATGTGCTAGGGTTTATCTAGTTATCTGCTTTATGTGACCACTAAATTTAACTTGGTAAATATTGGTAATGAAACCTCACTAAGCAAGGAGCTTACCCTAGTTTAAACAACCATCTCAGGTGTAGATGAACCGTAAGAGAGAAGTACACTGGTGTCTTTACTTCTTTTGAGGAAGGATCCTGGGTGGGCCTTTAGAATCTTTTGGTTAAATTGTAAAACAATTATGTAAAATATTAACGTGAACTGATCCTTACCTGATCATTTAGAACTTTTGTCTGTAAATTTTAGTTAAACTCTTGTTTAACACTTGTATTAATACTTTCACTGTAATAGTAAGTTGGGTTTCAAATTTTTCTAAATTTTCTTCCGCATAAACTTTATTTGCTCGTTACTGCTTTTGAGCAATCCAACCAGTGGGATTCTCGCTAGCGCGCTCGGATCCGACCCTATACTTGCGTTGAGCAGGTAGGTTGCGAGTCTGGCGTGTTATATCAATCCTGGCCTTTTTATCATCCACGTTCAAGGCTGAGGCCTCATGATTCCAAAGGAGATATTTTACCTGCCGCATCCCTAATGTCTTCTTGTTAGGCTTGAGAAATTCAACCTTCTCAATCTCACCTTCAAGATAATCCTTCACCTTTTCATTCCTAGCCAGAGAAGTGATAAGACATGGGTATACTAGAGCATGCTTGGCCTTGGGGGCTATGGCTTGTCTCACAATACTTGACTGTATAAACAGCCCTAAGTTGACAGATTTTTGTATTCCAACACAGTACAACAATTTACCCATTTCCTTAGTGAGGGCAGTGGTATTTATTGAGGGCATCCAACAGTGAATTGCTATCTTATAGAGACCAAAAAACTTAGAAGACAAACAGGATGCTTGAGAATACCCAATTGCTGGCCACTCAGTCTTAAAACCACCAGAAATTTCAGCCAAAATATGGTTATATGTGACCTCCATCTCCTCATAAAATACCCCATCAAAATCTGGAGTCTTCAGCCCCACCATTTGATTAATCTTCCTAGCAGAAAAATTGATAATTCTGCCTCTCACATACACCATATTTTACCAGGGGGATTCATCATCCCAATTTTTAGCCATCAAATTATTGTACACTTTTCTAACCAGCTATTTGTTATACTCCTCATATAAAGTGAAAGCTTTCTTCAATCCAATCAGTTCCACAAAATCAGAAAATCCACTCTTCTTGTATGCCTATATCTACTGATCTCTCAGGAATAATTTTCCTCTTAGAAAATACCTCTCACATCTCCTCACAATCAGTATCATAAAACATGGTTGAGATAGCATCACTTACAGGAGGTGCAGGAAGAGCTGTCTTCTTCTTGGGTTCAGGAGTATTTTTCTTGCTCCTTTTTGCTGGCTGGAATAAATCAGGTGCTTTCTCCTTCCTTTCCCCTCTTTTCACTCTGGTCTGAATAAATTCATCTAATACTTCATCAATAGAATAAGTAAGATTTGGTTCCTATGTTGGAACATGCTCAGTCTGCTCAGTCTCTTCATCACTAAGCTCAGTTTCCACTGTTGTAGGATCCTGTGTTCCTACATACCCTGACTGGTCATGCAACTTTTCATATCCCCCTGTCTATCCACCTTCTGAATAGTCCACCTCATTATAAGAACTTCCAATATAATCATCAAACTCCTGATCTTGACCACCCATATCAGCATCTGTGTACCCTCAAAAATGGTTCATCAATCTCCATCTCCTCTGCAGCTTCTGATTCTGCTCTATATGTTGGAACATACCCAAAAATATCCTCTCCATCTCTTTCTGTCGGTATGATAACTAGAGGCTTTCTAAGCTCTTTAATCCTCTTGGCATCATCAACATCAAAAAATCCTAATGGCATCATATCAGTGGATTTAACCACTTTAAATCTCTCAGCCTCATCATCATCAGTCAATGCTTACATAGTTTGGACCCAGGGCATAGGGATAAACATGAAATATGTCCTTACCATTGTGCATGTCGTAAGCACCCCTCAACAATCTAGGATTCTAATTTTGCGTGTCATCAAGATCCCATATATCCCCAGTCAACAATTCTTCAATATCAACATCTAAGAACTTTCCTTACAGCCTTTTGAACTTAGTTAAATCTATAGAAATCCTATTTTCTTTCACCCAGTCAAAAAGCTCATCCAAAGACTCAAACTCTCTACCATTTAGACTCATGTGAGGAGCATCAGGACCAATTACTTTTTGGTAGGGAGATTATTCTTGTTCGAAGATGTATTCTTCTGCTCTTTGCTGCCAAAAGAGATCTTAGGGAGATGAGGATTCTCGTGGTTCTTGCTTTCGGCCATTGTAACTATTTTGGGTGTGAGATTTTTTTCAGCAAGAAGAGTTTTCTTGTGAGGAAAGCTTGTTTCAAATCAACTTGAACTATCCAAAAAGAAATCCCAAAAGTTTTGGCAAGAATCTCTCAACACAAGCTTCTATAATCCAAAAAATACTAAGAAGTAGGAGTATGGTGGCCAAAAATAGAGGGAAGGTGGAAGGATGGAAAATATTTGAACTAATTTTAACTCTTTCCCCCTTTTCACTTCATTAACCGTGTAATCCTTTTTTTCCCTTTTCCAATAGAAACCATAATTTCACTTTTTCCACTTTTCAACTCATGTCATAATCACTTGAACTTCCAACATAGCTCTCCAACTTCAATTTTTCTTCACTTTTTCTTCTTTCTATTTTTTTGTGTTTTTTGAATTTTCTGTACACAAAATAAAGAAAAAATATATATATTTACAACTAAATAAAAGCTATAAAAGAAATACCTCAAATCTGACAAACACCTAAGTGTTGTCTGAGGAGCTCGAACGTAGCAGTGTCCAACGGTTTTGTGAAAATATCTGCAAATTGGTCAGATGTTGGAACATAGGCAACCAAAACTTCCTTCCTTTGAACAAGGTCTCAAATAAAATGGTGTCTTATATCAATGTGCTTGGTACAAGACTGCTGGACTAGATTTTTAGAAATATCAATAGCACTTGTGTGGTCACATAAAATCTTCAGAGGCCCTTGATGAATTCCACAATCTTTCAGCACTTGTTTCATCCATAATAATTGTGCACAACAACTTGCAGCTAGATATTCAGCTGCATCAGTTGATAATGAGATCGAATTTTATTTCTTACTATACCAGGATACTAGAATCGTACCAATAAAGAAACATCCAACAATGGTGCTTTTGCGATCATCTGCATTACCAACCCAATCAGAGTCAATGTACCTAATCAGTTCAGAGTCTTGATTCTTGGAATACCATATCCATACTCAGAAGTCCCACTAACATATTGAATAGTTATTTTGACTGCAGTCAAGTGAGTTTCCTTCGGATAAGCCTGAAATCTTGTACATATTCCAACCCTGAAATATATATCTGGTCAACTTGGTGTCAAATACAATAGACTCCCAATCATAATCATGCCTCTGTACAGTTTCTGATCAACTCCGACTCCTTTCTCGTCTTTCACCAATTTATCATAAACCCTCATAGGTGTTTGGACTGCTTGAGAATTGCTTAGTTTGAATATCTTCACTAAATTCAAGACATACTTACTCTGATTTATAAACAAGCCATTTTTTTCTTACTTGACTTGAAGCCCTAGAAAATATGTGAGTTCTCCAACCATACTCATCTCAAATTTGGCCTGCATCAAAGTCACAAAATCATGTGTCATAGATGGTGAAGTAGAGCCAAACAGAATATCACCAACATAGATTTAAGCAATAAAAAATCTTTGTTGATTTTTCAAGCACAAATAACGTGTGATCTACTCCCCCTCGACGATAACCTTTCTGAATAAGAAAGTTAGTAAGTCGTTCTTACCATGCCCTTGATGCTTGTTTCAGACCATACAATGCCTTTTTCAGTCGATAAACATGGTGAGGGTAATGGGGATCCTCAAATCCTTTACGTTGTTCAACACATACTTCTACATTAACCACACAATTCAAAAAAACATTTTTGACATCCGTTTGATATAGAGTAAAATTCATAGTGCAGATAATAGCAAGTAAAATTTGAATTGACTATAACATGGCAACTAGTGTGAATGTGTCAACAAAATCAACTCTTTCAACCTGAATATATCCTTGAGCAACCAGCCTGGCCTTAATTTGAGTGATCTGATCATCAACATCCGATTTGTTCTTGAAAATCCACTTAGTGCCAATAACATTTACACCTTGGCGAGGATTGAGATACCATACATCATTCCGTGCAAACTGACCAAGTTCTTCTTGCATTTCTGCAATCCAATATTCATCAAGTAATGATTCCTTATAGTTCTTGGGTTCAATAAGAGAGACGAAACATTGTAATCCTACTAGTTCTCTGTAATTTACCCAAGGGATTGAACAACTTCTCCTTATGCTTGGTTCTGGTTGCACCTGTGTTGGAACATATGGTGGTACAGCGGGGGAAGATGTTGTAAAATATTCGACTTCTTCAGGTTCATTAGGATTGCCAGTCTGTTCCTATGTTCCATAGTCTGGCTCATCAGGTTGACTGCTCTGTGTTAGGACATGGTCTTCATCTGGTTCATCTTCTCTCTCAACTGATACTTGCTGGCCATCGGAATCATTCACAATGACATTTATGGATTCCATTAGAGCATTTTTCCGAAGATTGTAGACACGATAAGCCTAATTATTCATAGAATAACTAAGAAAAATCCCAACATCACTATGATTGTCAAATTTTGCCAATTGCTCTCTATCTCAAAGAATGTAACACTTGCTTCCAAACACATGAAAATATAAGACATTTGGCTTTCTACCCTTCCAGATCTCGTATGATGTTTTGCTTGTGAATAGACAAAGATACACACGATTGACCGTATAACAAGTTGTATTAATGTCTTCTGCTCACCATTTTTGTGAATTTCTTTTTAGACTAGCATGACTCGAGCCATCTCCCGAAGAGTCATGTTCTTTCTTTCCATAGTGTCATTATGCTGAGGAGTGATTGGAGCAGAGAATTCATGTTGAATGCCAAGTTCATCACAGAAATCACTGAACTAGGAATTTTCAAATTCCCTGCCATGATCACTACGAATTCTGACAATCATTCCTACTAGACTTCTTTTTCTATCTGCAATTTTATCACCAAACTTCTAAACAAGTCCACAGTATCAAAATTTTCTTTTAGAAAGCTACCCAAGTGTATCTAGAGAAATCATCAACACATACAAAAATATACTTCTTTCCACTCACACTGGATGTATTGACTGGACCCATCAAATCAATATGGAGTAATTCTATATTTCTTAAGATAGTTATATATTGAACTGAAGAGTGGGGAGATCCACTTTGTTTACCTTGTTGACACGGACTGCACACAATTCCATTTTTGCTTGTTTGTGTAGGCATACCTCGTACCGCCTTTACATTTGCAATTTTCAGCAGAGTTTTGTAGTTGATATGATCGAGCTTTCTGTGCCACGGGGTTCCTTTATATTGTTTTTAATTTAGACACTTTACTTCCCGTTCTAGCAAATAGAAATTGTCTAATGATCGAATTCTACGGTCATATTGTCATCACACAATTCACTGATAGTTAACAAATTTTCCTTCAAGTCTTCAATAAACAGAACACTAGTAAATACTGGAAATCCTTCAATATGCAGTTCGCATTTTCCAACCACTCTACTCTTCTTTCCATCGCCAAATGTAACAAAAACCACCATCATGTGGTTTGATATTTGTCAGAAATTCCTAAGTTCCAGTCATGTGAAGAGAGCAACCACTATCAAAGTACCGCAAGTCTCGAGAATGTGCAATAAGAGACGTATGAGCAACAAGGCAAGTACTAGTACGTTTAACAACCCATACCTTTCTGAATATCCTTGATCGCTGAACATCGTCTATGTTGGAACATATCGAGAGTTTTTGTCCTGTCATGATATCCTTGAGCAGTTTCCAGCATTGTTCCTCTGTATGACCTTGATACATGCAGTAGCTACAGATGAGAGGTTTCCTTTGATGAGTCTTGGCAAAATTTATTTTTATCTATTGAATCATTGACTTGAGATTGACTGTGCTACCTGGTGGGTTGTCATAACCAATTTTGTGTCGATCTCCATAGTTCTTTCCCATGGTCAGAATGTCATCAAGTTTTGCCTTACCAGTGTTTAGCTTGGTAATAGTTGCTTCGGCTATCTCAGCTCTCTTAGTTGTTGTGGTTAAATTCACATTCCATTCTTCAATCTCTCGTCCGAGTTCAACAACTAGAACTAGCAACTCCTTTTCCTTTTCAGCCAGATGATTTTTCTCTTCCTTTAACAATTTGTTTGCATCAAACAATATAAGCTACATGTCATACATTTTCTCATATGTACAGTAGATCTCTTCATCACTCACAACTAGTCCGTCGTCATCACTGGATGCGTCATCAGAACTTGTGTTAGAACATACAGCTTTATCTTTCTCTGACATCTTGGAACATTCATCATCTGATTCACCGTGAAATTTTTCTCCAAATGCCATATAATTGCGTGTAAGTTCCTCTTCCTCTTTCTCATCTTCTTCATCTTCTCTCCATGAGGTGATATACGATTTTCCTTATTTCTTTCAGATATTTGCACATTCAGCCTGAATATGACCATATCCTTCACATTCTCTACATTGAATTCATCCAGTCTGCTTTGCTTTGATACATTGATTTCTAGAAAACTGCTAATTTCCTTGTTCCATTCGTGTCTCACGATTATTACCAAGATTTTGTGCCCAATGTCTACTTCCACCAAATCTCTCTTGTGATTTCTTGTTTACCACCTTCTTTAGCATTCTTGAGAAATTCTTCGTGATAAGAGCAAGTGTTCCAAATTCATCATCACTATCAGATTCATGATTGACCTTTGATTGCGATATTTTGAAGGCCAACTCCTTCTAGACTTTCTTTGCAGGCTGTTGCGAGGTCATCTCATAGGTCTGTAAAGATCCCATTAATTCATTAAGATCATAATGGCTACATCTCTTGCTTCTTCTATTGCTGCAACTTTCATAGAAAACCTTTAGGAAGTGATCTGAAAGTTTTATTCACCGATTTTTCTTCTTTGTATACCTTCCAAAGTTGATATGCCATATTGGAGATGTCTCTAAGTTTCCCGTTGAATACAGCAATAGTATCATCCTCCTCCATCTTCAGTTCCTAGAACTTTGTAGCCAACATCTATAGTTTGGATTCTCGTACACGACTCGTTCCTTCATGGACAGTTTGCAAAATATCCCAAGCTTTCTTTGCCTGATAACATGTTGAGATGAGTATGAACTGATTTTTGTCCACTACCGTGAAAATAGAATTCAACGTCTTTGAATTTGCCAATGAAGCCTTCAGTTCATCTGGAAGCCATGTAGACTTGCCTTTGAGTTTCTGCTTCTTCGTATTCGACTCTCCTTCTTTCTCCTTTGAGCTAGTTTCAGCATCTTCAGTAGGGTGATTTCATTCAGTTTCAACAAAGTGCCATGCTAGTTCATCCAGTGAGTTTTTGAAGACTCTCATGAGCGTCTTCCAGTAATTGTAGTTAGTACCTTCCAGCAGTGGTGGCCGAGACACCAAGGCTCCTTCTTTGGTCACCATGGTAAAACCAAAGCACACTTTCCTTGACACGACTAAGGCAAGAGTAAGTGACTTACCTCTGATACCAAATGCAATTTGATTTTACCGAATTATCTTAATAATTACTCCTATGTTCTAACATAACCTACTTAACCAAGTATGCAATAAAGTAAAACTTAGAGACATGAGACTTGGTTACACAGTTCAGTGAAAACCACCTACATTTTTGCGGGGCCTGACCCAGTTTAGAATGAATCCACTAATCAGAAAGATACAATACAAAGTACACAATACAATTATGCTTATCTATCTAATTATGACGTGTGAATTCTGCAAGCTACCCTTGCTACCAATCTGCCTTGATCAGACTCCCTCTGATATCAAAACTTGTCAACGTTGGATCTCCTCCTCCCGAGGAATAAAGGTACACGATTATGAACTTTGAACAACAGGTTATGTATGTTGGAACGTATATATACTGGCTCTCGCAGTACTCTCGAAAAAATAGAAAATTCGTGTGCAGATTTTCGTACTTAAGTTCATGATTTTAATGCAGCCGTAACATCATCTTTATATAGTCCATGAGCAGATCGGAACCCTCCATGATTATCTCCATAATATTCATATTCCTTATCTGCTTGTGAAGCATATCTGAATCCCATAAATAAAGGGATTTTCCTTATCTCAAATATCCCATAATATTTCATAAATCCAATTCCGTATTTGTAGGAATTTTTCATAAACCAAATATGCTTCTAACATAATATACTTTAGAATATCCGGACTTCCATAAATCAACACCATCACATTATTCTATTACTCGTAAAAACCTTATGGGCTCCAACTTTCTGTATATTCCAACATAGAACGTTTTTCTTTTTTCAAATCAGTTCACAAATTGCAAATTAATTAATCAATAAAAACCACATAACTTTACAGATACTTTGATCAATCCAGCAAATTAATTTCATTTTAGACAACAAAAGATTTTCAAACAAGGTTAGTGAAGGATTGCACACAAAAGCAAAAGTTTTCATCATGCTAACTTCATAATCACCCACAAACTACCAAATTTGGTATATTTTTTTCTAAACAAAACTTAATAGTTGTAGTATGGTCCTCTGTGAGGCTATTGCTTAGTATACCTAGTCCGAATTTTACTGTATACCACCTTTAATACATAAATTCTCAATAATCTGTGCGATACAGATTCAAGTACTTACCCCTACAATTCCGAACAAGGCCTAAACCACGAAGCATGAAACGTAAGTCAGAATAATCATGAAATTTGTTTCATCTTTTACCTAAATCAATCAATCTAAGAATCAAACAGTAGTTTTAAAAATCCAAGAAAAGTCAAGAGAAAAATAGGACGGATTAAATGCTTAAACGCTTTTCTACTGGCTTCACAATTTCACTATTGTAAAGTCAAATGGTATTTATTGAATATTTTAATTTGTAATTTTGTGATATATTTGAAAACGAATATCTTTCCATGTTGGAACATGTGGATTAGCATAAATACGCCAATCAGATCTTACGCAGAAAGGACAGAATATTATAGTATTTGTGAGTTATGAAAATCTGAATATTCTACTATATATTAGGTGTGTAGAAGCATAGTTGGTTTGTGGAAAATGCCTACAAATATGGTGTTGATACTATCGAATATATGAGAGATATTGTGATAAGGAAAATTAATTTATTTATGGGATTTGGATATGCTTCCAGGAGCAGATAAGGAATTGGAATATTATGGAGATAATCATGGAGAGTTCCGATCTGCTCATGGCTTTAAAAGGGGACACCACGTCTGCATTCAATACATGAATTAAATAGAGATCGGAATAGCATAAATATGCCAATCAGATCTTACGTAGAAAGGACAGAATATTATGGTATTTGTGAGTTATGAAAATTTGAATATTCTACTATATATTAAGCGTGTAGAATCATAGTTGGTTTATGGAAAATGCCTACAAATATGGTGTTGATACTATCGAATATATGAGAGATATTGTGATAAGGAAAATCCATTTATTTATGGGATTTGGATATGCTTCAAGGAGTAGATAAGGAATAGGTATATTATGGAGATAATCATGTAGAGTGCCGATCTGCTCATGGCTTTAAAAGGGGACACCGCATCTGCATTCAATACATGAATTAAACAGAGAAAATCTGCACACAGATTTTCATTCTTTCGAGAGAATTGCAAAGAGTCGGAATTCTATGTTCCAACATACTTGACTTGCAGTTAAAAGTTCATAATCATATGCCTTAATTCCTCGTGAGGAGAAGATCCAGCGTCGACGAGTTTTGAGGTCAAAGGGAGTCTGATCAAGGCGGATCAGTAGCTAGGGAAGCTAGCAGAATTCACATGTTTGATTAGTAAAGATAAGTATTTTATATGGTGTACTTTGTACTATATTTTTATGATTAGTGAATTTATTCTGAACTGGGCTAGACCCCACAGTTATTGGTGGATTTCATCGAACTGTGTAACCAAGTGTTGTGTCTTTAATTTTTTACTTTATTGCATACTTGGTTAGATAGGTTATGTTGGAACATACTAGTAACAATTAAGAGAATTTGGTACAACCAAATTTCATTTGGTATCAGAGCTTGGTCACTTATTTTTTCCTTGGTTGTGACAAGGAAAGTGTGATCCAGTTTTACCATGGCAACCAAAGAAGAAGCATCGGTGTCTCGGCCACCTCTGCTAGAAGACAACAACTATAATTATTAGAAGGCACGCATGAGAGTTTTCATTAACTCACTGGATGAACTTGCGTGGTACTATGTTGAAAACGAGTGGAATCACCCTACTGAAGATGTTGATACAAGTTCTAAGGTAAAAGAAGGAGAGTCGAGTCAAAAGGTGCAGAAACTTAAAGACAAGTATGCTTGGATTCCTGAGGACCTCAAGGCATCTCTGGCAAATTCAAAAGCACTAAACGCTATTTTCACTGCAGTTGATGAAAACCAGTTCAAACACATCTCTACATGTCATCAAGCCAAGAAAGTATGTGATATTCTGCAAACTTTTCATGAAGGAACTAGTCGAGTTCAAGAATTTAAACTACAGATATTGGCCACTAAGTTCGAGGAACTCAAGATGGAGGAAGATGACACTATTGCTATATTTAATGAAAAACTCAGGGACATCTCCAATATGGCGTATCAGCTTGGAAAGGTCTACAAGGAGGCTATATTGGTGAAAAGGACCTTGAGATCACTCCCTAAAATATTTTCAGTGAAGGTTGGAGCAATAGAAGAAGCAAGAGATGTAGCCACCATGAGCCTAGATGAATTAATGGGATCATAACAGACGTATGAAATGACATTCCAGCAGACTACAAAAAGGGTTCAAAAGGAGTTGGCATTCAAGACATCCTCACCAAAGGATAATCTTGAATCCGAAAGTGATGATGAGCTTGAAAAAATTGCACTTATCATGAAAACCATCTTAAGAATGCTTAAGAAAGTAGTAAACAAGAAATCTCAGGAAAGTTATGGTGGAAATAGACCAAGGCCACAAGAATTTGGAGGCAATCGTGGGATGAGATTTGAACAAGGAAATCAGCAGTTCTCTAAGAATCAAAGTGGTGAACCAAAATAGCCTGGAAGAATTCAATGCAGAGAATGTGAAGGATATGGTCATATTCATGCTTAGTGTGCAAATACCCAAAAAGCTAGGAAAATCATATGTCAACTCATGGAGTGAAAATGAAGAGGACGACAAAGACAAAGAAGAACTCACAAGTAACTATGTGGCATATGGGGAAAAAAATTCATGATGCATCAGATGATGTATGTTCTAACACATCAGACAAAAATGAAGCCTTATGTTCCAACAAAGACTCATATGAAGCACCCAGTGATGAAGATGATGGACTTGCTGTAAGTGATGTAGAAATCTACAACACTTATGAAGTCCATAAATGTTATTGTGGATGATTCTAAAGACGGACAAAAGTCAAATGTTATAGAAGATGAACCTGGTGATACTCATGTTTCAACACAGCCTCGTCAACCTGACAAGGCAGATCCATCACATGTTGGAACATCTGAGCAGAATGATGTTGAACCAGTTGAAACTGAGCATGTTGAAACATCATCCCCTACTGCCGTATCATATGTTCCAACACAAGATCAACCTGAATCAATGGAACAAAATATTCAATCAGTTCCTCAGGTGGATTATAGGAATTTGACAGGATTACAATGTTGCATCTCTCTCATTGAACCAAAGAATTACAAGGAGGCATTACTAGACAAATACTGGAATGCTGCAATGTAAGAAGAACTGGGTCAATTTTCAAGAAATGATGTATGGTATCTCACTCCTTGTCCTAAAGGTGTATATGTCATCGGCACAAAGTGGATTTTCAAGAATAAATCTGATGCTGACGGACATATTATGCGAAACAAAGCTAGACTGGTAGCTCAAGGATATACACAAGTTGAGAGAGTTGACTTTGATGAGACATTCGCACCAGTTTCCAGATTAGAGTCAATTCAAATTTTACTTGCTATTGCCTGCTCTATGAACTTTACTCTGTGTCAAATGGATGTCAAGGGTGCGTTTCTAAATGGTGTGGTCAATGAAGAAGTTTATGTGGTACAACCTAAAGGATTTGAGGATCCTCATTACCCTCATCATGTGTATCGCCTCAAGAAGGCTTTATATGGCTTAACGAAAGCACCCGGGCATGGTATAAACGACTTACTAAATTTCTTCTTAAGAAATGTTATCGTTGAGGGGGAGTAGATCACACTTTATTTGTGCTTGATACGTCATCAAAAATTCTAATTGCTCAAATTTATGTTAATGATATAGTATTCGGCTCTACTTCACCATCCATGGTACAGGATTTTGTCACGGTTATGCAGGATGAATTTGAAATGAGCATGGTTGGAGAGCTCATATACTTTCTAGGACTGCAAGTTAAGCAAGGAAAACATGGCCTGTTAATAAATCAGAGTAAGTATGCACTGAATCTAGTACAGAGATTTGGTTTAAGCAATGGCCGAGCAGTTCGAACACCTATGAAGGTTTCTGACAAACTGGTCAAGGATGAGAAAGGAGTCGCAGTTGATCAAAAGTTATACAGGGGAATGATTGGGAGTCTATTGTATTTCACAGCAAGTAGACCAGATATATGTCTCAGCGTAGGAATATGTGCAAGATTTCAGGCTGATCCAAAGGAGTCTCATCTCACTGCAGTCAAAAGAGTTATTCGATATGTAAATGGGACTTCTGAGTATGGTGTCTGGTATTCTAAGAATCAAGATTTTGATCTAATTGAGTACAGTGATTCTGATTGGGCTGGTAATGTTGATGATCGAAAAGCACTACAGGTGGATGTTTCTTTATTGGAACGAATCTAGTTTCTTGGTATAGTAAGAAATAGAATTCGATCTCTTTGTTTACTACGGAAGCTGAATATCTTGATTTTGGAAGTTGTTGTGCACAATTTCTATGGTTGAAGCAAATGATGAACGACTATGGAATTCATCAAGGCCCTTTGAAGATTTTATGTGACAACACAAGTGCTATTGATATTTCAAAAAAAAATCAAGTCCAGCACTATCGAACAAGCATATTGACATAAAGCATAATTTTATTAGAGATCTTGTTGAAAGGAAGGAAGTTATGGTAGTCTATGTTCCAACACACGAGCAATTTGCTGATATCTTTACAAAGCCATTGGACACTACAACTTTTGAAAATCTCAGACAACACTTAGGTGTTTCTCAAATTTGAGGTAATTCTTGCCTTTATTTAAATGTAAATATTTGATTTTATTTATGTTTAGAAATTCAGAAAAACAAAAAAATAGAAAGAAAAAAAATTCTACAAAAATAGAAGTTGTATAGTTATGGTATGTTGGAAGTTGGTATGTCTTGGGTTGATGTCTTGAGTTGACAAGAGAGAAAAGAATCGTCATTGCTCATCTTGGAAAACGAAAAAGTTTTTTGCTGCAAATAAGGAAGTAAAGTGAAGAGTTTGTGTTGATTTCAAAGTTGTCTAAATCTCTCCAAATCCCTCTCTTTTCGGCCACTCTCCCACTCATCTTGGTTTCTTTCGAATTGTTGTTGCCAACCTCCTCCACGATTTTTCTCTAAACAACAAATCTTTGCCGAAAGATGTCTTCGAACCCCAATTCTCCCACGGTCGAAGAAGAAACTCAAGAAACTCTTCAATCTCCGAAGGATGATAATGTCGAGCAAACAAAAGAGTATGAAGAGGCTAGTGGTGACAGACAGGATGAACATTCCATAGGCAAAGGGAAGGGTCCATATCGAAAGGTAACAGGTCCTGATCCTCCTACTCTCAAAATTCTTGGAATGAAATTTAATACTGTGGATGAGATTTTTGAATGGCTTGAACCAAATAGAACTACAGTGGATTTGCGGAAACTTAAGAGTATAGAGGGAGAGTTCTTGAATGTGAATGTCAAGGAATTAGTATCTGGTGATGTTGGTAACCTATGGGATATTGAAAATTATAAAGTTAAATTTCTGAGGAAGAGATATGATGTTTACACCGGGAAGGATATGTTTCATGTTTATTCATCTATTCCTTGCCCAAGTTGTGTTAGAATTAAGGAGATACGTAATGATGAGGCAGCAGGACTAGAAGTGGTTAAATCTACGGACATGATGCTTGTAGGATTTTTTTATTCTAAGACTTCTTAGAGAATGGAGGAACTGAGAAAACCGGTAATAATTCCAACACAGACTGCAGAGTCTGAAAATATTGAGGAGATAGAGATTGATGATGAAGACATGGGAGGTGAAGACTAGTTTGAGGTAACTGGTGATGCTGGTGTTGATGTGGAAGAAGATCAGACTGGAGAACCTATTTCGAGACAAGGTGAACCAGATAAAGACCAGTATGTTGGAGCACAGACTGCTAAAGAAGAAAGGGTTAGAGATACTGAGTATGTTCCAACACAGGAGCAACTTGAGTTGAACTACTCCAGTGATGAGGTGCTAGATGAGTTCTTACAAACTGCCAGGGGTAAGAGAAAGGTGGCTGCTACTGAGGATTCCCCACCAACCAAAAAGGCCAAGAAAACTCAGACAGCTCCCAAGAAGAAAGTGGTGCCTGTAAGTGAAGCACTGTCATTTTCTTATTTTGATATAAACTGTGAAGAAATGAGAGAAGTATTTATAAAGAGAAAGGTGTTCTCTGAGAGACCCGTAGACCTAGAGGCATACATGGCTAGTGGGTTTTTTGATTTTTTGAAATTAATAGGAATGAAAAAAGCTGCCACTCTACAGCTTCAGCACAATAGACAGGTGGTCATTGAAGTGTACGCCAATTTGATGGCTAGAAATTTAGAGGTTGATTCCTCTTGGTTTGAAAGGGTTTATGTATGGGAAAAGGTTATTGACTTCTCAGCTGCCAGGATAAACAGGATTTTGGGGCTGCATACTCCAGAATTTGAGGGAGTGTTTCCAGATGATCTAGGAGTGTCAGATGATCAGATTCTGGAGGCAAACTCAGGAGGATACAAGACCAAATGGCTTGAAACTGGTTATTCACAAGCTTCTTGTCTGTCGCCGAGATTCTTTGGTCTGTATCATGTAGCAGTAAACTGTTGGATGCCATCATCCAACACTACTGCCTTGACTAGAGAAATGGCTAAACTGTTGTACTATGTTGGAACACAGAAATCAGTAAACCTTGAGTTGTTCATTCAGCAGAATCTAGTGAGGCAAGCTATAGCCCCAAAGGCAAAACATGCTATTGTGTATCCCTGCTTAATTTCTGCATTAGCTAAGAGTGTCAAGGTGAAGGGGAAGGCGAAAGATGTGATTCTAGATACAGAGTTCCTACGGCCTAACAAGAAGACCTTTGGCATGAGGCACATTCACGATCTTCCTTGGAATCCTGAAGGCTCTACTTCTGCAGCTGCTGAAAAGATGGCCGAATTGGTGGTACTGAATGCAAGGTCGGGGGCGATAGAAATTCAAATGGCAACACTAGAAGTAAAGAAGGCTAAACTGGAGGTAGAGAAAGCACTGCTGGAGGCCTAGACTGTTGCTCCTGAACGGGGTATATCTATGTTCCAATATAGATCTAGTGTCACATTCAGGGGGAGCCTACTTTCTATTTATGTCAATATTTTTGGTTTATTTGCCTTTGGCATTTCATGGCCCCCGGGGGAGAATATTTTGGTGATTTGAATGACTGCAATCTAATCTAATTTTATTTTGATGGTCTGTAATTCTGGTTATTCGGTTGGTATTCTTTTATATCAGAATCAATATTTTGCATATGTTCCAACATAGGTGGAGTTGGGGAAGATCTTTGTGTTTGATTACAAGTTTTTCATCATGATATTAATGTTCAAAAAGGTTGGGTTCAAAAAATGTCAAAGGGGGAGATTATAAAGTTAAGTGGTATTCATTGAATATTTTAATTGGAAATTTTGCGAACATATTTGGAAACAAAAATCTTTCCATGTTGGAACATGCAGATTAGCATAGATACTCAAATAAGATCTTACGCAGAAAGGACATAATATTATGGTATTTGTGAGTTATGGAAATCTGAATATTCTGCTATATATCAGGCATGTAGAAGCATAGTTGGTTTGTGAAAATCCCTACAAATATGGTGTTGATATTATCGAATATATGGGAGATATTGTGATAAGGAAAATCCTTTTATTTATGGGACTTGGATATGCTTCAAGAAGCAGATAAGAAATAGGAATATTATAGAGATAATCATAGAGAGTTCCGATCTGTTCATGGCTTTAAAGGGGGACACCACGATTGCATTCAATACATGAATTAAACAAACAAAATCTGCACACATATTTTCATTCTTTCGAGAGAATTGCAAAGAGCTAGAATACGTGACCTGCCGTTAAAAGTTCAGAATCATATGCCATAATTCCTCGAAAGGAGGAGATCCAGCGTCTACGAGTTTCGAGGTTAGAGAGAGTCTGATCAAGGCGGATTGGTAGCTAGGGGAGCTAGCGGAATTGACATATTTGATTAGTAAAGATAAGTATTTTGTATGGTGTACTTTGTACTATATCTTTCTGATTAGTGGATTCATTCTAAAATGGGCAAACCCTGCAGATGTAGGTGGATTTCACCGAACTGCGTAACCAAGTGTGTGTCGTTAATGCTTTAATTTATAGCATACTTGGTTAGATAGGTTATGTTGGAACATACTAGTAATAATTAAGAGAATTCGGTAAAACCAAATTTCAACTATCATAAGGAATTGCATGTGTTTCATGAAGAGCAGTGACAACAGAGCCGCCACTTTCCAGTATGTTATCAATGGAAACTACCCTGAGCCTACGGCGAAACGACCAGTCTCCGATCTCCGGCGACTAACCCGGATTCATCACCATCTGTCATCAAGGTTTCACTTTTAGAAATCTCTTGAATTCCCAGGTCCTAATAATTAAGTGTAGAAAATACCAAAGGACAACAATACAATATAATAGCAGGTCCAACAACTTTCTAAACTTTTTCTATAATAACTAGTTAGGTAACACCACGCGTTGCGCGGTGAGCTTGATAAAAATTTTTGAAATACTATAGGAGTGTTGCTACAATATAGGAATGTTAAAAGAGCTGTAATTGAAACTACAAATGTACCAAGTTTACATGTAATTGAAGCGTGGAGATGGTGACACGATGTAGCATTCAATCTGAGAAGAAGAAGAAGAAGAAGAAGAAGAAGAAAATGAGAAGGAAGGAAACACAAAAGAAAAAAAATCCATTGAATTGTCCAATATACCCTGAACGACCATTGTGTCAACCAAGGGGTTTGGAGGATTTCATTTTCCTTTTATTATTATTATTATTATAGTTTAGCGGGAGATAAACCACACCACCACGGCAGGCCCACCGTCCCCTACATTTTTCTTATTTAAATTGTACAAAATATAAAGATGAACTGCACAAGATCCTGGACAAAATGACCCTCTGCACCTAAACCTTCACCTCACCAATTATTACCTCTCGAACCCCTCAACTTGAACCCTCTCCAGACGAACCTTCACCTCACGAATCCGTACCTCTCGAAACCCTCTACTTGAACCTTCTGTACCTGAAACCCTCTGAACTTGAACCTTCACATCTCGAAACAGTACTTCTCGAACCCCTCCACTTAAACCCTCTGCACCTGAACCTTCACCTCTCGAACCCCTCCACTTGAACCCTCTCCACATGAACGTTCACCTCACGAATCAATACCTCTTGAACCCCTCCACTGGAACCCCTAAACTTGAACCCTCTACACCTGAACCTTCACCACTCGAATCAGTTCCTCTCGAACCCCTCGAGTGGAACCCCTACACTTGAACCATCTGTACATGAACCTTCACTCTCGAATCAGTACCTCTCGAACCCCTCCACTTGAACCCTCTCAACATGAACCTTCACCTCACGAATCAGTACCTCTCGAACCCCTCCACTGGAACCCCTCCACTAGAACCCCTCCGCTTGAACCCTCTCCACTTGAACCCCTCCATTTGAACCCTCTCCACATGAACCTTCACCTCACAAATCAGTACCTCTCGAACACCTCCACTTGAACACTCTGCACCTGAACCTTCACCTCACGAATCATTACCTCTCGAACCCCTCCACTGGAACCCCTCCACTTGAACCCTCTCCACTTGAACCTTCATCTCTCGAATCAGTACCTCTCGAACCCCTCCACTTGAACCCTTGCACCTGAACCTTCACCTCTTAAATCACTGCCTCTCAAACCCCTCCACTTGAACCCTCTCCACATGAACCTTCACCTCACGAATCAGTACCTCTTGAACCCTCCACTGGAACCCCTCCACTTGAACTCTCTGCACCCGAACCTTTATCTCTCAAATCAGTACCTCTCGAACCCCTCGAGTGGAACCCCTACACTTGAACCCTGTGCACGTGAACCTTCACTCTCGAATCAGTACCTCTCAAACCCCTCCACTTGAACCCCTCCACTTGAACCCCTCCACTTGAACCCTCTCCACATGAACCTTCACCTCACGAATCAGTACCTCTCGAACCCCTCCACTGGAACCCCTCCGCTTGAACCCTCTCCACCTGAACCCCTCCACTTGAACCCCTCCACTTGAACCCCTCCAATGGAACCCCTCCACTGGAACCTCTCCGCTTGAACCCACTCCACCTGAACCTTTACCTCTCGAACCAGTACCTCTCGAATCCCTCCACTTGAACCCCTCCACCGGAACCCCTTCACTTGAACCCTCTCCACCCGAACCTTCACCTCTTGAATCAGTACCTCTCGAACCCCTCCACTAGAACCCCTCCACTTGAACCTTCACCTCTCGAATCAGTACCTCTCGAACCCCTCCACTGCAACCCCTCCACTTAAACCCTCTCCACCTGAACCCTCACCTCTCGAACCCCTCCACTTGAACCCTCTCCACTTGAACCTTTGCCTGTCAAATTAGTACCTCTCGAACCCATTCACTGGAACCCTTGGTGACCACAAAATGCCATCGTTTTGAACAGCCACTGATGAGCACAGTAAAATCACATGGACTGGGAAAATAATGAGGAGTGAAACGTGCAAAAAAAACTAAATATGCCCCTGACGACCATTTATGTCAGCCACTGGTGAGCACAGTAAAATCACATGGGAGTGAAACGTGTAAAAAATCTAATATGCCACTGACAACCATTTGTGTCAACCATGGGGTTGAGATGATTTCTATTATATATTACCCTGAGATAAGGAATGAAAGTGAATATTCTTTCATTTTTAAAACTTTAACTTAAACAAATTTCGTGTTTTGCATAATCTGACATTTATTACACCACGGTTATTTTTTTTCTTGAGAAAGTTTCAGGAAAGACGTTCTTTCTATAAGTTTATGGACAATCCACAAGGACTTTTACCTTAATTATTGTATTTTTTTATATAAAATTTAAATATTGTATTTTATATGTTAAAACAAGTAATAATACGTATTCGAAGATAACAATATAAAAATATATGACATAAAAAATATTTTCAAAAATTCTAAATTTTGTATTAATTTAACAAATGCAGAGTATAAGGTAAAAAATAAGTGGCATGTTCATAAGCTTAAGGACAGACCGCCTGCCAATGTTCATAAGTTTCACTAGTAGAGAGAGCTATATTAAAGGCGATTCTATGAAAATCGCCTTTAATTGAGGTACAAAATGGGTTCCGAGTTCGGAAGCCCCATGCCATTTTAAAGACGATTCTAATTAATTAAAGGCGGTTCCACCTTTAAAATCACTTTTTTATGAAGGGCCAAAAGCACTTCTGAGTTCGGAAGTGCTTCCCCAAGTCGCTTTTTCATTTTAATGGCAATTCTGTGGCGGCAGTTCTGGATAAAACCGCCTTTAAAAACACTTTTTTGTAGGGATCGAAAACACTTTTCCAAGTAACTTTTTTATTTTAAAGACGGTTTGTATAGAATTCCCTTTAATGAGCTGGCCCAAGAACTCTCTGGCCCAAGAACTCCTTACATTAAAACATTGTTTAAATTAGGTTTTATTATTCTTCTAGCCCTGTGTCTCCCCCTTCGTCTCGAGTTCTTTATTTTATGGTTGTGAATATTTGAAACTTGGCTGCCAATACCGTGGTTTTGGAAAATGGTCAACAATATGGAGGACGCATTTTTGAAATGCGTCCTCAGGGAGTTGCTTTTATTTTTTTTTTGGGCCAGAAAATTAGAGGACGCATTCAAATAATCAATGCTAAAATAAAACTGTAAAAATAACGAAAAAAAATAATTTTTCCTTGAGGACGCATTTTGAAATGCGTCCTCAGGGTGCTGTTTTTATTTTTTTTGCGGCTCATCATTAGAGGACGCATTTTTAAAATGCGTCCTCAAGGAAAATATTTTTTTTTCGGTAATTTATCCGGTTTTTATTTTAGCATTGATAATTTATCCAGTTTTTTTTTGGGGCAGAAAATTAGAGGACGCATTTTTAAAATGCGTCCTCAAGGGGTTTTTTTTTTGTCAGGTATTTTTACGGTATTTTTTTAGAACTGAATATTGGAGTTTTAATTTTAACAGTATTAATGGAATTTTAATTTTAACAGTATTAATTTTAACAGCATTTTTCTAACAGTATTATTTTTAACAGTATGTTTTTTACAGTATTAATGGAATTTTAATTCTATTTTCGGTAATTTAACAGTAATTTTTTTTTAGCTTTGAAGAATGGATGACGCATTTGACAGGAATTTAATTTTTTTTTCGGTAATTTAATAGTATTTTTTGTAGCTTTGACGCATTTGAAAAATTAGTTGTTCGGTAGATCGGGTATTGCCATCGGCCGGAGAATTTGAATTATTGGGCAAAATGCTTGTTCCCGATGACTGTTATGGGGATTTTTTAAATTGCAGCAATTTTTTCTCAGTTTTTAATCGCCTGAATCCAGCAGAAGTGTATTTTTCAGAACGAGTCGTGAATTTAAGTATTAAATTATCCTTGAATGTTGCAATGTATACCCTATTATTTGTCATCCCAATGATTTCGGTGAAGATTGTGCTTAAGTGGACTCGTGTTTGTTTGATGATGTGTTGAGAACTAGTCAAACGATAAATTAGGGAAGCGTGAGTTGCTGTTTGGTAACTAGTCCTGAATGAGGGTGCCGGAATGAAGTATTGCATAGTTAGAATGAGTATGAATTAGCATAAATGTACAATAGCCAAACAGTACGTGCGAAATGTAATGCAAATCAGTGTTCAGTGGCATGCTCTGTCCTAGTGACGATGACGATCTCTGCAAAGCTTTCCGCCTGTTCCACACGGTGGAGGGCGTACGGTCCTAGATGTCCGGCGAGGAACAACCATCTGTGTAGGTACATGCTCTTCCTCATGTGGGACTCCCTCTGGTATTTCATCCTCCATTTCGTCTCCCGCATCATCACGATAGGCATGTGGAACACTACCCGGATGTGATGGAGCATCAGGCGAGATGAATTGATGACTCGATGTTGGAGTGACATATGCAGTGTATTCCGATGGAGTCATGTCGTAATGTGAGGGTTCACCGTGTGATGGTCCGTCAATCGGTGGACTCGCATGTGAGGGGCCAGCTTGTGATGGACCAACGTGTTCCACTTGGCCCCTAGGACGCCGCCTCCGACCTCCCTGTCGAGCTGGTGGAGCCTGGCGGTGGCTTCTGAGGTCCGCATATCTCACACCATGGGGAGGATCCTCACAGTGCACAAGCGGGTGATAGTACTGCAGTCTAGAGGCCTGATGCGCGTGTTGTAGACCCCGTGTGACAATTTCATTGATTCCGCTGAGAGTGTCCGCGAATTGTGGGGCACATCCATCCAAGTTAATGTTCGACTTGTTGTGCACCTCAGTGATTATCTGCAACTATAGAATCGAGATAAATATGTTAGATATGCAATGTAGGGGAAATCCGTAGCATTATTTCTTGACAATATTATGATTGTAGGAAATACCAAGTACTCTGTAGTTGCACTGACTCCATGGAAACCCTCTGTAGCCGTGATAGGCCGCCCCGGCTGATCAATCATGCTCACCGTCTTGCGGAAGTACCACTCCATGTATTCACGGCTGGGACAATATGGATCTGCATACCCAAGTGGGTTTACTTGTCGATCAGATCGTTGCTCCCAAGCACCGAGACATCTTCCTAGTTCGACACGCCAATCAGTGCCTGACCTGCCGTGACGGTCTCTAGCATGAAGCAGTTTATACTCTTCCCTACTGACCAGCTGGGGGGGTATTGGCTGGATCAGGCCGAACTGCCTGAGAACCCGATGTGCATGGTGGAACTCCACGACATGCCAGCAAATGAGGTCGACGCAAACAAGCCAATTGTTGTTACCAGCCGTACAGTACCATGGGAGTTGCCCCACGATATCCGCCGTGTATGGCTCCCAAATAAACTGAAAGAACATTATAGTGTTGCAATTAGGTACTGAAAACCATTTGTCGCACGGAATCAGAAGAACGTAATCCAAGTTGTCCCATACCTGATTCTAACTGAGAGATGTGATCTGATCGCGATACACTTTCAAAACATGCATCGGTGAGTGTGATAAATTATAAGGGGCTCTCCACCTGCGAGCAGTGATGAGTGAACTATATTAGCAAATATATGGAATTGACCACGGTTTTCAAAATTTCCTCCTAGAATTATTCGGCACCTACCGGGACCCAACAGCATTCATCGGCGCCGATATGGGTAGAGCACCTGCAGGTCGGATGGATGGCATGCGCTCCCATGCCCACAACTGTTCCACAAATTAAATTAAATGTAATACAAAGTAACATAGTGGACATTATGTACAAATGAGTGGAGTGACAGACTAATTTACTTGTAGCAGGACAAGGGGGCCGGAAATGGATTTAACTTCTGGAATTGCAGCGTCACATAAGCACCGGTACAGGTGTGCAAGAATGGCACTCCCCCAACTGTAGTGACGTGCTGCACCTAGGTCCATCAGTACCGACAAGTAGAGCAGTGGAATTAGATAGCCAGATGTGTCTGACATGAGCATTCCCCCAACCAGCAGTAGAATGAAAGCTCTTGCCCGCTGTTGACATTGGACCTCAGAGGGGTGAGTAGGGAACGGACTGTTCAATAAATTTCCCAACCAGCTTGCCCTAATGCGACCCCCTCGGATAACACCGGGGTCAGGTGTAGCACCTAGGTAGTCCGTGCACACTACCATCCATTCCTCCGTACGTCTACTGGTGTCTACTCCTGTGAGTGGGATCCCATCGATCGGAAGACCCCATAGCATCCCCACATCCTGCAGCGTGACTGTAGCCTCCCCCATCGGGAGGTGAAAAGTGTGCGTCTCGGGCCGCCACCGCTCCACTAGGGCAGTGATGAGTGAATGGTCTATGCGTATCGGTGCGGAATCAAGGAGTCCCTGGAATCCTATGTCACGCACGTAGCTCATAACTGTGTCAGGCATACCTGCGGTCCAGCATGCCCCGTCGCACCGCCGGACCTGCAGTGCCTCATCCTCTAACTGGCTATTGTACAATGCACGGGCACGATGCTCCTCGTGAAGGTACAACAAATCATCCTCCATGGGTCCTGGATGGCAATGATACATTGTGTTGTCCCTGTTTACAATTACAACATATGAAAATTAATTACTGAAGCGATTACCATGTCAAACATATTTGGCAAATAGAAGCTATAACATCACGAGATAAATATTCCGATGAACGAAAGTACGTGTACAAGTAACATATGACCGAGGTAATATTACAGACACTATACGACAACATGACACTAAGTACGGCCGCCCCTGGATTCACCCGGCACCCGCTCATCCATCTGATTTCTTATCCTTCTCTCCGCAAACTGTCCACGCCTCCGATTGCGAAACTTTTCCCCATCAGGAACCAACATCCAACGGGCACGTTTCCAGAGTGATGGATCTCGTACAGGCATGAAACCCTGACTATATTGTTGCACATATGTGGTCGTGTGGTACACCCTGTCACATAGACTAGCAGGATCGTCACGTCTATGCCGACAGATGGCCAAGGCATGGGAACAAGGGAAACGGAATATTTGCCACTCGCGACAAGTACACTCTCTTCTTCGGTATTTGACCGTGTACTGCCGTTCACTGATGCTCCCATCGATGTTCCTTGTCACAACCCTATAAGTCTGCGACGCATGGCCGAACAAGGTTACGATATGTCCCTGTGCCAATGTATCCTGCTTCTGAAACTTTTTCCAGTTCCTCTTAGGAAACACGGACCTGGACAAACGGAAAAGATTTTAGAATCCATAAACTGCTCTACAGGCCCATAAAAAAGGGTACGTAAGTGACGAAGTACCTCCAATTCGTGGCGTCCATAACCCTCTGGGCAAACATTTCTACTGTTCGCTCGAACGTCGCTTTTACACAAGCTGTGATCGGGAGATGGCGTGCGCGGCGTAAACATTTGTTGAAACTCTCAGACAAATTCGTTGTGAGAATTCCCCAATGTCGATCACCGTCATCGAATGCAAGACACCACTTACTCCTATCTTGACGTTCCAGCCAAGCCCAAGCAGATGGATCTATACTCTCCAGCTCCTCCTTGTACTCCCTCCACTTGCTCTCTCGCCTGGCACCACCAAGCTGCCACACCAGAGTCTTCATAAGCGCATTCTTGAACTTCCCGGAATTATATGACAGGAAGTTGGATTGAAAATGCCGCAGGCAAATTCGATGGTATCCAGCCGGCTCCATCCACTCCTCCATATGTGTCATCGCATTTATAAGTCTAGCATGCCTATCGGATATGATACAGATGGGCATGCTATCACCACCAACAACGTGAAGACGCAGTCTCCCCATGGACCAGTTCCAGCTTTCATTCGTTTCTTCGTCAACAATAGCGTAAGCGATGGGGAGGATGTAATCATTTGCATCGTGCGTCACAGCGACCAGCATTGTGGACTTATATGCCCCTTTCAAATGAGTGCCATCCACGCTTATGACTGGCCTGCAGTGGCGGAAGGCTTCAATTGCCTGACCAAATGCCCAGAACATAAATTTAAATTTCCTACACCCGTGACCGTGTATTCTGTCAGGTACGTCAGCCCAATCTACAATGGTGCTCGGATTGGCCCTGACTAGCTCATCCATAAACGTTGGGAGCTGTTCAAAAGAATCCTCCCAAGTTCCGAACACCATGTCAACTGCCTTCTGTCGAGCATACCACGCCTTCTTGTAGGTAATGGTGACATTGAACTCCTCCTTCACTTGAGCTTGTACGTCTTTGACTGTGTATGAAGGGTTTACATCAATGTGGTGGCGGATTGAACGGGCGACCATCACCGACGTCAGATTCACGTTACCCGTGGACCGACCAGCACCAACACACCCATGGCTAGTTGCCCATCTGGTGATCTCCCACATGCCATGTGAAGCCTTCTTGGAAGCTCTGGCAACCCAAACACAATTCCCAGTTCCTTCGACAACGTCCTTGCATTTCGCATACCATGTGCGTGATGTGCTCTCCACGACTCTGTGTTCCCTGTTCATCATGGAACTCCACCTAGAGATAGCTTCAACCAATTGGGCCTTCGTCTGGAATCGCATACGCACATCCACTACACCAGTCTCTCGATCGTAAGTAGAAACTCCGGACCCAAAATGAGTTGGGTCATAGCTATCCTCATCAGGGCCACCATAATCCCTATAGTAGGCCTGTGTATCCGGATTCGCCAGAATATGAAACGACGGGGGTACATTGTTCGTGCACACCACCTGTTCTTCCCCGTCCCCAGGATTCGAATCAGTTGATAAGGAACAATCATCCTCACTTCTACCGTCAAGTTGACCGTCGTCATCATCGTCCTCGCCACCATCATCCCGAACAACAAGGTCGCTAACGTGTCCCACATAATCATCATGCAAGACATTCTGCTCGTCATGGTTCATACCATACATACCACCACTTGTGGACGGCTGAGCACAATCCACGGGAGCATACCCACAAGGCTGGCTGGACTCACCAATTTCTAAACCCCGGCTACGAACGTGTGGCGGTACGCATGGTACATCGGCAAAGTTCTGGATGTTGCTCAACAACGACATGAACGTCATTGGCCGTTCCCAATCATTAGTGCTTGCCAACTGTTCCATAACAATGTAAAAATCCGCAGACGACAACGACAATCGATCAACAATGTTGAAGAAGAACGTCGTTGAGTCATCATCTTCCACATTATAACACCGATAGTATACAGCCGAACCAATCAGTTCAGGACATCGGTAATATATTTTCAACATATACCCCTCACTCGCAATGCCAAGCCTCGTGACAATTACATCAACTAATTCTGAGTGGTTCAACCTCCTCTCGAGAGTCAAAACTCGCTCCGGTATTGGAGGATCATAATACACACCCACAGTGAAATCAAACTTGATCTGACCGCCTCTATACATATACACAGTCAAAAACATCGTACAACTGCAATACACGCATACATAACTTTTAATTCATTTTCATCCTACATTCATTCTCATTGTATCCTCAAATATGTACATGTACTCCACTCGACCACATTAACAGCACTATTAACACAGACATAATACATTAATAAGTAAACGATTATGCAAAGACATCACTTCTATTTTATTCTCACCCGACATTCCTTTCCGTAGTATCCTCAAAAGTCATTACTATTGCTACAAACTAAATACATTTATCAGTCAACAATTCACTTAATTACTTCATTTAGTCACGCGTGAGCATTAAATGCTATGAAAGCATCGGACCAAACTTAATCACTAAACCCACACACAATCAGACAACACATCCGAATTAACTAAAATATTTCCGGATCTCCGCAGCTTATAATTTAACAAAAAAACCAACAAACTTTCTACAACAACTCACACATAATCGTGGAACACATTCGCAAAATTATTTAGGGTTCAATTAACATCAAGAAAATGGGAAAAAAAGGGGGTGGAAGTCTAACACTCACAGACAAGGTGACAAACGTGGAAGTCAGCGGAGGTCAACAGCGGGTCAGCGACGGGTCAAGGACGGTCAACGGCACGAACTTCAGGCCGTTTCAGCTCTCTACAACCACAAATCCGTTGCAAATTTTACTCATACAAAATCTTGACAAAATAAAACAAGAGCAAAATGAAGGATTTTCCAAAAAATAAAAATACATTACCGTGAACAAGCGGAAAGGCGTAGAACAACCGGCGCAATAATGGGATGGAAGATGGGAGAAATGCAGAAAATTTTCGGAAACAAGATGGGAGAAGTGGGGAGAAAATTTTCGGCCACAAATGAGGGAGATAATAAAAGAAAGAGGAGAGGAGAGGTGGATAAATAGGCTGAAAATGGAGGAGGAGAAATGGAACTGTGCGGCCACATGCTCTGCCTGACATTCTTCATTGACCGAGAGGACGCATAAAACAAATGCGTCCTCCTGCAACGGCCACATGCTCCGTGCTCCGCCTGACGCACCTGACGCCTGACACACAGCTTGACCGAGAGGACGCATAAGAAAAATGCGTCCTCCAAGCCAGGTCACCTTCCCATCATGCACAGGAAAATGAGAGAAAAATAAAAAATAAGGAGAAGAGGACGCATTTTCTATATGTGTCCTCTGTAATCGCTTCCGTTTGTGGCTACTGTAGCCACAAACCTAGAATTTTCTCCTTCGTCTCCTCACCAGCGCCTCTCCCCCTCACCAATCACTCCTCTGCCACCTCATCCTTCGTCGCTCCGCCTCACCCTTCGTCGCTCCGCCTCACCCTTCTACGCCTCTAACCTTACCGCCGCCGTCGGATGCTACGCCAGTGAAGGCTACCGCCACCGCGCCTCTGAAGATCCTCTGCCGCGTGGATTCGCTGCTCTACCGCCTAGTTCGCCGCGTGGATCCACCCGCCGCTCCAATCCGCTGTTTCATCGCCGGTACTTTTCCCACCGTCTGCCGCTCCAATCTCCGCCGTCTGCCGCCCGCCGCCCGCCGCTCCAGTCTCCCCCTCCTCCGCTCCAGTCTCCGTCGTCCGCCGCTCCTGCTGAGTTTCATTAGGTTTTGTGATTTCGTAAGTTACTTTGTTTGTTTTTTTTGCACAAATGCAGTTTAGTTTGTAATGTTTTATGATCTGTTGTGGGTTTCCAGTTTGTAATGTTTGCACTAATTAAGTTTAATTTGCTTCGCTGTGGGTTAAGTTTGTAGTTTGTAATGTTTTATGATACGCTGTGAGTTTCCAGATCTGTTGCTTCGCAGCGGAAACCAGCTTATTTTTTGGTAGGGCTAGAATAGATTGAGTTTGAAATCGAGCTGCTTTTAAAGGTGATGCATAACCGCCTTTAATCGTTATTTTTAATGGCGATTTCGAGTGCAATTAAAGGCACACCGGAGAAGGTATTTTTGGTCCGATAAAAACCTTCCCCACTATTGTTTATAAATATTCCACTTATTTTTTTACCTAATAGTATTTGTTAAAGAGCCCGTCTCTTGCAAGACGGTCTTTCTATAAGTTATGGAAAGACCAAGGTTCAAAGTGTAAATCAGAAGAAGTGAAGATAAAATTTTCGGGTTGCATGAACCGCGTTATAAATTTTATTACTACATGTTGCATACTAAAATTTTAATATTGCAACTAAGACCTTTTACCTTTTATTATTCTAATCAAACTCCGTCTTTCCATAAGCCTATGGAAAGGCCGTCTTTTCCAAGACTTTGCCTTTGTTAAATTATATAATAAATTTAAGAATACCTTTTTCTATATCTTGAGTTGTCTCTTTTGAAAGACAATCTTTCCATGAGTTATAGAAACATTAAGGTTTAAAGTGCAAATTAAAAAATGAAGATAAAATTTTTGGGTTGCATAAATTGCGTTATAAACTTTATAACTTCTACACGCTGCATAATAATTTTTTAATATTGCAACTAAGATTTTTTACCTTTTATTATTTTAATTAAACCCTGCCTTCCATAACACTATGAAAATACGGTCTTTCTCCAAGACTTTGTCATATACTTTTTTTATATCTTCACACTCAAATACATATTATTTAGCAAAGTCTTGTGAAAGACCGTCTATCCATAGAATGTTGGGTTTAATTAGAATAATAAAAGTTAAAATGTCTTAGTTGCAATATTAAAATTTTATTATGCAACAAGTAGTTATAAAGTTTATAATCCGATTCATGCAACTCGAAAACTTTATCTTCATTTCTTCTAATTTGCACTTTAAACCTTGATTTTTTCATGACTTATGGAAAGAGACGAACTCTTATAACTTATTTTAACTTTTAAAATAAAATATTTAAATTTTATAAAAAAATTACAACATTTAAGTTAAAAACTTTCGTGGACTGTCCATAAGATTATAGAAAGGCCGTCTTTCCTGATACTTTCTTAATTTCTAATCACTTCAAAATATCACAAAGTGTTGTTTAGATCGAGTAACCATTAGATGAGGTCATTTTTTATTTAGTATGATTAACAAGGTGATTGATTTTTATTTATATTTTTTACAACTAGTTGGATTCCCATCGTGTGTTGCACGGTGTTTTTATTTAAATATATTTTATAAAATTAAATTGTAATATATATTTATTTTTTTATATATTTCATATTTAAAATAAAATTATGAAGTTATTTCACTTAAAAGTAACAACAAAAATTATAAAGTAAAAGTGATCAATTTAGATAGAATTTATTTAATAGTGAACAAAATTAAAATAATTATTTTATAACTTAATTAATATATAGTAAGAATATGAAGTAAACTATAAAAAAATTATTCATGTTGTGGAGAAGTTAAATTTGTCCTTAATAATACAAGTAATTAATGGAAGACAATGAAATAGCAGTCCACTACTACAGAAAGCATAATCTCACAACTACGTAACAAATAAATAGAGAACGAATAAATTTTAAAACCTATGTTACTATCATTGTCTTCGATTTCGATTGCTCTTTGTCTCACTTTCAAGTCTTGACATCAAATTAAGTTGCACCTCTTTATTTCTTCCTCTTGAATTTTTAACTTTGTAATAAAGACACAAACTATTAGTTTAAGGAAAAAAATTATATTTTACCATTTGAATATTTTGATTTATTATAAACTTGATTCATTGGAACTCCATCATTTAAATACGACATGTCGTCTTCTTCTTCACATTTAGCCTTGTCTTCGAAAGATATAATGGAATATTTCGTGCAGTTTTACCTCCTCTCATAGAAACTTTAACTTGAACTATATACTTAGTAGTTGCAATTTCATTACTGTGATCCTCAATATAGTTAATCCTGCTAATTTTTTAAAAAAGTTTGTAGATACAATTGGTAAGCGAATCTAAAAATATTACATTTGTAATGTACAAAATTATGTGATAAATTTATCAAACATTAGTAATTTGTTCATTGCTTGTTTAGCAGTAAGACTCAATAATTTATTTAAATAAAAAATAAATAAATTATCATATTCTAAATTTTATTCATCTAAAAAGAACTACTTCAAACTATAAGAATGTAAAATCTTGTTTTAGACCGCTTAACTTTTATATGAGTTATTTATAATTAATGCAACTTGTAAAGTCAGGTGGTTTGCATGATCAATTAATTGGCAATTTGTGAACTGTTTTGGAAAATAAAAGCATTCCATGTTGGAACATACGTACAACCGCCTAAAAGGTTTCTTTACGGAATACAAAATATTGTGATGCTATTGATTTATGGAAGTTTGTATATTTTGCAATATATTATTTTAGGCGATGTTAGAAGCATACTGGGTTTATGGAAAATCCCAACAAATATGGAATTTGATTTATGGAATATTGTGGGATAATTGAGATAAGGCAAATCCCTTTATTTATGAGATTTGGATATGCTTCAGAAGCATATGCAGAATAGGAATATTATGGAGATAATCATAGATGTATCTAATTTGCTCATGGACTATAAAGAGGACATCACAACTGTATTATACACACGAACTTAATTGCAAAAACAGCACATAGATTTGTTCCAACATACGTAACCTGGTGTTCAAAGTTCAGAATCGTATATCTTAATTCCTCGGAAGGAGGAGATCCAGCGCCGACAAGTTTTGAGGTCAGAGGAAGTCTGATCAAGGCGATTCGGTGGCAAGGGGAGCTTGCAGAATTTACACGTCATAATTAGATAGATAAGTATATTTGTATAGTGTACTTTGTACTGTATCTTTTTTTATTAGTGGACTCATTCTGAACTGGGCCACGCCCTGCAGATGTAGGTGATTTTCACCAAACTATTTAACCAAGTCTCGTGTCTCTAAGTTTTACTTTATTGCATATTTGGTTAAATAGGTTATGTTGGAATATATTAGTAATAATTAAGATATTTTGGTAAAACAAAATTTCATTTGGTATAAGAGCTAAGTCACATACTCTTGCCTTGGTTATGTCAAGGAAAGTGTGATCCAGTTTTACCATAGCGACCACAGAAGGAGCTTTGGTGTCTCATCCATCACTGCTAGAAGGTCCCAATTACAATTGTTGGAAGGCACACATGAGAGTCTTCATCAATTCACTGGATGAACTAGCATGACATTTTGTTGAAACTCAATGGAATCACCCTACTGAAGATGTTGAAACGAGCTCTAAGGAGAAAGAAGGAGAGTCAAGTACGAAGAAGCAGAAACTCAAAGACTAGTCTACTTGGTCTCAGATGAATTTAAGGCTTCATTGGCAAATTCAAAGGTGTTGAATGCTATCTTCACGGCAGTAGACAAAAATCAGTTCAAACTCATCTCAACATGTCATCATGCAAAGAAAGCTTGGGATATTCTCCAAACTTTCCATGAATGAACAAGGCATGTACGAGAATCCAAACTATAGATATTGGCTACAAAGTTTGAGAAACTAAAGATAGAGGAGGATGATACTATTGCTGTATTCAACGGGAAACTCAGAGATATCACCAATATGACATATCAGCTTGGGAAAGTTTACAAAGAAGAAAAATTGGTGAAGACGACTTTGAGATCACATCCTAAAATGTTTGCAATGAAAGTTGCAACAATAGAAGAAGCAAGAGATGTAGCCATAATGACCTTAGATGAATTAATGGGATCTTTATAGACCTATGAGATGATATTCCAACAACCTACAAACAAAGTGTAGAAGGAGTTTGCATTCAGAACATCTTTATCAAAAGCCAATCATGAATCTGACAGGGATCATGAATTTGAAAAACTTTCTCTTGTCACGAAGAATTTCTTAAGAATGCTGAAGAAGGTAGAAAACAAGAAATCACAAGAGAGATTTGGTGGAAGTAGACCGCAGGCACAAGACCCTGGTAATAATCGTGGGACACAATTTGAATAAGGAAATCGACAGTTCTCCAGAAATTAAAGCGTTGAAGCAAATCAACCTGGAAGAATTCAACGCAGAGAATGTGAAGGATATAGTCCTATCCAGGCCGAATGTGCAAATACTCGGCAGAAGAAAGCAAAATTGCATGCCACTTCATGGTGTGAAGATGAAAAAGAAGAGAAAGACGAAGAGGAACTTACGAGCAATTATGTGGCATTTGGAGTAAAAATTCACGGTGGATCAGATGATAAATGTTCCAACATGTTAGAGAAAGATGAAGCCGTATGTTCCAACACAGGTTCTGATGACATGTCCAGTGATGATGACAAATTGGTTGTGAGTGATGAAGAGATCTACAGTACATATGAAAAGATGTTTACCATGTGACTTCAAGTCGTTGATACAAACAAAGTGTTGAAGGAAGATAAAAATCATCTGGCTGAGAAGGAGAAGGAGTTGCTAGCTTTAGTTGTTGAACTCAAAAAAGAGATTGATGAGTTAAATTTTAACTAATCTCAACAACCAAGAGAGCTGATATAGCCGAAGTAGCTATTACCAAGTTAAACGCTGGAAAAGCGAAACTTGGTAACATTCTGGCCATGGGAAAGAACTTTGGAGATTGACACGGAATTGGGTATTACAATCCACCAGTTAGCACAGTCAAGCTCAAGATGAAGATTCAAGATATAAAAGAAAGTTTATCAAGACTCATCAAAGGAAACCTCTCATATATAGCTACCGCATGTATCAAGGTCATTCAGACGAACAATGCCAAAAACTTCTCAGGGATATCATGGCAGGACAAAAACTCTCGGTATGTTCCAACATAGATGACGTCCAGTGATCAAGAATGATCAGAAAGGTATGGGTTGTTAAACGCACTAGTACTTTCCTTGTTGCTCATACGTGTCTTATCGCACATTCCAGAGTCTCGTGATATTTTGATAGTGGTTGCTCTCGCCACATGATTGGAACTCGGGAATTTCTGACAAGTATCAAACCATATGATGGTGGTTTTGTTACCTTTGGCGATGGAAATTAGAGTAGAGTAGTTGGAACAGCTGAACTGCTCATTGAAGGATTTACAGTATTCACTAGTGTTTTTCTTATTGAAGACTTGAAGGAAAATCTATTAAGTATCAGTCATTTGTGTGATGGCAATATTACAATAGAATTTAAAAAAGGTAAATGCATAGTGAAACATGGTGAAGATAAAGTTCTCTCGGGCATTTGATCATCAGATAATTGCTATTTACTAGAATAGGAAATGAATTGTCTGAATTCAAAACAAGATGAAGGAACCATGTGGCACAGAAAGCTCGATCATATCAACTACAAAACCCTGGTGAAAACTGTAAATGTAAAGGCGATACGAGGTATTCCTACACTTACAAGAAAAAAATGGAATTGTGTGCGGACCATGTCAACAAGGTAAAAAAAATTGATCTCCCCACTCTTCAGTTCAGTATATAACTACCTCAAGAAATCTAGAGTTACTACATATGGATTTGATGGGTCCAGTCAATGTACCCAGTGTGGGTGGCAAGAAGTATATATTTGTATGTGTTGATGATTTCTCTAGATACACTTGGGTAGCTTTTCTAAAAGAAAAATCTGATACTGTGGATGTGTTTAGAAGTTTGGTGATTAAATTATAGATGGAAAAAGGAAGTCCAGTAGGAAAGATTGTTAGAATTTGTAGTGATCATAGCAGGGAATTTGAAAATTATAAGTTCAGTGATTTCTGTGATGAACTTGGCATTCAACATGAATTCTCTTCTCCCATCACTCCTCAGTAGAATGGCTTTGTAAAAAGAAAGAACAAGAATCTTCAGGAGATGACTCGAGTCATGCTAGCCGAGATTTGGAAGCCATTATTACAGTTTGTTATACGATCAATCGTGTGTATCTTCGCCCATTCACAAGAAAAACATCATACAATATTTGGAAGGGAAGGAAGCCAATTGTCTCATACTTTCATATATTTGGAAGCAAGTGTTACATTCTCCGAGATAGAGAACAATTGGCGAAATTTGACATTCGTGATGTTGGAAATTTTCTTGGTTATTCTGTGAACATCCGATCTTATCGTGTCTACAATCGTCGGAAAAATGCTCTCATAGAATCCATAAATGTCACTATGGAGGATTCTGACGATCGACAAATATCAGCTGATAGAGAAGATGAACCAGATGAAGGCATGTTCCAACACAAAGCAGTCAACCTGATAAGCCGGACTATGTTGGAACATTGGAACAGACTGACAATCTAGATGAACCTGAAGAAATAGAGTATGTTGGAACATCGTCCCCTACTGTACCACCGCATGTTCCAACACAAGTGCAATCGGAACCAAGCATGAGGAGAACTCAATCAATCCCTCAGGTAAATTACAGAGAACTAGCAGGATTATAATGTTTCATCTCTCTTATTGAACCCAAGAACTACAAGGATGCTTTACTTGATGTATATTGGATTGAGGCGATGCAAGAACAACTTGGTCAATTTGTACGCAATGATGTATAGTATCTCACTCCTCGCCCTAAAGGTGTAAATGTTATTGGCATTAAGTGGATCTTCAAGAACAAATATGATGTTGATGGTCAAATCACTCGAAATAAGGCTAGACTAGTTGCTCAAGGATATAGGCTCTGTTTGGCAGAGCTGTGCTTATAAACAAAGATGACTTATTTTGAAAGTAGGGGTAGACCAGCTTATGCTTTTTCCCCTTAAAAATAGCTTATGCTTTTAAAATAAGCTGCTTTTTAGCATCTTACAAAAAACTAAAAAGTGTTTTTCTTATAAGCACAACATCTTAAAATCTCTGCCAAACAGAGCCATACTCAGGTTGAAGGAGTTGATTTTGATGAGACAGTCGCACCAATTGCCAGGTTAGAGACAATTCGAATTTTAATTGCTATTTCTTGCACTATGAATTTTACTCTATATCAGATGAATGTCAAAAGTGCTTTTCAGAATGGCGTGGTTAAAGAATAAGTTTATGTTGAAACCTAAAGAATGCATTGTATGGTCTGAAGAATCGACTCAAGAATGCATTGTATGGTCTGAAACAAACACCTAGGGCATGGTATGAATGACTTACTAACTTTCTTATTCAGAAAGGTTATCGTCGAGGGGGAGTGGATCGTACGTTATTTGTGCTTGAAAAATCATCAAAGATTTTGATTGCTCAAATCTATGTTGATGATATTGTATTTGGCTCTACTTCACCATCCATGGTACATGATTTCATTACTTTGATGCAGACCGAATTTGGGATGAGTATGGTTAGAACTCACATATTTTCTAGGGCTTCAAGTTAAGAGAGAAAAGAATGGCCTATTTATAAATCAGAGTAAGTATTCCATGAATTTAGTGAAAATATTCGGATTAAGAAACTCTCGAGCAGCCCAAACACCTATGGGAGTATCTGATAAATTGGTGAAAGATGAGAAAGGATTCAGTGTTTATCAGAAACTGTACAGGGGCATGATTGAGAGTTTATTGTTTTTGATAGCAAGTAGACCAGATATATGTTTTAACGTTGGAATATGTGCAAGATTTCACGCTGATCGTAAGGAAACTCACTTGACTGCAATCAAAAGGATTGTTTGATATGTTAGTGGCATGAGAATGGTATCTGGCATTCCAAAAATCAAGACTCTGATATGATTGGGTACAGTGACTCTAATTGGGCTGGTAATGCAGATGATCGCAAAAGCACCACTGGTGGATGTTTCTTTATTGGTACGAATCTAGTATCCTAGTATAGTAAAAACAAAATCCGATCTCATTATCAACTACTGAAGCTTAATATCTTGCTGCTGGAAGTTGTTGTGCACAACTATTGTGGATGAAACAAATGTTGAAAGATTATGGAATTAATCAAGGGCCTTTGAAGAATTTATATGACAACACAAGTGCTATTGATATTTCTAAAAATCTATTCCAACACTCTCGAACAAAGTACATTAATATACAACTTCATTTTATTGGAGATTTTGTTGAAAGGAAGGAAGTGACGGTTGCATGTGTTCCAAAATCTGAGCAATTTGCAGATATTTTCACAAAGTCGTTGGATAGTAACACGTTTGAACTCCTCATACAACACTTAGGTATTTGTCTGATTTGAGGTATTTCTTTATATAGCTTTTATTTAGTTGTAAATATTTTTCCAGTCTTATTTTGTGTACAGAAAATACGAAAAACACAAAAAAATAGAAAGAAGAAAAGGTGAACAAAAATATGGAAGTGGTTAAGCTATGCTGGAATTCAAGAAGGTATGACATGAATTGAGAAGTGGGAAAAGATAATCACGACTTCTCCTTGGAAAGGTAAAAAGCTCTGCACGACTAATAAGGTGAAATGGGAAGAGTTAATTTTGGTTCAAATTCTTTCATCTCTCCACCTTCCCTCTATTTTTGACAATCATAGTCTTACCCCTTATAATCTCTTTTTTGAATTTTGGAAGCCGATATACTTGGGATTATTTTGGGAATTTGAGATCACAACTCTTGTAGAAGGCGAAGTGTACTCAAGAAAAAATTCCCTTACTCAAAACCTTATTGACGGAACTCTTCAAGCTCAACCAGTAACAATGACCGAAAACAATAATCAAGAAAAATCTCATCTTCTCTAGATAACTTTTGGCGACAATGAGCAAAAGGATGAGACTCCGGTCAAAGGAAAAATCTCCTACCAAAAGGTAGCTGGTCCAAATCCCCCACCCCTTAATTTGCATGGCATGAAATTTAACTCCGTGGATGAGTTCTTTCAATAGGTGTAAGAAAATAAAATTTCTTTAGATTTGTCAAAGTTGAAGAACTTGAAAGGGGAAGTTTTAGATGTGGAAAATCATAATCCTAGGTTGTTAAGAGATGCGTATGGAATATACAATGGCAATGATATGTTTCATGTATATTCTTATGGCCCTGGCCCTAGTAGTGTGAGAATTAAGGAGATTGATAATGATGATGCTGAGGGATTTGATGTGGTTAGTTCCACTAATCGGATGCCCTTGGGGTTGTATGATATTGTTGCTGCTAAGAAGAATGAAGAGCTTAGAAGGCCTCTGATTATTGTGCTGACAGACAGTGATGAAGAGGAAAGTGTTGGGTATGTTCCAACACAGAGAATAGAGTTAGAGGTTGTTGAAGACATGGAAGTTGATGAACCATTTCTGGGGTTCGCAGATACTGATATAGGAGGACAAAATCGTTTCTTTGATGATTACACTAAGAGTTCTTATGATGACTTGGAGTGCTCAGAAGGTGGACAAACACGGGGAGTTAATCTACAGTTGGAGTCAGGGAATGTTGGAGCACAGAGTGGAGCTGCTTTAGATGCTGAGAAGGTTGACCAGACTGAGCATGTTCCAACACAGGAACCAAACCGGACCTACTCAAGTGATGAGGTTTTGGATGAGTTCATCCAAACCAGACTATGAAAGGCTAAGAGGATGGAGCCTGCAACACAGACATCTCCACCGGCCAAGAAATTCCAGAAGAAAACTCTGGCCTCACAAAAGAAGAAGAAGGTTCTACCCCCTCATCCAGTAAGTGATGCTTTATCTGAAATTTATTTTGATGAAGGTTGTGAGGAGATGAGAAAGGTATTTTTGCAATGGAAAATTATTTTTGAGTTTAGAGGCATATGGAACAAGTGGATTTTCTAATTTTGTGGAGTTGATTGGGTTCAAGAAAGCTGCTACCTTATATGAGGAGTATAATAAGAAAGTGGTGAGTGAAGTTTACAGCATCCCAATGGAAGGAAATCTGGATGATAAATCTCCTGGTATAATAGGGTGTTTGTGGGAGGCAAGATTATTAATTTCTCTGCTGAGAAAATTAACAGGTTGTTGGGGCTGAAAGCTCCAGATTTTGGTGGAGTGTTTTCTGAGGATTTAGAGGTCACTGATGAAAAATTTTTGTCAGCAATATCTGGAGAAGCAAACACTCAGTGGCCTTCTACTGGATACTTTCATGCTTCCTGCTTATCTTCAAAATTCTTTTGCTTGTACCAGATTGCAGTTCACTGCTAGATTCCCTCGACCAACACTACGGCTCTTACAAGGGAGATAGAAAAACTGTTTTACTGTGTTAGAACTCAGAAGTCAGTCAATCTGGGATGACTCATACAACTGAGTATTGTGAGACAGGCACTTGCCCCCAAAGCTAAGCATGCTCTAGTGTATCCACGCCTTATTACTGTGTTGGTTAGGAGTGCGAAGGTGAAAACTAAGGCTAAGGATGAGATAATGGAGACTGAGTCTCTCAGGCTTGACAAGAAAACTTTTGGGATGAGACAAGTGCATGATCTACCTTGGGATCCAGAGGCATCTACTTCAGCTGGTGTTGAGACAAAGGCCAAGCTGGTTGTTCTGAATGCAAGCTTGGGGGCTATATCTATCCAGAATTCTGCTCTGGAAGCAGAAAAGGCCAAGATTGAAGCTGAGAAGGCTCGGTTGGAAGAACAGGTTCCTGCTCCGAACATGATTGATGTTTCTGCACTATCTATGTTCCAACATAGATAAGGTGATGGTTTCAGGGAGAGCAAACTCGATTGTTCTTTTTGATTTTATTTCTGTTTTTTGTTGCCTTTGGCAGTTCATGGCCCTAGGAGGGGAATATATTGGAGTATTTTGGATATTATTTTGATGATTTGATGGTGCTGTAATCTGAATTATTTTTGTGTTCTAGAATTCTGGTTTTCTAGTTTTCTTATGGTGTTCTTATATAATCAAATTTAGTGCTTAGCATATGTTCCAACATAAGTGGATTTCTGGAAGACTTATGTTGTGAGATTGAGAGTTTTTCTTTCTGAACTTAATTCCAAAATAGTTGGGACCACAAAATGCCAAAGGGGGAAATTGGTCAAGTGGTTTGCATTGATTAATTAATTGGTAATTTGTGAACTGTTTTGGAAAAGAAAAACATTCCAGGTTGGAACATATATACAGCTGCCTAAAAGGTTTTTTTACGGAATACAAAATATTGTGATGCTATTGATTTATTGAAGTTTGTGTATTCAGCAATATATTATTTTAGGTGGTGTTAAAAGCATAATGAGTTTATGGAAAATCCCTACAAATATGGAATTGATTCTTGAAATATTGTGGGATATTTGAGATAAGGTAAATCCCTTTATTTATGAGATTTGAATATGTTTCAAAAGCCGATAAGGAATATGAATATTATGGAGATAATCATGGAGGGTTCCGATCTGCTCATGGACTATAAAGATGACATCACAGCTGTATTATACGCACAAACTTAATTGCAAAGATCTGCACACAGATTTTCTATCTTTCCGAGAGTCTTGTGAGAGCCAGCATATATATGTTCCAACATATGTAACCTGTTGTTCAAAGTTCAGAATCGTATACCATAATTCCTTGGGAGGAGGAGATCCAGCGTCGACAAGTTTCGAGATCAGAGGGAGTCTGATCAAGGCGGATCGGTAGCAATGAGAGCTTGCAGAATTCACACGTCATAATTAGATAGATAAGTATATTTGTATGATGTACTTTGTACAACATCTTTCATATTAGTGGATTCATTCTGAACTGGGCTATGTAAGTGATTTTCACCGAACTACGTACTAAGTCTCGTGCCTCTAAGTTTTACTTTATTGCATAGTTGGTTAAATATGTTAGGTTGGAATATACTAGTAATTATTAAGATATTTCGGTAAAACTAAATTTGTTTTGATTTGATGTTTATTTTTATTTATTGCAATAATGTTCAGATAATGTTAAAAATCTTATAAAGTAAATTTAAAATATAAATAATTATAATATGACCTTAATAATCATAATAAGAACGATGAGAACTATAAGAATTATAGTTCTTGAAATATATTTAAAATTATTAGAAATTGGTTGAGCCCCTGCTCTTTCCGTTGCACATTTTTTGCATTTTATGTGAGTTCTGACCCTGACATGGTTTCGATAAGTGCGATAAGTTTGCATTTCTACGTGTGGTAAGTTTTGAGGTTTGCCAAACGTTTCTAAACACTGCCACGCGTCAATCTGCTGACAAGATCTGCACATTTATTCAAAACACAAAACTACTAACACAAATCTGAACAACCAATCATTAATTTACCACACCCCTTTGTAATTATACACATTTCCTTCAAAATATTAGTTGAAAGCAGTAAATTTGGCTTCCCAGTTCCCACTCAAGCCACCCGATTCTTTTGCCACAGGGTTCTTGTTCACAGAATCTGGTATTTGAATTGAGGTACTTGATATAATCTACAAAATGTCATAAAAAATTCAAAATAGAAAAGGGAAACCATATTATAAACAATTATCACATCACAGCTATTGGCGTCAGGAAGGGTTCCAGCACAACCAGCTTGATAAATGTAGCACTTTCAAAAGGAATCTGGGCAATCACAAGTTATGGCAGTTTCTGAGCTGAGAACAATTTTACTTAACCGAGAAGAAATGAAGCCAAACATTACGAGTCAAGAAAATCAGTGGCGGATCTATTGATACGCGAGGTAGGGCTCCAGCCCTACCTCGGTCGCCGGCCGGAGCTTGGAGGAGGCGGGAGCGCGTCTCCGGCACGGCGGCAGCAAGGGCCAAGCCCTGCTCGCCGGAGAAGAAGGCCGCGCTGCGGCCTTCTTTTTTTTTAAAGTGATACGCACTAAAACGACGTCGTTTCACGTTAGTGAAACGACGTCGTTTCGTTTGGATTTATTTTTTTAAACCTAAGTAGTAAAACGACGTCGTTTCACGTTAGTGAAACGACGTCGTTTCACTAAGTAATACGAAAAAAAAAAGAAATCAGAAATGGATTGGGCCAAAAACTGAGCCCAATCCAATATCCAATTGATCCATTCTTATGTTGCTAAGGACGAGAAGGACAGAAGGCAGAGCACAGCACTCCTCCTTCCTCCTCTCTGCCTCACTCGCGCTGCTCAGCCCCGTCGCCGCCGCCGTCCACCACCGCCGTCCGCCACCGCCGGCGCTGCTTGCCTGCCTCGTCCCGCCGCCTCTCCAAACCTGAAACCACGGTAATTCTTCTCTTCTCTTTAATCTTTATGCTAATATTTATTAATTTTAGGGTTTATAATTTATTGTCTTTTTAATTTATTTCTTCAAAACTTAAATATATGTATAATGTGAACATGATTTTTAGATTGGATGTTGAATTGAATTTATATGGTTGTATTATATATGATTGTTGAAGTTTAGTTGAATTGCATAAATTGATTTAGTTGAATTGCATATTTAGTTGGAATTTAGTTGGAATTTAGTTGAAATTATAATTGTTTGATTTATTTTGTATAAATGTATAATTGTATGTGAAAATGAAATTGTCCATTTGTCATAAACGGTTATGGAATTATCAATTAGGGATATTTGTTAAACTGAATTTAGATTAATATGATTTTATAAATTTTTTGTTATCTCAATTTGTTATTGTTTCGTAACTCTTTTAGATTTTTTAAAAATAAATCAATTTTTTATTGTTATCTCAATTTTTTTGTTATTGTTTCCCTGTGGGCAGAACCAGAAAAATTTTCCCGGGGGCAAAAATTTTTCAGCCTCCTGAAAAATTATTCTGGTTCCGCCCCTGAAGAAAATACATCCAAGCATCAACAAGAACCTAAGAATTTTGCTTTTGATGGTTTGTACAATTTTCAGAGCCAAGAAATGAAGCTAGACATCAGCAAAAGGAGATCGGTTGGTAGGTAACATCCGGAAAAATAAGGATAAAGTTATGCATGCAAACCAGGAGCGAAAAATATTAAGAAATGGAAGATTAAATAAAATCCAGAATCAGAACCTAATCGAGTGCATGATTTTTGTGTGGTGAAATGTAGCAAAAATGGTCCATATTGTGCCACTTTTTCATTGTGGACGTAGAGGGTGGAGGATGCATTTTGATAATGCATCCTCTTTTGGGCCCAATTTTTTTTTTCCAGCATTTTGAACAAGGACGCATTTCGATAATGCGTCCTCTTGGGGTCCAAAAATTTTTTTCTAGAATTTATCCCTTTTTGTTCCCGGAAATGGTTCCTTCCTTTTTTTTTAATTCAATTAGTCCTCTCCATTTTTTCTTCCGAAAATAATTATGATTTATTTTATTGTTTCTGAAATCAATTAGAGGACTCGTTTTGGTGACGATTTTATTTTTAGCATCAATTAGAGGACTCGTTTCTAAAATCAAATAATGCCTAATTTAGCATTATTTAATTTTTCCCGAAATGATTTCATAGCACTCGTTTTGGGAACGACTCCTCGATAATGCGTCCTCTGGGGGGCCTATTTTTTTTCCAGAATTTAAATAGAGGACTCGTTTCGGAAACGAGTCCTCTCCTTTTTTATTTCCGAAAATGGTTCCCCTTTTTTTTGACTTTATTTATATTTATATATATGTATATATGTATATATTTATATTTATATTTTTATATTTATATATATGTATATATTTATATTTATTTTTATATTTTTATATTTTTATATTTATATTTATGTATATATTTATATATACATAAATATATACATATATATAAATATAAATATAAATATAAATATAAATATAAATATAAATAAATATATATATATATATATAAATATATACATAAATATAAATAAATATATATATGAATAAGTATATATATATAAATATATACATATATATAAATATATACATATATATAAATATATACATATATATAAATATATACATATATATAAATATATATATACATATATAAATATAAATAAAGATATATATAAATATAAATATATACATATATATAAATATAAATATAAATATAAATATAAATAAAGATATATATATAAATATAAATAAAGATATATATATATAAATATATACATATATATAAATATAAATATAAATAAAGATATATATAAATATAAATATATACATATATATAAATATAAATATAAATATAAATAAAGATATATATATAAATATAAATAAAGATATATATATATAAATATATACATATATATAAATATAAATATAAATAAAGATATATATATATATATATATAAATATATACATATATATAAATATAAATATAAATAAAGATATATATATAAATATAAATAAAGATATATATAAATATAAATAAAGATATATAAATATAAATATATACATATATATAAATACAAAAATAAATATAAATATAAATAAAGATATATATATATATAAATATAAATAAAGATATATATAAATATAAATATATATAGATATATGGCAAAGTCTTGGGACTTCTCTCTCATGCAGCTCGTGTTTCGGTTGAAGTACTTCTCTCTCATCCCTCTGACTTCTCTCCACCTCCAATCACTATTCACCGTCGACAACGTCTTTCTTTCCGCTTCTTCTATGGCGGAGCCACCGCAGGATCGCGGTGGCACGGCTCCGAATCGTAGTTTCCTTCAGGCCCTTAACGCTAAACCAACCCCGCTCCTCTCCTCACTCCCATCCACACCCTCCATTAAACCAGTCACGGAATACAAGGGTAAGATTGCCTGTATAATCACCCCGGAGGAGGTCGCGCAACTGTCAGCTCACTACCAAAATGCTTTGATTGGAAAATTCGCCAGGCTCAAGCCATCAATGGAGTTCCTGAATGAGGCTTTCAAATCGGTTGGTTTTAAAGGAAGATTCCAACTCGGCTCTATAGACTACCGACATGTCCTAATCCGATTTGAAGACCCAGAAGATTTTCAGCGGTGTTGGATGAAATCACAGTGGGCTTTCAAAGGTGCATATATGAAGGTATTCAAATGGACCCCTGATTTCTCTCCAGAGGCTGAAACCTCCATAGTTCCTGTTTGGATTACACTTCATAAAATTCCCCTATTTTGGTATAATTCTGCCATGCTAGAAATAATTGGGAATACAATAGGAAGGTTCATCAAAACTGATGCTGCTACCCTAGGTGTTACAAGACCCTCGGCTGTTAAGATATGTGTAGAAATTGATCTAATGTCCAAGCTGCATACTTCTATCTCACTGACAAATGGTATTGCTCATGAAGTTGCTGAGTATCAAATAGAATATGAACAGCTACCATTATACTGCAAACACTGCAAAAGGCTAGGTCATGAGGTTGTTGAATGTAGGATCCTCCACCCTGACCTTAGGCCCCTCACAACCAGAAACAATAACTCCAAACACTCCAACCAAAAACCTCCTCAGGTTAACTCAGTTTGGAAAGCAATCCCTAATAGGGAACCTAGCTCGTCTGGTATTACCCCCTCAGAGAAAGCCACTACCATTTTGGCACAGAAAGAAGACAAACTCCTCCCTCCATCTTCCACAAATCAAAATGGTGATAAACCTTATTTAAGCAAGCAAATAGTGTCCCCTAATCCTCTGTCTAAGGATACTCAGAAAAATAAGGTTTCTACTCAGCAAGCTCAAGTACTCTCTCAGGAAAACCTGGGTCCGAATATTCCTATAATATCTGATCCAGTAGTTGTCCTGATTGAAGAAGGTTCCCTCCCAATGGATTCATTAGCCTCCTCTGATCAATCAGCTTCGGTATCTCTTCTAGAAGAGCAAATGATACCTGACTCTACGACCTCAACTCCGCAAAAAGTCCAAAAATATGCTGCTGATGACATTTCAGTGCATCCAGGTAAACTGCCTATCTCTCCCGACAATCCTTTTAACACTAACAGGTTTGCTTTTTACTCTCAACCCAGATCCTCAGGAAATAGGTTTCTACCATTAATTCATGAAGAGGAGGAGTATTCTGAGCAGGCCTGTGTTCATCAATTCCCTGAAACTGAGGTACAATGTGACATACCCCAGGTACAAGTTGATTTCTTACCTGAGGACAGTTCTCCTCCAATCCCCCCCATTGTTATGACTAACATTTCACAGACCACTTCTCCTAGACACAAAAATGCTGAACCCGCTCAGGGGAAAGCTCCCACGTATTTCAATCAGATTAATAAGATTCTTACTAGAACAGCCACTAAAAGCATCAAACACAAAAAATAATGATTAGTACAACCCTAGGAATTAACATTTTAGTCTGGAACATTAGAGGCATGGATACTTCAATGTTGAGACTAGCTAGACTTATCAGAATACATAAACTGGAAATGATTTGTCTAATTGAACCTCAACATAACAACAATGAATGTGATTTCTATAGACAAAAACTTCTTTTTGATCACTGCCTGTATGCTGTTAACTGTAACATTTGGCTTATGTGGAACTCTAAGATTGACATTGCTCCTAAGGTTGATCATAATCAATTCATCTCAGTACTGATAACCAGCCATACACTTAACTCCTCAACTGAGGCTATTTTTGTTTATGGTTTGAGGACAAGAAAGGAGAGAAAAGACTTATGGTCTGATCTTAAGACAATGACACTGTCTGATACCCTACTAATTGGTGATTTTAATGCTATGGCCTCTATAAATGAGTACAAGGGTTCCTCTACCCCCAACCTTGGTAGCATTAATGACTTTAGTGGTTTTATTGACTCTATGGCTTTGCTCCCTATCAACACTGTTGGGAATTTTTTTACTTGGACTAATGGTAGGACAAGTATTGGAGCTAATAGACATACGGTGGAGAGGTTAGATAGAGGTTTATGCTCCTCTCAGTGGATCTCTAAATTCCCACAATCTTCCATCCAAGTTCTCAATAGGGATACCTCTGACCATTGTCCACTCCTACTCAGAATCAGTAACAATTGTCCCTCTGTCCCTAGACCTTTCAGGTTCATAAATACCTGGTTCAAGAGGAAGGACTTCATGGATTTCATTAAATTTCATTGGAGTTCTCCTTTCCAAGGTCAAGGAATGCTAATTTTTTTCTCAAGCTGAATCACCTTAAAAAACACCTTAAACTGTGGAATAAGGAGATTTTTGGTGATATTAATGCAAATGTCATACAAGCAGAGGAAAATCTGAAAGCTCAGGAAATTGAATTCGATCTTAACAGCACCCCTAGTGAGCTAATTAAGTTAAAACATGCAAAAGCTATGCTTACTAGGGCACTTAAAGAGCAAAACAGTTTCTGGAAACAAAAGGCCAAATTGAGATGGTTTAAAGAGGGTGATGAGAATACAAAATTTTTCCATAATGCTGTAATGGAAAAAAGATGTACTCTTAATATCACTAAAATCAGAAGTTCTGATGGTTCTTGGTTAGTTAATAGCTCTGACATAGAAAATGAAGCAATTTGTTTCTATCAAAAGCTTCTGACTGACCAGCCACACTCAGATCAGGGACTTTTCTACTCTCATTTTCTGTCCCAAATTCCCAAACTGATTACTGAGGAAGAGAATGCTTCCCTCATTAGTCCAGTGACAATTGAGGAATTAAAAAAAGTTGTTTTCAGTCTGAACAAAAGCAGCAGTCCAGGTCCTGATGGCTACACAGCAAAATTTTTTGTAAAAGCATGGGATATTATCTGTTCGGATTTACTAGAGGCATCAAATGATTTTCTTTCAAGGTCTATCATTCCTAGAGGTATTTCTAGTACTTGGATCACAGTGATTCCAAAGAAACAAACTCCTACTAGTTTTAATGACTATAGACCTATTAGTCTTTCAAATGTGACAAACAAAATCTTTTCAAAAATACTAATGGAAAGACTCAAACCATTGATGCCTAAATTAATTAGTCCTCACCAATCTGCTTTCCTCCAAAATAGAGACATTTCTGATAATGTCATCTATTTAAAGGAAATGATCAGATTCTTGCACAAAAAATCTAGAGACCCTAATTGCATTCTTAAACTAGATCTAATGAAGGCTTTTGATAGGGTAAGTTGGGCTTTTTTAAACAGTATACTTCTCAAGTTTGGTTTTCATGGGCAATTTGTTCATTGTATCATGAAAAATCTTGCAAATGCTTGGTTTTCAGTTCTCATAAATGGCAAACCTGTTGGTTTTTTTAGTGCTTCCAGAGGCATTAAACAGGGGGATCCTTTATCACCCTTTCTGTTCAACATATTCTCTGAAGCATTTACTAGAAGTCTAGCCTATATTTTTGAGTCTGGAAAACTACATTATTATTCTTTGCCAAGGAATGCTATACCAATCTCTCATTTAAGCTATGCAGATGACACTATTGTCTTTCTCAAAGCTTCTAAAAGGAACCTAATCAGAATTAAAGCATTCCTAGGTATTTTTGAGGAGGTCACTGGGCAGAAAATTAACTATGATAAGAGTGACTGTTATGTTAGTAGGAATGCCACTCAAGCTAAACTCAGACAAATTAGGAATATTCTGGGTATGAAATCAGGTGTCTTGCCTTTTAAATACTTGGGTGTTCCTATACACAGTGGTAAAATTCTCAATCTTCATTTTCAACCGGTTATGGAAATGATTGATAGGAAACTGAAAAACTGGAAAAATGTGTGGCTCTCTACTGGAGGTAAGCTGACCCTTATAAAGTCATGTTTATACTCTTTACCTCAACATATTTGGGCAGTGATGGAACCCCCCAAACAGATTATTAAGAAAATTTAAAGAAAATTTGCTATCTTTTTTTTGGGGTGAGACAGATTCAGGTCCGAAAAAATCATGGAAAAAATGGGAATCTCTTTGTTACCCTACTGAACAAAATGGATTAGGACTGAGATCTCTAGCTACCATCATTAGAGCTTTTTCTTGTAAACTCTGGTGGAAATATCAAATAGGTGAAGCTCCCTGGACTGTTTTCCTTAACTCCCTCCCTGAATCTCACAAAAAATCTCAAAACTGGAAGAGGATATGCAAAATCAACCAATTTGCAGAATCCAATTCCAGGGTGATACATGGTCAGGGACTATGCAATTTCTGGACTTCTAATTGGACTGATTTTGGCCCCTTAATGGATTTCTATTACCCAAATGAGACCCAAAGGCAGTGCACTGTTGCTGATTTTATTAGACACAAGGACTCTCTTCTCCCACTCCTGCAGCTAGTGCTTCCTGCCCCCATCATTAATACTATCAAGTTTGCCTCCATCCATGAACACAGACCTGATAAACTAGTGTGGAAGCCTGACTATATTGGGAATTTTTCTGTCAAGACAGCATATCTCAAACTGAGACCCCCTACTAATGCTTTCCCTGTTCTTAGAAGTATATGGGCTAACCATATTCAGAACAAAATCTCAGTTTTTATGTGGAGGCTTTTAAATGTACTACTGCCATTTGATGATATTCTTGTGCAATTTGGCTTCCACCTCCCCTCTAAATGCTATTTTTGCAATAATGCTGACTCTCTGCATCATTTTTTCAATACATGTGCTATCTCCTCCATGGTTTGGAAGGAAGTTCATCAAATCTGTGGTATTTCATATTTTGAATCTGAAAATTTATGGGATAGATTGGCTAGTTTCTGGGCATATACTGGTCTATCTAATCTCCACACCAGACTGATCCATACTGCACCTATCCTTGTCTGCTGGTCTTTGTGGAAGGCTAGAAATAGAAATTTTTTTGATAACCTCAATCCTCATTGTCATACTATCATTAAAGAGGTCAAAGACAACATTTATTTATCTTTTTTTGCCTTTCCCATTGACATATCAAGACAGATTGACTATGAACTTGCTTCAGAAGGCTATATTCCACCGATTTTTAAGCCTCCAAAACCTCCCATTATCACAGTTACCTGGCAGAAACCTGAGTTGGGCATAAAGATCAATGTTGATGCCTCATGGCATCACTCCAAAAAGGCTGGCATTGCGGTCATAATAAGGAATAAGTATGGTTTTGTTCAAGCCAAGGGATACTTTGTTACTGCAGTTTCCCCCTTGCATGCTGAAACTTTAGCTATTCAATGTGGGGTACAGTTAGCAATACCTTATGCAAATCAACAGGTTGTGATTGAATCTGACTGTCTAAATGCTATTAATATGATTTTACTACCATCTGTTAGACACTGGAAATTTCTTAATCTTATGGACAGTATTCACATCTCTTTGGGCAATACTAAACTGATACACATTCTCAGACAAGGAAACCAACCTGCTGATGATCTTGCTAAGTACATTTTACTTACTAAGACTCACCAATCTTTCAGCTGGTTGAATCTGCCTGCAAGAACCAAAGGGTTACTCAGTCTTGATGACCTAGAGATTCCTACAGTTAGATCCCCTTCTTAGGTGAACTGATGCTACTAACTGTTTTTCTTATGTTTTCTTTGACAGGAACTAAGTTTTTCACTGCCACCACTCTCAATCAGAGGACTTCTATTTGCTCCTTCAGCTTCAGGAAATGGTGATGCCACTATTTCAGCAACCACAAATCCTCTCTGAGCTGCACCCCCACTCCAGCTTTGGTGCTGCTTTACTGTTTTTTTTTGTATTCTTTTGTACCATTCTGTCTCTTGCTCCTATTGTCCTAGTGATATAGGTGGCTAAGTGGTGCTTCGATTCGTTGATCACCGACCTGCTCCTTATTATCACTAGGTATAGTGAGATAGTTTTACCCTTGCGGTCTGTCTGATCTGCTAGGTAATTTTTGGTCCTACAAACCAATCACATTGATTTTTGGGAGCAATTATTTTGCTTCGGGCTCTTGGCCTCCTTTAGCTTAGGAGTTATTCTTGTACTGACTGAGCAGTTATGGCTAATTACTGCTTCTTCCTTTATTATTAAGGGTTTAGGGTGCCCAATAAATATCCCTCCACCGCATGGTGGTTTTCATTTAATAAAAAAAGGCAAAGTCTTGGGAAAGACGGTCTTTCCATAGGCTTATGGAAAGACGGGGTTTAATTCGAATAATAAAAGGTAAAAGGTCTTAGTTGCAACATTAAAAATTTAGTATGCAACATGTAGTAGTTATAAAATTTATAACTCGGTTCATGCAACCCGAAAATTTTATATTAATTTCTTCTAATTTACACTTTAAACCTTGGTATTTCCATGACTTATGGAAAGACCGTCTTTCAAGAGAAGCACTCATATATATATATAAATAAATAAATAAATAAATATATATATATATATATATAAATAAATAAATAAATATATATATATTTAAATATATATATATAAATATAAATATATACATATGTATAAATATAAATAAAGATATATATAAATATATATATATAAATATATATATATATATAAATATAAATAAAGATATATAAAAATATAAATATATACATAAATATAAATATAAAAATAAAAATAAATGTAAAAATAAATATAAATAAAGATATATATATAAAAAAATATATAAATATAAATAAAGATATATATATATATAAATAAAGATATGTATATATATAAATAAAGATATATATATATAAATAAAGATATATATATATATATAAATAAAGATATATATAAATATAAATAAAGATATATAAATATAAATATATACATATATATAAATACAAAAATAAATATAAATATAAATATAAATAAAGATATATATAAATATAAATATATACATATATATAAATATAAATATAAATATAAATAAAGATATATATAAATATAAATAAAGATATATATATATAAATAAAGATATATATAAATATAAATATATACATATATATAAAAATAAAAATAAAAATAAATATAAATATAAATAAAGATTTTTTAAAAAATATATAATTGCCACGTGGCATCACCACAATTGGCCACGTGTCATCACCTAATTTTTACCTGAAATTATAAAAAAAATTAATTTTCCACAGAGGACGGATTACGGTGATGCATCCTCGCCACGTGTCATCCTCTCGTTTGAAAATTTTGACCGAAAATTTTCAAAATAAAAAATAAAAAATGGGAGGACGTATTACGGAAATGCGTCCTCCACATGCAAATGCTGTTTGTGGCAACTGTAGCCACAAACATAGCAATTTCTCGAACCTAACCTATATATCAGCATCCAAATGTAAACAAACAATTCATATCTCGAACAATCAAAATAACTAAAATTATTCATCTGTGTAAATTATCTAACATAATTATTCACTCTGTAAAATAACTGAGTTACATGATCATGAAATCCAGGATTTTACTAATGACACCACTCTGATTTTGTGCTCACTGAAGAATATAGAGGTATAACTCGGATCCCATCGAATGGACTGGTCGTGATGATTGTTTTAAGGTCTTCATATGATCCACTTTAACTGATAGTATCTCCGGATAGACTTCCATAGCTGTTACGGAATTAGGAATTAGTAATATAGTTGTTATGGAATTAGTGTTAATTAGTATTGGTATTGGAATTGGATTTATATTCCTACCATAGTTGTACTTGTATTCTGTTACCTTCTCCTAGCTGGGATAGGTATCATGTACCACTATATAATGTATCCTAAACTCATGAATAAACCTATAGATTATTACCCTTATTTCCTACATGGTATCAGAGCCTAAAATCCTAAACCTCTAAGAAAATATTCCGCTGTAAAAAAAAAAACTGCAGCTTCCTTCTTCGTTTGTACTGCCGCCGCCGGAGAAGCTTCGACCGTTCATTCTGTCTCCGGAGAAGCTATCTGCGGCTTCGTTCTCCGACTCAGAGCCCCCCCTCCAGCACACTTGGTTTCCTCTTTCTCCAGCTTTATTGCAAGAATTTATTAACTTATTATGTATTTGATTGCCATTTGTGTTATGACTATTTTCGCCGGCGTAGTGACGTCGCCGCAAGGGTTTGCGGTGACCGCCTCTTCTGGCTTACCTAAACGATCTGATTTTGGTCTTGCTTTGTCTGACGAACAATGGAGTACGACCATACATTTATTTAATCAGTTTGATTCATTATCTGACCATGGGTCCGGTAAGTCTACTTTACCTTGGATTCTTGATTCGGGAGCCTCATATCACATGACTGGTGACAAAGGTTCTCTTACTGATATTACTGCTGCTACCAACACTGTGAATGTTATACTACCTGATGGATCTGTGTCGTCTGCTACACAATATGGGTCTATTTGTTTTGGTGATGTAACCATTCCTCATGTGCTCTGATACCATGTAGGAAATAAGGGTAATAATCTGTAGGTTTATTACTTTATGGACAGGCGCCAAATTACTCTTTTTTACGAGTATTTGGATGCTTGTATTTTGCTGCTCGTGTTCCAAGATACCGTGACAAGTTTGCACCAAGAAGCCGTCGGTGTTTGTTCCTTGGTTATCCTGCCGGAAAGAGAGGTTATCGTCTTCTCGACTTGGACTCTCGAGTTATCTTTACCACTCGGGATGCTGATTTCTTTGAAGACCAGTTCCCGTATTCTGTATCTCCACAATCCACTTCTACAGATGAACCTGGCGGCGTCACCACTGCACCGCCGGTTTCCTCCTCCTACTCACCGGAACCATACGACTTTTTTGATCAACCGCTGGCCGCCCTTCCGTCGGTCAATACTGATCGGTCAACGTCGATCAACTCTGACCAGTCAGCTCCGGTCAACTCCGGCCGGTCAACGCTGGTCAACTCCTGCCGGTCAACTCTTGCCGGTCAACGTCGGTCAACATCGGTCAACATCGGTCAACGCTGGCGAGTCAACGCCGGTGAGTCAACGCCAGTCAATGCAGGCGGGTCAACGCTGGTCAACGCCGGCAGGTCAACACCAGTCAACGCCGGCGGATCAGCTCCAGTCAACGCCGACGAGACAATGCCATTCAACATCGTCCAACTAATTCCGACCACCGCCGGCGTCCCACCGCCTCCCGACGTCGGTCCTCCTCCGCCTGCTGCCAATAATCCACCATCCACCAGACAGAGTGTTCGTGCTCGACGTCCACCGCCGTATTTGGCTGATTATGATTGTGATGATTCTACTTGTGCTCTTGTTACTGAAGACCCCCCCTCTTCGACTACGTTCCCCCATACGTCATCACTATCCTCAAGTGTTCTCTACCCTCTTACTGGTTTATGTGGATGATTTGGTTATTGCTGGTAGTTCTTCTTCGCTCATCTCTGCGTTCAAGAAATACTTGGGTTCTTGTTTTCACATGAAGGACCTTGGTTTGCTTAAGTATTTTTTGGGCATAGAGATTGCTAGAAGACCGGAGGGAATGTTTCTCTCGCAAAGGAAATATGCTTTGGACATTCTATCTGATACAGGCGTTGACTCACCGGTGTTGACCGGCGTTGACCGGCCGGAGTTGATCGGCGTTGACCGACCGGAGTTGACCGGCGTTGACCGGCCGGCGTTGACCGGCGTTGACCGGCGTTAATTAGTAATTAGTGTTAATTAGTATTGGTATTGGAATTAGATTTATATTCCTACCATAGTTGTACTTGTATTCTGTTAGTTGCTGTTATACGTGGTTGGAAATTGCATCAAATGGATGTCCATAATGCATTCCTGCATGGTGATTTACATGAAGAAGTGTTCATGCGACCCCCACCTGGCTATGTGGTTCCGCCTGGTCAGGTTTGTCGCCTTCAGAAATCTCTTTATGGTCTTCGTCAAGCTCCTAGGAATTGGTTTGCTAAACTGGCGCAGGCTTTACGGACATTTGGTTTTGTTCAAAGTAAGGCAGATTACTCTTTATTTGTCTTTTCCAGTGGATCGCAGTCTTTACATGTTCTGGTTTATGTGGATGATTTGGTTATTGCTGGTAGTTCTTCTTCGCTCATCTCTACGTTCAAGAAATACTTGGGTTCTTGTTTTCACATGAAGGACCTTGGTTTGCTTAAGTATTTTTGGGCATAGAGATTGCTAGAAGACCGGAGGGGATGTTTCTCTCGCAAAGGAAATATGCTTTGGACATTCTATCTGATACAGGTTTATCTGCTTCTAAACCAATTGATTTTCCGATGGAGCAACAACATAATTTGGCACGTGTTGAAGGTCCAGCCTACCATGACCCGGAGCAGTATCGCCGCTTGGTTGGGCGTCTGATATATCTAACTATTACTCGTCCTGAACTTAGTTATTCAGTTCATACTCTTGCGCAATTCATGAAGTCTCCTTGTGTTCCTCACTGGCAAGCTGCGGTTCGTGTTTTGCACTATCTGAAGAGTCATCCTGGTCAAGGTTTATTTCTTTCTTCTCGTAGTACTCTCCAATTGACTGCTTATTGTGATTCGGATTGGGCCGCCTGTCCTATTACTAGGCGTTCCTTATCCGGTTATTTTGTTATGATTGGTGATTCCCCGGTTTCCTGGAAGACTAAGAAGCAACCTACTGTTTCTCGGTCTTCTGCTGAAGCAGAGTATCGTGCTATGGCAGTTGCCTGCTGTGAGTTATTATGGCTTCGGTCCCTGTTGAAAGACTTAGGGGTTTCGCACACTTTTCCTATGAAATTGTTTTGTGACAGTCAATCAGCCATTCACATAGCAGCCAACCCGGTTTTCCATGAACGTACTAAGCACATTGAAGTTGATTGTCATTTTGTTCGAGATCTTGTTCAATCCGGCGCTATTGTTACTCAACATATTTGTACGGTTGACCAACCCGCGGATTTGTTCACTGAAGCTCTCGGCCGTAACCAGTTTCATTCCTTACTTGGCAAGTTGGGCATTTCTGATCCGCATGCTCCAACTTGAGGAGGAGTGTTACGGAATTAGGAATTAGTAATATAGTTGTTATGGAATTAGTGTTAATTAGTATTGGTATTGGAATTGGATTTATATTCCTACCATAGTTGTACTTGTATTCTGTTACCTTCTCCTAGCTGGGATAGGTATCATGTACCACTATATAATGTATCCTAAACTCATGAATAAACCTACAGATTATTACCCTTATTTCCTACAATAGCATCCTGAATTCTTGATTCTGAGGAAAAATCTTGTGTGACATATCAAAAGAACAACTAAATATGTTTTCTTCCATTTCTCCAGTATCTGTTTCATGAACATCATTCCTACGTGCCACATGCAAGATGCTAAAAACTAAAGCTGTATTAGAATTATGAGCTTCTATCATAAAACTAATTGATATTATGTAGAGGTGACCCATGATCTTATATACTGAGTTAAATGATTGTCAACCATTAATGTGGGACTAACTCTACCAAGCCCCCTCTCGTGCAGAGGTATGAATCATCTCGCAAACGTGGATAGAAAGGGGGTAGCGGGCCAACCTTGGGTTCTAATATCATATTAGAATCATGAGCTTCTATCGTAAAACCAATTGGTACTATGTAGAGGTGACCTGTGATCTTATAAACTGATTTAAACGACTGTCAATCACCAATGTGAGACTAATTCTAACAAGCTGCAGTAGGTGTCAAGAGAGATTGCAGCTTCTTCTAATCATGCACAGAAATACTGCAAAACATGTGCGTAAAAAATGTCAAATCGCAGTAGAGGTGATGATGCATAAAAAGCTCTACACAGGTTAATAGATCCCACCACAATCCACAAAAGGAATCAAGGATACAATGAAAGAAAAAATGCACTCGGGCAAATTTCACAGCTAAACTATATATCCACATGCCATTGCACCGAGATCAACTATAATTCACGCAACAGCATAATATTGAATGCATTTTATACTCATGATTTCAGATGGAGCGGAACCTTAACAAATTAGCATAAACCGAAACCCTAAACTTAGCAATTATTTAAATCATTCACAAAGTAAAGCTATATTCTCAAAGTGGATTGCAGTATTAATTAGTATGTGAAATAAATGAGCTTTGGAAAAATAAAACCTGCCTGATCTGAGTGTCGGTAATGCAGATGAAAGGAAGCTGGGAAGAAATGAGCACGAACTCAGCAACCCCATCTTTTAGTTCCTCAAGAAAATATCTGTTGGAAAACAAAATTACTATCAAAATCAGTACTTTCAGTTTCAGAGAATCTGCTTGTAAGAGTGAATTTGAGATTCCGATGAAAGTACAAGATACCGTTTGAGGGTTTTGCAGTTTTATAACACGAAGAATTTCTAGAAGAGGTCTTAGCTATCAAATTTGTAAAGTCAAGTGAGATTCATTGAATATTTTAATTGGTAATTTTGTGACCATATTTAGAAACAAAAATCTTTCCATGTTGGAACATGCGGACAAGCGGTAAATACGCCAAGCAGATTTACGAAAAAAGGAAAGAATATTATGGTATTTGTGAGTTATGGAAATCTGAATATTCTACTATGTATTAGGCGTGTGTAGAAGCATAGTTGGTTTATGGAAAATCCCTACAAATATGGTGTTGATATTATCGAATATATAAGAGATATTGTAATAAGGAAAATCCCTTTATTTATGTGATTTGAATATGTTTCAAAAAACATATAAGGATAGGAATATTATGGAGATAATCATAGAGAGTTTCAATCTGCTCATGGCTTTAAAAGGAGACACCACGACTACATTCAATATATGAATTAAACATAGAAAATCTGCACAAAGATTTTCATTCCCTCGAGAGAATTGCAAAGAGCTAGAATTCTATGTTCCAACATACGTGACCTGCTGTTCAAAGTTCAGAATCAGATGCCTTAATTCCTCGGGAGGAGGAGATCCAACGTCGACGAGCTTCGAGGTCAGAGGGATTATGATCATGGCGGATCGGTAGCTAGGGGAGCTAGCAGAATTCACATGTTTGATTAGTAAAGATAAGTATTTTGTATGGTGTACTTTGTACTGTATCTTTCTGATTAGTGGATTCATTCTTAACTGGGCCAGACCCCGCAGATGTAGGTGAATTTCACCGAATTACGTATCCAAGTGTTGTGTCTTTAATGCTTTACTTTATTGCATACTTGGTTAGATAGGTTATGTTGGAACATAATAGTAATAATTAAGAGAATTCTGTAAAACAAAATTTGATTCGGTATCAGAGCTTGGTCACTTATTTTTCTCTTGGTTGTGGTGAGGAAAGTGTGATCTGATTTTACCATGGCAACCAAAGAAGGAGCTTCGGTGTCTCGGCCACCTCTGCTGGAAGGCAACAACTACAGTTATTGGAAGGCACGCATGAGAGTTTTCATCAACTCACTGGATGAACTTGCATGGTACTATGTTGAAAATGAGTGGAATCACCCTACTGAAGATGTTGATACAAGCTCTAAGGGGAAAGAAGGAGAGTCAAGTCAAAGGGAACATAAACTCAGAGACAAATCTACTTGGATTCCTGATGACCTCAAGGCATCTCTAGCGAATTCAAAGGCACTAAATGCTATCTTCACTGCGGTTAATGAAAACTAGTTCCAACTCATCTCTACATGTCATCAAGCCAAGAAAGCATGGGATATTTTGCAAACTGTTCATGAAGGAACTAGTCAAGTTCGAGAATCTAAACTACAGATGTTGGCTACCAAGTTTGAGGAACCCAAGATGGAGGAAGATGACACTATTGCTATATTCAATGAAAAACTCAGGGACATCTCCAATATGGCGTATCAACTTGGAAAAGTCCACAAAGAGGCTAAATTGGTGAAAAAGGCCTTGAGATCACTTCCCAAAATGTTTGCAATGAAGGTCAGAGCAATAGAAGAAGCAAGAGATGTAGCTACCACAAGTCTAGATGAATTAATGAGATCATTACAGACGTATGAAATGACATTCCAACCGGCTACAAAAAGGGTTCAAAAGGAGTTGACATTCAAAACATCCTCATCAAAGGATAATCACGAATCCGACAGTGATGATGAGCTTGACAAACTTGTACCTATCATGAAAAAATTCTCAAGAATGCTGAAGAAAGTAGTAAACAAGAAATCTCAGGAAAGGTATGGTGGAAATAGACCGAGGCCACAAGAATTTGGAGGCAATCGTGGGACGATATTTGAACAAGGAAATCAGTTGTTCTCTAGAAATCAAAGTGGTGAACCAAAACAGCCTGGACGAATTCAATGTAGAGAATGTGAAGGATATGGTCATATTCAGGCTGAATGTGCAAATAACCGGAAAAAGCAAGGAAAATCATATGTTACCTCATGGAGTGAAGATGAAGAGGATGACAAAGACGAAGAGGAACTCACAAGTAACTATCTGGCATTTGGAGCAAAAATTCACAATGCATCAGATGATGGATGTTCCAACAAATCAGACAGAAATGAAGCCTTATGTTCCAACAAAGACTCGCATGAAGTATCTAGTGATGAAGATGATGGACTCGCTATAAGTGATAAAGAGATCTACATCACTTATGAAAAGATGTATGCTATGTGGCTCAAAGTAGTTGACACAAACAAGGAACTGAAGGGAAAAAAATGCAGTTGACGGAATAGAAAAAGAATTGCGTGTGGAAGTTGCTGAACTTAAAATGGAGAATGAAGATTTGAATGAAAAGCTAATGTTAGCAACCAAGAGAGCTGAGACTTATGAAGCAGTAATTTCTAAGCTAAACTCTGGAAAAGCAAAACTTGACGATATTCTGGACATGGGAAAGAACTTTGGAGATCGACATGGAATTGGGTATTACAACCCACTCAATAACACAGTCAAACTCAAGCCTAAGACACAAGAAATACTTAAGAGTCTAGTAACTCTCAAGACAAAGATTCGAGAGATAAAGAGAAAGTTTGGCAAGCCTCATCAAAGGAAACCTCTCATCTGCAGCTACTGTTCATACCAAGGTCACTCAAAGGAACAATGCCGTAAACTGATCAAAGACCTAATGGAAGGACATCAACTCTTAGTATGTTCCAACATAGGCGAAGTCCAGAAAACAAAAATGGTCAGAAAGGTATGGGTTGTCAAACGTTCTGGTACATGCTTTGTTGCACATACTTTGCCTATATCATACTCCAGATATTTGTGGTACTTTGGTAGACTGACACTCAAGAATTCCTCAAAAATATCACACTATACAATGATGGTTATATTACATTTGGTGATGGAAAGAAGAGTAGAGTGGTTGGAAAAGGTGAACTACAAATTGAAGGATTTCCAGAATCACTAGTGTGCTGTTTGTTGAAGACTTGAAGGCCAAGCTGCTGAGCATAAGCCAATTGTGTGATGACAATATGACTGTGGAATTTCAGAAAGACAAATACATAGTGAAACATGGAGAAGCCAAGGTTCTTTCAAGCATACGATCATCAGTTAATTGCTATTTGCTGGAACAGGAAGTATAGTGTATAATCTCGAAACAGGATAAGGGATTGCTGTGGCACAGGAAGCTCGGTCACATAAATTACAAAACCTTGGTAAAAATTGAAAATGCAAAGGTTGTACGAAGTATGCCTACCTTAACAAGCAAGGGCGGAATTGTGTGCGGACCATGTCAACAAGGTAAATAAATTCGATCTCCCCACTCTTCAGTTCAATATATAATCACCTCAAGAAATCTGGAATTATTGCAAATGGATATGATGTGTCCGGTCAATACACCTAGTATAGGTGGAAAGAAGTATATCTTTGTATGTGTAGATAATTTTTCCAGATTTACATGGGTAGCTTTTCTAAAAGAAAAGTAAGATATGATGGAAGTATTTAGAAGTCTGGTGATAAAGTTACAAACTGAAAAAGGAAGTCCAGTTGGGAAGATTGTTCGAATTCATAGTGATCATGGTAGAGAATTTGAAAATTCTCAATTCCGTGACTTCTGTGATGAGCTTGGGATTCAACACAAGTTTTCTGCACCAATCACTCCTTAGCAAAATGGTGTTGCAGAACGGGAAAATAGAACCTTGCAGGAGATGGCTCGAGTTATGTTGGCCGAGAAAGAAATTCACAAAAAATGGTGGGCAAAGGCTATTAACACAACTACTATACAATTAATCGAGTATATTTATGTCCATTCACCAACAAAACATCCTATGAAATTTGGAAGGGTAGGAAACCAAATGTCTTATACTTTCATGTGTTTGGAAACAAGTGCTACATCCTCAGAGACAGAGAGCAATTCGCGAAATTCGCTTATCGGAGTGATATTGGAATCTTTCTTGGTTATTCTGTGAACATCCGGACCTATTGTGTTTATAACCATCAGACAAACACACTCGTGGAATCTATAAATGTTATTGTGGATGATTCTAGAGAAGGACAAAAGTCAGATGCTGTGGGAGATGAACCTAGTGATACTCATGTTTCAACACAGTCTCGCAACCTGACAAGGTAGATTCATCGAATATTGGAACATCTGAACATATTGATGCGGAACCAATCGAAACTGAGCATGTTGGAAAATCATCCCCCACTGTCGTATCTTATGCTCCAACACAGGATCAACCTGAATCAATGTCACAGAGTACTCGATCAGTTCCTTGGGTGGATTACAGGAAGTTGACAAGATTACAATGATTCATCTCTCTCATTGAACCAAAGAATTACAAGGAGGCATTATTGGACGAATACTGGATTGCTGCAATGTAAGAAGAACTAGGTCTGTTTGCAAGAAATGATGTATGGTATCTTACTCCTCGTCCGAAAGGTGTAAATGTCATTGGCACAAAGTGGATCTTCAAGAATAAATATGATGCTGACGGACATATTACTTGAAACAAAACCAGACTGGTAGCTCAAGGATATACACAGGTTGAGGGAGTTGACTTTGATGAGACATTCGCACCAGCTGCCAGGCTAAAGTCTATTCGAATTTTACTTCCTATTGCTTGCTCTATGAACTTTACTCTGTATCAAATGGATGTCAAGAGTGTGTTTCTCAATGGTGTGGTAAATGAAGAAGTAAATGTGGAACAACTTAAAGGATTTGAGGATCCTCATTACCCTCATCATGTGTATCACTCAAGAAGGCTTTATATGGCTAAAGCAAGCACCCAGGGCATGGTATGAATGACTTACTAACTTTTTTCGTAAGAAAGGTTATCGTCGAGAGGGAGTTTATCACACTTTATTTGTACTTGAAAAGTCATCAAAAATTCTGACTGACCAAATTTATGTTGATGATATAGTATTTGGCTCTACTTCACCATCTATGGTACACAATTTTGTCACGGTTATGCAAGCTAAATTTGAATTGAGCATGGTTGGAGAGCTCACATACTTTCTAAGACTACAAGTTAAGCAAGGAAAATATGGCATGTTCATAAATCAAAGTAAGTATGCACTGAATCTAATAAAGAGATTTGGTTTAAGCAATGCCCGAGCAGTTCGAACACCTATGCGGGTTTCTAACAAACTGGTCAAGGATGAGAAAGGAGTCGTAGTTGATCAAAAGTTATACATGGGAACGATTGAGAATCTATTGTATTTAACAACAAGTAGACCATATATATGTCTCAGCGTAGGGATATGTGCAAGGTTTCAGGATGATCCAAAGGAGTCTCATCTCACTAAAGTCAAAAGAGTTATTCGATATGTAAGTGAGACTTCTGAGTAAGGCATCTGGTATTCTAAGAATTAAAATTCTGATTTAATTTGGTACAGTGATTCTAATTGGGCTGGTAATGCTGATGATCGAAAGAGCACTACATGTGGATATTTCTTTATTGGCACGAATATAGTTTCTTGGTATAGTAAGAAACAGAATTCGATTTCTTTGTCTACTGCGGAAGCTGAATATCTTGCTATTGGAAGTTGTTGTGCACAATTATTATGGATGAAGCAAATGATGAATGACTATGGAATTCATCAAGGCCCTTTGAAGATTTTATGTGACAACACAAATGCTATTGATATTTCAAAAAATCCAGTCCAGCACTCTCGAACTAAGCATATTGACATAAGGTATCATTTTATTAGAGATCTTGTTGAAAGGAAGGAAGTTGTGGTAGTCTATGTTCTAACATCTGAGCAATTTGCTGATATTTTTACAAAGCCATTGGACACCGCTACTTTTGAAAGTCTCAGACAACACTTAGGTGTTTGTCAAATTTGAGGTATTTCTTGCCTTTATTTAACTGTAAATATTTTTTTTTGTTCAGAAAATCAGAAAAACAAAAAAAATAGAAAGAAGAAAAATTTCTACAAAAATAGAAGTTGCATAGTTATAGTATGTTGGAAGTTGGTATGTCTTGAGTTGATGTTTTGAGTTGACAAGAGAGAAAAGAAGCATCATTGCTCATCTTGGAAAAAGAAAAAGTTTTTACGAAAAACGAGGAAGTGAAGTGAAGAGTTTGTGTTGGTTTCAAAATTGTCTAAATCTCTCCAAATACCTCTCATTTCGGCCACTCTCCCACTCCTCTTGGTTTCTTTCAGATTCTTGTTGCCAAACTCCTCCAAGATTTTCTCTTACGCAACAAATCTCTACCAAAAGATGGTTTAAACCCCAATTCTCCCACGATAAAAAAGAAACTCAAGAAACTCCTCAATCTCTGGAGGATGACAATGTCGAGCAAAGGGAAGATAATGTAGAGGCTGGTGGTGACGGGCAGAATGAACATTCCAGAGGCAAAGGGAAGGGTCCCTATCAGAAGGTAACGGGTCCTGACCATCCTACTCTCAAAATTCTTGGAATGAAATTTAATACCGTAGATGGTCTCTTTGAATGGCTTGAAGCCAATAGAAGTACAGTGGATTTGCGTAAAATTAAGAGTATAGAGGGAGAGTTCTTGAATGTGAAAGTCAAGGAATTAGTATCTGGTGATATTGGTAACCTATGGGATATTGAAAATTATAAAGTTAAATTTCTGAGGGGGAGATTTGAAGTTTACAGAGGGAAGGATATGTTTCATGTTTATTCATCTATTCCTTTCCCGAGTTGTGTTAGAATTAAGGAGATAAGTGATGATGAGGCAGCAGGACTGGAAGTGGTTAAGTCTACAGATAGGATGCCGGTAGGATTCTTTGATTCTAAGGCTGCTAAGAGAATAGAGGAACTGAGAAAACCAGTGATAATAGAAGTTTCTGAAAGTGAAGAAGAAGACAAGGTTGGCTATGTTCCAACACAGAATGCAGAGTCATAAAATATTGAGGAGATGAAGATTGATGATGAAGAGATGGGAGGTGAAGACCAGTTTGAGGTAACTGGTGATGCTGATGTTGATGTGGACGGAGACCAGACCGGAGGACCTATTTCGAGGCAAGGTGAACCAGATAAAGACCAGTATGTTGGAACATAGACTGGTGAAGAAGAAGGGGCTGGAGACACTGAGTATGTTCCAACACAGGAGCAACCTGAGTTGAACTACTTCAGTGATGAGGTATTAGATGAGTTCTTACAAACTACCATGGGTAAGAGAAATGTGGTTGCTATTGAGGATTCCCCACCAACCAAAAAGGCCAAGAAAACTAAGACAACTCCCAAGAAGAAAGTGGTGCCACCTCTGTCTGTAACTGAAGCACTGTCATTTTTGTACTTTGATATAAAATGTGAAGAAATGGGAGAAGTGTTTGCAGAGAGGAAGGTGATATCTGAGAGAACCGTAAACCTAGATGCATATAAACCTAGTGGGTTTTCTGATTTTTTGGAATTAATTGGAATGAAAGGGCTGCCACTGTACAACTTCAGTACGATAGACAGGTAGTCATTGAAGTGTACTCCAATTTGATGGCTAGAAATTTAGAGGCTGATTACCCTTGGTTTGAGAGGGTTTATGTAAGGGGAAAGGTTATTGACTTCTCAGCTGCTAGGATAAACAGAATTGTGGGGATGACTACTCCAGAATTTGAGGGAATGTTTCCAGATGATCTAGGAGTGTCGGATGATCATATTCTAGAGGCAATCTTAAGAGGATACAAGGCCAAATGGCCTGAAACTGGATATTCAAAAGCTTCCTGTCTGTCATCGAGATTCTTTGGTCTATATCAAGTAGCGGTAAACTACTGGATGTCATCCTCGAACACTACTGCCTTAAGTAGAGAAATGACTAAAATGTTGTACTTTTTGGAGCACAGAAATCAGTATACCTTGGGTTGTTCATACAAAAAAATCTAATGAGGCAAGCTACTGCCCCAAAGGCGAAACATACTATTGTGTATCCCTGCTTAATTTCTGCATTGGCTAAGAGTGCCAAGGTGAAGGGGAAGGCGAAAGATGTGATCATCGATACGGAATTCCTATGGCCTAACCAGAAGACCTTTGGCATGAGACAAGTCCATGATTTTCCTTGGAACCCTGAAGACTCTTCTTCTACAGCTGCTGAAAAGATGGCTAAATTGGTGGTACTGAATGCAAGGTTGGGGGCGATAGCAATTCAAATGGCGGCACTAGAAGCAGAGAAGGCTAAACTCGAGGTGGAGAAAGCGCAACTGGAGGCCTAGACTGCTGCTCCTGAACGGGGATGATTTTCTAATGTATCTATGTTCCAACATAGGTCTAGTGTCACATTCAGAGGGAGCCTGCTTTCTATTTACGTCAAATTTTTTTTGTTTATTTGCCTTTGGAAGGGAATATTTTGGTGATTTGAAGGGTTGTAATCTGATTATTATTTTGATGGTATTCTGGAATTCTGGTATTCGGTTGGTATTCGGTTGGTATTCTTTTATATCAGATTCAATATTTTGCATATGTTCCAACATAAGTGGATTTTGGGAAGACTTATGTGTTTGATTAAAATTTTTTAAATGTGATTCTACTTTCCAAAATGGTTGGGTCCACAAAATGCCAAAGGGGAGATTGTAAAGTCAAGTGGTATTCATTGAATATTTTAATTGGAAATTTTGTGAACATATTTGGAAACGAAAAATCTTTCCATGCTGGAACATGCGGACTAGCTGTAAATACGCCAAGTAGATTTATGGAAAAATGACAGAATATTATGGTGTTTGTGAGTTATGAAAATCCAAATATTCTGCTATGTATTAGGTCTGTGTAGAAGCATAGTTGATTTATGGAAAATCCCTACAAATATGGTGTTGATATTATCAAATATATGGGAGATATTGTGATAAGGAAAATCCGGAGGGTCCTAAAATCAGGAGGGGCACGATAGAGCCAGGAGCCCGGACAGAGTGTGCAGGCAAGATGACCAAGGAGGTTGCTAGAGCTGAAGCTAGGGATGAACAGGGAAGAGGCAAAAGGAGGAATCCCCGACGGAGAACAGTAGGCTAGCCACGGTAATAAACATATATGCCATGATAGGAGGAAGCACCGGAGGCAGAATGGAGTCCCAGCGAAAAGCTCGCTGCAGATAGATGTCGCAGCCAACGCCGGAAGACAGGAAGTTGGGACCAAATGAAGCAACAACGTTTGACTCCAATAACTCCATACCTGACATGCCAGCATGAGGGGATGCTGTGGTGATAATGGTAAGGATGATGAACAATAGAATCCACCGGGTGTACGTGGATAGCGAAAGCTTGGCGGAAATTATGTACTGGGGTTGTTTTGATAAGTTGGATGAGAACACGAAGAGGAAATTGCAGCCAACAGAAATTCTATTAGTGGATTTCGCAGAAAATATAGTATGGCATGGAGGGACCATACTTCTCCCAGTGACGGTGGGAGGGGGAGAGAAGAGCAAGACTATTGACGTGGAGTTCATAGTTGTAAAAGCAAACAGCCCTTATAACATGATATGGGTAGGCCGATCTTGGCCCTGCTGAAGGGAATTGTGTCAACCCCACACCTGCTTCTGATGCTCCCTACAAGGGGAGGGATATCTGGTGTTAAAGGAGATCAGCAGAAGCTAGGGAATGTCATAGAATTGCTCTCAGCAAGCAAAAGCGAGAGAATGATAGTGCAGGCCAGGGGAAGCATGGAAACCATCCCCGACCTGTCAAGATGATCATGGGCGGAGGTGACCCATTAAAGCTGGGCGCGGAGGTAGAAGCAACGAAGATAAACGGAGACTAGATAGTACAAGTAGGGGTGACACTACCTCTTGAAGTGAAAAGGGTGCTGATAAAGGTTGTAAGGGAAAACAAGAATGTCCTTGCTTGGAGACCGGAGGATATGACGGGAGTTCAAAAAGATGTGGGCTGGCATGAGCGGAAAGTGAACCTGTCCCATAAGCCGGTGAATCAGAAGAGGAGGATGCTTTACAGGGAGAGAACAAGCCAGTAAACAAGGAGGTGAGCCAACTGGTCGCAACAGGGATCCAACAAGAAATCCCCTACTCGACCTGACTGGCCAACACAGTGCTGGTTAAAAAGGTGGATGACAGCTGGAGGATGTGCATGGACGACACATATCTAAATAAGGCTTGTGCCAAGGATTGTTACTCGCTGCCGGCCATAGACCAAAAGGTAGATGGTCTTACCAACTATCCAATTAAATGTTTTCTTGATGCATATAAGGGGTATCACCAAATCCCCATGCTAGAGAGCGACATAGAAAAAACTACTTTTATTACTGAGAAGGGGGCATTTGGCTATCAGATAATGCCATTTAGCAATATTGGAGCCACCTATCGAAGGGTGGTAGATAATATTTTGCAGAAGAAAATTGGATGGAACTTGGAGGTGTATGTGGATGATATGGTCATAAAGAGCAGCCAGTACGAGACCTTCCTAGAGGATGTCAGGGAAATACTAGTGTGCTTCAGGGAGAAATGACTAAGGCTAGACCTAGCCAAATGTCAGTTCTGCGTAGGGGTAGAAAAGTTCCTGGGGCACATGGTGTCAAATGAAGGGCTAAGAGCAAACCCGAAGAAAGATAAAGCAATTCTGGAATGAAGTCACCTGGCACGGTGAAGGAGATACAGAGCCTGAATGGGAAGCTGTCAGCTATGAATTGTTTCATGTCCCGGGCAGCAGAGAGAGCACTCCCCTTCATCAAAACCTTGAAAGGGTGTGTATACAAGAAAGAGGCAGTACAATGGGGAGAGCTCAAGGAAAAGGCATTTGAGGAGCTTAAAACCTACCTGAAGGATCTTCCCACGTTGACTAGTCCAAAGAAGGGGGAAACCATGTACCTGTAAATGGCAGCTAGCAAGGAAGCAAGGAAGCAATCAATGAGGCGCTGGAAAAGGAAGAAAATAGGATACAACAACCAGTGTAGGGACCTGTAGGGGCCGGAGCGAGGGTATACAAACCAGGAGAAGTTAGCGATGATGGTGGTTCACACTGCAAAGAGGCTCAGGTAGTACTTCCAGGCACACTATGTGGTGGTGCTGACCAATTAGTTGTTGAAGACAATATTGAATAAAGTGGAGGCTTCGAGAGGATTGATGAAGTGAGCAGTAGAGCTGGGAGAAAATGCTATTGAATATGCCCCAAGGAGGGCAATGAAGGGGCATGTAATGGAAGAATTCTTGGCTGATATGCCCAGGGAAGAAAAAATGAAAGCACTGAAAGAAGCGCAGAACCAGATCAAGGCAATGAACTCATGCTGCTTGACAGGGCAAGATGTGTGGAAGCTATATGTGAACGGAGCATCCGAAGTGGAAGGCGCGGGAGCAGGCCTGGTGATATTAGATCCAGAGGGCGTGGAGGCAACTTACGCCCTGCATTTTAAATTTCTTGCGCCAAATAATGAGGCTGAGTATGAGGCACTGATAGCAAACATTGAGATAGCCAGGAAATTAGGAGCAAAGAACTTGTAAGCCTACGGAGACTCCATGCTAGTGGCCAACCAATACAATGGGTAGTTTACTGCCAGAAAGTCGACGATGATGAAATACAGGGACAAGATATGGAGCCTGGCGTATAAGTTTAAGGAATTTGATATCACCAGGGTCCCAAGGTCCCAAAACACAAGGGCTGACACGCTTAGCAAGCAGGTGTCCTCAGCACATGCCCACTTGATTAAGTCTGTGCTGGTTGAGGAGTTAATGAGCAGGTCAACAGACACGGGCCTGGTGGTGGCAATACATGATGCGGTACCCAATTAGACAACCCCCCTCTGTGTTTACCTAAAATATAGGATATTTCCGGCAGATGATAAGGAGGCATGGACAATCAAGAGAAAGGCACTGCAGTTCACTTTGAAAAGAGATTTTCTATACAAAAGAGGATACACTGAACTGTGGCTCAGATATGCTAAGCCCGAGCTGGCAGACACGGTCCTTCGTGAAATACATGAGGGGTGTTGCGGAAGTTATTAGGGGCCTAGGACGGTTGCGTTGCAGGCTGTGTGAGCAGGATATTACTAGCCACCCATGAGGGCAGATACGGAAAATTTGGTCCAGACATGTCATAGGTGCCAGGAGTATGCCTGGATACAGAGGCTTCCTGCAGAGCGGATGGTCGGCATAAGATTGCCCTAGCCCTTTTCCAAATTGGGAATTGACATCACTGGGCCGTTCCCGGAGGCAACAGGGAAGAAAAGGCTTTTGGAGCAATAAATTACTTCACAAAATGGGTGGTAGCAAAGGCAGTAGTGAGAGTGACGGGAAAGAAGATCACGAACTTTGCTTAGAAAAATATAGTGTGTAGATTCAGCATTCCACAAGTGATAGTAAGCGACAATGAAAAACAATTTACAATGAGTCTTTTGGATCTTGGTGCATGGGCCTGAACATAAGGCAGCAGTTTAAGTCAGTGGCACATCCACATGCAAATGGGTAGACAGAGGTGACAAACAAAATGATAGTATAAGGCTTAAAGAGAAGTCTGGGCAGGTGAAGGGAGGCCATCATCCCGCCTGAAGTTGCCGTGCTGAGCAAAAGGGTAGTTGAGAAAATAAGCCAAGAAGGAAACAACCAAGTAAAAAGGGAAATTTTAGAGGAGCTGGATGAACTCAGGGAGAATGCGTCGCTGAAGGAGAAAGTGTATAAGTCATGGATGGAGCAGCATTATGACAGGAGAGTCAGGCCCAGGTCTTTAAAGGTGAATACCTGGCGCTAAGAAAAAATGAAGCGAGCAGAGTCTAGGGACATAAGAAGTTGGATGCGAAATATGGAGGCCCATACAAGGTGGTCGAAGTGTTGGGTAAAGGAGCTTACAAATTGGAAGCACTTGATTGCAGGCCGATTCCCTGCACTTGGAACATCAATCACCTTAGAAGGTACTATGCATAAGTAGTCATGAAGTATGATTATGTATTCAGCGCCTGCTGAAAAATAGGATGATTTGTTACAGGCAGGCAAGGTGGTGATTCCTGAGGAGATCAAGTCATTTGTAAGCCCATAAGAGACATGATTTGAAGGGAATCCTAACCTATATCCTGGCCCCTTTTTTGTTGATTTGCTAACTTTGAATGCGGGGGAAGAAGTAGCCAAAAAAGCGTGTAAAATGAGCCGACCTTGGCAAAAAATGACAATCATGGCTTTGACAACTAGAAAGATTACCAGCCAGGGACAAATAGGAAAAAAGATTCGACTTCGGCCATAGCTAGAGCCATCAAAAAATAGGTTGGCCCTGACTAAAAATGGCAATCCTGGCTCTGGCAGCCAAGGAAATTACTAAGCCAGGGGTAAGCAGGCAATAGGATATATCTTCGGCCACAACCAGAGCCGTAAAAAATGGGCCGACCCTGGCTAAAAATGGCAATCCTGGCTCTAGCAGCCAGGGAAATTGCTAAGCCATGGGTAAGCAAGGAATATGATATATCTTCGGCCACAACCAGAACCGTCGAAAGATGGGCCAACCCTGGCTAAAAGTGGCAATCTTGGCCTCAACAGCTAGGAAAATTGCTAGCCAAGGGCAAGCAAGCAATAGGATATATCTTCGGTCAAAATCTAACTTGTAGAAAAATGGGACAACCCTGGCTAAAAGTGGCAATTCTGGCTACAACAGCCGAGAAATTTCTAGCCAAGGGAAAGCAGGCAGTAGGATTATTCTTCGACCACAGCCAGAGTCGTTGAAAAATGAGCTGACCCTGGCTAAAGTAGCAATCCTGGCCCCAACAGCCAGGAAATTTTCTACCCAGGGGCAAGTAGGTAGAGAGATATAACAACGGTCGCAACAACAACTGTTGATAAAAGCCGCAATCTTGGCTCCAACAGGCAGGAAAATCATGAATCAGGAACAAGTAAAAAAAATGTGTTCCAGCAGGTCTAGTATATTCCGGCAGCTGGCGATCAACAAAAAGACAAGTTAGTTTCAAAATAGCAGCAAAGAAGCAAAAAGGTTTTAGCAACGACCATGACTAACAAACAAGATTCCCACCAATTATCAGATAAAGACAAGCCAAACACGAAGCTGATAAAGACAATAAGGCAAGATCAATGTAGAAAAGGAATAGAATCAAAATGAAAAGAGAATTTAAGTTTCCAACGTAAAAGGGGGGAGGGGGAAGGATACCCGACCCCCACAAGTTCATCCAGGAAATCTAGACCGTAGAAAAAACAACAACAAAATAGTAAAAGTAGAAAAGTTTCATCCCTCAACGGGGGAAATACAAACACCATCAAAATAAAATTAAAATTACAAAGCCCACAGGGCTTAATAGCATCACCACCAGTTTTAGTCTAACCCCCCGCCACTGCCTGAGCTTCACCCTTCAAAGCTGCCTCAATGTTTGCACCATCTGCAGCCTGAGCCCTCTCCCCAACCTGGCCCTGCATTGGCAGCCTGGTGTGGATCGGTGGCAGAATGCACATCTGGCTCAGCATAAGTGCTGCCTAGATTCCAGTTCTCCAGCTCAACCAGTGTCATGCCAGGGTCCAGCTTGGCGAAGTACTCAGTGAAACTGTGCTCGCAAAAGGGAACAAAAGTATCATCGAACCCAGCCCGCAGTGCTACCTTATCCACATCCTTGTTCGTGGAATGGAACTAGATCCTTTATTAGAGAATCACTCACCATTTTAGAGGCCCAGTTACTCCACACAAAACGAGATTAAAGGCTCAGGAAACCACGAGTGAAGGCCCAGTGGCAGAAATCCTCCAACTCAGCGATCATAGCCTCAACACGAGTTAGGGAAGTCTGCATGGAAACAATACCCCCTCCCCCCTCGTGCTCGAGGTCCTGCTCCACCTCAACGATACGCTGGGCCTTGGCCTTCAGGGAGGTAAGCTCTCATTTAAGCTTGCTGTTCTCTACCTACAGATTGAACAGATCCTCTTGCATGGCTCGAGCAGCACAGAAATGCTGAAAAAGCCAAGAAAAGTCATTAACTTAGCAACACAAAGAAACCAAAGAAAATGAAAGAAGTGCCACCAACAGAGAAGGGAAAGGAGTAAAGAGCATACCTCAAGAACAGCCAAAGTAGAGCGGTCAGCCAGAGAGTTGGTCCCAGCCACATTCAGAGACCCCTCTTACAGCTAAGCATTAAAGTGAGGGATAGAGAGATTCTAGGAGTCAAAGTCTGCTCGAGATGCTGCCATATGTAGGGGAGGCGACATGGAATTGGTCCGAGAGTAAGAGCCGCGAGTGAACGGGGGTGAGAAGGGAACTGCCTGGACAAGTAGAGTCCCAAGGGTAACATCCTAGGGCTGAGCAGCAGGCTGGGAAGTCGGGGTCCCAGGGACTTCTTCAGCAATCACCTCAAAGCCAGTGTTGGGTCCCCCCTTCTCGATCCTCCTCTTAGAAGACCGACGGGTCCTCTTCCAAAGGGCCTCCTTGTTAGAGACCTCAATGTCAAACACGTTGATGGTCATCACCTTTGGATCCACAATGCCAGCAGTTTCCTCGCTGGCAGGTAGAAGGCGTGAACTGGAAGCCCGACGAGGAATCCTCAACAGATCACCCAGGAAATTTGCAACATATATCTCTGCAAAAGGAAGAAATAAGGTCAAAGCATGAATGATAAAATAAATAAAAGAGAAAATAGAGATGGAGAGAAGGAAAGAGAATAACAGCCGAGTAAAGGAACATGTGAGCCTATAACACTCATATCAGAGGGCCCCTTACCGGGGGCTATGCCATCCGACAGATAGGGAAGGCCGACAGCCTGCAGGGCAAAGTCCCGTAGAAGGCGTTCACACTTCATTGTCACCACCTCGTGATGGGAAATGAAGAGCTGAATGACAGCCACCTTTGCGTCGCTAGGCTAGGATTCACGCCCATCTCTAAATAAAGTTCGAGGCCTGGCGGGGCACCTTCCAAACCTACGATCAGGGTTTCATCCACAAAGATTTATGGGCACCTTCCAAAACCGCCGTTTCCAACATGGGTGGGGAAGTCAGTCAAAATTTTATGGGCTTCCTGCTTGAACTTAAGAAAGGTTCAACTGAGGGGCATCCTAGCAGACAGGCAGAAGACTCAAAAAAGTGAAATATTGGGTTCGACGTGAAGAAGGCGGCACAGAACTTCAAAACCTAGGAGGAGCCAGATAGAATTAGAAGGAAGTTCAGTCATGCTCAGTCCATAATAGGCCAACACGGCCTGGAAAAGGGAGAAAGGGGGAACTTAAGGTAGCAATGGTCTAGGGTTTCCATGTAAACTGCCACTGCGCTCAAGGGTGCGTCCAGTACGGTTTGGTCAAATCCGGTAGTGCGATGTAATTGCAAATATCATGGAAGGTGATATCCTTGGCATTAAAGGCAACCTCGATCATCTGACAGGCAGAGCGATACTCGAGGTTAGTGGTATCACAATATGAATCCTCTTTGGGAGGTCCCACTGTCGAACTATGATAGTAGAAATGAAAGGCAGAAAGAAAGAAAAGATAGGGTACCTGAGAAGGACTGGAAAGCTGGCCGAAAAGTTGAAAGTGGAATAAGAAGAGAGAAAGACTAAAGGAGAAAGAAGCTAAAGCATTGGGGATTTGAAAAGAAAAAAAAGAGTCCCAAAGGCCCAATAAATGCCTTGGGAGGTAGAGCGGTTGAGGTGTGATGATAACCGTCTCGGGAAGAGGAAAAAAATTAAGAGCTTGCATGTGGAAATGGGAAAAAGAAGGACGCGTTGCGTAAATCCAGACAGGTAGCATGACGGTTAGAACCTGTCTTGAATGAAACTGTTGTTGCATGACCCAGACGGTTCAAAATTGAAAAACTGCCAATTTTCCCACCAAAAGAGGTCGCTCACAGCTCGCAAAGAGCAGACGGGCCACCTACAACCTGTCAGACCAGAGGGCCTACGCCTTTGCAAGCTTAAGGTAAGAGGTTCAACCCAGCACCTCAGTCTTGGACCTGCTAGCTGAGTCTCGGGTTGGGGGAACTTCATAACGTATGGCTCTATGGCCTAGCTTTGGGTTTCCCGGCCCAAAGCCTTGGGAGAAGCTTAGGAGAGGCCCTAGTGGACCCGACAAGTGGTTGATTGGACCTAACGTACAAAAGACATCCCATCAGCTACTAAAACACATAAAATTTGGGAGCACGTTCAAATGAGGTAACTTAAAATCTATTCACTATTCATCTAAGATATTCTCCCACATGAAATTCATGGCTGGCCGGAGCATAGGAGCAGGCACAACCCTGCGCATGCCTGCCAGACCTTAGTTTGCCTGTCTTGCAGGTCTGGAAGCATATTGGACAGAAGGAGATCATCTGTAGGTGGATAAAAAATTCTGGTACTAACACAAAACAAATATAACATCATAGCTTGCAGCTTAAACATATAACTCGTCAAATTATTGCATCATTTTCAAGGGTCTAAGCTAGGATCTGCACTAATTACTACAACAAACAATCACCGAAATACAAAAGCATTAATTAGAATCGCCAATCACTACAACAAACATTCATCAAAATTCAAAAGAATTAATCATATAATCCATCCATAGCATTGTGCAGAAAGAAGTTTATTATTTTTTCGTTGGACCAGCTATTATTGTACCTTCAAATTTCACAACTCAATAACATCCATCAATCGCATTATGAATGTGAGCGTACCTGAGGCTTTCCAGGGACCACAGATACACAATCTTTACAACCTTGAAGCCTGTCATCTCCGATAATTGGCCTAATATGAACTATAAATTTTACAACTTAATCTTTATTCTACTCCTCACAAACAATTTCAATCCTCAACACATTTCAATTAGCTCAACAAAACAGCAATGTCAAAAACTTAATTGTTCCCAGGAACCCGAGTTCCTAAACAAATCTTCCTTCTGCTCTCCATCGCTGCCTCGTTGGTGGTTATCCCAAAGATCAACACGATGGCCACCTGGAACGCCAGCCTCACTGTTGCTGCGTCAAAAAAGAGATTTTCCACATCACCATCTCGCCATTGAGAGAGATAGGACTCTACCAGATGGCTAGAAAAAAGGACACAAAATAAAAATCCATCACATTTACAAAATCAATCGAATCTAATAACCGAAAAGGGAAATGTAGTGTAGTACAACGTCATTTAGGTAAAGTATGTGGAGATAGAAAACAACCAAAATACACCCGGTTTTATTCATTGTATTCTTCTGCATAGACTTCAGGAGCCACAAACTCGGGCATTCCTAAACCAACACAATAATCCTAGGTTAAACTACAACAGAAGCACAAATGGACTAATGCTCCTATAATTGTCATAGAGTTTATAAACATACCTACACAGTGAGCATTGGGAAATTTCCAAGAAATGCAGCGAGGCCAAGATTACCGATCTTCACTTGGCCTTGATTTCCATTAATAAAAATGCTATCGCATTTCAGATTCTTGTGAATAACCGGAGGACCATGGTTGTGAAGTAAAAAGCCCTTTCAAAATCTGCCTACATCAATGCTTTACAACTCTGATGTTAACCCTTCTATGTTTCAACTTATAACTATCATAAAAGTACCATAACAGAACAAAATAAAAAGTATCAAGTCTCACAAATAACTCTCTGGAATTTCAGCTCTACTTACTACCTTAGAGTTCCGGATGTGAACATCTCAGTTATGAAGTTTATGTTCATGTTCGTAGTATCAACCCAAGACGCGTAAAACTACATGCTGTTCTTGTGTTTCAAAAATCTTAAGCAAGTGAATTTCATAATACAAGCGCTCAAGATCACCAAGATTTTGCAAGATATCATTAAGCTTCACTTGGTTCCAAGCAACCTCAATCCCCTCATACTTATCAAAAACCTCATAACTAAATCACCACAAAAACAAAAAAAGCTCAGAATTCCCTCAAATTGCTACAAACCCTTTATCAAATAATTCGAACCCACCTCAGCTCAATAGCAAAAAGTTCAAATTTTGCACAAATGGAATCTAATGAAAAGGGCTAAAATTGCTTACACTGTCTTTGAAGCTACCTCCCTTGTCAAGAATCTCATTATACAAAATCAACAATACATTACCAAACAAAAACATAAGACAGTATATGAAAATGTTCCGACAGAAATCCACAAAAAAGAACAAGAATTGAGGATGAAAATTAGGCAAACCCTTCCATATCTTCCAGTGGGATCAACCTCAACAAAACCAGAATAATCAAAATCAATCACATCATTCACTACACCACCGATGTTGCGATCGACGACGCTCAAATATCATACATCGCTCAAATATCATACATCAACTGTAACACTCCAGAACTACGACCAACTTGCTCAACATAAGTATCAGATCGGACCTGAGCGTGTTACCAAGAATCCAACTAATCAGATTACTTACATGCAGTAATAAGCAATACAGATTACGCAGAAGCGATTATAGAATTCAAACCTTACTATTACAATGAAAGGCTTATAATAAGTGTTTTACATAATTTAAAAATAAAAGTTATAAATTGATTTTTTATATTCAAAAACCCACCTAGGATCTTATCCCAAATGAAGTAAAGGCGTCACGAATCATGTACGAGCTCACTCTATCTACTCTGCTACACTTGTTAGGGTTTAAACTAGGGTAAGCTCCTTGGTTAGTGATGTTCCATCGCTAGTGTTTACCAAGTGAAGTTTTAGTGATCACATAAAATAAATAGCCACATAAATCCTGGCACACAGTAAAAGGATACAGGTGGTTAATACCAAGTTGCAATCAAGTGCCTATATAGCAACTCTGACGAACATATTGGGCATAACCTTTTCAGGAATGCCCGGAGGCAATCAGGATCAAGAATCCATTCTCGACAGCCACACCTAACAGTGTTCAGTTACGAGCTTGTATGAGTAACCAGATGGTTATGCCAACATACTGAAAACTCCACGGCTAGTCGTTCTAGTCATACGGTCCGGTCTATACCGTTCCCGGCCGATTTTGACCTAACTACCATTGGCACCGGGGACCCTGGTAAACACAAACAAGTAATCAAGTAGCACGCAGCCAAGTTTTAACACCTTAAGATGAAGTACAAGTCGGTCATCGGTGCGATAAATATTATGAAAATAAAATAATTAACAAGAATAATCAAAATGTTAACATAATGTTTTACGTAAGATCTAACATTATCAAATAACACATTTTATCAATAAGCACAGTATGACATGCAATAATCAATTTTTAATTCAATTCATGTTAGGGCGATGAAAGCACGACCATCTATATAGGTATCACTAGGCATTTGCCTTAATTCTCTCCCTGTTGTTGGGAAGTGACACATGCATAATACGTGTCTTGTTTGGGGAGGGTTGTCGTACTACTGTGTCTTTCCCAAAGGCTGTGTATTGTTTTATTCTTTTTTTTTTGTTTAATACTCTTTCCCCGTTTCTTTCTTTTTTTGTTTTATTTATTATTAATTTACAAACAATTATTTTCTTTCTTCTCTTCATTCTTTTTCATGATTTGAAATGAAGTCCGTCTCTTAAAAGATAATTTTTTCATAATTCATGGAAAAAATCAATGTTTAAAGTACAAAATGAAGAAAAAAATGAATATAAAATTTTTGGGTTGCATGAATCAGGTTATAAACTTTATTACTGCTACACGCTGCATAATAAAATTTTAATATAGCAACTTAGACATTTTACCTTTTATTATTCTAATTAAACATCGTCTTTCCATAAGGCTATGAAAGACGGTCTTTCCATAAGGCTATGAAATGTGCATATATAATAACCAATGTATTAATTTCACTTATAATTGACTTTATATATATACTAAATTATTTTTTTAGTGCCTAACAATACTATCTTTTGGTCCCCGAGTCTAATACCGTGTACATTCAGCAACCAACAAAAACAAAATAATTTGTTTGGTCCCAAAACCAGACTCAGTGTGATTTTCAAGTAAACCAAAATTATTTTCCAATATAGCCAACGATATTTTCATAATTTTACTAATTTAAAAATATTTTCAATTGAAAAACATTTTCCCTTTCTTCACCCTCCTTCCGCCTCCACCTCCACCTGAAACCACATCCACCTGAAACCCCCTTCCCCCCAGATCTTTGCCCAAATCTCTCAATTACCTCCTCAAGGAACAGCACCTCTTCTTCATCCTCGTCGGAATCCTTTTCGACTCCAAGTTCTTCATCCTCCAGCCCCCCTTCTCACTCCTCAACCCCGCCTCCGACAATCACCCGCACCCGAGATCACGCTTCACCGTCAACTACAGGGGTTTTATGGTGAGATTAATGGTGGCGGTTTCAGGTGGAGGTATCGGCGGAATTGGGGGAAGGGGGTTTCAGAATGATCATCAAGAAACTTGACTCCCACTTGAGTCACATATCCTCTGGAGCTGGTACACCCCATCACTTTCACCACAACAGTGTGCTTGGTCTGGGAAACCATTCTGCAGAGGAAGTGGCAGAACAAACAACAATAGTTCAGATTAAAATGTCCGCAAAAACCCTAAGCAACAATGTTTAAAGAAAGACTAGTTCTACAGATATAGCAGCAAATTACACACTCGATTAACTTCTCCGCCGCACCTACACCCACTCCTTCTGGGTCCTGAGCAAGGTTTGTTTCATAATGATATGCTACTTTTTTAATGGTTAACAATAAGGATGTATTCATATGAAACATGGATTTGCTTGTTTCAGTATTCGGTCAATGAATCCGCGATAATGATGCTTAAGCATGTCTGCGAAGGCTAATGCTCCTCTGTTCGATAAAATGTCGCAGAGAGCTTGCAGATTTTTTGTTTTTCTTTTTGTTTTTTGAGAATAAGATGAGATTAATCTGTTTCTTTTGTTGTTTTGATGATACTTAATATGCAAACCATGTATTGATACAGGTATACGACATGATCTTGTAAACCTGATGCAACTTTTACCTTGCCTTAAGTTTTTTACTTATCAATACAAGGTTTCAGGTAGAGATCTAGAAAACTTTTGGTGAGAGTTTTTATGGTGAGATTAATGGCGGTGGTTTCAGGTGGAGGTGGCGGTAGAATGGGGGGAAGGGAAAGGGGGGAAGAAAGGGAAAATGTTTTTAAATTTGCAAAATTATGAAAATATCTATGGTTATATCAGAAAATCATTTCAGTTCACCTAAAAATCACTTGGAATCTGGTTTTGGGGCGAAACAAATTATTTTGTATGTGTTGGTTGCTGAATGTACGCGGTATTGGGCTCGGAGACCAAAAGATGGTATTGCAATATATGTTGGATACCAAAAAAAATAAATTTAGTCATATATATATATATTTGATAATTATACAGTAATCATTGAATTTCTGATATAATTTATTATATAACCAATTTATATTACAGTAATTTATTTAAACTTTAGAAAAAAGTGTTTTTAACCCTACTTAGTTGACATAAGTGGCAATATAACCTTTCAATATTCGAAAGTGTCAATATAACCCTATCTAGTTAGTGAAAGTGCCAATATAACCCTATAAGTTTTAAGGATGCGCTGATATAACCCTACAAACATTAGAAATGTGCTGATATAACCCTACAAACATTAGAAGTATGCTGATATAACCCTCCAAACATTAGGAATGTGCTGATATAACCTAATAAGATTGCATAATGTGTTGATATAACCCTACATGTTCCGGCGGTGGTCTGGCGAGCTATTAGGGTAAAATTGTCCACCTAATTTCAGAGTTAGCCCAAAGGGTATTTTGGTCAATTTACTTAGAGTCAATGCCAAAAAATTGAGGTCACTGCTGAAAATGGGGGTCTGAGGGTTATATTGGCACTTTCATTAACTAGTTAGGGTTATATTTGCACTAAAAATTATCATAGGATTATATAGACACTTACTCAAGTAGATAGGGTTATATTGACACTTATCCCTGAACTTTAATTACTGTTTCTTACTTGATTAATCATTCAATTTCTAATGTACGAATTTTACTTCTCACTTTTCTTTCTATCCCCGCTTATACCAACTCGATAATTATTTATTTATAGTTTTATCACTTATTTTTTGAAGACATACCTTTAGTTATGTACTAAAACGAATACTATAATAAAGTTAACATTTTACTTTTACTTCTTTTTGAGGTTCCGTATGACTTAATTTAATTTAAGGAATTATTTCAAGTTTAGTCGAAGAAAGAAAAATAAAACCAGATCGTGTTGGTTTTAAATCAATTCTTACTTACGTATTGAATTTCTCAATTGCAGGGTTCACATCAATGATAGATGAAAAAATGGGAACAAAGCAAATAAGAAGACCCGTATGCGTAAATATATCAAATACATTGGGAACAACGTCATTTCAGTTTCACATGGTAGTCAAAATGATGAAAATACCCCCAATTGATAGCATAAAGCAAAGAGTCCTTATTATATGATGTTTTGCGAAAATTTGTATATTCATGATATTTTAGAAGGTATCAAAACTTTCATATTTTAGATAAGAAAAACATATATATGAGAACTAAGATGGTAACGTGATACGAAGTATGTGTTAGTGGAGAACATTGGATAAGAAATGATGTTATATTATGTATATATATAATATATATATATATTATATATAAAGGTCTCTAGACCGACTAAAGGTTAGACCAATCATAAAAAATCTGGTTTCAATAAGTTTTAGGGTCAAATTATATTGGAATATAATAGTATTTTTGGTAAAAAAGAATTTGTATATGATTAGGTTTCCATAGTTTTGCTTATTCTCTAAGAAAACTCTTGTATAAATACTTATTCATATGATGAATGAATACAAATCAGTTTAACACAATCAATATACAATTTTACATGGTATCAGAGCATGCGCCAATTTAATGCATATGAAGCATAAACTTCAGACCTTTCCCAAGGTTTAGCTCTCCATTCTGGAATATGTGGAGAAGAGGCGCTCCTTTTATGATTCTTTGGCAGAATGCTCTCATTTTATTTCTGAGGATGAGTTTGTTGAATGTATTCTTCATGGTCTTGATGCTTCGTATGCACCATTCTGTACTGCCTATAATCTTTGGCCAGATTTTATTCCGTTGCATCAACTCCTTGGCATGCTTCTCGAGGAAGAGGTCCGTATTCTAGATCAAAATACGTCGGCCCCTACCTTTGCTGCCAACACTGCCGCACGACCAACTTTAGATGCGCTAAATTCGGCCATTGCTTCCTCTCGGCCCACTTTTCAAAGCTAGATTTGTCGTCGCCAGGTTCACGAAGCTCTCAACGGTTAGAAGAGTCTGAACGTCATTGAGTTCCCTGTCACTCATCCCCGACAATACGATGGTGGACGTGGTCGTGACCGTAGTGCACAGCAATCCGATGGTCAACGCTAGGTGTACACGGCTTTGGCTTCTCATTATCCGTCTGCTCTTCATGATCCTGCTTGGGTTTTTGACTCTGGCCCAACCAATCTTGTCACCTCAGATTTTGGCAATCTATCTGTTCACTCTGATCACTCTTTTAATGAAGGATTACAAGTTGGCAACGGTACGTCACTTCCTATTACTCATTTGGGCTCATCTATTTTTCCATAATCTAATGAACATGTTCATCTTCATAATATTCTTTTTGTTCCTGATATTCGTAAAAATCTTTTAATTACCTCTCAAATTACTTTTGACAATAATGCTTATATGTTATTCTTTCCCAATCATTGTCTTTTTAAGGATCGACAAGGTCGGACGCTCCTAACCGAAACCCTTGAGAATGGTCTCTATCGACTCAATCCTCATGCCACTTCAACTTCTACACTTTCCGGTGTCTTCCTTGGTGCCAAGACTGACCTCCAATCATGGCATGAACGTCTCGGTCATCCTCATGAGTATTTTCTTAAGCATCATATATCCCGTTTTCAATTACCGGTGTCTCAGAAAAATTTAAATTGAATTTGTGAGTCTTGTCAACTTGGGAAAAGAAATCGTTTACCTATTTCTCATGTTCATGAATCTAGTACGGTTCCATTTAACTTGGTGTATTATGATGTTTGGATCCCTGCCCCAGTTTCTTCATTTAATGGAAATCGTTATTTTCTTATTTTTATTGATGATTGTACAAATTTTATCTATTTCCTATCTCAAAAATCTCAAGTTCTTTATTATTTCCAACCTTTTCAAATTATGGTTGTTTGTTGGGGTGATGAATTTCATTCAATCTCATCATATCTTCAGTCGCAAGGTATTCCACATTGTGACTGTGCCCCCCATACTCAGTTTCAAAATGGTGCTCTTGAACCTCGTTATAGAACCATTGTTGAAAAAGGTTTTTCACTTCTTTCTCGAGCTTGGATGCCTACCTCATTTTGGGAGCATGCATTTCACACGTCTCTCCATCTTCATAATCATACTTTATCTCCTACACCTGATAATAAATCTCCCTATGAATCTCTTCATCACAAACTTCCTGATTATGATCTTCTCAAAGTTTTTTGGTTGTTTGTGTTATCATTTCTTAAGTTCGTATAGGTCTGATAATCTTGAATATAAATGACCTCCTTGTATATTTATTGGTTACAGTTCTAACCACAAAGGCTACTTATGTCTTCATGTTCCCACTAATCGCGTCTATATTGACAGTCACGTCATTTTTTATGAACCCATCTTTACCTATCCTAATCATTTACAATCAGCTTCATATGTTCCCTCAGCCGAGTCCAATGTTCCGCTATCTCTTTTATAGCTTGCTTCCAATTCACCATCTCTTACTCATATTCCCACTCATCCATCCTCTTCTACCTTGCCTGAACCCGGTGCCCAGCTCCACGTCTGCTCTTATTTCTCCTTCCGAGCTCAGCCCTCTGTCGATTCCAAACCCCGCCTCCACGGCTGTGAGCCCGCAACGGTCGCCAGGTCAGCCCCCGTCCCCACAGCAGCTTGACAGTGCCGCGTCACTGACCTCTGTCGCCAACCGTTCACCGATGCCACTTCAGTATTCTCCAACAGCGAGTTTGGCCACTCCTCTAGCAATCTCAGCTGCTCCTTCCCCAGTGGCCGACAACTGCCCCTTTTCCGCTAAGCTTGATTCCTACTGCTTCTACACTACTCATCACATTCTCTCTTATTTTTAACCTTCTAATGAAAGTCAACATACCATGGTCACTCGTGCTAAAACCAATAATTTAAAACCTAAAATTCTTTTATCCACAAAACATCCCTTAACTTCTTCTTCTCTTTATTCTGAACCTAAAAAATTTTCCATGGCTTCTAAATTACCTGAATGGAAAATTTTAATGCAAATTGAGTATGATGCCCTTATGCGTAAAGGGGCGTGGAAACTTGTTCTGCCTCCTCGTAATGCTGACATTGTTGGTTGTAAGTGGGTGTACAAGATTAAGCGTCAAGCTGGTGGTTCCATTGAAAGGTATAAAACGCGTCTTGTCGCCAAGGGATTCAAACAGGAGGAGAGTGTTGATTATGTTAATACTTTCAGCCTGGTAGTTAAGCCAACCACCATTCTCCTTGTTCTCACCATTGCACTTACTCTAAATTGGCTAATTTATCAGGTGGATATTAATAACGCTTTCTTGAATGGTGATCTTTCTGAGCAAGTGTTTATGTCTCAGCCTCCTGGTTTTTTGGACCAGTCTCGACCATCACATGTGTGTCTCCTGAAGAAGGCTCTCTATGGACTTAGACATGCACATCGTGCTTGGTTTACGAAGCTTCATCTTTTTCTTCAAGATCATAGGTTCGTTCCTTGTAAGTCTGACACTACACTTTTTATTCTTCGTTCTGGAAAGCTTGTTCTTTATATCCTTGTTTATGTGGCTCGTCATCAACTTCCATTTATGAGTTTTTTGTGAAGTTGAATGATATTTTTGCTCTTTGTGATCTTGGTCCACGACATTATTTTTTGGGCATTGAGTTCAATTGCTCAAAGGATAGTGTTGTTCTCTCTCAGCAAAAGTATTGATAGAATGTAAAACCCACAAATAATTATGGTTGTGTGTATTCACACACATATACATAGTGAGTACAAAGGGCATACAAGGCCTAAACAAATATGGAACATGATATATACAAAATCAATCAGAAAGGGTATTCCTTTCTTATCCCGATTCTAATTGATTTACATCTCTATTAAGTATATTCGTGATTTACTTGATCAGAGCAAGATGGTCAACGCAAAGCTTATTACATTCACGGTCGAGCCTGCTTCGCGGCTTGTGCAGTATGGTGATCCTCTGCGTGATCCACATTTTTTTATCGTAGTATTGTTGGTGCCTTGCAGTATGTTACGATTACCCGACCAGAAATTTCTTATGGTGTTAATTGGGTTTGTCAATTTATGCACAGTCCTACAGAAACTCATTGGTCTACTGTGAAGTGCATTTTGTGGTATTTGAAGGGTTTTGTTCTTCCAGTCTTAATCTCCGGCCTTGTACGAATCATCGCCTTGCTGCTTTTTCTGATGTTGGGTGGCCCTTTGATGGAGATGATTGTCGCTCTTAGCATGGTTTTGCCATTTATTATGGTGGTAATATTATTCGTTGGTTTTCTCGTAAATCTAGCTTGGAGGCTAAATACTGTGCCATTGCGTTCGCAGCCACGGAGCTCATTTGGGTTCAACAGTTGTTAATTAAGCTTCAACCTCCTCTCTTACCACCACCCATTCTAGTTTGTGACAATCTCAGAGCTACATATATGTCGGCTAATCAGATATTTCATCAGCGATCTAAGCATATTAAGATTGATTATTATTTTGTTCTAGAGTAGGTTGAAGATGGTTATTTGGTGGTTCGTCATGTTCGTTCCCTTGATCAGATTGCTGACATTTTTACGAAAGTTGTTGGTACTGCTCGCTTTGCTACGCTTCGGTCCAAGGTTCATGTCGCTTCACCTCCATGAGCTTAGAACCAAATTTATATATGATTAGGTTTCAACAGTTTTGCTTATTCTCTAGGTAACCTCTTGTATAAATACATGTTCATATGGTGAATGAATACAAGTTTTACACAATCCCTACACAGTTTTACGAATTATAATTATTTATGCATTGCGGTACATTTTAAAAGTTTTTCAATGTTATATTAATTTCGTTACAATTAATAAAAACAAATATTAAATCACCCAATTGATTACAGAATCATAAAAATTTTCCCATCAAATGTTTAGTCGATTTAAAACAAAACTCCGTTTATAAAATAATTTGTTGGTTAGACAAATCTCTTTAGTCCCAACGTTTAGCAGGTGGGAGAAAGCTAGCGAGACTGCGAGCAAATATTTTGTTGACGTTAGAAAAAAGTTAATCTTGGAAAAAAATAATGAACAGAAATGTGGGGTCCTATCCAATTCCAAAGGCCTATTCTGATACGTGTATGAAAGACAAAATTGTCTCTCTGTTCCTCCACTCTATCTTGTGCGGATGAAAGATAAGCTGTAGCCTGTAGGATAGGAACCGTGACTTCATTATCGGCATTGGGCAGGTAATGTAGCTTTGTTTCCAGCTATATTTCACTGTCCTCTTCGAAGCAAAACTATGGAAACAGAGTGATGAATTCCTGTACATGCTGATTGAGTTTGGTTTTGTTGCAGTCATGAAAAAGAGCAGCATTCTGGCTCTGAATTTCGCAGGAGAAAACCAGTCCGTACGGAATGGGCGCCATCATCACGACGCTCTGCCTTCAACTTCTGTTCTTCTGATAGTCATTCCCATCTTCATACTCATCTTACTCCTAATCATCGTCTTGTTAGTAATAATGCTTAGAAAACTCGAGTCCTACAGATCCCATGACAGCAATAAGAGTGGAAGCATCATCAGCAACAGAGATTGTATGTTCATTGCTAATAGCTCTATAAGCATCGGTTTTAGTCCAGGTAATTAGCGTTCTTTTTCTTCTAATCAGTTACTGTATTTATTAAGTTTGTGCTCATTTATTGCCTTTTAACAGAAGTGAAAAGTGGATGCTTATATGGTAGCCGTTCCAATAGAATGACTCCAAATAGGCTTAGAGGAGTACAGGTGTTTACTTACAGAGAGCTTGAGATTGCTACAGACAGATTCAGTTCAGCAAATGTGATAGGAAATGGAGGGTATGGGGTGGTTTACAGAGGCACTTTAAGTGATGCAACTTTGGCTGCAATTAAGATGCTGCACAGGGAAGGGAAGCAAGCGGAGCGTGCCTTTCGGTTGGAGGTTAGTTATTTCTTTTCGCTTTTTAGGGAAGATAGCTCATTTTTCATCTGTCCATTGAGAATGACACTTTCCTTTTTACAGTGTCACTTTCCTTTTTCATCAAAATCTAAATAACTTTTATCCACTTAACTTGTCTTTTAATTTTTCAATTTTCAGAAAAACTTGTGCTTAATTGAGTAGTCGCTTTTAGTAGTACTCCTTTCATCACCGTTGATGGTAGACCTTCCTTTATTAGCTAGTTTTTAAACCGGTACACTTTATCTCTTTGGCAGGAATATCTCATTTTTATTTATTCATTCTATTTTTTATATTGAGTTTTTATGGTGTGAGATGCAGGTCGATCTACTTAGCCGCCTTCACTCACCTTACTTGGTTGAGCTTCTTGGTTACTGTGCTGATCAACATCATAGGATCTTGATATTTGAATACATGCCTAATGGTTGTTTGCAGCAGCTTCTCCATTCTTGTGAGCGCAAGATCTTAAACTGGGGGATGAGGTTGAGAATAGCATTGGACTGTGCCAGAGCACTTGAATACCTTCACGAATTCACAACCCCCTCCATAATTCACCGTGATTTCAAATGTAGCAACATCCTTTTAGATCACAGTTACAGAGCCAAAGTTTGTGATTTCGGGTTGGCGAAAGTTGGTTCGGACAAGATCAATGGTCTCATTTCGACAAGAGTGTTAGGAACCACTGGATATTTGGCACCCGAGTGAGCTTCTTCTTCTTCTCCTCCTTTGTATTACTATCCAATCGATGTATGCTAGTGCCAAGCTTCACACAAATATGCACATGCCAGGTTTTCATTACTTTCTGTATTTTTCTAATCACTCAAGGTTGTTGTCTAAACCAACAAACAATAGACACCAATGTGATCCAATTCCATACACTCACTTTTAACGTATCAATGCAGATATGCTTCAACTGGAAAGCTTACTACAAAATCCGATGTGTACAATTACGGGGTTGTTCTTCTGGAGCTTTTGACAGGTCGGGTGCCTATTGATACCAAGCGACCCCCAGGAGAACACGTTCTTGTATCTTGGGTAATTCACAACTAATATCCCGTACTATTTCAAATTATTATTACTTCGTCCCACTCTAAATAACACATATGTTTTTTTCATATCAAAGTTATAAGATTTTACCATATAAGCACCAATATTATCAAATGTTAAATTATTGGAGTTTTTTAAATATCAACCTTTTATGCATTATTTTATATGATAGTATCAAGGGGATTGTGAAAAAAAAAATTGTGCAATTTAGTCCGTACAAATGTAGTATTATCCATCATAAAAGTCAAATGCATGATTCAGGCTCTCCCAAGGTTAACCAATAGAGAAAAAATGATAGATATGGTTGACCCAGCACTTGAGGGACAATACTCCAACAAGGACCTAATCCAGGTATGAAATTCCACAGTTAATCATTGATTGAAATGAACTACAAGTAATCTAATTTGTGAACCAACACTATAGGTAGCTGCTATAGCAGCAATGTGTATCCAAACAGAAGCAGATTATCGGCCCCTGATGACAGACGTTGTACAATCTTTGATCCCTCTTCTCAGGAATCTCTCTACCAATACCGCTTCTTCTGGATCACGCCAGCATTCGACCCCTGGAAGTAACGCCAAAGTTGTCGACTTCTCCATCCCTTCCGCATTTTAGGAGTTTACATTTTTTTGTCCACAAATAAAGTCAAATATTAGAGTAATTAGTAATTAGTGAAAATTTACAGTTCTAATTCACAAATCTTTTAATTACCAAATGTGGTTTGGATTTTTTTTCTAGTAATCATCTCAAGTCTAGCTAACTCGTTTTAGACGAGGGAATTCATAACATTTGAGAGACACAATAGCCTTACACAAAATCTAAATGATACAGATGGAATTATTATCCTTCAAAATAGGGACAATAGCTCAAAGATTTACTATCCAAACTAGATTTTCCTGTGGGGGTGCAATATAAAGGAATTATGTCCAAAAGTAATTGCTTTTAAATTTTGTTTTTTAAATGGACATTATTATACTAGTATATTTTTTTTAATAACGATTCACCATTCATTCATTGCTAAGGAAGTTGGTACATGTTACATTGGCATGTGCTAGATTATGTGCCTCGACGACTGCTAGTCTATCCACCTTAAGTATTGATAACTTGTGGAATACCATCCCCAGAATTATAATTTCCTTAACTAATTGCCTCATATCTGTCAGGATTTCTGGGTAATTGGTGATATATCATAATGCATTTTCACAGTCTGTTTTTATGAGTATATGCCAATTCCTTTTGTAACTAGCCTACTTCATAGCATGGAGTATAGCCAATAGCTCTGCCTGGACCGTCGAGGATGCATAGATGATTATTTTTCCTTCCCACCCTGCTTGTGTGGGTGGCTTTGCGCACCAAGCCGCCACTCCTTCTCCAATGCTGCTGCAAAATGCCGCATCTATAGTGATGATTGTGCACTCATGAAAGATATGGTCTACACAGCTGTCCTTCTTGTCCTTCTTCAGTCACGTGAGGGCAATGTCTCCCATTTTCCTTGTCTCTTTGAGTGGCTCCTCACCTGTATTATGTTGTGGCGTTACACCTGGGAGATCCAGATCCGGGTCCAAACTGTGTGTGACCTAAACTATATCCCTGGTCCTAGCTCTGTAGGTCAATCCATCTATTCCATCCATTATATGTTTGAATGAAATAGGTGCTTGTTCTAGTGTGACGGAGCATCTCACGCACCGAATACCCCAGATTATAAAACATGCGAGTTCTCGATCTTCCTTCTCCGGAGCGATGTTAAACCATTGTTGGATTCATACTTTAAAGGAAGTCGGGATGCCTATACTGAAATCTAATTCCAATCTGCTTTGCCTCTATACCTTTCTGGTTATGTCACATCCGAACATCATATGCTCTATTGTTTCGTCCGCCTTCAAGCACATTTGGCATTTCGTGGATAGTATCATACCTCTTCTGAGGAGATTCGGAGCTATTGGGAATGCCCAATTGATCATTCTCCAAATAAGAAATTTATATTTTCTGGGATGTTAGCACTCCATAACACCTTCCACATTTTGGGTTCTGACTGGTTTCCTGGTAATGTCGTTGAGGATGATGGATTATCCCGAACCTTAGCTTCCTTTGCTATGTGGTAACCCGTCTTGACTGAATATTTCCCTAATGCCTCTTTGTCCCCTGCCAAATAATCTACATCCCTAAAAATGTGAGTCGGGATGTGTATTTTTTGTATTTCCCTGATAGTGGTAGTTGGGAATAGGGTTTCGAGTAGCGGCATCCTCCAGGATCTGTGTGCGTTGATGAGATCAGAGACTTCAAAATGTAGATATGGGAAGATGCTTGTTTCATATTTGATTGGATTAACCTCCTGTATCCAATTCTGTTGAATATCCACTGTCTCACCTATCACAATCTTCCATTTCAGATGAGGTTTGATTAGTTCGAGTCCCCAAAGTATTCCCTTCCATCCGTAAGAATCTCCCTGCTTCTGTTTTGTCTGTAGAAAGTCATGCTTCTTGCAGTATTTTGCAAGGAAAAACTTTGAGAAGAATGTGTCTTTATTTTTTATCAGTTTCCACGCTTGCTTCCCTAACATCGTTTGGTTCATTTCAGACGTAGAATGCATCCCTAGTCCACCATTCCATTTCGATTCACACAGCTTATCCCATGACTTCCAATGTATCTCACTCCCTTTTGGGTTTCCTACCCAGATAAACCTTGCCATCTGTTTGTTAATCTCTTTTGCGATTGTTTTTGGTATCCTGAATGTCACAATGGTGTACTGGGATAATGAGCAAAGTACATGCGTACACAATGTGATCCTGCCCATTACTGATAGGTTGCTCTTCCTCCACGCTGTCGTCTTTGATATAATCTTCCTCTGTAAGCCTTTAAACAATCTGACTTTTGAACCCTTAAAGTTGATGTCATGACCTAGGTATTTCCCTTGCAGGAGATCCAGCTTTATGTTGAATCTCAATTTAATCGGATTCTTGGTAAAGTCATTGCATTTGGACTTATCATGAATGAAATTTCTCAAAATTCAATCTTTGTCCCGAATAGGCTGCGAAACATTCAATGTAGTTGCTAGTTTCTTCATACCCCTTTCCGTGACCTCAAAAAAGGATACAATTGTCCGCAAAAATCAGGTTTGAGACACGTGGCACACCTATGCCACATTGGACTCCCCTGCACACCTGTTGGAGTGATGCTGAGGCAATCATGGAAGACAATGCTTACTGGCTCAAGATGAACGTGAATGGGGAAAGTGGACATCCTTGTCTTAATCCTTGTTTGGGCTTGAATGGTTTCGAGAGCTCTCCGTTGAATTTAATAGAGTATGTGATCGTGGCGACACACTCCATGATCCACTGAATCTAATTAATTGGAAATCCCATCCACCCCATGACATTCCTGATAAAGTCCTAGGACACTCTGTCATATGATTTTCTCATATCAATCTTCAAGACTCCAATGGCTACTTTCCCTCTCTTCTGCTTTCTAACCTTCTCAATCAGCTCGTATGCTACTAATGAATTCTCGACTATCGATCTTCCTTTTACAAATGCTGATTGGTTGCCAAAAATTAGATACCCTGTTATGTGCTTTAATCTATTCGCTAATACCTTAGCATTTACTTATACGTAACATTTCACAAGCTAATAGGTCTTAAATCAGTAGGTTTCGTGGGTACCTTATTTTTTGGAATTAGGGTGATGTTGGTGGCATTCCATTCTTTGAGCATTCTTCCGGTTATAAAGAACTCATGTACTGCTTTGGTGATATCGTCTCCGACCTCGCTCTAATAGTGTTTATAGAATCCAGCTGGGATTCCACCTGGTCCTGGTGCCTTCCATTTTCCCATTTGGAATACTGCTTTAACTTCTTTTGCCATCACCCCTGTTGATAGCTTCCGTTGTTGTTCTAAATTTACCGTTGATTTGATAAGTTGTAGGATGTCATTGATCGTCGTATCCCCGTATGCATTCTGTGGCATGATAGATTCATTGACAAAAACCATACTGACATGTTCCTGTGGTATGGGCTTGAAATTTTAATAAATTCAATGTGTGGCATTAGAATAATAACGAGCCCACAGTTAACCATGTGGATTTCTATGTTGGGCAAAACGAAAGATGGCTCAAGCAAATCTCTTCCAAAAACTTGGTGTAAGATGGAATTAACTAACATATATATAGAACGCAACAATACAAACAATTTCAGCATGAAAAATCTCCTGAAACCAGGAAGTAAAAAAATCACGTGGACTCTAATCAATAATTGGTATAAAAATTCATCATACTCAAAAGCTCAATCCAATCTCCGCCATTAATCTTTACTAATTTAGCCCAATTAAACTCATATTATTTGTAGCACGATCCAACTGCTTCCGAGCTTCCATTATAGAATAGTGTCTCATATCCTTCCAAAAAGGTTACATAAGTATACTTTCCATTCACCCACACTATTGAATGAAAACCTTACCAGGGTAACCTAGTGGGAAAAAGTCACGGTTAAGAGAAAAAAAGCATATTTAATTGCTCGGAGTCTTAAGCATGTAAACTAATGAAATTCTGCACATAAACACACCTACATGCATGTCATTTCCCAAAAGAAGATCATAAAACACATAAAATAGATGTATAAAATATAACACTATGTAATAGTCGCACTCCCAAGTTTTTACTTGTTTCTAGTACTGATTAATGGTAACATAAGTAGTTAAATTCATGAAACTAATGAGTAAAAGTATAGGCCCATATGGGAAGAAAGCCACACATTGATTTTGACTATGTCAAAACCCATATTACTAGAATCAGTTGGATCATTGATGGAGGCATTCAAAATTTTAACAAACGACTCCGATGGTTGGAAGTGCAGATGATCCATCTTGTAAAAGAGCTTTTTCTCTGGGATAAAAAAATAAATCTCCAATAATCCTGCAACATTTATAGACATAAAAATAATGCAAAAAAATATTTTTGGTAATTGTAATGGGTATCTAACCATCACCTCTCAATATATGGTGCAACAAATAATTTTTTATCTGTCCGTCCAAGACTTTTGCGGATGTAGTCTACCCTTTCTTTGACTGTACAATTAATTTCTGGAGTCATCACGAGGCATAAATACCCTACCCAACCCTTGTCCTTTTGATTCATAAAGTAATACATGTACCTTCCAAACAAATGTGAGAATATTAATTGTATACATGAGTTAGGCGCAATATTTTTTTTATAAATTTGATGGTTAAAAGTAGCACTCACAATTAATAGAGAGACATTAGTGTTTGGTTAACTTTCTCACACCTCAATGGGTCTTCAAAGTCAATCCACGACACGATGATTTCCCACTTTAGACCGAAAACACACTCATTTCCCAAAAATAAGTATGTTGAGTTACGAGGGTGACCGACAATTTAATCGTATAACACCCTAACAAATTGAGGTGACTCCTTGATTACTTATGCCCTTGTGACGGGAGCTCTAATCTTCTTTGGCATTTCTACAACCAGCTTGGGTGCTGTTTGGGGGGTGACTTTCAAATGATGATTTGCTAGAGGGTTAGCATGAATAAGGCGGTGAGGCCATTGGGTCCCACTTATTTGTAGTGGCCATCTAGAATTGGCAATAGGTCGTTGAACACCACTGGATTCTCCAACAAAACTCTAGAAAAAGCGCATGCCTGATAATTGATGCTTTTGACAGTATGAGTTACTCGACGAAATAAATGACTTTGGTTACCCTCAATTTATTGAAGCCAAGATTATTAGTGAATTTATAAAGACATGTGCCTATAGGATGGATGTCACTCAGAGGTCTCTGCATACCCAAAGACGTATTTTAGATAGTTACTTTAGTATATACCCAATAACGTATTTTATTTCTCCAGTTGAATTGATTATGTTTTTTATTTCCAAATTTTAGGAGTTTTGATCAAAATTTTAAACATTGAATGTGAATTTTATGTTGTTTTTCAAAGAATATCAGTTGGAGTTTTGGATTGATATCCATTTTTCGTGGTACACTGCCAATTTTTTCCCAATCTCATAGTGGTGGTAAACGAAGATGGGGGAATGGAGTGAATACGACTATAGATAGAAGTCGATTGTAATATTCAATTTTTTGAAAATGTTTAAAATTGCTAATCCTTCCCTTTTTAAAGTGCTAATATGACCCTATAAATAAAAATTAATTCTAGAAATAACCCTAAAAATACAAATTAAGTGATTATATAACCATAAAACTATTGTTAGGTTCTGATAGTGAAGAGGGTAAAATCGTCCAAAAAAAATAGAAAACTAATCAGGGGAATTTTGGTCATTTCCATGATGGTCAACGTCGGATTTTCCAGGTCAATGCCGGAAATGAAACAAAAATTTATAACTGCACACCACATCCAAAAGTTAGGGTTAGATTGACACTTTTACATTTGGCAAGGTTATATCGGCACTTTCTGCTAAAAGTTGGGGTTAGAAGTGTATTTTGCCCTAATTTAAATTTAATTTTTCATTTGTTTAAAGTTCAGTTTTTTTTCCTTTTCTACTTTGTAGAAAAATTGGGTATTTTAAAAGATGGTTATGTTTTTGGTTTTCGGTATTAGATCCAATTGCCTCTTCAAGTTAGAATTTTCAGCGATTTCTTTGCGACAAAACTTTGTTGGTTTCCGATCTGCTTTCAAAAGATGACATGGAAGAAATTGAGTGAATGTTTTTTAAACAAATGAATTCAAACAAGATTTCTATAACCAACATGTTTTAATGATTTGGACCAGTTAAGTTGATTCATATCATTTAGACTGGTTATTAGACCAATTGTTTGGCTGTCTTGCGGCTTCAGACAAACGTACACAAAGGTGATGACTCCTATGTATCTACGGAAATGCATTTTTGGCAACAGAAAAAGAATAAGTTTTAGTCTCCTACTTTCGTAAAGTACATTGAATTTTATGAAAATGGACCAGACATTTAGTGGAGGGTTTTTGTTTTTAGGATTACTATTGTGTCGATCAAAAGTGTAGATTAATCAAATTTTGTATGTTAGCGTACCTCTTTAGTAAGAATGCAAACATGTAGATGAGACATGTCAAATATGATGTTTGCTATCATGATTTGCGACCGATTCAAGATGGGAGATTGTCTTGAATCTGTAGACTAATCTCGTGGGCTTGGAACGAACTTTCGATACGATTTTACCTTATAAGAGCCACTTTACCGTCTTAAAAACCTTTATTTTCCCAACAAGGCCGGCCAGAGCCTAGTGTGAGATGTGCCTCCGCACTGACCCAACTTTTTTTAGGGCTTGAAATAATGTTTTATTACTTTTTATTTGTATTTTTTGGTTTTTGTTTTAATTATGTTAAATATTGTCCATTTTAAAATCTGGTTTACTTTTTGGCCCACTAGATCAAAATTCTAAATTACTTTTTGGCTTATTCAATTTCTATATAAATTTGTTTTTTAAAAAATATTTCTTTTCTTTTATATTTTTAAATTTGAAGAAGAATGGCGAGTTTAATAATTTTTTCCCTTTAACTTGTAAAGATCACCACTTGTAAATTTTCATAGTTTCTACATCAATTTTACATGACATCATTTCCTTTGCATACTAAAATTGCAAATCGATTTTTTTTCTAAAATGGAACATTCAAAATTGAATAGTAATAAAATCAAGATACACGGCCTAACACAATAAAATTTATATATTACTTAAAGAAAAGTTATGAATATACTTTTTCTTAGGTATAAGTAAGTTTAAAATGTGTATTTTTATTTACTTAGGAGTATGTAAATTAAAGATTAAAGACATTAGGAATATTATATTAGATGATTCAAAGATAGTAATTTTAATGTTTTTTAGTGTCTTGATTTATATCTTTGTATTTTGTATTATTTTGGGTATTTAAATAAAAATAAAATAAGTATGGAGTAGCTCCTCGCATTGCACTTGGATATCCAATAAATATCCCTTCTGTAATTTGTATCAAATTTGTTTTAATATATTTAAGGGCCCAAAATTGAATTTTCGCACATAACCTCTACATATATTAGACCGACCCCATTTGCCACGAATATTATAGTTTAGTATTTTATTTTTATATTATGAAAAATCAATCATTCCAAAATGGTGGAAAAAAAATCAACGGTGATTACAATGAGTCGAATTGACATCCAACCTAACTAGGCTCTAGTAATAACCAATCTATTGCAAGGATATTCAAATTACATTTCAAGCAGACTTATCGTCTGTACTATTGCAGATCAAGGATCCAATAAAAAATGTTACATCGTCCTCAGGGATATTAACTCTTTTTCGCAAAAATGATGACCACTTGGCGACGAGGAGCATATCAGCATTAATATCATAACGTTAAACATGGATCTACAATAGACGTAGCACCACTTGATCTTGATCCAAAACACGCTCTATAGTGTCCAAACTGTAAACACCTTGAAAAACACAGATCAAGAACGGAACTCCTAATAGAGAAACACAGACGAAATCATGAATACACGATCTGTAAAACCAGATCAGACAAAACACATCGACATGAACAATTAGATTGAATGATCATCATGGATACATCAATCTAATTTATCAGGTCGAAAAACAATACTAATGTATGGAAACAAAACTATACTTATTCAATAACATAAACATTAGGGGAAAATGCAAAAATGACTCGATTAAATTGAGAAAGTGCAGAAATGATCATGTAAAATCTGAAAGTGCTAACCCTATGTTTTTAAGCAATGGTGCAAATATACCCAAATAGCAATATTTCGGTGTTGACTAATGTAATCCAGTAATAGAGACATTGACCTAATCTGAAAAGACAAAAATACCTCTAACCTTAAAACTAAAAGTCTAATGACCATTATACCCCCTAAACTTCTTCTTCAACTTCAAACACTCTAAACCCGTCGAGCACCACCGTCGCCGACGCCTCCTATCCCCATAGCCGAGCAGCACCACCGTTTATCCCCCCTAACCTATCCATCGCCGCCAATCCCCGTCACCCTAATCTTAATCCTTGCAGCCTATTAGCGCCACCACTACTCCGCCAATAGCCCAGAAACCCTCCGCCCAAAATCCTAATCTTAATCTTAATCTTCCCACTTGCTCACGGGCACCAGAATCTCCCAAATCTCACCAGATTTAGAGCTTTCTCCATTCACCGAAGACCAAGAAGCAGGACAAAAAGATGGGCTCTGTTGATCTGAAAATCGGCAATGGAACAACCACAAAGCCACCAACATCCCCACACAATCCACCACGAGCAGAAGAACATTTTCAGATTTCCAAGTAGGTGCCTTTGATTCTAAGCGAGCAATGGCTTTGGGCGACGAAAATGAACGGTGGTGGTGGATGAGGAGGGGGAAGAGGATGAGCGGTGATGGTGGTGGGTTGAGCAGCGGTGGTGGTGGGAGGGCTGAGAAAGATGAGAACGGGCTGAGAGAGAAAGAGAGAGATGAGTTCAGTGACATTTGGAAGGATGTTATTAGTCTTTCTGATTTTCAAAAAAAAATTAACTCAGGCATATAGTCATTTCCCCTATTTCCGGTCAATTTGGCTGTTGACATTTCAGTCAACAAAATCGAGAGTTATTTTTGCAATGTCAAATTTTACAAAATCAATTCTGTATTTTTGACCAAAATATAGAATTAAAAATGTACTTTACTCTAAATATTAAAAGTACCGTACATCTATTAGAAAAATAATTATCTTCCTATCTCTTTGTGATGGGAAGATGAAGAAAATAAGACTAGAGAAGAAAACTTCAGAGAAATAAGGAAAAAGGGGCCGCTGCAACAGGGTTCATTATTTCGTTTGTAGTATCTTTTGCGTATGTAGAAATTTCTCATAAATATTGTAAGGTCAATCAAATTCAGACATTTATCCTTCCAATTCTTGGGAAGGGGTTTATGAAAAGATGGGGTTTATTTATTAAAATAATAAAAAGATAAAAGATTTTAGTTGTTATATTAAAATTTTATTATGCAACGTGTAGTAGTTATAAAGTTCATGACCCGATTAATACAATCTGAAAATTTTATCTTCCTATTTTTTAATTTACAGTTTAATCTTTGGTTTTTCCATGGTTTATGGAAAGATCGACGGACTCTTTTATCTAAATGAAAATAATACTACTCCCTCTGTCCCATCCAAACTTGCACAGAATCTTTTTCACGGTCTCCAATAAACATGTTTGACTATAAATATGTGTAAGTACGAACAATAACAACACATAAAAAATAGATATTTAGAAACCACATGTTACGTTGAATCTAATCATATCTTACACGATAAAATTATTGTTCATATATGTATTCAAATGCGTGATCAAAGTTCGACATATTTAACTGGAAAAAAGATTCTGTGCAGATTTGAATGGGACGGAAGGAGTACTATACAGAGTTGAATTTGAAAATATGAATCTACTTGTCAGTAATAATTCGTTTTTAATAAAAAAAAAATTGACTGGATTCCAAAATTTGCATTTGCTTGTCAGCAAGAATTCGTCTATTTTTAAAAAAGAACAAAAATGACACCGGACTGGAATTGTACAGACGGATATCCAACTGAGGCGGCACAAGTGCCACAAATCGGTTTTGACCCCAGCTATAGTCCACCCATTCCCAAACCAAAAGTTTGAATCGTGCAAATCATTAAATTGGTGGTCTCCAGCACACTGGCGCCAAACATGGCTACGCCCACATTCCAAACCGTTTCTCCAAAGCCCGCATGTTCTTACCTGAGAGTAAACGCATCTTCGCCACCGAATCCCGCCATTTCAACGACCAGAGGCGATTATGCCAAGTTGGAGTTGGGCTTTTGGCTGCTTCAATTCTGGGTTCCACTCCATTGGACGCCAATGCCACCAGGATTCAGTACTATGCAACTGTAGCAGATCCTCCCTGTGAGTTCAATTATGCCCCCTCCGGTCTTGGATATTGCGACATCGCTCTCGGCTCTGGCCCCGAGGCTCCTTTCAACGAGCTTATCAATGTAAGTTTACATTCACCAGTTCAACCTCCCTCCATTGTTGCTTGTAATTCTGGATAGCCTCTAATGGAGAAGAGAGTAAGGGAGATGCTTGCCAGCTTAATATCTTTTGAATTTTAGCTTTACCACTTTTTCTAGTAGTTACTGGTGTGTTCAAACATGACTAGTCTAACCAAGTACATAATAACGTAAAACTTAAAGAACACGTGACTTGGTTACGCAGTTCGGTGTAATCCACATACATCTGCTGGGCCTGACCCAGTTCAGAATGAATCTACTAATTAGAAAGATACAGTACAGAGTACCGTTTACAAAATACTTATATTTGCTAACTATATAGTGTGAATTCTGCTAGCTCCCCTAGCTACCGATCCGTTTTGATCAGACTCCCTCTGACCTCGAACTCCGTCTACGCTGGATCTCCTCCTCCCGAGGAATTACGGTTTCTGATTCTGAACTTTGTGTGTCAGGTCAGGTGTGTTGGAACACAGTAGTATGACTCTTTGCAATTCTCGAAATTCTCAAAAACCTGTATGCAGATTTTTGCTCTATTAAATCCGTGAGTATGCAGCCGTGTTTGTCCCAATTTATATCCACGAACAGATTGGAATATTCCTTGATTATCTCCACAATATTCCTATTCCAAATCTGCTTCTTGAAGCATATCCAAATCTCATAAATAAAGGGATTTACCTTATATCAATCTATCGCATATATTCGAATATATCATCTCCTTATAAGTAGGGATTTTCCATAAATCAATTATGCTTCACACGCCTGATATACATAGCCAAATATACGACTTCCATATATTATAAAATACTCCAATATTTCGGGTTTGATTTCCATAAAACCTTGGCGTGAATACTCTGCAGCAGTACGTTCCAACATGGAATGTTTTCTTGTTCACAAAATTGTCAATCAAATATTCACTTGCAAATCCTTTGACTTTACAATCTCCCCCTTTGGCATTTTTGTGGACCCATAATATTTTGGACATGTAATTTCCAACAAAAACTTCCATCAATATCATAAGCTTGTATCAGAATAGCAGAATACTAATCAACATAATACCAGAATTCTCTTAAATATGAAAGCCGAAATCCAGAAATCCAGAAATCAAGAAATCCAAAATTACAGCCATATTGAATAAAACATTCAAATTCAAAACCGACATCCAAAATCACTCCCTCTGGGACCACACAGAAGGCCAAAACCAACATCAAAATTAAAAAAAAAAGCAACCAGTATCCGAGGCTTAGTAAAAAACGTTCCCCCTGCATTAGTCATAAGACTCATTCTTCCAATCGGGACTTCTCGGCCTCCAGACTTGTTTTCTCCGCCTCCAAAGCAGCCATTTGAATACCACAAAGTCTGGCATTCAGAACCATCAGCATAGCCTCCTTTTCTATGGCTGATGAAGAAGTCGATCCAGATGGTTTCCACGGAAGATCCTGCATATGCCTTAGCCCGAATGTCTTCTTAACTCTGTATCGATCACAACATCCGAGGCCTTCCCTTTTACTTTTGCACTCTTGGCTAGTGCAGAGACCAGAGCAGGGTAAATGATGGCATCATTGACTTTGGGAGCAGTAGCTTGTCTGACCAAATGCTGCTGAATGAGTAGTCCAAGGTTAACCTCCTTCTGTGTTCCAACACAGTACAACAGTTTAGCCATTTCCCTTGTCAAGGTTGTGGTATTAGTTGAGGGCAACCAACAATGCACAGCCACCTGATATAAACAAAAAAATCTTGAAGACAAGCAGGATGCTTGGGAATACCCAGTTGCTGGCCATTCAACCTTATAACCACCAGATATAACACCTAATATTTCATTGTCAGACAATCCCAGATTTTCAGGAAAGACTCCCCCTGTCTCAGGTGTCTTCAGACCCAGCAATGTGTTGATTCTAGAGGCAGAAACATCTATGATCTTCCCCCGTACATATACCCTACCATACCATGGGGAACTTATTTCTAAATTACCAGTCATGAGGTTAGAATATACCTCAAGTACAACCTGCCTGTTGTTCTGTAACTGGATAGTTGCTGCAGTAGTCATGCCAGTCAGCTTTAGAAAATCTGTGAAGCCGCTCTCCTTATAGGCTTTTAAATCCAAAGGTCTTTCTGCTATGAACTTCTTCTCTGAGAAAAAATCTCCCATCTCTGCACCTTTTTCATCAAAATAAACAGCAGAGAATGCCTTACTAACAGAGGGTGGAGGTAAAACCTTCTTTTCCTTGCTGTCATGTCTTCTCTTGCTACCCTTTGCTTGAGTAGAATCCTTGACTTTGTCAGCCTTTCTCTTGCCTTTTGCCATCTGATAGTACTCATCCATTACCTCATCACTTGAATATTCCAGATCAGGAATATCCTGTGTTGGAACACTCCCTGATCTTTCAGCATCCTTCTCAATTTCTTCCTCGCTCTCAGAACCATCTTTCTGGTTAGACAGACTTCCTTCAGGTACTTCATCCTTCTGACCTTCATGAAAATCACCATCATCTGCACCTCCCAGATCATTATCAGAATCTAACTCCATATAGTCAGGTTCATCTCTCTGTGTTGGAACACTGTCATCACTGTCCGATAGAACAATGATAATAGGCTTCCTCAATTATTCCATCCTCTTTGCTGAATTCGTATCATAGAACCCCACCTGAAGTTTATCTCCATTCCTAACCACTTCTAATCCAGCCACTTCACTTTCCCTAATCTCTCTCAAAGAAACACAACTTGGTACTGGAATATAGCAATGCACGTAGAATTTATATTTTTCCCTAAACTCGGCATATCTCCCCATCACATATTTCACCGTATAATTCTCAAGTCTCCTAATTTCACCTATGTTTCCAGTCACCAACTCCTTAACTTTAACCGTCAAATATTCTCCTCTAATTTTCTTGATCTTTCTTAAATCTGCGGCAACTCTATTAGCCTCAAGCCATTCAAAAATTTCATCCATACTCGTACATTCAATTCCCATGAATTTTAATGGTCGAGGGTCAGGGCCAGTTACCGTGGGTTTCTTCTTCTTCTTCTTGGTTCCAGAAGATTGTTCCCGTGCATCAGTTTCAACTTCGGCTATTTCTTTAACCTCTGCATTCTTCGTGCTTCCTCCGATCTGAGCTTGATTTTCTTCTTCATCTCTCATAGCTTGATAGTCATATTTTCTCTGCTCAGCAACCAGTACCAATTTCCAATCAGTTGAAACTCGATCTTCCTTCATGATTCCTGACACCTCTGCTTAATGTGCAGGAGAATTTGGAGTTGACATTCTTTAATTCAATATCGTGAAGGAGGAGAGTTTTAGAAGCAAAATTTTACCGCAGGGTTTTAGAGAGCAAAATTTCGGCCGAGAGTAGAGGAATGTGAGGGGATTTCTGACAAGTTTGAATCTCACTTTAACTCTTCATCTATTCACCTCTTTTCCCGCGAAATCCCTTTTTAGATTTCCTAAACTTGTAATGATGACACTTTCTCCTCTTGTCAAATCAAGTTGTCATGCCACAAATAACTTCCAACACACCATACTAACCATCTCCTATTTTTGTACACCTTTGCTTCCTTCCATTTTTTTGTTCTTTTTCGATTTTGCTAAACAAAAATAGCCAAAAAAAATATTTACACGAAAGAATACTTACAGTAAAAATTACCTCAGATTTGACAAACACCTAAGTGTTGTCGAAGGCTTTCAAAAGAGGTGGCATCCAACGGCTTTGTAAATATATCAGCAAGTTGCTCGTGTGTTGGAACATAGACTACTTCCACTTCCTTTCTTTCAACTAGATCTCTAATAAAATGATGTCGTATGTCAATATGTTTGGTTCTCAAGTGTTGAACTGGATTCTTCGAAATATCAATAGCACTTGTGTTATCACACAGAATCTTCAAGGGGCCTTGATGAATTCCATAATCTTTCAACATTTGTTTCATCCATAATAATTGTGCACAACAACTCCCTGCTGCAAGATACTCTGCTTATGCAGTAGATAGAGAGATCAAGTTCTGTTTCTTGCTATACCAAGACACAAAATTTGTTCCAATAAAGAAACATCCACCTGTGGTACTTTTTCGATCATCAGCATTACCAGCCCAATCAAAATCACTATACCCAAACAGCTCAGAGTCTTGACTCTTAGAATACTAAACACCATATTCAGAAGTCCCACTTACATATCGAATAACTCTTTTAGCTGCAGTGAGATGAGATTCCTTAGGATCAGCTTGAAACCTCGCACATATCCCAACAGTGAAACATATATCTGGTCTGCTTACGGTTAAATGCAATAAGCTTCCAATCATGCCTCCATACAACTTTTGATTGACCAGAACTCATTTTTCATCCTTTACCAGTTTATCAGAAACTCCCATAGGAGTTCGAACTGCTCGAGCACTACTGAGACCAAATTTTTTTAATCAAATTCAGGGCATACTTACTTTGATTTATGAATAGACCATTCCGTCCTTGTTTGACTTGCAATCCCAGAAAGTAAGTCAACTCTCCAACCATGCTCATTTCGAATTCAGATTGCATAATGGTGACAAAATCATGTACCATAGAAGGTGAAGTAGAACCAAAAACTATGTCATCAACATAAATTTGAGCAATCAGAAACATTGAAGTCTTGTCAAGCACGAATAAAGTGCGATCTACTCCCCCTCGACGATAATCTTTCTGAATAAGAAAGGTAGTAAGTCGTTCATACCATGCCCTGGGTGCTTGCTTTAGTCCGTATAAAGCCTTCTTGAGACTATATACATGATGTGGATAATGAGGATCTTCAAAGCCTTTAGGTTGTTCCACATATACTTCTTCATTCACCACTCCATTTAAAAAGGCACTCTTGACATCCATTTGATACAAAGTAAAGTTCAACAAGCAGGCAATAGCTAGTAGAATTCGGATAGATTTTAACCTGGCAACTGGCGCAAAGGTTTCATCAAAATCAACACCTTCCACTTGTGTATATCCTTGAGCAACAAGTCTAGCTTTGTTTCGGGTGACTAATCCGTCTGCATCTGACTTACTCTTGAAGATCCATTTCGTACCAATGACATTAATGCCTGTGGGGCGAGGAGTAAAATACCAAACATCATTCCTTGTAAACTGACCAAGTTCATCTTGCATTGCAGCAATCCAATACTCATCAAGTAAGGCTTCTTTATAGTTCTTAGGTTCAATTAGAGACACAAAACAGTGTAGGCCAGTCAGTCGTCGGTAATCAACTCGAGGCACTGATCGAGTACTTCTCATGGTGGAATCGGGTTGGTTATGTGTTGGAACATGGGCGTCAGTAGCGGGGGCCTGTGTTCCAACATGGTCAGCTTCGGCAGAGTTAGGATTCTTTTGCTCAGTTGTTCCAGCACGTTGGTGAAGGTCAGAGTCAACTGATGGATTTTCTTTGTCTGAGTTTTGAGCCTGTGTTGGAACATGAGTGTTGTTAGGTTCTTCCTCTACACCTTCTGGATGTTCTTTCTCTGAATCATCCACAATAACATTTATGGATTCCATGAGAGTGTTGGTTCGATGATTAAAAACTCTATAGGCACAGCTGTTGATGGAATACCCGAGAAATATTCCTGTATCACTCCGATTATCAAATTTTGCCAACTGTTCTCTATCTCTGAGAATATAGCATGTGCTCCCGAACACATGAAAATATGAGACATTTGGTTTCCTACCTTTCCAAATCTCATAGGATGTCTTGCTAGTGAATGGTCGAAGATACACTCTATTGATTGTATAACATGCTGTATTGATCGCTTCTGCCCACCATTTCTTGTGAACATCTTTCTCTGCCAACATAACTCGAGCCATCTCTTGTAGAGTTCTGTTCTTTCGTTCTACGATACCATTCTGTTGAGGGGTGATAGGAGCCGAGAACTCATGTTGGATTCCAAGTTCATCGCAGAAGGAACTGAATTGTTCATTCTCAAATTCTCTACCATGATCACTTCGAATTTGAATTATCTTCCCTACTGGACTCCCCTTTTCATTTTGTAACTTCACTACAAGGCTTCTAAATACTTCTATCGTATTAGATTTTTCTTTCAAAAAGGCTACCCATGTAAATCTGGAGAAGTCATTAACACATACAAAGATATATTTCTTTCCACCTATACTGGGTGTGTTAACTGGACCCATTAAATCCATATGCAATAATTCCAGATTTCCAGATGTAGTAATGTACTGAACTGAATAGTGAGGAGATCGAATTTGTTTACCTTGTTGACATGGTCCACAAACAACTCCATCCTTGCTGTTTAAGGTAGGCATTCCTCGTACAGCTTTCACATTAGCGATCTTCACCAATGTTTTATAATTGATGTGACTGAGCTTTCTGTGCCAAAGAGTTCCTTCATCTTGCTTTGAAATCATACACCGAACTCCTTGTTCTAGCAGATAACAATTATCTGATGATCTTATTCCTGAAAGAACCTTGTTTTCTCCATGCTTCACTATACATTTGTCCTTCTGGAACTCCGCTACCATATTGTCGTCACACAGCTAGCTTATACTTAGCAAGTTTTCCTTTAGATCTTCAACAAATAATACGCTTGTGAATACTGGAAACCCTTCAATTTTCAATTCGCCCTTGCCAATTACTCTGCTTCTCTTTCCATCACCAAAGGTTACATATCCGCCATCATATGGAGTAATGTTCGTGAGATATTCTGGAGTACCAGTCATGTGGCGAGAACAACCGCTATCAAAGTACCGAATCACTGGAATAAGCTGTTAGAGAAGTGTGTGCCACCAGACACGCACTAGATCTTTTAACAATCCATACTTTTCTGATCGATTTTACTGTAGGAATATTGCCTGTGTTGGAACACAGCAGAAGTTGTCTTCCTGTCATTTGATCTCTTATCAGTCTTCTGCACTGCTTTTCAGTATGTTCTTGATACGTACAGTATTTACATATGAGTCTCTGATATGGCATCCCATGCTTTCGCTTTACTTCTCGGATCTTAACCTTGAGGGTTACTGGTTTTTCATGTGATTCAGTCTTAGGTTCTTTCTCGTATCCAATCCCGTGTCGATCACCAAAGTTTCTTCCCATATCCAGAATATCATCAAGCTTTGCCTTTCTGGAATTTAATTTAACAATAGTTGCTTTAGACATCTCGGCCCTCTTGACTGCTGCTATCAGTTTTCCATTCAGTTCTTCATTACTCTTTTCAAGTTTTGCGATCGTGAACCATAATTCTCTTTCACTTTCCATTAACTTCCTTTTTTCTTCGTTCAGATCTTTGTTTGCGTCAGCTACTTGGACCCACATAGCATACATTTTTTCATAGGTGCTGTAGATTTCATCACTTACAGACAAATCATCATCTTCATTGCTGTGTGAGTCATCCAGAGCTATGTTGGAACATACGGCTTTACCTTTGTTCAGTGTGTTGGAACATTGGTCCTCTGGTGTATCATAAACCTTTGCTCCAAAAGCTACGTAGTTACTGGTGAATTCCTCTTCGTCCTTCTCATCATCTTCATCTTCACTCCAAGAGGTGGCATATGATTTTCCTTGTTTCTTGCGAGCGTTAGCACATTCAGCCTGAATATGACCGTATCCTTCACATTCTCTGCACTGAATTCGCCCAGCCTGTTTTGGTTCGTTGTTCTGATTTCTCCCAAACTGCGGATTCCCTGGTTCAAATCTCATTCCACGATTATTACCTGAGTCTTGTTGTCTTTGTCTATTTCCGCCGAACCTTTCCTGAGATTTCTTGTTGACCACCTTCTTTAGCATTCTCGAGAAATTCTTCGTGATCAGTGCAAGTTTTTCAATCTCATCGTCGCTGTCAGACTCGTGATTATCCTTAGGTGGAGACACTTTGAACGCCAATTCCTTAGAGACTCTTTTTGTAGCTTGTTGGAATGTCATCTCATATGTCTGTAATGAACCCATTAGTTCATCTAGGCTCATGGTGGCAACGTCTCTTGCTTCCTCTATTGCTGCTACTTTCATTGCAAATCTTTTAGGAAGTGATCTCAGGGTCTTTTTCACCAGTTTTGTTTCTTTGTACACCTTTCCAAGTTGATAAGCCATGTTGGAGATGTCCCTGAGTTTTCCATTGAATGTAGCAATGGTGTCATCTTCATCCATTTTGAGTTCCTCAAACTTTGTAGCTAGCATCTATAATTTGGATTCACGAACTTGACTGGTTCCTTCATGAACAGTCTGTAAAATGTCCCATGCTTTCTTTGCTTGGTGACAGGTAGAGATAAGCTTGAACTGATTTTCATCGACTGCAGTGAAGATGCATTAAGTGCCTTCGAATTCGCCAGAGATTCTTTGAGGTCATCTGGAGTCCATCTAGCCTTGTCTTTGGGTTTCTGCTTCCTTTGGCCTGACTCTCCTTCTACCACCTTAGAACTTGTATCAGCATCTTCTGTAGGATGATTCCATTCATTCTCAACATAAAACCATGCAAGTTCGTCCAGTGAATTGATGAAAACCCTCATGCGTGCCTCCCAATAGTTGTAGTTGTTGCCTTCTAGCAGGGGTGGTCGAGAAACTGAAGCTCCTTCTCTTGTCGTCATGGTAAAACTGGATCTCACTTTCCTTGAAACAATCAAGGGAATAATAAGTGACGAAACTCTGATACCAATTGAATTTTAACTTTACCACTTTTTCTAGTAGTTACTAGTGTGTTCCAACATGACTAGTCTAACCAAGTGCATAATAACGTAAAACTTAAAGAACACATGACTTGGTTACGCAGTTCAAAATGAATCCACTAATTAGAAAGATACAGTACAGAGTACAGTTTACAAAATACTTATCTTTGCTAACTATATAGTGTGAATTCTGCTAGCTCCCCTAGCTACCGATCCGCCTTGATCAGACTCCCTCTGACCTCGAACTCCGTCTACGCTGGATCTCCTCCTCCCGAGGAATTACGGTTTCTGATTCTGAACTTTGTGTGTCAGGTCAGGTGTGTTGTAACACAGTAGTATGACTCTTTGCAATTCTCGAAATTCTCAAAAACCTGTATGCAGATTTTTGCTCTATTAAATCCGTGAGTATGCAGCCGTGTTTGTCCCAATTTATATCCACGAACAGATTGGAATACTCCTTGATTATCTCCACAATATTCCTATTCCAAATCTGCTTCTTGAAGCATATCCAAATCTCATAAATAAAGGGATTTACCTTATATCAATCTATCGCATATATTCGAATATATCATCTCCTTATAAGTAGGGATTTTCCATAAATCAATTATGCTTCACACGCCTGATATACATAGCCAAATATACGACTTCCATATATTATAAAATACTCCAATATTTCGACTTTGATTTCCATAAAACCTTGGCGTGAATACTCTGCAGCAGCATGTTCCAACATGGAATATTTTCTTGTTCACAAAATTGCCAATCAAATATTCAATTGCAAATCCTTTGACTTTACATCTTTAACTACACCAAAAATTATAACGAATCCAACAATACCACGGACTATACTTTGTCAACGTTTGATGGATAATAGTGCCGAAAAGCAAGTGTGCAATTTAATCTAGGACCGAGGGAATAGGTTGGTTGGGAATGTCCTTTAGTTACCGTTGAACACTCTGGAGAGGAGAGCGCGTGCCAAGGTACAAATAGAGATTTATTTTATGCCATTTCCGATCTTACTCTCGTTTGTGTTTCCTTGCACAGGTTCACTACACAGCAAGATTTTCTGATGGGATAGTTTTTGATAGTAGCTATAAACGCGGTAGATCACTTACCATGCGAATTGGTGTTGGCAAGGTATTCGCGCCTGAGTAACTAAATTCATCTACTGTGTAGCTATTTGCATTGGAAAACAAAACACTTGGTGCCGATACACCAGATCACTTGGATTGTTTTAAGACTGATTGGATCTTATTCTTCTTTTTTTCGAAGATGTAACATTAGATTATTGCTTAGAATATCCACAATTTCGTCATGGCAAGGTATTAAGTTTAGGTAAACACTAGTGTTGAAAGATATATCTTGGGCCGATGTGTGCATCCCCTTTAATTTGGCTCAATATGGGTCGTGGAGTGTTTCACGTTGGCACGTGAGGGGGCGTGTTGAAAGATATATCCCCCAGGGCCAAGCCCGGCGAACTGCGCGCCAAACCCTAATTCTCGGCGCGAGAAGTGCCAAGGATGAATGAAACTGGTTACGTCCGCAGGTTGATCTTGTGCGTACTATAGTTACTCATCATATCCGCACTACAGATCAACTAGTGGAGGGCATTATAATGGCTACATGATTAAGATTATGTTAGGCATGGTGCATTGATACATACCTAGAGTTTTTAGAATGGTAAATTTGTAACAAGAATCTTTACTCTCCTATACCTGTCTTCGAAGAATGTTTAGAAAAAAGGTTCTGTTTTATGGTGGTTAACTTGAGATGTATTTTCTATCAAAAATGATGTTACCATGTCATTGTTTTCCCTCCCTACCCGTTTTGGATTTACCATGCTAAAAACATTTTGAATTCAGATATTACTCACAAAATCAGAAGATTGATGGCTTGATGCCTCCCTTCTTTAGTTGTGATTTCAGGGTGTTTTCTGATCTCCAGGTGATCAAGGGTTTGGATCAAGGAGTTTTCGGAGGTGAAGGACCACCGATGCTTGTTGGTAAGCCTGCTGCATTGATGATAAAAATAAGCAACCACTGATTTCTTCAAGGAATTTAAAAGTGACATTTCCGCATAGGTGGAAAGCGCAAGCTTCATATACCTCCACATTTGGCTTATGGACCAGAGCCAGCCGGCTGTTTTTCAGGTGGTTCTTAATTATATTCTACTTTCATTGAAGCAGATTAGAGCAGATTCATTTTCATCTATTATCTGGCTGTCGGGTAACAAACACATGCACTAACATATATAGTCCCGATCAAGGGTGTGAGGCGTATAGCTAAATCACGATTATTAAAACTGTATTTGGTGCTAATTGACAGGTTAGAGTAGTTATCTCTCACTGCACTGACATCTGAACTTTTGAAATTCTTCAGGCGACTGCAATATTCCGGGAAATGCAACACTTACATATGATGTGAAGTTTGTGGAGATCTATTCCGGGAACAGGAATTGAAACTTAAGGTAGTTTTGATTGAGTATAGTTACTGAAAATCCAAAGTTTAGTGTTCATAGGTAAAATGATTTCGTTCTATTTTAGAACAATTTTCGATGCTCAATTGAGTATATGGTCTATTTGATTTCAAACCAGGCACGCATCTGAAAGTTGAACTGCTCTCTTTAGTATGAGTGCATGTATGAGTTTCATCAAGAATTAATTTCACTTTATCATGAATAAATTTTAGTCAATTGAGCACCTCTGTTTCTTAACTTCTGATGTATTCTTAAAAAACGTTTTCACCTCAACCTTTTGGCTTTCGTCCACAATGCTTGTAAATATGCTATTCTAGTTTGATTGCTAGCTTATGCTCTTATGTTTGTCTGAAGTTATATTTGATGATGCTGCAGATTATGTCATGGATCTACTGGCCATCAGGCCATAAATCAAACACTTAGCCCTGAAAAAGCCAAGGTCTCAACTATATTTCTAAGGAAATCGATTTAATTTCTTCTCAGGAGTACTAGTACATATAGAGACCAAGTCTGCGCATGTTGCAGACTGTTAATGTGAAAAATGACACGTATTGTGGCTACTTGTATTGGTAAAAATGGGGTAACTTACACGCCGTATAAAAAGAGAGATCAAAGATAATCTTCTCACCAGAGAAATTAGAAAATTGTAAAATGAAGAACGCACTGAAATGTGTTAGTGGGAGAAAACCATAAAAATTGTAGAAGATGATGATTATAACTGTCGTTCTTGATGAAGAACACACAGTAGAAACAATTATATCAAGAAGATGAATTTAGAGCATCATCTGCAAAAAAACAGTTGAGATACTTTTGATCTGTGCCAGGGTGACCTAATGTCTTTTGTTAGAATAAATCAAATTACTGATTAAATTGTGATTAGTATGATTAGAGTCATATCCTTATTTTACCTCTATTATAATCCATTTATATATTCAGTTCATCGATACATAATTACTTACGGAAAATACATGTTATCATGGTATTAGAGTCTCTTCTGATCCAAAACCTAAACCCTAGCCTCTCCAAAATATTCCGACAGCCCCTCCTCCTCTTTCTTCTCGACGGCTACACGTGTACTCCACCCTTCCCACCGATCCAAAATTTCGGCATCCCCCCTCCTCTATCATGGCTCAAGAAAAACTCTCCTACAATACTATGCGCCAGATGATGCAGATTAAACTCACTCCATTCAACTATCTTCTCTGGAAGCGTGTAATCTTCGTCCTCAAGGTCTGTATGGTTTCATTGATGGCACAAAATCTCGTCTCATTCTCCCACCACTGCCGCCACCTTTCTCATTTGCATCCATAGTCTCAACTCCTCCAGGTGGTAGCAAGGTTGATCCCAAGGTTGCTTATCAGAAAGCAAAAGAAGAGTATGATCAATGGGTTGATGAAGATCACGTGTCTGCAGTTTACTGTTTCCTCTCTCACCGTTGAAGTTTTCACAGAACTCCCAGATTGTGCCACTTGTAAAGAAATCCGATACAATTTTTCTCTCATCTATCAGAACAACAGTGCCTCCACCATTCTCCGGCTTCGCGCAGATGCGCATGATATTTGTAAGTTTGGTACTGTTCATGAACTTCATCTCAAATTTAAGGAGATTTTTGAACAATTATCTGTCATGGGTAATCCGGTTTCAAAAGTAGATAAAATAGTATGATTTTTAACTGCTCTTGGTCCTGAATATAAGGATTTTATGTCCCTTTGATTAATGATGTACCAACTCTGTCATATGCGGATATTCTTGCTCGTGCCAAAAACCACGAGGCCTTTTTTGATAAATTTACAGGGACAATTAGGACCAGCCGTCAGACAAGTGACATTTCAGACCAACAGCCAACCTCAAGCCAGCCGCGCATAGGATCACGCACCGACTCAAGGTGGCCGTAGTGGACGTTTCGATGGTAGTCGCAGCGGCCGGCAGCCCTGGTCGGCTTCTCAGGTGGTTGGTCCAGCCCCTGGCCGCAATCTTCCTCACTGATCCTGGTGTAGGCGGCTCGGTCACTATGCTGTGACGTGTTATCAGATGCAGGCATAGATAGATCGTCCAACGAGTAACCATTTAGCAGAAAATTACCACTCATCTTAGCAGTTGGAGCCTTGTTCTCGAGTGTCAGACTGGTATATTGATTCCAGAGTAACCAGTCATATGGCGTCATCTGCCTGAGGCCTAGACAGTGTCACTCCTTATACTTGTAAATCTTGAGTTCTTGTTGGTAATGGTGCCCCTATTATGATCTCCCATATTGATGATTCTAGAGTTTCTGAAAATTTACATTTATCTAATGTTTTGGTTTTGCTTGATATTACTAAGAACTTATTGTCTATTAGTAAGTTAACCAGAGATATGGGTGTCTTGATTACAATTAATGATCAGATTTTCTGATTCAAAACAAAGTAACCAGGGTCATCGTGGGCCGGGGGCACAGTGATGATGGGCTGTATGCTTTGGACCGGGGAGATGCTGCATTTGTTTCAGTTTTACGGCAGAATAAGAGTCGAGCTTCATATGAGTTATGGCATGCACGCCTAGATCATGTTCCTAGTGCAGTTATTTCTAGTTTGCATAAGTCTGGTTTGCTTTCAGTTTCTTCTTTGTTGCGTAAACTACATACCTGCACCCCCTGTGTTATGGCAAAAGGTCAACGGTTGACTTTTGTTGAGAACCCTAAACGTGTTGAGCATGTTCTTGCTTTGATACATTGTGATTTGTGGGGTCCCTCCAAGGTTTTATCTGGCAATGGTTTTGCATGTTATGCACTATTTGTAGATGATTTATCGAGATTAACTTGGTTATTTCCTCTTTGTCGCAAATAAGATTTTGTTGACACTTACTTACAGCTTGAGGCACTTGTTAACAACCAATTTTCAGCAAAAAATATTTTTTTTTCAAAGTGATGGTGCCACTGAATTTTTTAGCACTAGACTTAGATCTCGTTTTGCGGTGAAATGCATACATAATCAGGTTTCGTGTTTGTCTACTCCGGAGCAAAATAGGCGCACAAAACGCAAGCATTGCCATGTGGTGGAAATAGGCCTTACGATGTTGTTTCACTCACATCTATCGATTTCACGATGGGATGATGCGTTCACAACTGCTGTCTACATTATCAACCGTCTGCCTACTCCAGTCCTGTAGGGATCGATACCTTATGGTCTTCTTTTTATCGGGATCCCATTTATGGTAACTTTCATCCATTTGGTTGGCAGTTTTTCCTTTTGTCCGCCCATTTAATGATCATAAGTTGTCTCCCTGTAGCATTCCATGCATTTTTATTGGCTACAATTCGCAGCATAAGGGGTTTTCGGTGCCTTGACCCTTCTACTTGACAGGTTCATGTTACTCGCCATGCTCGGTTTGATGAGAATTATTTTTCTCTTGCTCCGGCTTCAGGGGATGGTTCTCCTTCTTCAAAGTTGGATGTCTCGTCCTTTATTGATATTGTGTGTCATCACCGCCAGCTTCTCCGCCTGCCTCAGCCTCTCAGCCGCCTCAGTTTTGGTTTTCCGATGATGAGCTGAACCGGCCGGCTGCCCTGCGAGCAGAACCGATCCTGCCGGCCGGTAGCCCTTCCCCGACGGTTAGCTCAATCGGCAGTGCCCCATCGCTGGCTAGTCCTGCATCCAAGAACGCCTTTCCTCTGTCGGCCACCTTAGCCGGGCCTCAGGCTGGTTCTCCAGTTCCACCACTGCCGAGGTCATCTCGTATGGTCCCTAGGTCTTCCACTGGTGTTATTCAGCGACGGGATTATTTGGATATTCATGCTCATGGTCTTCTTGCGGCTCTTCTCGCTCAGAAAGAGCCGACTGATTATCGCTCTACAATTCAGGATCCTTCTTAGGTTTCTGCCATGGATGAAAAGATGGTAGCTCAACGTAGTCTGTATACTTGGGATCTAGTTCCACGCCCTTCGGACGTCAACATTGTTGGGTCTAAATGGGTTTATCGCCTGAAGTATAAACCAAACGGTTCGGTTGATCGCCATAAGACATGCTTGGTAGCTTAGGTTTCTCTCAAATTCCCGGGTTTGACTTTGACCACACTTTCAGTCTTGTGGTTAAAGCGTCTACATTTTGGACCGTTCTAGCTATTGCAACCATGCGAGCCTGGCTTCTTCATCAGTTGGACGTCAAGAATGCTTTTCTCAACAATGTTCTTGATTCTCCGGTCTGTATGGCGCAACCTGTCGGGTACAAGGATCCTGTTCATTCAAACTATGTTTATCGTCTGCATAAAGTCATTTATGGACTGAAGCAGGCGCATAGAGTATGATTTCAGCGTTTCAGTGCCTATCTTTCCCAGGTTGGTTTTCATTGCAGTTCTGCTGATACGTCATTATTTGTGCTATCTCGTGGATCTTCGCTGCTTTATCTGCTGATCTATGTTGACGACATCACCTTGACTGGGAAGGACTCTACACTTATTTGATAGTTTATTGATCGCACCCATCAGGAGTTTGCTATCAAGGATCTTGGTGTGTTACACTACTTTCTTGCCCTGGAAGTCACGCCAACTGCCTCAGGACTTCTTCTAGGTCAATAAAAGTATGCTCTGGATATTCTCTCTAGGGCTGGTATGTCATATGTAGTGCCCGTCTCTACTCCATTTCTGCCAAATTCTTAGCTTTATAGCAGTATGAGTCCTCGGTTCAAGAATGTGACGTTGTATCAATCTTTAGTTGGCGCTATCCATTATTTGACCATCACCCGTCCAGACTTAGCCTTTGCGGTTAATTCTATCAATCAATATCTTCAGGACCTTGGGAGGATCACTTTTTGGCTGTCACTAGGATTCTTCACTATGTTCAAGGGACTTTGCATTTTGGCCTTAGTTTTCGTGCTGTTTTTTCACTTGAGGTACTAGGTTATTCTGATGCTAATTGGGCCAAATGTTTGGATTTATCGTTCTACTTATGGATACGCTGTCTTCTTAGGCGGCAATTTGGTTTCTTAGAGTACGAAGAAGCAACCAACATTGTCTAGGTCCAACACTGAGTCGGAGTATTAGGCTCTGGCTAATACTGCTTCTGAAGTTGTTTAGATGACTCATTTGCTTCGTGATCTTCATGTTCCTTTGTCTGGTGCGAATCTTCTGCTTTGTGACAACAATGCAATTTTATTGGCTTAGAACTCGGTGGCTCACAAGTGGGTGAAGCACATCGACATTGATTACCATTTTGTTCGAGAATTGGTCTTATCTAGCAAGATGTGTGTTGCTCATGATCCTACTTCTCTCCAGATAGCAGACTTCTTCACCAAGGGTCTCTATCATCCATTGTTTGAGTTCTTCTGATCCAAACTTTGGGTCTCTGAGAATCGACGCTTCGCTTGAGAGAGGGGGGGGTTGTTTGAATAAATCATAATACTGATTAGATTGTGATTAGTATGATTATAGTAATTTCCTTATTTTTATCTCTATTGTAATCCCTCTATATATTCAGTTCATCAATACAAAATTACTTAATACAAAATTACTTACGGCAAATACATCCTATCACCTTTGATCCTTCATACATATATAAGTTAATAGAACAGAGCAGAGATGAGAATACCTCGTAGCTTATATGAAGAGATAGGGTGGTAGACGATTTTCCTGTCTAAATCCCCTTGTTGGGATGAGATGCTTTAGTTTGCCTCGTTGATATTGAAGTGTATATATAACCCTACATAATTTACGAAAGTGCACATATAACCCTGTGATAATTGAAATTGCAAATATAACCCTAGATTGCTAGTGTATGTGCAAATATAACCTTCCAGTAGTTAGAGACCGGAATTTCATAAAAACACAATTTTGCCCCTCAAAAATTTTAAAAACTAAAAATAAACTAAAATTACTATTATACCCCTAACCAAACCCCAACCCAAAAGCTGCTGCTGCTTCTCTCGTCTTGATTCAACCAAACGGTGGCGGCTTCTAGGTTCAGTACCATTCCTTTTCATTTCTTGCCGTACCCACAACAACTCCTCAACCATTCCCATGTTTCCGAAACACCTAATCAGTGAATTAGCAGCATTCAAATTCATCAATAAACCCCTTCTCTTCAATTCTCCAAAAACAACCTTGACTCTATCAAAACAATTTGCAGATGACGAAATTTGGATAATCAAAACAAAGCAATCAATAGTGTGAGCAAAGCAAATCGGGTCTGGGCGCAGGCGAGAGGCGGGGCTAAGCGGAGAGATCTGAGCGGAGGCTGGGCTGATAGGTGGCAGAAGGCGGAGCCGGTGAGAGCGGCGGTGGCGGAAGGTAGCGGAAGTCTTGGGTTTGGAGCTAGTTTTTTTCCTTGTATCTTTTTGCTGCAGCATCGTACTGGTTGCCTTGTTGGGTGGGTGCCTGAGGATCTTGCAGAACTGGCACAAAATTGAGTATTGAACAAAATGATGGGTGCTTTTCCGAGAATTAGCAACTTGAGATTCATTATCTAAATTTGCGGAGCGGGTTTCCAAGTGAAATTAAATTACTTGTTCGTTTGGTCTTCCTGGCAATTCGAAGCTATGAGAGACAAATTCCATCATGGATCGGTAATCTCTCAGATTTAGAAACATCCTACTGGGTTCGTGCGGTCGCTTTTCAATATCAGAAGGTTTCTGGAATCAGTGGCGGAGGTAGTAACAGGGTAAAGGGTAATTTTATCTTTTAATTTTTTTATTAGGTTAAAAGGGCATTTTGTACGTTTTTGGTCGGTCAATTAATGGAAATAGCTGGTTGATAAAATATAAATGACTTTATTATGGTGTACTGATATTAATCAATGACACACCTCATCAGTCACGAAGATTACAATATATAGAGATTACAATATATAGGGTTACAACAAACCAAAGTCTAATACGAATAGGATTTTAAGTTTATCAGGAATTACTATCTACAACTAATTCGAAACTAATTCTATAAGGTAACTACCATTTATAACCTTTCCTACAAGGAAAGTGTTTCTATTTCCTTAACACCCTCCCTCAAGTTGGAGCATGATGACAAGAATGTCCAACTTGCAAAGAAAATTATGAAATTTCTAATCATTAAAAAATCAAAATAATATCTCTGTATAGGTAGAAGTAGCAGCAACAACAGTAACAGTAGCAACTGGTAGAGCAGTATTCAAATTCAGTAAGAGCAGTATTTGTAGGAGACCATTCAAGGTAATTCTCTTGACCCTTCAGGATGATGGGTGCAATAACCAGACCAAGTCCGTCAGAAGAGCCAATGAAGTAGGGGCCAGTCGACAAACGACCAATAGGTACATGTATCTTAGGGCCAGATTGCAACTGCAACTGTTTCAGTAAAGTCGCATTTACCTCATAGTCATTCATGTTCTGAAGCGCAGTAGCCTCAAAATCAACATTAGTACGAGCCTGTTCTTCAGGATTACTTCCGGAGGCAGACATAGTGCAAAATCAGGTACGGATCAGCAGCAGGTGCAGCAACCGGCGACGGATCGGATCAGCGGTGACGCGTGATGGGAACACGACGACGCGTGAGCTTCGGGATCGGCGTGTGTGGTTTAACGCAAGGACCGATCGGATCAAGAGAGGCAGCGCACGGATTACCACGACCAGACGGTGGCAGTGACGATCGGTGAGCGTCGGAATGGAGAAGACGGCGGCGGCTGTGCGGCAGAAAGGCAGCGGAATATTTTCTTAGGATTTCAGGATTTTAAGCTCTGATACCATGATAAAATATAAATGACTTTATTATGGTGCACTGATATTAATCAATGACACACCTCATCAATCATGAGGATTACAATATATAGAGCTACAACAAACCAAAGTCTAATACGAATAGGATTCTAAGTTTATAAGGAATTACCACTATAGCTAATTCTATAAGGTAACTACCATTTATAACCTTTCCTACAAGAAAAGTGTTTCTATTTCCTTAACACTGGTCGATGCCGGAATTTAGTCTCTAAGGTTATATTTGCACTTATGTAAAATAGTTAGGGTTATTTTTGTACTTCAAATATATAGGGTTATATTTGCATATTTCCCTTAGATTTATTAACATTGTTGGGAAGCCCACCTGAGCCAATATTTGAAGCACAAATGACCATTCGATGCAATCAAAAGCCTTCCTCATATAAAACATGGCATTCATGTGTCCCGAATTTTCTGCTCTCCTCCCCTTCATTGTGTGGTGTATCTCATGTGCTTCAAGAACGTTGTCTGTAATGAGTCTTTCTAGAACAAAAGATGATTGAGATTCTGAAACAATATGTTTCACAATGGGGCATAGACAAATTGCCACAATTTTTTAGGCTAACCTCTATCTACATGACATAAACTAATTGACCAAAACTAAATATGTGCTTGGGATTTTCGGAGTCAGTACAATGTGACTATAATTTGTCATAGGGTTCAAGATACCACTATTGAGAAAAATTAAGACAAAAGTTTGTGATTTTGGAGGATTTTCTGTATATTTCGTGTTTATGTAGAGCTAGATTTATTCAACTAATTTAGGTAATTTCTAGCAAAGGAAAGGAGATGATCACACCCTAATTACATGAGTTGATTATGTACAAGATCAGAACAAAAAAGATAATCGTAATACCCCCTCACCCCCACCCCCTCAAGTTGGAGCATAAGGATCGATAATGCTAAACTTGCCAGAAAGAAAGAAAATTTGGACCTTTCTAAAAGCCTTGGTGAACATATCAGCTTGTGGTTGAGTCGTTGGAACATATTTGGTGATGATGGTGCCGACTAGAACATGATCACGAATGAGATGACAATCTATTTCAATGTGTTTTGTTTGCTCATGAAGTACGAGATTAGCAGCAATATGAAAATTTGATTGACCGTCACAGTAAAGACGCATAGAGGACATGTGATGAACTCCCAAAGAGCGCATGAGAGACTTCAACCAAACTAACTCACAACATGTAGAGGTCATGGAGCAACATTCAGCTTCGGCAGATGAGCGAGAAATTGCTATTTACTTCTTTGTCTTTTAAGAGATAGGGGATGGGAGGTCATTGTCACACCTCTCAAAGTTACAATTTATGAGCCCTAAATGCTTACTAAATAAAATTAAGTAGATAATGACAAATCGGGGTCGTCCACGAAGAAGGGGAATTTTCCTAAGGTTTCATGCATATAAGGGTGGATACAAGCCTATATATATATATATACAAATATATATAAGCAAGTAGAGAGGGGGGGGGGGTGGGTTTTTCCTAAGTTATGAATTTAAAAACAAGACAATTAGCAAGGTCAAGTAACTATACTATTCATGTAACAAACTAAGAAAATGGGATAAAAACTACAAAAGACAAAGCCTTGGGGGCAATTGATTTCCACTTCCAAACCTCTTATAGATCATAGAATCATTCACTCATTCTATCACATTCATTACCTATGGAGAATGCTATCACTTTCCTTTTGATAGATAAACATTCCGTTTCCTCTAAATAGTAATTCACAAAATCATTCAACGACCATTTGCAAACCTCATTAATGATCACTTTAGACGATCCACGCCATAAAGGCATTTCATCAATTGCATCATACACGAAAGAACCCTAGATTTGATAATAACTACAAGCATTCTACCAAATGCCTAGCCATTTAACTAAACAAAGCATTCATTGGGCTAAACCTAGAACAATCAACATTCAAGATTCAATTTTCTAATGTTACATTAGGATAAATATGATAACAAACCACATTAAAATATTTATCTAGCAAGATTAACATCACATTACATAAAAAGAAGTTCTAATTCCATGTTCTTGGATTTTCATGTCAAGAGCTAAGAAATTGTGCACATCTCTAACCTCCTAACATTAATCATACCAATACTTCATATTCTCAAATAACCCATAGCATAAATGAAGCAAACATTCACTTTAAGAACATAATAAATGCTAAATAACATATACTTCAAGAAAGAGTGAAATAGAGGTTCTTACTACATTGGTTTAGAAGTTTCAATCGATTGCTCCCAAGTATAAAACTAGCCTAGGTAATCAAAACCCATAACATAGAACAAAAAAATCTAAAAAGAAAGAAGAAGAAATTGAAGGAAAAGATGAAAAACTAGGGTTTTGGAGCCCCCAAGTTGGGCCAAGAGAGTTCAGGAATGAGTGGATGAGAAGTGCTATATATTGTACAAGAAAAAGGGGAGTAAAAAACAAGTTGTAGAGTGATTTTCGCAACCTGTGATGCCTTTCTCACGAATCGCAACGCTATAGTGTCAAAAAACCAAATCCTATTAAATTTGTATTCGCGAGTCGCGACACAATCTCACGGGAAATGACAGAAATCAGTCTAGTTTTGTTTTGCTTCCTCTGGGTGAACCGTTGATCCATTTTTTGAGTTCTTGTAGTTGTTTTTATAGTACTCGCAAAGAAGAATCCAATGATGCTATTCATGGACACTAAATCTTCTCGGATAATTATCAAAACTCTGCTTCACCCTCTATTTTGCTTTCCTTCTTCACTTTATCTTCTACCACTTTGTAAGTGGCCTTCCTTCTTCTACCATTCTTGTGAATGACCTTCTTAAATATTTTACCATCCATGTGAATGGCCTTCTCCAAAATACTTCGAAGTACTTATGAGCAATATATGAATTAAGCTTACAAAAAGGATTCTAGATGCCCGTAAGGACAAAACATCCATTAGACTAAAAATAGATTGCAAAATGAAGGATTCAGTTATGAAAACCGAAAAGGGTTATCTAAACTTCTTATGATGTAAACCACCTAAAACTAGCAAATCTTCCAACAAAAAGATAACAAAAGAGATGTTAAACACTTCGAAAAATACATGTATTTGACGTCTCATCAGGGGGTCTACCCAACATGACCAGGTATCCAGTGAGAGATCGACCAAAGATAGGACGTGACCCTCACTCGGAATCACAAAAAGCATTAAGTTGTAGAGAACTCGATGCATAAATTAATATCCTTGTCCAGGATGACCTTTCAAGTAATGAAGAACATGAAGAGCATCTTTCAAATGATCTTCTATAAGTTGCTGCTAAACTGGCCCAAGGTTTTAACTAAATAAGACAGTTCTGGATGAGTGATTGTAAGGTAAATCAAACGTCTTATCAAGTGACGATAACGCTTGAGACCAGCAAAGGATGGACTCACCGATATAGGAAGTTGATAGTGCTGCTCCATAGGAAACTCACAAGGCTTGCCGGTTAGTAATCTCACTTCCGGCTAGGATAATGTGTACTACTTTGAGATTAGAAAAAGGCCAGATGAAATTCGAGCTATCTCAATACCAAAAATGTACTTCACAGCGCCAAGATCGTTTATATGAAAGCATAGACTAAATAGAACTTATAATGATCAATAGAATCTGATGATCAAGTCATCCACATACACCCAAACGTGTAGTGTGACACCATGTTTCTCACACGAGAAAAGAGAGTAGCCAGCTTTGATTTGATATAATCTAAAATCGTATATGGCCAATGAGAATTTAGCAAACCAGTTCTGAGGGTCTTGTTTGAAGCCATATAAAGGTATGAAAAAACTGCAAACATGGCCTGGAGGGATATCGATTAGTCCTAGCAGGGGGAGCATGTAAACCTCTTCATCTAGATCACCATGAAAAAATAGCATTGTGAGCATACATTTGATGACGTCCCCAACCACGCACTGCAGCGACCGATAGCAAATCTCGAACATAAACCATCTTGGCAACAAGAGCAAAGGTTTCTGCATAATCCACACCTTCAATTTGACAATTTATGAGGACTACTAAGCAGTCTTTGTATTGCTCATTAGCTCCGTTGGAGTGGTATTTGATACAAAATACCCATTTACAGCCGATGAGGGTATTCCTAAAAGGCAACTCACCATGTACAATTTCATTTAAGGGCGTATCAAGATATGTTGTCATGCCATTACGCCAAACAGGATATTGTATAGTCTCTTTGAGGGAAGGATGTTCAACACCTGCAATGACAATAGCAAGATAACAGACATAGGAATATGGACATTTAGTGCATGAAACCTAGGCAACTAAGGGATACTTCATACCCGAGGAACATGATGATAACGAGGGTGATGAAGAAGCAACATGGGGGAGGATAATTGTTGTACTTTTTTGCAGACATAGTCTTTCAACCAATCATCACAATGTCGTGAACAAGTGCCATGGTGCAAAAAGAAGGGTTCTGGCTACAAAGAAGATAAATATGAGATAGTTGGTGCACTCCCTCTGATTATTGGCACTTGAATGGAAGTAGGAGGATTTTCATTTATTCCTAGTAAAGGTGTAGGGATCACATCGGAGGAGAACTCGAAAGGTGTTTCAGGGAAAGGAAAAATTATTCAAAGAAAACCACATCTCTACTCACAGAGACTTCCTTAGTCTTGGGATCATACAAGCGCCAACCACGCTTTCTGACACAATAACCCCCAAAAATGCATTTCCGACTTCTAGGAGAAAGTATTGAATAATGTATCCTTCACACAACTGAGAAGCATGTGATCGAGCAGAATACATTCAAAGATTTTGTTCATATCTTTCATCCTAGAATCTTAGTTAATTTAGTTGCCATTGTGCAAGACTTTTATTGCAAGTCATTATTCAGAAAACATCAACATTTTATATATAATTTCTTATTGGAAGTGATTGTATGGGAAACAACAATTTTACCTTTAAAATTAGGTTCAGATTGTTCATTTACTTATTCATCTATTTTATAAGTGTAGATGTTTTATGGATTAATACAAAGTAGTGTTGGTTCTCAAAGATTTTTTTTCTAGAAATTGATAAATACATTTTGTTTGTCGTGATTTTGAAAATTGTTAAAAAAATTATGATCGGACCCTAAATAGTTTTTAAAAGTGCTGATATAACCCTAGAAATAAAAATTTAGTGCTGATATTTCCCTAGAAATAAAAAAGATAAGTGTTGATATAACCTCAGAAATAAATAAATAAAAAGTGCTAATATCGTCCTATAATACTTGTAAGGTTCAACAGGTGAGGAGGATAAAATCGTCCAAAGTTTTTTTTTGGAAAACTAATGGTATTTTGGTCATTAAGGGATGGTCAACGCAGGAGATGGCGACTTTGGGTATAATTGCATAATTCTTGAATAAGTTAGGATAGTTTGGTACTTTCGAATTTGACAGGATTATTTTGGCACTTTCGTGCAAAACATAGGGTTTGATTTGTACGTTTCCCTTTAAATTTTATCTTTTAATGTAAACTCATGTGTTTACATGTTAAATATTTGACATTTTATACATTTTGACACTAGTTAGTGTTATTACTATCTTAATTTTTAGTTTTTAACTTATACTTTCAAATTTTAATATCAGCGTGTCATTTTAAAAATCAATATTGATGTTTCTTTTTTCTAAATATTAGATTTTAAAATGTATATATTGATGTTTCAATAGTGTGAAATGGTTTTTTAAATTTCAATACTAGTGTTTGATTTTTTTCAATATCAGTGTCACATTTTAGAGCACACTTTTTTTAATGTTTTGAGTAAAGTGCATTCATGTCCCCCAATTCCTTGTTTATTGCATATATACTCCTCAGCTTTTCAAAAGTGCACATATACCCCTCAGTTTTTCAATGTCGATCTCCGAATAAAGGGGTATATGTACACTTTCGAAAAATATGGGAGGAGGGGTATATGTGCACTTTGGAAATACATTGGGGGGGGGGGGGGGGGGGGTTTAAATGTGCACTTTTAAAAAACTTGTGGGTCTATGTGCACTTTGCTCTAATGTTTTTGTTTGATGCTTAATTATTTTAGTTTGATGTCAAAATTTTAAATTTGATGTTTTTCTTATTATTATTTGATATTTATTTTAGTATGTTAAAGTATTTTTTATTTGATGTGTAGTTTTTGGTATTATGTTTAACCAATTGAAATTGATGTGTATTTTAGTGTTTTATTTGATATTTTACTATTTAAATTTAGTGCATTTCAAGTATTTTTTATTTTTAAAACTATTTTAATTTGATGTGTATTTTTAATGTTTTTATTTGATGTTTAATTATTTCAATTTGACATGTATTTTAGTGTTTTTATTTAGATATGGTCTCATGTCAGACGGCCTAAACTTTAGGCAAGAAAGGACCTTTGTGCAATTTTTCACCATTCTTTTGTCCAGAGACCTTTCCCCAATTTTTGCCCATTCTTTTTCCCTTATGTTGCAATCTGCAACTAGAAAATTTTAAATAAATCAAATAAATATTTAAAATATTGTAAAATGTCAATATGATCTTCAAACTAAAAATCATAAACGTCAACTACAACTAACAAAACATCAATTGGAAATCATAAAACATCGGCCACAACTAATAAAACATTAACATGATCATCAAACTGAAAATCATAAACATCAACTACGACTAACAAAACATCAACTGAAAATCATAAAACATCAATGACATGCACCCCACAGGGTCATTCTTTATACCAAATTACCCACGTGATGCATTTCAAAGATAATATTGGCAAATGTTTCTCCCATACTCACGGCTAACTACTATAAGGTAACTTGTGGCAAATCTGGGGTCGTCCACAGAGACAATAGAATTTAAGAGTTAGCTCGACACAATTCACAATCGGGTGTCACTCTGATTGTGTGTCACGAATAGCTAGTACCAAAAAAAATGGGGGGGGGGGGGGTTGTGACTAACAAACTACAATCATGCAACTAGCGAGAATTAAACTATGATTAACTAGTCTTGGGTGTATTTGCATAACATGACCGATTAAATTACTTTGATCCTAGATTCTATTACGTTAAGACATATAAACCTATTTTCATGCCTATGTCACATAGTATGGAGATGGTCGGGAATTCCTAATGTTTGTCACACAAAGGTCTGGCTCCCTTAAAACCATCTCGCCACCTCCGTAATTAGGGATGCTCCCCAATCCTTCTGACTCCACATTTCATTCTCGTCATCTCACTCTCGGTGCTAATGTGCCCCCGGATAAAGGATCTAACTCTTGCTCAGGTAGAAACTGTAAGATGCAGGAGTAAGGACAATACGTCTCGGGCACTCCACTATGGACACCAACCCTAGGCCTAGAGAGGCAAAGGAATTGACATCTCATGATGACTCTAGGTTTGATATAACCCTAGTTGCTACAAACTACAATGCTTATCTATCGGGGTAAGCCAAGGTTTTCCCCTCGTTAGGAGTTTTAATACAGCAACCCTCGGTCAACCGCTCCTAACATGCAACCACTCACACAACTAGCCAATTAGAACTAACATTTTTCTAATTGGTACTAAGCAAGGTAGCATGAATGCACTCATCTTCCCGGTATCTCGAGCCTATGAGATTGTTAATCTAACACTCCCAAGATAGCAGTTTTAGCTTAGCAAGATATTATTCTATGCATAGAATTTTGGATGCATCATAAAGCATGTCATAGCATAAATCATACATGAATGGAAAATACAAATCATACACAAATATTCATAGAACATAGGAAATAGGATAATATAGAATCTCAAAAAATTATAAATCATGTCATGAATACAAATACTACCCCAAGATTATAACTTCTCTAGAGACATTAAACCCAAACCAATAATTGAATTTAATGCCATAAGGCTATAACTAGAGAAATAAATAAAGAGAGGAGAGAGCCTCTACTCTTCCTACCTACTAGAATAGAAACTATAATAATGACCAAACTTTAACCCTAGAAGACTAAGGATATTATATATAGGATTGGGCCTTAAAAGGCCCAAAAATGGAGTAAACCCTAGCAGCCACGATGGAAGGACTCGTGCCATAATGCACATGTCATCCAACATTGCCCGTGCAATAACATATGGGGAACGGTCTAGAGGGCGTTCCTCGCCATTTCTGATGGTACATGTCATGCCAAGTTGCACGACCTGTCGTCTGGAGTTGTTCCTTTGCTACCGAGTGCCCAGGAAATGTATTGCACGACCCATCATTTGGGGTCGTTATGAGGTACTTCTGATGGCACGGGTCATGCCAAGTTGCACGACCCACCGGCTGGCCTTGTGTTTTCTTCAATCTCCGAAGCAAGGGTCGTGCTAGTTTTCCCAGCACGTATCCTTGGCTTCATTCCTCTTGCACGACCTATGGCACGGGTCGTGCCAAGCTAAATGACCCATGTCATTCTTTGACTTTTCTAGGGTTTGGTCTTTCCTTTGCTGCAATCCATCTACTACAACGTTTAGACTCGTGGCCTTCAATATTCTATCATACTTGTGAATGACCTTCTCTAAGCTATCTGAAGTGTTTACGAGAAATCTACAAGTGAACCTCGCAAAAATGATATAGATGCTCGTAAGGACCAAAAATCCATTAGACCTAAAATAGGTTACAAAATGAAGGATTTAGATAAAAGATCCATAAATTATTATCTAAACACCTTATGATGTAAACCTACCAAAATCTAGCAATCTACCAACCAAAAGGAAATAAAAGAGAAGTTAAATGCTTCGGAAATTACATGTATTTGACGTCTTATCCAATCCCCCACACTCAAACATTTACTCATTCTCGAGTACACAAGAACACAAGCAAAGACCTAAGTGTACATAGCATGCAAAAGTTTTTCCAAAACACCCAACATTTTATTCCTAGACTACCCTAGCCCTCAAGATATAAGAATCTTTCACACTCTCACATCCCAAAACCTAAGATAATCTAAACAACCAACATACCATTCAAAGGTGAGGTTCAACACATATATATATATATATATATATATATATGTGTGTGTGTGTGTGTGTGTGTGTGTGTGAAACTAGCTGATTGGGTTGATATTACCATATGTTTTAGGTTGTATTTGAGCTGATATGTTGACCAAATTTGTGGAAACTCATATTTTGATGATATTTTATTGCAGTTTAGAATTTTAAACTGAAATTGATGAGCTGCTGCAATTATCAGTCGGGATGACCCTGCCAACCAGTTTTCGGACACATGGAGACATCAATATACATGGACGTTGAACCATACGTGTGCAGCATGGATGGAGAAGAAAAAATAAGGAAATTTTTGTGCAAGAAAGCTGGACATTATGATGGAATATTTTGGTGGATTAATTTTTCCAAGTCCAAATTAGAAATAGAATTGGATTGCTTGAAGATTCCTAAATTTTAGGAGAAGATATTTTCTAATCTTCTTGAATTTTAAATAGACAAGTAAAGACATATTTTATTCCTTATCTATATTTTGGTTGTAGTATTTTTTCCAGACTCTGGTTTTTTGCAGACACAGTCATACACACGCATATTCATGCACAAACAACCATTCACGCAGAAGACATTATTCATGCTTTGGAGTTTTTCAGTATTCTATTCATACAATTTTCATCATTTATTTGTATGCTTTTGATTATTAATTCAAGATTTTCTAGCTAAATTCCTCTTTTCCGGTAAAGATCAACGAAGTACTAGCGTCGATTATTGTGAGATCTAATTAGTTTTTATACTTTGATTGCATGCTTGTGTCTGTTGTTCTTGATTATAATGTTTATGATTGCTTTCATGTTATTGAGCAGTGGCCAATATTTGATATCATGTTAGTTAATCTAATACCAAATGAATCAATCATCCATAATCTTGATTTAAGTTTGATCAATGGTAGGGAACAACCATCTTAATCTAACAATCCGGCGTCCGAGTTTGTTGGTTATGAATTGGGTCTTTCTCATTTTTAATGCTACTAGCATATTAAATCTATAGAGCGTCTCTTAGGTCATATGTTAGTTAGAGAAATAGTTGGTGAGGCATCCTCCTGATTATTGACAAGGTAAGGAAAGATTGGTTGCTTACAACTATAACTAATTTGTGTGTATACATTTAAAGTCATCATTGCATCAAGGATCGAGATAGAAAGCCAGTACGGAATAGATTAGAACCAAAATTTTCCCATCATAGTTGAATCTTTTATAAATCTTTAACAATTTTCCAATATTTGTTCTCAATATTTTGTTTTTATTATTCATCACCATCAAACCATTGCTTTAGTTACAAAATTACAGGTTAAGAATTAAGAAAAATCTCACCAATCTCTTGGGAAATGAACTTTCTCATTGTTGTACTAGTCAGGATGATCATCTCGATCACTGCATTGTGAATTTGGAATTTGGTTTAGAGCTAGAATTATTTTTGGTTGAAAACGACACATCAAGTTTTGGCACCGCTGCTGAGAATTGGTTTTAAGAATTATTTTGCTTAAAATTTAATTTGCTTCTTTTTCCTTCTAGTATATGCCTCGTTCTTCTCATACAGGAGAATTGATCTTTACTCCAGAGATTGAGAAACTTGCATGAATTTTAACGAAGCAAAGAAAAGCCTTGAAGTAATCTTCCTCATCTGAGTCAACTACTAGCAAAAAATAACTCAACATGGCCGACGAACAGAAACGGGAGAAAGAACCAGCACCTCAGCGGATAAGAGATATGGGGCATTACCAACACAATTTCCCACTGTGCATTGTCCTTCCTGACATCATCCAAAACTCATAATTCAAGCCAGGTTTTATAAAAACCATGGATGAGGTGAATAAGATCATTTTTTTTGTATGGTCACCCAAGAGTATGATGAAGATGATGATAGATCCAGATCGGTAAAGGTGGCCAAAACTTCACAAATGGATGAGAAGTTAGATGTTCTCATATCATTGGTACGGGAGCTAGCTATGAATAATTCACGAGGAGCTAAGTGTGAAATTTGCTCACAAATGGGACAATACACTGCTGTTTGCCCTTCTTTTCAAGATCCTCAGACTGAACAAGCTTTCTTTGGATTTGAAGATGTCCCACCGAGATCAAGAAAGTACGATCCGTATTCTGATACATATAACCCAGGATGGAGGAACCACCCAAACTTCAGATGGAACCAGAAAGCCCCAGGAATGTATGCTCCGGGACAGCTGCAGATCGGTTGAGATGATTATCCCGCCCAGGATGATAAGAAAATCTCCATGAATGATGTTCTCAAGAGTATTGCTAAAGGAAATGAAATTGTGCAAAATTTAGCCAAAAACACGAACTCCTTTCAGCAAGATATGAGGGATGCTATAGGAAACATTAAGCAACAGATGAAACAAATGGCTGTGGAGATAAATAAGTTAAAGTTAATCAATAGAAAACTTCCTTCCCAAACAGACTAAATCCAAGAGAGAATGCAAGTGCAGTGACTCTAAGAACTGGGAAGGAGTTAATTGGTTATGCACCTAAGGAAGAAAACAAGAAGAAGGATGAACAAGTAGAAGCCAGGGAGATAGAAAAGGAGTTCCCAAAGGTAAACACTCAACCTAAATCATCTATTTCTAACTCGAAAATTTCTCCACCATTGCCATCCAGGGTAGCTAGAAACAAGAAGGACGATGATGAGAAGGAGATTTTGGAGGTCTTAAAAAAGGTAGAAATATATTTTCCCTTGATAGAAGGCATAAAACAGGTCTCAGGTACGCAAAACTTCTTAAAGAGCTTTGCTCTAAAATATGAGATATGGGAAAGATTCTAAAATTAGGTTAAGTGAAAATGTTTATGTTGTCATTCAACGTAAGTTGCCACAAAAATGTAAAGATCCAGGGATGTTCTCCATCTCTAGCATAATTGGCATGATGAATGTTGAAAATGCCATGTTAGATCTTGGTCCATCAATTAATGTTATGCCCCTCTATGTGTATGATGACTTGCAATTAGGACCATTGAAAGAAACTCGTGTTATAATCCAATTGGCGGATAGGTCAAATGCATATCTTGAGGGTGTAATTGAGGATGTACTTGTGAAAGTGAATGAATTTTGTCACACAGAAGTATCCGGTTCGTAACCCCAATTTGATTCTAGATGATCATATTGTTAATTCTAAGTCGACATCGGTCGGGATGATTATCCTGACTACTCCTGAACGCACTCTTCCTTCGATTGAGAAAGCACCTTAGTTGGAATTGAAGACATTACCTGAGCATCTCAAATATGTATTCCTTGTAGAGAATGAAACATTATCGGTCATAATCAGCAAGAACCTGAGCCTGGAGCAAGAGGATTAATTGGTAAGACTCTTGAAGATACTCAAATCTGTAATAGGATGGACCTAAGCCGATATCAAAGGTATAAGTCCTTCTATATGTATGCATTGTATTTTACTTGAGCATGATAGCAACCCTTCTAGGGATCCTCAGAGAAAGTTGAATCATGTCATGAAAGAAGTTTTGCATAAAGAAATCCTTAAATTTCTAGAATTAAGGATTATTTATCCTATATCTGACAATGTGTGGGTAAGTCCAGTGCATGTGGTACCCAAGAAGTTTGAGTTTCAATCGGTCAAAAACAAAAATAATGAGATGATACCTATGAGACTTCAAACTGGTTGGTATATGTGCATAGTTTATACAAAATTGAATAGTGCCACTAGGAAGGACCATTTTCCCTTACCTGTCATTGATGAGATGCTTGAAACATTGGCTGGAAAATTATATTTCTGTTTTCTTGATGGCTTTTCCGGATATTTTCAAATTTATGTGGCTCAGTTAGACCAGGAAAAGATAACTTTTACATGTCTATTTGGAACTTTTGTTTATCGGCGTATGCCATTTGGTCTTTGTAATGCTCCAGGAACATTTCAAAGGTGTATGATGAGTATTTTTTCTGACATGCTTGAAAGTTGTATTGAGATTTTAATGGATGATTTTGCTGTGCATGGTCATTCTTATGAAAAATGTCTGAGTAATCTAGATAGGGTTTCACAATGATGCATTAAAATTAACCTTGTTTTGAACTATGAGAAATGTCACTTTATGATTAGGGAAGCCATCGTACTTGGATATGTGATCCCCGAGAGGGGGATAGAGGTTGATAAAGGCAAGCTTGATTCCATTGTTAAGATACCTTATCCTACTAATGTGAAAGAGATTCGCGCTTTTTCAGGCCATGCAGGTTTCTATAGGCATTTTATAAAAGATATTTCAAAAGTCTCACAATCCCTAACAAGGTTGTTGCAGCAAGAAATGTCATTCAATTTTCATGGCAAATGCCAGAAAGCTTTTAACCTTTTGAAAAAGAAGTTGACTTCAGCCCCCATAATTCAACCACCAAAATGGGGAGAACCATTTGATATCATGTGTGATGCAAGAGATTTTTCCATTGGAGTTGTGCTTGGAAAAAGAATGGAAAAGAGAGTCATGTCATTTATTATGCATCGAAGACTCTAAATCCTACCCAATGCAACTACACAACAACAGAAAAAGAGCTTTTGGCAGTTGTTTTTGCTTGTGAAAAGTTTCGATCTTATATATTTGGTTCTAAAGTTGTTATGTATTCTGATTAAGCAGCTCTTAAGTACTGGCTCTCAAATAAAGAATCCAAACCCAAGCTCATAAGATTGATCCTCCTGCTCCAAGAATTTGATTTAGAAATTAAGGATAAGAAAGGAGCCAAGTACAAAGTAGCGGATCATTTGAGCAGACTACAGTCGGAATCGATCGAGATGCCTATCCCAAACGATTTTCCTGACGAACATTTGTTTGGCATTCATAGAAAAACTCCCTGGTATGCAAATTTGGTTAATTTTTTTACTGCTGGAATTTTTCCTAAAGGTATGGAGATAGCTCGAAAAGATAAATTGAGGAGCTAAACTAAGTATTTCATATGGGATGATCCTTACTTACGAAAAACCTGTGCTGATCAAGTTATCATATTGTATCCCTGAAGATGAAACTCATTCTATCTTAGAGTATTTCCATACTCACACGTGTGGTGGTCACTTCAGACCTAAATGAATAGCAAGAAAGGTTCTTGATTCTGGTTTCTATTTGTAACCATTTTTAGAGATGCTTTTTAGTTCTGCAAAAGTTGTGATCGATGCCAACGCATAGGTAATATCTCTTCCTGTAATGAAATGCCTCAAATGCCTATATTGGTATGTGAAATCTTTGAGATTTGGGGTATTGACTTTATGGGACCATTCCCAAGTTCTTTTGGAAACTTATATCTTTTATTAGCTGTTGACTATATTTCGAAATAGGTAGAAGTAAAATCTACCCGGACTAACGATTCTAAAGTGGTTGTAGGTTTTCTTAAATCTAACATCTTCAATAGATTTGGTGTGGCAAGAGAAATTATCAGTGATTGGGGATCTCATTTTATCAATAAAACTCTGGAATCTCTTCTCGAGAAATAAGGTTTTATCATCGAGTGGCCATCGCCTACCACCCACAGTCGAATGGCCAAGCAAAGGTTTCAAACTGTGAGATAAAGAACATATTGGAGAAGACTGTGAATCCTAGTCGCAAGGGTTAGAATGCATGCTTGGAAGATGCTTTATGGGCATATCCCACAGCACACAAGTCACCAGTAGGAATGTCCCCGTACATACTGATAATTGGTAAGTAATGTCATTTACCAGTGGAGCTAGTCCACAAGGCATATTGGGTTGTTAAGCTATTTAGCATGGATCAGGATGTTGGGGGGAAGGAGAGAAAATATCAACTTCAGGAGCCGGAGGAATTGAGGTTAGAAGCTTATGATAGTGCTTCTTTCTATAAGGAGGGTCGAAAGTTTCTGCATGTGAAGCATATAAGAAGGAAGCATTTTGAAGTTAACCAAAAAGTATTACTATTTAATGCTCGATTGAAATCGATGCTTGGAAAATTGAAGTCCCGATGGACAGGACCGTATGAGGTTGTAAAAGTTAGCCCACATAGAATGATTGAAATTCGGAGCATGGACACTCAAAAGATTTTCAAATTTCAATGAATGGCACTTTCATTGCCTCCATGTGGCTGATCTGAACAATCCAACTGAGTCTATACTAAGATGTTAAATAAGGGCACTACTTGGGAGGCAACCCAAGATTTTTACTTTTTATTCTCATTTTTTTCATTTATTTTCTTTTATAAAAAAAGTAAAAAAAAAATATTTATTCATCCTATTCATCTTTATTTTTTTTATGGTTTTACTTCCAAGAATATTTTCAAAAGATGAAGGAGGGTTTCCAAAGAAAATCAAATATTATTTGAATTAGCTCAAGGATTGACCCAACAACTATCAGTTAGGACTGGCCGGGATGCTCATTCTGACCAAAATTCTAATGTTGACCCTAAGGCTAATTAGCCGCCCAGTGAACATTTTCTTTTCTTTGTTTATTCTCTTTGCATTTTAGTTTCACTTGTAGAATATTTGCATGAAATCATATTTTCTTATTCATTTGCATATAATATCTCTTTCTTACACAATGAGGACATTGCGTTTTATTAAAAATAATAATTTTAAAAAAAACACAAAAATATTTTTATTTCTTTCTTTCATTATTTGAGTAAAAAAGGCAGCATTTAATTGAAAATTTGAAAGGTTGGAACTGAAATTTGATTTGTGGTAAGATGGATGATTGTTTTCCTTTTGTGAAAAAAAAATCATGGATTCCTTATATGTGTTATAGGATGATGAATACGCAATAAGCCATTTTAATTTGAACTAAGATATGTTGTGAGGATTTCAGGCTTAAAGAGCAAAAGCCAAAAAAAAATATAGGCATATATGAATTTTTTTTATCATAGGTAGCTCTTAATCTCTTTGTTGAGTGAACACATCTTAATAATTATTTCTTGGTTTGTGCCATGATTTCGAGACTATTTTTGAAACTTGAGTATGAAAATGATATAGGCATTTAGGAATGAGCCATACTTAGCTTCTACTATATATTTCGGTCCTTACATTGATCCCCTAGTTTGCCCCGTTGAAGGCAAAAAAAACTCTTTCTTTGGTAATATCAGACACTAAATATTTAGCCAAGGGCCTTAGCCTTTTCTTAACCCTTTGAGAATGTGTAAGCAATTTATTAATGCTTGGGATATGGATTGGAATTGCATGATGGGGTAGAGAAGGTTGAGCTATTGTGTTAATACATGTTGAAAGAATACAGTGTTTGAGTTTTACATTGATATGGACAGTGCATACATAGTCTTAGCATGCTATTTTTTTTGTATGCCATAAAATGTTGTAAATACTAGGGGTGGGCAAAAAATTTGAAAACCAAAAATCGAATTATCCAAATTCAAATAACCCGAACCCAATTTAATATACAGTTTTCGGAAATCCAAATTGAATCAATCGAATTTTGAATATGGTTTTTGGTTCGGTTTTGGATATTAAAACTCAAACCAAAACCGAACCGAATACCAAATTGTAATTAATAAAATAAATTATATATATAATAATAATAATTCATTTTAAAACAACAAAATTAAATTTATAAATAAATTTAAGTTGGAGGGTCAATCTTTAAATTTAAAAATCCTCAAACTCTAGGAGTGCTTGAAGGTGAATGACTGAACTTGAATGTGGAGTGCTTAAGGGCTTGAAGAATGTGAAACCTTTGAAGATGAATATTAAAATGAATTATTTTTCTTTAATCTTAAATGTAATGCTAAAATTGTTATGGTTGAATTTGTATTTCACTTGTTGGATTTTTATTTTGAAAACTTGATTTTGATGATGTAGAAATTAGGTTATATATTTTTATTTAATTTAAAGTTAATTTATATGATTTTAGTAATTATTTTTAAAAAAAATAAAATCAATCCGGTTTATTCGGGTTGAATTTGGTTTCAAACCGAAACCAAATTGTGAATTAAGTTCGGATAATTCGGGTTAATCAGGTTATTCGGGTCAGATTCAATTTTTGGTTTTGTAGGGGCAAAATCAAATAACCCAAACCAAATATACTGAAAACCAATTAAACCGAACCGATGTCCATCCCTAATAAATACTGTTGCCCTGAAAAAAATGAAAAAAAAAGAATTTTTTAAAAAACTTTTTTGGTCAGTATATATATTGGGCTGTAATTTTTGGAGCAGTATGGGCATGATTTGGTTTTTGGTAGCGATATTTATACTTCGATATTTATCAATGTTGCATTTTCTTTCAAAGTATGAACATGTATGAAGGTAATATTTAATTACTTGCACATTCTTGGATTATTAGCCTCATATTTCCTTTATCCTACCTCTTTGACCCTAACCCTGTTACAACCTTGGAAACGACCTAATTGATTTGTACTCAAGTTTTCAAATTATACAGTGGAGATAGTGGCATTCACAAACCTGTTGCAATGAATAATGAGTGTGATTTGTGTGCATTACCTTATCATGATTTTGAGAGATATTGAGTGATCTTGGAAAGGCTGGACAGCATTGCACATTTTTTATTAGAATAAAAGGATGAAATGGTTTTATAAGCAAAGGGGAATGGTTTGTGGTATGACAGTGGATTGTGTTTTGGTTCCAACCATGATGGTTTTTTATTAGGGGGTTGCTTTAGTTTTTTTTAGTCTTATGTTTACATTGATGTTTTGCATTTGCATATGCTCGAGGGCTGACATAATCTAAGTGTGGGGGAGTTTGATTGGGTTGATATTACATATGTTTTGGGTTGTGTTTGAGCTGATATGTTGACCAAATTTGTGGAAATTCATGTTTTGATGATATTTTATTGTTGTTTAGAATTTTGAAATGAAATTGATGAGTTGCTGCAATTATTAGTCGAGATAACCATACCAACCAGTTTTCGGACACATGAAGACAACAATATACATAGACATTGGGACCATACATGTGTGGCATGGATGGAGAAGAAAAAATAAGGAAAGTTTTGTGCAAGAAAGCTAGACATTATGATGGAATATTTTGGTGGATTAATTTTGCCTAGTCCAAATTGGAAATGGAATTGGATTGCTTGAAGATTCCTAAATTTTAGGAGAAGATATTTTATAATCTACTTGAATTTTAAGTAGATAAGGAATGTATATTTTTCTTATGTATATTTTGGTTGTAGTATTTTTTTTTCCAGACTATGGTTTTATTTGTAGACACAGTCATACGCACACATATTCATGCGCAGACAGTCATTCGTGCGGAAGACATTATTCACGTTTTGGAGGTTTTCATTATTCTATTCATACAATTTTCATCATTTATTTGTATGCTTTTGATTGTTAATTCAATTTTTTCTATCTAAATTCCTCTTTTTCGATAAAGATCAAGGAAGTACTGGCATCGATTCTCGTGAGATCTAATTAGTTTTTATACTTTGATTGCATGCTTGCATCTGTTGTTCTTGATTATAATGTTTTTGATTGATTTCATGTTATTAAGTAGTGGCCAATATTTGATATCATGTTAGTTAATTTAATACCTATTGAACCAATCATCCGTAATGTGATTTAAGTTTGATAAGTGATAGGGAACAACATTCTTAATTTAACAATCCGGTGTCCGAGTTTGTTGGTTATGAATTGGGTCTTTATCATTTTTAATGCTACTAGCATATTAAATATATAGAGCGTCTCTTAGGTTATATGTTAGTTAGAGAAATAGTTGGTGAGACGTCCTCTTGATTATCGACAAGGCAAGGAAAGATTGGTTGCTTGCAACTATAACCAATTTGTGTGTATGCATTTAAATTCATCTTTGCATCAAGGATCGAGATAGAAAGGCAGTACGAAATTGATCGAAACCAGAATTTTCTTATCATAGTTGAATCTTTTACAATTTGTAACAATTTTCCAATATTTGTTTTCAATATTTCGTTTTTATTATTCATCACCATTAAACCACTGCTTTGGTTACAAAATCACAGGTTAATAATTAAGAAAAATCTTTCCAATCTCTTGGGAAACAAACTTGCTCACTGTTGTACTGGTCAGGATGATCATCCCAATCACAGAATCGTGAATTTGGAATTTGGCTTTGAGCTCGAATTATTTTTGGTGTAAAACGACACATCACTAGCTTACTCTACCAAAGAAGATACCAAATAGACAAACCAAGAGAAACATAGAATCATTCAAATATCTCTCATTTACCCTAGGATTCATCTCGGGTTTTCATCCTTGCTTCACACTTTTTTTCCTTTTTTCAAAGCTCACCCTCACCTTTTTCCACATCACTTGGTCTCTCATTTTTGCATAGGTTTTTCAACCAATCCAGGCTTTCCAATTTTTTCCTATGCCACCCTTTCGGGTTTTCGACTTAGCGGGATCTACTTTTTCAGTTGTTTTTGAGTTTTTGTTATACGATATTAAAAATATCCTTTATTATAGTTTTCTTAATTTATTATTAAATTATGATTTTAGGAGGATATACTATTTTTTGCCATGCCTTTATTTTATGGTTTAGAATATTCAGTTGTGATTTTATTAGAATTAGATTTGGTAAGTTTAGATACGGAATATTCATTCAAGAATTCAACCAATATTTGGATTGATTTACTTGGATAAATATGGTCATCATTTAGATTTAAATTAGGTATTTTAGTTTGATATGATTTTAACTTCTTAAAACTATCATAAGTTTTTCCTGTTTCTGACAGGAATTACCAAATCCTATCTTTTTTTGTTTTGCGTTGGCTGAACTATACCCTATAACTAGGGAGACCATCCATGAATTTTATAACATTGTGTATCAATCTTACATTTGTTTATACTCTTTTCTCGTTAAGCATAAACTGTTAGGATTGTCCATTTAAAATTAGTGCTTAAAACTGTTAGGCTTCTTTGTGTTAATTTTGGTGCAACTAGTACTTCAGTTCTGTGGAATTCGACCCTTGTGTTAGTGAAGTTTTAAAGTTGTATTCTTGACAAGACTCCATTTGTGTCTTCTTGATTTCAAGAGGGTGCTTCGATCAACCATCGTTAAGAGTGCTTCTCAAAATTTTGCAATTTAGAGTTTTCGCAAGGAGATTCATATCATTTTGTGTAGCACAAAATGCCCAAAAGAAGGTCTCGCACTACATGGAAAATAAAACAAACGTCACAGAATGTTCAACATCCTAATACTATAATCAAAAGGTTCCATCAACCTTTAAAAAATAAATTCAAAACAAGAAACAAAAATATTTTTCCTAAAACATATGATGGATAAGAACAAACAGGGAAAAAGTAGTCATCGTCAACAAAACAAGCAATGGAAATAGGTAAAGTGCCACAGAGTGTTAGAACCCCCTCCCTCACACTTATTTGATGCATTGTTCCCAATACATGAAACCAAGGTAGAAAGGATGTTGGAATCACTCTAACTCTTAAATATGGCCCTCCGTGTCTAGCTCCATGTCCATGTATGCGCGTACCAAAATAAAGAGGGTCATCTCTAATGCCCGCAACTCTCATCCGCTCTGTAACCTTTTCCATACCGTGATGAAGGTATCCTACATCAAATCTCAGCTCGTAAACATGGTTATCTAAGCAATTAAACCAACTAGTTGTCTCTGCCTCATGTTGATCAAACTTGTCAACGAGGTGACTCACATCCTGTCTGATCCCAAAGATTGAGTCACCTCACTCCCACATCCACTCGGGCTCCCGAGGTGGCAATTTTGAGTAGCAAGGATATCTGAACCCTGGTGAACAATGCTACTGGAGTGGGCTATACTCATTACAACAAACAGCACCTATTACCTCGGTTTTCAGGCATTTTTACCTCAGTTTTCCCCTAAAAAATTGAGTTAAATGTGGGTGAAGTAAAAGGGTTACCTTTTAACTCGGTTTGAAACAGAGGTAAAAGGTACTTTTTACATTGATTTTAGACCGACGTCAGCAGATTGTATGTGCGATGTTGAATTTAGTACTAAGATCGACACAAGATACGATATTTATGACATTGTTTGAATTGAAGTCGGGATGTGAGATGAACAATGTCGTCGATACCATCAAGACACACGATTGGAGAGGAATGCCTTCGGCGTCATTCCAATGATATCGCATCCAAATATCTACGACAATGCAGAATGGGAGGCAATGTTAATGTGGCCATGCTGATGTGGAACGGTGAACATTACGATGTCGTTTTGCATCTACAATGTCACAAATAAATTACACAACACGTTGCATTTGTGTTGTAGTTGTTCCGGTAAGTGCGACGTTGCGGAAACATTGTGAAGATGATGTTTCAATAAAATAATATAATATATTTAATATTTGATGAAAAAATGGTGTTTGTCGATCCATTACAATTTATTCGGTATTAGATTACTCTAGTAATGTTTAAATATCATACAACAACCAAATGTCATTAAAAATATAGGGAAAATTAACAATGACATGTTAAATACCCTAAACCCTAGCTATATCATGTATTACAATTACATGTTACAATATATAATAATACATAAGGTTGGTCAAATATTAAATGTACTGAACCTCCAAATTGACTACATTGTAAAGCATAAAGACCGTCAGAGCGACTAGTGAAGTGGCAAGTTATCCATCTACAGTCCATTCATCGTTGTCCTGTTACACCGAATACACAAAAAACAAAATTTAAGTTAGAATTGGCATGTTCAATTAAGGCCAACCAAAGTGCAAAGTCGCACATTTAAGTTAAGGCCGACCTAAGTGCGATGTTGTACTTTCAATTAATTTCATGATTTTCATTGACATGTGCGTTGGCCGATAGATAGATACCGACATCGTACATTCATGTCGTGTTCATACGAATAAGTAATTGTTGTAGACAATGATCCCTAACTTAAGCATTTTTTTTCATTCCCTACAAACATGGCATCATCTGTGGAAACAAAAACAATATACACTACATAACATGTAACACAATCATCATACATTATGAAAATATACAAGCTTTGATCTATGAGAAAAATAACACGTAGAAGGTACTGTAATTAAATAGCTAAACTAACATTGAACGTATTGAAAACTACCTCAACAAATTTGAACCCGGAGGTGCTCCATCATTGGGCATTTGTTTATGTGTGGGAAAAACAAATTGATTGAGCTCTTGAATTATTGTATTAAAGGTGTGGATGGAGAAGATGGTGTGATGTAGCTAGGGATTGGAGAAAGTGTGTTATAGATGAAAAATGGATAATGATGTTGGTTTTAATGACTTAAAGTTTTGGTTGGGGTGTGTGTGTGTGTGTAGGGGGGGGGGGGAGGATTTTGCTTCAAATTTTTGATAGAAAATTTCATTTCCCCTAGAAAATTTCATTTCCCTCTGGAAATTTTATTGTGACCGACGTCAGTAGCTGTTTGGTCGTGGATCCGTATTTGGTGACATACCTGCGACTTCGCACATGGAGGCAAATTGGTTTTTTAAAGTGTCGTAAAATACTCCACTTTTTATTTGAATACAAAAATGAGGAAAACAATTTTTATTGGTTTTTTAAAGTGTCGTAAAATATGAATACAAAAATGCTATCTACAATTTTTTATTTGGACTTCAACCACTTTCTTGGAGGGACCTACAGTGTAAATATTTAGAAGTTCACCGGTGTAAATATAATTAACCATCTATAATTTACTCTAGACCACGTACTAGCGCATTCTGAAATTTAAAGGGCACAATTTTTTACATTTTATTTTTAATAAAAACCCTAGAATGAGGAATTTCACTTGATTCTATGTGGTGAAAATCATCGTTCCGATAACGCTTACCCTAAGGGCATAAACGGAAATACTAATACAAATGACGGACGAATACCCTGTTTCATTCATCCGGTCATGCCTAAATCGGAACATCATGACATTGTGAATTGTATTAGGGTATCTCCATTTAAACATCTCCCACATTCGCGGAGGGACCTATGTTCAAAAATTTAAAACTTGACATGTGGAGGTAAAATCGTGAACCGAGGAGGTAAAATCCATTCAAAATGTCCCAAAATGGGCCTATTTCCATCCTCAAGGAAACTTATAATCCTCAAAAATGATTATATAACAGGCATAATCCCATGGAGACTTCTCCCGGTTAACATCTACCAAATAACCATTGTCTGCTTATAAGTAACCATCTATAATTTTCTATAGACCACGTACTAGCGCTTTTTCAAGTTTGAAGGACGCAATTTTATTATATTTTAAAATTTTCCATCTACATTATGTCTACTTAGGATTTACTAGAAGACTAAGACTCCTATATATAGTAAAAGGGGATTGGGCCTAAAGATAGGCCCAAAATAGGCCAAAATTAGGCCAAAACCCTAGTCAATTTTTCCCTCTTATGGCATAATCTTTCTTGAATAAACTGCCCGATATAGCTCGGAAATACGAAGATTTTGATATATAGTAAATGGAAAACGGATGACAATTGAGAGAGTTATGATCAAAATAATGAGAAGTTATAGTTCAGCCGCAGCCTGGCATGGGCCGTCGCAGATGGTGCGGTCCATGCCAAGTACTTTGTCGCGGGATGAATCATTGCATGCAGCTGTGGTTCTTCATAGGCGCAGGGCGCTTGATCTAGTGCAGGGTTGTGGCGCGAGGCTCTGGCGTGGACCATTGGCTATGGTGCAGACCGTTGGCTATGATGCAAGCGTGGTCAGAAAGCACAGTTTGCTCAGAAATTTGGTGCAGAACGAAAACTTTGGAGGGGGCCAATGGTAGGTCTTGGAATCTTGATCTTGGAACGGCGCGGGCCGCCGTACATGGGATGGGCCACACCCATACTAGCCATTTTTTAGCAAACCTTTGAACTTGAGTTGCGCTGACCGTGGCGTATGGTGTGGGTCGCGCCATTGCCTTGTGCCAAATAATTTGGAACGAATCATTGCCTTGTATTTGAACTGTTGGCGCAGGGCTTCTCCTGTAGCGCGGGTCGTTGGTGCTTGACCATTAACGCACTGACCCATGGTACCTTTGCTGGCTGAACTTGTTTCCTTTGCTATGGGTGAACTGTTAGTCTGATTTTTGAGTTCTAGTAGTCAATTTTATAGTGCTCGAGAATACGAATCCAATGGAATCAGCCTTGAAGGATAGTTCTTCTCGGATTGTTCTCAGACTTTGGCACAACTCATCGGACCACGATTCCCCGTTTCTTCATTCACTACCACAGAGACCTCCCTCTAGAACCGATTTTTTAGCACCGATTTTTAAAACCGGTGCAAAAAATTTTATAGCACCATTTTTTAAAGTTTTAACACCGGTTTTTTAAAAATCGGTGCTAAATTTTACAATAGCACCAGTTTTGGAAAACATTACCACCGGTTTTAAAAAACCGGTGCTAAAAATTTGAAATTTTCATTTTCCCTCCAAAGAAATAGCCAAAAATTTTAAAATAGCACTGGTTTTCGAAATGTTAGCACCGGTTTTAAAAATCGGTGCTAATATTTGTAAAATTCTATCTTCCTGCCAAAAAATTTAAAATAGCACCGGTTTTAAAAACTGGTGCTAAAAACAAAAAAAATAGCACCAGTTTTTGTTAAAAAAAGCATCGGTTTTAAAAACCGGTGCTAAATATTAACACTTAGCACCGATTTTTGTAAACAATAGCACCGGTTTTGTAAAGCCGGTGCAAAAAATTTTCATAATTCATTTTCCCGCCAAAAAATTATAAATAGCAACGGTTTTGGAAAACTTAGCACTGGTTTTTTCTACCGGTGCTAAAAATTAAAAATAGCACCGGTTTAAACCGATGCTAAAAATTTTTTAATTATTCCCGCAAAAAAACATTTCCTGCCAAAGAAATTGCCAAAAAAATTAAAATTTAGCACCGATTTTTGTAAACAAATAGCACTGGTTCTGTAAACCGGTGCTTAAAATTTTCAAAATTCATTTTCCCGCCAAAGAACTAGCCAAAAAATTTAAATAGCACCGGTTTTAAACATTGGTGCTAAAAATTAAAAAATAGCACCAGTTTTGGAAGAAAATAGCACCGGTTTAAATCGGTGCTAAAAAATAAAAAATAGCACCGGTTTTGGAAGAAATTAGCACCGGTTTAAACCGGTGCTAAAAAATTTTAAAATTTCCCGCCAAAAAAATTTTCCTGCCAAAAAAAATTAAAATTCTATCTTCCCGCCAAAAACTTCTAAATATTCGTTGAAATTTTTTAAAGTTCAATTTTTCCTCCAAAGAATTCAAAACATTTGCCAAAACTTTCAAATAGTCTTCCCAGAAATTTCATGAGTTGGGAGCAGCTATGCAGCCGCTCTAAGTTTTTTGTTTTACTTTCAAAATCGTTCATTTTTTGTTGACTTTAACTAATAACTAAGTTAAGTTAAATTAATCAACGATCAACCTTTACTGACCTAGTATATACAAATAAGAATAAAATTTGTTTACATTAACTAATTAACGTTCAACCCTTAATTGATTTAGTATACATAAATACAACTTTAACAAGTTAACGGTCAAAATGTTGCCAAATAACCCAGAGCTAGTTCCTAAATCTCAACATCTTGGTGATGTTGCCTGTCTTTATTCTGACGAACAGATCGTAACCTTGTCTTCACAAAGGAGAGATGCTCAATGGAGCAACTGGAGCACTTTTTCAAAACGATAGGTTTCACAGGTAAGTATCAACTTGGCTCCCTCGATTATAAGCATGTGCTCATTAGGTTTGAATTGCTAAATGATTATCAACGAGCATGGATGAAGGGAATCTGGAACTTCAATGGAATACTCCTTAAAATGCTTAAATGGACTTCTGATTTCTCAACCCACAAAGAATCACCTATAGTCCCCGTTTGGTGTATAATTAGAGAAGTTCCACTGTATTACTATAACTCGGCTGCAATTGAATCAATTGGTAATAGCATAGGTAGCTTCATTAAAACGGATCTTGCTACTATATGCTTACAAGACCTTCAGCTATTAAGTTATGCATAGAAATTGACCTTCAAAAACCTATCTGTAACTACATCAGGCTTGGTTCTGTAACAAATAATAGGAAATACCAATTAGATTATGAGGATATACCTCTTTACTGTGATCATTGCTCCAAATTAGGGCACTCCAAATCCCAGTGTAGATCCTTTCCCATAAATACTAATGTCAATATGCCTGAACTCACAAATCCTCAGTCACAACCTCAATGGCAAGCTACTGGAAAATATTTTGAAACTCCTCCACTGCTCTCCTCAGATGACCAAACTACCTTGGAAATTCTTGTGATTACTGAGCAACTTAACCCTGAACCCATAAATACAGCTCCCCTTAATCTGGAAACTAACTCAGACCTAGAGACTTCTGAAAATCCTGTACTGGTAAGGGATAATTCATCAGTCAGTCTCTCTAATCCTACTACTCAGGCTCCACTAGATAACTCTATATCTAAGCTGTTAGATAGAACTGCTTTAATTAGTTTTACTCCAGTAACCTATGCCTCTGATGATATCCAAGTAGGGAGCTCTCTCTCTAGTCTGATTAGGAAGAATGGGGTATCCCCTTCTCTCCTAAACAGAATGGGGAACAGATTCTCTGTATTGCAGGTGGACTTAGATGACAATGCCCAAGATCAGGATGATATCCTACATCATCAAGCTAGCTCGTGCTCAACTCCATTACAGGGGCAGCCCCTTCATTCAGGTAAGGCAAAAGGTAAAAAGACAAATTACTTCAGTCAAATAAATAAAATGATGCTTAGATCATCAACTAAAAGTCACAAGTCCAGTGAACAATGATAGGTTCTCTCTCAATAAATTTCTTGGTTTGGAATATCAGGGGTATGGATACATCAATGCTTAGATTAATCAACTTAGTCAGGATTAAAAAGATTCAATTCTTATGCATCATTGAACCAATGCATGACAACTCTAAATTAAAATCCTATATGGATATACTTAAATTTGCTGATGGAATAACCCTAGATAATGGAAAAATATGGCTGATGTGGTCTAATCCATTTTTAGTAAAGCTTCTCTCATCCCATGAACAGTTTCTGTATGTGCATATATCTCATAAATCTATAATTCTTCAAATGGATGCTATTTTTATTTATGCTCTTAGGAATAGGGAGGGTAGGAAAACATTATGGAGGGACTTAGCAGCAATAAATCAAGGTGAAACTATTTTCATTGGAGATTTCAATACCATTACTTCCCTTACTGAATATAGAGGCCCTAGTTCACCCTCTCTAGGAAGTATCAGAGATTTTAATACTTGGATAAGCACTTCTGGAATTCAGGATATTACCACTGTTGGCAATCTATTCACTTGGTGTAACTCTAGACTCAGGAACCCCACTTCCAAAAGGTTAGACAGAGGATTAAGTACCATTTCATGGAACCAGAAATTCCCCTCTTCCTCTATCCAAATTTTGAATAGACAGACCTCAGACTATTCCCCTCTGTTATTAAATATTTCTAATCTATCTACTCTTAATCCAAGACCTTTCAGATTCCTTAATGTTTGGTTTAACCGTAATGATTTCTACACTCTAATTCAGAATAGTTGGGATAAACAAATGGTTGAAAAAGGTCTGATAGGATTCTACCTGAAATTGATTAGGTTAAAGAAGGAAATAAAACTTTGGAATAGGGAATGTTTTGGTCATATAGATACCAATTTAATCAATGCTGAAGAGTCTCTTCGTAAGCAGGAATTGATCTATGATTTAAATCCCTCTCAATCTGAATTCATTAATTTAAATCAGAAAAAAGCACTATTACTGAGAGCTCAGAAAGAGACAGATAAGTTTTGGAAACAAAAGGCAAGACTGAAATGGCATAAATTAGGTGATAATAATACACAATTCTTTCATAAGGTTGTGCAAGAAAAAAATTGTAGACTACAAATCTCTAAAATCAAAGATAGAAATGGTCAGTGGTTAAATTCTCAACTTGATATTCAAAAAGAGGCCATATTATACTACTCGGACTTATTATCTGAACCTAATCAGGACCCTAATCAGACCTACTATGCGTATTTACTGAGTCAAATTCCCACTTTGATTACTGGTCAAGATAATATGGAATTAGCCAGATCTGCCTCTGAATCAGAGGTGGAAGCAGTAATAAAAGGTTTGAGTAGCAACAGTAGTCCTGGCCCTGATGGATTTACTAGTAAATTCTATTCTAAATGCTGGCACATTATAAAAAAATATCTTGTTGAGGCAGTTAATGATTTCATTAGAGGCTCTCCCATTCCAAAAGGAATAGCTAGTACATGGATCACATTGATACCTAAAAAACCAACCCCTAGTTCATTTGATGATTTTAGGCCTATTAGTCTTTCTAATACTATTAATAAAATATGTTCCAAAGTATTAATGGAAAGACTAAGACCTTACATGGACAATTTGATCTCACAAAATCAATCAGCTTTTATGAAAAATAGAGACATCTCTGATAATATCCTCTACCTTCAGGAATTAGTGATATTTTTGGATAAAAAGGACAGAATACCTAATTGTATTATAAAACTGGACTTGCAAAAGGCCTTTGACAGAGTTAACTGGGACTTTTTAAAATGTGTTCTTAGGAAATTTGGTTTTGCTGGTCCTTTCCTTACTGCTGTAATGTCAAACCTATCACAAGAATATTTTTCAGTTCAAATAAATGGAAATCCAGTGGGTTTTTTCCAAGCCACTAGAGGAATTAAGCAAGGTGATCCACTCTCTCCTTTCCTCTTTAACATTTTTTCTGAAGCGTTTTCTAGAAGTTTATCATTCATTTTCAATAATGGTAAACTCTCATATTATCGGATGCCATCTTTAATTTCACCAATTTCTCATCTTATGTATGCCGATGATACCATTATCTTCATGCAAGCCTCCAAATCTAAATTAATCAAAATTAAGGCTTTCTTGGACATTTTTTAACTCACTTCGGGCCAAAAGTTTAACTTCCATAAATCTGATTTTTACATTAGTAGAAGAGCATCTAATATAAAGTTAATCTAGATGAGGTCGATCTTGAAAATGAAACAGGGATCCTTCCCTTTTCAATACCTCGGATGCCCTATTTTTAAGGGTCGAACTTTAAATAGATACTTTCAACCTCTAATGGAAAAACTAGATAACAAGCTGAAAAACTGGAAAAATAAATGGTTAAGCTCTGGGGGCAGATTAGTCTTAATTAAAAGCTGCTTGTACTCTCTTCCTCAGCATTTATGGGCTGTGACCAATCCCCCGAAGTATATTATCAGATCATTTGAGAAAAAGATGGCAAAATTTTTCTGGGGAGAAACTGATGGGAAAGGAAATAAAATATGGAAAAAATGGTCAGATCTTGCCAAACCAATACTCCAAGATGGCTTGGGGTTTCGATCTATCAAAGGCATAGTTGATGCATGTTCCCTTAAACTTTGGTGGAAAATCCAAATAGGCATAACTTTATGGTCTAAATTACTTTGGTCTTTGCCAGATTCCTATAGATCTTCAGTTACATGGAAACGAATTTGTTTTATTAGTTCCATAGCTGAGGAAAATTCACTTGTTATCCATGGTAAAGGTACTTGTAATGCTTGGACCTCTAATTGGTGTCCTAATGGCCCTCTGAGCAATAACATCCCAAGTAATATCCTGGACACTTTTTAGCTGTATTCAGTTTATGATTTCATTAGGGATAAATCTGTGATTCTTCCTCAGATATCTCCTTATCTGGAAAATGATACTTTGGTTTTTTTGCAGGAAGCGATGGTGGTGGAAGATAGGGAGGACAGAATCATATGGAAGCCTGACATTTTAGGAAATTTCTCATTCAAAACTGCATACCATACCATCACAACCTTCACAGGTAATTTCCCTATCTCAAAACATGTATGGAATGTACTGCTGCAAAAAAAGATTTCGATTTTTACATGGAAATTGCTTCATTCATTCCTTCCCTTCGATGATGTCCTGATAACTTGTGGCTTTAGTTTGGCTTCTAAATGCCCTGTGTGCTGCTTCTCAGATTCAATAGACAATTTTTTTTATAACTTGTACACTGGAAAAATCAATATGGAGTAGAATGGCTACTCTTATAGACTTTAGCTTATCTGAAGATCAATCCCTCTCTCAAAGATTTTTTGCCTTTTGGAACTGTTCAGACTTAACTTCAAGCATCCAGTTGTTGTGTAAAATACTTCCCCCTATAATCTGTTGGAATCTTTGGAAGGCTCGGAACAGATACTTCTTTGACCAGGTCCCCTTTTCTGCTGAGCTTATATGTAAAGAGACACTGGAGCTCATTACATTAGCATTATACTCCTGTCCCACAAAGATGAGTCCTACTTCTGCATTACCTCAAACTTTGAGACACCTACACCCTTTTCTTAGGCCACCTCCAAAACCAATCTTCAGATCAGTCCGGTGGGAAAATCCTGTCATTAACTCAATAAAAATCAATACGGATGCATCATGGTTCTCTCATACAGCTGCAGTTGGGATTATAGTGAGGGATAGCTCTGGCATGCCGCTTTACATTACTTCAACCACTATAGAGGTTGTATCTCCTCTTCATGCTGAAATCTTAGCTATTCTTGCTGCCTGTCAATCTTTCCCTCATGCTGACATTCCCTCAATCATTGAATCAGACTCTAGTTTAGCCATTAACATGATTGAAAACCCATATTCTGCTCACTGGAACCTTTTCAATTTGGCCTATAGGGTGAAAGGTTTACTGTGTGGAGCTACTCTAAAGCATGTTTATAGAGAATGCAACTCTGTGGCCAATGCAATAGCGAAATATCATGCTACTCATAACCAGCCATTAAATATGTATAATCTGCCTGGTCATATTAGAGGTCTCATTACCTTAGATAGGAAGCAATTCCCTCATGTTCGCATCCACAAACATAGCCTCAACAGGATGTGATACTGCTGATGGTATTTATTTTTTATGCAGATCAATTGCTACGCATGGTATACTCGCACTGATACTGAGACCAGTGGAGCTGTTGTTCATCCCTTGATGGTCAATCTTGTGTTTCAACGCATATATACACATTACGGGTTTCCAACTATTCTATCTGTTGCTGCCAAATTTTGTGCAACTAAAACTTTCCATACTTACTTTGGTTGCTGCAATTATCATACTTATCATGGACTATCTGTCTTCGAAGTTGCCTGGCCAAAGGAGAAAATTAACACGAGGGGTGGAGATTCTCTCTTTTGGATCGCAACTTCACTACAGATCACGTCACTTTTGTATAGCTGTTTATATACCCTTAATATAGATAGTGTTAGGACTTTTTGGAGGCAACCAAGTTGCCTCAATGGTTGTAGGAAACCAAATACTCTGGATGTACTAATGTTTTGATTGGTTACAAGGCCTGGGGATCCTATATACATATCCCTCACCTACGGGTGTTTTCATTTAAAAAAAAAGTTAACGGTCAAACTTTACTTTACTTTCAATATATAAACACTAATAACTAAGCTGGCTTTGACTAATCAACGGTCAAACTATACTTGACTTTCAATATATAAACACTAATAACAAAGTTGACTTTAACTAATTAACGGTCAAACTTTATTTGAATTAGTATATAATAAATACTAATGAAAATGTTTGACTTTGTCTAATCAATGGTCAAACCTTAGTTAACTTTCTATATATAAATACTAGTGACTAAGTTGACTTTAACTAATTAACGGTCAAACTTTACTTGACTCTCTCCATATAGAAACACTAGTGACTAAGCTGACTTTAACTAATGAATGGTCAAACTTTACTCGTTTTTCAATATATAAACACTAATAACTAGGTTGACTTTGTCTAATAAATGGTCAAACTTTACTTAACTTTCAATATATAAACACTAATAACAAAGTTGACTTTAACTAATTAACGGTCAAACTTTATTTGAATTAGTATATAATAAATACTAATTACTAGGTTGACTTTGTCTAATCAACGGTCAAACCTTACTTGACTTTCAATATATAAACACTAATAAAAAAGTTGACTTTAACTAATTAACGGTCAAACTTTACTTGACTCTCTCTCTGTATAGAAACACTAAGAAAAAGACTAAGCTGAAAGGGTAAGCTGGAGATGGAGGTGAAAATAGGGCGCAACCCTGCTACTGTTCATCGTAGTCAATTTTTGCCGGTTTCTCTTCCGGAGCTCCTCCTCTCTGGCGAGGGACCCGACATTAATGTTGGGTTCCTCGCTGGGAATCTTTTCATGTATGGTACGCGGATGCTCTTGAAGGATTGAAACCCGAATCTGGGTTTCTCGTGAAATTTCTATCTTCGAAATTTTGCTCAAATTTTGGAGTAAGATCGGTCTTCTGATCTTGGATTTGAAGACCCATAACAAGGCGGATCTCGAAGGAAGACAATTTCACAGATCTATTGTTCGATCTTGAAATTGGGATTTCCACTTTTTTCGGATGAACACCCACGAACACCAAGGAGGAAAATGATGAAGGTCTCGGCGACCTATGGAGGAGGCCGTGCCAGACTCAAATCCGACACAACCTAAGGCTGAAGACTCCGGTTCTCTATCTGGGTTGCCGAGGAGGATGCTCGGATGAATACCAACACCGCCTCAAGTAAGTTCTATGTTGCTTTGTACGGATTGGTACGAATGATGTGGATTTGTGAGGATTAAACTATGTGGAATTCCTACACGGATTTTGTTCGAAATTATTGTGTGAAATTGTGTGGATCGACGCTGTTTTGGTATGGATGTATATTCTGCTCTATTCATATACGAAGTATGCGGATTTGCTGTGTGCAATATGTGGAATAAATTGCAGGAAACTCGGTTTGACTGATCGAATAGAGTATGAAACTGCTTCTCTGTTTTCTGTGGAATTTGCTGTGAAAATGAGTGGTTTTACTTGCTTAATATTGGTGGTATGGGTGGATTGTTGTGGCCTTTTGTGGAACTCGTAATTTTTTAGTTCAAGCCACTACGTAAGTGTTCGTTTGGAAACAGATCCCTCGACGAATTTCTAGGCATAAAAATCCACAGCATTTGGGTGCTTTCATCCCTGCAAACTTGTGTTGCTGGCTTGTTTGTAACCTTCGACCAAATGCTATGCTTTCTTATGTCGGAATTCTGATATATTTTTCTAGATCAAGAGCACTCATGTATGGTTTCTTATGGAGTTCTTCACGAAAAATCTGGGCTGGATAGGATGTTTATGAGAATCTGCGTGGGATGAAAGTGGATTGTCAACATGATGTTCATAGGGGATAAATATTATTGAAGGTTCTCACGCATAGAAGTTGTTAGCACCTGTTTGAGTTCTGATCTGATTTGGGTAAACTTGTGTTCAAATCTCGAGCCCCCCGCCAACCTAGCTTGTGTCCAAACCCCGGCCTTGTCACCCGGCCTTGCTAGTGCCTAGAATCAGGTCACCATCCAGCCTTGCTTATGTCTAAAACTTGGGCAACTTCCGGCCTTGCAAGTGCTCAAACCCTGGTCTGCCCGCCCGGCCTTGCTCCCGGTAACTCACCCAGCCTTGCTTGTGCTCAGAACCCAGACAATGCTCGACCTTGTTTACCCGATTTAATTGGAACTTACTCCAGTAGGCTACCTCAACTGATTCAGGCAAACTTGTGTTCAAACCCCGGACACCCGACTGGCCTAGCTTGTGTTCAAATCCCGGACTGGTCATCTAGCCTCGCTAGTGCTCAGAACCAGGCCCCCTTCCGGCCAAGCGTGTGTTCAAAACCTGAGAAACCTCCGGCCTTGCAAGTGAACAAAACCCGGTACCTTTCCCGGACTTGCTTGTGATCAAAACCCGGTAAACTCTCAGCCTCACTTGTGCTCAGAACTCGGACATCGCCCGGCCTTGTTTTACCAGAACTAGTTGGTACTTAAACACTCTATGCTGAGAACGTGGATTTAAATTTTTCTCACTCATGAACATTCATACGATGATCTTCATTCTGGGTGTACTGGAATTCTATGGGGGGAAGATGCACATACTTTGGGGCTATTCGGATTCATCATAGATGTTATGAGATGTTTCACTGTGTGTTGGTTGGATCTAGCCAATTAGCGGTCGACCATGGTGGATTGTTTTAATCGGAATCATCAAGAATGGTACTCCCACATTTTGGCCGGGTTTCTCAGTTTCATAAGAATCCCCGGAAGAAGAGGAATGGAATAGCAGATTCTCGTAATTGGAGGTGTTCTCAATCTACCTAGATTCCGGTGATTCAACAACGCCAGAAAAATATGGTTCAGTAACCCATCTAGCAGCTAGAAATGGAAACTTGAATGGTATGCAGGAGAGTAACCCCTTGAGGGGTGGAGGTTCGAGTACTCGAAGGGAAGTTGAGAGATGGTTCGAGGATGGAAGGATGGTTCGAGGGCTGAAGGAGATCTCGAGGTGTTTAGCTGGATTGAGGTATTCTAGAACAGAAGGCATTTGACTGCTCGAGAAGTGCATTCGAGTGCTGGAAGTGCTTGAGTACTCGAGGGGGGCATTCGAGTTCTGGAGATGCTCGAGAGCTTGAGGGGGGGCATCTGAGTGCTTGATGGTTGGGGTGTAACCTTTCATCATTTGGTTGCACAACTACTTGAATTGGGTAGTGGATTAATTAATTAGCGTACACGGAATTAATTAACCCACTGCTAGCTGAGATACTTGATTTGACGGTTGCGCGATTTGCATGCGCTGCACTGAAAAGTGTAAAATGGCATAGGGATGTCCATTTGCCAAAAATGGAGAGAATGGTTACAAAATCGTTACGCGGGGCGTGCGCGGTAGAAGTCATGTCTGGTCTCTTATCATTAGGAGGTCTATCCGTGGGGAGCAACTGGGAGCACCATCGACTACGGTCAACTGGCTCCCATCTCTAAAGAAAAAACCTCGGCACCCACACAGAGATCGTTACCGAAGGCCAATAACACCCCTTTATCTTTATCTTAGGGGTGTACATGGTAGAAGCGGTGTACCAGCTCCACCCGAAGAGGACGCATTGCTTCATTCATTGGAAGGCCGAGATCACTCTCGGTTTCGAAGACCGTCGCCGCACTTTAGCGATGGTTGGGATTACACCTGTGGGGAACAAACCATGGGTCAATAGTCAGTTACCACTCTCGGTTGGATGGAGGTTCCATGGAGGTGGGGCTAGTGAGTTTGTTCTCATGCCCTTCTGTTCTTTTTTTGGTCACCTGGTTGTAACATTTAGATCAGGGGTAGTATTTTAGGTAACATGTATAAAGGGAGTGGGCTAATGTCCCCACTCCCGTACATTCCCACGGCATTTTTTTTGGGCCACCTGATTGTACCATCTAGATCAGGGGTAGTTTAGTAGGTTTCATTGTATCACGGGAGTGGGACAATGTTCCCACTCCCGTAGACTCTCATGGTTTCTTTTTATTTATCATTACCTTCGACTAGGAAGAAGACTCTCTCTAAGGTCTGAGGCAAAAATAGGGCGTAACCCTAATACTGTTCATTGTGTCCAATTTTCGCTAGTTTCTCTTCCGTAGCTCTTCTTCTCCGGCGATGAGTCCGACAATAACGTTGGGATCCTCACCGGGAATCTTTTAAGGTATAAAAGGGTTTCCAACTCGAACTATTTCACCATTCTCTGAAGTCACAAAAACTGGATCTGGCTTTCTCAAAGTTCCTTTGAAACCCGTAGCTCGAAATTTTGGGGAAAACTAGATTTTGGTCTTGGATTATGAAAACCCATACCTCGATTATGGGTTTTCTTGGAGAAAGAATCGCTTCTCCATCTTGAAGCACAATTCTGGAGGAAGACTGGGTTTGCGGTCCTTGAAGTTCGTATCTTCAACTTCTCGGACTGGGATTTTGATGACCCATAGCTTCACCATGGGTCCTCTGGGAAGAAGACCTGCCCACCGGTCTTGAAGTGCAGAGTATTCTGGATACAGGAGGAAGACGATTCTACTACCGACGATGATGGATTCAGCATTGTCCCAAGTAAGCCCTCACCTCTCGCGGGTAGGCCTATTGTGATTAAAGAATCCGTGTGTTGAATTTGTGAATCCATGTGTGTGGAGCGGAACTCTGTTTGTGGTACAACTCTGTCTTCTGGGTTTCATCTCGTGGATAATAATGTGATTTGTATTCTGTTTTGTGGATAGCAAAGTGCGGTGTTTAGAAGGAGCACAATTTTGTAGGGTACTATGTTCTGCAGAATTTTGTAGGGCACTGTGGGTTGCATAATATGTGTACATAAATGCTATTTTTGTGTCTATTTCATGGAAACTATGCAAAACTATATTTTGCGTGGCCTGTTGTGGAAAGGTAGGGAATTAGGGTGGATTTTGCTGAGGAATTTAGTGTGGATTTTGTGAGGGCAGAACTCTGTTCTGTGAAGATTTAGTGTCCATTTGGTGACAATTTCACTCCCTCCATGGTCTATATGTGTTGTTTGTGTGGGAAACTATCTATCCATGTGCGGATTTGTGTGTAGAAAATGCTATTGTTGGTAGATAGAAGGAATATTGATGAGTTGCAGGGATAAAAAATATGTGTCAGATTTTTGGCTGAGTTCTTGTTCATGTGAGTAAACTAGTGTCCAAAACCTGGGCATCCCACCGGCCTAGCTCGTGTTCAAACCCCGGTATCCACCCGGCCTTGCTAGTGTTCAAACCCCGGTCACCTTCCGGCCATGCTTGTGTCTAGAACCTTGGATAATTCCTGCCTTGCTTGTGTCTAAATCCCAGCATAACAGCCGGCCTCGCTTGTGTGCAGACCCCGGTAAACACCCAGCCTTGCGTGTGTTCAGATCCCGGACACCTTCCGGCCTTGCGTGTGTTTAGAACCTGGAAAAATTCCGTCCTAGCCTGTGTTCAGAACCCGGTCTTGCCCCCCGACCTTGCTGGTGCCCAGACCACGGTAACACCCAGCCACGCTTGTGTTCAAATCCCAGATAATGCCCAACATTGTTTACTCGTGTTAATTGGATCTTATGCCAAGCCTGCCCTATTTTTTATACTAACAACCAAGCTTATTCCACTGCCTCATGAACACTCATAAGGAATTATCAGTCATAAGAATAAAGGAGACAAATGGAGGGAGCAGTATTCTCATTAAGGGATGATTATTTGGATGGTTATTTGCCCAGTTTCAAACCTGATGGATTTTTGAAAATTGGCCCAGTTTAAAAATTGACCAACGCATGTAGGTCTGGAAAAAAGAAAAAAAAATCCCTTTAACCTTAAACCCTAGCGGCTCACTCCCTCGAGGGCCACCAGTTTGAGAGATCTCGAGGGCCAGTGGTATGAGAGGTCTCGAGGGCCAGTGGTTCGAGAGGTCTTTAGGATCAGTGGTTTGAGAGATCTTGAGGGCCACTGGTTTGAGAGGTCTCAAAGGCCACCGGTTCGGGAGGTCTCGAGGGCCACCAGTTCGAGAGATCCTGAGGTCCAGAGGTTCGTGAGGTCCCGAGGTCCAGAGGTTCGTGAGGTCTCGAGGGCCAGAGGTTTGAGAGGTCTCGATGGCCAGTTGTTCGAGAGGTCTCGAGGGCCAGTGGTTCGAGAGGTCTCGAGGGATAGTGGTTTGAGAGGTCTCTGGGGCCACTGGTTTGAGGTCTCAAGGGCCAGTGGTTCGAGAGGTCTCGAGGGCCAGTGGTTCAAGAGGTCTCGAGGGCCAGTGGTTCGAGAGATCTCGAGGGCCACTGGTTCGAGAGGACTCAAAGGCCACCGGTTCGGGAGGTCTCGAGGGCCACCGGTTCGAGAGGTCCCAAGGGCCACCGGTTCGAGAGGTCTCGAGGGCCAGAGGTCGAGAGGTCTCGAGGGCCAGCGGTTCGAGAGGTCTCGAGGGCCAGCGGTTCGAGAGGTCTCGAGGGCCAGCGGTTCGAGAGGTCTCGAGAGCCAGCGGTTCGAGAGGTCTCGAGGGCCAGCGGTTCGAGAGGTCTCGAGGGCCAGCGGTTCGAGAGGTCTCGAGGGCCAGCGGTTCGAGAGGTCTCGAGGGCCAGTGGTCTGAGAGGTCTCGAGGGCCAGTGGTCCGAGTGGTCTCGAGGGCCAGTGGTTTGAGGCTAAGGGTCAGGGAAGAAAAAAATATTTATGGAAATGTGGAGAGTTTCAGCCTTCCCTTTTATGCTGAAATTGTGGATCACGGGTGAAGGAGTTCTCATTTTCCCTATCAAGTGGGGTGTAACCTTTCATCATTTGGTTGCACAACTACTTGAATTGTGTAGTGGATTAATTAATTAGCGTACGCAAAATTAATTAACCCACTGCTAGCTGAGATACTCGGATTAGACAGTTGCACGATTTGCCTGCACTGCACTAAGAAGTGTAAAATGGCATAGGGCTGTCCATTTGCAAAAAATGGAGAGAACGGTTACAAACCCGTTATGCGGGGCGTGCACGGTAGAAGTCATGCCCGGTCTCTTATCATTAGGAGGTCTATCTGTGGGGAGCAACTGGGAGCACCATCGACTACGGTCAACTGGCACCCATCTCCAAAGAAAAAACCTTGGCACCCACACAGAAATCGTTACCGGAGGCCAATAACACCCCTTTATCTTCATCTTGGGGGCGTACATGGTAGAAGCTGTGTACCAGCTCCACCCGGAGAGGACGCATTGCTTCATTCATTGGAAGGCCGAGATCACTCTCAGTTTCGAAGGCCGTCACTGCACTTTAGCGATGGTTGGGATTACATCTGTGGGGAACAAACCATGGGTCAAGAGTGGGTTACCACTCCCGGTTGGATGGAGGTTCCATGGAGGAGGGGCTAGTGAGTTTGTTCTCATGCCCTTCTATTCTTTTTTCGGTGCCGTCGCCACACTTTAGCGATGGTTGGGATCACACCGTGGGGAACAAACCACGGTTAAAGAGCTGATTACCACTCCCGGTTGTATGGAGGTTTCATGGTTTTGGGGGCTAGTGAGTTTGTTCTCATGCCCCCCTGTTTTATCTCGGATGTTTTCCACAAGTCCCGTTCAACACCACGGGGTGAGCATTTTGGTCTCCTAGTCATAGTACATAGACTAGGGGTTGTATATTATTATGTTCCCATTGGCCCATTCCCGTAGACGATCACAGTTCCTTTTCTATTTACCATTACCTTCGACTAGTGACTAAGATGACTTTAACTAATCAACGATCAAACTTTACTCAATTTTCAATATATAAACACAAATAACTAGGTTGACTGTGACTAATCAACGGTCAAACTTTACTTGACTCTCTCTCTCTATATAGAAATACTGGTTCGAGGTCTCAAGGGTCAGTAGTTCGAGAGGTCTCGAGGGCCAGTAGTTCGAGAGGTCTCGAGGGCCAGTGGTTCGAGAGGTCTCGAGGACCAGTGGTTCGAGAGGTCTCGAGGGCCACTGGTTCTAGAGGTCTCAAAGACCACCGGTTTGGGAGGTCTCGAGGGCTACCAGTTCGAGAGGTCCCGAAGTCCAGAGGTTCGAGAGGTCTCGAGGGCCAGCGGTTCGAGAGGTCTCGAGGGCCAGCGGTTCGAGAGGTCTCGAGGGCCAGCGGTTCGAGAGGTCTCGAGGGCCAGCGGTTCGAGAGGTCTCGAGGGCCAGCGGTTCGAGAGGTCTCGAGGGCCAGCGGTTCGAGAGGTCTCGAGGGCCAGCGGTTCGAGAGGTCTCGAGGGCCAGCGGTTCGAGAGGTCTCGAGGGCCAGCGGTTCGAGAGGTCTCGAGGGCCAGCGGTTCGAGAGGTCTCGAGGGCCAGCGGTTCGAGAGGTCTCGAGGGCCAGCGGTTCGAGAGGTCTCGAGGGCCAGCGGTTCGAGAGGTCTCGAGGGCCAGCGGTTCGAGAGGTCTCGAGGGCCAGCGGTTCGAGAGGTCTCGAGGGCCAGCGGTTCGAGAGGTCTCGAGGGCCAGCGGTTCGAGAGGTCTCGAGGGCCAGCGGTTCGAGAGGTCTCGAGGGCCAGCGGTTCGAGAGGTCTCGAGGGCCAGCGGTTCGAGAGGTCTCGAGGGCCAGCGGTTCGAGAGGTCTCGAGGGCCAGCGGTTCGAGAGGTCTCGAGGGCCAGCGGTTCGAGAGGTCTCGAGGGCCAGCGGTTCGAGAGGTCTCGAGGGCCAGCGGTTCGAGAGGTCTCGAGGGCCAGCGGTTCGAGAGGTCTCGAGGGCCAGTGGTTCGAGAGGTCTTGAGGGCCAGTGGTCTGAGAGGTCTCGAGGGCCACTGGTTCGAGAGATCTCGAGGGCCACTGGTTCGAGAGGTCCCGAGGTTCGTGAGGTCTCGAGGGCCAGCGGTCCGAGAGGTCTCGAGGGCCAGTGGTCCATGTGGTCTCGAGGGCCAGTGGTTCGAGGGCTAAGGGTCAGGGAAGAAAAAAATATTTATGGAAATGTGGAGAGTTTCAGCCTTCCCTTTTGGGCTGAAATTGTGGATCACGGGTGAGAGAGTTCTCATATTCCCTATCCAGTGGGGTGTAACCTTTCATCATTTGGTCGCACAACTACTTGAATTGGGTAGTGGATTAATTAATTAGCGTACGCAAAATTAATTAACCCACTGCTAGCTGAGATACTTGGATTTGACGGTTGCGCGATTTTCCTGCGCTGCACTGAAAAGTGTAAAATAGCATAGGGATGTCCATTTGCCAAAAACGGAGAGAACGGTTACAAAACCGTTAAGCGGGGCGTGTGCGGGAGAAGTCATGCCCGGTCTCTTATCATTAGGAGGTCTATCCACGGGGAGCAACTGGGAGCATCATCGACTACGGTCAACTGGCTCCCATCTCCAAAGAAAAAACCTCGACACCCACACAAAGATCATTACCGAAGGCCAATAACACCCCTTTATCTTCATCTTAGGGGTGTACATGGTAGAAGCGGTGTACCAGCTCCACCCGGAGAGGACGCATTGCTTCATTCATTAGAAGGCCGAGATCACTCTCGGTTTCGAAGGCCGTCGCCGCACTTTACCGATGGTTGGGATTACACCTGCGGGGAACAAACCATGGGTCAAGAGCTGGTTACCACTCCCGCTTGGATGGAGGTTCCATGGAGGAGAAACTAGTGAGTTTGTTCTCATGCCCTTCTGTTCTTTTTTTTGGTCACCTGTTTGTAACATTTAGATCAGGGGTAGTATTTTAGGTAACATGTATAAAGGGAGTGGGCTATTGTCCCCACTCCCGTACATTCCCACGACATTTTTTTGGGTCACCTGATTGTACCATCTAGATCAGGGGTAGTTTAGTAGGTTTCATTGTATCACGGGAGTGGGACAATGTTCCCACTTCCGTAGACTCTCACGATTTCTTTTTTTTTACCATTACCTTCGACTAGTGACTAAGCTGATTTTAACTAATCAACGGTCAAACTTTACTCTACTTTCAATATATAAACACTAACAACTAGGTTGACTTTGTCTAATTAACGGTCAAGCTTTACATGACTTTCAATAAATAAACACTAATAAAAAAGTTGACTTTAACTAATTAATGGTCAAACTTTATTTGAATTAGTATATATTAAATACTAATAATAATTTTTTACTTTGTCTAATCAACGGTCAAACCTTACTTGACTTTCTATATATAAATACTAGTGACTAAGTTGACTTTAACTAATCAACGGTAAAACTTTACTTGACTCTCTCTATCTGTATAGAAACACTAGTGACTAATGTGAATTTAACTAATCAACAGTCTAACTTTACTCGATTTTCACTATATAAACACTAATAATAAAGTTGACTTTAATTAATCCACGATCAAACTTTATTTGAATTAGTATATATAAATACAAATAAAAAATGGCTGAAAATAAATGAAATAACTATTATATCCCTGTGATAGAAAAAACAAAAAGGAAACCCTGCCCTCATTTCTTCATTTTCTTCCTTTCTTCCCAAAATTCATCCTTTGCATTTTCCTCACTGCTGCTCAACTAATCGACGATCGAAGGTGGTTGGATTGGTGTGGGCGTGGTGGTTCGATTAGAGATAAGTCAGCAGCGATGCGATGGTGGTTTGATTGGAGCAGTTGTGGAGCAGCGGCGGCAAAGCGGCGCGATGTGGCGGGGGGATAAAGTTTCTGGTAGAGTTAGGAGGTGGCGGAGCTAGGGAAACGGTGGCACATGGTTCTTTCTGGTGGCTGGTGGTGTGGGTTTCTGGCGGAGTTAGGGAAGCGCTAGGAGGTAGCGGAGCTAGAAGGTGGCGGAGCTAGGGCGGAGGTAGGGGCACGGTTCTTTCTGGTGACTAGTGGCGTGGGTTTCTGGCGGAGTTAGGAGGTGGTGAGGCGGCGACATGGCGATGTGGTAATGCAAGGGCAGCGGTGGTGAGTTGGCGAGGTCAGGAAGCGATGGTGGTGATGGGATGAGGTGGATGTGGTGGCGGGACGAGGCGGTGGTGGTGGCAAACTCCAATGTGCTCACCCCCCTAAAACAGGGCTTCATTCAAAATGGTAAGAACTCGTCAAAAATTCCTCGATGTTGCCTCATTCTTTACCTCTGATTCCCCTTATGGCATTGCTTTTGTTAATTGTTTGAGATTTTGGGGTAAAATGTACAAATGGGGGTGGATTTTCTAGGGTTTATATTCTTTTATGAATTTTTCTTTTTTTATTATGATTTCTGGGCTTGTTGAGATGTTAGCATAACATATGATCCAATAAAGTCCTGGTTTTTGCTTGCTCATTTGAAAAGGCATAGCAAAACTTGCTGATGAACTTTACAACTTGTCTGATTCATTATTGTTTTCACATTTCTAGAGAACAATTTTAGCTTTTATACAGTAATTAAGTAAGGGGCTTAAGATATTATTTACATAGCCTCTCGTTTGTCTCAGTCAGATAACTTTTAGTGCTTGGTTGATGTAGCACGTGGTAATGGTTCAAAGTTGAATGATATGGTACCCTTCTTGATGTATTTCTGTGAACATTTTGTACTCATTTAGTCACAAGAATCTTTTGGCATATGTATGTGTTGTATTGCTATTATAAAACAAATCATTGTCAAGCTACATCTTATTTTAGTTATGACCTCTCTTCAACTGATTTTTTGCCAATAATTGAATGTATCCCTTGTAACACGTTCTTCCACTTCTTGTTCTCCTTTGGACATGGTTCTTTATTCTTAATTTGTTCTTATAACTGACCAATATGGCATTACATATATGGCTTCTTCATGAGAGTTCTGATACCAACCTCACTTGATTTGATATGCAGCTAATTTTTTAGAGATGTTTTTTCTTCTTTTGTTTGCTGGTCTTGGATTATTGGTCTTCTTAGACATAGTCCATTCTTATGCTGCATCAGATGAGATGGTTGGGTTATCGCTTTATGATGGTTCAAATGATTGCTATTTTCATTATGGTAATCTAATAAATTGCGTTGATGGGTGAATTATGATTTGTTTAGATGCCACTATATTTCTAGTAAATTGTGTGTCATTCAACGTTTGTAAGTGACTTGTCCATATTTTATAATATCATAATGTCGACAAGGACCAGTTTGCATGTAGGATGACTAGATTATCACACTGCTTTACCTTAGCATCAATGTTGCATTAACCAGGTTTCTTTGTTGATTCGGCATATTGTAATTTTTACTACATGGGCCTGGCTGTATGCTTATAGCTAGTTAAAAACAAAATATATAACATTTGGAGAACAAAGGTTGTAATAGCTCATAAATGGACTCCTATTCATTTCGTTGCAAAAATGTTTGTACGCATAATACTGAGAGTTTGGCCTGTATTGTACCAGCTTCTTCTGTGATAGTCAGTGATAGAGCCCTTTTGGATCAAGGCATTGTCATTTGTGCAGTCCATTATTTTCACTTTGGGGTCCTGATACTTCATACTTTATATCCATTCTGAGGATGTATAAATGTAATATCTTTTTGAGCAATTATAATATATTGTAGGTAAGCGAGGCAATCATAAATTCTGGGGTACAAGAATGTTCAATCATAGAGATCAAAATGTGTTGCACTTCCTTCTTTCAAATTTAAATTGGTAGCGTATCTAGCCTTCCTCAAGTCAGTTTAATAGTTTTTGGTTTTTATCAGAAGATGGTACTATAGTTGATTTTTGGGTTAATGCCTCTCAGGTGGGTGGAGGAGTATCATATTGATGGCTTTAACTTTCACTCACTTCCATCAATGATGTACACACACAATGGTTTTGCTTCATTTACGGGTGACATGGAGGAGTAAGTCCTTTAACTTATCGATTTAAGTAAACTTTTCTTTACTTTGATTATCATGTGGTTTATGTACTCATTACTTACATACTTTAAAGCCACAACTCTAGTGTCCCTAGAAATTTTTACCCCATCCTCACAGGCAGCTGTTCTAATTTGATAAGGTAAATATTAGCCCTGTAGATTCAACTTTGTGTTTTCTTTTTTAACTCCAAGTAGAAAATATGAAATTAACATTGGAACTTGGGGAAGAGTACAGACGTTGTTTTGCATTAGTTGGATAAGAGTAATGATAGAAATATCCGTTGTGCTATTAGACGCATCAACACTACATCTTATTCATGGAGAAGAGCATAAAACGGTAGAATTGATGTGCTGACTGTTTCTTTACTATGGACTGATACGTCCAAGATATGATGAACTTGGATCAAACTGACAGAATTCTTTTAAGAGGTTCAGGTGGCTGTCCCAACATTCATCATATTAATGACTCTGCCATGGTAAATTTTATTTATGTATCCATATTCATACTTCTAGCCTCTTGAGTGAGATTCGTCGTGCTTGTGAGTTGAAGTAGTTCAGTAGAAGTTATGACATGTGTGGTTTATCTTCACATCCCTATAGCAATCAATATAATATGATTGAGTTGTTTTTTGGTTGTACTCATTTTGGATCTTCATGGGTGGTCAGTAGTGGGTTACCAAACTTTGTAGTTCCTTAGAAATTTTTTCAAAGTACTAGCTTGGCATCAATGCTTTCATGGATCCCTAGTCACGTAAATATTTTAGCACCATTTAAAAAACCGGTGCTAATTTTAGCACCGGTTGAAAAACCGGTGCTAACCAAAAAACCGATGCTAAAATTAGCACCGGTTTAAAAATTGGTGCTAACAAAAAAACCGGTGCTATTGCTGTACATTATAGCACCGATTTAAATACCGGTGCTAACAAAAAAATTGGTGCTAAAACTAGGGATTTAGCACCGGTTTTTTCCAACCGGTGAAACCATTTCATCGGTTACTCAGGCACTGGTTTTTTTAACGAGAAAACCGATGCTAGAACAACAAAAAAAAGGTGCTAAAGGGGGCTTCCTGTGATAGTGATTGGCCGCTTTGATCTCCGTTGCCGCCTATCTTTGACTCTATTCTTCTACTACTATTATTTGATGTCTATGGCCTTCATCTTCTACCATTCTAGTGTGAATGGCCTTGGATCTCTTCTACCATTTTTGGGAACGTTCTTCATTATCTTCTACTACCCTTACGAACGGCCTTCTCATAGAATGTAAACAAAAAGTACCCATGGGCGACCCACTAAAGATGATCAAATAGAAGATCTAGGAGCATGTGGATACAAGATGTCCATTAGTACTAATTAAGTCTACAAAATGCAGGATTTAGACAATAAAACCAAACATGGCCGTCTAAACCCCTTGTCACGTAAACTCAACTAATAGTAGCAATCCGCCCAACAAAACATGCTAAAAACTATGCCGGATGCAACAGTTAACACACACAAATGAAACACATCAGTTGTACCAATTTATACATCGATATTACCAATGTTCTAGCGACTTCGCATGTAGGCATTCTTCTTAACTAAATGTTTGTTTTTGCGAGCTTGTTTTGTCGCCGGTTATGAAATCGGTCTAACTGGCGACCTTGGCCGCACATGTCGATGTTACCATTGGTTTAAACCAATGTATTCCTGCAACACAATACCGACTTCACAAGTTTTCCTTATAAGGATACTTTAACTTAAAGATATTGTTCACTTCATATACAGGACTAATGGTTGGTGAAGAATCCTCTAGGTGCCCATTTTTTGAGGTATTATACCATTTTACACAATATATATACTAATACATGTGCATAATATGCATTGTACATAAATTAATTTCTATTTTTATTAATTATACAATTCTCCGAACAAAGGAGAAACCCTGAACCGGTTGACACTAGTGAAGAGTGGTCAATTTGTGATAGTTTTATCGGATCAAAGAAGACACTTGGTCCTGACTTTTATTGAAATCGATCAAAGATGGTTACGAAAACCACCTTCTATCGGCTCCCGAATAGGTTCCCAAAGAAAGGCCGCTGGAAACCTAGGTTTCTGGTGGCCAAAGAACAGATATGGCAAAGAAGCTATAAAATCACGGAAATTACAAAGAAATTGCAATAACATAGAAGCAAAGATCTGACAAAGAAATAAAGAAACAAAGTTCAAAGAAGCAAATCATTTATTCAAAACTATAAACAAAGAAAGAAACAGAGAAGTAATAACAAAGTACAGATCCATAAACAAATCACCAAAAAAATCACTAAACAATTCTGTAAATAAAGAAATGCTAGATTCAAAATATACTACACAAATCACGGCAGAGGCAACTACCTAACAATGGAGATGATGCGTCCAGCGGGAGGGCGGAGGTGACAAGTCTAGTGGCCGGTGGAGGTGACACGTGTGAACGACAAAGGTGACGCCCGGTGGAGAGAGGAGATGAACTGGTGGCGGAGGGAGGAGATAAACCGGTGGTGGAGAGAGGAGATGAACTGGTGGTGGAGAGAGAGGGAGTGAGGCAGGAGGAGGAGTAGAGAGGGCGGCGTAGGGAACTGGTTGCGGAGGGCGGAGGAGATGAACTGGTGGCGGAGCGAGGAGATAAACTGGGGGAATAAGGTGAAAATTTTCTAAGGCATAAGGGTGAGGACGCCTGGTGTTAGGAGAAAATATTAAGGGAAGGAGAGAAAAAGGAGTGTAACCCTAGCTATTTATACTTGGGCCCAAAATGAAACAAAGTCAGCCCATTAAAGGCGGTTCTTCAAGAACCGCCTTTAATCAACAAAAAATGTCTTTAAAAATTATGGTTGGAACTGCGGAGAGAGTTATGAATTTAGAACTCCTTAGGGTCCTCATTATAGGCGGTTCCTCAAGAACTGCCTTTGATTAAGTGTCTTTAATTAAGAGCTCTTCACTAGTGTGTTCAACATTGAAGACCATACAATGGCTCCGGAAAACCCCCGTTTCCACTTCACCTTGAAGCAGCAAAACTTTGAGAAAAATCCAACTTTGGTAAGGACTAAAACTTGTAAATAATTAAAATCATGAAATTATTTGATTTTCAGTTAATACTATTTATTTATAATTTCATATTATTAGAATCATGGGCTTCTATCATAAAACAAATTTGTACTATGTAGAGGTGAACCATGACCTTATTGAACCACCAATGTGAGACTAACTCTAACACGCCCCCTCACGTGCAACTCTATGAATCATCGCACAAACATGGACAAAAAGGGGGTAACGGGACAACCTTGGGCTCTGATACCATATTAGAATCATGGACTTCTATCATAAAACCAATTGGTACTATGTAGAGGTGACCCATGATCTTATATACTGAGTTATATGACTATCAACTACCAATGTGGGACTAACTCTAACATATATATTTGTTCATTAGTACATCTTGATTGAAATTGAACCATTTCTCCCGAAGGCAAAGACCCTCTTTGTAATAAAGTGCTATGGGAAAGAGTGGCGCATAACCTACTAGGACCAAGGGAAGATCAAGGCCCTGTCCCCGAAGGGTTTTTCTGAGTTTCTTTTTGGCAACAACCTGCGCATTGGGGAGACCTTGTTCTTCGAGATCATAAAAGCTGGGGGGCCGATTGTCTTCAAGGTTATCATAATTAGAGAGGCTTGATTTTCTTGTAATCTCTATTCTAATAATGGTACTTGGACATGTATTATTAATATTTGAATTATTTTGTACTTAATAATTTGTAAGGATATGTTTGTGAATAAGGTTCTTCTAATAATTGTACTACCTTTTTTTTTGAACAATATGTAATTATCTCTATGTGCATGATTTTGTAAAACACTTCCAACCATTCAAAATGAAACCGATGTTGTGGTTTTTTATATTAATCATACAATCATTTCAAATTGTAACATAACAAAACAGACCTTATTAAGTTTTTGAATAAGAAAAATTAACAAAACTTCTCGTCAATCCTACTCAATGATAACTTCTGAAAGATCTATATTTAAGTTTGTGCGACGCCGGTCATACATCTCATGCTCTGTCGGTGATATCGACAGAACATACAATTTTTGCGACAATTTTATTACATGAATGCGACTTTGCACAAACATTGGTAAGATTATTTACCTCGTTTTTAAACCTTTTACTTCAGTTAAAATAATGACCGAGGTAAAAAACCTGATTTTACCTTGTTTATTTATAACTAGGTAACTAATATCTTTTACTTCAAAAAAAGCGAGGTAAAAGAACTTTTTACCTCATTTTTTGAGCTAAGCCAAAAAACCGAGGTAAAAGGGGTGAAGTAATCGGTTCATTTTCTTGTAGTGATTGCGGGTGCTACTATGACTGAATACTAGACCCGGCATGATCTCTGAAATAATCAAAGTGGGAAGAGATGTTCTGCCTCTTCGGCTGAGAATGTTGAGGCATGTGACTACTATGTTGCGGCGAATGTTGTCCCAAAAAGCGATGCTCAAAACCTAGAGACTGATGATCAAGTGGCTGCTCCGGGAAGGTCAACTCAAGGGTACTCTAGTGCACTCTAGTTGTGTACTCTAATACAATCCAAGCACATGTTTTGATTTCATAACTCCCGCCGAGAGTGCAATAAAGTAAACAATGGAGATGTCGTATGACACTTTCGATGGCGGTTCAAACCCAATTGCCGTCAATAACACTCCCTCCGTCCCAGTTATTTATATGGAGAGAGAAACTAGAAGTATTTTTAAGGATATATTATTTTATGCCTTTGAAGTGGGGTATCCTGAAATTGTTTTCTTTTTCCCTTTATTTTGAATTTTATTTAGCCCATTATTTGGGCCACTAATGATTTTTGCTGGGCCATAATTTTCAACGCCCAAACACATTTTTTTTTAGGGAACTCCAAAAACTGTCTTGATTTCACTAGCAGAATTTTAAAAAATGAGGCACCAAATTTTCAGAGCCAAGAAAATGAACAGTGATGAAAACTTGAATTTACAAACATCAAACCCCACTTCTACCCCACTATATATACATTTACATGGTCCAAAAGAATTCCACTAGAAAATAGAACACCTCTGAAATTCTTCATCCACATTCCCCTTTGCACTAACATTCAATTCCCTTTGTCATAATCCAACAAGAAAGCCTAGCAACAGAAAGAGGAGTCTTTTTTTCCCTTACCATCAGGTCAAATGTCAGCATTCATCGAGCCCTACCAAGCCCTTGCGCACTGATTGCTCTCATACTGCCGGATCTTCCCTTCATCATCAGGTATTTGAGAAATATGAGGGGGAGAAGAATATGACAAACCAGTAGAGGTAACATATTGCTGAGTTTCTGTTGGACAACAGTAGAAATGGGAAGATACTCCAGGGGAAGAAAATCGAGGCAGCGGCGAAGTTCAATTACAGCCAAAGAACCATCAGTTACATCTGGTCAAAAATCAAGCTCCAACTTTCAATGGGTCAACCGCTGGACATGAGAAATAGGATGTCTGGCCATCCGGGCTACAACAAGAAGGAAATTGATCTTGAGGCCTTAAGAGCAATACCTGCAACCGAACGAAGAACAATCAGAGGGACAAGTGCATGGATGGGGATAGGGAAGAGCACAATACAGCGAGTTGTGGTAGCAAAGGTCATCAAAAGCCATCAAACAGTATTAAGCCTGCACTAACATTTCAACACAAGGTACAAAGGTTGAAATTCTGCATATCTAAATTGCAACCCAACTTTCAATTCCAGCACATGGACAATGTAATTCACATAGATGAGTAGTGATTTTACATGACTAAGCCAACCGTTCGCTACTATTTGGCACCGGGTGAGCCTGAGCCCTTAAGAACCACCCAACACAAGTCTCACAGTCCAAAAATTATGCTTATGTGTGTTGTGAGTAAACCAATTTACAGTCCTGATGGTGTGTTAATTTTTATGGAAAGTATGGTGTGTTTCCATTCACTGAGAGGGTTGAAGCATAAAGAACCAGCATTAATCGTCCGAGGGGGACTATGGAAACTAAGCCTGTGGAGAAGTTCACTAGACTTGTGACACGTGCAAAGATTATAGATGAAATCATACCAGTAATCAAAGCACGTTGGCCACCATTCATGAGTAAGCACATATATATTCAACAAGATAATTGCAAGGCACACATAAAGAATTCAGATCCTCAATTCCGGGCAGTAGTTGACTCCGACGGGTTTCAGATCACTTGGTATGTCAACCAGCTAAATCACCTGATCTTAATGTCCTAGACCTTGGTTTTTTTAACTCTATACAGTCTCTACAACATGAAACCCCGACCACAACACTGGATGTGTTACTTACAGCAGTGTACAATGCATATGACAGAGAAGGTCCGCAACACTCAATAAAGTTTTCCTCACCCATCAAGCTTCAATGATAGAAATTGTAAGAGTCGAGGGATGCAACAATTATAAGTTTCCCCACATGTCAAAGGATGCATTGATAAGGAGAGGAGAATTGCCTAGGATGCTAAGTTGTGATGAGGGAATACTTTGTGAAAGCCTGGAACACCTTATCACAATTCAGGAAACTCAAGGAATGAGGGACATGATGCAATCCATGGGATATCAACTGCAGCAGTAAGGGATTTTAGTATTCATATTGGGTTAGACTAGGGTAACATTTTGGAAACCTAAAAACTTGTTTCTTTTGGTGTGAAAAAACAAGTTTTTTTTTGTAACCCAATTCAAACTAATGAAGGTTTTTATTATCATTTTTGTATAATATCTTTTCAGGCCATAGAGAGAATGGGAATGCACCGGTATCATGCACTTCGTGAATGCACGTCAGGGCTCTTCCACATTCAGTGCCAAAAGAACATTTAAGTAGACAGCCAAACAAGAACATGCACAACCACAGTAAAACAACATCTAAGTCAACAGTCAAACAAGAACACTATCTGACAAAGAACAATCACATAACAGGTGCTGGGGTGCAGCCACCCAGCATAAAACATCAAACAACAAGGATAAAAGATGCAAACATGAACTAATATACTCCCTTTTTTTTGCTGTTTACAAACATGTCCAAGGGGCTGTGAAAGGGAGATCTCCATTTTCCTGGAAAAAAGATTAAGCACATTCAACTAAGCCATCGCAGATCTCAGACAATTGTGGCTCTGCAAGACAAAAAAAAAAGTGGATAAAATCAGTAATTAAACATGGAAATCAAGAAAAATAGGCTATTTTATTAATCATAAACTGGTAATCATACAAGCACAAGTTTATTACATGAAGTTGAATCCCAGGACTTACTTCTTATTTGTCCCTTCCCCTATTCTGGCCAATAAGCTCCCTCAGACCATGTATCATTATCTCAGCCACACGAAAAAGTGTATCGATCTGATCTAAACTCATAGGTTTCATTTTCGGCATGTGGTCCGAGGGAGACCTGGACTTTCTCGCATACCAGGGAAGTGCTTGAATCGAAGGGATAGAAAAGAATTCTTCGCCGTCATTTCCAGAACCAGCAGTAGCCTCACGGTGATTGCGTTTCACCACAGAAGGGATAACGCAGGGATCAGCAGTACATTTTTCTTGGGGCACACAGCCGCACAAAGTGCAAGGCTCGCTAGACCTAGAAACAGAGGCCACAAGGCTGGGTTTTTCTTTCTCAGTGGCGGCACCACCAACAGACCCACCGGGAGTTAGTTCCCCACTCCGGCGGGTGGGTAGCGCCACCTCCAATTGGTTCCCTGAAATCAAAACAGAGGCTGCGTACAGCTCGATAGTGGTGGCATCGCCTACAGACCCGCTGAATCTGCGACTTTGAACACCACTCCGACAGTTGGGCAGCGCCGCCTTAGTTCTTTCTTCTCCGGCATCAGGGCCTTTCAAGCCCGGACCATCATCCGCAGAAGAGAAGCTATCAGATCAAGATGAGGAACCTGAATCTGAGACATAACATTACGAACAAAACCCACCACATTTAAACCCACAACAAATGAAATTGCCCCTTTCCATAACCCAGAAAAAATTGAAAATGAGAGACAAGAGGAAGATCTGGAATGGGAAGACCAAGAAGTTGGGAAGCTGAGGGGAAGATAAATGGGTGGGAAGAAATTATTGAGTCAGAAACCTTGACGGAGTAAAGGGATAAGCATGCTCACAGCTTTTAATAACATTGAAGAATCTCAATGCTGAAGACATTGGGAAGAAAAAATCACACGCATGTTTAAAGGAAGGAGAGTAATGAAGGTGGTTGGGTAGTTGAAGAGATTTTAATTTGGTGGGAAGGGTTAGGTTAATGTTGGATTTGGTTCAAAAAAAATTATGAAGGGTTATGGGATAATTTGGGCTATTATTGTTGGGTTAAGAATTCAGAAGTTGGGCCCAAATTGAGTAAACAAATAATAAAAGCAACTCATTTATGGCAAGAAATGAAGTAATGCAAAAACAGCTGGGACGTTCAAAAAGGGAAAGAGTGCAAAAATAGGTGGGATGAAGGGAGTACTATTTTAGATGATGATTATTCACTGACCACTGTCTAACGGGGTTTTAAAGTTGTCTATCATAAATCCGACTAGTGGAACACATGTTTCGAGTTTAGAACTAGGATAGACGGTTTCAAAGGAAAAAAAATCCATAACTGCTATGCACAAAACCGTTAATTACGATTTCTGACCTAGTGTAACTTTCACCTTTTGCCTTATCAGTTTAGTTAAATAATTGAAGTAGGTGTTTGGCAATCGTTCTATTGCATGGTAAAAAAAACCCATCCTTTCCAAAAGGAAAAAAAACTCAAAAGAGTAAAAAATATTGTTGGTTGTTGCCTTTTGTTTTTGGATTTTTAGTTTGAATAATAATTATATTTTGCATCATACATCAAATTAATATTATTAATTATTTACCAAATACAATTTTAAAGCCAACCCACTGATATAAACAGCTAATAAAACACTCAGTCAAATCAACTAACAACTACAATATTACATCCATTCATCAAACTAAGCCTTTAACCTTTTGAACGAAACACACACATGTCTCACACATATTTAACTGTTGATATTTTTATTTTATATAATAAAAATTTAAAAATATAATATTTTTATAATGTGGATAAAAGAAAGCACAATAAAATCGAAACTGTGTTTGTCTTTGAATGGGTTCAATGGGAGGTTGACTGAATCATTTGAAGCAAGGAGAGGGGTTGAGTAGGGGGGCCCTATTTCTCCCTTGCTATTTGTTATTTGTATGGAATACTTAACGAGAATGCTCAACAGGGAGTATAGAGATAGAAGGGTGGATTTCCATCAAAGATGCAAAAAAGCAGGTGTATATGCTCTCTTATTTGTAGATGATCTTTTGTTATTTTGTGGTGCTAATAGAAAATCTGTAAAGGGAATAAGGGAGTCTTTGGATAAATGTATGGTTGTGACAGGGCTAGATATAAATGAAAGGAAATCAAAGGTGTAATTTTCAAGGATGGATGAGGAGGAGAAGCATATGTTAGCCTTAGTGTTAAAGGTGAGGAAAGGAGAGCTGCCAATGAAATATCTGGGACTGCCTTTATCTACCGTGAAATGGAACACAGAAGATTGCGAAAATCTTATTGAAAAGGTAAGGGAGAGGATCAATGGATGGAAAGCAAAAAATCTTTCTTATGCTGGAAAGTTGAAGCTTATAAACACTGTGCTACTAAGTATCATGGGGTATTGGGCAAGTGTGATGAAAATCCCAGAAAGTGTTCATAAGAGAATCATGCAAATTTGTACAAGCTATCTGTGGGGAAGGAAAGAAGGAAGTAAAGGATTTACTGCAGCTGCCTGGAACTCAATGTGCAGAAGTAAAAAAAGAGGAGGCATGGGACTGAGAGATCCTTCAGGCTGGAGCAGAGCAGCCTTGTGTAAACATCTGTGGGATGTGTCTCAGAAAAAAGGATGTATTATGGGTGAAATGAGTTTAGGAACATTACCTATAAGGAGAGGATATAAGGGATTACAGGCATTCAGTTACTCAAAGCTGGTCCTAGAAGGTTCTGATGAATTTGAAAAATAGCCATCGCTCAAAAATCAAGAGATGTGTAAGCAAAGATGGAAAACTGAGTGTGACAGAAGTTTATGATGCTATGATGGGAGGAGAAGTGTCATATGGCATAAAAAGGTTCTACCAAAGCACGAGTATTTTATGTGGCTGCTTGTAAATGGCAAATCGGCAACAATAGATAGGCTGCAGAGCTTTAACATCCTGCAGGGAGTAAGTATATGTAAGATGTGTGGTCTGGAACAGGAAACAGCAGAACATTTGTTTGTTCACTGCAGATATGTGAAGGAGATATTTGAAGCAATGAAGGGGCTTAAATATAGAAGTCTTAAGAGATTTGAAAAAGAAATCATTGTTGCTGATCAAGAAGAAGAAAGAAATTTTTTTTTGCAGATGACGGTGGCTGGGCTATACAGTTTATGGCAGGAGAGGAATAGTCGAGTTTTTACTGATCTGGAACTGAAGCCTGAGATCTTGGCTTTCCAAATTATTACTGAAGTGGAATGGAGGAGAAAATGTTGAAATTGAAAGAGATTGGAGGGAAAATGGTGAACCAGAATTAGATGAAGAGTTGCAGGAATGGAGATGGAAAAGGAGGAAAAGAAGATGGTGAAGGAAGAAAATTGAAGCTGCAGGAGGAAGAAGGAAATTTTGCTTGAAAAATTAAAACTGTAGTGGTAGCTTAGTAAAGAAAGTGAGATAAATACTATTGTTTATAGATGAGAGATAGCATAAGGTACATTTTATAAATTTTTAAAACTTCATTTTGTACGTTGTCTCACCAAAGTGATAGTATGATTGTAAGGGATTGTAGGGGAGGATTTATTGTTGCTCATACTAAGATCTCCCCTGCTTATTCACCTTTAGAGGCAGAACTGAAAGCAATAAGGTTTGCATTAAGAGCAGGTTCAGAAATTAATCTCTCTTACTATTTAGAATCTGACTGTCTAAATGCCATCGGGTATGTACTAGATCCTTACAAGTCACCATGGAAAGTTTTTAGTCTGGCTGATGAGATTAATAAACTCATGGGAGGGATTCCTCTCAAGCATGTTCATAGACAAGGCAACTTAGTGGCAGATAAATTAGCGAAGGATTGTTTAAATAATCTGTCATCCTCATCGTTCCTTCATTTTCAAAATTTAACTAATTTTGTGCAAGGTTTGATAAGATTGGACCAGATGGGTACTCCTTCTATTCGGATTGATATCTGAAACAGATGCTACTGACCGTATTTTATATTTCAGGAGGATGGATCCTAGTGGATTACTTTCACTCAGAGAGCAGAACCAATTACGGCGGGCATTCGGATTCATCTCCAATTAGTCATCTTCACAGGAATACTTCTGATGAGATAAGTGAAACCAGTGAGTCAACAGGCTCTACTTTGCTGTTATGACAAATTTGCTGGATGCTAGAGGGATCATACTAGACAGAGTGATGGCTGATTTTCTTCATTGGAGTCATTTTGAAGACATCAAGCACGGACAGGGCTTAGTTGCCCCTTGCTGATGCTAACCACAAATACTGTTGGAAATGTTTTACATTTTGCTATCTCCTCCACTATTAACTTAGAGGATAGGCTTATGATTTAGGTAAAGGTCCTCTCTGACTGACTTGTGTTTCGTTCATTCGATTCACTAAGAAGTTCGAGATCCGATTACCTAGTCATTAGTATTTGTAATCCTCCGGTTTCTACACTACTCTATTTTCATTCTTTTGGAAGCAACAAAGGTTGCTTCAAGAGCAATAAGCTCTGGCTGTATAACTTATCTAAGCTTCGGCTTCTTTTAAACTATTTCTTTTTGTGGCTTGGGAAGGCTAATATAATTTTCCCATCTATGGATGGTTTAATTAAAAAAAAATAGTAAAGAAAGTGAAGTGTAGATGGCTGGGAGAGAAGGCTACAAAACATTTTGTCATTGGTTTGATTTATAAATATACAAAGTTTACGGAAAAAAATAATATTTAAAAAATATATGTCACAATGAATTTGATAAGATAATATATATAATATTATTTTAAGAGAGAGACTAATGTGAGACCATCTTATAACTTATGGTGAGACAACGTACAAAATGAAGTTTTAAAAATTATAAAATGTACCTTATGCTATCTCTCATCTATAAACAATTGTATTTAGACTTTCCGTCTCACCATAATATTAGATGAGACCATCTCACTCAATGTTTATATATATATATATATATATATATATATATATATATATATCAATAAAAATTTTCAGTTAAAATTACTTTAAATTTTAAATTTTAAATGGAGTTACACATTCTTTAGTGGCAAAGTCTTGGGAAAGACGGTCTTTCCATAGGCTTATGGAAAAATGGGGTTTAATTAGAATAATAAAAGGTAAATAATCTAAGTTGCAATACTAAAAATTTATTATGCAACGTGTAACAATAATAATATTTATAACCCGATTTATGCAACCCAAAAAATTTATCTTTATTTTTTTTAATTTACACTTTAAACATTAGTGTTTCCATGACTTATGGAAAGAAATTTGAAGAGACGGACTTTTTTAAATTTTGTTACAATAACTTTCTCGTGTTTTTCCACTTTCATTTCTCCTATTATATCGATGTTCTGATGTTCAGCGTCTACTTTCTACTGTGTACACAATTTCAAGTGTTTCATTATTTGTTCCAAAATTTTGAGGGTGATTGATAGTCAATTTTTTACCTGATTTTTTATTTTTCAGTTGTTATTTCGCTAGATGAGTTAAAATGTGTCATGTAGTTAATTTTTGAGTTATCTGAAAAGTCATCTTTCACTAAAATAATAGGTAATAATTAAAGAAGTTTTTAAAATTTATTTTATACATTTTATCACTTGTTTTATTTTTATATAATAAATAGGCAAAGTCTTGGAAAATACCGTCTTTCGATTGACTTATGGAATTATGGGGTTTTATCAAAATAATAGAAAGGGAATAATTTTAAGTTGCAATATTAAAATTTGACTAAATTATTTTTTTGGTCCCCTACAAAGTATCTTTTACCATCTTTTGGGCCTCATTTGCCAAACAACCCTTAAACGGTGCCTTACAAATTCAAAACAATTTGTTTAGTCCCCTAAGGTGGTTTTCAGGTAAGACTAATTGGTTTTCCGGTATAGTCAGGGGTATAATGGTAATTTTAATAATTTAAAATATTTTTAATTAAAAATATTAATTTTCATATTTTCAACTTCATCCTGAGCACTCGAGCTCTCGGACCTCCTGCCTCGATCCCTCGAACCTCTTGCCTCAAGCCTCGAGCCCTCGAGCTCTTGAGCCTCGAGCCTCAAGCCTTCGAACCTCCTGCCTCGAGACCTCGAACCTCCTGCCTCGAGCTCGAGCCTCTTGACAATTTTTTTCTTTTTCTTTTTATTTTTTAAACCCAGGGGTATAATGGTTATTTTTCATATTTTGACCAATTTTACCGTTGACTTTTCCTAAAAACCACCTTTGGGGATCAAACAAATTGTTTTGAATTTGTTGGGTACCGTCTAAGGGTTGTTTTGCAAATGGGGACCAAAACATGGTAAAAGATACTTTGTAGGGGACCAAAAAAATAGTTTAGTCATTTTATTGTACAATGTGTAGTAGTTATAAAGTTTAGAACCTGATTCATGAAACCCAAAAATTTTATCTTTATTTTTTTTAATTTGCACTTTAAACCTTGGTCTTTTCATGACTTATGGAAAGACCGTCTTTCAAGAGACAGACTCTAATAAATATATGGGATGGTCTCCTGCGAGACAGCCTAAAATTTAGGCAGGAGTCTTTTTACAATTCTAACAATATTCTAGCTCCAGAGACCTATATCTAATAATTTTACAGGGACATATCTCTAATTATATTATAGGGACCTATCGCTAATAACTTTTAATGGACTTTTTTGTCCAATTCTTTTTCATCATTATCCCGCCACCTTCAATCTGCAAAAAAATTCAAAAAAAAATTTCAAAATGTAAAAAAAATGCAAAAAAATATTTTTAAAATGCAGCAAAAAACTGCAGAAACATCAGCAAAATATAGCAGAACATCAACTAAAAATCATAAAACATCAACTAAAAACTGCAGCAAAAAATATATAAAGAAATCAAATAAAACAGCGAAAGATATCTATAAAAATTCAAATAAAAATCAATAAAAAATTGGAAAAAAAATGTCGACTACGACTAACAAAAAATAAACTGAAAATTATTAAAACCTCAACAAAGCTAAATTATCATAATTGCACTAATAAAAAAGTGCCAACGTAAGGGAAAAAACACTACAAAAAATCAACCATGTCATCAAAAAAACTACAAACATCAATTCCTTACAAGTAACTATTGAAGCACTTACAAGTAACTATTGAAGCACTTACAAGTAACTATTGAAGCACTTACAAGTAACTATTGAAGCACTTACAAGTAACTATTGAAGCACTTACAAGTAACTATTGAAGCACTTACAAGTAACTATTGAAGCACTTCTTCTTCCTTAGCTGCCGATCTCGGACAATTTCAGAGATAGAGCATCCAGCTCTATATAGAGGAATAACAAGCATTTAAGATAAGACGATAGCTTGATTCCTCTTGTTAGATACTTCTTTATTTTTATTTTTATTTAAACAATTATTTGAATAAGAGAACGAACCTTACGACCCAATCAGCATCAGAAAATGCTATCTACTCTAGGGAATAAGAAAACTAAAAGTGCAATCCATATAAGCGATCGTCCGGTTCGCTGTCGAGAGCCTTCTATGCGGATTCCTTCAAAGATAAAGAGAGAGTGTATCCCCGGCATCAATACAATCACTTCCTGGTCCGAGAACAAGAGCCCTTCTTGGTCCCACCAAAACACGAACAGTCGACTCAACAAGAGCAGGGGGAAGGCTAAGACGGCGCCTCGCATATGGGTAGCAAGAGGGCGCTTATGCCCCGACGGTGGGGCCTTATGGGGAAGGGCCCCATATTGTTCCATGGAGCTAAGATCCAAGGAAGAAAGAAGCGTTTCCACGACTCTACCGCTCAGTCAATTCTGTTCCACTTAATCCACCTTCTATCTGCCTAGCTTTGGTAGATTTCCTCCAACGCAATCCACAGAAATTCCACGAATCCCTTGGTGGAATAAGTCCGATGACTCAGCAGCAGTGCGGAATTTAGTTTCTCGTCTGGTGGATCTGATCTATAATTAGGGGACAATACATACCAAAAGGTTCGAATAAGGAACGCGCATAAGAGTATATAACCAACCCCCCCTATCTTCTTATTCATGAGTAAATCAGAATTATCCCGGAGAATGGCCGAATATAGGAGATTACAATGACCAGTAGATATGATTCGATTAAAGTATCAAAAATTCCGAATGCTCTCTTTTTTTTTACGAGAAAAATCCGAACTAAAAGATTTGTACCTCATAGGGGCGTTAGTTACTGAGAGGTTCGAAGAAATATCTCTTCGCTTGACAGAAAGAGAATGCGTGTTCGTTTGATCTTGATCCTTGTGAAGCGAAAGGGAGACTAGACTCGATCTGCACGGACCTCCCAATAATATAGTTAAATTCCCAAAGTCCTCTTTTTTAATATACAAGCCAAACAATTGCAGTACCTAAATAAGAATTGGGAATTCCCTTTCCTTCTTTTAATTGACACAGTCCCCATTTTTGAGTAAAATCAGGATGCTATATTGGGACGGGTCGGGATAGCTCAGCTGGTAGAGCAGAGGACTGAAAATCCTCGTGTCACAGCAGGAATAGTCGAAGCCATACCCAATCGAAAAAGGATGTTATCCAAACGCATTTCAAGTAATTGGAGTAAAACTTGACAAAGCAAGGAGTAAAACTATTGAAGCACTTACAAGTAACTATTGAAGCACTTACAAGTAACTATTGAAGCACTTACAAGAATACGAGCTGTGGCTAATACCCGAGGCATAAAAGAAGCATTTTCTACGGGATCCCTATTGAAGCACTTACAAGTAACTATTGAAGCACTTACAAGTAACTATTGAAGCACTTACAAGTAACTATTGAAGCACTTACAAGTAACTATTGAAGCACTTACAAGTAACTATTGAAGCACTTACAAGTAACTATTGAAGCACTTACAAGTAACTATTGAAGCACTTACAAGTAACTATTGAAGCACTTACAAGTAACTATTGAAGCACTTACAAGTAACTATTGAAGCACTTACAAGTAACTATTGAAGTACTTAAAAGCGAAAACTCCAAACCTTTCTCTAATAAGAAGGTAAGCTTTTTTTTAGGTGGAATAGATGCTATACTATTGAAGCACTTACGGGTAACTGTTGAGGCACTTACGGGTAACTGTTGAGGCACTTACGGGTAACTGTTGAGGCACTTACGGGTAACTGTTGAGGCACTTACGGGTAACTGTTGAGGCACTTACGGGTAACTGTTGAGGCACTTACGGGTAACTGTTGAGGCACTTACGGGTAACTGTTGAGGCACTTACGAGTAACTATTGAAGCACTTACACTACAAACATCAACTCTTATTAACCAAAAAATTTTAAAAAAAATCAACCATATCATCAAAAAAGCTACAAGCATCAACCCCTATCACCTAAAACTCTATAAAATGAAAAATAACAACATGAGAGAAAAAAATTAACAACATCAACAAAAAAACTATGGTACCTCAAGAGTATAAATTATTCACTATGAAAATCATAAAACATCAACGTTTTTAAACTACAAACATCAACTCCTAACACCTAAACCTCATCTGGATAATGAAAACATCAACATGAGAAAAAAGACACAACAAACATCAACTCTTATTACCAAAACCTCGGCCTGAAAATGACAAACATCAACATGAGAAAATTTAAAAAACTACAAAAATCAATCAATATCACAAAAAAAACTACAAAGCCTTACCTCATATTAATGAAATCTCACCCGAATAACGAAAAACATCAACATAAAAGAATAATAACTATAAACATTAACAAAAAGCTACGGTACCTCAGGAATAAAACTTCTTCAAAAAAAGGGGACTTGAAGGGATTTGAACCTATGTCTCTAACCTCAAAGGTTAGAGCAATAACCACTACACTAAAGACACTTAACAAACATATACTCAATCAAATAATATTAAACTCAACATGTATATAAAGAATATAATTTCTTCAAAAATAAAAGTCCCGGGTGAGATTCAAACTCTAGACCTCAAACCTCAACAACAAGAATACTAACCACTACACCAAAGAGCATTTATTGAAAATGCACTCAGTAAAAAATTAATAAATCTCATAATGTCTTAAAATAAAATAAAACATGAAATTAAACCTCACCTTAGAAGCTCACCGTCCGACTTCACCTCCATTTGTCTTCCGTCGTCGCCTTGTTAACGTGTGATGACACGCGTGAGTCACCCTCTCCATTCGGCGCGTGAATCCCAGCACAATTTTCTCTCTCCGTCGTAGTCACTTGTCTTCGTTGCCTCGTCACTCGTCACCGTCGCCTCATTGCTCGTCGCCTTCGCCTCCATCAGTGAAACCCTAGCTCCGCCACCGATCTGCATTCTCGCCGCGCCGAAAATGTTTTCTTTCACTCTGCTGGCAGAAGCATAGATCGTCGCTGGCAGAATTGGAAGCGTCAATCGTCGTTCGAATACAGAGGAGAAGGTGGCGCCTACACCACCGTCGTCGATCGTCGCGCCGTTTGAAGCAGATGAGCGATTCGCAGAGCATCTTTGTCGCCGGAGCTAGGGCAAACGTCGCACCGATCTAAACTCTGTCGTCGGAGCGAGGGCAACGGTTTTCGATCGGAATCCAAAAACAAATATGAAAATTTTTGATATTTTTGTGTTATATATAGTATTCCAATAATTGCACAATAGATCCATGAATTTATTAGAAAATTTCCAAAAAAAATCTCACCCAAATTTCAAATTTATAATAATTGTAGAATAAACTACCACTTAAAATTTAGACTGCCTAAAGTAAGATTTTGTGTAAATATATTGCAACTAAAAAACTCTAATAAAAAATTTTAATAAAATTAACCTAAATACTTAGTTAATCATGTAAACTAAATGCAGATTTGCTATCGTCATTTCATTTTCTTCATGTTGGTAACTCATGGCTCAAAAACACCCAGATAGCCCCAAAAAGCACCGCCCTAAATTCTCCGGCTGTTTTCCGGCCTGTTTCCGGTCCCCCCAAATCGCCCAAAAAAAACCTGCAAAAAAGGTTCATGGCTCATTTATTGGTCCACAAAATCCCTTCGTTGGAGAAAAGATTGTGATCAAGAGGAAAGAAAGTTTTCGTGTTGCCAAGTTGGGTAAAAAGTTCTCAAGTTCTAATCGTGACCGGGAATCCCCAGTCAACAGCTTTTGCGCCACCGGGTCGAGCTCCGACCGCAACTGCTGGCGGCAATGCCGGCGATGGAGTATATTGATATCAAATTAATGGAGGTAGGGAGGATGGGGAATTAATCTATATTGAATTTTTTTGAAGAAAATTTATACTCCATATATTTTATTATTTATGGCACACTTATTATAAATAGATATTTTCTTTTATTTGATGTTCTTTCCATTTTTCGTAAAATTTCTTTAATTTCATCGACTCATTTTACCTTTTACTTTCTAAATTCAATTTCATCTACTTATTTTCTTCGACTAAATCCAAGCACATAAACCTTTGGTGTCATAAATAAAAATACGAAGGGAGTATATGGATTGTGATCATTTTCTATTTGAATGTTTTCAAGATTTACGAGGTAGCTAGACAATTAATTGAATCCAGTAACATATTACAGAAATTGAATCATATGTTTGGTTGGTTTGCACTAATATGACCCTGTGAAGTTGGAAAAAGTGCTATTGTAACCATGTATTTTGCTTAAATGTGCTAATATAATCATGGAGGCCTGAATTTAGCCCAAAATACATGAAATGACTATTATACCCCTGTTTTAAAAAAATAAATTCAAATTAAGTGAAAGGACAATTATACCCTCATTCTATCTGCAATAGTATAATTAATCATTTTCTGGAATTTCCTTTCACTCTCTTCTTCCTCTTCTTCATTTCTGGATTCAGGTCGGTGCAAACAAATATGGGTTGCCGGGATTCGGGTTGGGTCGCACTGATCTCCCTCATCTCCCTCCTCGTTTCCTCCGCCCACACCTTCTATCTCCCCGTCGTTTCTCCCCGCAATTTCTAGACGGTAAACTCCATTCTCTCTCATACACATCACACACATAAACACTGTACCGAAATGATTCCGTCCAACTTCCTCATTCTTTCCGCTCCGCCGCCGACACCTCCACCACCGTAGTTCGAATAGCCAGAATGACCACCGGCTCAACGAGGAGTATACCATCACCATTCGAATTGATTCGGCGCATTTTACTTTCATATCCAAATTGTTTGGGCGGAGTACGCCACCACCACCGCCGCCTCAATCCTAATTGATTACGCTGAATTGATTTACCCTATTAATCTTGCATGCACCAGGGAGAGGTGGCATTTGCATCGGGGAGGGACTGATTTACCCTATCGATCTCACGTGTGCCAGGGAGAGGTGGCATTTGCGCCGGGGAGGGGTGGAGTTCTAGCAGCTGTATTCACCGGTGCTAGGGTTTGTTGGGGTAGCGGAGGTGGGGAGGTGGCAAGGTGAGGCAGCGGTGGTGGTGGCGGGACGAGGTGGTGGCGGACTCCAGTTTGCTCGCCAGATCTGGTATACTCCTCATTATTGTATGGTGATGGTTCATTTTCGTTGGTGATGGCGGCCGTGGCGGAGCAGCAATGGTGGCGGTGGCGGTGGACGTGGCGAAGCAATGGTTGCGTTGTGAAAAAGAAGAAAAGTTAGGGGTAATTTTATCTTTACATTTTTAGTTTTAAGACTAGGGTTATTTTAGTCTTTTTAGCTATGGTCAATGCTGGGAAATGTCAAGTCAATGCCACAATAATGCCAAAAGGTTATATCGGCACTTCTGATGCAAAACACAGGGCTATAATAGAACTTTTCAACTTCACATGGTCATATTAGCACAAACCTACAAAACATAGGGTCATATCAGTATTTTGCCCCAATTTGTTTTGCTCTTTTTTCATATGGATTAAGGAAAAAGTAGAAGAGTCCATCTCTTGAAAGACGGTCTTTCCGTAACCCATTGAAAGACCAATGTTTAAACTGTAAAATCGAAGAAATGAAGATAAAATTCTAGGGTTGCATGAATCGAGTTATAAACTTTATAACTACAGCACATTGCATAATACGTTTTTAATATTGCAACTCAAACCTTTTACCTTTTTATTATTCTAATTAAATCTCGTCTTTCCATAAGCATATAGAAAGACGGTCTTTCCCAAGACTTTGCCAAAGAAGAAAAGAATCAAGAAGAGTTTTCCCCCAAAAACGGTATATCCTTGAATCCAGCCAATAAAGAGAAGAAGGGATCATTTTCAGAAGAAACTCTTCATTGCCTGTGGCGAACAAGATTAGCCCCATTCTGTCATACTCCACCTCTATGTCGCCGTCGATAATTATAGGTAAGTAGTCGGCGGATGCTACCGTGATTGGTGTAGCAAATGAAAGGGAAATTGGTGCATTTGACAGTGTTAATGCCAAAATTTGTCATTGTGCTTGGCCGAGAGCTGGCTGTCCTGGGCTTGTCGGATCTTCTATGAGAGCTCTGATATGACGCCTGTTCGAACCTCCTTCCAGCATGATTTTGGCGTAAATGGGTACCTGTAAAAGAATACGAGTCACTCAGGGCGGCCTGTGGCCGTGCCCGCTCCGATGTCCAAGTCAGATGAGGTAAAGGTAGTGTATAGATGGTGATGCTAGGTTGTAGTCAACTTACTTTCTCTAAGGGTTTTCTCCTCATTTTATAGGTGTAAGGTTTGGTCTTTGTATGGGTTGGATATTGGACCTTTGGGCCTGGTAAATAGGAATATGGGCCATAAACATATACATTATCAAGTTCCCCTAGCCTAATGTCGCATTGGTGAACAGCGCGGGGAATTGGGATAATGCATGTCGATGCTTGTCGAAATGTCGTTGTTGGTGGACGTTTCTGTTCATCAAGGTGGAACTCTGCATCTTGACTTCATCTCTCATGGTCATTGATCTGTGTTTTGGCCTTGCTACTGTCAGCCTGGATTCTACCTTGCAACTCTGTAAATTTTCTTCCTGGGTCACATTTCACGGCCCCATTGCGTTGGCATAGACTCTGCTTCTGGGTCTTCTAAATCATGACCGCACGCTCATGCTTCGGCCTCGTTAATTCTTCTGGCAGAACCATATTTTTCTGCTTGATGAGTCAACTTGGACTTTGCATGGCAGCTCCTTAAAATTCTGCCTTGGTCGTGCATGGCGATCCTTATAGCATCGGCTTGGGATCTTCATCTAGGCCCTCTAAGTCATGGACGAACTCTCTCGTTTTGACCTCATTAAATTTTCAGGCTGAACCATAATTTGTTATGTGCTGCGTTAACCTAGCTCTGCACGACAGCTCTTTAAAATTTTGCCTAGGTTACGCTTGGCGACCCTTCTGGCATTGGCATGGGCTCTGCGCTCGGGCCTTCTAAATCATAACTGAACTTTCTCTTTTTCGTCATCAACTCCGTAAAACTCTGCATGGGTCACACGCATGGCGACCCTTCTGGCGTCGGCCTGGGCTCTATGCCCGGGTCCTCTAAATCAAGACCAAACTCTCTTGCTTCAGCCTCGTTAATTCTTCCGACAAAACCATATTTTGTTGCGTGCTGTGTCAACCTAGACTCTGCTGGTAGCTCTGTAAAACTCTGCCTAGGTCACGTATGGCCACCCTAGCGTCGGCTTGGGCTCTGTGACCGGGACCTCTAAATCATGACCGAACTCACTTCCTTCAGTCCCATTAATTCGTCTGGAAGAACCATATTTTACTGCCTGTTGCATCAACCTAGACTATGCATGGCAGCTCATTAAAATGCTGCCTTGGTCGCGCATGGCGATCCTTATGACGTTGGCCCAGGATCTTCATCTGGGCCCTATAATTCATGACCGAACTATCCTGCTTTGTCCTCGTTAATTCTTCTGGCAGAACCATATTTTGCTGCCTACTGCATCAACATGGACTCTGCATGCCAGTTCCTTAAAATTCAGCCTTGGCCGCGCATGGCGTTCCTTATGGCGTCGACCCGGGATCTTCATCCGGGCCCTCTAATTCATGGATGAACTCTTTCGTTTTGGTCTCATTAATTCTTCAAGTAGAACCATAATTTGTTGTGTGCTGCATCAACCTGGACTCTACATGGCAGCTCCTTAAGATTCTGCCTGGGTCGCGCATGGCGACCCTTCTAGCATTGGCCTGGGCACTGCACCCGGGCCTTCTAAATCATGACCAAACTTTATTTTTTCATCCTCGTTAATTCTTTAGGCAGAACCATATTTTGCTGCTTGCTGTGTCAACCTAGACTCTGCTCGCAGCTCCGTAAGACTTTGCCTGGATCACGTATAGCGATTCTTCTGGCGTCAGTTTGGACTCTGCGGTCGGGCCCTCTAAATCATGACCAAACTCTCTTGCTTCGGCCTCATTAATTCTTCAGGCGAAACCCTAATTTGCTGCGTGGTGCGTCAACCTGGACTCTACACGGCAGCTCTTTAAAATTCTGCATGGGTCGCACATGACGACCGTTCTGAAATAGTCTGGGCTCTACGCTCGAGCCTTCTATATCACTACCAAACTTTCTCTTTTTTGGCCTCGTTAATTCTTTAGGTAGAACCACATTTTGCTGTGTGCTGCGTCAACCTGGACGTTGCACGACGCCTCCTTAAAATTCTGACCGAAGTTTCTCTTTTTTTCCCTCGTTAATTCTTTAGGTAGAACCATATTTTGTTGTGTGTTGCGTAACCCTGGACTCTACACGGTAGCTTCATAAGATTTTGCCTGGGTCCCGCGTGGCAACCCTTTTGGCGTCGGCCAGGGCTCGGCGCCCAGGCCTTTTTAATCACGACCGAACTCTCTTTTTCGGCATCGTTAATTCTTCAAGAAGAATCATATTTTGCTGCGTGTTGTGTCAACCAGGACTCTGCACGACAGCTCCTTAAAATTCCACCTGGGTCGCACATGGCAACCCTTCTGACATCGGTCAGGGCTCTGCTCCCAGGCCTTCTAAATCATGACTGAACTTTCTTTTTTTCAGTCGTTAATTCTTTAGGCAGAACCATATTTTGCTGGGTTCTGCGTCAATTTGGACTTTGCATGGCAACCTTGTAAGATTTTGCATGGGTCACGAATGGTGACCCTTCTGGCATCAGCCTGGGCTCCACACTCGGGCCTTCTAAATAACGACCGAACTTTATTTTTTTTGTCCTCATTAATTCTTCCGGCAGAACCATATTTTACTGTGTGCTACGTCAACCTGGACTCTGAACGGCAGCTTCGTAAGATTCTGCCTGGGTTACCCGTGGAGACCTTTCTAGTGTCGGCCTAGGCTCTACTCCCGGGCCTTCTAAATCATGACCAAACTCTCTCATTTTAGCCTAATTAACTCTTTACATAGAATTATATTTCATTGCGTGTTGTGTCACTCAGGACTCTGGACGGTAGCTCCTTAAAACTCCTATTGGGTCATGCATGGAAACCTTTTTGGTGTCGCCCAAGGCTCTCCGCCCAGGCCTTCGAAATCACGACCGAACTTTCTCTTTTTTGGCCTCGTTAATTCTTTAGGATGAACCATATTTTTTGTGTGCTGTGTCAACCTGGACTCTGCATGGCAGCTCTTTTAATTCTGCCTGGGTCGCGCATGGTGACCCTTCTGGCGTCGGCATGGGCTCTCCGCCCAGGTCTTTCAAATCAGGACCAAACTTTCTCTTTTTCAACCTCGTTAATTCTTCAAGAAGAATCATATTTCGATGTGTGCTGTGTCAACCGGAACTCTGCACGATAGCTCCTTAAAATTCTGCCTGGATCATGCATAGCGACCCTTCTGGTGTCGGCCTGGTCTCTTCGCCCGGACCTTCTAAATCACAACTGAACTTTCTCATTTTTGGCCTCGCTAATTTTTTAGGCAGAACCATATTTCTCCGTGTGCTGCGTCAACCTGGACTCTACATGGCAGCTTTGTAAGATTCTGCCTGGGTCACACATGGTGACCCTTCTGGCATCGGCCTGGACTCTGCGCCCGAGCCTTCTAAATCATGACCGAACTCTCTCATTTCAGCCTTGTTAATTCTTTAAGCAGGATCATATTTCATTGTATGTTGCGTCAACTTGGACTCAGCACAGCAACATCGAAGGATTCTGCATGGTTCCTGCGTGGCCACCCTTTTAGCGTAGGCCTGGGCTCTGCGTCCGGGCCCTCTAATTCATGATTGAACTCTCTTGATTTGGCCTCATTAGTTCATTAGACAGAACGATATTTTGCTGCCTACTGCGTCAACCTGGACTTTGCACTGCAGCTCCGCTTGGAGAATCTTGCTGGGACTTGTACCTCTCTGGCTGTCAGCAGTTAGGGAGGCTTATTATCTTCTTTCTGTTTAATGTTCTAAGGTGGAATGTACTTCTTCCTTTTTCAGGATTTTACCCGTATTATCTCCTTTTTTTCACGATTGTGCTAGTATTGAGAGCATTCTAGCATAGTTTTTTATTGCTCTTCTTTCTTTCTTTCTTTTGCTTGCTTTCTTTACTTTGCATCTGCTTAAGGAGGTTGGCTAGCATCTCCCTGGTTGTGCGGGTCAGGGGTGTTTTTCATCAGCCTTCGGAGGCTGCTTGCAAGTCTCTGACTGTCGTTAACCCGTGGCTGTTTATGTTGCCTTATTGTTCTTAGTCGGCATGTTTGGCTGTCATAAGCTAGAGATGCTTATTTTGACCTGTTAGTTCTAGCCCGCAGGCCTCTAGCTGTTAGAAGTCGATGCTGCTTACCCTGTCCTGTGGGGGTTAGCTTTCATCTCCCTGCCTGCGTGGGTCAAGGTGTACCTTTTGTATTTCCCTGCCTTCGTGGGTCATGTGTACTTTCCTATATATCTCCTTGTCTGCGTGGACCAAGTTGTGATATCCTGTATCTCCTTGCCTGTGTGGGTCAAGGCGTGTTTTTTGTATTTCCTTGCCTGCGTGGGTCAGGTGTACTTTCCTGCATCTCCCTGCCTGTGTGGGCCGGGTGTACTTCGGCTTTATGAGACTGCCTTATAAGACACAACATTTCATACTATTGTGTTCCGACTTGGTGGATAATACGAACATGTGTTAGTTCAAATGACATTATAATGAATAAATTCTTTGCCAATAATACTATCCTTCTTTCTTTCTCCCCCCTGAAGAGGCAAAGGGTTGATCAGCGCCCTCCATGAGCATGCTCAAGGCTGATTATTGCCTTGCCATTTTAGGCTACAAGTTGATCAACTGGCTGTTTGAACATGACGTGGCTAAACTTTATTTGCCTGAGCCAGCTTATCTACCATGATGTCATACATCATTTTAAGTGACAAAAGATATGCAAATGTAATTGACACTTGTATGAATTCTTCTCTTGAGTAGCCATACGCAGTGCCTTTATTTTTGGATTTCATGATAACAATTGCGTATGTACTATCCCAAATTTATTTGCTCACTAGTGTACATAATTTGGTCGTATCATGCAAATGAACAATTGTATGTTTCTAACCTTGGTGGTTGATGATGCAGCCTCCCTTGCTGGGTAGCCGTTTCATTGTGTGCATGTGCTTTGCATCTCGGTGCACTGTAGCATCGTAATCCGACATGCAGTTCACTGGTTGTTGTGAGCCAGAGCTACATATTGCGACCTAGCAATTTGGCCTAGCACTCCACGGCTAACGTGAGTCGAAGCTGTTGATTTTGAGCACTTAGGACCGAGCCTACAGTTTGCTGGCTGTTGTGAGCCGAAGCTATTCATTGCAACCTGGCGATCTGGCTTGGCGCTTTGCAATTATAGTTGTGTCAGAGCTCTTCTCTTTGCCTCTTTAGACCCATCATGCGATCTACTGGCTATTAGAGCCAGGATTGCAATGTTGGTATGGGTCACACTCATTACTCGACGGCTATGGTTGTGGCCGGAGTTCTTTTCTTTGCATGTTTCGACCTGGCCTGCGATCTGCTGGCTGTTGGAGCCAGGATTGTAATTTTGGCCTGGGTCAGGCTCATATATTGACGGCTATGGTTGTTGCCGAAGTCCTTTTTCCTGCTTCCCCCTGTAGAAATTCTCTTGGCTGTTGGGGACATAATTGCAACTTTATGCCAGGGTCAGCTCATTTTCTCAACGGATATGGTTATGGCAGGAGTCTTTTTGCCTGCTTGCCCCTGGCTAGCAATTCTCCAGGCTGACTTAAGTCAGGATTGAAACTTTCAGCCAGGGTCGGCTCATTTTTCTCGACGGCTATGCTGTGGCCAGAGTCTTTTTGCATGCTTTCCCCTAACTAGCAATTCTCATGGCTGACTGAAGCCAGGATTACAACTTTCATCTAGGGTCAGTCATTTTCTCGATGGCTATGACTGTGGCCAGAGTTTTGTTTCCTGCTTACCCCTGTCTAGCAATTCTCATGGCTAACTTAAGCCATGATTACAACTTTCAGCTAGGTTCAGCTCATTTTCTCGATGGCTAAGGCTACGACCAGAGTCTTTTGCCTGCTTTCCCTGGCTAGCAATTCTCCTGGCTGACTTAAGCCAGGACTGCAACTTTCAGCCAGGGTTGGCTCATTTTCTTGATGGCTATGGATATGGCCAGAGTCTTTTTTGCCTACTTGCCCCTGGCTAGCAATTCTCCTGGCTGACTTAAACCAGAACTGTTTGATGTTGTGTTGTCGGACTTGTAAGACTAAATACTTCATGTCTATGCGAACAACGCCAACATGTGTTAGTTTAGATGACAACATAATACATCAACTTTTGCCCATAATGCTAAAATGTAATAAATAAATGATAAAAGCATGTAAATATAAAACATCTCTCTCTCTCACACACACACACATATATATATATATCAAAGGAAGATAAGCGACATATATGACAATACCATTCCTTTACTTCCTTCCCTTCTTTTTCTTTAAGGGGGTTACTTCATGGCCCTGCCTGAATAGGTTGAGCGGTTGTTGCTACCCTATCTAAATAGACTAAGGGTTGATCGTTGCCTTGTATGAACATGCTGAAGACTGAACTTTGTTCATTGTGGCGTATCAAGTCATGACCCTGCCTTTCATGGGGTTGAGGGTGCCTTGTTTACCACTTTTACTATCAAGCCTACATAATCGAGCACTTCATGCTAACACATCCCGCCTCTGCGGGTAACATAATACATCAGTTCTTCAATTTCATAGTGAGTGTTATTGTTTACCCACATTTGACAAAGGTATATAGATGTAGACAACATTTGTATGCATACTTTCATAATTAATATGTACAATCATACCGCCTTTTGTTGAGGCTGTCATGTCTTGGCCCTGCCTGAATTGGTTAAAGGGGTTGAGTTTTACCTGTCGATAACCCCACAAAGCATTGCCCTGTTCATGCAGGTTGAGGGGTGATCCTTGCTCTGCCTGAGCAGGTAAAGGGTTGATCAGCGCCTTGTCTGGCAGGCTGATGGCTAAGCTTTCTGTCCGTTATTTTACTGCCCGGCATGTACAACTATGCATTTCATGCTAACGTGTCTCAATTAAAACAAACCACACTATGATGAATCAGTCTGAAATATGGTATAATGTATCAATTCTCTATCTTCAGCCTTTCTTTAAACAATCACTACGAGATTCAGACTTTATTAACCATGCTATCATACATAAACTTAAATGACAAAGACATGTAGAACATAGCTGGCACTTACATGAATCCTTTTTATCTTTAAGTAATCATGTATAGTGTCTTTAGTTTTGGATTTCAACATGGAGGTCACATACATGATTTCTTAAATTTATTTGGTTACTATCATGCACTAATAAAGTATTTTGTAGCGTTAGGCGAATAATGACTTTCATAGAGCTATGTGATTTTGCTAGAAACACTTTATGTATGCTTCTACCAAGAGTCATGTCAAGGTTATTTTTTAAGTGAACAATTATATATTTCTAACATTGGTGGTGGCTGCTGCAGCCAGTATTGCCATGCTCATGCAGCCAGCCTTGCCATGCTCATGCAGCCAGTCTTGTCATGTGGGTGCTCCACCGTGTGACTGTTCTTTAAGCTTCAGCTGCCTGGCAGTGTTGTGGCTATACTCTGTCTCGCTGCTTAGGTTCGGTTCAGACCCATTACTGCGACATATATTAACTCTTGGTGCCTTATCTGAAATAAGAAGAATTAAATTGGGGCAGAGCAATGAACATTATTTCCATTCTCCTTTCCTCTACCCCTTTTTTCTTTATTTTTATTTTATTTTACCAGCAAAAAGACTCTTTTCTTTATTCTGAAATTTCCTTGTCAAAAAATATTCTTCTTCTTTGCTTCTATTTTTCTTTTATTTTCTTCTTTCTCCAGCCCGTTTCTTCTTTGTGGATTTTGCTGCCCATTTCTTCTTTGCTTCTTGTGTGATTGTGCTGCCTCACGAAGTCAGTTTCACAGAGTCAGCTTTGCCGTAAAGAACCTTCGTCGGAGGAAAGAAGCGGTGAGCGCATTGACTCACCGGGAAAAGCCCTAGCGTCGTGGCCCATCTCAAATACACCGACTCGCCGCTCCATGTCCGCCGGTGGATCGGCTGAAAATGGTGAGCACTCGTCCACTGGGAGGCCGTTATTGTGCCTCTCAAAGATAGTATTCATACGCCCAAATTACGGCTAACTAATAAATAGTAGCTAGTGGTAAGACGGGGTTGTCCACGAGGAAAGAGGGTTTTATCGAGTGTTAAACGTAGTTCAAAAGCACACGAAGGAGTCACTCTTCGCGTGTGGTAACCAAGTTAGGGAGGTTTTTAATTTTAAAACACTACAACTACTTTAATGACTAAATTAACCAATAATTAGAGCAAGCAAAGTAATTACGATCACAACTAGCACAAATAACTTAACTAAGATTATGATGAGTCTTGGGCGCATTTGGTTTACATTTCTAGTCATTCTTTGATCATAGATTAACTATCTTATTTTTATGCATTAACCACATATTGTTGAGAACTTATCAACACTTTTCGAGTGTTGATATTTCTCACCTCTCCCCGGTTATAGTTAGAGTGAGCGATCGGCACCACACAATAACCCTTACCCTTAGGTCACTCTAGACTTCCCCGGTGATAGCAATATACATGGAGACCCAATACAACTACCACAATGTCCTACAAGCGTGAAACACATAGATATCACAAGTATATCTACTAACAACGACTACGAGGATCGACCTTCATGCTAATCGTTATAAGTGGGATACATTGAAAATTAGTCTAACCCATTCAAATTCATCCAAAGTCTAAGCAATTCCATCAATCAACAATAATAATTAGTTGTCACTCCTAATTATAACCTAACATTGACCAACAATCACATTGACAAAAAAGTCAATGTCTTCTGAGTTTGACCAAAAACCTAGCAAAGAATCAACCCATAATCATCAACTAGTTGATCATCCTAGCATAAATCATGCATTAATCACACAAGAAAGCACCAAACATACTTGATCATCAAAGCACAAAATAGGATAAACTAAAACTCACAAATTCATACTAGAAATGCTTGCCAATTGCTCCCAAGAGTGTATTTATCATAGATTATGTAAACCCACAACAAAATAGCAAGAATCAATGGTAAACATTGAGTAAAAGATGAAGAATAAATGCTCCCTAGGGTTCTGGAAGAATATTTTTGGATGGAGTATGAAGAGAGGGTGTTTTGAGGGTGAAAAATGAAGAAAATAGCAGCCCAAACCCGTCGTTGCGGGTCGCAATGATGGCTGCGTCCCGCAATGGTGCTGCTGTCCTCTTCTTATTTCCATCGCTACAGGTGAACCGCTGATCCATTTTGGAAGTTCTTGCAGTCGATTTTATAATGCTCGAGAGGATGAATCCAATGGCACCGCCCATGGATACCAGTTCATCTTGGATAATTCTTAAAATTTGGTTACAAAAACCCAGATCATACTTCCTCTGCTATTTTTCCTTCCTTCTTCAATCTATCTTCTACCATTTTGTAAGTGGCCTTTAGTCTTCTACCATATTTGTGAAAGTCCTTCACTAAACTTATCCAAAGTGCTTACGAGCAATCTACAAATTAACCTTACAAAAACGAATCTAGACGCTCGTAAGGACCAAAGATCCATTAGACTATAAATAGGTTACGAAATGAAGGATTTGGATATGAAAATTGAAAATGATCATCTAAACCCCTTATGATGTAAACCTGCCTAAATCTAGCAATCTTCCAATAAAATGATGACCAAAGAGATGTTAAATGCTTTGGAAAATACATGCATTTGACGTCTTATCATCCGTTGGTGGATCTGCTGACAGTGAAGATGGTGGACGGTTGCTGCTCGCCGGAGAAGACGACGTCCAATGTGATGGCATTGACAAGATCCTCCCGTCGGTAGAGAGGGCAAGGATGTTTGCCAGTGAATATGGTGTTCGCTGGAGGAGATGGCGTCTACCGCTAGGCGGACTCGTCATCCAGAGTGGTGGCCATCGGCGTCAATGAGTCGGTGAAAGGGGCCGACGGATCTGGGTTAACTCGTCGGACCCATTCACTGAGTCAACTCGCTGAGTTGACTCACTAGGTTGGCTGGGTCTGCTCGAAGACATCATCGTCCTGCTTTTCAAAAAATAGATGAACACTTAGGTCTGCATAATGGGTACATTTTCCCTTCTAGAAATGAAAATAACATATTGTATGAAAATAGATTTGCTTAGCTGTGCAGATGCGTTTGACCTGGCTGTTATGCAGATTCGTAACTGCAAGAGTTGCGTGAGGATCTCGACGTCGATCCTCACAGAAGGCGTCAATGTTATTGCCAAAATTTGTCATTGGGCTTGGTCTAGAGTTGGCTGCCCTGGGCCTATCGGAGCTACTATGAGAGCTCTGATTTGGCGTCTGTTTGGGCCTCCTTTGAGCATGATTCTGGCATAGATTAGTACATGTAAAAGAACATGGGTCACTCAGAGTGGGGTAGCCTATGACCGTGCCCGCTCTGATGCCCAAGTCAGATTTGATAAAGGGAGTGCATAAATGATGATGCTACAGTGTCAAGATGATGATGCTACAGTGTCAAGATGATGATGCTACAGTGTCAAGATGATGATGCTACAGTGTCCGGGAGGCTGTAGTCAACTTACTTTCTCCAAGGATTTTCTCCTCATTTTTTAGATGTGGGATTTAATCTTTGGTTGAGTTGGATGTTGGGTCTTTGAGCCTGGTAATTAAGAATATGGAGAATATGGGCCATAAACCCATACAAACAACTAATTTGGATGTCATTAATAGTGGTCACGTTGTTGATTATGGTAATCTGGGGTAAGGTGTGTGCAATTTTCTACCTTAATATTCTCAGATCCATCAAATTGGATCAACCAAAGCATACAAAATCACTAGAACTTGAGTCCAAAAAGTTGAAGAAGATAGTTGTTTTTGAGGGGTTTTTGGAGAGAAGGTATCATGGTTGAGATTTTAATTTGTTGGTTTTATTTGACCAAATTATATTCATAATGCATTTATTGCTCTATTTTTTGTTTTGTTTTTATTACTAATTTAATTGGTTCCCTTTTTTTTTCAAATCTATGTTTGGTTTTGGTTTACGTTAAAATTGCTAATGAAGAGCCTATTGACTTTGACAAAATCTCTTTGGTATTAAGAAGTCCGAAAAATTCATTTTAACAATCTCTAGGGCTCTGTTCGGCCTATCTTAATTATAAAGTGATTTGCTTATAAGCGAATGGTGTTTTAGTCTTTGGTAAAGTGCTAAAAAGTACTTTATTTTTTAAGTAGAAGTTATTTTTTGGGAAAAAATATAAGTTGGTCTCCCCCTTCTTTCAAAATACTAAATTATTATTTTGGTCCCCAACATATGATGCAATACCATCTTTTGATCCACAAGGTCAATACCACATTTGTTTAGCAACTAACAAATACAAAATGATTGTTTGGTTCCCAAGGTGGTTTTCAGGTAATTTTGAGATCAAAAGATGGTATAAGATCATATTTTAGGGACCATAAAAAAATTTAGTCTACTGAAAACCACATTGAAAATCACCTTGGGGACCAAACAAATTATTATAAATTTATTGGGTACTAAATGGAAGTGGTATTAGTCTCGGGGACCAAAAGATTGTGTAAGATTATATGTTAGGGACCCAAAAAAAATTTAGTTCTTTCAAAATAACCTTATGAAAAGACGGAGTTCAATTAGAATAATAAAAGGTAAAAAGTATTAGTTGTAATATTAAAAATTTATTATACAACTTGTAGCAATTATAAAGTTTATAACCCGATTCATGCAACTCAAATTTTTTATATACATATCTCTTTATTTACACTTTAAACCTTGATCTTTCCAAGACTCTTGTAAAGACCATCTTTCAAGATATGAACTCAATACCTTTTGAGTCCAAAAAATAAAATAATCTGAAAGACGGACTCAATGCCTTTTGAGTCCTAAAAATAATGTATCTAACTCTTTCCTCTACCGGCCTTTGTAGTTGTTAGGGGTGTCACGTGATCCTGATTGGTATGCACATGAAACGTAAATTAAGTGAAAAACATAGAGAACAGGATCTCAGTGTAATTAAGGATGAGCAAAGTGCAGATATCATTATATATAATTGATAAAAATGCATATATAATACTGTGATAATTGAAAGTGCAAATATAATTTGTAATATTTAGGTAATGTACAAATATAACATTTACTGACAAATTTATATTGAAATTGGGTGAAAAGTCAATTTTACTCCTATAAAAAAAAGAAAAAACAAACAAATTACTATTTTGGCCCCAAAACTTCTAACCTAAAATCAGCCCACCGATATTAAGTCAAAGACGTCTTCTTCTCAGCCCCGCCAAAAAATCGAGACGTCTTCTTCCACCCCAACTTCTAAATATATACCCGCTTCTTCTCAGACCTCCGACACAACAATCTAATCCCTCTAAAATCAGCCCCGCTGTTCATTTCGCTGTCCATTCAACTCCGATCGCCGCCAAATCTGGTTTCATCTTCTCCGACCACTTCATCTCTATCATCCGGCACCTTTCTTCAACAAGCTTTCTGACTGGCGATAGTGGTCCTCTTACTCTTCTCGTCCTAGCGATAAGCTTTCTGACCGGCGATAGTGGTCCTCTTACTCTTCTCGTCCTAGCGACACCCTTTCCAGTACGATGGAGTTCGATCGGCGGAGGTGGTGGAGTTTATGGTGGCCGCCGTAAGGTAGTGTTCGTGGTGGTCATGGTTGAGTTCATCCGGTCGGCGGAGGTGGTGGAGTTTATGGTGGTTGGGGTGAGGTGGTGTTCATGGTGGTCGTGGTGCGCTGGAGGGTGGGGTTTTGGTTGATGGCAACGGGAGGTGGGAGATGATGGTAGTAGTGGCGCATGGGTGGTGGGTGGTGGTGGCTAGGAGGTGGTGAATCGGTGGCCAGCGAAAGCCCTAGAGGTGGTGGCCTGGCGGTGGAGATGGAGAGGTGATAGGCAGAGGCTATTTTTGTCTTTTAGATTTTCATATTTGGCCCAAAGGACACTTTGGTCATTTTCGGTTAGTCAATGGCCAAAAATGGCTGGTCAATGCCGGAATATAGCCTTTAGGATTATATTTACACTTATGTAAAATAGTTATGGTATTATTTGTACTAAAAATTATCTCAGTGTTATATATGCACTTTCTCAATTATATAGAGTTATATCTGCATTAATGACCAACAATTTCTTGTTTAATGCACATATATCCTTTAGTTTTTTGAAAGTGCATATATACCCCCAGTTCCTTGATTGTGCACATATACCCCTCAATTTTATAAACGCTAATCTTCAGTTATAGGGGTATATGTACACTTTCAAAAAATTGAGAGGAACATGTGCACTTTGAAAAAACTAGAAAGGGCATATGTACACTTTTAAAAAATAAGGGAGTATACATACACTAAACAAAAAACTAGGGGACATGAATACACTTTACTCAAAACAAAAGCATACTTGTATTACCATTGTTAGTGCCAGCACAATGTTTTGAAAAAGAAACTCTTTAAAACTATCATTCTTAAACTATTTTATTTTTTTATTACAATTATACTAGCTGGAGTCCCACCGCGCGTTGGGCGGTGTTCTTGATTAAAATATTTAATTTAATTAAGACTAAATTATTTTTTTGGTCCCCTACAAAGTATCTTTTACCATCTTTTGGTCCTCATTTGCAAAATAACTCTTAGACAGTACCCAACAAATTCAAAACAATTTGTTTTGTCCCCAAAGGTGGTTTTCAGGGAAAGTCAACGATAAAATTGGTCAAAATATATAAAATAACCATTATACCCCTGTGTTTAAAAAAATAAAAAATAAAAAGAAAAAATTCGTTAGGAGGCTCGAGGCAAGAGGTTTGAGGGCTCGAGGCAGGGTGTTTGAGGGCTCGAGGCAGGGTGTTCGAGGGCTCAAGGAAGGAGGGTTCGAGGGCTCGAGGCAGGAGGCTCAAGGCAGGAGACTCGAGAGCTCGAGGCAGGAGGTTCGAGGCTCGAGGGGCTTAGGATGAAGTCAAAAATATGAAAAATTTTAAATTAATATTTTTTAATTGAAAATATTTTTAATTAGTAAAATTACCATTATACCCCTGACTATACCAAAAAACCATTTAGTCTTACCTGAAAACCACATTAGGAGACCAAACAAATTGTTTTGAATTTGTTGGGTACCGTTTGAGGGTTGTTTTGCAAATGGGGATCAAAAGATGGTAAAAGATACTTTGTAGGGGACCAAAAAAATAATTTAGTCTTTAATTAATATATAATATTTACATGTCACATTTGAATTGAAATAAATAAATAAATTATAAGTATATTCATCGAAGAATAACTATGTGAATTGTAAAAAAAATAATAAATTTGGTTGGAATTTATCAAATAATCAATAAGATAAAAAAAATATTTTTTATAACCTTTGAAGAAATAATATATTACAAGTACACGAGGTAAGTAAAATATAAAAAAGAAACGTTGAACTTGTGTAAAAACAAGGAAGTGTGTGTATATGTGAACTAAACAATGAATTAGGTGGCATAAATGCAGACAAGTTTTTGTCACAATCATTATGTTTATTTTGGAGAATTGTTGTCTATATACCGATATAATCTTATATACTTGAGAAAGTGCCGATATAACCTTCAATCGTTTGAAAGTTAGAAAAAAACTACCTAATTAATGAAAGTGCCAATATAATCCTCTGGTAGACTTTTCAGCATTGACAATGTTTTACCAACTGTTGACCCACCTTAAAATGATAATAATGTCATCAGACCAAAAGTTGAATTTGGGTGGAGAATTATAACTTTACCCACAACCATCAAACCATCGTCGCTACTGCTGTTGTAACAGGTAGGGGTTATATCAGGACATTATGAATTTGATAGGGTTCGGGTTGTACTAGGTTGTAGTGAAGAGGTTTGAGTGGTACTGTCGAATGGAGAGGTTCGAGTGGTACTGGGTTCGAGTGGTACTGGTTTCGTGTGGAGAGGTTCGAGTGGTACTGGGTTCGATTTGAGAGGGTTCGAGTGGTTCTGGGTTCAAATGGAGAGGGTTCGAGTAGTACTGGGTTTGATTGGAGAGGGTTCGAGTAGTATTGGGTTCAAGTGGAAAGGTTCGAGTGGTACTGGGTTCAAGTAAAGAGGGTTTGGGTGGTGAGGCCCGAGTGGAGAGAGTTCAGGTGGTGAGGCTCGAGTGGAGAGAGTTCAAGTTGAGATTCGAGTGGAGAGGTTCGAGTAGTACTGGGATCGAGTAGAAAGGGTTCGAGTGGAGAGTTTCGAGTGGTATTGGGTTCGAGTGTAGGGTTCGAGTAGAGAGGGTTCGAGTGGAGACTTTCGAGTGGAGAGGGTACGAAATTCGATTGGAGAGGGTTCGAGTAGTACTGGATTCGAGTGGTACTGGGTTTGAGTGAAAAGGGTCGGGTGGTACTGGGTTCGAGTGGAGAGGTTCAAGTTAAGAGGTTCGGGTGCTGAGGTTCGAGTGGAGAGAGTTCGAGTCGAGATTCGAGGGGAACTGGGTTCGAGTGGTACTGCGTTCGAGTGGAGAGGGTTCGAGTGGTACTGGGTTTGAGTGATAATGGGTTCGAGCGGAGGGGTTCGAATGATACTGGGTTCGAGCAGAGAGGTTTGAGTGATACTGGGTTCAAGCGGAGAGGGTTCGAGTGTAGAGGGTTCGAGTGATACCGGGTTCGAGCGTAGAGCTTCGAGTGATAGTGGGTTCTAGTGAAGAAGGTTCGAGTGATAATGGGTTTGCGTGGAGAGGGTTTGAGAGGTTCGAGTGGAGAGGTTCGAGTAGAGAGGTTCGAGTAGTGATGTTCGAGTAGAGAGGTTCGAGTGGTGAGGGTTCGAGTGATTCTATGTTCGAGTGGTACTGGGTTCGTGTGCTAAGGTTTCGAGTGGAAAGTGTTTGAGTAGAGGAGGTTCGAGGGTTTGTGTGGAAAAGCTCCGAGTATAAGGTTAGAGTGGAGAGGGTCCGAGTGGAGAAGTTCGAGTGATGAGGTTCGAGTTGTGAGGGTACCATCCACCCTTCGAGAGGGGTATACCATCCACCCCTCAAGAAGTTTGTCAACCACCCTTCGAGGGTACACCATCTACCTCTCGATATATGCTCTCGAGGGTGTTATAGTCCTCGAGGGCTGATACACCCTCGAGGGTGTATCATCCCCTGAGGGTGTATCATCCCCTGAGGTTGTATCAGCCCCTGAGGGTGTGTCAGCCCCTGAGGGTGTGTCAGCCCCTCGAGGGTGTGTCACCCCTCGAGGTGTGTATCAGCCCTCAAGGGTGTATCAGCTCTCGAGGATACACTACCCCTCGAGAGAGTATACCACTGAGAGCGTTGAACCATCCACATTAGCTCTCGAACCATGGCCCACTCAAGGCATATACCCCTGGAACCATCCACGACACCACCATTCGAACCACCTATCCCTCGAACACCAACCATCTATTCCTGGAACCATCACCCCTCGAGCCATCAGTTCTTGAACATCCATCATGCCACCACTCGAACCATCCACTTCTCAAACGTCAACCATTCGGCTCGAGGCTCTCTACCACTCGAACCATCCGCCCTTTGAACATCAACTATCCGCCTTGAGGGGTGTTGATTCGAGGCATCTCCACTCGATTCATTAACCCTCGAAGCCCTGTAACCATCAACCATCCCCCTCGAGGAATCACCCCTCGACTCAAAGCTCTACTCGAACCCTCACCGCTCGAACCAGTACCACTCGAACCATTTCCATTCGAATCCTCTATTCGAACATCTCCACTCGACCCTCACCACCCAAACGCTCACCAGTGGACCCCTCACCACTCAAACCCTCTCCACTCGAACCCAGTACCACTCGAACCTCCTTACTCGAACCCATTACCACTCGGACCTCTTCATCGATTCATTAACCCTCGAGGTCCTGGAACCATCAACCATCCTCCTTGAGTTATCACCCCTCGATCCATCAACCATCCGCCTCGCCACCACTCAAACCATCCACCCCTCGGACATCAACCATCCACCTCGCCACCACTTAAATCATCCACCCCTCGAACATCAACCATCTGCCTCACCACCACTCAAACCTCTCCACTCGAACCCAGTCTCAAACCTCTCCAGTCGCACCCAGTTCACTCGAACCAAGTAGGACTCGAACCCAGTACCACTCGAACCTCACCACTCGAACTCTCTCTAATCGAGCAATCACCACCCAAACCTCTTCACTCGAACCTAGTACCACTCTAACCCTCTCCACTTTAACCCAGTACTACTCGTACCCTCTCTATTGGAACCATCTCCACTCGAACCCAATACCACTCGAACCTCTCCACCTGAACCCAGTACCACCCGAACCTCTTCAATCGAACCCAGTACCACTCGAATCCAATACTACTCGAATCCACTTCATCAAGACATCAACCTCAGTAAAAGTGCAAAGAACACAACACAGCACATTAATACAAGTGAACCAAGTTATAATAGTACCCCGAGAGTTAGCAATAGGATACTGTACGAGTTATAGGGAAGGTGGGAACTACACATAGTCGTGTGTCTGCATGTAACCACATCGCTGCAACAACTCGTAGGCTTCTACTGGACCTCGGCTGCCCGGCTCATTTTTCGCGAACTTCAACTCTCCTCTGTCGATTTTGTGTAGGAGTGGGGTGAATATTTGCCACACTTCCTATAGTTGATAACCAAAATGTTTCGTTATATATTTTTTTCATTCATATGAAGTAATTAAGGAAATCACGACATTTTCTATACCTTTAACTCATCTCTACGCACAAAGTGTTGCTGATCACCGTGTATCTTGTACCAGAATCTAGAGAAGTCAGTGATTCAAGAAGTGATATTGAATGATGTCTTAGAGTTAATGTACAATAGAATGAAAATGTTCATGAGTGTCAAGAATCAGGCGCTCATAGGCCTACTGAGGACGTGACAACAAAGATCAGAACAAACATGTACACAGATCAGAACAACTGAGAAGCGAAAATGACAACACAGATTCGGGCATCAGCAACAGCAAGAACACCTGAATGTTCCTCACCTTTTGATCCTCCATTGATATTTTCCACTCCACCAAAATTATTCTCCTCTAAGATACTGGAGTCTTAAGGGTTTATACAATTGAAAGTCAGACAATCTCAAGTAGTTGTGTCTATCAAGTAGCAAGTTGTCTGGTTTAATATTTCCGCAGAAAAAGAAAAGGAATAGGTGAAACTATGAAATCTAGAAACATATGAAAAATGGATATCATAATGACGCATTAAAACTCTTGTACAGACTTATGTATATAGTTATGTCTATGAATAGATTCAATAGCCAAAATAGTCTCAGCAACAAGGAATCTCACCTCATCCTCAGTTATGATATCCTTTCTCATTAATTATGTCATCATATCGATATTCCATGATAAGATAGAGATATGCATCATCCTGGAAAGAATAGTACAATTTCACAATGCATCTGTTGTCCACCTCCGCAAACAGATTTCTTTCTGCTTTTACATGCTCAACCTTTGATATAATCACCTAGCTAAGCTCATTGAAGTACAGAACCAAGAAACATAATGACAGGTTAGACAGTTGGAGGACTGATGATTATGTTACCCGGCCTGTAGGAAGCATTTCTGATTTCTTAAGCACTTTCATAACGTCCACATACCCCGTTGTCCTTTCTCTACAAACTCTGAACTGTAGAGAGAATGAACCAAAAGTAAGTCAAATGCAATTGCACAGATTAACACTCAAGAGCAATAACTTGATCCATCGGGAACCAACAAAGAGCATAACAAAGACGATTATCTTATAATGATCCGTACCTCGCCAAATGCACCATTCCCAATCATTTTCAGTAACTTAAAATCGTCAGCACCCATTTTGTGCCTTTACAAACGCATATATTCCATTTCCTAAGTCTCCAAAAAAATTCAGCAGGTTACTTTGATCTTCTTGTGAAACATCAGCATTAGCCAACTTTTTCTCCAATAATATTCGGCTGCTTAGAAAAAGAGAAAATTCCAAATCACTTTCAAAAAAAATCAAACTAACTTCAAAAGTTACATATCAGTAAAAATCTTCATAACTTGATGTCTACGAAAGAAATACAATGTAACTAAAAGTTAAAACAATATAGAGTCTTCACTATATCTGAGCATAAGAAATGTAAAATATATACCGCTATCTTATCTCATGTAATCTTTTCATATGTTCCTTGTAGTGAGTTTTTATGAACTGCTTCACAGCTGCAACTTTTGTTACATTCGAGGCTTATTCGTCCGATATACCACTTGAATCCTCTCTCATGCTGCTACCCATTAATTCTTTCTTCTAGTTAACTAAATTAACTGACTGTGGAAAAACAACGATGGTGATGACATTGAATTATTGCTACCCATTATGCCTACATATTAAACGAGGTTAACTCTTACAATGAACAACATTATCAAACCTGTTATCTCTAATCTCAATAATCACATTAGTATTCATTTGAGAAAGTGCAAACAAGCCACACCATATCATAAACATAAATGAATTGATCATGTGCTATAGTCTAGCATAAATAAGCTTCTTGTTCTTTACATGATAAAAACTGAGAAATATCCAATTGTTAATGACAGAATCCTCAAGGATTTCAAGTGTGGAGATCACAAGTAAATGGGGAAGAACATGGCTCGCCATCTAATTTACAATCCAACACCCAGGGAAGCTCACTAAAAGAGCATTACGATAGAGTAACATATAAAGTTCTTTAGACAGCAAATATATAACATATTCACCATGTATATTCATTCTTCACTTCGAGAGTAACAATAAAGGACATAGTATCCAACGAAGATTGAAGAGCATTCCCCTATAGCTACACCAGATGCTTCAAAAGAGTCATAGCTAACAAATCCAAAGCCTCTTGAATTTCCCTTCATTCACAGATTTCAGTAGCATTAGACAAGAGACTACTGAACAAATCAGCTTCAATGTTGACAATGAGCTTGGATGGAAAGTATGTTGCCATGCAAGTACTTGATAATTATATAGTTTATATGGTTTGAGGGGTTAGTAAAAACACTCACACGCACAATGAACACGATTAAAAGGCAAAAATAGTATGGGAAAATCTGCACAGGAGAAACCAAAAACCAATTTTGAATTACAAGCAAGAATGAATACAACAGTGATTTACTTCCTCTGCTCCTCTATCAGTGACACACTTGCCTATTTGGGATTTTTTTTATATTGCCACTTTCTAGTTATAGAAATTTAATAAGGTTATTACATCTACTCATTTTAATTTTTCTTCTTTCAATTCAATTTCAACCATTCATTTAACATCTCTTAACTTCTGGCACCCAAAAATAATGTGTCAATCATAGAGAAACGGAGGGAGTACTTTTTTTCCTACAACTTTTTATAATGATTATTATACAAAATCCCAGATCAATCTAAGAGCCCCTCTCAACAAGTCAATGTAAAATTTGAAAAACATTAACCTTTACTAACAACCAATACAAAAAATGAAAAACACAATACATGTAGGAGATTAGCAATGGTCTTAACAGTAGCAGTTTTGTTAATACCCACCTCATAGCACCTCACAATAAATTTCTCCTTGTATGACATAAATCCTTACTGAATCCTCCCTAGGAGCTAATTGAATCCCTAAATGTTTTTCATAGCTAATTGAAATCATCTAAATCCTCCTCAGAATCATAATCCTCCTTAAGAGCCTACCCTTTTTAATCAGCTGAGAATCGAGATATACATCACGCATAAAAACTAAGTCCATTTCCCCTCTAAAGGAAACATAAAACATGTCCATATGCCTAATCAGCATCTGGTGAACTTGCTGATAAAACCATAATTCATTGCAAAAATGAGTCAAATGGTCAACAAGCATTCTCAAGAGTGAGGCTCAAGATCTCATGAACAAAGGCACATGCGTGCTTTTCCTTCTATATTGTCCCTGGTCTCAAATAAGTGAAGTCAGAATAAGAAATGAATGGAATGTCTCTAAACTGAGAAATCCTTATTTTTCAACTAGCAAAATACTAAGCCCCTTCAACATCTTCACTCTGTTGGACTTCACAGGCCGGTCAATGATCAAATCCATCTCTTCCACTTCTCTCTTCCTGCTTTCCTCTTCACCAAGCTCTGCAGCAGACACACCAAGTTCTTGTGCATATGAAACACTGGCACATGCACGTTTTGCATGACTGCAATAAATGTTTGAATAAGCACCGATGGACAACCTGAGACCAAAATCCATGTAATCGCCTGAAAGAACACGACAGAATAAGATTCAATCACATCACATAGCATAATACCGGGTAATATATTCCTAATACGACAATGGCCGAATAACAACACACTTTTTCCATGACATCTCCAACAACTATGAGGCATAAACCAACAAAAAACAAACTTTTCAATACAGACCAATAAGACCATGCACCAAAAATCTTAAGGATGTAAGCTTACTTCCATGGTTAGATAAACAACTAGAGCAGCTATCCCATTTATACTACAATCTATGACATATATACCTAATGCATCAATTAGTTAAGCTGAGACAAGAGAACCTAAGCCTAACCTAATTTCATGATCATATTATTTCAAGATGATAGCCATCATTCCTTTTGTGAATTTTACTCGTGATACATAAAAAAATTCACAATAACCTCCAAGACCTAAACAAATATAGATAATCTTGATTCCCAAGATTAAACCTCAAGATCACATGTAGGATTGATCATGCATATGCAAAACCTAGTCCACTCTATGCAGTGTTCCAATTCAAATCTAGACATCGATGTGTGTTTTTCCACAAGGTAATCTTAATCATTTCAAAGAATAAATATTGGATGCATAATCCCAATTTTAAAATACAAACAGAACTACAAACCAATTTCAATTAATATTCAATTAATATAACCTGAGTGCATTCTAATCTTCAGACTCTAAAACAACCAAAATTCAGCCAATATAACAACAATCACGGAGGCTAAAACAAATGATCATAACTAAACAAGAACTTGAAATGCTCACCACTGTAACTAACAAGAGCATGAGTGTTCACAAAAAAAAACCCCAGAAAAAATCCAAAAGGATCAAGCTTTTCAGCAAAAACAGCAGAACCCGGATGAGATCTTCAATATATCTCCATGTCGTAAGTGTTCACTAGGAACGGCAGCGACTCGATCGCGTTCGCAACAAAATTGGAACCGGGGCAACACCATCCGCGTCTTACCCTTGTCGTTGGAGTAGAATAATGCTACCTATGGTGTGTTCGGGCAAGATGGATTGCGGTGGAGGTTGAAATGGTGAGACGCGGTGTAGCGGTAGGAACGGTAAGGAACAATTGTGATAAAGAAGAAGATGAAAGAAATTTGGATGAAGATTGGGAAGAAAACAACTCCGGTGAAGAAGAAAGAGGGAAAATTTTGCGATGGAGAAGAAGAGGAGAAAGGCAGTGAATTACAAGATGGCAAACAATGTCGTTTTTGTAAGGTAAAGAAAGTCAAATAATTGCTCAAATACCCCTGGTTGACAGACAAAAAACAAACAATATCTATTATATGGTGCTTTTGCGATGGAGAAGAAGAGGAGAAAGACAGTGAATTAGAAGATGGCAAACGGTGTCATTTTTGCAAGGTAAGGAAGTTAGATAATTACTCAAATACCCCCGATTGACAAACAAAAAGCAAACAATATCTATTATAGGGTGCTTGAGATTAATAATTTTTTACTCTATAATTAAATAATAAGTATTATTGTAAGAATGCCTTAGCAATTAATGCAAATGTAAATGAATATTCATTGATATTAAACTTTATGTGAAAAAAATAATTATTGAAAAATGTTACTGAATGTTTTATTTATTTAGTACAATAGTTAAAACTTAATAAGCAGTGTAATGATATTTAAAGCAACCAAATCATAATCAAAATATTTTTTATTGGACAAAGTCTGATGTTATCGCCTAACAGTTATCAAACCCCTAGAAAACTCCATTTCTATAATTTTTGGATTTAGTATACAATTATTTTATTTTCGATGTCTTTATAAAATATTTCCAAAATTATAGCGACCTGAACGTAATAAAAATGTAAAAGGCTAAAACCTCTATCCCTTCTCTCATTCATGCATCATTTTTTAAATCAAATAAAGGGTACTTCTATTAATTAGATAAACTTTATTACATATTTGACCAGCTCATGGATAAGCTCATCGGGGAACTTTTGGAAATTTGACATCCAAAAAACTTCTAGCAAGGTGGATTGCATTATGTACATCGTTGAAGACACCTTGAGAAGGTTTATGCTTTCCTTGTATCATCTCAATTGCCATCTTTGAGTCCGAGCATATTGTTGCCTTGACCACTCCATGTTCCTTGATATGCTCCAGACAATGTATAGTTGCAAAAATTTAAGCTTGCAGTGGATTTGGTGCCACACCAATCTAGTAAGCTTCCATTTACTATGTGAAATTTCCCATTTGAGCTGAAGGATTAGGATTTAGTAGAACCCAAGCTCCTGCGGAGACACTTTTGGATTGATTGAAAGTCGCGTCTGTGATGTATGTGGAAATTTCTTGCATATAATTTTGTACGTCGGTGGAGTGTTGCTAATCCAAAGTTTGATTGCAGTTATGAAATTCTTTCATTCCCAGAGAGCTATAAATTTTGAATAGCTCAGAACCATGATTCCATATGTCAATTGGATCTTTCGCAATGTTTGGAGTTTGTTGGTTCCAAATGATATTATTTCTGAAGATCTAGATTTCCCAAAATATTCATACTGACAAAGATAGATGTTCATCGAATGGTGCCTGAAGAACCCAATTTTGAAGCCAAGTCAGAAATGATCCTGAACCTGAGAAGTCAAATCCAAGTGAGTTCACTCTCCAAACCCTCTTGGTTGTTTCACATCCAAAAAAATTAGGAGAGATCGTTTCTGGATCCTGCATACGAGTTTGACATATAGGAATGTTAGTGCAGTTTCTGAGAAAAAGCTCAGCAGCCACGAGAAGGGCCTTTGATAGTATTCTCCTCACAAGGAATTTGAACCGAGAAGGTAACTGAATTCTCCATACCCTCTTCCACATGTTTTTTTTGTAGCATTAATACTTGGGAAGTCATGGGATCATTGGAGTAATCCTTATTGGCTTCGATATATCCCTTTTTAACTGAATAGTTTCCATCTTTGAATGTTGACCAAATGAGTATGTCATTGTCATTCTGTCTTAAGTATCCTGGTAGTATGATCCTGAATATGGCTTCTACAATGTGTGGAGGAAAATTTGTTTTGACTATACTCATCCTCCATTGATGATTATAAGATGTCAAATCAGCTACCTTCAAATCAACATGTTGAGTCCACAATGGATTATTTGCTAAGGAATTTGAACACTTGGAAATATTTGTGAATTCTAAGCTGATTACCGGTTCTAATCTTCCATTTGAGTTTAGTCTTGAGAAGCTGTGCCCCACAATGATAGACCTCCATCCCCATGACACATTTTGTTGTGTTTTATCCTTTAAGAGGCTATCATCTCTATATTTTTCCCCTAAAACTAAGGCAAATAAATAATGAATATCTTCCAAGCCTATTTTGCAATTAGTGCTTAGTTCATTCTCTTCATACTTTTGAGCCCTATACCACCTAAATGTTTGGATTGACACAAATATTCCCAATTCTTCCAGTGCACATATCTTTTGTCCAACTTGCCTGGCCAAATAAAGGTCCTAACAATTGAATCCATCTTATCATTGATTGTGGATGGAATATTATAGATGAATATTTCATAATTTTCTACAGTATGTAAAACTTTTTTGGCCAATGTTATTCAAACATTTACAGGTAAACCATTCAAATGCCATTTTCCAAGCATCCTTTTGAGAGCAACAATCAGATTCTGAAACATTTGGCTTGTCCTTGGTATGGACAATATATTCTGTCCCAGGTAAGTATTAGTTAATCCTTCTCTATGAATGTTCAAAGCATATTTTTCCCACCGTTGCCACCAACTTTGTATATTTGGACTATAGAAAATGGATGATTTTTCAAAGCTGATTAAATGGCCAGAGTATTTTGCATACGAATCAATGACCTTTGCCAAAGATCTAACATCTTCATGTCTGATTTCCAGGAAAATTAAGCAATCATCCACATATATGAGATTGGAGATTCTTGGTGCATTCTTTGCAATATTCATGCCTAACTGTCTGTCTCCCAATAGTTTAGCATTTAAGGCTGCAGAAAAAACTTGCTGACATAGTATAAACAGATAAGGAGAAAGTGGGCATCCTTGTCTAATGCCTTTATCAGGGAAGATGTAGCTAAACATAGATCCATTAACTGTAATCGTGTATGAAAAAACAAAAACACAATGTTGGGTCACATGTCTCCAAGATTATGGAAACTCCATTCTTTGCAATACTGCATCAATGAAATCCCAGTTAATTCTCTCGTATGCCTTATTCATGTCAAGTTTGATTGCTGAGAGTGGTGGAAGTCATTTTTTTTCAATTCTTGATATGATCTGTAACTCCATGAGATAGTAGGACACTCTTTCCAATTTGTCTGTCAGGAACAAAGCCTTGCTAATTCTCATTAATCAAAGACCCAATAATATTCTTCAGCCTTTCCTGTAAAATTTTTGCCAATATCTTGTGTTCAGTTTTACAGAGCCTAATAGGTCTGTAATCCTTGGCCACGACTGAATTCTTGGTCTTAAGGATAAAAAAATTTGTCGTTTGGTTCCATTCCTTGCTTATCAATTGCCAATTGGCCTTGCTGGAACTCCTCCACAAATTTTAAAAGTGGTTCTTTTATTGAGTCCTAGTGTCTGACATAAAAGCCTGGAGAAAATCCATTTGAGCCGGGAGAAGACCATTGTTTAATTTTTCTTTTAGTTCATTCCAAGCTTCATCTTCTATGAAAGGCTTTAGTAGGAAGAGTTTCTGTCCGGGATCTAATTTATTCACCACCAAATTGATCAATTGACCCCTTATGTAATGAAATTGAGGCATGTGTGGGTATGAATTCTCCTGCACATATATCTGCTTGAAATGATTAAATATTTCTGCCTGTATATATGCTTGATCCGTGATCCAAACACCAGACTCATTGTCTAGCTTCAATATTTTCTTCGCTATTTGTTTCTCTGTCGCCCATTTATGAAAAAAAAGAGGTGTTTTCATCCCCATTTGTAATTATTGATCTTCGTTTCCAGTAATCAGCCTGGAACAACAAGTTTAATCAGTTATTTTCTGATTTCTCTTTCATCCTGAGCTTGGTCTTCAAGACTTTCATTAGGCTGAATTCTTTCTGCTTCCCGTCCTATTTCAAATTGCACATTTTCCTCTTTTGTTAGTCCCCATCAAAGCTGCACACTTTTACTTTATTTCTTATTTAGCAAAAAATCAACTCACAAAAAGACTACATTTACCCTTATAAGATTTGAATATTACACATGATTTCTAATTTAAGCTGGGATGATTAGTAAATAAGCCCAATAAAATAATAACCCAACCCTAATTAATCTCTATATCTTAAAAGTGGGAATGTTGGGATGAACAGTGATTTTCATCATCGCTAATTCGTTTCCTTTTCCTTTTTTTATATCTCCTTCCCACGCAGTATTTTTAAGCCCGTACACGCGTGGTTCTTATCTATTTTACGGCCGTACACGCATCCTCCTACCTATATATGTCTTTTCCAGCCATCTTCCACACATCATTCCTACCATTTTCCTCTGTTACATCCAGACTTCTCTTCTTCCCACTCATATCTTCTTTGCAGTATCTTCTCTTTTTTGGCTTCATGTCTATGTTTATCTGTTCTCCATCATTTTCTATTTTGGCTTCCATAAGATTTTGCTCTCAGATGGTTGGGTTCCTATCCTTGCACAATTCTACAAGGTAATCTCATAGTTTTCTTAACCAAAATTTCCCGCCTTTTCCATCATCGTTGCTTCGATTTGTGTAATGTTTTTGGTATGCTTTCTAATGTGCCCATTTTATACGGTTATATTAGGACTATTAGGATTCACTTTTGTACACTTTTGTGCTCTAAATGTGGCATTTTTCCTTGAAGTTCTCTAAGGAGGGTTAAGAGCGACTTTTACACTTTTGTTACTTTTCTAGAGAATTTTGTGTGAGAAGGTAATTTGTTTGAAGACTTTGAAGAATAAATTTGAAGATTTGAAGACTTGTATTTGAGCTTTTGAAGATTTGAAGAATTGAAGAAGTGAAGAGAAGAGGAGGATATGAAACAAAAAGGAGAAAGAAGAAATGGTGCTGGAAGTGGAGTCCGTCGCGACTCGCGATGGACGAGTGGTCAGAATTTCTTCTTGCTTTTTTTACTATAAATACTCACCTTATCCTCTACTCTTCAAGAACACGAATTCACCTTCTTCTTCCTGCATTTTTGTGGGTTCAAACCCTAGTTTTTCTTTCTTTCTTTCTTTTCTTAGTTTTTGTAGGTTAATCATATCTTTTAATTGTTTAGCTTAGTTTTATCTTGGGAGCAATGGATTGAAGCTTCCATTTTTATGTAGTAAGAACCATATATATATATATATATATATATATATATATATATATCTATTTGGTGCTTTTGCTATTGTTCATTTATTGAGCTTTGAATGTGAATTGCTAATGGCATTGATGTTGTTGGGAGCTTGAGTATATGAATTGCTTGCATGATTACTTGTTAAGGTTGAGAGAAAGTAGCTAATTCTCCCCTCTTTTAATGTGGAATCCAAGAGTATGAGTTAGAGCTTCTTAAATGATGTTTGTGTGTTGATAATTGCTAGATGAATGTGATGATGTCGAACTCGTTGTCATGTTTGTTTCTTGTAGCGAATGAGAGAGGTTTATGAATGTCGATCGTTCTTGACTAATCTTGTGTAAATTCATGAATTGGTTAATACTTAGACACGGTGTAGTGTTTATAAGTGCAGCCAAGCTTGTTGATTCTTTGTGCTAAATGCCATCAATGAGATACTCTTAGTACAAAGGGAGTCATTGGTGAGGTTTGACAAGAGATGTCGAATTCACTCTTGCAAACTACTAACTAAGAAGGATAGAAGATTTATCTTCACAACAAGTAGTCGAAGTAGTGAATAGATTGTTTTGCTCATTCTTGAAGCCTTTATTATTTAGCATTCATGTGTTCTTAATGCTATGTTTCATTTTATTTATGCCATGGGTTGTTTGAGAATAAGAAGTGTTTGTATGACTTAAGTGTTAGGGAGTTAGGAAAGTGACAAATTCCTTATCTCCTTTCCATAAAAATCTAAGAACATGAACTTAGAACTTCTTGTGCATAATGTGTTGTGATCCTTGCTAGATAAGTATGTTAATGTGGATTGTTCTCATATTTATCCTATAGATGCAATGAAAGGTTGAACCTTGAATGTGGTTTGTTCTAGGTTTAGCCTAATGAATGTTATGTTTGGTGATAGGTTGAGTGAATGGTTCAATGATCTACATTAGGTTTAAAAGTGGATATCAATTGCCCCCAAGGCTTTATCTTTTGTAGTTTTAAAACCCCTTTTTCTTAGTTTTTTTTTATGATTTAGCATAGTTGCTTAACTTTGCTAGTTATCTTGTCTTTTAATTTTCATAACTTAGGAACACCAAACAACCAAACCCCCCTTTCCCCCATTTACTTGCTTTTATATGTGTGTATATATCTACTCCTAGCCTAATAGCAACCTTTTGTGCCTAAACGCTTAGGAAAATCCCCCTTCTTCGTGGACGACCCCGACTTGCCGCTATCTACTTAGTTGTAAATAGTAAGCATTTAGGGCTTATAAATATTAACTTTGAGAGGCACGACGACGACCTCCCACTTTCAATTTCTTAGTCAAAATAGAGTCCGATAGAAAGTTATTTTGCCCTTTTCCCTGGGTTCCTAATGTTCATTTGTTCTTCTCCTTCAACCTACTGAAGTTTGATTTGTGAACGCAAGGTGTTCGTTGAATTGCCTGACTTGTTTTGCTAATTGTTTTCTCCTTGTTTTCCCCTTCTTATTCGTAGAGGTTGTGCCACCGCGATTCAAGACAGCTACATGAATTGGGGGATTCTTTCTGACAAAGTTTGGTATGAAGGAGCCAATGGTTGCGATGGATTTTTCCATGGGTTAGGAACTAACTGTTCAAGGTCAGAGTGGTGGATGGTTAGGGTGGTACCGCGGTGAATGGTTGGAGGGATGATATTTTGAGGGGTGATGGTCCCAGGAGTGGATGGTTGATGGTTCGAGTGGTGGTAAGGTGAATGGTTGATGTTTCAGGGGTTCGAGGGGTGATGATCCGAGGGTGATGCTCCCAGGAGGCGGATGGTTGATGTTTGAGGGGTGGATAGTTTGAGTGGTGACGAGGGGGATGGTTGATGTTTTCAGAGCCTCCAGGGTTGATGAATCGAGGGATGAAGCCTCGAATGAACACCCATTGAGGCGGATGGTTGATGTTCAAGGGGTGGATGACTCGATTGGTGGCGAGGCAGTTGATTGATGGGTCGGGAGATGATGTCTAGAGGGTGATGGTTGAGCTGAAAATAGGTTTGATCACTCTTTCCAATTACACGTATAGTACTGGTTCAAGTGATACTGGATCGAGTATTACTAGTTCGAGTGGAGAACGGTCGAGTGGAGAAGGTTTAAGTAGAAAAGTTTGAATGGAGAGGTTTGAGCGGTAATGGGTTCGAGTGGTGGGGGTCTGAATGGAGAGGGTTCAACTGGAGAGGGTTCGAGTGGTACTGGCCAGTAGGTACTGGTTTTAGTGGTGAGGTTCGAGTGATGAGACTTTGAGTGGTAAGGGTCGAGTGGAGAGGGTCGAGTAGAGAGGGTTTGAATAGAGGTCCGAGTGGTACTAATTCGAATACTACTGGTTTGAGTGGTGGGGGTTCGAGTAGAGAGATTTCAAGCTGAGATTCGAGTGGAGAGGTTCGAGTGGTACTGGGTTCGAGTAGAGGGTTCGAATTGAGAGGTTCGAGTGGTACTGGGTTCGAGCGATAATGGGTTCGAGCGGTAATGGGTTCAAGTAGAGAGGGTTTGAGTCAAGATTCGAGTGGAGAGGTTCGAGTGGTACTGGTCCGAGTAAAGTGAGTTCGAGTGGTACTGGTTCAAGTGGTACTGGTCTGAGTGGTGAGAGTTTGAGTGGTGAGGGTTCGAGAGGAGAGAGTTCGAGTCGAGATTTGTGTGGAGAGGTTCGAATGGTACTGGGTTCGAGGTGAGAGGGTTCGAGTGGTACTGGGTTCGAGTGAAGAAAGTTCCGGTGGTGAGGTTCGAGTGGAGAGACTTCAAGTCGAGATTTGAGTGGAGAGGTTTAAATGGTATTGGGTTCAAATAGAGGGTTTGAGTAGAGAGGTTTGATTGGACAAGGGTTTCAGTGGTACCGAGTTCGAGTAGAGAGAGTTCGAGTGGTACTGGGTTCGAGTTAAGAGAGTTCGAGTGGTGAGGGTCAGGTGGAGAGGGTTGGAGTAGAGGTCCGAGTAGATAGGGTTCAAGTGGTACTGGTTCGAATGGTGAGGGCTTAAGTAGAGGGAGTTCAAGTCGAGATTCGAGTGGACAGGTTTGAGTGGAAAGGTTCGAATGGTACAGGGTTTGAGTGGAGGGTTCGAGTTGAGAGTTTCGAGTGGTACTGGGTTCAAGTGGCAAAGGTTCAAGTGGTACTGGGTTCGAGTAGAGAGGTTGGATTCGAGATGAATGGTTGATGTTCGAGGGGTGGATGGTTTGAGTCGAGGTGGATGGTTGATGTTCGAGGGGTGAATCGTTTGAGTGGTGACGAGGCAGATGATTGATGGATCGAGGGGTGATGCCTCGAGGGGGATGGTTCCAGGTTCCAGGTTTCAAGACCTCGGGGTTTAATGAATCGATAGAGGGTCCGAGTGGTACTGGGTTTGAGTACTAATGGATTCGAGTAAAGAAGTTTGAGTGGTACTGGGTTCGAGTTGAGAGGGTTCGAGTAGTGAGGGTTTGAGTCGTGATGGTCGAGTGGAGAGGGTTCAATAGAGGATTTGAATGGAAAAGGGTTTGAGTGATACTGGTTCGAGTGGTGAAGGTTCGAGTAGAGGTTAGAATGAAGAGGTTTGAGTCAAGGAATGATGCCTCCAGGGGGATAGTTGATGGTTCCAAGGCCTCGAGGGTTAATGAACCGAGGCAGATGATTGATAGATCGAGGGGTGATTCCTCGAGGGGGATGGTTCCAGGTTCCAGGTTCTAGGACCTCGAGGTTTAATGAATCGATGTAGAGGTCCGAGTGGTACTAGATTTGAGTACTAATGGATTCGAGTAAAGAAGTTCGAGTGGTACTGGGTTCGAGTTGAGAGGGTTGGAGTAGTGAGGGTTTGAGTCGTGAGGGTCGAGTGGAGAGGGTTCGAATAGAGGATTCGAATGGAAAGGGTTTGAGTGATACTGGTTCGAGTGGTGAAGGTTCGAGTAGAGGTTAGAATGAAGAGGTTTGAGTCAAGGAATGATGCCTCCAGGGGGATAGTTGATGGTTCCAAGGCCTCGAGGGTTAATGAATCGAGGGATGATGCCTCGAATCAACACCCCTCGAGGCGGATGGTTGATGTTCAAAGGGTGGATGGTTCAAGTGGTAGGGATGCCTCACGGCGTATGGTAGATGTTAGAGAGATGGTTGGAGTGGTGACATGGTGGATGTTCGAGAACTGATGGTTTAAGGAGTGATGGTCCCAGGAAAGGATGGTTAGTGTTCGAGGGGTAGGTAGTTCGAATGGTAGTGTTATGGATGGTTCGAGGGGTATATGCCTTGAGTGGGTCATGATTCGAGAGCTAATGTGGATGGTTCACCACTCTCAGTGGTATACTCTCTCGAGGGATGGTGTACCCTCGAGGCCTGGTGTACTCTGGAGGGGGTGGATGTGTGACCTCTCGAGGGCAGTGTACCCTCGAGGGCTGGATCACCTATCTGGAGACGTAGATGGTGTACCCTCGAGGGGTGGAAGGTATACTCTCTCCGGTGGTGGATGGTTTACCCTCTCGAGAGGTAGATGGTGTACCCTCGAAGGGTGGTTGACAAACTTCTTGAGAGATGGATGATACTCTCTCCGGTGGTGAATGGTGTACCCCTCTCGAAGGGTGGATAGTACTCTCTCCAGTGGTGGATGGTACCCTCACCACTCGACTCTCACCACTTGAACCTCACCACTCGAACTTCTCTACTCGGACCCTCTCCACTCTAACCTTATAGTCGGAGCCTTTCCACTCTAACCTTATAGTCGGAGCCTTTCCACTTGAACCCTCGAACCTCCTTTACTTAAACCTCCTCTACTCAAGGGGTGATGCCTCGAGGGGGATGGTTAATGTTTCCAAGACCTCGAGGGTTAATGAATTGATGGAGATTTTCGAGTGGTACTGGGTTCGAGTGGAGAAGTTTGAGTTGCAATAGGTTCGAGTGGAAAAGTTTGAGTTGTAATAGGTTCGAGTGAAGAGGTACGAGTGGTGCTGTGTTCGAGTGAAGAGGTACGAGTGGTGCTGTGTTCGAGTGGAGAGGTTCGAGTGGAGAGGTTCAAGTGGTGAGGGGTCGAGTAGTGAGCGTTCGAGTGGTGAGAGTTCGAGTGGTGAGAGTTCGAGTGGTGAGAGTTCGAGTGGTGACGGTCGAGTGGAGAGGGTTCAAATAGAGGATTTGAGTGGAGAGATTCGAGTGGTACAAGGTTTGAGAGGAGAGGTTTGAGTTGTGGCGAGGCAGATTTTTGATGGGTCGAGGTGTGATACCTCGAGGGAGATGGTTGATGGTTCCAGGGCCTCGAGGGTTAATGAATCGAGGAATGATGCCTCGAATAAACACCCCTTGAGGCAGATGGTTGATGTTGAAGGGGTGGATGTTTCGAGTGGTAGGAGCCCTCGAAGCGGATGGTTGATGATTCGAAAGGTGGATGGTTCGAGTTGTGGCATGGTGGATGTTCGAGAACTAATGGTACGAGGGGTGATAGTTCTAGGAGTGGATAGTTGATGTTCGAGGCGTGGATGGTTTGAGGGGTATATGCCTCGAATGGGTAATTATTCGAGAGCTAATGTGGATGGTTCAATGCTCTCAGTGGTATACTCTCTCGAGGGGTGGTATACCCTCGAGGGCTGGTGTACTCTAGAGGGGTGGATGTGTAACATCTCGAGGGGTGGTATACCCTCGAGGTATGGTACACCTCTCTCGAGACGTACATAGCGTACCTCGAGGAGTGGAAGATGTACTCTCTCCAGTGATATGAAAGGTGTACTCTCGAGGGTACGCTATGTATGTCTCGAGAGAGGTGTCCCAGTCCTTGAGGGTATACCATCCCTTGAGAGGTTACACATCCACCCCTCTAGAGTACACCAACCCTAGAGGGTATACCACCCCTCGAGATAGTATACCACTAAGAGCGTTGAACCTTCCACATTAGCTCTCGAACCATTACCCATTCGAGGCATATACCACTCGAACCATCCACGTATCGAACATCAACTATCCAGTCCTGGAACTATCACCCCCCGAACCATTAGTTCTCGAACATCCACCACGCCATAACTCAAACCATCCACCTTTCAAATCATCAACCATCCGCTTCGAGGGCTCCTACCACTCGAAACATCCACCCCTTCAACATCAACCATCTGCCTCAAGGGGTGTTTATTCGAAGCATCATTTCTCGATTCATTAACCCTCGAGGCCATGGAACCATCAACCATCTCCCTTAAGGTATCACACCTCGACCAATAAAAAATCCGCCTCGCCGCCATTGGAACCTCTCCTCTCGAACCTTGTACCACTCGAATCTCTCCACCCGAATGCTCACTACTCGACCCCTCACCACTTGAATCTCTCCACTCAAACACAGTACCACTCGGACCTCTTCACTTGAACCTATTACAACTCAAACTTCTCCACTCGAACCCAGTACCACTCGAACCTCTCCATCAAATCATTAACCCTTGAGGTCCTAGAAATATCAACCATCCCCCTCTAAGCATCACCCCTTGACCCATCAACCATCCGCCTCGCCACCACTCAAATTATTCACCCCTCGAACATCAACCATCCACCTCGACTCAAACCATCCACCTCTTGAACATCAACCATTCATCTCGACTCAAACCTCTCTACTCGGACCCAGTACCACTCGAACCTTCGCCACTTGAGCCCAGTACCACTCAAAACTCTCAACTCGAACCCTCTACACTCGACCCTCGCCACTCAAATTCTCACCACTCGAATGCTCACCACTAGATCCCTCACTACTTGAACTCTCTTCACTTGACCCTCACCACTCGAACTCTCACCACTCGAACGCTCACCACTCGACCCCTCATCATTCAAACTCTCTCCATTCGACCCTAACCACTCAAACTCTCACCACTCGAATGCTCACCTCTCGACCCCTGACCACTCGATACCACTCAAACATATTATCACTTGAACCCTCACCGCTCGAACTCTCTCTACTCGAACCTCCCTACTAGATCCCTCTCCACTCGAACTTCTCTACTCGAAACCTCTCCACTAGAACCCTCTCCACTCGAACCCTCTCCACTCGAACCCTCTCCACTCGATTCCTCATCACTCGAACCTCAGCACTGGAACCTCTCTACTCGAACCTCCCCACTTGAACTTTTTCACTCGAACACAGTATCACTCGAACCTCTACTCGGACCTACTCTACTCAAACCCTCTTCACTCGAACCCTCTATTCAAACCTCTCCACTCAAACCCACTCCACTCGAACTCCTATTACGCCTCACTACTACTTTATTTTTTTATTTTATTTTAATTTTTAATAAATTAACGACTAAGCAATTTCATAACTCGTTGTCAACAGCCTACATTTTACGCGGGCTGGAAAACCCTAGTAACCTATTAAGAGGTCGTTTGGTATGCGTACCATATACGGTGATTATAAATTCTGCGTATTTTAGGATTGGTAGAACTGTTTGGTTGACGGAAAGTAGTAAATACATGGGAAGTTGTAATTCGGAGGAAATTAAATTTCCCACATAACGTGGGAAATATGTTACCGAGTACCTCCTCGGTCGAATGCAATTCTGCGATGCGTTTGTGTGATATTACACTTTTATGGCGCGTAAAACGTTATGGTTTCCCTGCTTCACGCGGTAATTTTTCATTTCCTTCTACTTCATCGTCTTCTCGCATACCCATTTGTGTCTATAAAAGACTTTTAATCCACCCAAATTTTCATTCGCACCAGCACTTCCATCTCCGCCAAACTCTTTTGTCTGTCCATTACTGTCCATTACAGGTTCGTCATAAAAAATTGACGTATTAAAAGAGTTTGAATTCCATACTCCATCTATTATCACCAACTGTTTGATAATCGCAACTCGTTTTGGCCTATCTATTTGTAGGTTCTGCAGCTGTTCGACATCCACCAACACATCACCACCAAAAATTTGATGTTTGTCATTATTTTAATTTATATATTTTATTGATTGTATATGAAAAAAATTAATTTATACACCCAAATTATATAATGTTTTTTATTGTGAATTTCTATGATTTTTATATTCTTGATTGTTAGATTAAAATATATTCGAGTAATGTTTGGTTGATTTCAACTAATTTGTTACCAAATTTTGTAAATGTTATGTTGGAGTTAATTTGAATTTTTTGAAAAAGTAGTTACAAAATCGTTAGATTCCAAAGAAACAGATGAAGTCAACCAAACAACATGCAGAAAATTAATTTATAGGAAATATAGAATCCGCATGTGCAACCAAACACTATTTGTGTATATCCTAGAAATTTGATCACGGAAACAACTTCCCATGAAATACAAATTACCGCAGAATTAAATTCTCACATGAACCAAACGACCACTAAATAAATTAACCCTCTCACTATTACCCCATAAACAACATCCCAAATTTTTCCTTACCTCTCTCCCAAACCAAATCTACTAGTTTCCATCTTCGTTAATGGTTGCAAGCTCAAGTCTGCTCTTCATCCCATTCAGCTTCTTCTTCCGGTGACCTTCAACTCCTCTCTCATGATATATTTTTTCCGATAAGGATTTCGTTTCATTCCTCTCTGACGAGTAACTGGCCAGAACCACATCTAGTCAGATCTAGCACCCTGAGCCCGCCAATGAGAATTTTTTGTTGATTAAGGTGACGATGGTCTCCTTCTCATCGGAGCGGAGTCAATGGGGGTTTGCACGATGAAGTCGCCCGCGGTTTGAACTTGGCTATATTTGTAGGTATAAATTTAGTTGTGTTTGTATATTGGGTGATTGGTGATTTAGGGAAGTTGTAAAAACACAATTGGAGTTTTGAATTTTGTACTTAATTTCCTGGGTTTCTTCTCAATATTTTGGTTTTGGATTTTGTTTCTTTTTGCGACAATTTGTTAATATGCCAAACATCAGTGTATTCTGTAATAGATTAGGATATATGAATGAGTTAATGTTTTCCAGGTTATGGTTAAATGTGAAAGGTATATCTCTTGATTCTCTATTTTTTTGGGTTCTTTCTGGCTGGATGATATTGTTGTTAACTGACGAAGAGCACCATTAGAGATAATCTGTTTGGATTAATTATTTACACTTTATCTGATAAAGGTGTCATTTTCATGCAAAAAACATTGTTTAAAATTTTAAAATGTATTTTCTCTTTCTGCATTTCTAAGTGGGACAGAGGAAGTAACTTATTTTCTGTTGGAAAATGATGGTTAAAAGGTTGAAATTCGTCAACTTTTTGGGCTTCGTTTAGAGTGGGACCCGAACGAATTTTGGGTCAATGGATGTCATTTTTGGGTTCTCCTCCGCGAGTACTATAAAATCGACTATTTAAACTCTCAAAACGGATCAAGGGTGAATGAGATATGAATGTTTTAATTTCACTCTTGAAAGAGGAAAAAAATGGGCGAAAATTGGCCCAGGTAATTTTCTTTGGACTGTCCAAAATGCGTATGGACCGCATGGAAGTCTTATGAAGGCCCAACCGCATAGTATATATGGAATTACTTGTGTGTAATTCTTAAGAGATAAGAACAAAATACTTCCATATTTTGTGAGATATCTTGTCTTAAATAAATATGCGGTTTACCATGTTTAATATGATGAAGAATATTTGTGCCAATATTTCTTCCATTTCCAGCAGATTTTATTCGAGTATTCATGGAATGTCTCGGATTTGGTGAGTTGGTGATTGGAGAATATTCTTCTCTAATTACAGAAAATCAGAATATCATGTTTCCATGATTAGGGTATCTTAGAGCAGTATAAATAGAGCCTCTAAGTCATTCAGAAGAACGCACCATTTCTCAAGTCCCTCCATAATCTAAACTTGAGTCTTCTTTCTGTCTTTCTCGAAGTTTCCAGTTGATGCTCTGTCGAGGTGATAGTCCTTCGGGCCTTGCGTGAATCCGAGGTAACTCTTACTTGTTAATTGTTACCTTCGATGGTTTTATCCTAGGGAACGATGTCCACGACGGGACTCATTCGTTTCAAGGGCAGCGAGTGTTACTCGTGACTCCATCAATTTGTGATTACTTGAAACATGATTTATGCTTTGATTATTTATAATTTAAGCTTTTCGATTGTATGCTTGAATAATTAATAAAAAATTATTATTCTTGCATATATTAATTGCTCGTTCAATTTTGTTATTTGATTTTCCGTATGATATAATCAATATATGTCCAACAGTCTTGAAACGAATGATATTTGTTGATTTATATTGATAAGATGCATGCGGAAGGATATATATATTCAAATTAATTAGTATGCATGCGTGAATAATCATTAGTCAAATTCTCCATGCAATCAGGAAGTATGCATGAATAATGTTGGAGTCAAAAATATGTAGTCAAAATAATCATGCTGGAAAGAATGCTTGCATACCATATTTATGCATGTATGGTAATAATGCATTAGAATGAAGTCACCAGTTTGACGAAAATATGTTGTAATTGGTATGTGCATAATTGGTATGTGCATAATTGGTATGTGCATAATTGGTATGTGCATAATAGGTATGTGCATAATAGGTATGTGCATAATTGGTATGTGCATAGTTACGAAAAATTTGTTAAATTTGTTCCGTAAACTTGCCTGATATACTTATTAATTGGCATACCATATCTATCCGATCTGTTTGCAAAATTATGCATACGATTTGTAATTCTGGGCAAATCATGGAAATTGTATGTTTGTGAAAATATGCATGCTAATGGTTTTGCTTATTTACAACAAAATCATATTGAGCAATTTGTTATGTATAATTATTTAAAATATTATACTACGATATTTGAGATTTGTACATATATTTAACGATGGAAATCTTTTGTATGTACGCATTGGTGAATCCGAGTATACACGGTTGTATATCTCTTATGGAAGGGAAACTAGGCATGGAGATACGGCAGGATTTGCTTGGCAACATGAAAGAATCAAGAGTGTAACCACGGTTTTGCAACTATGGTACGTATACACGTTAATTAAAGTGAATCATGGCATATGCTATATATACATATATTGCTTGGATTATATTTGATAACCATTTGCGTGAATCTGGACGTAAACATGACTTTGTTACAAAGAGAGTTATGTGAATAATATTTGCACATATATGTCCAGTACACTAAGGCTATCAAATTTGATAGTAAATGGATTTGGTTATATTAATCCCTTGATTATGTGGAAAACTGAGTTAAGCATGTATGTTAAATTACATGGCATAATTATGGAAATATGCTAATTCCGTGATATTCATGCTTATGAGATTAAATGTTGATATGGTAAGAAATCATATTTGATTCTTTGCATGAAAGATTGAATTAAATTTACGGGGAAAAATGCCATGAGTTTAGAATATGGGATCAGACATTATTATTCAATTACATGAAAGCAGTACATATGTTTGGAAATTATGAGACATGTTTAATTTCCGAAGCCCTTGAAATGTTAGAGTATTTGCTTAAATACTTAATCAAATGTTGAAATACCTATTTTGCATGGTATAATAATTTGGTGATGTGGGCTGCTCATGTTGGTTAAAGATTAAACCATATTTGTGTGCAAATGTGCTGCTAGTGATTCATGACTTTTATATGCTTGGTCTGAGAATCGCATGCGAAAAATTGGTAAACTTCATTTGCACTTAAACATGACATCTCTCGGCAAGAGTGAAATATATTCGTGCATGAATGAAGTATTTGACATTGGGTTATTTGATCCATGATGTATTCTCGTTCATTTAGGGACTTGATTTAGCTGCATATACAAAAATTTTAGATTTATGTTGTGTCTAAAATTGTGTTATGCTTTATATGCTATAATTATATTAATTGTTTGGGAAAGTGCCCTTTTGATGCAATGAAAGGTTTGACAAGGCTTGTCCCGATAATTGGTTATCTTGATTGATCGCTTACGAGCATATGACTCACGAGTGACAATTGTTAGACTGCACATATAGAGCATATGAGCTCGAAGTTTGACATATTCTGGTTATTTTGTATGACCTGATAAATGTGAACGTGAAGACATTAGTTTACAACTATGTCTAGGGTATTGGTTCTTGTGAACCATGGTATAAACCCTAAAGCATGAGTTATCATAACTATGCTAAAAACCTTTGATTATTTGTAATCAAAGAATTGAGGGGAAAATCTCAAGAATTTGGTTGAGAAAACTAAGAATCCTGAGAATGGGAATCCCGAGACTTTTGGTCAAATCTCTTGATTTATGGTTGAAAAATCTAAGAATCATGAGATATGGAATCCCAAGACATTTGGTCAATTCTCTAGATTTTTGGTTGGAAAGCCTTAGAATTCTGAGATGAGTAATCCTAAGACATTTGGTCTAGGAACCCCAAGACACGAGTTTTTGAGAAACTTAATATGTGTGGGGATATTTAATAAAACCAGCCCAATGTGGGGGGTAGACGAAAACCTAAAAATTCAACGACGATATGAATTTTGATAGGTACTTGAAGTGAAAAAGTAACCACGAGAGATTTGAATCAAGTTGATCAAGTCGGGAGGACTTTAACTCGAACCAAAAGGGTAAACTCGAAATCAAGTCGAGCAGTGCACTCAAAATTGAGTTGAGCAATGGACTTGAATGTGTTTCGAGCATAAAGACACTCAAGTTTGATTTGAGTAGTCTGAAAGTAAAGTACAGTTGTACTGAAGCTTGGCTTTAAAATGGGCATGAAATTGTGTGGAGTTGGTAAACTCACACTGCGCCCTAGTGAGAGTTAATCGAATCCTCGATTGATTGATACTGCATCGGTTGTGGTATTGGTCATGCGAGGAAGAACGATTAATTGAGATCGGAAAGTTTAGTTATCTCTAATTCCAAGGGAGTTGAAGGAATAAGAGAGACTTTCACGATAAAAGATCAATACATGAAGGTGTTTTGATCAAGCCCTAAAAGAAATTTATGGGTAAGAATCTAGTGTTCGATTCATTATTGAACACACGGACTTTTAGTAAGTTGGGTTTGTATATTAACAAAACCACTTACGTGATGCATAGAAAACATATGAGGTTATCTGTGACCATGATGTGAATACATAGAATCCTATGGGGAATGTGATTCACAATGTAGACATTTGCAAGGTCATTTGGTGATTGAAGGAAATTGCTAGAAATGATCAAGCGTTGTGGGGGAGCCTTTAAGTTGGCTGGTGATCTTTTAAATAAGATACCCCAAGAAGGAGAAAAATAAAGCTCCTCATAGAGCCATCCTAAAAGTTCTTTCGAATGTGTGGGTTGGCATATTGCGAATGTAGTAAAAGTAATACTTAAACAGTATCTTTACTAGATATGCACAATGTTGAAGTGCTATCAATTTCTTGAAATTCACAAGAAATATTATGCAGAAACTAGAAGTATATCTTGATGGAAAGTGTATTTTGTGGAAGTTTCTGTTAAAGATCTTGATTTATCTTAAATGGACTTAAGAGTCAATAGATGAAATCATTAAGGATCAGAGATAAACCAACGAAGGAAACGAGATTCCATGAAATAATTTTTGTGGAAAGTGGTGATCAATAGAGAGATTGATCTACCATGAGTGCAAATCACTAGAGTACTAGTAGATTTGAACAATTAGTAAGTATATTTGTGTACTTGATGGGTGTTCTCTAGATGTGAGAATAAGTCCAAGGGTGATGGTACTTGCTATCAAGGCTTTGTGAAAGCTAGAAGTACATCTAATGGACCTAAATGGTTATTTGGAGATTTAGATATTAAAATCTGAATAGAACAAAATGATAAGCTCAATGCTCCTAAATGACCCATCATGTGACCAAACTAATTGTTATTTAGCCAGTGATATTAAATCAATGAGTTTGATGAAGGCGGATATGCTAAGGGACACGGAAAATGACCATGTCATTTATGTCTTTGATTTATGATTTTCTCATTGATAGTAAAATTGATACGATGATTGAGTCTCTTGGAGATATGTCGTATTCAATGGAATGACTCTAAACATTATGAGTTACCTTTTTGTAAAGGTGAGGTGTCTCTTAAGAAGAGAACTCAAGAGTCATTGATAGTCTGTTGTACTTATTAAAGTGCACATTAGACTATTCTTACAATGGATAGTAAGATGATACACGAGTAATTTAGAAAAGATCACTGGAAACAAGCTGTGTGTGAGACTCGTGGATATGGCTTGAGTTGTCTAGAGAAATGGTTCTCTCATGCTAGATTCATAGAGGAATCTATGTCCATTGTGTTGGAAAAAATTGGGAAAGATATACCCTAGGATGACCAAAGCACTTGTATGCTTATTGGTGTAGCGTAAAGCTTGTAGCTTAAAGCCATATCGATGATGGTGTGTCTCGACATAGACACTTTACCATTGGACGACTACTCTCTACGAGAATTATCGATGTTGACTACGTAAGGTCAATTGATAAGAGTTGTTATTCTTTGACGAAAGGATTCAATCAATTTCTTGACGAAGAAATTGAATCGAGAGTTAGTTGAGAACTCATCGAAAGGAATATGACTAAGTCTAATAAATGGTGGGTTACGTACGTGGACACCCAACCTATGTGACTGGAGATCCCAAGATCTAGGTTCAAAGGGACAACTAAACTGCAAAGACCCATCGCGATCACTGTAGGGGTTTCATACCTCCTGTCGCATTCCTATGATGAAGAAACAGTGATGTGAATGGAGGTTAAGCATTAGGTTGCTTTTAATGATTCAAGGCATCGAGTATGTAGTACTCGAAAGAGCGCAATAGTTTACGGAACTGCTCTTACACCAAGAATCACCTATGTAAGCGAGAAGTGTGGCCGCTTCGAAAGGGAATTGTTGGGACGCAATTCTTTAGAAACCTTACAGAACTAGGCGTGTGCCATGGCCTGATTAATGGACACAACCGAGGAAAGCGCAAGGGCTAGGAAAGATGTCTGTGGGAAGTGCATTGTCGTTCACACAAGCGGTTGGGGAAGTTCAAGGACATCGCGTCTACTTCCTAACCAGTGGGCTAAGTGTACTCTCTCAAGGGAAAGTTCAAAGGGTGACACCTACTTATCCTATGCAGCATCTATGCCGTCGAAATGAATCTATCACCAAGTCAAACTCTGTGTCTGATGTGATTGTTCTGATTCCTACATCAATATCTATTCATGTGGGGGATTGTTGGAAAATGATGGTTAAAAGGTTGAAATTCGTCAACTTTTTGGGCTTCGTTTAGAGTGGGACCCGAACGAATTTTGGGTCAATGGATGTCATTTTTGGGTTCTCCTCCGCGAGTACTATAAAATCGACTATTTAAACTCTCAAAACGGATCAAGGGTGAATGAGATATGAATGTTTTAATTTCACTCTTGAAAGAGGAAAAAAATGGGCGAAAATTGGCCCAGGTAATTTTCTTTGGAATGTCCAAAATGCGTATGGACCGCATGGAAGTCTTATGAAGGCCCAACCGCATAGTATATATGGAATTACTTGTGTGTAATTCTTAAGAGATAAGAACAAAATACTTCCATATTTTGTGAGATATCTTGTCTTAAATAAATATGCGGTTTACCATGTTTAATATGATGAAGAATATTTGTGCCAATATTTCTTCCATTTCCAGCAGATTTTATTCGAGTATTCATGGAATGTCTCGGATTTGGTGAGTTGGTGATTGGAGAATATTCTTCTCTAATTACAGAAAATCAGAATATCATGTTTCCATGATTAGGGTATCTTAGAGCAGTATAAATAGAGCCTCTAAGTCATTCAGAAGAACGCACCATTTCTCAAGTCCCTCCATAATCTAAACTTGAGTCTTCTTTCTGTCTTTCTCGAAGTTTCCAGTTGATGCTCTGTCGAGGTGATAGTCCTTCGGGCCTTGCGTGAATCCGAGGTAACTCTTACTTGTTAATTGTTACCTTCGATGGTTTTATCCTAGGGAACGATGTCCACGACGGGACTCATTCGTTTCAAGGGCAGCGAGTGTTACTCGTGACTCCATCAATTTGTGATTACTTGAAACATGATTTATGCTTTGATTATTTATAATTTAAGCTTTTCGATTGTATGCTGAATAATTAATAAAAAATTATTATTCTTGCATATATTAATTGCTCGTTCAATTTTGTTATTTGATTTTCCGTATGATATAATCAATATATGTCCAACATTTTCTAGCAGTCTTATTTTACGATCCTGATTACCATACGGAGACATATGCCAATTTTGTAAATGTATAATGTTTAACTCCAACCATTTTGAGAGAGCATTTGCAGGATCCAAGATTGCTTCCTCCTGAAAAGATGGTTTAGCTACTGTCCATATCTTAGCAACAATCACATTTACTGCATGATTCTTGTACCAAAATGATTCATATCTCTGAATTGCTTTGAATATTTTTCTCTTGCCTTCTGTATTAAGCAGTAAAGCTCCATGATCCAAAAGGGTGGCACGTGGATCTGCCGTTGGCGCTGAACTCGACTGAGATGGTGGTGCGTTTTCGAGCTGCTGCAGTGCGGCTGGTATGGTGGAGGCTTGGATTGGCTGTGTTGGTGAGAGGTGGCGCGTGGGGAGTTTGCCTGAGGTGACGCCACTGAGCTCTGGTTCGGGCAGATCTTAGCCGAGTGAGCGACACTGCTGCGGTGGTTGTGGAGACCTAGATCGGCTGAAGCGCTGATTAAAGCTACTGATGTTAGAGGTTATCGCTGCAGATCTTAGGTGTAGAGCTGATCGAAACTTTTCCAGCTATGGTGGTAAGTAGCAGCACTCTGGTGGTTCTTCGAGCTCCATTGGTGCGGTTGGAATGGGGTCGGCCGGAGCTCCATCGCGGATGAGTGCTCCCCGACGATTTACTCGGTTGGACAAGTGGCATTGGAAGAGAGCTGGAGGCGGAGAACGTGCGATTGAATTTGCTGTGATGAAGGTGAAGATAACTTACCCTCCAAATTGGCTGGCGTAAAATTGTGATTTTAATAAAATTCGGACTCAAAACTACAGGAAATGGTAAATTTGCATATACATAGTGATACACCAACTATCTAGGTTATATATGGACTTTCTATTATTAAAATGTAATATATGCACTCATGTGAATAAGATAAGGTTATATAGGGAGTGTTTGGCAGGGCTTATAAGCTGCTTCACTTATAAGCCCAACCATTTTTTTTGTGTTTGGTAACTTGTAATAAAACAGCTTTAAAGAAAAGGTTAGAGTAAATCACATTTCTAATTAGATATTGATTGATTCTGGATAAGTAATGTTGACAAACCAGAGTTCTACTCATATTATGTTTCCTTATTGTACTCTATATATTCTTGTTAGCAATACAATAATTGATTACGGCAAATACATCTTATCATGGTATTAGAGCAGTGTTCTGATTCGTCTTCCAAAACCTAAAAAAAAATTTCTTCGACCGCCATCCTTCTTCTTCCTCTAGCGGCCTCTCCTCTCCTCCATTTTCATCATGGTCAGTGAAAAATTATCGTTCAATACCTTCTCCAAATGATGCAAATTAAGCTCAATAAGTCCAATTTTCTTTTCTGGAAACGTCGGATTGAATACGTCCTTAGGCCTCAGAAGCTTTTTGGATATCTCGATGGGTCGACATCATGCCCACCTCTCCCCACTTTGCCGCCGACCGGCTTATCGTCTTCCACTTTTGCCGCCGCCCTCCACGCTCCTCCCACTGACCGTGCAGTGGCTCAAGCGGCTTACAAATTGGCCAAGAACATCTATGACCTTTTGATGAAGATTAGAGGGTCTGTAGTCTGCTGTTCTCCCCTCTCTCTCTCTCTCTCATGAGGCCTTTTCTGAACTCCTGGCCTCGTGTGTGACTGCCCAGGACATCTGGGATAGTTTTTGCGCCACTTTTCAGAATAGTAGCACATCCACCATTCTCCGCCTTCGTGCAGATGCTCACGGCATACGTAAGAGCGGTACCGTTCATGAATTCCATTTACAATTCAAAGATATTTTTGAGCAATTATCCCTTATGGGCTCTCCAGTTTCTAATGATGACCAAATAATTTGGTTTTTAACTGTTCTCGGGTCTGACTTCAAAGATTTTTCTGCCCCCCTGATTAATTTTTCCCCTACACCGCTTTATGCTGACATTTTATCACGTGCTAAGAATCATGAGGCATTTTTGAAAATTCTCCAAGGAAATTCAGTACCTGCGTCTGACCCAATGGCGTTTTATGCAGGAGAGCAGCCCTCAGCCTGGCGTGCATGTGATCACGCACCGACCAGGGGTGGCGGCGCATGAAGTTCACGTGCCGCCAGAGGTGGCCGAACTGGTGGCCGCAGAGGCGGTTATTTTTGTTCTGGTCTTTGTCAGTTTATGGATGGAGCTAGTTCCAGACGCTGCCGTCCTCATTGTACTTAGTGTGGTCGTTCGGGCCATTATGCTGCTACCTGTTACAAGATGTTAGCATAGACTGATCGTTCAGACCCCACACACTTGGCCGAAAATTTTCAGACTTCCTTGCAGATAGAGCCAACTTCTCGCGCATCCGACTAGTATGTTAATTCTGGTGCTACCAGTCATATGACATCTTTAGCCTCTGGCCTTGACAGTGTCGCACCTTATTCTGGTAATTCATGTGTTTCTGTTGGTAATGGTGCTTCTATTCCAATTTCTCACATTGGTGATTCTCGGATTTCTGATACCTTAACACTGTCTGATGTTTTGGTCGTTCCTGCCATCACTAAAAATTTATTGTCTGTTAGTAAACTAACCAAGGATTTAAATGTAATTGTTACTTTTGATGATCGAAACTTTGTGATTCAGAACAAAGTTTCCAAGGAAATCGTGGGCAGGGGCCACAGTGATAGAGGATTGTACGTGTTAGACAAGGGTGATGCAACACTAGTTTCCTTCTTGTAGTAGAATAAAGGATGTGCATCGTTTGAGCTTTGGCATGCTCGACTTGGGCATGTTCCAGCAACTGTCATCTCTGGTTTACAGAGGTCCGGTTTTTTGTCAGTTTCCTCTTTATTACCTAAACCGCACACTTGCGCTCCTTGTGTTATGGCAAAGGGGCAGCGGTTAGCCTTTGTTGAGAATAATAAGTGTGCTGCGCACGTCCTAGAATTGATACATTGTGATTTGTGGGGGCCTTCCCCAGTTTTGTCTGCAAATGGTTTTTCTTATTATGTGTTGTTTGTGGATGATTATTCTCGTTTTACTTGGTTTTTAAAAAATCTGAGTTTGTTGACACTTACTTGCAGTTTGAGGCCTTAGTCGAGAATCAATTTACGTCTAAAATAAAAAAATTTCAAAGTGACAGTGGCACTGAGTTCTTAAATATGTGCCTACAATCCCATTTTACCTCCAAAGGCATTCATCATCGAGTTTTGTGCCCATACACCTCGCAGCAAAATGGCCGGGCCGAGCGCAAACACAGACATGTTGCAGAAATGAGCCTCACTATGCTTTTTCATTCGCATCTACCCTTGTCAAGATGGGATGATGCTTTTGCCACTGAAATTTACACTATTAATTGGCTTCCCACTCTGGTGTTACAAGGGACTTCTCCTTATGGCCTTCTTTATCACCGTGATCCGATCTACTCAAACTTTCATCCTTTTGGTTGTCGAGTATTTCCTTATGTTCATCCTATGGCCCCTCATAAGTTATCTCCTCTAAGCATTCCTTGTGTTTTCATCAGTTACAGTTGCCATTATAAGGGTTTCCGCTGCCTTGATCCTTCTACTGGCAAGATTTATATCTCCCGTCATGCTTGTTTCGACGAAGGCTGCTTTCCTTTTGCCTCTTTGGCTTTGGCCACTGCATTTGCTCTCTCGAACTTGGATGTTTATGCTTTTCTGGAAACTGAGGGCAATTCTGGCCCGCCACTCTCGACTCTTGACAGCCGTCACCTTTTCCCTGCACTATTTGCTCGTCGAACTCTGTTCTGCCGTCTATTGACCTGCCAACCCCACCATAGTCACCGGCGGCTAGTCCTACTCCCCTTGCGGCATCATCACCGACGACCTCGGTTATTCGGTCCCCGTTGTCCTCTCCAACTCCTTCTCCCCGGGCCTCTTCATCGCAGCGTCGTACTCATTGTATGGCCACTAGATCATCCACTGGAGCTATTCAGCATCGAGACTATTCTGGTCTTGTGGCTCATGGTCTTCTTGCTGCCCTTCTCTCCCAGTCGAAGCCCACCGATTATCATTCGACATTGAAGGGCCAGTCTTGGGTTGCTGCTGTGAATGAGGATGTTGCTGTTGTGAATGAGGATATTGCTACTTTAAGGGCCAGCACACTTGAGATCTTGTTCCACGCCCTTCTGGTGTCAACATTGTTTGTTCCAAATGAGTTTATCGGCTGAAGTATCGTCCTAATGGTACAGTTGATCGTCACAAAGCTCGCCTTGTTGCACATGGGTTCTCTCAGATTTCGGGTTTCGATTTCGATCATACTTTTAGTCTGGTTGTCAAGGCCTCCACTGTCCAGACCGTTCTTACCATTGCCACTATGCGCTCCTGGCCTCTTCATCAGTTGGATGTCAAGAATGCCTTTCTGAACGGTATTCTTGATACTCCGGTCTATATGGCACAACCATTTGGTTAAAAGGACTCTCTTCATCCAGATTATGTTTGCCGCTTACAAAAGGCCATCTATGGTCTTAAGCAAGCACCTCGAGCATGGTTTCAGCGGTTCAACACCAATCTATCTCAGCTCGGGTTTCAGTGCAGTTCTGCCGACACTTCCCTTTTTGTTCTCTCCCGAGGCTTGTCATTGCTCTATCTCCTAGTCTATGTCGATAATATCATCCTCACAGGAAATAACTCTGGGCTCCTTCAATAGTTTATTGATCGGACACATCGGGAGTTTGCTATTAAGGATTTGGGTGCCCTCCACTACTTTCTTGGCTTAGAAGTATCACCCACTTCTCCAGGTCTGCTTCTCGGTCAGGCTAAGTATGCTCGGGATATTCTCGCTTGTGCTGGTATGTCTGATGCGGCCCCAGTCTCTACCCCCTTTGTTTTTGGTTCGCAGTTACACAGCTCCACCAGTCTGCCATTTTAGAATCTGACACTGTATCGATCCCTTGTTAGTGCTCTACAGTATCTGATGATTACCAGACCTGATCTGGCATTTGTGGTTAACACCGTCAGTCAGTTTCTTCAGGATCCTCGTGATGACCATTATGCTGCAGTCACTCGAATTCTTTGCTACATCAGAGGCACTCTCCATTTCGGCCTCACCTTTCGCTCGACCAGTACTCCTGATGTCTTGGGGTATTTGGATGTCGATTGGGCTCGTTGTCTCGAGACTCGCCGCTCTACATATGGCTATGCAGTCTTTCTTGGTGGAAATCTTATTTCCTGGATTGCCAAGAAGCAGCCTACCGTCTCTCGTTCCAGCACCGAGTCAGAGTATCGAGCTCTTGCCAACACAGCCTCGGAGATGGTCTGGATGACTCATTTGCTTCGAGACCTTCGTGTTCCACTTTCGAGCTCCCCATTGTTGTTATGTGACAACAGTAGTGCCCTTTTCTTAGCTCAGAATCCGGTTGCTCACAAGCGGGCCAAGAATATTGACATCGACTATCACTTTGTACGTGAGTTGGTGGCTTTTGGTAAGCTGTGTGTTGCCCATGTCTCCACTGGTCTTTAGATTGCTGACATCTTCACCAAAGGACTTTCTCGTCCACTGTTTGAGTTCTTGCAGTCCAAGCTTTGCGTCACTGAACATCCGACGCTTTGCTTGAGGGGGGGTGTTAGAGTAAATCACGTTTCGGATTAGAGATTGATTGATTCTGGGTAAGTCATGTTGACAAACCAGAGTTCTACTCATATTATGTTTCCTTGTTGTACTCCATATATTTTTGTCAGCAATACAATAATTGATTACGGAAAATACATCTTATCAGAAAAGCAGAAACTAATTTTGTGAAAAAAGCAGAATGTGGGGTAGACTAGCTTCCAGAAAAAGCTACGGAGTCTTTTATTAACTATTTTTCATTATTTCCTCAAACACCCTCTCGCCTTCTCCACCCTACCCAATTAACGTCACCTTCTTCACTCGATCATCTTCCTTTGATTCTTCACTTCATCTTCCTCGGGTGTTCTTTGGTAACTTTCTATCTTTTCATCGCGGTAAGCTTGATCTATTATCACCTCTTTTTCTCTTGCATCGATTAATCAGAACAAAATTTTGTTTATCAAATTCCAATCTTTAATTTTCCCTTTTGCACTTTTAATTGTGATTGATTGTTACTATAGGGTGGAATTTCGTTAAAAAAAATCATTCCCTTTGCTTAAATTGAAATATCGTTGGAGCTCTGTTTTCACCTCTCTTTCTTAGCAACTTCTTTCCTCTCAGTTTTCACTATTTATGATTAATATTGCTGTTTTGTTTCTCAGATTTCTTATTGATATTACATCTCCGTTTCCCCTCATTGTTCTCTTGGCTCTGCGGTACAATGAATCATATCAATCAAGGCTGCAACCATGTTTGTCCGTGTGGTCATTTTTTTTTTCTGGAAAGAGGTTTGGTTTAGTTTTTAAAGTTGCTGTAAACTAATTAGCTTTATTCTCTAAGGAAATTCTGGTGAAATTTGAGTGATTCATTTCATTGGTAATTATAGTTACAAGTTATATTGTTAACTCACACTGAAATCATTCCTTTCTGGAATAATTTATGCATGCGGTCTTGTTTGTTTTGCATCAATTGAGCTCTCTACTAATGCAGCAGCTGCTCACCAGATTGCTTAGCAATTAGCATGAGTTTAGACTCTGTCAAGAACAGAGCGGAGTGGTTTAGTGTAGTATACTATTTTGAGACATGTCTTTATAAAGCAGAATTGTTTAGTGCATAAATGCTTTAGTAATAATATCCTAGTAATCTTGAAAGTAAGCTTTAGCAATTATTGTGAGTTTGTGACCCTTTCTTGACAGTAATGTGACAACTATGAATACAAAAATAAACATAATTGAATTTATCATTCTTCCAATCAAAATTTGTTTGGATGGCTTGGATGAACTTAAATCCATAAACGTAATTGTAAGTTTGTATACCTGCAGGCAGTGTACTATAATAAAGCAATCATGAAAATGGAGGTGAAAGAGGGAGACTGCCATACGGTGCTCTCGAGCAATAGTGTGTCGAATGGAAGTACAAATTGTGCTTAGAGCTGAAAGACAAATTCTGTCATAAAATGAAGGAGATAGCTATGTTTGGCACTGAATGTTGAAAACAAAGAACAACAATAAAACAATAGTTGCTGCATTAGTAGAGAGCTCCACTGATGCAAAACAAACCAGACTTCAATTAATCTGGGAATAATTAATGTGAACTTGTTTAATTTCTAACATGAAACTACTGCTATATAGAGAGACAGATTATTTGTAGTTTATGAATTGAGATGTAGAGATGGCTGGCTAAGTATTTATAGGGACTAGGGAGAGTGCGAGACTGTGTCTTTTCTAGGATGCAGAAATATTTCTGTCATTTTATTTTAGGAAGTTGAAATTTCTTCAAACTATCATGCTTTTGTTGTATTCACAAGAATGCTAGCAAATTGAAATACATGTCTAAAATAGTTATTTTGTAAATAAAAAGCACTTTTATTTTTAAATTTACCAAATACTATAATCGCTTTTAACACTAAAAAAAAAGCACTTATAAGCCAATTTACCAAACAATAAAATTACTTTGCTTTTCAGCTACTTATTCTCACATATAAGCATAACCTAGCTTTGCTTATAAGCCTAATCCTGCCAAACAGAACCATACTTTCAGCATAACCTAGCTTTGCTTATAAGCCTAATCCTACCAAACAGAACCATACTTCCTCCATCCCCGACTAAACTTTTCAGAATTCTTTTCACGGTGTTCATGAAATATGTTTGACCATAAATATGTTTAACTATAAGTACTTATAATAACGATAAATAAAAAATTAATATTTAGAAATTATTTAGTACGATGAATCCAACAATATAAAATTATGATGCTATTGACTTTAAAATAGTAAAATTGGTATGAAATTTGGACGGTGTTACATCACTAGTCCTCTTGGAAATCAACAAACAAAAATCACTTCTTCACGGCCAAGTATCCCTTGGACCAAGTTCTGAACAAAAATCAGTTCTTCTCAAACAAAAATCCCCTTCGACCTGCGCTGTTCTTCGATCTCCTCTGAATTCACGACCACCGTCACCCCCTCGGCCTCACTGACACGTCATTTTCTCTGGTTAACGCCACTGTCACCGTCCCGTTGCTTCATGCCACCGTCACCGTCCCGCAGCTTCCTGATTTCTGAAGATTGTTTTGGGAAGCATTGTTGAGGATTCCGCCGGGGTTGTCTGAACTTCTCATTCTGCATCGCCTCTTCTACCCATTCTGTTAGACTGTAATCTCGTGCATCGCCTCTTCTACCCATTCTGTTAGACTGTAATCTCGTGCATCGCCCCTTCAACTCGTATTAGGTATGTTCGCATTTTTCATAACTCAAAGCTACCTTATATTTGAAAAAATATATCCCACGTGGATTTCGTAAAACATTAAATCACTTACGGGTTTTGGGTCAGAATCCAAAATACTTATTGGAACCTATGGTGGGTTTACTGGGTTATTGACTTATTGTGTGAATCCCTTTAATTTGGCATGATATGGATCGTGTTTCAACGTTGGGGCGTGGTAAAAAATATGTTCCATATCAACTTTTTCAGTTTTTTACGTAAAAGGTATGTGTCACCCCACCCTACTCACCCGACCCGGTACCAATTGATTTTAAGAATCAATTAAAATGGAAGCCGACCTACCTTGAAATTTTTCACGGAACGGAGTCTTCTTGACGTTAACCAGTTTGTTCAGGAGGATTTTTCTTTCCTCCAAGCTTCCGTCTTTTTCTGCTAAAGAATAGGAAATTACATGTGGGTTTTGTTTAATTTTGATGTCTGTTGATTTATCATGAGGGCGTTTTTGAAATTACCGGTTTTTAATGTTCAAGTTATTTTGACTGCTTACTTAGAAAGTTTCTGTCTTGGAGTGATATTTATGGGCTGCTCTTGTTTGGAACATCTTTTTGCTTATATGAAAAAATAGATAATCTGTTCTGTTGTTGGTTTGAGCTTTAAGATCTAACTGTGTGCATAGATTTTGCCCTCTATTGTTTAGGATTCTACTATTGTGGTTGTAGATTCCATCCAATGGAATTAGGGGGGAATTCCTTACCATCTGGACCAGATGGGGTGAAGAGGAAAGTGAGTTATTTTTATGATCCAGAAGTCGGAAACTATTACTATGGCCAAGGTCACCCTATGAAGCCTCACAGAATTCGCATGACTCACGCTCTTCTTGCACACTATGGATTGCTGCAAAATATGCATGTTTTGAAGCCAATTCCTGCTCGAGATAAGGATCTTTGCAGGTTTCATGCAGATGACTATATTTCTTTCTTACGTAGCATAACTCCAGAAACTCAGCAAGATCAGCTGAGGCAATTAAAGAGATTTAATGTTGGGGAGGACTGTCCTGTATTTGATGGTCTATACTCCTTCTGTCAAACATATGCTGGTGGCTCCGTTAGCGGGGCAGTGAAGTTGAACCACGGACATTGTGATATTGCCATAAATTGGGCTGGTGGGTTGCATCATGCAAAGAAATGTGAGGCTTCGGGTTTTTGCTATGTGAATGACATAGTACTTGCCATATTGGAACTTCTCAAAGTACATGAGGTAGGTTGAATTTATTATTTCTGTACTTCCAGTACGAATGTTGTGACATGTGATGAAACATATGTTGTTATATGTTAACCACCGGTGTTATAGCCTTTTGTGCTCATTCATGCCTTGGATAGTTTTGTGCAGTCAGGTTATATTTAAAACACAACTGTTAATAGAATCTTTGCCTCTTCCGTTAATTGTAATAATAATGAATGAGGCGAAATTCAAACTAGACCAGCCTTTTTGCCAGTATAGGTGGCAAATTCATACTCAAACTCAACCCTTTTACTTTAACAATGTTGCAAAACTCTTATACTTAGCTCTCTTACTTGTTTTCCACTTACATATAATATTGTATTTTGCATCTTACATAAAACATATCCACTTGATTTTTGTATTGCCTGATTGTTCTCATAATAATTTATTATTGCAGCGTGTTTTGTATGTGGATATTGATATTCATCACGGTGATGGCGTCGAAGAGGCATTTTATACTACAGATAGGGTCATGACGGTGTCATTCCATAAATTTGGGGACTACTTTCCTGGCACAGGGGATCTCCGTGATGTTGGGTTTGGAAAGGGAAAGTATTACTCTCTTAATGTTCCGCTAGATGATGGAATTGATGATGAAAGCTATCAATCATTGTTTAAGCCAATAATGGGAAAAGTTATGGAGTTTTTTAGGCCTGGTGCGGTGGTCTTACAATGTGGTGCTGACTCATTGTCTGGAGACAGACTGGGCTGCTTCAATTTGTCAATAAAAGGTCATGCTGAGTGTGTAAGGTATATGAGATCCTTTAATGTCCCTCTATTGTTGCTGGGTGGAGGTGGCTACACAATACGAAATGTTGCTAGGTGTTGGTGCTATGAGGTACTGCATCACACCCTCTGTACTAGATTATCCTGTTAGAAATGCTTGCTTAAAACTTTTCTTCTAAAATATTTCGATGGTAACTGTTTGTAAGGACAGGAAAGGGTTTATGTTTCTGTCATGTTTTTGCTAATGCGCTACATTTACAAAATAGGGTGGCTAAGATGCCAAGCGCGGGGAACCAAATTAATGTTCTGATATACATGTTGATATGGCTCTGTGTGTATTGCATGTCCTTGAACAATAAATGTTTATGATTTTTCTTCAGTATGTGCAGACTCTCACAGTTAAAGAGTATATCTTACACATGACTAGATAAGGGAAGGGAATGATTGAGACAGACTAGTAATAGTCACAGAGAGCAAGATAACTATTTCATCTAAAATTGCTGACTTGAAAGTGTTGGAAATACATATTTACATGTTCCCCCTTCTGTGGGAGAAATTCTCTAAGCCCTGGAGGGAAATCCATTTTCATTTTTAGCAAATATGGAATTGATAGTTATTGGGGGGACTACATGATTCCTTTTGTTTTTAAATCTTCCCATTTATACATTGGCCCTACGTTCTTCAGCTGTTAGAAAGGGAAAGTTGTATCAGTTAATGACATAGTTGGAAAATTGGGACACAATTTGTGTTTTAAGTGTTCAACTTATTATTTTTTAGACGTGTGACAATAGATGTGTTTACTGCATATATATGAGATCATATATATAAGCCTGCTCATTTGTAGTCTTGCACACGCATATATATTATGGAAAACAATAATTTCGTGTCACCAAACTTAACGATTTTCTATACCAGTCATTTAAATTATGCATAATTAGGTTTGATGTATAATAGGAGTTCATTAAAACAAATATTTATATATGTAAAGGGCTGTACTACCGTAATTAATCTTTATAGTTTTAAAATCAGTTAAAATCATTATCCCTGGAAAATGAGAAGTAGATTGTTAGCCAGAATGATTGTTTATAGATGTGCCAGGGTAAATTGGTCCCCAAAAAAAAAGCTTTTAGTTGATCATTAAAATAGTTTTTGAAAAAATAAATAAGTCAAGCTTTATAAAATTTCAAGTTCTTTAAGTCCATATTTGAAAAAAAAAACTCCCATGAGATATGTTTACAATTACTCAAGTCAATTACTAAATGATTACAGTTGATTATCATTTTATGGCTTGGATCTCACTAATTAGGTTTTCCTTTCTGTGCAGACTGGGGTTGCACTAGGGGTTGAGATTGAAGATAAAATGCCTCAGCATGAATATTTTGAATATTTTGGTCCAGACTACAATCTTCATGTTGCACCCAGCAATATGGAAAACAAGAATTCTCGTCCGACTTTGGATAACATAAGAGCAAAGCTTCTTGATAATCTCTCAAGACTTCAGCATGCACCTAGTGTGCAGTTCCAGGAGCGGCCACCCGATACTGAACTTCCTGAGGTTTTTTTGAAATCCATCTCTCTATATCTACACCTGTTTTTCTGGGCTCACTAGTTTATGTCACTTCTTTTGGTAACATAGTATAGATTAGCTGGGGAATGGAAATGAACTTGCTAAGAATTATATACTTTAAAATATAATTAAAATGAGATAGTCACGGTGACTGATGCTCTTAATTGAAAGTAGGTGATAATATTGGACTGCCTAGACTGAATTATTTAGGACACAGCCAGCATTTTTTTACCTATTGCTGGAAACTGGTATTTTCAGTTTGATTGAACTCAATTTCTCTTGCAATTTGTTATCTTTTCACGGTTTTGTGAAGTTATTTGTTTAATGATTCTTTGAAGAAAAGTTATTTGTGAAGTTAACTGGAGCTCATGGGCATACATATGTAATGTCAAACTTTGAACTGGTTGCAAACAGGTCTCAACAGACTAGGGATAGGCAATATTATATGATATAGTATAGATTACCAGTATGAGTTTATGAATGAAAATTCATGTTTCTCTTCTTTTTTACTTTAGGCTGATGAAGATTGCGATGATGAAGATGAAAAGTGGGATAATGATACAGATGGAAACATGGATGCCAATGATCGGTATGCTTTCTTCATTTAGTAAATGTGATGTTTCATGTTCTCCATCAGCGTACAGTCAATACTTAATCTTTCCCCTTACAGGGCTCCTTTGTCTAGTGGAGAGAAGAGGGAGATTGTTGAGCCTGAATCAAAAGATATGGTATAATCTTGTTACACTTTGCATCATTATACTGCCTATTTTGAGTGTAAAATGTTGTGGGGTGACCACATATTTCTTTATTGAGCAACTATGTTCCCCTTTTGTTGGAATACGCGTGCAGGATGCATTTTACCATTTCGTTTCTATAGATTTTCTTCCTAGGAAAACCGCAGCTTATGGAAATTGTGTTGAATGATGAATGGAATGTGTTTAAATTTCTATTTCTTTATTTGCGACAGCGTGCAGCTGTAGTTATACAAACATAACAATTTTATTCATGTAATATGTCTGCCTTAGATTTTGTTGTCCTTTTATGCTAGATAATATTGCCATAGAATAGCAACGAGGGTGTCGAATATCACTGTCTGTAGATCTGTTAATACTCACAAAATCAAGGGGATGCATTTTTCTGTACTTTATGTGTCTTTTCCTAGATGAATGGAATGGGGAGAGCAAAGAAGTGTTTTAAGTTTGTTGCATGTTTTGGTTTATGTGGAGATTGTTGTTTGGACAAACCTCAACTGAGCTTTCAGTGATGTACTTCTTATCACTATTACAGGGTGAAAGGCTTAGGCATAGCCCTTTTCAGTTATGTATATACTCCCTCCGTCCCACTTAGAGTGTCTCATTTCCTCTAATGGCAACCTCTTTTCTCATCCACACATTTTTATTTCTTTCTTTTCACTCTTTCCACGCATTTCCCTCCACACATTTAGATCTACCTTAATTCTAGTGCCAATAGCAAAGGAGACACCTTTAGTGGTACATTGGGAGAAAATGGTTTCTACCTGGTTTTGTCCGATCCCTTTTATTTTAGCAAGCTAGATCTGTTCTGATGCCTTTGAGCTAATAAGATATGTTATCAGAAGCAAAATTGGTGGGAATTTTAAGTTGAACCTAATGTCTACTTTGATGTATAATGGGACCAAAATGATAGTCAGTTCACTTTTAACTGCACATGCGCTACAAAAGTTTCAGTTCTTGTGGTTTAGGGTGTCTGTTGCATGCACATGACTTGTAATATTGTCCAAGCACACCAGATGATTATGGACTCAGCAGCCAATGTAAAAATTAATGGAGATAATACAGGAGTGGACATTTTTCCCCTCATTGCTGTGACATTGAGTTTTGGATAGGAAGTAATTACGGACAATGGGACCAAAGTAATAGTCAGTTCTACAAACAATCACTAATAACTTTCTTTATGATGTGATCTTAATATGCCTATTTAGTTTGGTACAACTTCCATTTTGCTGAGTTCAATGACAGGCTATGCATGATTTATGGAGTTATAAGAAATAACGAAATGTAGACATATCTGAAAGGTCTCTGAATAGCTTTAGGAATAGGTCTCTGAAGAGTACAATGGATTCTAGCAATTGTCTATTCTTGCATACATAATTTGATACGTCACATGTTCTTTGGGGGGGTTTCCATTTTAAGTTTGCGTTAATTTCAGAGTACTTGAGACTGGGCTTTCCCTGTTCATTCCTTAATTGTTAAAAACTCGAATTTTGTAGTCTTACTGCAACGATGAGGCATCTAAAACTAAATTATATTCTTCCTGTTTTTGCTAGTGCTCATTATGGTTATGAATATCTTATAATAACAGTTATTCAGCTTTTAGAAGCAGTTGAAATAACATTATCTTCTGTGGATTCAAATTTAATCAGGATTCCGTGGAAGAAGATAAGCGAACAAGGGAAGGGGACTCAATGGCCATTGACATGGCTGGCTTAAAGGTATAGCCCCGGGCAACCACACCTATTTATAAAGCAAGCAAATCCATATAGAATTCCAACAGTTGCAGCTTAACAAGTTTTTGCATGAATTTGGTTGGGTAGGTTTCAAATTCATCATCAGTTGCTGTTAGTGATAATCCAATTGTGAAGATGGAACCTGGAAGTTCCAGCAAGCCCCTCGATCAGCCTACTCATCATACGGACCCTTGATCGTATTCAACACGTATAAGTGCTAACTCGAGTACCTCTTATGGCAGATAATGTGCCGTTCTGTGCACTTCAATTTGTAACCTTTTCTGTATGAACTCTGGATTATTTCGTTTCCGTACATTAGTAGTAAGCAAGATGTTATTTATATAATGAGAAGTGAGGGACAGAAAGCATTTAACTAGAGCAGATAATCTCTATTGTATGAATAAACACTATCCTTAATCGTTTATTCAGAAATTTTGAAGAGTTACTCAATCCGTAGTTCTTATGGACCCAGTAAAACTTGTTTATGTTCATTTGCAGATGAATGAGCTCAAAATCATTTGGAATATTTCGAAGCGAGGTAACTGGTATTTCTACCTCACTATTTGAAGCTCTTAGAAAAGCTTACGAGATTGTTGAGGATGCTGTATTGCTAGTTTACACAACTGACTCTGGGCTTTTCTGTAATTACTACAGTCCGTCTAATTGAACATGTCTAAGATTCCTGTTGATGGAGTTGAAACCTGGAATATTTTACTGGTTTGTCTGATTTTGAGGTTTGCAACAATTTCAAATAATTTCTGGATAGTGCATGGGAAGTTCATTGTCGTGTCCCGCCTTTTCTCTTGAGGAGTTTGTCGTCTTGTGCTCGAGTGTAGTATTGAAGTGCCTCGTGCTGTAGAAGTAGACAGGCAGCGGTGACTTACTAATGTCTGCGCTAAATCTAATCTTGTTTTGGAGAAAAGAAGTCGCATCCGTTGTGTTCTAAACAAAACTATATTTATTAAGGTATAAAAGAACTGTTTTTCATCATCATCCATTTGTTTTCACAGGGAATGATCTGAGATGCTCTTTCATTGCACGGGAGGAAGTTCTGGAGTTGCAGCATGAGAGAGCTATGATTTTGTCTTAGTTTAGTACATTAATTTGTTAGTGAAAAACCGATGATAATTTTATCAGATTCATCGCACATATTCTCTTGATGTTTACCGCAAATATTCATTGTTATCCGAAGTTGGAATTCTTGTTGGTGATTGTACTGCAATTCATGCATACCAGATGCTATTATCTACTCAGACAAATACTAGAAATTAGGGTGGTGAAAAAGGACATTTTGGGGTATACAATTCCTCTCGATGAGCAGATGCAATGCCGATGGTATGCAAATGTTGTTTTGGTTGAAGTTAAGGAAATGACCGAATTTCTTGACGTACATGGGGTGCCTGCACAATCTAGAAAGATAATATTTTTTTTGGACTGAATACATCAATAACTGTCATTAACATTGTATATGTTCTATGGAAGAAATATTGAAACCTAGAAACTTAGTCAATATTAACACGGAAATCTATAAGAAGACAAAGCTTATACAATTCAGAATGAGGGTCGTTCTTCCTGTTGCAGCTTTCTTTCAAACTAGTGTGGCTACACCGCGCGTTGCACTGTGAGCTTGATAAAAAAATATAGAAATTATATAGGAATGTTAAAAGAGTTGAAATTGAAGCTATAAATAAATGTACCCCTTCGAGGGCTGAGAGATAGACCCCTTCGAAGGCTGAAAGCTGGACTCCTCGAGGGCTGAGAGCTAGACCCCTTCGAGGGCTGAGAGTTCATCCCTTCGAGGGCTGAGAGCTAGACCCCTTCGAGGGCTGAGAGTCCATCCCTTCGAGGGTTGAGAGTTGGACCCCTTCGAGGGCTGAGAGCTGTCCTTCGAGGGCTGAGAGCTGTACCCCTCGAGGGCTGAGAGTCCATCCCTTCAAGGGCTGAGAGTCCATCCCTTCGAGGGCTGAAAGCTAGATCCCTTCGAGGACTAAGAGTCCATCCCTTCGAGGGCTGAGAGCTGGACCCCTTCGAGGGCTGAGAGCTGGACCCCTTCGATGGCTGAGAGCTGGACCCCTCAAGGGCTGAGAGCTAGACCCCTTCGAGGGCTGAGAGATAGATCCCTTCGAAGGCTGAGAGTTGGACCCCTTCGAGGTCTGAGAGCTAGACCCCTTCGAGGGCAGAGAGTCCATCCATTCGAGGGCCGAGAGCTGGACCCCTTCGAGGGCTGAGAGCTGGACCCCTTCGAGGGCTGAGAGCTGGACCCCTTCAATGGTTGAGAGCTGGACCCCTCGAGGGCTGAGAGCTAGACCCCTTCGAGGGCTGAGAGATAGATCCCTTCGAAGGCTGAGAGCTGGACCACTTCGAGGGCTGAGAGCTAGGCCCCTTCGAAGGCCGAGAGCTAGACCCCTTCGAGGGCTGAGAGCTGGACCCCTCGAGGGCTGAGAGCTAGACCCCTTCGAGGGTTGAGAGTCCATCCTTTCGAGGGCCAAGAGCTGGACCCCTTCGAGGGCTAAGAGCTAGACCCCTTCGAGGGCTGAGAGCTGGACCCCTCGAGGGCTGAGAGCTAGACCCCTTCGAGGACTAAGAGTTCATCCCTTCAAGGGCTGAAAGTTGGACCCCTTTGAGGGCTGAGAGCTAGACCCATTCGAGTGCTGAGAGCTTGACCCCTTCGAGGGATGAGAGCTGGACCCCTCGAGGGCTGAGAACTGGACACCTTTGAGGGCTGAGAGCTGGACCCGTTCGAGGGATGAGAGCTGGACTTGTTCGAGGGCTGAGAGTCCATCACTTTGAGAGCTGAGAACTAGACCCCTTTGAGGGCTGAGAGCTAGACCCCTTCGAGGGTTGAGAGCTGGACCCCTTCGAGGGTTGAGAGCTGGACCCCTTCGAGGGTTGAGAGCTAGACCCCTTCGAGGGCTGAGAGCTGGACCCCTCGAGGGATGAGAGCTGGACCCTTCGAGGGATGAGAGCTGGACCCTTCGAGGGATGAGAGCTGGACCCCTTCGAGGACTAAGAGTGCATCCCTTCGTGGGCTGAGAGTTGAACCCCTTTGAGGGCTGAGAGCTTGACCCCTTTGAGGGCTGAGAGCTGGACCCCTTCGAGGGCTGAGAGCTGGACCCCTTCGAGGGCTGAGAGCTAGACCATTTCGAGGGCTGAGAGTTGGACCCCTCGAGGGCTGAGAGCTTGACCCCTTCGAGAGCTAAGAGCTAGACCCCTTCGAGGGCTGAGAACTGGACCCTTTCGAGGGCTGAGAGCTGGACCCCTTCGAGGGCTGAGAGCTGGACCCCTCGAGGGTTGAAAGCTTGACCCCTTCGAGGACTAAGAATCCATCCCTTCGAGGACGGAGAGTTTGGCCCTTTCAAGGGCTGAGAGCTGGACCCCTCGAGGGCTAAGAGCTAAACCGCTTCGAGGGCTGAGAGCCAGACCCCTTTGAAGGTTGAGAGTTGGACCCTTCGAGGGCTGAGGGTTGGACCCCTCGAGGGCTGAGAGCTGAACCCCTCGAGGGCTAAGAGCTTGACCCATTCGAGGGCTGAGAGCTGGACCCCTTCGAGGGCTGAGAGCTGGACCCCTTCGAGGGCTGAGAGCTGGACCCCTTCGAGGGCTGAGAGCTAGACCCCTTTGAGGACTAAGAGTCTATCCCTTCGAGGGCTGAGAGCTGGACCTCTTCGGGGGCTGAGAGTCCATCCCTCGAGGGCTGAGAGCTAGACCCCTTTGAGGGCTGAGAGATGGACCCCTTCGAGGGCTGAGACCTGGACCCTTCGAGGGCTGAGAGCTAGACCCCTTTGAGGGATGAGAGCTAGACCCTTTCGAGGGCTGAGAGCTAGACCCCTTCGAGGGCTGAAAGCTGGACCCCCCGAGGGCTGAGAGCTAGACCCCTTCGAGGGCTGAGAGATGAACCCCTTCGAGGGCTGAGAGTTGGACTCCTTCGAGGCCTGAGAACTAGACCCCTTCGAGGCCTGAGAGCTAGACCCCTTCAATGGCTGAGAGCTAAACCCCTTCGAGGGCTGAGAGCTTGGACCCCTACGAGGGTTGAGAGCTAGACCCCTTCGAGGGCTGAGAGCTGGACCTCTCAAGGGCTGAGAGCTAGACCCATTCGAGGGATGAGAGCTGGACCCCTCGAGGGCTGAGAGCTGGACCCCCTCGAGGGCTGAGAGCTGGACCCCTTCGAGGGCTGATAGCTGGACCCCTTCAAGGGCCGAGACCTGGATCTGTTCGAGGGCTTAGATCTGGATCCGTTAGAGGGCTGAGAGTCCGTCCCTTCGAGGGCTGAGAGCTAGACCCCTTTGAGGGCTGAGAGCTAGACCCCTTCGAGGGCTAAGAGCTGGACCCTTCGAGGGCTGAGAGCTGGACTCCTCGAGGGCTGAGAGCTAGACCCATTCGAGGACTAAGAGTCTATCCTTTCGAGGGCTGAGAGCTGGACCCTTTCGAGGGCTGAGAGCTAGATCCCTTCGAGGGTTGAGAGCTAGACCCATTCGAGGGATGAGAGCTAGATCCCTTCGAGGGTTGAGAGCTAGACCCATTCGAGGGATGAGAGCTGGACCCCTCGAGGGCTGAGAGCTGGACCCTTTTGAGGGCTGAGAGCTGGACCCCTTCGAGGGCTGAGAGCTGGACCCCGAGGGCTGAGAGCTAGACCCCTCGAGGCTGAGAGCTAGACCCCTTCGAGGACTAAGAGTCTATCCCTTCGAGGGTTGAGAGCTAGGCACCTTCGAGGGCTGGGAGCTAGCCCTTCGAGGGATGAGAGCTGGACCCCTCGAGGGCTGAGAGCTGGACCCCTCGAGGGCTGAGAGCTGGACCCCTTTGAGGGCTGAGAGCTAGACCCATTCGAGGGCTGAGAGTTGGACCCCTCGAGGGCTGAGAGCTGGACCCCTTCGAGGGCTGAGAGCTGGACCCCTCAAGTGCTGAGAGCTAGACCCATTCGAGGGCTAAGAGTCCATCCCTTCGAGGGTTAAGAGCTAGACCCCCTTCGAGGGCTGAGAGCTGGACCCCTCGAAGGGGTGTTCAAAATGATGTCGTTATCGTCGGCCACCTGGCAGCACATGCAGCCGCCGCAACTTTTGACAAATGGGATGCACAAAAGAACAAAAGTGGTGCCCAAAATGACATCGTTTTGGGCGGCCACTTGCGAGCACATAGAAGGGCACACGTTCGGCCTCGCTAGGAAATGACCACTATGCCCCTGACGACGGTTGACACAAGCGTGCTGTTTCCAAGTATTTCTTTTATATAGTAAACTAGATGAGGACAGTTATCATGCATGTTCTGACATTGAAACCTAGAAACTTTGTCGATATTAATATGAAGATTTTTGAGATGAGAAATGTTGTACCGAGGGAGAAGAGCTTTCTTTAAAGAGATCGAGGATGTTTTTCTGGTTGCTGACTTTCTTTCAAAAAGTACAGTTGTTGTCATAAACATTCTACATGTTCTGTAGAAACATTGAACTCCCTTAGTCAGCATTAATACGAATATTGAAACCTAGAAATTTAGTCAATATTAACACTAAGATCTTTAAGATGAGAAATCTTGTACTACTCAGAATGAGGGTAATCCTCCTGTTGCAACTTTCTTTCAAAACATTTATTGATCCATATTGGTTGTAGTTTAGTTTGGTTAGGTGTGCCATGGCTTCAATCTGTAGAGGTCAAGTTCTAAAATTGATCTGGTAAGAAAGAATGCATTTGATGAGATATATCAAAGTGCAGTTTTTGGAGTGTGGATGAACTACTTAAAGCAACTCAATGGTTACCCGATCTTTGAGTTGCTATATACATTTTTTTTACAGTTGCTATAATATATTCATGAGTTCATCTCTTCAAAGACGGTATATCATAAGCTATGGAAAGACCACGATTTAAACGGTAAATTATAAGAAATAAAGATACAATTTTTGGGTTGAATTTATCGGGTCATAAACTTTATAACTACTGCACGTAGCATAATAAAATTTTAATATTGCAACTAAAACCTTTTACCTTTTTATTTTTCTAATTAAACCCGATCTTTCCATAACTTATGGAAAGACGGTGTTTCCCAAGATTTTGCCTATATTCAATCTCTATATTTTTCTCGATTGTTAATAATTTCATGTTATTTATAGACCTTATTTTTATTAAAATTTTATTATTTTATTAATATGATAAACTATCCCAATTATATATTTATCTTGGATTGTTATTTTATTTAATCATGAAAAATTAGTTCATAATAACTTAAGGCTTTCTAGATGATTTCATGATTATAATTTTTTAAAATTTGATTTTTATATCATTATTGCTAGTAAACATACATTTATTAAAATTTCAATCTTTTATTAATACAGTAAATTATCCCAATTATATATTTATCTTGGATTTTTATTTTTATTTAATTATGTAAAATTGGCTCATAATAAAATGTGACTTTCTGAATTATTTCATGATTATAATTGTTGAAATTTGATTTTTATATTAATATTTTTAGTAAAAAAAATTTAATTGTAGAGTTCGAGTGATCACAAATTTCTTTAATTTTACTTTTATACTAGGGTAATATATAGATATAACCCTATATGTTGAGAAAAGTGCAAATATAACCCTGAGTTGTTTTTTAGTGCAAATATAATCCTATCTATTACATATATGTGCAAATATAACCCTAAAGCCACTATTCCAACATTGACTGGTCATTTTCGACCATTGACCGACCGTAAATGACCAAAATACCCTTCTAACCTAATACAAAATTTTAAATGACAAAAATCCCCCCACCACCAATCCACCACCACCAATCTGCCGCCACCACCAATCCGCCACCACCAATCCGCCACCACCAATCCACCACCACCAATCCGCCACCACCACTAATCCTGCTGCCACCAACTGAGCCCATCCCCGCCACTACTACCTGAGACCACCTGAGCCCATCCCCACCACCACCACCTGAGCCTATCCCTGCGCCACCACCTGGGCCCATCCCCACCGCCACCACCTGACCCCATCCCCGCCACCACCACCACCACCAATCCACCACAACCTGAGCCTATTCCTCTGCTCAAAAATTAAGACCCATCCCCTAGCCCCGCCTCATCCATCAACCAGCCCTAGCCCACCGTGAACGAAAATTTTAGTAGTTCTACAGATTAAGCAATTTAAGAAAATTTAAGAAGGTTTAAAATATCAACAAACACCTGGTATCTTCGTTTATTCTGGGACACAACATGCCAAGCTTTGACTTCCGTCGTGGCCCAACCCCAGCGCCACTAGGCTTTCGCCACCACCACCCAGATCCACCTCCGCCGTGGCCTCACCCTAGCGCTGGCACCACCGACCCCTTCCCAATCAAAGCTCATCACTGCCACCATTCGAACGACTCTCCGCCACCGATCGATGCTCCGCCACCCCTGGCCACCATGAACACCACCGTCGTGGCCCAACCCCAGCGCCACTAGGCTTCCGCCACCACCACCCAGATCCGCCTCCGCCATGGCCCAACCCTCGCGCCGGTACCACCGACCCCTTCCCAATCAAAGCCCACCACTGCCACAATTCGAACGATGCTCCGCCACTGATCGATGCTCTGCCACCCCTGGCCACCACGAACACCACCTCCCGCCGCTCAATCGTTCTTTGGATTCTCGGGTCGAGTCGGGTTCTCTAGGAATCAGAATAAGGAAAAGAAATCTGTGGTCCACAAAGGTGGAGACAGAAATGGGAATACGAAAACAGAGGCCGGTGGTGAAAATAGTGGAACAAAACACCATCTCCACCCATTCTCCTTTCTGCGCCACAAAGGAAGGAAGGAAAGAGAAAAGGAAGGAGAATGAAGCAGAAGGAGAGAAGAAATAGCAGAGAAGGAAGGAGAATGGAAGGAAAGAGAAAAGGAAAGAAAAGGGGGTATTAATGTCATTTGAGAAATGGGATTTTTCAGTTTTTTTAAAAAATCATCAGGGGCAAATTGGTCATTTCACTGTATTCCGGCCTCAAACTGGCTAAAAAAGTTATATTTGCACATAACTTGAATAGATAGGGTTATATTTGCACTTTCGAATATCGCAGGGTTATATCTGCACTTTCTTCAATTATATAGGGTTATATCTGCACTTTTCTCTTTATACTAATATTTTCAATAAAATAATTAAACGTAGAATTCGAATGGCATATAATCAAATTCTTTAAAGGGGTACAACATTGTTCCTTCTGCAGCCGTTTAGGACATAATTTTAAGGTTTGCAAGCCCCGACTTGAGGCTATCGAGTCCCTGAGAGACAAGGAAGTTGCTGAATTCCGGGAAAAAGTAGGGCTTCCGCCTCCCAACCCAACCTTTTGATCAATACACGTAAGATTTTTGATGATCGTAACCTTGCAAATGACAAGAAATTGCGGGTGAAGACGACATTACTCACCTTGTTAAGAGAAGTTAGGGTTAATTTTGCATTTTCTTAGTGAAAAACAACCTACCATGTTTGCTGTCCTTTGTCCTTATTCATAGAGTCTGGGTCATGTGATCGTGATCGTGATCGACATATTGTGTTCACTACTGGAAGGTACCCCTTAGTCATCGGTATTTCACTGCATAAGTGCAAAAACAGAGTTACATAGGCACCAGTAAGTGGTGCCGATGCTAGTATTTGTATTCCAGCACTAGTATGCACTATCTGTGCTACAAATGTACATTCCAGCACCACCCTAGTTGGGCACTGGTATTTCAAGTGGTTGAAATACCGGTGCATATGATCATTTGTACCGGTGTATATGATCACTTGTACCGGTGCTAGTATATAGGTGATCAATAAAAAATAATCTGGTCAGTGAGAATAAATTCACCGGTCGGAATATGAAACCCAGAAAGTCATATAAAGAACAAAACAAAAAAAAATTCAGAAGTTCATGTATAAAACTTGAAAATTCATAACCACCCAGAAATTCATTACATATATCTGATTATACATAAAAGCTCATAATTCATGAAACAAACTAGACTTCAACATAGATTAACAACATCAATTATCATAAAAACTAGAACCTAATCTTCAAAAACCCTAGATAACATCGACGAACCATAATCGTGAAGGTGCAGTCGGACGTAAGAGCTGAGGCGAGGTGGATCAGAGCTAAACCTGGCCTTTTTGGTGGAGCTCGCGACTCCCACCAGCGACTGGAGTGCAGGGAGATGGCGCCTGGGCTGGTCCGGGAGAATGCGACAGGGATGTTGCGCCATGGCGGAGGAGACAATGATCGGAGCGGCGAAGATAGCGCGAAGGTGAAACGAAGGCGATATCGCCCACGAAGAAGGGGTCAAAGGTGAAGCGGCCAGAGGAGAAGCGTCGTCCACAGCGGTGGAGGATCTGGAGGAGCCTCTGTGGATTATCAGAGAGGAGGAAGTGAGGGTAATTGGGAGAGAAAGATTTTATATGACTAGGGCTTGGGTGCTCTAACTTGGGCCAAGTTGGGTTTTTTCAACACCGTAGCACCGGTATTAATACCGGTCCTCTCCCAATACTGGTGCTAATACTTTAAAGAGAAGAAAAAAAAATATTCTAAGTACCTTGCACCGGTATGAAAACCGGTGATTGGTGTTAGGTACTTCAAATGTAGCTGCGTGACACTGCTTTAAATGGATGTTTTAATATTTTCTTCTCCCCGAGAGCAAAGAGAAGAAAAATATTCTTAGTACCTAGCATTAGTAGTCCGACTGGTGCCTATGATGGTGCTATCGATGCTCAAAAAAATCCCTCAAAAATATTGGACGAAAGTTCAAACTTTTCATTTTCCGGCTATACAATAGCACCGGTATTATTGAAAATAGTGCCGGTGCTAGTATATTTTGCCTCTAAGTTAACTTTTTTATTTTTACAATTATGTCCTTGATAATAAATTTGGAGAAGGTGAATCACGAAATTGGAGAAACCAAAATGCAATTAAAAAAAGGACAATTACGTTATTAAAAATTGGGCTACAATGGGTGAACAAAAGAGCTTGTAAACAATTCTTGGAATATCACATTTTGGCCTAAAATTGTATTAACCCATTACCCATTGCTCCAAAATACATGATTTTGGTTATTCTTGCCTAGTTATAGAAATATAAAATAAATATTGTTTTGGTAAAATATTGAAAAGCGCTTGTACATCTTCTAGAGTAACTTATGGTTGATTACTTAGAAGTTGCAAATAGAAATCGGAAAGGATTATGATATGTTTTTGTGCTCGATTATTGATAAATATTTCCTTACATACATGAAAAATACAATGGGGGTGTACATGGTAGCATCACATTCGAGCGGATTTCAATTCGGAGTTAAGAGTAAAGTTTATTCTTTTTGCACTTAGGTCCCTCCAGGAAAGTTGGAGTCGTCGAATCACGAAATTGGCAGAACCAAAATGCAATTCAATAATATATTATCAAAACTCTACAATTTGGGCATGTTTGTGTGAACGAAATGGTCTCGAAAGCCAACATTGATTACTTCTATAAATTCTTGGAAAATTATACTGTGACCCAAAATCGTGTTACTCCATTACCCATTTCTCCAAAATACATGATTTTTGTTAAAGTCCGTCTCTTGAAAGACGGTCTTTCCATAAGTCATGGAAAGACCAAGGTTCAAAGTGTAAATTAGAATAAATGAAGATAAAATTTTTGGGTTGCATGAATTGATTATAAACTTTATTACTACTACACGTTGCATAATAAATTTTTAATATTGCAACTTAGACCTTTTACCTTTTATTATTCTAATTAAACCCCGTCTTTCCATAAGCCTATGGAAAGACCGTCTTTCCCAAGACTTTGCCTTTTTGTTATTCTTGCCTAAATATAGAAATATGAAACAAATATTTTTTTGGGTGAAATATTGAAAAGCGCTAGTACATGTTCTAAAGTAACTTATGGTTGATTACTTGGAAGTTACAAAGTGAAATCGAAAAGAATTATGGATATGTTTTTGGCTCAATTTTCAATAAATATTCCCTTAGAGACAGACATGGAAAATATAATGGAGGTGTATAGAGTAGCATCACATTCGAGTAGATTTCAATTCAGAGTTATGAGTAAAGTTTATACTTTTTGTACTTAGGCCCCTCCAAGAAAGTTGGATCATGAAATTGGCAGAACCAAAATGTAATTCAATAATATATTATCGCAACTCTACAATTTGGGCATGTATGAGTGAACGGAAGGGTCTCGAAAGTCAATATTTATTACTTATATAAATTATTAGAAAATTATACTGTGGCCCAAAATTGTGTTACCCCATTACCCATTTCTCCAAAATACATGATTTTTTTATTCTTACCTAAATATAGAAATATAAAATAAATAATTTTTTGGTGAAATATTGAAAAGCTCTAGTACATGTTCTAGAGTAACTTATGGTTGGTTACTTGGAAGTTACAAAGTGAAATCGGAAAGGATTATGGATATGGTTTTGTTCTCAATTTTTGATAAATATTCCCTTAGAGACATGGAAAATACAATGGGGGTGTATAGGGTAGCATCATTTTCGAGCGAATTTCAATTTGGAGTTATGAGTAAAGTTTTTACCTTTTGCACTTAATTCCTCCAAGAAAGTTGGAGTCGTCGAATCACGAAATTGGCAGAACCAAAATGCAATTCAATAATATATGATCGCAACTCTGCAATTTGGTCACGTATGGGTGAGCGGAAGAATCTCGAAAGTCAACATTGATCACTTCTATAAATTCTTAAAAAATTACTTTGTGGCTCAAAATTGTGTTTTCCCATTACCCATTGCTCCAAAATACATAATTTTCGTTATTCTTACCTAAATATAAAACTAAATAACTTTTTTGGTGAAATATTGAAAAACGCTAGTACATGTTCTTGAGTAAATATTGAAAACCCCATTAAAAAAAATAATTCTATGAGCACCGGTATTATTACCGGTGCCATTCCTCAACACACATGTGCTAGCTAATTTCCACCCAAATTTCACATGACAAATTCATAGGCACCGGTTTTAGGCACCGGTACACTGAATATTAGTGCTGAATTTATATGAGGCACTCGTTTTTTGTGTACCGGTGCTGGATTTATTCATGGATACCGGTATTTTGGTTTTGTAGCACTGATAGTACTAACATACTGGTGCCTATGTACCTATTTTCTAGTAGTTGTTCCTCTCTCCCAAATCGTTGTTAGAGCATTCGTGGTGAGTGGTGTTTTTCCACTGCTTTTGGGGTTGATTACTCTTGGTGGTTCAAATGCCATCTTCCGTTTTAGTACCATACAACGCCGCCCTTGCCGCCAATAAATTTCTATATATTTCGATGAATGTACTTCCGATAAATTAGAAAAGCTCGATACACTGCTTTATCAATTTGATTTCAACAAGCCTCATCATAATTGGGAAGGACGCCTAAAGGTTTTGGGTCATTTTGTTGATGATTCATTGGTGAGACGCTAATTTAAAGTGTTTTGCGTTGTTTCTATTCTCTACATGAAGGGTAGTATTGTGTGTTAAATGTGGTGGAAGTTGTTTTTTAGGATGTTAGTCAATCAATGCAATTGTTATGAAATACATTTATGTAATGGTTATTACCCCTTTTAAGGTTTACTTTTTTATAAGTATGTTCTAAGTAAAAAATGACCTACCTTGTTTTTTTCCTCGGTCCTTATTTATAGAGTTTGGGACGTGTGATCGTGGTCCACATTTTGTGTTCCTTCCTCTCAGATCGTGGTTGGGGCGTTCGTGGGGAGTAGCGCTTTTCCACTAATTCTGAGATTAATTACTCTTGGAATTTCAAATTCCATCTGCCATTTCAATACCATATGCTGCCAATACATTTCTATATGTTTCGATGAATATACTTCCAATAAATTAGAATAGGTTGATACATTGCTTTATCAATTTGATTTCGATAAGCCTCATCATAATTGGAAGGACGACAAAGGTTTTGGTCTTTTTGTTGATGGTTTATTGGTGAGACATTGATTGAAGGTATTTTACATTATTTATATTCTCTATAGGAAGGGTATTATTGTGTGTTAAATGTGGTGGAAGTTGTTTTTTAGGATGTTGGTCGACCAATGCTATTGTTATGAAATACATTATGTAATGGTTATTACCCCTTGTTGTGTGTTGATGAGGCAGTAATATGCTATCTTTTAAACACATTTGACACTCATTTTTAGTGTTTTTTTATTGGTGGTTAGCTAGTAAATTAGGTGTTTTACAAAATAGGGGGTTAACATCAACTTGCGTTGTTATTCACCCTAATTTACCTATTTTTTAAGCATGTAGTTGTCTAGTGTGTTTTCCTCTATGATTTGGTCATTATTAGGAGATTTTGTGTGCTTATCGGAGATTAATCAAAAGAGAAGGTCATTCACAAGGATGGTAGAAGAATGGTAGCTAGAAGAAGGAAGATCTCTTACAAAGTGGTAGAAAATAGATTAAAGAAGGAAGGCAAAGTAGCGGGTGAAGAACGACACGTTAACTCCCCTTAAGGCAAGTTAGGGTTTAAGTTGCAATTAACCTTTACATTTCATCTCTCCTTGTAAATCTAGGCCATGTAATTATCGCTTACATACTCTTGCTTTCTTTTGGATAGGGGGCCCTGATATACACCCCTCCATCTTAAAGATGGCTTAATTATATTTTTTATATTAAAAAAAGGAAAGTTAGGGTTACTTTTCTTTTCATTATTTTCTTAGGAAAAAAATGACCTACCTTGCTTGCTTTCCCTTGTTCTTATTTATGGAGTCTGGGCCATGTGATCATGATCCTCGTATTGTGTTCCTCCCCCTCAGATCATGCCGGGACCTTCGAGGTGAGTGGCGTTTTCCCACTGCTTTTGGGGTTGATTACTCTTGGGCGAGGTTCGATGTATATCTAGTGAATTAGTTCCTTCACTACAAGAAGCAATGCATTTTACCTCGGTTCTATAGGGGTTTTTACCTTTGTTTTCAACCATAAATAAATCGAGTAAATGTGGGCGTAGTAAAAAGTGTATTTTTAACCTCAATTTAAAACTGAGGTAAAATGTATTTTTTTCTTTGATTTTTTAAGAAAATATCCGAGATAAAATGTGTGAACGACCGAAAGTGGTGCGACATTGCACCAAACTTTTTAGATCGTAATAAAAAAATGAAGACCAATCCTTGTGCGATATTGCAAGGTATATTTCTGGAACTAAAAAAAAAGCAAAAGCAGAACCGACTTCGATTCTGTTTTCGGTAGTTCATAGACAACCATAATTTTTTGGCCAAATATCAAACCTTATTTCACAGCCTCAATATTGCAAAACTGTAGTACGAATTTCATTCAATTAATACATCAATATGATTTACAAACAATAAACAAAATACATTAGTAGATCTGTAAATGGTACACACAAATATGATATACAAACACATTTATCAATTGGCGGGCGACGTTGTGGCAGCGGCGTGGACAGAATGAGCAGCGATCGACCAGGATTAGCAGTGGGCAGGGTCGTGAGCAGCGGCGTGCCTACGGTAAAGCGGAGACGTGGAGCAGCGGCATGGCAACGAATGGAAGAGAGGGGGAAGGGTGAGAATCAAAAGAGAAGAAGGTGGGAAGAGAGGTGGAGACGGTGGAATGAAAGGAGGAGAATTAGATAAAGACGGTCAGGGAAGAAGGAAAGGGGGTGGAAGTTGCTTAGATTAGGGTTTGTATATTATTAGTGGTAGGGTTTGGGTATTAATAGTGGTAGGGTTTGGGTCTTGGCCTGAATTTGGGCTAAAATAAGGCATTATAATTTGCAATGGGCTGAATTTAAAAAGTTATATATTTAACATTTTGCATTAAAATTTAATTTATAAATTCAAAATTTTGAAAACCTATGTCAATAATAAAAATTTTAAAATTATTATTATATTTATATGGAAATATTTCATTAGTGTTCATACATGGAAAATCAAGTAAGAGTTGACCGTTCATTAGTTAAGGTCATGCATTTATGTTAGTGTTTATATATGAAATGCCAAGTAAGGGTTAATCGATGATTCGTTAAATTCAAACCATTTCATTAGTGTTCATATACGGGAAGTCAAGTAAGAGTTCACTGTTTATCTGTCAATGTCAAATCATTTTATTAGCATTCATATATGGAAAGTCAAATAAGGGTTGACCGTTCATTAGTTAAGGACAAATCATTTTATTAATGTTTATATGTGGAAAGTCAAGTAAGGGTTGACCGTTAATTAGTTATGTTCTAGCCATTTCATTATTTTTTTTAGAGTAAAATGGCCATATGACCCTATGTTTTGGTCATATATGCCAATATGACCCTGCAAGATCAAAAAGTGCTATTATAACCCTATGATTTGTTGAAATGTGCAAATATAACCTAGGAGGCCTGAATTTGGCCAAAAAATATGAAATGACGATTATACCCCTGCTATAAAAAAATAAAAATTTAAAAAATGTGAAAGGATAATTCTTCCATTCAACTTTTAGAGGATAGCCTTTATCCATCAGTTTCCTATCCTTTTTCTTCCTATCCCTCTTCTTCATCTTCGATCCCCTAAATTTGCAGTTTATATCCTTCTTCTTCATCTCCACTTTTCGGCGCTTGGTTGAGCGGCACCGGAAATGGTAGCTGAGGTGAATCGAATGAGTGGTGAAGGTGAATTGAAGTGGTGAAGCGCGGTGTCGGGGATTGCTGTGGTGGGCCTAGGGTTTCCAATCAGCCTTCTAAGGTGGTGGTGGTGGTTGGGCGAGTGGTGGTGGGCAATGGTGGGGATTATTGGTTGGTGGTGGTGGTGGTGGGCATTCTAGGGTGGTGGTGGTGGTTGGGAGCGCAGTGGTGGGGATTGCTGTGGCGGGGATTGCTAGTTGGTGGTGGTGAGCACAGTGACAGGCATTCTAGAGTAATGGTGGTGGTTGGGAGTGTGGTGCGGGCCTAGGGTTTCCAATCGACTATAATATGGTAAATAGTATAGATGGTGGAACCCATGGTAGCGCCCTGAAAGAGCCCTACCAAATAAAAAAAATCCAACCCTAGGTTACGTGATGAACCTCGGGAGTAAAATCCGAGGGGGGGTGGAAGCGAAACCCTAAGGGCACCACTCCCCCCCATTTTATAAATAAAAATTACCAACCCTTAGCAAGATAAGTCTAGCAAAGGGAAAAGAGACAAGTCCCAACGATAATGGAACCGAAAACAACCTGAAATGAAGACAGGCTAAGAAATACTAGGTAAATGGGATGAGAACAAACTCACTACTCATAAACAAGTGGACCGCTTCTACCCCTAACAAACGGGGCCTTCTTCATTTTCATTCCATAGAGCAGCCGAGTATTATGAGACTCGGGTCTTGAACAAATTTAGTTGTCGGAAAGTCGATGAAGATACAAGAGTCCAAGGTCCTAATGCAACCGAGAGTGTCTCGGGTCTTGGATGTCCCATAAAGAGTGAAGCCGATGCCCATAGTTGCACCGATCTGGCACGAGTGGATATCTGCTTCTACCATTTACACCCCTAAAGTAGAGAAAGAGGGATGTTATTGGCCTTCAAACATTCTCTTAAGAGCGCCGAGAATAATAAAGTGGGCAGGGATGTGTTGAGGCCGTGCCTCATATCCTTGAGGATCCCAGCTAAATCAATCTCCTAAAGATGAGAGAATGGATACACTTATACCGCATGCATCAAGCGTGGAGATTATGTAATCGCCCACTCCATTTTGAGCAAATGGACAGCTTTATGCCAATTTAACACAGAGTGTAGCGCGGGCATAGAGCGCAAAAATAACCGTTAATTTAAAGTTAAAACTAGGCTTAGAAGAAAAAGCATCGGAGCAGATCCTTACTTTAAATCCTATTGCCTCCTTCATAGAACCGAGTTGCATTAGCCAGAATAAGAAACCAAAAACCGTTTGATTCTGTCAGGCGTGAACAACCTCCTCCTAGCGCGGAAACTAGCATCATCGGCCAGCCAGTAGCCAGGAACAAGATCCAGATCTAGTGCTCAATTCCGGTGTCATGGAGATTTTACTCGAATGCCCACTCGAGCACTCGAACACATCCATAACGAATGTCCCATTCGAGCACTCTGCCATCTCCATTGCTCGAATGCCCCGTCGAGCAATTGAACAACTCCTACACTCGAAGACCTCCTCAAGCTCTCAAAGACCTCCTCGAGCTCTCAAAGACCTCCTCGAGCTCTCAAAGACCTCCTCGAGCTCTCAAAGACCTCCTGGGGCACCTCGAGCACTCGAACACCTCCATGACTAGAATACCCCCTTGAGCACTCGAACTCCTCCTACACTCGAAAGCTTCCTCTAGCACTAGGACGCCTCTTACTCTCGAAACCCTCCTCGAGCACTAGAAGAGCTCCCACACTCGAAAACCTCCTGGGGCACTCGAAGATCTCCAACACTCGATGCTCCCCTCGAGCACTCGAACAACTCCATGATTCGAATGCCCCCTCGAGTATTCAAACACCTTCATGACTCGAACGCTCCCTCGAGCACTCAAACTCCTCGAGCATTCGAATGCCTCCTACTCTTGAAAACCTCTTTGAGTACTCGAAAACCTCCTTGGGCACTCGAAAACCTCCTCGACCATTTGAAAACCTTCTCGAGCACTCGAAGACCTCCTACGCTCGAAAACCTCCTAAAGCACTCGAAGCACTCGAAGACCTCCTGAAGCACTTGAAGGCCTCCAGCACTCGAATGCTCTCCTCTAGCACTCGAACACATCCATATGTCAAATATCCCATTCGAGTACTCGAACACCTCCATGAATCAAATGGCCCCTCAAGTACTGAAACACCTGCTTGACCCAGACGCCCCCTCGAGCAGTCGAACAGCTCCTACGCTCAAATTTCCCCTCGAGCAGTCGAACACCTCCTACGCTCGAATTTCCCTTCGAGCACTCGAAGACCTCTTGGTTACTCGAACATCTAGGGCCTAAAACATATGCTCATCTGGGAACAAGCGATTAATCACCATGTAGCAATCCTTCATGACGATTTTTACCACTCGATCAGCACTTGGTTGATCACCATTCATAACAACACTATTTCTTTCCCTCCAAAGATGATAAACCGTGGTAATTAAGGCTAGAATTCCAAACTTCTTTCGAACTTTTGAACCCTTTATTTGCCTCTTAACCCAAGTCATGGAGCTTGCAATTGCGGTTGTTCGTCTCCTAAACCAAATCCAATTCCTTATTCGCCCCCATACAACTTCCAAAAATTCACACTTGAAAAACAAGTGTTCATTCGTCTCCTCTTCAAGACGGCATAAGGAACATATTTTCTCCATGCTATCACCCTCCTCCAATCGATACTTGTCCTTAGTGTGAAGTCTCCGAATTGTGGTCAACCATGCAATAAACGAGAATTTGGGCGGAATAAAACCACGCCAAATGCTATTAAACACCTTCTCTTCCGATCAAGCATGAACATACAAATTCGGAAACTTATGCCGATGCATTAAGAAATAAGCCTCACTTGTAAATTTCCTCGAGCTAGACCAAGAACCAAGACGATCATTTAATTTTTGTATATCCCCATGAAACATATCACTCAATTCATCTCTGAGCTTGCACATATCACCAAAATAGCTCGAAAATCTATCCCCCAGTCCCATTCGAAATCCTCGGGTTTAAACTCGAAAAGTCCTCTCCTTGAAGATAAAATGAATGGATCCATTTGACCCACAAGCTGTCCTTCTTCATGTGAATATCCCATAACCTCTGAATATCCCTAAACCTTCTAGCATAGGAGAGGGTGTGGCCCTTCCATTTAGCAATCTCCGAATCAACCTTTCCAAGTAGGGTTCCAAACTGAGTGACCTTCAACTTGCTAGAATAAAGTGGCACCCCTAGATACCTTACTGGAAACGTAGACCATGGAATACCTGTGAAACTTAAGTCCTCCTTCAAACCGACTCCGAAAAACTTGGATTTGGCCGCATTGATAGCTAAAACCAAAGTGCACTCAAATTCATTAAGTGCACTCATAAGAATGTGAACCGATCCTGTATTACCCTTGGAGAAAAGCATAAGATCATCAACAAATGCTAAATGAGTGATCTTGAGTACCTCACACCTCGGGTGATAAGTAAAATGCCGTGATTCAGTCCTCCTTTTCAACAATCTCGAGAAGTACTCCATGCAGATCACAAAGAGGAGAGGAGACAGGAGATCACCTTGCCGAATGCCTCTTTGACCTTTGAAGTGATCGCACAATTTCCCATTAACCGCAATTAAGAATGAAGATGTTCTCACGCACATCATAATTCTATCCTTCAGTCTCTCTGGAAAACCTAGTCCAAGTAAAACTTATTCTAGGAAGTCCCAGGAGACTGTATCAAATGCCTTTTGCAAATCAACCATGATCATGCATCTAGGAGAATTTCTTGCCCTCCCATATCCACGAACGATTTCCTGCGCTAACATGACATTGTCCGAGATACTTTTTCCTTTTACAAAGGCCCCCTGGCATGGATCAATAATCCCAGGCAGAATTCCTTCTAGTCTATTAGCTATAATCTTAGTGATGATCTTGTAAACCACATTGCAGCACGCTATTGGTCTAAAATCACTCACCTTAAGATTGTCCGGCTTCTTCGTTATAAGGGCGACCGAGGTATGATTTAATTGGGCTAGTAGATCACCTGTTCGAAAGAATTCCAGAACCGCACCTGTAACCCCCTCACCTACAATGTCCCACTACTTTTTGAAGAAACCCGCAGTATATCCATCCGGATCTGGAGACTTTTCACCCGCCATTGCAAATAATGCCAGCTTTACCTCACTACTAGCAATATCCTGATTCAAGAATGCCCTATCCAAGTCCGTAAGGATACTTCCCGAAGTGAGCACAACATCATCTATGGAGACCCTATCCCTTGGAGCTCTGAATAGGTTTTTGTAGAAATCCGCAAAGAGCTCACCCTTATGAATATTAGAACTCAAAATTCAATTTTCTCCATCAATAATCGCCAGAATGCCTCCTCCCTTTCTCTCCGAGATAATTGTATGAAAATACTTTGACCCCTTATCCGCCAATGTGACATGATTGATCCTACCTTTTTGAGAGAGAAAGGACGAATCTGCAAGATAATAGAACATGGCCTTCTTTTTCAATGCCCTCAATGCCTCAATGTCCTGTTCAGAAGCAGTCAAGGCGTCGAAATTATTGAATGACGCACTATACTCCTTATCCGCCTTCTTTGCCCTTTCCAAAATATGGCTAAGATCAAGAGAGCCCAAGTCCTTCAATGGGCATTTAAGCCTTAATAATTTCCTACATATCGAATATTGAATCGAACCCTCAACCGATGGACCCCAAAAGTCTTCTACAATCTGCTTACAATTCAGGTGATCTAGCAACATATTTTGAAATCGGAAAGGCCTTCTTTTTTCCTCGATTTCCTGCGCCATAGAAACAACCATAGGTGTATGATCCGATTGTGCTGAAATGGGAAGGAAGGAGGTACGACATGCATCCGAGTCCCAACCATGATTCAGTAGCACACGATCCAACTTCCTCCATATCTTCCAATCCGCACTATGCCATGTTAAATGCTCCCCTATGGAAGGCGCATCCCGCAATCCACACTTAATACAGACATCCTGAAATTCTTTCATTGGATACAGACTTGGAACCGAAGCACAGTAGTGGTCATCCAGACTTAGAATTGCATTGAAGTCCCCAAGAACCATCCAAGGAGAATTTATATTTTCACCAAAAGATTTCAATTTGGCCCAGAGCATTAAATGAGCAGATCTGCCTCACTGTGACCGTAAACATATGAACAAAAAAATTCAACACCAGTAGAAAGATTTCGCACCTTGAGATGAATACACTGCGGAGATTTACCAAGAACATCAATGAAGAAACCTTTCGAATCCCATATGATGAGTATTCTTGAATACTTCCACGGCTCAAAGTTGTGTGTGAATTTCCACCCCTTAAAACACTTCATAAAAATACAAAACGCCTTGTCCTCCAATTTAGTTTCAAGCAAACCACAAAGTCCAACTCTCTGTGTGGAGATGATAGTTTTCACCCATCTCCTCCGTACCAGGGCCGAGAGACCCCTAACATTGATAGATGAAACATTCATTGGGGACTCAAGGTCCCTTTAGGCTTCGGACCGCCGCCTTCAGAAGTTTTACTACCAGAATTGTCAGAGTTGCTCCTTGAAGCATGCAACATATGTTAGAAAGGTTTATGGATGGCCTTCCCATGATCATGATTACGCGGTTTACTCTTGCTTCGAGCTCTAGCTACTGCCCCTGAAGCAGGGGGGGTCTACTCTTGCTCTTGCTCCTGTGCAGCCTCGGGATTTTAGAGCCATGAATTTCCGGATGGATCATTTGTTGTGGCAACTTTCCAGTTCCCACAATCGGTTGATTATCAGTTCCAAAAGCTAGAAGCTGCCTGTCGAGTACTTGTTCCAGCACTGAATTTGTAGATTTGGCACCACGATTTTTCCTGGACTTCATTCGTTCGACACTCCTGCAACGACGCAAATCCTGGGTAGCGCTGGCTTCTTCAGCATCATCTCTGGCGCTACGGTTCTCAGGAACTAGCGCTGCTGGTAGAGCCTTGTTTGCTGGCAGCACGGAGCTTGCTGGCAGCGCTACTACCATTTGGTTAACCTCCTTTCGCCCAACACCAATAGCAATACCAGGCCCTCAGTTTGCAGCCAGAACTTTCACGATATTCTTTCCCATGTGATCCTCAGCTTTACCCTTTCCTTTTCTCAATCTCTCCGAAGCTTCATTATCCGAAGAGACATCTTCAATAATCACATTTCCATCCCTTGGAACTGAGCCAACACTTGGGTTTTCTCCAATGTTGTTGGCATGCATCTAGGGTTTCCAATCGGCGTTCTAGGGTGGTGGTGGTGGTTGAGAGCGTGATGGCGGGGATTGCTGTGGTGGGCCTAGGGTTTCCAATCGGCATTCTTAGGTGGTGGTGGTGGGGTGGGTGGTGGGGTGGGTGGTGGTGGTGGTGGTTGGGATGAGTGGTGGCGGTGACTGGGGAGAGTGATGGTGGTGGCAGATGTGGTGGTTGGCAGTGGTAGAGGTGGTGGTGCTGGGGTTGCATTCTAAGGTGGTGGTGCTGGGACAGGTGGTGATGGTGATTGGGATGAGTGGTGGCAGTGGTGGAGGTGGTGGTGCTAGGGCTGGTGGTTAGGATTGGTGGTGGTAGGACGGGAGGTGGTGGTTGGTGGTGCTAGGGCGTGCGGCAGGTGGCTGCGGAGAAACATCGGGTGATAGCAGCGTCAGGCGGCGGTGGAAGTGGCGGAGCAGTGGTGGGAGTAGCAGTGGTTGTGGAGATAAAGAAGAAGAACTTAGGGATATTTTTGTCATTACATTTTTTATTTTAAGACTAGGGGTAATTTAGTCTTTTTTTTTATATTTGTTCAATGCCAGAAACTACCTAGTCAACGCCAAAATGGCAATAAAAGGTTATATCGGCACTTTTAATGCAAAACATAGGGTAGCACTTTTTGATCTTGTAGGGAAATATTGGCACATACGAGCAAAACATAGGGTCATATGAGTATTTTGCCCTTTTTTAATGTATGGAATGCCAAGTAAGGGTTGATCGCTTATTCCTCAAGGTTAAACCTTTTCACTAATGTTACGTAAGGAAAGTAAAATAAGGGTTGGCCGTTGATTAATTAAGGTCAAACTATAGTTATTAGTGCTTACTTATGTGAAGTTAAGTAAGGGTCAATCATTGATTAGTCAATATCAAACATTTTCATTAGTATTTATGTATGGAAAGTCAAATAAGAGTTGACAATTAATTAATTAAGGTCAAACATTAGTTATTAGTGTCTATGTATGAAATGTCAAGTAAGGGTTGACTGTTAATTAGTTAACGTCAAACCTTTTCATCAGTGTTTATGTGTGGAAAGTCAAGTAGGGATTGATCGTTGACTATTAAGGTAAAACCTTAGTTATTAATGTTTATATGTGGAAAGTTAAGTAAGGATTGACCGTTGATTAATTAAGTTCTATTATGTATAGAATGTCAAGTAAGGGTTGATCGTTGATTCCTCAAGGTCAAACCTTTTCATTAGTGTTTATGCATGGAAAGTCAAATAAGGTTTGATCGCCGATTAATTAAGGTCAAACCTTAGTTATTAGTGTTTACCTACGTAAAGTCAAGTAAGAATCAATCGTTGATTAGTCAATATCAAACATTTTCATTAGTATTTATGTATGGAAACTCAAATAAGGGTTGACAATTAATTAGTTAAGGTTAAACCTTAGTTATTAGTGTGTATGTATGAAATGTCAAGTAAGGTTTGACCGTTGATTAGTTAAAATCAAACCATTTTCTTTGTGTTTATATTTGGAAAAACAAGTAAGGGTTGACCGTTAAAGTCAAACCATTTTATTAGTGTTTATGTATGGAAAGTCAAGTAAGGGTTACCCGTTGATTAGTTAAAGTCAAACCATTTTATTAGTGCTTATACATATGTGGAAATTCAAGGATTAACCGTATATTAGTCAAGGTGAAACCTTTATACTCCCTCTGCCCTAGCCCAAATTACAACCCAATCATTGCACACAGTCTGAGACACATGTTTTACCGTTAATATGTTTAGCTTCGTATAGTAATGACAAACAAAAAGTCACTTTCTAGAAACTACTTGTTACGACGAATTCAACAATATCATATACGATAATATTATGTGTCATATATCTATTCAAATATGCGGTCAAACGTTGATAGAGAATAATGTCATAAAGTAGGTGAGTAACTTGGGTTGGGATAGAGGGAGTATTAGCATTTATGTAAGAAAGGCCAATTAAGGGTTTACTGATGATTAATCAAGATCAAATTTTAATTATTTTTATTTATATATAGAAAGTTTAGTCTTAGTTATTCATATATTAATAATTAAAATAATAATATTAATAATAAAATACAAAGGTTGATTGTGAATTAGCGAATGTATAAGTTTGATGTTTCATTTATAATATTGAATATTATTTTTACATTGCATATATAATATTTTAAGATGTGGAGGGCCTAAAATATTATTATTTTATGAAATGGCTGTAAGTGGGAATATGGCCCATGTCTATGAGACAGACTTGTATTGTCGGTCACAAAAACAACAGACGTAGGTAAGTGAGAGAGGCGTGCGACGTCGACCATTTCATGTCTGCGAGAGGGTCGTGCGATATTGGTCCCAAAAATAACCGACGTCAGTAAGCGAGCAAGGCATGCAACATCGGTCATTTCATGTCTGCAAGAGAGTCGTGCAACGTCAGTAAATTCATGTTTGTGAGAGGGTCGTGTGACGTTGGTCACAAAAACAACTGACATCAGTAAGCGAGAAAGACGTGCAACTTCGGTCATTCTTGCCTGTGTTAGGGACATGCGACATTAGTCAAAGAAACAACGATGTTGGCAAGTTAGAAAGACGTTCGGCGTCGGTAATTTTATAATTTTTACCTCATTTTTTTCACAATCAAGGTAAAAAGAGTACCCTTTACCTTGTTTTTTTTAACCAAAGTAAATAAAAATTTTTACTTCATTTTTTACAATGGCCGTGGTAAAAGAACTTTTTACTTTGGTCATTTGACCCAAACAAAAAAACTGATGTAAAAGGGGCAAAGTAATAGGTCATTTTTCTTGTAGTGCTTCATGCGTAGTGATTATTGTGATTCTATATTTCGCTTGACTGGGACCGGGTGAGTTATGTATATACCATTACTACAAGAAATATAACCTTTTACCTTGGCTCTAAAGGACTTTTTACCTCGGTTGTTAGTCTTGGAAAAACTGAGGTAAATACAGCCGGAGAAAAAAAAAGTACCTTTTACCTTGGTTTTCAATCGACATCGGCAGGTTTTGTGACCGACGTCTGTCGAAGCTACAAGGCTAACCAAACGAGATCATAGATGTGGCATTGTTAAGCCTGATGTCGGCATCCACATGCATGCGACGTTGGCCATAGAAAGAAGCCAGACGGTGGGAGAGGAAGTACTATGACGGCATCAAAATTGACATCAGTCCAAGTAAGAGTGATGTCGCAGACCATTGAAAGTGACATCGTGCATTGTGGGGCACCCATGTTGTGTGCCCACTGACGTGGAACACTGAAAAATACGACTTCGTTTTCAATGCAAAAAAAACAACGCCGATTTATGCGACGTCGGTAAGGTGATGTTTTGGCACCGGTTTGTGCGACATCGCGGATGAACCGGTTAGACATCATTTATCGTACAATTTTATAATATTTAATATTTGATGGCACAACTAATTGTTCGTCAATAGCCACTACATGTTATTTAAAATGCGATAAATTGTGAAATGGTAAAACAAATGTCATACAACAATCAATTGTTGTCATTTAATGTGGGTAGGAATGATGTACTCAAACCAAAAAAAAACTATAACATATAATAAAAAAAATACATGTTACAACATATTGTAATACATAAGGTCAATTTGAAATTGAAAAATTAATTGTATTGAACCACCGGTTTCTACGTTATAAAACATTAAGGCTATCAGGACGACTAGTGAAATCACAAGTCCGTCCATCTACATGCTGAAAGTCCATCGATGACCCTCTTTGGTCCTATTACAACCAATACATGGTAATCAAAATTTATGTTTGAATTGGTCAGTCCCCAATTGAAATACACATAATGTAGTCAAACATTGATGACATTAATATCAATTTGGAAAAAAAAACGGAACTGGTTTAAAGCAACGTAGCTTGAATGGAAAACTGATGTCATAAAGACCGATTCATGAGCGATGTCGGACATTCATAGACTTGTCAAAAATTTCATGATCTATGCAACGTCGACTCTAGTTCGGTACCATCTTGCATGGCCCGAAGAAATGTGACCAAAGTCGCACATTCAAACTACATTCATACAAATTTAAGCATTTTTTCACTCTTTACAAACATGACTTTACTTGGAAACAAAAACAACATACATTATATAACATGTAAGACAATCATCACACCTCATGAAATTTCAGAATCTTTGATCAATGATGAAAAAAACATATAGTAGGATCATCACAAAATTGCTAAATGAACATGGAATGGATGGAAAACTACCTCAATTAATTTGAACCCAGAGATGCTCCATCCTTGGATCTTGTTGATGTTTGAGAGAAGCAATTTGATTGAACTGTTTAATTGTTGTAAATGTGTTAATGGAATTGATTGTGTGGAGTTTGGGTTGTAGGATTTGTGTTGGAGATGGGAAATGGGTGTTAGTGCTGAGCTTTATTGACTTTAAATAGGATGGAGGGAGGGGATTTTTTGTTCAAATTTTTGGCTTAAACTTTCAAATCCTGCTAATATTTTCATATTGACCGACGTATGCCCTTGTTCGGTTTTAGTTTCGTTCTATGCGAGAGGACTGCGACGTCGCACATAAGGTCCATAGTCTAATTTCTTAAAAGTGTCGTAAAATACTCCATTTTAAGACTGATGCCCTTCCGTCGACCTGCTTATGCCTAAAACGGAACAACATTGTTGTCAAAATTTGAATTAAAAAAATTTTATCTCCAATTTTACATTTTTACCTCTCCCACTTTGTTTGAGGGACCTAATTATACAAATTTAAAAAGTACACCAGTTTTCCCAAACTTGATTTCAATCTTCCAGAAAATAAAGTTTGTCATTCCTAGTCGAACTTATAATAACCCGTAGTAATTAAGAAAATGGTCTTATTCCATATTGATTTCCACAAGTTCTTCCGAATGATCCATGTATACTTATAAGCAATCATCAATAATTTACTCTAGACAATGTATTAGCATTTTTTCAAATTTGATGGACATAATTTTATTACCTTTTTATTTTAAAAAAACCAAGAACATGAATTTTCATGTGATTATACGTGGTTGAAATTATTGTTCTCATAATGCTTATAGTAAGGGTATTAATGGAATACTAACAAAACTGACGGACGATTACCCAGGTTCGCGCCTCTCTTAGACAGCACGCATAATCTCCATATCGAACATTTGTCCTACCGTTCCACTGCAGAGTTCTGATGCAAGGAGGTTTGGGGCCTAGTGTAACTTTTGCAAGGTTTCATCATACATTGTTTGAGAAGATTTTGGTCCTGTTCCATTGACCCGCCCATGACCAAATTAGAATATCGTGCTTGTGACATGGTGAATTAGACAAGGGTATCTCCAATGTTGCATTTTTTCCTACTCCATCAACTTGGAGGGACCTAAGTGTAAAAATTTAAAAGTACAACGGTTGTCCCAAACTCGATTTTGATCTTCCAGAAAATAAATTTTTCATCCCTGGTCGAACTTATAATTGCCGGGAGTAATAAAGAAACTAGTCTTATTTCATATTGATTTCCACAAGTTTTTCCCGAATGACCCTTGTATACTTGTAACCATCAACAATGTACTAGCGCTTTTTCAAATTTGATGTACAAAATTTTATTACCTTTTTATTTTTTTAAAAAAACCAAGAATATGAATTTTTGTGTGATTATATGTGGTGGAAATTATCGTTCTCATAACGCTTATAGTAAGGGTTTTAATGGAATACTAGCAAAAATGACGGATGATTACCCCGGTTCGTGCCTCTCTTAGACAGTACATATAATCTCCATATCGAACATTTGTCCTAACGTTCTGGTGCAGAGTTCTGATGCAAGGAGGTTTGGGGCATAGTGTAATTTTGCAAGGTTTCGTCATGCATTGTCTGAGAAGATTTTGGTCCCGTTCCATTGACTTGTCCATGACCAAATCTGAACATCGTGCTCGTGACTTGGTTAACTTCACAAGGGTATCTTCAATGTTGCATTTCGTCCTCCTCCACCTTCTTGGAGGGATCTAAGTGTAAAATTTAAAAGCACACTGGTTGTTTTAAAAGCGATTCCAATCGAACCTAACGTTAATAAAGTTCATGGACAGTAAAATTTCAATTAGTAGTATCTAATATACAATTAACCCTTGTTTTCGTCAAATGCAGGCCCAGTTGCTATGCTAGTGGGCTGAAATCGTGAGGCCCCATTTAAGGTAAGCCGACGTCGGTCCAATGTTGGGAAAAGTTTCTAAACTAGAGGGACATGCGACATTGCACGTTCAGTGGGTCAAACAAAGACATATTCCTATGCTAGTGGGCTGAAATGGAGAGACCTACATTTGGATTAGCATACGTCATTAAAACATCGGTTATATCGACTGATATGCGATGTCACATAGGCCGGGGCAGAATTCACAACTATTCAAAACGAACATATATATGGATCCCACCTCATACATCACTTCAAACATTCATCTTTCCCTAGAATTTCAAAGTCTCCATGTCCATCTTCTCAAAGGCATGGTTTCTACATGTGGTTTTATTATTATTTTTATTTTGTATTCATTCTTGAAATTGTTATGTATATGGTGTGTGAATGTGTTATTTGTTTTTCATTTTGAGGTTTCTATAGATTAGGGTTCTAGGATTAGATTCTAGTTTTTTAGAATTAGGTTTTTATGTCTTCCCCTGTTAATGTGGCCCAGTGTTTAGGTTTACGATCTTTCCTTTTGCTTGTTTTCTGTTGTTAGTTTATCCACTATGCTTGAATGTGATGTCGCGGGTTGGTTGATCATATTTCTAATAAAGTGATCCCCATGCAACGTCGCACATTCATACTTTCTGCATTTGATATTTTATGTGACGCACATGTCTCGGTTAACTATTTGGTTATACCGAACGATGAGAGACGTTGCTTTGAAGACATCGACTAGGTCATTATTTTGGATCTACTAGTCAGCAAAGTTGATCCAAGAATGTCGATTGGTCAAGTCATTTTTAGGATCAATGTGTATGTGCAATTCCTAGCCGACTAAAAAGATTAACTGAATTGATTTCTATCAAACCATTTTTAATCTATCATAATATTGAACATATGTGAAAATATGAATTTCAGGAATCATGGCTAATAATGCTGGTTCGAGTCGTTCCTCGATTGAGGTAAACAATTTTTTGTTTAGATTTAAATTCCTTTATTTTATTACTTATATTCTAATTGAATTTATAATAATTTCATTGACCGATCTCGATTCGGATGATGACCGTCGGCGAACTACATTTGGTGATGTCATTCTGCATTTTGTCCCCATTTGACCCAAACGAACTTCAGGTCAATTCCAATTCCGTAAGTCCTCCTTGTTACACATGTAATATATTTTTTATTAATATTTTCTATAGATTTCTTTCAATATACTAGCAAAGGTTTTTTTGTTCATAATCCAATACATCCCTAGCCAGGTTGTGGAGCTCCTACCGCTGTACAAGTTGGATGTTGTGCTCAGGTGCAACGGGAGAAGTGTAACATGCACTACTCGGGGAGCAGAATGCTCAAGACCCCCTGACCTTGAAGGGGTTTAGCCAGAGGAACTCAAGGTTGGTGACACCCTCTACTTTGAGCTGCTAAATGGTGTTGGGCCCATCATAGATTTTCATGTTATCATTTTTCCACGCAGACATTAGATGTTTAGCTTCGATTTGACATGATCATGTATTTAAAACAAATTTATTCGTGTTTGGAAGAATATTTATTTGGACGCATTTTATATCTGAAATCTTTAAGTGAAATCTATTTGTTTGATGTTATTTTTATGCTATTAAATCTTTAATATTTAACCTAACATATAAACAAAGTTTTAATATAAAGATCATTTAGAAAACTATAAAAGACTTGCGTGTAATGACTAATTTGTTTCAATTATTCAGCAGCTAGCAAATATTAGTTACGATCAATTTTTTTAATAAATTCGAATTGTTGACCAAGTGGGTGGTGGGATGAAATTGTTAGGCCCATATACACATGCGACGTCGGTCATGGGTCAACATCATTTTTCTTTAACCGACATAGGTGCGACGTTGCACAGTGAGAGGCGGCCTTCACAAGGAGCCAAAAGGATGTTTTGAAACAGATATAATAATGGGAACCCACTTTCAAACAGTTCAAGCTTCTCTTCACAACTTTCTCGCAAATTCCAACAGTCTCCCCTCCCCCATTCTCTTCTCTCTTGGAAAAGGTATGGTTTTTTAATCTTCTAACACCTAATGTTTGTAATTGCTACTTTACATTGTTAGATCTGTGGTTAGCGAATGTGTTATGTTTTTTTAGGTTTTCTAGTTTTTACTCAGAATTTTGAGAGTAGGCACTTTCCTCGACTGTAAACGTAGGTACTATGTTTGTGCTTGTGCACCTTCATTTTTTGGGTTTATGTATTTCTTCCTGTACCTTTCATTGATACTTGCAATGTCCGTAAGTGGTCTATCACAAATCAGTTTATTCGATTAGCATGTAAGGTCGCACATTCTAATTTCTAGTAGCATGTTCTTCAGCATGAGACGTCGCTCTCATGTTGGTCTGACCTTTGATTTGACCGAATTGTTACCAAAGATGCATTTTGGAATTTTAGTTTACTTTGAAATTGCATATGCAACTTTGTTCTTGTGCTGGTCTTATGTTTGGTTTTACCGACTACTTAGCGATGTTGCTGATACATGTCGACCAAGCCAGTGTTTTGGACTGACATGCAGGGTGTGACACATTGGTGACGTCACACTGTGCATTTCATAGGCTAGTTCTCACTTAAAATTTTCATTTATGATTAAAGACTAATGGTTGGTGAAGGATCCTCAAGTTGCCTGTTTTTCCAGGTCTTCTACCATTTCACAAATATATTTATTAATACATCTTCAAACATTATCATGATTAATATTTTTTTCATTTTCATACAGTTCTTGGCTCAACGGAGAAACCTAGAGCCTCTTGTGTTCGACCTTGAACATCATACAACAGCGGTTGATAGCCCATGTTTCCACTGCACTTTAAAGCATCCAAACTTTGGTAAAACATTTTAAATAAATTTTATATGTTGACAATTGCGCACACACATAGAGAAATACATACATACATATATATATATATATATATTTATAACCAATATTTTTTTGTGACATAATACATCCCCGTAGTGCTGAGGTGCTACGAGACAGAGTGGCATACGAACTACTCAGGGGGTGGGATGATCAAGGCCCTTTCCCCAAAGGGTTTTGGCGAGTTCCTTAAGGGAAACAGCCTACGCATCGGGGACACCTTGTTCTTCGAGGTGATAGAAGTTGGGGGGGTCAATCGTCTTCAAGGTCATCATTACCTAAAGCTGATTGAGTTTATTGTGATTTCTGTTATGTTGGAACTAAGACAATTCTTATTCGAATTTATATACTATTTGTAAGGATATTTTCATGACTACCATTTTTATAATAATTTAACTATCTTATTTGAACATTATATAATTGACTGTATATATGTGCAATTTGATCTGTGCATGATTTTATAAACCATTTTATAATCCTACAATTAAAAACCATCGAACAAAAGGGGGTACTGGACGTGTACAAAAGAGGGGAGGATTTCTATGGTGTTTGTAGCACAATAATTTTTAGCTAATGTAGTGCCTAATTATCATTTTACATTCCCATAAATTAATCATGATGACGGGATATTGGGAAGGGAGAGATGCCAAAACAGGGAAAAGCGCACGACCCCCATTTTCCCTTCTTTTCTATAACGGTCAAATTCTTTACTTTAACTTATCTTTTACGTAGCAACATCGGTAGTCAATCGCAACACATGCTGGTGGAAATGGCATTAAATGCGAAATCAGACCATCTTTTGAAAGAACATATGCGACGTCGCATGCTATTCGGTAATATTATTTACTTCATTTTTAAAACCTTTTACATTGGTTCATCTAATAACCGAGGTAAAAAAGAAATTATTTTCCTCAATTTTTTTGTAACCGAGGTAAATAATATCTTTTACTTTTAAAAAATAAATAACCAAGGTAAAGTAACTTTTTACCTCGGTTATTTGACGTTAGCCAAAAAACCGAGGTAAAAGGGGCTAAATAAAAGGTCATTTTTCTTGTAGTGCAGCTATTATTTGATTTGAAAAATATTTGTTCATTTTAATAAAAAATATATTTTTCACTCTCTTCCATATATTTCCTTTACACATTTACTCTTTGAGTCCGTCTCCTGCGAGGCCGTCTCATGGTAAGACCAATGACAGAACATTGTTATTACAGTAAGAGTGTGTCTCCTAATAGGCGGCATGACCTTAAGTTTATGAATAATCCACTTATTTCTTATCTTATACAATACATTTGTTAAATTAGATACAAAATATAATTTTTTGATAGTTTTTTATATCATATATTTTTATATTTTCACCTTCAAATACATATTATTACATGTTTTAACTTATAAAATACAATATTTAAATTTTATAAAAAATTACAACATTTAAGGTAAATGCCCATGTGGACTGTCCATAAGTTATGGAAATGCCATCTTTTCCTGAGACTTTCTCCTGAAGTAAAGTCTTTCAAATTCGGGGTTTGGGACATAGTTATTTTTTAAATCGGGGTTAATTTAAAATAAGTAATAAAACTTAAGGACCAATAAGCAATTTAACGAAAAAAATTAGAACAATTGCAACACGGCTCCGGATAATTCCCCGGCTACGATTTAGAGTCAGATTTAGCCGATATGTAGTGGGTGAGGCACATGTTAGTTTATGGTTTCAACAGGGTTTATCGGAGATGACATGGAGATGGTTGGAGGAGGAAAACGCGAATAAACTGAAGCTCATACGGTTAGGGCAAACCATATGTGATAAAATATAAAGGACTTTATTATGGTGCATTAATATTAATCAATGACACACCTCATCAATCATGAAGATTACAATTTATAGGCCTACAACAAACCAAAGTCTAACAGAAATAGGATTATAAGTTTATAAGGAATTACCGTCTATAACTAATTGTATAAGGAAACTAATTCTATAAGTTAACTACCATTTATAACCTTTCCTACAAAGAAAGGGTTTCTATTTCCTTAACACCCTCCCTCAAGTTGGAGCATGATGACAAGAATGCCCAACTTGAAAAGAAGATTATGAAATTGCTAATCATTAAACTTCAATAGAGGTAGAAGTAGCAGCAACAATAGTAGCATTAGCAACAGTTGAGAAGTATTCAACTTCATTAGCGGTAGTAGTTCGACTTCAGCTAGGTAATTCAACTCCAGCAAGAGAAATTTTTGCAGGAGACCATTCAAGGTAATTCTCTTGACCCTTCAGGATGATGGGTGCAATAACCAAACCAGATCCGTCAGAAGAGCCAATGAAGTAGGGGTCAGTCGACAAATGATCAACAAGTACAGGAATCTTAGGGCCAGATTGCAACTGCAACTGTTTAGTAAAGTTGCAATTACCTCATAGCCATTCATGTTCTGAAGCGCAGTAGCCTCAAAACCAACATCAGTACAGGCCTGTTCTTCAGGATTACTTCTAGAGGCAGACATAATGCAGTATTAGATATGGATCAGTAGCAGGTGCAGCAACTGGCGGTGGATCAGATCGGCAGCGACGTGTGGCAGGAACGCGACGGCGTGTGAGCTTTGGAATTAGTGCGTGAGCTTTGGGATTAGCACGTGTGGCTTAACACATGGACCGATCGGATCAGGAGAGGCGGCACACGGATTACCAAGGCCAGACAGTGGTGGTGGCGTTCGGCAAAATGGAGCTGAAGGCGACGGCTGTGCGGCGGTGCATAGATCAAAGCGTGGCTTGACGCCGGCAGCGGTGGCTTGGAAAGGCAGTATAATATTTTCTTAGGGTTTCAGTATTTTAGGCTCTGATACCATGATAAAATATAAATGACTTTATTATGGTGCACTGATATTAATCAATGACCCATCTCATCAATGATGAGGGTTACAATATATAGGGTTACAGCAAACCAAAGTCTGACAGGAATATGATTCTAAGTCTATAAGGAAACTACTATCTATAACTAATTCCATAAGGAAACTAATTCTATAAGGTAACTATCATTTATAACATGTCCTACAATGAAAGAGTTTCTATTTCCTTAACACCCTCCCTCAAGTTGGAGTATGATGACAAGAATGCCCAACTTGTAAAGAAGATTATGAAATTGCTAATCATTAAAATAAAATCTTAAAAAAAAATCTCAGTAGGGGTAGAAGTAGCAGCAACAACAGTAACAATAGCAGCTGGTAGAACAGTATTCAGCTTTATTAGCGGTAGTAGTGGTAGAGTAGTATTCAACTTTAGCAAGAGCAATATTTGCAGGAGACCATTCAAGGTAATTCTCTTGACCCTTCAGGATGGTGAGTGCAATAACCAAACCAGATCCGTCAGAAGAGCTAATGAAGTAGGGGTCAGTCGACAAACGACCAACAAGTACATGTATCTTAGGGCCAGATTGCAACTGCAACTGTTTTAGTAAAGTCGAAATTACCTCATAGCCATTCGTGTTTTGAAGCGCAGTAGCCTCAAAACCAGCATCAGTACGGGCCTGTTCTTCGGGATTACTTCCGGAGGCAGACATGTGCAAAATCAGGTATGAATCAGTAGCAGGTGCATTAACCAGCGGCGGATCGCCGACGACGTGTGACGGGAATGCGGCGGCACGTGAGCTTTGGGATTGGCGTGTGTGGCTTAACACACGGACCTATCAGACTAGGAGAGGCGGCGCACGGATTACCATGGTCAGACGGTGATGGTGGTGATCGGTAGAACAGAGCTGACGACAGCGACTGTGCGGCGGCACGTGGATCGATGCGCGGTTTGACGGCGGCGGCGCCAGTGGCTTGGAAAGGCAGCAGAATATTTTCTCAGGGTTTCAGTATTTTAGGCTCTGATACCATGATAAAATATGAATGACTCTATTATGGTGCAATGATATTAATCAATGACCCATCTCATCATTGATGAGGGTTACAAATATATAGGGTTACAACAAACCAAAGTTCGATAGGAATATGATTATAAGTCTATAAGAAAACTACTATCTATAACTAATTCTATAAGGAAACTAATTTTATAAGATAACTACCATTTATAACTTTTCGTTCAAGGAAAGAATTTATATTTCCTTAACAGTATGGGATCACCGTGGGGAAAACTTGATTTGGATTCGATCGCATCAAAAGGAAATTAAGTGGCGGAGTTCGCAGTGGAGTTCATAAGGACATTTTTTCCACTGTGATTTTTCACGGACCCAAGCCGTGAGTGGAATTGCTGGCTGAAAACGTGATTACCAGCGTTTCCACGTGAATGGAATAAGGTGGCACAGAGAATTGCGTGACGAAGCCATCAAGCCGGATAGGATAGCTTGCTCACACTCCTCTGTTTCGTTCCATTGCTCCTGGATCTTCTGGTATCAGTTCATGAGCCTAAAATTAGAAATACTCAACTTCAATTAAATTTATTAAATTATAAAATTAAGGCAAAACCTTGGGAAAAACGGTCTTTCCATAGACTTATAGAAAGACGATGTTTAATTAGAATAATAAAAGGTAAAATGTCTAAGTTGTAATATTAAAAATTTATTATACAACATGTAGTAGTAATAAAGTTTATAACCCGATTCATGCAATTTGAAACTTTTATCTTCATTTCTTCTAATTCATAGAAAGACTGTCTTTCAAGAGACGAACTCTAAAATTAATTATACATCAAATAAAAATGGTAGTCTTGTGAAAGACCGTCTTTCCATAGACTTACGGAAAGACCGTCTTTCCATAGATTTATAGAAAGACGGGGTTTAATTAAAATAATTAAAGGTAAAATATCTTTGTTGCAATATTAAAAATTTATTATGCAACTTGTAGTAGTTATAAAGTTTATAACCTGATTCATACAACCCAAAATTTTTATCTTTATTTCTTCTAATTTGCACTTTAAACCTTGGTCTTTTCATGGGTTATGGAAATACCGTATTTCAAGAGACGGGTTCGATAAAAATAGTTAAACATCAAATAAAAATACTAAAAGAATTTGATTTTTTTAAAAAAAATCATATTAAATTAAAATAGTTCAATATCAAATAAAATACTAAAGCAAACATCATATAAAAATGGTTAAACATCAAATAAAAATACTAACAAACACATCAAATAAGAATATTTAAAAATCAAAATGTATAATTATAATAATATCAAATTAGAATAGTTAAATATCAAATAAAAATAAATAAAACTCCAGCAAAACCAATTAAACATCCAATACAATACAAAAATACATATAAAAATAGTTAAAAATCAAACAAAACACAAAATAAATATCAAACATAAATTCTTAAGCATCAACTAAAATTTTTTATTAACACGTCAATTTTAAATATTTAAACATCACATAAAAATAAACATGAACTTAAAAATATCAAAGTATGCAAGAAAATGCGACATTGACATCGAAAAAAAATAAAACATCAATATTAAAATTTTAAAACATCAATTCACGCTATTGAAACATCAAGAATATATTAAATAAAAAAAATCTAATGTTCAAAAATGTGAAACATCAATATTATTTTTTAAAATGACATGTTGAAAAACTAACAAATCAATCAAAACCAAAATAGTAAAATATCCTTAACTAGTGGCAAAATTAGTAAAGTTTGAAAATTTAACATGTAAACACAAGATCCACATTAAAAGATCAAAATTTAACTTTACAAACATGATTTTAGTAGGAAAAAGATTTTTGGTATAACATCACAAAGTTTGATTGAAACATCAAGTAATGGAAATGAAACATTAAGCCTGGTAGTAAAAATTAGCATATTGTGCGGAAATGAGTAAAAAATTGATCCGCGAATTTTCTGACCCGAATTTTTGACCCACGAGATTCTTATGATCCAGAATCATTATTTCTCCAATGATTTATGCCCAACACCCCCAAAAAGGGGTATTTATACCCAGATCCCTCCTTCCTCTCCCAAACTTTCTTAATTATATTTGGAACCTCATCTCTAATTAACCTTCATAATATTACTCAATAATCCTTGGTCTCCCTATGAGACGGTCTCACACAAAACTTTGTGTTAAGGAAATAGAATTCATTTCCTTGTAGGAAAGGTTATAGATGGTAGTTACCTTATAGAATTAGTTATAGATGGTAGTTTCCTTATAGACTTAGAATCCTATTCCTGCTAGGCTTTGGTTTGTTGTAAGCCTATATATTGTAATCCTCATCATTGATGAGATGTGTCATTGATTAGTATCAGTGCACCATAAAAAATTCTTTTATATTTTATCAAAAAATTTTAAAAAAATTTCTCAGTAGGGGTAGAAGTAGCCGCAACAACCGTAACAGTAGCAGCTGGTAGAACAGTATTTGTAGGTAATTCTCTTAACACTTCAGGATGGTGGGTGCAATAACCAAACCAGGTCCGTCAGAAGTGCCAATGAAGTAGGGGCCAGTTGACAAACGACCAACGGGTACAGGTATCTAAGGTCAGATTGCAACTGCAACTATTTCAGTAAAGTCGTAATTACCTCATAGCCATTCATGTTTTGAAGCACAGTAGCCTCAAAACCAGCATCAGTATGGGCCTGTTCTCCAGGATTACTTCCGGAGGCAGACATAGTGCAAAATCAGGTACGGATCAGCAGCAGGTGCAACAATCGGTGGCAGATCGGATGGGCGGCGATGCGTGATGGGAATGCGGCGGCACGTAGATCGGCGCATGTGGCTTAACGCATGGACCGATCAGATCATGAGAAGCGGCGTACGGATTACCACGGCCAGACGGTGGCGATCGGCAGAACGGAGCTGACGGTGGCTGTGGCTCGGAAAGACAGCGGAATATTTTCTTAAAGGTTCAGGATTTTAGGCTCTGATACCATATTAAATAAAATATAAAGGAATTTATTTGGTGCACTGATATTAATCAATGACATATCTCATCAATGATGAGGATTACAATATATAGGCTTACAACAAACCAAAGTCTAGCAGGAATAGGATTCTAAGTCTATAAGGAAACTACCATCTATAACTAATTCTATAAGGTAACTACCATCTATAACTAATTCTATAAGGTAACTACCATCTATAACCTTTCTTACAAGGAAAGGGTTTCTGTTTCCTTAACACTTTGCCCTACTATTTCTAACAAATTAGTGAAATGGACAAAGTATGCTACAAGAAAGTTATAGTCTAGGTATAAATTAGACACGATGCTAGACAATTTATTTATTGCGCATATGTTGCAGATTGTTCCCGTGATCGAAGAATTGAATTTGAATGATCTAAGACGAACTTCATATCAATTTCAATTCTGGTAAGTGCTCTGGTTACACATGTATTTTATTTTTAATTAATTCTTTCTATAAATTACTTTTATATGTACTAACAAAAAAATTTTGTTCATAATTTAGTACGTCCCTAACAAGATTATGGAGCTCATACCGCCGTGGAAGTTGGATGTTGTGCTCAGGTGCAACGAGAGTGAGTATAACATGCAGTATTCAGGGAACATGAGTCCCAAAGAGGTTTAGCCAGTTTCTTGCTGCAGAGGAACTCAAGGTCGGGGACACCCTCTACTTCACGTAAATAGGTAAATAGTATAGACGATGGAACCTGCAGTGGAGCCCTAAATGGACCCCACCAAATACAAAAGAATCCAACCCTAGGCTACATAGTAAACCTAAGGAGTAAAATCCGAAAGAGGTAGGGGGGGGGGAATAGTAGAGTGTAAATCCAGAAGACAACACTCAACTATCCCCCCCCTTTTGTTCAAATAAAATAACAACCAACCCAATGCAAGATAGCCGAGCAGAGGGAGCACAAAAACAACCTGGAAAAACACAGGCTATAACCCAAATGATGGGGTGAGAACAAACTCACTACCCATAAAACAAATCCGCTTCTACCCCTAACAAATGGGGCCTTCTTCAATCCAATTCCAAAATGCAACCGAGAAGGGTCTCGGGTCTTGAAGTATTGTAGTATTTGGATCGTTGATGAAGGGACTAAGAACCAAGAACGAATAATAAGAAAATCCTAATGCAGCCGAGGGTGTCTCGGGTCTTGGATGTCGCATATAATTTGAAGCCGATGAACCAAATGGACAACCGCTTCTACCATATACATCCCTAAGATGAAGAAAGAGGGATGTTATTGGCCTTCTGGCATTCTCCTTTTGCACCGAAGCTGATCCTATGGGCCAAGATGAATGAGGCCGTGCCTCGGACCTTAGTGTCTCCCAATAAAACCAACTTCCGAAAGATGTGAGAATGGATGCACTTCTACCGCGTGCACCAAGCGTGGCGAGTATGTACTCGCCCACTCCATTTTGAGCAAATGGACAGCTATATGCTGTTTTAACACCAAGTGTAGCGCGAGCATAAAGCACATAAATAACCGTCAAATCAATAGTAAAAACTAGGCTTAGGAGAAAGAGTAATAGGATGGAAATCCTTACTCTAAAACCTATTGCCTCTACCTGAGTACCGAGCTGCAAGTGCCAAAAGAAATCCAAGAAAAACCATAGGCCAATCCGGACACCATCGAGCACAAAACAGCCTATCCCGGCGCTGAAAACCGCATCATCAATCCCTGAAAACCGTGCCAGAATAGCCAAACCGTGACACACCTTTCCAGCCTTCACTCCCCAAAACCATCTCCCTTGCTGGCGTCCTGCATCCCTTCGCCAAACGAGTTCCAGCGCTACGCCTGACGCCAGCACAGCGCCAGGAATGAAGCACCTTGACCCGAATTGTGAAGCACATAGCTCATTGCCGCCAGCACCCTTCAATCTCCAAGCAGCCTCTCCATTTAGAACAAGTGCTCCTCCGGAAACAGCCTATTCATCACCATGTAGCAATCCTTCATGATGATTTTCACCACTCTTTCCGAACTTGGTTGAGCACCATCCATAACCACATTGTTTCTTTCCCTCCAAAGGCGATAAACCGTGGTGATCAAGGCTAGTATACCAAACTTCTTTCGCATCTTGGAGCCTTTTACTTGCCTCTTCACCCAAGTCATGGAACTTTGGATTGAATTAGTTCGTCTCCTTAAACCAATCCAAGTCCGAATACGCCCCCAAACAACCTCAGAAAATTCACACTTGAAAAACAAATGCTCATTTGTCTCCTCTTCCAAATGGCACAAAGAGCATATCTTCTCCATGCTATCCCCTTCCTCCATCCGATGCTTATCTTTCGTATGAAGTCTCTGAATGACCGCCAACCAAGTGATGAATGAGAATTTCGGCGGTACAAACCCACGCCAAATACTGTTGAAAACCCTTTCACTTGATCGACCAACGTCATAAACATTCGGGTATCTATGACGATGCATATGAAGATAAGCTGCACTAGTAAACTTTCCCGAGCCAGACCAAACACCAAGATGGCCGATTACCTCTTGCAAGTCCCCATTAAACATTGCGAACAATTCATCCCTAAGTTTGCAGAGGTCACCAAAGTAGCTCGAGTATCGCTCACCCAATCTCCCATTTGCAATTCTCGGATTTAATCCCCAAAAATCTACTCCCTGAAGGTAGTATGAGTGAATCCATCGGACCCAAAGGCTATCCTTTTTCAAGTGAACATCCCACAGCCTTTTAGCCATTGAAGCCCTATTCCACGTAACAAAGTCCCTCAAACCGAGGCCTCCAAAAGACTTAGGCGCACAAAGTTTCTTCCATGCCACCTTCGCCTTATGTTTTCCTCCCCATAAAAACCTTTTACATTTCTGTTCAAGAGCATCCATTACCGTGGTTTGTATAACGAAATTCTGGATCCAAAATCCCGCAATACCTCCAACAATTGATCTCACAAGTTCCAATTTGCCTGCATAGGAGAGGGTATGGCCCTTCCATTTAGCTATTTCCGAATCTACCTTTCCCAATAGTGTACCAAATTGTGTCACCTTCAACTTACTGGAATCAAGTGGCACGCCTAGGTATCTAACTGGGAATGTCGCCCAGGGAATACCTGTGAAACTCAAATCCTCCTTTATACCAACCCCAAAAAACTTCGACTTTGCTGCATTAATTCCCAAACCCGAAGTGCGCTCAAACTCATTCAAGGCATCCATGAGTATATGTACAGAACTCGTGTTCGCCTTAGAAAAGAGCATAAGATCATCTGCAAAGGCCAGATGCGTGATCCGAAGAGTCTCACATCTCGGATGGAATGTAAAATGCCTAGATGACGTCCTCCTTTTCAGTAATCTCGAGAAATACTCCATACAGATCACAAACAGGTGAGGCGACAAAGGGTCACCCTGACGAATACCCCTCTGTCCCTGAAAGTGGTCGCATAGTTTACCATTGACTGCAATCGAGAACGAAGAAGTGCACACACAGGTCATAATTCTGTTCGTTAGCCTTTCCGAAAATCCTAGTCCAAGTAAAACTTCTTCTAAGAAATCCCAAGAGACTGTATCGAACGCTTTTTGGAGATCCACCATTATCATACATCTGGGCGAATTTCGAACTCTGCCATATCCCCGGACAAATTCCTGCGCTAACATGACATTATCCGAAATGCTTCTGCCCTTCACGAATGCTCCCTGACTAGGGTCAATAATACCTGGTAAAATACCTTCAATCCGATTCGCCATAATCTTCGTGATAATTTTATAGACCACATTGCAGCACGCAATTGGTCTGAAGTCGCCAACCTTCAAATTATCTGGCTTCTTCGGAATTAGAGCCACTGCAGTGTGATTAAGCTGCGCCAAAATGTCGCCTGTCTGAAAGAATTCCAGTACTGCAGCCGTAACTTCCTCACCCACTGTATTCCACTGCTTCTTAAAAAATCCTACCGTATAGCCATCTGGACCCGGAGACTTATCATCTGCCATCGCAAATAGCGCCTGTTTAACTTCAATACTCGCCACATCCTGATCCAAATAGGCTCTTTCCACCTCTGAAAGTTTCGGACTCTCATCAAATATGCTCGGATCTGTGCCCAATCTGTCCTTCTTCAGACCGAATAGTCCTTTATAAAACTCAGCAAATAACTCTCCCTTGCGACTATTGGAAGTAACGATCCGATTGTCACTATCAATAATTGCAGGGATACCTCCTCCTTTTCATGCAGAGACCATAGAATGAAAATACTGTGATCCCTTATCCGCCTGAGTAATATGATTAATCCTTCCCTTTTGCGCAAGAAAGGAAGACTCCGCCAAATAGAACAACATTGTTTGCTTCTTCAACTTGCGCAAAGCCGCAACATCATCCTCCGAAGCATGCTTAGCATCGAATTCATCAAAAGCCTTATTGTACTGTGCATCCGCAGCCTTTGCCTTCTCGGAAATATGGCTTAAATCAAGTCGACCCAATTCCTTCAAGGGGTACTTCATGCGAAATAATTTCCTGGTCACCGAAAACTGCTTAGTCCCTTCAACCGACGGACTCCAATAATCTTCTACAATCTGTCCACAATTCGGATGACCCAACCACATATTCTGGAAGTGAAAAGGCCTTCCCTTTCCATCAATCTCCTGCGACATATCCACCACCATGGGAGAGTGATCTGATTGAGCCAAGATTGGTAAGAAGGTTGTACGATAAGCAGCTTCATCCCAACCGTGATTCAATAGTACTCTATCCAGCTTCCTCCAAATCTTCCAATCCGCACTATGCCAGGTTAGATGTTCTCCCAAGGCAGGTGCATCCCTAAGTCCACACTTTACACAAACATCCTGAAATTCCCTCATCGGATAGAGACTAGGTACATTAGTCCCATAATGATCTTCAACGCTAAGGATAGCATTAAAATCACCAAGGACCATCCAAGGCGCATTCAGGCTAGCTCCAAACGACTTCAACTCCTCCCATAGTGGTAAACGCGCCAAACGTCCTTCACTATGCCCATACACAAATGTGCAAAAAAACTCAACACCAGAAACAAGATTACGAATTTTCAGATGAATACATTGCGGCGTTTTCCCTAGAACATCAACCAAGAAGCCTTTCGGATCCCAGATGATTAATATCCTCGAGTTCTGCCACAGCTCAAAATTGTGCGTAAACTTCCAACCCTTAAAACTTTTCAGAAAAATGCGCAACACCTTATCCTCCATTTTTATTTCCAACAAACCACACAGACCAATTCTATTCGTGGAGATGATATTTTTCACCCACCTCCTTCTCACAGGGGCCGATAGACCCCTGACATTCATTGCTGATGTATTCATTGAGAAACAGAGGTCCCTTGTGGCTTCGGACCGCCGCCTTCAGTCGATTTACTTCCAGAACTATCCGAATGACTCCTTGTAACTGATAGCATTCGCTGAAAAGGTTTCTGGATACCCTTCCCTTGCTCATTTAATCGAGTCCTGCTCTTGCTTCGAGACCTAGTCAAAACCCCTGATGCGGAGGGAGGTCTACTCTTACTCTTACTCCTGTGCAATCTTGGTATTTTAGAGCCCCGAGCATCCGGATGAATCATCTGCTTAGGCAGTTTACCCGCCCCTTCAACCGGATTATCATCATCTCCAAACGCTTGCTGTTTTTTATCGGATTCAATGGCCGGACGAGTGCTGGACTGCTTGCGCTCAGTGCTTCTACCGCGCGCTAATTGTGCTTGTTTTCCAGCGCCAGCAGCTCCAGGCAGCGCTAGAGCAGAATTGGTGCCAACGCCGCGCCCAGCGCCAGCATCTCCAGGCGCTGTTTGTCTCGATTTTGCACCCGCGCCACGAAGTCCAGCGCCCATACTTGCAGCGCCAGTGCTTATAGCAACGGGCGTAGGTGCTGCAGGCAGCGCAACAACGGCCCGATGATCATCGTCCTGCTCTCCCCGAATCGATATTCCTGGCCCTTTTCTTGCACTTCCAACTCTCTCGATATTTTTTACTATGTTTTCGACCACTTTTCCTTTCCCTTTCCTTTGCCTTTCTACCTCCTCATTGTCCGAAGAGGCATCCTCAATTGTCACATTCTCATTGCCTCCAACCAAATTTGAGTTCTGATTATCTCCAATAGTTTCAGCTTGCATTTTCCGAACCCAAACATGATCATTGTACCGAGTTCTCGTATTTTTCTTGCCCTTCGCCTTCACAACTTTGCTCTCGGCCATAGATTTCTTTTGTTGTGTCTCCTTGGCATTCCAATAGTCATCACACTCTTCCATGAGATGATTGTTTTCACCACAATTAGTGCACCAAGGCCTACAATAATCGTAGATGATTTTTTGCACAAACAAATCACCAGATGGAATACGAAAAGTCACCTCCTCCTTAAGCTTTCTTGATGTATCAATCCATACCAAGAGGCGTGCATAGTAGCCCCTTAACTCATTGTCCATAAGGATAGGTTCTCCTAGAGAAGTAGCAATTTTCTCTAACGACTTCTTATGCCAGTATGCTTTTGGCAAGTGTTCCACCCTTAACCAAACTGGTTTAGTGGCCTGAATGGTCGCATCATATTGCCCGGATTCATCGACTAGCATCATGAACAACTTCTTTCCATGGAGATAATGGTCAGGACCATTCATCACCTTGTCTCTATCCTCTGCACTATTGAACTTGAACATGACGTATCCATTCTGCTTGGTCTGAACATTACACTGCACCTCCCACTTTGCTACCAACAATGTACGAATGGCATACATACCTGGAAAGAAACCCGGAAACACACCCAAGAATCCGAAAAATGGCTTATGTAGATCCTTATGAATCTCTTCATCAGTGAGCACAAAATCGACACTATCTCCATTGTTTGCAACAACTTCGATGTCCGACTTATTCATTAGAATCTCAGGATCATCCCATCTCCTTCTCCTCTCTAATTTCGGATCATTCCAGTCTCTTGGATGCACTTGCTGATTCTTCCTCTGATTGACATTCATATCGGCCATACCATCACCATTGTTGTTCCTTTCACCCGATTTGTTTCCCATATTCATCACCATTGTAATGGATGAATTCCGATAGAACAGATCGGATTCACCAAAACAACCAAATCACAAACGAAAACAAACAAACCGATCGGAAAATCACCAATCGAAAGCACACCAACAATAAATAAAGCTTGCACTCAAAATCGAAAAACCCTAGGATTAATCGGTTTCAAGAACGAACTTCACACAAAACCGAAATCACCAATCACTAAACAACTTCAAGAACATGCAAAACATGCACCAAAAGCTTGAAATCAAAACCGTAATCCACCAATGTGAAAACCGATTTCGAAAACAAGCAAGAACAATACTTGAATCAAAACCGATTTAAAACCTAAGAGAAATCGGATCAAGAGGTGATCTTAAAACCAAAATCTTGCAAGCACTAGATCGGATGCACACATACATAAAATCATGCTCCAAATCGAAATTCAAACAAAACTCAAGAAAGATGGATCGAATAAACCTGGAAACCGTGAAAACCGTGATCTCCAAGCAAACCGAACTCAAATCTTGTGTCCGAAGTTGGATTCCGATCAAACTCCAAGCTTGGTGCCAAAACCGATCCAAGTTGTAGGAATTTGATTATAATTCGTGCTGAAAATTATAATCAAAACCTTTATACTCCCTTGCACACACCAAATCCCAATCCAAATCGAAGAAAGATTGAGTTTTTCAATCAAACTCCTTCTCGAACTAGGACTCAAGTGAAGAACAATTGCGATCTCCCTCCCAAATCCTGATCCGAAACCAAATCAACACTCCAAATCCAGATCACGATCAAGATCCACCAAGAACCCTCTTTGCCGAATTCAAACCCTACTCCAAAGCCAATTTAGATCAAAAACTCACCACGAATTGCATATAGTTTTGTGCGGAATCCAGTGTAGAATCCGTTAAACCATAATTCATCAGTGGATTGTTAATGAAATTGAAGAAATCGGCTTCCAGAAGATGGAAGAAAGGCTGCGCCTTTTTTCTTCTTTTTTTCGCCCCAGAGCTAGAGAGAGAATATTTTATTGTACACCCTCTACTTCGAGCTGCTAAATGGTGGTGGGCCCATCATAGTATTTGTTATCCTTTTCCCCTGCAGACATTAGATGTTTAGATTAGACTTGACATGATCATGTATTTGAAACAAATTAATTTGTATTTGGAAGAATATTTATTCTGATGTATTTTATATCTGAAATCTCTAAGTGAAAATCTATTTGTTTGATGTTATTTTTATGTTAATCAATCTTTAATATTTAACCCAACATATGAACAAAGTTTTAATATAACGATTATTCATAAAACTATAAAAGACTTGTGTGTAATGACAAATTTATTTCAATTATTCTGCAACTAGCAAATATTTTTTATGATCAATTTATTTTAATAAATTAGAACTGTTGGCCAACTGGCTGGTGGCTGAAATTGTTAGACCCATATACACATGTGACGTCGGTCATGGGTCGACATTATTTTGCTTTAACCGACATAGGTGCAATGTTGCACAATGCGAGGCAGACTTCACAAGGAGCCAAAACGACGTCGTTTCGAAACATGTATAAAAATAGGAACCCTAACAAACAGTTCAAGCTTCCCTTCACAACTTTCCTACGAATTCCAACAATCCCACCCTCCCCTCGGATCTTCTCTCTTGGAAAAAGGTATGGTTATTCTAATATTATAACAACTAGTGTTTGTGATTGCTACTTTACATTGTTCAATCTTTGGTCTGTGAATGTGTCATATATTTTTTTGGTATTCTAGTTTCTGCTCAGATTTTTTAGAGTGCACTTTCCTTGACTGTAAACATAGGTACTATGTTTATGTATGTCTCCAAAGGTTTTCTGTTTAATTTTATATCGTTAAACCTTCATTTTTTCCGGGTTTATGTGTTTCTTTCCGTAGCTTCCACTGATACGTATGACGACGGTAAGGGGTACGTCACAAATTGGTTTATTCGATTAGCGTGCGAGGTCGCACATTCTAATTTCTAGTAACATGTTCTTCAGCATGAGACGTCGCACTCATTTTGGTTTGACCTTCAATTTAACCGAATTGTTACCGAAGTCGCATTTTGGCATTTTAGTTTAATTTGCAATTGCATATGCAACTTCGTTCTTGTATCGGTCTTATGTATGGTTTTACCGACTACTTAGCGATGTTAGTGATGTATGTTGACCAAGCCATTGTTTTGGACTGACATGAACAGTGCGACACGTTGGCGACGTCACACCGTGCATTTCATAGGATAGTTCCCACTTCAAAATTTCAATTCTGATTCAGAACTAATGGCTGGCGAAGGATGTTCAAGTATCTCCTTCTACCATTTCACAAATGTATTTACTAACACATCTTCAAACTTTATCACGATTAATATATTTTTTGTTTTCATACAATTCTCGGCTCAACAGAACAACCTAGAGCCTCTTTTGTTCGACCTTGAACATCATACAATGGCGGTTGATATCCCACGTTTCCACTGCACTCTAAAGCAGCTAAACTTTGGGGGAAAAATCCAACTTTGGTAAAAAAAATTAATTTTTTTTATTTGTTGGCAATTGTGCGCACACACACATATACATTTATACACACACACACACACACACACACACACACACACATATATATATATATATATATATATATTCTAATCAAAAAATATTTTGTGACTTAGTACATCCCGTGGGAGATTGTTCCACTCCTGCTGACTTAGAAAACCCCCATAGTGATGAGGTGCTGTGGGACAGAGTGGTGCATGAACCACTCGTGGGGGTGGGAATATCAAGGCCATTTCCCCAAAGGGTTTTGGCAGGTCCTTAAGGGAAACCGCCTACGCATCGAGAACACCTTGTTCTTCTAGGTGATAGAAGTCGGGGGGCTAATTGTTTCCAAGGTCATCATTATCCAAGCTGTTTGAGTTTATTGAAATTTATGTTATGTTGGAACTAAGACAATTCTTATTTGAATTTATGTACTATTTGTAAGGATATTTTCATGACTACTGCTATTATAATAATTATCTATCTTATATGAAAATTATATAATTGACTGTATATATGTGTCATTTGATTTGTGCATAATTTTATAAATAATTTTTATAATCCTACGATTGAAAACCATTAAACAAAGGGGGTACTACACGTGTACGAAAGAGGGGAGGGTTTCTATGGTGTTTGTGGCACAATATTTGCTAGCTATTGTAGTGCTTAATTGTCATTTTATATTCCCCTAAATTAATCGTGATGACGGGATATTGGGAGGAGAGAGATGCCAAAATGGGGAAAAATGCACGACCCCCATTTTCTTTTTTCCTTCTTTTCTATTACCATCAAATTCTTTACTTTAACTTATCTTTTACATATCTACGATGTCGATAGTAAATCGCAACACATGTCGGTAGAAATGACGTTGAATGCGAAATCGGGCCATCTTTTGAAACAACATATGCAACGTCGAATAGCTCGCATGCTATTCGGCACATTATTTACTTCATTTGTTAACCTTTTACTTCGGTTCATATAATAACCGAGGTCAAGAAGCAATTATTTACCTCAGTTTTTTTTTATAACTGAGATAAACAATATTTTTTACTTTGAAAAATAAATAACTGAGGTAAAAGAACTTTTTACCTTGGTTATTTGATGTTAGCCAAAAACCCTTGTTTAAAGGGGCGAAGTAAAAAATTAATTTTCTTGTAGTGCATCTACTTTTTAATTTTTGAGTCCGTCTCTTGAAAGACGGTTTTTCCATAAGTTATGGAAATACAAAGGTTTAAAGTGTAAATTAGAAGAAATGAAGATAAAATTTCCAAGTTGCATGAATCGGGTTATTAACTTTATTCTTTTGGCTACTCCAATACTCTAGCTCATTCTTTTGGAAGCAACAAGGGTTGCTTCAAGAGCAATATGCTCAGTTTGTATAACTAATCTAAGCTTCGGCTTCTTTTAAATTGTTTCTTTATGGCTTGGGAAGGCTAATATAATTTCCCCCATCTACGGATGGTTTAATTTTAAAAAAAAGGTTATTAACTTTATTACTACTACATGTTGCATAATAAAATTTTAATATTGCAACTTATACCTTTTATTATTCTAATTAAACTCCATTTTTCCATAATCATATGGAAAGATCGTCTTTCCCAAGACTTTGCCTTTATTTTTTGAAAACTATGTGTTCATTTTAATAGAAATTATATTTTTCACTCTCTTCCATATATTTCCTTAACACATTTACTCTTTTCATGATAAGAATTAGACATCATCACTTCATCCCGCTCTCGTAAACCCTAGTCGCATTCCCAATTTCTCGATTTGCAGAAACCCTAGATCACTGATTTCTGCAGCCGCAGAAATGTCGGAAACGGAGACGCTTGCTTTCCAGGCCGAGATCAACCTGCTGCTCAGTCTCATCATCAACACGTTCTACAGCAACAAGGAGATTTTTCTCCGGGAGCTGATCAGCAACGCCTCCGATGCTTTGGATAAGATCAGGTTTGAAAGCCTGACAGACAAGAGCAAGCTCGATGCCCAGCCTGAACTCTTCATCCATATCATCCCAGACAAGGCAAACAACACCCTGACTCTTGTTGACAGTGGCATTGGTTTGACCAAGGCTGATTTGGTAAACAACCTGGGAACCATTTCAAGATCTGGTACCAAAGAGTTCATGGAAGCTCTTGCTGCCGGTGCTGATGTAAGCATGATCGGTCAATTTGGTGTTGGTTTCTATTCAACATACTTGGTTGCTGAGAAGGTTATTGTTACAAACAAGCACAATAATGACGCGCAGTATGTTTGGGAATCCCAGGCTGGAGGCTCCTTCACTGTGACTAGGGACACTTCTGGTGAGGTCCTAGGCAGGGGAACTAAGATTGTTCTCCACCTGAAAGAGGATCAGCTCGAGTATCTTGAGGAGAGAAGACTAAAGGATTTGGTGAAGAAGCACTGTGAGTTTATCAGTTACAAGAAATTCCTAGTTTTGTGGCTACAGTACCCACAAACAGCAGCAAATACGGAGAACGCATTCTGCAAATACGTTCTCCAGCATACAGAATACGGGTTTGTTAACTCTTTCTTGAGTACGCATATGCCTAATGCGTCCTCTCCTTTTTCATTTATTTTTTTTATTTTTGTTTATGAAATTCCGAGCTGGTGGAGGCCACGTTGACACGTAGCGAGGATGCATTCAGTGAATGCGTCCTCCAATCTGCATTATATACTCAGCTGCCAGCGTTTAGATCTCCATCTTCTTCTTCCTTTCGCCATTTTCCCGAGACTTCACCGCCATTTTCCTCCACCTCTGCGCTGCTTGTTCTCCGACATCCCGTGCCAAACTCCAGCTCCTTCTCAACCTCTGCGCAATTCCGCATCCATCTCTGCCTACCTTCGGCAAGGTTTATTTTTTTCATATTCCTCCAATTTTCTATTTTCTTATGTTGTATGTTTTCTTGGTGATATTTATATTGGTTTTTTGGTTGTTTCCTAACACGTCCGATGTTGAAGAGCTTAGAATTTTCTGACGTTGACCGTCGTTGATCGACGTTGACCGCCATTGACCACTGTCGACCGTTGTTGACTGCCGCTTTGGTCACCTTGTCCGTGAGTCTCAGACACTCGCCCAACCAATTTTTCATTTTCGTGAAGCTAATTGAACCTTACATGATATTACGAATGTGTTTAACGATTATGTATGAGTTGTCCTAGAAAATATGTTGTTGAATTTTGTGTTACACTATAATTTGTGGAGAACCCAAAATAATTTAGTTAATTTGAATGTGTTGTATGATTGTGTGTAGTTTGAATGATCATGTTTGGTCCAATGCTGTGATAGTGTTTAATGTTGATGCATGACTATATGAAGTAATTATGTGAATTGTTTACTGATTAATGTATTAAGTTTGTAGTAATAGTTTTATTATTGTGGCTGAGTGGAGAACATATTTGAGGATACAATGAAAAGGAATGTCGAATTTAAAGGAATTAAAAGTTATGTATTTGTATAATGCAGTTGTACGATGTTTTTGACGGTGTATATGTATAGAGGTGGTCAGATTAAGTTTGATTTAACTGTGGGTGTGTATTATGATCCTCCAATACCGGAGTGGATCGTGACTCTCGAGAGGAGGTTGAACCACTCCGAGTTTGTTGATTTAATCGTTGTAAGACTTGGTATTGCAAGTAAGGGGTATATGTTGAAAATATATTACCGCTGTCCTGAACTGATTGGTTCGGCCATATACTATCGGTGTTATAATGTGGAAGATGATGAGTCAACCACATTTTTCTTCAATATTGTTGATCGATTGTCGTTGTCCTCCGTGGATTTGTACGTTGTTACGGAACAGTTGACAAGCACTAATAACGGGGCACGACCAAGCATGTGCATATCATTGTTGAGCAACATGCAGAACTTTGCCACCACCTTTTCATCACCGAGGTTTTGAAATTGGTGAGTCCAGCCAACCTGGTTTGTATGTTCACGTGGATTGTGCTAAGCCGTCCACAAGTGGTGGTATGTATGGTATGGACCACGATGAGCAGAATGTCTTCGATGATAATTACATGGGTGACATTGGTGGCTATGTTGTTGGGCATGTTGGTAGCGAAGACGATGGCGAGGAAGCTGAACTTGAGGGTGGAAGTGAGGATGATCGTTCCTTATCAACAGATTCAAATCCTAGGGACGATGATGAACAAGTGGTGTGCACGAACAATGTATCCACGTTGTTTTATATTCTGGCGAATCCTGATACATAAGCCTACTATAGGGATTATGGGGGCCCTGATGAGGATAGCTATGACCCAACTCATTTTGGTGCCAGAGTTTCTACTTATGTTCAAGAGACTAGTAAAGTGGAGTTAGGTATGCCATTCCAAACGAAGCCGGAATTAGTTGAAGCTATTTCTAGGTGGAGTTCCATGATGAACAGGGAACAAAGAGTCATGGAGAGCAGGTCACGCACATAGTGTGCGAAATGCAAGGACGTTGTCGAAGGAACTAGCAATTGTCTTTGGGTTGCCAGAGCTACCAAAAAGGTTGTGCATGGCATGTGGGAGATTACCAGATGGGCAAGTAGCCATGGGTGTGTTGGTGCTGGTCGATCTACGGGTAACATTAATCTGACATCGGTGATGATAGCCCGTTCAATCTGCCACCACATTGATGTAAACCTTTCATACATAGTGAAAGATGTACAAGCTCAAGTCAAGACAGAGTTCAATGTTACCCTTTCCTACAAGAAGACGTGGTATGCTCGACAGAAGGCAATTGACATGGTATTCGAAACTTGGGAGGAATCATTTGAACAGCTGCCACCGTATATGGATAAGCCTTTCAGGGCTAATCCGAGCACCGTTGTTGATTGGGCTGACGTACCTGGCAGAATACACGGGCATGGGTGTAGGAAATTTAAATTTGTGTTCTGGGCATTTGGTCAGGAAATTGAAGCCTTTCGCCACTGTAGGCCAGTCATTAGTATGGATGACACTCATTTGAGAGGTGCATATAAGGCCACAATTCTAGTTGCCATGACGCACGATGCGAATGACTACATACCTCATCGCTTATGCAATTGGTGACGCCAAAACGAATGAAAGTTGGAGCGGTTCATGGGGAGATTGCGTCTTCATGTTGTTGGTGGTGATAGCAGACCAATCTGTATCATATCAGATAGGCATGATGGAATTATAAATGCAATGAAACATATGGAGGAGTGTATGGAGCCAGCTGGATACCACCGATTTTGCCTGCGGCATTTCAGTCCAACTTCCTTACTGCTGATGGCGGGAGGTTCAAAAATGCGCTTATGAAGACTCTGGTTTGGCAGCTTGGTGGTGCCAGACGAGAGAGCAGGTGGAGGGAGTACAAGAAGGAGTTGGAGAGTATAGATCCATCTGCTTGGGCTTGGTTGGTACAGCAAGATAGCAGTAAGTGGTGTCTTGCCTTTGATGAGGGTGATCGACGTTGGTGAATTCTCACAACGAATTTGTCCGAGAGTTTCAACAACTGTTTATGGTGCGCACGCCATCTCTCCATAGCAGCATGTGTCAAAGCGACGTTCGAGCAAACAGTTGAAATGTTTGCCCAAAGGGTTATGGACGCCACAAATTGGAGGTACTTTCCTGATTCATTACAGTTCTTTATGTGTTCACAGACCACTTTCTGGATTCTAAATTCTTGTTTGTTTGTCTAGGTTCGTGTTTCATAAGAGGAATTGGAAAAAGTTTCGAAAGCAGGACACATGGGCACATGGACATATCGTCACCTTGTTTGGTCATGCGTCGCAGACTTATAGGATTGTGACAAGGAACATTGATGGGAGCATTAGTGAAAGACAGTACATAGTCAAATATCGGAGAAGTGAGTGTACTTATCGCGAATGGAAAATATTCCGTTTCCCTTGTTCCCATGCCTTGGCCGTCTGTCGGCATAGGCGTGACGATCCTACTAGTCTATGTGACAGGGTGTATCACACGACCACCTATGTACAGCAATATAGTCAAGGTTTCATGCCTGTACAAGATCTATCACTTTGGTAATGTGCCCGTTGGAGGTTGATTCCTGATGCTGAAAAGTTTCGCAATAGGAGGCGCGGACAATTTGCGGAGAGAATGACAAGGAATCAGATAGATGAGAGGGTGCTGGGTGAATCCAAGGGAGTCCGTAGGCGTGGTCGTGCTTAGTGTCATGTTGTAATATGGTGTTTGTACTATTACCTCTATAGTATGGTACTTGTAGTGTTACTTTTCTAATGTGGAATATTTATCACATGATGTAGTATAAATTTTATTTGTCGAATATGTATGACATGATGTAGTATAAGTTGCCTTTGTGGTAATCTTGAATAATTAATTTTGACATGTTGTTATAATCGTTAACAGGGACACATAATGTATTATCCAGGACCCATTGAGGAGGATTAGTTGTACCTTCATCAGGAGCATCGTGCTCGTGCAGTGTACAGCCGTAATTTAGAGGATGAGGTACTGCAGGTGAGGCGGTGCGATGGGGCATGCTGGACCGAACGAATGCCTGACAGAGTTATGAGCTATGTGCGTGATTCAGGATTCCAAGGACTCCTGGATTCTGCACCGATACACATTGACCATTCCCTCATCACTTCCTTAGTGGAGCGTTGGCGACCAGAGACGCACACATTTCACTTGCCGATGGGGGAGGCTACGGTCACATTGCAGGATGTAGGGATGCTATGGGGTCTTCCGATAAATGGGATCCCAGTCACAGGTGTAGACACTAGTAGACGTACGGAGAACTGGATGAGAGTGTGCACGGACTACCTGGGTGCTACACCCGACCCCAGTGTCATTCGAGAGGGTCGCATTAGGGCAAGCTTATTGGGAAACTTATTGCACAGTCCGTTCCCTATTGATCCTACAGAGGTACAATGTCAACAACAGGTTAGAGTTTTCATTCTACTACTGGTTGGGGGAATGCCCATGTCAGACACGTCTGGCCACCTAATCCCATTGCTCTACTTGTCGGTACTGATGGATCTAGGTGCAGCACATCAGTACAGTTGGGGGGTTCCATTCTTGCACACATGTACCGGTGCTTATGTGACGCTGCAATCCCACAAGGTAAATCCATATCTGGGCCACTTGTCTTGCTACAGGTAAAATTTTTGGTCAATCAAGTTATTTGTATATAATGTCCATAATATTACTTTATATTACATTTAATTATATTTATTGGCAGTTGTGGGCATGGGAGTGCATACTATCTATCCGACCTGCCGGTGCTCTACCAGTAACAGTGACGATGAGTGCTCTTGGGTTCCGGTACGTGTCGAATTAGTCAAGAGACACTCTTTTTAAACCACATGCAATTTCATATTCTGGCTAATATAATCCACTTTTTTCCTCATAGGTGGAGAGCCCGTTACGATTTATCACAATCACCGATGCATGTTTTGAAAGTGTACCGCGATCAGCTCACATATCTCAATCACAATCAGGTATAGGCCAATTTGGATTATGATTTTTTGATTTCGTGGGAAAAATGGTTTTAGTTACCTAACCGCAACACCTGTATGTTGTTTCAGTTATTTGGCAGCCATACATGGAGGATGTCGTGGAACAACTCCCGTGGTGCTGTACAGCCGGCCGCAACAATTGGCTACTTTGCATTGACCTCATTTGCTGGCATGTCGTAGAGTATCATCATGCACATCGTGTTCTCAGGCAGTTCAGCCTAATCCAGCCAATACCCACCCAGTTGGCCAGTAGGGATGAGTATAAACTGCTTCATACTAGAGATCGTCAAGGAAGGTTTGGCATGGATTGGCGTGTCAAACTGAGAAGATATCTCGATGCCTGGGAACATCGATCCGATCAACAAGTAAACACACTTGGGTGTGCAGATCCATACATACCCAGCCGTGAATACATAGAGTGTACTTTCGCAAGACGGTGACCATGATTGATCAGCCAGGACGGCATCTAACAACTACAGAGGGTTTCCATGGAGACGGTGCAACTATGAAGTATATGGTATTTCCTAAATTTCTAATATTGTTAAGAAATAATACTTTGGATTTCCTCAAAATTATATATCTAACATATTTATCTCATTTCCGTAATTGCAGGCAATGACCGAGTTGCACATCATGTCGGATATTAATTTGGATGAATGTCCCCCATGTTTCACGGACGTTATCAGGGGAATGCATGGGGTTGTCACAAGTAGTCTATAATATGGGCACCAACCCTCTAGACTGCAGTATTATCAGCCGTTTGTGCACTGTGAGGAGCCTCTCCCTGGTGTGAGATATACTGACCTCATAAGCCACTGTCAGGCTCCACCTGGTTGACAAGGAGGTCGGAGGCCGTGTGCTAGGGGCCTTACAGAACACATTGGTTCATCACAAGCTGGACCCTCACATGCGAGTCTAGCGATTGGCAGACCATCACATGGTGGACCCTCACAGTACGACATGACTACATCAGATTACACTGCATATGTCACTCCCACAGCTAGTCATGCATACATGTTGCCTACCATTCCATTAGATACAGGTAGTGTTCCACATGCCCATTATGATTCGAATGAGGAGGCAGGAGATGAAATGGAGGAGGAAATACCAGAGGGAGCTCCACGTGAGGAAGTACATGTACTACCGAGATGGCTGTTCCATGACGGACATCCAAGACCATACGTCCTCCCCCGTGTGGAACGGGTGGAAAGCTTTGCAGAGGTCGTCATTAGGACATTACATGCTATTCAGCACTGATTTGCATTACATTTCACACGTATTGTTCGGCTACTGTACATTTATGCTAATTTGTATTCATTCTAACTATGCAATAATTCATTCATACACCTATATTCAAGACTAGTTAAAAAATTGCAAATCACACGATCCTAATTTATCGTTTGACTAGTTTTAAAAATATCATCAAATAAACACAAGTCTACTTATGCGTAATCTTCATCGAAAACAAGTGTATGAAAAATAATAAGTTATACATTGCAGCATTCAAAGATAATTTATTACTTAAATTCACGACTCATTTAGAAAATACACTTTTGTTGAATTCAAGACACGATTTTAAAATGAGGACCAAACTGAGATAAAATACTTGGAATAAAAAAAAAATTCCTTGAATCAATTTTCGGGAATAAGCATTTTCCCAAATAATTAAAATTTCCCAAAAGCTTAATTTACAAAATTTACCCAAAAAAACATTATTTAATTTGCAAATTAAATTTCCACCGAAATTAATTAAAAATCCTCACCATTTTCACCATTTTCAGAAAAAAAAAATTAAAACAGAACTGAGTATACATTTCAAAAATGCGTCCTCTACATATTACGAAAATAAATGGTCAAAAATGAGGACGCATTTCAAAAATGCGTCCTCTAAATATTACGGGAAAAAATGGTGAAAATGGGATGCATTTCAAAAAAGCGTCCTCTAAATATTACGAAAAAAAATGGCCAGATATACCAATAACCACACCTGCAGCCATTTTTTAAAATTCATGCATGCAACAATCAAGAACTCCATCAGTTACCCTATTTCATTGTGGGTTGAGAAAACCATCGAGAAGGAGATCTCTGATGATGAAGATTAGGAGGACAAGAAGGACGAGGAAGGCAAGGTAGAGGAAGTTGATGAAGAAAAAGAGAAGGAAGAGAAAAAAAAGAAGAAGAGTAAGGAGGTTTCTCACGAGTGGAATTTGGTTAACAAGCAGAAGCCTATCTGGATGAGGAAGCCTGAGGAGATCAACAAGGAAGAATATGCTGCCTTCTACAAGAGTCTTACCAATGATTGGGAGGAGCATTTGGCTGTCAAGCATTTCTCAGTTGAAGGTCAGCTAGAGTTCAAGGCAGTTCTTTTCGTTCCCAAAAGAGCGCCCTTTGATCTCTGACACCAGGAAGAAGCCTAACGACATCAAGCTCTATGTCCGCCGTGTTTTCATCATGGTCAACTGTGAAGAGTTGATTCCAGAGTATCTGAGCTTTGTTAAGGGTGTTGCCAACTCGGAAGACCTTCCTCTGAACATCTCCCGTGAGATGCTTCAACAGAACAAAATTTTGAAGGTCATTCGCAAGAACTTGGTGAAGAAGTGTGTTGAGATATTCCAGGAAATAGCTGAGAACAAGAAGGACTACAAGAAGTACTGCGAGGCCTTCTCCAAGAATCTGAAACTCGGTATCCGCGAAGACTCTACCAACAAGACCAAGCTCGCTGAACTCCTCCGATACCGCTCCACCAAGAGTGGTGATGAGCTGACTAGCCTCAAGGACTATGTCACCCGCATGAAGGAGGGCCAACAGGAAATCTTCTACATCACTGGTGAAAGCAAGAAGGCAGTTGAGAACTCTCCCTTCCTCGAGCGACTCAAGAAGAAGGGATACGAGGTGCTCTACATGGTTGATGCCATCGATGAGTATGCTGTCGGCCAGCTGAAGGAATTCGCGGGAAAGAAGCTCGTTTCTGCCACCAAGGTCTGTCTCAAGCTCGACAAGAGCGAGGATGAAGCCAAGAAGAAGGAAGAGCTCAAGGAGAAGTTTGAAGGTCTCTGCAAGGTCATCAAGGACGCCCTCGGTGACAAGGTCGAGAAAGTCATCGTCTCAGATCGTGTTGTTGACTCCCCCTGTTGTCTGGTCAACGGAGGATATGGCTGGACTGCCAACATGGAGCGCATCATGAAAGCTCAGGCTCTTCGCGCTAGAGCATGGCCGGCCATGGAGATCAACCCGGAGAACTCCATCATGGACGAGCTGAGAAAGCGCGCTGATGCTGATAAGAACGACAAGTCGGCCAAGGACCTTGTTCTTCCGCTGTTTGAGACTGCTCTGTTAACCTCTGGTTTCAGCCTCAATGAGCCGAACACGTTTGGAAACAGGATCCACCGGATGTTGAAGCTCGGGCTGAGCATCGATGAGGATGCCGGCGAAGCTGATGAGGATATGCCGCCGCTTGAGGAAGGTGATGCTGATGCTGATGGCAGCAAGATGGAGGAAGTCGACTAAGATGCATGGCTGAATTCATTTTGAGCAGAGGGATGATGAAACCTCAGTAGATGTTTTTCTGTCTTGTTTTTGAGTGTTTTCTTTTTTGGTTTTTGGACAATCTTAGTTATATTGATGCTATATCAGGATTCTCTCTCTTTTGGGATTAACTCAGTGTTAATTTTATTCTTCTATTTGATGGAAGTTAAAAGTAATTCTGGGTTTAAAAAAAAAAGAAGATACGAATTAGACACGATACCAGGTAATTTATTTATTGCGCATATGCTGCAGGTTGTTCCCGTGATCCAAGAATTGAATTTGAATGATACGAGTCCTCTCATTTGAAAATTCCAGCTATAGCGTCATCGAGTGTATCAACAGGTGCAGATTGCAGAATACAGAAATGGGAAGCTCACGGACATCACGTTGGCCGTGTACCGTTCAAAAAGTTAAAACCTACGTAATGATAGTTCAAAGGGATTGGTCAAATCTGATGTTTCTCTGTGGTGTATATATATGTGTGTAGGATAGCATCTTAATATTCTCAACATAAAACGCACCACACCTTTACAATTAGCTAGCAAGAGATACATTCAGGTTTGAGTGAAAACTAGCTACTTTTTTTTTTTAATCATGTCTGCTTCCATTGAAGCCCTTGCAATGGCTGGAGTGAACTACCTTGAATACCCTGTGGTTTATGAAGATTTGGAAGACGAGGATACTCCACCACATTTGCTAGCTGAGGAGTTATTAGATGAAGAGATGCCTAGTTTGTGTGGCAAGCAGCGTTCTGAGTCAGAAACTTCTCAAAAAGGACACAAACATATTCCAAATTCTGGATAATGCTAAGCCTGGAGATGGTCATGTCTTATGGCACCCTGCACAAGGATCAACCCTTCAATTCTTTGTTTGTTTGTAGTTTAGAGAGCATTTTGTGAATTTTGCGACACTGATCCATCAAGAATAATGTTCCCTACTTTTTCGATATTTTTGTTTTGGGATGCTAATCCCTGAAATAAAATTGACATGGTGGTTTTCGTGTTATAAGCACACTTTTCCATAAGAGATGATGGCAGGCTAATCTTTAGAGAGTGGTGTATATGCAAAAATCAACATAAAAATTTATCTTTCTCAAATTTATTTGCATTTTATAAAAAGAATCTCATTTTTATAATAAATAATTTTATAAGACAAAGTCTTGTATAACACTGTCTCATATCGATACCAGGGATTAAATTGCAAATGACACTATTGGAGAAATGGTGATTAAAGTCACCAAATAAAAGTCGATTCCTGAGTCCCAAGCCTCATATTTCATTTTAAAGGCAGCTTGATTTCAATCAAACACACTTCTGCTTTTGAGGAGAATCGATTAAAGGCGCTCTAATAGAATCGCCTTTAAATCAACGGTTTTATTGGGCCACCATATAAACAAAACCCTAGGCCTATATACTTAGTTTTATTTTTCTCTCCCTCTCCAGCCATCTCTCCCTCACTCCCACTCTCCCTTCCGCCTCCCTCCTCACTCTCCTCTCCACCTCTCCGCCGGCCACATCATCCCTCCGCCGTGCCTGAGTTCCATCAGCCGCGATGTCTCCACCGTCCACTGGGCCAAGTTCCATCCTCTGGTCTGCGTTTGTTCCTCCGGCGTCTCCTCCCTCTGCCCCAACCCGATGCGTCGTGCCGTTGTGGCTCTCTGGATCTAGTTAACGAACAATGTTCATGTTATTTTCATTTTTTTTGTTTTTTTCCCCAAATCTATGTGTTCGGTGTTTATTTTAGATTTTTTTCTTTTAGATCTATGTTAATTCGTTGTTATTGCTTATAATTCCGTCATATTCTGGATATGTAATTTTATCCCTCTACTAGAAACCTGAGGTTTTTGGCAGTTTTTTTAGAATCCTCGATCTAAGTTCCGAAATTGGAACTGAATTCGGAACCCGGTCAAAGTCGGACCCCAAAACTACAAAGTGACTTCTCTTGTCCCTTAGAACGACTTTAATGAGGCTTCCTCCACTAATGTGGGGTTTCATACAAAGTTTAAAAAGTTCAGGGGTTGGGTGTGTAATTGTGATAATTTGCGGTTTAGTCCTACTATGTATATATATATACACATATTAAATATTTAAGCATCTTTTCCAAAATTTCCCTCATTAGAATCAGTTCATATTCTCTGCAATTGCACAACTTCTCTTCTCTCTCACAAAATCTCAACCGCACACAATACACACAAACCCGCTCGATTTCCTCCATTTAACTGTTCTTCACTTTGGTTTTCTTCCTCATTTCTTGTGCGCACTGAATGCAGTGAAGCGGCATTTCTGTTGCGGCATTTTTTTTCTGCTTTTCGTTCGGTTTTTGACGATCTAACATCGGATGACTTCCGATTTGTGTTTAAATGCAAAGGCAATGTATATGCTAGGTTTTTTGTGCGATTTGGTGTTTTCGATTTTGTTTTCAATTTTTTTGATGTATGTGATGTTCTATGCTTTGTGTAGATTTCCTAATTTTTTTATTGTGATTATTTTGTGTTTTATGTTTGATTATGTAGCTTAATCTTCCTTTACTGTGTTCGATTTGAAGTTTATAGGGATTATGTTGTTGACTATACTCATATTTGGGGATTGTAACGATCTGGGCATTGTCTCGGAGGGAGGCTCGGTGAAATAGACATGTCTGTGAAGATGTGGACTACCTGCACCTGGACAGAAAGACCCTATGAAGCTTCACTGTTCCCTGGGATTGGCTTTGGGACTTTCCTGCGCAGCTTAGGTGGAAGGCGAAGAAGGCCTCCTTCCGGGGGGGCCCGAGCCATCAGTGAGATACCACTCTGGAAGAGCTAGAATTCTAACCTTGTTTCAGGACCTACGGGCCAAGGGACATTCTCAGGTAGACAGTTTCTATGGGGCGTAGGCCTCCCAAAAGGTAATAGAGGCGTGCAAAGGTTTCCTCGGGCCGGACGGAGGTTGGCCCTCGAGTGCTCTGTTTTATTTTGTCTTTGTTGAGTAGTTCTGAGTGATTTCATGTTTTATTGGTTGTGTATGATGTTATTCGAGTGTTTTTGTTCGGATTTTTCATTAATTTCATTTCTATTTTGAATGTGTGTGACATTTTAGGGTTTCTTTAGGCTGTGTGTTAATTTTTGTGTATTCGTTGTTGCTTTATAGATGTTGAAGAAGATTAATGCTGGTGAATCACTAAATGATGTTGTTATGGACATTGTGAAGGACTATGTTGAGCATGTTGAAGGCAGTCTTGCAGCTGTCAACAAAATGTAAAGAAAAGAGCATCTTCTCAAGGTATTTCCTGATTGTGTCTGTTTTTGGATGGATTTTTTTATATTTTATTTCCATAATTAATTGCAAATTGTGACTGTTCAGCTTTTTATTGTTGTTGTGATTTTATGACATGATGTTTTATAGGTTTATGTTGATGTTTCACTCATACTGTCTTCATGTTGATCAGTCATCTATTGTGTCTTTCTAGTGTGTTTTTTTATCTTGATTTTTAGTGGTATTATTGAATGTATTGTGCTATAGGTTTTGTTTTCCATCTTTTCATGCATTTGATTTGTCATTTTCTGTATGAGCACGTATGTTGATGTTTAAAGTTTACTAAATGATGTTTTTAGTTCTGGTTATGATGTTTACTTTTTAGTTTGATATGTTTTTTGTTGAATGGTACGATTATTTTTTAGAGGAGTATTTCATGGATTTTGTGTATGGTGTGTCTGTTTAGGTTCATGTCTCAATTGGGACTGTATAGAGCTTGTGATTTGGACTGAAGTTTTAAATGATTATCTGTATTATTTCTTTTTATGCACTTGTTTGGTATTATTTTGCAATTATTGATGTTTTACAACTCCAGTTTGACTTCTAGTTTAAGTGTGATGTTATTGATGTTTTACAGTTTCAATTTTTAGAAGCATGTCGCTTGGGCTGAATGTCTTTGTCTTATTGATGTTTTAGTATCTTATATTGATGTTGTTTTGTTTTCAGATTGATGGCTTCATGTGTGTTGATATGCAGCTATTTTCTTTTATCGTGTTATCCTTTTACCAAATTAATTTGTGTTGCATTAATTTTTTTATGCTTATATAATTACATTTGATGTTTCAGAAGTAGGTATTGCTAGTGGCCGTGCCGTGAGACAATCACAGCCACTGGGGGGTGACCCTAATGCTAATTTGATATCAGGTCTTTTTCTTTTTATTCACTTTTGTGAATTTGTACATTAATGTTTTATAAATTTTTATAAATTTTGTTGTTATGTTTCAAGACTCTCTTTTGCAAATAGGAGGCAGAATGTATAAGCCAAGCAAAAGCTTGATTTAGTTGATGAAGATGAAATTTCAGAAGAAGATGGTGCTCGCAACTTGGAGATGTTGTTGACTGAATCAGGTGCTGGTTCTGCTGATAAAGCTGGACTGGATGATGTTGTTGGAGCTGAAGCTGCTAATCATGAGAGTATTCCTAAGAGGAGGATGTTGCACAAGACTGTGACTGTCAAGAAATCTAAGGTTGTTGCTGGGGTGTCAATGGCAATGGTATTGACATTAAATTATTAGTTTTTATATATTTAACCTTTTAATGTTTTATTCTCATTCTGTATGCAATATGATTTGATGTTTTATTTTTTGTAGCTATTGGTTTTGATGAGGGTAAAAACCCTGTTATGAAGAATGTCGCTGGTGTGAAGAAGCAATAAAAAAAGGTTGCGAATAAGAGCGTTGATGTTGCTGGTAATATTTTTTTCCTTTACTTTTAGTTTTTGGTACTGTTTTAAATTTATGATTAGATTTTTTAGCAGTATGGTATGATGGTTCATAATTTGTAGTTAATTATTTCAAATTTCTGTCATTTAGTTTTTCATGATGCTAATGTCTTATTACTCCCTCCATTTTACTATGTTTGACACTATAAGTTTATGTGTTGTCTTTTTTGTAAGTTGAAATGTGTGGAGGGAATTGAGTGAAAAATGTAAAAAGTTAAATGAGTGGTTGAGAATGATGTACTTTTTTTCATAAAAGGAACGATGACAAACCTAGAAAAATATACAAATATGGTAAGCGTGCCAAATTTAAGAAAGCAGAGGGAATATATGGTTTGATGTTTTTGTATCTTAGTTGATGATGGCAACAAGAAAGTTGCTCAGAAAAAAATTTGAAACCTGGTGTTTGTGACAAAGAAGCTGCTGGGAATGCTGATGTGGATGATAACATTTTTTCTGGTAGGTTATGATTTTTTTGTTTCGGTTTTTAATAGCTCTGCTTTTTAATTCTGACTTTTTTATGTTTTACCGTTATGATATGATATTTTATTTCTTGTAGATGATGAGGTGTTCAATATTGTTCCTGACACCCAAACTGTAAGCAAAATGTTGATGCAAATGTCGCACCTGAGAATGTGGTAAATCTAGAAGAGACGTCTGGAAGTGAAGCAAAAGAAGATGAAGATGATGACGGTAGCTCTGAATCCGAGGAAACAAATTTTGATCTGAAGATTCTGAAAGTGGGGAGGAGGTTGATAAAGCTTGTGATGAAGATGTTTATTCGAGTGGTTCTGATTCTGAATTAGAACTTGTGGTGGTCGTGAAGAAGCCTGCGAGAAGGTTTACAAAAATAACAGTGAGAGGGAAATGTGAGGGGAAAGTGGATGTGTCTGGTGATGCTGATTTTGATGACGATGCAAGGTTTATTGATATTTTAAATAATGTCTATGATGTTTATTAATTTATGTGTTGATGTTTTTTACGTGACTGTGATGTTTTACTTTCAGTTATTAATTTTTTAAGTTATGTCTGTGATGTTTCATGACTTATCCATTTTCTTTTCAGTGATGAGAAGGGCTTCACTACCAAGTGTAGCCTTAGGAAGATTGAAAAGTTGTTTTGCTCGATGACTGCAAACCAGATTTAAGCTGTGAAAGATGTTGGTTTTTAATGGTTTGATGAAAATTAATTTTAATGTCCTTCCTAAAGATATCCTTCCTTACCTTGTTCACAATTTTAATCCCATTAGCTATGTTCAAAGAATTGGTTCTGATAGGTATTTTTTTAACTCGTGATGATGTTCACGATGTATTAGGACTTCATATCAGTGACAAGGAGGTCATTGAGGTTAGTAATGCTGGTAAGGGGGAAAGAAGGGATTTAGATCGGAGGGAGAGTTAGAGGGATGAGTTTGGTGTTGATAGCTTGGGCAACGTTTCATGTGATAGCCAGTATGAGAAGATGGTGGCCTTAGGTGATGATGGTGATGAATTTAAAAAACTGTGTCATGTATGTTGTGTGCACTTTCTTGAGTCCTACTGTTAGGTGTTTTTTTTATTATAAGCTTCTTCGTGTTTTGGAGAATGTATGGGAGATTAAGAATTATGATTGGTGTGGGTATGTGCTTAGGAAGCTTTGTGAGGTAGTGTGTAGATACAAGAGTAGTTCCTACACATTAGTGAATGTTTGTGTAGTTGTTCCTTTGATGTGTTACTTGTACATGTTTCCTTTTCAAGGAAAACCATCCCCCACCACATTTCCTCTCATTCACCATTGGGACACTTCTCTACTGATCAAAAGGTGCATGCAAATTGTCAAGGATGGTTTCGATTCTAGCCCATGTCTAAGGATCCATTTCCTTTTACCTTGATGGGGAAGTCTGTGGGCTGTGGTGGTGTTGTAAAATCCAAGAAATGAGGTCGTACGAAAGATGATGCAGCTGGTTTAAGCTCACAGGTCTTGACCTTTGCGGTTCCAGAAGACTTGCCTATCAATGCTGCAAAATGATGTATGCTCCGTAAGTATTTCTCTTTTCAGCTTTGATGTTCTAAATACAGTAGTTGATGTTTAGATTTTGTAAGTTTAAGGTTTAGGTGTTGTTATCTTTTCCGTGTGATGTTTTATATTTTAGTTAAAATGATGTCTTTAATCTTTGTTGGCTTATCCTTTTTTATTAGTTTTTCCCTAGGTTGCTGATCAAGCTTTCTTTAGGTTCAAGAGGAATATTGAGGTTGTCACTAGGGCCTTGATTTCTAAGTTGGATCAAGGTGCTAAGGAAGTTGTTCCAGCTGTTGATGCCCACCCTACCCCTCATTTCGACTCAGAGGAATATTTTTCTAACCTAGAAGTTAATGATGTTGTTGATGAGATCATAAAGAATACCTTTAGGAATTGTGCTCCTGTTACTATTGCTCTTATGAATAGAGGACCAGTGCCAACATTCGATCTTGGCATTGAAGGAGTTGGAGAGGTACCATTTTCAAAAGCACCAATAGAAGGCCAAAGGAAGGCAGTTGGGAAGGGAAACAAGAATGGGAAGAAGTAGAATACAAGTGTGAAAAAACACTATTTGACATTGATATTTTAAGTATTTCTTGGTTTGAATGATTTTAGACACTGGATTATGTTTCATGTTGTTTTGAATATTTCAGTTCTTTAAGTTGGGAATTCAATAGGACTTTTGGACCCTTTTATGTGATGAATACTATTTTTTTATGTGATTATTAATTTATGGGCTGATGTAAAACTGTTTGTAGTTTTAAAAAATACATATTTTGGTTGGATGCGATTTTTTACCAATTTGATGTGATGTTTCATTATCACTATATGATGTTTTATACTTTTAAGCAATCATTGTTTGATGTTTTATGTCTTTTAAATTTTTATTAAAAAATAGTTGGTCATTTGTAATATACATAAAGACATACGAGCCAACTTAGATATGTAAATCATTATGTAAGAAAATAATAACATCAGTGGATAGAAGTGTAACATCCAAACCGTCAATGCAATAAGAGTGAAATGTATAAGATCAGTGGTATCATATGAATATTCTTTTTTTAAAAAATTAACATCCTCATCGGTACGTATTTATAAAGCATCAAACTGCAACAATTTACCATCAATCCATAACAAAGTAACATCACATTATGACAGTAAACATCTACCAACAAGATGGTTTTAGATCAATTGAGCTTTTGGTGTCTTGGATCCAAATTCCTTTCGCACTGGCTTCTTCATTTTAAACTTACCTTTCACTATTGTACTTCTTACTTTGGTTTTTATTTTTGGTGGATCGAGTACTTCAGGAGCTATTGTTGACCTCTTGCGCTATTAGTTGCTGAATGTTCTTGCGTATCCATTACTTTCATTTAATTGATTGTAGTTGAGTCTCTATTCAACCCTTCATCATGGATTCTCCGAGTTTCTATTTCCTCTCCGCACTTCAACACTAGATTGTAGTACTTGTGTAGCATATCACAACACAATGGTACCTTACCTTTCATCTCCTTATTTTGTGGTTGATAAGACGTCAAATGCATGTATTTTTTAAAGCATTTAACATCTCTTTTGTCATCTTTTTATTGGAAGATTGCTAGATTTAGTTTGGTTTACATTATAAGGGGTTTAGATAACCATTTTCGGTTTTCGTATCTAAATCCTTCATTTTGTAATCTATTTTGATTCTAATGGATTTTGTCCTTAAGAGCATCTAGATTCCTTTTTGTCAGCTTAATTTGTAAATTTCTCACAAGAACTTTGGAGTAGTTTAGTGAAGGCCATTCACAAGGATGGTAGAAGATTGAAGGCCACTTACAAAGTCGTAGAAGATAGATTGAAGAAGGAAGGAAAAATAGCGGAGAAAGAATGATCCGGGTTTTTGTAGCCAATTTCTGAGAATTATCTGAGATGAATTGGTGTCCATGGATGGCATCATTGGGTTTTCCTTTGTGAGTACTATAAAAATGACTACAAGAACTCCCAAAATGGATCAATGGTTCACCCGTCGCGAGGGAAATAAGAAGAGGGCAAAAGACATGGTGCGGGCCCGTGGAATCAGCCCGGATTTTGACATTTTGGCCTTTTTCACTATTTCCTTCGACTATAAATAGCCTCCTTCTTCCCCATTTGTGTGAGCTCGACTTTGGGCCTCCAAACCCTAGTTTTTCTTCATCTTTTAATAGTTTTTGCAATTCTTCCATGAATTCTTGTAGATTTGTTATGGCTTTTCATTATCTAGGCTAGATTTCACCTTGGGAGCAATTGGTAAGCATTTCTAGTATGAATTTATGATATTTGGTTTATCCTATTTTGTGCTTTGAGTATCAAGTATGTTTTGTGCTTTCTTGTGAGATTAATGCATGATTTAGGCTAGGATGATCAACTAGTTGATGATTGAGGGTTGATTACTTGCTAGATTTTTGGTCAAACCTATAAGACTTTTACTTTTTGTTGATGTGATTATCGTTAGTCAATGTTAGGTTATTATTAGGTGTGAAAACTAATTATGATTATTGATTGAAGAAGTTGCTTAGGTTTGGGATGAATTTGAATGGGTTATACTAATTATCAATGTGATTCACTAATAACGATTAGCATGAAGGCCAATCTTCGTTGTCTTATTAGTAGATATGATTGTGCTATCTATATGTTTCACGCTTGTAGGACAAAAAGGTAGTTGGGGACGTCTATGATGCCAATTGTCTAGAGTAACCGGAGGGTAGTGGTTATTGTGTGGTACCGATCGCTCACTCTAACTATAATCGAGGAGAGATGAGAAATGTCTTCACTCGAAAGATATTAACAAGTTCTCCACAATATGCGGTTAATGCATGGAAATAGGATAATTAGTCGATGATCAGAGGATAACTAGAAATTTAAACCAATTGTGCCCAAGACTCTCTATAATCTTAGTTACATCATTTGTGATATTTGTGATCGTATTTGCATTGTTCTTTTTAATAGTTTGTTAATTTAGTTTCTTAAAGTAGTCGTAGTGTTTTCCAAAACCACCCCCCCCCCAACTTTGTTACCACACATGTAGAGTGACTTCTTCGTGTGCTTTTTAACTACATTTAACACTTGATAAAATCCCCTTTTCCTCGTGGACGACCCCGTCTTACCACTAGCTACTATTTAGTAGTTTGCCGTAATTTGGGCATTTAAAAACTATCTTTAAAACTAACTCCACCTCTACAAAATCTTCCTCTTGGAATATTTCTACCCCCACCGCTCTACTTCTGGATACTCATGATGAAGGGAACCTTAACCATATGGATAAACTTGGGTTGTGCCAATGGCCTTAATTATACGGAGCTTCTTGGGAGGCAACCCAAGTTTTATATTGTTTTAGTAGATTTTATTTTTAAAAAATTAAAATTGATTTTTTTTTCAACCTTGTCCTCACACTCTTACCCCAAACCCACAAAAACACCACCACAATCCACCACAAAAATCACCTTCTAGGATTACTACTAGTTGTTGCCTTTTGTGAGTGTTGATTGAGATTTGCATAGTTGTGGATTTGTAGTGGATGGGTCAAGGTTACATATTGGATAGAGTTCAAGAACATAGAGGAAAGAACATTCATTGATAAGTGGGCATTGCCATCACCGGGAAGGATCTTCAAGGTCCTAGTTGTGAGTATTTTTTCTTTCTACATTATTTCTTTATCTTGTCATTTTGTTCACATTGAGGACAATGTGCGTTTCTAGTGTGGGAAGGTTAAGAGAAATATATCTTATTGTATTGTATTGTATTGTAGTGTGCATATGCTCTACTTTGATTTGTTTTGTTTGGAAAAAAATTCCCGCTAAGTTGAAAACCCAAGAGGGCAACTTAGGCAAAAGTTGAAAACCCGAATGGGCAACCTATGCCAAAATGAGAGGACAAATGGTGTGGAAAAAGGGGAGGGTGAGCCTTGAAATTTGTTTTGTGAAGTTAGGATGAAAATCTTATGCTTTGTTTTATATTGAAAATCAGATTTCAATTTCTCTAAAATCTTATACTCCGAGGGATGATAGGGTCATGATGGGGGCACTACCACCCTCACCTTTGGGAATGACTACGGGGTGGGCTTCCTAACCACCGATAGCCTACCCTTACCAAGGATATGCTGGAGAACCGCTACAGGCTAGACCCCAGCCTTCTATTCCTGGTTACTCCTAAGGTCCCGTATATGCGCTACCTCCGCCATCTGCTCCTATCCTCGACCTGGCCGGTCTAGGAATAGCATATGGAATAATGGCCTCTTCCAGCATGCAAGGATACGATAGTATGGGAATCATTCAGGGGTTGTACAATCTTTATATCCAACCACCCCTACCGCCAGCATACCCGAGTCTCGAATAGCATTAGATGAACTCGGGATACGGAGGAACCCAACCTCTATATATGCCACAGTTGGGTGGTTACAATAGCAGGATGAACCTACCTGGGGCAGCACGAACCCCCCTTGGATGGAAGTGAATCATTAAGAAAAGAGTTGGATAGGTTAATCAGTCCCCTGGGCTAGGCTGCGAGGTCTCCTTTCAATTCGGTAATCACCGGGGTTCGATTGCCAATAGAAGTGAAGCCCCCAAAAGGACTTCCCACGTACAGTGGTGAAACTGACCCTCGAGAGTTCATACAGACATTCTTGGGCTTGATGAATTCGAGGGACTTTGATGAGAAGTTAACATGCAAGCTGATAGGTAGCTACTTATGGGGCAAGGCACATAAGTGGTTAAATAAGTTACCAAGGGGCTCACTTCGATTGTATCAAGACTTCAGCGGAGCATTGTTGAGCTAGTATGCACAGAAGAAGAAGTTTACCAAAACCTTGTTAGAACTCTACCAGAAAAAGCAAAAGGCAGGAGAAATCAGGGAAACCTTCTATCATCGGTATATAGACGAGAGTTTGGGGATGATGAAAATGATAAAGAATGAGGTAATCTAGGGATACCTGGTGGGTATGCAGAACCTAGAATTATACAAGAAGCTGAGCACCAGTACCCCTAAGACTTTGCAAAAACTTCAGGAGGTTGTAGAACAGTATTCAAGGGTAAAGGAGGCAACTAGAAAGAAAAGAGATAGCCTTTCAGAGAAAGTAGGAAGAAATGTAGAGCACAGACGGAAAAGGTCGGTTGAACCATAAGAACACAATTCGAGAGGTATAACCCATTGCTTCCAACGCTTGGAGGAAGAACCCCTACACATATTTTAAGCATACATAATGGGTTGTTCCGGATACCTCCACCCTTGCAGAGTTCGCATAATTCAGTTGCAGCCCGGAGAGCAACAAATCGGTACTGTTATCATCATAGGGATTACGACCATGACATAAATGATTGCATGCAGTTAAGGATGGAGATCGACATGTGTGAACGGGAAGGATGGTTTCGAGGACAGGGGCACAGGAGCCAGGCTACGTCTTCGAGGCCTTGGATGAACCAGTGATAGCCTTATAGGAGAAACAATTAAATAATGAGGGGAGATGAGATAGAAGGCCTTGAGAACATGTGATTCGAGACAGGGGGCCAGAAGGAAAGTAGAATAGACCCCAAGAGAAACATGGGGGAAATCAAAACAGAGAAAACCCGCTCGTCCGAAGGGTAATTAATGTCGTCAATGGCATGGTGGGAGAGAGATCTTCAAATACTGTTATAAGAGCTGAGGCTCAGAGGGTTCTCGCGAAAGAGCCCAGTCATAAGAGGCTTCGACTGGATGAAACAGTCACTTTCTCAGAAGCGGATGTTGTACTGGACCAAACGCCCCATGCGGATCCTATGGTTATTTCAGCCATTATTGGAACATCCTTGATAAGAAGGGTGTTCATTGATGATAGAAGCGGGGTAGAAGTGATGTTTGCTGAGTGTTTTGACCAATTAGATATAGGGTCTGAAATCTTGAAAACATACGCTTCCCCTTTATCAGGATTCACGGGAAAGCCAATATTCCCTATAGGAGAGATAAAATTGCCTGTTCGAGTAGCGGATGGCGACAAGGGAGTGACCATCAGGTGTAATTTTGCTGCCGTGAATGCACCTTCCCCTTATAATGTGATTCTAGGTAGTTCATGGACGCGCTAGGCTCGGGCGGTCTGGTCACCCTATCACTTGATGATGAAGTTCCCAACTGAAAAGGGGGTGGAATCCAATTGAGGGGATCAGACTGTGGCCCAAAAATGTAACCTCATTGCAGTAGGTGAAGTAAGGAAACGAAGAGATGTAGCGGCAGTACATGCAGAGGTAGGATTAGCTAATACAATACATATGGTTATTCATGATAAAGGGTCAGTAGTTGTTGGGAAACTAATCCTTGAAGATGTGAAAGGAATATTGAAAAACTTGTTAGGAAAGTATGGATACGTGTTCTCATGGAATACATCTGACCTGATGGGGGTTCCATCGATTCTTGTGCTACATAGACTGAATATTAACCCTTTGATTAAGCCAGTGAAACAGAAGAGAAGAGTGTTTGCTCCCGAAAGAGCTGAGACAACTAAAGAAGAGGTGGAGACGTTATTAAGGGCGGACGTAATTGAGGAGGTATTCTATCTTGATTGGATTGATAATGTAGTCATGGTTCCAAAGCATGATGGAGCATGAAGGATTTGTATAGACTTTACTGATTTAAATAAGTGCTACCCCAAAGATAGTTATTCGTTGCCACCAATCGACAAGCCGGTGGAAGGCATTACTGGATATTAAATTTTGGCATTCTTTGACGCGTATAAGGGGTATCATTAAATCCTTATGGTGGAGAAAGACAAGGAAAATACCTCGTTTATTATAGATGTGGGCATGTATTGCTATAAGAAAATGCCTTTTGGATTGAAGAATGCTGGAGCTCCTTACCAGAGGCTGGTGGATAGACTGTTCAGGGGATAGTTAGGGAAGAATATGGAAGTATATGTGGATGACATGGTGGTCAAAAGAAAAATTTATGAAGAATTCTTAAAAGATCTGGAAGAAACATTTGGTAGGCTTTGAGAAGCTAATTTGAAGTTGAACCTATCTAAGTGTGTTATTGGTGTAGGGCAGGGAAGTTTCTCAGATTTATGGTCTCAGAGAGAGGGATCGATGTAAACCCGGAAAAGGTTGAAGCTCTGAGGATAATGAAAACCCCACAATCGATAAAGGATGTGCAGAAACTTACAGGGTCTCTAGCAGCATTAAGTAGGTTCTTATTGAAGGGGGCGGAGAAGCACTTACCCTTCTTTGATGTGCTTCAAAGGGAAAAGAAGTTAGAGTGGAATAGCAAGTGCGACGAGGCATTCGAGCAGTTGATAGAACATCTGGGGACATTGCCTACCTTGATGAAACCATACAAGGATGAGACGCTGTACTTATATATTTCTACATCACCACTAGCAATCAGCATGGCTCTAGTAAAGGAAAAAGAAAAGGTTCAACATACAATTTACTTTGTTAGTCGTGCCTTGCAAGGGCTGGAGACAAGGTATACGGTTCTCGAAAGATTAATTCTAAACCTCGTACATGCAGCCCAAAGGTTGAGACCTTACTTCCAGGGACATAAGATAGTGATGCTCACGAACCACCCCATTCGACAAATCCTTCTAAGACTAGAGATTTCAGGAAGAATGATGAAGTGAGCAGTAGAATTGGGAGAGCATGATATCCAGTATCAACCCCGAATTGCAATCAAGGGGCAAGCACTGGCAAACTTTATAGTGGAAACTACAGAGCCCCTCAAGGTGTGTTTGGATTCCATTTAGAATGAGAAAACAAAGCAAAGACATATATGGAAGTTGTATGTGGATGGTTCTTCACATTCAGGAGGAAGTGGAGCCGGGGTCCTACTAACTAGCCCCAATGGTAGAGATTATCCTTATGCATTGAATTTTTCATTTAAAGCAAACAACAATGAAGCTGGGTATAAGGCACTGATCACTAGATTGTGTCTCGCAAAGGAGCTATAGGTGAAGGAACTGGAGGTTTTTAGTGACTCTCAAATTGTGGTTCAACAGGTGAATGAAGAGTACGAGGCCAGAGAGCATAACCTGCAGAGGTACCTCGTGGTAGTGAAGAACCTGTTAAATTTTTTTCAAATCTTATACTTTGACACAAGTTCCAAGGGAAAGCAATCATAAAGCAGACACTCTAAGTAAGATTGCTTCTTCAGATTTGGGAACCCAATCCCAACAACAACTCCCCAGGGAAACTTTAAGCTGGGAAAGTTTTGAAGAACCTGTAGTGATGGTGATTGAAGCGGAAGACTCCTGGATGACACCATTTGTAGTATATCTTCGAGAGGGTGTCCTGCTAGAAAATGAAGTGGATGCCAGGAAAATAAGGTTGTAGGCTCCAATTTATGTGTTGCAAGAATGAGGGTTGTATAGAAGGGGTTATTTGCAGCCATTACTTCGATGCATTAACCCCCACGAGGCCGACTACCTCATAAGAGAAGTTCACGAAGGGGTATGCGGTAGCCACCAGGGAGCCAGATCTGTGGCGAGAAGGCTCATTCGACTTGCCGACAATGTTTAAGAATTTGAACCGATATATTCAAACTTGCCATGACATGCACCGATAACATATGTTCCACAGGAAGAAATGAGAAGCATCTATAGCTTGTGGCTATTTGAAAAATGGGGGATTGATTTGGTTGGCCCTTTCCTGGAAGTGCCAGGGAAATTCAGATACCTACTATTAGCTGTGGATTATTTCATAAAGTGGGTAGAGGCTGAGCCCTTGACAAACATAAGAGGAAAAATAGTCATATACTTTTGCTGGAAGAACATTGTGTGCCATTTTGGATTCCCAAGAACGATCATTACGGACAACGGAACACAATTTGCTCAAGATCCCTTCAAGAAGTGATGCGAGGAATATTATATTAAGCAAAAGATGACATATGTTTACCACCCCAAGCTAACGGGCAAGTGGAAGTGACCAACAGGACAATAGTAAATGGAATACGAGCACACCTTGACGGGGTGGAAGGTAATTGGATATGGGAATTACCTAATGTATTATGGGAATATCAGATAGCTGAGTCTTCCACTACTGGGGAAATGCCTTAGAGTCTCGTATATGGCTCAGAAGCAGTTGTTCCTGTGGAAATAGGAGTTCCTAGCCTAAGGATGATGGCTGCTGCAGATGAGACAATCAATCAACAAAATTGATGTCTGGATTTGGATATGGTAGAGGAAAAGAGAGAGTTAGCTTCTCTACATGAGGCTAAAGTCAAGGAACGGGTCAGAAGATACCATGACAGAAGGGTAAAGAAGGTGTTGTTTAGCCCGGGAGACTTGGTAATGAGTAAAAATGAGAAAAGTAGAAAGGAACCTGAGGGAAAGTTAGCTACAAATTGGGAAGGACCTTATAGAGTGATCGAATCACACCCGGGAGGAAGTTATGTTCTCGAGCAAATGAACGGGGTTCAAGTGCCAAGAAAGTGGAACATTACTAACTTGAGAAAATACTACCTACTGTGATGTTCAAGTGGTTTGCTCTAAAGCGGCACTCTGTTTAATGTTCAATCGGGTTTCTTTAAAGCGGTGCTCTAGATGATATTTCTAGCTACGGGTGATGTTCGAAGTGGTTTGCTCTAAAGCGGCACTTGAAGGCTATATTTTAATCTTGAAATGATAAACTAGTAGGCGAGATTAGCAGGATGTAGGTGGAAACACCGAACCTGGGTAAAATGCTTGTGTCTCTAAATTACTTATTTCCTACTTACCGAACATATTCATGTTTCACTCCACCTAATAAAATTGCACATGGTGCTCATATTCGAGGGGTAAACTATAAGAGATATTGGTTATTTATTCAAACCTCAGCAAACATATTAGGAATAAATTATGGATACAAGCAACTATCTAATTTTGTTCATTTAAACATATTTACTTAGCAGGAGGAAATCCCGCCTGAAACAATTCTTCAATGGAGATAGGTTTTCCTAGCTCCTTCACATTTGCCTCAATTTCTTCGAGTTCTTCGAGTTCTTCGAGTTTTATACCGGCTTCCCTTCGGATACCCTTCATTTGATCCTCTACAGGATATTCTGAGGGATCAAGAATGGCAACGGCCTTACATCGCTTCTTCGTGGAAGATTCAAATGGGTCCTTCGAGGATGACCCGACGCTTTTGCAACATTTTGAGGAAGATCCCTGGGTAACTTTGCTTAAAGGAACAAGATGTCGTTCAGCCTCCTTAGTGGCAAACTTTTGTGACTGAGGGGCAAAGCAAAAGCTCGAGGGAGTGAATCCCTTTACCTTCAGCTCTGCTAACCAATCGAGAATGAGGTCAAAAGCATTTTTCTGCCAAGGAGTCCCATTTTTATGAACGTTAACCTCTTCCATCGAGTACTGAGCCACTTTAAGTAGAAACTTTGGTAGATGATCATTGTTGATTAAGTAGGAGGAGGGAATACCGTGGGAAAGCATGTGGGCACGAAGGCTCACTTCGTGTGCTGCGATTTTGCCCTCATACTCAGCAAAATGCTGCTCAAATTATGTAGCTTGTATCTTCCAGGCTTGGATCTCCCTGGAAAGTTTTGAGTTCTCGGATAAAAGAGATTCCACCAAAGAGCTATCTTTACCTGAGGGGCTCCCTCAAGGGGCCGGAGGAGGTTCACTTGAAGAAGGGGGATCCTCGCTGGCTATATTCCAAGTGAGCAAGTCCTCTTCAAGGCTAGCCACTCTGCATTGAGCTAATAAATATTGTTTGGCAAGTAATTCCCTCTGGGATACCAGTCTGCTATTTTTTCCCAAGCAACCGATTAGTCTCCCTTCCACTACTGGAAGCCTAGTCGCAGTGGCAAGGTAGGACTTCAGAGAACCAAAATTCAAATAAATTTAACGCATTAGTTCTTCTAATTCTTCATCAGAAGGTTCTCGACCCTTGACCACTTCTAAGGGATAAGTACCATTAATTTATTGCTAAGGAAGTCCTTAACAAACCCCTTAAAAGTGGGGTGGTCTTTAGATTGCCATAGCTTCATTTCAGCTTTGTGTTGGTGGAGCTTGTCCTTCAAGGAATTCTTCTCTTGATTACAGTTAGAAAGATCTCGAAGGGTGACCAGTAGCTATTTGCGTGTCTCATTCAGCTCTTTTTGAGCACTCGAAAGCTCCTCACAAGCGCCTTCTAACACCATTTTCAACGAATTATACTACGAAAAGAAAACAAAGGTAAAATCAATAAGTTGCGACAAAAAATGTATTTTTATTGATACTCAATGTCAAAAAAGGGGGGGATTACAATTGAGGGGCCCTAAGAAAAGAATTACAATAAGGGACTAACCCTAGAATCATCCTCCTTTGACATGGAAGCAATCATTTCTTCCACTCGGCCAAAGGCAGAATCCCGCTCAGGAGAGGCATCTGTAGCCTCTAGAAGGGGGTTCACACGAATCCCCTCAGCATTGAAGAACTGCCCTTTGGACTTGATGAAATCCAAAAGTGCAAAATGAAGGCCATTGTTCTTAATGACCTCATCCCACTTTGCGTCCAGAGTGGTTTCAAGCTCTGGATTAACCAGTTTGCCCACCTGCTTAGCCAGATCTTCAGATAGAGAGGTGGACATTTGAGGCTTTAAAAATTCCTCGGCTAATTCACTACAGCCAATTTGCTTGGCCACACCCAGAAGGTCCAAGAAAAGTTGAACAAGCTCAGGGCTGTTCAACAGCTTGTGTTTGAAGGCCTCGAGGAGTTAAACTTATATGGCCGGATGCTCTACATCTTGAACCCTCTTGACAAGGGCATCCCTCTCTAGTGTCCATTGACGCCTCTCGACATCAACACCCTGCCTATCCCCTTCTAGAAGTTTTTGCCTTTCTTCAAGCGCCCTATCCTTTTCCTTGAACACTCTATCCTTTTCCTCGAGCACTCTATCCTTTTCCCCAAGCACTCTATCTTTCTCCTCGAGCACCTTATCTTTCTCCTCGAGAGATTTCCTTAGATGCAAAATGTCAGCATCTTTTTTGCTGAGCTCCTCACGGAGGATACCGCCGCCAGCAGAGCAAAGGGAAAAGAAGGCCGCCATTCTCTCGGTGGCCTCGTGGAATATTTGGGAAGCCTGACAAAAAAATTCAATTCTGATTGATGTTATAAAAAAATAGGGATACTAAAAAAGTTAAATATATAAAAACAAAAATGGGGGGAATGGAAAATAACCTTAGGGTTAGATGCCACCATTGAAAGGTGATGCTTGATCCTGGATACAGATGCCACATCATGAGAAGGGGGCAGAGATTGTTGAGGAACATTCTCGCCACCATGTGATCCCATGAGCGGTCTTGGTACGGAGAGATCGATGGTATTGTTGTTCACCCTTGTCTTCTGGTTGGAATAGTTTTGAAGATTTTATTGAAGCATAAACACAAACAGCCAGTTTCCACATAAAATGAACAAGGAGATGCACCTTCAATCGCTCTTCAATGTTCAAATTAAATCAAAATAGAGGAAGAAAACTGAAAAGAAATCGTAGTCAATGCCTTCAGCTCTTCAATGCTTTATAGCCAACGCCTCACAGAATTCTCGTGACAATGCCTCACTGCCGCCGTGAATTCACTCGTCGGAGAAGAAAGCAGAAACACCAGAAACCCTCGCTTGTTAGAACAGAAACACCAGCGCCGCCAACAGCAAATCAGAGCCACCACCAACCGGTAACTGACGACTACACCGGCGCATGAAAAACCCTCGCAATTTGGTTCTCCTGTGGCCACGAATTTGATGAACAACGAATTTGATCCAATCTCCGGTGGCTTCATTTCTTGATCGTGATGACGAGGCCTATCTATTCATACAGGTCGGCGATGGCTTTGAGGCTGTAGACTCACTGAAATCGTTGCTGGATTTGTTGAGATCTTCACCGAATCCAACTGCATTGCCAGCGTGAATGTGTCGCCGTCGTAGATATTTCGTCACAGTGTATGTGCTGCCGGTGGAAGCAGTTGAGGTGGTGGTTCAGAAGTGGTTGAAGAATAACGGGGAAGATGAATGGGGCGGAAGACGGGAATGGTTTGCAGAAGAGGGGAAAATTGATTTACTTTCTGAAATTACATATTAGTCCCCAAACTTTAGGACTTATTACCGGGGCTATTAGTATTTCTAAACTAACCCCCGAATTGAGTTTACCCTTTTACTATGTTCCCTCTAGTCCCTGGTCTTACGATAAGACGGTCTCACAGGACACGAACTCTATAACGAAAAAAACTGTTTGATCAGTGATAGTTGAGGTTGACATAATCTCTTTTAAACAAGCACCAAATCAATGAGAAGTAATAGTCTTTGGTACCATTAGCATTTGGGGATTAGAGTTTTAAGAGAAAAAGAATTGGATCATGTATGAATATTCTTACAATAGAGAGTAAATACCAAACATAGAACCCTAAAGCCTAATATGTACGAGAAGACTAAATAACTCTTATATTTAGATAATACCAAAGGTGTTGTAAAAAAAGAGAAAAGTGCATATATAACCCTAAATAGTTGACGAAAGTGCAGATATAACCCTGCACTAATTGAAAGTGCAAATATAACCCTATCTATTAAGGTTATGTGCAAATATAACCTTTTATGGCAATTTGATGCCGGAATTAGGTGAAAAGACAAATTAACTTGCGGGTTTATGTTTTTAAAAAATTGAAAATTCCAAATGAGGTAATGACCATATTGCCCTTCATCTCCTTCAAACCCTTGTTTTTTCTCCTCGGTTTTATTCACCGGAGAGCAGATCTTCTTTCATCTTCTTCTTTCTTCTCCTCGTTTCATCTCCTTCTTTCTTCTCCTCGTTTCATCTCTTTCTTTCGTCTCTAGTTTTTGCTGTTGTGTATCAATATTGTGACGAAATCTTCACTCTTCCAGTAGGATTCGTCCTCTTCCCCATTCTTCAACGGCGCCGCCACCCTCTCTCTTTTCCACTCGATTTAGGATTTCTGCATTGCCGGCCTCTCTCTCCTCCACCCAATTTAGCAGTGGCTCCATCAGGTGGGAGTTTATGGTGGTGTGGTCGGCACTATCTAGAAGGTTCTGGTCACCAGCCAGAGGAAGCAGCGGATTATGACATGAGTCCTGTGTGAGTGAAGAAGGGCGCTGCCTCTTGAGATTCCCAGCAAGAAGAGGAAAAATTCCCAATGTGAGTGACTGTGAATGTTCCTGGTCCACTGATTCCTGAGTCCAGTGAATGTGAGTGGCGGTTTGAAGGTTCTAATCTATGTTTCTCTGTTCTTGCTTAGGGAGAAATCTAGGGATAATTCAAAGTAGAAGCATTACTTGGAGATGGGTTGATTTCTTGTCTTTAAATTGTGTTGTTTGATGATTCTGGAGCAAATTAACCGTGAATTTGAGATGGGTTGATTTCTTGGATTCGATTCGGCTGCGGATTCGAGTCACTAGCGGTGGTGGAAAAAGAGTCGGGCAAGCTTTCGTCGACAGTGGATTCCAGTTGGCTATCGGGTGGTGCTTCATTGATAGCGGATTCGAGTTGACTCGCCACCAGATCTTGACTCGCCGGGTGGTGGCGAGGCTGGCTGGTGGTGGTGGCAGGGTGGCTGGGTAGTGATGGCTAGTGGTGAAGGTAGTGGTGGTTGAATTGTGGTGGTGGTTCAAAGGTAGTGGTGGCTTGGCGGGTGGTTGTGGTGGCTTGGCGGGTGGTTGTGGTGGCCTGGCGGTGGAGGTGGAGCCAGGTGGGTGGGGGTAGTGATGGTGGTTGGCGGAGAGGGTAGAATTGTCCTTCTCATTTAATGTTTGGGGCATAAGGGTATTTTAGTCTTTTCAAGTGGGTCAATAGCCAAAATTTGTTAGTCAATGCCGGAATCATGGTCGGAGAGATATATTTGCACTTTCTTTCAATAGTCATGGTTAGATTTGCACTAAAAAACAATTGGGGGTTATATTTGTACTTTCCTCAACATATGGTTATATCTGCATATTACCCAAAAAAATGATAATACCAAAGGTTACTTCATCAGTTGTGTTTCAGTGTTTGGCTTGAGATGCTTATGCTCCCCTAATTGTATATGTGGTCGTTAGCTTCATTGAAATAGAATAGGTATTTATGGAAAATCAAAGTTGTATATGATTGCTTTACCATAGTTTTGCTTATTCTCTATTCAATCTTTTGTATATGTACATGTTCATATCTTGAATGAGTCAGTTTTATATTTTGTTCTATTGATAGGGTTTGTCTTGACAGATTTGAATTGGATTTTCTGTAGTTATGTTGTATTTGAATGGGACGGGAGTTTAGAAGATCTTCTTATTGTTGTTTATTTGTTATATGTAGCGTTGTTCTTAAAAATAAAACACCCAACAATTAAGTCTAATTTATCTTCCCCTTTTTTCTAAAATAAAATGTCACTACCATATAACCAATCTGAAATCCATTAGAACAGTCAGTACAACTAGCTAAATGCAAGAGCTCAAGTTAATCACTCCATAAGAACCTCTGAACTATCGGACCAAAATATACTTAGAAAGTACTAATACTAAATAACCTGGACTCAATATTGCTAATGTCAAGGCTAGCAACAGATCTACAAAGGGGTAGTTTATACTAACTAATTACTTCTTCATACCATCCAGCACCCGGCAAGCATGATGAGTGAACACTTCAAGTTTCTGCACCGCGATTTCAGTTTCCTTCTCCAGCAACTCCTTCCACTTCTCTTCAAACTCCCTTAAAGTTGCACTCCCAGCCGCCCTCAAATTCACCTTCAAGAAATCAGCTTGCTCAGTCGTGATAACGCCACGCGAAGCCATGCTTGTGTAGGCCTGAACCGTGTAAGGATACTCCACACCATCTTTCAGCTTCAGCCCCTCCTCCAAAACAGCACTGATATTCTGAGCACCCTTCTGCTTTCCAGGAGAAGCTTCCAAGTTCCCATCTTTACCTTTCTTCTTCGACCTCTTCTTCTTAACACCACCAATGGCTTTCTCATCAACCCCACCGCTCTCCATCCCAGGCGTGCTGCCACCATCATCATCATCTAAAATAGAAGCGGCATTCTTCGATTTCAGGGGAGAAGTCCCCAAGTTCCCATCTTGACCTTTCTTTTTCGACTTCTTTTTCTCAACACCACCAATGGCTTTCTCATCAACCCCACCGCTCTCCATCCTAAGCATGCTTCCACCATCATCGCCATCTAAAACAGAAGCAGCATTCTTCGATTTCAGGGGAGAAGTCACCAAGTTCCCATCTTCACCACTCTTTTTCGATTTTCCATCCCCATCCCCATCCCCATCCCCATCCCCATCCCCATCCCCATCCTCCTGAAGTGCATCACCCCAAATCTTCTTGGACAGATCGAAGATCATAGTATCATGAGCCTCTCTTAAATCAACAATTTCATTCTTCCCTACAGTCTTAAAAAACTTAATCCTAAGCCTCCTAATCTTCTCATAAAGTTGGCTCTTCGTAAGCTCAGCCGACAAATCATTAATAACAAACTTATGAAAAGAATCCATATCAGCGGTGGGGTCAACACCATTTTCCTTCTTGAAATCAATAATGTGATTAAGAATACAAACCTCGTCCTCTTCGCTGCAAACCCTCGACTTGGATCTCTTTTTCTTGGCGCCTTTAGATGGGGGTTTTGAGCTGCACTTTTGGGGGCCTTTGCCTTCTGAATCGGATCCCTCGTCGAAGCCGGAAAAGGGATGGGTTGCATGTGGTGGAATGTGCTGCAAATCAGAAATCTTGCGCCTTTTGGGTTGGGTTGGGTCTCTCTTCTCAATGCCATCAGATTCAGAGGATGGATCTTCTTCTTCTTGGGGATTCAGAGGAGGGTTTTGAGGGGTTGGGGGCTTCTTGGGTAGCCGCATGTCTGTGGGTGAGTGTGAGAGTGGAATTTGGTAAGGCCAGTGCTACTTATAAGACCATGTTTATGTCAAGAGTTAAGCTAGGCCTAGGGGTAGTTAAGGAATTCTCGATATGCATTGAAGAGGGAGCTAAGCAGAAGAGCCGGGGAGTTGAGCGAAAGATTAAAGCAGTTCATTAATTGTAAACTAGTTAGGAGTTACTTGAATTGTATAGCATAAAAGGTATGAGAGGAAAGTTAGTTGTCATCGGTTGGGTACTGATTATGAAAATTGTGTTTCTTCCTTCTCTTGTGCTCTCTTTTCTCTTGTTCCATGAGCATTCAACTCAAGTTGAGCTGATTTTCCTTCTAAATCAATACTGATCTTCTTAGATCTTTACATTTGTAATCAAAGCTTTGGATTCCACTAATGCAATGGTGAAAAGCACGTGGATAAAGACTTTGGATATGAACTTGAAAGATCTGGAGCTCAAGGTTGCAGGGATGTTTCAAGATTTGAAGAATCAAAACTCAGAAATGAGAAATCACCTGGATTCTTCATTACAAGCATCGCAGGCTGAGTTCACCAGGCAAAATTTGGAGTTGGTGAAACAAACCGCAGAGAATAACCAAAATATTCAGTGGATTTTGATGAATCTGCAAGTTTACAAGAACAAGAAGCCGACGATTGTGGGAGAATAAGCTGAGTGCTCAAGGAAGACTCCTTCGTCTGCTATTCAAGGTGAAAATGTCAAGAGGAATGGTAGAGGTTAGGTCCAAGAAAGCTATTGAGTCGTAGGTATGGCAGTCTAGTTAGAGAAATATTTAATACTCTAACTTAATTATTGCATTCGTGGGTAATTAAGTGCGATAATTAAGGAGTGCGTTATTTAGGACACAGAGTATAAATACAAGGTACACATTTACTTATCGGTCATTCTGTGTTAATCATATTGGACGCTTAGATTAACTTAAAAATCGAAATGCTGACCCCTGGAACCCCAGGGATAGTTTGATTGCAGGTTAGTTCGAGAAGATCCCAAGCCCACGAACTGGTTGGTGGTCAAAGACGCATCAAGTGGCACCGTCTGTGGGGACGACTAAGCCGGATCAAGGTTTGGGAGAGTTTATGTCAACGGCAGTTCGAAGGAGTGAAAGATTGAGGTCAATAGGTACGGGGACTGAATCTCCACCAAGGTTAACATCGGGGAATCCAGAAGGAGGAAACGATGCCCCCATTGAGGATAGCGACATGGCTAATATTCAAGCGGTGGGAGCGGAGTTGCAAGTGGAACATAGTACAAGCGTATGCCACAAGGAGGGGACAAACCTCAGTGGCGATTGGCGTAAATACCCTGGTGCCAATCCAAAATGATATGTCGGAGCCCTTGAGGACTTGGGAAGTGATGGGAAATACCAACCCTCTGCTCGAGACAGTGGTTGATTCGAGAGATGGAAGGTTTACGGAGGTTTCGGGAGATTCGTATATGGAAGCATATGGCCAACATGGGCAAGGAAATCAAAACGTGGGGAGACCAACCCCAAGTCAAGATGTGGAACGAGCAGCTCGGGTCTTGGTTGCGGCTGGTTATCGAATCACCTCTCCTCTGAGGGATGATAGAGTCACAATGGAAGCAGTACCGCCCCTTACCTTTGGGAATAACTACGGGGTGGGCCTCTCAACCCCAACCCCCGATAGCCTACCCTTATAAGGGATATGTTGGACAATCGCTACAGGCTAGGCCCTATCCTTCCATTCCTAGCTATTCCCAAGGTCCTGTATATGCGCTACCTCCGCTAGTCCCATCTGCTCCTACCCTCGACCTGGCCGGTCCAGGAGCGGCATATGGAATGATGACTTCTTCTGGCACGCAAGGATATGCGAGTATGGGAATCAGCCAGGGGATGTACAATCCTTATGTTCAACCGCCATCACCACCAGCATACCCGACCTCAGAATGCACTGGATGAACCCAGGATACAGAGGAACCCAACCTCTCTATATGCCACATTTGGGTGGTCACAATAGGGGTTTAAACCTGCCGGTGGTTCAGCTCAACCCCCCCCCACCCCCCTTATATGCAAGTGAATCTTTAAGAAAGGAATTGGATAGATTGATCGGCCCCTTGGGCCAGGCTGCGGGGTCTCCTTTTAGCTCGGTGATCACTGGGGTTCGATGGCCAATAGAAGTCAAGCCCTTGGAAGAACTTGCCACATACAGTGATGAAACTGACCCTTAAGAGTTCATACAGATATTCTTGGGCTTGATTAGTTCGAGGGACTTTGATGAGAAATTGACATACAAGCTGGTAGTCAGCTACTTGCGGGGAAAGGCACAGGAGTGGTTCAATAAGTTGCCAAGGGGCTCACTTCAATCGTATCGGGACTTCAGCAGAGCGTTGTTGAGCCAGTACGCTCAGAAGAATAAGTTTACCAAAACTTTATTAGAACTCTACCAGACGAAGCAAAAGTCAGGGGAAAGCACGGAAACCTGCTATCACCGGTATGTAGACGAAAGTTTGGGGGTGATAGAAATGATGGAGAACGAGGTGATCCAGAGGTACCTGCTGGGGATACATGACCTGGAATTATACAAGAAGCTTAGTACTAATACTCCTAAGACATTGTAAAAAAATTCAGAAGGTCGTGAAGCAATATTCGAGGGTAAAGGAAGCAACTAGAAGGAAAAGAGATAGCCTTGTAGACAAAGCAGGAAGAAATGTAGAGCATAGAGGAAAAAGACCGGTCAAACCCATAAGAATACCATTCGAGAGGTATAATCTATTGCCTCCAACGCTCGGTGGAAGAACCCCTGCACATATTTTAAGCATACATGGAGGGTTGTTCCAGACACCCCACCCTTGCATAGTTCTCATAATTCTGTTACAGCTCGAAAGGCAACAAATCAATTGTTTGATCATCACAAGGATTATAACCATGACACAAACGATTGCATGCAGTTAAGGATGGATATTTATAGGTGTGAGTGGGAAGAACGTTTTCGAGGACAAGGACATGGGAACCAGGCAGTCCCATCAAGGCCCTGGATGAATCAGTGGCATCCGTATAGAAGGAACAATAAAAACAATGGAGGTAGAGGCGATAGAAGGCCACGAGAATAGGTGGTTCGAGATAGGGGGTATGAAGGAAGGCAGGATAGGCCCTAAGAGCAACATAGGGGAAATCAAGGAAACCAAAATGGAAGAAAACCCACCCGTCTGAAGGGTAATTAACGCCATCAATGGCATGGTGGGAGAGAGATCCTCGAATGCTGTTATAAGGGCTGAAGCTCGAAGGGTTCCCGTAGAAGAGCCCAGTCATAAGAGGTTTCGACCAGATGAGACTATCACTTTCTCGGGAGCGGATGTTGTGCCAGACCAAATGCCCAATGCGGACCCTATGGTAATTATAGCCATTGTTGGAACATCCTTGATTAGAAGGGTGTTCGTTGATGATGGGAGCGGGGTAGAAGTTATGTTGGCTAAATGTTTTGACCAGCTAGATATAGGGTGTGAGAATTTGAGAAATCTGCTTCCCCTTTATCAGGATTCACGGGAAATCTGACATCTCATAGGAGAGATAACATTGCATGTTCAAGTGGTGGATGGCGACAAGGGAGTGACCATCAGGTGTGGTATCACTATTGTGGATGCACATTCTCCTAATAATGTGATCTTAGGAAGGCCATGGATGTGCCAAGCTCAAGCGGTCTGGTCACCCTACCACCTAATGATGAAGTTCCCAACTGAAAAGGGGGTGACATATATTCGAGGGGATTAGACTGTGGCACAAAGATGTAACCTAACGGTAGTGCGAGAGGCGAGGAAACAAAGGGATGTAGCTGTAGTGCACGTAGATGCAGGATTAGCTGATGCAATATAGATGCCCATTCGGGATAAAGGGTCAGTAGCTACTGGAAAACTAATTCCTGAAGATGTGAAAAGAGGACTGGAAGACTTTTTAGGAAAGTATGAAGATGTGTTCTCGTGAGATACATCTGACCTGATGGGGGTCCATTCGAGTCTTGTGTTGCATAGGCTGAACATCAACCCCTCGATTAAGCCTATGAAGTAGAAGAGAAGGGTCTTCACTCCTGAACGAGCGGAGGCAATTAAAGAAGAGGTGGAGAAATTATTGAGTGCAGATGTGATCGAAGAGGTATTCTATCCCGATTGGATGGCCAACCCAGTTATGATTCCAACGCAGGATGAAGCATGGAGGATGTGTATAGACTTTATTGACCTAAATAAATGTTTCCCCAAAGATAGTTACCCGTTGCCACCAATCGATAAGTTGGTGGAAGCCATTACTGGATACCAAATTTTGGCATTCTTTGACGCGCATAAGGGGTATCACCAAATTCTCATGGCAAAGGAAGATAGGGAAAAAATATTGTTTATTACAGATGTGGGCAGGTACTACTATAAGAAGATGTCTTTTGGGTTGAAGAATACTGGGGCTACTTATCAGAGGCTGGTCGATAGATTGTTCAGGGGACAGATAGGGAAAATATGGAGATATATGTGGATGAAATGGTGGTCAAAATCAAGAATTATGAAGAATTTTTAAATGTCGTGGAAGAAACATTTGGTAAGCTTCGGGGAGCTAATTTGAAGTTGAGCCCGTCTAAGTGTGTCATTGGTGTGGGAGCAGGGACGTTTCTCGGATTCATGGTCTCAGAGAGGGGGATCAATGTAAACCCAAAAAAAAGTTAAAGCTTTGAGGACAATGAAACCCACAATCGATAAAGGATGTGCAGAAGCTTACAGGATCTTTAGCAGCATTAAGCAGGTTCTTATCAAAGGGGGCAGAAAGGCACTTGCCTTTCTTTGATGTTCTTCGAAGGGCAAAGAACTTCGAGTGGAATGGCAAATGCGAGGATTCATTTGAGCAGTTGAAGGAGCATTTGGGGACATTGCCTACCTTGATGAAACCAGACAAGGATGAGGCGTTGTACTTGTATATTTCCGCATCACCGCTAGCAATCAGTGCAGCTTTGGTAAAACAAAAAGAAATGGTTCAGCATCTGATGTACTTTGTTAGTCGTTCCCTGCAGGGGTTGGAGATGAGGTATACGGTCCTCAAAAGGTTTATTCTAGCTCTCGTGCATGCAGCCCGAAGGTTGAGACCCTACTTACAGGGACATAAAATAGTGGTGCTCACGAACCACCCTATTCGACAGATCCTGCTAAGGCAAGAGATTTCCGGAAGAATGATGAAGTGGGCAGTAGAGTTGGGAGAACATAATGTCCAGTATCAACCTTGAGTTGAAATTAAGGGGCAGGCCTAGCATATTTTATAGTGGAAATAACAGAACCCCTCGAAGCATGTTTGGATCCCATTCAGAATGAAGAAAAAAAAAGCAAAGAATGATATAGAAGTTGTATGTGGATAGTTCTTCACATTCAGGAGGAAGTAGAGCTGGGGTCCTACTGACTAGCCCCGAGGGAAGAGATTATCCTTATGCATTGAACTTTGCATTTAAAGAAACTAACAATGAAGTTGAGTATGAGGCATTGATCACTGGATTGCGCCTTGCGAAAGAGCTGCAAGTGGAGGAACTTGAGATTTTCAGTGACTCTCAAATTGTGGTTCAACAGGTGAATGAAGAGTTTGAGACCAGAGAGCGTAACCTACAGAGATACCTTGGGGTAGTAAAGAACTTGTTAAATATTTTCAAATTTTATACATTGACGCAGTTTCTGATGGAAAGCCGTCATAAAGCGGACGCTCTAAGTAAGTTTGCTTCTTTAGATTTGGGAACCCAATCCTAGCAGCAACCACTCATGGAAACTTTGAACAGGAAAAGTTTTGAAGCGCCTGTAGTGATATCGGTTGAAGTGGAAAACTCATAGATGACACCGTTTGTGACATACCTTTGAGAGGGAGTCCTACCAGAAAATGAAGTGGATACTAGAAAGATAAGGTTGAAAGCTCCAATGTATGTATTTCAAGAAGAAGGGTTGTATAGAAGAGACCATTTGCAACCATTACTTCGATGCATTGATTCTCATGAGGCAGATTACCTCGTAAGGGCAAGGTCTGTGGCAAGGAGGCTCATTCGAGCAGGATTTTTCTGGCCAACAATGTTCGAGGACGCGAACCGGTATATTTAGGCTTGCCATCAGTGTCAGAGACATACACCTATAAAACATGTTACACTGGAAGAAATGAGAAGCATCTATAGTTCGTGGCCATTTGACATATGGAGGATTGGGAGGTCGTCGTGGTACCTCTCAAAGTTATAAGCCCTTTATGCTTACTAAATACAATTAAGTAGATAGTGGCAAATTGGGTTCGTCCAAGAAGAAGAAGGATTTTCTTAAGCGTTTAAACATATAAGGTGTATATTAGGCTCGAAGTAGATATATATATATATAAGCAAGTAAAAAGGGGGGTTTTGGTTGGTTGTGGTCCAAAGTTATGAAATTAAAAGACAAGATAACTAGCAAAGTTAAGTAACTATGATAATCATCAAACAAACTAAGAAAAGGGGGTAAAAACTAAAAAAGAAAAAGCCTTGGGGCAATTAATATCCACTTCCAAACCTAATGTAGATCATTAAACCATTCACTCATTCTATCACTTTTGTTACCTATGGGAAATGCTAAAACTTTCCATTCAAAGGTCAACATTTATTCCTTCTTAATAGTAATTTTCAAAGATAAACAACTTGCAAACCTCATTGATAATCACTCTAGGCAAACCATACCATAAAGGTATTTCATCAACGACATTATACACGAAGGACCATAGATTTGATAACAACAAACCTTCTACCAAAGACATAGCCATTTAACCAAACATAGCATTCATTAGGCTAAACCTAGAACAAACCACATTCAAGATTCAACCTTGCATTGCATCTATAGGATAAACACGAGAACAATCCACATTAACATATTTATCTAGCAAGAATCACAACACATTATGCACAAGAAATTATGATTCCATATTCTTGGATTCTCATGTCAAAGAGCTAAGAAATTTGCAACTTTCCTAACACCCTAACACTTTAATCATACAAACACTTCATATACTTAAACAACCCATAGCATAAATGAAGTAAAACATCACATTTAAACACATGAATGCTAAATAACAAATGCTTCAAGAAAGAGTGAAATAGAGGTTCTTACTACATAGGTGTACAAGCTTCAATCAATTGCTCTCAAGTACAAAACTAAGCTAGATAATCAAAACCCATAACATAGAACAAAGATCTACAAAGAAAGAAGAAGAAGAAATGGAAGAAAATGGTGAAAAACTAGGGTTTTGAAGCCCCCAAGTCGGGCTTTGAGAGTTGGGGAAGAAGGGGGTGAAAAGCTATTTGTAGTATAATAAAAAAAGGAGTAAAAAGCAAGTTGCAGGGAAATTATCACGAGTCGCGACACCTCCGTCTCGATTTGTGACCAGATCATGAAATTGTGAGCTCTCAAGTCAACATTTTGCGAGTCGCGATAGAAACAAATCCCATTTTATTTTGCTTCCTCCGGGTGAGCCGTTGATCCATTTTGGGAGTTCTTGTAGTTGATTTTATAGTACTCGATAAGAGGAATCCAATGATATCACTCTTGGAGGCTGATTATTCTTAGAAAATGCTCAGAACTCTGCTTCAAAACATAAATCATTCTTCACCCTTTGCTTTGCTCTCTTTGTTCACTTTATCTTCTACCACTTTGTGAGTGGCTTTCTATCTTCTACCATCCTTTCGAATGGCCTTCACTAAACCACTTCTAAGTGCTCACGAGCAATCTACAAATTAAGTTTACAAAAAGGAATCTAGATGCTCGCAAGGACCAAAAATCCATTAGACTAAACATAGGTTACAAAATGAAGGATTTAGATATAAAAACCAAAAATGGTCTTCTAAACCCCTTGTCATATAAAACCACCTAAATCTAGCAATCTTACAACAAAAATAGGATAAAAGAGTATTAAATGCTTTGGAAAATACATTCATTTGACGTCTCATCAGGGATCGATTTAGTGGGCCCTTTTCCGGAAGTGCTAGGAAAATTCAGATATCTAATAGTGGCTATTGATTATTTCACCAAGTGGGTAGAGGCTGAGCCATTGACAAACATAAGGGGAAAAATGGTCATCTCTTTTTGCTGGAAGAACATTATGTACTGCTTTGGAATCCCAAGAACAATCATTACAGATAATGGAACACAGTTTGCTCAGGATCTCTTCAAGAAGTGATGCGAGGAGTATAGGATCAAGCAAAATGTGATATTTGTTTACCACCCCCAAGCCAATGGGCAAGTGGAAGTGACCAACAGAACAATAGTGAATGGAATACAAGCGCGCCTCGAGGGGGAAGAAGGTAATTGGATATGGGAATTACCCAATGTGTTGTGGGAATATCAAACAGCCGATTCTTTCGCTACTAGGGAAAAGCCTTATAGTCTAGTATATGGCTTGGAAGTAGTACTTCCTGCAGAAATAGGAGTCCCCAGCCCAAGGATGATGGCTACTGCAGATGAGATGATCAATCAGTAAAATCGATGTCTGGATCTGGATCTAGTGGAGGAAAAGAGAGAGCTAGCTTCTCAACACGAGGCTAAGGTCAAGGAACGGGTCAGAAGATATCATGAAAGAAGGGTAAAGATGGTGTTGTTTAACCCGGGAGACTTGGTCATGAGGAAAAATGAGAAACACAGAAAGAAACCTGAGGGGAAGTTAGCTGCAAATTGGGAAGGACCATATAAAGTGATCGAATCGTACCGAGAGGAAGTTATGTTCTCGAACAGATGAATGGAGTTCGAGTGCCAAGAAGGTTGAACATTACCAACTTGAGAAAATACTACCAGCTATGATGTTCGAGTGGTTTGCTTCAAAGCGGTAGTATAGTTGGTGTTCGAGCGGGTTGCTTTAAAGCGGCACTCCAGATGATATTTCCAGCTATGGCTGATGTTCGAGTGGTTTGCTTTAAAGCGGCACTCTAGTTGGTGTTCGAGCGGGTTGCTTTAAAGCGGTGCTCCAGATGATGTTTCCAGTTATGGCTGATGTTCGAGTGGTTTGCTTTAAAGCAACACTCTAGTTGGTGTTTGAACGGGTTGTTTTAAAGCGGCGCTCCTAATGATATTTCCAGCTACGGCTGATATTCGAGTGGTTTGCCTCAAAGTGGCACTCTAGTTGGTGTTCAAGCGGATTGCTTTAAAGCGGCGCTCCAGATGATGTTTCTAGCTACGGCCTAGCTACGGCTGATGTTTGAGTGGTTTGCTCTAAAGCAGCACTCTAGTTGGTGTTCGAGTGAGTTGCTTTAAATTGGCACTCCAGATGATGTTTCGAGCTACGGCTGATGTTCGAGTGGTTTGCTTTAAAGTGGCATTCGAGTGGGTTGCTTTAAAGCAGCGATCCAGATGATGTTTTCAGCTATGGCTGATGTTCGAGTGGTTTTCTTTAAAGCAGGACTCTAGTTGGTGTTCGAACGGGTTGCTTTAAAGCGGCGCTCCAGATGATGTTTCCATCTACGGCTGATGTTCGAGTGGTTTACTCTAAAGCGGCACTCTAGTTTATGTTCAAGCGGGTTTCTTTAAAGTGGCACTCTTATTAATGTTTCCAGTCGCGGCTGATGTTCGAGTGGTTTGCTCTAAATCGGCACTCGAAGACTATATTGTACTCTCGAAATGCTTAACTAGTGGGCGAAATTTGCAGGATGTAGGTGGAAACACTGAACCTGGGTAAAATACTTGTGTCTCTAAATTGCTTAACTTCTACTTACCAATCATGTTCATACTTTGCTCTAACTAAAGAAGTTGCACAAGGTGCCCCTATTCGAGGGGTAAAATATTATAGATGGAAAGAATATTAATTATTCATTCAAATTCCAACAAATATTAAGGATACAATATTTACACTAACAATTATCCAAATTTATTCATCTACATGTATTTATTCACTGGGAGGAAGTCCCACTTGAAACAATTCTTCGGTGGAAACAGACTTTCCTAGCTTCTTCACGTTTGCCTCTATTTCTTCAAGTTCTTCCTGCTTTATACCAGCTGCTCTTCGGATATCCTTCATTTTCTCCTCCACAGAATATTCTGAGGAATCAAGGGGGTGACGACAATGGTCCTACACCATTTCTTTGTGGAAGGTTCAAATGGGGCCTTCGAGGATGACCCGGGACTTTTGCAGCGTTTTGAGGAAGACCCTTGGTTAATTTTTCTCAATGGGACAAGGTGTCATTCAAATTCTTTAGTGGAATACTTCTGTGAGCAAGGGGCAGAGCAAAAATTGGAAGGGGTGAACCCCTTAACTTTCAGAACTGCTAGCCAATCGAGAATGAGGTCAAAAGTTTTCTTCTGTCATGGAGTCTCACTCTCATGAATGTTGACCTCTTCCATCTAGTACTGAGAAGCTTTAAGTAAAACTCTGGAAGATGATCACTGCTGATCAAGTAGGAGGTAGGAATGTCGTGGGAAAGCATATGGCCACGAAGGCTGACTTCGTGTGCGGCAATTTTTTTCTTCATATTCAGCGAAGCGTTGTTCCATTTTTGTGGCTTGTACTCGAGGCCTCGATCTCCCCAGTTATTTTTGTGTTTTTGGATAGAAGGGATTCAACCAAAGAGCTATCTTCAACCGGAGGGCTCCTTCGAGGGGCTGAAGGGGGTTCGCCTGAGGAAGGGGGATCATCGCTAGCTATCTTCTAAGCGAGTAAGTCCTCTTCAAGAATAGCCACTCTGCGTTGAGCTAATAGGTGTTGTTCGGAAATTAAATCCCTCTGGGCTACCAGTTTGCAATTTTTTTCCAACAAACTGATTAGGCGCCCTTCCACTGCTAAAAGTCTAGTTGTTGCGGCAAGACAGGACTTCAGAGAACCGAACTTCAAATAAATTTGACACATCAGTTCTTCTAGCTCTTCATCAGTGGGATCGCGACCATTTGACCACTTCTAAAGGATAGGAACCATTAAATTCCTTGCTGAGGAAATCATTGACAAACCCCTTGAAAGTAGGATGATCTTTAGATTTCCATAGCTTCATCTCAGCTTCGAGGTTGTGGAGCTTGTCTTTCAAGGAGTCTTTCTCTTGGCTACACTTGGAAAGATCTCAAAGGGCGATCATTTGTTGTTTGCTTGTCTCATTTAGCACTTTTTGGGTACTCGTAAGCGCCCTCTAGCACCATTTTCAACAAATTATAATACGAAAAAAATAGAGGTAAAATCAATAAGTCGCGACATGAAGAAAAAGAAATGTGTTTTCATTGATTCTCAAGAAAATAGGGTTACAATTGAGGAACCCTAAGTAAAAAAAATAGGAAAGAGAAAATATTTTACAATCAGGGACCAACCCTAGAATCATTCTCCTTTGATGTGGAAGTGATCATTTCTTCCACTTGGTTGGCGGGGGAATCCTTCCATATGTAGCCTATGGAAGGGAGACTGCTCGAATCTCCTCAGCAGTAAAGAACTTCCCTTTGGCCTTGATGAAATCCAGTAGGGCAAAGTGAAGGCTGTTGTGTTTGATAACCTCATCCCATTTTGCGTACAGGGTGGTTTTGAGGTCTGGATTAACTAGTTCGTCCACGTGCTTGGCTAAATCTTCAGAAATAGAAGTGGACACTTGTGGCTTTAAAAATTCCTCGGCTAATTCGCTGCAACCAATTTCCTTGGCCATCCTTAGAAGATCCAGGAAGAGTTCCAACATCTCAGGGCTATTCAATAGCTTGTGTTTGATGGCCTCGAGCAGTTGCACCTACGTGGCTGGATCTTCTGCAGCTCGAACCCTCTCCCCTGCAGCTCGAACCCTCTCTTCGCTCGTACCCTCTTGTCGAGGGTATCTTTCTCTAGCGACATTGACGCCTCTCGGCACCAAAACCTTGCCTCTCACTTTCCAAAAGCCTTTTCTTTTCTTTAAGTGCCCTATCATTTTCATCGAGCACCTTCCTTAGCTGCAAAATCTCAGCATCTCATTTATTGAGCTCCTCACGAAGGTTACCTTTGCCAGCGGAGAAAAACGAAAGGTAGGAAACTACTTTCTCGGTGGCCTCGCGCAAAAGTTTAAAGGCCTGACAAAAAAATACAACTCATATCAAGGCTACAAAACAAAAAAAAAGGAGAGAGAAGAAAAGGGATAAGAACCTCGGGGTTCGAGGCTATCTTTGATAGTTGATGCTCAATCCCGGATACGGACGCCGCATCAGTTGAAGGGGGTAGAGATTGTTGATGAACATCCTCACCGCCATGTTTCCCCATAAGTGATCTTGGTGAGAAGGAGCTGATAGTATTTTTGTTCGCCTTTATCTTCTGTCAAACGTTCCAAGTGTGAGGAGACCGCTCAAAACCAATGGTTGAGATATGTCTTTTGAAGCCTTCTGCAGGAGGGGAAACCGGGTTCGATGGGAGAGACACTGGAATGGAAGCCTGGTTCGAGGAATCAATGATCCCCCTTGATGGAGCCTGGCCCTGCTTTGAGAACTTTGGCTTCATTGCGCCCTTAGCGAGACCCACTGAAAATGGAAAAAGAAAGAGAGTCAGTTAATAGTAATGAACATGATAACACAACAAATAAGAGAAGTAGATTTCTATTAAGGCACCTTTGGAAGGTCTCGAATGCCTAGGGTCACTAACAATGATCTCGATGGGAGGGCCATCTCTGGGGCCCTCACGTTCTCTTCGCCTCTTTCTTATATCTTTCCAAAGTGTGTTATACAAATATTCTTCATAGATTCTGGGCAGGAACGCAAAGCCGTCAATTCGATGATTGGGGTTGTTCAAGAGGTTGTAGTCGAGGGAGCTGGACAATAGTTTTTGTCTGTCCCTCTCAAGGGCATCTAGGCAGATGTATTCCCCAGGTTTGAGAGATTCAACTTGCATGGCCCAGTTCCACAGAGGGACTCAATACCTCATTCTATCAAACGAGATACCTTTTTTCCAACTCTTCCAATCACCCGACTTGACAGGAACACAAAAAACTTTATGATGCACTTCTTGATTGGAAAATGTGACGATCATATCGGTAGACCGCCCACTATAGGATACGAAGTATAGTGAGCGAAGTAGCTTATAATAAGGTTTAATACCAAATTCGTCACATCTGGTCAAGAACATCATAATGATCACCAAAATGTTGGGGTGGACTTGCGCAAGGCTCACTTGAAATTGCCAAAGGAGTTTGGAAAAATGGGGCGGAAAGGGAAAAGTAATCCCGCAACAAAGGTGTCGGGGGGAGATGGACGATCTTCCTTTAGGAAGGTTATGGAGGGAGTCACCTTCTCGAGAGGGTTGAAAATCGGCATCTGGAGCTACTCATTGGCCAGGAGGGATCGAGTCCAAAATTTTGAAAATAGCGGTTCCCACTACTGGAATTGGGGTCTCCCTCCCTGAGTCCTTTAGCCTTAGTCTTTGAAGAGTCCCTTTTTTCTTCTCTTGAAAAGGCTCAGCCAGAGAAGATTCCTGAGTTCCACTCGAGAGTGCTTCCCTCCCCCCCCCCCCTCGAGGATTGCCTTCTCCCTCAAAGGAAGTACTTCTTCCTCCTCCCCTATGGCTTCGAGCTCTGGATTTGGGGAGGGTAAAAACCAATACCTCCTTATGGGAAAGATCCTCTCTTCCCCATGACTATAAGATATGCCCTCTCCAGTATCTAAGTCGTTCGGAGTTCTTCAGAGTGGGTACATTCCAGGTGGCTAACGATTCTTTCTTGCGTACTAACCCCTGACTTGCCTACCCTAATTTCACCGGAAAGTTTCTCGAAGGTGGAACCCTCGTCAGAGAGGGAAATGATGGAAGAGGGGGAACGAGAAGATTAGAAAGAGAATAGGGATGAAAGAACATACTAATTTCCAAAAAAAAGTGATGGAAGTTGGATCGCTCGCAAGAGAAATATAGAAAAAAATCTTGTAATAAGACGCCTGCAAACAAGAAAAGTAAATAAGGAAGCGCTGATGAGGAGTAAATATGGGGCTAAAGTGACGGGTAATTATTTCGGCATTGGAAATATAAAAAGTTTTGGAAAGATGTGATCGCCTCTTCCTCTTCAGACGGTGCAGTGTTTGGGGGGCAGTGACATGCGCGATTATATAGCACGAGCGCGCCCTTTTGGACTCTTAAACGGCGAAGTTGATTATAAACCTAGGTTCTCATCCTTGAAGGCAGTGACGCAACGTGCAAGGTTCATGTCGCCCTTCCAAGTTCTAGAATTGTCCCATGCATTCGAGACCTCAAAAACCTTCGTGACGTTCCAAATTTCTAAGGCCGAGAACCTGCTTTTCTAAGGGTTCTTGATACAGGTTAGGCCTAAGAAAGCCATTGGGCCGTAGGTATGGCAGCCCGGTTAGGAGAATATTTAATACTCTAACTTAATTACCGCATTTGTGGGTAATTAAGGGCGATAATTAAGGAGTACATTATTTAGGACACGGAGTATAAATACGAGGTACACATTTACTTATCGGTCATTCTGTCTTAATCATATTGGACGTCTGGACTAAATTAAGCATCGGAGTGTTGACCCCTGGAACCCAGAGATAGTTTAATTGCACGTCAGTTCGAGAAGAACCCAAGCCATCGAACCGGTCGGTGGTCGAAGACGCATAAGGAACTGTAAGGACAGAGTCTCCACCGATACTCAAAGCTCCAATTGAGGTTAGTTCTGAGTCTCCTACTGGAGTGAGAAGTTGAAAGCATATTTCTGAAATTAAATGGCCAAGAAATGCTAGAAATGTGCATAATGAAGAATCTTTGCATGATAATTGGAGAAGTGTGATAGGTAGAACCTATGGTAATCTACGGTCTAAAATTGAACTAGTTTTTTCTGGAAACTAACCGAATGAGTGGCTTAGGAGATGTGAGAAATTCTTTAACTTCTTTCAAATACCTGAAGTAGATTGGGTTGATGTTGTAGAAGTATATCTTGAAGGTAGGGCCGAAATTTGGTTCCAAGCTGAAAAACTGACTAGATATTTCCATAATTGGAGAGAATTCTCTTATGCTGTGCTTAAAAGATTTTCTGACTATGGAGTTAAAGATGAAATTGAGGAATTTGATAAGCTAGTTCAGAAAGGAACAGTTAGGGAATATCAAGAGATTTTTATAGATCTGAAATATGTGCTGGTAAATAATAATCCCTATCTTCCTGAGCATTATTTTGTATCAAGAGGAACTGAAACCCATGGTGAAGTTGTTCAGACCTGCTACTCTTCAAGAAACAGTGGAGGTAGCAGTTTTACAGGAGCTTGACAGGGAGATGATACACAAAAAACCCAAAATTTTGGGGCCTAACGGATTGTTTACTGGTAGTAATAAGAGAGAGAGAAAAGACTCCCTGGAAAGTTGAGTAAATGAAAAGAGTTATGTGACAGAAGGAATCAAATGGATTAGTCCACAGGAACTTAAATATAGAAGGGAAAACCATCTATGTTTTAAATGTGGAGAGAAATTCAGTCCTGGCCATAACTGTAGGTTTAAGCAAATTCACCAGATTTCGCGTGTGCAAAGTTCAAACACTGGTGAGATTTTGGTAGTAGAAAATGATTGGGAGGAGCAAATGCAGGAAGGAGAACCATATCAGCTATCTCTGAGCTCAGTAAGGGGGGAATCGAGAGCCAATACCATTAGATTGTTCGGCTATATCAAGGGCCTCAGAATTTCAATGCTCCTTGATACAGGAAGCACTGACAGCTTCTTGGATTCTTGTGTTGTGAGGGAACTTAACCTGAGGGAATTGGCCATAAAACCTTTTGTTGTCACTATTGCAGAGGGAAGCAAAGTCAGAGGACATACTTACTGATCGGAAGTGCCTTGGAGGATACAGGATCATGCATTTACTTTCAATTTTAAAGTGATGCTTCTGGGAGGAGTTGATGCCATCTTAGGTGTTGATTGGATGAAAAATTTAAGTCCAATAGCTTTTGATTTCAGATCTGAGGATGTGGCTATCAGTAGCTATAGTTCCCGGAACATTTGGTATGGAAATTGTGATCAAACTGGATTACAATTACTAAGAGGGTATGAAGCCAGGGAAATTTCTTAGTACACAAAGAGGAAGGAAATGTATTCATATATGTTACATGCAAAAGAAGTGACTGAAGAGGTGTCAGAAATGGATTGTAAGTTGCTACAGCATGGACATAAAAAGCAGAAAAGGAAGCTGGGCATTGCAGAAGATCGGGAACTGGACATTAAATCTGTACCAGAAGAAATGCAGCAGGTGGTGAACCCTTTAAGCTCAAGCCGTACAGATATCCACACTCCCACAAAGATGAGATTGAAAAACAGGTTCAAGAAATGATCAGTAATAAGGTATTCCAGGAGATTTAATGAGATTACAATCAAGGACAGATTCCTATTCCAGTGATTGATAAGTTACTAGATGAATTGAATAGAGCTACTTACTTTACAGAATTGGAGTTGAGGTCGGGTTACCATCAGATAAGAGTAAGCAAAGAAGATATTTCCAAGACTACATTTCAGACTCATAATGGCCATTTCGAGTTTCTTGTAATGCCATTTGGGCTAACTAATGCCCCACTAACATTTCAGGCACTAATGAATAAAGTTTTTCAGTCATTTTTGAGAAAAATTGTACTAGTTTTCTTTGATGATATACTAGTCTATAGTAATTCCTTGGTTGATCATATTCAGCATGTTCAGAAGGTCTTGGAGTCAATGAGGTCTAATTAGCTCTATGCAAGGGGTTTTAAATGTGTATTTTCTCAAAGGAAGGTAGAGTATTTTGGGCACATCATTTCGAAGCAAGGGGTTGAAATGGATGGACAGAAGACAAAAAGCATTGTCAGCTGGCCACAACCAGTGAATCTTAAACAGTTAAGGGGATTCCTTGGCCTTGCAGGTTATTATACAAGGTTCATTGAAGGATTTGGGGTTATTTGTAGACCTTTGCACAACTTGCTAAAGAAAGATTCTTTTAATTGGAATCAAGAAGCTACTGGAGCTTTTGAAACATTTAAGAGAAAGATCACATCTGCCCCTATACTTCGGATGCCAGATTTTAAAAATTCCTATATAGTTGAGACTCATGCTTGTGATAATGGTATAGGAGCGGTATCACTCCAAGAAGGCAGACCCATTTCATGTTTAAGAAAGTCATTTTGCAGAAGAAACAAAGGGTTATCCACTAATGAAAAGGAGTTACATTCTTTAGTGATGGCAATATAGAAATGGAGACACTATTTGGTGGGCAACCAATTTCTCATCAAACAAATCATCAGGATATACATATTAGATCAGAAAATCCATAATGCTATTCAACACAAATGGATCCCCAGGCTTTTGGGGTTAAGCTTTGAGATACACTATATGATATGAATCTCATTGCGAAGAATCTGAATTGCAGAATTAAGATTTTTGATAAAATAAGGAACTCGCAAATCCTTAGTGTGCCGCACGAAATTCAGATATCTAGCCCTCGGGGTACACCTAATTTTGACTTGTTCTCTAACTAGCCCTCATGATCATATTACAAGGTTTATTGATACTTAACTAGCCCTCGGGGTTAAGCAACAATGGAAGAACCTCGCAAGCAACAAGATTATGAGCTCAAAGGATTGTATATTTGATTGATAAGAATGGTTAGGTAAAAATAATGTTGAAAACCACCCCTATTTATAGTACATAGGTATAGTCTTCACGAATACAAACAAGAAACTGAAAATGATTATGACAGTTTTAAGAAGCTAAATCCATATTTAACTAGACTAGCTAAAATAAATGACTATATTCTTCAAGATAAATCTTGAATGAACATTGCCTTATCTAGTCTTACCAAATCAATTCTAATCAAATCAGAACGGAATATTCTAAACCCTAAAATAAATGCATGACCGAAACATTAATTCTTCGAAGGCAAACATAGCTAAATCAATGGGCTTTATTCTAAAATAAAATAAATGATCACAATATCTCATTAAAAAACTCAGTGGAAAAAAGAGTATAGTGTTATCTTCTAAAAAACCTAATTAATAAAAATAAAGAAAACCTAATTCGTATCATTCCCTCTGAGGTTAAAAAGTTTTGTCCTCGAAACGTGAACGATCTTCAAGAATAAATGGAGATAAACGCCCCAAGTCATCCCTGCAAAATTCTGTTACTAAACGGTGACTGGATGCTAATAATGCAGTGAGTAGATTCAGACTAGGCTAAAACTGCTTCAACTCGGGAGAAGGAGAGAGTTGGCAATAAAATGAACTTGATTCGTGAAAAAATTGATCAGCCCGAGATATATTGGCAGACTCACGATATAAAGATATGGACCTTCTGGCTCGTGCGTGTGCAGCACGCACCTTCCAATGGGCTTGAGCGTGAGATGAACGCGCCTGAGTGTCTGCTTGGGCGTGGAGACCACATGTAGTATTCTTCTTCGCTGGACAGTACTTCTGCACTGAACTTCTGGATTTTCTTTCGCCGGCAGAAATCTGACACTGAATCAGCGGCGGTAGAACTAGCCAGACTCTATGGAGGAGCTAAATTCGTCGGAGAAACCTTCCCTTTGTCAAATTGAACCAGCTGTTGAATAAGAACGACGGCGAACAGAGCTGCGGTGGACGACGATCAAAACAACAACTTCTTAAGGTCGGACGAAGACGCTGACACCGAGAAGACCGGCTGCGATCAGAAGTTGAACGGCGACGGGCGGTGATTGCGGCTGACGGAAATAGAGTGGTGGATCAGTGGGTGAAGCTTATCGACGAGCAGAACGGTGGACTTGGAGATCTGTGGGATACAGAGTTGAGCTACGGCGGCAGCGGTGAATTTTTTCTGGCGGTGACTCCTCCTAAAACTGACGGCAATATGAACGGTGGCCTTTGGAGGCGGAGAAGATCAGCAGTGGAGGTCCACGAGCAGACTTGGCGGAACTGGAGGTTGGTTGGAGATGCTTGTCGGAGGAGATAGCTGAGTGGCGGCGGCGGTAGGTTTCCGAGTGGGGTTTCTAATTTTTTTTTTTGCTTTTTCTTTTTTGACAATAAATTCAATCAAAACTCGAAACTCCTGTTGAATTTTTGGCCACCAGGAATTTTTTTGCTTTGCTCTGATATCAACTGATATGAATTCCGTTGCAAAAAATCTGGATTGCAGAATTAAGATCTTTAACAAAATAAGGGAACTCGCAAACCCTTAGTGTGCCACACTAAATTCAGATGTCTAGCTCTCGGGGTACGCTTAATTTTGACTTGCACTCTAACTAGCCATCGGGATCATATTGCGAGGTTTATTGATACTTAACTAGCTCTCCGGGTTAAGCAACAATGGAAGAAGCTCACGAGCAACAAGAGTATGAACTTAAAGGATTGTATATTTGATTGATAAAAATGGTTAGTTAAAAATAATGTTGAAAACCACCCCCATTTATAATACATAGGTATGATTTTCATGAATACAAACAAGAAACTGAAAAGGATTATGACAGTTTTAAAAAGCTAAAACCATATTTAATTAGACTACCTAAAATAAATGACTATATTCTTCAAGATAAATCTTGAATGAATATTGTCTTATCTAATCTTACCAAATCTAATTCTAATCCAATCAGAACTGAATATTCTAAACCCTAAAATAAATGCATGACTGAAATAGTGATAGGTATTAATTATTTACAATTTATTTTTGAAGAGAGTTCTTTGCTAGATGGGGGTGACATTACAATATAGTACAACCAATCATCCCAGACAGATGGACATACTGAGAGAGTAAATCGGGTCTTGAAAAGTTATCTCAGATGTTTTTGTGGAGAGCATCCTTCAAGCTAGAAAAATTGGTTGATTTTAGTTGAAAGATGGTATAACACATGTCATCATGTCAGTATTAACATGTCTCCATTTGAAACTTGTTTGGAGTTAAACCAATTCCTCTTCCTCTTGGGTTATCGACTGATTCTATCATTCCAACAGTGCAATATTTACTTATGGTTATGGAAAAAATTAGCCAGGATCTACAGGAACCCCTCAAGAAGGCACAAGATAGAATGAAGTTGTATGCTGATAAAAAAATGAGTGACAGAAACTTTGAGGTGGGAGATTGGGTATTACTGAAAGTACATAAATATAGACAACAGTTTATACAGGAGAGCTTCAATGCAAAATTGGCTGCTAGATATTTTGGCCCTTGTCAGATCACTAAAAAAGTGGGAGAATTTGCTCATCAGTTATTATTGCCCCCCACTAGTAATGTGCATCAAGTTTTCCATGTGTCCTTGCTTAAGAAGTTTGTGGGAAATACACCTTCAAACAACACTCAGATTCCAGAATTTAATGATGATGAAGTCCTACCTCTGAAATCATAAAAGGTGCTACAAAGAAGATTGGTAGAAAAGTCTTATACTAGGATTGTTCAGTGGCTTATTGCTTGGGAGGGTTTGCTGTTTCATGGGAGGATTATGATTTTATGAAGCAGCGGTTTCCATCATTTCAAGTTTGGGGACAAGCTCAATGTTAGACGGAGGGATTGTCAAGAGTTAAGCTAGGCCCAAGGGTAGTTAAGGAATTCTCCATATACATTGAAGGTTATCAACGCAGGGAGCTAAGCAGAAGAGCAGGGGAGTTAAGTAGGAGATTAAAGCAGTTCATTAACTGTCAATTAGTTAGAAGTTAGTTGAATTGTATAACATAAAAGGCATGAGAGGAAAGTTAGTTGTCATCGGTTAGGTATTGATCACGAAAATTGGGTTTCTTCCCCCTCTGATACTCTCTCTTTTCTATGGTTCTATGAACATTCGGCTCGAATTGAGCTGATTTTCCTTCTAAATCCTTGTTGATCTTCTTAGATCTTCACAGTTTATCCATGCTCCAGCCTAGCCAAAAATTCCATTTAAATATTATGTCTCTCTCATTCACCTACATAACCTCTCATCCAACAAATGTGTTTCTTTTGAAAGGTTTATGAATGACCAACCTCAACCAAAAACTTCAACTCTTTATTCAAATACCAAATATAAATAGTATTTTTTAAAATTGTTAATTACTAGTTAAATGTTGTAATATTTAAATAAAATATTTTCAATTTTGTAAATATATTTTTTTAAGTAGGGAGAAGAGAAATATTTAGTTGTGCATTGAACTATGGCAATATTGGTGTCTATTTATAGTGAATAAAAATGTAGTTTATTGCAATTAATTTTTTACAAGCATATTTTTTTTAAAAAGAAAATGAAAAGCATATATGTAAATAAGAAGATAAAATAATTAGATTTGGTGTATTTCCAGCCAATGGACTGTTAACACTCAGCGAATAACCTTGTCTCCCTCCTTCCATTTTTAGAATCAGTTTTGACCCCCCAAATTCCTTGTGTTGGGCCACACTAATCACATACCCCTTTTAAACATGGTCCAAGTTTGTTGTTAACTTGTTATCTTGCTTTTTCAATACATTAGTTAATGAATAAGTTTTAGATGAGACGCTTTGGATGGCTTTTCTAAATTTATGAAATGATTATCTTTTAACTAAAATGAAATGCTTATCTTTTAACTAAAATAGTGTATTTTAATCTTTAAATATTATGCATTGAAAATTATATGTATGAGAAGATTTATTTAAATAATTAAAAAATGATATAAAGGGGTATAATTTTTAAATTAAAATATAATGGTTAAGCTGAAAATGATATAATGTAAAACTCACAATCGTTGAGACTGTGTGTATTGATATTTATAAATGAGTGCAAAGGGTATAAATGTTCGTAAGATGAAGATCAGCAGAAACTTGAAATACCTTAACACACTAGTGCAGAAAGACCTATTAAAGGCACCACTTCAAAGGCGATTTCGCCTGATTTCAAAAGAACCGCCTTTGCAAAGGTCTTCCAAGCTCAGAGCTGTCTTGAATCGGACCCCCATTATTTTAGAAGGCGGTTCAATGTGTTTGGAAGGCTATTCATTTTGAACCGCCTTTAAGTGCTCCTGGTTAAAGGCGATTCTATTAATAACTACCTATAATCAATTGGTTTTAAAGATGATTATGCCTGGGTGTCTTTGATCATCCGGAGTTCCAAACTTGGAACCGTATGTCCGAGAGTACTTTCGAGTTCTTAAAGCTCGGTTAAACCAGCAATGAAGGAGCGAATGTTGTTTCTAATTCAGAACTATTAATGTGCCTAGTTACACCCTTGGAACTTTGTCCTAGGTTTTGGTGAGACCACGAGCTTGAAATTTGTTGAATTTTGGTTTAGGGTTAGGTGGTATTTAGGGTAATGTGTTGTATGAATGGGGAAGGTTTAGGTTGTTTTTAGGGTAATTTGTTGAATTGCACTAATTTATGGCATTTGAATGTAGGTTGTTGGTAATGAATTGTATTGAAATAATTGATAACGATCTTAGGAATTCGCCCAATTACATTCTTTTGGTTGAATCCTTTATTGTGTTGGAGTTCGAACATGCATCGAAGAATGATGTGGTGCGCGCATAGTGCCCATGTAGGAATGGTAAGAGTGATGTGTTTTTGGAGAGAAAGAAGTTACGTGAACATCTAATCACGCGTGGGTTTGATACTACTTACACTACTTGGGTGTGGCATGGGGAGATTGGGAGCTTTGAAGATGATAAAAGAAAGAAAGTTGGTGATTTAGACGATGATGGTGTATTTGATAAGATGGTAGAGGATGTTGGCAAAGAATTCCATGAGAAACTAGAGGCACTAGAAGCCTTGTATAATGACAAAAGAGTGACATTGTATAAGGGCTCTAAACATCTATTTTTTAGTGCGACTTTAAGAATGATGAACTTGAAGGCCAAATATGGATAGACAAATAAAGGGATGACAGAGATACTTGAATTAATTCAGGAATTGCTTCTGGAGGGAAATCTTATGTCTGATTGATTGTATGCAGAAAAAATGATTCTCTGCCCAATGGGATTAGAATTGCGAAAATCCATGCATCCGAATGATTGTATGTTATATAGGGGAAGGAGGATGATTTTCCAGAAATATTTTGAGTAAGTGAGTCTAAGTACAAGATGAAGTGGGGTGATATTTTCGGCAGCGCAGAAGTGGGGTTGGGTTCAAAAAAGAAGACACCGACTAAAGTTTTTTGGTATCCCCCTATTATACCATGGTTGAAGAAGTTGTTTGCATGTAAGGAAGACGCCAAGTTTTTATGTTGGCATTCAGACAGTGTTAGACCAGAAAGTGATGTGATTAGGCATACGTCAGACGATGAGCAGTGGAAGAAGCTAGAGGCCATATATCCAGAGTTTCGAGTGGAAACCCGACATTTGAAGTTAGGATTGTCAATTGATAGAATGAATCATTTTGGTAATATGAGCAACAAACACATTTCATGGCATGTTATGTTAGTGATCTACAATCTCCCTTCATGCCTTATAATGAAACGAAAGTATGTTATTTCCATAAGGTCATCACTGCCACCCCATGTAAGATTGTGCATTACAAATCTTAATTTTTTCTTCAAGATCATTCGTGCAAAAAACATCAATGTTGCCAAACTTGACCATTTGCAAGCGATGATTGTGGAAGTTTTGTGTGGTATAGAGATGTATTTTCCTCCATCATTCTGTAACATAATGATCTATTTGATTGTTCATTTGGTATGAGAGATTAAGCTATGTGGTCCCGTATTCTTGAGATGAATGTGCCCATCTGAGCGGTATATGAAAATTTTGAAGTATTTTTTGAAGAACCGGTAAAGGCCCGATGCAAGTATCGTGCAATGTTATGTGGAAGAGAAGCTAATCAAGTTTTTTACTGATTATTTGAAGGAGGTTGATTATGTGGGTGTTCCGAGATCTAGACGTGAGAGGGGTAAGAGGCCAAGGGGTAAGACATGGTAAGGTATTGAGCCCGACTGCAGTAGATTTGAGTGTTTCGCTTCTTTTTTGTTCTTTGGAACCACGAGGATTTTGTACCATCCATTGGGATCCAAGTGGATGAAAAAAAATAGCGAGTCCAATTTTCAACGAAGCACAAGTCCTACAATGACACACTTCAACGTTCACAACTTGGCTACAAAGTCATGTGGATGTCGGTAGTCATCCTGAAATAGTTAAGTGGTTATCACTTAGACCCCTTGGTACCATGCTTTCCTATGGTGGGTACGACATTAACGGTTTCACCTTTTCCACTAAATCAGTGGATAATAAGGGCGTGTCACAGAACAGTGGTGCTACCCTTGTCTCGGAGGCATTACATGTTGGTAGTCCAAGCGATAGCAATCCCATGTATGCCAACACTTGCTACTTTGGGACAATATTAGAAATTTGGGAGCTTGATTACGTGACTCTACGAGTCCCCGTATTTAAATGCCAATGGGTTAATTTGCATGGTGGGCAAAGAACTGAGCCAATGAGATTCACACTAGTAGATCAAAGTCGGATCGGTTGGAGAGATGATCTATTCATATTGGCCACACAAGCACATCAAGTTTTCAATGGCAAAGATTCAGTTGACCCTAAATGGGAGATTGATGTTGAAGGTAAAAGAGTATTCCTTGAGGAATTGGAACTTGAATATTTGGTTGGTTCTGGTCTATATGGTGTGATGGGGGAGCTCCGACGATGACATTGTGCTTAAAGAGGCATTGTCCACTTATTTAGCTTGCACAGATCATAAGGATGGTATTTGGGTTGATAGCTGAGGTAAGATCAAAAAGAAGAGAAGGGGAAAAAAGAAAAAGCAAACAAGGGAAAAAAGGAAGTTAAGATAGCTTCTTTTGTTGATTGATTTTGTATTTGAACATTAAGTACGCAGGCACTTTCGAGCTCGAAAGCTCGTCAACTCCGTTGGTCATTTTCTTTTGTGTGGTCATTTTTTCCCGAGTAATCATCTATTCACAACATTATCTCACACCAACAAGCATTGAAAATGAATCAATCTACTTAGAAAATGAATCAATAATACCATTATGCGTTAAAAAACATGAAATCATTACTTGGTTCAAGCATTTCTTAAATCTTCATACAAAAAATAAATATCCAAGAAAAATAAATGTTCATAATATCCTAACAACGCCTTAACAACTTGTAGCCCATGCAACAATATCACACAGAAGAAGCTCTCGATGAGCGGGATCTTGCCATCAATGCAAATTGATGTCCGAAGGCACGTTGTTGACTCTCAAGCTTCCAAACACGCTCCTTCAACTGGAATATTTCACTCCTTGTCCACTTGTAGCAACTAGCAAGTTTTGAACCCTCTAATGAATATCGGGTCTGATTCCTCTGTATCACAAAATTAGAACAATTTAACTATAATGCACTTTAATAATCTAGTAAAATTGTAAATTTATAAACATACCTTCTTCTACCCTCGGCCTCTTGTTGTGGTCAATCGCGTCATGACTCATGTGACACCATTTGTGATAAAAAAATACCCACTTTTTCTTGACAAAATATTGCTTGTCAAACCATTTACACAGCTTCACCTCCCCATGGAACGTCATCCCTTGCACACTCTCCAAAATAAAAGTAATCAAGTTCCTATAGGGGAGACTTTTGATTACCTTCTTCAAAGATGCAACCCACATCATATGTTTAAATATCTTTGTCCCGAGATTGATTCTTCTACCCTCAATAATATAATAAAACATCATAAGAGTGGTGTAGGTGGGCTCCGTGATGTGGCCACGTGTCGGTACTATGGTTCTGGCTATCATCTCATAGACAATCTGTTGATTTGTAGTGAGGTGACTTAGGCTAAAAGACTATGGCCTCCTAAGATCATGAGCATTTCTCTAAAAGTACATAATGCTGCACTCAAATGGTCAATATTTGGGTAGTCGGTATCTAGAGGTCATTTATCCCTATGATACACACCATCTCAAAGACCATCAACGTACAACGGATACACATCCTCCGGACTCTTATAAGGGCACTCAAGAAAACCATTAGTTTCCCACAGACTTATATCAATATCAAACCCATTAACCCTCATTTTGAAATGCCCACCCTCAATCGCACACAAATTACTATAAAAATTGATAAAACTCATCAAAATAAGACGGTTCATTCAATTAAAAGGCAAGGAACATGTTTCCCATCAAATTTCAAGACCGGGTCGGCTAGCCCTATGTTATGATATTCGCTCAGATCGATAATATATGAATCTAGCAATTTACCAACATCATGCAGCGTATCATATCTATCTTGGTTGGGAAGTGATATGAACCTCGCTATTTCATACTCGAGGTTGGAAGAACGAGAGCTTCTTGATCGGGAAATCAACCCATATCTCTTGCTCGAGCCTGCGCGGTTTCATGTGGACATTCTCACGCAATGATTTTGGGTTTGAAATTGGGGTTAATTTTATCATTCTGGCACCGAAAGAAGAACTTGGGGTTTCTGATTTAGGGTTTTATGATTTTATTTTCATTTTTTAAATACTAGCTTCAGTTACGAATTCGGAAGAGACTCAGACCTTCGATTTATAGATCCAATTTACCGTTCCAAACTCGTAAGGTGTTCTGGGCTGAAAATGGTAAAGTCAGATTTTCTGCTTTCGAGCTCGGAACATATTTAATTTGACAAAAAAGGAGACACGGTTTAAGACAGTGTTGGAATAGATTCTGCGTCTGAGCTCAGAAGTAGGGTTACGAACTCTTAAGATCGGCTCTTCACCATGACAGTCTGAATGAGTTCTAGTTGAGGAACATCATCTAGACCTTTTTTTAAATTGTGGGGACTAGGTTCTGAGCTCAGAATTATGTTTGGGGTTATGGTTTACTTATGAATTCTGCAAAAGGATTCTTATGCTAAAAAGTGTTAAGAAATATAGTTTTATAATTTTCTAAACATTTGAAAACATAACAAAACCATAGATTTCAACAATCATATCATAAGGTTTTCATCATCAATGAAAGTCAATAAAAATAACACAGTCTCAAATCATTCACACAAATTCAAATTCAACTTAATCTACTACAATGTAGTCTTTCACACAAATTAAAATTCATTGTTTTCAAGGGTCATTTGCATCATCAGCAAACATCTCTTCAATCTCGGGGTCGGTGTCACCATCATCTTGTCCTCCTTGCTTTCCCTATTCAACTTCATCATCTTCTTCTACTTCTTCATTGTTGTTAGAGAACATAATCTTGAAATTAGGCATGTTGGATTCATATCCAAGGTCGATGCGTATGCCCGAAGATGTGATAAACTTATCGTGACTAGATTCCGCTGCTGTCACCTCTAAGTTTGTGGCACTGATGCCCGCGCGTAAGAAAGCTATATATCGGCTTTTTTTTCTATAATGAACTCCCGCGACCAGCGAAAAAACATGAAAAATTAAATACAATTCCACAACAATGTAACAATAAAATACGACTTTAGTAAATGTAACTGACTGGATGATTAAGCCTTGCCCCTTTGCATTGATGAATCCCTAACTCTCGTTGTGGTCTTAGCGACGGCTCCTGGAACAGCACGGTACTCATACTTGCTATCAAACCCCAATGTCAAGTGCTTGTGCACAAAGCAAGCCAAGTTATAATACTCTAGGCACAAGGGTTTGTCAACCGGCGTAACTCTCCATTTTTCGACCATATCCATGATCAATCCTCCATAGAGGAGATCCTTCTTTTTCCCAGCCGCTACCTTTAGCATGTAGTTGACAATGGTGTAACCTAGGTTAATCTTAATCCCTTCCGCACATAGTAAAATAGCATCAAATTCCCTATTGTCGTCTCGCAAGCATGGCCACCCAATGTCAACACATTCATACATATACACTCATATACCAACCTCTGTTCTATATTAAGAACACATTCATCATACTTCTCAGCCTGACCCAGTGTTGCACCTTCCCAATAGAAATATTTTCTACACATGGCTACGAGACAAAGAAGTTTTTACACAGTAACGACATGCCAATTTTGTTGGTGGAAAATTTCTAAAGGCCCATGGATATCCTCAGCCAAAAAAATAATGGGGTTAGTATCACGGCCTAAAACCTCACCTGTATCAATACACCATTAACCTTAGTGAAGTTGTAATTGTTTCTACTCTTGCCTAAGTTTGCGTAAAATTTGACCACTTCATCATAGTGGAGAAGCTCAGCTAACTTCAACAACTTATCGAATTGGGAATTGGCTAAATTGGCTAAAATAAGCGTGTGGAAAATTTTAATTTTCTAGCAAAATGCTTATTCCCAAACACAGTTTGCGGGATTTTTTTTAATTGCAGCGATTTTTATCAGTTTTTTCAAATCAATGAGTGCTTGATTTCAATAGGGGAATTATTTGAATGTTGGCTGGTAGTGTGGTGGTTGTGGGAATATAAATATATATGTATATAAATAAAGTTATATAAATATAAATATAAATATAAATATAAATAAAGTAATGCGTCCTCATGGCTGGGATTTTTATTTATTTATTTATATTTATATTTATAATTATATTTATATTTATATTTATATGTTTACATATATATATTTATACATATATATTTATATTTATATTTATATGTATATATTTATATTTATATTTCTATTTATATATATACATATATATATATTTATATATATACATATATATATGTATATATTTATATTTATATTTATATTTATATCTATATTTATATTTATATTTATATTTATATATATTTGTATAACTTTATTTATATACATATATATATGTATATATTTATATATCTATAAATTTATATACATATATAAATATATATATATATATTTATTTATTTATATATATATATATTTATTTATATATATACATTTATATTTATATTTATATTTATATTTATTTATTTATATATTTATATATATATATATATATTTTTATATTTATATTTATATATATCTGCCTCTGCCTCTGCTCCTGCCTCTGCCTCTGTTAATAAGAGAGGAAGCTGTGAATTAAAGACTGAAAGTGGATGTGAGGACACATTTACTTCATTCGTCCTCTACCACGTGTAACACCAACGTCTGCCTCCGCTGGCAACTTTGACCAGGACGCATTTTTGACCTGCGTACCCTCGTCACGTCCTTTCGCCTTTACTCATCAAAATTTAAATTTTTTTTAAGGGAAACAGAGGAAGCATTTTCTACCTGCGTCCTCCTCATTCTCTTCCGTCTGTGGCTACTATAGCCACAGACATAGAATTTTCCCGGGAATAAGCTGTAGTGGGGTGACGAAAGGGAGAGGGGAAGAGGTAGGGGTGGAAAATAAAAATGAAAATAGAAATAAGAAAATAGAAAAAGGAAAAGGAAATTGAGAAATAACTATTTTACCCTTAAAACTGGCGTTTTGACTCGACTTAACGGTTTGAACTGACAGAGTGGTCACGCCTTAATAGTTTTGTAAGTTAAGGGGCCAAAATAAAAAAAGATAAGGGGAAAAAGGCGAACGATGATGATAGTTAAGGGGCCGCCGAAATCAATTTCTCTTTAAAAAATTTTGGCATTTTCAAAAGGGACGTGAAGACGATATAAGATGTATTTCATAGAGATACCTAGTCAGTGATTACTTAAATATAAGGTCCAGCTCGCTGCAACCAACTCGCTCAACACTCGTGAGCTAGCCAAGCCTAGTTCTCCAACAAGCAATCGACCCCGAAAAAGACGTAGAAGTGCTATTCACCATGACACCCTCTACTAGATCATGATCTAGTAGATATGAAAACAAAACACATATCACAATCACATGATCAAGGAGCATATAAGTAGAGACACAAGACATTGGTCCAGGTAAGTAACTCTCAACAAACTACACTTCTAAAAAAGCTCTGAGACTAACTTGGGCGTCCGAATTTCTCTCCCAGAGTTCTCTCGAAATCGGAGAGTAGTTGATTGAAGAGGAGGCCTTCGAGGGTTTCAGGGGTGAGGAAAGAGGGGTTGTTGAGAGAAGCAGATGGAGAAGGGTGGGTTTGGAGTCGGCTTATGAGAGTCTACAGAAAGAGGTTGTTGAAGTTCAAGATGGTGGCATTTAAGGAGCTCATAGAGGAATTGACGTGTCAATATAACTCAATCAAACTACGTCATTTTAGTGTATTAGGGGAGTCAAAATGACAGAACTACCCCAGGTTGATAATAGAAAACAAACAATCTTTATTATATTGTGTTTTGCGATAAGTTGAAATTTAGGGTCGAATTATACAAAATTTAACTTGAAAAGCAATTAAGTAATTTTTAATGGGACATAGTGATTAGTATATAATTTCGAAAAATTGATTGGCATATCTTTACTTGCTCTCTCCAGTTCTCTAACATTGGTTAACTTTTCTTTTTGGGATGATTTTTTAACTTGGCTCATTCTCTTTTTGGTAAATTTTAGATTGTTTTCATCCACCCAATTTACTTTTTACCCCTTCCATACTGTTGGTATGCCTTGAATACGTATTAGCCGCTTCGACAGGATGGTACGGGGGTCTCGCTGCCCGGTCAGCGAGTCGGGGGGTCCAGGGGGGCAGAACGCACCCTGGCCTGGGGGTCCGGGGGGGGGAGTCGCTCCCGACCCGACGGTATAGCATGTCCTCTGTTTGAGCTGTTATTGACATTCTGTCTCCTGTTCTGGTTTGGGCCAGATTGTTTATGGGCCCAAAGCCATTAGAGTTTAAGGTGGAGAAGACTATATACAGTGGCGGATCTATTGATACGCGAGGTAGGGCTCCAGCCCTACCTCGGTCGCCGGCCGGAGCTAGGAGGAGGCGAGACGCGCGGCTGAGCGCGTCTTCGGCGCGGGCCGCGCTGCTCACCGGAGAAGAAGGCCGCGTTGCGGCCTTCTTTTTTTTAAATTCGTACGCACTAAAACGACGTCGTTTCACGTTAGTGAAACGACGTCGTTTCGTTTTGCTTTGTGATTTTAAACCAAAGTAGTAAAACGACGTCGTTTCACGTTAGTGAAACGACGTCGTTTCACTAAGTGATATGAAAAAAAAAGACGTCAGAAATGGATTGGGCCAAAAACTGAGCCCAATCCAATATAACCCATTCTATTACTATAAAAGCTGGAGGCGAGAAGGAAAGCAAGCAGCAAGCTCTCCTCCTTCCTCTGCCTCACTCGACACTCTCAGGCCTCAGCCCCGCCGCGCCGCCGCCGCGCCACCTCTGCGCCACCGCCGTCGCGCCGCCGCCGCGCCACCTCCGCGCCACCGCCGTCCTCCAAACCACGGTAAATCTTCTCTTCTCTAATTCTCTTTATGCTAAATTGCTAATATTTATTAATTTTAGGGTTTATAATTTATTGTCTTTTTAATTTATTTCTTCAAAACTTAAGTATATGTATAATATAATGTGAACATGATTTTTAGATTGGATGTTGAATTGAATTTATATGGTTGTATTATATATGATTGTTGAAGTTTAGTTGAATTGCATAAATTGATTTAGTTGAATTGCATATTTAGTTGGAATTTAGTTTAAATTTAGTTGGAATTTAGTTGAAATTATAATTGTTTGATTTATTTTGTATAATTGTATGTGACAATGAAATTGTCAATTTGTCATAATCGGTTTATGGAATTATCAATTAGGGATATTTGTTAAATTGAATTTAGATGAATATGATTTTATGAACTTTTTATTTTCATTTGTTAATTATCAATTAGGGATATTTTATTAAATTGAATTTGAATCAATGAAAAATAAATCAATCTACATAAATCGGACGCCGAAAATTTTTCAGCCTCCCCTGAAAAAAATTTCTGGTTCCGCCCCTGACTATATATATAGTGACTCGTCTTTTATTGTAACCCGTAAGAGATAGGATTGATAGAAAGTAGGAAATCTGTAATTCTGGCTTTTCTCTCTAGTGGAATCCAATCTTGGTCGGCCAATTGGTGAACCACGTAAAATATCGGTGTCTTATTTTTCACTTTATTTTCTTTGATTGTTCTTTCTCGAGTACTCCGCACAACAGATACTTTCACCATTACTAATTCTATCATTTTCAAATCCAAATGCCAAAAGCATTTGAACCACTGTCAGTGAACACGAGAGAGTATACGAGAAGTGGGATTATGAAAACATTTTTCAAATGAAAAATATCCTCGTGCGACACGCCTCCCAGATAGCCAAGCCAACATTATTTTCTTAACTCCTCCAATCCCTCTTTCTGGAGTTCTGAAGAACAGCGAAGATGGCAGCAACAGCGGAGATCGTATCCAAGGAACTGATCAAACCCTCAGATCCAGCGCCCCTCCACAACAAACACCGCAAACCTTCCTTCCTAGATCAACTCGCACCGCCTTGTTACATCCCTCTTGTTTTCTTCTATCACAACCCACACCGCTCGGTCCATCCTTCCGAAATGACCCGGCATCTGAAGCAGGCTCTGTCCGCGTCCTTAACCAAGTTCTACCCTCTAGCCGGGAGGCTGAACCCAGGTGATCTATCCGTCGATTGCGATGACTCTGGTGCTCTGTTTCTGGAAGCGAGGTTTCATGGCCCCTTCTCACATGCACTCCAGAACGCCACCTTACCGGAAATAAACCAATTTCTTCCATTTCACCCTTTTGAGATGGATAGTGAGAAACTGTTGGGTACTTATTCGAGGAATGAGATACTGTTTGCCGCTAAAGTTACTTGGTTTGATTGTGGAAGCTATGCCATTGGGGTTTGCCAGTCGCACGCGGTAGGTGATGTGATGTGTTTTGTTTCATTCATAAAATCATGGGCTAGCGCTAGCAGTGGCAGTGCACTTGTTCAGGAGCCTAATTTTGAGTCGGGCGCACTTCTTTTTCCAGCTCTCGAACCGAGCCTTTTGCCCAATTCTAGTCCTGCTGATTCTGATTCTACGGAGCCACCTCAAGTTACAGTGAAGAATGTTAGCCTGAGGCTTTTGTTCGACAAGGAGAAGATTGCAGAGCTCAAGCTGCTGGCTAGCTCGCGGGATCCAACTCGGGTGGAGGTAGTTACAGCTTTCATATGGAAGCATTTGATCAAGCTGGAGAAATCTAAGAATGAAGCTGCTGACACAATGTTTGTTGCGAGGCACGCTGTGAATGTCAGGAGCAGAATCAGCAGCTTGGTGTCTAGTGCTGAATTAGCTTTCGGGAACTTCACCATTGTGACATCTGCTTCTTTTATGTTATCTGGAAAGGAGGTAGAGAAAGCTTATCGTGATCTTGTTCTGCTCACCAGTGCAGGGTTGAGAAAAGTGGACGAGGATTTCGTGACCAAGAATGTTCAGAGTGATCCAATTGCGCATTTAAAGAGCACGAATGCGAGTGGAGTGGAGGAAGTGCAAGGGAAAGTTATGGTGCGTGATTGTTATTTTACTAGTTGGAATAGGTTTCAAATGTATGAAGTGGACTTCAGCTGGGGCAGCCCCGTTTTAGTCACCCCTGCGGGTACCCCAGCCGGCAGTGGTGTTGTAGTCCTAATGGGGACACGATCAGGGGATGGAATAGAAGCATGGGTTGGCCTCAGAGAGGAAGACATTGCCTTGCTTCCGGATGAGTTTGTTTCACTTGCAACTACCCGTATTTTTCCGGAAAACTGATGATCAATTGCTCAAGTGTGATAAGTTGTAGCTTATGCTCGTGTTTCTAACATTGGTATAAGGTTCCTATCCCAACAGCTCCATAATAAGATGGGATGGAGCTTGAGAGATTTACCAGTCTCAATTATCAGGCATAATATGTTATTTGTTTATGATGGTGTGCTTATATCTTGAGGCATATTGCTGTTAACGGTCTTCACTCATTAGCCTTAAAAGCCATTCGTGATTTGTTTGTATTATGGTGCTAATATCTTGTGGCATATTAATGTTGTCCTGCCATTTCAATACTTGGTTTTTGGGCTGTTTATATGGGATTTTGAAAGTGATGCAGTGCTTTTTATACATCTTTGTTCTATCTTCTATCCCATGGTCTTTTGGAATCTGATTAGGGGCAGCTTCAGCCTTCAGGCAGTGCTGATCTTCGTGATGTTGTTTGATCTTTGGTCTGTCCTTTATTTTTTCAATCGAACCGTCAGTGACGGGTATGTTCGGAAATCCAATCATATATACATATCTACTGTTAAAATGAATGACCTGAAAATCTTACGCAGCTTGATGTAGGGTAATACTAATCACAGACAAGTAGTGAACATAAAGTTCTTAAACAAGAGATGGAAAGTAAGATGAGGTGGTCTTTCTCTACTGTGAAACCATTTAGCAAACTCGATCTAAATTTAGCTAACGGAATGGCGCTTCAATCAGTGTCCCAACTCAAACCAGTCACAATAGCAAGCAATAGACTCGATATTTCTTTATCACAAGTTGCATGCTTGATCATAAAATATGTCAACTGCACAAATTTGGGTTGCGTCTACTAAGCTCTATGGATTCTGAGACAACCCTTCCACTTTACCACTCGTCTAACTGACTATCCACCTGAATTACAGTTAGTTGTGAATCCGTGAGCAACCACTCATAGTTCCCACAATCTATAGTTATCTTTAGTGTAGAGAGAACTACTATTTATCACCAGCCCGCGCCAATGTGCAGGCTGTCGACTTTGGGCAAAAATATTCTAATATTTATTTTTCATTTGGGCTTCTTCCAAGCTGTCCTTTCTTTCCCCTCGTGCTTCCTTTCAAATTCACACAAAAAAACTTAGAAAAGCTTGAATCTCACACAACCACTACAAGAAAAATGATCTAATACTTCGCCCCTTTTACTTAAATTTTTTGGCTTAGGTCAAATAACCGAAGTAAAATGTACTTTTACATCGGTTAACTTTTTTGAATTAAATGATATTTTTTCACCTCGGTTAAAAAATAACCGAGGTAAATAATATGTTTTTTACCTCAATTATTGTATTAACCGAAGTTTAAAACAATTGTAGAAAATGGTGTTGTATGGTACGGTTGAAAATAGTTTTTAAAATCAAGCACATATCAAATTTCACATACAGTCAATTAAATATTGGCCCTGTTTAGCAATAAACTGCTGGCGGTTGGTTGTTGGCTGTTTCATTTAGCTAGTTTGACCAGCTGTTTATGTTAGCTGTTTGACTATTTGTTGTTTACAAAAGTGTTTGACAAATGTAACTGTTGGCTGGTAGCGGTTAAGGACATGATAACCATTCATCATTTATAAACTTATTTTTCATATTTTATTATTGTTATTTTCATTAATATTAATATAATTTATTTTTAATTATTTAACATCAAAACTCTCAAGAATTTTAGAATTTTAAAACTATTACCAAGGTGACATTTTAAAATTTTAAAAATTCTATATATACACTCATCAAACTAATGTTATCCTATCGACAATTAGATTGAGTAAAGGATAAATATTGAAAATAAGAGAGAAAAAACAAAATTGAATTGCATTAAAATTAAACCGTGAAAAAGTAAAGTTTAAATCCAAAAAAAGTCAATGAAAAAGTTAAATTTACATCCTAAAAGACATAAAACGATGTCGTAGGTTATTGGCGTACCACTGGAGTAGAGAGAAAGGTAAATGGGTAAAAAGGTAAAAGGTTAAAAAAGTAATCGACAAAGATAAAAGCCAAATGTTAGGAAAATTAGCATTTTGTATTTGGTGGAAACACTATGTGAAAAATCCAAGTAATCAAACACTTTTTTTGGTATACATTGGCTATTTGACCGAGCGAAAACACCAACCGCCAAAAGCCAATCAAAATGCCAAAAAAAGCTAATGCTAAGCAGTGTCATTGTTCAAATAAGGCAATTAAATTATTCGAAAAACAGTAGTCATAAAAATATCCTTAAACTTAGTACATAAATTCGAATAAGAATGGTCTTAGTTCCAACAGAACAAAAATTGCAATAAACTCAATCAGCTTGCATTATGATGACCTTGAAGACAATTAGCCCCCAACTTCTATGACCTCGAAGAACAAGGTGTCGCCAATGCGTAGGCGGTTGCCGGAAAGGAACGTGCCAAAGCCCTTTGGGGACAGAGCCTTGATCTTCCCATCCCCGAGTAGTTCGTGCGCCACACTCTCCAGTAGCACCTCAGCACAATGGGGGTCTTGTCATTTGGTAGGAGTGGTACAATATCCCTCGAGATGTACTAAATCACAAAAAAATATATTAGAAAATATATATATATATATATATATATATATGCAATTAACAACGAATAATATTGATTTAAATCAAGTAATTACATGCATTTAATTAGCTAGATATAAGCCTTACCAAAGTGGAGTTTTTCCCGACGTCTGCTGCTTTAGAGTGCATTGGAAATGTGGGCTATTAACAACCATTGTATGTTGTTCAAGATCGAACACAAGAGGGTCCGGGTTGCTCCGTTGTGCATAGAAATGTATGAAAACAAAAAAAAATATTAATTGTGATAAAGTGTGAAAATGTATAAGTAAATATGGTTGTAAAATGGTAAAAGACCTGGAAAGAGGGGTGACTTGAGGATCCTTTGCTAGCCATTAGCCCTGAATAAAAAATGAAAAATATTTAGGGCAAACTATCCTTGGAAATGCACGGTGTGATGTCGGCCATGCATCGCAGGAACATGTCGGTAAGCCCGTCAAACAGATCGGGTCATCCGTTGAATAACCGTTATCCATATACTATTTTCACTTATTGGATAATGACCCATTGAGTTAATTGATATAATTGGGTTGTAATTATTAAGTTTAGTTGGGTTGGATAATGGATTACCCATTGGATAATTTTGGGTGGGTTGAGTTGGTTGGGTAATGGGTGACCCGTGGATAATTTCATATCACAAAAATTTTCACAAGTTTGATTACGAATGATTTAATTTTCCCCTAATATATAATCATTTATTATATTATGTAATATAATATTATGCACATTATACTATATTATATTTAATAAAAATAAAAAATATATAATATGTTGGCTTTGTAAACTCGACGAAATTAACTAACAATATTAGTTGGGATCGATCTCGAGCTCAAATACTGTACGAACTTGAATATTGTACGAACTCGAATACTGTACGAGATTGAGCTCGAATACTGTACGAACTCGAATACTGTACGAGATTGAACTCGAATATTGTACGAACTCGAATACTGTACGAGATTGAGCTTGAATACTGTACGAACTTGAATACTGTACGAGATTGAACTCGAATGCTGTACGAGATTGAACTCGAATACTGTACGAGATTGAACTCGAATACTGTACGAGATTGAACTCGAATACTGTACGAGATTGAACACGAATACTGTATGAACTCGAATACTGTACGCGATTGAACTCGAATATTGTATGAAATCGAATACTGTACGAGATTGAGTTCGAATACTGTACGGAATCGAATATTGTACGAACTCGAATGTTATACGAGATTGATCTCGAATAATTTGTGAATTATAATTTGTATAATTTGTAAATTATAGTGAATATTTATGTTAAATATTACACATGCATTTAATTGGGTAATTTTGGATATTTATTGGGTATTTGTTAGGTTCTCATTGAGTTAACATAATATGTGACCCATGGATCAAAATTTTCCATTAACACAATTATTCTCATCCCGTCCAATCCCAAAAACTAATGAGTATTTAATACCCGATCCCACTGGATAATGACAACTTGTAACCCAAATCAGAAGAAAATATTGAATGATAACTTATTGGGTTAATTATATAATGACTTATTGGATAATGACTTATTGGATAATATATTTTAATCCATTGAGTCATATGAATATCTCATGAGTTATCCAATGAGTTATCCATTTAATGACCCAACCCATTTATGACCCAACCCATTATGATCCATTAATAAATGAGTTGATTGGATAATGACCCATTGGATAATGACCCATTGGATAATGACCCATTGGGTTTGAATAATGGGTTTATCCAATTAACCCATTTGACGGGCCTACATGTCGGTCCAAAACAGTGGCTTGGTCGACATGTACCGGCAACGTCGCTCTATGGTCGACCAAACCAAACACTTGACCAACGCAGATTCGAGCTCGCATATACAATTTTAAAGCAAGCTTAAATGCTGGTGTGCAACTTCGACAATCAATCGATTTTACCGATATATAAACAGACATAGGTTCACCGTCTTATACAGAAGACCATATTACTATAAATAAGAATCTACGACGTCGCACATCATTCACATAGACCGACTGTTAACCGATAGGTTACTGACATCGCATGCATCAGAGGCCGCTACAACAAAAAATACAGGATCCTAAAAAATGATGCTTTAACAACAGAAAATTACACAAAAACATCCAAAACATACCAAAACATAGTACCTAGGTTTACATTTAAGGAAACTTCACACTATAACAAATCTGAATAAGAACAAGAAAACCAAAATACACAAGACATTCACAGACCATATATCGAACTATGTAAAGTAACAATTACAAAAATAAAGGTGTTAGAATAGTATAAAAATCATACCTATAACAAGAGAGACTGTTGAAATTCACGGGAAACTTGGGAAAAACCATACATCGGTTGGAGTTCATGACCAGTCTCTATCAACGTTACTTTCACCACCCACCACCGTGGGCTGGGTAGTTTGAAGTTCAGAAGCTAGTTGTTTGTATTGAATTTTTCAATATTTCTCAATGTAATCAGAGGGATAAAATGAGTATCTTATTGTTGTAATTTCTTTGTATTTAGTTTGTGTTTAGGGCTATCAGATCCCAAAACCAAATTTTATTTTACCAGCGTGTTTTAGCGGAGATATTGTTTTAATCATTTTGTAATAAAGCATATTACCACGTATTTATCAATAATTCTATATGCGCGAGGCTGGGTGATTTGAAGCTTACCTTGGTGTAAACGTACCTTAGCTATGACGATATGATGTTGTGATGTATTCATGTCGTGTAACTAACCTTGGCTTTCATCTCCACTTTTGTCCAATCCCGCATGTTCAAGACTTTCCAACTTGTTTAATGGCTAGCTTCGTCAACGTTGTGTTTTGTTAAGAGCCATTCCTATAGCCGATTTTCTTTGCAGCTGCCCTCCAATCCTGCCTGTTTGAGGCTTTCCAGTTTTCCATGTGAAGATTTTCAAACTTGTACTGTAGCTAGCTGCACCGATCTTTTGTCTTATAGTGGCTAACTGTCATAACTGTGGTCGTTCATCATATTCCTCTTACTAATACGTTTAGCTGCTTCCAACCTTATTATTTTTCCTCTTTTCGCATGAAATGCAGCCTCCTCCAAATACCATGAAAGCGTGAAAAGAAAAAACTTGTTCCCACAGACAACACCACTGATGTGGGGGATTCCTTTTGGTCCACTAAAATACTTGGAATTAGCCAATGCTCCATTCTAGCTTCATACCACTTGCAAAATAAGGTCCCGGAGAGTCCCCAGGATCTTCCTTCGATGCCTTAATTAGTGTTTGAGCAATGTATGAATAGTATCTTGGAAAATGCCATTACCTGTCTTATCGTTCAGATCATATATTTATAGCTGGTGATCACTATGATCCTTGCTGATCGTGGTCTATGTGTTTCTCAGCCATGGTCTTGTTTGGATGATCGTGGGTAAGAGTCATCTTTTCTTCTAGTTTCGTTTAAAGCCGTTCGCCAAATGTGAGGTGCTATTTTGTCTTTGGGCTTAACGAGATTCTCTCTTCTCTTTGGTGAACCATCTTTACTTGGTTCACTGGGTTTGTTATATTACCTTTACTTTGGACTTCATACGGTTAGGGGGGGTGTATACCAACTGTCTTTAATAGAGATTTCTCCACTAGTGTCAGGAAGGTCTCGGAGGGGGGGGGGTCTGGTGAGTGGGAAGAAACTGAAACAAAACGTCTGAAATAAAATTGAAAATTAATCAGGGGTATTTTTGTCTTTACAATATAGGTAAATGCCAAAAACTTTAAAGCGGCACCGATCTATGATTACGAGTTGTCAGTTTGCAATTCAACACCGATCTCATATACTTCCTTGCAAAACATAAAGGGGAGCAGTAACTAAATCTTCAACTCTAGGACTAAATAGTTTCCCTTGTCTCACCCCTACACCCTCCAGCCTCCCATCATTTCTACCTGATGGAACACCAACAGATTCAACTTGCGCCATATACTCAGTGCAAAACTCGATGGTCTCTTCTGTCATATACCGTTGTACAATACTAGCATCTGGCCTGTACCGATTTTCACCGTCCCACTCCATTTTACTCAATGAATTTTTCACGGTCTTCAATGATAACGTTTGACAGTCAATAACACTAACTACACATAATAATTTCACATAAAAAGTTGATATTTAGAAAATATATGTTAGGATAAATCTAACAATATTCACATGATATTTTCATTGTATGTATAATATATATATATATGTGTGTGTGTTAAAATTTTGTATATAATATATGTATGTATATTTTGTATGTATAATATATATATATATATATATATATGTTGAAAGTTTGGGTCAAAGTTTACAAAATTTAACTTGAAAAAAGCAATTAAGTAATTTTTAATGGGATGGTCGAAGTATGTAATTTTGAAAAATTGATGGTCGTATCTATACTTATTTGGGAATTGGGAATATCAAACCATTTTTGCCAATAATAAAAATGAGTGGATCTCCTGAAAGGCGGTCTGTCATAACCTTATGGTCAGTCCACTACAAGTTTTTACTTATAGAATGCATTTGTTAATTTCACATTCAAATACACAGTATTACTTGTTTTACCATTTTAAAACAATGTTTAAATTTTATTAAAAAATTACTACATTTAATGTAAAAAGTATAATGATTGTCTATAAGCATAGATTATTTCCAATGCAAGGGTCACTTTGCTAAAAGTCACTTACCACATCATATTGAAAAATCCTCAACCCACAAAAGACAAAGTTTTGTATAAGACCGTCTCATAGTGTGACCACAGATTTAATTGCAAATGAAGTTTCTAATTGAAGTTTTAAAAGACCAGGGGCTGGATGTGAAATTTTATTAATTTACATTTATGTCAATGTATAAATATCAATATTTCCTCATTCTTCTCTCATATTTTTCTAATACATTCTCCCTTATATCCTTTCCTCTCTCCTATTCAGCCGATTCTCCTTTCCTCTTTATTCTCTGTCCTTTCCATTTATCTTCCACCTTATTCTCTCTCCTCTCTATTTCTCTTCCACCTTATTCTCCATCCTCTCAATTTCTCTTCCATCTTCCTGCTCGACCACTCGTTTTCTTCCATTCAACCACACATCCTCTCAATTTTTCTTCCTCCTTTCTTGCGCGCAGTGGTTCGTTGAGATTTTTTGAGTTTTCTGGTATAGCTTCGGTTTCCAGCAGCCAAACACAATACGAGCTTTGTTTTGTGTTTATCTTAAAAGGTAATGTCTTTGCTCAGATTTTTTATGCATATTTTTTTGTTTGCTTTTTTTAGTTCATGTAATTTTCTAGAGTTTATGTTGTTCACTGTGTTAATATTTGAGATTTCTCTATATTTTTTGTGTTTTGTGAGTTGTTCTTACAGATTTGTGCTAATATCTGTGTTGCTCCTGCTGTTTGTTAGATGTCTAAGAAGATTTACATCACTGTTGTTGCAATCGAGAAGGGAGGAGGATTTGTAAGTTTTCTTAATTTTTAGCTATAATGTTTTAGGTATAGTTAATGATATTTCTCGTTTTCAGTGTGATGTTTCAGGTTTTAGGCTTTAAGTACTGTTATCAGTGTTGGTGTGATGTTTTAATTTTAGCGCTTGGTACTTGTGGTGTTTTCATGCTTAAGTGTGCAATTGATGTTCAATTTTGATTGTGGGTGGTGTCTTAGGGTTTAGTTATGATTTGTGCTAGTTTTTGTGTTGTTGTTGATGTTTCTTAGATGTCTAAGAATGATTGCCCACTGTTTCTGCAATCGAGAAGGAAAGAGAATTTGTAAATTTTGTTATTTTGCATATGTGATATTTTAAAAACTGTTCTTGATGTTCTTGATGTTCGAGATTTTATGTTTGATCTTTCATGTGTTAGGTTTTAAGTACTATTATCTGTGTTGGTGTGATGATTTAATTTTAGTATTTGATGTTTGTAGTGTTTTAAGTGTGCAATTGATGTGCAATTTTGTTGTTTCGATTGTGTGTGTTTTGTTACTATTTGGTCTAATTTTTGTGTTGTTGTTGTTGTTTCTTATGTGTCTAAAAGCACTTGCCCAATATTGCTGCAATCAAGAAGGAAGAAGGATTTGTAAGTTTTTTTAATTTTCAGCTATCATGTTTTAGGTACAGTTAATGATGTTTCTCATTTTCAGTGTGATGTTTTAGGTTTTAGGCTTTAAATACTGTTATCAGTGTTGGAGTGATGTTTTAATTTCAAAACTTGATACTTATAGTGTTTTCATGCTTAAGTGTGCAATAAATGTTCAGTTTTGTTGTTTTGACCGTGTGTGTAATATCTTAGGGTTTTGTTACAATTGGTGCTGATTTTTGTGTTGTTGTTACAGTTTCTTAGATATTTAAGAACGCTTGCCCACTGTTGTTGCAATCGAGATGGAAGGAGCATCTGTAAATTTGGTTATTTTTCATATGTGATGTTTTACATACTGTTTTTGATGTTTCTGGTTTTCCGTGTGATATTTCATATTAAAGTTTTAAGTGTTGTTATCTGTGTTGGTGTGATGTGTCAGGTACAGTTAATGACATTTCTCGTTTTCAGTGCGATGTTTCAGGTTTTAGGCTTTAAGTATTGTTATCAATATTGGTGTGATGTTTTAATTTTAGTGCTTGTTGCTTGTGGTGTTTTCATGCTTAAGTGTGCAATTGATGTTCAATTTTGATTGTGTGTGATATTTTAGGGTTTTGTTACGATTTTTGCTAATTTTTGTGTTGTTGTTGCTGTTTCTTAGATGTCTAAGAACGCTTGCCCACTATTGTTGCAATCGAGAAGGAAGTATGATCTATACATTTTGTTATTTTTCAGGTGTGGTGTTTTAAATACTGTTGTTGATGTATCTAGTTTTTCTGTGTGATGTTTCATGTTTAGGTTTTAAGTACTGTTATCTGTGTTGGTGTGATGTCTTAATTTTTTTACTCGATGCTTGTAGTATTTTAAGTGTGCAATGGATGTTCAATTTTGTTGTTTTGATTGTGTGTGTGATATTTTAGTGTTTTGTTACAATTTGTGCTAATTTTAGTGTTGTTGCTGTTTGTTAGATGTCTAAGAACACTTGCCCACTGTTGGTGCAATTGAGAAGGAAGTAGGATCTGTAATTTTTGTTATTTTTTAGATGTGATGTTTTAGATACTGCTGTTGATGTTTCTCATTTTCTGTTTGATGTTTTAGGTTTTAAGTATTGATACGTGTGTGGGTGTGATGTTAAAATTTCAGTGTTAGATGCTTGTGGTGTTTTCATATTTAAGTATGCAACTGATATTCAATTTTGTTCTTTTGATATTTTAGTGTGTACTGATTGATATTTTAAAAAAATTATATTGATGTTTTAAATATTGTATTTGATGTTTCTCAATGTAGTTATCAGTGATGTTATGTGTACTATTGTGATGTGTTAATTTCATATACTGATGTTTTAATTACTGTATGTGATGTTTTATGTTTATTTTACAGGAATACTTTCCAAGCTAGAGCTCTACGATGTCATTGATGAGATATTAAAAAAAATCTATGAGGTATTATGCTCTCGAAGGTGTTCCCTTGAACAGAGGACCGAAAATCTACATTTGATCATTGCGTTGATAGAGTAGAAGAGCCATCGTCTTCGAAACCAGCAAAGAGAAGGCAAGTCTGTAAATAAGCAAGCAACGAAGGAAAACAAGTCAGGGAAAAAAAGAATTTGATTGCTTGGGATGTATTGTTTGAGATTGATTTTTCAGTTATGGTGGTTTATTGTTAGTATTGATGCGCTTGATTGTTATTGATGTTTTTGCTTGAGTTGAATTTTTCCAATATTTATGTTAGCGACTTTTAGGCATTTGAACTCTTTTGTATTGAATGATGTTTGATGGTTCGATAGTTATGACGATTGACATTTTCACATGCTAACGTAGAAGTTCAAATTAAAGTTTGCCACTTTTATATGCTAATTTTAGATGTATTTGTTGGGCTAGTGATGATTAATTGAATTCATTCGATTTTGAGTTTTCGGTGAATGATGTTTTATAACTTGTTCATCTATAATATACACAAAATGATATGTATCATCTTACATATGTAAATTATTAGGTAATAAAAATAATAACATCAGAAGATAGAAGTGGAACATCAAAATAATTTTTTCAAATGCAACAATAGTGGAATGTATATTTTCAACACTAGTTTGAGATTGATCTTTTAAATTTTAATATTGATGTTTGACTATTTTAATTTGATGAATTAATGTTAAAGGAGGATGCATTATCCTTGTAACAACTCTTAATTCAATACGTTTCTTGTACATCCTAAAATGTTACAACCTGAAATCCCAGCATGTTTCTTGATTTCTAAGGATAGCAGTATTTACATGTTAAAACGAAAATGCACTATCACAAGAAATCCCCTTTAGCACCGGTTTTTTTATGTTCTAGCACCGATTTTTTCACAAAAAAAAAAACCGGTGCTAAAATATTTACGATGAATAAAAAAAATCCCTTCCTCTGAAAGCGGCAGCGCGCTGCAACTTTCAGAGGAAGAGAAAAAGACCTGAAACAGAGGAAGCGGCAACACGCTGCAGCTTTCAGAGGAAGAGAAAAAGACCCGAAACTAACAATTTAATAGGACATGAATTTAATAATAAAATTAACTTCACAAAATTGATAATATAGAAATAAAACCAAAAAAAAATTATGATACCAAACTAATAATCAATGAGACTAAACATTGCGGCGGAGACCTTGGAGAGGAATCAATCTCACCATGCCAGAAGCTTATTCAATAGATCACTGTAAACCTTGCCAGAAGCTTATGCCAGAAGCTTATACTAGAATAAAGACGTTAATATCAGTATATCAACCTTGAGTACTTAATGAGGCTACATAACTCAATTTGATTCAGTCACACATCAACATTCAGTAAAGTAAAGCACAAAATAATCCACCAAGATAAACACATATCTATCATATTCTTCCTATGCCGATTCATAACATTAATGAAATGACTGTAACAATCTTACTCACATAAATCATATGCTATAGAGTAAAAAAATGTTTAAAGTAAAATACAACATTAAAATGCCAAAGTGAAACATATCATCAAGCATGAACAGAAACTTCATTTGAGTGGGACTCAAAATATGTTTGCTTTTCCCTCAAAAGTCATCATTTAACTTGTAGCATTCATAACAAACGGTGCAATTTCCCCTGGTGATCAATAAAGAAAATGAAAATGAGCAATAAATAAAATGAGCAACAGTTTTACCAGTGCTCATATTTAATAAAAAATTTAGAAATCATAATGTTTATTAGAAAACAAAAATTGCATTAAAATATATTTTAAGAAATGTGAATTGAATTCGTATCAATCTACTCAAAATTGATCTTCAACTAAGGTAGCTAAAAATAACTCGTATCAATCTACACAAATATAAAAAAAAGTGCTTATAACCATGGTAGCTACATCGATTACAAAAAGTGAATTGCTTAGTAGCAAGCAACGTTCGAGAAAGTCGGAGAGTAACGTTCAAGACAATTGTATAAGGAAACACCCATGGAAAGACTTGCTTATCTACCTTGCGCAAATAAGAGCAACAATGCAATAATTCTGTAATACGGAGTTTTCCTAATAATTAGAAGATCAAATCACACAACTGAAAAATACAAACTAATGATATTTTGAATTATCATCCGATGCTACAGCTACTTAAACAATCATATTCTTCTAGATAAACTACACCAGACACAGCAGTTGCAAATGCCACAGTATTCTAAAGCTTCTCAGCTAAGTAATTAGAACAAAAAACTAGCATCACAATATCAACACACACACAGAAAACATGCGTGCGCGCTTAGGAGTTAGGATACCTGAAGAGAAGACCAGACAAAAATTGTGGAGAGCAGCGAACCAGAGGAGAACACAATGCGCAATCATGACGTACAATGCGCAATCAGGCTTCTTAAACTAACTATTTATTTGCTAGTCAACTTTCTTTTGTTGCCAAAACAATTCCCCCATCACCATTGCATCATACCTCAACAAGGAAAGGAAACCCCTCTTGAGACTAATACTAGATGATTAGAAGGTATCATTCAAATTAACCAGAAACTAACCTGCATGGCTTATAACTAGAGATGCAGATCTCAGGTGATCGGCTATATATGCTCGATGAAAATGTGAAGTATTCCACATCTAGACACCCATTTCCTCCTGTAGACTAAGCAAATACAGTTTCATAGTTCCAGTAAACAAGGTACAGACATTTAGTTCGTAAGACGAACATGAATATTATTTAAATGAGATAGGACAATAGAAAATGTTAAGAGCATGTCTCAGAATCAAGAATCATCATCTAATATCTAAAATAAATTTACAAGAAAATATGATGCAGTGTTCATTCCACGGTTACATTTTTCATTTTCCTTAGAAATTGTCACTTTTTCATTAAATCCGGCTGGGCTTTTTGCACGAGAAAACTGAAATTGAGGACAACAAGAGAGGGGATAATCGAATACCTTGGTCAAAGAAATGAGGAACAATCCAAAGCGGTTATGCAAGCCCCTCCACCGTGGTGGTGGAGTCTCTGTAGCGGGGAGATGGTGGTGGAGGAAGGAGGATTCCAAGCGCAGGTGGTGGTGGAGTCCAGGCGCGAGCGAAGGGGTTCCTCACCTGGAAGACGAGCGGGAAGATTGCCTCCCTCATCGGTGCCAGCGCCGGTGCCATTTCCCCTTCCATCAACTTCTTCAGATAATGCGTGACCGATGGCTGATTGGTGGAGAAAACCAGAGGAGGCGGAGGGAAGGTGGGTGTGGGAGAGTTGCATTTAGGGTTTTATCGAATGAAATTGGGGCAAGGGAGAAGGAAGGCTAAGTGTATGAAATTAGGACATGGGGTTTGGGCCAAAATTATGGGTTTGAGCCCATTATAGTTTTCATTAGCTAAAATCAAATAAAGTTTGGCCGTTAATTAGTTAAAGTTAACTTAGTTATTAGTGTTTATATATTGAAAGTCAAGTAAGGGTTGACCGTTGATTAGTCAAAGTCAAACATTTTTACTAGTATTTATTATATAATAATTCAAATAATTCTTACCGTTAATTAGTTAAAGTCAACTTTGTTATTAGTGTTTATTTATTGAAACTCAAGTAAAGTTTGACCGTTGTTTAGACAAAGTCAACATAATTATTAGTGTTTATAAATTGAGAGTCGGATAAAGTTTGGCTGTTGATTAGTTAAAGTCAACTTTCTTATTAGTGTTTATATATTGAAAGTAAAGTAAAGTTCGACCGTTGATTAGACAAAGTCAACCTAGTTAGAGTGTTTATATATGGAAAGTCGAGTAACGTTTGACCGTTGATTAGCCAAAGTCAACCTAGTTATAAGTGTTTATATATTGAAAATCAAGTAAGGTTTGACTATTGATCAGTGAAAGTCAACCTAGTTATTAGTGTTTATATATTGATAGTCAAGTACAGTTTGACCTTTAATTAATTAAAGTCAACCTAGTTATTAGTGTTTATTATATACTAATTCAAATAAAGTTTGACCATTAATTAGTTAAAGTCAACTTTGTTATTAGTGTTTATTTATTGAAAGTCAAGTAAGGTTTTATCGTTGATTAGACAAAGTCAACCTAGTTATTGGTATTTATTATATACTAATTCAAATAAAGTTTGATCGTTAATTAGTTAAAGTCAACCTAGTTATTAGTGTTTATATATTGAAAGTCAAGTAAGGGTTGACCGTTGATTAGTCAAAGTCAACCTAGTTATTAGTATTTATTACATACTAATTCAAATAAAGTTTGACAGTTAATTAGTTAAAGTCAAATTTGTTATCAGTGTTTATTTATTGAAAGTCAAGTAAGGTTTGACTGTTGATTAGACAAAGTCAAACATTTTTATTTGTATTATTATATACTAATTAAAGTAAGGTTTGACCATTAATTAGTTAAAGTAAACTTAGTTATTAGTGTTTATATATTGAAAGTCGAGTAAAGTTTGATCGTTGATTAGTTAAATTCAGCTTAGTCACTAGTCGAAGGTAATGGTAAATAAAAAGAAACCGTGAGAGTCTACGGGAGTGGGAACATTGTCCCACTCCCGTGATACAGTGAAACCTACTGAACTACCCCTGATCTAGATGGTACAATCAGGTGGCCCAAAAAAATGCCATGGGAGTGTACGGGAGTGGGAACATTAGCCTACTCCCTTAATACATGTTACCTAAAATACTACCCCTGATCTAAATGTTACAACCAGGTGACCAAAAGAAGCTAGTCCCGTCGTGATGACCGGAGCCTATGGAAACCATCCATGGAAAATATTACAGCCCATCGTGGTGACCGGGGCCTGTATGAGCCATCCCTTCAACAGAGTCCCTTCGTGGTGACTGGGGCCTGTATAAGCCATCCCTGAAAAACAGAGGGGCGTGAGAACAAACTCACTTGCCTCCTCGCTCCATTTTACATCCATGCTACGTGGTGTGAACCGGCTCTTGCGCCGTGGTTTGCTCCCCACAGGTGTCTTCAAATCCGAGAGTGGTTTCGGCCTTCCAGTGAATGAAGCAATGCGTCCTCTCCGGGTGGAGATGGTACACCGCTTCTACCATGTACGCCCCTAAGATGAAGATAAATGGGTGTTATTGGCCTTCGGTAACGATCTTTGTGTGGGTGCCGAGGTTTTTTCTTTGGGGATGGGAGCCAGTTGACCGTGGTCGGTGGTGCTCCCAGTTGTTCCCCGCGGATATACCTCCTAATGGTAAGAGACCGGGCATGACTTCTACCGTGCACACCCCGCATAACTATTTTGTAACCGTTCTCTCCATTTTGGCAAATGGACAGCCGTATGCCATTTTTACACTTTTCAGTGCAGCGCAGGCAAACCGCGCAACCGTCAAATCTAAGTATCTCAGCTGGCAGTGGGTTAATTAATTTCGCGTACGCTAATTAATTAATCTACTAGCCAATTCAAGTAGCTGTGCAACCAAATGATGAAAGGTTACACCCCACTGGATAGGGAAAATGAGAACTCCCTTACCCGTGATCCACAATTTCAGCCCAAAAGGGAAGGTTGAAACTGTCCACATTTCCTCCCCCTTTTTTTTCGTCCTCTTCGAGGGCAGTGCCCCTTCGAGCGTATAACAACTTTGTGGGCAATGCCCTTTCGAGGGCAGGCCCCCTTCGAGGGAATGACCCCTTCGATGGCCGAGCCCTTTCGAGGGTATACCCCCTTTGAAGGCAAAGCCCCTTCGAGGGTATAACCCCTTTCAGGGCAAAACCCCTTCGGGGGCAAACCCCCTTCGAGTGTATACCCCTTCGAGGTTGTAGCCTCTTCGAGGTTGTAGCCCCTTCGAGGGTCAAGCCCCTTTGAGGGCAGAGGCCCTTCGAGGGTTCTAGTGCTCGAGCACTCGAATGCCTTCAGTGCTCGAGTACCTCACTCTAGCTACCCATCGAACTGACCTTTGACCCTCGAACCACCATTTTGACCACCTCCTCTCGAGATCCTTTAAGTACCCTCCGAGGGTGATTCGAGCAACCCCTCGAACCATCTTTTAACCGTCGATCCTACCTTCAAACCTTGAACCATCTACCTCTCCACCCACCCTGTTATGGTCGAACCACCTTGTAGCCATGAATCACCTGCATCTCAAACCACCGACGTCTCGAACCACCTACGCCTCGAACCACCCTAACCCTTTCGAGACTGCCAGCTGCTAGGTGTTTTTCCGGGCCGCGTATTTCCGGTGCCGTTAAGACGCCAGAATCTGGGCAGGACTGAGAGAATCCACCATTTACAAGAATCTGTTCTTCCATTGGTCTTTTTCCTGGGAATCTTTTGAAATTAAAGAACAAGGGCAACATATTGAGTATGCTTTCTTTATTGATTCCGATGAAATCAAACCACCATGGCCAGCCGCCGGGGATAAATGGCTAGATCCAACCAAACACACAGTGGAACTTCTCCTTACATGTGTCTTGAATCAGAGTAGCCCCAAGGTATGTGCCTCATCTACCAATAGCATTCCAATATGCCGGAAATGAAGAATTCCTTATGAATGTTCATGAGTGAATAAAAAAACTCCGTGTCCTTGACATAGAACACAGCCTGTTGGTATAAATGCCAACTAGACCAGGACTGGTACGGCCGGACAATTAGCGCAAGCGCGGCTGGGAGTTTACCATGGTCTGTACACTGGCAAGGCCGGGAGGGAGACCGGGTTTTGAACACTTGTAGGCTGGAAGTTTCCCAGGTTTTGGGCACACGCAAGGCCGGATGATGACCGTGTTCTAAGCACTAGCAAGGCCGGATGGGCAGTCCAGGGTTTGTACACAAGCTAGGCCGGTCAGGTGCCCGGGATTTGAACAATAAAAGAAATTCATCTGCATCAGCTAAGAGCTCTATATGTGGAACCCAAAATTAGTCTCATTCCCATATGGACTTCATATTACCTAACCACAATCCTCCTAATGTAGCTTTCAGATCAGCACAGATTCTTCCTCTCCATTAATCCAGCCCAGATTTTCCATGAAGAACTCCCTGAGAATCCATATATGTGGTTTCATGAGCCACTAGAATAGATCGGAATTTTGGCATAGAAGGGTATAGCATTTGGTCGAAGGTTGCAAACCATCCCAGAAAACAAGTTTACTGGAATGGAAGCACCCAAATGCTATAACTTTTTATGCCTAAAATTCTTCACTATTCTGCGTTCAACATGAACTATTCTACACAGATTTGACCACTCCAAACCGAGTTCCACCGCGGTTCACAAAAATCCGAACATTTCACACCGATTAAGCATACAGTTTCACACCTCTTCACAGCTATCCGATCAAAATAAATTTCTATACTAATTACACCATAAGACAGGAAAACAACATTTACACCTCAATCCGCACATCAATCCACCCAAATTCATACAACAATTCCGCACTAGATTATGAAAGCTAATCCACACCATTTGCATCAATCCGAACAAATCCGCATAAGTTCAGAGAACATGACTTACTTGGGACGTTGGTATGTATTCTCCATCGGTTGCGAGTCAGGGTTGGGTACCCAGTGGTCGCCGAATCTGTCTCCGTCTCCTCCTTGGTGTTCACAACTGTTCATCTGAAAAAGGTGAATTCCCAATTTCAAGATCGAGCAATGGATCTATGAAATCATCCTCCTCTGAGATGCGCCTTGTTATGGGTCTTCAAAATCCGAGATCGGAAGACCGATCTTACTCCAATATCCAAGCGAAATTTCGAGTAGAGAAATTTTGCGAGAAACCTAGATTCGGGTTTCAATCCTTGAAGAACAGCGACTTACCATAGATGAAAGCACTCCCGGCGAGGAGCCCAACATTAATGTCAGACTCCTCGCCGGAGAGGAAGAGCCGCGAAAGAGAAACCCGGCGAAAACTGACTACGATGAACAGTAGCAGGGCTGCGCCCTATTTTCGCCCTAAGTAGCTCTTTCTCAGCTTAGTCACTAGTGTTTCTATACACAGAGAGAGTCAAGTAAAGTTTGACCGTTGATTAGTTAAAGTCAACTTAGTCACTAGTATTTATATATAGAATGTCAAGTAAGCTTTGACCGTTGATTAGACAAAGTCAAACATTTTTATTAGTATTTATTATATACTAATTCAAATAAAGTTTGGCCGTTAATTAGTTAAAGGCAACTTTGTTATTAGTGTTTATATATTGAAAGTCAAGTATAGTTTGAACAATTGTTTATATATCTATTCAAATATGTAGTTAAAGTTTTCTTAGTTTGACTGAATCTTTGATCTTGTGCAATTTATTCCGAGATGGAGGGAGTATACTAAATCAATTAAGGGTTGAACGTTAATTAGTTAATGTAAACAAATTTTATTCTTATTTGTACATATGAGGTCAATAAAGGTTGATCGTTGATTAATTTAACTTAACTTAGTCATTAGTTAAAGTCAACAAAAGAAGTGGACAATTTTGAAAGTTAAAAAAATTGCTTACAGCGGCTGCGCAGCTGCTTCCAACTCATGAAATTTCTGAGAAGATTATTTGATTTTTTTTTGCGATTTTTTTGAATTCTTTGGCGAAAATAATGAACTTTAAAAAATTTCGACAAATATTTAGAAATTTTTGGCAATTTCTTTGGGGGGGAATTTTTTTGGCGGGAAAAATTTAAAAATTTTAGCACCGGTTTAAACCGGTGCTATTTTTCCATTTTTAGCACCGGTTTTTAAAACCGATGCAAATATTTCTAATACCGGTGCTATTTTGAAATTTTTCTGGCGATTTCTTTGGCGGGAAATTGTTTTTGGTAATTTTTTGGTGGGAAAACTTTAGCACCGGTTTACATCGGTGCTATTTTCCTCCAAAACCGGTGCTAATTTTTCCAAAACCGGTACTATTTTAAAATTTTGGGCTATTTCTTTGGCGGGAAAATGGTAATTGAAAATTTTTAGCACCGATTTTTAAAAATCGGTGCTATTTTATAATTTTTAGCACCGGTTTTTAAAACCGGTGCTATTTTAAATAAATTTGGCGATTTCTTTGGCGGGAATTTTTTTTTGCCAATTTCTTTGGTGGGAAAATTTAAAAAATTTTAAATGTTTTAGCACCGGTTTAAACCGGTGCTATTTTGTTCCAAAATCGGTGCTATTTTTTCATTTTTTTGCACCGGTGCTAATTTTTCCAAAACCGGTGCTATTTTAAAATTTTGGGCTATTTCTTTGGCGGGAAAATGAGTATTGAAAATTTTTAGAACCGGTTTTTAAAAACCGGTGCTATATTTTAAAAAACCGGTGCTATTTTTTTAATTTTAGCACCAATTTTTAAAATCGATGCTATATTTTACAAAAAAACCGGTGCTAAGTTATAATTTTTAGCATCGATTTTTAAAATCAGTGCTAATTATTTCAAAAATTGGTGCTATTTTTTAATTTTTAGCACCGGTTTTTAAAATTGATGCTATATTTTGCTAAAACCAGTGCTATTTTGACTTTTTAGGCAAGAATATAGAATTTTACAAATATTTTGCATCGGTTTTTAATAACCGGTGCTAATATTTCAAAACCGGTGCTATTTTCAAATTTTTGACTATTTTTTTGGCAGGAAAAATGAAATTTTCAAATTTTTAGCACCGGTCTTTAAAAACCGGTGCTAATATTTTCCAAAACTGGTGCTGTTGTAAAATTTAGCACCGATTTATAAAAAAAAAGGTATTAAAATTAAAAAGCTGGTGTTAAATTAACACCAATTTTTAAAAATTGGTGTTGAAATTTTAAAAAATCGGTGCTATTAGATTTTTAGCACTGATTTTAAAAATTGGTGCTAAAAACCGGTGCTAGAGGGGGGTTTCTGTGGTAGTGACGATGGAAAATCTGGATGAGTACAGTGAAGATTGAAGTAAAAGATACTAGTCATTACGAACCTAATTACATCCAGATGAGCTTTGAACCAGTATGATAATCACTTGAAATAAAATAGCCAATCCACTCATTAACTTGAAGCTCATTCCCGATGGTTCAAGCAATTTGTTGTCAGTTGGATGATGATCACCTGGAAGAAAGTACGAGAAAATATATCAAATGGAAATGCAGCCAAAATTTGTATTTACACTCACAACAACAGAGACAAATAAGAAACCAAGCACACACAGAATATACAGAATATGGCACATAACATGTATGGCATATCTCAAACATCCCACAAAACAGAACTGCTTGGGAATATGCGACATTGGAAGAAAATTCTACTATTGTGGCTACAATAGATCATGTAGGATGTGTGGGTGAAAATTTTTTTTTTTTTTTTAATTGCATGCATGGACGATGACACATTTGCCAAATGCGTCCTTATGATTTGTTTTTTTTACAGAATTATAGAGGACGCATTTGGAAAATACGTCCTCTGAATTTTCAGATTTTTTTTATATCCCTCATTTAGAGGACATCTTCACCAAATGCGTCCTCATCTTCTTCATGATAAAACCCAGCAACCTTGTTTTGTCCGCCCGTTTCTCCATACATTCAACACACGCACGACTTTGCTAATTTCCTCCACCGCCCGAATCTTCACTCCCACCGCCTCTGCTCTGCTACCGCCGTCTCCATCTCCGGGACCAAGGTTTCATTCTTACCCATCTTCATCCCTCGGTTGGTACCTTTTCAAGATTTAGTTTGTTTTATCTTTTAAGTTTTGTTGAGATTTGCTCCTCTTGTTTGTGTTTTGGTGTTAAGTATTGCCGGATTTGTAGTTGGAACCTCCGGCTGGCTGTTTCTGACGCTCCGACACTTGCCTGAATGCTGCACGTGCTACACGCGTCGCCGGGATGACCGCGCGTGGAGCTCACGTGCCTCCACCTGGTCCGCAAGTTACAGTCACGTGCTGCCGCAAATTTTGAATATCCAAGAGGTACCTGAAAAATTCATGATTATACGAATGTGTTGAATGATTATGTGTGATTTGTTCACTTATATTTTTTTTATTGAATTTGTAGTAATAGTGTAATCTGTGAGGTATTTGAAAAAATCTTGTTGATATGAATGTGTTGAATGATTGTGTACGGTTTGAATGATTATGTTTGGTCTGATTCTATGAAAGTATTGAAGGAGGATGCGTGACTATGAGTGATTTGATTTTGTGGGATTTGTTCACTAATTTTGCATTGAAGTTGTAGTAACGATTTAATTTGTGTGGCGTAAGTGAGCACACCTTTTATAATAGTGTAACAATTAGAAAATTGATAATAGTGTATGATGTGGTTGACCGACAATAAATGGTATAAGGTTTGAGGAGTTGAATATCAGTTACTGAATAATATCGTGTTTCCGAATATCGAATTATATGTTCTATATTTATATAATGCAGTTATACGATGTTTTTGACGGTGTACCTGTATAAAGGGGGGGGGGGTCAGATTAGGTTTGATTTGACTGTAGGTGTAAGCCACTTTGAGTTAGTTGATTAATTTTCAGAAGGCTTGGCATTGCAAGTGAGGGGTTTCTGTTGAAAATATATTATCGTTGTCCTGAGCTGATTGGTTCGACTGTATATTATCAGTGTTATAATGTGGAAGATGACGAGTCTATCGTGACATTCTTCAACATCGTTAATCGAATGTCCTTGTTCTTAGCTGATATGTACATTATTACAGAGAAGATGTCAAGCACCATTAACCGTGCGGGTGATGTTAATATTCAGAACTATACACCTTTACCAACCTTACCACCCCCGATTCATTGCAAAGGTTTTTCCATTGGTGAGTCCAGCCAACCCAGTGTGTATGTTCACGTCGATTGCGCGCAATCGTCCATAAGTGGTGGTATATATGGTGTGTATCATCAGGAGCTAAATGTCTTCAATGATGATTATGCGGGTGAAATTGGTGAGCATGTTGTTGGTCATGGTGAACATGTTGGTAGCGATGATGACGGTGAGGAATGGGAACTCAATGAAGAAAGTGAAGATGATCGTTCCTTATCAATAGATTCGAATCCAGGGGACGATGATGAACAAGTGGTGTCCACGAACAATGTAGCCACGTCGTTCTATCTTTTGGAAATTTCTGATATGGAGGCCTACTTTAGGGATTATGGGGGCCCTGATGAGGATGGGTATGACTAATTGTGGTGAAGGTCTTCCTAGTTATGTTCAAGTGACTGGTGAAGTGGCATTGGGTATGCGATTCCGGAGGAAGCCCGAATTGGTAGAAGCTATTTCCAGGTGGAGTTCCATGATGAACAGGGAACACTGGTCATGGAGAGTAGGTCACGTACATGTTATGCAAAATGTAAGGACGCTGTTGAAGGAACTGGTAATTGTCATTGGATTGCTAGAGCCAGCAAAAAGGCTTCGCATGGGATGTGGGAGATCACCAAATGGGCAAGTAGTCATGGTTGTGTTAGTGCTGGTCAATCGAGTGGTAACACTAACCTGACATTGTTGATGATCGCCCATTCTATTCGCCACCAGATTGACGTGAACCCTTCTTACACGGTGAAAGATGTACAAGCACATATGAAGAGGGAGTTAAATGTGGCTCTTTCCTACAAGAAGGCGTGGTATGCTCGCCAGAAGGCTATTGACTTGGTATTCGGAACTTGGGAAGAATCCTTTGAAAAGTTGCCAACATATATGGATGAGCTAATCAGGGACAATCCGAGCACCGTTGTTGATTGGGCAGACGTATCTGATAGAATACACGGTAATAGGTGTAGGAAATTTAAGTTTGTGTTATGGGCATTTGGTCAGGCTATCGATGCATTTTTCCACTGCAGGCCGGTGATTAGTGCGGATGGGACTCATTTGAGAGGCGCATACAAGGCTACAATGCTAGTTGTCGTGACGCACGTCATGATTACATACTCCACATTGCTTATGCAATAGTTGATGTTGAGACTAATGAGAGTTGGAACTGGTTCGTGCAAAGACTGTGACTCCACGTGGTAGGTGGTGATAGTAGACCAATCTATATTATATCAGATCGCCATGATGGAATTTTGAATGCAATGAGACATATGGATGAATGGATGGAGCTAGCAGGATATCACCGGTTTTGCTTGCGGCATTTTTAGTCCAACTTCCTTAGTGTTGAGGGTGGGAAGTTTAAGAATGCACATTTAAAGACTCTGGCTTGGCAGCTTGGTGGTGCTAGACGGGAGAGCAGGAGGAAAGAGAACAAGGAGGAGTTGGAGAGTATTGAACCATCTTCTTGGGATTGGTTGAGACAACATAATAACAGTAAGTGGTGCCTTGCCTTTGATGAGGGTGATCGTCATTGGGGAATTCTTACAACTAATTTTTCCGAGAGTTACAACAACTGTTTAAGGCGCGCACGATATCTCTCGATAACTGTGTGTGTCAAAGCCACTTTTTAATGAGCAGTTGAAATGTTTGCACGAAGGGTAATGAACGCCACAAATTGGAGGTATTTTCATAATTCATTACAGCTCATTTTGTGTTCGTGGACTAGTTTATGTATTCTAAATTGATGTAGAATTGTGTAGGTCCAAGTTCCCTAGTAGGATTTGGAAAAAGTTTCAAAAGCAAGACACTTGGGGACAGGGACATACTGTCACCATGTTTGGTCATGTGTCGCAGACTTATAGGGTTGTGACAAGGACCGTTGATGGCAGCATTGGTGAGAGCCAGTACACAGTGAAATATCGGAGAAAGAAGTGTAGTTGTCGCGAATGGAATATTTGTTGTTTCCCTTGTTCCCATGCATTGGTTATCTGTAGGTATAGGCACGACGATCCATCTACTCTATGTGATAGGGTATATCACACGAACACCTATATGAAACAATATAGTCAGGGTTTCATGTCTGTACGAGATCCATCACTATGGCAATGTGCTAGTTGGAGGTTGATTCCCGAAATTGAAAAGTTTTGCAATAGGAGTCGTGGTCAGTTTGCAGAGAGAAAGATAAGGAATCAAATGGATGAGGGGGGGCCGGGTGATTGCAGAGGCGTCCATAAGCGAGGGCGTGCTTAGGTCGTGTTTGTAATATGGAGTTTCTATATTTGGACCAATATGTATAACATTATTTTATGTAGCCAGTATGCTAAATTCTTTTGTTTTTTTAGTGCAATTGATTGTGTGGATTCATTTATATGTATTTTTTTTAATTGAAGCTAATGTACGATTTGGTTTGAATATTTATCACATCTTATAGTATTTTTTTGTGGAAATTTGGACTGATTCATTTCGCCATGTGATTCTAATTGTCACCAGGGATACAATATGTATCATCCAGGACCCATTGACGAGGATTTTATTTACCTTCACTGGGAGCATCGTGCATGTGCTCTGTACAACGGTAATTTAGAGGATGAGGCACTGCAGGTGAGGCGGTGTGATGAGGCTTGCTGGATTGGTCGGATCACTGATTGAGTGATGCACTATGTGCGTGAAGCTGGATTCCAGGGACTGTTGGATTCCGCACCAATCCACATCGATCATTCCCTCATCATTGCCTTAGTCGAGCGTTAGAGACCTGAGACACACACATTTCACCTGCCAATGGGGGAGGTTACCGCCACTGTGCAGGAAGTGAGCATCCTCTGGGGTCTACCGATTGATGACATGCCAATCAATGGTGTAGACACTAGCAAGCGCACTAATGACGGGCAGAGATTATGCACAGACTACCTAGAGGCTACACCAGACACGGATGCTATTAGAGGGGGTCGCATAAGGGCCAGCTGGTTGGGACACTTGTTGCACAGTCCATTGCCTCTTCATGCTACTGAGGTAGATTGTCAATAGAGGGCTAGGGTTTTCATTCTACGGCTGGTCGGTGGAATGCTTATGTCAAACACATCCGGGCACCTGATCCCTTTGCTCTATTTTTTGATACCGGTGGACCTAGATGAAGCACATCAGTACAGTTGGGGTAGTGTCATTTTGGCACACTTGTACATGTGCTTATGTGACGCTACAATCCTACAAGTCAAATCCATGTCTAGGCCACTTATCTTACCACAGGTACTATTGTTGCTTAAAATTATTAGTTGTACATACTGTCCATAATGACCTCTTATATTATATTATATTATATTTTATTTATTATCAGCTGTGGGCATGGGAACGAATACCATCCATCTATCCGGCCGGACGACTTCTAGTGACCGTCATGATTAGTGCTCTTGGGTCCAGGTTCGTATTCAATTAGTAAGGACACAATTTTTAAACATTTGAAATTACTAGGAATGGCTAATATTATTTGTTATGTTCCTCACAGGTGGAGAGTCTGGTACGATTTATCACAACTACCCATGCATGTACTGAAAGTGTACCGCGATCAGTTGACATCTCTCCATGACAGTCAGGTATATTGTAATTTGGATTTCCTTTTTTTGAACTAATGAAAAAAGGGTTTTTCTCTCCTAACCGCAATACATGTCTGTTATGTCAATTTATTTGGCAGCCATACACTGAGGATGTCGTGCAACAACTCCCACAGTACTGTACAACTGGTAGCAACAACTGGCTACTGTGTGTTTACCTTATTTGCTGGCACATCGAGGAGTACCATCATGTTCATCGTGTTCTCAGGCAGTATGACCTTATCCAGCCAATACCCACCCAGTTGGTCACTAGGGATGAACACAAACTGCTTCATACTAGAGACCTCGAGGGAGGTCATGCATGGATTGACGTGTTGAACTAAGAAGATATCTCGATGCTTGGGAACATCGATCAAAGCAACAAGTTAATGCACTTGGGTCAGCGGATCCATACACACCCCGTCGAGAATACATGGAGTGGTATTTTTGCAAGACAGTGACCCTAATTGATCAGCCAGGATGACCCCAAACAATTACAGAGGGTTTCCATGGAGACGGGGCTACTATGGAGTATATGGTATTTCATAAATTTCTAATAGTATTAACAAATAATACTTTAGATTCCCTCAATATTAGATATCTAACATATTGATCTTATTTATGTAGTTGCAAGTAATGTCCGAGATGCACCTCATGTAAGATATTAATATGGACGAATGTCCCCCATGTTTCGCGGACGTTATCAGGGGGGTACATGGTGTTGCCAAATGTACTCTAAAATATGTGCATGAGCCCTCCAGACTTCAGTTTTATTAGCCATATATGCACTGTGAGGAACCTCCCCCTGGTGTGAGATATAATGACATCTGAAGCCACCGTCCAGCTTCACCTGGTCGACAGGGAGGTCGGCGACCCCGTGCTTGGGCCCCTAAAGACCACATTGGTTCATCTAAAGCCAGACCCTCATATGCGAGTCCAACAAACCCCAGACCATCATATGGTGGACTCTCACAGTATGACATTACTATAGCTGATTTAACTGCATATGTTACTCCCAGTGCTAGTCATGCATACATGTCGCCTACTGCTCCATTAGATACAGGTAGTGTCCCATATATCTAGTATGATTCGAATGAGGACGCACGAGACGATATGGAGGATGATTTTATGGAGGGAGCTCTGCATGACGACGTACATGTTTCTACTGAGATGGGTGTTCCACGACGCACATCCCGCACCATACGTCCTCCCCCATGTGGAACAGGTGGAAATCTTTGCAGAGGCCGTTATGAGAACATTACATGCCATTGAGCACTCATTTCATTACATTTGTACCTATCTGTTTAACACGTCTTCTTCGGATTGTACATTTTTATTTATTTATATTCGTTAACAGTGGAAAAAGTGCACAATTCAAACAAAAAATAAGAATCTCCCAATTTACAATTCAAATAATTAATTCCTACTCTATATAATAATTCATTCATACTCTATATTCAAGACTAATTAAAAAAATTGCAAATCCCACGCAAAAAATGTTTATGTGTTATTATCATAGATTTCAAAGCGGACTTCCAAATTCTTCCGATGCATTTATCATTAATGAAATTTTAAAAAATCATAAAACACTCACAAGTCTACTTATGCGCTATTTTCATCCAAAATGAAAATATGAAAAATAATAATTGAAAAATTAAATAATAGACTGATTAGAAAATTAATTTTAAATTGAGAACGCATTCAGAAAATGCTGGATTAAAAAATATTATTTGTTAAATTCATGATGCGTTTTCTATAAAATGCAAGTAAAAATTAATTCAATAAAATCGAATGCGTCCTCAATACCAGTAGAAAAATTGTTTAAGCCAATATTGAGGATGCATTTCTAAAAAAAAAAAAAATGCAATGTTGAATGTGTTCTCCAAAAGGAGCTAAAAAATAATAGTAAAACAGAGGACGCATCGCTGAATGCGTCCTCTAAATGATGCGTAAAAAAAAAAAATTAAAATTCAAGATGCATCCTCCACAAAAATGCATAATTTTCAGAAGAACCGCAGCTGCATCCAAATTTTTAGGATCATGCACAGTAAAGAAAGCACTCTACACAGTGATAACAACTTCTAGAATACACTAAAGAATCTTCAACACTGCATTATAAATTGAAGAGCTCTCAGGCGGATAACATACCACTCACTTTTCTCAGTCTATACTTCAATCATGGCACGAGCCTGCACCATGTTTCTCGTTCTTCTTTTCAGTTCGATGACATTTCTAGCCATTTCTGAAGCCTGGAGCAAACTTATGGTTCCATAGGCGTCGGCTAGGTATTACTAACGAGGTCTACTGTATTACCCGCTACAGTATTACCGAAATTGAACCGTGACGACGCCGGCATTCTGCAAATCCCCACCGGAGATTTTCTGCAAATTGCGAATCCGATGCCAGTGTCATTGCGTCCGATGATTTGAATGAATGAAGGTTGGAATCCGGCGATTGATTTCAGCGAACAGAGGTAGGTTTTCGACAATCGATTTTAGGGATCAATTTCAGAGGTAGGTTTCTAGCAATAGAAAGATGAACGTAGCAAATACACGTCGGAGAAAGTGAGGCAACGGCAGAGAAGGCGAGGCGTCCAATTTCTGAGGTCTTACATGTTGGAGAAGGCAAGGCAAGGGCGACGAAGGAGACGCTGCGAGGGCGGAGAGGTAAGGCGGCGATGCCAGAGAAGTGAGGAGCCAATGACGGAGCTGCGAGAAGAAGGTGATAGCCCATTTATGTTTTTTTTTTGTTTATTTACCGTTTCATCCCTCTATTTTTTGTAATTTTCCTCTGAATTTGATATACCAAGAAAGTCCAAATCGTTTATAAATTTTCCTCTGAATTTGATTTGCTCTTTTGCTATTTTCTTTCTGGTCATTGTTCTTACCATGAGACAGTGTCATAGGAGACGAACTCCCCACAGAAACATTTATAATGTAAGGGCAAATGAAGACATTAATATGACATGACACATTTCTATGTAGGCCTTCACTTCTTTCCCAAGAAAAATTAATAGGAATTCATTAATATAGATCTACCCAACTAAAATTTTGTTCAATCAATGATTGATATGCTATACTGAAGTTGGAACTTTAGTGATACCATTGTAGATGAAAATTTAAATAAGATCGACAATTAACTTATTTTGTTGGACAAATTACTGATATGACCCTATGTTTTGAAGATTTGTGCTAATATGACTCTGTGAAGTTGGAAAGTGCTATTGTGGCCTTTTGTTTTGCATCAGAAGTGCCAATATAACCTTTTGGCTCTATTTCGACATTGACTTAGTAAGTTCCAGCGTTGACCAAAATAAAAAGACAAAAATGCCCCTGACTTGAAATCTAAAATTTTTAGTGACCATTTTACCCCTAGTCCCTGAATTTAAATCACTGAAATCCTTTCATTTTCTCTCTGTAGTTTTTTTCTCCCTATCGTTGAACGAACCCCACCCCAGAAAACTCCTTCTCTTACTCTTGGATCTGCTTTTCCGACTCCGTTTGCATTTATAATCTTCGTTCATCGTCGACTACCATCCCCGGTATGTCGAATTTTTTAATTTTGTGCAGTGTATGAACCCTAGGCTTGATTTGAGGGAATTGGAATTTATGGTATTTTGGGTAGAATCCTTTTGGAAATTGCTTGGCATTATGTTATGTAATATGATTTGTCGATCGAGTTACGAACCCTATGTGTGATTTGGGGTTTCTCGATTATTTCTATTTTTGTTGGTATATAGTTCTGGGTTGTTGAACTATTCTTTATGTGGTGTTTTAATTGTTTGACAAGCCTGGAGGATGGAGTCATCGAGCTGTAGTGTGAATATTTTCGCTGGGAAAGGGTGCTGTGCAAGGTGTGTGAGAAAGAAACTAGTGTTTTTATGTCAAGAAGCGCAAAGAATCTGGGCATAATGTATTATCGATGTATGAAAGGTTGATTCTAGCAGTGGGTTATGCCTAATGTCGTTGAGTCGGGTTATGGCAGTGGTTTAACTCTGTTTCGTCCCCACCCCAGTGTTTGAAGACGGGTTCAGAAACTGGAATCTTCGAATGAGGTGGTTGAAGCCCAAATGGCTGGCCCTAGTTAAGGCCTTTTAGAACCCAGGAATGCTTGTAATTGTCTGCTGATCCCAAGGGGCTTGATAGCACTGAATTTAGTGTTGGTTGGCGGCAACATGTTACTTTTGTTTGTGTGGTATGTTGTACTTGTCTGTTGTTAGGCGTGGGATGTGTTTAGTACCTCAGTCCCCGTTCTTGTTGCAGTACTTTATGTTGTAATTTGAAGAAAGTATTTGGATGCTTGGTCCTATGTTTGCTTAATAAGTGCTCATCTGGCCCTATATGTTGTAAATTAGTGCTAATATAACCCTAACACTTTCCAGTAAGTGGTAATATAACCCTGTGTGCTACGAATTATTACTGATCTGACCCTGTTTGTAGGAACCTTAATGGTCGATAACTGGGCATGTTTTTGAACGTTATCATGAATCCATGACTGGGCAACTCATACTGGAAAGAAGTATAGAGAACAACATTCTATTTAGATTAATAAATTAATAATGCATTTACGCAATGTCTTCTAAATACCTACTACTAAACAAGACCAAGTACTTGCTAATTAACATCCCAAATACTTCCTACTGAACAAGTAGGAATTACAAAAGCTAGAAGGTAGTATGTTTCTCTAGGAGAATAACAGGGCTACAGTTCTAAGTAGTGCTCACAAAAGTAAGAATGACATGTACTAGAAAGTTGTTTGTAACCTAGTCTACAATTAGTATAACTAAAAGCTAGCAAATCCATAATCATACATCATCTTTATTTCCCTTTTGGGCCCGCGGTGGGAGCAACTTACTTCTAGCATCCTCTGACAAGTTTTCAGTAGCTGGTAGATGAGGTGGTTGCAAGCTTGACAACCTATGGAAAGTTGGAGTTAGAGTTTTTCCCATCAATTTCGCAGTCATCTCGTTGTACAAGAATGACTTCCCCCGGAGCATGTTCTTGAATCCCTTGCAGCCGTCTCCTAGTCGGATTGGCTTATGGTCCTGTTTTATGGAACAAAAGCGAGGGTGAATACATACAATTGTGATTGGTGAATTCAAAATTTTTTCTACCATTACCTCAGAGATAGTGATCAGGTTTACTAGTGAGAGTTTCTGGAGTACTTTCCAATCGTTTAGGCCCACAACACTAACTTGCAAATCATGTCCAGAATCAAACCGCCCTAGGTTACCAAAAAATCTCATCCACAGATTATGAAATAATGAAATTAGATAAAAAGGATACCTCATGTGTGAGTATTCTCGCCCAAATCTGGGTTATTATCTTCCACATCAGAAACAATGTCCTCATAAAGACCTTCATCCTAGTCGTAATCCTCTATCATATCCTCTTGCCCAACAGGGGCATCAACCAAATTCTCTATATCTGGGACCCCATCCCCACAAACATCTACTGCGGTCAGTACAACAGTTGCAGTCATAAGTAACTCTGAACTTGGTATATCACCCTGCCTCTCTTTTAGAACTGGGACATACACGAAGACATCATCATCACTCTTTTCACTGCCCTCACTCTCATAGACATCAACTACAATATGTCTACCCCTATCCGGCATAATAAGATCATGAAAATCCTTTTCAACACCCTCAGACACACTGCCACCCTCACCACTTTTATACCAAGCATCGGCCACAATTCCACCCTCACCAATTTTATCACCCCCTTCATACACAACCATCTCAGCACCACCATTATCGACATTTCCATCTTTAACCCCATGACTTAGGAGTGGAACAATTGAAGATGTACTTGCATCTTGGCTTACAATTCTTTTTCAACGCCGTCTAATGTTGCAACCAGCTAGTTCTCAAAGTTCTTTCTTGGTCAGGGAATTCAGCACCCATCGTTTCATCGATTTGTGAGCCATATTGCTGCGACAAAATGTTCAGTTGTAAGTGATAAAAATTGAATGACATTATGAATTTTTGGGATTATATTGGCTCCATACCTGTAATTGCTCCGAACGGGGAAACTTGTCCTCATCGGTCAAATGACAGTTTATTTTCTGCTTTATTTGGGTTTGTTTCCTGGTTGGTACATGTGGTTCTTCGATGATGAGTGTCTTAACAGCCGGTCCCTGAATTTGCAGCATAAGAACCATTCCCTAAACTAGTAGGAGTCTACAAACATATGGTTTATCCTTAAAAATGTAGACCCTAAAGTTACATGAGAGCCTTGCTCTATAGGCTCTGTAATTGTTGTGGGCTGTGGAGACTGCTCAGTAATTGTAATTGGTGGTTCCTGTACAAAACATGGATAAATACATTAGCATACCAGAATCATTCGATTCATGACATAAAAATAACAAGAAATCATATATTTGTCCTTGTTCCCCTCTTGGGTTAACGGCTAGAACTAGCAGCTGCATCATTCTTTCCCTTTTTTCTTGTCACCATTGAAATAGCATTTGTCACCTCGTTTGTTATGGCCTTTGAAGAGGCACTGCCCCGGGGCCTTCCCCTCCTAGGTGGCCGGTTGGCACTAGTACTTCCTTGAGTTCCCTGAACCAGTTCAGTGCCTTGAGTGGCTTGAGTAGCTGATGCACTTCTTTTTTCAACCTCTTTCTTTTCCTTAGCTGTTGGACCAACTTGACATCCTCGCTTGTTGTGTCCAAACTCCCCACAAGTGCTGCATTTGTGATCTTTTCCTCTTATACCATTGGCTTCCCATTGCTCTTTCAATCTCTTCTTCTTTGATCTTCCATCACAGCAGTGTAAACTAGGGGGATTACACTCTTGCACACGATTAGGACCCCAGAACGACCTGTGTAAGACTAGTTGAATCTTGTGATGATAGGCCTTTTCAAACTGTGCCTTTGCTAGCATGACGTCACAATACTCTTGCAGAGAGTGCCTCTTCTGCAGCAACACGGCAACAGTGTGTCTACATGGCACCCTAGACACATCCCATACACCACAATCACAAGACCTACTGTCAATCCTCACAGCGTAATTGGTCTTGCCGTGGATAACCTTAAAAATAATATCTGAGCTTTGGTGGAATGTTACCCTTAGACCTTGTCTTGCTACTATCTTCAACATCTCGTCCTTCCTTGGACATACATCTGTTTCCTACTCAGCACATTGGGTTGACCTTTCCTTTAATCGATTCATACGCTTTATTCTCAGCCCTTCCATAACCGTCAACACTGGTTTCTCCCTCAGTTTTCCCACCCACCCAGTGGTTAAAAGACTCGGCAGGATTATTCATGACATTGTCACACTTCAGGCGCTTACAGAAAGCATGCCTGGCCCATAGGAATCCCCAAGAGTTGCCAAATACACATGCACCTCTTCTGACAGCTCCCTGATCATCTCCATTAATGCTTTAAAGTCCCTTAAATTGTATAACTGAAACAAAAAGCCATAGTGTCATAACAACACAGAATTACCAAAACACAGGGTCATAACAACACATTAATACCAAAACACAAGGTCAAAATAACACATTAATACCAAAACACAGGGTCAAAACAACACATTAATACCAAAACACAGGGTCATATCAACACATTAATACCAAAACACAAGGTCAAAACAACACATTAATACCAACACATAGGGTCATAAATGCACATAGGGATCGTCTCTGGCTCGGAAGAAGTTACCCATGGGATTGTAATGTTTCCTGGGGATGTATTGAGTGGAAGGAAATTTTGAGCTTAATTTTAGAGGTACAGTGTAGGAGATATTTTGTTGAATATGTTCTGCAATATCTCTGTACTTTAGATAGAATCATTTTCCTTTACATACAGTCTTCCCTGAGCTGTTGAATCTTATAAAATTAGGCATGGACAAGTTGGCTTCTTGATATGAATTTGTCAATTGGTTAACTGTTAGTGTGTTGTAGATATACTGCACAGATGAACTCCAATAAATCATCAGGCCTGCCTAGAGGCGATCAAACGGCTCGCTCTCAGCCGCACCGACAGCACAGCCATAACCAGAGAGGTAAATCACAGTACTCCCGTAGCCAAGGACATGGCCCTCGACTGTACTCGGTGCGCACAAGGGATCTCTCCTACAGGAGAAATCCCCACACTGCCGCTGCCGAGAGTCGAACTCGTGATCCAAAATCAGGCCTGTCTAGGAATGTAGAGAAGTATGTTAATAAGCTGCCGCTGTAGCGATATCCTTGGTAAAGGGATTTGCTGATGGCATCAAAGAGGTACTGCATGTTCGAGAGCTTGATTCAATTGTGCATGGTCAAGCAAAACCGGATGCAATTGTGCATGGTATTATATATGGATGCAAATATGGAGGACGCATTCACGGAATGCGTCCTCATCGTTTTTGATTTTTTTTCTGCATGTAATTTAGAGGACGCATTCATCGTATTTTTTTAACAAATTTATTAAGAGGACGCATTCCATGAATGCGTCCTCGTATTTTTTTATTTTTTTTAAACAAATTTATTAAGAGGACGCATTCCATGAATGCGTCCTCAGATTTTATTTATTTTTTAAACAATTTTTTGAAGAGGACACATTCATGGAATGCGTCCTCACTTTTTGTAAAATTTTTGTAACGAATTGTTAAAATTGTTAAAAAATTCATCTCCATTTTGCATTCCAAACGGGTATTGAATTTGATCCGCAAACTACTCCCTTCAAAATAATATATTTTCTGTTAATATACATTTCACATTCCAAAATAATATACCTTTTTAAAATCAGTGTTATTAAAAACGATTATTGAATTTGACGTGTATATTATTACTGTACATAAAATTTTTTTAGTTCCACATTTTATTATTAAAATATATAAATTGTAATTTGAATCAGTAAAATATATAATTTTTAAATTATTCTTTATATTTTTTGGGTGAATATAGTGCATTCGTAGAATGCATCCGCAATTTTTAAAATATTTTTTGTAACGAATTGTTTAGAGGATGCATTACATGAATGCGTCCTCATGAATTTATTTTTTAAAATAAACAAATTTTTTTATTTTATATTTTAAAATTTTATTTTTTTTAAATACTGTTTGAATTATACCTCTTTTAAATCAGTGTTATTAAAAACGGGTATTGAATTTGACATGTATATTATTTTTGTACATAATTTTTTTAGTCCCACATTTTATTAGTAAAATATATAAATTGTAATTTTAATCAGTAAAATATATAATTTGTAAATTATTCTTTATATTTTTTGGGTGAATATAGTGCATTCGTAGACTCGTGTTTGTTTTATGTTATTCTAAAAATAACAGTAATAAATAGTAGGAATGAATATAATTAAACATAAATATACAATATGTGGAGGAGACGTATCAAACGTAAATTAGTGGTAAATGTCATCATGTAATCTACTAACAACGACCTCTGCAAAGCTTTCCACATGGTGGAGGACGTATGGTGCGGGATGTGCGTCGTGGGACGACCATCTCAGGAGAAAAATGGATGACGTCATCTGGCGCTCCCTCTGTAAAATCCTCCTGCATATCATCTTCCGTGTTCTGCCATGAACCATGCTGGACGTGCAACACCACCAGTATCTAATGGAGCAGCATGCGACATGTATTGATGACTCGTAGTGGGAGTAACATATACCGTGAAATCTGTTGTAGCCATGTCAAACTGTGAGGATCCACCATGTGAAAGTCCGGCATGACTAGGAAGGGGTGTAAGATATGCATTGAAATCAGCCGTAGTAGTGTCATACTGTGATGGTCCATCGTGTGATGCTCCAGCGTCTGTTGGACACGCATTTGAAGTTCCAGTCTGTGATGAACCAATGCGGTATGTATGGGCACGAGTACACGGTCGTCGACCACCCTGTTGAGGTTCTAATGCTAGTGTAACCTCTAATGCTACTTCTAATGCTAGTGTAACTCACACCCGGTGGAGGTTCGTCATAGTGCACAAATGGCTGGTGAAACTGCAGTCTGGAGGTTTTATGTGCATACTGTAGAGTACAGGTGGCAACATTGCGTACCTCCCTGATCATGTTCGTGATACGTGGGGGACAGTCGTCCAAATTTGTATCCAACATGATTCTCATCTGAGACATTGCTTGCAACTACAACAATGAGGTGAATATGTTAGTTAAATAATATTGAGGAAACAAATAGTATTATTTGTGAAAACTAGTAAACATTAAGGAAATACCGTATACTCTAGAGTAGCCCCATCCCCATGAAAACCCTCCGCAATTGTTTCGGCCCGACCTGGCTGATCAACCAGGGTCACTGTTGTCCACAAATACCACTCCATGTATTATCGACTGGGTGTGTACGGGTCCGCTATCCCTTGAACATAAACTTATCGCTGTCCTCGATGTTCCCAAGCATCGATATATCTTCTCAGTTCTACACGCCAATCCAATCCTGACCTCCCTCGACGGTCTCTAGTATGAAGTAGTTTTTGTTCATCCTTACTGACCAACTGGATGGGTATTGGCTGGATGAGGCCAAACTGCTTGAGAACATGATGTACATGATGGTACTCTACGACATTCCAGCTAATGAGGTCGAAAAACAATAGCCAGCTGTTGCTACCAGCCGTACAATAATGTAGGAGTTGTTGCATGACATCCTCTGTGTACGGCTGCCAAATAAAATGCAATAACATGTAGGTCTTATGGTTAGCTCTGAGAAACCCTTATAACCATTAGTTGAAGTTCAGGAAATCCAAATTTCAATATATCTGTCTGTCATGAAGAGATGTTAGCTGATTGCGGTACACTTTAAGTACATGCATAGGTGATTGGGATAAATCATGCAGTGCTCTCCACCTGTTAGGAATAGAGTGAATACTATAAGTCATTCCTAGTAATTGCTTTGCAGTTAAAAAATTAACTCCCGACGAATTCAATACATACCTGGAACCAACAGCACTCATTGTGGCGATCACTGGTAGTCGTCCGGCCTGACGGATGGATGGGATTCGCTCCCATGCCCACAACTGATAAAAAATTAAATAAAATTTAATATAATATATGAGGTCACGATCGACAGTATATACAACTGACAAGATTAACCAACGATGTTACCTGTAGCAAGACTAGTGGTCCAGATATGGATTTCAGTTGTGGGATGGCAGCGTCACATAAACACCTGTACAAGTGTGCCAAAATGGCACTACCCCAACTGTATTGATGTGTTGCACCGAGGTCCATCAGTAAAGACAAATACAGCAAAGGGATAAGGTGTCCGGATGTGTCTGACAATAGCATTCCACCAACCAGCAGTAGAATGAAAACCCTAGCCCGTTGTTGACAATCTCAGTAGCATCAATAGGGAATGGACTGTGTAACAAGTCTCCCAACCAGCTGGCCTTTATGCGACCTCCTCTGATAACACTCGCATTCGGTGTAGCCCCTAGGTAGTCTCCGCATATTGTCTGCCAGTCCTCTATGCATCGGCTAGTGTCCACTCGAGTAATTGGCATGCCATTAATCGGTAGACCACATAACATGCCCACATCCTACAAAGTTATCGTAGCCTCCCCAATTGGCAGGTGAAACGTGTGAGTCTCAGGTCTCCAACGCTCCACTAAGGCTGTGACCAGAGAATGATCAATGTGCATCGGTGCAGAATCTAAAAGTTCTTGGAATCCAGCTTCACGCACGTAGCACATGACTGGATCAGGGATTTGACCTGTCCAACAAGCCCCATCGCACCGCTTCACATGCAGTGCCTCATTCTCTAACTAACCATTGTACAGAGCCCGTGTACGGTGCTCCTGGTGCAGGTACAGTAATTCATCATCAATGGGACCCGGATGATACATGGTGTATCCCTGCTGATAATCAGAATCACTTGGTAAAAAAGCACAATCAAGCTTAATTAATAAGTAACAAAATTACAAGTGCACTGATATTCAAACCAAATCGTATAGTAGCTTCAATTTAGACAAGTACACATAATCGTAAATATTCAAAATAGCCGAACACACAAATACCAAATACGAATTAACAAATACCAAATGCAAACAACTGACACTAATCACGCCCTCGCCTACGGCGGCCTCTGGAATCACCCGGCACCCTCTCATCCATCTGATTCTTTCTCCTTCTCTCTGCATACTTTCCACCCCTCCTGTTGCGAAACTTTTCAATATCGGGAATCAACCTCCAACTAGCACATTGCCATAGTGATGGATCTCATAAAGGTATGAAATCCTGACTATATTGCTGCAAGTAGGTGGTCGTGTGATATACCTTGTCACATAGAGTAGCTGGGTCGTCACGCCTATGCCTACAGATGGCCAATGCATGTGAACATGGGAATCAAAAAATTTTCCATTCACGACAAGTACACAACTTTCTCCGGTATTTGACCGTGTACTGGCTCTCACCAATGCTGCCATCAATGGTCCTTGTCACAACTCTATAAGTTTATGACGCAATCCCAAAAACAGTGACAATATGTCCCTGTGCCAGCGTGTCTTACTTCTGAATTTTTTTCCAAATCCTAGAAGGGAACACAGACCTAAACATTTGAACATCATTTTAGAGTTAAGAAACTAGGACACCAATCCATAAAGAACTGTAATGAATCTAGAAAGTACCTCCAATTCGTGGTATCCATTACCCTTTTAGCAAACATTTCAACTGTTCGCTCGAAGGTCGCTTTGACACACGCAGTTATCGAGAGATGTCGTGCTTGCCTTAAACAGTTGTTGAAGCTCTCCGACAAATTGGTTGTTAGAATTCCCCAACGTCGATCACCCTCATCAAATGCAAGGCACCACTTACTGGTATCATGTTTTACCAACCATTCCCAAGCAGACGGTTCAATGCTCTCCAACTCCTCCTTGTACTCCATCCATCTGCTCTCTCGTTTGGCCCCACCAAGCTTCCAAACTAGAGTCTTCAGAAACGCATTCTTGAACTTCCCCCTTTCAGCACTAAGGAAGATTGATTGAAAATGATGCAAACAAAATCGGTGGTACCCAGCTGGCTCCCTCCATTCATCTGTCCATCTCATTGCATTTAAAATTCCATCATGGCGATTAGATATAATACAGATTGGCCTATTATCACCACCTACCACGTGGATACGTAGTCTCCGCATGAACCAGTCCCAACTCTCATTTGTTTCACCGTCAACAATGGAATAAGCAATGGGGAGTATGTAGTCATTCGAGTCATGTGTCATGGAAACTAGCATTGTGGCCTTGTATGCACCTCTCAAATGAGTGCCATCCACGCTAATCACCGGCCTGCAATGGAAAAATGCATCGATAGCCTGACCAAATGCCCAGAAAATGAACTTGAATTTCTGGCACCCACGCCCATGTATTCTATCGGGTACATCTGCCCACTCAACAATGGTGCTCGGATTTTCCCTGACTAGCTCTTCCATATATGTCGGCAACTGTTCGAAGGATTCCTCCCAAGTTCCAAACATCAAATCAATAGCCTTCTGTCGAGCATACCACACCTTCTTATAGGAAAGGGTCACATTAAAATCCATCTTCACATGCGCTTGTACATCTTTCACCGTGTAAGAAGGGTTAACGTCAATGTGGTGGCGAATTGCACGGGCGATCATCAACGATGTCAGGTTAGTGTTACCCGTCGATCGACCAGCCCCAACACAAGCATGACTACTTGCCCATTTAGTGATCTCCCACATGCCATGCGAAGCCTTTTTGCTGGCTCTAGCAACCCATTGACAATTTCCGGTTCCTTCAACCACATCCTTACATTTCGCATACCATGTGCGTGACCGGCTCTCCACGACTCTGTGTTCCCTATTCATCATGGAACTCCACCTCGAAATAGCTTCTACCAATTCAGGCTTCGTCCGGAATCGCATACCCAATTCCACTTCGCCAGTCGCTTGAACATAACGAGTAAATTTATCACCACAATTTGTTGGGTCATAGCCATCCTCATCAGGGTCCCTATAATCCCTAAAGTAGCCCTCCGTATCAGGATTCACCAAATTATGAAACGACGGGGGTACAATGTTCATGCACACCACTTCTTCATCTTCGTCCCCTGGATTCGAATCAGTTGATAAGGAACGATCATCTTCACTGCCTTGTCCAAGTTCTCCTTCCTCACCATCCTCATCGTTCCCAACATGACCGACAACATACTCGCCAATTTCACCCACATAATCATCATCGAACTCATTCAGGTCCCCATCGTGGCCACCATATTTACCACCACTTGTGGACGGCTGGGTGCAGTTAACGTGAACATACGCATTGGGTTGGCTGGACTCACCAACAACAAAACCTTGGCAATCAACAGGGGATGGTAAGGTTGGCAAAGGTGTATAGTCTACATGTTCCTCAACAACGACACGAAAGTGCCCGAACTAAGATCATCCGCACGGTCAGTAGTGCTTCTCACATTCTACAAAATGATGTACAAATTTGCTGAGGACAAGGACATTCGCTCAACAATGTTGAAGAATGTCGTGGTTGACTCGTCATTTTCCACATTGTAACACCGATAGTATATGGCCGAACCAATCAGCTCAGGACAACGGTAATATAATTTCAACTGAAACCCCCCACTAGCAATACCAAGCCTTGTAAAAATTAAATGAACTAGCTCAGAGTGGCTTAACCTCCTTTCCAGAGTCACATTCCACTCCGGTATGGGAGGGTCATAATACACACCCACAGTCAAATGAAACTTAATTTCACCCCCTCTATACAGATACACAAGCAAAAACATCGAAATACTGCATTATACAAATAAATAACATTTAACTCGATATTCATAACGATAGTACACTATTATGCTTTTTTCATTTTCCAAACAATAGTACCACACTAATTAAACTATTAATACAACTTTAATGCAAACAATAGTACCACACTAATTAAACTATTACTACAACTTTAATGCAACCAATAGTAAACAAATCACACATAATCAATTCACATATATTCACTCTCTTTCAACAATTTTTTAGAATCAAGATACATAATCACTCAAACAACGTACAATCTTCAAAAAAATTATCATCAACAAGAACTTTACAAGTACTTCATAAATAATAATTTTACGCCTAATTCAATCAAAAAAATAAGAGACCAAATCGCACATAATCAATAAACACATTCGTATGATAATGAATTATTTAAATACCTTTACAAGATTACAAAAATTTGCAAAGGGGTCAACGGTGGTCAATGGCGGTTAACGCCAGTCAATGGCGGTCAACGGCGGATCGAGAATGCTCAGGCTGCGAAGTTTGGAAATATTTCACGATAAATAAAAAAACATACAACCAAACAACAATAGGAAAGATAGAAAAATTACCCAAAAACTTTGGAAACGAAGGGCGGCGAAGAAACTCGGCTCATGACGGAGCAAGATGAAGAAACAGGTTTGGATTGCAGATGAAGAAAAGGGTTTGAATTGCAGATGAAGAAGGCTGGGCTGAATAAAGAAACAGATGACTAAATAGCTGAATGAAGAAACGGATGGGCTGCATTATATAAAAACCGAGGACGCATTGCAAGAATGCGTTCTCAAGGCTCACGGGATCCACCCTTTTCTTCAAACCATTTTCTGAATGTATGCAAAGAGGTCAGCCTTTTCTGAATGCATTCAAAGAGGTCAGCCTTTTCTGAATGCATGCAAAGGGGTCAGGAATCTTTGGATTTCTGCACATTTTTGGACCAGGGAGGATGCATGAGGACAATGCATCCTCATGCCAAGTCAAAATAATCATGCGGTCAAGAACTTTGCATGCCAAAGACTTTGCATGCAAATTTTGCAAATTGAGTGCTAAAATTGTTTTTTTTCAGTGAGGACGCATGAGGACAATGCGTCCTCCTGCCAAGTCCAAATAATCAAGCGGTCAAAGACTTTGCATGCCAAAGACTTTGCATGCAATTTCTGGAAATTGAGTGCTGCAAAAAACTTTTCAGGGAGGACGCATTAGCACAATGCGTCCTCATCCACCATGGATTTTAAAAACAAAATTAAATAGAGGACGCATTTCGGCAATGCGTCCTCTTCTTCCCCTGACGAAAAAAATATTAATGCACCGAGGACGCATTTGCCAAATACGTCCTCAGGCAAACTGAACAAAAAAAATTGGAAAACATAGAGGACGCATTGTGCTAATGCGTCCTACACACTTGTATCCATGGGTAGACACTATAGCCACATATATAGAATTTTGTCCTGCATGTTCTGGTTACTATCCATAGCTCCCTGTTTGTCTCATTTATTGTAGTTTTGATGGTTTTCATTCTTAGTTCGTTTGCATTGTAACTGACCCAAAAATAAATTATTGAGAAATGCAAAGAACAAGAATGACCACTTTTGGATACGGTACTTAATGAATGTTGTTAGAATAAATCAAGTAGAAGATTAAATAATATTTTATTCCATGTTGACTAGGCCTAGAGTTATATTTGGATTAGTTTTATTTGTACTCTATATATACTTTTCATCATTAATCAGAATCATTATGGGAAATTACTTTATCATGGTATCAGAGCAAACCTGATTCTAAACCCTTTCCTTTTTTTTACTTTCCTGGTGGCTCTCTCCTCTCCCCCTTGCCGCCGCCGCCTTGCTCTCCTCTCCTTTCTTTCTTTGCAATTTTTTTCTTCTCTCGTCATGTCTGAAGAGAAATTATCCTATAATACCTTGCTCCACATGATGAATATCAAACTGTCAACATCCAATTATCTATTGTGGAAGCATCAAACTGGCTATGTTCTCAAGCCTCTGAAGTTGTATGGATTTTTTTATGGTTCCAAGCCCTGCCTAACTGTTTCTCCTCTTCCTCCGGCCGGTGCCTCTTCCACCACCTATGCTCAGGCCACCGGCACCACTCCCAGTCTTAGCGCCACCACCAAGCCCGATCTCATGGAGGCCTACTTGAAGGCCAAGTCTGTATGATCTCTGGGTTGATGAAGATCAACGTGTGTGCAGTCTTCTTTTTTCTTCTCTCACGCCAGAGGCTTTGGCGGTTTTACCTAACTGGGCCACTTCCAAGGAAGTATGGAACAATTTTCAGTCCATTTATCACGACAGCAGTGCATCAACCATCCTTTGTCTTCGTCCTGCTACTCACGGCATATGTATACTGGTACAGTTCATGAACTCCATCTTAAATTTAAAGAAATTATTAAGCAGTTGTCTATGATGGGTTCTCTTGTATCGAATGATAATCAGATTATTTGGTTTTTGACTGCCCACTGAGTTTAAGGATTTTTCTTCACCTTTAATTAATTCTTCGCTTACTCCGTTGTATGCCAATATTTTATCTCGTGCCAAAAACCACGGAGCTTTTTTGAAAATTTTACAGGACCATTTAGACCCAGCCACTGGGCCTGCCACATTCACAACATGCAAAAACCCCTCGGCTGGCGGCAGGTGGGATCATGCGTCCGCGAGGGACGCCGGTGCGTACGGCTCACGCGTGCCCAGGGGTGGCCATTTTGGAGCTCGGCGAGGCGGCAGGTCCGGCGGTCAGTTCTCGACTGGGGCTGGTCGTGGTCGGCCGCAATGCACTTGGTGTGATTGTCCCGGTCACTATGCTGCGACTTGTTACAAGATGTTTGCTCAGACTGGTTCTAAGGGTCCAACTTGTCATACATACTCCACTCACCTGGCTGAAAGTTTTCAGTTATCTCTGCAGTTAGAGCCTACTGCACAATCTTTTGATTGGTATATTGACTCTGACGCCACTAGTCATATGGCATCCTCCACCACTAGCTTAGAGTATGTCACTCCATATTCTGGTAATTTTCATATCTCTGTTGGTATTGGTGTTTCTATTCAAATCTCTCATGTTGGTGATACTAAGATTTCTGATGATTTATGCCTGTATGATGTTCTGGTCATTCATGATATTACTAAGAATCTGCTGTCTATTAGTAAACTGACCGGATATTTAAATGCTTTTGTCACCTTTGATGATCAGAACTTTGTCATTCAGAACATAGTTTCTAAGGCAGACTTGAGTAAGGGCTACAGTGAGAGTGGTCTCTATGTTTTGGATAGAGGTGATTCAACATTTTTCTTGCATTTACAGCAGAATAAAGGATGGGCATCTTATAAGCTTTGGCATGCTTGCTTGGGTCATGCATCGACGATAGTTATTTCTAGTTTGCAGAAGTCTGGTGTACTTTCTTTGTTTTCTTTGTTGCCCAAACCTGTTACCTGCGCCCCCTGTGTCATGGCGAAAAGTCAACTGTTGGCTTTTGTTGAGAACCATAAACGTGCTACACATGTACTGGATTTTATTCATTGTGACTTATGAGGACCTTCCCCTGTTTTATCGTCGAATGGTTTTACGTTTGGATGATTATTCTCGTTTCACCTGGCTTTATCCACTTCATCGCAAGTCGGATTTTTTTATGCTTACTTACAATTTGAGGCATTTGTGGAGAATCAGCTCTCTTCCAAAATTAAGGTTTTTCGGAGTGATGGTGGTACGGAGTTTCTAAACACTCGTCTACGACCCATTTTTCCACTAAGGGCATTCACTATCAGATATCGTGTCCTTACACTCCGGGACAGAATGGTTGTGCGGAGCGTAAACATAGGCATATTGCCGAGATGGGTCTTACTATGCTCTTCCAAGCGCATCTGCCTATTTCTTACTGGGATGGTACATTTGCTGCAGCTACATACACGATCAACCGACTACCTACTCCTGTACTGCATGGTTCTTCTCCTTATGAGCTTCTATATGGTCGTGACCCTAGTTACTCAAATTTTCATCCTTTCGGGTGCCAGGTCTTTCCATTTGTTTGACTATATGCGGATCACAAATTATCTCCCTACAGCATTCCTTTTGTCTTCATTAGCTACGGTTCACAGTATAAAGGTTTTCGGTGTCTAGAATCTTCTACATGTAGAGTCTACATCACCCGTCATGCTTGATTTGATGAGACATACTTTCCATTTGCTACTTTGACCTTAGGCTCTCTAGCATCCGCTCTTGATGTCTCTACTTTTATTGATCCTGACAGTGATTCTGCAGCCCCTGTGCCCGTTCCGGCATCGTCTCTCTTGCCGCTATGCACCGTTTGCACAACAGACCCAGAACTGGCTTCTCTGTCGCCGGTCCTACCTTCTCAGCCACCGGTCACGGTGCCTCAGCAAGTCTCGGTCGCCCTTTCTTTGGCCTTGTCCATCGGTCTCCACTCAGCCAGCTCAGCTGGGTCTTCTCTGGTGACATCCAATGGTCCTACTCCTTCAGCCTCACCTCCTTCACCTCGTACTCATCAAATGGCCACTCGGTCAGCCACTGGTGCCATTCAGCAACGAGATTAATCGGACATTATTGTACATGGTCTTACTGCTGCACTTCTTTCTCAGATGGAGCCCACTGATTATCGCTCGGCCCTTCAGTATCCAACCTGGGTTTCATCCATAGATGATGAGATGGCTGCTCTTTGTAGTTAGCACACTTGGGACTTGGTGCCTTGGCCTTCGGATGGCAACATTGTTGGCTCCAAATGGGTCTATCGGCTCAAGTATCACCCATATGGTACTATTGAGCGCTACAAAGCCAGACTTATGGCGCAGGGTTTTTCGCAGATTTTGGGCTTTGACTTTAACCATACTTTCAGTCCTGTGGTCAAAGCCTCCACTGTTCGGACAGTTCTTGCAATTGCCACCATGCGTTCTTGGCCACTTCATCAGCTGGATCTCAAGAACGTCTTTCTTAATGGTGTTCTGGACACTCCAGTCTATATGAAGCAGCCTGTTGGTTATCAGGATTCTTCTCATCCAAATTTTGTTTGTCATCTGCGGAAGGCCATTTATGGTCTTAAGCAGGCTCCTCGAGCTTGGTTCCAGTGGTTTAGCAGCTATCTTACATAGCTTGGTTTTCAGTGCAGCTCAGCTGATACTTCCTTATTTGTCCTGTCGAGAGGGTTATCATTACTGTATCTCTTTGTGTATGTGGATGACATTATTCTTACAGGGAACGACTCGACTCTTCTTCATCAGTTTATTTCTCAGACGCACAGAGAGTTTGCGATCAAGGATCTTGGTGCTCTTTATTACTTTCTTGGTCTTAAAGTTTCTCCTACCTCCTTAGGATTACTTCTTGGCCAAGCAAAGTATACTCAGGATATTCTGACTCGGGCTGGTATGACTGATGCTGCACCAGTTTCTTCACCATTTGTTGCCGGTTCTCAGCTGCATAGTTCCACTAGTCCATCATCCGGGGATCCTACCCTTTATCGCTCTCTTGTTGGGGTGCTTTAGTATCTCACCATCACTCATCCAGATTTGGCTTTATCGGTCAACACAGAGATTCAGTACCTTCAGGATCCTAGAGATGATCATTTTGTTACAGTTACACGAATTTTGCATTATGTTCGTGACACTCTTCATTTTGGTCTGGTTTTTTGTTCTGCCAGCACTCCAGAAGTGTTGGGATATTCTGATGCTCACTGAGCCTGCTGTTTGGAGACTCGTCAGTCCACTTATAGTTATGCAGTTTATTTGGGTGGGAATCTCGTTTCTTGGAGTTCCAAGAACAATCTATTGTTTCTCGCTCTAGTATAGAGTCTGAGTATCGTGCTCTTGCCAACACTGCTTCGTGCTCAATTCCATCAATGGGATACTTTTAGTCGTGTTTTGACTATGGGAGTCATTGGTGAAGTTTGACAAGAGATGTTGAATTCACTCATGCAAACTACTATATTAGAAGGATAGAAGTTTAGTCTTCACAACAAGTAGTGAGAGTAGTAAATAGGTTTCATGTTCAATGATGAATAAGAGGCTTGGAAGTGGAAGTCAATTGAGCCCAAGGTTCCGTTAATTGTTGGTTTAATCATCTTTTAGTTGTTGTTGCATGCTTTGCATATTTAACTTGCTTGATTATTTAACTTGTCTTTAATTTCATAACTTAGGACCAAAACCCCTCCCCCCCATTTACATGCTTATATATATATATATATATGTGTGTGTGTGTGTGTGCGTGTGTGTGCGCGTGTGTGCGCACGCTTATATCTAGTATTTTTTCTCCTATATATGTTTAAGCACTTGGAAAGATCCATCTTCTCGTGGATGACCCCAGCTTGCTACTATCTACTTAATTTTAGATAGGAAGCATTAGGGCTTAAAAATATAACTTTGAGAGGTACGGCAACGACCTCCAAAGTTTTGGCACCGCTATCGGGGAAGTGGCGTTTATTTTTAAGTGTTTGGGTATAGTATGTGTGATTATGTGCTAATTGTAAATATTTGTTAGTTTGTTTTTATTTTGATTTCTTAGTTGACTTGCCATTTTCTCTTGGATTTGAGACGTATTGTTTGAGTTCTTGGTGTATGGTTCGTACGCGATCCTCTTCACAAGAACCCCTACACTACGACCCCAAGTTGGAGTTAAATTTGAGACGGGCTAGGAGGCTTTCTTTGGAAAGTGTGAATAACACCCCTCCTAGTGACCATTTTGTGGATAATTCCAATTCTATGGAGCATTAACATGAGAACGAAGATGAGGATCCAAGAGGGGGACCTCAACATCCTCCTCTCCAAGGGCGAGCTCTTCCTCTCCAAGGAAGAGAGATTCCTTTGGGGTAAGCATTGTTAAGAGACATCATAGCCCCCAACCTCGATCAACAATAAATGTGCATTGAGTATCCCTTGGTTGGACCAAATGGGCACTTCGATCTAAAGACCGGGTTCATAAACATGCTACCCATCTTCCTTGGTAGGTAAAGGGAGAATGCTAACAAACACCTCACCAAATTTCACTTTTTGTGTGGTGGTACGGTCCCCCATGGAGTGGATGAAGATTTCTATAGGTTGAAGAGGGATGTGAAAGAGATTGGCTCCACTACCTACCACCCAAGAGCATCAAGAGTTGGCTTGATATGAAAATGAAGTTTCTAGCCAAATACTTCCCGGCCTCAAGATTCACCGACTTGAAGAAAGACATAAGTGACATCCTCCAATGGAATGAAGAATCTCTCTTCGACTATTGGGAAAGGTTCAAGAAGCTTTTCACAAGTTGTCCTTACCACTGTTATTCGGAGAGGGATTTGGTCTATTACTTCTACAATGATCTTCTTGATGAGGATCAAAGGTTGGTGAGGAGTTCTTGTGGTGGCACCATTAGGAATAAGACATCATCTGAGTCTATGCAATTGTATGAGGAACTAGCGAAAGAATCAAAGAACTTTAGCTAAAGGGCCTATTTGAGAAGGAGAAATCCAATGCCCACAAGTGACTCTTCCAATAGTGGGAAGCTCGAAGACCAAGTCTCGGCCCTTGTATCTATGGTGAAATTGTTGATGACGAAGCTCAGAAATGTGCCACATGTTAAATCATGTGAAATTTGTTACTTGGCGCATCCTACAGACACTTTCCCTACGTTGCAAGAGGACTATATCAAGGAGGTGAGTGCCATGGGGTATCAAGGAAATCAAGGCTACCAAGGTAACGAAGGATATCAAGGTGGGCAAGGCTACCAAGGTTATCAAGGTTCAAGTTATCACAATTTCTCGAATTGTATGGCCGGTTTTGATACCAAGGCAACCAAGGATATCAAGGTGGGAAAGGCTACCAAGGTTATCAAGGGTACCAAAACCGGCCATACAATTTAGGAAATCATGATAGCCCAAACCTTTTGTATGGAAACCCCCAAGGAAGCCAAAACCCTCAACCGTATTGGCCACCTCAATAACAATATAGGCCACCTCAACAACAATTTCAAAGGCTTCAAGAGAAACCCCGAGACCAATGGGAGAGCTTGGGGTTAACAAAAGATGGGGTGATGCAAGCCATTCACTAGTTGAGCATGTGCGGGGAGAAAGGCAAAAAATTCCAAGATGAAGCCAAGGCAAGCATCAAGAACTTGGAAACTCAAGTGAGCCAAATAGCTCAAGTGGTGAATTGGATGGAGGCTCGGGAAAAGGGAAAACTTCCCTCCCAACCGGAGATCAACCCTCGACAAAATGAGAGTGCAATCTCATTGAAAAGAGAAAGGGGATTGAAGGAGCCCTAAGAAAGGGTTTTTTTGAGCGGATGGTTGAAAAAGAAGAAGACCTTGAAAAAAGGCCAAGGAGTTGGCCAAAGAGAGCAAAAAAGAAGAAATCGGGGTGGAAACATTTGTGCCAAGACCGGGATCAAATCCCGAAACCTCATCCCCACCACACAAGAAGTCAAGAGGGGTGGAGATCCCTATCTATGCGCCGAAACCACCATTTTCGGAGGCATTAAAGGATAGGAGGACAAAGGAGACCACCAACAACATCTACGAAGTCTTTCGTAGATGCGAGGTATATATTCCACTATAAAATGCTCTAAATCAAGTTCCTAGGTATGCTAAATTTCTTAAAGAATTGTGTACCATCAATAGGAAACAACAATTGAAAAGTAAGTAAAAGAGTGTGCAGAGTGAATATGTCTCCGCCATGTTTGATGATAAGATGCCACCTAAATGTGATGATCCGGGAATGTTTACAATCCCTTATGAGATAGGAGGAAAATGTGTTAATAAGGTCATGTTAGACTTAGGTGCTTCAATCAATGTGATCCCATATTTCTTGTATGAAAGTTTAAATCCAGGCACTTTGCAGAAAATCGGGGTTGTTATCCAACTGGCCGATCATTCTAGCACATACCCGAAAGGTATTGTGAAGGATGTGTTGGTGAAAGTGGACTCTTTGACATTCCCAGCGGACTTTTTTGTTCTTGAAATGGGAGGTGACAATAGTTCTAAACCTATTCTTTTAGGAAGGCCATTTATAAAAACTTCAAGGACCATAATTGACGTGTATAAAGGAACATTAACCATGGAATTTAATGGGCGGAAGGTAGAATTTGACACTAATAATTCTATTGATCATCCTAGTTGATACCATTCTTGCCAAGCTATTCATGTTATTGATGATAAAGAGCAAGATTTAATTGAGCCCAAAGATGGTAGTTCCTTAAATGTTGCCATAGATGATGTTTTGAGTGATGCTTTGATTTCAAATGTTGTTAGTACTAACTTGAAGGGAAAAAAACAATGGCGAATACACTCTTGGTAAAGCAACATCCAACACTTTTCGTGCATCCACGAGTAAGTCAATAAGGGTGATTTTCCCTCCTTTTCTTTAGAAGACTTTGGTGGAAGAGTGCAAACCACCACTGAAAGTTCTTAAATGTTCACCCCTTGGAGAAGTAAGGAAAACCCCCGAATGCTCACATGCTTGAGATCACAATGGAACAAAAAGGTGAGTTGTTGGAATTGTTAAGGGAACATGAAGAAACCTAAACTATTTGAAGAAGGTTTTGTTAGGGGATGATGTGAATCCCGATTGTTTTTACCTGGATCGGGAAAAGGGGACTGGTCATCTCGGTTCATTTTGTGAGTAAGCTCCAAGAAGGGGAGTAAGTCGTACCGACGACATTAAATAAACTTGGTTTTAATCATCCGGATCGTCATTCGTGACTTTTTGTCGATGTTGTCACAACGATTTTTATTGTTATTTTTCATTATTTTAATTTACTTCTATCAAGGTTATGTTCTCCATGATTTTGTATAAAAATAGGTCAAGCATTGGAGAGTCGACGGCAATTTTGGAACGAAAAAATTGGACATGAAAGAAGAAGAAAGAAAGAAAAACAAGGGAGAGGATCAGGTCTGGCCGCGAATGCTGGGATCATTCCTGCCCGTGCAACACGGGCGGGCACTATTAAAAAAAATATATGATGATTTCTCTCCCCAATTTCTCCTCTTTTCCATTTATTTCTTCTTCGTATCATCTCATCTCCAATTTAAGAACTCCCCCAAATAACCCATCTCCATCTTCCAAATTTCATCATTCCTAGCCAACATTCAATCATTTCCACTCATGAAATCCATCCTCCAACCCATTTAATCTTCAAATCTAAAAATTTATCCAAGAACCCTAACTTTTTGAGATTTTTGTTCTTGGGTTGAATTGGTCACTTGGGAAGCAACGAATTGCTTGGACTCACTTGGAATGGTGTTCTTCCTAGTTACCCTCTTCACAATCATGGGTGTTTGTGCTTAGTTAATTTAAGGTGTGGGAATTTTTGTGGTGATGTGCTATATTGTCAATTGTTCGTTGGACTCATGGAGTTTGGGGGAATCGTTGCATCAAGAGTTTGTAAGTAATTTTTCCTTCTCCCCTATACTTGAAACTTGTTGTCTTAGGTGTTTTACATTGAGGGCAATGTATGATTTTAAAAGGGGGGGGGGGGGAGGGGGGAGAGGGGGGGGGGGGTGTTTAATGATTGACATGTATATAATTAGCTACTTTTGATTGGAAAAACATGGAAAAAATATTGAAAATTTTGAAAAAAATAGAAAATGAAAAAGAACAAAAATAAAAAGAATCCCGCTAAGTTGAAAACCCGAGAGGGCATCTTAGGCAACATTGGGGGCCCGGTTAGGTTGAAAACCCAAAAGGAAAATCTAGGTAAAAATGAGAGGCTAAATGTATGGGAAAATGTGAGATATGAGCCAAAGAAACATGATGTGTGGCTAGGATGAAAACCCAAAAAGGGTCCTAGGAAAAATGAGAGAAAGAGAGAAAAATGAAAAATGTTATGTGTTCACTCATTTGCCGGCGTTGGAGTCATAAGGTTGCAATGGCCATATGGATGGATCGAGTTGCTTGACATCTTGAGACCTCTTGGGATTGGGAAATTTAGCAACGAAATGAAGTAAGTTATGAAATTCTTGATTGTTGATATACTTCGTTTTTAGGATGATATATTGGTATAAAGTGGAGTATGTGCTTGAACTTTATGTATGCTTTTAGCTTCACCTTGTACCATTGGATTTGGGATTGTCAATTCGGGATTTGAAGATGTTTTAGGGATATCAATGAAGTGATAGGTTGATATGGTTTGGGTACATTTAGGAATGGGGGTTGTGGGAAACTTCTCATTTGATAACATTGGGATGTGTGATATTGAGAGTTTTGTGAGGTATTGCCTTAGGGGAATAGTAGTTAGGATGTGGATACGTCAATTCCTTCGTGCACTTGGATATTTTCTTACTCAAGGGCAAGTAAGGTTTAAGTGCGGGGAGGTTTGATGTGTCCATTTTATGTGCATATTTTAGTACTTTTTGGGATCACTTTTGTGCTGTTTTGTTATCAAGAGCTTGTGTTTTACCCTGAAATTCTCTTAGGAGAGGTAAGAGCGACTTTACGCTCTTTTACCTTTTTCTAAGTGGATTTTGTGTGAAAAAGGAAGAACATCAAGACTTGAAGACCGGAGACCATTGAAGATCACATTTGAAGAATTTGAAGATTTGAAGACTATCTTTGAAGATTGAAGACAAAAAGAATCGAGGATTTGAAGGCAAGGTAACACAAGGGTGAAAATGGGCAGCCCGCCCGGGCGAGCCCATTCCCGCCCGGACGGGATCCTTCTACACTCTTGCATTTTGCTTTTCTTTTCCTCCCTCTTGTACTATAAAAGGAATTTTTGGCCACCCACTTCACATCTTATCCTTCTTGGCTGAATTCTACACTCTCCAAACCCTAGGTTCTTCACCTTTTTCATCCTTTCTCTCTTTATTTCTCTATGAATTTGTATATGGATGTTAGTATGAATTGTATTAGCTAAATCTAGTTCTTGGGAGAAATTGACCAAGGCTTCCAAGCCCATGTCATAAGAACAATTTGTAACCTATTTGATACTCTTACTATTATGCATTTATGGAGCATTGAATGTGTTTATTAATGTCATTAATGTTCTTGAAAGCTTGAGTATATGAAGTACTTGTATGATATTCTTGTTAGAGTTTGGGGAAATGGGTTTATTTCCCCTTTTCTTGATAGGAATCCAAGAGTATGATTTAGAGCTTTTGATTGTGTTGATGGATTGATAATTGCTAGATGAATATGATAATGTTAAACTCTTTGTTATGTTTGTTGCTTGTAGCATATGAGAGAAGTCTATGAATGTCGATCGTTCTTGACTAATCTATTGTAAATGCATGAATTGGTTAAATGCTTAGACACGGTGTAGTGTTTATAAGTGTTGTCAAGCTTCTTGATTCTTCTGCTCAATGCCCTCAATGGGATACTTTTAGTCGTGTTTTGACTACGGGAGTCATTGGTGAAGTTTGACAAGAGATGTCGAATTCACTCTTGCAAACTACTATCTTAGAAGGATAGAAGTTTAGTCTTCACAACAAGTAGTGAAAGTAGTAAATAGGTTGCATGTTCAATGATAGATAAGAGGCTTGGAAGTGGAAGTCAATTGCGCCCATGGTTCCGTTAATTGTTGGTTTAATCAACTTTTAGTTGTTGTTGCATTCTTTGCATATTTAACTTGCTTGATTCGTTAACTTGTCTTTAATTTCATAACTTAGGACCGAAACCAACCAAACTTACCCCCCCATTTACATGCTTATATATATATGTCTGTGTGTGTGTGTGCATGTGTGCGCGTTTATATCTAGTATTTTTTTCTCCTATATATGCTTAAACACTTGGAAAGATCCCTCTTCTCATGGATGACCCCGACTTGTCATTATCTACTTAATTGTAGATGGGAAGAATTAGGGCTTAAAAATATAACTTTGAGAGGTACAGCGACGACATCCCAGCTTGTACCGTTCCAAGTCAATGATGTTGAGACCAGCCGGCGGGGTGTGGAGAAACAAGTGGCCCATGCCAAGTTTTTGACAAAATCATCCTTCTTAACCACATTCTACACAGGGCTGCATTCCGCACGATCAGAAGACCAAAACATGCCTTCCAGACGACGCCAAAGGTGTTAGCGCGGATTTCGCTTGATCCGGCAGCCTATAGGAACACAAAGAAATGTTTTACGCCAGATGCAGGGCCCTGTGTTAAGGCGTTGGCATGGCCCGTGCCAGATCATGCATCCCGCGACAAGTACATGGTGCGGACCACGCCATCCGTGACAGCCCACGCTGGGCAGCGGCTGAACTAGGGTTTTATCATTTTTGGCCTATTTTTGGCATACTTGTAGGCCCAATCCCCTTCTCCTATAAATGTAGCCTTAGTTTACTAAGTTAAACATGTAGAGTAGAGGAGAAATAATTTGGATCATATTGTAGAGCAACTTTAGAGAGAGAAACACTCTCTCATTTTCTTTTCTTTTCTTTTCTTTTTTCTTTAAACCTATGTGGAATTAAAACCCATATTTGAATTCCATATCTATGGATTAGTTTCTGTAGATTGGGGATAAATTGTAGACGCATGGTTTAATCTTTGTTTTGTGAGATTCTATAGTTCATCCTAATTTTTATGTTCATGGTATTGTTGTGACTTGTTCTTGAATGTTTGAATTGCATGAATAGTACACCACATATAAGCACACAATTTGGTCAATATTCATGTTGGTGCAAATATTGATGCCCCATTAGGAAGGGAAACCTGGATGTTTGTATGGATAAGGGAGTACGTTGTGTATGTGTGGGTGTGTGCACGCGAGACCTGAGTATTGCTCTGAATTACTTGCCATCGCACTAGTCATAGCTAATTTCGTAAAGTAGTCTAAGAAACTACGGGTGGAGATAGTGGAAAAGTAGCAAGTTAGGGTTGTAAGAGGCTCTAGTGTCATAGAAAAGGTGCTAACGACCCCTTGACCTAATTTATAGGTGATTGGGAAGAAGTGCATTTGTGCATTTGTAATTGCAAAGGGGAGAAACTAGCCTACAACAATGGTCGGACCTTGTTGTACTCCCCTACTCACGATGGCGGTATCGGTGAAGGGTTATGAGCACACCCGACAAGACAGGTACGGGGAAGTGTATGCCATCGGCCACACCATATGTTATGAATACTCTATTGGGTTTGTCTAAATCTCTATGTGAATGAATTGAGGATCGAAACATCAAATTAACCATGTTGCGCAATGACTCCTCAAGTGCTTAGCTAATTAGATTACTTGTTTTTTTTATTTCATGTTTTGTAGTTGTTAGCTGAAAAAACCCAACCCTATCCCCCCCCACTTTTTGTTTGCTTTACTAGATATTCCTTTCACTCATACGAATTGACGACCCGTACAAGGTTGTGTTTTCTGTGGACATACCCAGGGCTTACCGCTAATTACCCTATCGGTAGCATAGTAGTGAGAATGGATGTAGAATATAAATTTTATCTTTGACCTCTCAAAGCCTCCGCTCAAGTTAATTAGCTAAAATTAACGACTCTGGATGGAGGCGGGCCAGGAACCGAGCAAGAGGCCTAGAGTCGATGATGATATGTGATTTGTTTTCTTTCATAGTAGTTTATACATGTTACGAATAACTTATTAAACATATTTATTTTGATGTATATAGAAGTTGAAGACTCAGGGAAAGCCCACCTCAGGGGTGTTTGGGATTGCTACAAGTGGGTGAGAAAGGAGTTTGCCAAAATGAAGGCCAAGATCTTGAAAATGGAAAAAAAAACAACGAGCAAATGAATGCCACCTCGCTTCCATCCATCATCCTTGTCTTGACCGGTCAACATCTACGGGTGATCTCGAAGATGACTTGGAGTTGCAATTACCTTAGATGCAACATTTCCTCATTTGTTGACTTTTGAATAATTTTGCAGACATTTGTTATGAAGACTTACTTGTGATGTCTTATCGTTTTGTTTACAACTGTGGTAGTGTGGATGTTTTGATTACAATTATGAAGACTTAATGGTTTTTTTAACTATGGATGTTTATTTAGTCGATGAGTGTATGGATTAAAGTTTCACCAATGTTTTTGTTATTAACTAAACCAAAATAGAAATCTTTCTTCGTTGTAGATAGAAACCAAAAAATAGAAACTGAGAATTACAATTAAAAAGGACACTTTCTAATTCTTATTTTTTCTTTTCTTGGTAAGCTTTTTATCCTTTCTCCATTTACGGCTTACCTTACCACGCACACCCACCCAAAAACCCTTATCATGATCGTGGCGGGTGATGGAACAATCCAAAATTTGTTCGTCCTTCTAAAGCAGTATAGCATCATCTGATCCCGCACCCGTCAAATTGTGACCGAATCCAATTATTTCTTCAGCTTCATAATCTTCGATGAAAGCACATTTTCCTTCCACAAAAATCTTCCACCAATGATCAGAAGAATTCCTTACATAAAAAATCCGGTACGCTTTTGATTCCAGAATGAATGGATCTTCCTGCCAACCGATTCGACTCCTATCGACAAGGGTGAAACCATAATCCTCGATCCGTTGTCCACTGTTGAAATCAACCCATTGACATTTAAAAATTGTGATTCTCATGGTCACATAGTCAAGCTCCCATATATTAGAGATTGTTCCAAAGTAACACAGATGTGCATACATAGGATTATTACTACTTCTATTATAGACATGCAAAGCTTTAGACACTAGAGAAACTCCCCTATTTTGAGACACACCCTTATCATCCACTGATTTTGTGGCAAAAGTAAAACCATTGATGTTGTACCCTCTATAGGAAAGTATGGTACCAAGTGGTCTACGAGCCAACCATTTACCTATTATTGGATGATCCCTCACAGATACGTGATCAAGCAACCACGACGCAAAAGTCCTGCTATGTAATTGTAGGACTTGCGCTTCATTGAAATTGGGGTTAGCTACTCTGATTGCATCCATGTGAACCTCTCTATATAGGACAACGTCTTCATGATTGGGAAGGACATATAGATGTTCAGTACATAAATCTTCAGCACTCAGACTCAGATTGTCCATGACCTTCCAATTGTCCCTCATGTTTATGAATTGGAACCCCAACCGAATTAATCTCTTTGATGTAATCTGTACAAAACTCTATGGCCTCCTCTACCCATAACGCCAAATAGTACTTGCATCGGGCTTGTTCCGATTCTTCACAAAATGTTTGAATATTTTCTTGTACCTCTCGAACGGGTACATCCACCTAAGAAACACTGTGCGACAAAGCTTTATCTCATGAACAAGAGGAACACACAAGTGGACCATTAGGTCGAAGAATGAGGGGGAAAATACATTTACATTCGGTATAACACTTCAACAATTGTTTTCTACAAACGGTCCAACTTCAATACGCTAATATTTTTGCTACAAATGGACTTGGAAAACAAACACAGCTTCGTAATGTAAAATCTTACATGGGTTGGCAATGACGAGCAAATTGCAATCATATTCAATTCCTACATCAAATTGTGACAATCACGAGACTTCAACTCTGTCAACCTCAACTCCTCCACTGAAATAAAAGAACTAATGTTTGAAGAATATGCAGCTGGGACCTGAACACTACTAAGGGTCTCATAGTATGATTTCTTCTGCGATTGAGACATAGTATAAAAAGCAAGGGGCAACTAAAAATTGTCATCTGAAGTCACTGGGCCCAAGCTCTTCTTAATACCCATCTCAACCAAATCTAACCTAGCCTTAAGTCCATCTTTTGTTTTTCTAGGGGTATTTAACAATGTCTCGATCAAAGAATCACACACATTCTTCTCAATATGCATGACATCCAGACAATGTCTAACATCTAAATGTTCCCAATAAGGAAATCTAAAGAAAATGGAGCATTTCTTCCAACTCCCATCCACCGGCACTTTACGCTTCTTCTTCCCAAAGTCATTGGGTAAAATCTTCACAGTTTCAAATACCTGAGTGCTTGTTCGTGCAATCGGTGCTTCTCTACCCTCGACCTCTCCATTGAACCATTTCTTGGCCAATCACCATGGATAATCCTCCGTAAAAAACCTACGATGACCTTGGTATACAGTTTTACAAACATGCTTCAATTGGTGGTAATCATTCTCCTTCTAACACATGGGACAAGAAAAGTGACCTTCAACTGAGTGGCCAGAAAAATTACCATATGCAGGTATATCATTAACGGTGAAAAATAACATTGCTTTCAATGTAAAGTAATCATCAACACTTCTGTCATATGTCTTAACACCCTGATTAAATAGGGTAAAAAAATCCTTGAAAAGAGGAGCAAGATACACATCTATGTCATTACCCGGCTGCTTAAAACAGGAAATCATCACAGATAACAACACGTACTTAAGTTTCATTTTCATCCATGATAGAAGACTGTAGATAACCAACATAGCACGACAAGAACTGTGTGTACTACTCATATTACCAAATGGATTCATTCCATCGATACATAGGTTGAACCTCAAATGTCGGGGTTTTCACCAAACTCGAGGTAAAGAGCATTAATTTTTTGTCCATTTCTCACCATCCGACATATGTCTAATGACTTCACCAGCCGATCGATCTCTCTCTGCATGCCAACACATCAATTTCGCATCTTCCTTACATGCAAACAACTTCTGCAATTGTGGAATAATAGGGAGGTACCACATCACTTTTGTCGGTGTTTTTTTCTTTATTTAAGTTACCACTTCCGAACCCACTGGAATTGCACCCCTCTTCAATTTGTAACAAGACTTACCACAAATGCGATATGTTTCTCGATTTTCATCTTCTCTCCCCCCTGTAAAACATACAATCATTCACGCAAGCATGAATTTTTTAAAAAATTCAAATCTCACCAGATAAAGAACTTTCATCGTCGCATACAACCTATCCGGCATCATGTTACCTACTGGGAGCAAATTCGTATGTAATTCTAGAGTTGCATTCATCGGCTTATCAGTCCACCCAAATTTGGCTTTCAAATTCATTATCCTCAGAGTCGAACTCAATACCAAGTGTTTAAAACCGTTGTACAATGGCGTCTGTCGTCAAGTAACGCTTGTAAACCTTTGGGTTTACCTATTAACTCTCTTGCAATATCCTCCACCATTTTGTCAAATTCTGCATTCCCATCTAATTCATCTTCCACATTCATGTTACTCAAATCATCCATCCCAGCCGTTTCTCCAACTTCCCCATGCCATACACAACGAGTGTAGCTAGTTTCAAACCCCTTCATTATGAGATGTCCCCGCAATTTTTTCCTCCCTAGATACACATTGTTTTTAGAATCTTTACACGGACACTAGGCTCGCACAACACCATTCTTTCAAGCATCCTCAAACGCAAAAGTGACAAATGTTTCAATCAATGACATATAATTGGGAGATTTTCTAAGATCATTACCAATGAGTTCAATGCAATCCATTATCCTACAAGTCAATTACAATGGAACCCATTAGCATTATTGCAACATTGATTATAAACCACCCCTATTTTACCTAAATACAAATCTTAATTTAAAATTTTAATATGAAAAACCATAATTTCAAGATAATTTCCAACAATATATTTATCAACATATCCTACCATCTTAAATGGAAAATGATGCTCTTCTATGTATATATTGACTTCACTTCTTCATCAATAGATTGTGAGAGGGAGAAAACCCCTATCAGTACTTTTGTTTTCTTGAGTCCAAATTAATGGCCTGGATTTTTTTATATACACAACTGGTTTCGAGCTCGGAACCCACCTTCATAAAACCCCTGCCCTGCTCAAACTTGTTCCAAGTTTGGAATAGGACCCCCGATCAAATTCTGAGTTTGGAAAGGCAATCGTCTTTTCAGAAATCCAAGATGGAGCCTTTTACGAACTTGGAAGGCTGACTGTCCCCTATTATGAATTGGGAACCCATCCATTAAAGGCGGTTAGACACAAGCGACTTTAATTAAGGCTAATTAAAGGCAATTTTAAGTAAACCAGTCTTTAATTAATGTCAATTAAAGCCGGTTTTTCGAGAACCGCCTTAATATACAAAAAACCCACCTTTAATACATTTTTGCTGGTCCGGAACGAGGGTTTCGAGTTTGGAACCAATTCACCAAGGCGGTTATACATTTTTTTCCCTAAACCTTCTTTAATAGGCCCCTTTAATAGGCTTGCCTCTACTAGTGTGAAAAAGGTGATGTGTGTTATATTGTGTCCATATTTTGTGGAATTACTGTAATTTTATTGAGATATATTTGCATTTTTAGGTGTTTTGGGTGCAGGAATTCATAGATTGTGAAGAATTGAGAGAGAGCTATACATTACTTTTTTCCCTTAACCAACGGTTTTTCCCACCGGGTTTTCCAGGTTAAGGTTTTTAATGAGACGATGTGCTCCAATGAAAAATGTTCTTATTTTATAAGACAATATTCCAGCAATGAAGGAAATGGGGTAAAAGCAGAATTACTGAAATTAAGGATTTGAGTGAAATTTTGTAGAAAATGAGGAGAATTTGAGCAAAAAAAAGAATACAACTCTCGCAGAATTATGTGCGCATGAAGAGATCGGCAAAGGTAATCAGATTTAGCATCTTGAAGAATTAAAAATAATTATTTCCCATTTTGATAAGGATTTTTTATATCTTTCTGATTTATAGGAATTAGTTAATTAGAGTCAAAATATATTTTAATTTATTTTCTTTATTTTTCTTGGACAAGAAGAATCCGAATTAAAGTTAAATTTGGTTTTGTTTTTGGGAGCCAAACGGAGGTATAAATACTCCTCGCATAAGTATTGCTCTGGGGTGAACGACGGCGAACTAAACCCTAGCATCGTTCCCTTCTTTCTTGTTTTACCGGTTACGCTGTAACGGCAGAGCCACCGACAAACGCTCCATCTCTATACTCTGCCCAAGCGATTAACAAGGAACTTAGAAAACCTTGCTCATTGATCCTCCCGATACAATCATAAACTCTCAAATCGCTCTCTTCAATCCAAAACCTAAAATAGATAATTTGGGAGAGCTAGGCCTTCACTTCGATGAATCTGAATGCCTCCGATAAGAAGATCGGCTCCGGTGGACTTTGGTTGGAAAATTTTCCAGAAATAGGCCGCAAATGGAGAAGCCGGGGAAAGATTTCAAAACATCAGGTTTTAAGGGGCACACAGAGATCACACTTCTCGACAATCGCTAGGTTTTAATTAAATTCAAATTTCATGATAATTATTATCGGATCTGGCTACATAAAATCTAAAATTTTGGTGCATATTCAATCAGAATGACTAAATGGGTCCAGAATCTCAACCCTAATGTTGATTCCCCTTATGCTCATGTTCGAATTGCATTGTATGGGTTACCACAATAGTTTTTTTATTATTGGGCTTTAATGTCTATAGGAAATCTATAAGGATCTTCTATTAGAGTAGATAAGGCAACTTTAAACCGGACCAGACCTCATGTAGCAAGTGTTTGTGTTGGAATAGATATTACCAAACCTCTACTTGAAAGAGTCTGGCTCAGTTTTAGGGATATTGCACTACCACGCGAAGACACCTCTAGCACCGGTTGTTTTGGTTCCTAGCACCAGTTTTTGGGTGGCTAAAAAACTGGTTCCTAAGTAAGCGATGTTACATTATCACCGGTTGAAGCAAAACCGGTGCTAAATTTCTTTTATTAGCACCGGTTATATTTTGCACTGGTTTAAGTTACCGGTGCTATAATGTACTATATTAGCACCGGTTTTTTGTAACAGGTGCTTGAAAAAACCGGTGTAAATTTTGTCATTCTTGCACCAGTTATAACACCGGTGATAAATAAAATTTTGTCGCACCGGATTTGTTAGCACCGGTTATGGAATCGGTGTTAAATCTGTATAGCTAACACCGGTTTGTAGGTAGCACCAGTTTTTAAATCGGTGACAGAAAAATAAATTGCACCGGTTATAGTTTAGCAACGGTTTGGGAACCGGTGATAAAAAATAGTTTTATAACACCGGTTATATGTTAGCACCGGTAAAAAAACCGGTGCTAGAGTTGTTTATTTGTTGCACTGGTTAAATTTTGCACACGTTTGAAAACCGATGCAATGAAGTAAATATAGCACCAGTTATAATCGCACATTTTTTAGTAGCGGTTTTGAAAGCGGTGCTAAAAGCATTAATTTTTCACCATTTAATATTAGCACCGCTTCTCTAATCGAAAGAAACCAGTGTTAAAAGTGTGAGTAACTATTGTTGTCACTGTAAGCTGCAGCATGCTGCAGCTTCCAGCGTTCATCTTCTCACAGCCAGTTCCTTTGTTATGCTTGTCTTACGACCAGGTCCTTCTTTTTTTTCAAGCATGGTACCCATTATTTGTTATGCGTAGTAACATAATGGTGCACGAAGACAAATTGAACAAATTCCGAGCCACAATGATGCATAGATAAGAAAGTAGGTTGAAGAAAGCTTTGAATCCGGTGAAGTATAATTTATGACTAGCAAAAGAAGAGCATGACGTGTTTCGTAGTGTCCTAAGATACTGAAACCCCCCTCATCGTCAAATTTGACGAGTATCAGAAGAGATGGTCAATTACCTTTCTCGTAACAGATAATACTAACCACTATCCGACGATTTGTGCAAGTCCTTGTATGATATTCAATTGAGCTATGCATTTTGACAGAGTATTTTTTGCAAAAATACAAACCCATTTCAAAGCTATACTCAGCAGTTCATCGCTCCCCAGTGGAGTGTAATCTTCCGGGAATTGCTGAAATAATGCATTAAATGACATGTTAAGAGAAGGGTGTATGTGTGAGGATAACAAATACATAGAAGAATTGTAGGAAAACGTACCGAAATAATGTCAATGTCATGTACGTGCCTAACCATTTTTTCCATGTAATACATGCAATGGTATCCGCACTCCCAAGTACTACCTTGTATCTTGTGCTGATGATGGAAAAGACAATTTGTTGAACCGATTACAAAGATGAAAATGACACATGAAATATGAAAGTATGAGATGATACGTACACTGATGTTTATGACATCCCAAGTGTAGTTGGAAGGGTAGGACCTATTTTGTTTGGAATTGGACCGTCAATATTTTGTTGCAATCCTACAATAGATGGAAACCTATTTTTGTCAACATGGGGAATATTATTTTCAGAAATTGTGTTTCACACAATATATGATAACATACTGAGTAACAGTAATTTTAAATAATTGAGCCAAGAGAGTGCGAAACGTACAAAAACACAATTACGGAACAACCATTTTTGAAAAACATTGAAGCTTAAGGAAAGAAACGAATGTGTTCCAGTTACAAATGAATCATTTTAAGGCATGATCTATTTCGTTTGGAAATTCCCCCAGTCATTGAGTCGATGCAATATACTCGATCGATTTCTGGTACTAAGACAAGCAAAAACCAATGGTCCCTATGGGAAAAAGGGAAAAACAAAAGTACTTAAGATATATGACAGCCGAAACCTCGTCCGAAGTTAATTCCACCCTTTGATTTGCCTTCTAAGCCATTGAGTTCGAAGAGGCAGGAATAAACTAGACGTGGCCTCCACGTACCACCCCATCGCAGAGGTATCTTGCAAATTAATATGGTTAGTGAAGCAAATATAATGATACTTGTATCTATGAATAATGAAAGCATGCACTTCTTACGATGCCCATATATCAAGTTGGCACCCACTGATCCACTCCATTTCATCATCTGCGTCCAAGCTGTTCATGAACAGTCGTATCTTATCAGTAAATATGGTTGTGTAGACTTCTTCTGATCTGAACACCTTTGCGCTGAAATTGATGCGGAATACTTTTTCTGGTCCACATATTTGTGAAGATAGCTGTAAAGCATCATTAATCTGGTGAACAGCAGCGATGCATTCTTGGTTTTTCGTGGCTCCCTAATCATTACATTCAGAATCTAATAATGTTAGTTGAACAGTATTTGTATGTAATTCAGTAGTGGATGATAATGTAAAGGCTGAAATGAGTTCTCACAAATATGTATTGGGGAGAAATCGACGAGGGAGGATTTGGTTGCCCATTCTCCGGTGATGTAGTTTTTCTTTTGGTAGTTGCTAATGGGTAAAATGTTAGTGATGCGTAGGAGAAAATCAGTCGGAATGAAATAGTATGGGGGTATGTACCTCTCCTTTTATCGATCGAGCGGCCACCTCTCCACGAGAAGTATCTTCCTTATCCACTGGTGTGAGGTTTGTTTGAGGACTTCCAATTTCGTCGACCACCATTTCCTGCGGAGGCGGTTGCTGCTCGTTCTCCTACGTTCGTAGATGAATAACATATCATGTTATTGTATTATCTAGAAAGATATATATGAGCACCCATGAGAAGAATAATACAATTATCATACCTCATCATCATGTTGCTTTATGACACTTATCAGCTTCCCCGGCAATAGAATGTTATATCCAATGGCCTGAGTGACAAACTCAAATTCTTCGTCTTCAATCGGCAAAGGTGCCTTTGGTATGATCACAGGTCCTTTTAGATTTACTCGCTCCTACTTGATGGGTAAGTCAATTTTTGCTTCCTTTGGAAAGATTATACCGAATGCAGCTACCTCCCTTTCTCCATGATGGTTCAAAACATATAGGCAGCATTTTTTTCCTCTCTGAGAGATGAACTTAGAGATTGGGTAAATACATCGGTCGGGCAATAACTAAGTATTCTCTATTGAAGGAGGATAGATAAAGTCGGAAGTGCAAGCGATAGATTATAAGAAGTAATGAATTGTACATGTAGCTGCTGAAGGCTGCAGCGCGCTGCAGCTTTCAGTGCCCAGCTGAGACTGAGAGCTACAGCGCGCTGCAGCTTCCAGCGTTCATCAGCAATGAACTGTATCCCCACAACATCAATCCAAATCAGGAAATGGAAATCCATATACTACAAATCACATAGAAAGAAAGAAACAAATACGATTGCAGTTCACAGTATGGACTACCTTGTCATTCGCTGCAGTTCCTTGTGGGTCACTACATCCCGATGTTGAAGGAATGAATACCCGGTTGTCCTTATTTGTGGGGGTGGAAGATGTAGCAAGTAAATTACGGGCATCCAAGTGTGGGGGAATAGCTTTACCCAATTGCCCAGCTAGCCAATTTGTTTGGGCCTCAAGTAAAGCAACAAATGTTTCCCTGAGCTCGATGACATATGTTGGTTGTTTGTTTGAATTTGAAATTTCTTCAGATGGTTTCGTGTTTTTGCTCCCACATTGACTAGATGCGTAACGGGTGACAGTCATATGTGGTAGGGCCTCATTCACCTTAGAGGTTGCGGAGTAACCTCTCCAACGACCCCCGTGATCCTTCCTACCCGTTGCTTAAACTAGAATATCTTCTTTTCCATGTATAACCAAATCTCCCTTTTGCTTCTTATCCAAAAGGTTTTTCTAAGAAACAAAGAAAATATAAGCCATTTGATCGGAATAACATCAAACAATATCAATAGAGATAAACTCAATTATGAATTATGCTCACAATAGTGGGGGCTGCTCTTCGGACGAAGTCGTTGGTGTAGGTTGATAATTTCTTGTCCCAGTTAGCGGCAATGAACACTTCCGAGCGGTCCAGTTTGAAATCCATGCTTTGAACTAAAGCCTCTGCTTCTTCTACACTCTGACCTTCATCCAGAAGTGCCTCAATTTTAGCGTTTCTTTTCCTCTTCTCGAGTTCTACTGCAACCCTACGGTTCCCTCCACTCCACGTGTGATGGATGTAGTCCTTCTGTGAGGCGCTTAATTTTGCTGCATCACTTACCGCCAATTTGGACATCAGTTTGTAAACTGCTCTCATTGTAAAGACTAGAGAAACATAATATTGAAGGAATTACCTTGAATTTAGGGGTTGACCTGTGTTTTACAAATAGCTCCCACTCATTTTTGTCTATCCAGCGATAGTCTCTCCATGCATAAGAGCCCAATTTTTTTTCACAATGTACTTGTTCGCCACATTAGTCTTCCAATTCCTCCACTTTTCTCGTGCATAAATTGTCCATTTATTTTGGAACTTATTCATCTCATTGAAAGTACTTTTCGTTTTAATATCCCAGCTAATCTGGAGGATAAGGAAACATGTTGTTAGTGCGCCATGTAACGAAGTTGACATGAACAATGGAGGATTAGAAGACACTTACGAGAATGTCTTCCCATGCATCCTTCTTCACATGGTCTGGGACTGATCTCCAATTATACCACGTCCCGAAGCGGATTCTTCGCTGGAAGGCATAGCCAACATACATCGACCATCGGCTGCGCATAACTAGGGGTTCAAAGTCATCATCAAAGAATATTTTAAAAGGTTTCTTTTGTTTCGCAAGCAACGCGGACTTGCACGTGGCTGTACCTCTGCGCTTGCAATAATCTCCAATCTCAAACTTGTCGAAGCTCCCACTCATGTCTTCTTTTACCATAGTTTCTTCTTCTTCTCCCGACTTCTCTAATCCCGAGCAATATTTCCGTGCATCAGCCCCTTCCTGGCTATTGTTGTCACAGTTGGCATCCTTTCAAGGGGTAAAACATTTATCAGCAACAGTTTGTCTACCACCGGAGTCAAACAATTTCTTCCTCGGCGGCACCATTGAATCTCCTCTATGAGTAAATGAAACACAAGCAAAAAATTAATCCAACACAACCCTTTGCGAATTTTCACGAAAATCCAACCAAGTTCAACAAATTCGTATAGGGGGCACGTGGGTAGGCAAAAATTATGACATAACAAGCACGCATATCATGTGTGAGCATGAAACAAAACCCACAATAGTATAACAAGAAACATCAACACAAATTCACACGCAAAGAGACCAACCAAAATATAGCTACTCATTAAACCCAGGAAAGGTGGAAACTACCAATGGGTGTTACCTTATTCCGTCAATAGCCGACTGTCTTGATTACCCCCTCCACTATGAAGATTCAGACCTAGGTACGAAATTTGTGGAGTAGAATGTCGACAAAATTGGTGATGATGTCACAATGATGATGATGTCACAATGATGCCAAAGCTCCCCATATACCCTCTCATATTCTCGAAGAAGAAGAACGTTGCTAAGTCATCTAGGGCGGTACAAGTAAATCATCGAATGAGAACTCGGATGGGGACTTGGCAGCATTGCAACTGAAGGTGGATCATTTGGTGCGCTGGACATCGCAGGTTGGGAAGATCCTCACAGCCATGTGTGGCGAGAGAATCAATGAATTGGGTCCAATCCCTACCTTTGATTCGCCAAGGCCCAACACGGTGGAGAAGAGGGCGCGCAGGAAATGACTGCCCACATTGAGCTCACATCTTCGTATTATCAGGTTGTTTCATTTGCTAGTTTAATTTGGATGTCTGACTCGTACATTTTTTGCTTTTGAAACATACATTGCTACTTTTTTGGTACTGTTTGGATGTGATTTTGGAATGTTAGCTTTCAAGCCACATAACGTATTTGTGCTGTTGTCTTAAATGAACTGCATGAGCAATTCGTTTCAGGTTCATGTGTGTGTAAAATTGTTGCAGCGCGCTGAACCAGTAGAGTTGCAGCGCGCTGCAGCTGCCAGAACCTACCATAGGAATAGAAAGCCAATTTTTTACCAGTCTTTACCAAAACCGCTGGAGTACGCTGCAGCGGACAGAACTGCTCAAAATGGCAACAAATTGGGAGATAGTTGTACAATAGTTGCCAGGGGCAACAAAACCCAACAAAGTACAAAAAGTAAATAAATTTTAACTTCGACATCATTGTTCGACCTCCCCCCTAGTCTACAACCAACTTCATCTTCTTAGATTAACTGTCTCGAAGTTCTCAGCCATCGTTATCTATCCAAATGCCATCTTTGTGTTTCCTCCGTATGGCTCCCGCCTCAATCCCGTTGTCACTAGGTAGAGGGGAACTCTAACCTTTCACTTGTAACCTCAAAATCAATTTCATCGCGGAAAGAGAATTTCCAACCTTGTACCACAATAGACCAACCTACATTGCACGGGTCATTTACGTAGAAAACTTGTCTTGCTTGTTCGGCCAAAATAAACTGACCATTTTCAAATGCCACACGAGTCGGGTCAACAAGGGTAAATCCCATTGGATCATCATTTCGAACCCCAGTTGTGTTATCAAACCATTGGCACTTGAATACCGGAATCTTGAATTCTCCATAGTCAAGCTCCCAAATCTCCTTAATAACACCATAGAATGACATCACAGCTAGGACTGGTTTTTTTGTCTTTCTTACTTGCTTGCCACATAGTCTCCGACTCAATGTATACCCCACTATTTTGTGTCGTGCTCTTCAAATATTGGTCCCTAGTAGCGAAAGAAAAATTGTTGATGTCATATCCGGAATACCTCAAAACTGTGCAGTTAGACTTCCTCGCAAATGCCCTAATTTTTGGGTCGTAATCAGCAACATTGCATCGATCATATAACCAATTCACAAACATGTCATTGTGCTCCAACTGAACTTTATTAGGGGGCCACTTGGGATGACACTCTGTTATCGAATTAAGGTGCTCGGTCACATAAGCAGTAGTCTCCAAACAATTCCTCAACACATACAAATGAACTGACATTAGATCACTATTCAATGGAGTAAATAACGTTCCCCTCGACCTCGGCTTGCCTCCCTTCCTCCCAACATGTCGATTCAGGGGCACCCCAAATTTTCTGTGTCCCTGCAAATAGCAAGAGAAAAATTCAATCACTTCTTCGGTAACATACCTCTCAACAATACTAGCTTCCGGCCGACTCATACATTTCACGTACCCCTTAAAGACTTTCATGTGACGCTCGAATGGATACATCCAACGCATGCCAACTGGACCGCATATCTTTACCTCTCACACTAGATGGACGACCAAGTGAACCATTATATCAAAAAATGATGGAGGGAAACACATTTCCAACTTGCAGAGCACAACAACAACATCTTTTTGTAGGCATCCAGATGGTCCCAATCAATAGACTTCCGGCATATGGTGGCAAAAAATATACAAAGTCTAGTGATTGAGTGCCTTACGTCGGCCTCCATTACCCAACAAATAGCAATAGGTAAAAGTTGTTGCATCAAAACATGGCAATCATGAGATTTCATCCCCGTCATCCGACAATCCTTCGTAACTACCCGACTCACGTTTGATGAATAACCAATGGGGACCTTCACTGATTTCAAACTATCACAAACTGAGATTCTCTCCTCCTTAGACAAGGTACAAGGTGCAGGGGGCAAGTACGTCCTCTTACCCTTCACTTCTGGGGCGAGTTCATTTCTGATTCCCAAATCAACCAAGTTTAACCGGGCATTCCAACAATCTTTCGTCTTCCAAGGAAAATTCAAGAGAGTGCCTATCAAACTTTCACAAACATTTTTTTCAATATGCATCACGTCTAGGCAATGCCTAACCTCAAGATGCTCCCAGTATGGTAGATCAAAAAATATTGACCTTTTCTTCCATGGCCCACCATAATGTATTTTGTCCTTGCCTTTGTACTTTCCCAACACCACTCTCAATTTCTTAACCTTACTGTGAATCTGCACACCAGTTAGTGGTGTAGGGGATTTCCTTCGTTCTTTCCCGCCAACAAAATTGACCACATCATCCCGGTATTTATGGTTTCCGTGGAGCCATTTTCTATGGCCAAGATACACTGTCCATGTCTTAGCTGTTTGAATTCAGTCTTCTCCTCACAAATGGGACATGCTTTGTGCCCCTTCACAACGTACCCCGACAAATTTCCATAGGCTGGAAAATCATTGATCGTGCAAAAAAGTATGGCACGAAGTTGAAACCCTCATTCATATGGCCATCAAATACCAACACCCTTTTATCTTCCCACAATATCTTCAAATCATCGATCAATGGTCTCAAATACACATCAACCTCATTCCCAGGTTGTCTGGAACCTGAGATTAACATAGGCATCATAACATATTTACGTTTCATTCACAAATATGGGGGAAAATTGTATATAACCAACATCACGGGCCACGAACTATGCTTCGATGACATATTACCAAATGGATTCATCCCATCAGTACACAATGCAAGGCGGAGATTTCTAACCTCCGAAGCAAAGGAAGGATATCGCTTGTCAAAATTTCTCCATTGTTCACCGTCCGCCGGATGTCTTATCTTGTCGTCATGTAGTCTTTCCCGCTCTCCATGCCATCGCAAGTTCTTCGCATCTTCTGAATTCGCAAATAACCTCTTCAACCTAGGAATTATAGGAAGATACCACATACACTTCAATGGGACCTTCTTCTTCTTCTTAACCAAACACCCATCATCATCATTCGTCACACCCTTATATCTTGCATTTTGGCACACGGGACATTCAACCGCATCTATCAAATCACTGTCATACAAAACACAATCATTTGGACATGAGTGTATTTTCTTGTATTCTAAACCAAGTGGACACACTATTTTCTTGGCCTCGTAATAGTTTTTCGGAATTCCATTCCCTTCCAGAAACTTATCCTTCAGAATCTTTAGTAGTGAATCCACACTTGCATCACTCCAAGAACTCGTAGCTTTCAAATTGAAAACCTCCATAAAAAAAGAGATCACGGTATCCTTACTTTTACATCCCTGATACAATGGCTTCTCTTTCTCGTCGAGCAAAGCACTCAACATTGTTGGCTTCCCCTTAAAATCTCTCACAATGTCATCGAACATACCATCAATTGTACATTTGTCTCCATCTACCTTGTCAAACCCACCGTCATGTCCTTGCTCAACCTCTCTATGAAATGTCCATACAATGTAACCTCCGTCAAATCCATTCTTCAACAAGTGAAATCTAACAACCCCACGATCATCAAACCGTTCACGACACATGCATCTTTTGCATGGACAAAGTATCCTCTCCTCCCGACCAAAGGCATAATCTAGAAACAAATGAATAAATGCAATATGTTCACCACTCCCTCTAGCTACACTTGGACAGTTAACAATTTTTTCCCTCCACGCAAAAATTGATTCTCGGTCTGTTGTATCTAAACAAGATAAAACACACCATTACACATATTTTCATTGGTCAAAAATACGAAAAATGAACACGATCTTTTTGCTACACAAAACTAAACGTGTCATGTCCGTGTATAAGTATACGAATCGATCAACTGCATGTTCTCGGGAAACATATAAATATATATACCATCTACCAAAAGAAACACAAAAATGTTCACATCAACACTCATTAATTTACACTCTCACAACATGATTGATACTCAACCAACATAAGCTAGGCATAGAGAAACCAATAATAAATACGAAAAAACTACCTCCAATCATGCATTTATGGTTCTAGTTGATTGAAATTTCCAAAAATTAATGAATACTTACTTCCATGAGTCTTCATTTGTTTGAGTTATTGCACACCTTCCCAAGAAATATACCATCTAATAATGGATAAGGTTCAAGTTTAGAACTAATTTAAGAGGGTAAGTTCGGAGCATTAAATGCTCGATTTAGCACCGTTTTTTGTCAATAGTACACAAAACCAGTGCCAGTTTTCCCGCCTTTTTGCACGAATTCATTCAGCACCGGTTTCTACATTTTCATAACACCGGTTCCTATAGCCGGTGCCAAAAACATACATCACGCTGGTTTTCTAGGATTCTTTGCACCGGTCTTAAAACCGGTGCGAATATAACACCGGTTATCGTTATTCTTAGCACCAGTTTCTTGATCGGTGCTAAACTCTCAATGGTTTCCACAAATTCTAGCAGCGGTTTCCCGACCGGTGTAAAAATAACACCAGTTTTTATTTAAATAACCAGTGCAAAAATATTTTTAACCGTTTCCACAATAACACCAGTTTTACAACCGGTGCTAACATAAAAAAACCGATGCTAAAACATGATTTGCATCGGTTTTCATAACCGGTGTTAAAAAACTGGTGCCAGAGGGGGGTCTCTATGGTAGTGTTGGATTCTTGCAATATCTTGAATATAAGAGTGTCCCTCAATACTGTTCTAACTACCTCAAGATAGGTCATTTAGCTTCTGTTTGCAAGTTTAATCAGAATGCCACAAAGTTTACGGATTAGAGACCCTCCACATCTCCCACAGATACAAACATGGGTAAGATCTCCAACCCCAAGGAATGGTAGGGAAGACATAATGGTAAAGGGGTTGGAGCCTCTATCTTTGGTTTAACTACTAAGGATAAAGTTTATGTCCCAATTAATAAAGCTAAAGTTGCTACTTCTTCTCAGGTTCCTCCTAAGGAGACATTGCATTCAAAAGATAAGGAGCAAACATCAAAAGGAAAAAGGAAAGATGGACATGGATGATCAGACAGTACAACAGAGTTCACAAGTTTTGATCCCTATTCAGGGATCTTAGGTTCCTATTACTACCCCTATATGTTCTTATTCTAATTCACCGACATGATCCATGTGATACCTGTATGCTCTTTTCAATATGCTGATATTCTTTCTTTAAGCCCCAAACAGGTTAACCCTTCAGAAAGAACAGATCAACCGGTTTTAACTGAACATACTAATGATTCTCAGAACAATTTTTATCATAACCAAACTATTAATGAAGCCTCAAAAATCTTAACCACTAATATGCCTCATGTGTGTTTAACTAATATGAATTCTAATGACTTCATTGAAGAGCCTATTGAACTGATTCTACCTTTTGAAAAAAGTACAGCCAATTCCAAAGGCTTCATTGAAATAAATGGAGGAGACTCTTCCTTGTTTCCCTCTTTCAGAAAGAAAGTCAATATCTCATAATGGCTTAACATTGAAACTTCTAAATTGTCAAAACATCTAAAAATCAATCATGATAGACTTAACTATGAAGAAATCAAGGCAAATCTCATTGAATCTCACAAGAAGCTTAACTCTATCATTACCCCTCTTCTAAATAAGTCAGTTTTAATGATCATAAAAGAAGGCCTAAAAAATATAATAAAAAAGACTACACATCCACCCCTAAAACAGTTTTTACTCGTTCATCCTTGTACTCTTCTAAAATATCTCAATGAGTGATCTTAATATATGTACTTGGAATGTCAGAGGGATTGGAAATACTTCATCCCAAAATAGAATTAAGGATTTAAAAAGAAGACACAAGATAAAAATCAGTACTTTAATTGAACCAATGCTCCAATCAGAATCTTCTCAAAAGATAGATAAAAACATTGGCTTTAAAAACTTTTTCTCTGATCCTGACTGTAAAATTTGTATTTTTTGGGATGATACAATTTCAGTCAACATTTTATCAGTGGATGAACAGATTGTGTACACTAAAATCAATCATCAATCCCTAACACATGACTGTAATATTGGTTTTATTTATGCAAAACACACAATCAAAGACAGGAAAACCCTATGGAAAAAATAATTTCTCTAAATGGAGAATATTTCTATTTGATAGGATATTTTAATGTAATCACTAAGCAAGAGGAATACTTAGGTCCTTCCATCCAAACCAGAAATGTATTAGAAACTTTAATAATTTTTTAGTTTCTAACTCATTAACTGATATTCCTACATCAAGAAGCCTATTTACATGAACAGGCATGTGACCTAAAGGAAGAGTTTGGAAAAGGTTAGATAGGGGAGTTTCAAATGGATTATGGTGGTCTAAATTCCACTCCTCAAATATTAAAGTTTTAGCTATAGAAAATTCGGATCACACTCCTCTAATTCTACACATTTAAGAACGTATTCCATTCAAAGTCCCTAAACCTTTTAAGTTCCAAAAATGTTGGATTAATCATCTAACATTTCTTAAACTTGTGGAATAATCCTGGGAAATCAACACTAATGAATGTAGAATGAGAAAACTCATTTTCAAGCTTAAACATTTAAAAGCTGCTATAAGAACATGGAATTATACAGTATTTGGGAACATCTTTGACACTGTTCAATCTTCTAAAGACCAACTATTTGTAGCTGAATCGGATCTGCAATAGAGTAATAATGAAACAAATCTGATTGCTTACATTGAAGCTAAAGCCAAGCTGAAATTAGCAATCTCTAATCAAGAAACATATTGGAGAAAAAAATCCAATCTTAAATGGTTAAAAGATGGTGATGCAAACTCAAAATTTTATCACCAATCAGTCAAGTCAAAACACAAAAGCCAGGCAATTGCTTCAATCAAAAACAAAAATGGAATCTGGATCCATGACCAAGAAGCAATAGGTTAAGCAGCTATAGAAATTTATATAGAATTATTATCCGAGGAAAATGCATATCCTACTGGTATAAATACCTCTTGGCACCCTAAAAATATACCTTAAACTATTAACCTGCAAATGAATTCAAAACTTATGGAACATGTCTCACTGGAAGAATTAATTGAGATAGTTACATCTATGGATTATCATTCTGCCCCAGTACCAGATGGCTATTTAGGGATATTCTATCATAAACCTTGTCACATTATTAAGCATGATGTGATTTCAGCAGTTAATGACTTCTTCAAGGGATCAGATATTCCTAAAGCTATTTCAGCAGCCTTAACAGTATTAATCCCTAAAAAAGAAGTTTGTTCAAGCTTTAAAGACTATAGGCCAATTAGCTTATGTAATTTCATAAACAAAATATTTTCTAAAATCATTTCGACAAGACTCAATCCACTACTTAAAGAGATAATAAGCCCAAAACAATCAGCTTTTGTTACTGGAAGGGAGATTGCTGATGATGTGCTTCTGTTACAAGAACTCATTAACTTTCTCCATTCCAAAAAAAAAAAGGCATAATATGATACTAAAACTGGATATGATGAAGGCTTTTAAAATGGTATCTTGGACCTTCACTGCTAAAACACTTAATCAAATGGGCTTTGCTCAAAATTTCATCAACTTAATCTAAATCAATTTAAAATCAACCTACTTTTCAATACAGATCAATGGAAAAGTTGTAGGTTTATTCCAAGCCACTAGAGGTTTAAAGAAAGAATGCTGGCTATCTCCTTTGCTTTTTATCTTATTGGATGAAACTTTATCAAGAAACCTAAACTTTCTCTTTAGTTACTAACATTTGGAATATTATAAACTTCCAAATCAAATGACTAAAGTTACCCATCTTTCTTATGTAGATGATACTGTCATCTTGCTAAAATACTCTAAGTCAGGAATGAAACCCATCATAAGCTTTCTAAAATCTTATGAACTTGCTTCAGGTCAAAAGGTTAATTTTGATAAATCATCATTCTCCATATCTAAGCATGCTAGTCCAAGAATAATAACTGCAATCAAATATGATTGAGGGATCTTTACCTTTTAAATATTTAGGCTGTCTTATTCAAACAGGTAGGTCTAAAAACATTTATTTTCAAGGTTTGATCTCATCTGTTAAGTCCATAATTGATAAATGGCAAAAGAAATTGCTTTCACCTGTTAGTAAAGCAATATTGATAAAAAAATTGTTTGGCATCTATTCCTATACGCCTGATTGCAGTTTTAAAGCCAACAGTATCTACCATAAACCAGATACATAAAATATTGGCCAAGTTTTTCTGGTCTTCCAACTCAGACCAAACCCATAACAAAAGAACTTGGAGAGCTATTCCAAAATGTGGTTTCCAACTAATGAAAATGGACTTGGTTTTAAGAATCTACACACTCATACCAAAAGTTTTAGCCTAAAACTATGGTGGAAATTGCAAAATGGAAACTCATTATGGGCTAAAACAATGTGGTCAATTCCAGATAATCGCAAGACCTCTAAAACTTGGTCAAGAATCAAAGAAATTAATGAGGTTGCTTTAGAAAACATTCAAATTAAGCTTGGGAGAGGGGAAGTCTCTTTCTGGTATTCCAACTGGTTTGACAATGGCCCTTTATTTGATGAATTGGATATCAGTAACAACCTGCCCTTTCCAGGTTTGACTATCTCGGAATTCATACTTAATAAGCCAAGCTATTTGCAACAGATACAAAATCATTTGCCAAATCACTTAATCACTGAGTTGGAAAAGGATTTTAAGTTATTCCCTGAGTATGATGAAAAAATGATCTAGAAGCTTACTCAGAATGGAAATTTCAGTTTAAAATCAACATACCAATTAATCAGAGATAAGAAACCAAATGTTACCTCATTTAAGCATCTGTGGTCACCCATTTTGCCAAATAAAATGAAATACATGAGCTGGAAAGTGCTAAATAGATTGCTGGATTTCCCAGATGTCCTAGAGGATTTTGGTTTTAATATACCTTCAAGATGTTGTTTCTGCTTTAATTCTGGAGAGAACATTCATCACAGCTTCAATAGTTGTCCAATAATCAGGTACATTTGGGATCCGATACAGTCTCTATTTAATCTATATCATTTTAGTTCTAATTATCTTTGGGACATATATTTCTTTTTCTAGAACTTCCCTAATAATAACACAAAGATGATTGAACTAATAAGGATCATAACATGGGTTGTTATTTGGTATATTTGGTGTGCTAGACGTAAATATAATTTTGAAGGAGTTAAACCAAACCATAATTTCATATATAAACAGATTTTGCTCCAACTCAATGATATGATTCTAGCATATAAACTGAATTACAGATGGGATCTAATTGATGCAAATCCAAGACTGGTTGCAGTTCGTACTGAAAAAGTTAGAAAGACTTTACAGATTGTCAAATGGACTCCTCTCATCTGTATTAAACTAAATATAGATGGTTCTTTTCTCAATGATGTTTGTGCAAGAATTGGTTGTATTATTAGAAACTCGACTAGAAAGCTTGTCTCGGCCATAGCAAAGGCTGTGGAAGCATACTCTCCTCTGCAAGCTCAAGCTAAAGCCTTGCTACATGGTTTAACTCTGGCCTGAAATCTTGCCATTTTCAGGTTGGAAATTGAGACAGATTCACGGGTACTTGTGAAGATCATCACCAGAATTTACCATATCCCATGGAGAAGCATAGCCAAGTAAGAGACATATGGGATCAGCTGAAGTTCTTTGACTACAGCATATCCATGTTTTGCGAGAAACCAACTCAGTTGCGTACTCATTGGCCAAGCTGGTATCATTCCAATAGGTAAACAATGTATTTTCTCTTGCTGGTCTCCCTCCTCACATAGAAGGTCGAGTGAAACTTGATGCAGATTCATTTTCTTATATCAGAACATGCTAGAATTGTATAGTCTTTGGTTGTTCATAGCTGATAGGTTTGATGTATCCCATATTTATGGACAGGCTTTCGAAACTCTTAGTTTAGTAACCAGGATGATGTTTAGATGGTAGAGTTTTGATAGCTTTTAAATTTAGGTAAGGTTATTATGTCCCCCTCGTTTTCTGTATCTTTCTTTTTACATTAATAAACAGGTAAGGGTCCGACAAACCCCCCACCATAACAGGTGGTGCTTCTTAAAAAATCGAAGGTATAAATACTTATATAATTCTGCGGCATAGGAGATATAAACTATTATACAGAGACGGGGAGTTAGTTTAGAATTCTAATCATTATATTTTTTTGATCAACTTATCAGTATATTAGTTTTAGATATTTTTGGACATCTGAAGTTAAGCCTGAGGCGTTAATCACATTATCACATGCTTACCTTGATTGCATTAGTATATAGTGCTGTCAATCTCTAACGCGAACCGAGAACCCGACAATCACTTACACGATCGAACTCAATCCAAAACTCAATTCTAATCTAAGCAATATTGACCCGAATCCGAACCCGATACAACTGAACCCTACTCGATGCTTGAATCTGACCCGAGAAATATCGACCAAAATTCAAACCCGACACGACCGAACTAACCCAAAACCCGATATGACCTGAGAAATATCAAACCGAACCCACACTCAACACGATCAAACTCAACCCAAAACTTGAATCTGACCCGAGATCTATCGACCCAAACCCGCACCCGACACAACCAAACTCAACCCGAAACCTCAATTTGACCCGAGATATATTATGGAAAGGCCAAGGTTGAAACTGCAAATTAGAAGAAATCATAAAATTTCCAGGTTGCATTAATCGAGTCATAAACTTATAACCACTGCACGTTGCATAATAAATTTTTAATATACAACTAAAATATTTTACCTTTCTATAATTCTATTTCAACCCCGTCATTCCATATGCTTATGGAAAGACGGACTTTCCTAATATTTTGCCTAACATGCTAAATTATAACTAAAGTAAAGTATTATTTACAAAATATCATCCAATGAACATATACTTATTGCTACTGATGTGGAAGTTATCATCAAGGTGGAAGTTTTACATTAATAAAAAAAATAGTCAAGAAAGTTTGTGCTATAGAAAGTGAAGGAAGAATTGATTGCATGAAATTATTATTATTGTGTATTTATGAATGATTATAGTTAAATATTTGCATCTAACTATAAATGTTTGTTTTTATAAAAAAAGTAAATTAACATAATTATAATTCAGATCATCATATATGCTTGCTTAAGAAAATAAGCGATAATTAGCGTATGTAGATGAAAGTAATAGTTGATCTAAATTAACTTGAATTTAATCAAGTATCATAATAAGCTGATCTAAAATGAACACCCGAAATATACATGAATCCAATATGAAACATTATAAAAATATTACTAATATGATCAAACCCGATAGCAAACTAACTCGTACAAAAAACGACACGACAGTGACCCGGCCCAAAAATAACCCAACCCAAACCAACCAGACCCAATCCAACATGACTCGATCTAACCCAAGAAAAAAAATTACACGTCAATAACCCGACACGACAATAACATGACACAAACCGATCCGAAGAAAAAAATTGACCCGTTTCAAACTGACACAGCAGCAACCGGCCCGAGAAAAATTATCTAATGTGTTTCAACCCAACACAAAAATAACCGACCCGACCCGACCCAACAACTAAGAATCGACACATTTTCAACTCAACCTGTTTTAACCCGACCTGATTCCAACTCGAGGTTACCAAAATTGACCACTAGTAGTATATGTTCTCAGGCAGCGGTTTGATTATTGCTTTCATTTTAAAATTATTTAGATAGTTATTATGTTTTGTTTTTATACCCCGAGTATTTATTTGTTTAATTCGATTATTATGAGTAGCTAATTTATATATTGGCATGGAACAACGAACATTAGTTTATGAATTGTGAAACCTAATTGTTTTATGATTGATTCTTATGTGTTCTTGATTAATATTTATTTTATTTTATTCTTAATATGTTTAATCCTGATCAACTTGAATATTATTGGGATAACACTATCTAATTCCACTAATACGTAATCATTGCAACGGGTTAGTAAGTAGTGAATTCTTATGAAAACATATAACTAGCTAAGACTGTAATAGCAAGATGTGAAACAATTAATAGTGTGTTACTACTTGTGAATACTTGGGTAATTGTTGTATCAGGTTCTTTTTATTCTCAATACTAGTTGTGTATCTGGTTTAGCAAATGCTTTCTGGGGCATCTTGCTAAGAGAAACAATTGATTAATTATGATTGGTCAATTGTCGATAAGGTAAGAAAGAATTGGGAGTTCAACAAATACATTATGTCCTATAACAGATAGATGCATATGAATTGATTTATCTTTGCGCCGATGATCAATGTTTAACCAATGTGAGTTATTCCGAGCCCATTACCCTCTTGATATGTTTTCTAGATTTTATATTGGTAGTTTGCATTATTAGTTTATATTTTATTTTAGTTAGTTCTAGAAAAATCCTGAAAATTAAGGCGTGGTCGGTACACCAAAAGATTTTATATTTGTGGATATTATTTATATTTATTGCTCTATTTATCGTGGGATTGACTCTGCTTATTATTGTGTTGATTTCATCATTAGAATTTGCAAATTAGTTTGGTGATTTAAACGATGTTCACCTAGAGGCCTTCGTCTTTATATTTCATATATGATCTGCTTCTACCTTGAAATTGTACATTAAGGCTTTCATTTGTTATCCAGGTTCTACCTTACAAGAGGTTCAAGGCCTTGGGTATAGTAATTCTTGTACTACGTTGACTAGAGGTCCAAGGCCTTGTCAAAAATTGTAACATGCGTTGCTTCTACCTTATAAGATTTCTAATGCCTTCTTGGTTTCTTCTCTACTTGACAAATTCCATGCTTGTGAGTGTCGAATCATACTTAAGAAATTTGAAGAATAGTAAGGCATAAGACGCCTAGGGACTCTTCAAAAAGCTAGCAAGAATGATTAAAGATAATGAAATTTGGGTATACTTATGCCGTGTATACCAGACGTAGTGATTCTACAATTGTCCATGCCACTTTAAGTAAGTGGTCAACTTTTTTAGCCATATCACAGGCTTACAGCGATCCGTCAAATCCAAGCCGTCAATTCATTAGAAAAAATCCATGCCAAATCTAATCCCAAACTGATTGATATTCTAAAACATCTTCTTTATGCATTCATCCCATCACCAAAAACTTTGAAATTTTCAGTGATCCTTCTTCGGTGCATCAATCAACTTCTCACCATTGTTCCAATTTTTCTGGGCAACCCTCTGTATGTTACAAATTTTCCTTTTGACACAAGTTTAGTGTTGGCAAAATCTGATGCTCAACTTTCCTTTGTCTCAATGATCCCCATATTGCCTAAAAATTCTATAACTTTTATACATTCATCAATCATTCATGATCATCTTTCTCACAAATTTTCTTGATTTCCTAGGTAGTCCTCCACATACTTTTACCATTTTCTTTCATCAGCAGCACGGTGCTGCCAGATTCTATTAATCAGGTTCCTGAATTTTTTTATGGCCCCAAAGTTACTTCAAAAATTCTGAAAATTTCTGAACTTTCACCTTTAATAATCCCCTATGCCACCACAAATGTTCATAATTTTCTGGGCACAGCTTCCTTGACATCTGAATTCAAAAACAGTACCATATTTCTCCTCTGCTCAGTTTCGGCAATGTATTCTCCAACACCCTTATGTGATTAAGGATTGTATAAACATCTCAAAAAATTAAAGATAGAAACTATACCTCGATTTTGTCTCTTCCCTTCTTTAACCACCTTGTTCCTTTCAATCTAAATGTGATAGATTGTAGCCATTACCACTAGCATTTCAGCCTTCCTCCTTGGTGTTGATCTTTTGCATTGCCTCTTAACCCACTTTATAGCACTCCATATAGTAATTGGGAATCGTCGAACCTGCAGCCATTAATGCACTTGAAACCAAATATGCTTAGTATATGACCAACGAAAAAATAGGTGTTGGTTAGACTCCTCTTGCTGGTTGCAAAGTTTACAAGTTCTATCCATATCTTCATCTGTGGTTATCCTGTCCATTTTTCCAAGACTTCCATGCAAAGCCAATCAAGCAATAAAATAATGCTTCGATGGTATGTGTCCCTTACATATAGCATCAATGTTTTCCCTTTCGTGGAAGTCACATCTTCATATGCGGCTGGCTATGAAACTCGGTGAATCGCATTATACACACAACACGTAAATCCCTTACCATTTTCTCCTTACCATGGCCGCATTATAGTAATAATAATGCTCTTATATCCTGCTCACACCTTGTGTAACAATAAATCCCAAATTCTACAAAGTTGCTTCATTTGCGCCAAAGTACCATGTTTCAATTGTTGATAATCCCATATACTCACTCCTTCTAGTAGAAGGAATGTACCCCTTTGACCCAAAGCATCTCCTTCTTCAGATGAAAATCCCATATTTTTCGGGCGAGTGAGGCTTTATTCCATACACCAAAATCCCACATACCTAGTCCTCCATTTGATTTAGGTGAACAAACGTTTTGCCACCCAACCTTATTTTTTCGGCCCTCCCCATAAAAACTCCCTACAAAGCCTCTGAAGTGTCTTCATAACAGCACCTTGTATCGAAAAATGCTGAATCCAGTATCCAATTGCACCCTGAGCTACAGACTTAAAAAGCTTCAATCTCCCAACATAAGGCAATGTATGCCCTTTCCATGACGAGATAGCCTTGCTTACCTTTCCAATTAAGCCCCCATATTGTGAAACTTTAGGACGGTTCACGTTCAAAGGAATTCCCAAGTATCTAATTGGTATCTCCTCCCATGGAATACCTTTAAAAGTAAGATCATAAAACACACCTACAAACATCATTGACTTCGAAGGATTTATTGCGAGACTCGAGGTATTTTCAAACTCATTCAAACACTGCATAAGAATATTTACTAAGTCTTCATCCCCCCTTGAGAACAAAATCAAATCACCAGTAAATGCTAAATGTGTAATCTTCATATCTGCACACATGGGATGATGCCGAAAGAATCTAGACTTTGTACGCTCTTTGAAAATTATGGAAAGGTACTTGATAAAAATGACAAACAAAAGCGTCAACATTGGATCCCCTTGCCTCAGACCATGCTCTCCATCAAATTTTCCATGTAATTCTCCATTCACTACAACTGAAAATGATGGCATCGTAAAAAAAATCATGATCCATTTAATTAACATATCTGGAAATTTCAGCCCAAATAAAACTTCTTCTAAGAACTCCTGTGTAACCGTATCAAACACCTTTGTTATATCAACCATAATGATAACTCTTTTTGAGCTCGATCTCCTCGCATATCCTCTAATTATTTCCCAAGCTAGCATAATAATATCTAAAATAAGTCTTCCTTCGAAAAATGCTACCTGAGCTGGGTATATAATTCTTGGTAAAATGCTCGCAATTCTTGTCGCAATTATCTTTGTAATCGTCTTATAAAAGATATTACAACAGGCAATCGGCCTGAAATATCCTATCCTCAAATTGATTTCTTTCTTCGAAATCAAAGTAATAGAAGTATGGTTTATCTGCCTTAATAGTTCATTTCTCTTGAATAATTCAAAAGTCACTTCTATGAATAATTGACCAATTGTCTCCCGCTGCGTTTTAAAGAACATAGTTGTGTACCCATCCAGTCCCGGTGCCTTGGCATCCTTTATAAAAAATAATGGAGCTTTGATTTCCTCAGTAGTAACTCCCGAGCTCAGATAAACTTCTTCTGCAACAACTCTTGGGCCTTTTCCAATAATCTTGGGTCAATTACCATCCTATCTCTTGTTGTACCAAAGAGGTTCTTATAAAACTCGACAAACATACTTCCTTTTTCCCCAGATGCAGTGATAACTCTGTCATTTGCATCCAGAATAGCAGGCATTATTCCTCCCTTCTGCGCCCTATGCTAAACATGAAAATAAGAAGTCCCCTTGTCCGCCAAGACTAGATGATTTATTTTCGCCCTTTGCACCAAGAATTGTGATTTTTCTGTAGAAAAAACAGTTTCCATCTTCTTCATCTCTAATAGAGCCTCTTGCTCAGCATCGGTCGCATGTGCAACATCTAGACTCACCAGCGTAACACTAAATACTTTATTTTCTCTTTCAGCCTTTTCATAAATCATATCATTTATCCCCAGCCTTTTTTAACGGAAACTTTAACCTATTCAACTTCAAACCAATTGATATTTCTTACTCCCAAAAAACCAGGTCTCCCAAGCTCCAAGAACTTCATCTTTGCACTTTAGGTAAGTCAACCATATATTCTACATTCTGAATAGTTTCCTTAATCGTGTTTCTTTGCCCTGTAGATTCACTACTACCTGACTATAATCTGAGATACCATCCGGCTTGTAATAAATAGCATATCATGCGTTCTTCCTCCAATAATCATTGATCATTACTCTGTCTATCTTGGTCTTATACCTGCTGATGTTCCAGGTAAAAAGGGGCCCCTGATATTGGGTATCCGATAAAGATCATAATCTACATACCCCCTGAAAGTCCTACATGTAATACTGGGATTGTGAATGCTTAGCGCCAATCCTCTCCGAGATACTTAGAGTATTATTAAAATCCCCCATAACCAACCACGACTGTTGCAAACGTTGTTCATACCTGATTAACTCTGGCCATGACCTTCTTTTGTCCTATTGTTTGCTCATGTCGTACACAATAGTATAGAGAAACTCTATGCTTGTAGATAAACAGTGTACTCGCAAATAAAGACACGGTTCTAATATGTCAATCAGATCTACCCCAAAAGGCTTGGGGTTCCAAATAACTAAAATCCTAGCATCCGCAACCACATGAAAATTATTAATCTTCCTCCATCCCTTCATCTTACACATAAAAAAAATCAAAATCCTCGGCTTTTATTTTTGTTTCTAAAATTGAAAATAAACCAATCTTGTGTCTAAAGATAAGCCATGTGACTTGTCTCATTTTCAGGGAATTCCAGAGACCTCCTCTTATGTTCCAACAAGCAATCGACATAGCTCCACTGAGGTAAGTTTAGACACATCACTGTCGCCTTTGTTCTGAGCTTTATTTCTCGTTGTTACATGCTTCGTTGGAGTTGAAATCGTTGCTGCCTCCTTCCCTTTAGCACCCCTATTCACCTTGACTTTGTTATATTTTCTGGAATATTCCCCGCCCCCTTCATCGAATCATATCTTCCCCATAAGCAAATTTTTTTTGTGGGTTGCTTGTTAGACTTTCTCTTGGTAATTGGATCATTTTCAGCTGCTGTAAATTGCGCTCCAGCACCCCAATTTGGCGACATATCTGTATAAGCCCTTGTAAAGGGCTTTGAGTCGGGCTCGGTTTGGCAGCAATCTTCTTGGTATTTTTCATATTCTTTTTGTGATTTTGGTGACTTACTTGCGGCTATGTTTCCATTCCATCTCTATCCAAAAATTATTCTTTCTTATAATCAAATTCTTCCACTACATCATCCCCCTCGTATTCTTCTTCCGGCTAATCAATCGAGCCTTTCAACGTTGATCATTTTCTTCCTCCATCTCTTCTTTGGCCTCTAACATTTCATATCATCCCTTATATGTGTCTCTTTGTTGTGGATTCCGCCTCGCCACTTTCTTTCCTTCAACACACCTCCATTCACCTCTCGTTCTTATCTCTTCTAAAATCACCTCTTCTATTTTTTTCTTTCCATTTAGCTTCAACCGCTGATTGAGTTGTCCCTTCCTTTTCATTTTGCTTCTTTCCTGCCATATGCCCCCCTCCCCCTCCCCCTCCCCCCCCCCCTCCTCCTCAACACCTTTTTTTCTCATTTTCAGACTTCTTCCTTTGTTTTTTTCAGCCAATGTTTCCACTCATCACAATTGGAAGTGTAGTGACCAATATCATTACAAGTTTCGCAGTATCTCGACCAATTTTCCACTCGTATAGGCTGCTCGTGAAGAGTTCCATCAACTCTAGTAATTGTAACCGAAGTCTTATAAATTACTGACGTGTCTATAGAAATCACACACGAGCCCAAATTGAGAAAGGGACGTGCAGAAGACCTAACATATAACCCTAGTTGGGTTCCATCCTAAAACCAATTAGTAATAAGAGTAACCCACCAAAATTATATGTGAGACATCTAATCTCTCCACTTTCAATGTGAGATACTTTAACACACCCCCGCAAGTGCAACAGACGGGCCCCAGGCCTTTTCACTTGAATGAACCAAACAAACTAAACCAAACAACATAACTAAACCAACCAAGAGAGGCCCCTTAAATCACCTAGATAGAACCAGCTCTGGTACCATATAGAAATCAGACATGAGCCCAAATAGGGAAAATAGACGTGCAAAAGACCTAACATATAAGCTCAGTGGGGTTCCATCCTAAAACTAATTTGTAATAGGATGAGTAACCCACCAAACTTATATGTGAGACATGTAGCCTTTCCACTTTGATTGTGTGATACTTTTAACAGTGTCCATTTTCACTAGAACTCGAGTCACATTGCCTTTATCTATCGCAAGTGCGATTATCCATACAAATAGGGTCATTCAATGCCGACAATTTTTCCTAAGCTGTAGGATGTCAACAAGGTGTGGGAGATCAACTAACCTTATACATACGAGAGCTATGGCTAGCATGCTTTTTTACAAATTTTCCTTGCTTCAGTAGTAACTTTATGAATAATTTCCTCCCAAAGATATAATACTCACTGCCTTGCAAGATTAAATCACGATCTTCCCCGGTGTTAAACTTGAACCTCACATATCCATTTCTCGACATAGTAACCACATTGTTCCATGATTCCGCCAATCTTTTAAAGCTTTGATGCCCAGAAAGTTCCTGGACAACACCCCCTAAAGACCAAAGAATTTCTTCTCCACAAATGCATACTCTTTTCCAGGCTGCATTACAAGTGTTTCATGCTTTTGAATTCTCAAATCCAGATGGCTAGGCGGTCTCGCCGATTTATTCAGCAACTCATTCCATTTTAACTCCGGGTTCCAAGCAGTTGCGTTTGAACCCGATGCCCTTCCTTCTGGCTTCTTATCATTACTGTTCCGCTGTCCCTCGTGTGGAGGTACTTGCGTATTACGATCCATGGTTATTTCAGATAGAAACCATTAGCTAAAAATGAACAAGAAATGGATCCGAAAGAAGCCATTCTAAACTGAGCAAACCAAAAGGAAATAATTCTGATCAAGGAGATAAAAATTTAGCACACAAAAATTGATCTGCAAGATGAGCAAGACAATAAAACTGAGCAAATATAGAAATAACACACACAACTGATAAAAAACAGAGCAAACTAAGAGCAACACACACACCGAACGAAACTAAGCAATATATTACTGAAACTGCAGACTAGAGAGGAAACCCATTGATCTTCAATTCAATAATTCTTAAATTGTACTGTATCCGCAAACTGAATTAGAAAAAAAATCAAAAATTAAAATTCAGAGCAAAAGTCCCACTAAAATCTGCAGAAAACTCAAGAGAAATCCCCGATGGAAGTCCAAAATTTTCCCAAGAGTAAAGATTAGCGGATTGAGCTAACTTTCCACTCCTCTAAACCCCTAGAACATCACTTAAAACCTATGAGAAAACTTACAACATGATCCGAAATGAACCCAAAAAACAACCGAAGAAATAGCTTTGTGAATTTTTAATTAGCGGATTGTGCTAATCTTCCAGCGGAATGCACTGGAATTGTCTGCGAAATTCCAAACGGATTGTGTTTGGAATAATAAGAGAACCGGAGATCCTTTGAGGCAGAGAGAACCCCAATGGAAAAGAAAAATAAACTCCAGAAAACCCTTCATCTATTATACATGTATATACATATTAGGGCGTGTGGTAATATAATACAGTTCATAATATATCAACACCCTTAACTATTGTATAATGCAAATTTTAGTACTTATTCTAACACATGGGATGGTCTGGAGTTGGATCAAAGGACAAGGGATTCGGCTCGAGTGGAAGAAAGAGAGCCACCTTCAATCCAAAGCCTAAAGGCCGCACAAGAATGCTCTCAATAAAATAAAATTCTCTCTCTAGCTCTGGGGAGAAAAAAGAAGAAAAAAGACGCAGCCTTTCTTCCTTCCTTTGGAGGCCGATTTCTTCAAATTTCATCCACTTTCCACCGATGAATTATGGTTTAACGGATTCTACTCTTGATTCCACATAAAATCATATGCAATTTGTGGCGAGTTCTTGATCTTAATCGGCCTTGGAGTAGGGTTTGAATACGGAAAAGGAGAGTTCTAGGCGGATCTTGATCGTGATTGTTGGGTTGTTCTCGGATCGGTCTCGGATTGGGGGTTGCAAGGGAGATCACATCGGTTTCTTGCACAATTCATAGTTCGAGAAGGTGATTTGGTTGAAAAAATCCAAACTTTTTTGGGTTTTGACTTGGATTTGGTTGCGTAAAGGTGTATAAAGGGTTTGATTAAAATTTTCAGCACACTTTTTAATCAAATTCCTACCACCTTCATCGGTTTTAGCAAGGATTTGGCGATTTGGAGTTGAAAGCATCAATCGAACTCAAGGTTTTGATCAGAATTGCTTGGAGGTCATCATGGTTTTCAGGTTTTTCGATTAAACCTTTTTGCGGTTTGATTGTTTTTCAATTTGGAACATTGTTTATGTGTTTTGACCCCGATTTGGGTGTTGGAGGTTTTCGGTTTTCAATTCATATAATTTGTTTTTGAATCCGATTGATTATAGGGTTAGTTCGGTTTTGAATTCAAGCTTTGCGATTTGTTATTGCTTGTTTTCAATCCGATTTGGTGTTTATTTGTTTATTGTTGAATCCGATCGGTTTGTGTTGATTCCGATCGGACTTTGCTATTTTCTGTGTAATTCCGATCAGTTTGGGTTAATTCCGATCGGATTTGTGCTGTTTTTGTGTGTTTGCTTGTTCGTACTTCTTTGGTGAATCCGATCTGTCTATTGGAATTCACACTTTGGGGGTTTGATCGCAATGGTGATTAACGGGGAGAATTCTACGGTTGGCAAGAGCAAGCTTCATCCACGGAAACAAGGAATGGCCGAGGGTGTTCGTAATGAAAATCAGAATCAACAAGTGCATCCAAGGAAATGGAATGATCCGAAGCTTGAGAGAAGACGGAGATGGGATGATCCAGAAATTCTCATGAACAAGTTGACTATTGAGATTGTTGAAAACAATGGAGATAGTGTCAATTTTGTGCTCACTGAGGACGAAGTTCACAAGGACCTATACAAACCCTTCTATGGTTTTTTGGGCGTATTCCCATCCTGGAATGTATGCAATTCGAACTCTTCTGGTAGCTAAGTGGAAGGTCGCATGTACCATTCGGAGCAAGCAAAATGGATATGTCATGTTCATGTTTAATAGTGCTGAAGACAGAGATTTGGTGATGAATGGTCCTGACCATTATCTCCATGGTAAAAAAATGTTCATGTTTTTAATTGATGAATCCGGGCAGTATGATGCGCAAACTCAAGCCACTAAGCCAGTCTGGTTAAGGATGGAGCACTTGCCAAAGAGTTATTGGCATAAGAAGGCACTGGAAAAGATCGCAACTTCGTTAGGTGATCCAATACTAATGGATAATGGTACTCTCGAGTTACGGGGGTATTATGCTCGTCTTTTGGTTTGGATTGACACTTCGAAACAGCTCAAAGAGGAGGTAAGCTTCCGTATTCCATCTGGAGAAGTGTTCACGCAGAAAATCATCTACGACTATTGTAGACCTTGGTGTGCGAATTGTGGTGAAAACAATCATCTCATGGAAGTTTGTGATGACTATTGGAAGACCAAGGAGATAGATCGAAAGATGACTACGGAAGATAACATGGATAAAAAGACAAAGGGAAAGAAAAACTGGAGGTCTCGTTACAACGACCGGGTTTGGGTTCGGAAGATGCAAGCTGAAACCATTGGAGATACTCTAAGTTCAAATTCGATTAGAGGGGAAGAGCATGTGATCATTGAGGATGCTTCTTCGGACAATGAAGAGGTAGAGAGGCAAAGGAAAGGGAAGGGAAAGTTGGTTGAAGGCATAGTTCAAAGTATTGAGAGAGTGGGAAGTGCTAGGAAAGGGCCTGGTATAACCATTCGGGGAATGCAGGATGAGGCCGTTGTTGCGTTGCCCGCATCGCCAGCACCTGTACCTGCAAGCAAGGGTGCTGGAAACCGTGGCATTGGCGCTAAGTTTGCCCAGGCAGCGCCTGATGTTAGCGCTGGAAATCGTGGGAATGGCACTAAATCTGCCCAGGCAGCGGCTGATGATGATAGCGCTGAAAACCGTGGAGTTGGCACTAAGGCACAAGCAGCGCCTGGAGCTACTGGCGCTGGAAATCAAGCACAAACCGCGCGCGGCAGAAGCACTGAGCGCCAGAAATCCAGCACCCGTGCTGCCAAGGAATCCGATAGGCAGCAGCAAGCTTTTGGAGATGACGACAATCCGATTGATGGGGCTGGAAATTTGCCTAAGCAGATGATTCATCCGGATGCTAGAGGCTCAAAAATTCCAAGAGTGCATAGGAGTAAGAGTAAGAGTAGACCCCCCCTCCGCTCCAGGGGCTTTGACAAGGTCTAGAAGTAAGAGCAGGACTCGTATAAATGAGCAAGGGAAGGGTCTCCAGAAACCTTTTCAACGCATGTTATCAGCTACAAGGAGTCACTCAGATAGTTCTGGAAGTAAATCACTGGAAGGCGGCAGTCCGAAGCCAAAAGGGACCTCTGTTTCCCAATGAATACATCAGCAATGAATGTAGGGGTCTATCGGACCCTGTAAGGAGGAGGTGGGTGAAAAATATCATCTCCGCGAATAGGGTTGGACTGTGTGGATTGTTGGAAACGAAAATGGAGGACAAGGTATTGCGAATTTTTTTAAAGGGTTTTAAAGGATGGAAGTTTACGCATAATTTTGAGCTGTGGCAGAACTCGAGGATACTCATTATCTGGGATCCAAAAGGTTTCTTGGTTGACGTCCTTGGGAAGACTCCGCAATGTATTCATCTGAAAGTTCGTAATCTTGCTTCTGGTATTGAGTTTTACTGTACATTTGTGTATGGACATAGTGAAGGACGCCTGGCGCGTTTACCACTATGGGCGGAATTGAAGTCATTTGGTGCTAATCTGAATTCACCTTGGATGGTTCTTGGTGACTTTAATGCTATTCTTAGTGTTGATGATCATTATGGAGCTATTGTTCCCAGTTTGTATCCAATGAAGGAGTTTCAGGATGTTTGTGTAAAATGTGGACTAAGAGATGCGCCAGCTTTGGGCGAACACTTAACCTGGCATAATGCAGATTGGAAGATTAGGAGGAAGCTGGATAGGGTGCTTTTGAATCATGGATGGGATGATGCAGCGTGTCGTACAACTTTTCTGCCAATCTCGGCTCAATCGGACCATTCTCCCATGGTGGTAGATATGTCGCAAGAGATTGTCGGGAAAGGTAGACCTTTTTCATTTTCAGAATATGTGGTTAGGCCATCAGAATTGTGGACAAATAGTGGAGGATTATTGGAGTCCGACTGTTGAGGGGACTAAACAATTTTCGGTGGCCAGGAAATTATTTCGGATGGAAAACCCATTCAGGGAGTTGGGTAAGCTTGATTTTGACCATATTTCTGAAAAGGCTAAGCGTGTGGATGCGGAGTACAATAAGGCGTTTGATGAGTTTGATGCTATGGTTGCTTCGGATCAGGATGTTTTGGCATTGCGTAATTTAAAGAAGCAAGCTATGTTGTACTATCTAGCGGATTTCTTGCTCAAAAGGGAAGGATAAATCATATTACGCAAGTGGACAAGGGATCAAAATACTTTCATACTATGGTCTCTGAAAGAAAAGGAGGGGGTATCCCAGCGATTACTGATGGAGAAAATCGAATTGTAACTTCTAATAGTCGCAAGGGTGAACTATTTGCAGACTTTTACAAGGGATTATTTGGCACTAGAAGAGATAGATTACCCACGGATCCTAATGTCTTTGGTGCGGGTAATAAGCTATCGGACATGGATAGGGCTTATCTAAATCAGGACGTGGAGGGTATTGAGATACAGCAGGCACTGTTTGCAATGGCGGATGATAAGTCTCCGGGACCTGATGGTTATACGGCCGGATTCTTCAAGAAACAGTGGAATATAGTGGGTGAGGAGGTGACAGCTGCGGTCCTAGAATTCTTTCAGACAGGTGATATTTTAGCGCAGCTTAATCATACTTCGGTGGCATTGATACCGAAGAAGCCTGATAATTTGAACGTCAGTGATTTTAGACCAATAGCTTGCTGCAATGTGGTATATAAAGTCATCACAAAAGTTATAGCAAACAGGCTTGAGGGTATTTTACCAGGGATCATTGACCCTTGTCAGGGTGCATTCGTGAATGGCAGAAGTATCTCGGACAATGTAATGTTAGCACAGGAATTTGTTCGGGGTTATGGAAGGGTACGCAATTCTCCTCAATGCATGATTATGGTGGATTTGCAGAAGGCTTTCGATACAGTCTCTTGGGACTTCCTGGAAGAAGTTTTACTTGGACTGGGATTTCCAGAAAGACTGACTAATCGAATCATGCAGTGTGTGCGCACTTCTACATTCTCGATAGCAGTAAATGGTAAACTGTGCGATCACTTCCAGGGACAAAGAGGTATTCATCAGGGAGATCCATTGTCGCCTCACCTGTTTGGGATTAGCATGGAATACTTCTCGAGATTGCTGAAAAGAAGAACGGCCTCTAGACACTTCACTTTTCACCCGAGATGTGAGGCACTTCGGATAACCCACTTGGCTTTTGCTGATGACCTCATGCTCTTTTCTAAGGCTAACACGAGTTCCGTACATATACTCATGGATGCCTTGAACGAGTTTGAGCGCACTTCGGGTTTAGGAATCAATGCTGCAAAGTCGAAATTATTTGGAGTTGGTATAAAGGAGGACTTGAGTTTCACGGGTATTCCTTGGGCGACATTCCCGGTTTGGTATCTAGGCGTGCCACTTGATTCCAGCAAGTTGAAGGTGACACAATTTGGTACTCTGCTAGGGAAGGTTGATTCGGAGATAGCAAAATAGAAGGGTCATACTCTTTCGTATGCAGGTAAATTGGAACTTGTGAGATCAATCGTGAGAGGTATTGCAGGATTTTGGATTCAGAATTTTATAATACAATCTACGGTAATGGATGCCCTCGAACAGAAGTGTAAACGCTTTCTATGGGGAGGTAAGCATAAGGCAAAGGTGGCATGGAAGAAACTTTGCGCACCCAAATCTTTTGGCGGTCTCGGTCTGAGAGATTTCTTCACGTGGAACCGTGCTTCAATGGCTAAAAGGCTATGGGATATTCATTTGAAGAAGGATAGTCTGTGGGTTAAATGGGTTCACTCGTTCTATCTTCATGAGCAAGACTTCTGGAGTTTAAATCCGAGGATTACTAATGGTCGTTTGGGAGAAAGATATTCGAGCTACTTTGGTGATCTTTGTAAGCTCAGGGATGAATTGTGCGCAATGTTTCATGGTAATACGCAAGAGGTAATTACCCATCTCGGCTTATGGTCTAGTTTAGGGAAGTTTACTAGTGCGGCTTATCTCCATATGCATAGCTATAAATATCCAGGTGTTTATGATCTTGGCCGATCAAGTGAAAAGGTTTTTAACAGTATTTGGCGTGGTTTTGTTCCACCGAAATTCTCATTTATTGCTTGGTTGGCGGCAATAAAGAGACTACACACCAAAGACAAGCATCGATTGGAGGAAGGGGAAAGTATGGAGAGGGTTTGTTCTTTATGCCATCTGGAAGAGGAGACGAATGATCATTTGTTTTTCAAATGTGAGTTTTCCGAAGTTGTATGGGGGCATATACGGACTTGGATTGGTTTAAGGAGACGGACGAATTCAATTCCGAGTTCTATGACTTGGGTAAAGAGGCAAATTAAAGGTTCAAAAATGCGAAAGAAGTTTGGTATTTTGGCCTTAATTACCATGGTCTATCGCCTTTGGAGGGAAAGGAACAATGTGGTTATAGATGGTGCTCAACCAAGTTCTGAAAGAGTGGTGAAAATCATCATGAAGGATTGCTACATGGTGATGAATAGGCTATTTCCGGATGAACACTTGTTTTAGATGCTGACGCTGCTTGGAGGCTGTTGGGTGATGTTCGCGTCGCACTGGGTGCTTCACTTTCCGGGTCTTGGTGCTTCAATTCTGGTGCTGTGCTGGGCGTCAGGCGTTGCGCTGGATTTTGCTAACGGTTTGAGCGATTGGTTGCTGGAGCGAATGCTGGACTTGTGCATCACGTTGGGTGCTCTTAGCGCGGGAATTGTTTTTTAGAGGCCGATGGATACGATTTTCTGCGCCGGGAGAGGGCTGCTTTGTGCTCGTTGGGACCAAGTTTTGGCTACGGTTCGGCTCGGTTTTCTTCTAGCGAGAGCAGTTTATTTTTCTGGAGGAGGCAATAGGTTTTAGAGTAAGGATTTACACTCCATTGCTCTTTCTCCTAAGCCTAGTTTTAACTAACGATTTAACGGTTATTTATGCGCTTTATGCTCACGCTACACTCTGTGTTAAATTAGCATATAGCTGTCCATTTGCTCAAAATGGAGTGGGCGAGTACATACTCGCCACGCTTGGTGCACGCGGTACAAGTGCATCCATTCTCACATCCTCAGGAGGTTGGTTGGATTGGGAGTTACAAAGGTTGGAGGCACGGCCTCATTGACCTTTGCCCATAAGATCAACTTCGGTGCAATTAGAGAATGCTAGAAGGCCAATAACATCCCTTTTTCTTCATCTTAGGGATGTATATGGTAGAAGCTGTTGTTCATCCGCGCCAGAAAGGTGCTACTTGGACCATCGGCTTCAACTCTTCATGCGACATCCAAGACCCGAGACACACAATTCTCGGCTGCATTAGGATATTCTCATCATTCGACCTTGGATCTTAGCTCCTTCACCTTCGGTCCGGCAACTACATTAGTTCAAGACCCGAGACACACAATTCTCGGCTGCATTCTGGAATCGAATTGAAGAAGGCCCCATTTGTTAGGGGTAGAAGCGGATTGTTTGTTTATGGGTAGTGAGTTTGTTCTCACCTCATATTTTCGATTATTTTATAGCCTGTGTTTTTCCAGGTTGTTTTGTACTCCCTTTGCTTGAGTATCTTGCTTAGGGTTGGTTGTGTTTTCTTGGGCAAAAAGGGGGGGGGGGGGAAGGATGAGTCTTGTCCTTCGGATCTGCACTCATCCGTTCTCTCCCCCCCCCACTCACGAACTTTACTCCTTAGGTTTACTATGTAAACCAAGGTTGGATTCTTTTGTATTTGGTAGGGTCCTTTTTGGGCTCTACCGTGGGTTCCACCGTCTATACTATTTACCTATTTACGCCTAAAGGCCGCACAAGGAAAGGTTAGAAGAGCCAAAAATAAGCTACGTTGGCTAAATGATTTTGTGAGGTAAACTATGAGGTAATTGTGAGTTAAATATCTTGTGTACTGTGATAAAAAGTAAGTTATAAGTAGTGGGGAAAGAGCCCATGTGAGATGTCCTAAATCTACTTGTATTTGCGCGTCAAATTGGAGATTGGGACCTCTCGAAGTGTACCACTTTATAATATAACCTTCTTTTTCTGATTGTAATATCACTGGTGCTTTCATCAGGTTTCTTCACCATGAAGAACAAAGTTGTATTGGCACTAGTACAATCCATGGAGGCTAAATTTCGGGAAATCTCTCATGCCCAGCCACGAGCAGCATGAGCACTTCACAACGTTGCTCGAGGAACACCGTTCGTCTACAGCAGCTCAAATTTCGCAACTATCCTCACCAGAACGACCAGATCGAGCATCCTCTAGCTTGTCTCCGGTGATCGATCATTCTTCACCGGCAACCAACCCTTCCTCGGTCATTGATAATTCCCATCATCCGATTGTCAATGTTGTGGTCGCCGATGTCAATTCCCTGTTACGTACCCTTCGGGTGGATGCCCCTCGCTATGGTGGAATCGATGTGGATGATGGGGCATACAAGATTGAGAAGTTCTTCGATCTACAACGTATCCTCCCAACCACTCTCCTCTCGATCATCTTGTTCCATCTCGATGGTGGAGCATCGACGTGGTTTCAATGGATGGAATGAGGAGGCGGTCTCACCACCTGGGAGATGTTTTTGATGCAACTCCGAGCTCGATTATGTTTGTCAGTTTACGAGGATCACTTGGGTCGCATATCCAAAAAGATCCAAACAGGTACGGTTGCTCAATTTCGATCGGAGTTTGAAGCTCTTATGTTTTGCACCACTGCCATCTCTAATTCTCTGATTCTAAATTTTTGAATTTGGGGGCCAAAACCTGAGATTCGTCACGAGTTGTTATTACACTCTTCGCCATCCCTTCCAAAAGCATGATGAAATTGCAACTATTTGAAGAGCGTCGCAATGATTGGTTGAGCAGTCCTCGCCGTGAAGAGTTTTGGACCCATGTCGGTGCTTCGAGCAGAGGTGGGGATCCGGGACTTCTGACCGCCGCCCGCATCATGCCCCCATCACCAGTGCATGGGTCAGGAATTGGCACCACCAGATTCCACCCGGCAGCTTCCAGCGGAGGTAAAGGCTAAACAAGAGCAGGGTTTGTGTTTTTACTTGTGGTGAAAAGTATAACTTTAATCACCGTTGTAAAAATCAAACTCTTTTGACGTTCACAGAGGCATCGTGGGATTCAGAGGAAGACACGGATCTTATTTACCCTTCGGATCAGGGTTATGATGATTAACAAGAAGTGAGCCTTAAAACCTTGAGACAAAAAGATAATCCAAGTATTTTCTGACTTCACACAATGCTTGGTTCAGAACGTGTGGAGGTCTTAACTGATAATGGCAGCCATTACAACTTCATAGAGGCTGATTTGGTGACTAAGCTTGGCATCGCGTGGGAACTAACAAAATGCTTCAGGTTTACATTGGGCAATGGACCGTACTTAGTAGGTGGTCGTTGATGCCCTAAGGTATCACTACTCCTCCAAGGATAGTCTTTCCCGGTTGACTTATTTGTTCTTCCAATATCGGGGGTTGTACATTGTTCTTGGAAATCAATGGTAACGTACTTTGGGCCCGTGTGTTCATGATCATGCGTCACTGACCATGGAGTTCCGTTATAATGGGGTGCAAGCCAAGCTAGTAGGCTGCAAAACTGAACCCTCAAAATAGGTAACTTACGCGCAGTTAACTTCTCTATTGCACCAAGACTCGGTGAGCTCGAAGTTTGAAGTAACTCCGGTCTCACTTCCTCGCATCGACATCGAGCAAGGTCCCGTGGAGAACACACCAAACTTGACTGACATTCCATTGGCAGCAAATAAGTTTTTAGCTCAGTACAACAACGTATTTGAGCCACCTAGCGAACTACCTCTTCCTCGGTCAGTTGATCATAGAATCTTCCTACGACCTAGTTCAGCTCCTGTCAATGTGCGACCGTACCGTTATCCTTACTTCAGAAGGATTTCATGGAAAGGTTGGTTAAGGAGATGTTGATTGATAGTTTTATTCATCAAAGTACAAGCATGTTCTCTTCGCCGGTGTTATTGGTGAAAAAGAAGGATGGCACGTGGCACTTTTGTGTTGATTATTGCACCCTCAATGCCATCACCATCGAAGACCATTTTCCAATTCCGTCGATTAATGAGTTGCTCGATAAATAAGGTGGCGCAACCATCTTTTCAAAGCTGGATTTATGCTTCGTGTACCACCAAATTCGTATGAATAGTCGCGACATCCACAAAACAGCATTTCACAGTCATGAAGGCTACTACGAGTTCCTCGTTATGCCCGTTGGCCTTTCGAATGCTCTTTCGACCTTCCAGGCGGCTATGACCTACCTCTTTCGGCCATTCCTTCGCCACTTTGTCATTTTCTTCTTTGATGACATTATTGTCTACAGTAAGGACCAACTCAGTCATGAAGGCAATCTCGAACATGTATTGCAGTGTCTTGCCGCAAACTCATTTTTTGCGAACGAGAGCAAGTGCACCTTTTTTCGTTGTTCTATCGACTGTCTAGGCCATGTTGCCTCTTCTTTAGGTGCTAGCGCTGAAACGTCAAAGATTGATGTAATGCTCCAATGGCCAACACCAAAGAACATTATACAGCTTCATGGTTTTCTCGGCTTAACCGTACTACCGATGATTTGTGGCTCATTATGCCACCCTGGCTGCCCCTCTCACAGGTTTACTCAAGAAAGATAGTTTCATTTGGATGGATGAAGCTTCTAAAATTTTTTAGACTCTAAAGAAGGCTATGACATGTACCCCGGTATTAATATTGTGCCTTCCGGATTTCTCTCAGCAATTTGTGGTTGAAACAGATGCATCTGACACTGGGGTTGGAGGGATTCTAATGCAAGGAGGCCATCCCATCGCCTTCTTCAACAAGAAGTTTGGCCCTCATTTGATCGGAAGCTCGGCGTATGTGCGGGAGTTACGTGTGGTGGTTGAAGCAATTTACAAATAGCGTCAATACTTGTTGGGACACCCTTTTGTGCTACGAACTGATCACAAGAGCTTGTGATGCTTATTAATTCAAGTCATCCAAACACCGCAGCAGCAACACTATGTTAAAAAATTGATGGGGTTCGAGTTTACGATCGAATATAAAACTGGTGCTGAGTGTGACAATTGAAGACTTGTAGTAGAAGATTTGTAGTATAATTCCAATAGTCATTACATTAATTAGGAGTTTTATCTAGCTTACACTAGAAGCTTACATTACATTAATTAGGAGTTTTATCTAGCTTACACTAGAAGCTTACATTACATTAATTAGGAGTTTTATTTAGCTTACTGTAGAAGCTTCCTTGTAACTATATATATTCTATCTAATCCTAATGAAGACTTACTTTGGGAAACTATTTTAAAATGGTATCAGTTTTGCCTTAGTCGATCCATATTTCCTAAACCCTATATTGAGGCCGCTGCCTCTCTTCTCCCTTTTGCAAATTTTTCATCTTCCTCTCTCTTTTTTTTCCTTTCATTTTTCCGATCACATCCATGGCTTCCGACACTTCTTCGGACAAGCTTTCTTACAACACTTTAATTCATATGCTTACGGTCAAGCTTTCTTCCTCCGCCTATTTAACTTGGAAGCGTCAAGTTCACCACGTTCTTCGTCCTCAAGGAACTTTCGGTCATCTCGGCGGCACCACCCCGTGTCCGCCACTTCCGACTCCGCCATCGGAGGCTTCTTCCTCCTCCAATCCGCTCTCTCCCGATGATGACAAGGCTGCCCGAGATAACTTTCAAGGTTCAAAAGCTTCTTATGATGCCTGGATTTCGGAGGATCAACGGCTTTGTGCCTTGCTTTACTCTTCACTCACTCATGAAGCTATGAATGAGGTTTCTCATTGTGAAACCGCCAAGGAGATTTGAGATACTTTTGCCTCCGCCTATCAACATCGCAGCGCCTCTTCCTCCATAAGCCTTTGTTAACAGGCTTCACTCACACGTAAAACGGGTTCGGTTCATGACCTTCATCTTACTCTTAAATCTATATTTGATCAAATTTCTGTGATGGGTGAACCCGCTTCTAATTGTGATAAGATTACTTGGTTTCTTACTGCTCTTGGCTATGAGTTTAAGGAATTTAGTGCCCCTCTTATTAATCATGTTCCTTTATCGGATTATATGGATGTGGTTGATCAAGCCAAAGGGCATGAATATTTTTTACAAATTTGGAGAAAATGCAGTCTTTATCTGTCCAATGAGTTCATATTGTCGTACCTGTGGCATTCCAGGCAACCACTGTCTCGGCAGAAGGGAGCGCGTGTGCCCACGCGCCGACTGGAGACGTTCGTGGTGGCGGCGCGTGGCGGTCACGCGCAGCCGGGAATGGCCGTTCCGGCAGCCGGCATTCTGGCAGAGGTTCCTGGCGTCCTTCTCAGCAATACCGTCACCCCAGATTTGGTGGTGGTGGCTCCCCTATTCAATGTCAACTTTGTTGGAATTTCGGTCATGCCACCGGTCAATGCTACAACCTCGCTCCTCATCCGGTGGCTCAAGCTCATGTTGCTCAGCAGGTTCCTCATGCTCCAGTGATGCAACCCACTTTTCCTCCTGCGCCATCTTCCACAGTGCCGGATTCGTATGTTGATTCCGGTGCGTCGTCTCACATGAGCTCCTAAGCCTCCAACCTTGACAGCGTCACACCATATCCCGGTAACTCTCTTGTCTCCGTTGGTAATGGTGCTCATATATCTATCTCTGTTATTGGTGATGCTCAAGTGATTCCTTCTTTGCGATTGTGTGATATTTTGGTTGTGCCACGAATTACAAAAAATTTATTGTCTATTAGCAAACTTACACGGGATCTTGGTGTTCTTATCACTTTTGATGATCGCTCCTTTATTATTCAGCACAAAGTCACCAAGGCGATCATGGGGCGAGGTCACAGTGAGAATGGTCTTTATGTCTTGGATCGTGGTGAAGAGGCACTTTTATCTTTTGTTAGGCATAATAATAATCGAGCATCTTTTGAGATTTGGCATGCTCGTTTGGGACATGTGTCCAACAACATTATTTCTTTTTTGAAAAAGAATGGTTTTTTATCGGTTTCTTCTGTGTTGCCTAAACTGAGTCTTTGTGAGCCTTGTATGATGGCAAAGGGGCAGAAATTATCTTTTGTTGAAAATTCGAGACATGCTAAGAATGTTCATGAGTTAATTCATTGTGATTTATGGGGGCCTTCACCAGTTTTATCTCGGAATGGATTTTCTTTTTATGCTATATTTGTGGATGATTATTCTCGCTTCTCCTGGCTTTATCCTATTCGCCGAAAGTCCAATTTTGTTGATATTTATTTTTAATTTGAGGCGCTTGTGGAGAATCTCTTCTCTTCTCGCATCAAGGTTTTTCAAAGCGATGGTGGTACCGAATTTCTCAACAATAGATTGCACTCTCACTTTGCCACCAAAGGCATTCATCATCAGGTCTCTTGTCCTTATACACCCGAGAAAAATGGCCGAGCCGAGAGAAAACATCATCATATAACCGAAATGGGTCTCACTATGCTTTTTCATTCACATATGCCGCTTTCTTATTGGGATGCTTCTTTTGCCACAGCTATGTACACTATCAATCACCTACCCACTCATGTGCTTGGTGGTGTTTTGCCTTTTGAATTACTCTTTGGATGTCCTCCTATCTACTCAAATTTCCATCCGTTTGGTTGTCGGGTTTATCCATATGTTCGTCCTACTGCAGCTCATAAGCATGCTCCTCGAAGTATTCCATGTGTTTTTCTTAGCTACAGTGCTCATTACAAAGGCTTTCAATGCTTGGATACTACCACAGGTCGTATCTACATGCCTCGCCATGCTCGTTTCGATGAGACATGTTTTCCATCCTCACGCATATCTCCCGTGGCTCAGTTCTCCTCCTTGGATGTCTCTTCCTTTATTGATCCGGATCTTCCTACTTTATCTTTTTCGACTGCCACTACTAAGGCCTCTGCCTCATCTTTGGGTGACTCCATTCCGGCTTCCAGTACTCAGCCTTGCACGGTGTGTCTGACTTTATAGCCTCCGTCGGTATCTACTACCACTCTTGTTCCTGAGCTTCCTCTTTCCGAAGCCTCTTCGTAGGTTTCTTCTCCTCCATCGGCACACTCTTCTTCCTCGAATTCCTCCTCTGATACTCCCATTTCTCCTAAGATTGTTCCTCGCACTCATCGGATGGTTACTCGTTTACAGGATGGCACTCGGGTTGCTTGTGATCTTGGCCCTGATTTTGAGGTGGCTGGTTTGGTAGCTCAACTGCTTACTCAACAGGAACCCCGTGATTATAGGGTTGCTCTTCGTGATCCTAAGTGGGTCTCCGCTATGGATGAGGAGATAGGTGCTCTGAGGCAGCAGCAGGCATGGGATTTGGTACCTCGTCCGGCTAATGTTAATGTTGTTGATTCAAAGTGGGTCTATCGCTTGAAATACCGACCAGACAACTCTATTGATCGATACAAGGCTCGATTGGTGGCTCAGGGATATTCTCAGATTCCAGGTTTTGACTTTGATCACACTTTCAGCCCTGTGATCAAGGCCGCTACTGTTCGTACTGTTCTTGCTATTGCTACTATGAGGAAGTGGTCTCTTCATCCGCTTGATGTCAAGAATGCCTTCCTAAATGGGGTTCTTGATGCTCCTGTGTATATGGCTCAACCGGCAGGGTACAAGGATCTTGTGCATCCTGATTATGTCTGTCGCTTACGAAAAGCTATCTACGGCCTCAAGCAGGCTTCTCGGGCTTGGTTTGACCGATTCAGTTCCTATGTTCGGGGACTTGGTTTCTCATGTAGCTTGTCCGACATATCTCTGTTTGTGTTCTCTCGTGGAACTGTTCTTCTCTATCTTCTTGTTTATGTGGATGATATCATTCTGACCGGGAATGATTTTGTGGCTATTCAACAGTTCATTGCCCATACTGATCGTAAATTTTCTATCAAAGATCTGGGTTCCTTAAACTATTTTCTTGGGCTTGAGGTCACTCATACCTCTACTGGCTTGTTTTTGGGGCAGGCCAAATATGCTCGGGATATCCTTCGTCGTGCCAGTATGACTGATGCTTCACTGGTTTTGACACCATTTCTACCTTACTACCAACTTTATAGCAGCACTAGTGCTCCATTTACTGATCTGAAGCTTTATCGATCTCTGGTGGGGGATCTTCAGTATCTCACCATCACTCGTCCTGATTTGGCTTTTTCGATTAATATCGTTAGTCAGTTTCTTCAGGATCCTCGGGATGATCATTTCTCTGCGGTACTCGCATTCTTCGTTATGTTCGTGGTACTCTTCATTGTGGTCTTACCTTTAGTTTGGATGGTGTCCCTGAGGTTTTTGCCTATTCAGATGCGGATTGGGCTCGTTGTCTGGAAACTCATTGTTTCACTTATGGCTATGCTGTTTTTCTTGGTGGTAACTTGGTCTCTTGGAGTGCGAAGAAACAGCCCATGATTTCTCGTTCTAGCTCGGAGTCTGAATATCACACTTTGGCTAATACAGTTGCGGAAGTTGCTTGGCTCACCAATCTACTTCGTGGCCTTTATTTTCCCTTTGCCGGTCATCGCTCTTGCTTTGTGACAATAACAGTGCTATCTTTCTGGCTGAGAATCCAGCTGCTCACAAGCGTGCCAAGCACATTGATATTGATTATCATTTTGTACGCGAGTTAGTTGCTCATGGCAAGATTGGTGTAAGTCATGTTCAATCTTCATTGCAATTGGCCGACATTTTCACCAAAGGGCTTAATCGCACCTTATTTGAGTTCTTCCGTTCCAAACTTCGCGTTTCGCTTAATCTGACGCTTCACTTGAGGGGGGGGTGTGACAATTGAAGACTTGTAGTAGAAGATTTGTAGTATAATTCCAATAGTCATTACATTAATTAGGAGTTTTATTTAGCTTACACTAGAAGCTTACATTACATTAATTAGGAGTTTTATCTAGCTTACTCTAGAAGCTTCCTTGTAACTATAAATATTCTATCTAATCCTAATAAAGACTTACTTTGGGAAACTATTTTAACACTGAGAACTGTGTGGCCGATGCCTTGTCAAGGCAAGATGAAACCAAAGTGGCTGAATTTTGTATGGCCATATTCTCGGGTACGTATCACTTCCTTGGCGATTTGCGAGCTGAAAATACAGTTAGTGAAAAAATACTTAGTATTATACAGTGGCTGGAAGCTAATCCCCACGAGGATTCACCATTCTTTGTCCGCGAGGGCCTCGTTTTTCATCAGAATTGGTTGTACTTGGGCAGCAATTCCACTCTCAAAATCCCAATGATGTGAGAATTTCATGAAACACCATTAGGAGGCCATGCTAGGGTTAATCATACCATTGCTCTACTCTCTGCAAATTTCTTTTGGAAAGAATTACGCAAACATGTCACCGCCTTTGTGGAGAATTGTGTGGTGTGCCAAATTGTTTAAGTATTTGACTTCACCTCCTCTTGGTCTTCCACAGCCGCTGGAAACACTGGAGCGAGTGTGGGAAGATATAGCAATAGACTTCATCATCAGATTGCCCCATTCATCTGGTTTCACAGCCATCTTGTTAGTGGTTGACAAGCTTTCTAATTATGCCCATTTTGGTCCACTGTCGACCCAACATTCAGCCTCTCGAGTTGCAAAACTATTTTGCTCAATGTTGATCAAATTACATGGCCCTACGAGAACCATTATTTTAGACCAAGACCCAATCTTCACAAGTTATTTTTGGTGTAAGTTATTCAAGCTCTTGGGCACTACTTTGATGACCAGTTCCGCAAAAGTAGTCTGGCCAATTTCTCGTGTATGAAATACGTATGAATGAAGAGAAAGATCTCCCCTACGTCTAGGACGTTGTCAGGCCAATTTTCCCTGAAAGCTTGGAAAGCGGGAAAGCATTCCACCTTACAACAAGACTTGCCGACCAGTTGGAGGTGCTCAATTGCTTCCTTGAACAATACTTAAGGGCATTCACATTGGACTACCCGGCAAGGTGGGCTTCACACCTAATTTGGGTTGAGTTTCATTATAACACCAACTTCCACTCCACAATTGGTATGACTACCTTTCAAGCTCTTTATGATCATCTTCCTCCTACCATTCCAGCATACACAACAGGAATCCACACTGTGCAAGTAGTAGATGAAATGCTAACAGACTGACTAGCTCGTCTTTGGGAGAATCTCTAATGCGATCAGTACCGGATGCAATAGGTGGCCAATCGAAGATGTTGCAATTTCAGTTTTAAGATTGGGGATATTGTCTGGGTGAAGCTGAAGCCGTACAGATATTCTACGGTTACCAAGCACCTCAACACTAAAATATGTAAGAGGTAATTTGGTCTATTTTTTATTATAGCAACGCCTGGTCCAGTGGCATACACCCTTCCGTTACCCCTAGAGAGTCGCATCCACCCTATATTTCATGTCTCTCTTCTCAAATCCTTCAAAGGTGAGAAACCTCTTGTGAGCTATAGCTGCCAGAGGCCAATAAGGGAAGCGATCCAATCCTCACACCTATAGCCATCATAGCAGCTCATACCTTGACTAAAAATGGTATTCACTGGTCAGCTAGCCCCCTAGAGGATGCCACATGGGAGGAGTGGCCTGAATTCAGCTCGCTTTATGACCTCTCCAACCTTGAGGATAAGGTCATTTTTTATTAGGGGGGTGATACGTGGGCTGGTCTAGAGCTGGATCAAAGGACAGGGGATTGGGCTCGAGTTGAAGAAAGAGAGCCTTCTTCAATCCAAAGCCCAAAGGCAGAACAAGGATGGGTTAGAAGAGACAAGAATGAGCCACGTTAGCTAACTAACTTTGTGAGGTAAATGGTGAGGTAATTGTGAGAAGAATATCTCTTTTACTGTGGTGAAAAGTTAGTTATAAGTAATGGGGAGAAGCCCATGTGAGGTGCTAAATCAAGTTGAATTTGTGTATCAAATTGGAGATTGGGACCTCTCGAAGTGTTCCCCCTTTATAATAGAACCTTCTCTTTTCTGATTTTTCTATCATATTCCATTAAATGTTGTATGATAAAAAATATTGCATAAAATTTATGATTGAGAAAATTTATGATTGCAAAAAAATATCAGTATTGGATGTATGTGTATGAAAAAAGTTATAAATTTTTCTTTATCCTTAAATGTGTCTTTTTTTTGTTCTATTCCTTTTTTAAGTTACTCTCTCCATCCTAGGGAAACCTGTAGAGAGAGAGAAATTTTAGTGATGTAAAATGATGAAAATGCCCCAACCTTTTCAAACTTTTTCCTACCTTTCCTTCTTGCATGTTCTTCAACCTAAGCATACCAAATATGCGTCTCATCAACCTTTTCTTTATCAATGCTCACTGCCGAACTTCTCAACCCAATGTCGTCGCCGCTAGTGACCAGTGATAAAGCCCATTCAAGTTATACGCTTTTTGAAATGATGGAAAACGAATCTTACTGCCTCCCTAGGGCTGCTCCGATGACAACACACCAGATCCCTGATGACGTCGTTACGAAGCCTCTCGACAGGCAGGTCCCGATGCATCAGCAATTGATAGACCTTTTGTCTTGCCGGAGCCCCGAGAACCACTTCAATGACTCTGTCACCGGTGATGGGAAGCCAACTTCGAGCTCAAAGAAAGGGTTTAGCTTCTCAATGAGTGTTCACCAGCAGATCCTCTTGGCCTACAGTCAGTTTTTCGCGGAATATTTTTCCAAGTAATGAGTTAAACAGCAGAGAAATACTAAGGTTTACATTGAGACTTTGAAACTCATGTATTATAAATATTTGAGGAGGAGGCTTATGAAGGAGGAAGTTTCCCGAGTTTTGATTTTTCGTGGGTAATAATGTCTTATGACATGTTAAATATTTTCTAAAAGAGAGAGTGTGCAGATTTTTCTGGGACACACGAAAAAGGAAAGTGTTTAGATTCAGGTGGGATGGAGGGAGTAGTAAAGTTAGTTTTCCTTTTTATTTTTAATTTTGTAGTATTCAAAAAGTTGATACTTGAAGTAGAAAATTTTATATGTGGGAATTTTGTATGTGGGAAGGTGAGGGTCTAATGAAATTTTAACAAGTGTTAATTAAAAATTACAATTAAATACATCCTTATTATCCATCCTTTGAATTTGACACTTGTCAAAATTGTATTGGAACCATCACCTCCCCACATATAAAATCGTATTGCAAGTATCTTGTTATCCAATTCATTAATGGAATTTCTTGTTTGGAAAGTTTTCTTTCCTCTTTTTTTACTTTTATTTGGTCAACTTTTGATTAGTAAATAATATAAAACATAGTATTCAGCTTTTGCACTTCGTCTTCTTAATTCCCTTAGAAACCTGTGTCTACCATGTACAATCCTTCTTTCTCCAACTCTGAAAGCTTTAATTTTCATATCTAATATAGAGTACTCTCATCTCAATCTTAAATTAGAATTCAGTACTTTATCGAGTGATGCCGAAGATTTTCTACACAAAAACAATTACGGGTGCCTAAGAGAAAATATTTTGATCTACTTCCTCGTATCCTGGAGTTCGTCACCACCTCGCCCCCTTTAAATCTGCCCCTGCCCACACCCAAACATCAATACCACCCACACCCATCAAGATTAAATTGCAATTTCAAAAAAATCAATAAGTCTTTCTCGTCTAACTCCAGGTGTTGTCGTGGTTTTACAGTCGCCTGGACTTTCATCTATCATTCATCTCTGTCACCAATCAGGCATTTCAGCTAATATGCATTTGCTAAGTCTCATTCACTTCAGTCTCCGTTCTCAGTCACAGCGGTCACGAAGGTCTTTGTCTCAATTTTTTAGATCTACAAGCTGCAAGTGTGTGTTCCCACACGCTTGCTCCAACCTCAGCTCATGTCGGACAGGCATTTTTAAAAATATCTCGGGTGCCGATCTTGTCTTTCCCTCGAGCAACTCAATTTCTCGAGAGCTACCAATTTCTCGCGATCTCATATTTTTCTCATACAATCAGTGTTTTGTCAGCACTCAGTTAGTTCCTCGTCAGCATCGAATATATATATATATATATATATATATATATGAATTGAGTTATGGTTTGTTTTGATCAACCATGGTATCCATAGTGTGACGTTATAGCCACATTGCTTCTTCTTTTTATCAATTGTAGTGTTAGTGGTGGGGAAAATTTATTCAAGGCGGTTCTGCCTTTAATGAAAATTGCTTAAAGGCAGTTCTATTGTAAAACTGCATTTAATGTGTTGCCTTTGTTTGGCCTTTTATCCTAGTATATAAATAAAAATCAAACCCCTCCCCTTTCATTTTTTTTAAAACCCAATTCCTTAGGTTTTCTCTCTTTCTCACCCTTACGCTTCTACCATCTCCCTCCACACTCACGCTTATGTCGCGTCGCCTCCACCTCTCACACCGTCATGCCATATCTATGTTGTTCCATCGCCTCCCTCCTCTCGCACCGTCGTGTCAGAGAAGTTGTTATTGTACCACCCCACCGCCAGGAAAAACCCTCCGTCGCTGCCTGGAGAAACACATTGTGCCAAAGAAGTCCACTTCATTGGAGAATTCCACCGCCTGGAGAAGCTCACTGCATGGGAGAAAGCGGAGGTTGTTTTTAACCCAGTGAGTTGTTAATGTTACTCTGTTCTTCCCTAGATATATTTTTCCTCTTATTGATGTTTTTATTTTTTTTGGAAAGTGTTGTAGCTCAGATTGATGTTTTTCCTCAGATTGATATTTTTATTTTTAGAAAGTTCTCGGTTGACGATTTGAAAGAATCTCCTGTATTTTTTGGAAAATGCTATGTTGGCAATTTGGGTGAATCTCCTGTATTTTTCCTCAGATTGACAATTTTTTTTAAACCTCGCAAATAGGTTCTAAATTTGGAATTGACCATTGACGATCAAAGGCAAAGCTAGAGAAAGCACTTGAAATGTATAAGGACCAGATTATTGTTAAATGATGCAATAAAAACAAAGGTATGAACTTCGATGAGATATTCACACTCATGGTGAAGATGTCATCAATCCGAGTTGTGTTGGGTCTCGCTGCTAGTTTGGATTTGGAGGTTGAACAACTCAATGTTAAGACAACTTTCTTACATAAAAACCTTGATGAAGAAATATATATACATGGAGAACCCCGAGGGATTCATAAACCCAAGTCTCTATGGTTTGAAGCAAGTATAGCTTCAGGGGTACAAGAATTTTAAATCATTCATGAATCATCATGGATTCAAGAAGACGCACACAGATCATTGTGTCTTCATGAAGAGAAATGATATATGTGACTTTATCATACTTATGTTTTATGTTGATGATATGTTGATTGTTGGGCAGGATAAAGGTAAAATTATTGCTCTTAAAAATGTATTGCACAATTATTTTTCCATGAAATATTTGGGACCGACCATGTAGATTATTGGTATGAGGATCACCCGAGATCAAACAGCAAGGCTACTTTACCTATCCCAGAAGAAATATATTGAAAAGATCCTTGAGATATTTAACATGAACAAGGTCAAGCCTGTAAGTGTACTACTTGGTAGACCTTTCAAGTTCGATAAGAAACAAAGTCCAAAAGGTGATAAAGAAATGACAGTTGTTCCCTATTCATCAGTTTTTGGTAATCTCATGTATGTCACGATATGTACAAGGCTAGATATTGCAAATGCAGTCGGTGTGGTGAGAAGACACTTGTCTAATCATGGGTAAGAACATTAGGCAGCTGTGAAATGGATACTTCGATATCTCAAAGGAGCAACCAAATGGTGCTTGTCCTTTGGAAAAAAATAACCCGTATTGGAGGGATACACAGATGCAGACATAGTTGGAGACTTGGTTTCTAGAAAGTCAACATCGAGATATATTTGTATTTTTGCAAGGGGGTTGTGTCTTGGTAGTTAAAAATCCAAAAATATGTGGCACTTTCTACAACGGAAGTAGAGTACATTGTTGCCACTGAAGCTTGCAAGGAGACTCTGTAGATGAAGAACTTCATGCTACAATTGAGGTTAAAGCAAGGGAATTATGTGCTATATTGTGACAATCAAAGTGTCACCAACTTAGCCAAGAATTCAACCTACCATTCAAGAACAAAAAATAATGATATTCATTATCATTGGATTTAGAATGTATTGGAAGAAAATCAGTGCTTATTAATGATAATTGGTAAGACATGAAGACAAATGCACTACCAAGTAAGAAGTTTGATGATTGATACAAAGGCGTCAGTGTGGTGATCCATTCCAAATAGGTTGGAAGGGGGAGCTTTTTTGGGTTTTCCTCCCTTGTTCTAGAACTCTCCATTAGTGGAAGATGTTTCTAGGATGTTGGGGTTGTGTGTGTGTGAGGGGGGGAAGGAAATCTAGACTACCCCTTAGAAGGCTCCAAGTATTTACTATGGTAGGTGGGAAGATGGAAGAGAATTTTAGACATCTTATGGCTCACCTATAAACAAAGGTCTTGGAGAAAACTCATCATTCATTCCCATATAATCCAATCCAAACCCACTAAATTCCTTCCAGTGTGAGAGACTTTTAGAGTGATGAGTTTGAGAGAAGTTTTCATCTTCTCTCGTTATTGAGTTTTCCACCATAGTGTGAGTATCATTGTAATCCATCCAAGTTGGGTGAGATATTGTAACCCTACTATAGTCGCATATAGTGGAAGAGTTGGACTATATAGTCCCGTAGTTTTTTCCCGATTTGAATTTTTCGTGTAAATAATTTTCCATTCTATTTTTCTTTCTTATTCATTAATCATCTTAATCACACAAAGAGACAAATATCATTTTTATCCTCAACATATCCATGCACACTGGTGGAGATCGGCCTATTAAAGGCGATTTTATCGGCCCAAGGAATTTACTTTGTAGGTGACTTCTCTAGTAGTGACTTTGATCGATTTTGATCAGAGTCACTTCAAAAACCTCCTTCTATCGATGTCCAAAATAGTTTTGTATTCAGAACTTATTTCTGATATCCAAAAAAAACCGTCGAAAGCCAATTGGTTTCCGGCAGTGAAGCAAAGCCACCCAGATCTAGATTGGTGACACCAAAGAGAAATAACGGAGAAACAAAGAGTAACAACAGAGCAAAGCCACCCAGTGATGGAATCTTCAGCGGCGGTGGTGGAGTCAGAGTTGAGCGAGCTGAGGCGAAGTCTGAGTCGAGCGAGCTGAGGCGGAGTCTGAGTCAAGCGGAGGTGGAGACAGAGTCAAGCGGCAGAGGTGGTTCCTTGTTCAAAGGCAGAGATAGAGTTGGAGTCAAGCGGTAGAGGAGTCGGATTCGAGCGGCGGAGCCAATTCCTTTTTCAGCGGCAGAGGCAAAGTCAAGCAAGCGGTGGACATCCTTTCAATAGAGGTGAGGCTGAGAGAGCAAAGGAGAGGAGCGGCAAAGGGTGGCGTGATGATAGGCAGCAGCGTAATGGTGGCGGCAGTAGAGGGGCATATGGTGGGGGGAGAAAACACGCCGATATTGTGGGAAAGAAATCATAACGGTGGATCTGATGTTAGAGTTAGGAAATTAACTAAGAGGGAAGAAACCCTAGTAGTTTTATATAGTTGGGCTCAAAGATCCAACAAAGACACCCAATGCAACCGCCTTTAACTGATGAAGAACCGCCTTTAATCAATTAAAAAGTGACTTGGAACCTTTCAGTGTGACCTGGAAGGGAGTTCTGAACTCGAAACCTCCTCTCGGGTGCTCATTAAAGGCGGTTCTTAAAAAATCGAACGGAACCGCCTTCTAACCAGTGTCTTTAATGAGCAATCCTCCACTAGTGACATTCTCAACTACCTTATATATTGCATTTACGCAGGAAGAAGAATGCAAAGTCACACGGTGCTTCTACAAAGTCAGTACTCCCTCTTTCCCAGTTTAAACTGCACACTTCACTATATGTCACTATTCATTGTCCAACTTTGACCACATATTTGAATAGATATAACTATAATACTAGCATATTTTATATGGTTGAATTCATCGTAACAATTAATTTCCCAAAAGTAATTTTTTGTATACGTAGTTAAACATTTTAATGTTTAGATAAGTTTTTTTATGAGATTGAAAAATATTATGTACAATTTAATATAGGTAGGAGGGAGTATTACTATTCCATAACCTTCTCACAAAGAAGCTCAAAAGAAGTGGAATGGGCATCTAATACCTGCTGCCTCTAGCCTGCAGTTTATCGTGAAAATCATATCTAAAGATGACAATAAAGGTGTAGAAGGCTCTAATATATCCATCTAGTATACTTTGAAAAAAATTAGAACTACCAAAGTCAGTGGCGGAACCAGGAGTATATGGTAGGGGGCGAAAATGAGGTTAAAATTTTTTTTGCAACGCTAAATAAAATATTTTTTAACAAACAACGCTTACATAATAATATGAATACATAATAATTAGATTTTTACAACAAAGAACTATCACTGCATAAAAACTACGTTCTAATACTTGGGTTGCTAGAACTAGAACCACTAACCGCGGGAGACAACTGAGTCCTACAATGTTGTATACGCTGATAACGTTGCAAAATTGGTTCATTATCAATCCCAACAAAAATTTCCTTCTCAATATGCACTGTCATAACATCATTCATCCATTCATCTCCCATTCTGTTGCGTAAATCAATCTTGATTCTCTTCATGGCTGAAAAAACTCATTCAACAGAAGCAGTTGCAACTAAGGTTAACTCAATAAGACGATATACCAGTGGAAAACATGTATGCCTAGTTTTTTGAACCATCTTTTGAGCAAGACTTCCAAAGTCCTCAATAGCCAAAAACTCATGATCAAGTTGCACATTATGAATGAAAGTACTAAGTTGTTGATGAAGGCGGGAACGATCTTCCACAGAGAAGTCACTTGGATATAGTTCAGCAAGACAAACTAACTTACCAATATCAAACTTAGAAAATGAATCTCTTGGATCAAGGCAAGCCATACAAGTGAGTAACTCCGTATTTGCTTCCGGAAATCGATTGTTCATTTCATGAATCATCCTATCAACAACCTAGTATTCAGAAAAGAAAAGGTTAGCATGTAGCAGTGAAAAAAATTACAAATCAAATCAAATAAGGTATGAAATTATAAAAGTAATACCTGAAGAAAAGTATCAACACGAAAGAAATCACCATGGGTCTGCATTTGCGTAAGTCGTTTCCTACGACCACGAATTGTTCGTTCATCTTCCATATTAACTACCGAGATGTCATGATTGACACAAAATGCGTTGACTTCATTTAGCAACTCATCCCAACCATTCTCTCTGGATTGTTGCAACTCAAACTTCATTGTATTCATCAAACTCACAGCCAACACAATATTTTGATTCTTTTCTTGCAAAGCATGGGACAAAGCATCTACAACTCCCAACAAATGCTTCATCATAAGCATCACAAAAACAAATTCATAACTCTCCATTTGCTCAAGCAAACCACTCGCTGAAGATTTACTCAGATTTGCATCACCATCATCGTGGACGTTTTCAATCAATTGCAAAATAGATTCCCACATAGTAATGAAATGAATAATAGTAGTGTAATGTGACCCCCAACGAGTATCCCCCGGCCTTCTCAAACTAGTCTCTTGATTTTGGCCTCTTCCACTCACAATATATCCATTCTCCAATCCCTCTACAATTCTAGCATGTTCTAAATCAAGAAGCATGTCTTTTCTTTTACATGAAGCTCCAGCTAAATTCACAATCATACCAAGATAAACGAAAAACTGACACACAATTCAATTATCATTAGCAACAGCAAGAACAACCAATTGAAGCTGGTGAGAAAAACAATGGACATACCTTGCAGATGAGTTTTCTTTCAATATCAAAGCTTCCAGTCCATTATACTTTCCTCACATATTTGAGGCTCCATCATATCCCTGACCTCTCAACTTTGACATTGATAATTTATGCTTTGCAAACAATTCATCAATAGCACTCTTCAAACTAATAGCAGAAGTATTACGCACATGCACAACACTAAGAAAACGTTCAAGAACGCATCCTTGTTTGTTGACATATCTTAAAACAACCCCCATTTGCTCTTTTATTGATGCATCTCTAGCCTCATCAACCAATAGAGAAAAATAACTATCTCCAATATCATTAACAATAACATTTGTTACCTCACTTGCACAAGCACTTGATAGTTCCTTCTGTATTTTGGGAGATGTGAGCTTGCAATTTCCAGGGCCATTTACATTCATGGTCTTAGCAACAACATCATTTCGCTTGCAATACCAGTCAATCATTTCGAGATAATTGCCCTTATTCAGAGAATCTAGCCCTTCATCATGGCCACGAAAAGTCATACCTTGATTTAGCAAGAACCGTGTCACATCCAAAGCGGCTGTCAAACGCGTGCGATATGCAATCTCTGATTCCCGCCCATGTGCCTGATAAGAATGAAGGATACTCTGTCTTTGATGCTTAAATTCATACAATTGTTCAGCTGCATCATTATGAGGACTACCCGCTACGCCAACATGTTTCTTATATATATCAAGCGCTTTCTTCCAATTGTTAACCCCACTCACAGTAAATGCATCATCTCCATCTCAACATCCCTTATGTGAATTCCTAAAGAGATAGCAACAAAAGCAAAATGTTGCATCGTTTGACGCGCTATACTCCAACCAATCAAATTTTTCATACCACGAAGGTTGAAAACATCTATAGTCATTTCCCTGCTTTGTCTTTGGAAAAGAATGGCCCTTAGGTTGGCAAGGACCTCTTAACACATATTCTCTCATCACTTGATCTCTAATAGAAACATCAAAATCCTTAATAGGTTTACGTTTCCCGGGATCATTTATAACATCATCCGAATTGAACTCAACACGAGAATGCTTTTGACTATTACCCTCTTCATTAATCCTTTCTTCATTTGGTTCACTCGGTCTCTTAAAAATAGATGATCCACTACTTCGAATTAAGAATTTATCCATATCCTATTTGACATAAAATAAGAAAAAATATGTCTAATTAAATATGTATATGCTATTCAATATTCACAATTTCTCAAAAATATGTCTAATTAAATATGTCTAATTAAATATTTGTCAAAAATATGTCTAATTAAATATGTCTAATTAAATATGTCTAATTAAATGTGTCAAAAATATGTCAAATTATTCAAATCTATATTTAGCACAATTTCACAATTTTGACACAATTTCACAATTTCGACACAATCACTAAATTATTCATATCTATATTCAATATTCACAATTTCATACAAATTCAAGTTATTCAACATAAATTACATAACAAAAATATATTGGCCCCTTGATACCTTGCCCTTGGTTGCTGATAGTGGTTGTAGAAGGGACGGCGGTGGACAGCGGACGGCGGCAGGTGGCGGCGGCGGAAGGAGGTGGCTGGGTGGTGGATCTGCTTGGAGTTGGAGGCAAACGTATATTACTTTGCTGCCTCTCAACTTCCCAAGACTATATTATTAGGTTAAGCTGGCCATTAGTCATTTAAATTTCTTTTGGGCCAATTGGGCTGAAACCCAATTGGCCTTATATTTTTTTCCATTCAGCTAAACAAAACGACGTCGTTTCACTTAAGCCAAAACGACGTCGTTTTGTTTAGTTATACCAAAAAAAATAAAAGAAACTTCATCTTCTTCATTTTCTGGCGCAGCGGCCACTTCCGAAAGAGAACTCGCTCCGGCACCGATGACTCAAGGGGGGCGGAATCCGGTGGCTTCCAGTGGCTGTAGGCCTAAATTCTGGGCCGCCGGAACTTAGGGGGGGCGCTAGCACCCCCTCGCCCCCCCTAGTTCCGCCGCTGACCAAAGTTACACCAACCCAAAAACACTTGAAACAAAGAAGGGACGATCAATATCACGTGGAACTTTTTTATTTTAAATATCATATAAAAGCACAGGATGATCTCATGTGAGGCAGTATAAACTTTAGACAGAGTCATTTTTATAATTTTAATAATATTTTAGCTCTAGAGACTTATCTCTAATAATTTTACATGGCATATCTCTAATTATTTTACAGGGACCTATCACTAATAACTTTCCAGGGGCTTTTTCATCCAATTTTTTCCCATCATTTTCTCGCCACCTGCAATCTGCAAAAAAATTCAAAAAAAAATTCAAAAAAATATTTTAAAATGCAAAAAAAATAATAAAAAAAACTGCAGCAACATTGGCAAAAAAATAGCAGAACTTCATCAAAAAAATCATAAAACATCAACTAAAACCTGCAGCAAAAAATATATTCAAAATTAAATAAAACATCAATATATATATATATACACATAAAAAATGAAGCACACACAAGTTATAAAATAAGCATCTACGACCTACATTTGAACACTAACAACAAATGAAAAAACGTCAACGTAAGGAAAAAAATACTACAAAAATCAACCATATCCTCGAAAAAACTACAAACATCAACTCCTACAAAGCAACGATTGAAGCACTTACAAGCTATAAAATAAGCACCTACAACCTACATTTGAAGCACTAACAAAATGAAAAACATCAACGTAAGGAAAAAAATACTACAAAAAATCAACCATATCATCAAAAAAACTACAAACATCAACTCCTAACAAGCAACGATTGAAGCACTTACAAGCAACGATTGAAGCACTTACAAGCAACGATTGATGCACTTACAAGTTATAAAATAAGCACCTATAACTTACATTTGAAGCACTAACAAAAAATGAAAAACGTCAACGTAAGGAAAAAAATACTTCAAAAAATTAACTATATAATAAAAAAAAGGTGCAAATATCAACTTCTAACAAGCAACGATTGAAGCACTTACAAGTTGTACTCTAAGCACCAATTTGTTTTCATTACACATACAAGTTATAAAATAAGCACCTACAAATTACATTTGAAGCACTAACAAAAAATGAAAAACGTCAACATAAGGAAAATAAACACTACGAAAAATCAACCATATGATCAAAAAAGCTACAAACATCAATCCCTATCACCTAAAACTCATCTAGAAAATGAAAAAAAATCAACATGAGAGAAAAAAAAACAAAAAACATCAACAAAAAAATTGATGTACCTCAAGAGTATAAATTATTCATTTTGAAAATCATAAAAACATCAACAAAAAAGCTACTGTGCCTAAATTATTCATTATGAAAATCATAAAACATCAACAATTTTTTATTTAAAAAAACTACAAACATCAACTCCTAACACTTGAACCTCATCCGGAATATGAAAAACATCAACATAAGAAAAAAGACACTACAAACATCAACTCCTATTACCAAAGCCTCAGCCGGAAAAATGAAAAACATCAAAATGAGAAAAAAACACTACTAACATCAACTTCTATCACCTAAACCTCAGCGCGGAAAATGGAAAACATCAACATTAAAAAAATTAAAAGAACTAAAAATAAGCTACAGTACAAAGAACATAAATTCTTCAAAAAATAAGCCCGAGTGGGATTTGAACCCATAACATTAACCTTAAAGCTCACAGTACCAACCACTACACCAAAGAACAATTGCTGAACATTCTCTCATTCATATACAAATAAACCTCAGCATACACATCAAAAATATAAATTCTTCAAAAAATCAAGGCATAGCAAGATTCGATCTCAAGACAACCATAAATTCCAGACATCTAACCACTTCACCAGAGATCATTTATTGATCACGTATTCATTTAAATGAATATAAACCTCAACAAACTTTGAAATAAATAAAACACAAAATCACACATTACCTCGCACGAGCAGAAGCTCAGTCAGAGTCCTTCGCACTACCGCCGCTGCCGTCAGTCAGCATCGTTGTCGTCTTCCAGAGCATGAAGACACGCGCTAGCTGCAAATATCATCGTGTGTGGCTTCACGCACGAGTCTTCCTCGTCATTCACTCGTGTGAATATGACGTGCTGCCTCTTTTTCCGTGAAGCTTCTCCTTCGCTCATTCCATCGGCACTGTCCTTCTCCTCACTATGGCGAACCTCACCATCGCCGAAAATGCTCGACCTCAAGTAGCGCTGCTATGGACTGATTCAAATCAGAGCAACGTGCGATTTGTAGAGGTGAAGCTTGAGCAACATGCGATTTGCAAAGGCGAAGCTTCCCGTGGTTGCTGGTTTTTCACCGGAAGCAGCGTCGAAGCGGAGAATCATTGTGAACTGCAGCACCGGCGACCTAGGGCACAACACAGCGAAGCGATCGGCGAGTTCGCCGGAGGAAAAGAAATGCCGATGGAAATGGAGGTGGAGGTGGCAAAAATTTGACAGAAATTGATGGAAAATTGGCGGATAAAGCAGATCGGCGAGAATCCGGCAAAAATCTAGCGCCTGGTGGTGGTTGCTGGCGCCAGGTGGCGGTTATCGATGGGAAGAGTAGTTTTCCGGTGGGAAGAGAGGAAAAGAGAAAATACTAGATATTTTAGTGATATTTATAGCAGTTTAATGATTACACAATGGGTCCCTAAAGTTTTCAGCAAATATTTTTTAAAAAAAAACCCACCCCAAAATTGATATTTCTATTAGTTTCATAATAGGGTCTGCCTAAAGTAAGACTTTGTGAAAAGAAAATAGAATAACTAATTGATACTCCCTCCGTCATAGCCTATAATATCTAATTTTGATTGGGCCCCACATGTCAGTACACATCAGATCCTGGCCCAGCTTGTAAAAAATTAAGAGAAACTGTTGGGTGATTTATATTAACCTTTCCCTCCATTTTTTTACACAGTGGGTGACTTTCCTGCTTAAAAAATGGACAACTGTTCATCCGAAAAGGTGAACAGTAAAAAGTTGAAAATTGAAGAAAATTACAACAAAAAATCTGAAGCCACCACCTATATATACACAGCAAAGAAAAACTGAAGTTACAATCTATTCCCCCTCTCCAAAAAATCACTAATATCACAAAAATGATGGGAATTATTAGGGAAACCCTCATATTTAGGTAGTGCACATCATGGAGCCCTCCAAAGCATCCTGAAGGAGCTGGCTGTTCCTCTGATTGTTTGCATTTTCCCTTTCATCACCGGGTTTTTTTCTAAGGCTACATGCGGGGCAACAACCTGACGAACGAGCAAAGGCTACAGCTGGGGGAATATCTTTTGGCGCATCGTGTAAATTGGAAGATTAAGCATACAAGGAGGGAAGAAGCAGCAGCTCTTTTCAATGTCTCAATATGCACTGTGAGGATAATCTGGGTGTGTGCAAGGCTCCAGCTTTCACTGGGACAACAACTGAACTAACGCCATAGGATGGATGGTCGTCCAGCACCCAACAATATAACTATCGATATGGAGGCTTTGAAATCCCTAGATGCAAATAAAAGAAGAACAGTCAGAGCAACAGCTAAAGGATTGCATATAGGGAAGAGCGCTGTGTAAAGGGCAGTAGCAGCGAGGATCATAAAAAGTCATACAAATAGTATCAAGCGAGCCCTAACAAGTGCATGCAAAAATGCAAGGTTAGTATTCTGTTTGACCAAGCTAACTCATGAGCTTCAATTCAATAATATAGACAACATAATCATATCAATGAAAAATAGTTTTATCTAAGTAAACAAACAGTCAGATATTTGCTAGCACCTGATGAAGCAGGGCCGTATAGAACATGTAAGCATAGATCACATATTTCTAAAATTATGTTCATATGCGCTGTGAGTATACCAATATTTTGTGAGGATGGGCAGGTACTATTTGATGGGAAGATAGGCATTTTTCCTTTCGTACAAGAGCAAGTTGCAATAAACAATAACAAAAATAGACCCTCTGGGACCGTGGAGATAGTCCCAGTACCAATAATTAATAGGGATGTGATTAGGGCCAATATTATTCAAGAAGTGATACCAGCTATTAAGCCAAATTGGCATCCATTTCAGAGCAAAAATTTATGCATACAGCAGGACAACGTGACGCCACACGTCACATGGAATGACACAGAATTTCAAACAGTTGCAAACTCAGATGGTTTCAACATGTACTTAGTGAGCCATCCATCAAATTCCCCTATGCAAACTCAGATGGTTTCAACATGTATCTAGTAATGTGGTGGAGCTTCTACAAGTTGTGCAAAGTGTTTTTCAATGGGAAGATGCAATGACACTTAACAAAGTTTTTGTCACTCTTCAAGTAGTCATGGAAGAGATTATCAAGGTGAAAGGTGGCAGAAATAACTATAAGATCCCACATATGAACAAGGACAGGATGATAAGAGAGGGAACACTGCCAAGGATGATTTATTCAAATGAAGAAGATGTAAGTGCATGCATTCATCATCTAATCACAGTAGGCAAAACAGTTAAGATTCTACCACTTATGCATGCTCTAAGAATTAGAATCATGTAAGCATGTAACTCTTCCTTTCGGGGGTTGGGATGCAGGCATAGTGTGTAAGCCTTTGAACATTTTGCTTTTGGTGCGATCAAAATGTTCAAACCCAACCCCGATTGAATGTAGCTAAACATACATGAAAACCAAACTTTTGTTTTTTTTTTGAATCAGTCATGTGAATAAAAATAAGGCCAGCACACAAGGTAACACCAACAAGTTAGGGAAGATGCATGGGCAGCAACATTTTGAACAAAAAACAGGGGAAGATGCATGGGCAGCAACACAAACGGCACCACCATGCCACAAACACAGAGGCAGCAACATATTATCAACAAGAACAGGGGCAGCAGTATTTTATCAACACAAATGGCACCACCAGTCCACAAACATAGAGGCAGCAACATATTATCAACAAGAACACGGGCAGCATAATTTTTTCAACACAAATGGCACCACCAAGCCACAAACACAATGGCAGCAACATTTTTATCAACAAGAACGGGGGCAGCAACATTTTATCAACACAAATGGCACCACCAGGTCACAAAAACAGAGTCAACAACATTTTATCAACAAGAACGGGGGCAGCAGCATTTTATCAACACAAATGGTACAACAAGGCCACAAACACAATGGCAGGAACATTTTATCAACAAGAACAGGGGCAGCAGCATTTTATCAACACAAATGGCACCACCAGGCCACAAAAATAGGGAAGCTACAGATATGACACATATCAATCTCCAGGACAGCAACATTATATAAACACAAATGGCACAACCAGGCCACAAACACTTAAAATAGAGGATATCACCCGTTTTGAAGAACCTAGTTTTTCTTCAGAACTTTTTAATCATCCAACAACATGGAGATGCAAATCACCATTAGATTTTTTTGTACTACCACCATTTCAGATGGCCCAAATTACCGTAACCTGCAATTTTAAAAACATCATTAGATTATTAACCCTTAAAATATATAAGACACAAAAAATGGAAACTGAAATCTCAGAACAAAATTAACTGTCACTGCATATTCAATCACTTAGCTTAATCAGTAAAGGGCGAAGAAACCCTTTCGGATTTCTTCTTGGCCCTTTCTCGGTGACGAATATCTCTTAATCACAGAACTAAGAGATATAGCATCTCGTTGGACCCTTTGCATGTGTCATCAGAGCAACTAGACTCTGTCAAAGCTCCACCAAGGCCCAAGGCCGCGCCGAACGATGAGCTTGATCGGCAGAGCTTCGCCAACGGCTGGATCTGAGACCCAACACAGTAAGCCACCGAGTTGACATCCATCGGAGTCAATCGACGTTTTCCATACTCAGCGTCGTTCTTTGACAGGAACGGCCATCTCTTCGAACTGCCGCCAGTGCCGATACCGGCCGGGTCCGGAGCCCGACGCAAGAAATGTGTCTCTGGCACCGGCGGAGCCTCCACGGTGTGTCAGACCTCAGGACAGAGGTGGCATCATCCAACTCCGTTTCGGGAACAAATTTGGAAGGGCTGTAGGTGTTGGAAACATAGCATTCTGAGTAACGGGGGCAAGAATCGTTGGAGGGGGAGGGGAAGGCTTCCATGGGAAGGTTGATTTTCACAATGGAAGGGCATAAATCCGAAGAACAAAGCAAAATAGATGGAAGGGAAGAAACCATATCTAGGGTTTTTTGGAGAGAGCGTATGAGTTGAAAATGAAAAGAGCGTATGAGTTGAATGGTGTAATGACAGAGTTGAAGAACACGAAAATTTACAGTGTCCAATGCTTTCTTATTGGTTGAAATGGGGTGGTAGAATAAATGAAAGGTCAATGGAATTTTTAATGAGATGTTTGTTTTTGAAATCTGAGTTTGAATAATATATTAAAAGTGGGTGTGGTTAGTTGGTGGAAAAGTGTAATTAATTGTGTTTAAGAATGAGAAAAGATTGTAAATTAACAAATTCATAAAGGGCAATTTCGGAAAATCAGAATATTTTTTTTGCCAAATAAGGAAAGTTTTCAGCTTGTGCAGAAATGGTTGGGACAACCGAAAAAGAAATTTGTGCCGAAAAAGCTGGGACGGCGGGAGTATAAATATATTTATTTGTGATATAATCACTATGTGTGAGAGATAGAAAGTTTGTGACGGATTAGAGAGAATAGAATTGAGTGTTGAGAGACATTTTGTGTTGAGAGGTGGAACATACATTGAAAACTCTTTCTATTTTGTAGTGGATTGGAATCGTTTGATTCCCGTGAATTTTTCCGATTTGGATTTTCCACGTAAAATTTGTGTTGAATATTGATTGTGCTTTGTCTTGCAAGTAAATGAGTAATTTTTAATTTTGACAAGGTAAACGTGGAGGTTAAAATCGCCCCCAACAAGCTTTGCAAGAATGCCCAAGACTAAAACCCAAAATACTTGGTTCTCATCCATCAGTACAAGCATTTGCTATCAATAGACCAAAAGGATATGAAAAACTATTAGCTCGGCTAGCTGCTCCAGAAGCGACGGTGGTGGTGACCCAAGGAGGGCAATGACCAGGTATCCGAAGAAGCCGAGGAAGACGAAGAATTGAGAAATGATTTGAGGTGTTTCACAAACTCCCTAGGCTTCTCCAAATTAACCGCGTGCCCCGCGTGTTTAATCACCTCTATCTTAGCACTATCTCCGATGTACCGCTTCAATCTATACCCCAATTCAACGGGAAATATCCGATCCTCCTCTCCCCATAATATCAGCGTCTGATGCCTGATCTTAGGTAGCTTCGGCAACTTCCGGTCTCTGAGTATGGTTTTAATCAGCTCTCTCTTCTCCTCCACGAAATCCGTGCACATGACGTCGATGAAGTCCGAGAGGAAGCACGACGGGACCGCCTTCGCCGGCTTCACGAACGCGAAGCGCATCAGATCTTTCAGCCTCTCCGGCGTCTGGGGCACCAGGATACTAGCCGCCTGATCGATGTCGGAAACCTGGAAAAGCCCGTTCTCCATGTCCTTCTCCTCCAGGCACACCCCGGTGCAACACAGCACCAGTTTCTCGATCTCATCTGGGAACAGCGCCGCCAGGTTGTAACCGACGAACCCGCCGTAGCTGATCCCCACCACGCTCGCCTTCTCCACGCCGTGAGCCTGCATCAGGGCTTTCAGACAACGGGCCTGGAAAACCTCGGATCTCTCCGGCCGCGTGGTCCAGGACTCGCCGAAGAAGAGGAGATCCGGGACGTAGATGTTGTATCTGCCCATGAAGTGGCGGAGGATGTCGCCGTATTGCCACATGGCGTTTGCGCCGAAGCCGTGAATGAGGATGAGGTTAGGCTTGTAGGACTTGCAGAATTTGGGCACCCAACAATGCATCACGGTTCCATCTCCCAAGTCGGTGGTTATGGGTTTCAGGCCGGAGTAGCCGAAGAACGAACGGAAAAACCAATCTGTTGATGCTGTGAAGCTAATGCATCCCGCCATGAAATTGAAACAATCGCCGCCCTCTCAAATTTTTACTGGAAAATGAATGCTGGATTTGTTCAGGCGTTTTTTGGTAAGAGCTTTAGCTTTTATATTTATTAGAGATTTCAATGGTTTTGTTGTTTGTAAATTTTTTGTGGCAAAAGTTCGGGTGAGGAAAATGGTGGACATGGATGACAGAAGGGAAAAGTTATGAGTTTCCCGTAGAAATGTACGGTTGATATTTTTCTTTTAAAATAATTAAAACACTCGTCATGGATGAGTGAGGTATCTCCACGGTCTCACTTTAAATTGCTTATTTATTTTTTGAGAGTTAAATTTTTTTAACTTTGATCTTAAATATAAATTAATATATAAATAATAAATATATCATGTGAGATATTATTAAATTTATCTTAATATCTATTTTTTAAATATTATTTTTTATACATCATTATTATATATAGATAAAGATATTTACGGTCAAACATGCTCATTATAGACCTTAAAAAAATAAATAAATAATTTAAAATGGGGTGGATGGAATATATATTTGTTCCCCAAATAATTTCACCAAAAGATCAAATCGGAACAATGTACAACAAAAATGTTGAAACTAGAGTTTAAAATAGCTAAAACAGGACACAAAGTTTGGTGCTGTAAAACTTGCAGCTTTAATTTCTACCCTTCCATTTGCTATCTATAACCGATCAAAACACTAACAAAAACTTATCCCTCTGTACCACCTGAATTTGTACCTTCATCATTGTCACATTGTCCAACAAATATGTTTGATCATTAATATGTTTACCTACGTTTAATAACGAAAAATAAAAAAGTTGATATTAAAAAACTACTTGTTACAACGAATTTAACAATATCATATAGAATAATATTATTATTCATATAACTATCCAAATATATGCTCAAACTTTGATGGGAATAGTATCAAAACAGTAAGAGTGCAAATTCAGATGGAACAAAATGGTACTAAATCTTGCTGCAGTTACTCAACTATACACCTTGTTGGAACTACTACTCAACTGAAAGACCAAGTCTTGGATAAACAAATTTATTGCAAAGACAATAAGACTCTGACTACTCTTTCTGTCACATCATATTCTGTACAGAATCTTGTTTTAATCTAAAATGCCAAATTTTGATCACATATTTGAATAGCTATATGAATAATATTTATCGTATGAGATATGGATAGTGAAATTTGATTTTACCGAATTTCCTTAATTATTACTACTATGTTCCAACCTAACCTATTTAACCAAATATGCAATAAAGTAAAACATAAAGACACGAGATTTGGTTACGCAGTTCAGAGAAATCCACCTATATCTGCGGGGCCTGGTCCAGTTCAGAATAAATCCACTAATCAGAAAGATACAGTACAAAGTACATCATACAAAATACTTATCTTTACTAATGAAACGTGTGAATTCTGCTAGCTCCCTTAGCTACCGATCCGCCTTGATTAGACTCCCTCTGACCTCGAAACTCGTCGACGCTGGATCTCCTCCTCCCGAGGAATTAAGGCATACGTATCTGAACTTTGAATGGCAGTTCGTGTATGTTGGAACATATAGATCTGACTCTTTGCAAGACTCTCGGAAAGATGAAAATCTGTGTGCAGATTTTCACAATTAAGTTTGTGAGTTTAATGCAGTTGTGATGTCCCCTTTCAAAGCCATGAGCAGATCGAAATTCTGCATGATTATCTCCATAATATTCCTATTTCTTATCTTCTTCTGAAGCATATCCAAATCCCATAAATAAATGGATTTTCCTTATCACAATATATCACATATACTCGATAAACCCAATACCATATTTGTGGGAATTTTCCATAAACCTAATATGTTTCTACCACCGCCTAACATATTTCAGAATATTCAGAGTTTCATAAATCACAAATACCATAATATTCTGTTCTTCTTCCGTAAGATCATGTAAGCGTGAATGTGGCTCTCCGCATGTTCCAACATGGAAGATTTTTCATTTCCAAATTTGATTTGCCAATTAAAATGCTCAATAAAAACCACTTGACTTTACAATCTCTCTCTTTGGTATTTTGTGGACCCAACCATTTTGAAAATAAGAACGCAAGAAAAAACTTCTAATTATTCATATAAGTCTTCCATAAATCCACCTATGTTGGAACACATGCGAAATATTGAATCTGATCATAAAAGAATACCTTCCAAGAAACCAGAATTCTAGAACACCAAAATAATATTCAGATTACAGTCATCCAAAATAAAAATATCCAAAATCAACAAAATAGTCTCCCCATGGGGCCATGAATATGCCAAAGGCAATAAACCATATAAATAAAATCTAAAAAGATAATAAAGTCAGCTCCCCCTGAACTCATCACATGATCTATGTTGGAACATAGACACCTCAGGACTTTCAATCTTGTTCATGGGCAGCATCATATGCCTCCAACAGAGCTTTCTCCCCCTCAATCCTAGCTTTCCCTGCTTCAAGAGCCGCAATTTGGATGGCTATAGCCCCCAACCTTGCATTAAGCACCACTAACTTGGCCTTTTTCTCAGCATCTGCAGAAGTTGTAGCTTCAGGGTTCCATGGCAGATCATGCACTTGCCGCATGCCAAAATTCTTCTTGTTAGGCTGGAGAAACTTTGTATCAATTATGACATTCTTCGCTTTGCCCTTCACCTTAGCACTCCTAGCTAATGTAGATATCAGAAACGGATAAACCAGGGCTTGTTTAGCCTTTGGAGCAGTGGCTTGCCTTACCAGATTCTGCTGAACGAATAATCCCGGGTTGACTAGTTTCTGTGTTCCAACATAGTACAGCAGCTTCGCCATTTCTCTTGTCAGAGCTGTAGTGTTGGAATATGTGTTCCAGCAGTTCACAGCTACCTGATACAGACCAAAGAACCTAGAAGATAGGCAAGATGCATGTGAATATCCAGTCTCGGGCCATTCTCTCTTGTTTCCACCCGATAATAACTCCATAATCCTGTTATCAGACACATCCAGATTATCTGGAAAAACACCCTCAAAATCTGGAGTTTTCAGCCCCAAATTTTTTTTCATTCTGGCAGCAGAGAATTCAATCACCTTCCCCCTAACATAGAATCTATCACACCATGAGGAATCAACTTCTAGGTTTCCAGTCATCAAGTTAGAATAAACTTCACTAACATCCTGCTTATTATACTGAAGTTGTACCATAGCAGCCCTCCTCATCCCACCCATCTCCAGAAAGTCACAAAAACCACTAGACCTATATGCCTCTAAATCTACTGGCCTTTCAAAGATTATCTTTCTCTCAGCAAAAACCTCTCCCATCTCCTCACAATTGATATCAAAGTATGAAAAGGACAATGCTTCACTTACAGGAGGAGATGGCAGTAATTTCTTCTTCTTAGGAGTAGATTGAGTTTTCTTGGATCTCTTGGCTGGTGGGGAGTCCTCAGTAACAGGCATCTTCCTCTTAGTCCTTGCAGCTTGGAAGAATTCATCTAGCACCACATCACTAGAGTATTGCAGGTCAGGTTCCTATATTGGAACATACTCAGACTGTTCAACCTTTTCCTCTTGCTCAGTTGTATCTGCCTCTTCCTGTGCTCCAACATGCTGCTCCTTTTCTGATTCCTCTTGCCTAAAATCAAATTCTCCAGTCTTTTCTCCGTCTGAATACTCCAAGTCATCATATGCATTCCCAGTATCATCAAACTGGTCTTGATCTCCCATGTCAACATCATCAATCTCCATATCTTCAGCCCTCTCTGACACTGCCCTCTGTTTTGGAACATACCCAACACTATCTCCCCCTTCACTGTCTGTAATCTCAATGATCACTAGCTTTCTAAGTTCTTCAATCCTCTAGGCAGCATTTGAATCATAGAATCCCAATGGCATCCTGTCAGTAGATTTAACAATCTTTAACCCTACAGTCTCAGCTTCATCAATCTCTTCAAGTTTCACACTACTTGATCTTGGAATATAACAGTAAATATGAAACATATCCTTCCCATCATGCAACCCGTATACCCCTCTCAACATCTTAAGTTCATAATCTTCCACATCATCCAAGTCTCCTATATCCCCTGTGTACAACTCCTGGATATTCACATCTAAAATTTCTTTCTTTAAGTTCTTCAAATCTTTAACCTTAGTCAAGTCTACAAGAATTCTATTTTCTTTAACCCAATCAAAATTTTCTTCAACTGACTCAAAGTTTCTACCATGCAAAGTAAATTGGGGGAAATCAAGACAAAGTACCTTTCTATAGGGAGTTACGCCTCCGTTGGGAACCTCATTCCTTTTTTCTTTGTTGTCGGAGGTGAGCTTGGGAAGTGGAGCACCGTCTCTGTTTTTCTTCTTGGCCATGGTGATTTTTCCGCACGGATTTCTCTCGGCAAGAACGGTTTGAGTACATGGAGGTGAACTGCTAGTATTCAGTCATTATACAAATTTTACTTGTTGGAACAAGAAGTGAACTGCTTGAGTGTCGAATATGATGAGGTAATTCTTACGGGTAACAGTGTTCCAACATCGGATGATTTCTCATATCAAAAACGTAATGATATTGGAACATTAGATGAGGTAGATCTTACTGATAAAGCCGATTACTCTTATAACTTCAGTAATGTTAGAACACCGTCCTCCCCAGAACTCTCCCATGTTCCAACATCAGTGAAAGTTGAATCAAGCAGAAGAAGGGCTCTATCAATCCCTGGGTTAATTATAGGAAACTTGCTGGTCTACAATATTTTCTCTCTCTCATTGAACCCAAGAATTACAATGAGGTTCTACTTGATAAGTATTGGATTGTGGCAATGCAAGAAGAACTTGGGAAATTCAAACGCAATGACAACAAACCAAGGTTAGTTACTCCGGACTACACTCAGGTTGAAAGAGTTGATTTTGATGAGACATTCGTACCATTTGCCAGGTTACATTCTATTTGCATTCTTCTTGCTATGACTTGCACTATGAATTTTACGACGTACCAAAAAGTTGTCAAGAGTGCTCCCCTACATGGTGTGGTTAATGAGGAAGTATATCATCGACTCAAGATGGCTTTGTATGGATCAAAACAAGAGCCAAGAGTGTGGAATGAGCGACTCACTGCCTTTCCTATTCAGAAAGGTTATCATCGAGGGGGAGTAGATCGCACCTTGCTTGTTTTTCGAGAATCATCAAATATACTAATTACTCAAATCTATGTTGATGATATGATCTTTGGGTCTACTTCACCATCCTTGGTACAAGATTTTGTGGCTTTGATGCAAGCTGAATTTAAGATGAGTATGGTAGGAGTATTTGTAAGATTTCAGGATGATCTTAAGGAATCTCACTTGAATGAAGTCAAAAGGATAATTCGATATGTGCGTGGGACTTGTAAGTATGATGTCTGGTATTCTAATAATCAAAACTCTGATCTGATTTGGTACAGTGATTCTGATTGGGCTGGCAATGCAGATGATCGTAAAAGTATTACATGCGATTGTTTCTTTATTGGCACGAATTTAGTTTCTTTGTACAGTAAGAAACAAAATTCAATCTCATTATCAACTGCTGAAGTTGAATATCTTGCTGCTGGAAGTTGTTGTGCACAACTATTATGGATGAAGCAAATGTTGAAAGATTGTGGAATTCATCAAGGGCCTCTGAAGATCTTATGTGACAACAACAATGCTTTTGACATATCAAAGAACCCAATACAGCATTCTCGGACAAAGCTCATTGATATAAGCCTTCATTTTATTCGAGAACTGGTTGAGAGGAAAGAAGTGGTAGTTGACTATGTTCCAACATCAGAAACTTTTAACCCTTCATTGAACTAGTTGGACTCTGCAACTTTTAAGCTCCTCAGACAACACCTAGGTGTTTGTTGAATTTGAGGTATTTATTAATTTCTCAAGCTTTGTGTGGTTTATTTTTGTTCTGTACATACATTAGAAAAATATTTTAAAATTTTAAAAGGAGAAAATGGGAAAATGGAGGCGTAGTTGGACATGTTGGAAGTTGGTGTTGAAGGCATTATGGTGATTGATGAGATGCATAGATCAGAGAGATGGGTCCTCCTGGTATTCTGGTTTAGGATGATGAGGAGTTGGAAGACAATGATGCTGGTTATGTTCCAACACAGAGTATGGAGACAGGTAGAGAAGATGTTGGCATGGAAATAAATGAGCCTGGTGTGATTAAAGATTCTGATGTTCAAACATTAGTAAATGTGGCTGGAGAAGATCATGATCTGAATGGTGAACAAACCTATGTTCCTTCACCAGACATGGAGATAGGGGGAGAAAGTAATGATGGAGTGAAGGAAGCTTAGCATGATGATGTTCCAACGCCGATACAGATAGAGGTTGTTGATTCTGAAGCAATGAAAGGATAAGTTGTTCCAACATCAGAAAAAGCGGGTGAAACTAGATCTGTTATATTCCAACATCAGTGACTAATGTTCCAACACAATTTGAGCAGATTATTGAAGACATTACTGATCAAACTGCAGAATCATTGAGAGAAGAAGCACAATCAACAAGAAGACGGTTAAAACAGATGGGGATTTAGTTGAGAGGACAACTGACCTGGGTGTATATTGGAAGGGTGGATTTACCACCTACATGAACTGTTTGGGTTTCAAGACTGCTGCCTCAATTTACAAGTAGTACAACTGAGATTGTAAAAGAATTTTATTAAAAATTAATGGGAGGCAACACTAATCCATATTTTGTGTGGTACAACAAAGTTTACATCAGAGAAAAGGAAGTGAAATTTCTGGAAGACTGGTTAATCAGTGACTTTGACTACTCACCCTCAAAATTACCGATCTTGGCACTCTCCTGTATTTTTTGGGTTTGGAGATTGTCCATACATCTGACAACTTGTTCCTTGGTTAGGCCAGATACGCCAAGGACATTTCGCTGGGTGCCGGAATGCAAGATTCATTGCCTGTTGCCCATTCCTTTTGTGGCTTTGTTGCAACTTTCTAGCTCTTCCGGTAAGTCGTTTGGAAATCCCCTTCTTTATCAATCTCTGGTTGGTGCACTTCAGTATTTGTCGATCACATGTTATGATGTGAGCACGGTCAGTCAGTACATGCAGGCTCCTACTGATGACCATTTTCAAGTTGTCACTCGAATTTTGCGCTATATTCATGGTACTCTCCACTATGGTCTTCAATTTTGCGCAAATTCATCTGTTTTACCAGTTCTGGATTATTCTAATGCTGATTGAACTCGTTGCATTGAGACTCGTAGGTCTACATATGGTTATGCCATTTTCTTGGTGGTAACATGGTGTCTTGGCTAAGAAGTAACCTACAGTTTCTCGTTCTAGTTCAGAATCAGAATACCGTGCTATGGTAAATACTGCTGCGGAGTTGGCTTGGTTGATGAATCTTCTTTGGGATTTACGTGTATCGACTCGTGTGCCTCCTGTTTTGTTGTGTGATAGCAATAGTGCTCTCTTTCTGGCTCAGAATCCAGTTTCGCACAAAAGAGCCAAACACATTGATATTGACTATCATTTTGTGCATGAGATGGTGCCATCTGGTAAGCTCAAAGTTGTTCATGTTCCTACAGACTTGCACCTTGCTAACATCTTTACAAAGGAAAAGGGATTACCTCGTCCTCAGTTTGAGTTCATTCCAAGCTTTGTGTTGCAACCAATCCCACGTTTCGCTTGAGGGAGATAATTAGAGAAAAGCCATTAGAGAGAAGGATTACGAGAATAATTTCATACCACAAAATATTTCCAAATGAAGAATGACAACAAATTGGCTGATGACTTATCTTTTTAATCGATGCAATCCACTAAGATTTGTTGCTATCAAAACTAGGAGTTGAGTCACGTGAAGGAATTCATTAAATAAAACAAGTCAACACTTGAAAACTCAAGTATCACTGCAGATCGGGAAAATTTATTATGAGTTTAGCCTTTGACATAACAAATAAACCTGATATGATATCATGTACAAGTTCTGACTCAGAATCTATGACTATCTCCCACCAGACAATTCAATAGCATTTTGATTGTAAACTGAATCTTCTCCCCAGTCGAATCGTCTCTGCAATCTCTCGTACTCGTGCCTGCGCGTGACCTCAACATGCTGCCATTCTTCCCATCTCTCAGCCAGCCCCTCTCCTTCCAGCATCCGCACCACTTCTGACATGGCCGGTCGGTCCTCTGGCGACCCTTGGGTGCAGAGCAACGCAACCTGCATCATCATCTCAACTTCTTGAATGTTGTAATTCCTACCTAGGTTCCGATCCACAATAGCATCTAGCCGTTTCTCCATTTCGAGCTTTTTGACCTTTCATGAGATTGCAAGGAAAGCAGCAAGCACAAAGTTAACGTTGCTTTTGGAAGCATGAAGGAATGCAGGACACATGAAAAAACAGTAACACGCATGAATTTCAGAATGATACATCACTTTTCACTTACATGATCGAGCAACAAAACATCGTCTTCTTCTTCCAGCCGTGAGAAATCTATCGCCCTCTGACCTGTAACAATCTCTAAAAGCATGATCCCATAGCCAAAAACATCCGTCTTTTCTGAAGATTTCCCAGTGGATAAGTACTCAGGAGCTATATGACCCATGGTTCCTCGAACCTGTGTTGTAACATTTGTCTTTCTAATGTCAACCAGTTTTGCGAGGCCAAAATCACCCACGACAGCTTCAAAATCCTCGTCCAACAAAACATTGGCAGCCTTGACATCACGATGTATAATTTTTGGATTGCAGTGTTCATGAAGGTACTCAAGTCCGCGCGCTGTACCCAGTGCCACTTTCTTTCTAGTTGGCCACTCCAGTACAGATTCCCCAAGTTTAAGCTCTACAAAAAAATGTCATAATTGCAGATATAGTAAACCGAAAGTTATAGATTTTCACAGTTTTATGACGAACAAAAGCAAAGCATTAAAGCAAGCAGTACTTTCATAATCCATCTAAGATCTGTCCAGTACAATTGAAAAGGCTGAACCATTTAACCTCTAATCCAGTAGTGCTCTGACAAAATAATTAAGACAACTGAAAAGTCCATTAAGTAAAAGATGTAGTTATCTAGAATCTAGATTTGAAAGATTCATGAATTTCATGTAAAAGATTGAAAGTTTTAACAGCAAACAGAAGTTGTAAACCTACTACCCGAAAATTCTGTCATGAGCAAACAAGGATAGTTGGACAATCATGGAACACTAGTATATTGTTGAATGATGATTTATCTTTGATTCTCAATCAATTATTTAGCATGAGTAATCAGGAACGATACCTCGAAGGCGATATGCAACACTCAGATTCTGCATGAATGGATAAACCAGTAGACGTTCTGTAGGCGTAGTGCAAAATCCAATCAATCTTAAGAGATTTCTGTGTACGGCAACACTAATCATCTCAACTTCACGCTGGAAAGCTGCTTCACCACCAGGACTCTCATAATCAGTTAAACGTTTCACGGCAACTTTTGTCCCATCTGCAAGCACTCCTTTATAAACCTTTCCAAAACCTCCCTGTCCCAGAACATTTTTTTCACTGAAGCTATCTGTAGCGATCTGTAATTCTCTCCAAGAGAACCTCTTCAGCTGACCAAAAGCAATTCTTCTGTCAACCTCTCCTGTCAATGCCAAAGAGAGATTAGAATCAACACAGATGCACATTAAGTGATACTTTTTCACTTATACATATGAACTCGATACTTCAAGCAGAACATTGCGTAAGGGCGACACAAACCTGCAACATCTACAAAGACTTCACGCTTGAGACCTTTCCGCCTACTCCTCCAAACAAATAGAAGCAAACCAGCTAGGAGCAGAATACCTAGTATTCCAGCCACAATTCCGATAATTGTTCCAGTCTTTGGTTTACTAGAACCACCTAATAATACAACAAATTGGATGGATCTAAGCACATTGACGGACCAATACAAGAGAGCATGCACTTACTTAATACAACAGAAGGCTAAAATGGTAAAATGGTAATTGTCATCACAAATGAAGCATCCAAAAATACTTTACATTGCATTCTTCAGTGCTATTTTCACTTATTTTTTCATGCTGAGATAAATAAAAAAGCAGAGTGGCTTACAATACAGTACATGTATCCTCCTTTACCAATCCTTACTTATTTCATTTGAATCCTCCTCCTCTATCAATCCTAATTATATCAGATTGAACATCTCTGAAGCACAAATCTAATCTTTGTTTGTTTTTAGGGGCATTGTAGTAGAAGATGCTGAATAACTTACCTCCACTAACAGATTCACATGGATGAGGGAAATTTGGACCACAATTTAGTTTGTTTCCTGTAAAACTGAAATCAGCCATTAAAGCAAAATCAATGTCATCATTCATAAATGTCGAAGTGATATTAAGAGAAGCTATTACTTAGCATACCAACTTAGGAATTATAATGAAGAGTGAACATACTTGTACTTGGATACATCAAATAATTGCTCAGGTATTTGCCCGGTAAGACCATTGTAAGCAAGCTGACTGCATAGAAGCCTCTCTCAGTACTATAGAAATCAATATCACTTGACATGTCTGGTACACACACAAGCTAAAACTAAAGTATATAATTGAAAATTAAAATAAGATAAAACCAATCACATACAGATTGATCATCTTTGGAAGATTATAAAGTGATGGAGGTATGGCACCGGAGAGATTGTTTTGACTCAAAATCCTGCATGCACTGCAGTTTCAGTGGCAATAAATTTTGGCAAGTGAAGCACAAAATGAAAATCAAGAACAGAAATCTACTTACAAGAAATTAAGGTTCTTTAGATTTCCAAGGGAAGCTGGTATCTCTCCACTTAACTGGTTGTCATCCAAATCTAACATTGTCAAGCTAGTTAAGTTCCCCAACTCTTCTGGTATCTGACCAGTAATACCATTTCCTTGCATTGTACTGTCAAGCGAATAAAGCATGAAGCAGTAGGTTCTACATAAAGGGGCTACTAATTTACTGGTTGGTACTGCATAGACGTCCAGGGACCGTAAGCTTTCAGGAAATACATATATTAAGATGTCATCAGATAATGTGTAAGATATTTGTTCATATCTTCAAGGTCGAAATGTTGTGATGAACAGAATTGATGAATACAGCAATCATGCAGGACATGAACGTCAACACACTACACACAATGACACAACACACAGAGCCAAAGGTTATAAGATAAGGGAAGGAGACAGTTATCGACCATTAGGGTCGCTTATGTACATTTTGTAAACACGACATTGACAGTACCACTAATTTATTCTAAGAAACACCACATTTCAAGACCACAAATAATATTAACAAAGAGGACCATTATGGTGACTGTAAGAGTTTCAAGACCACAAATAATATTAGCAAAGAGGACCATTATGGTGACTGTAAGAGTTTCAAGGCCACACAAATACAGCACTGATACTACCACTAAATCAGCAATCATTTGACGATCAAGTTCATAAAGTTCCATTGACCTACAGAGTTGTAAGAGTCGTCAAAACCCCTAAACTTGGTGACAGTGTGCCAGAAAAACCCATGTTGGACAAGGACCTGCAAAACAAAACGAAGAAAAGAAATATATAAACCTATCAGAATCTGGAAGTAGCCCAACAACCACAGAAGTATTTAGACCGCAGGAATAAAGGACATAGAGGAAAGCATCATCCAGCATAAATGGTGTGATGCCATAGTGTCAGTATACATTTGAAGAACTTACACGGTTTTGACATTTCCATTATTGTCACATATTACTTTTGACCAAGTACATGGACTAACTAGGTTCTGGTTCCAATCTTTAAGTTGATCGCCAGAAACCTTGAGAGAATTCTTTAACGAAAATAGTGCATTTCCTAAAACAAGTGAAGAAGTTTCTTATTAGAATGCAACCCATAAATGCCGTCTAGATCATAAAAAAAAGGAAGCAAACAAATGATATTTATTAATGGATTAAACAAAGCAAAGCAGAAAACAGGAAAGAGAAATGGACTGTTAATCAATTACACTTGACCAGAAACAAAGGTTTTTTAGAGAATAAACGAATAAAAAGCATAATGGAACTTTAAATATGTCCTGACCCAAGCTATTATTTTTTAGATGGGATTAAACTTGTATCACCGAGAAAAGGTGCTGAGTGAATGGGTGGAAAGGCCAAAAAACTCTTTACCTTGATCATCAGGTAAGACAGCGGAACATATACATAACAGGACCAGAGTCACAAGCCAAAGAGTCATCTTCAAGTGGCACTGGTTCAACAATCTTTAAGTCAAAATTTTAATTCCAGAGAATGTAACAAACTCTAAAGTTCACCCTGTTTGAGAACCAGCCCTGCAACAAAGTCCAACGGATTATAACAAGCACACAAGGTATTCCAGAGTCTAGAGCAATCAAAGGTTCACCAGAAATTCAAGGTTGGTCAATAAATATAAAGATCAACAGTCCACACTTTGGAAACAGGGCTTTTAGCAGTAATTTCAGCCAAAACTTATGTCAACTAGTTTACTCCATCCACAATTAAATGCAACAATTCTCCTTTAATTCAAGGGGATGAGTTGAAGTAAATTATGGCCCAATAAAATCGCTCTTTTAGATAAATCTGAGAGGAATTCCATCAATGCTCTCCCAGATTATTTTCTAAAGAAAAGTAATATCAGATGATCTTCTGTACATCTAAAATCTAGTTCCATCATAGATTTGACATACAAAATCTAGCCACCAAAGCCATCAGTTTTAAGCAGCCAACAGCAGATACACACATGATGGTTAAATAAACAATCCGTCTGAAACATAATACCTGTATAATTTTTATGAACATGAAAGCCGTCAGTTTTAAGCAGCTAACAGCACGTACAGCATACACCTACATCACTCTCTCTAATTTTCTCACGTACGACACCTGGATGCTTCATTTCAAACCAAAAACATTTTCTACACACGATATTATAAAAATCGAAGTTCGGAAGTCAAAGCATCCAGCCAATTAAAGTGACCAGAAAATATGGATGATTCGACTCAAAATTTCGCATATAAAACAGATTCAATGAATGTCTTCACTGCTTACTACGAATGATTTCATACCAAAATCCCGTAACTCAAATTCCACAACCCAACAAATATTTACTCTAAGCATAACAAGGCATTAAAAACACTCAAAACCAAGCTTACTACTTTAGAAAAGGCATCAATCCACAGAACAGAATATAGCACAAACATACAAACCTAAGATTTCCATAAAAATCACACCTTTCATTGCTAAAGAGATCATTCTTTCATGAGCTCAAAAAGTGGAGCACACATAATTCACTAAAATTCAAACTCGGAGGGTGAAAAAAGATGTGTACGAACACATACGACCTGAATGAAGATTCACCTTTTCTGGGGGAGAAGACTTGAGTCAGAAGCCCAACTCAGAAGTCATGGCAACAAAGAAGCTTCTTTGACTGGCTTTTGGAGTAGTATTAAAGTGTACAGATATCAAGAAAAGGCAGCTAAACTCGTAATTATTACTACATACGCACAAAGCATCACTCTTACTTTAATCCGATTGGCTTTGGTTCACAATACACAAAGGAAATGATGGTTGTGGGGTGGCTGCTGTTGCTCTTGTGGGGGGCCGCTGTGAGTTGTTGTTTTCCCGAATGTCAAGATTATGTTTTCCTCTTATCTTTTCTTGGAGTTTGGACATACAACAGAAATCTTCTTTTTTAAACTCCCTTTTATGTCTCCTTCTCATTTAGGGAACATTATTATCTTCTTTTGTAAGGTGGAAGAGAGGTTGTGTGGGAGTTTATTTTCAATAACAACCACTTAAATCCAACCGTCCCATTAATATTTCATAATTAATTTATACTCTTCCCATCCTATTTTGCACAAAATCTTTTCACGGTATTCAAATAACATGTTTGACTGGAAATATATGTAGCTATGGACAATAATGACACATAAAAAATTGATATTTAAAAACTACATGTTACGACAAATCTAACCATATCTCATACGATAAAATTATTATTCATATACTTCTTCAAATATGTGGTCAAAGTTTGACATTTTTGACCAAAAAAATTTCCGTGCAAAATAGAGTGCGACAGAGGGAGCATGAATTTCAGCTACCAAATCACTTGTCAACCCTGAAGCTGCTCATGATGGGGATACTCATTCCTCAACAGATCAGATAACAAAGGAAGATCAAAGCACTCAGACAAAGGTAAGGACTCTCGAATCGATATCTACTCTAGATAATATGGAGAAGAGTGAGGACAAGCAAGGAAAAAATAGTAAAGTCTCAGCTACGAAACTCAGGAAACTTAGATCCTCACACAAAGCAACCCCTTTATGTTTTAAATGATTAAATACACCATTATAGGGAATATATTAGTCTGGAATGTTAGAGGTTATGGAACATCAATTGATAGACTAAAGGCCCTTAAGTTGTCTCATAAGATTGATATTCTATGCTTGATCGAGCCCTGGCATGATAAACAGAAATTAAACTCTCTGATGCATGAATTAGGTTTCAAATAAGCCCTCCCCGCTCAGAATGCAAAAATTTGGATCTTATGGAACCATGCTTTTATAGAGTTAGTTTAAAGGAATCAGATCAATTTTTGCAGGCCAGAATCTCAGAAATTACCACTTCTGTTAGTTGGAACTGTTTTTTTATCTATGCTAGTGTCCATAGACAAATGAGGGAAGCTTTTTGGGAAGATTTAAAAACACCATCCCTAGAACCTTCCATATACATAGGGGATTTTAACACAGTTGCTTCTGTTACTGAATATAAGGGGAGAAGATCCCTACCAGTAAGAAGTATGAAACAGTTTAACGAATTCATAAATACCATGAACTTGCATGAAATCTCTACTGTTGGAAATTCTTTCACATGGAGTAATAATAGATTCAGGAATAAATGCAAGGATCTTTTGTTTCAAAGATTAGACAGGGGCATAAGCAATTTAGACTGGTTGGAACTATTTCCAAACAACTCAATTCAAGTGCTAAATAGAATGACATCTGATCACTCACCTTTACTACTGTCTGTTCAATCGTCTGAAGAACTGGTACCAAGTCCTTTTAGATATCAAGAGATGTGGTCAAACAGACATGACTTCGAGGCCTTAGTGGTTTCAAACTGGAACTTATCATCTCCTTTAAGAGGGATGTACAGGTTAGTGGATAAACTTAAGAGGCTGAAGATTGACATTAAAGAATGGAACAAAAACACCTTTGGAAATGTTAATTAAAATCTGTTAGCAGCTGAGACAAAAGTCAATGAACTGGAAATAAAATTTCAACAATCCCAAGATGACTCGGATTTTGCTGAACTAACTAAATCAAAAGCCTTACTTCTTAGATCCCAGAAAGAAAAAAACATTTTTTTAAAGCAGAAGGCTAGGCTAAATTGGCTTAAGCATGGGGATGCAAATACCAGCTATTTTCACCACACCATTAGGGAAAGGAGAGCTAGATCAAGAATTAGTAAAATCAAAGATGGAAGTGAGAACTGGATTTCAGAACCTCAACAGATTAAAGAAGAAGGAGTTCGATTTTTTAAGGAATTACTTAATGAGGATGCCCCTCAAAAAATAGGAACTTACCTGAATTATTTTCTAAGGGAAATACCTAAAGTAATTACAGAGCTACAAAACCAACTCCTCCTTCAACCTTTCAATATCCAGGAACTCAAATTTGCAGTATTCGATTTAAATAAATCTAGTGCCCCTGGATCAGATGGATTCTCCGGTGTATTCTACACCACTTTCTGGGAAACCATTAAAGATGACCTTCTAGAAGCTGCAAATGATTTCATATGTAATGGTAATATCCCAAAAGCCATCTCAAGCACCTGGCTCACCTTAATCCCCAAAAAACCAATCCCAACCTCTTTCTCAGATTTCAGACCCATTAGTCTATCCAACTTTGTTAATAAAGTATTCTAAAAAATGCTAATGGAAAGGATCAAACCACTGATGCATATTCTGATTTCTCCTGAACAGAGTGCCTTTATCAAAGGTAGGGATATCACTGATAATGTCATACAAATGCAGAAGATGACCAGAATTTTGTCTAGAAAATCAAAGGTCTCTAACTTGATAGTAAAACTTGATATGCAAAAGGCTTTTGATAGAGTCTCATGGTCTTTCCTGAACTCCATCCTTCTTCATTTTGGTTTTCATGGGAAATTTGTTAAAATAATCATGCATAATATAGCTGCTGCTCATTTTTCTGTTTTAATCAATGGAGTAACCTCAGGTTTCTTTGCATCTTCTAGGGGCATTAAACAAGGAGATCCACTTTCACCCTTTCTGTATAATTTACTCTCCGAAGCTTTTTCTAGAGGTTTAAAGAAAATTTTTAACATAGGATACCTCCAAAATTTTGGTCTCCCTCGTTCCTGTTCCCCCGTTTCCCACTTAATGTACGCTGATGATACAGCAGTTTTTCTTAATACTAAACCTACAAACTTGAAGAGGTTTAAAAATTTTCTGCTAGCATATGAACAAACTTCAGGTCAAAAGGTCAATTTTGCAAAATCTGAATTTTTTGTAGCTCACAACACTCCTTTAGCAACAGTTCAATCTGTAAAGAGGATACTGGGAATGGATAAAGGCTCATTCCCATTCAAATATCTAGGAGTCCCTATTTTTTCTGGTCGCAATCTACAGGTACACTACCAACCTCTGCTGGAAAGAATGGAGAAATCAATCAATACCTGGAAGAATAGATGGCTCAACACTGCTAGTAAGATTATATTGATAATTCACTGTTTTATTTCAATTCCCACGCATATTTTCGCTGTTTTGAGTCCTCCAAAGATAGTTTTAAAAAAATGGAGAAAATGGCATCCAGTCTATTTTAGGGGAGTTCAGATAACTCTGATAGGAAAAAGTGGAGGTCTTGGAAAAAAATGAGTCTACCTGTAGAAGAAAATGGAGTAGGTTTCAGGGATTTAAAGGCCATTGTTGATGCTTTTTCATGTAAATTGTGGTGGAAACTACAAAAAAAAACCTCTACTCAATGGTCCTCTCTATTATGGTCGCTTCCTATCTCTTATAAAAAATCTCACACATGGTCCAGAATATGTTATATCACAGCTAAGGCAAACAGCTATTCCAAAGTAATCTATGGTAATGGTGACTGCTCTTTCTGGAACGCTAATTGGACAGGAGAGGGAGCTCTGTTTTATAAGTGGCCTCATGAGAGGAATATCCCCTTCGAGGATATTTCACTCAGGTCTTTTATCAATAACAAAGCTTCTCTTCTCCCAACACTGGAGCCATATTTGGCTACCAATATATGTGCCCTTTTGCAGGATGTGAAGCTGGAATACTCTCATGAGGATAAGCTCGCCTGGACGCCAGCCTCTGACGGAAATTTCTCCATACGGTCTGCATACAATATCCTCAGACAGAAAAGGGCAAAAATTAGGCACTTCGATAAGGTTTGGTCCTCTTTCATCCCCAAAAAAATGTCAGTTCTCCTGTGGAGAGCCCTGAATAGATTACTTCCTTTTGATAATATTTTATGTAGGTTAGGTTTCTCTTTGGCCTCTAAATGTCCCCTCTGTCAGAATCACTCTGATACGTTGAAACATTTTTTTAACTCGTGCCCATCCTCTACTGCTGTATGGCAATGTGTTAATGACCTTTTAAAGCTACAACTACCAGTTTTTGGAAATTTGAAGGGTAAAGTTGAGTATTATCTCTCTTTTAAGGCTGAATCCAAGATTTAGTCAAACATTACAACTGCTGCCCTCCTTGTCACAATCAGGTTTCTTTGGATTAAAAGGAACAAAATTATTTTTGAAAATGAATCTTTCTCCCAAGTTGCTTGCTTTCATGAAATTAAAGGCATGATCTATTAAATTTTCACAGTCCACCATTTGATAGGCAGTTTAGACAAGCATAAGTACTGGACTCAGGCAAATATTATTCCTCAAATCTCTCAAAAGAGAAAAAAATCAGTAACTGCTATGAATTGGATGAAACCACAATCCGGATATAAAATTAATACTGATGCTACATGGATTATAGGTGGTCTTTCCTCCTTTGCTGTGATAGTTAGGAAATGGAATGGGAATGTGGTTAAAATGAGAGCAAATACTTTCCATTCTCCATCTCCTTTACATGCCGAACTTTTCGCCATTCAATGTGGATATGATATTTGCTCTGAACTAGCTCCAAATATTTGTGTGTTGGAATCAGATTGTTTATTGGTTGTTCAGGGAATTCAAAACCCCATGAGGTCCCCATGGAGAACTTATTCCACCTGCAGCTCCCTTAACTTAAAACACCATAAATACCCAATTCAACATATCCCTAGGGAGGCAAATAGTGCTGCTGACTTCCTAGCAAAATATGCTCTAGAAAATAACCACCACGGTGACATAGACTTTCAGGCAGCCCCCCTCTTTCTTAGGGGACTGCTAACTCTTGATAGCAGTGGTTTTCCAGTGATTAGAGTAGGTGCTTGAAATTTTACTATCTCTTACTCCATTTCATGACACATATCAGACTATTCATCTCAAATGTAATGCAGCTTTTTAAAATTAGAATAGAGACTTCTGTTTCTTCCTGTTTGCTTTCCTCAGGTATTTATGCAAGAATAAGGCAAGCCCTCGACACATGGCACACTCGAGACTTCGAGCTCTCGAGACTAAGAGCCTTCGAGACATGGAGCCCTAGAGCCCTCGAGACATGGAGCCCTCGAGCCCTCGAGACAGGGAGCCCTCGAGCCCTCGAGACTTGGAGCCCTTAAGACTAAGAGCCCTCGAGACAGGGAGCCCTCGAGCCCTCAAGACAGGGAGCCCTCGAGACTTAGAGCCCTCGAGCCCTCGAGACATGGAGCCCTCGAGACATGGAGCCCTCGAGCCCTCGAGACAGGGAGCCCTCGAGACTTGGAGCCCTCGAGCCATGGAGCCCTAGAGCCCTCGAGACATGGAGCCCTCGAGTCCTCGAGACATGGAGCTCTCGAGCCCTCAACACATGGAGCCCTCGAGACATGGAGCCCTCGAGCCCTCGACACATGGACCCCTCGAGACGGAGCCCTCAACACATGGAGCCCTAGATACATGGAGCCCTCTCGACACCGAGCTCTCGAGACTTGGAGCCTTCGAGACATGGAGCCCTCGAGCACAGGGAACCCTCGAGATGGAGCCCTCGACACATGGAGCCCTCGAGATTTGGAGCCCTCGAGCACATAGCCACCGAGCACTGGAGCTTTCGAGACACTGACCAATCGACACATGAAGCACTCGAGACATGGAGCCCTCGATACATGGACCCATCGAGATAGGGAGCCCTCGAGTCCTGGGGCCTTCCCGACATGGAGCCCTCGAGCCCTGAGCCACTAGTCCACAAATATTAGAGGTTTCTTTTTAAAGCAATGACGTTGCCTTACTGATGTAAATATTGAACATTTGGTGGTACATAGGTTTGGGGAACCTAATAAATATCTCCCACCTTAGGGTGCTTTAAATTAAAAAAAAAAGAATTTTAGATTACACATAAATTTAATTTATGAAAATTTTAAATTGCATGCTCCATTCCTTTTGTGTCTCTTTTCTATGTAAAGAACATTATTTAGCTTCTATTATAAGGTGGAGGAGAGATATGTCATACTCCATTTGTCTCACCTCAATTTGCAGAGAGAGAAATTGGGATGGAATTTATCCACAGTAATCGAATGCATAAAGCTAGTTAAACAGTGACATTTTTTACTGTGGGAAGACGTTTCTCTGATGTGTCCATTTTCTTTTTTTAACCCCATTTTACCCCCAGATTTACCTCATTTTCCTTTTTCCCCTGAGATTGCATTTCAAAGTTCAGTTCAAAGTTTGGGTTTAAATCTGTAGCAAAACCCCCAAAAAACGTTCGGCAAAGACAAAAAATGGGAAGTAAAAATCAATCGGAAGACCCAAAAAAATCCAAAAAATCAGAAGCAGAAAACCCAAAAACACAGAAGTAAAAGTCAATCAGAAGACCCAAAACAAACCAAAAAAAATCAGATCAAAAAATCCAAAAAAAAATCAGAGCTTTCTATTAAAAACAATCGAAAGAAAAAAAACAACAAATATCATATTGTGAAAAAAGAAAGCACATAGCTTCCATACTCGGATCAGAAGCAAAAAACAACAAAGATTAGATTGGCAAAAAGAAAGCACATAGCTTTCGACACTCAGATCGGAAGTAAAAAACTATTAGAACCCAAAAGGAACAACAAACATCCGATAGGGAAAAAAGCACAGAGTTTTGCACACTTAGATTGGAAAAAACGAGAAGGAGAAGAGATGGGAAAAAATGAGAGAGTATATAGATTTGGGAATTTGAAAGGAGAAGAGAGAGAGAGAGAGAGGGAGAGAGAGAGATGGGTGAGTAATTGGAGTTTGGGAGAGTGGAAAGCTCTTAGTGTAGATGGGTGAGTAAATGAAGAAGATAGAGTTTGAGAGATGAGTCAGAAAATTTTAGTTGGTCCACAAAATTAAATACTCACAACTTTAAGGACAAAAGAGACTTTTTCGAATGGGTCAATTGGGCTTTTTTGGCAAATTCAGACTTTGCAATTTGAAATGAGACACCCTTAAATAAAAAGTGTGCAGTTTGAGGTGAGACAAATAGAATATGTGAGAGGCTCTTTTCCATAATGACGAATCAAACACAGTTGTCTCATTAATATTTCACAATTACTTTATATGAATTGCAGATTTCACGAATTTGAAAGTTTATCTCTATAATTATATAACCTATGAAATCTGAAATTTTCATACATCTAAATGTTAAAGTGAAAATTTTATTTCACGTACTCCCTCCCTTCCCGGAAAACCTGCAAAGATAGAAAAACTTCCTTTTAATTTTAGATGTATAAAAAGTCAAATTTACCCATGTCTTCTTACTTCATCCCCCTCTTCTTCCTTCCACATTTGTACGTCTTCCTTTCTCCACACTCCGTCTCTCTCCGCCATCACAGCACCAACACCACTAGCACGACACTAACCTATGACACCACTAACATCGAGCCACACCGCCCAACACCACTAGTCTACCACCCTTCTTTAACTCTCTTTGCATCGAAGCCGACGAGCAACATCAACTCGTTGACCTCAACGGCGGCGATCCTAACAATTCCTCAAACGATAACATATTGGGTCCCGCCCGGACACGAATGCTGAACTCCCAGATTTAGGAAACGTGGACTTGGAAGATTGGATGAGAGGGGAGGCGGTGGAGCGTTCTGGCTTCAGTGAGGTGGTGGAGGTCGTCGCCATGTGCTGCGGGGCTCCAGTGTTTCAAAAATGGATTGGGGGAGTGTGGAGGCGTTGGACTTTGCGGAGAACACATCTCATCATCGCGAAATATAGTTGAATAGGTAGGGAGTTAGAAATGAACTGGGGCTTGGGAATAGGCTAGGCCAAAATGTAAATTTTAAATGTTTTAAGGGTAGTTATGTCTTATAATAGGTTGAATATTTCTAAATATAAAAATGTGCCAATTTACTTAGGACAGATTAAAATAAAAAGTGTGCAGTTGAAAATGAATTATTGCTGGAAATTGGACGAGTATTTGACCTAGTTAAATTCACAATTATTATTTGATTTTTTATTTTTAATTAAAATTCAAAATACACACCGTATTTTATGTGAATCGTTATATCACGTCATGTATTTTACTTAAACACGCCATGTATTTGTACTAGTGTAAATACAATATGTATTTCCAATTTTTTTAAATGGACAAAGAAATTGATTAGTTAATAATAATTAATTATAATTAATTTGTAATTGAAATCCAATTAACTGAACATCAGTGGGGGTCGCCGAACCGAAGCTCCGCCGTTCGCCGGTGGTGGTGGTTGCTGGAGCTCCGTCTTTCGGCGGCGGCGGGTTCCATCTCTCTGGCGGGTTCATCTTTTCGAAGGGTTCCACGTCCTCGGCGTTCTCCTCCATCTGTTCCATCTTCTCTGGCGGGTTCTTTTTTGTCCGCCAGTCTCCTTATTCTTCTCCGACGGTCTCCTTCCTCGCCCGACGTTCTCCTCTGTTTGTTCCATCTTCCGGCAGGTTCCATGTCCCCAGCGTTCTGCTCCGTCTGTTCCATCTTCTCCGGCGGGTTCTCCTCCATCCGTTCTCCTCGCCTGACATTCTCCTCCTTCCCCGTCTGGCGTTCTCCTCCCATTCTCCTCTGTCCTTCCACCGATGTTTCTCTCATCTCCCCGTTCTCCTTTCAAATCGCCTGGCGTTCTCCTCCTTCCGTTCTCCTATGTCCTTACGTCGGCATTCTTCTCCTTCCCCGCCCTGTATTCTCTCCTCTACCTGTTCTCCATTCAAACCGCTGACCAGGGTCTCCTTGACCGGTTCTCCTTCCCAAGATCCGAACTAGATCTCCTTGACTGTTTCTCCTTCCCAATCCCTTCCCCATTCTCCTTTCCATTATTTGCCTTTGTTCTCCTTTCTTTCCTAGTCTTCTTTTCATTTCCCTCTCATTTTCGGTTTTCCTTTCCCTTCTCCCAGCTTTCTTCTCCTTGCCCAGCCCGGTTCTCCATTGCCCAACTCCCAGCTGCCCACATGTAATGCCATTTACCCCATTTAATTTGAAAAGGTGAACAAATTTCTATAAAAATAGGCTGTAAAAATGCTCATTGGGTAAATAATATCAGACTTTTTACTCTAAATTTAGGTGTTGAAAGCTCCATGTCTTTAGAGGTATTTTTTGAATTCAAGTGTTGGTTTTTGTAATAATTAATAGTTAAAGTTATGATTTATTAGTTGTTTAAGTAGAAACTTATATTCTATCTCATAATTAATAGTATTAATATTTTATTTTAATTTCATATATAGTTGTTTAACATTTTATTGTCTATGCTGATCTCCATATTTTGAATTTAACTTTGTTCTATATTTCATCATTTCTATTGAAAATATGTTAATTTAATGTTAACTAATATGTTAGTTGGAACAAAGCATACACGCTGCCGTAATTAATAATTGTGTGGGACTATTATTCTTGCAAACTGTGTTTGGTGATTTTTTTTAATATCAATGAATGTAGTGAATTGCATTGCATCATACAAGGGTTATGGCATTTAACACAACAAAAGAGTTCGGAGTACAAAAATGAACAGAAATTAGCAAAGATTTCGGAGTACATAAGTGAGCAAAAATAAGCAAGAAGTTCGAAGTACATAAGTGAACCAAAATAAGCAAAGACTTCGAAGTACATAAATGAACAAAAATAAGCAAATAGTACCCTCATACAGATATGAACCAGTCTCCTAGGGAATGAGTTCATTATCGTGGCGTCTGCAATACTCCTCGCGACGGCGAATCCAGGTAACCAACAACTCCTTCATACGCGAATCGACTATTTCATGAATGTTTGTAGAGTCAAACAGATCCAAGTCGCTCATCATATCATTCAGCAACTGAGATACAAGAAATACATATTATCATATTGAATCAATTAAATTTAATATAATTAATTAAAGCAATAGTTAGAGAAAACTTACCAGTAAATCAAGATTGATTGTAGATGGTCTGCATGTGGTACCATCATGTACAAGATTTGTGATGAATGGGTGAGAATGAGTCGTGAACCAATCCTCGTAATCCAAGGTACAGTCAGATGGACAGATGGCAATAGGATACTCGATTAGCTGACCTTTGTGCCATGTGTGTGCCATGTCCCATAAAGTCAACTGCATCATCCCTGAGTAGGTCACTGAATAGCCTAGCTTAGAAGGCCCGGTGCAGGGTTCTGGCACAATCCTTATGTTGTACGGTATACCTTGTACGACACCAAACTGGAGCACCACACGGTCAGGCATATATGCATCCATTACTTCAAGGTATCGAATCACGTCACGGTAATGAGCCATCCATTTCCCATCCCTGACCACATCAGATCCATATAGCAACCAATCTACATGTAGTTGTTTCCAAAAATTGTAACAGCCATATGGCATCCAATCTACATATAATTCTCGCAATAAATTTAAAACATGATAATCATACCCCGTTGAGGCTGTAAAGCATCCAGTTGACGCCTAATGGTCACAAGACACCGAGTATCCTTCCCAATTTTCTCCCCATAGTGCCACCGGTTAGCTCATCTTGGAAGAGCTGGCAATGTACTCAGTCTCAGACGAAACATGGGAAAGTAGTGTACCTCTCCCGCTGGATAGGTACATAGGTTTGACCTAGATCACCGGGTCCTATGCTGAAAGGTGGGAAGCCCCGGCGAGTCGTCAACTCAAGGAGACGAGCTTTGTAGACGTACCCGCACTACCGCCGACCTGTATTTCTCTCCCATGTATTTTATTAATTTATTTTAATTCTTGCTTTGTTGTCTCCTGTACCTAAATATTTCCTTATGGCACCACATTCCAACGTATTTTTTGTTTTCCTTTTTTTGGTACATATTTTAATTTGTTTGTTTACTTATTGTCTTATCTCATTTTTTATCTGTTTCTTTTTTTTATTTATTGTCTTTTCTTCTTTTTAATTTACAATACTTATAATCAATTATATATATATATATATATTTATACACACAGTTATATTCCTTGAAATCAAAACAATACTAGAATTGATAACTTATTTATATTATTCTTATTTGTAATTGCGTATGAAAATTACTATTATATATAGTTGTGATGAATGTGAAAAATATTAGAAAGTTATAAAATTAGTGTTTCTCAATAATTTAAAGAAATATTCGTTTTAGAGGAAGGTGCAAGGTAAACTATCGGGGATGTTTTTATAAAAATCTAGATAATTATTTAACTCAATTTATCATTTCTTACTTAACTCTTTTATAATGTGAAATTTGTATATCACGTTTCCATTCTAATTCGACGTACTATTATTTTTTTTCCTCTTTCTTAAGTGAAACCTATACTAAACACCAATATTTAATCATCGTCTGACATTAACTAATATATATTTTTTCAAATATATACTTTATAATTAGCACATCGTTCAAAATATTTATATATATATATTCCATTTAGAGTGATATCAAAAGGTTCAAGTTAGATAACATGATTTGTATCAGAGGTATATTTTATTTTATTTATTAATCTAATTGGGTTCGGGGTTTCTCAATCCCCCCCCCCTTTAATGAACTTCATCCCCGAAGTTCGCTGTAATTTTACCCAAAATAGAGAGGGTACCTTCAATAACCTCGGTCAAACCATGGTTCTCATCACTCTCTATGGCGTAAAGTTGAGCCTGCACATTTGGCCTACCACTTCCACCAGTTCCACCCTTCAGAGCCAAATTGATCACAGATGGTCGTGACCAAGTGGTTGGAATGAGGACTTCATCTAAGTCATCAGGACTTCATTATTATGTGCTCAGAATTCCCACATTGCAACATCGCAAATATTTATTTTCCTATTCTTTATGTCTTCCTTTCTCACCATACAACAAGGGACTCGAGGTGGATACTTGGACCACATCGTATGGTCCAAGTTTTGAGTTGCATCTCTTTTAATTTGAATGTAGACAACTCACCCTCCTTACCCATTTATCCTAGGGTTAAAGGATTTGAATTATTGTTTCCACAAAAAATATTATTATTATTTTATTTTATTTTTAATTACTTCGTCAATTAATCCTCCGTTGAACTTTGACTTCTCCATGATCTATCATTGGGTTCTCATCCCTACCTTGAATAATCATCAAAGAGTATAAATTCTTAGGAACTACAAGTACTTTTACCAAAGTTATATACTACTACTTTAGTCCCTCTAGATTCTATTCTTAACCAAAGCTAAATCATTCAATGGAGTCACATTCTTTATCCCGTTCTGTACCATGGGAGGTCCATTCCTAAGGTCAACCCGAGGTTCATAAATGCTTTGATCAATTATCACTAGAGTTTTATCTGTGTGACCCCAACCTTTTCTTAGGGTCCTTTTACGAGTTCTGCCATCTGCATATGCAGCCTATGCAGGACTCGGATGCCACCTTGAGTCTGAGTTAACTTTTGCGCGATAGATCCTGCAGCTCTAGCTCCTGTGTCTTGGTATTCCTTATTTGATCGGGTTCTAGGTTAATTGCATCGTTCTACCTCCATTATTGATTCTTTATGATAAAGATTTTAGGGATTAAGGTTTCTCATTCCCTAACTAGGATCTACCTCGTCCAATTAGGGTAGGATACTCGTTTGATATTTTAGCTAAGTATTTTTTTTAGTTTAGCTTAATTACATTTAACGGCCTAATATTGCTGCATACGTTATGAAGATTCATGTGATGACTAGTGCGTTATTATCCATTTTGAGGTTTAAAATTTTATCATTATTATTTAGGGACCTTTCAATTTAAAATGAGAACCTGATTTGAACTTTGGGTTGGCCATCCCCAAGTGATTCAAAGGTTTTCTCAGGTCAAATGGAAAGGATACCTAATTTTTTTATTTTATTTTTAAAATAAATTAAAAAATTTATGCTTTGATCCAATATCCTTTTAATGGAATCTATTTTGTTGAGATTTAACTTTTCTTTATAATTATTTAGGATAACACTTTTATTTTCAATTTAGAAAGTATTTGAAAGTTCAAAAGAAGCAAATATTGATGGTACTATTCTTATTTCTTTACTATGTGTTTTTACATCTTCTTTGATAACATTAAACTCTTAGCATTTAACTACAATTAGTCAATGTATATTTAGTGGTAATGTACTGGCGATAAACGGCTATATTCTCAAGGGTAATATAACAGTTATAAATGACTATATTTTATAGTATAAACACGAATTTATCCAACAATTCAAAACCACATTTTCTCTTCTATCTCATATCCTTCTCACCATATTTTCTCTCAATTTGCTGATAACATGTCGAGACTAATGTTAGCCTTTGTTGTCGTAGTTATCGTTGTACTACATGTTAGTATTCTCACCGAAGATATTACGCGGGAAGAATTTTGTTACACTTCAGTAATGGTTGGATTCATTTATACCCTTTTATTTTTCACAATCCTCATAGACTTCTGTATTTCTAATTACATTTAATAAATCATTTTATTTCCCTATTAGACAGTGACATCAATAAATTGTTAGTTTTGTAGACAAGGTTCAACCATGTCTCTAATATCTATAAGTGTTAAGCAAATGTGTAGTGTTTTATTAAGTTAAGTTTTGATTTGCCTTTACTTGATTTGAGGAAGCTCTGATACCACATCTGTAACACCCCCAAACCCCAACACAAGTTTCGGGTCGGGTTTGAGCGTGCTACCGAAAGGGCCAGTATTAACGAGCAATTAAATTTTATGTGGAAGCATTTTAAGTAATTCAAAAACCCAATTTATTATTACAGTGAAGAAGATTTATTACGAATGTCAAACAAAAGTTTCTCCTAACTGTTACAGTATCAACGTTCACATTAAAATTCAAATAGCCCGGATCTTTCTCAAAAGAAGTAAAAACATCAAGCACTTTTCTCTTACTGTCCACATCTGTAACACCCCCAAAACCCAACACAGGCCTTAGACCTGGAGGCAATTCCTAACTGTAAATACAAATTGGCCAGGGCCGCTGAGCCCCGGGATAATTGTGAATCAACTGCGGGAAGCAGGTTGGCTCTAACCTTAGTCCCAGTCTTATCAACAAAGAGAGTTGATGAAAAAAGGGTCAACATGTAGCACATGAATTGGAAGTTATCGCTCTGACCCATCGCTACACACCTCGTCATTAATGCTTGGCCATCAATATTACCCCCGTTCTAGTCTTCCCTGAGGCAGGACTCCACGTCTTTCCCAGACAGTTTAGCACTTCCTATTTGAATGGCCTCCACCAAAATGGTACTAGAAACAGAGCCACCTACAATAGGAATTCTGATAATCATCTCAACATTGTGCAATAAGATGGTTATCTCCCCGAAGGGCATGTGAAATGAGTTCGTGTCCGGCTGCCACCTCTCGACAAAAGCATATATCAATGCCATGTCAAGGTACTTGAAAATAATTGCTAGAAGGTGCGATAACCCGGTCACATGTATCCTGGCCTGAATAATATCGCTGTAATCCGGGAGTGTGGTGATTAGTTGCTTGCAAAGAATTGCACGAGTATGGCATTTCATCACACCTCGCTCTATACCATTCCAAACATTAATTGCAACATGACCTCCAAAGCTGGGTATAATAAGGTCATCTTGCGGGCCACCACACATCGGTCCGTGCACAAGCCATATTTCATCAGCTACATGCTTTCTCTTGTTCCTAACATCCATATCAGTCACAGCCTCACCAACATTGTACGATCCCCCTGAAGATTGGGCAAATCGACCAGCTCTATTCATGCACGTATGTCTACCTCCTCCACCAACAAGTGTTAAATTTCAAACATCCACCGCAAAGTCACCGCAGGTTGACCACTGGGGGGAACAATGCATGTACCATGCCCGCCCTCGGCGTCTAGTGGTGGCTCTACACCACAACCATCAAGTGGGCTAGATACGGGTGCTTGATCCCCAAGTTGTAAATCGAACAATGTGTAAAGTCAAGAGATTTGCAAGTGAATATTTGATTAGGAAATTTTGTGAACAAGAAAACATTCCATGTTGGAACATGCTGATGCAGAATATTCACGCCAAGGTTTTATGGAAATTAAAGCCGAAATATTGGAGTATTTTATAACTTATGGAAGTTGTATATTTGGCTAGGTATATCAGGCGTGTGAAGCATAATTGATTTATGGAAAATCTCTACTTATAAGGAGATGATATATTCGAATATATGGGATAGATTGATATAAGGTAAATCCCTTTATTTATGGGATTTGGATATGCTTCAAGAAGCAGATTTGGAATAGGAATATTGTGGAGATAATCAAGGAGTATTCCAATCTGTTCGTGGATATAAATTGGGACAAACACGGTTGCATACTCATGAATTAACCAGAGCAAAAATATGCATACAGATTTTTGAGATTTTCGAGAATTGCAAAGAGTCAGACTATTGTGTTCCAACACACCTGACCTGTCGCACAAAGTTCAGAATCAGAAACCTTAATTCCTCGGGAGGAGGAGATCCAGCGTCGAGGAGTTCAAGTTCAAAGGGAGTCTGATCAAGGCGGATCGGTAGCTAGGGGAGCTAGCAGAATTCACACTATATAGTTAGCAAAGATAAGTATTTTGTAAACTGTACTCTGTATTGTATCTTTCTAATTATTGGATTCATTCTAAACTGGGTCAGGCCCCGCAGATGTAGGTGGATTACACCAAACTGCCTAACCAAGTCATGTGTTCTTTACGTTTTACGTTATTATGCACTTGGTTAGACTAGTCATGTTGGAACACACTAGTAACTACTAGAAAAAGTGGCAAAACTAAAATTCAATTGGTATCAGAGTCTCGTCACTTATTATTCCCTTGGTTGTTTCAAGGAAAGTGAGATCCAGTTTTACCATGACAACAAGAGAAGGAGCATCAGTCTCTCGACCACCTCTGCTAGAAGGCAACAACTACAACTATTGGAAGGCACGCATAAGGGTTTTCATCAATTCACTAGACGAACTTGCATGGTTTTATGTTGAGAATGAATGGAATCATCCTACAGAAAATGCTGATGCAAGTTCTAAGGCCGTAGAAGGAGAGTCAAGCCAAAGGAAGCAAAAACCCAAAGACAAGACTAGATGGACTCCAGATGACCTCAAAGAATCTCTGGCGAATTCGAAGGCACTTAATGCAATCTTCACTGCAGTCGATGAAAATCAGCTCAAGCTTATCTCTACATGTCACCAAGCAAAGAAAGCATGGGACATTTTACAGACTGTTCATAAAGGAACCAGTCGAGTTCGTGAACCCAAATTACAGATGCTGGCTACAAAGTTTGAGGAACTCAAAATGGATGAAGATGACACCATTGCTACATTCAATGGAAAACTCAGGGACATCTCCAACCTGGATTATCAACTTGAAAAGGTGTACAAAGAAACAAAACTGGTGAAAAAGACCCTGAGATCACTTCCCAAAAGATTTGCAATGAAAGTAGTAGCAATAAAGGAAGCAAGAGACGTTTCCACCATGAGCCTAGATGAACTAATGGGTTCATTACAGACATATGAGATGACATTCCAACAAGCTACAAAAAGAGTCTCTAAGGAATTGGCGTTCAAAGTGTCTCCACCTAAGGATAATCACGAGTCTGACAGCGATGATGAGATTAAAAAACTTGCACTGATCACTAAGAATTTCTCGAGAATGCTAAAGAAGGTGGTCAATAAGAAATCTCAGGAAAGATTTGGCGAAAATAGACAAAGACAACAAGACTCAGGTAATAATAATGGAATGAGATTTGAACCAGGAAATCTGCAGTTCGGGAGAAATCAGAACAACGAACCAAAACAGGCTGGGAGAATTCAGTGCAGAGAATGTGAAGGATACAGTCATATTCAGGCTGAATGTGCTAACACTCGCAAGAAACAAGGAAAATCATATGCCACCTCTTGGAGTGAAGATGAAGATGATGAGAAGGCCGAAGAAGAATTCACCAGTAACTACGTAGCTTTCGGAGCAAAGGTTCATGATCCATCAGAGGACCAATGTTCCAACACACTGAACAAAGGTAAAGCTGTATGTTCCAACATAGATCTGGATGACTCACACAACAATGAAGATGATGATTTGTCTGTAAGTGATGAAGAAATCTACAGCACCTATGAAAAAATGTAGTCCAAGTAGCTGATGCAAACAAAGAGCTGAACGAAGAAAAAAGGAAGTTAATGGAAAGTGAGAGAATTACGGTTCACAATTGCAAAACTTGAAAAGAGTAATGAGGAACTGAATGAAAAACTGATAGCAGCAGTCAAGAGGGCTGAGATGTCTGAAGCAACTATTGTTAAATTAAATTCTGGAAAGGCAAAACTTGATAATATTCTGGATATGGGAAGAAACTTTGGTGATCAACACGGGATTGGATACGGGAAAGAACCCAAGACTGAATCAAATGAAAAACAAGTAAGCCTCAAGGTTAAGATCCGAGAAGTAAAGCGAAAGCATGGGATGCCATATCAGAGAAAACCACTCATGTGTAAATACTGTACGTATCAAGGACATACTGAAAAGCAGTGCAGAAGATTGATCAGAGATCAAATGACAGGAAGATAACTTCTGTTGTGTTCCAACACAGGCAATATTCATACAGTAAAATCGATCAGAAAGGTATGGATTGTTAAAAAATATGGTACGTGTCTAGTGGTACACACTTCTCTAACAGCTTATTCCAGTGATTCGTGGTACTTTGATAGCGGTTGTTCTTGCCACATTACTGGCACTCCAAAATATCTCACGAACATTACTCCATATGATGGCGGATATGTAACCTTTGGTGATGGAAAGAGAAGCAGAGTAATTGGCAAGGGCGAATTGAAAATTGAGGGATTTCCAGTATTCACAAGTGTATTATTTGTTGAAGATCTAAAGGCAAACATGCTAAGTATAAGCCAGCTGTGTGACGACAATATGGTAGTGGAGTTCCAGAAGGACAAATGTATAGTGAAGCATGGAGAAAACAAGGTTATTTCAGGAATTAGATCATCAGACAATTGCTATTTTCTAGAACAAGGAGTTAGGTGTATGATTTCAAAGTAAGATGAAGGAATTCTTTGGCACGGGAAGCTCGGCCACATCAATTATAAAATATTGGTGAAAATTGCAAATGTGAAAGCTGTACGAGGAATGCCTACCTTAACCAGCAAGGATGGAGTTGTATGTGGACCATGTCAACAAGGTAAACAAATTCGATCTCCTCACTCTTCAGTTCAGTATATTACTACATCTAGAAATATGGAATTATTGCATATGGATTTGATGGGTTCGGTTAATACACCTAGTATAGGTGGAAAGAAATATATCTTTGTATGTGTTGATGACTTCTCCAGATTTACATGGGTAGCCTTTTTGAAAGAAAAATCTGATACGATAGAAGTATTTAGAAGCCTTGTAGTGAAGTTACAAACTAAAAAGGGGAGTCCAGTAGGGAAGATAATTCAAATTCGAAGTGATCATGGTAGAGAATTTGAGAATGAACAATTCAGTTCCTTCTGCGATGAGCTTGGAATCCAACATGAGTTCTCGGCTCCTATCACCCCTCAACAGAATGGTATCGTAGAACGAAAGAATAGAACTCTACAAGAGATGGCTCGAGTTATGTTGGCAGAGAAAGATGTTCACAAGAAATGGTGGGCAGAAGCGATCAATACAACATGTTATACAATCAATAGAGTGTATCTTTGACCATTCACTAGCAAGACATCTTATGAGATTTGGAAGGGCAGGAAACCAAATGTTATTTTCATGTGTTCGGGAGCACATGCTATATTCTCAGAGATAGAGAACAGTTGGAAAAATTTGATAATCGGAGTGATACAGGAATTTTTCTCGGGTATTCCATCAACTGTCGTGCCTATAGTGTTTTTAATCATCGAACCAACACTCTCATGGAATCCATAAATGTTATTGTGGATGATTCATAGAAGGAACAACATCCAAAAGGTGTAGAGGAAGAACCTAGCAACACTCATGTTCCAACACAGTCTCAAAACTCAGACAAAGAAAATCCATCAGTTGATTCTGACCTTCATCAACGTGCTGGAACAAATGAGCAAAAGAATCCTAACTCTGCCGAAGCTGACCATGTTGGAACACAGTCCCCCGCTACTGACGCCTATGTTCCAACACCTGAACAACCCGGTTCCACCATGAGAAGTACTTGATCAGTGCCTCGAGTTGATTACCGACGACTGGCTGGACTACACTGTTTTGTCTCTCTAATTGAACCCAAGAACTATAAAGAAGCCTTACTTGAAGAGTATTAGATTGCTTTAATGCAAGATGAACTTGGTCAGTTTACAAGGAATGATGTTTGGTACCTTACTCCTCGCCCCAAAGGCATTAATGTCATTGGTACGAAATGGATCTTCAAGAATAAGTCAGATGCAGACGGCTTAGTCACTCGAAACAAAGCTAGACTTGTTGCTCAAGGATATACACAAGTGGAAGGTGTTGATTTTGATGAAACCTTTGCGCCAGTTGCCAGGTTAGAATCTATCTGAATTCTACTAGCTATTGCCTGCTCTTTGAACTTTACTTTGTATCAAATGGATGTCAAGAGTGCCTTTTAAAATGGAGTGGTGAATGAAGAAGTATATGTGGAACAACCTAAAGGCTTTGAAGATCCTCATTATCCACATCATGTATATTGTCTCAAGAAGGCTTTATACAGACTAAAGCAGGCACCCAGGGCATGGTATGAACGACTTACTACCTTTCTTCTTTAGAAAGGTTATCGTCGAGGGGGAGTAGATCACACTTTATTTGTGCTTGACAAGGCTTCAATGTTTCTGATTGCTCAAATTTATGTCGATGACATAGTTTTTGGTTCTACTTCACCATCTATGGTACAGGATTTTGTCACCATTATGCAATTTGAATTCGAAATGAGCATGGTTGGAGAGTTGACTTACTTTCTGGGATTGCAAGTCAAACAAGGACAGAATGGTCTATTCATAAATCAAAGTATGCCTTGAATTTGATTAAAAAATTCAGACTCAGTAGTGCTTGAGCAGTTCTAACCCCTATGGGAGTTTCTGATAAACTGGTAAAGGATGAAAAAGGAGTTCCGGTCGATCAGAAGTTATATAGAGGCATGATTGGAAGCTTATTGTATTTAACCGCAAGCAGGCCAGATATATGTTTCTGTGTTGGGATATGTGCGAGGTTTCAAGCTGATCCTAAGGAATCTCATCTCACTGCAGTTAAAAGAGTTATTAGATATGTAAGTGGGACTTCTGAGTATGGTGTTTGGTATTCTAAGAGTCAAGATTCTGAGCTATTTGGGTATAGTGATTCTGATTGGGCTGGTAATGCTGATGATCGAAAAAGTACCACAGGTGGATGTTTCTTTATTGGAACAAATTTGGTGCCTTGGTATAGCAAGAAACAGAACTCGATCTCTCTATCTACTGCAGAAGCAGAGTATCTTGCAGCAGGGAGTTGTTGTGCACAATTATTATGGATGAAACAAATGTTGAAAGATTATGGAATTCATCAAGGCCCCTTGAAGATTCTATGTGACAACACAAGTGCTATCGATATTTCGAAGAATCCAGTTCAACACTCGAGGACCAAACATATTGACATACGACATCATTTTATTAGAGATCTGGTTGAAAGAAAGGAAGTGGAAGTAGCCTATGTTCCAACACACGAGCAATTTGCTGATATATTTACAAAGTCGTTGGATGTCACCTCTTTTGAGAGCCTTCGACAACACTTAGGTGTTTGTCAAATCTGAGGTAATTTTTACCATAATTACTCTTTCTTGTAAATATTTCTTTTGGTTATTTTTTTTAGAAAAATCAAAAAAGAACAAAAAAAATGGAAGGAAGCAAAGGTGTACAAAAATAGGAGATGGTTAGTATTGTGTGTTAGAAGTTATTTGTGGCATGACAACTTGATTTGACAAGAGGAGAAAGTGCCATCATTACAAGTTTGGGAAATATAGAAAGGGACTTCGCGGGAAAAGAGGTGAATAGATGAAGAGTTAAAGTGGGATTCAAACTTGTCAGAAATCCCCTCGCATTCCTTTACTTTCGGCCAAATTTTTTGCTCTCCAAAACCCTGCCGTAAATTTTTGCTTTCACAACTCTCCTCCGTCGAAATATTGGTTTAAAGAATGTCAACTCCAAATTATTTTGCACATGAAGCAGAGGTGTCAGAAATCATGAAGGAAGATCAAGTTTCAACTGATTTGGAATTGGTGTTGGTTGCTGAGCAGAGAAAATATGTTTATCAAGCTGTTAGAGATGAAGAAGAAAATCAAGTTCAGATCAGAGGAAGCACGGAGAATGCAGAGGTTGAGGAGACAGCCAAAGTTGAATCTGATGTTAAAGAACAATCTTCTAGAACCAAGAAGAAGAAACCCATGGTAACTGGTCCTGACCCTTGTCCATTAAAATTCATGGGTATTGAATGTAAGAGTGTGGATGAAATCTTTGAGTGGCTTGAGGCTAATAGAGTTGCCGTAGATTTAAGAAAGATCAAGAGGATTAGAGGAGAATATTTGACGGTTAAAGTTAAGGAGTTAGTGACAGGGAACATAGGAGAAATAAGGAGACTTGAGAAACATACTGTGAAATTTGTGATGGGAAGATATGCTGAGTTTAGGGGAAAAGATAGATTCTATGTGCATTGCTATATTCCATTGCTGAGTTGTGTTGCTTTGAGAGAGATAAATGGCTGTGAGATGTCTGGAAGAGAAGTTGTGAGAAACAGAGACAAATTCAGGTGGGATTCTATGATTTGAATTCTACCAAAAGGATGGAAGAATTGAGAAAGCCCATCATCATTGAACTATTAGATAGTGATGACAGTGTTCCAACACAGAGGGGTGAACTTGATCATATGGATTTAGATTCTGATAATGATCTGGGAGGTGCAGATGATGGTGATTTTCATGATAATTAGGATGATGAAGCAGCTGAAGGAAACATGCAACCCAGAATGATGAAGAAACTGAGAAGGATGCTGAAGGATCAGGGTGTGTTCCAACACAGGATATTCCTGATTTGGCATATTCAAGTGATGAAGTACTGGATGAAGTCTATCAGATGGCAAAAGGCAAAAGAAAGGCTACTAAAGCCAAGGATTCTGCTCAAGCAAAGAGAAACAAGAGAAGGCATGACAGCAAGGGAAAGAAAGTTTTAACCCCCCCTTCTGTCAGCAAAGCGTATTTTGCTGTATATTATGATGAAAAAGGTGAAGAGATGGGAGATTTTTTCTCCAAGAAGAAGTTTATAGCAGAAAGGCCTTTGGATTTAAAAGCCTATAAGGAGAGTGGCTTCTCAGATTATCTAAAGGTGATTGGCATGACTACTGCAGCAATGATCCAGCTACAATACAACAGATAGGTTGTACTTGAGGTATATTTAAACCTTATGACTGGTAATCTGGAGATAAGCTCCCCATGGTATGGTAGGGTATATGTACGGGGGAAGATCATAGATGACTCGACTTCTAGAATCAACACATTGCTGGGGTCTGAAGACACCTGATACAGGGGGAGCCTTTCCTGAAAACCTGGGAATTTCTGACAATGAAATATTATCTGTTATCTCTAGTGGTTATAAGGTTAAATGGCCAGCGACTAGATATTCTCAAGCATCCTGTTTGTCTTCAAGATTCTTTGGATTATATCAGGTGGCAGTACACTGTTGATTGCCCTCTACTAATACCACAACCTTGTCAAGGGAAATGACTAAACTGATGTACTGTGTTGGAACACAGAAGGAGGTTAACCTTGGACTACTTATTCAGCAGCATTTAGTCAGACAAGCTACTACTCCCAAAGTCAATGATGCCATCATCTACCCTGCTCTGGTCTCTGCACTAGCCAAGAGTGCAAAAGTAAAAGGGAAGGCCTCGGATGTTGTGATTGATATAGAGTTTCTGAGGCCCAACAAGAAGACATTCGGGCTAAGGAATGCGCAGGATCTTCCGTGGAAACCATCTGGATCGACTTCTTCATCAGCAGCAGCAAAGGAGGCTATATTGATGGTTCTGAATGCCCGACTTGGTCCTATAGGTATTCAAATGGCTGCTTTGGAGGTGGAGAAAACAAGTCTGGAGGCCAAGAAGTCCCGATTGGAAGATTGATTCTTATGACTAATGCAGAGGGAGCATTACTCATTGCTGATGGTTGCTGTTGTTTTTTGATGATTTTCATGTTGGCTTTGGCCTTATGTGTGGTCCCAAGGGGAGTGATTTTGGATGATGTTAGTTTTAAATTTGAATGTTTTACTCAATATGGCTGTAATTTTGGGTGTATGTTTTGGATGATCTAGATTTCTGGATTCTGGTGTTCGGCTTTCATGCTTAAGAGAATTCTGGTATTATGTTGATTATTATTCTGCTATTCTGATGCAAGCTTATGATATTGATGGAAGTTTTCGTTGGAAATTACATGTTCAAAATATTATGGGTCAAAGGGGGAGATTGTAAAGTCAAGAGATTTGCAAGTGAATATTTGATTAGGCAATTTTGTGAACAAGAAAACATTCCATATTGGAACATGCTGATGCAGAATATTCACGCCAAGGTTTTATGGAAATCAAAGCCGAAATATTGGAGTATTTTATAACTTATGGAAGTTGTATATTTGGCTAGGTATATCAGGCGTGTGAAGTATAATTGATTTATGGAAAATCTCTACTTATAAGGAGATGATATATTCGAATATTTGAGATAGATTGATATAAGGTAAATCCCTTTATTTATGGGATTTGGATATGCTTCAAGAAGCAGATTTGGAATAGGAATATTGTGGAGATAATCAAGGAGTATTCCAATCTGTTCGTGGATATAAATTGGGACAAACACGGCTGCATACTCACGAATTAACCAGAGCAAAAATCTGCATAATGATTTTTGAGATTTTCGAGAATTGCAAAGAGTCAGACTACTGTGTTCCAACACACCTGACCTGTCGCACAAAGTTCAGAATCAGAAACCTTAATTCCTTGGGAGGAGGAGATCCAGCGTCGACGGAGTTCGAGGTCAGAGGGAGTCTGATCAAGGCGGATCGGTAGCTAGGGGAGCTAGCAGAATTTACACTATATAGTTAGCAAAGATAAGTATTTTGTAAACTGTACTCTGTACTGTATCTTTCTAATTAGTGGATTCATTTTGAACTGGGTCAGGCCCTGCAGATGTAGGTAGATTACACCGAACTGCATAACCAAGCCATGTGTTCTTTACGTTTTACGTTATTATGCACTTGGTTAGACTAGTCATGTTGGAACACACTAGTAACTACTAGAAAAAGTGGTAAAACTAAAATTCACAATGATTGCCAATTTCATTCCTAACGAATTGAATGCACTCTATCGTCAGTGAGAATGTTGAGTTCCGGACCATCCTAGGTTGGCATGGGATCAAAAACATCATTGGGCCTTGGAGAAGGCAACTCAACAGGTAACTCGTGATCTTGCACAATTTCCTACAACTGTTCCTGGACAATGGCGTGACATCTCGCCTGTTTGGCCAACACACTAATCCCACTTTGTCGTATACAACAACCTTTATCAATGGGTCCGCCATCAGTGCTCATCTGTAATACATGAAATATAATTATATCTTAACAATTCATTAATTGTAGGAGAAATATAATAACATATATAGAATTAAAATGTTAACTAATATGAAAAAAAATACATAATTTCAAAGTACTTACGAAAAAAATTTAATAGAACATAAATTACATTTTCAACTAATCATGCAATTTTTCATCTTATTTATTATAATAATAAAGTACATATTTGATTATACATAGAAAAATGTATATGTAACATAAAAGAACGATTGTTTTACAAAACATATAATATTTCCTATACAAAGAACTGTTTATTTTTATTATTTACAAATTATATAATAATTTACTTTAAATTTACTTTAAAATAATTATTTAATCATAGAGTCCGTCTCCTGCGAGACCGTCTTACCGTAAGACCAGTGACTTACAGTAATTTAAGGTAAAATGCAAAACAAATTGGGGGTCCTTGCATAATTATTTTATTTTCGGTGCCCATTTAAAACGCGCGAAAAAATAGGAGGACTAACATGCAAATATAAAAAACATGGAAAGAATTTTGAGAAGAAACACGGGTTTGACACAGTCTGAGAAGATATCTGCGAAGAAACCTGCAAATTCCAAAACATTCTCACAATTTCAATCGATCTCAACCACTGCAATCCATCGATCCCAAACCTTCAAAGATCAAATCCCCATCTTCTGCGAATAACAATGAACAACGACGATCAACAAGAAATCAGGTTTGTTATTCAAAACTACATGATCAAATCAGTTCGTTGAACATTGTACAATCAGATTATGTAAAATTTCATTTATTTTGCAGATCGGACCATCAATTGATGTGCGAAGAAGATGATAGCAAAACCGAAGCTTCATCAACAAGCCTTTTGAAAAATGAACAACAACTTACTGTGGTGAACGACACAATCAATGAAATAGAAAAAAATTCTGTAAAAGGTGAGTATGAAAAACTGGAATCATCATATAAAACCTGATTTAATCTGCTTGCGAATGTTTCAGCTCATAAAGCTTGTGAATATTTTGATGCAGACTGATCTTTCAGCTCAAAAACCTTCAGAGTGTTTTAATGTTCAAAATTGATGTTCTGTACCAGTATATAAAAATAATGTTCTAGATTTGTATTAAGTTAACCACAATAAACTACTATGTGATGTTACTGATATAGAGATTGATGTGTTAATGAAAGTGACTGATACTTGTTTATCTGGTGCCAATTGTTATTGAATACTGGCTGCTGGAACTAGTGTATCATACTATAAATAGAATGAGTGATTTCATTATGCTCATTGATAAAACTAAATGCTCAGTTCTAGCATGGGTAACAAATCTTGGAATTCTGATTCAAATACATACATGCATATACTGATATGTGATGTTTCTACTATATGGATTGATGTTTTAAGAAAAATGTTTGATGTTTCTGCACCTAATTCAGAAACTAACCTGCATATACTGGTATGTGATGTTTCTATCATATATATTGATGTTTTAATAAAAGTGTTTGATGTTTCGGCACCTGATGTCAACTGTTACTGAAACTGATAGAATTAATATGTTATTTTATAAACAAGCTGAGTGATGTTTGATTTAAATGACAGATCTGCCAGATGATTTTCCTAATCTATTGGAGATAGATGCAAGGGAGTGTTTGCAAGGAGTGAGAGCAAGAACTTGGGAAGAGCTTGAAAAACTGTATCGAGCACATGCAACTGTGCTTGGATTTTGTGTAAGGAAGTCAACAACAAGGCAGTCAAACCAAGGAGTAATTAGAGAAAAATATTTCACATGCTCACGTGAAGGAAAGTCCATTTCAAGAACTAAAACCACACCTACTCTACAGCCAGAAAGGAAGAGAAAAAGAAAATCAAAAGATTTTCCAGTGATAAGAACATGATGCAAAGCTCAGATCAGGATCAAGCTTGTTGATGAAAAGTTCTATGAAATCAAGCACCACTTTGTAGAGCATAACCATGAGTGCACAAGATCAAAATGGCAGTACCTGCAACGTAGTGAAAGAAGAATCGAAAATGAGAAAGAAAGAGCAATCGAAGCAATGGAAAAGGCGGGTCTCAAACCAGCAGGAAGTTACAAATATTTAGCATGTGCTGCCCAAGGAGAAGAAAATGTTGGGCACACTATGAGAGATCACATTAATTATGTGAATATGTACAGAATGGACACTATAGAAGGAGGGGATGCTCAAAATGTCATAGATGATCTTTATTAGATTGCTGCTACCGAGGAAGACTACTTTTTTAGAGTCAAGCTGGATGATGAAGGAAAACTAACTGCACTCTTTTGGAGAGACTCGATGATGAAAGAAGATTACATGTTATATGGTGATGTTGTGATTTTTGACACCACTTATCGGACAAACAAGTATAATCTCATTTGTGCTCCGATTGTCGGGATAAACAATCACTGGAACAATGCAATGTTTGGGTGTGCTTTTATTGGAGACGAAAAGGCTGAAACTTTTGTATGGCTGCTGGAGGTATTTAAAAAATCAATGGGGGGAAAACAACTAGTGACTATATTCACTGACCAGGATTTGGTAATGGCAAAGGCAATTAAAGAGGTATTTCTAAACTCTATCTGACGATTGATGTTTCAAGTTATGTGTTTAACCTTTTAAATATTTATTATGATGTTTTAAATATTCCTTCAGTTGAAGTTTTGAACCAGTGTAACTTATTATATTATTTAGTTGATGTTTCATAAAAAAGGTCTAACTTGTAATGTTATACAATTGATGTTCTAAATATATATTTTAGAACCATGCTTCTAATTATCTTACTTGTGATGTCAATAATTTAATTTTTAAATCATCACCATAACCTGTTTTAGAACATCTGAGAACTCATCATGGACATGTATACAATTTCTCTTGGTTTGACACTGCAACATGAGCATCCTACATTTATAATTGATGATACATTAGCAGCATATGACCTTTTTAAGAAACAATTTGATGATGCATTTACTGAAATTGTTGTTTCGTAGGTATTCAAAGAAACAAAACATAGACTTTGTTTGTGGCATCTGAAACAGAATGCAATTAGTCATTACGGTAAAGTAAAAAGTGATGAAGAATTTGGAATGGCATTCGACGACTGTTTGAAAGGTTGTGCAAATGAAGAAGAATTTGAAAAATGCTGGAATTCCATGATAGAAACCTACCAGCTGCAAGAAAAAGATTGGTTCAAGCGCTTGTACAAACTCCGAGATAAATGGTGCACTGCACTAAGCAAGGATTTCTTCTCAGCTGGAACTTTGTCATCACAACGTAGTGAAAGTACCAACAAAGCAATCAGCTTCAATGCTTCAAAAACAACCAACTTGACACAGTTTTTTGCAATATTTGGAAAAACTGTCAAAAGTTGGAGAAGCACAGAGACAAGCAGGGAATACAACGGTTCAATAGGAAAACTAAGAGCAGCTGTAGAATTTTCAAGCTGGGGAGATATACACTCTTAAAATTTTCAAGGACTTCGAAACAGAGTGGAAGTTAGCAATGGCGAGTAAAGTGGGGCAAATATTCAACATTGGCTATGAAGATATTTACAAAGTCAGCCCAGAAACTAATGAAACAAAGGTAGAGAAGGTTTATTATACACTCAGGGATGGTAAAGTGGACATCAAGTGTTCATGTAAATACTTTGAAGAAGTTGGGCTGTTGTGCTTCCACAGCCTTCGTGTGCTCCACTTGCGCAACATCACAACAATACCTGAAGATTATATACTAAAGAGATGGACAAAGATGGCAAAGAAGGAAATATGAAACCGAGTACTTGGAGGTGCATCAACACAAAATAGTGAAAACTACAGTGAGCTGAAAGGTAAGATACCATGGCGCCATGAGATGCTCAGAAAATACTACAATTTAGTGTTGAAATGTGAAGATGACAAAGATACTCGTAGAACACTTGAGGATGGTTTGAACAGGGATTCGACTACAGTAGGTCAGCTGCTTTCATTTAAAGATCAAGACAAAACTGAACATTCAGCAACAAACAATGCCAAAGACTCACCAACAAAAAGTGCTCCCGAAGTCCTAGATCCAAAAAGAGAAAAAACAAAGGGAAGAAGTAAGAGGTTGAAAGGAAAGCTAGAAAGGAAGAAGCCACAAAAGAAGGAATTTGGGTCAAAGACTCCAAAAGCCCAAATCATCTGAATTAGGGAAGACCAAAGTTGACGAAGGGTGAATTCTGAAATTGCAGAACAAATTTGATGTTTCAATACTTTCATTTGACATTTTAAGATTTTCATTTGATGTTACATTTTTCAAAAGTGATGACTTTGAATTAAAATTACTGCTCAACTTAGTAGAATACATATGCTTTTATTATGGAAATCATTCTAAAGTTTACTAGTCTCTATAAGTTACTTGTTTGAGTACTGAAATTTAATTTGCAGGAACGTGATCTTTTAACTTAAATGTGTGATAACTTACAGATATGTAATGAGCTTTTAAAGTTTACTGGATTTTTACATATACCAAAAGTTACAACTAGAAATATGTCACATTTTTTTAATAAATAAACTAGATAACACCTAAAATGTGAGAACCTAATTTTAAAACATAATATTTCGAACATAATCATTAATGTAAAAAAACTCTACAAATAAAGCATAAAAATAAGATTTACTATCAACACCATAAAACATCAAGACCTACTCATGAAATATCACTGCATTACTTTAAAATGTCAAATTCAAACAAGAATTATGAGAATCACCTAACCAACAATCCAAAATACTTGAAACATCTTCCACAAACTTAAGTTCATCACATCCAAAAACCATCCAAACACAACAATGCTAAAAACCATCCAACAGTAGTACTTAAAAACATCATTCTCAAACACAAGTTCATCACATCATTAAAAAAGAATTATTTCTTCTTCAATCCCTTTGATGACTTTCCCACTTGTCCTCCCTTCTTCTGAGCAACTGTAGACCCCTTCTTTTCACGTGCAACAGTAGAAGAACCTGCAACTCGTCCAATATCTTCCAAGCTCTCAATCCCAAGACTAAAAGATGGTTCAGGTCCAGTCTTCAATATTGGAACTTCAGGAGTGCACTTCTTCATTGACTTCTTAATGATTTCTTCAATATGATAAAAAAAACCATCAGAAAATAGTCCTGTGAACAAACAGGAATATGAATTGGAGGAACACTATCTTGTGCAGTAGCTGGAGCTTTTTCACCAAGCTTCATCATCTCAGCCACATAGGATCTGGTAACAATTTCAATATTCCTAGCAAATCGCATTGAGCGCTCAACAGCATCCTACAAAAAAAATAAATTATTACTCATAATTTGAAACATCATATAAAAAACAACAAACATAAGATAAATTAAAAAACTTACAGAAGGAGCTTCAGCAAGAATTTTCTCGTCGGTGGGCAAATCGTCAGGAATTTCCAACACTACAAAGCAAGAGGTACTGCGGGCAGTGCCATTACCTGGTCCTGAACCTAACTTTAATTTTCCCATTGAAGTCAAAGGAAAACCATTGCCGCTCATCACGCAAGCATCAAACCCAGCACTCACTATGGACTTACAAATTACCTTAACCTTACTGTCATTAAAATGTTGGACTAAGGGGAGGGAAGTAGGCAATGGGATTCCTTGAAATGGAAACCTATAAAGATAGCACATCAAAGGTAGAAATACACAACCATTTACAGCATCAAATGGACCTTTGTTGTATCTCTCAACAGCATCACAGAATTTTTTCAACACATACCCACACCAATCCATATTCCTGATTTCATTCACACTTTCCACAACCCTCAAAAGCTTAAAATCAACAGTACTTCTAGACGTGGGAGCAAGGAAAGTACACAGCACATACATCAGAAAATACTTCTTAAAAAGATCACCTCCCTCAGTCAATAATGACATCTTACATAGCAACCTATCACAAGGAATATTGTCATGTTTATCAGCCCCTAAATCCATCTTCCACTTAAGCCTCAACTCCATATCCCTATTCTGCCCCTTACCCGAGTTATTAACCTCTACAACCTCAACATCACTTATAGGCAGACACATGGAATCATAAACATCATCCCTGGTTATATAATACTTATCACTACCTATTCGCTGCAAGCGACTAATTGGGTTGAAGTTAGATATCAGATATTGAATCACATTTTTGGGCAAGACACCAAAATTTATCTTCAATAATCCTTCAAATCCTATATCAATAACTGACCTGATCTGCCCATCAGTCAATGATTTCACAAGCTTTACAATCTTACCAGGGCTACACCTCGTAGAGTAGCCCCTTTTCGAGCTGCAAAAAAATAAAAAAAATTATAAGCAACACCGAAATATGAAACATATCATAAAACTGTTAGTCATTAATGCATACCTGGATGAATCATCGACACCCTTTAGATTTTTCGACTTCACAACTCCCTCACTCTTCTCTCTAACATTCTTCTTCACAACAATTTTCCCTTTACCAACAGAAGCTGTTTTACATACAGTAACACCTTTGCCACCTTCCTCATCTGAATCATCAGACTCTCCACCAGCATCATCAAACACTTCATCAGAATCATCGGAGTCATCCTCCTTCACATCACATCTATCTTCATCATCATCCTCATTTTCATCAGAATCATCATGTTTCTCCCCACTCACTAATTTATTCTCATCACCATTGTCAGAATCCTCCTCACTGTCAGACTTACTACCAATATCATCACCAACTTGTTCTGAAACATCAATAACATTTTCAGAATCCTCCCCCTTGTCGGATTCTTCACCTTCATCAGAATTGTCTTCACTTTCATCCCCTCCCTCCTTCTCAGATTCCTCTTCAGCCTCTCCATCTTCCTCAACATCATTTGGCTTCTCACCTTCATCGTCAGAACTGTCATCAGATTCTGAGCCATCACTTGTCTCCATTTTATCATCATCACCACTAGCCTGATCTGCACGACCAGTTTCATCAATGGCAGCATGAAGTCCTTGAGATTGAGAAGAAGCAGTACTGAAGATCTCCTCTGCAAACAAAAATATTAAATACAGTCAAATAATGGGTAACAAAAAATATCATATGAATTGAAAATTTAAAACAGCAAGGTAAAACATATGATTTACCAGATAGGATATCAGCAACTCCAGCATCTAGACTTACATCATCACCTGAAACATATAAAACATCAAACCATAGTAATAAAAGGTAAAAGGTAATAACTGGAACATAAACAATCAGAAATATTGTACCTTTTGTAGCAGATTTTTTTTCCAGGATGATCAGAAGCTAAAACATCAAAACATAGTCCTATTTGGTAAAGGATAATAAATAATAAAAATCAAAAGTATGAAAGTATTGGAAAGAAAAACTATTTTTACCCTTTTTAGCAGATTTTTTTCCAGCCAGAGCAGAACCTTGACTAACACCTTCACCTGAATTACATAAACATCAAACCATATTGGTAAAGGGTAAAGAGTAATGAATAAAAAATAAAAAATCAGAAAAAGAAGTATTAGAGAAAAATAATGTTTACCTTTTTTAGCAGAGTTTTTTCCAGCCCCAGCAGATGCTAAACTGACACGATCGCCTGAATTACATAAAACATCAAACCATATTGGTAAAGGGTAAAGAGCAATGAATAAAAAAATCAAAAATCAGAAAAAGAAGTATTAGAGAAAAATAATGTTTACCTTTTTTAGCAGAGTTTTTTCCAGCCCCAGCAGATACTAAACTGACACGATCACCTGAATTACATAAAACATCAAACCATATTGGTAAAGGGTAAAGAGTAATGAATAAAAAATCAAAAATCAGAAAAAGAAGTATTAGAGAAAAATAATGTTTACCTTTTTTAGCAGAGTTTTTTCCAGACTCAGAATAACCTTGCCTGATACCCTCATCTGAATTATATGAAACATCAAACCATATTGTTAAATGGTACAGAGAAATTCATAAAATATAAAATGAAAAATACATCAAAATTATAAATATTACCAGTTGCGTTCTCAGCTAAAACATCAGCAAGTTGGCTGGAATGAATCTTACTGGCACCCTCCTCTAACAAACATAAAACGTCATGAAAATTTTAAAATAGATAGTATCAAAGCACATAATAAAACATAATATTATAATTTGAATAATACCTTCAGCATCAGAATAGCTATCACGATCAGCAAGAACCTTACCCTTACCGCTAATCAATTTGACTCGTTTAACAGCAGCTTGTTTTACACACCTCTTCCGGACATTTTCTTTAGGAATGGATGAATCAGGAACTGGAGATGATGGAATGGACACCTCAGCAACTTTCTTCTTTTTAACATTCCTTGGATTCAAAGCTGGAGGAAAAGTAAAATATTAATAAAACTTTAAAACATACAACAAAATTATACAGATAAACATATGCCTGCACTAAATGTAGGTGTCGTCAAACCACGAATCCTATCAGATTTTCGTACAGGAACACCACAATCTAAAACAAAAGAAAAAATATTTATAGCATAAATAACATATATAATGAAAACATCAACTGATATACTTCAAATCAGAACTGTAAAGCATCAGAACTAGTAAAGTCAAATGGAATACTTGTATCATCAAATCAGAACTATAAAGCATCAAATAAAAACATATATAATGAAAACATCGACTGATATACTTCAAATCAGAACTGTAAAGCATCAGAACTAGTAAAGTCAAATGGAATACTTGTATCATCAAATCAGAACTGTAAAGCATCAAATAAAAACATATATAATGAAAACATCAACTGATATACTTCAAATCAGAACTGTAAAGCATCAGAACTAGTAAAGTCAAATGGAATACTTGTATCATCAAACTAATAAACACTAGCATCATCATAACACATAAAACCAAACAGTACAAAGAAACATTAGTACAAGAACAATAAAGTCAAATGGAATACTTGTATCATCAAATCAGAACTGTAAAGCATCAAATAAAAACATATATAATGAAAACATCAACTGATATACTTACATCATCACTCTTACTGAAAATTATGATAGAATCACTGTAATTTAAAAATCATACAATATAGACAGTAAAACACACATATAATAAGAACAACATACATAACAACTTTCCAATAGAAACATCTCATAAAAAGAAAATAAAGTCAAATGAAAACCTTGAAACATCATAATCAAACATTAAAACATCATGTAAAACCCTAGACGACAAAAAATGAACAAATATAGTAATAAATTCAAATATTCCCGCCAAACAAATTAAAAAAAAGCAACAAACCTTGGGAAGAAGTCTTCCTCTTCTGCTTTACAGCAGCCTTCGAAGAAACGGAAGGCTGGGAGTACGACTTTGCAATTTTAATCACAGCATCGTCTATACAACTGGAATCAACAACATCTCCTTTCTTTGACATCTACAAAACGATAAACATGAAAAATAATAGAGTTAAAAAAGATCGACATCAATGAAAACCTAATAAACAACATGCATGTAAAAACATTCAGCTTCGCAATATCCTCTTCATTTACGATAACAACCTCAAAATAGAATAGAGTAATAATCGTAAAAAAAGTACAGAAACCTCAGAGCTCAACAACAAAAAGCTTACCATACAATAAAACGACTAAAAAACAAAGATTATCGGCTAGAGCAACAAATCTAAGTCGTCGGAGTTACCTGATGAAGAGCCGAACCGATTATCAAGAAAAATTGCAAGAAACTCCAAAAATTGGACCACAACAACCGATTGCACTCACGTCAAAACACAATATAATGCGTATTAAGCAACAAAAACAGAAGAAAGTACAGAAACCGCAATGGAAAAAGAAAACCTAGGTCGCCAGAAAAGAGGGAAAAAGAGAAGGACGGCAGAAAACAGGAACAGTTTTCGAGAGAGAAAAATAAAAGGTAAAGAATGAGGGGAAGAGGAAGAGATACAGTAAATGTATGCTCATATTTAGCGTAATTACAATTTAATCCCTAACAATATGAAAACTATAATTAATACCCCATTCTAAATTAAGTATATATTATTTATAATTTAATCCCTGGTCTCACCGTGAGACGGTCTTATATAAGACTTTGTCTTAATCATATCATCAAAGTCTACTTCACAACTATTTTACTATATATTTTAAATTTTATTTTCACAATACTATTTTTAATAATATTATATAATATAATTTTTTATTTTTAAATATTTAAAATAATTTTTATTTTAGAATTTAAGCTAAACAATATTTTAAAATTATTCTACTTAATTTCAAAGTTTTTTCAATATTTAATATTTAATTTTGAATTATTTACCAGAATAAAATATTAATTTTTAATTTAAAATCTTTAGATTAATTTAAATCTCATTTAATTTTAAAATTTCATAACCCTAGTACCCTACCGCCACTGCCCAGCTCCTTCTTCCCTTGTACCTTACCGCTGCCACCCCTCCTCTCCTGCCCGACACCACCACCGTCTCCCTCCTTTCCCGCCCAACGTCACCACCGTTTCCTTCCTCTCCCGCCCATTCGTCGGTAGTCCAATTCCAGATTCAACCCAATTCCAGTTTCAGACAAATTTCCTCTCCCGCTCAACCCTCTACAGTCTCTCCCGAAAACCAATTCAACCAATTCAAACAATTCTAACAATTCAACAAATTTAAAGATCGCAGGAAAACTCAACCCAATTCCAGATTCAGACACATATCCGGCCAAAAATATAGATTCAGGCGAGATTCATTTTTTTTTAAAAAAAAAACTAACTTTTCCGGCAAGATTCAAGCATTGTATGGTGGTCGTCGGCGGACGGACAGCAGTGGTCAACGACAGTCGACAATCATTGGCCGGCGGTGGGCGGCGAGTTCAGGAGGAGAAGAGCCAAAAATGGTGAAAGTGAGGGAGAGAGTTCAAATTTTATCCAAATTTTTTTACCAAAAATTTTTAACCGATGCACTTCTAAATATAATTTTCACACAATAATAATTTAAATTTTAAAACATTAATACATGTATGTGTACGTATTAGGGCAAAACTAGTAAAATACAGGGCGTGATATAGCAACACCACAAATACATGGCGTATTGAAGGGCATAAGATGGCCATTCACATCAATTATCACGAATGCCTAGCAAAAAGTAGCATGTCAAATACTAACAAAATCACCTGCAAACATAAGATTACACATCTTTTCCTCTGTTGAAACATTTGCTGCACAGCTTCTGGCCTGCAAGATTTTCTTCTCCTTCCTGTAGGTCTCCAACTTGTGAATTTGACCAGTTTTTTCAAGGCCAGTTAACAGTACACAGTACGTGCCCAGTGAAGCATTAATTCCCCGAGTTCTCATGATTTCAAAGGTTTCCAGTGCTTTATCAGAGTTCCTCGAGTAGAAGAAGGCAGCTATTAGTGCAGTATATGTAGCAGTATTCTTCTCTTCGTCGCGCAATAGACTAAATATTTTCACAGCTGAAGCAAGCTCTCTGGCATATCCAAGACGATACACAAGAAGAGCGCTTTGCTGATTTCCCAGAGATACTCCTGCTCTACTGATTTCCTCCACAACACCAACAACCTTTGCAGGTCTATTTGTTCTTACAAAAAAACCTAATATAGTAAGATAGGTACTTCTGTTGACCTTAATACCTAGTTCTGAAGTGTATTCTAAGGCTGACAAAGCACAAATTTCCCGATTATTATGAATTTGTACTTCTATAACCATTGAAATTATGCCAGAATCGACTTTAATATTCTTATTTCTAAACTCAGCCAGTAAACTATCAATAACCAGAAAATTTTGCTTACTCAATAAGTGTAAAATAACTGCTCCATCCATGACAGAGTTATCATCACTAACAATTTCGGCATGTATATCCTTGTCAAACTTTTCCGCAGCTATGTGACGATGAATCTGCCTAAGGAGAGCATCATCCTCTCCAGCAGCTTTCAAAGTCTCAATAGCCTGGCGATATACAGAAATACGAAGGACGAGAGCCTTATCTCTCATGTATTCCAGAACCTCTCGTAGTGACTCCATTTCCATGGCTCTGCAAAATTTGCTAACCAAGATGTTGCAAGTAGCTTTGTCAGGTTGTACCCCCACCTCCTGCATTTTGTTAAATATCTCCATCACTTCTTTGAATCTACCTGTATTAGTTACAAAGAAGTTTCAGTGTTCAATCCACAGCTCAATTTGTTTCACAAGTACAGAAAGAAGAAAAAAGCAGCCTGAAGCATGTAACTGTGAGGTCAGGTCATAAATTATAAAGACGACGAAGCATGTGTTTTATTGTTTAGCACAACAACAACTACTATTACTTAGTGTACAAGGAATGGATCAAAAGCAAAATTGCAAAATATTAACTGAGGCTGATTTATGTATACTAAAGTCATTTAAACAACTTTTGCCTCGTGAGAGGAAGGAGTGAATAGCAAAATCAGTGTACAATGTTTTTGCACTACCAATCAGATTCAGCTAGGTGAAACATCAGGCCATTCTATTGCGAAATCCGGCTGAACTTCCAATAGAATGATAGAAAAATAACAAAACTAAAGGCAAAACAAAAACTTCAAGACTAAAAGTCAGCCTCACTACACAAGACCAAAAATGAATGCAAGAACAGGTAAACAAGAATCAAGTAAAAGGCATAAGAAAACTGACTCTCACCAGAATTGGCAAGATGTTCCATTAAAATAGTATAAGTGTAACAGTTGGGAGAACAACCAGCTTGGAGCATATCCTTGTACACCCCTGTAGCCTCCTTCAACCTGTCGTGATCAAATAAAATCTTCATGTACGCAGTGTAGGAAACGACTGTTGGGTAGCACCCTTTGTCCCTCATTTCCTTCCACAAAATGATCGCCCCATCGATATCTCCATCATTAGATAGCCAATGCAACAGAGAAGTATAGGTCACAGTATCAATCTTTACACCTTTCTCTTGCATTTGGTGAAACAAATACTTCATGGACTCAATCCTCTTCGCTTCCCCAAAAATGTCCATCATAGTAGTGTAAGTATACTGATCATGCTTGAACCCTTTTCGGGTGGAAGCCCAGTTGAAAAATATCCAGGTCTTGTCCATGGGTGGATGAGTCTTGAGAACCTGATTCACTGTGTAAGAATCCCATTTTATTGCCACCTTCTCTAGCTGCTCTCGAGCAGTGTCCCAAGTGGAATACCTCAGTAAATTGGAAATTTTTGAAACGGTATCCCTCATGTACACTTTAGGTTCTACATTTGCTCTCCTTGCTAATTTTGAAGTCTTCTTCTTTGGGTCATTTCGTCGAACAGGTGTGTGGTACTTGTGCTTTTCAGAGGAGCGAAATACATAGCATGGGGTGATTTTGCTATGCCCACGATGAGGCCTATCAAGGCATTTATCAACCAAAGTTAGAAACTTTGTCAGAAAGTTATGCCTGCAATGTGATGTAAACATAGACCATACCCGCGAGGATGTTGCTTGCGAGGAATACGTTTGATACGCCAAAAGGTTTTTTTTCGCATTAAAAAGAGACACCCTTGACCCTTTCGGCCTTTTATTCTTCTTCCATTTGCACGATACAGTAATTTTAATTTACCTTTTGGGTAAAAAACTTAAAATAGTAAGGTTACGTCATAAAATTTAGTTGATACCTAGGTAAAAACCTAGACATCTTTTATATCACCGCCTCATAATTGCAAATGAGGTTTCTAATTGAAGTTTTAAAAATTCAGGGATTGGTGAAATTTTATTAATTTACATTTAAATCTAGGTATAAATATCAACATTTCCTTATTTTTCTCTCATATTTTTCTGAAACCCACTCTTCTCATTTCCTCTCTCCTGCGTGAACTACCTCCTTATTCTCTCTCTTCTCCATTTCTTTTCCATCTTCCTGCTCGACCGTTCTTTTTCTTCCATTCAACCGCACATCCTCTCCATTTTTCTTCCTCCTTTCTTGCACGCAGTGGTTTATTGAGATTTTTGGAGTTTTCCGACGAATTTTCCAAAATTATTTTTGGTATAGCTTCAATTTTCGGCGGCCGAACACAATACGAGCTTCGTTTTGTGTTTATCTTCAAAGGTAATGTCTTTGCTCAGATTTTTTATGCATGTTTTGTTGTTTTTTCAATTGTTTGTTTTTTTTGGTTCATGTGATATTCTAGGGTTTATGTTGTTCACTGTGTTAATATTTGAGGATTTCTCTATTTTTTTAGTGTTTTGTGTGGTCTTATGGATTTGTGCTAATATTTGTGCTGTTGTTGATGTTTGTTAGATGTCTAAGAAGATTTTCATCACTGCTACTGCAATCGAGAAGGAAGGAGAATTTGTAAGTTTTCTTCATTTTTGACTGTGATGTTTTAGGTATAGTTAATGATGTTTCTCATTTTCAGTGTGATGTTTCATATTTTAGGCTTTAAGTACTGTTATCAGTGTTGGTGTGATGTTTTAATTTCAACGCTTATACTTGTGGTGTTTTCATGCTTAAGTGTGCAATTGATGTTCAGTTTTGATTGTGTTTGATATCTTAGGTGTTTGTTATGATTTGTGCTAATTTTTTTGTTGTTTATGTTTCTTAGATGTCTGAGAATGCTTGCCCACTGCTGCTGCAATCGAGAAGGAAAGATGAACTGTAAATTTTGTTATTTAGCAGATGTGATGTTTTAAATACTGTTGTTGATGTTTCAGGTTTTATGTTTCATCTTTCATGTTTAGGTTTTAAGTACAGTTATCCGTGCTGGTGTGATGATTTAATTTCAGCATTTTATGCTTGTAGTGTTTTAAGTGTGCAATTGATGTCCAGCTTTGTTGTTTTAATTATGTGTGTGTGATATCTTAGGGTTTTGATACTATTTGTTCTAATTTTTGTGTTGTTGTCGTTGTTTCTTAGATGTTTAAGAATGCTTGCCCATTGTTGTTGCAATCGAGAAGGAAGGAAGATTTGTAAATTTTATTATTTTTCATATGTGATGTTTTACATACTATTGTTGATGTTTCTGGTTTTTTGTGTGATGTTTCAAGTTTAGTATTTAAGTACTGTGGTTGATGTTTCTGGTGTTCGTATGATGTTTCAATTTTAGTATTTGATGCTTGTAGTGTTTTAAGTGTGCAATTAATGTTCAGTTTTGTTGTTTTGATTGTGTGTGTCATATCTTATGGTTTTGTTACAATTTGTGCTAATTTTTGTGGTGTTGTTGTTGTTTCTTTGATGTTGAAGAACGCTTGCCCACTGTTGTTGCAATCGAGAAATAAGGAGAATCTGTAAATTTTATTATTTTTCAGATATGATGTTTTACATACGGTTGTTGATGATTTTGGTTTTTTGTGTGATGTTTCATGTTTAGGTTTTAAGTACTGTTATCTGTGTTGGTGTGATGTTTTAATTTCAGTATTTGATGCTTGTAGTGTTTTAAGTGTGCAATTGATTTTCAGTTTTGTTGTTTTGATTGTGTGTGATATCTTAGGGTTTTGTTATAATTTGTGCTAATTTTTGTGGTGTTGTTGTTGTTTCTTAGATGTCTAAGAGCACTTGTTCAATGTTGTTGCAATCGAGAATGAAGTAGGAACTATAAGTTTTGTTATTTTTCAAATGTGATGTTTTAGATACTGTTGTAGATGTTTCTCGTTTTCTGTTTGATGTTTGATGTTTTAAGTATTTTTTATGTGTGTTGGTGCAATGTTATTAATTTCAGTGTTTGATTCTTGTGGTGTTTTCGTGTTGAAGTATACAACTGGTGTTCAATTTTGTTGTTTTGATATTTTAGTGTGTATAGTTTGATGTTCTTAAATTTCGATGTTGATGTTTTAAATGATGTGTTTGGGGTTTCACAATGTAGTTGTCAGTGATGTTATGTATGCTATATTGATGTTTTAAATTCAGATATTGATGTTTTAATTGCTGTATGTGATGTTTTATGTTTATTTCACAGGAATACTTTCCAAGCAAGATCTCAGCGATGTGATTGATGAGATATTAAAAAAATGCTATGAGGAATCATGCTCCTGAAGATGTTCCCTTTAATAGAGGACTGGAGCAGATCTTTGATCTTGGTGTTGGTGGAGTAGAAGAGTCGTCATCTTCAAAACCAGCAGGAGAGAAGGCAAGTCTGTGAACAAGCGAGCAATAAAGGGAAATAAGTTCGGGGGGAAATAGAATTTGATTGCTTGGGATGTATTGTTTGACATTGATTTTTCAGTTATGATGTTTGATTGTTAGTGTTAGTGTTGGGATGCTTGATTGTTTTATCTTGATTTGAATTTTTTCAATTTTTATGTTAGTGATTTTTTAGGGCATTTAAACACTTTTGTAATGAATGGTGTTTGATGGTTCTATAGTATGACGATTGACATTTTCACATGCTAACGTAAAATTTCAAATTAAAGTTTGCCATTTTCATATGATAATTTTATATGTATTTGTTGTGCCCATGATGATTCATCGAATTCCTTAGAGTTTGACTTGTCAGTGTATTTTATGTCTTTTTCATCCATAATATACATAAAGTGATACATATCACCTTACATATGTATATCATCATGTAAAAAATAATAACATCAATGGATAGAAGTGGAACGTCAAACAATGTATATTTTCAACACTATTTCATTTTACATGTGTAGCATTTCATTTAATGTTTAATTAAAATAGTATTTTTATTTAGTTTATTTTAATATACTTATTTGATGTTTAACCAATTTAACTTAATGTTAAACTACTTCAATTTGATGTATATTTTATTATTTTATAATTTGATGATATAGATTTTTTATTTGATTTTATACATTATTAGTTTAATGTTTTATTAGTTAGTTGTAAAGTTATGAGCATTAAACCCAATCCCCTTTCAGCCCAACCACAAACATTATTTGAGCCCAAATTTATGACAACCCGGATCCTTCCTACCTGACCTGGATCCTTACTGACTCAAACCCTAACCACCGTCTTTTCGCCGCCGAACAATGACGAACGCGAATCTGACGAACACCACCTCTCTGCAAATTGTCACCGGTCATTCTCATCGGCATTTTGCAAATCCTCACCAAAAGCTTCGCGAACGATGCCGACATTATGTAAATTGAAGGATGAATGTCGCAATCGAAGGTTTCACATGGTAGAGAAGGTGAGGCGGCGACGGTGGAGAGGCGGAGACGGTGGAGAGGCGAAGCGTCCGATTTCAAGGTTAGGTTTTTGGCATTGAACTTCAGCTAAGTTAGGCCAGACGAATCGGACGTTTTGCAAATGCGCTGCCGGCGCTTGACAAATCAGAGGAGGAAGATGGTATGGAAATTCAATGTCAGCATTCTCCGCCGGTGAGGTTTTCAATTTATGAGATTTCACACAGCGGAGAAAGCAAGGCGGGAATGACGGAGCAACGAGGCGGGATGGTGGACAACGAGGTGGGATGATGGAGAAATGAGGTGGCACGACAGAGCAATCGAGAGGCGACAGCGGAGCACGCGAGAAGAAAGTGATTCATTTTTTTGTTTATTTGTTGGTGCCTATGTTTTTTGCTTTTTCCATTAATTACTTCAAGTCCAAATAAATTATGTTTTTGCCCCCAAATTTAGTTTACCCTTTTCCTATTTTGCCTCTAGTCCCTGGTCTCACCATGAGACGGTCTCATAGGACACAAACTCAAAACCTTATTAACTGTGTTTGGATTAGATAGGGAGAAAGTCCTGTGTAATATCGTCTAATTGTTGAATCAATCATGAAACATCGTTGTAATAATTTTTAAGATCAATTTGTAATTATTTATACACTATGATACCTTTTAGAAGTTTTCATAGTCACAGAAAACTCATTGCAACAAATAAAAATAAACATAAAATTGCCACATTAGTTACATCAGTTATAAAATGATCCCGTCAAATGGTTAGTCGGTTTAAAATGGAATTTTATTTAGATATGTTGTGTTTCCAAAATAATTTTTTTTATCAATTGTGTATAATTTAAATAATAATAATTGAACATATTTCTATGCACAAGACCTTGTGAAATTCGACCTTGTTTTAAGTAGGGGTCCATCAATCCTTAGGCCGCTATCCCCCGAATGAACTATTGGTGGGAGTAAAATTTGCTATTTCAAACTTCATCCTGTTAATCTATCTCTGTCAGTCTTTGCAGACTTCCTTACTTATTATCCTCTAACTAAGACAACAAGAACAACTCTATCACTAGGAACAAAGTCGGCTTCTTTGATAGATTTTGGCTGGCCCCTTTATGAAAATCCTGAAAAAAGAGGTGTATAAATGGGGTTTTTGGCTCGCAATAAATCTAGGGCCCTGGTCGAGCAAGACGTAGTCCTATCTATCCATCTCTCCAAACACAATATCTTGAGTACCTATGATGGTGACCACATTTCACCCCTACTTATAACAAGGCTGAATTTCACAAGGTCTTATGCAAAGAAATATGTTCAATTATTATAATTTTAAATTATACACAGGTGATAAAAAAAATTATTTTGGAAACACAACATATCTAAACAAAATTCTATTTTAAACTGGACCGAACCTTACTAGACTATAAAGACTGGAACTAGATATATAGAATTCCGGTCCGGTCTTCGATCCAAGATTTTTTAGGATTCTGGGTTCCGATCCAAGACCGAATTTTTTTGGTCCGGTAACTTACTCTTATTTATATATTTTTATGTATTTATGATTTAATTTTATGTACTAGTTTAGATATATTTTCAATGGGCTAGTCTTCCACATTTCGAGGTAAAAATTTTCTAATAGTTTCTAGTTTACTATCTTGTAAAGACAAAATTTTAATTAAATTTTTTCCTACAACAAATATTTATTTTCAAGAATTAATTTTACTAAATTTTGGTCCAACCAATCCGTACCAATCCAAAACCGCAATAATTCCGGTCTAATCCCAGTCCTAAATAATCACTAACAAGTGTGGTAGTGTGGTACTCGGTTCAACCTTTTTTATGATTTTGATTCCAATCATAACTGGTTTCGGTCTGGTCCGGTCCTGTCTTGGATCGATGAACACCCATAGTTATAAGCACGGGAAATGCAAGGTTTTCACTGCTAAAAGTTGAGGAATTGTATTGTTTTTATTTATGCGCCCATATAACCATTTGAACTTATAGTTAGGTGGTGTATACCTAGCCTACAGACTAGAAGAAGTTGACCTTTAGGCCCAGACCAAGACTTAGCCACGGACTGGGGAAAGTGGAGCCATGTCTAGAAGTGGAGAAGATACCAGTGAGCCCCCGTGTTTCTAGCTACCATGATGCAACCCATTATCTGAGACCCTAGTAATGCAGAGCCATGATTGCGATCCACTATAAATATAGGAAGAGCAAGCAGTGGCCAAGGTAAGTAGAACTGACTAAGAAATGCAAATTCTCTAAAGGAAAGAGTTGACTAAGAAATGCGAATTCTCTAAAGGAAAGAATTGACTTGATCGTAGGAGCATTTTCCCCGGAATCACTTCCGCAATCTTTCTTGCAAAATTGCGCCTACACTATGGTGATCACCAACCACCTCACCTTACTGGAATAACGACATCATTCGGTCTTGGTAGCAATCAATAACGAACACTATCAGAAGCGGAAATTCAACAAGATGATAGTAGACCTAAACAATATAGCCTAGGGAAGTGATGAAAGTCTAGTAGACTACCACAATAGGTTCATTACTGAAAGCTTGCAAGTGCGTGATCTAACGTACCAATCATCACTAGGTGCATTTATGGGAGGTATGTGACCATGATAATTTTACAAGGAACTCACTAAGAACATGCCTGAGAACTCGAGAGAATTGCAGAAAATAATTGAAAGGCATGTGTGGGAGGTCGTCGCCGTACCTCTCAAAGTTAATACTTTTAAGCTCTGTTGCTTCCTATCTACAATTAAGTAGATAATGGCAAGTTGGGGTCGTCCACGAGAAGAGGGATCTTTTTAAGTGTTTAAACATATATAGGTAAAGACATACTAAACATGTACATACATAGATATATATATATAAGCATGTAAACACGGGGGGTTTTTGGTTGGATTGTTCCTAAGTTATCAAATTGAAATACAACAACTAGCAAAGCAAGAGAACAATGCTAATCATGCAATACAACTAAAGATAAGATGAAAATAATAATTGAAGGAACCTTGGGCGCAATTGACTTCCACTTCCAAACCTCTTATCCATCATTGAACATGCAACCTATTTACTACTTTCACTACTTGTTGTGAAGGCTAAACTTCTATCCTTCTTAGATAGTAGTTTGCAAGAGTGAATTCGACATCTCTTGTCAAACCTCACCAATGACTCCCGTAGTCGAAACACGACTCAAGGTATCCCATTGATGTCATATAGCACAAAAAATCAACAAGCTCGGAAACACTTATAAACACTAAACCGTGTCTAAGCATTTAACTGATTTATGCATTTACACAAGATTAGTCAAGAACGATCGACATTCATAGACTTCTCTCATTTGCTACAAGCAACAAACATGACAAAGAGTTCAACATTATCATATTCACCTAGTAATTATCAATCCATCAACACAATCAAAAGCTCCAAATCATACTCTTGGATTCCTATCAAGAAAGGGGGAAATCAACTCATTTCCCCAAACTCGAACAAGCATATCATACAAGTACTTCATATACTCAAGCTTTCAATAACATTAATGACATTAATAAACACATTCAATGCTCCATAAATGCATAATAGTAAGAGTATTAAATAGGCTACAAATTGTTCTTAAGACATGGGCTTGGAAGCCTTAGTCAATTGCTCCCAAGAAATAGATTAGCTACAAGAGTTCATGCTAATAAATGCTAAACAACTAATCATAAAACAAGAGAATTCAAAGATGAAAATGGAAAGAAAAGGGTTCTAAAAAATACCAAAAAACGCAAATGATGAAGTATCTGAATGAGAGGAAAGAGAGTGATATTTATATTACAAAGAGGATAAGGTGTAATTCTGGCCACCCGTTGGTCGCGACTCACGACAGTCTCGCGACGAGGCCATCGCAACTTACGACAGGTGCCAGAATTTTACTTTGTTTCCTTTTCTTCTTCTTTTGGTATACAATCACCTTCATAGAAATTCCTCTCATTTTTCAAGTCTTCAATGTCTCCAAAAATGGTTTTCAATGGCCTCCGGTCTTCATGTCTTCGGAGCAAGTCTTCAAAAGTCTTCGAAAATGTGATCTTCAATGGCCTCCGGTCTTCATTGCCTCCGTGTTCTTCCCTTGTCATGAAAAATCCCCTTAGAAGAGGTAAAAGGGTGTAAAGTTGCTCTTACCCCTCCTAAGAGAATTTTAAGGTAAAACACAAGCTCTCGATAATAAAATAGCAAAAAAGTGACCCAAAATAGTACTAAATTATGCACATAAAATGAACACATTAAGCCTCCCCACACTTAAACCTTACTCGCCCTAGAGTAATGAAAGATCCAAGCATACAAAGGAAATGACGTATCCACATCCTAACTATTATTCCCCCAAATCAATACCTCACAAAACTCTCAATATCACATCCCAATATTAGGTCAAATGAGAAGTTTCCCACAACCCCTATTCCTAAATCTACCCAAACCATATCAACCAATCAATTCAATGATATCCCTAAAACATCTCTAGATCCCGAATTGATAATCCCAAATACAATGATAAAAGGTGAAGCTAAAGGTATATATAAGGTTCAAAACACATGCTCCACTTTATATCAATATATCAACCTAAAAATGAAGCATATTAATGATCAAGAATTTCATAACTTACTTCGTCTTCTCCCGCTAAATTTTCCACTCCCAAAAGCTCCTCAAAATGTCAAGCTACCTGATCCATCCGTGTGGTCACCGCAACCTTATGACTCCAACACTGGCAAATGAGTAAACACTTAACGTTTTTCAATTTCTCTCATTTTCTCTCATTTTGCCTAGGAGTCCTTTCGGGTTTTCATCCTAGCCACACATCATGTTTTTTGGCTCACATCTCACCTTTTTCTGCACATTTAGCCTCTCATTTTTGCCTAGGTCGCCCTTTTGGGTTTTTGACCTATCCGGGCCCCCAATGTTGCCTTAGTTGCCCTCTTGGGTTTTCAACTAAGCAGGATTCTTTTATATATATTTATTTTGTTTAAAAAAATATTTTTTTCATTTTAATTTTTTGCATTTTGTTCACGTGTCTCCAACCCAAAAAGTAGCAAATTGCTTTCCAAATGTTAAGGCTAAGAAAAGTATCAAAACCAACATTATCCAAGTACATCAAAAGAAAAATATCCCAAAATAAAAGGGAGAAAATATCCAAAACAAAACAAAAGAGTTATGCAAAAGTGTCTCCAAACCTAATCACCTCAAAGTAGTAGATACCCCTCCCCATACTTAGAACACTACATTGCCCTCAATGTAGACAAGAGGGTAAAAACGTACAAAGCGAAGTATGGAAAATGGTAAAGATGTGGTGCTCACAAAATCAATGTTGTGATGAAGCAGGGTTACCACCAAAGTAGCGCTGCTGATACTGTGCCAGCCACTCTGTGCTCCTCTGCCTCCTCGCTCTCCACCTTTCCGCTCCCAGATCGGGGCCTGAAACACTGCTTGACTGGGACTGCAACTCATGGATACGAGTTGACAAGTGGTCAATCTCCTCGTCCATATCAATCAAGGTCTGGGAGACAAATACATTGTGCTCCAATATCATGCTGTCCTGTCGGCGGAATCAATCATGTATAGTCTACATTATCCGCTCGTAGAGGTCCGGTGGAGGCTGGGAATAGTGAGGTTGAGCACCGTCCTCTTGCATGGGCTCTGTCTCTGGTGGAGGCTGTGTGGAGTGTTGCTGCTGCTGTCGCTCAGAGAGAGGTAGAGTGCTATCATCACGCTGGACAGGAGCTGGGCCAAGGTCACGGAGCTTGCACTGGAATTTATCTCTACATGAGAAGTCCGGTGAAATCGCCAAATCTCCAAGAGGTGTATCAAATTCCAGCTTCGTCTTGCTCTGTTGAGGAAGTGCCATGAACGTGACCTTTCTCGCACCATACAACCAATGGAAGAGCCCCGTGGTCCATGTGGCACTGAGCATCTCAAATCGAACTAGCCTCTCAAAGATGATAAGATAAGACGTGCACCTCTCTAAGCATGGAAAGTCAGCTGGAGGAACCAATCCCAAGTACTCTGCTAAAAGGCCTATCATGCCTCCAACCATGATCTTCCCCTTGGGTTTTCCTGCCACCTCTATGATTCTCTTCATCCATGATTCTCTTCATCCACAATTCTGCCCACGGCCCATATCCTGGCCCCTCACTCGTTAAGTGCCACAAGATTGTGAATGTCGTTGTCTGGCACATTCGTCGGTTCCGTGGAGCAAAGTACTGTTACAGCCAAGAGTCGGTGAAAATAACGGAGTGCATGGTGGATAATGGTGCTACTCTTATCGTGGGAGTTCTTCGACCTCATATTGATAACATTCCAAAAATACATGTCATCCTCAATTGATTGCTCCTGGGCCTGTGGGTCCAGCCTGGTCTGTATCTCGGCGGTGCCAAATCCAAAGGCCTCCTCAATCTGTGAGACAGTCAATTGCCTAGATATATCATCTAAGTGAAAACCAATGTACCTCTCGTAGGGTTGATCACCTATACTGCTTATACGGATCGTGGACAAGAACTCTAGTGTGTACCTCCGGTAAGAGGGTGCGCTCCTACTCATAAACCCTTCCATTCCCCCTTTTATGAGGAGGTATCTCATAGGCTAAGTGAGACCGAGGGCATCTAATGTGGGCACATCGACAAAGCTTGTCTCCTTGAGTTGGCGCTTTTCCAGGGCCTCCCACCTTTTCGCATAGGATCCGGTGATCCGGGTCAAACCCATGTACCTATCCATAGGGGGAGGTACATGGCTTGATTCTGGAGCCGGTGAAGGAGGTGGAGGTGGAGCAGCGGTGTGCCCGCCTCGTGGGGGGAGCCCTAGGTCTCTTCGTGGGGGCCATATCTAACAATGACAGCAAACAAGTAAAACACACATGAATATGTGTATATGTAATATTGCAAATTCATACTTAATTTTAAACTAGTTCATCATCACAAGCCGAAACCAAATCAAGTTAACTAGTTCAAGATCTAAACACAGTTGCATATACAATCCATACTATGTCCAACAAGCCCATATTCTCAAATCCATGAAGTTCTCACATAGTTGAAATCAATATGCTATATCACAAAACCACAGTAGTATCCAACTAGCTTAGCCACCAATAGTATATTCATAATGTCAACATTCACGTCCCATGGCTAAACTACCCTAAGCAAAATAACATTGCAAATCACAACAACATTTTATCCAAATAACAACCATGTTGAATCAAGGGCCAACATGCCTCCTATCTAGCATAAGTCACAATCTGTTCTCGGTCACAACAACACAAATGCATACAATCCCAACTCAAACAAGCACAATACAATCCAAACTGTAACCATAAAAATATGCACACAATACCCATCAAATTGAATTACAGGTACAATTTATTCACCAAAATCAACCACTATCCAACAATTCAATTTCCTAAGGCATCACACATAATCTACACAATATCCATAAAAAAATAGAGTAGACATTTGTCATCACAATTTAAGCTCAATAAAGTGAAGAAATGTACCACCAAGATGCGTAGGAAGAAGAAAAGAGGAAGCCCACAATCAATTCGGAATTGAATTGTTCAAAGTGACAAAAACCCCAAATTCTAGGGTTTGTGTTCTTCAATGATTTTTTTGTTTTTGATTTGTGGGTGGAGGTTGGGAAGAAAGGATGGGGTATGGAGTGGTGGTTGTTAGTGGTGGAGTGGCGGCGGTGGGGAGCGGCAGCGGTGGCTGTGGCGGAGGCGATAGCGGGGAGCGGTAGTAGTGGTGGCAGCGGCGAGCTGTAGCAGCGGCAGTGGTGGTGAGCAGCAGTGGCGAGCGGTGGTGGTGAGCGGCGGCGCTTGTGGAGAAGATGGAAGAGTAGCGGGAGAAGATGAAAGATTGTGGATATGTTTGTGGTAAAATGGGTTTAGCCCGTCATATAAAGCAATTCATATGGCCGTCGTGACTCGCGACGTGGTAGTCGCAACTTGCGATGGGTGGTCTCGAGGGGCATCAGGTCTGGCTGGGCTCGAGGATGAAAGATGACACTTTGAGAGCTTGAGGCCTCGAGCATGAAAGATGATACTTCAAGGGCTTGCGGCTTTGAGGTCTCGAAGGGCTCGCGGCTTCGAGGTCTCGAGAAGCTAGGCTCGAGGATGAAAGGTCACACCTCGAGAGCTCAAGGCTTCAAGGTCTCGAGAAGCTAGCCTCGAGGGTTAAAGATCACACCTCGAGAGCTTGAGGCTTCGAGGTCTCGATGGGCTAGTGGCTTCGAGGATGAAAGAGCACACCTCGAGGGCTCGAGGCTTCAAGGTCTCGAGAGGCTAGTCTCGAGATCTTGATGGACTTCAGGTTCGGCTTGAGGGTTCATGGCTTCGAGGTCTCGAAGGGGTGGTGATGTCTCGAAGGGGTCGGCTTGAGTCGAGGCTTTGCTACCTCGAGGTCTCGAGGGGGTGATGTCTCGAAGGGCTGGCCTCGAGAGGGTGATGGACTTTATGGTTCTGCTCGAATCGAGGGTTCAGGGCTTTGAGGTCTCGAGGGGGTGATGTCTCGAAGGGCTGGCCACGAGGATGTGATGGTTATTCAAGTTGTGCTTGAGTCGAGGGCTTCCTGCCTCGAGGTCTCGAAGGGGTACACTTCGAGGGCTTGCGACGAGGCCCTCTCGACGCTATCGCGGGTCGCAAAAAGTGGAGGCTAAAACCTCCATTTCAACATAAGATTTCTGAGCCCGTCGCGACTCGCGATGAGGCCTCGCGAGATCATCGCAACTAGCGGAAAGTGGCATCGTGACTAGCGGAAAGTGGCATCGCGACTCGTGAAAAGTGGCATCGTGACTCGCGGAAAGTGGCATCGCGACTCGCGGAAAGTGGCATCGCGACTCGCGGAAAGTGGCGTCGCGACTCGCGACGATGTGGTCGTGACTCGTGACGAGGCCTCGCGAGGTTATCGCCACTCACGGAAAGTGGCATTTGAGGGCTGAAATTTCACCCAAACTTACAGAGCCCATCGCGACTCACGAGGATGTGGTCGTGACTCATGACGAGGCCTTGCAAGGTCATCGCGACTCGTGGAAAGTGGCATCCGAAGGCTGAAATCTCACCCCAACTTACTGAGCTCGTTGCGACTCGCGATAATGTGGTCGCGATGGCTACTAACCTGGTACTTAGAATTTTTTTCTGATTCCTTCTCTTGTCCAAGTATTTCCTTCTTGACTCCAAGCATTTCTCCCTTAAGAAATTCAATGCCTTGGCTTCAAAATTGCTACAGAATCATGGAGAAAACAACCCGTGAAAAGCATAAAGCAAAACAATGAAACTTAATGATAAAATTCAAAACCAAACAACATCAACAGAAAGTCATGAATGAGGATCCGGATGATCAAAACCAAGTTTATTTAACGTCATCGGCACGACTTAATTCCACTACCACAGAGACCCACCTCTAGCACAGGTTTAAAAAACCGGTGCAAATAATGTTATAGCAACGGTTTTTTTGTTAGTACCGGTTTTTTAACCGGTGTTAATTTAGCACCGGTTATAATTATGTTAGCACCGGTTTTATTTATTATAACCGGTGTTAATATAACACCGGTTAAAAAATCGGTGCTAGAATTGATGAAAACCGGTGTCGAAAAACCGGTGCTAAAAATAACAAAACCCGGTTTTAAATTAGCACCAGTTTGAAAACCGATGCTAAAAATCCGCATAACCGGTGAATTGGAAATGTTAGCACCGGTTTGAAAAATCGGTGTTAAAAAGTGTCGAAATCCGGTGCTAAATTTGAACCGGTTTGAAAACCAGTGCTAAAAATTGAAGAAAACCGGTGTAAAGTAGATATTTGGCACCAGTTTTAGAATCCGGTGCTAAAAAATGACCAAAACCGGTATTAAAAGAATTCCAGAAAAAAGGCGGGAAAAATGGCACCGTTAATGTTTGAGGAAAAATGGCACCGGTTTTATATACTTTTCACAAAAACCGGTGCTAAATTGAGCATTTAATGCTCCGAACTACCCCTCTAAAATTATTTCTAAACTTGTAGTTTCCTTCTCCCTTCATTGATGGAGGATTTTTTGGATGGTGAGCAATAACTCAAAGCAATGAAGCCACATGGATGTAAGTTTTCTTTAACTTCTTGGAGCTTTAATCAAATAACTAGTAGTTACAATAACCATAAATGCATGCTTGAAGAGAGTTTATTCGTATGTATTAATGGTTTCTATATGCTTTATGTCGTCGGTTTAGTATCATGTTGTGAGAGTGTAAATGAGTGTGGATGTAAACATGGTTGTGTTTATTTTGGGAGATGCTATATATATATATATATATATATATATATATATATATATATATATGTATCCCAAGAACAAACTAGTTGATCGATTCACATACATATACACATACATGACACTTTTAGTATTGTGTAGCAAATTGATTGTGTTTATTTTTATTATGTTTGAACAATGAAAATTTGTGTAATTGTTTATTATGTGTTGTTTAGATACAACGGACCGATAGTCGATGTTTGCGTGGAGGGAAAAAATGGTTAGCTATCCAAGTGTAGCTAGAGGTAGTGGTGAACATATTGCATTTATTGATTAATTTCTTGATTATGCCTTTGTCGGGAGGAGAGGATACTTTTTCCATGCAAAAGATGCTTGTGTCGTGAACGGTTTGATGATCGTGGTCTTGTTAGATTTCACTTGTTGAAGAACGGATTTGACGGAGGTTACATTGTATGGACATTTCATGGAGAGGTTGAGCAAGGACATAACAGTGGTTTTGACAAGGTAGATGGAAACAAAAGTATCGTTGATGCTATGTTCGATGACATTGTAAGAGATTTTGTGGGGAAGCCTAAAATGTTGAGTGCTTTGCTCGACGAAAAAGAGAAGCCATTGTATCCGGGATGTAAAAGTAAGGATACCATAATCTCTTTTTTATGGAGGTTTTCAATTTGAAAGCCACAAGTTCTTGGAGTGATGCTAGTGTGAATTCACTCCTAAAGCTTCTAAAGGATAAGTTTCCGGAAGGGAATGGAATACCGAAAAAATTTTACGAGGCCAAGAAAATATTGTGTCCACTCAGTTTGGAATACAAGAAAATACATGCATGTCCAAATGATTGTGTGTTGATGACGGAGATTTGAAAGACGCTGTTCAATGTCCCGTGTGCAAACATTCAAGATATAAGGGTGTGAGAAATAATGATGATGGGTGTTTGGGTAAGAAGAAGAAGGTTCCATTGAAGTGTATGTGGTATCTTCCTTTACTCCTAGGTTGAAGAGGTTATTTGCGATTTCAAAAGATGCAAAGAACTTGCGATGGCATAGAGAGAGGGAAAGACCAAGCGACGACAAGATAAGACATCCGGAAGACGGTGAACAATGGAGAAATTTTGACAAGCGATATCCTTCATTTGGTTTGGAGGTTAGAAATTTACGCCTTGCATTGTGTACTGATGGGATGAATCCATTTGGTAATAGTCATCGAAGCATAGTTCTTGGCCCGTGATGTTGGCTATATATAATTTGCCCCCTTGTTTGTGAATGAAACGTAAATATGTTATGATGCCTTTGTTAATCTCAGGTCCTAGACAACCTGGGAACAAGGTTGATGTGTATTTGTGACCATTGATCGACGATTTGAAGATATTATGGGAAGAAAAAAGGGTGTTGGTATTTGATGCCATATGAATGTGGAGTTTCAATTGTGTGCCATGCTTTTTTACACGATCAATGATTTTCCAGCCTACAGAAATTTGTCGGGCTGTGTTGTGAAGGGGCACAAAGTGTGTCCTATTTGTGAGGAGAAGACATAATTCAAACAGCTAAGACATGGAAGAAAGACAGTGTATCTTGGCCATAGAAAATGGCTGCAAGGAAACCATAAATACCAGGATGATGTGGTCAATTTTGTTGGTGGGAAAGAACGAAGGAAATCCCCTACACCACTAAGTGGTGTGCAGATTCACAATAAGGTTAAGAAATTGAGAGTGGTGTTGGGAAAGTATAAAGGCAAGGACAGAATACATTGTGATGGTCCATGGAAGAAAAGGTCAATATTTTTTTATCTACCGTATTGGGAGCATCTTGAGGTTAGGCATTGCCTAGACATGATGCATATTGAGAAAAATGTTTATGAAAGTTTGATAGGCACCCTCTTGAATATTCCCTGGAAGACGAAAGATAGTTTGAATGCCCGGTTGGACTTGGTTGATTTGGGAATCAGAAATGACCTCGCCCCAGAAGTGAAGGGTAAGAGGACTTACTTGCCCCCTGCACCTTGTACATTGTCAAAGGAGGAGAGAATCTCAGTTTGTGATAGTTTGAAATCAGTGAAGGTCCCAATTGGTTATTCATCAAATGTGAGTCGGTTGAAATGTCATGATTGTTATGTTTTGATGCAACAACTGTTACCTATTGCTATTCTTGGGGTAATGGAGGCCGACGTAACGTACTCAATCACTAGACTTTGTTTATTTTTTGCTTCCATATGCCGGAAGTATTTTGATTGGGACCATTTGGGTGTTCCACAAAAAGAGGTTTTTGTTGTGCTATGCAAGTTGGAAATGTATTTCCCTCCATCTTTTTTTTTAATATAATGGTTCACTTGGTTGTTCATTTAGTGCGGGAGGTAAAGATATGTGGTCCGGTTGGTATGCGTTGGATGTATCCTTTCGAGCGTCACATGAAAGTCTTCAAGGGATACGTGAAATGTATGAGTCGGCCGGATGCTAGTATTGTTGAGAGGTATGTTACCGAAGAAGTAATTGAATTTTTCTCTAGCTATTTGGAGGAACATAGAAATTTTGGGGTGCCCCAGAGTCAACATGTTGGAAGGAAGGTGGGAAAACCGAGGTCGAGAGGAATGTTATTTACTCCATTGAATAGTGATATGATGTTAGTTCATTTGTATGTGTTGAGGAGTTGTATGGAGATTATTGCTTATGTGACCGAGCACCTTAATTCGATCACGGAGTTTCATCCCACGTGCCCCCCTAATAAAGTTCAGCTGGAGCACGATGACAAGTTTGTGAATTGGTTATATGATCGATGCAATGTAGGTGATTATGATCCAAAAATTAGGGCATTTGCAAGGAAGCCTAAATGCACGATTTTGAGGTATTCTGGATATGACATGAGCGGTTTCGGTTTTGCTACTAGGGACCAATATTAAAAGAGCACAACACAAAATAGTGGGGTATACATTGAGTCGGAGACTATGTGGCAAGCAAGTAAGAAAGACAATAAACCAGTCCTAGCCGTGATGTCGTTTTATGGTGTTATTGATGAGATTTGGGAGCTTAACTATGGAGAATTCAAGATTCCGGTTTTCAAGTGTAAGTGGTTTGATAACACAACTGGAGTTCGAACTGATGACACAATGGGATTTACCCTTGTTCACCAGACTCGTGAAGCATATGAAAATGATCAGTTTATTTTGGTCGAACAAGCAAGACAAGTTTTCTACATAAATTACCTGTGCAATGTAGGTTGGTCTGTTGTGTTACAAGGTAAGAAATTCTCTTTCCATGATGAAATTGATTTTGAAGTTACAAGTGAAAGGTTAGAGTTCCCCTCTATTTCCCCTCTACTTAATAACAACAGGATTGAGAAGGGAGCAACATGGAGGAAACACAGAGGTGGCATTTGGATAGATGAAGATGGCCAAGAAATTTGAGACGTTCAATGCAAGAAGAGAAAGGTGGTTGAAGACTAGCGAGGGTGTCGATCAATGAATTCGAGATAAAGTTTTTGTATTTTTGTAGTTTGTTGTGTTTTGTACCAACTATGTTCCAATTGGTCCCCAATTTGAGCAGCTCTGTGAGCTGCAACGCGCTGCCGCTATTTTTTTTAAAAAAGCCTTGCACAAAATTAGCTTCATTTTCCTATGGTAGCTACTGCCCGCTGCAGCGCGCTGCCGCTGTTTTTAAAAAAAGCCTTGGACAAAATTAGCTTCATTTTCCTATGGTAGCTGCTGCCCGCTGCAGCTTTTACACACACATTAGCTGTTTTGAGTTGCTCGTTTCCTCTAAGAAAAGAACATGAATACAATATGAGACTAGAAATGTCAATTTCCGAAATCACATCCAAACAGTAGCAACACAGTAGCAATATATGTTATGCAAATAAAAAATCTACCAATCAAAGTTCCATATTAACCTAGCAAAAGAAACAACCTTACAAAATGAAGATGTGAGCTCAATGTAGGTAGTCAACCCCTGCGCGACCTCTTCGTCCCAGTGTTGGACGTTGGTGAATCTAAGGTAGGGATTGGACCCAATTCCTTGATCCTCTCGCCACACATGGTAGCGATGATCTTCCCAACCTACGATGTCCATCGCACCAAGTGATCCACCTTCAGTTACAATGCTGCCATTTCCCCATCCGAGTTCGTCTTAGATGAAGTACTTGTTGCCGCTCTAGATGACTCATCAACGTGCTTCTTCTTCGAGAATATTAGAGGGTTTATGGGAAGCTTAGGTATCATTGTGACATCATTATCTTTGAATCTGCAACCTGCTTCCACACATATGGCAGTGATGAGTGAGGAGAAGCCTATGCAATTATGGGCATTAACACAATCCCAGATGTACCCCATTATCGTAGCCCTAACATCGATGCTCATGTTCTTCTTGATCTTGTAGAGTGGCAACATACGGGACCGATGAACCTCACTATTCATTTTCACCGGGAGAAGCCGGGCAGCTATGAAGCTGTACCACGTGTTCATGTCTTCAGTAAAGTATTTCTTCTCTATGCTGGACCATTCTTGTGGAAGATTCCGGATAACTTCACTGCTATCATCACAGATTTCTCTTATGATGTCTTTCCATAAAGCTTGTTAAACAGCTTTCTCGGCGACTTCGTACAAACTCGATGACTTCGGTGGGATCTTGTAGTACCTGTTGATCACATCCGCTGCAAGCTCAACGAACTGACCACGGAGGACAACATTTGGACAATTCTTGTACTTCATGAGCGACAAGAACTCATATGCCATGGTCTGGTTTGCCCGAGGCGGTTGTGAGTTGTAGCCTTCCCAGCCGTGCTCGTTCACATAGTCCTTGTAGGGCTTTTCTACTCTCAACCCTCTCTCTAGTATGATGCCCCTGCTAATGAACTTTTTGTACCCAGCCATTGCTTCGTGACAGTCCGGCTCTACAGTCAGTATTGGATTGTTCGTGGGGACAATCTGAGACCCGTGCTGACACTCATCCTTCTCGCCTACTCTGACTTTTTTTTTGAGAGTTTTGGGTGCTGTTCTTCTGCCTGGGAGGACTTTTTCTGGGGGCCATACCTGGTAAAATAAATGTGTTATGGTATGTAATGCACCAGCAAAATGTTAACACAAACCAGAATATTAATGGGTGTTCAGAATACTAATGGGAAATTAGAAAACTGGGTGGTCAGAGTATTAACGGAAAATTAGAAAGGAAAATGATACAAATGACTGATACAGTACTGTAAATGGGCAAGAAAACTACATTAGTTTGTAAGTACTACATGGACAGGGTGATAATAAAGAATCTGACACCTTCAAATACTTTAGCTACTCAATAAAGAGATACTGTGGAGCATTTAGACAAAAATGGTAATGATCTCTTACCAATAAACACACCAATGTTGCTTAAAAAAACTTCTTACATATGAAAAACAACCAAATAGCCAAATTCCATAAAAATATTAAGAGCATGGCAACATGTCTAAAATAAAAACACAGCACACGAGCCTTACAAGACGCAGGACCTACCGTGCTCATGGAGATGCTAGATTCTTTTATGGAGACAAGTTTTGCTAGTGATGGAGAAACCTTCTTCCCATTTGTTGAATATTAAGAGATCTTAAGTTTTGCAGAAAATATGTTTTGTTATCTAATGGATCTAAATTTTCTACTTCAAAATTTTTTTTCCCACTTGTAGAATACAGAATCATTCTTTTTAATATTCAGAGTAAACAATTAGGTTTGTACACAATTACTCACGCATTTGCAAAACAGAAGCACAACAAGGTTCATCCCAATTAGGCATTTTCATGAAATCAAACCTAAAGCATACAAAAATTAGTTGACAAACCCTAGGAAACCAAACACGAGTGTGTATCCGCTTACCTAATTCGGACTATGGTTTCTTGATGAAAGGTGTTTGGAGTGCGGACGGTGGTTGGCGGATAGATCTTGGCCGATGGAGCTAGGCAGACGGAGCTTCGCTGACGGTAGCTTGGTTGAAAGTGGAAGGTGGAAGGGACGGAGCTCAGCGGAGGTGGAATTGAGCGGGGACGGCAGAGGGAGCAGGGTATGCAAATGGGAGCAGGAACGACGGAAGGAGCGGGGACAATGTTTTCCAGTGGAGGGAGCGGGAAATGTGGAGGGAGCTTGGGAGAGGAAAGGTGTTAGGGTATTGGGCAGGTTGAGGGACCAATTTCACAAACATATTTCACCAAGGCTACAAACAAATGGGCTGAATTTGACACCCAATTGGGCTGAATTTTACAAAGACATGGGTTGAAAATTTTTAACACTTTTAAGAGACACAGATCGAAGGGCTGGAGACCTCGAGGGGTTTGAAGGGTGGAGGGGTACGAGGGGTGGAGGGGTGGAGGGGCTCGAGGGGTGGAGGGGTTCGCGGTTTGAGGGGTTTGAGGAATGGATGAGGTTCGAGGGGTGGAGAGGTTGTGGGGGTCGAGGGGTTGGAGGGGTCGTGGGGTTCGAGGGGTGGAGGGCCTCGAGAGGTGGGGGTGTTTGAGGGGTCAATGAGGTTCGAGGGGTGGAGGAGTTGGAGGGGTTGAGGGGTCGTGGCATTCGAGGGGTCGAGGGCCTCGAGAGGTGGGGGTGTTCGAGGGGTCGATGAGGTTTGATGGGTGGAGGGGTTCGAGATTTGAGGGGGTGGAGGGGTTTGAGATTTGAGGGGTGGAGGGGTTCGAGGGGTTTGAGGGTTTCGAGGGGTTCGAGGGGTTTGAGGGTTTCGAGGGGTTCGAGGGGTTCGAGGGGTCGAGGGGTTTGAGGGGTGGAGGTGTTCGAGGGGGCAAGGGGTTTGAGGGGTGGAGGTGTTCTAGGGGGCGAGGGGGTTCGAGGTTCGAGGGGTGGATGAGGTTCGAGGGGTGGAGGGGTTGGAGGGGTCGAGGGGTCGAGGGGTTGGAGGGGTCGAGGGGTCGTGGGGTTCTAGGGGGTTCGAGGGCCTCGGGAGGTGGGGGTGTTCGAGGGGTCGATGAGGTTGGAGGGGTCGAGGGGTTGGAGGGGTCGAGGGGTTGAAGGGGTCGAGGGGTCGTGGGGTTCTAGGGGGTTTGAGGGCCTCGGGAGGTGGCGGTGTTCGAGGGGTGGATGAGGTTCGAGGGGTGGAGGGGTTCGAGGGGGCAAGGGGTTCGAGGGGTCGTGGGGGGTTCGAGGGCCTCGAGAGGTGGTGGTTTTGAGGGGTGGAGGGGTTCGAGGGGTGGAGAGGTTCGAGGGCTCGAGGGTGTTATAGAAAATCTGGATTGATTTTAACGATTATGAAGAAGTGATGTTGACTAGGCCAGAGTGTTAGTAAGACTATACTTCCTTTTGTATTATATGTATTCCTGTCCACAATAGATCATTCTCTAATATTGTTATAATAGTGTTAGAGTAAATCATGTTTCTGATCAAATCTTGATGGATTTTTTGACAAGTCATGGTTACTAAGCTATAGTGCTACTCATATTATATTTCCTTATTGCACTCTATATTTGTTTGTGAGCAATACAATAATCAATTTCGTCGACTCAAATACAGTCTACTTGTCATCCACTACCTACAGAGGCGACTCAAATACAATCTTCCTCAAGTGCAACTAAGTGAGGCTACTACCAAGCGAGACACTTAAACTTGTTTGTATTGACACGGACTAATTCCTGGTTAGACTCTATTTCTCTAGCTGTTCTATGTGTACAAGTAATAGTATAAGGGTTGGTGTCTGCTCGGCGTATGCTCCGGACTTCCGAGTCAAGACTCAGCTCCGGTAGTTGCGAGTCAAGACTCGATACTTCACTGTGTTTGACTGTGATGGTAGTCGAGAGCTCGATTTATATTGAGGCAATACTAAGACTGCACAGTGAAAGTCACTTATCCATCATGTACCCTTCTCATCGCACTGCCACATTGGTGTTTGATTAGTATTGCAATATCGATTAGTTCCTTTGTGTATCTTTCTCTATTAGTTATTGAGGTATTAGATTAGAATTGTAATATTTAGATAGTGCCTCAATATAAATGAGTTTATCACATATCTGATGTAAAACTACGGAAACCGCTTGATGTAAGCCTTCGGGCAACAATTGATGTTTTAAAAAAAAGGGCCGGGAACACTATAAATCCGATTTTAAAAAAAATTGTATAACTTTTTGTACTTTTTATAAAATTATTATTAAATTGCTATAAAATTGCCAAATTGCTATAAGACTTGTTATACTTTTTGACTTCCGCTCTAGGTCAACAAAGCATCATTTTCCTTCCCTCCCAAATTTTCCCAATTCCCTCCATAACCTTAACCCCAAATTTTCGGCCCCCTCTCACCCCAACACCACTACCAATTTCCCTCTTCCCTCCACAACCTTAGACTCCAATTTTCTCTCTTTCCACCATAACCCCTTGCCGATTTTCCCAAAGATATTGTCCATCCCTTCACCATTTAGTTAGAGCGGTTCTACTTCCCAATCTTGGCCGATCCTACTTCCCAATTTTGCTCGAGAATCAGCTTCACAATTTTGGTGGCCAATTTGGTTGGAACTTCCAACCAGTAAATCGGGTTACGAAGGCGGCCGAATCTTGGCAAAATACAATACCGCCGAGAATGTGTACCAATAAGGTATGAGTGATTGGTAGTTTGCATCTTTCCCGAGCTTAATGACTAGCTATATTTTGGCGGGTCTCTAAGTTTGTGAGTATATGTTTTCATTGCTTGAGTTACTAGTGTGGGTAGTGTTTCATGTGGATAGATGATATGTTTGCTAATAATTTCATAATTTTTGGCTACCCTGTTTTTGCCCTGATACAATATGTTCTCGGTTGGTTGTTATTGGAAATTCGTCTTCGGATGTGTTGTATTTAGATTTCCTTATGAGTGCTTGGTAGTTTGCATCTTTCTCGGGATTAATGATTAGCTATTTTTTGGTTTTTTTGGTACAGTGAAACATCCACCTTTCAATATTAACCTATAGCAATTCAGTAATGTATAAATGCAGAAACTGATGCAACACAGTCTCAATGCTATGCATATAAACTCATATAAATTATTTCTCAAACAAAATAAATGACAATTTGTTGTTTAAATTCTGCATCATTTTAATGAATAACATGTAGCTACAGGTGCATCCATAGTCTTCAGAACTGTAAAAAGCCGATTTTATCATCTTCATTGATGGTTAACCAATGCTTCACACGGATGGAATTGCTACTTTGATCAAAGTTGTAACTTCTAACGTAGTAATGGTATTCTTTGGAGGATGCATTGGGCCTTCTAGCTCGTTAGTTCCCCAGCTCTGAATGAATAGCTATATTTTGGTGGGTCTCTTAGTTTGCGAGTCTATGTTTTCATTTCTTTGGTTACTAGTGTGGGTAGTGTTTCATGTGGATAGATTTCCTTATGTTTGATTGATTCTTCCACGAGATTGAATGGCGAAGCCGAGGAATAAATTGTTTGACTCCGGTGGTACAAAAGCCATTGAAGAGAATTGTGTTACCCCTCCAAAAGCTGACAGCTGTGATGACAATAACGAGGAAGAGAATGCAACACCCAAATATTGCTCGGGATCTGAAAAGTTAGGGGAAGAAGAATAAACTATTTTAAAAGATGACATGAGTAGGAGCTTCGACAAGTTTGAGATAAAAGAATATTGCAAGCGTAGAGGCACATCCACATGTAAGTCCGTGTTGCTTGCGAAGCAAAAGAAGGCACTTAAAATATTCTTTGATGATGACTTCGAAACCCTAGTTATGCGCAGCCGATGGTCGATGTATGTTGGCTATGCCTTCCGACGAAGAATCCGCTTCGGGACATGGCATAATTGGAAATTAGTCCCAGATCATGTAAAGAAAGATGCATGGGAAGACATTCTCGTAAGTGTGTTGTAATCCTCCATTTTTATCAGTTCATGTGAACTTCATTACATTTTGCACTAACAAGTTGTATCTTTGTCCACTAGATGTGCTGGGATATAAAAACCAAAATGACGTTCAATGAGATGAATAAGTTCTGAAATAAATGGACTATTTATGCGGGAGAAAAGTGGAGGAATTGGAAGACTAAGGTGACTTACAAGTACATCGTGCAAAAAACAAACCGGGTTCTTGTGCATGGAGAGATTATCGATGGATGGACAAATATGAGTGGGAGCTATTTGTGAAACACATATCAACCCCTGAATTCAAGGTAATTCCTTGAAAATTATTAATCTCTAGTCATTACTTTGTGAGCATTTTACAAATTGATGGCCAAATAGGCAATAAGTGATGCAGCAAAAGTAAGCGCCTCACAAAAGGAGTACATCCATCACACGGGCAGTGGAGGGAATTGTAGGGTTGTAATAGAACTCAAGAAGAGGAAAACAAAGGCTAAAATTAACGTTCTAGATAAAGGTCACAGTGTAGAAGAAGCGGAGGCTTCAGTTCAATTCATGGATTTCAAACCGGATCGCTCGGAGGTGTTCCTTGACGCTAACTGGGACAAGAAATTATCAACCTACACACTGACTCCGTTAAAAGAGCAGCCCCCACTATTGCGAGCATAATTCACAATTGGTTCTATCTCGAATAATATTCTCAGATGTAATGCATAGTAATGGCTAATACATGTTCTGTTTTTGAGATAATGCTCAATGATAAGAAGAAAAAGGGAGATTTGGTTATACAAGGAAAAGAAATTCTCGTTCAAGCAACGGGTAAGAAGGATCATAGGGGTCATTGGAGAGGTTGCTCCACAACGTCGAAGGTGAACGAGGCCCTACCACATATGGCTGTGACCCATTACGCATCTAGTCGATGTGGGAGCACAAACACAAAACCATCTGAGGAAATCTCAAATTCAAACAAACTACCAACAGATGTCATCGAGCTCAAGGAAAGATTTGTTGCCTTATTTGAGGCCTAAACAAATTGGCTAGCTGGACAATTGGGTAAAGCTATTCCCCCACACTTGGATGCCCGCAATTTCCTTGCTACATCTTCCACCCCCGCGAATAAGGACAACAGGGTATTCATTCCTTCAGCATCTGGATGTAGTGAGCCACAGGGAACCATAGCAGATAACAAGGTATTCCATACCATGAACCTCGTCGTTAGCTCCTTTCTTGTTCTGTGATCTTTACTTTCTAGTTTTCCATTTCCTGTCAAAATGATTTTGTGGGGATACATTGACTACTATCACGTTCATTTTTGGATGTTGGTAGTTTGGGCCTACTTATATATCTTCAAATTGTTCTTTCCCACATAAACTGAGATAATGTCTCTTTGCCAATCGAGTTTTAATTGATAGACAGTTCATGGAAGATGAACACTAAACACTGCAGCGCTATCCAGCTCTCAGTCTCAGCTGAAAACTGAAAGCTGCAGCGCGCTGCAGCCTTCAACGGCTACATGTAAACTTCATTTTTTGTTATAATATATATGATTGAACTAAAAAAATTATTTAATATTATTTACTTAATAACACTTACTTATTGTCCAACCGATGTATTTCTGAGTTTATTCTCAGAAAGGAAAAAAGTGCAACCTATATGTTTTGAACCTTAATGGAGAAACGGATGTAGCTGCATTTGGTATCTTGTTTCCAAAGGACACAGACACGGACTTACCCATCAAGTAGGAGCGAGTAAATCTTCGTGGACCTGTGTTCATTCCCAAGGCACCTTTGCCGATTGAACACGAAGAATTTGAGTTTGTCACTGAGGCTATTGGATATAACATTCTATGGCCGGGAAAGCTGATAAGTGTCATTGGGCAACAGGATGATGAGGTGTGATAATTGTATTCTTCTTCTTAGCGCATCATATATATCTTTCTAGATATTACTAAAGCATAATATGTTGTTCATCTGCTTACGTAGGAGAACGAGCAGCAACCGCCTCCGCAAGAATTGGTAGTCGACGAAGTTGAAAGTCCTCAAATAAACTGCACACCAAAATTTTCCAAGGACACTACACATGTTAAACATATAAGCATATTAACTGGCTATGACATCTAGATACATATTATTAACACACTGTCCCTTGCAGAAGGCGGTGGGTAAGGAAGATACTCCGCATGGATAAGAGGTCGCTCGATCGGTAAAAGGAGAGGTACATACCCCCAAACTATTTCATTCCGACCGATTTTTACCGATGCATGACTAACATTTTACCCATTAGCAAGTTCCAAAAGAAAATACTACATCAACGAAGAATGAGCAACCAAATCCTCCCATGTCGATTTCTAACTAGTATATATTTGTGAGGACCTATTTTAGCCTTTACAATATGATCTTATTCTGAATTATATACAAATACTGGACAACGAACATTATTATATTCTCAATGTAATTAGGGGGTCACGGAAGACCAAGAATGCATCGCTGCTGTTCAAGAGATTAATGATACTTTAAGGCTATCTACACAAATATGTAGACCAAACAAAGTCTTCCGCATCAATTTCAACGCGCAGGTGTTTAGATCAGAAGAAGTCTACACAACCATATTTACTGATAAGCTAAGACTGTTCATGAGCATCTTGGACGTAGAAGATGAAATGGAGTGGATCAGTGGGTGCCAACTTGACATATTGGCATCGTAAGAATTTGCATGGTTACATTAATTATAGATAGATGTATCATTATATTTGTTTCACTTACAATATTATTTTGCAAAATACCTTTGTGATGGCTTGGTTCATGGAGGCCACGTCTAGTTTATTCCGGCCTCTTCAAATTCAATGGCTCAAAAGGCAAATCAAAGGGTGAAATTGACTGCGGAGGAGGTTTCGGCTGTCATGTGCCGCACTCAAGCGAGGTTGTACATCTTCCCATACAATCGAGAGTAAGTTCCATTTGTTTTCTGAGTTGCTAGTCCCGGCCACATGGAAGCAATAGCCACCACATGCTTGATTTTATTTTCACAAATATATTATAGCTTCATTTTGGTTTTTCCTTTTTTTTAAAGGGACCATTGGTTTTTGCTCATCTTTGTACCGGAAATCAATCGAGTATATTGCATCGACTCAATGACTGGGGGAATTTGCAAATGAAATAGGCCATGCCTTAAAATGATTCATTTGTAAGTGGAACACATTCATGTCATTCCTTCAACTTCAATGTTTTACAAAAATGTTTGTTCACGTAAATGTGTTCTTATACGTTTATCACTTTCTTGGCTCGAATATTTACAATTAATGTTAATTAATATATATATTTTCATATATTGTGTGAACCCCAATTTGTGAAAATGATTTTTTTAATATGTTGACATAAATATGTTTTCATCGACGGATCAATTCCGACCAAAATACCACCTACCATTCGAACTATACATGGAATGTCATAAACATCAATGTACGTATTATCCCATAACATCATCTTTCATCTGTCATTTTCATGTTCTTAACCGTTTCAACAAATTCTCTTTTACAAGAGAACAAGATACAAAGTAGTAGTTGGGAGTGTGGATACCATTGCATGTATTACATGGAAAAAAATTGTTAGGCATGTGCATGATATTGACATTATTCAGGTACGTTTTCTTACACTGCTTTTAGCACCGGTTATTCTCTCACAAATATATCCTTTTCATAACATGTGATTTAATACATTGTTTCAACAATTTCTAGAAGATTACACTCCAATTGGGAGCGATGAACTGCGGAGAATTTCTCTGAAATGGGTTTGTGTTTTTGGAAAATGTACTCTGCCAAAATGCATAGCTCAATTGAATGTCATACAGGGACTTGCCTCTATCATCAGATAGTGGTTAGTGTTATCTCTTATGAGAAAGGTAATTGACCTTCACTTTTGATACTCGTCAACTCCGTGATGAGGGGGGTTCCAGTATCTTAGGCCACTAAGAAACACGTTGCTCTTCTTTTGTTAATAAAAAATTATAGTTCATCGAACTCAATGCTTTTTTGAACCTATTTCTTGTCTATGCGTCATGGTTGCTCACAATTTGTTCTATTTTTATTTGTGCACCGTTATGTTACTAAGCACAACAAATAATCGGTACCATCCTTGAAAAAGAACGCACCGGGTAGGAAAACAAGCTTAAAAATGAAACTGGCTACGTGAAGATGAACTGAAAGAGCAGCAGTGCGCCGCAGCTTACAGTGACCACAAATAGTTAGTCACGTTTAACACCGGTTTCTTCCGATTACAAACCGGTCCTAATAATAACTGGTGAAAAATTTACGCTTTCAGCACCAGTTTCAAAACCGCTGCAAAAATATAAATCGGTGTAAAATATACACTATTATCACCGGCTAAAAAACCGGTGCAAAATAATGACCGGTGATAAATTTACACTCATAGCACCGGTTTTTAAACCGGTGCAACATATACATCTCTAGCACTGGTTCAAAAACCAGTGCTAAAAAAATAACCGGTGCAACATACACACTTTTAGCACCGGTTTACAAACCGGTGCTAAAAGTGAACCGGTGCTAAAAGTGAACCGGTGCAATAAAATATTTTTATCAACGGTTTCAAAACCGGTGCTAACTAAAAACTGGTGTTACATTTGCATATTTAGCACCGGTTTTATAACCAGTGCTAAAAATAACCGGTGCTAATTTATCACCGGTTTTCAACCGGTGCTAAAGAAAAAACCGTTGCTAACAAGAAAAACCGATGCTATAGCAGTACATTTTACCACCGGTTTATAAACCGGTGCTAACTAAAAAACCGGTGCTAAAAGTTGGGATTTAGCACCGGTGTTTTTCCAACCGGTGCTAAAGTATCATCGCTTACTTAGGCACCGGTTTTTAGTAAGGTTTCAAACGTTGTCCATTAACCTTGAAAGTATTGGACTTAGCTCGATCTAGAATCTCCACTGCGCCATGCTAGAATACCTTAACCACCTCAAAATGACCAATCCATCGGGACCTCAACTTACCTGGAAATAGGCGAAGGCGAGATTGGAATATGAGGACCTTTTGACCAACGTCAAAGTCCTTCCTGATGATCATCTTGTCGTGCGACACCTTTGTCTTCTCTTTTATAGATTTTGGTGTTCTCATAAGACTCCCTCCGGATCTCATCCAGTTCATCCAATTGTAACTTCCTATGCAAGCTGGCCTCATCTATATCAAGATTGAATTCTTTGACCGCCCAGTAAGCCTTATGTTGAATTTCCACCGGTAGATGACAGGGCTTACCAAACACTAACCAGTATGGTGACATACCGATTGGTGTTTTGTGAGCCATCCTATAATCCCACAAGGCATCATTCAACTGAGAACTCCAATCCTTCTGGTTAGGGTTAACCATGTTTTGAAGGATGGACTTGATTTCCCGATTGGAAACTTTGGCTTGCCCGTTGGTTTGCGGGTGATAGGCGGTGGATGTCTTGTGAGTGACGCCATACTTATTCAAGAGTGCCGCTATGGTCCGATTGCAAAAATGGGTACCACAGTCACTAATCAAGGCTCGAGGTACCCCAAACCTAGAAAAGATGTTATCTTTCAGGAATTCTGCAACCACTTTAGAATCGTCAGTCCTAGTGGGTTTTGCTTCAATCCACTTTGATACATAATCAACAGCAAGAAGAATATATGTAAAGCTATAAGAACTAGGGAAAGGTCCCATAAAGTCAATACCCCAAACATCAAAGATTTCACAATATAGAATAGGCCTTTGGGGCATTTCATTCCTAGTGGAGATATTTCCTACTCTTTGGCATTCATCACAAGATTTTCAAAAGGTGTATGCATGCTTATTCAATGTAGGCCAATAAAACTCACTTTCTAAAACTTTCCTAGCGGTTCTCCTTGCTCCAAATTGATCACCACATGCATGAGAATGATAAAATTCAAGAATTGAATGTACTTCATTATCAGGGATACATCTCCTAACAACTTGATCTGCACAATGTCTCTATAAAAAGGGATCATCCCACACATAATACTTAGCATCACTCTTTAATTTATCTTTTTATGCCTTAGAAAAATGAGGAGGGAATTTACCGGCGACAAGAAAATTTACAATGTCGGCACACCACGGTTGGAGATCCCTAATGGTGAACAATTGTTCATCAGGGAATTCCTCCCGTAGTTTCTCCTTCATTGTGCGGTTTACCTCAATGTCTTCGCATGGATTCAATCGGCTCAAGTGATCGGCCATAAAGTTTTTCGCACCCTTGTTGTCTCGCACCTCTAACTCAAATTCGCTCAAAAGCAGGATCCACCTAATCAATCTTGGCTTGGCCTCTTTCTTCGTCATTAAATGACGAAGCGCTACATGGTCAGTGTACACAATAACTTTTGTACCAAGAAAATAAGATCAAAATTTTTCCAAAGAAAATACTACTGCTGGTAACTCCTTTTCGGTGGTGGAATAGTTTCTTTGGGTTTCATTTAGAGACATGTATGCGTAGTAGATGGTGTGAGGTGCTCTCCCTACCCTTTGACCAAGCACCGCTCCAACGGCATAATCACTCGCATCACACATAATATCAAAAGGCATCGACCAATCCGGGGGTTGTATAATAGGGGCTGAAACTAACCTTCCTTTCAATGTATCGAATGCCTCTTTAAAACCCCCATCCATTACAAATTCCACCTATTTTTGCAACAACTTGTATAAAGGGGATGCTATCTTCGAGAAGTCCTTGACGAATCGGCTATAGAATCCTGTATGACCAAGAAAAGAGCGCACTTCGCGCACATTAGTAGGATAAGGCAAAGTTTGAATTGTGTCTACCTTTGCCTTGTCAACCTCAATACCCTTAGAGGAGGCAACATGGCCTAAGACAATGCCTTGCTCCACCATAAAATGACACTTCTCAGAATTTAAGACAAGATTAGTACCAATGCAACGTTTAAGAACTTGTGCCAAATTTGCTAAATAGTTGTCAAAAGAATTACCATGAATGGTGAAATCATCCATGAATACCTCGACAAAATTTTCAACAAATTCTGAGAAAATGCTTTCCATACACCTTTGGAAAGTTGCGGGGGCGTTACATAACCCGAAAGGCATGCATCGGTAAGCAAACATACCAAAAGGGCACGTGAAGGTGGTATTTTCTTGGTCTTCCGGGGAGAAAGCCACTTGAAAGTACCCCGAGTACCCATCCAAAAAGCAATAGAAGGGGTGGCTTGCTAACCTCTCATGCATTTGATCAATGAATGACAACGGGAAGTGATCCTTCCGGGTTTTCGCATTTAACCTCCGGTAGTCAATACAAATGCGCCACTCATTCTGAACTCGGGTGGGTACCATTTCACCCTTCTTATTTTCGACCCCCGTCACCCTGCTCTTCTTGGGTACCACCTGAGTTGGACTCACCCACTTGCTATCCGAGATTGGATAGATCATGGTCACTTGGAGTAACTTGAGGATTTTCGCCTTCACCACATCCATCATAGGTGGGTTCAAATGGCGTTGGGGTTGCTGGATGGGTTTTGCATCTTCTTCCAACAAGATTCTATGTGTGCAAGTGGATGGACTTATGCATTTGATATCAGTAATAGTCCATCCAATTGCTTCCTTGTTTTCCCGTAACACCACCATCAACTTCTCTTCTTGCTCTTTGGTGAGCTTGCTTGAAATGATAACTGGAAGCGTCTCCCCTTCCCCAAGAAAAGCGTACTTGAGGTCACTTGGAAAAGGTTTAAGTTCAATCACCTGCGCTTTAACAAGTGACGGGAGGAATTCTGGTTCCTCGGGCTCCTCTAAGAGTAGAGGTGGAGGTTTTGAGAGACTCGGTTTCAATTCTTCAAGCAGGTTCAAATCCTCAAAGCTTTCCTTCAAGTCAGGGCTCATAGAGTATACATTGTGGGCATCATTACTATCACATTGCATAGCAACTAACAAAGAATCATCACCACTTAGTTCAAAAACATCTTGCACAACTTCTTCAACAACATCTAGGGCATGGTAAGTATGTTCTTCACTAGGATACTTCATAGAGTTATTTATGTTAAACTCTACTTTTATTCCATCAAATTCCATGGTGAGGGTACCTTTATGCACATCAATCATTGTCCTAGAAGTTTTCAAAAATGGCCTCCCCAACAAAATTGGGGCGCCATGTTTATCATGCTCCATGTCAATGACATAAAAATCATCGAGGAAAACTACGGAATACACCTTAACCAACACGTCCTCGACAATACCTTTAGGGTATGCACTGGAACGATCGGCCAATTGGATCACCACCCCGGTTTTGTGCAATGTTCCCAAGTTGAGGTTTTCATATAAGGAATAAGGAATCACATTTATTGATGCACCCAAATCAAGCATAGATTTTTCAAAATGTGTATTTCCTATTATGCAAGGGATTGCGACCATGCCGGGATCACTATATTTAGGGGGTAGCTTGTTTTGACACAAGGCGGAAACATGCTCACTTTTTCCATTTTTCAACTTATTTTTGGCCCTTTGTTTCCTATTCACAACACATAATTCCTTGAGAAATTTAGCATATCTAGGAATTTTTTCAATGGAATTCAAGAGTGGGATATTTACCTCACATCTACGAAAGACTTCGTAGATGTCCTTGCTATCCTCCTTTCTCCTTTTGTCTGTCAAGGCTTCCGGAAATGGTAGTTCTGGTACATATGGAGGGATCTCCACCATCTTTGACCTTTTGTGAGGAGGAGATGAGGGTTCCGGGATGGAGGTTGACTTTGGTCTTGGTGGCAATGTCTCCACCTCGATTTCTTCTTCCTATAATTTTTTAGCTAATTCTTCGGCCTTCTCCTCATGTGCTTCTTCCTTCTCAACCCTTTTTCCAAACACCTCAATCCTCTTAGGCTCCTCTTTAACAATTTCATTATCCGGTGAAGTGCCAACCTCTCTACCACTTCCCAAAGCGATAGCACTTGCATTTTGTCGAGGGTTGATCTCCGGTTAGGAGGGTAGCTTACCCTTTTCCCGGGCTTCCATCCGGTTCACACCACTTGAGCTATTTGGCTCACTTAGGTTTCCAGGTTCTTGATGCTTACCTTGGCTTCATCTTGGAATTTCTCACTTTTCTCCGCACACATGCCTAACTGGTGAATGACTTGCATCACCTCATCCTTTGTTAGCCTCGAGCTTTCCCCTTGGTCTCAGGGTTTGTCTTCGAGCCTTTGGAATTATTGTTGAGGTGGCCTATATTTTTGTTGAGGAGGCCGATATGATTGAGGGTATTGGCTTCCTAGAGGGTTTCCATACCAGAGGTTCGGGTTATCATGATTTCCTAAATTATATCCCCGGTTTTGGTACCCTTGATAACCTTGGTAGCCTTGGTTACCTTGGTAGCCTTGCCCACCTTGATATTCTTGGTTGCTTTGGTAGCCTTGATAGCCCATAGCACTTACCTCTTCAACATCATCCTCTTCAACAAGTGTCCGTAGGATGCACCAAGTAACAAATTTCACATGATTTAACATGTGGCGCATTTCCTCCATGCTTTGTCATCAAAGATTTCACCATGGATGCAAGGGCCGAGACTTGATCCTCGAGCTTTCCACTATTTGAAGAGTCACCTGCGTGCATTGGATTTCTCCTTCTCAAATCGGCCCTTGAGCTAAAGTTTCTCAATTCTTCTGCTAGTTCTTCATACAATTGCATGGCCTCGGAGAAGGTCTTGTTTCCAAGGGTGCCACCACAAGAACTTCTCATCAACCTTTGATCTTCATCAAGAAGGTCATTGTAGAAGTAATAAACCAAATCCCCCTCCGAATAATCATGATGAGGGCAACTTACAAGAAGCTTCTTGAACCTCTCCCAATAATCGAAGAGAGATTCTTCATGCCATTGGAGGATGTTTCTTATGTCCTTCTTTAAGGCGGAGGATCTAGAGGCCAGAAAGTATTTGGCTAGAAACTTTGTTTTCATATCAAGCCAACTCTTAATGCTCTTGGGCGATAGGTAGTGGAGCCAATCTCTTGCACCATCCCTCAGTGTGAACGAGAATGCCTTCAACTTATAGAAATCTTTATCCACTCCATGGGGGACCGCACCACCACACAAGAAGTGAAAATCGGTGAGGTGTTTGTTAGCATTCTCTCCTTGCCTACCAAGGAAGACGGGTAGCATGTTGATGACCCGGTCTTTAGCTCAAAATGCCCATTTGGTCCAACCACGGGATACTCGATACACATTGGTTGTTGATCGAGGTTGGGAGCCATGATGTCTCTCAACAAAGGTTGCCCCAAAGGGATCTCTCTTTGGTAGAGAGGAGGATGGTGAGGTTCCCCTCTCGGATGCTCATCTTCATGCTCGATTCGATGTTCTATTGATAAATATGTATCCCCAAAATGGTCACTAGGAGGGGTGTTATTCACACTTTCCAAAGAAAGCCTCCTAGCCCGTCTCAAATTCAACTCCAACTCCAACTCGGGGTTGTAGTGTAGGGGTTCTTGTGAAGAGGATCGCATGCAAACCATACACCAAGAACTCGAATAATACGTCTCCAAGCCAAGTGAAAATGGAAAATCAACTAAGAAATCAAAATAAAAACTGAACTAACAAATATTTACAAATAGCATATAATCACACATAATATGCCCAAACACTTAAAAATAAACGCCTCTTCCCCGGCAGCGGCGCCAAAATTTGGGAGGTCGTCACCGTACCTCTCAAAGCTAATACTTTTAAGCCATGTTGCTTCCTATCTACAATTAAGTAGATAATGGCAAGTCGGGGTCATCCACGAGAAGAGGGATCTTTTCAAGTGTTTAAACATATATAGGAGAAGACACACTAAACATGTACATACATATATATATAAGTACGTAAACACAGGGTGTTTTTGGTTGTTTTGTTCCTAAGTTATCAAATTGAAATACAACAACTAGCAAAGCAAGAGAACAATGCTAATCATGCAATACAACTAAAGATAAGATGAAAATAATAATTGACAGAACCTTGGGCGCAATTGACTTCCACTTCCAAACCTCTTATCCATCATTGAACATGCAACCTATTTACTACTTTCACTACCTGTTGTGAAGGCTAAACTTCTATCCTTCTTACATAGTAGTTTGCAAGAGTGAATTCGACATCTCTTGTCAAACCTCACCAATGACTCCCGTAGTCGAAACACGACTCAAGGTATCCCATTGATGGCATATAGCACAAAGAATCAATAAGCTCGGAAACACTTATAAACACTACACCGTGTCTAAGCATTTAACCAATTTATGCATCTACACAAGATTAATCAAGAACGATCGACATTCATAGACTTCTCTCATTTGCTACAAGCAACAAACATGACAAAAAGTTCAACATTATCATATTCACCTAGTAATTATCAATCCATCAACACAGTCAAAAGCTCCAAATCATACTCTTGGATTCCTATCAAGAAAAGGGTAAATCAACCCATTTCCCCAAACCCTAACAAGCATATCATACAAGTACTTAATATACTTAAGCTTTCAATAACATTAATGAAATTAACAAACACATTCAATGCTCCATAAATGCATAATAGTAAGAGCATTAAATAGGCTACAAATTGTTCTTAAGACATGGGCTTGGAAGCCTTAGTCAATTGCTCCCAAGAAATAGATTAGCTACAAGAGTTCATGCTAATAAATGCTATACAACTAATCATTAAACAAGAGATAAAAATGGAAAGAAAAGGGTTCTAAACAGTACCGAAAAATGCAGATGATGAAGTATCTGAATGAGAGGAAAGATAGTGATATTTACAGTACAAAGAGGATAAGGTGTAATTCTGGCCACCCGTTGATCGCGACTCGCGATGAGCTCGTCGCAACTCGCGACGGTCTCATGACGAGGCCATCGTGACTATCTTTACAATGAATCCAACAAAGTAAGGAATACCCTGGTAAAAGCCAAGCCACGATTAATATGCTGAATAAGAATTAGAAAATGACAGCAGCGGTAGGTTATGAAGATAATTTGGTAAACAATGGTGTGGAGAAAGTAATTCTGTCGATCCATGGATTAACATAAGCTCTATCTAACAACGCTTGGAAGCTAAGGCTAGATACTCCCCACCACAAGAACCAACTGATAAAAAACTCGCTTCGATGTGTAGATAACATTTAGCGAAAAAGACACAGTTCCTAACGCTTGGCCTCATAGTGACCCAATGGTCATTGTCGCTAATATTGGAAATGCCACAGTCCACAGGGTATTCATAGATGATGAAAAGTGCAGTCAAAATTCTATTCATGGATTGCTTGGACAAACTTGGATTCAAGCAAATTGATTTGAAGAAGCCTACATCCTCTCTAGTAGGCTTTATTGGACGAGCGGAGACACTTTTAGGTAACATACAACTGTCAGTTACCATATGTGAGAATGACAAAAATTGCTCCATCATGTGCGACTTTGTTGTCATGGACGTACAAAGCCCATTCAACGTCATCATTGGTAGGTCATAGATGAACACATCGATAGCGATATGGTCCCTATGTCACACTTAGTGATGAAATTTCCAACTTCAAGGGGAATCACAATGATACGAGGAAATCATCAACAACTAGTCAGTGCATGGTTATCGCAATGAAAGCAGGAAGAAATACTGAACAAATAAAAATGGGTAGCACCATCTCCAATAATGGCTTACTCGAGCAAACGGAACCTCAAGTTGATCTCGAAGAGGAAACTAAAATTGTTATTCTGGACGATGTAGACACTTCCAAATGTGTCAAGATAGGAAAATATCCTCCAAGCAAAGTGAAGGAAAAAGTGACAGAAATTCTATGAAGTCACAAAGACACATTTGCATGGACTGTGAAGAACATGAGAGGAGTCAATCCACAAATAGCTACCCACTCTCTAAATATCAACCATTTGATCAGGCCAATTAAACAAAAGCAATGAAGCTTCACCAACGATAGACAGAAAGCGATCGAAGAGGAGGTTAGAGCATTGCTTCATGCATGTATTCTAAAGAAAGTAACTTATCCAAAGTGGTTGGCAAACTTATTGATGGTAAGAAAGGCAGATGTAGGGTGGAGAATGTGCATAGACTTCACCGACCTAAATAAAGCATATCCAAAAGACTGTTATCTGTTACCTAAAATTGACCAGTTGTTGGAAGCCATATCAGGATACGAAATCATAGCATTCTTGGATGCATACAAAGGATACCACCAGATACTGATGAATCCGGAAGATGCAGAAAATACAGCTTTCATAACAAGCTTTGTAGTGTTTTTCTACGTTAAAATGCCATTCAGCCTAAAGAATGCAGGCGTGATATATCAAAGAGTAGTCGACATAGCATTGCGCAATCAAATAGGACAAAATGTTGAAGCATATGTTGACGACATGGTGGTCAAAAGCAAAAAGGTGTGTCAGTTCACACGTGATTTGAAAGAAACCCTGGACACGTTAAGTGCAATTGGCATGAAACTAAACCCCCAAAAAGTGCATAATTGGAATTGGTGCAAAAGGTTTTTGGAGTACAAAGTCTTCTCAAAAGGAATTGAAGCTAACCTGGAAAAGATACAAGCAATAGTCAATCTCCCTCAACCACGAACAGTCAAAGAAGTGTAGGTGTTGATAGGATCCCTAGCATCACTTAGTAGGTTTATCTCGAAAGCTACAGAAAAATATTTCCCACTGTTCGACATCCTTAAAAGGACCAAGAAGTTCAGCTGGAATGAGAATTTCAGAAAGTGTATGAGTCATTGAAAGAACAGCTCTAAGCGTTGCCAACTCCGAAGTCACCAATTCCAGGATAGACTCTATGCCTATATCTTGAAATTATAAGCAAGGCAGTGAGTTCGGTCTTAGTGCGTCAAGAAGGGAAAAGGCAAGTGCTGGTATACTACATCAGTAGGATACCGTAAAGTGCAGAAATGGCGTACTTACCAATCAAAATATTAACTCTTTCATTAGACTATCTAGCAAGGAGACTGTGAAGCTATTTTCAAAGCCATAACATAATTGGGTATACGGACTATCCAATCAAGAATATCTTGAGCAAGCCAGAATCATCTGGAAGAATGACCAAATGTGCACTTGAATTGGGACAATATGAGATCCAGTTTCAGTCGCGTACTGCAATTAAGGCACAAGCCTTAGCAGATTTCATCGCAGAAATGACCAACGCATACGCATGAGGGAAAAATACACCCGAGAATCTCATAGTAGACAAAGGAAAATCAAAATGGACAGACATCACATGGAAATTGTTCGTTGATGGAGCGACTAACAAAGAAGGCTGAGGTGCAGGATTGCTACTGGTAAATCCAAATGGGGGAGAACATAGATAATCACTTCATTTTGATTTCCCACTCACAAACAAAGAAGCTGAATATGAAGCATTGATAAGTGGGTTGGACCTTACAATCAGGATGAATGTTAAGAGCGTTAAGTACTTTAGCAATTCACAGATAGTAGTCCAGCAAGTGCGTGGAGATTACGAGGTGCGACAGGAGCAATTGATAAAGTATTCAAGGAGAGTTTGCCAACTTATAGGCCAACTCGAATACTTTGACATTTAACACATACCAAGGAGTGAAAAGTACCAAGGCAGATACATTAAGTAAGCTTGTGACAGCTGGCTTCGATACATTACTGGGACAAAACGACGTGAATGTAGAGGTCATACCAGTCAGAAGTACCGCCACAATAACTATGTCAACGCTTCAAACGAAAGAAACAAACAGGATGACGCCATTGAGAGACTACTTTGAAACGGGAATATTGCCAATGGACAGAATATAGGCCAGAAAGTTGGAACTAAGATCGCACAACTACGTTTACGAAGGGGGAATCTTATACAAAAAAGGTTTCCTATCTCCATGGATAAAGTTTGTGGGACCAACCCAAGAAAATAAAAATCATGAATGAAGTTCATGAGAGACTATATGGAACACATCAAGGATCCCGAACAATCATGAAGAAGATAATTCAAGTAGGGTATTATTGGCCAACAATGTTTAATGATACATATAACTTCGTGCTAAAGTGCAAAAGATGCCAAATTAATGTGTCGGTATCACATTAGCCACAAGCTACTCTAACAGGGATATATGGAGCCTGGCCATTCGACAAGTGGGGAATCAATTTGGTTGGACCCTTCCCTAAAGGAGATGGTAATGCGAAGTTTCTAATCGTAGTGATTGACTATTTCACTAAGTGGGTAGAAGCGAAGCCGTTGGGAAGAGTCGCTGCAGAAGCAGCAAGAAAGTTTGTTTGGTAAAACATTGTTTTTCGGTTTAGTGTACCTCAAACTATCATGATAGATAATGATACGAAATTCACAAGTGGAACCTTTGACGAGTGGTGCTCAATATTAGGGATCATGCAGAAATTCACGTCAGTAGCTCATCCCCAAGCTAATGACCAAGTGGAGGTGACTAATAGAGCGTTATTCCATGGAATTCAAAAACGATTGGAAGGAAAGGAACTAGATGGTTAGATGAGATACCCAATGCGTTATGGTCTTATAGAACAACAGTAAGAGAGCCCACTAGAGGTATACCGTACATCTTAGTCTACGATCATAAAGTAGTAATACCAGTTGAAATCGGGAACTCAAGCCTTAGAGTGGAAGAATACAATGAAGGCGATAATCCCAAAATGATGAGATTGGATCTGGATGAACTTGAGGAGAAAAGGCAACATGCAACGGTCACAGAGGCAAAGTACAGGGAGAAGGTGGCCCGAGCATATAATGAAAAGGTCAAGAAGATACAATTTTGAGTTGGCGATCTCGTGCTGCCAATGAATGGGGCAAGTCTGGTAGAATAAAAAGGAAAACTATGCAACCAGTGGGAAGGCTTGTACAAGTTAACGAAAGCGCACAGGCCTAACTGCTACGAGATAGAAAGGTTGGATGGCAGAAACGTCCCGAACACTTGGCATGTGATCAACCTAAGGAAGTTCTATGTTTAGCTATCCTTAGTGAGTGTTGGAAAAAGCTCAGTTGTACATGAGCCATGATATGATCATTGACGGCCTTTTCATTGTTAGCGTCATCGTTTCTTTTCAAGCACGATATCATCGCGACCGTACATATTCAATATCAAAAAAGGTCTTTCGGGGCAAATCACCCATAGTAATATTCAAATAAATTTTATGCAAAATCCATAGTAACACCAGAAAAAACTAGAAAACCTTGGCACAACACAAAGAAAACCAAATCTCACATCTTGCAACCACGAACAAGTAAGTTTGTATAATCAAAACACGACAATTTACAAACCTTGTCAAAATATAAATACCGAAATTAGAAAAGCGACAAAAGCATGCAATAGATCTTGCGGCCTCGCACAATATAGGTTTACAACCTCAATCTCACAAGCTATAGATCTTGCAAAAGGAAATGCAAATGCACATGTGCCTACGAAAACAACGACAAAAGCAAGCAATAGATCTTGCGGTTTCGCACAACATAGGTTTACAGCTTCAATCTTGCAAGTTATAGATCTTGAAAAAAGAAACGCAAAGGCACATGTGCCTACGAAAACAGCGACAAAAGCAAGCAATAGATTTTGCAACTTCGAACACATAGGTTTACAACTTCAATCTCGCAAGCTATAGATATTGCAAAAATAAACGCAAAGGCACATGAGTTTTTGTTGCTGATAGAACATGGTTGCCTTCTTTATCTCTGAAGATCACATCTGGTCCCGCTTGTCCATTTTTAAGAACTGATCCGTCTAGATTCATTTTGACTGAGAAGGGTCATTGCCAAGAGACAATGATGGGTCATTTCTCCATTTTTGGAGCCTGTAAAGAAGAAGCTTGGGCACAGAGGTGTTAAGTTCCCATACGGCTTTCATTTCATGAATCATTATATAGGCTTAGAATTTGAAATATGATATGTTTTCTATCCTGCTTTTATCTCATCAAACAGAAACTTATTTCTAGAGCAGCGTAAAATCCAAATCACAATACATAGTAAAATTCTGATTTGTCCAGAGTAATGGGGGTTAGAAATATTCACGTTCCAATAATGATAGTATATGTCCCAAAGGAAGAAGAAATATGTGTGTGGGATGTTAAAAACGTGGTCTATAGCAATTGTGTTACCGGAAACTCTATCAAAAGGTTTCATCATGTTCTGTTTGGAATGCTAGTTATGTCCTCCATTTCCATGATAAGTCTGCTCACCAAATTATTTTCCTTCTTTGTTGGCCGGCTACCACTCCATTCAGCCAATCAGAGTGAAACAATTATCCTTCTGAGTGAATAATTGCTCAGCGCGCCTTCTTCCTATCCTTGTTTTGGCCTTGCTTGCTCTGATCCTTTTGTTTGAAGATGCTCATTTGAGCGGCTTTTTGTTTTTCAATCTTCCTTACCAATGCACAAGTCCTGCCTATAGGAGGAAGAATATCCATAAGCAAGATATGGTTACTCACAGCAGTAAACTTATCATTCAAGCCTACGATGAAGTGATGAGTTTTGTCACCCTCATCTTCAGTAGTGGCAACAATCAAACTTCTTCCTTGGCCTCAAACAAGCATACTGATCCCAGAGTCCGTTCAGTTTGGTGAAGTTGCATCAGAGAACACATATCTCTCTCCAGTTTGTTGATGAGAGGGATATTGTTCTCTCCAAAGTGATCTCTGAGTTCCTCCCATAGTGTTTTGCCATCACTCGAGCAACATCCCTGGACAAGGAATTCAGAAGGCAGGAAACAAGGGTGGAGTTTACCCTCTTCTATTGCTTAAATTGAGGTAAATTTTCTTAGAATCCAGGGAGATTATCATGGACCTGCTCCATGTCAGGTAATTTGACTCATCAACTTCTGATGATCCAAGCTGTGCAGATACAGTGGATCCCTAGTCTTCAATAGGAAAACACCAGATTATTTCTCTCTGGAAACCTCAACATTCCTGAAATTCGATGAACCTTCATCCGCTGTTTCTTCTCTAAGCTTCATTCATTAGTTCTCACAAAGGGAAAAATGGTAGATCCAAAATGGCTACAAAAGTACCTCCTCTGATACCATTAAAAATCAATGGAAAACAGAAAACATTGATCAAAATGAAAATTTGTCCCAGGAATTAAAATATTCCAATATTGAATTGTATCTATTCCTTTGATGTGCAACTCTATTCATGGAGCGATTTTCTAACTAAAATCCAACCTCTATTATTTCCAGAAAACTCTATTCTAACTGCATAAAAAACTAACTAATTAACAACTAACCTTCTGAAGCTACCTAACAAAATAGATTAAGTTAAACATGATAGGTGCTCTTTTTTTTTCCTTCCGAACTGGAGGAGTAAGCTTGTTCTTGAGCTGGATCTCGGATTTGTTGTTGTTCTTGTTAGTGAAGCTCCTGCATAATCTTCGCACTTCAGTTTTTAGAAGAAATAAAATTCTTTTGTCTACTGTACTTATTTTAGAATTAGGAGGTCTCAGTTCGGTTTGCCAATGAGTCACGTGCCTAGATTGTGGTCATGTTTGATGCTCAGATTGCTCATATGTTTTTGAATCTCTGGAATGTTGGGATTGTTCTGTGCTCAGGCTCACGTTCAGTCTTGTTCGGATTGGCTGGTGGTCGGTTATGGGCGTGATGTCGTTGCGGCCGGGACCCTGAGGGCGAGGGTTATCACCTTTTGGGGGATTGGCTGGTGAATATTACAACTGTTTATGCTTTGACTCGTGTTCACAAGGACTACTTTGCAAAGCTAGGTTTATACTACTCCCTCTGTTCCCAGTTGTATTTGCATTTGTTGACGATTTCAAGTTTACCAAAATCTTATTTGACGATTAATATCTTTGCTTGTGTACATTTAAAAATGATAAAAACTTGAAAGTATGAAAATAGATGTTATAATGATTCTAAAAAATTCCAAATGATAATATATTATCTTGTATATTACTCAATTTTTTATTTTCAAATTTACTAATTTTGATTAAATGAATAGTGTTTGTGAAAATAGAGATGGAAAGAGGGAGTAATTCATTAGAAAATTTGTATTGGCCATTTCTCATTAGCATTGTGTGTAACACCTCAGAACCACGACCAACTTGCTCAACGCAAGTATCATGTCGGATCTGAGCATGTTACTAAGAATCCAACGGGTCAGATTACTTGTATGTAGTAACGAGCAAAAACTAATAATTATGCAGAAGCAAATTTAGAAATCTAAAACCTAACTTACTATTACAGTGAAAGTCTTTATACAAATATTAAATAGGGTTTTAACAAATAAAAGAACAAAAGTTCTAAAGGATCTGATAAGAATCAGTTTTACGGTACACATTTACATTATTATAACACAATCTAGAACAAAAGGTTCTAAAGGTCTGTCCAGAATCCTTCCTCAAAAGAAGTAAAGGCGGTATCGTACTTCACTGTAACTGGTCAGCTACGTTGTTTAAACTAAGGTAAGCTCCCTGCTTTGTGAGGTTCCATCGCCAATATTTACCAAGTTATATTTAGTGATCATACCATCCAAATAGCCACATAAAACCTAGCACATAGTAAAAAGGATATGTTTGTTTTATGTCAAGATGCAGTCAAGTTCCTATATGGCCGTTGTGACTGACATCAGGGCATAAAACCTTTAGTGATGCCCGAAGGCTATTAGATCTAGAAATCAATACTCGTCAACCACACATAAATGTGCAGTTACGAGCTCGTATCAGTACCAGATGGATATGCTAGCATACCGAAACTCCGCGTGTAGCTAATCTAATCAGACGATTCGGTCTATACCGTTCCCCGCCGACTTTGACCGAACTACAATCGCGTTGGGGATCCTGAAAAGCACAGACAAGTAATCAGGTACCACGTAATCCAAGTTTGACACGACAATATAAGGTACAAGCCGGTCATCCACATATAATATCTCAGGGTAATTAATCTCATAGTAGCACAGGAATTAAGCATAGGGTGATAAAGTACAGGCCGTGCTTAATTATTATGAAACCAAATATATGACATGAAAAGAACATAATATTATTGAGCATTTCATGTAATATGTATAATTTTAAACTAACACATTTAAATTTAACATGCATAAAATAGCATACAATAATGAATTTTAATTCAATTCATTTTAGAGGGATGAAAACACTCACCTTAATGAAAAAGCAGACCTGTTTAAAACTATCGATCCATCCATCGTATACTAATCTAATCACCTCAATTTATACCCTTTAGTGAATGGGGTTCATAGTCGGCCCGAGCCCAGTGGGGCAGTGCGACCGCACTGGGCCCAAAACTAAGGAGGACCCAAAATTTCAGAAGCCTTATACATATATATAGGTGTATATATACTTTTATATTTCCGTTTCCTTTATGTGTTGTACTGGAAATTTTCTCCTTTCTTTTTTATTTGTTACACGAGTTCCATTTTCACCTTTCTTTTATGTATTGCACCACATGAGCCTAGTTGTAAATAAAAGTTTCAAACTTAAAAATTACGCTTAGTTTTTCTTTTAAATTTTTATTTATTAAATATCTAAATAATTAAATATTTATTGAGAGCATCTTTTGTTACATTTTCTAACGGTTAAACCGATCATGAAAAACCTCAATTTTAGAACTTTATGATTAGATTATAATTATTTATATTTTAAGGTATATTGAAAAGGATTTTTAAAACTATTGAAACCTCGTTACAATAAATGAAAACAAACATCAAAATATTCCATTAGTTATATTAATTATAAAATAATTTCATCTAAGGTTAGATAGTCTAAAACAAGATTTTGTGATTATATTGTATTAATGATTATTATCTGATTTGTTAGCACACATAAACAATTTTTTATATGTTTATTTAATATTATTATATTTACTGATTCAAAATTGCATCTCTGTCTATTTACTAATTAATGAACAATCTGCATCAAATATTTATCTATCTAATCATGAAGTTGTTTGAAAACTTTTTTACAGTATATGTTCTCATCCAAACATATATGGTACCTCTATCTCAATATAAATTGTACTTTTTGGCTAATTTTCGCATTCTCTGCGGAGGCAGAAAGAGTTTATTTATTAAAAATGTTTAGAATATATTTGAAATACAAAATAAGTTCAAAAATAAATTTTATTATCTAAAAGGGCCTAAATCTTTTTCTTGCACGGGACCTCAAATAGGTTTGGACCGACCCAGATGGGGTTGATTTCTTCACAATTGATGCTGCAGAAATTCTTCACAGTTGAAGCTGAAGAACCAACCTCCGGGAAGGCAATACAATTGATTGGAGATGGCGCAATGGAATTGTGAATGAAAACAGCCTATATATAGGCAAGAAGTGCCTAGTTCCTTGTTTAAATTGACTAGGGATGATAGTGGGACGGGTTTTGATGGAGGTTCGCCCCGCATCCGTTCAAATGGGGTGGGTATGGATGTAGTTTTCGTGGGGGTCGGATGGGGGTATAGAAATTGATACCCGCCATGGGTAGTGGGTTAGGCATGAATATTAGTTCATACCCATCCAACCCCGGCCCGCCTCGCCCCACTATACCCGCTTTGTACATACTAATCTATTATATAATAAAATATTATTTATCCATAATGCACATGTTTTACTTATAAAATTTTCATGTTGATATTATTGAACTTTTAATATTAAAACTATTATTTTAAACTAAAATTTAGGTATTTGGGGTGAGTAAAATGGATTTGAAGTAGGTATGAAAAATTAAAAAATTTCTCTCCAGAAACCTGGAGAGAACAACAGTAACTTTGGACATTGCTTGTCCACCGATCAGTTTGATCCCTTCATTTTCTGGCTAATTTGAGTAGTAGATAGGAGTTAAGCATTACAAAGTCATGGATATACTCCCTCCGTTTTTTTTTCATTGGCACACTTACTAAAAGTGGTGTTTTTTTTTAATTGGCACTTGCTATTTTGGGCATGTTTAAGGTTTTTACATCCACTCATTTTACTTTCTCTTCTTTCAATTCAATTTCATCCACTCATTTAGCATCTCCTCAATTCTAACACCAAAAGAGGGGTGCCAATGAAAAAAAAACAGAGGGAGTACGTTGAAATTATTCTAATTAGGAGTTATTTGTTACAAAATACAACTGTCCATAGTTAAAGTTTATAAGGGTACTGTTGGAATTCTTCCACAGCACATGCAGGTGGCAGTAGGGTGGATTCGGCGTAAAGTGGAGGACTATCTGTTTAACAGTAGAAGTGTTCAGGTTTTAGGGGCTCAATCAGGCAACCAGTTTGATTGGGAAAGGGTTTCTAGGTAATTGCAGAAAGGCGACAACTTTAAGTGTGTGTCAGATGTCAGTTTCTTCTATTGGGGAAGCCAAATAGACCCAAAGTAGGTTTTAATCAAGGGAAAAACTCTTCACATTCTATAGGTGGAAAGTGAGTTTGTTTTGGTTAGTTTTCTTCTCATTCAGTTAAATGTAATCACGAGGGGAAGAGGAAGAGGCTATCAGCGCTATCAGCATGCTATTAGGACACATGGTTAAAAAACACGATCGTTTCATCTGGAGGGGTTTAATGCTATATATACCGCATCATTCAATGCTGAGGCAGTACCATTTACTTCTCATTGGAAATCAGTTACTGAAAAATGCAGCTAAAATATGAGTGATTGTGAGTCTATAGAATTTGCAGAGGCATTGTACACTCCAAAAGGCTCTAAATATTCCGAGGAAAGAAACGAGGCTCCAGGGCTTGCTGTTGATTTCACAACTTTTCCTAGGACCTGCAGAAGGGGAGGAGTGATGAAGCTGACTCAGGAGGGCATCGAGGAGGCAGCGGAGTATGAACATAATTATATTTTGGGCTATTGGCTCGATGTCAGAAAGTTTAGCGAGGCAAGAATGAATCTGGAGTCATCTTAGCTTTTCATCATAGCATCACACATTTTTTCTTTTTCAATACTTACCCTCACCTTTTTTTCACACAATTTTGCCTCTTATTTTTGCATAGGTCGCTCTTTCGGGTTTTTGACCTATCCGGACCTCCCACTTTTGCCTAAGTTTCCCTCTCGGGTTTTCAACTTAGTGGGATTTTTTTTTCATTTTCAATTTTTTTCAAACAAAACAAACCAAAGTGGAGCATATGCACAGTACAATACAATACAAAGATATATGTTCTTTACCTTCCACACTTGAAACACACATTGTCCCCAATGTGAAAAGGACAAGTTAAAGAAATAAGGGAGAAAGAAAATATACTCACAACTTGGACTTTGAAGGTCCTTCCCGGTGATGGCAATGCTCACTTCTCAATGAATCTTCTCTCCTCCATGTTCTTGAACTCCGCCTAATATGAAAATTTGATCCATCAACTACGAAGCCACAACTATGCAAATCCAAATCAACCCTCACAAAAGACAACAACTAGTAGTACTCCTAGATGGTGGTTTTGTTAGTGGTTTTTGGTGGTGGATTGTGGTGGTATTCTTGTGGTTTTGGGTAAGGGTTTGAGGACATGGTTGAGGGAAAAAAAATTCAAGAAAAGAAAAATACTAATCTAACTTAGAAGCTCGGGTTTCCTCCTAAGAAGCTCCATATTTTTAAGATCATCGACACGACCCTAATGTTATTCGTATGGTGATAGTTTGAACCCCTTCACCACGAGCATCAAAAAATAGTGAGTTGGGGGCACATAACTTTCAAGGGGAAAGTTTTGTGGAGGTGGAGATAGTTTAAAAGGAGTTGGGTGGTTAGGTTGCTTGGGATTGTCTTTTGGCTACTCTCTTATCTCTCTCAAAACTTTCGAAAATGGTGAAGTTAGTTCACTAGGTGAGGGTAGGGTAGGGGTGACGATGCTAATGAATGTAGCGCAATCACCTCTTCCTCCATTTTTTCATCCTCAACAACCAACTCCTCATCCCCTTCGAACTTAAACTCATTTCCTACGGTGACCTCACTCACCGAATCCTCGAGTTCAACATGGAATGGTGTATTTTCAAAATCACGAGCTTCCATTCAACCCAAAGCTTCCAATATACTCCTCACATACCCCTCAATAGCCTCAACACTATAGGAGAGCCGAGTGTCCGGTTCCTCACTAGTAAAGTTGTTTGAGTTTGCTATTGCATTCATGACTTCCTCACGTGTCAAACTTGAACTTCCTTATTGGGCTTGGTTTTGGGGTATGGTATAAGATAGTGATGGCCAACTATTTTGCTCGTATTGTTGGTTTTCTATCTCATTCTCATACCACCAATTCATATTACCACTCCATTCCGAGTTGTAAGAATTGTGGTATGGATACCATTCTTGGGTTTCTTGCTCTTGAAAACCAACATCTCCTACCTCTTGGTAGCACTCTTCATAATACCCTGGTTTTGGAGACTAAGGGTTCTTTCCTCCTCATAGTGTTCGTCTCTCAACATATAGCAAGACTCGGTAGGATGGTCGAAATTACACATTCTACAAAACCTTTCTCGTTGAGCCTCTCTTCTCATCATGAATTCCCTCCAGGTGAGACGTTCCATTTTTTTAAAAAATTCTCTTTTTCAAAAATCCGGAACCATATTTCAAGGATTCTCGACAAAAATTCATCAAGAACTCAAGCAATACCTACTCCAAACAAAAAGAACCAAAAAGAAGTGACAAATAAAAACAACTAACTAATATGCAACCAAATATGCCCAAACACTTTAAAATAAAAAGGCCTCTTCCCCAGCAGCGGTGCCAAAATTTGGGAGATCGTCGTCGTACCTCTCAAAGTTATAATTTTTAAACCTTTATGCTTACTAAATACAATTAAGTAGATGGTGGAAAATTGGGGTCGTCCACGAAGAAAAGAGATTTTCTTAAGCGTTTAAACATATAAGGTTCATATTAGGCTAGAAGTAGATACATATAAATATATATATATATAGATATATAAAAGCAAGTAAATGGAGGAGTTTTGGTTGGTTGGTTTTCCTAAGTTATGAAATTAAAAAGACAAACTAACCAGCAAAGTTAAGTAACTATGCTAATCATCAAACAAACTAAGAAAAAGGGGTAAAAACTACAAAAGATAAAGCCTTGGGGGAAATTGATATCCACTTCCAAACCTCATGTAGATCATTGAACCATTCACTCATTCAATCACATTTGTTACGTATGGGGAATTTTATCACTTCCCATTTGAAGATCAACATTCATTCCTTCTTAATAGTAATTTACAAAGACAAACAACAACCATTTGCAAACCATGTTGACAATTACTCTAAGCAAACCACACCATAGAGGTATTTCATCAACGGCATTTCACATGAAGGACCGTAGATTTGATAACAACAAGCCTTCTAACAAAGACACAACCATTTGACCAAACATAGCATTCATTAGGCTAAACCTAGAACAAACATCATTCAAGATTCAACCTTTCATCGCATCTATAGGATAAATATGAGAACAATCCACATTAACATACTTATCTAACAAGAATCACAACACATTATGCACGAGAAGTTCTAAGTCCATGTTCTTGGATTTTCATGCCAAAGAGCTAAGGAATTTGTCACTTTCCTAACGCTATAACACTTTAATCATACAAATGCTTCCTATTCTCAAACACCCCATGGCATAAATGAAGTAAAACATAGCATTAAGAACACAAAAATGCTAAATAACAAAGGCTTCAAGAACGAGTGAACCAATCTATTAATTGCTTTAACTACCTGTTGTGAAGATAAATCTTCTATCCTTCTTAGATAGTAGTTTGTAAGAGTGAATTCGACATCTCTTGTCAAACCTCACCAATGACTCCCTTAATTGAAACAAGACTAAACGTATCCCATTGATGACATTGAGAACGATGAATCAACAAGCTTGGCAACTCTTATAAACACTACATCAGGTCTAAGCATTTAACCAATTCATGGATTTACAGAAGATTAGTCAAGAACGATCGAAATTCATAGACTTATCTCATTTTCTACCTAAATAAAACATGACAACGAGTTCAACATCATCACATTCATCTAGCAATTATCAACACATCAACATCATTTAGGAGCTCTAACTCATGCTCTTGAATTTCACATTAAAAGAGGGAAAAATTAGCTACTTTCTCCCAACCTAACAAGCAATCATACAAGCAATTCATATACTCAAATTTCCAATAATATTAATGCCATTAACAATCCACATTCAAAGCTCAACAAATGCATAATAGAGAAAGCAATAGATAGATAGAAATGATTCTCAAGACATTAGAAAGGAAGTCTGAATCAATTGCTCTCAAGTACAGAACTAAGCTAGATAATCAAAACCCATAACATAGAACAAAGATCTACAAAGAAAGAAGAAGAAATGGAAGAAAATGGTGAAAAACTAGGGTTTTGGAGCCCCCAAGTCAGGCTTAGAGAGTTGGGGAAGAAGGGGGTGAAAAACTATTTATAATACAAGAAAATAGGTACTAAAAAGCAAGTTGCAAGGCAATTATCGCGAGTCGCAACCAGATCAGGAAATTGTGAGCTCCCAGGTCAACATTTCGCGAGTCACCTCGCAACGGAAAAAAATCCCATTTTATTTTGCTTCCTCCGGGTGAACCGTTTATCCATTTTGAGAGTTAATGTAGTCGATTTTATAGTACTCGAGAAGAGGAATCCAATGGTGCTACCCTTGGAGGATGATTATTCTCGGAAAATTTTCAGAACTCTACTTCAAAACATAGATCATTCTTCACCATTTGCTTTGCTCTCCTTTCTTCACTTTATCTTCTACCACTTTGTGAGTGACCTTTCATCCTCTACCATCCGTTTGAATGACCACCACTAAACAACTCCTAAGTGCTTATGAGAAATCTACAAATTAAGCTTACAAAAAGGAATCTAGATGCTCGTAAGGACCAAAAGTCCATTTGACTGAACATAGGTTACAAAATGAAGGATTTATATATATATAAACTGAAAATGACTATCTAAACCCCTTATCATGTAAACCTATCTAAATCTAGCAATCTTACAACAAAAATATGACAAAAGAGATGTTAAATGATTTGGAAAAATACATGCATTTGAAGCCTCATCAGGCCATGCAGGCCCTTCTTTTAATGAGGATCATATCATGGATAAAGAGATGCATGAGCATCAAAATCAGGAGATTCAAGAATGGGTGAATGCAACGGCCCATGAGTTAAACTTCTGGAATGCGAATCAGGAAGAACAGATGCAGGAGGACAACAAGAATGTACAGGAAAAGGTTTCATTTCTTCAGGAAATCCCAGGGATAAGGATGGGACAAAGAATCACTGAGCAGGATTTTCAGCATGAGATTAACCAGTTCACTAATCAAGACGTCAGGTAGCCGCCATTGATTCTCATTTCAAGCTCTCAAGATGAAGATGCTTCTGACTCAAGTATCAAAAGTGAGAATCAGAGAACAAGAAAGCAAGATAAAGGGAAGTAAAAAGTATCCTCTCCCCAACAAGGAAAATTCAAAAGAGGATGAATGTAATGCAGTATTAGAAGATGCTTAAGGTTCAAAAGCACAGATAAATAACCTATGGAGTAAGCTCGGAGGCATGACTGGGTAAAAATGCTCCTCACAAATTCAAATGGAGCAAAATTGGAATAATTCTCCATTGGCATTCAGATGGAAATAAGTGGAAGTGGATAAGAAGATCTGATCTGAATCGATTCCTTACAGGAGGGGAAAGCTTCAGGAGAGAGAGAGAGAGAGAGAGCTAGAAGAATGGCATATGCAGCAGCACAAACTGGGGCTTCGGAAGTTTACATTAGAGACCCACCAAAGAAGAGAGTCCGGGTGCTCTACTTTTATGCTAGGCCGGTATTTGAGGAATACAAATATGAGAAATCTGGATAATAGAGGAGAGGTAAGCAACACAAATTCAAAAGTTGGAATGAAGAGAAAGAAGCAGCAAAGTGTTTCTAATCTGGGTTTTTCAGGAGCTGTGCCAAATCAGCTCCCATAACAGCCATGAGAGCTCTTATGTGGAACTGTAGGGGCTTCAATAATGCCCCTACAAAAATAATGATCAACCAATTGATGCAACAGTGACAGCCAAAGATTTTTTGCTTGGAAGAAACTAGAGCAACTGAAGATCAAGTTAGTTTATGGAAAGATGGGACATATCTATCAAAGATGCACACAGTTGAACCAGTTGGGAGATCTGGGGGTTTAGCACTTTTATGGTCTGATGACATTAGTCTAGATGTTTTAAGTAGTTCTTCTGATTTTATTTTTAGTTTAGTTACCAGGCCTTTAGACTTTGAATGGTGTCTTAGTTTTGTATACGACCCCCCATCAGATGTGGGGAGATCGTCCTTTTGGGAGTCTCTTTTGTTATCAACTTTATTTACTAGTTCCCCAATGGTGTTAGTAGGAGATTTTAATCAAACTATTAGTCAACGAGATAAAACAGTGGGACTTCCAGTACCACAAGGACCTCTTCCAGGCTTTCCTAAAGTGGTGCATCAGCATAAATTGCAAGAAATTCCAAATAAGGGTTTGTGGTACACTTGGTCAAATAAAAGAGAATATCTAGATACCATTGTGGAGAGACTGGATCGAGCATTTATGAATAGTGATTGGTTTAAAAGTTTCCCTCAAGGAAAGGTCAATACCCTTCCTATCATTGTTTCTGATCATGGCCCTTTGGTGCTTGATTTGTTTCATAAGGAAGTAAAGAACAAGAAGGGGAAAAGGTCTGAAGCTTTTTGGGAAAAAACGAGTGTCACAGATCAAATAGTTGATAGAGTATGGAAGTCTGTGGGAGAACAGGATGGACAAGAAACTACGCGAATGGATCTTTTGGATATCAAACTAGAAGCAGCACTCAATCATCTTTGTAAGTGGAGCTCGCGGTTTTTTGGATACATTGATAGGAAGTTGAAGTCTTTGTATAACACTTTGCAGAGATTGCAATAAGAGGGTGATGTATTACAAAATGGAAAAAGGAAAGAGAAATGGCATGCCAAATAGAAGACTTGCATCAGAAGCAATCTAATTTTTGGCAGCAAAAAGCTAAGGTAAATTGGATGAAACTTGGGGAAATGAGTTCTTCATTCTATCATAAATGGGCAATGAGAAGAAAAGAAAAGAACTTTATCCACGGGATCTATGATGTTGATGGGGGTATGGCGTAAAGATATATCTTCAGTCAAAAGAATCATCATGGAACTTATAAAACATATTTATGTACAACCTGAATGGTATCCACCAAGTCCAACTGGAGATGTGACTGAAGATCAGTTCTTGAATACCAACAGAAGAAGACTTTCTCCTGAACAAATTCTGTCCATAAGTAGACCTTTCTCCAAACAAGAAATATGGAAGGCAGTTAGAGATATGGGATCGTGGAAAGCTTCTGGAGAGGATGGACTTCCTCTAGGTTTCTATAAGAGATATTGGACCATTATAGAGGAGGACTTTTCTCAATCATGTTTATAGATACTAAATGGCAATCAGTTGATGCCAACCAGTTGGAACAAAACAAGAATTGTACTCATACCTAAGAAAAGACATCCAGTTCAACCATCAGATTTCAGGCCAATCTCTAGGTGCAATATTAAATACAAGGTTATTTCTAAGGTTTTGGCTACAAGATTAAAGAGTCATATATCAAGCCTAATATTAGAAAGCCAGAATGGATTTGTGCCAATGAGGAATTTATCGAAAAACATATTATTGGCTCATGAGATATTGGAATATATGAGGAAGCAGAAAAAAGAAGTCAGGGATATGCTGCAATCAAATTGGATATGAGTAAGGCTTACGATAGGGTATCCTGGAGCTTTCTGGAAAAGGTATTATTTCATCTTCAGTTTCCAGCTGCATGGGTTGATCTTATCATACAATGTGTGCAATCATTAACATATCAAGTGATTATCAATGGGACACAGTCACCTATTTTCAACCCAAATAAAGGATTAAGGCAAGGGTGCCCCTTTTCACCCTACCTTTTTATTCTAACACAAAAGTTTATGTCAACATGGCTGGAGGATAGGTTGAGCTATAGCAATAATGTAGGCATGAAAATTTCTAAAATGTGCCCGAAGATCAGCCATCTTTTGTACACAGATAATTGCATTTTATTTTCAAAATGCAATTATACATATATACGTGAACTAGCAAAAACAATTGATCTTTATGCCAGGTTTTTAGGGAAAAGGATAAATTTTGATAAGTGTGGTGTTCAGTGCAGTCCAAATGTGGTTCCCGCAATGCAACAGTATACCAGGTATACACTCAATATTCATGGAGCAGGCATGAGGGGTAAATACTTGGGCATTAATATTGTTTTGGGGGTGGGAAAGAAATCATTTTTCCAAGAACTTAGTACAAATACTGACAGATAGATAATCTTCCTAGAAATCAAGACTTTTAAACATGCCAAGCAGAATCACTCTGGCGAAGCATGTCTTATCCCCCGTTAGCCCTATATTCCCTTAGTATATTCAGGATTTAAGTGGAAATACTGAAGAAGTTGGACATGATGACTGTGAATTTCATTTGGGGTGGTACATTGGAAGGAAATAAAGTTCATTGGCATTCATGGAAATTCATCTCTAAGTCCAAGTTGCATGGATGATTGGGTATTCGCTCTACACTGGGTGTGAATAAAGCGCTGCTAGCTAAACATGCTTGGAGGATACTGACAGATGAAAATAGTTTGTTAACTCAAGTTTATAAGGAAAAGTATCTGCAAAACAAGGATCTCAGGACTATGACAGCTAGATCAAATGATTCATGGAGGTGGAAATCAATGTTTTGGGAAAAGGAATTAGTTATAAAAAACCTAAGCTGGAGAGTTGTTGATGGTCAGGATATCAGGATAGATAAAGATTGGATTCCAAATCAGAGTACGCCGACAATGGTTATTCAAAAATTCAATCCTCAACTGATCTTATGGTGTCCCATTTAATAACACCAGATAGAAATTGCAGAACTTCGCTCATCAGAACTATATTTCCATCCTCAGTAGTACCACACATTCTCTCAATACATCTTCACAGAACTTAGAGGGGAAGAGATCAAGTCCTATGGAAACTGAATGCAAATGGAAGGTATACAGTAAAAAAGGGCTACTACATTGTTATGAATAATGATTCTGAGGCGTCAACTTCGTTCAACCAGAATGTAAATCCAAATGATAAAAAGTTTTGGTCTAAAGTATGGAGTTTAGGGTTACCTCAGAAGTTGCAAATATTTATATGGAAAGCCCTTACAAATGCGCTGAAAACTCACACTAACAGATATACAAGAAAGCTCACTCTTGATCCCAGCTGTAACATATGCAATGCAGATAGGGATAATGTGGACCACATCCTTATGCATTGTGAAGTAGCACAAATAATTTGGAGAGCATCGACACTAGGCTTTAACTTCTCCCAGGGATCACGAGTATGCTTCATAAATTGGTTCAACCATCAGATCAAGACAACGCCTGACCAAAGTTGCATTCAATTATCAGTGTCTATTCTATGGGAGATCTGGAAAAAAAAGAAATTCCAAAAACTTTAATAATCAAGAGATATCTCCAATATAGAGCTGGGAATTGGCTAGGGAGAGCTTTGATTTTTATCGTAACTACTCTCTGTTTGATGAAGGAAAATTTGCCTCAAGTCGGGTGAACACACTGAATCCCACAATAACAAGTCATTAGCTTCATAATACAAATTCACCTCTCTATCCTCACTCAGAAACTGATAATCCAACAACAAAAATTATACTGCCTTTTGATGGATCTCTCCAGAGAAGGAGATCAGTTGGAGCAGGCGCATGGAAAATCTATTTCAATGATTTGGGGTCGGAAAGCGCACAAAATTGCTCAGCTTCAGACTTCTTCATTGCTACTTCTCCACTCCAGGTCAAAACGCAAATGTGTTGGAGAGTGATATAAGCGGCAACTAGAAGTTTCGAGGGAGATATCACTTTAGTCACAGACTCGGGGGTCCTTACATCATCTTTGCAGGATCCATCGTCTGCTCTAGGGGAAATCAATAGTTTAGTGCTAGATATAATATTCTACCTAAATTTGAATTTTACAAGTTTCTATGTAAAAAGGGTTAGTAGTACTCTTTGTCTTTGTTTGTAGTTCACAATCTAGCTTTTCAACTAGGAAGTGCTATTTGTAATTTCTAGTTTTATCAATATATATGGTTTTTTTAAAAAAGGTATGAAAACCCAAGTGGGTGATGGGATGTGGGTGTATTTTAGATAAAACACGATGGGGCGGGGTGGATTTTAATGTTTTACCCGCCATGGGTAATGAGGCGGGTATGAAAATTTTAGGTGGCCATGGGTATGGAGGTATCATAATCCGTACCCACCCTGCCCTATTGTCATCCCTAGAATTGACACGCAAAAGCAACATCTATGTTTTCATATTAGGGACTAAGGTGGTGACATGGGTTTTTCCTTTCCAACTAACTCCGTAAGGGACGTGTATGTCCCCGGGGTGGGGTTGACCGCCCATCCCATTTCTTTTTTTTAATCAAAGCCCATATTAATGGGGGATGTATATTAGGTTCCACAACCTTGCTAAAAATATGATACGTTTTACAATGTGAATTTTCAATTTGGAACTTGAACTTTACACTCAAAAGCTGATAGCAGCGGCTAAATGACTCGATTTTGGAACAAAAATATTTACAGAGAGATGTTTTGGAAGTGTTTCCAATTTCCACACCTCCACCCCATGTGTTAATGCAGACAAATTGGCTAGACTTCCAACCCATCCCTAAGTAAATAGAGCAAAATTTGAGCTAGACTGTGAATTGGTAAAATTTCTTTGCAGCTCTGCAATCCCGTTGTAGCTTTTTCTTTAGATAGCTCAGTCATCTCTATTTCTTCATCCTTGCAGGGAAAGTTTTGGCCTTTGTCTGATGTATCTGTAGACTATTTTCTGTCTTCAAAACATCCATCTGCAGGTCTGCTATGTTAGCAGAAATCGGTTGTGGTGGTATCAAAGCCATAATATCCATCCTGATCTGCAAACAGGTTTCATAATTAGTAGCATCCATCCTAGACATCAATTCTAAGGGCATGGGTTTAGTTTCTATCAAGTATGACCAGTCCCTTTATTTTCTCATCCAAATCCTGGAAATTTAGAGTTCTTTGAACTAATGTAAGAGCAACTTTACTAAGCTGATCTGCCACTATATTTTCTTACCTATATGTGTGTGTGATATGCATATGTTCCATTTGATGCTTTAGGTCAGCAGCTAAGGGAAAATATTTCCAAGATGCTTTGCTAGGTTCAGAAATTGACTGTACTGCTAACAAATGGTCTGTTTCGGTTGTGAATGAGGTAATGTTCAGTTTGGAAGCAAATAACATTCCTTCCTTTACCACCATTAACTCTCTGTGGAGGCAGTTGTGAGCCCTAACTATTTTGACTAAAAATTTAATGAAAAAACTTATCTGTCCCTGATTATAATGCTAAGACCACATTTACCAGTAGATTTGTGCCAGGCAGCATCTACATTGATCTTAAACTTTAAGCTAGGTTTAGACCAGTGAAAGCATTTAATCCTAGGTTTTTGTGGTTTCCTTATAAATGGTACCAGTCCTAACTGAATCCATATCTTACCAGTTTTGGATTTTCTACTGGGAAGTATTATGTAGAAGGCATTAAAGATCTCCTTCTTAATTTTCTCAATTATGATATGTGCATTTGGTTTTATATTTTCATGAATGAAACTGTTTCTTGCTTTCCATATGTTCCAACAGATATGAGAAGGCATCATAAAGATGATTTTATCATGTAGAGCAGGATCTCCCTTTGAGGACCAATAAAAGGTTAGTCTATCAAAGATTGAATCAAAACATGGAGTTCTCAAACCCATAATCAGATCACATTTTTCCATATGGTGGCAGCCAAGACACAATTATTGAAACAGTGGCTCAAAGTATCCAGATTAGGGTTGGGCACTTAGATGTAAGTTATATGTTTGAAAAGATCAAAATATCATCAAAAGTTAAGAAGACATTTGCAAATCTCCACATAAATATAGAAACTTTTTTGGTAAGTAGGAATTCCAAACCTTTTTTAAACTTCTGCCGATAGGCCTAACATCAGTTATTGTCTCATATGCACACTTGAAGGTAAAATCTCATGTGGTAGATGGCATCCAAATCATTTTATCTTCTCTGTATGGGTATAATTCTAAATCCTGCAAAATGGAGAACAAGTGGTCTGGTATGCCATGGAAAGCCTCAATCCAAACAGATTTGTTATGCACAAACTGAGCAATAGTAGTTTGAGGAGGTACAACAATATAGGTGTCAAGTGAAATAAAGTCCTGTATAGGACCAAAACCTGTCCAGTTAGAGGTAAAGAGATTAGCAAGTCCATTTCCATGTATGACTCTTGTGTGGGTTTCAGCTATTGTGTTCATAGCAAGAATCCTTTTCCAAGTCTGTGATTTTCTGTGGCAGGGATTAATTGACCACAAATTGAGCCCAAATGGTTTCCCCTTTTTGAAATTTCCACCAAAGTTTGATGGAAAAGGTCCTGATTATATCTTTTATATTCCTAAGCCCTATCTCATTTTTGTTAAGTGGGAAACTCATATTTTTCATGCTTTTCCAAGCTTTTTTGCAACCAGTCTTAGTTCCCCCCCCCCAAGAAGTGTGTTAATTTTCTTTTTAACTGGTTGATCACTGTGTTTGGTGGTACCATTACTGCCCAAATATGTTGTGGTATAGAGTACAATATAGATTTCATAAGTGTTAGTTTACCAGCTTGACTCAACCACCCCATTTCATTTACATTTTTTACCTTTTCTTTTCAAATATATTAATTTCTTTTCTTTTCTTTTCTTTTATTCGACTAAGAAACTTAAATTCTCATTTTATATTTTATTTTTCCCTTTTTATTTTATTAATTCTTATAGTTTACTCACTTATATATTTTACGATAATGTCATATTAATTATAGAAATTTTAATATAATTAAATGTGTAAACATTTAATTAGTAACTCAATTCATACTTGATGATGATTATTATTATTGTTGTTATCATAATGAAATATACAAATTTTATTTCTCACTTCTTCTCTCTCTTTTTTTCTTTTTCTTTTTTGACTTATTATAAGCTGGTAGGAGTTTCCTCTATTTTCTTACCCATTTTCTGAATAGATATCGTTATCAAGCAATTAATATAATAAAGTTAGCATTTAACATTATTTATAAGTTTTTGTAGTGTTTAATTTTAAAATTATTTCAAGGTTCATGTTTAAATCTAATTGTTACTTACATGCTGAATACGTTAAGTGTAGTGGTTCACATTGTAAGTAAAAAGGATGCCTATTGATGGTTGACTGAATTCACATTAACACGGGGTGGAAATGTTTAATTTGAAACCACAGTTGTAGTGATCCTTTTAAATCTCTTTTGAAGATACTCCTTTGCCTCAATAGCTCAATCACTTGGGTAGATTTAAGAATAGTCTTGAATCACCTTTTTTTGAAATTGAAAAGAAAGTTACCGATAGAGATAATAAGACTAATAAAATAATAAATATACTACAAGAGTAGTACATAAATACAAGCTGCTTCAACTTTGTTCTCTACATACACTGACAATCGCATTTATGTTTTTCTCCTTTGCACAAAAATAGCGAGAATCAATTGCTACTCTTCAAAGCATGTAGCCGACAGAAACAAAACAAGAAATACATAGGAAAGTGTCCTACATGTAAGAAGAAAATGTTTGGTGATGCCGGTGGTATCCATCTCCGGGATAAGGTTATTGATTTTGTAAAATATTAAACCTCGAATCTTATGTTCCAAATAAAATTCCAATCTTATGTTGTGAATAGTCTTGTATCATTTGTAAAGGACTTGACAAGTATTTTGGTTACTTTAAGGATTTTGGGAACCAATAAAGTCCCAGGTTAGTGTTTAGACAAAAAAAATAGTAAAGGATAAAAAAATGACATACTGGAATATAATGTTTCGGCTGAGCCTTAAAAAGAAACAAAATAAAAAGAACAATTTTAAAAGGCAGAGTAGGTAGTAGTGTAGTAACCCCGCGTCCCATATCAAATTTTATATATTTATTTTCACGGTTATCAAAAAATATGTTATACCGTTAATATATTTAACTACATATGATAACGGAAAATAAAATATTGATATTTAAATATTGTTTGTTACGATGAATCCAATAATATCATATATGATAATATTTTATTTATATCTCTATTCAAATATGTGGTCAAAATTGGATAGTAAATAGTGTTAAAAAGTAAAGTGTCAGTTTGAACTGGAACAAACGTGCAGTATTCCCTCTGTCCCAACTCAAACTTCACACTTGACTATTTGATACTATTCACTAGACAACATTGACCACATATTTTAAAAAATATATATATATATAAACAATAATATTATCATATGTGAGATTGTCGTATTCGTCGTAACAAGTAGTAAAGAAGAACAGGGAAACCGAGAAATTATTCTATGTATTTTATGCTGAGATGATAACAAATATATATACTCTGACAAATATATATACTCTGAAATAAGTAATCAATATGGTAGAAATGTGGAACTAACATAGCCACATACAAATATGCTGCTTGCATGAATGAGGAACTAAACTTTGACTATATACTTTTTAAATATTATGCAACAAATTTCTTCAATTTCTTTAGTTGTTACCCCCGGCAAGCTGAAGAGCGAGGAGCACATGAAGCTTGGAATGAAGAAACAGAATCCTATCCTTGCTAAGCACCTATGTAAATATATCTGCTAATCGATCAACTAAGGAGACATAATTAACACACATATCACCCACGTCAATTTGCTCTTGAACAAAATGGAAGTCCATAGTAATATTTGAGCGAGTGCTTATGATTGAATTTTTGGACAAGAATTGTGCTACAATACTGTCACAAAGTATGGTTGGAGGATGGTGCATATGAACTCGAAGATCCCGTAAAAACTGTTTTATCCACATTATTTCAGCAGTTGTGTATACCAAGGCTCGATATTTCACTTCAGTGCTTGAACGTGCCACGACCTACTCTTTCCTAGATGCCCATCTGATGAGATTATGGCCACGAAAAATAGCAAAATCGTACTAAGAGTGACTATAATTTGCATCGGAACACCATCCATTATCTGAGTATGCAAGGAGGGACTGATGTTTGGTTGGCTAAAAATTCAAGCATTGAGTAATAGTTCCCGATAGATACCGTAGTATTCACTTAACAACATGCTAATGAAGAGTTGTAGGGGTGTGTATATACTGACATGCATAGTTGACGACATAAACAATTTCAGGCCAAGTGATGGTTGCATATTGCAAGGAGCCAACAATTTGTTGATATAGTTTCAAATCAACGAACAGTTCATCGTCTACGACTAGCTTGGTTTGAGGATTTGCTGGACTGGAAATGGGCTAACAATCAGACATCTTACCACGGTCAAGAACATTAAAAATGGATTGTTGTTAAGACAATACGAGACCAGAAGCACACCTTATCTGAATGCAGAGGAAGTAAGAAAGGGGACCAATATCCTTGAGTGCAAATGTGCGATTGAGGTCCATAACTGATGTGATTGTCCGTTTAGGAAAATCACTGGTTTTTCACTCTTTGAGCTCTTTCACCTGCAAAACTAGTCCCGAAAGTGATTATGGGAGAACAACTCCGATGATCAAGTCAGTTCTCTTTCAAGAATTGGAATTTCTTAAGATAGTTACGCTTACCTTAGCTCGTCCAGAGCTAGTTGTATTTATAGGCTGACATAGTTGCAGTTCCTTACTTTTAGGGATTAAGATCGTGGGTACACTACAATCACCACATTCTTCATTCGTGGTCTTTGTGTTTGTTGCTCTTCCCGTGTTTCTCGACCTATGTCTTCTTCCACTACTAGAAGCTTCGCATCTAACTGCCTTTTGTCTTGGGCTGGAAGATGCTCTTCTTGTTAAAGAATGTTATTAGGTTGGGCCTGGCAACCACCAACCTATCGGTTGCTGGGCTACCTATACATCATAAGCTTTTCCCCAACCATGAAGTCTATACTACACGAAGCTATAGCCGTGTTCATGGGATGATATTTCAAACTTACTATTTTGCCTCGGAGTGATGCGTAATGGTGTGTTCGATGTCACTGTGATGTGAACTCCTCTTGCGTAGTGTTGTATGCTTCTTGGCTATGTATTCTAGTTTGAATAAAACACATATTCATTTAATTTTCAAACTTTTGTAAGATCATAGATGTTAAGATTTTGAGGCCGAGATTCGCTCCTTTGTATCCGTTGTTCATTCCGCAATTTGCTCCTTTGTATTCACTGTTCACTCCACTATTATTTCCTCAGCCGTTTTGGTTTCCTTTTCTTATAATTACTTTGAATATTGTGCTTTGAAAGTTGTCACTATTCAGTGTACTACGGTCACCGCCTTCTCGAATTCCAAAAAAGGTGAGTTACTTTTTGTCAGGTCATCATGATTACAGATTATTCCCCTTTTGTCATCTAGCTTTTCATCTTCTATAATTAACTCCTCATATACATTCAGAGTATTTCATCTTCTTTCATCTTCTTTTTTGCTCTCAAATTTGTCTCATCTTCTGTGCTAAACCAGTAAGTTTTCCTCTGTCTCTCTTTGTATACTTTAATTCAATCTGCATTGGTCTTAACCTTGTAGAGTATTATTTATGTAGTGTAACTTGTTTTCCTTGTGATTGAGGTGCCTATTGTTTTTCTTTTCTGCATTGTATTTGTGCACTGAATCTTGGCCAAAATCATCCCTCCTGGCTTTTGTTGTTTTAGTTGACACCATCATCATCTGATTTTAGGGATTTTGAACTCTATAATGTCTACCTCTAACGATGTTGGAGTCTCTGTGCCAAATATCCGTGAGATCGGTGTTGACTCTGGAGAGGATTCCGACCACCTCGCCAGCTCTTCAATCATCAGTAGCTTCCTCAAAGACTCTTATGCTGAAGATTTGAAATATAGCATCCCCATTTTACAGTTGTATGAATAGTGTCTGAGAGTGTTCACACTCCGCCGTCTGGTTAGATTTCCTATTATCTAGACTACCTTAAGTTTGGGCTTTCATTTCCTTTGCCCCAACATGTGTTGGATCTGCTTTCTCACTACAAAGTTTCTTTGTGTCAGCTTCATCCTAAAGCTATTTCAATTTTTGTTTTCTTCTACCATGTGTGCAAAGTTCCTGGTATTCCTTTATCAATTGATTTATTCTGCAACCTTTACCATCTTTGCAAAATCAAAAATAGCTCTAATGAGTTCACCCTCTATCTATGATCCCAACCGTTGAGTTCGTTAGTTGATTCCAAAATAATTGTGGGGTATGCGTGAAAATATTTTCTATATTAAACTAGGTAATGTGCCAACTTTCTCAATTTGGAACAATGGCATCCCTAAGTTGAAACTTCCTAAGGCTGGGGTTTTCCTTAATGCTAAGTTTGAGATTGTAACATCGCTTAGCTAGCATTCCATCTCACTTCGCCCCGCTAGTTCTTTAAGCATAGGTGTCTGACTTGTTGTTTATTTGATTGCTTCTTCTCTTTTCAGTTTCATTCTGTATGTCTTTGTTTCTATTTTGTTTCTATGTTTTCATGTTTGCCTAATTGTTTTCATGTGTAAAGTTGCAGATATGGATCTAACATGATTTTCCGTTGAGAGAAACTTCCTGTCCGGAGATGAGAACGACGAGGTGGAGAGCTTGGCCAATGAAGGAAACAAAAATGATGAGGTTGTTATTCCCCAAGAGGTGGCTACTGAAACCACTATTCAGGCCCGTGAAAAAACTCTTGCCACAGAAACTAAGAAAGGCGGCCATCGAATCCCTGGAGATACAACTCACCAGAGGAGGCGTAAGGAACGAACCGACAATACTTCTACCACCTTGGAGCCCATGAAGAAGAAGGTGCATGTTAGCCAACCTCATCCGCACTCTCTTATGCTAAGCCACGATTTGTTTGTGGAGGGGACTTTTCCTGCTATGCTCACTAAACTGTCTCTTTCAGAAATTATGGATGTGGTATGTTCTTGTTCTGTTGAATTATTATCATGAATTAAATGTTTTTCCTTGTGTTAGCTTGACCTAAATTATTTTTCTTATTGTATAACCATTTTTCGTTTTTTCTTGCTTCGAAACTAAGGTTGGTGAAGGCCTGCAACTCGTCAGTGAGCGAGAAACTGAGTTTGCTGAAGGAGATGGTTCGATCTTAGAGGCTAGCATGGGAGAGTGTGCCACTTTGAGCACTATTTCTAAGGATGCTGAGGAGCAAGAGCATTCCACTGAAGACCGAACCATGGCCATTGAGAAGGAAATGGAGAAGACGTGTTTCCAGCTGGAAGAGATGCAGACAAACTGTCTCGCTTTGCCTAGATATCCTCAGGTTCTGGTTGACCGCCTTCTGAAGACAAAATATTTTTATTCTTTGTTCGAGGAGGTCTCCAATCATGCTCGCAACATTGGTTATTGTGAGGTCTTGATCGAGTTGCGGAAGCTGAATTCTACTATGAAGGTTGACAAGATGCCTAGGTTGGCCAAGTCTGAAAAGATTTTGGCAGAACGGACAAAAATTCTTAACGATGGTTTCATTAAGAGCATCTCTGATGGTGGTCACTCATTTGCACTGCTATCCTAGCTCGCCTATTTTCCTACTCTTTCTTCCGCAGCTGAGCTGAAGAAGTTCACAATCGATTACTGTGAGGATCTTCCCTTCATTTTCCCCAATTTTGAGGATCTCCATCTTGAGCACAATTCTAATGTCAATGATGTTGTAAACCTTGGTGGTAAATTGAACGAAGAAGCTCTCATTCCTCATGTGAGCAAGGAGGATGCTACTGTTGTTGTCCGCACTCCGCCCTTCTCTCCTGCTAAAGTTAATCAATCTTAGCGCTATAGACTTAAGCCATTTATGTTTGTGTTATGTAACTTATGACAATATTTCCAAGTATGTTTGTATGATTTTGTATTATTGGCAATTGATGTGATTGGTATGTTCGCTTTTTATAATTTGACCTATTTTTTCAAATTTATTTACTTGCAGGGCTTTGATATTATGGTTGATCCAATATTTTTGAAAATTGTTGATATATTGGGTGTTATGTTCATTTTCCTTGTGAATATGGGTTTTCTTTGTCTTCCGAATGTTGTTCTATTTAAATTTTTACGATTGAAGCGACAAATCGTATATCAAAATAATATTCCCAACTTATTTCTTCCAATGGCTTGTCTTGTGTGGAGTCCATTCTTTTTTTTTATTAAACCATCCATAGATGGGGAAAATTATATATGGCCTTCCCAAGCCAAGAAATAAACAAACATTAAAGGGAAGCCGAAGCTAAGTTCTAATATACAATGTCGAGCAGTAGGCTCATGAAGCAACATTTGTTGCATCCAAAAAATGAAAGAAACCCGGAAGATCGATAGAGGATTACAAAAGCTCCTAATCTATAGTAGATATGTTCAAACTTATTAGTGGATCTAGTTAAAGAAACACAAGGCAATCTGAAACATTCTACATAGGTTAGAATCATATCCTCTACTAACCGAGAGTGATGTGATAACGTTAAGCCAATTGCAACTTTGATAGCCATCGAAGAGTGAGTTGTATGTTGCTCCCACCATGTGAGACTATCCAAACAGTGAAATCGACGTGATCAATTGACTCCTACAGATGAGTGTCAGGCAGTATGGAGGAACCCAAGACCAATTGAGCATGAGCCATCATCATGTGTGTTCCATCATGAGCCAGAGCCACAGTAACAGCTTCCGTGCACTCAATCCATATGTATTCGATGAGGGACAGTTGAGCCATCCAATGGATCAGGAACTCATCAGGAATCCCACATCCTAATAGAGTGAACCTGCATAGAGAGAGTAGAATTCAGTAGCATCCGAACTAGTTCACCATCCTTAACGACGGAGTACCAATTTGATCAAGTCTAATAAGTCCCTGGATTGAGTTAGAGAGCTCAGAGAAACTGAGAAAAATAGAATTTGACTTATTTTTAGACTATTTTTTGCAAGGGTATGTGCAACAAGATTTGCCTGTCTATAAATGTGAACTAATTTAAAAGCACCCATAGATTGGTGAATCTCATCAGATAAGGTGAACAATTTCCAATGAGCCCTACTAGGATCATTCACAAAAAGTACAGCACTAAGACAATCAGATTCAATAAGAACAGGTGAGGAGCAATCAATAGATTCCTGAATAGCAAACTTAATTGCCTTCAGTTCTGCTTCCAGAGGGGATGAAGCTCTATCATATACGGTGAAGGCCCCTTTGAGACTACCTCTACTGTCCCTAATTATCATTCCAATCCCACACATATTAGTATAGCAGCACCATGAAGCATCTACGTTAATCTTAAAACCTGAGCAAGGCCTCTCCCATGCAATTTTAAGAATTTTTGGCTTTGGAGGCAGTTTGATCAGAGGCAGGAAAAAGTGTTGAGCAATACTGAAGTCAATAGTAGATCTAATGAAAACCGGTTTAGAACAAAATGAGTAAAAAATCTGATCCCTAATTTGATGAAGAACTAGTACTGTAGAAGGCTTTATAGAATCAAATAGGAATTTATTCCTCATCTTCCACAAGTTCCAACATGTAATTACATCTGCTGTTCGGACCATAGTGGATTGTAATGAACTTAGGGTGGGAATAGTAATGTAGCAAGATAATCTCTCCCATATGGATGGGAAAAATCTATCCCTAATTCCCATAAATTGATGAACTATTTTCCAGACATTCACAGCAAAGTCACAGGAATTAAAAAAATGATCTAAGGAGTCTTCATGTACATTACACATACAACATTTGGAAGGTAAAGAGAATCTCAGATTTCTGAGGATGCTATCAAAAGGTAAAAATGAGTTTGTCATCTTCCACATGAAAACTGAAATTTTTTTCTCAATTCTATGATTCCAAAAAATGTTGGACAGAGGCAATAGAACCTGGACTGTTGCTGAGCATAAGGTATGTCGATTTAAAAGAGAAATCACCATTGATGCCCGGTTTCCATATTAGCCTATCTTCCCTGTGTGGAGATAGTTTGGCTTCCTGCAAAAGAGAAGTGACTTCAGGTGGTAGGAAAGGACTAATTCTGCTGATGAAATCAGTGTTGTTAGATATAAATGCAGTGACTGTACAGTCCTCAGCAATATCAACCAAGTTCTGTTCACAATGGTCAATAAGGGGACCTATATCTAGCCAGTTAGATGTCCAAAAGTTACATTCCCCTTTTCCTATAATGACTCTAGAGTTAGCTTCTGCCCATGTGTTAACAGAACATATCCTTTTCCAATTTGAAGAAGACCTATATGAGGGAGGGAGTGCTGCCACTAAATGAGTCCACAAAGCATCTGCTTTTTGGTATTTCCACCAAAGATTAACTGAGCATGTTTTAATTATGGTGGATATTGATCTGAAACCTAAACCATTTTGATTAGTTGGTAAGCAAAGAGCAGTCCATTTTCTCCAACGTCTTTTATGTTTCAACTCATTATCCCCCCAGAAAAAGTTACTCAGTTTTTTTTCTATGTGTTTTATGATCATTTTGTTCGGTTTCAAAACCGACCAAATGTGTTGAGGCAAAGAGTAGATGCAAGATTCAATCAGTATAATCTTACCCCCTGTAGAAATCCATTTATTTTTCCAATTACCAATCTTGTTGTCAATCTGCTCAAAAAGAGGTTGAAAATATATCTTTTTTGCTCTCCCAGTAAAAATAGGTACTCCCAGGTATGAAACTGGGAGAGTCCCAATTTTCATTCCCAAGATCCTTTTAATATAGTTAACCTTTTGAACCGAAGCATGCTTCCCTATAAAGATATCACTCTTATTATAATTAATTTTTTGACCAATAACCTCTTCAAAGGTAGACAGGAATGCTTTCAATCTAATCAAAGTTAGGTTAGTTGCTTTAAAGAAAACAACAGTATCATCTGCATATGATAGATGAGAGATTCTAGGAGGATTACCTGGGAGGTCAAAATATGACAACTTACCACTGTTGAAAATGAATGCCAAGCTCCTAGAAAAAGCCTCAGAGAAAATATTAAACAAGAAAGGAGATAAGGGATCACCCTGCTTAATTCCCCTAGTGGGTTGAAAAAATCCCACTGGCTTACCATTAATTAAAACAGAAAACCAGGCCTGGGACAAATTTTTCATGATGGAAAAAATAAACTTAGCATGAAATCCAAATTTAGCTAAGACATTATATAAAAAATACCACCTAACTCTATCAAAAGCCTTTTTAAGGTCCAGTTTAACAATACAGTTTGGATCCCTTCGTTTCTGATTCAGAAACCTAACCATCTCCTGTAAATATATAACATTATTAGATATGTCTCTTCCTTGTAGGAAGGCTGTTTGATTAGGGGAAATAATCTTAGGCATTAAAGACTTAAGTCTTTCCATAAGCAATTTAGAGCATATCTTATTTATCACATTAGAGAGACTTATTGGTCTGAAATCCTCAAAAGAGGTGGGGTTCTTTTTTTGGGGGATTATTGTGATCCATGTACTGCTAATACCCCTAGGCATATTATTTGCAGTAAGAAAGTCCTGTACAGCCAACAGTAGATCATTTGCAATAATATTCCATGATTTTATGTAGAACTTAGCTGTGAAGCCATCAGGACCTGGGCTACTCAGTTTGTTAAGATTTAGAACTATCCCTTTAAGCTCAGTTAATGAAACTGGTTTCAGTAGTTGTTCATTATCCTCCTGATTAATCAGTTTAGGGATGTGATTCAGAAAATGAGATAAGAAGAGAGAGCTGTTGGGGAGCTATCCTCATTTAGAAGGTCCTGGTAAAAATTAATAGCTTCCATCTCAGTATCATTTATATTGTCTAACCACTGGCCAATTTTGCTCTTAATTTTAGTGATCTTCAACCTATTATTTCTTTCCTTTACAGAGTTATGAAAGAAACTTGTGTTATTATCCCCTTCCTTTAGCCATTTAATCTTAGCTTTGTGTTTCCAGAAATTTTTTTGTTCAGCCAAAGCCCTAACTACCCTAGCCTTAGCCTCCCTGTGGAGTCCATTCCATTGCACATTGGGTGGAAAGTTCCGGCGTCTTTGTCGACCCCATCTTCTTCTTCAGGATGCCCTTGCAGTAAGCGTATACCTGATGGATATAATGTTGAGTAGCTTTGCAGAGATATTGTTCATGGTTTGGTTGACCTTGAGTCTGCTGCTGTGTACTTGGGTTTGCTTAACCTTCCTACTCGCGTTCAAGAATGGGTGCTAACCTTGGGCATTCATTTGAAGTACACGTTGTTGGGTATTGATGACCTCAAAGCAAAGTGGGACAAGGCCGTGAAGGAGACTCGGGATGCTATTCGAGATCTGTGAAGAATTTACAACGAGCAAAATAATCTCATCTATCGGCAACAGTTGAATATGACAAAAATGTTTTGCCAATAGGAGGAGAGCAGGAACTGTGCTGCAAATAATACACGGGAAGTCCATCAGAAAACAACGATCATTGACAAGTAGTGTACCCGTATTGACGATTTGTATGATCTCTTGAAGAAAAAGTAGGCGAAATGCGATCACCTCTCAAGCTTTTCTATTGGTTGGCAGAAAACATTTAACGAGCATTTTGTGATTAACACACAATCACAAAGTGACAATGAGGAGCTTCGCGCTAGTGCAATCGACTTGATAGATCCGTGCATCAACTTGAGTATACCTGTGTTAAATATAAAGATAAACTCCAGGCTCTTCCCTCGTCATCTTGAAGAGCTGCTGGTCATGAAGATCTTACAATAGAGTTTGACAGTCAAAGGATTAATTTTTCTGAGGCTGTTCGATCACATATTTGGCTCATGAGGCTGTTCGATCGTCATATTATGGCCATAATCCTTGTGGAAGGCACAATATTACTCCCTAAATCTTTTTTACTTGTCGTATCTCATTCCTTGATATTGTCAAAGGTGTATCTTGGAATAACAAGCCTTGCAATCCGGGTTCTCCTCTTTTGAAAATGACGTTACCTTTACCCTTTTTTGGAAAACCCTTCTGTGAATCCTCCATTGTTCACTTCTTGCCTCATTCTCTTTCTATTTTACGTTTGCTCGTCTCCTCTGTTCGCACATGCTGTTCAATTATCTTTTGTAGGTCTCTCAGGTTTTCAGGCATATTATTTGTTAGCTCTTTGTAGAACTCTCCTGATTGCATGACTCCTGTAAACACTCCCAATGACGATTGAAATAACAAGTCACAAACCTGCAAACATTTTGTTACGAACCTACTATGATATTCTGCAAGAATTTCTTCACTTCGTTGGGCTATGTTATTAAGATCTGCGACATTAATGTGAGCCTTTGCTTCTGATAGAAGCGGCGAGGAATATATCTAATAACCGTGCCCACAATTTGATGCTTCTACATGGGAGGTCCTCGTACCAAGTGATCGTTGTACCTGACAAGAAGATGGGGAATGCTTTGCAATCTAATTCAATGTCTGCATCGCAGAATCTCATGTTGTTTATGTATGAGTGTAGGAACTCTTTTGGATCTATGGTTTCATTGTAGATTTTAACATGTAAAGGGAGTTTGAAGTCCTTTGGCATCTTAAAACCCCGTATATGTGGTACTAGGGGAGATTTGTCTTCATCATCCTCTGCAACGATATCACAAAACTCTTTTTCATACTTGAGATTTTCACATTCCAGACTCATCCTCTCATTTTTTTTTCTTCTTCTAATTTTGGAGGTTTCTGCTTAAGCGTCCTCAAGAAATGATCCTAAATACCTTCTCTATTCACTTCTAAAAAGGTCATGAACGCTCTCTTTTCCTTATCATGATTCTTGTTTGGGGGTTCTGCTTTCTCTTCTTCTTCCTTTGTTTCTTCTTTACTGTGCTCTTTTTCCCTGTTTGGAGTGTAGTCCTGATTAAGATGCATTCCTCTGTCACATCCCAGTGTTTGTTCTTGAGACTGATGATTATGACTTTTTTCACTCCTGGTGAACACCATTATTTACCCGACTGACTCTGAAATAAAAAAATTCCGGTCCCCACAGACGGTGCCAAATGATGTGGTGGTCCATTCAGGGAAATCACTGGTTGTTCACTCCTTGAACTCCTTCACCTGCAAAACTAGTCCCGGAAGTGATTCTGGGAAAACACCTCTGACGATCAAGTCAGTTCTCTTTCAAGAATTGGAATTTCTCAAGATAGTTATTCTTACCTTAGCTCGTCCAGAGCTTGTTGTATTTATAGGCTGACATAGTTTCCATCCCTTTCTTTTAGGGATTAAGATCGTGGGTACACCAGGATCACAAAATTCTTTGTTCATGGTCTTTGTGTTCATTGCTCATCCCATGTTTCTCAGCATATGTCTTCTCTCACGACTAGAAGCTTTGTGTCCAGCTGACTTACGTCTTGGGCTGGAAGATGCTTATCTCGTTATGGAATGCTATCGGGCTGGGCCTGGCAATCACCAGCCTTTCGGTTGCTGGGCTACCTATCCACCAGTAACAAACTAATGTACCAACTTCGAATTACTCTCTGTTATGATTAAATTGTCAACATAAACAAGTATACAAATAGTCACATTAGAGAAGGAGTGAATGAACAAGGATGTGTCGGATTGACACGCAGTGAAACCTCTTGACTCATGGTGATTTTTAAGCTTGTGGAAATAAGTTTAAAGCGCTTGTTTTAATCCATAGAGCGGTTTGTGTAGCCATCATACATGGAGCGATCGAGATGGATCCTCAAGACTTGGTGATTGGGCCATATATACCTCTTCGGAGAGGTCACCGTTCAGGAAAGTGTTGTTGATGTCCAGCTGCTTAATGACCCATCCTTGAGGTAGAGCAATAGAAAGAACTAGGTGAATGGTTGCTGTCTTGATGATGAGACTGGACGTCTAAAAGAAATCAACACCTTCTTCTTGGTTGAACCCTTTTGCCACCAACCGAGCTTTGTAGTGTTCGATCAAACCATCAAAATGTCTTTTTATCCTCAAAGTCAACTTACAACTAACAAGATTAGCATGAAAATGACGAGTAACAAGTGACCATGTGTTACTACGCATTAATGCATCATATTCCGCTTTCATTATGGCTAGCCAAGAAGGATTGGTAATGGCTTGTTTGATATTTTTAGGTTCAATGGAAGGTTAGTGTGTGACTTGAGTATGGAAATTGAATAATTTTAGCTTGAGTGAATTGGTGACTACTCTAGTAGTCGTGGTGTGTTGCTTGTTTGCAGCAAGTCAGTAATGAGAGGGTATTTGTTTAGCAGTGGATCTGATTGTAGGTCGTTGGTAAGAGGAATTGGGAGAGAGTGATGATGTAGGAATTGGTGAGGTAGGGGAAGCTGGAGTAGATAATGGTATAGAAGGGGCAGGGGGTTGTTCTACCCGGATGGGGAGATTATGATTAGAAGGTGGAGAGGTTAGAGACGTAGACGGCGGCAGTTGAAACACATGTTAATCATTTGCATATGGGAAGACATCTTAGTTGAATACCACATGTCGAGATACATAGAGATGGGTCATGGTGTTGTGAAAGCAAAGATAACCCTTGTGAGAGGCTCTATAACCAACAAAGACACAGATGAGTGAGTGAAAATCCATTTTGTGCGAGTTATATGGTCGTAAGAAAGGAAAGCACAAGAAACCGAATGATTTTAGAAAGGCATTGATGTGATTCATTTTGCATGCCCTAACTGTTGCATTCGACATATTTTTTAGCTTGTTTTGATTGGTGGATTGCTAGTACTGGTTGAGTTTAAGTGACAAGGGGTTTAGATGGCCATGTTTGGTTTTCTTGTCTAAATATCGCATTTCGTAGACTTAATTATTACTAATGGACATCATGTATCCACAGGCTCCTAGATCTTCCATGTGATCATCTTTAGTAGGTCGCCCATGGGTACTTTTTGGTTACATTCTATGTGAAGGCCATTTGCAAGAATGGTAGAAGATATTGAGGCCATCCGCAAGGACAGTAGAAGAGATCAAATACTATTCACCTATAGAATGGTAGTAGACAATGCCACACATATCAATGCATGGTAGAAGGCTATTGGAGTCAAAGATAGGTGGCAATGGAGATCAAACATGCCAATGAAGAAATGGGGGATCGGGGTCTGATGAGTTGCACCAAAGTATGAGGATGATCCGTGAAGAATTAGCCTTCAAGACCAATTCCATTGGATTTTTCTTCTTGAGCACTATAAAATCAACTACTAAAACTCTCAAATCGGACTAACGGTTCACCCATAGCAAAGGAAACAAGTTCAGCTGGCCAAGGTACCACGGGTCGGCACTAGCTGTTCATGGTTGGCACCAACGGCCCGTGCCAAAGGAGCTGGTCCCACCAACAGTGTTCAACACCAGGCTATGGCGCGGACCACACCAAATGCCATGGGCCGCATGCACCAGTTCCAATTCTCACCAAATTCGGCTAAGTATGGGCACAGACCGTTCCCTTTACAATGACCCACCATTCCAAGTCCAAGATGTCGAGATCAGCCAGCAGGGTGTGGAGAATGACACGATCTGTGTCAAGTTTCTGAGCAAATTAGCCTTCCAGACCATAGTCCGCACCAAGGGCCGCGTCTCGCAAGATCAAAAGTCCAAGACACACCTTCCAGATGATAGCCCACGCTAAGGGCCACGGTCCGTGCTAAAGGTGATTGCGCAGACTGTGCCAGATCCGCCAGGCTGTAAAAGCACGAAGCCATGGGCTACGCCAGATGTAGCACCCCGTGCCAAGGTGTTGGAATAGCCTGCGCCATATTATGCGCCCCGTGACAAGTACACAGCGCAGCCCGCGCCATCCACAACGGCCCGTGCCGAGCGGCAGTTGAACTAGGGTTTAGTTATTTTTGGTCTATTTTGGGCCTATTTTAAGGCCCAATCCCCTTCTCCTATAAATATAGCCTTAGTCTACTAGGTTAAACATAGAAAGTAGAGTAGTGAGAAGTAGATAGAGTTTTATTCTTCATATTGTAGAGAAACTTTCTCCTTTACTTTACTTTCCTTTTTGCTTTCATCTTAGATGTGGAATTCAAATCCATATTTGAATTCCATATCTATGGAGTAGTTTCTATAGTTTGGGGATAAATTGTAGGTGCATGGTTTAATCTTTATTTTGTGAGATTCTACAATTCATTCTAATTTTGTGTTCATGATATTATTGTGACTTGTTCTTGAATGTTTGAATTTCATAAATAGTACACCACATATAAGCACACACTTTGGGCTAAATTCATATTGTTGCAAATATTGATGCCCCCTTAGGAAATGAAACCTGGATGTTTATATGGGTAAGGGAGTACATTGCATCTACGTGGGTGTGTGCACGGGAGACCTGAGTATTGCTCTGACTTACTTGCCATCGCACCAATCTTAGCTGATTACGTAAAGTAGTCCGAGAGGTTACGGGTAGAGATAGTGAAAAAGTAGCAAGTTAGGGTTGTAAGAGGCCCTAGTGCCATAGATAAGGTGCCAACGACCCCTTGACCTAATTGATAGGTGATTAAGAAGTAGTGCATTCATGGTGGAAGCCCGTGACATAATCGCACGGGGGAGAAATAGAACTACAACAATGGTCGGACCTTGTTGTACTCTCATTATTACGATGGCGGTGTCGATGGAGGGTTGCAAGCACACCTGATGTGACAGATACGAGGAAGTGTATGCCATTGGCCACACCACGTGTTATGAACACTCTATTAGGTTTGTCTAAATCTCTATGTGAATGAATTGAGGATCAAAATATTAGATCAACCATGTTGTGCAATGACTCCCTAAGTGCTTAGCCAATTAGATTACTTGCTTTTTAATTTCATATTTTGTAGTTGTTAATTTGAAAAATCCCCTCCTATTTACATTTACCAGCTATTCCTTTCACTCGTTTCACTCGTACGGATTGACGACCCATAGGATGTTGTGTTTTCATTGACTCTTAGGCCCTTGCATCTCAGTGGACATACCCACGGCTTATCGCTAACTACCCTATCGGTAACATAGTAGTGAGAATGGGTGCATAATATAAATCTTATCTTTGACCTCCCTCAAAGCCTCCACTCGAGTTAATTAGCTATAAGTAATGACCCCGGGTGGAGGTGGGTCAAGCATAATTTGGATTTTTGTGGTAGAGGATGGAGTACAAAGATGTTTATTTGAGGGCATGAGTGATGGTTTGATTGTGGAGGTAAGTTTCCATTGTAAAGGCATGCTCCCAAAACTCTTGAGCACAGAAGATTGAACCATAAGAGCGAGTGATTTCTCAATGATGATATGGTTACACTGTTCGATGGTACCATTTTGTTCCAGGGTATAAGGGCAAGAAATTCGATGGTGGATGCCACACTATTGATGGAAAGATGAAACATTGCGATATTCTCCTCCCCAATCGGTTCCCAAGCTTTTAATCTCACATTTGAATTGTGTTCTAACCATCATATGGAATTGTTGGAATGTGGAGAAGACCCGCGACTTATGAGACAAAAAATATATCCACACAAACTTGGAAATCAATAAAGAGAACAAAATAAAATTCCCATTCAATGAAAAATGGGGGGAGGGTCACATCCGAATATACTAAATCAAATGGTCTACTTGAAGAAACATGAGGAATAGAAAGAGGAAATCAGTGACTTTCTAAGTTGTCAAGAAGCTCAAATACTCGAAGATTTATTCGAGGAAGTAAGAAGCTGCAAGGTAGAGACGAGGTGCCACAACAGAGGCTTATGAGGATGAGCTAGCCGTTTGTTCCATTCGGTGAGCGAAGTACATACTCTAGTGAGCACCATGGTGTAAGTTGTATTAGTCTAGATGGAAGACAAATGATACAACCCATGATCAACGTGGCCTTGGAAGAGTAGCGTGCTCTGAAAATTCTTAACAAAACAATGGTCATGCCAAAATTCCACAAAAACATTATTTTCTTTGGTTAAGCGGGACACACTTAGAATATTTTTGGTTAACTTAGGAACAATCAAAACATTATACAAGCGCAAATTAGGCAAATGACATGATCCAATATGCGAAATAGACATATGATTACCATTACCGACTTGTATCTCATCATCACTAGAATAGGAGTCGGAGATTCGTAGCTTGCCAATGTCAGGAGATATATGACCTGTGGCCCTGGCGATGAAGTACAAAGATGGATCCATCATGGTTGAGGGGTTGTTGAAGCTTGCAAGATTAGCTTGTTTTCCATAGTTGTTCATTCTTGGGTTGGGTTGCCGCGATGGGAAGTCCGTTTGATTAGAGCATTGCCAGAAATCAATAGCTTCATGGCCCGTTCGACTACAAAGTCGGCGTTGGGATCTGTGACATCGCTGATTAGACAGACGTGGATTAGTTGAGGAGATCCAATGTTGGCAAGTGGACCCTGAAATGGTGTTGGAGCCATGGGCTATGGGCTATGGGTAAGGCTGTGCATGAATCGGTCCAGACCAGAAAAATGGACTGGACTGGAATCAAGGAGACTGGAACTGAATTTATAGAATTCTGATCCGGTCTTCGGTTCAAGATTTTTTTGTATTCTGGGTTCTGGTCTGATCCGATCTAAAACTAGATCTTTTCCGGTCCGAATCGGATGGACCATTATTTTGCATGTAATATAATTTATAAATTATAATTGTAAGATAAATATGGTTACTATTATTATTTTAAATCTTAAATTTTTAGTTTAGTTAAGTTAATATTCTGAATTGACTTTTGCCTGCTAGTATTCTTTTTTGGGACTCTTAAATTTTATTGTTATTGAGTAAAGAGTTCTAGTTCTGGCACATTCGCTCGTTTATGAACTTTGTTGAAGACTTCTTGGTCTGCTGGACCGCTGGTATTCTTCTTGTTCCTTTACACAGAACTGGCACATTGGTAATTTAGTCCACGACCTCCATTCCAATCCAATTTCATCAAAAAAACAATTTTCTAGCTATCAAAACTTTTTGTTGGTATCTATGAAGTCTAAACTACAAACATTCAATTAAATTTCGGTAAGTTCTGACTTTTTTTTGTTGTTTTATTGGCATACTTTTGATGGTTGTTTAGCCTCTTACAATGCAGTAGTTTCTTAATCTTTGGTTGATCTGAGTATCATCTCATGATTTTGTGGCTACAACTATGTCTTTCTTTGAAGGTACACCTTTTTTCTATGGCTTATGGATAGTTGGGAATAGTCGTTTCAATCATGTCTGAAATTTAGTTTTACCACTTTTTCTAGTTTTTACTAGTGTGTTCCAACATGCCTAGTTTAACCAAGTGTAAAAAACGTGAAACGTAAAAGACACACAACTTGGTTATGCAGTTCGGTGTAAACCAACTACATCTGCGGGGCCTGGGCCAGTTCAGAATGAATCCACTAATTAGAAAGATAGCGTACATAGTACAGTTTGCAAAAATACTTATCTTTACTAACTATGACGTGTGGACTCTGCTAGCTCCCCTAGCTACCGATCCGCCTTGATCAGACTCCCTCTGACCTCGAACTCCGTCGATGCAGGATCTCCTCCTCCCGAGGAATTAAGGCATACGATTCTGAACTTAGTACGGCAGGACAGTGTTGGAACACAGTTTATTGGCTCTTGCAAATTTTGTAAGATCTCAAAATCTTGGTGCAGATTTTGCTCTATAATACCGTAAGTATGCAGCCGTGTTTGTCCCATATTTATATCCACGAATCAGACTTGAATACTCTTTGATTATCTCCACAATATTCCTATTCCAAATCTGATTCTTGAAGCATATCCAAATCCCATAAATAAAGGAATTTACCTTATATCATTCTATCTCATATATTCGAATCAATCTTCTTCTTATAAGTAGGGATTTTTCATAAAACCAATTATGCTTCACACGCCTAATATATAGCCAAATATACAATTACCATAAATTCTGAAACACTCCAATATTTCGGCTTGAATTCCGTTAAATCCTTTGGCGTAACTACTGCTCCAGTACCATGTTCCAACATGGTCTATATATCAGTTCAAAAATAATTCACACAAAATTGCCAATAAAATAATTCCTTGACTTTACAATCTCCCCCTTTGGCATTTTTATGGACCCATAATATTTTGGATGGCAAGCACAGAATCAACAACATACAACGAGCAGAATAATGATCATAATACCAGAACTCACATAATGAAAGCCGAAATCCAGAATTCCAGAAATCCAAAATTATACAACCAAATTGAAAAAACCAATTATCCAAACTCCAAAATCACTCCCCCTGGGACCACACATAGGCCAAAGGGACTTCATCACACGAAATCAACAAAAATAAAAATCAGTTTTTAGAACTCCCCCTGAATTAATCCTACTCAAATCAACCTTCCAGCCTTGACTTCTCTTCCTCCAACCGTGCTTGCTCTGCTTGTAAGGCTGCAATCTGTATTCCCAAAGCTCCTAGTCTGGCATTGACAACCAACAGTCGATCCTTCCTGTCTGCCGCTGCTGATGAGGAGGCTGACCCAGAAGCTTTCCATGGAAGGTCATGTACATGTCTGAGCCCGAAAGTCTTCTTGTTAGGTCGCAAAAACTCAGTGTCAACTATCAAGTCTGAGGCCTTCCCCTTCACTTTAGCACTCTTGGCTAGGGCAGAGATTAGAGCTGGATAGATAACTGCATCATTAACTTTCGGAGCTGTGGCCTGTCTAATCAGATGCTGCTGAATTAACAGTCCAAGATTGATTTCCTTCTGTGTTCCAAAACAGTAAAGCAGCTTGGCCATCTCCCTAGTCAATTCGGTGGTATTGCTTAATAGCAACCAGCAATGTACAACTATTTGATACAGGCCAAAGAATCTGGATGTCAAACATGATGCCTGTGAGTACGCCATAGCTGGCCACTCCTCCTTATATCCCCTAAATATAATCGCCAAAATCTCATTGTCAGTCAACTCCAAATCATCAGGAAACACTCCTCCTATCTTAGGTGTTCTCAAACCTAACAACCTATTAATCCGGGCAGCAGATACATCTATAATTTTCCCCCTCACATATACTCTACCAAACCACGGGGAATTAACTTCTAAATTGCCAGGCATGAGATTAGAATATACCTCGAGTACAACCTGTCTGTTGTACTGTAGCTGAATGGTTGCAGCAGCTGTCATGCCTGTCATCTTTAAGAAGTCTGTAAACCCGCTCTCCTGTTAGACTTGTAGGTCCAATGGTCTCTCAGCTAGAAATTTCTTTTCAGAGAAGAAACCTTCCATCTCTGCTCCTTTCTCATCAAAGTAAACTGCTGAAAAAGCTTGGGAGACAGATGGAGGAGGCGGAATCTTCCTCGAGTTGCTATCCCGTCTCTTCTTACTCCTTTTTGCTGCCCCAGCATCTATGGCAGAGCTAGCCTTCCTTTTTTCCTTTTTCCTTCTGAAAAAAATCATCCAAGACCTCGCCACTGGAGTATGTCAGATCAGGGGCATCCTGTGTTGGAACACAGTCTGCTCTTTCAGCTAATTCTTCTTCTGGATCATCACCCTGAACTGGCAGATCTCCATCTGATACTTCAATCCCATGCTTCCCTTCATACTCCTCAGTGTTCTCTCCTCCCATATCTACATCAGAATCCAAGTCCATGTACACCGGTTCATCTGTCTGTGTTGGAACACTTCCTTCACTATCAGACAGAACTATTAAAATAGGTTCCCTTAATTCTTCCATTCTTCTTGCAGAATTCATATCAAACAATCCCACCTGAAGTTTATCTCCATACTTGACTGTCTCCATTCCAACAGCTTCTTCATCAGTAATGTTCCTTAACCAGACATAGCTATGACTAAACATGCGACAGAATACGTGAAATTTATCCTTTCCTTTTCCATTCAGCTGACCATACATTCCTCTCAAATATTTCACGTTCTTATATTCAATATCCCAAACATCAGGAAAGTGACCAGAAACAATCTCCTTAATTTTGACATGTAACACTTCCAAATCCTTTCTTATACTCCTGATTTTGCTTAGATCAACAGAATATCTATTTGCTTGTAACCATTCGAAAATATCATCCACACTTCTACTTTCAAAACCCAAGAATTTCAATGGTCAAGGGTCAGGACTAGTTACCTTAGGTTTTTTCTGTTTCTTGCCTTCAGACACTTCTTCTCGGGCATTAGATTTACCATTAGACTCTCCACTTTGTTTCTTGACAGATGCCTCTTCCTCTTCCTTTTCATCTTCAGCTTTATCAGGCTCTGCTCCAGCTATCTCCTCATTCTCCTCATGGTTAGCATTTCTTTTGTTCTGATCTTGAGTTTGTGCATCACCCAATTCAACGTATCTTCTTGGCTCATTAATCACCACCAATTCCAAATTCACAGAGCCCCGATCTTCCTCCATAATTTCTGGCACCGAAGCTTCTTCTATCGGAGAATTTGGGCTTGACATTCTTTCGCATAATGCCGAGATGAGGAGTGTTGAGTAGAAGATTTTTCGGCAAGAGTTTTGGAAAGACAAATATTTGGCCGAGAGAAAGAGAATGCAAAAAGGGTTTTAGAGTTTGAATCAACTTTCAATTCTTCATGAACTTACCTCTTTTCCCGCGAAGTGCCTTTTTAGATTTCCCAAAAAATGTAATGATACCCCTTTCTCTTCTTGTCCCATCAAGACGTCATTCCTCATTTAACTTCCAACACACCTTACTTAACTTCTCCTATTTTAGTAAGCCGTTTCTTCCTTCCAATTTTTTGTTCTTTTTCTAATTTTTGTAAACTGTAAATAACACAAATATGTACACAAAACAAAAACTGATTAAGGTAAATATTACCTCAGATTTGACAAACACCTAAGTGTTGTCGGAGGCTTTCAAAAGTGGTGGCATCAAGCGGCTTTGTAAATATATCAGCAAACTGCTCGTGTGTTGGAACATAGACCACTTCCACTTCCTTTCTTTCAACCAGATCTCTAATAAAATGATGCCTTATGTCAATATGTTTGGTTCTTGAGTGTTGAACTGGATTCTTTGAAATATCAATGGCGCTTGTATTGTCACATAAAATCTTTAGGGGACCTTGATGAATTCCATAATCTTTCAGCATTTAATTCATCCATAGTACTTGTGCACAACAACTTCCTGCTGCAAGATACTCTGCTTCTGCAGTAGATAGAGAGATCGATTCTATTTCTTGCTATACTAGGACACCAAATTCGGTCCAATAAAGAAGCATCCGCCAGTGGTACTTTTTCGATCATCAGCATTTCCAGCCCAATCAGAATCACTGTATCCTATCACCTCTGAATCTTGATTCTTTGAATACCAAACACCATATTCTGACGTCCCACTCACATATCTGATAATTCTTTTGACTGCAGTAAGATGAGATTCCTTAGGATCAGCTTGAAATCTAGCACATATTCCAACACTGAGACATATATCTGGTCTACTGGCAGTGAGATATAATAAACTTCCAATCATTCCTCTATATAACTTCTGATCGACTGAAACTCCTTTTTCATCTTTCACCAGTTTATCAGAAACTCCCATAGGGGTTCGAACTGCACGAGCATTACTAAATCCAAATTTCTGAATCAAGTTCAAGGCATACTTACTTTGATTTATGAACAGACCATCCCGTCCTTGCTTGACTTGTAATCCTAAAAAATAAGTCAATTCTCCAACCATGATCATCTCGAATTCAGATTGCATCGTGGTGACAAACTCCTGTACCATAGATGGTGAAGTAGAGCCAAAAACTATGTCATCAACATATATTTGAGCAATTAGAAACATTGAGGACTTGTCAAGCACAAATAAAGTGTGATCTACTCCCCCTCGACGATAACCTTTCTGAAGTAGAAAGGTAGTAAGTCGCTCATACCACGCTCGAGGTGCCTGCTTTAATCCGTATAAGGCCTTCTTGAGACGATATACATGATACGGATAATGGGGATCTTCAAAACCTTTAGGTTGTTCCACATAAACTTCCTCATTCACCACTCCATTTAAAAATGCACTCTTAACATCCATTTGATACAAAGTAAAGTTCAAAGAGCAGGCAATAGCTAGTAGAATACGGATAGATTCTAACCTGGCAACAGGTGCAAAGGTTTCATCAAAGTCAACACCTTCCACTTGTGTATATCCTTGAGCAACAAGTCTGGCTTTGTTCCTGGTGAGTAAGCCATCTGCATCGGACTTGTTCTTGAAGATCCATTTTGTACCAATTACATTAATGCCTTTGGGACGAGGAGTAAGGTACCAAACATCATTCCTGGTAAACTGGCCGAGTTCATCTTGCATTGCAGCAATCCAATACTCATCAAGTAAAGCTTCCTTATAGTTCTTCGGTTCAATTAGGGACACAAAACAGTATAGACCATCCAGTCGTCGATAATCAACTCGAGGTACTGATCGAGTGCTTCTCAAGGTGGAGCCAGATCGGTCGAGTGTTGGAACATGGTCGTCCGTAGGAAGGGACTGTGTTGGAACATGGTCGTCTTCAGTAGAGTTCGGGTTCTGGTGCTCATTTGGTTCAGTAGGATCAACTGAGGGTTTTGCTTTGTCAGAAGATTGAGACTGTGTTGGAACCTGAGAGTTGGCCGATTCTTCCTTCACAGCTTCTGGTAGTTGTTCCTTTTCTGAATCATCCACAATAACGTTTATGGATTCCATGAGAGTTTTGGTTCGATGATTAAAAACTCAGTAAGCACGGCTGTTGATGGAATACCCGAGAAAAATTCCTGTATCACTCCGATTATCAAATTTTGTCAACTGTTCTCTATCTCTGAGAATATAGCAAGTACTTCTGAATACATGAAAATACGAAACATTTGGTTTCCTGCCCTTCCAGATCTCATAGGCTGTCTTTCCAGTGAATGGTCGAAGATACACCCTGTTGATTGTATAGCACGCTGTATTGATCGCCTCTGCCCACCATTTCTTATGGATATCCTTTTCTGCCAACATAACTCGAGCCATCTCCTGTAGAGTTCTGTTTTTTCTTTCGACAATACCATTCTGTTGAGGAGTGATAGGAGCCGAAAACTCATGTTGGATCCCTAGCTCATCGCAGAAGGAATTGAATTGTTCATTCTCAAATTCTCTTCCATGATCACTTCGAATTCGGATTATCTTTCCTACAGGACTTCCCTTTTCAGTTTGTAACTTTACTACAAGTCTTCGAAATACCTCAATCGTATCAGATTTCTCTTTCAAGAAGGCTACCCATGTAAATCTGGAGAAGTCATCAACACATACAAAAATATATTTCTTTCCTCCTATGCTAGGTGTATTAACTGGCCCCATTAAGTCCATATGCAGTAATTCCAGATTTCTAGAAGTAGTAATAAACTGAACTGAAGAATGAGGAGCACGAGTTTGTTTACCTTGTTGACATGGTCCGCACACAATTTCATCCTTGCTGGTCAAGATTGGCATTCCTCGTACAGCTTTCATGTTAGCAATTTTCACTAGTGTTTTATAGTTGATGCGTCCGAGCTTCCTGTGCCAAAGAATTCCTTCATCCTGCTTTGAAAGCATGCATCGAACTTCTTGTTCCAACAAATAGCAATTGTCTGAAGATAGTATTCCAGAAAGAACCTTGTTTTCTCCATACTTTACTACACACTTGTCCTTCTGAAATTCCACTATCATGTTGTCATCACACAGCTGGCTTATACTTAGCAAGTTTGCTTTTAGATCTTCAACCAATAATACACTTGTGAAAACTGGAAACCCTTCAATCTTTAATTCGCCCTTGCCAATCACTCTGCTCCTTTTTCCATCACCAAAAGTTACGTATCCGCCATCATATGGAGTAAGGTTCGTACGGTATTTTGGAGTGCCAGTCATGTGACGGGAACAACCACTGTCAAAATACCATGAGTCACTGGAATAGGCTGATAAAGAAGTGTGTGCCAACATACACGTACTGGACATTTTAATAACCCATATCTTCCTGATTCTTGTATGAGTATCGACTGTGTTGGAACACAGTTGTCTTCCTGTCATTTGATCTCTGATCATTTTTTACACTGATGTTTAGCATGTCCTTGGTACGTACAGTATTCGCAGATTAGAGGCTTTCTTTGATAAGGTTTCCCATACTTCCGTTTTACTTCTCGAATCCTTGCTTTGAGAGTTACTGGTCTTTCGAGCACTTCAACCTCGGGTTCTTTCCTGTATCCAATCCCGTGTCTATCACCAAAGTTCTTTCCCATGTCCAGAATATCATCAAGCTTTGCTTTCCCGGAATTCAATTTAGAAATAGTTGCTTCAGACAGCTCGGCTCTCTTGACTGCTGTTATCAATTTCTGACTCAGTTCTTCATTTTGTTTTCCAAGTTCTGCAACTGTGGATCATAATTCCTTTTCACTTTCAACTAGCTTCCTTTTTTCTTCAATCAGCTCTTTGTTCTTGTCAGCTACTTGAACCCACATGGCATACATTTGTTCGTATGTACTATAAATCTCTTCATCACTTACAGACAAATCATCTTCATCACTGTGAGCATCGTCCAGATTCATGTTGGAATATACAACTTTCTCTTTGTTCAGTGTGTTGGAACACTGACCTTCTGGTGTATCATGGACCTTTGCTCCAAAGGCTACATAATTATTTGTGAGTTTTTCTTCATCTTTTTCATTATCTTCATCATCACTCCAAGAGGTGACATATGATCTTCCTTGCTTCTTGCGGGTGTTAGCACATTTGGCCTGAATATGACCAAATCCTTCACATTCTCTGCATTGAATTCGTCCAGCATGTTTTGGTTCGTTGTTCTGATTTTTTCCGAACTGCATATTTCCTTGTTCAAATCTCAACCCACGATTGTTGTTCGAATCTTGTTGCTTTTGTCTGTTTCCGCCAAACCTCTCCTGGGATTTCTTGTTAACTACCTTCTTTAGCATCTTTGAGAAATTCTTTGTAATAAGTGCCAGTTTTTCAAACTCATCATCATTGTCAGACTCGTGACTTGCCTTGTCTGGAGAAACTTTGAACGCTAAATCCTTGGAGATTCTCTTGGTAGATTGCTGGAATGTCATCTCATAAGTTTGTAGCGAACCCATCAGTTCATCTAGGCTCATGGTGGCTACGTCTCTTGCTTCCTCTATTGCCGCTACTTTCATTGCAAATCTTTTGGGGAGAGATCGCAATGTCTTTTTTACTAACTTAGTTTCTTTGTACACCTTTCCAAGTTGGTGAGCCATGTTGGAGATATCTCTGAGCTTTCCATTGAATATGGCAATGGTGTCATCCTCCTCCATTTTGAGTTCTTCAAACTTGGTAGCCAGCATCTGTAGTTTGGATTCCCGCACTTGACTGGTTCCTTCATGAACGGTCTGTAAAATATCCCATGCTTTCTTTGCTTGGTAGCATGTAGATATAAGCTTAAACTGGTTTTCATCAACAACATTGAAGATTGCATTCAGTGCCTTTGAATTTGCCAGTGATTCTTTAAGATCATCTGGAGTCCATTTAGACTTGTCTTTGAGTTGTTGACTTGACTCCCCTTCCACAGCCTTAGAACTTGTAGCATCTTCTGTAGGATGACTCCATTCATTCTCAACATGAAACCACGCCAGTTCGTCCAGTGAATTGATAAATACCCTCATACGTGCCTTCCAATAGTTGTAGTTATTTCCTTCTAACAGTGGTGGTCGAGAGACTGAAGCTCCTTCTCTTGTCGTCATGGTAAAACTGGATCTCACTTTCCTTGAAAACAACCAAGGGAACGATAAGTGACTCGGCTCTGATACCAATTGAATTTAGTTTTACCACTTTTTCTAGTTTTTACTAGTGTGTTCCAACATGCCTAGTTTAACCAAGTGTAAAAAACGTGAAACGTAAAAGACACACAACTTGGTTACGCAGTTCGGTGTAAACCACCTACATCTGCGGGGCCTGGCCCAGTTCAGAATGAATCCACTAATTAGAAAGATAGCGTACATAGTACAGTTTGCAAAAATACTTATCTTTACTAACTATGACGTGTGGACTCTGCTAGCTCCCCTAGCTACCGATCCGCCTTGATCAGACTCCCTCTGACCTCGAACTCCGTCGATGCAGGATCTCCTCCTCCCGAGGAATTAAGGCATACGATTCTGAACTTAGTGCGGCAGGACAGTGTTGGAACACAGTTTATTGGCTCTTGCAAATTTCGTAAGATCTCAAAATCTTGGTGCAGATTTTGCTCTATAATACCGTAAGTATGCAGCCGTGTTTGTCCCATATTTATATCCACGAATCAGACTTGAATACTCTTTGATTATCTCCACAATATTTCTATTCCAAATCTGATTCTTGAAGCATATCCAAATCCCATAAATAAAGGGATTTACCTTATATCATTCTATCTCATATATTCGAATCAATCTTCTTCTTATAAGTAGGGATTTTTCATAAAACCAATTATGCTTCACACGCCTAATATATAGCCAAATATACAATTACCATAAATTCTGAAACACTCCAATATTTCGGCTTGAATTTCGTTAAATCCTTTGGCGTAACTATTGCTCCAGTATCATGTTCCAACATGGTCTGTATATCAGTTCAAAAATAATTCACACAAAATTGCCAATAAAATAATTCCTTAACTTTACAATGTCAATTTCGTCCTTTATATTTTGCACAAGTCACGTTTTTTATGCTGACGGAGAAGACTCTAACTTCCAGTCTACATTGTTGCACATTTCAGTAGCTATCTATTATATTATCTTTGAAAGGGAGTAGTGTGACTTTGTTCTCTACCACTGCATGTGCCGTATAAATATAAGTAATTATTGTTTTTCTGCTTTGATTTGTGCTCCTCAAGAGATCAATGTGTGATGTGATGAGGTATTATGGTATAGGTCCAGTTCAGGTCTTTATCCTTCTCACCCATACTTTGGAAAAGCAGTTCCTCACAAGTCTTGTATGCTTTTCGTGGAACAAATTCTTTGAGATGAAAGAAAAATGAAAATTTCTTTTATCTATTTGTATTGCTATGTGTTAAGGAATTAGAATATTACTTGTAATTGTATTTATATTCTATTACTTTTTCCTAGCTTCTATAGGTATCATGTACTTCCTGAGTTCATTAATAAAGACACAGATTATTACCCTTATTTCCTACATGGTATCAGAGCCCGGGTTGGGTTATTGGGTCGATGTGTGGATCTCCTTTAATTTGGCCCGATGTGGGTCGTGGAGTGTTTCCACGTTGCATGTGAGGGGCGTGTTGAAAGATATATCCCACATCGGTTTCTTACAAAGTTAATGACTTATATATAAGGTCTTGGGTCACATCCACTTAGTACCAATTGGTTTTAAGATGGAAGCCCAATATACTTTGAAATTTAACACTATGTTAAATTTAATGAAACTAATTGAACTTATGAAACTAATTGAACTTTCGGAACACACTACAGTTTGTGTATATAAAAGAAGAAACCAATTAGCACTTATCAAAAACTTGCTACGAGCTCTTTTAATTAGATATATTTTCCCTGAACATATTTTTGTTCACCTTTTTCTATTTTCTGTTTTCTCAATGAATCATTTTTTTTGTTCTTTTCCTTGTAGTCTCTAGATGTCGAGTTCTCAGTCCGATAGTGGAACTTCCAGATGAAGAGATGCAAGAAAATGATGAAACCAGAGGAGATGGCCGAGAACGGGTGGCACAAAAAGGCTTCAAACCACACCCTACAAAGGAGCCAAGGGAGGGACGTCACTACATGACATGGAAACATAAAAAATGAGCAACTTATTGGACATACTTCCCTGAGTTTTTAAATGACAAGTGAAATTTAGTTTTACCACTTTTTCTAGTCCTTACTAGTGTGTTCCAACATGACTAATTTAACCAAGTGCATAATAACGTAAAACGTAGAGAACACATGACTTGGTTACGCAGTTCGGTGTAATTCACCTACATCTGCGGGGTCTGGCCCAGTTCAGAATGAATCCATTAATTAGAAAGATACAGTACAGAGTACAGGTTACAAAATACTTATCTTTACTAACTATAATGTGTGAATTCTGCTAGCTCCCCTAGCTACCGATCCGCTTTGATCAGACTCCCTCTGATCTCGAACTCCGTCGACGCAGGATCTCCTCCTCCCGAGGAATTAAGGTTATGATTCTGAACTTTGTGCAACAGGTCACGTATGTTGGAACACAGTATTCTGACTCTTTGCAAATCTCGAAAATCTCCAAAAATCTGTATGCAGATTTTTGCTCAATTAAATCCGTGACTTCTGCAGTCGTGTTGGTCCCAATTTATATCCACGAACAGATTGGAATACTCCTTGATTATCTCCACACTATTCCTATTCCAAATCTGCTTCTTGAATCATATCCAAATCCCATAAATAAAGGGATTTACCTTATATTAATCTATCTCATATATTCGAATATATCACCTCCATACAAGTAGGGATTTTCCATAAATCAACTATGCTTCACACGCCTGATATACTTAGTCAAATATACGAATTCCATATATCACAAAATACTACAATATTCTGACTTCGATTTCCATATCTCCTTGGCGTAAATATTCTGAACACAGCATGTTCCAACATGGAAAGATTTTCGGTTCAAAATAAGTTCACACAAAATTGCCAATTAAATATTCACTTGCAAATCTCTTGACTTTACAACAAGGATAAACTAAGGGCTGAATGCAACTTTTGTAGAACAGATTTTGCATCAGATGGTAATTTGAATGGGACAAAGAACGTTAAGAATCATTGGCCTATTTTCTCAAAGAATCCAGCCAACAAGAGCAAAGGTAAGCAATATCACTTGGTATTTGATCCTATTCATGGTGGTGAGAAAGAGGTTCAGTTAAAGTATAAAGAAGTAACTGTGGAGGATGTGAGAAAGGCATTAGTCTGTATGATCATACTTGATGAGCTGACATATAGAATTGTAGAGAGGGCTGGATTTAGATATTTCATGTCTATTGTTATGCTTGCGTTTCATATGCCTTCGAGATTTCCTATTGCTCGATATTACTATCAACTTTATCTTGATGAGAGAGCAAGTTTAAGGGGTTTTCTTAAAAATGCTTGTCAAATGGTGTGTGTGACCACTGACACTTGAACTTCAATTCAAAAGATAAATTATATGTGTCTCACCGTACATTTTATAGATGATAATTGGAGACTACAAAAGAGGATATTGATTTTTTTTTCCAATTTCAAGTCATAAAGGGGATGCTATTGGAAAAGCTGTTAATGATTGTTTGAATACACGGGACTCGGGTAGTAAAATCTTTACTGTCACGATTGATAATGCGAGCTCAAATGATAATGCTTGTGCTTACAATAAAAGGTTTGTTAGGGAAAATGGTGGTATTAGTGATGGGAAATATTTACTTATTAGATGCATTGCTCATATAATCAATCTTATTGTTTGGGATGGCCTAAAGGATCGTGGAACATACATCGATAAAGTTACAGCTGCAATTAAGTATGTTAGAAACTCCCCCGACTAGAATTGTCTTATTTAACGAACAAGTGAAAAAGTGTCAGATTGAATGCAAGTTGTCGTTGTCTCTTGATGTTCCTACAAGGTGGAATTCGGCCTACACTATGTTGGATAGGGCTTTAAAGTACAAGAAAGTTTTTAGTCGAATTGGACTCCCTAGTGATTTGGATTCAGAAAACTTGGGTCCTATATATGAAGATAATTGGGATAAACTTGAAAAACTTGTCTTTTTAAAAGAGTTCTATGATTTGACAAATCGCATTTCTGGTTCTTTGTATGTGACGAGTAATTCTCTTTTCTTTCAAATTGGCTATACTCATGATTTGCTAAATGGTTGGTTGAAGAATGATGATTCTGAGTTTAAGGCAATGACACAACAAATGAAATTGAAGTTTGATAAATATTGGGGTGATGTTGAGAAAATGAATATGTTGATCTATTTGGATGTGATTTTGGATCCAAGTTTTAAATATCTTGGAGTGAGCATTGCTCTTTGTGGCATGTATGGGAATGAGAAGGGAGAGTTGTTGGCTAAAAAGGTGAAGCTATTTGCTAATGAAATGTATGATGAGTATAGCCATATGTATGCTACTGTGATTGGTGATAATGGTGAAATCGTTGAGTCCTTGTCGAATTCTTCATCCAGTAGTTCAAGAACAACTTTAAAGTATAAGAGTAACATTAAAGAACAAGTTAAGGGGCATATGAGTGGATCAAATCCCCTCATACGATCAGAATTTGATCGTTATTTGAATGAGCAAAAAGGAGACAACGAGGAGAAAGATATATTAGATTGGTGGAGAGCTAACGTTGCTAGAATCTCGATTTTGGCACATATGGCGAGAGATGTTCTAGCTACACCTATATCAACGGTTGCATCTGAAGCTGCATTTTGTTATGGAGGACAAACTCTTGATCAATTTAGAAGCTCTTTAACTCCAAAGGTACGATATTTTTCCATTTCAAGAAGAGTATTTTTCGATATTTTACTTTTTATTGTGATATAAATTACTATTTACTCTATCATGTTAATCTCCAAGGGTTCATTTCTTTCATTCCAAATGATTTTAGATGGTGCAAGCCCACATTTGTTGTCAATATTGGATTCGAGCATCACTTCGTGAAGCTCAATTTATTATGGAGGAAAATTTAGAAGAACTCGAGAAACTTGAAATAGGTAACAACCATTGTACTTTGTAATCTCGTCAAATATAATGCTTTCTAATCTTTTTTTTTGGTGTTTCCTACTTATCTTGTGTTGTGTTATTGTTATAGATCTAGAGAAGTTGAAGGTGCAAGTTGACATAATCTTTGTTTCATAAGCAATGAACTCAGGATGGAATGGAATGTTGAATTACTGCTTGAGTTTTGGTTTTAATTTTTATTTTAATCTTATGCAAGATTTGAATGATGAGTGTTTTCTTTTGTGATTTTGATTTTAATGATATTGTGACTGAGATTTTGTGTTTTTGCAATAGAATGATCCAAACACAATTCATGCTGATTGTGTTTTAGTTGTTAACCATAAGATTGCGTACTTGTTGCTGGTGCAGGAGCATATAAGTACTGAAGCTATTCAAGTGCATTCATTTGATCAGTATATGCATTGGATTGGTGTAAGATGAAGAGAATCTTGCTTCTTTGTGGATAAGATCATGAGATTTCTCATTTGCATATTCTACTCAATCCCTGATTTGGTTGCGCTTTCACTTCTCTGAAGCTATTCAGGGATCTTTAAATAGATTGTATTCTGGTGCATTCCTGTAATTGAATAATTTCAGTTGCAATGTTATCTATTTTGATAATGTATATTTTAATGATGAATTTTTGATTTGTTTTCAAAACCCGGTCCAGCCGGTCCAGACCTGGAATAATTTCGGACTGGTCCTGGTCCAAAACTTTGAATAGCCGGTCCAGTCTTCGTTCTAAAGATTTTCACCATTTCGATTCCGTTCTTAACCGGTTCCGATCCGGTTGAACATGCCTACCTGTGGGCACGCAGTTAAACATATTAATTGTTAAACATGTTTCTTGATAGACATAAAAGATTCTATGAAATTTGAGGTTGGACGAAAGGAGGGAGTATTCCCTCCGGTTCACTAACATTGACTCACTTACTTTTGACACTTTATTTAGAAAAGGTAGAATTAGTAGTAGAAAATATTTGAAAAAGTAAAATATAAATGGAGTGGATGAAAATAATCCAAAATTTATTAAATAGGGAAACAGTCCATGTAAAAAATCATCTAACAAAGTAAGTGAGCAAATTGGGAATGATAAATTGATAAAGAGTACAATATGATGCTTATGCGTTCTGCTTATACTAAAAAATGCACAAATTCAAATTCCCCCCTTTGGATATCCGATCGTATTGCTCGTCAGCCTCTGATTTAGTTTCTGACTACTTCAACTGCCGCATCAAATATTTGCTGTCTTGCCAATCCTTGGACCTGAAATCCCTTCTGCAATCTCATGCATACCTTCTCGCCACCGGTCAAAGAAACAACCTTTTCTTAGCCTCGAAGCTCATTTCACTCTATGCTACGCTCAACCATGTCGATTCCTCAACCAAAGTCTTTGATTCAACCCAATCTAGAGACCCTTTTCTTTGGAACTCAATCATCAAGGCTCAATTTTCTAACGGGAATTATTCCCAAGCTCTTAAGTTTTTTGATCAAATGCGAGTTTCCAACTTTCCCCCCGATGAGTTTACAGTTCCTATGGTGGTTTCAGCTTGTGCTGAACTTGGATTGGTCGAAAATGGGATTAAAATGCATGCCATGATATCAAAATTGTATCTTTTCGATGCAAACTCTGCTGTTGGATCATCTTTTGTGTATATGTATGCGAAATGTGGATATGTGGATGATGCTGCTCTCGTGTTCGATGAAATTCCTAAGAGAGATGTGGTGGCATGGACTGCACTTGTGATTGGGTATGTGCGGAATGGGAGAAGTTTGAAGGGGTTGGAATGTTTTCGTGAGATGCATAAGACTGGTGGGGTTGACGAGAGGCCAAACTTTCGGACGCTGGAAGGTGCGTTTCAGGCCTGCGCGAATTCAAGTGCTTTGTTAGAGGGTAAATGCTTACACGGATTGTCAGTAAAATCAGGGTTTGGTTGTTCACATGCTATCCAGGCATCGATTCTGTCAATGTATTCTAAATGCAGCGCTATTGAGGAAGCATGCCTTTCATTTCTTGATGTGGTCAATAAGGATCTCATATCATGGACACTCATCATAGGATTGTATGCTAATTTGGAAGACATCGATAAATGCATTGAGATGTTCTTGAAAATGCTAAATTGTGATCTATACCCTGATGGTATTTTGATTAGTTCTGTGCTTTCGGGTTTTGGCAATTCAAAGAGGATATTGGGAGGAAAGGCTTTTCATGGCTTTATTTTGAGGCAAAATCTCGATTTGAATCAGTTGGTCTGTCATGGACTGGTGTCAATGTATTGTAAGTTTGGATTAGCAAATTTGGCTGAAAATTTGTTTTCTAATACACATGGAAGCGACCCTGAGTCATGGAACCTTATGGTGTCTGGCTTTGGCAAGGCAAGACTAGAATCTAAATGCATTGAATTTTTCAGAAAAATGCAGCATGTGGAAATCGAATATGACGTGAACTGCTTGACATCTGTTGTTTCATCCTGTTCTCGGTTGGAAGCAACACGTTTAGGTAGGTCACTGCACTGCCACGCTATGAAAAGTTTGGCATGTGAAAGTTTATCTGTTGTTAATTCACTCATAGACATGTATGGTAAAAGTGGGGATCTGAACACCGCGAGGAGAATATTTTGCATGACAGAGAAGGATACTGTCACATGGAACGTGTTGATCTCATGCTATGCTCACAATGGACTTGCTGCTGAGGCTCTAGCCCTATTTGATAAAATGGTTTCAGAGGATGTCAAACCTAACGCAGCTACGCTGGTAATTTTACTATCTGCTTGCTCCCAAGCTGCATCTGTGGAGAAAGGAGCGGAGATACATAAGTATATTAAGAGAGCGGGATTTGAACCCAATTTGTCACTTGATACTGCACTTGTTGATATGTATGCAAAATGTGGACACCTTAGAAAGTCCAGAGAAGTATTTAACTTAATGAGTGGAAGAGATGCCATCTCTTATAATGTGATGATCTCAGGATACGGGATGCATGGAGTAGTAGAGTCAGCAGTGGAGATTTTTCAGCAGATGGAAGAATCAGATGTTAGACCCAACGAGCTAACTTTTCTTGCTATACTTTCAGCTTGTACTCATGCAGGTCTGGTTGAAGAAGGCAAGTCACTTTTTCGAAGAATGGAGTTCTATTCTCTAGCGCCTACATTAAAGCATTATGCCTGCCTGGTAGATCTTCTTGGTCGTGCTGGTAATCTGATTGAGGCCAAGGAAGTCATTTTGTCAATGCCCATGTCTCCCGATGCAGGTATATGGGGTTCTTTGTTAAGTTCTTGTAAACTCCACAATGGTGCTGAAATTGGAATCAGAATTGCAAAGCTTGCTATTGAATCTGACCCAGAAAACGATGGTTATTATGTGGCCCTCTCAGATATGTATAGCTCTATGGGGCTATGGGAGGAGGTAGAAGGGGTGAGGGATGTTATGAAGGGAAGAGAAGTGAGAAAGAGGGTAGGTTGGAGTGCATTATAATGAATTGGACGAAACCTAGCTAGACCAAGAGGCTGATCTCTGGCTTGATACTCCGCCAAGTTTAAGATTTCGTGCAGGTCCGTATCAACTGTTCTAAGAACTAAAACCGTTGACAAACAGTGCCAGCTTCTGAGACTGTGTTTTCCTATTCATGGGAAAGCTAATGCATGCAAATAATATGCAGGTAAACTTTTTATCTGTCATGTTTGCTGACAATTAGAAGCTCTTTCCCCTTTTCATTTAGATTTACAATATTCTGAACTTATTTTCAGTTGTCTTTGTTGATATCTCCTTTTACTCTCAAATGCAGTTATTTAAGCCCGTGCAATTTGGCATTATAAGGAGTCTGTATAGCCCTTGTGACCTTGTCCTCCAAGCTCAATATCTATATCCTACACTTGTTATGCACCTTAAGGCCAGGAAGAACAGAAGCTTTTCAGGGTCAGTGTGATGAAGACCATGCATTTTACTCTCAACTTCCCTGATGCTTGACGAGCTGGTGATTGAGTTTGCTGGCTGCTGGGGTATGCCTGGCCGGAAAGGTTATGGATGATCGCATGTTTAAGGTGAAGAGGATTGCTGAGGGAATTGATGGAACTTTTCGATCAATAAGCTTCAGAAGCACTTGTCATTTTCAATAATGTTAGTGCTGTTAGACTATGTTTACACCCCTTTGAGCTTCTATAAAATTAAGAAATAGGCTGGTGTCAGTCTTTTCAGTATATCTTGAGGCATGAAGGCCTTTCCTTAATCTGATTCCAGGAGGGAGCTTTGCAGTGCTCTCGGTCTTCACAATCCTCTCTCAGCCCCTGCTCGAGCAAGCATAGTTTTTTTTTTTGGTTGTATACAAACTATATAATACCCGTGCCGATGCACTGATTTTATGAACGAAAATTTTAAAAATAATGGAGTATAATTTATAAATTTAATAAATAATAAATTTTCGTTATATTTGTATGGAAATACACACGATGCAATATTTAAAGTAAATTAATATTTCAATATATTTAATTTTAAATACAAAAATTCACTCGATCTTTGTTGATATATAATAATTAATTATTTTATATTTAAACAAAATAATACTCCGTATGCGTATTTTATAATATAAATATTTACGGTTATATAAAATTACTTTACATTATAAAAAATAGAGGAGGTCTTCTGATACATGTGGTTTATCAGTAACTTATGAACAATCCATTGTATTTTTCATTTACAACTGTATTTGTTTTTAAAAATGTATTTTTTATATTATATATTTTCATAGTTTCACATTCAGATACACATTATTACTTGTTTTAACTTTTAAAATATAATTATAGTTTTATTTAAACACATTTTAAAGCAGATTTTTCTGTTATCTTTTATTTAAACACATTATTACTATTTTCACTTTTTTGTTAAAGCCAAACCGGGTGTCCTTCCCTTTTCATTAAACTCATATGTTACCAAAAATTGGCTGACATCGCCCGAAGGCCTACATCGAGTTGCCCGTAAGCTTACATTGATTGCCTGAAGGTTTAAATATTGGGCAAGTTTAAGGTTTTTACATCCACTCATTTTACTTTCTCTTCTTTCAATTCAATTTCATCCACTCATTTAGCATCTCCTCAATTCTAACACCAAAAGAGAGGTGCCAAGGAAAAAAAAACGGAGGGAGTACTATTTTCACATTCAAATATACGCTATATTTTTTTCTATTTACATAAAAGTATTTTATTAGTAAAACATACACTAATTTTTATTCTATCTCTAATTAAGAACACTTTCACTATTTCTAACTTTTAAGATTATATTTGATCTTTTTTCCATCTTATCTGCCCTACTTTTTGAACGAAACTAAATTATAATTTCATTTTCTGTTTAAATATTGATACTATTAACAAATATTTAAATTATTTAAATAAATTATATTTTATTCACTATATTCTATTTATATAATTTAAAACATACGGATTATATTTTATGATTAAAAATAATGATAATAGTATTAACTTTACTCAAAAGTCTTTTTTTTTCTTTTCTCAAAAACTCACTTAGTGAGGTCCTGTATATTATGTTCCCCTACAAGTGGAAACGCTAATCGTGGAAAAGTTATGTACACAAGATTCAATCCAACTCCTTCATCTACTACCCCTAACTCGATGAAGAAAATGACTCTTTACTCAAAAGTCAATAACATTTCAAACTGAATATTTTTTTTTTGATTAAGAAGTGAATAATGTGATTTTCGTAAATAAAATATTTTAAATTTTAGTTGGATTCTTGACTTTTAATTATTTTTCTCAATAATTATTTAATTTTATCTTCAATCAAATAATAATATAGTAATAGCATTCAATGGTTAAAATTAGTGTTTATCATACAATAACATAATTCAATTTGTAGATTTAGTTATTGGAATTTTTTAAAATTATTACTCCAATATTAGAATTATTTAATTCTTAAACCTTCCATAATTTTTTTTATTTTAAGTTAGATATAGTCTCTAACAAATCTTTATCAATGTTCTTGAACTTTATAATTGACTTATCTCTAATAACTACTTTGAATTATTATAACTAACATTAATGATGTTTGACACTGCATGCTTGCAAATATTTATCTTTTCTTTTATAAATAGTCAAAAGTGATATTTTAATTAAAGGTCACGTTCCTTTTCATTTTAATAATAATATTATAAATAAATTACTCCATATTAATATAATTTTTTTATGCTTCTCTAAATTACATTTAACTAAATTTTATTGATACAAAATTTAATAATATTAGTTACTTTCTTAGTAAAATGTGGGAAAAAATAGTAAGTATTGTACATTCATGAAAAAAAATTGATTATTCTTTTTGAATTTCAGCTATTTTAATAATTTGATATCAGGAATAAAATGTAAAAATTTACAACTCAATTTTTTTATCAGCTAAAGAAAGTCTGTATTCAAATTACTACAATACAAATCTCATCACACTTCAACTCCATCCTCATCGTAGTATTTCTCATTCATCTTTGATCCCATGAAAGAAAACAAAAATGTGTATATTCAAGACAGAGCAAAGCAGGGAGTAAGCTAGTGCATTAAGCCCCTAAAAACATTCTATGCTCAATCACATTTGAATACAACCACGTAGTGTCATCCGTCCAAGGTCCTACACTTTTTCAACATTAACAACCATTACCTCTTTGCAAGGAGGACAGACTTAGATGGTATGTCAAACTGAGATGCATAGCTACCTTTGATGTCACGAAGTGGAGGATACGTATGAATAATTCCAGCATCACATAGATTCTTCATGGCCATTAAATACTTCCTCAGAAGGCCAAAGTAGAGAAATTATTGTTGATTGTTGCTGACAGCTGTTTCACTCTTGGCAACTTGGAATGTGACCAACGTCAAATATATCGAACAAATTAAGCAGATAATTGAACAATAAATAACCTAAAAAGGTGCATATTCCTGGTGTACCACTACCATATACCGTGGTCTTCCTTCAGCACCTTCTTGTGATGATAATTCAAATAAATTCCACTATCAAAGACTGAATAATACTTGTGTCAAGTAGAATGATTTCGGTAATGTGTACAATTACATAACCCAAAGTCAATCATATTTATTGATTTGTATACCAAATCCCTAGGATTACTAATATCTGTAATTGCAAATCGCAAATCACTAATCAAATCTCTGGAAGAAAAGGATATTCCTTCTTAATCGTGTGATCATATTTCTACGTGATTTAGTCCTAGAATGATGTTGTACTGTTGGTGTAGTATCTTTGAGGAGCTCTACCTTAATTAGAATAGCTAGATTGAGCTCTATATAAGCTGCAACTTTGTACAAAGAAATAGACAGAAGATATGTACCTTTCCTTCTACAATTTCTTGATGGTATTAGAGCATACAACTCTGGAGACCTAAAACAAAGCAAAAAATCAGTACCGATTCCTCATGACTGGAGAAAACAACAACAATCAAAAGGCGCAATGCCCTCGGATTCCTCAACCATGGGAGAACAGCCCATATCACCCTTGGTATCTTCATCACTCGATCAGACACGTGGTGCCTTGATCCCCATCTCTCTTGAAGAAGTAATTGCCGAACATAGCAGGAGGCCATCATCGATGCCCTCAACGTGAAGAACAAGGTTGGTTTTCTAGATGGAACTGAGAAGAAACCTGAAGAAGACGGAGAAGAGCAACAACAGTGGAGGTGTTGTAACACGATGGTAAGGCACTGGTTGCTCGGATATATTAGCAAAGAGAGACACAAAAGTGTTTCTCGGTTGAAGGACGCCAAGGTCATCTGGGATGAGTTGAAGGAGCTGTAGAGTCCTCGGGAGTTGGACTTATTTATGGCATATTGTGAATACTAGTGATATGGTGTTTTAACACCACTGCTATCCAGTTGTTCCAGACAGCAGGTTTCTAGCCACGAATTATGGAGCGAATTATGAAGTATAGTTATGCGATCAGATCAGAATATTGTGAAGATTAATATGTGATTTCGTGGCAATCTATTTCTGGTAAACTAATATTCCTTGTAATAGTTAGGAATTGATTAAGTAGTTTAGTTATGGTACAAGTCTTATTGATAAAGGATTGTCCATTTAAATACCAGATTAGAATTAGATCTTTCCTTAGTCTAGAAGTCTATTCTTGGTAGAGTTAGATAAGGAAAGAGTTGTGTACAAGGCAGGATTGCGAAGATGATAAAAGGAAGAAGATACAACGCAATCAAGAGAGACCAAGTATTAATCTCTACGTGAGATACGGTGGTTTTGAGCAATCTGCCCGTGCTGTTTTGGAGGTTCGCAAATCAACCGACCAAGTTTGTAAAGATCAGAAACAAGGAAGCCTTAATTCCTCGGGAGGAGGAGATCCAGAGAGACGTGTTGATCGTGAGGGTTCAACGACGTAGGATCGGCAGTGAGGGGATCTCACAACATTCACTCGATAGGTTAGCAATGTATTAGTATTTAAGTTAAGCTTCTTGTACTAAAGACTGCTTTCTAGTGAATGGTTTCTGATCTGGGCAAGGCCCCGCAGATGTAGGTGTGTTTGCACCGAACTGCGTAAACAAGTTGTGTGTGCACTGCGTATTTTACTTCATGTTTTAACACCAAACATTAAACAACTTGTCATAAAAGTATAGACAGTAGGTGGAATAGAATTTCAATTGGTATCAGAGCAAGGCACTTGCTGACCCCTATACAGGGAGAGTGAGATCAGGTTTCACCATGGCACCAAAGGAGGGGGCGTCAGTCACGCGACCACCGTTGCTGGAACAAGGGAATTATGCTTACTGGAAGGCACGTATGAAAGTGTTCATTGGAGCACTAGATGATCAAGCTTGGAACTATGTCATAAATCAATACACTCCACCTGCAAGTGACGAAGCTGAAGGATCAAGCTCGCTGACCACTAAACCATTTTCTAAATACTCCACCGAGGAGCACAAAGCACACGTGTCCAACTCAAAGGCATTGAATGCCATTTTTACGGCAGTGGATGAAGATCAGTTTAAGATGATTTCAAACCGTGAGACTGCTAAGGAAGCGTGGGATGTGTTACAAACTTACCATGAGGGGACAAGTTCCGTCAGGGAATCAAAGCTGCAGTATTACACGTCAAAATTTGAAGAACTAAAGATGCGTGAAGATGAGACTATTTCTAAGTTCAATGGACGAGTCCGAGATATTGCAAACAAAGATTTTCAGTTTGGCAAAAAGTACAAAGATCAAAAGCTTGTCAGGAAGGTGTTAAGAGCTTTACCTCCGCGGTTCAACATGAAGGTCACGGCAATTAATGAAAATGGAAGGATAGGGACAATGACACTTGATGAACTTATGGGATCACTGGAATCTTATGAGATGGAGATGCTGCAAACAAAAGCAGGAAAGAAAGAGATGGCTTTTTCAAGCAGAACCTCTGAAAAGTCAGAAGATCATTAAGATAATGAAGAGTCCGACGAAATTGCAAACTTAACCAGGAACTTCTCCAGATTTATGAAGAAGATGGGCAGGAAGCCACAAGAGAAGTCAGGTGGGAACAAATATCCAAACACAAACTCCACTCCAAGATTTGGCCAAGCAATTGGTGTTGAAACACCAAAGTTTAAATCAACAAATCCAAACCTGAACAGGAAAATCCAGTGTAGAGAGTGTGAAGGTTTCGGGCACATACAAGCTGAGTGTGCAAATACGCTTAAAAGGCAAGGAAAATCATATACCACAACCTGGAGTGACGATGACGTAGTAGATGAGTGTAAGGATGGAGAGGAGTATACCAAACATGTTGCCTTCGATGTGTCAGTGGTGGAGTTAGAAAACTCTTTCGAGGAAGGTCTCAGTGGGATGAATGAAGATGAGAGTGGTACCTCAGATGAAGAGACTAGGAGCATTAGTGATGAAGACATTCGCAAGGAAAGTATGGAAATGTACAAGATGTGGTTAAAAGTGGCGGATGAAAACAAAGTGCTCAAGTCTGAGAACAAGAGACTGAGTGAAGAAGCTAAAATGAAGGAATTTGAAAAGGAAAAGGCAATCGGCGAACTGGAAATTTTCAAGAAGGAATTTGCTGAAATGGTGCAACGAGCAGAGGCAGCAGAACAATCTATTAGACGATTCAATACAGGAAAAGCTAAGCTCGAAGATTGTCTAAGAATGGGACAGACGACCAAATATGGAATCGGTTATGAAGGATCCACATCTGTGAATTCATGGAGTAACAAGGCAGATCAAGGTACGCCAGCCCCAAGAAAAATTGAGAGAAATTGCCCTATTAAAAGGATCAGACGATGCGGATACTGTGGAGTGCAAGGACATGTAAGAAATAGATGTTTTCAGCTGCTTCGGACACTGTCTTTCAACTCAGCAAATCGAAGATTCAACACTGTGTCAGGGTATGATAAAGGACACTGTTACAACACTGGTGGATACAGAACCAGATTTCTGAACACACGTGATAACCAAAGTCCACATCACATCGCTCGACCAACACGCCAGGTATGGATTTGAAAAACTCAAGATGTGTGTTTTTCAAGTTTTGTATGCTTTGGGGCACATACAGGGAGCTCTTGGTATTTCGATAGTGCTTGTTCAAGACATATGACTGGAATACCTGAATTCCTGCGAAAATTTAAACCTGGATTTGGAGGACATGTGAGATTTGGAGATGGGAAACGCAGTAGAATAATCGGCAAAGGTGAGTTAGCCATCAAAGGGCTTCCGGTTTTCCAAGATGTGTTACTAGTGGAAGGTCTGAAGACAAACTTATTGAGCACCAGCCATATATGTGACAATGAAATGACTGTGTTTTTCGACAAGGAGAAATGTGTAGTAAATCATGGGACTGGAGCGTTCACTGGATCAAGATCAATGGATAACTGCTATCTGCTCGATCAAGTCGTCACCTGCTTGAGTTCAAAGAAGGAAGTCAGTACTCTGTGGCACAGAAAATTGGGGCACATGAATTATAAATCCTTAGCACGAATTTCCAGACTAAAGGCAGTCAGAGGTATTCTAGAGATCAGTGACAACAGGGAGGTTGTGTGTAGGTCGTGTAAAGAAGGAAAGCAAATCCGGATTCCACACTATGCAGTACACGATGTTTCAACGTCCCGACTTTTGGAACTACTGCATATGGATTTAATGGGGCCAGTGAACACCCCTAGTGTGGCAGGGAAGAAGTATATTTTTGTATGTGTAGACGATTTCTCGAGGTATACATGGGTATCATTTCTCAAGGAGAAGTCAGAGGCTGCTGATGTTTTCAAGAACTTGGCCCACAGGCTACATGTAGAAAAGGGAACCACCCAGGTACGAATCGCACGAATCAGGAGTGATCATGGAAAAGAATTCGAAAATTCTAAATTTAAGGATATTTGCGAAACACTTGGAATACACCACGAGTTCTCTGCTCCCATAACTCTTCAACAAAATGGTATAGTAGAAAGGAATAACCGAACGTTGCAGGAAATGGCACGAGCAATGTTAGCCGAGAAAAAGGTTCATGCTAGATATTGGGCTGAGGCGGTACATACAGCATGTTACACTGTCAACAGAGTATATCTGCGTCCGTTTACGGAGAAGACACCATATGAGATCTGGAAAGGGAAGAAACCAGATGTGTCATACTTTCACGTCTTTGGAAGTAAGTGCTATATTGTAAAGGACCGAGAACTCTTAGCTAAATTCGATTCTAGAAGTGATGTTGGTATGTTCTTGGGGTATTCTCCCACAAGTCAAGCTTTTCGAGTTCTTAACCAACGTTCTGGAGTAGTCATGGAGTCTATTAATGTGGTTGTTGATGATTCAGAAGAAGATTCTTTGGGAGAAGGCGATATTGGTATTGAAACACCAACACTCGATTCAGTGAATCCTATTGGTGTTGAAACACCAACACAGTCAACTGGTGTTGAAACTCCGGAAATAGGAGCACATGAACCGGATCAAAGTTCGGCCAGACCCATGCAGTTAAGGGATCAGCCACTGGTAAATTACAGAGAATTGGCAGGATTATCATGTTTTATCTCCCTTACTGAGCCCAAAAATTACAAAGAAGCCTTGCTCGACGAGTATTGGATTTCGGCGATGCAAGAGGAGTTGCAACAATTTTTAAGAAACGATGTTTGGTATCTCACCCCGCGGCCGGCTGATGTAAATGTGATCGGAACCAAGTGGATCTTTAAGAACAAATCTGATGCGGATGGTAACATTACCAGAAATAAAGCTCGACTAGTTGCTCAAGGTTACACACAAGTAGAAGGGGTTGATTTTGATGAAACTTTTGTGCCCGTAGCTCGATTGGAGTCTATTCGGTTGATGTTGGCGGTATCCTGCATTCTGGACTTTACTCTTCATCAGATGGATGTCAAGAGTGCATTCCTGAATGGTCTAGTGAAGGAGGAAGTTTACGTGGAGCAGCCCAAGGGATTTGAAGACCCACATTTTCCTGACCATGTCTATCGGTTGAATAAAGCATTGTATGGCCTCAAGCAGGCACCCCGTGCATGGTATGAGCGACTGACAACCTTTCTGATTTAGAAGGGATATCGTCGAGGGGGAGTAGACCGTACACTATTTGTGCTGCATAAGGGGACAAATATCCTAATCGCATAGATTTACGTTGATGATATTGTTTTTGGATCTACCTCTCCAGCATTATTGAAGGAGTTTGTTGACCTAATGACTAAAGAGTTTGAAATGAGTATGGTTGGGAAATTATCATATTTTCTGGGGTTGCAGGTTAATCAGGAGAAAAATGGTCTGTTCATCAACCAACAGAAATATGCTGAGAATTTGATCAAAAGATTTGGACTCACAAGTGCCAAGGCGGTGCACACCCCAATGGCCACCACTGATAAACTTACAAAAGACGAGTTGGGTCCAAGTATTGACCAAACATTGTACAGGAGTATGATTGGCAGCTTATTATACTTAACTGCAAGTAGACCAGACATCTGTTTGAGTGTTGGAATTTGTGCTCGCTACCAGGCTAATCCAAAGGAATCACATATGTCAGCTGTGAAGAGAATTATTCGACATATAAGTGGGACAGTGGAGTATGGAGTATGGTTTTCTAAGAACAAGGATTCGCAGTTAGTAGGATTTAGTGACTCTGACTGGGCAGGAATTGCTGATGATCGTAAGAGTACCACTGGTGGATGCTTCTTTGTTGGATCAAATCTGGTCAGCTGGTACAGTAAAAAGCAGAATTCTATATCATTGTCTACGGCTGAGGCAGAATATCTAGCTGCAGGAAGTTGTTGTGCGCAGCTATTGTGGATGAAGCAGATGATGAGAGACTATGGATTCAATGATGTAAGTTTGACAGTCTTGTGCGATAATAAAAGCGCCATTGATATCTCCAAGAATCCTGTGCAACACTCTAGGACAAAACACATCGATATTCGACATCACTTTATCAGGGATTTGGTCGAAAAAGGAGAAGTTTCAGTTCATTATGTCCCAACGTCAGAACAACTTGCTGATATTTTTACAAAGCCTCTGGATGGCGAGACGTTTGAAGGCCTCAGACAACACTTGGGTGTGTGTCGAATGTAAGGTACCCAGATCTTCCATTATGTTGTATTATTTACTGTTCTGTTTTTTTTCTTTTAAATATAGTTAATTTTTTTTAAAAAAAAATTGAAAATCTCAAAAAATATGAGAAGCCGTGTTTAAACACCGAGGGCTGGTAGTACTGAAAAATTGCTTGATTGGGAAGTAGATCAGATGAGCTAACCTTGGGCCAGAAAGTTATGATGATGGGCTTAAATGTTTGTATGATGGTATTCTGAAAGAAGAGAAAGTAGAGTGGCTTTTTGGTTTTCGAAAAAGGAAAGTGAAAGTGACAAGTGGTTGATTCCCACACAAACTCAAGTTCTTCAACTGTTCATCTTCCTAAATAGAGCTCCCGCACTTGTCTTCCTAGCAAACCTGAAATTTTCAAAAACCCAGAAACCGCATATCCCACACAAAACCTCGTCGACAATGGTGAACTTTACCTTCAAGAAATGGTTTGGGGGTTTCTCAAGTGTGCAAGTTCCGGAGAATCCGCGTTTTGAGGAGCTTGACCCCGATGTAGACGTGGAAGAATGCCCTGGAGGCCGAGAACAGAGGATAACTAAGTGGGATGGAGTAAATCGCCGGCGCCCTAAGCCCAGGTTTGACCATTCTTTTGTCCATAACGGGATTTACTTTTACTCTGTTCTGGAATTTATTGCGTGGATGGTTCAGAATAGAGATTATGTTGATCTTCGGAAATTCAAGAATTTGCATGGGAAGATAAATGGATTTGATTTGAAAGAACTATTAACCGGTGGCATTGGAGAAATCAGTGAAATTAGTAAATTCTATGCTACATTAGTTGGAGTAGATTTTGGTGAACAGTACAAAGTAGGTGAGGAAATAGATTAGTTTTTTACCATCTATACGAGAATAGGTTCTCTGCACAGGCCCGTTATTAGAAGCCTAGGGGATGATGTGGTTGTGCAACCCTGGGTTAAAGTGGTTAAATCCACTGATTTTGCTAGAGCAAGTGGCAAAGAAATAGAGTGCTTTAATGGGTCTATGTTCCTGCTTCAAGAATTGTTGAGACAATTGCCTGTTCCAGTGGTGGAGATCAGTGATAGTGAAGAGGAGGCAGGGTGTGCAGGGGGAGCTGATGAAGCTGAGACATTTTCGATGATAAATGAACCAGAGAATGCCTCTGTGCTGAGTGAAGTTTTTTCAGAGTTTTTGAAGTCCGATTCTGAGAAGGAAGATGATGAAAGTATTGCTGTGGAGAGTGTAGATGGTGCTGATATGCCTGGTACTGGTACTCAACCACCAGTTGTGAACCTGGCCGAGAGGGAGCAAACTCCTGATGGTCCTGATGTTGGTGTTGAAACACCATCAGGGACAAGACAGACACGTGGACTCAAGAGGAAGAGTAAGGAGATGGGTGTTGAAACACCATCAGAGTCTGGGGAACTGCATGCCACTCAGTTGTCAAAGAAGGTCAGGGATAGTGTGGCCTCTGCTTCCAAGGGTACTCGAAGATCGAAGAGGTGCAGAGATAAGAGTATGGCCACTAGTGAGGACAGTGATGAGCCGATTGGGCTGAAACTGAAGAAGTTACGTGCAGACCGGCAGAAGAGATCAGTTGAGCAAAAGGAGTCTCAGGCACTACCTGCACCTGAGGTAAGTAATGCAATTTGCCCTGAGTTTTATAATGAGGCTAGCAGAGAAAAGTGGGAGTTCATCTGTGGGAGAAAAATATTGGCAAAAAGGCCAGCTGACTTCGAAAAATATAGAGATTGTGGATTCACTGATTTTTTACAATACCTCAGAGTTGTGAAGGCTGCTACATGCTTTGTGGATTACAACAAGAAAATGGTGATGGAATTTTATTCTAATCTGAAAGAAGAGTGTGAGGATAAAGATTCCCCCTGGTTCCATAGGGTGTATGTGCGAGGGGAAGTTGTTGAGTTCTCCCCAGAGGCTGTGAATAAATGTCTGAGGCGTGGCACTTCAAGAAATGACCAGTCGGTGTTTAAACACCAGATGCCAGAAGCTTTTGATGAAGTGGCAGTGGAGCTTACAGGTGGTGTGGAAAGTACATGGCCAGTGACTGGTAGACAACAGATACCTGCATCCAATCTCACCTCCAGGTATTATTGCTTGTATATGGTAGCAGTACACAATTGGATTCCTTCGGTCAATAACACAAGTGTCACCAAAGAAATGGCTACACTTCTATGTAGTCTGGGAGCAAGGCATAAGGTCAATATGGGAAGACTGGTGTTTAACGATATCATGGACTGTGCTCAGAAGACTAGGAAGGAAGCATTGGTACATCCATGTGTCATCACAATGGTGCTGCAACAAGGGGGTGCAGTCACAAGGGAGTCTGATGAAGTGATTCCTACTCAAGCCTTACGGCCGACCCTCAGAACCTTGAGTGGTCGAATTGTGAAGAATTTACCCTGGACACCTCCGGAAACAGTGTGCTCGGATGTTGGTGCGGCCCGGTTGAGAGCTATTGAGGCAAGGGCAGCAGTGTGTCAGGAACTACTTGAGCACCATCAGACTGCTGTAGTGAAGATTCAGGGGGAGTTGGCTGCATTGGAGGCTGAGCGAGGAGATTTGCTGGCTGCAGCAACTCTGGATACTGATGGTTCGGATGCTGATGGTTCAGAGGATGATGGTTCAGAGGATTCAGATGATATTAATGAATATCTTTCTTGACATATTAATGAATTCAGGGGGAGAAACTTGACAGCAGAATTTTGATTTTGAATGATTTTGACTTTGCATGATGTAGATGTTTGGAATTCGGAATTTGATTGTTGCTTTGGTATGGATATTTGGATAATTGTGCTATCTGGTTGTCTATGTTATTTTTGCTGATGAATTCACCAATATGCCAAGGGGGAGATTGTAGAGTCCTCGGGAGTTGGACTTATTTATGGCATATTGTGAATACTAGTGATATGGTGTTTTAACACCACTGCTATCCAGTTGTTCCAGACAGCAGGTTTCTAGCCACGAATTATGGAGCGAGTTATGAAGTATAGTTATGCGATCAGATCAGAATATTGTGAAGATTAATATGTGATTTTGTGGCAATCTATTTCTGGTAAACTAATATTCCTTGTAATAGTTAGGAATTGATTAAGTAGTTTAGTTATGGTACAAGTCTTATTGATAAAGGATTGTCCATTTAAATACCAGATTAGAATTAGATCTTTCCTTAGTCTAGAAGTCTATTCTTGGTAGAGTTAGATAAGGAAAGAGTTGTGTACAAGGCAGGATTGCGAAGATGATAAAAGGAAGAAGATACAACGCAATCAAGAGAGACCAAGTATTAATCTCTACGTGAGATACGGTGGTTTTGAGCAATCTGCCCGTGCTGTTTTGGAGGTTCGCAAATCAACCGACCAAGTTTGTAAAGATCAGAAACAAGGAAGCCTTAATTCCTCGGGAGGAGGAGATCCAGAGAGATGTGTTGATCGTGAGGGTTCAACGGCGTAGGATCGGCAGTGAGGGGATCTCACAACATTCACTCGATAGGTTAGCAATGTATTAGTATTTAAGTTAAGCTTCTTGTACTAAAGACTGCTTTCTAGTGAATGGTTTCTGATCTGGGCACGGCCCCGCAGATGTAGGTGTGTTTGCACCGAACTGCGTAAACAAGTTGTGTGTGCACCGCGTATTTTACTTCGTGTTTTAACACCAAAAATTAAACAACTTGTCATATGGCTGATCTGAGCAAGCCAACTGAGTCTAGCCTAAGACGATAAATAAGGGCGCTGCTTGGGAGGCAACCCAAGATTTTTATTTTTATTTTTATTTTCGTTCTCTTCATTATTTCTCTTCAAAAAATAAAATATTCTCTAGGATGAGAGAGAATCCCTCATAGTAGTTCCTTCCTGTAAGTGCAACCTTACTGTAACTTTTACTTGTGAGAGTCCTAGGATTCTCCACAATTTCCTCGAGACACAAAAAACTATGAAATTTTTGGTTGGTTTGAATGAGAATTTGGCAGAAAAATGGAACAACATAACAGCATTGGAACCTATGATGCCTATGAATAAAGTGTACGCTATGGTTCTCAGACAAAAGAAACAATTTGTGATCATTGATGAGAAGCAAGCACCAACAGTGGTGGAAGCCTCAGCTTTTGCTGCTAAAACAGTGAGCAAGATAGGGAGTAGTGATAATTCCTCATGGCAAACCAAACCATGCATTCTACGAGATATTGTCGTGCACACATTATCTGTAGTTATTGTAATGGCAAAGGACATTCTGTTGACTACTGCCGCACCAAGAGGCGACACCACTGGCAAGGAAACAACAACATGACATCTTGAGCTAATGCCGTAGCCAAGAGTAGCCCATTCGATCTCTCCGGATTGGGACTTTCGACTAAGGAACGTGACAACATGTTAGGGTTCATATCAAAGATAAAAGAGGCAAGTCGTGATGCATCTGATAATAACCACTTGCTTGGCATGATGAGCAGTCTGTCCGTAAACTTTGTTAGCCACGGACCTCGAGTTGATTATATGTCGGGTATGGTGTGTGCTTTGCTTAGAACATTTGTAGATATGCCTTGGGTCATCAACAGAGGTGCGTCACATTGTGCATGATTCTGGCCTCTTCACCACATCACGACCATTGAAGCATAAAATGGTCGATTACCTAATAATGTTACTCTACCAGTAACGCACATTGGTACCGTGCATTTTACAAAAGATTTTGAGTTGATAATGTTCTGTTTCTGCCTAAATTCCATGTGAATTTGATCTCGGTTATGAAACTTTCCTTGGATACACACTATGTTACAATATTTATCAAGACTGTTTGTCTTATACAAGACCTACCAATGGGGAAGATGATTGGGACATGAGCTAGGAAAGAAGGTCTTTATTGTCCCGACGTGCCGACGTCTAGAGCTTGCAATGTGGTCAAAGTGTCGCAAGTCCTGCCATGGCATGAGAGACTCGGCCACCCTTCAGCCAAAATAACATCCCCTTTCTCATTTCTACATAATAAGCCTTGTATTGCAAGCCAATGCCCTGTTTGTCCATTAGCTAAACAAAAAGAACAATTTTTTCCTTGAGCCAGTCTTCAAGTGTGTCCATTTTGGATTTAGCTCATGTAGACATTTGGGGCGGTTATCGCATTCCCATAGTTTCTGGTGCAAAGTATTTTTTTTACCATTGTGGACGATTATTCTCGTGCCACTTGGATTTTTCTCATGCATTCAAAATCAGAAGCACAATCACTTCTTCTAAATTTTATTATTTTTGTTGAAACACAATTTGATACAAGAGTTAAAATAGTGAGAAGTGATAATGGTCCCGAATTTAAATACACTGAATTTTACTCCAAAAAGGGCATTTTGCACCAAACAAGCTGTGTTAATACTCTCCAACTAAATGGAATTGCAGAAAGAAAACATTGCCATTTACAAAATGTTTCTTAAGCTCTTTTATTTCAATCTGATTTACCACCCGAGTAAAGGGGTGATGTCATTCTCACGGCTGCTTATCACATTAACCGATGGGAAGACACCTTTTGAAAAATTGTTTAACAAACTCCAAAATACGATCACCTTCGTGTTTTTGGATGTAAATGCTTTGTGTCAACCCATCCTTCAAAACTGAGCAAGTTTGAGCCTAGGTCTAAGGTGTGCATTTTCTTGGGTAATCCACAAGGGCAAAAAGGGTAAAAGGTCATGGATTTAAAGTCAAATTGCACTTTTGTCTCTCGAGAAGTTATCTGTCATGCAAATATTTTTCTTGACCCAACAAAACCATGCCCTGCTGATCAAAACATTTCTCAAACCATTCCTTCATGTTTACCACCAGAAAATCTTCATGTGTCATCCACTCCTACCTTTCCAGGACAAGCACCATCACATCCCCATAATTTTGAGCATCCTCATTTTAATGTTTCTGGGCCCACATCATCTATCCCAAATTCTGCCAAAACCAATCACCTAAATCCTTCCAATGCATTTCCTAGCACACATGAAGATCCATCACCAAAAAATACTTCCTCTCCCTCATCACCACTTCATCCAAATATCTCGCCATCTACCACTGAGTCTCCACTTCCGCCAGCGGTTGCCGCCAGCTCACCAGTGCCTCAGCTGTCCCGATCTTCCCGGGTCACTCGACCGCCCCTGGATCTAGACCAATTCCACATTGAGACATGCTTGCTTTTGCTCTCGTCCGATCCATCTTCTTCGAATGTGTTGATCTCTGCCGGAGCTCCTCATCCCTTATCCAAAGTAATCGGTTATGATCATCTTTGACCTAAGTATTGTGCATTTATCAATAATATTTCCACTGTGAAGGAGCCTCACTCTTTCTCTCAAGCTCGCATGGATCCATCTTGGGTCTCTACCATGAATGATGAAGTCAAGGCTCTTCAAGCAAATAATACCGGGACTCTTACTTTTCTTCCACGAGGTAAGAAGGAGATCAGATGTAAATGGGTGTACAAGGTGAAGAGAAAGGCCGATGGATTAGTAGAAAGGTTGAAAGATCGACTTGTCGCCAAGGGCTATAGTCAAGTGGAGGTTCTTGACAATCGGGAAACGTTTGCTCTTATTGCCAAACTTATGATGGGTTGACTTCTCCTTGGTTTGGATGGCATTTCCATCAACTCGACGTCAACAATGCCTTCCTCAATGACAATTTGTATGAGGATGTTTGCATGCAACTTCCACCGGGTTTTGGCCGTAAGGGGGAGGCAAGGGTTTGTAAGCTACACAAATCATTGTACGGCCTTAAACAAGCTTCATGGCAATGGTTTTTGAAACTCTCAGCTGCATTGAAGAAAGGGGGATTCAAGCAATCATTGTCAGACTACTCTTTGTTCGTTAGAAGTCACAGAGCTTTCCTCACTATACTTTTTTTTTTGAATGCACCCTGATGTGGGGAATATTTATTAGGTTCCCCAAACCTATTTAGAAACAAAAGATGTACAATGATGTTTTTGAAATGATACATCGGTACGGCAACATCGTTGCCTTCAAAAGAAAGATCTAAAAACTAGCGTACAAGTGAATCAAAAGGAGAGGATGTAGTATTTGAGATGTCGAGGTCTCGATGGCTCGGAAACTCGATGGTTACAGATTCGAGTGTTAGGGCTGGGGTGGTTGGGTGTTCTAGTGCTCGAGTGCACAAAGATTCCAGTTCAAGGTTTGCTCCAGTGTCTGAGGGGTCTAGTGCTCGGTGGCTCCAGAGTTCGAGTGCTCTAGTGCGCGAGGGGTCCAGAGTCTTCAGTGGTCGATGGATCCTGTGTCTTCAGAGCTCGAGGGTATGGGTGCTCGAGAGCACGAGTACACAAATGACTACAGGTCGAGGACTGTTCCAAGGGTCGGGGCCTCCAGTGGTCGATGGCATCAGTGTTCGAGGGCTTCAATGCTCGATGGCTCCAGAAACTCGAAGGCTCCCGTGCTCGAGGGATACAGCGGCTTCAGTGCTCGATGGCGCAGGAGCTCGAGGGCTCTAGTGCTCGAGGGATTCAGTGACTGCAATGCTCGATGGCTTAAGAGCTCGAGGGCTCTAGTGCTCGAGGGGGCCCGTGACTTCATAGCTTGAGAGATCCAGCGTCTTCACAGTTCGAGGACTCCAGTGCTTGAGGGCCCCAGTGCCCAAGGGCTCCGGTGCTCGAGGGCTCCCGTGCTCGAGGGTTCCGATGCTCGAGGGCTCTAGTGTTCGAGGGCATAAGTGCTCGAGAGTTCCAGTTCGAGGGCTCCAGAGTGTGAGGGCTCCATTGCTCGAGGGCTACCACACTCGAGGGCACCCGCGCTCGAGAGCTGGAGGTATACTTTGGGACTCGACGGTTCGAGGACTCAAGTGCTCGAGAGATCTAGCATCTTCACAGTTCGAGGGCTGTAGTGCTCGAGGGGTCCCGTGACTTCATAGCTCGATAGATCCAGCATCTTCACAGTTCGAGGACTCCAGTGTTCGAGGGCACCAGTGCCCAAGGGCTCCGATGCTTGAGGGCTCCTGTGCTCGAGGGCTCTAGTGTTCGAGGGCACAAGTGCTCGAGAGTTCCAGTTCGAGGGCTCCAGAGTGCGAGGGCTCCATTGCTAGAGGGCTACAACACTCGAGGGCACCCGTGCTCGAGGGTTGGAGGTATACTTTGGGACTCGACGGTTCAAGGGATTGAGTGCTTGAGTTCTTGATGGTTCAAGAGTTTGATGGCTCCTGGGTGGCCGAGCTCGAGAGTTTGAGTGCTCAAGAGGGTCTAGTGCTCGAGACCTCCTACGCTCGAAACCACAAAGGGCTCGAGAGCTCGAGGCCTCCAGTTCATGAGGTATCCAGAGCTCTGGATTCGCCGGTTCGCAGGCCCGATTGCTTGATTGCTTAAAGGTTTCAGTGCCTGATGACACGAAGGGCGTCCGAGCTCGAAAGCTTGAGTGTTTGAGTGGGTCTAGTGCTCAAGGCCTCCTGTTTTTGTGTTCTCGAGGCCTTCTGTGTTCAAGTCCTCGAGTGCTTGGGAGCTCGAGGCCTCCTGCATTCGAATCATCGAGGCCTCCTGCATTCGAGTCATCGAGGCCTCCTGCATTCGAGTCCTCGAGTGCTCAAAAGCTCGAGGCCTTCAGTGTCCGGTTTGAGATGAAACCTGCATAGAGTAGGAAAACTTTGTCAGCAGTATCAATCCTATGAAGAGCCATTTTTATGCATTCTAATATAGGGAGTATGCTCTTTATCTAAGCAAATAAGGCCTTTGATATGTGTTGGAACATTAGAAAGGCAAAGACTCTGATAATGAGTAGAGTGATGTTTAGCAATTGCATTTGCCACTGAATTGCATTCTCTGAAAACATGCTTAAGCTCAGCATTCCTTAAGAGGGAATGTATTTTCGAGGTTAGATTAAACAGGGGCCAATTTGCGGTATAGGGATCATTAACCATGTTAACTGCCAACATGGAGTTAGATTCGATTGTGAAAGTTTGATCAAGTTGTGGAAAGGTTTGGCAGGCGAATAAAAAGGCTAAGATCTCAGCTTGGAGTGGGGAGGAAGCGGTAACTGTTGTTGATTTAATCAGGAGTGGTGATCCAGAACTATTTCTTGCAATTAGCCCTACTGCTGCATTGTTAGGGTACCAAGATGCATCTATGTTGATTTTTATTGAACCCACTTTAGGCATTTCCCAGAAAAAATAGAAATAATTGGCTTTGGGGGTGGTCTAAAGTATAGAGCCAGATGCCTAAGGCTAGTTGGAGAACCTGGAAGGGAGAATAGGTGGGAAGATTTAGCATGGATGGATAGTTTAATTTGATCATATACATCCTTACATACAAGGTCTGGAGAAAAAGCTTCTGATCGAATAAGAAACCATTCCGTGCCTTCCAAAGACACCAGCAAATCAGAGGGGGAGGATATTACAGATCAATTGTTGCCATTTAGGTAGATTATGACTATTCCAGAAGAGAAAGAATCTATCAATGATGGAATGTTGATGGTTAAGATGAAAGTCCAGTAAAGCTGCCAATTTATCCCATACAGTTTGAGCAAGAGGACAGGATATGAAGAAATGTTGAATGGAATCTGAATGATAACATGATGGACATTTAGAAGCAAGGCTAAAACCACACTTAATTAGCACATCATCGAAAGGTAGAAAAGAGTGTAGCATTTTCCATGTGAATATAGAGACCTTTTTCTGTAGTGCAGTGTTCCAGATATACTTGGAAGCAGGAAAATTACCTGATGTAAGTGTGAGTTCCTTATAAGCTGACTTGAAAGTGAAGGGCCCTGACTTTTCTGGTTTACATATTAACCTATCCTTTCTATCTTGTGTAATTTCAGCTTCCTGGAGAAAGGAAAGAGTATCATGTTCTAGGTATGGTGAAAAATGTGCTAAAATGGAAGCTTTGTTATTAATGAAATCTGCCACAGAACAATAGATCAATACAGAAGAGATGTGGCTGGGGATATAGTTAGAGAGAGGGCCATTAGGACACCAGTTAGCGGTTAAAAGATTGCAGTTGCCTTTGCCATGAATGATGAGAGATTATTTTCAGCAAAAGGGTTCATAGAACAGATTCTTCTCTCCAAGTAATTGACTTCCTATGTGATTGTGGTAAGCCCCATAATAATTTAGCCCACATTGTAGTACCTAACTGGCTCTTCCACCACAATTTGAGGGAGCATGGATCAATAATGGCTCGGATTGATCTGAAACCTAGGCCATTCTGAGCTATTAGTATAGCTAAATCAGACCATTTTTCCATCTTTTGTTCTTTTTACCATCTGTCTCTCCCCAGAAAAATCTAGCCATTTTCTCTCTAGGCTCTTTACTATGTGGTTTGGGGGTTTGGTAACAGTCCATAAATGTTGAGGCATGAAGTATAAACAAGAATTGATTAGAATCAATTTACCACCTGAACTTAACCATTTATTTTTCCAATTTTGTAGCTTTGTGTCAAAACTTTCCATCAAAGGTTGGAAGTATCTATTTAAAGTTCTTCCTTTGAAGATAGGGCAGCCTAAGTATTTAAATGGAAAGGATCCTTTTTTCATTTTCAAGATCATCTTCACCTGATTCCATTTAGCTACTGTGACCCTTTTACTTAAGTAGAAATCAGATTTGTCAAAATTAAAGTTTTGACCTTAGGTATATTCAAAGATCTCTAGGAAAGCTTTAATCTTGATGAGGTTAGTCTTAGAGGCTTGCATGAACATGATTGTATCATCAGCATACATTAAGTGAGAGGCAGTTGGAACCGAAGTAGGCAGTTCATAATATGAGAGGCTCTTATTCCAAAAAATAAAGAGAGGCTCCTAGAAAAGGCCTCTGAGAAGATATTGAAGAGGAATGGAGAGAGGGGATCACTTTGTTTGATGCCTCTAGTGGGTCTGAAGAAGCCCACTGGATTACCATTGACTAGGACCGAGAAATGTGCTTGTGAAAGATTGTCCATTACAGTATTTAAGAAATGACCACTTGATGTGTCCATGTTAGACGCATTATTTAGTAGTATTTAAGATCACTTTTGTGCTCTTTTATTATCGAGAGCTTGTGTTTTACCTTGAAATTCACTTAGGAGAGGCAAAAGCAACTTTGTATTCTTTTACCTCTTTTAAGTGGATTTTGTGTGACAAGGGAAGAACATGGAAGCAACGAAGACCGGAAGACATTGAAGATTATACTTTCGAAGACTTTTGGATACTCACTTCGAAGACATGAAGATCGGAGGCCGTTGAAGACCATTTTGGAGCTGTTGAAGACTTGAAGATTGAGAGGGATGGCTATGGAGAAGACAAAGAAACAATGCAAAACTGTGGCTGCCGTCGCGACCCCGTCGCGACACCATCGCGAGTCGCGACGAACCCCGTCGCGAGTCGCGACGAACCCCGTCGCGAGTCGCGACCAACCCCGTCGCGAGTCGCGACCAACGGGCGGCCAGAAATCATTCTTATTTTCTTTGCACTATAAATACCCTCTCTTTCCTCCTCTTCTCCAGCTTTTCCAGCCCGCGTTTTCTCTGCATTTTTGGGCGAAAATTCTAGGATTTTCTCTTCTTTCTTTTCTTAGCTTTCTCTTAGTTTAATTATGTCTTTTGTTGTTCTAGAGTAGTTCTTGTACTTGGGAGCTATGGATTGAAGCTTCCACTTCTATGTATTGAGAACCATTTCTATCTATCTATTTGATGTTTTTGCTATTGTGCTTTTATTGTGCTTTGAATGTTAATTGTTGATTGCATTGATGTTGTTGAGAGCTTGATGATATGAAATGCTTGTATGAATTGCTAGCTAGGGTTTGGGGGATTTGGGTTAATTTCCCCCCTGTTCTTGTTAGGAATGTATGAGTGTGAATTAGAGCTTTTGAATGTGTTAGTGTGTTGACAATGTGCTAGACGAATGTGATTGATGTCGAACTCTTCGTCATGTTCGTTTGTGTAGCAAACGAGAGAGTCATATGCTCGTGGATGAATGTGCGTTGCACGTTCATCCAATCTCGTGTAATTGCATGAATTGGTTTAATGCTTAGTCACGGTGTAGTGGTCATAGGCATTGCCAAGCTTGTTGGTCCTTCGTGCTAAATGCCACCAATGACACCTTGAGTCGTGGTCGCGACTCGGGAGTCATTGGTGAGGTTTGACGAGAGATGTCGAACTCACTCTCGCAAACTACGAACTAAGAAGGATAGGAGTTTAGTCTCCACGACGAGTAGTTGAAGTATTGAATAGATGATTTAAATTCATTCTTGAAGCATTTGTTATTTGGCGTTTATGTACTCTTGACGGTGTGTTTCACTGCATGTGTGCCATGAGTGGTTTGAGCATAGGTAGTGCTTGTGTGGTTGAATTGTTTAGGTGTAGGAACGTGACGAATTCCGTAGCGCCTTTGTATGAAGATCTATGAGCATGAACTTAGAACTCCTTGTGATGTGTGTGTTGTGGTACTTGCTAGATGGGGTGTGTGAGTGTTGGGTCATGAATGCTATATGATGGAATGTGTGAATGATTCGATGAACTACATTAGATGTGGAAGTGGATATCCGTTGCCCCCAAGGCATTTTATCTTTGTAGTTTAAAACCCCTTTTCTTAGTTTCGTTTGATGATTAGCATAGTCACTTGACGTTGCTAGTTATCTTGTCTTTTTACTTTCGTAACTTAGGAACCAACCAACCAACCAACCCCCCATTTACTCACTTTTATGTGTGTGTATATATATTTACTCCTAGCCTAATATCAACCATTGTGTGCTTAGACGCTTAGGAAGATCCATCTTCTCTTTGGACGACCCCGATTTGCCACTATCTACCTAGTTGTAGAAAGTAAGCATTGAGGGCTTATAAATTATCTTTTGCACGGCGGGCGCAACGACCGCCCGGCCCGTCAAAATGGCACCGTTGCCGGGGAAGAGGCGTTTATTCTTAAGTATTTAGGTGTATTTGGTTGTGTATTGGCTAGTTGTTTTTATTTTCCACTACTTGGTGGTTGTTTTTGTTCGGAGTAGGTATTGCTTGAGTTCTTGGTAATTTATTTTATTGAGAATCCTTGCACTATGATTCTGAACTTTTGAAAAATAAAAAAAAAAATTTTTTTTTAATGGAGCGTCTCACCTTGAGGGAACTCATGATGAGAAGAGAGGCTCAACAAGCAAGGTTTTGTAGGATGTGTCATTCCGATCATCCTACTGAATCTTGCCCTTTGTTGTGGGAACAGCACGATGACCGAGAAAGAACCCTTGGTTTTCAAAACCATGGGTACTATGAAGAGTGCTATCAAGAGGTAGGAGATATTGGTTTTCAAGGGCAAGATGCTCATGAATGCTATCCATACCACAACTCTTACAATCCGGAATGGAGTGGTAGTCCGGATTTGTGGTATGAGAATGAGCTAGAAAACCAATATTACGAGCAACCTAGTTGGCCATCACCACCCTATACCATACCCCAAAACCAAGCCCAACAAGGAAGTTCAAGTTTGACACGTGAGGATGTCTTAAATACCATAGCAAACTTGAACTCCTTTACTAGTGAAGAGCCGGATACCCAGCTCTCCTCTAGTGTTGAGGCCATTGAGGGGCATGTGAAGAACATATTAGAGGTATTGGCCCGCATGGAAGCTCGTGATTCCGAAAACACACCATCCCAACTTGAACTCGATGATTCGGTGAGTGAAGTCACCAATAAAAATGATTTTGAGTTTGAAAGGGATGAGGAGTTGGTTGTAGAGGATAGAAAAATGGAGGAAGAGGTGATAGTGCTACATCATCCATTAGCATTGTCACCCCTTCTCCCACCTAGTGAACCAACTCTAATATTTTCGGAAGTTTTGAGGGAAACGAGAGAGGAGCCAAAAGACTATCCTAAGCTCCCTAACCACTTAATTCCCTTTGAACCATCTCCACCTCCACAAGACTTTCCTCTTGAAGGTTTTGTGCCCCCACCTCTCTTATTTTGGATGCCAATGGTGAAGAGCTTCAAGCCTTCACCATACGGATAACGTTAGGGTCGTGCCGACGACCTTAAAAATACGGAGCTTCGTCGTGCCGACGACGTTAAATAAATTCGGCATTTCTTTTAGTTTTTGTTTCTTAGTTTGTGTTTCTTAGTTCGTTTTTGTTGTTGTTTTGTTTTGTTCTTTTTATGGCTTGTTTTTCTATGATTTTGTAGCAACATGAAGTGCTTTGCAATGAAGGAGATGAAGGAACGAGATCAATGAACGAGGGAAGAAAGCTTGGACAGTTGGTAAGAAAACGAAAAAATTTTAAGCCTGGGATACCCTGCCGTCGCGAGTCGCGATGGGCTTCGTCGTGAGTCGCGACGAACAGGGGAGAAAAATCACTCCCAGCGCCAACTTTCCGCGAGTCGCGATGACTTCGTGAGGCTCGTCGCGAGTCGCGACCTAATTTGTCGCGAGTCGCGACGAGCTCAGAAAATTTTGAGCTCCCGGACTCCACTTTCCTCGAGTCGCGATGACTTCGCGAGGCTCGTCGCGAGTCACGACACCCTTCGTCGCAAGTCGCGACGAGCTCAGAACATTTTCAGCTTCCGGACTCCACTTTCCGCGAGTCGCGATGACTTCGTGAGGCTCGTCGCGAGTCGCGACACCCTTCGTCGCGAGTCGCGACGAGCTCAGAACATTTTGAGCTCCCGGACTCTACTTTCCGCGAGTCGCGACGTGCTCAGTAACTTTTGAAAATTTTTTGAGCCCGGATTTCAAGTTTCCAAGCTTCCAAGTTTCCAAATGATTTTAAACATTGCATGATCCTTCCTTCTTCTCCACCCAACACTCCCAAGAACATCACATACCTCTCATTTCTTCCACCATCCTACATATATTGGCATATGAACATTCTTGCATCTTTATAGTACATTTGTTGATTGTAGTATGCCGACTACGTCATCGTAACCGTAAGTTCTTATCCTATAATGATGCTTGTATACATGTCAATATATGTTGGATATTTTTCATGCATAATCTTATAGTGGTGATTGAGGGTTGATTGGTTGTTCTTTGACAATACTATGGTTATTAACTCTTGATGCTAAACCTAGTATTACATATCCTTATGTACTTGTGAGTTTAATGTGTTCTTCGTGGTGTAGTCTTGATCAAACGGCGTCATGGAGACAATGCTTTTCTCGAGGGGTGAGTTCTTCTACGGCATCTTGGCTCACCCTTCCGGTTCCGAAACCTATCTCGGGACCATCCAAGTACTTGGATATCGCCATATCACCGGCAAATTTGCGGAGACACGGGTGTCACTCTATCCCCTTACCTTGATTTTTATTGTTCTTGCCTTACGTGTTTACATTGAGGGCAATGTAATGTTTTAAGTGTGGGGAGGGGTTAGAGGACTCATATGCATGCTAGATTGTTTTGGAATTCTTTTTGCTACTTTTCATTGGAAAAACATGAGAAAAAGAAAAAAAAATAGAAAAACAAAAAGAAAAAAAAAATTGGAAAAAGAAAAAAAAAGAAAAAAGAAAAAAAAAGAAAAAAAGAAAAGAAAAAGAAAACCCGCTAAGTTGAAAACCCGAGAGGGCAACTTAGGCAACATTGGGGGCCCGGATAGGTCGAAAACCCTTAAAGGGAGGCCTAGGCAAAAATGAGAGGCTAAAATGTGCGGAAAAAGGTGAGATGTGAGCTAAAGAAACATGATGTGTGGCTAGGATGAAAACTCGAAAGAGCTCCTAGGCAAAATGAGAGAAATTGAGAGAAATTGAAAAATGCTATGATTTCACTCACTTGCCGGCGTTGGAGTCATAAGGTTGCGGTTGTCACATGGATGGATCGGGTAGCTCAATATCTTTAGACCTCTTGGGATTGGGTAGCTTAGTGGGTTAGGAAACGAAGTGTGGTTATGAAATTCCTTATCTCTTTCTACTTCGTTTTTGGTTGATATATTGGCATTAGGTGAAGCATGTGTTTAAAACTTCCTCTATGGTTTTAGCTTCTTTTTGTGTCATTGCATTCTGGGAATATCAATTCTGGGCTGTGAAATATTTTTATGGGTAGTGAATTGATAAGTGGTAGATTTGGTTCGATTTAGGATTGGGGGTGTGTGTGTGAAAAAATTCTCATGTGAGCTTTTATTTTGGGATTTTTGATATTGAGAGTTTTTGTGAGGCTTTGATTGGGGGATTAGTTTAGGTTTTGGGATATATCATTTACTCCGTGTGCTTAGATCTTTTCTTACTCGAGGGCGAGTAAGGTTTAAGTGTGGGGAGGTTTGATATGTCCATTTTGTGTGGTTATTTTAGGGGTTTTAGGATGTGGATATGCCATTTCCTCCGTATGCTTGAATCTTTTCTTACTCGAGGGCGAGTAAGGTTTAAGTGTGGGGAGGTTTGATGTGTCCATTTTAGATGGTTATTTTAGGTTTTTTAGGATTAGGTTTTGTGCAATTTTGTGCTCTACATGTGGCATTTTGCCTTGAAATCATCTAAGGAGGGATAAAGGCGGCTTTGACGTTTTTATCACTTTTTAGATGATTTTGTGTGACAAGGTGATTTGTTTGAAGACTTTGAAGATTTGAAGACTTTGAAGATTTATCTTTGAAGATTTGAAGATTTGAAGACCTTTACATTTGAGCTTTGTGAAGATTTGAAGAAGTGAAGAGATGAAGAAAGGAGAGCAAAGCAACGGGTGAAAGATGGTCCGGGGTTCTCAGAATTTTCAGAGAAGAATCAGCCTTCAAGAGTGGCACCATTGGATTCCTCTTCTCGAGCACTATAAAATCGACTACAAGAACTCCCGAAACGGATCAACGGTTCACCCGGAGGAAGCAAAACAAAACAGCAAGGCTGAGTTACTGATTTGGTCGTGAGTCGCGACCAAGCTCGTCGCGACTCGCGACGACAGCTTAAAATCAGCCCTGTAGCAGCGTTTTCTCCCCTTTTTCTTCCCCCTATAAATACCCCTTCACTCCCTCTTCTCCACAGTTTTTTTTCCCTCTTCTTCTTGCATTTTAGGGCTTGAAAACCCTTGGTTTTCTTCTCTTTCTTTTCTTAGTTTTTGTAGTTTAATTATGTCTCTTGTTATTCTAGAGTAGTTTTTGTTCTTGGGAGCAAAGGATTGAAGCTTCCATTATCTATGTAGCAAGAATTCATTTCTATCTATCTATTTGATGTTTTTGCTATTGTGCTTTTATTGTGTTTTGAATGTTAATTGTTGATTGCATTGATGTTGTTGAGAGCTTGATGATATGAAATGCTTGTATGAATTGCTAGCTAGAGTTTGGGGGATTTGGGATAATTTCCCCCCTGTTCTTGTTAGGAATGTATGAGTGTGAATTAGAGCTTTTGATTGTGTTAGTGTGTTGACAATGTGCTAGACGAATGTGATTGATGTCGAACTCTTCGTCATGTTCGTTTGTGTAGCAAACGAGAGAGTCATATGCTCGCGGATGAATGTGCGTTGCACGTTCATCCAATCTCGTGTAATTGCATGAATTGGTTTAATGCTTAGTCACGGTGTAGTGGTCATAGGCATTGCCAAGCTTGTTGGTCCTTCGTGCTAAATGCCACCAATGACACCTTGAGTCGTGGTCGCGACTCGGGAGTCATTGGTGAGGTTTGACGAGAGATGTCGAACTCACTCTCGCAAACTACGAACTAAGAAGGATAGGAGTTTAGTCTCCACGACAAGTAGTTGAAGTATTGAATAGATGATTTAAATTCATTCTTGAAGCATTTGTTATTCGGCGTTTATGTATTCTTGACGGTGTGTTTCACTGCATGTGTGCCATGAGTGGTTTGAGCATAGGGAGTGCTTGTGTGGTTGAATTGTTTAGGTGTAGGAACGTGACGAATTCCGTAGCGCCTTTGCATGAAGATCTATGAGCATGAACTTAGAACCCCTTGTGATGTGTGTGTTGTGGTACTTGCTAGATGGGGTGTGTGAGCGTTGGGTCATGAATGCTATATGATGGAATGTGTGAATGATTCGATGAACTACATTAGATGTGGAAGTGGATATCCGTTGCCCCCAAGGCATTTTACCATTGTAGTTTAAAACCCCTTTTCTTTAGTTTCGTTTGATGATTAGCATAGTCACTTGACGTTGCTAGTTATCTTGTCTTTTTACTTTCGTAACTTAGGAACCAACCAACCAACCAACCCCCCCCCTTTTACTCGCTTTTAAGTGTGTGTATATATATTTACTCCTAGCCTAATATCAACCATTGTGTGCTTAGACGCTTAGGAAGATCCCTCTTCTCTTTGGACGACCCCGATTTGCCACTATCTACCTAGTTGTAGAAAGTAAGCATTTAGGGCTTATAAATTATCTTTTGCACGGCGGGCGCGACGACCGCCCGCCTGTCACCACTGAAACCAAACTTAATCAAAATATTCCTAAGGAAATCCCAGTTTACTCTATCAAAAGCCTTCCTTAGATCTAATTTGAGTATACAGTTAGGGACTCTACTTTTTTTGTCTAGATATCTTATCATTTCCTGCAAATATAGAATGTTATCTGAAATATCTCTATCTTTCATGAAGGCAGATTGGTTTGGGGAGATTAGTTTATCCATGTGAGGCCTTAATCTTTCCATTAATATCTTTGAGCAGATTTTATTTATTACATTAGATAAACTAATTGGTCTGAAATCAAAGGAGCAAGGTGTAGCCTTTTAAGGAATTAGGGTTATCCAGGTACTAGTTATACCCCTTGGTAGATCCATACCTAAAATAAATTCATTCACAGCTTCAGTTAGATCCTTTTTTATAATAGTCCAGCACTTGCAATAGAATTTATTTGAAAACCCATCTGGACCTGGACTACTATTTTTATTCAAACCCTTAATCACAGACTCCAGTTCAGTTTCTGAGACTGGTATGGATAAGGCCTGGTTGTCCTGGTCTGTGATGATGCTTGGGATTTGACTGAGGAAGTGGGGATAGTAGGTATCATTCACTGTTTGGTTAGGCTCAGTTAACAGATCAGAAAAATAGGAAATAGCTTCCTTTTGTATGTCTAAATTTGAGTTTAGCCACTGTCCTTCCCTGTTTTTAATCTTAGTGATCTGAAGCTTACAGTTTCTCTCTTTAACAGTCTTGTGGAAAAATTGGGTGTTATTATCTCCTAGTTTATGCCATTTAGATCTTGCTTTTTGCTTCCAAAATTTTTCCTTCTCTTTAAGGGCTCTAAGCAGTAAAGCTTTTTCCTCATTTAATTTGATAAGCTCAGAGACTGAGGGGGTCGAATCAAAGACAAGTTCCTAAAGTCCTAAAGCTTCCTCTGCTGAAATCACATTAGCATCTATATTTCCAAAGCAATCTCTATTCCAGATTTTTATCACCTTCTTAAGTCTAACTAATTTTAGATAGAATCTAAGCATTCCAGACTCGGGAAGTGGTTTATCCCAGTTTTCCTTAATTAGATTGGTGAATTCTGGCCTATTAAACATAGTATTTATGAATCTAAAAGGTTTAGGGTGGGAATTAGTCAATGTAGATACCTGAAGTAGAAGAGGAGAATGATCTGAGGTATGCCTATTTAGGATTTAGATAGAGGATGAAGGGAATTTATAGCTCCATGACATTGTGCAAAGGCCTATGTCAAGTCTTTTGGAGGTAGGATTTCTAAGTCTCGAATTGTACCATGTGAAAAGATTTCCGACTGTGTTGATTTCCTGAACTCCGGAGGAACTAATCCAGTTATTAAAATCTCTAATACTTCCTGAAGAAGGGGAGCTAGGGCCTCTATATTCTGAGAGTGTGGTGATTGTATTGAAATCACCTATAAATATGGTTTCTCCTCTAGAGATGTTAATCAGATCTTTCCATAAATTTTTTCTACCCTCTCTGTTTCTAAGTGCACAAACAAAAACTGCCTCTATATCTAAAAATAGAGATTGGTGTGCTATCTTGACATGCAGAAACTGTTCGTGGTGAGAGATGAGTGTGACAGAAACTGAATTAGTCCACATAAGACATCCATTTTGGAGAGTCAAATTATGGGAGAACTTTAGCTTATCCATATATGTGTGACATTGAGTGTTATCATGCATTGGTTCAATTATACACAGGAGTTGAATTTTCTTAATCTTGATTAGATTAGTTAGTCTTAGCATAGAAAATTCCATACCCCTAAGATTCCAGACTAAAAAATTGATAGTTAGAATGTGTGTCATTGTTCACCAGATTTATGACTCTTTGTCACTGATCTGAGTATCATCTTATTCAGCTGGCTAAAGTAGTTATTCTTTTTAATCTTAGACTTACCTTGTTGGGGATTCTTACCATTGAGCTTCATCTCATGAGGAGTTGTGATATCAGGGTGATTGACACTAACCTCATCCTCAGAGTCCAGCACATCCAGTTCTTCAATACCCCGTGGGAGATTATCTAGGTCGTGCAAAATAGAAAACCTGTTTTCCATTTTATCCTGTAGGGAAAGTGGGGGGTTATTAGTGGGGGATTGGTTCAGCCTTAGCCTGAGTGAGCCAATTTGGATATCGTCTTTTGCATAGGCAATGGGGGTAGATTTGGACAGTGCCGTAGCATTTAAAAGCTTAGAGATGGAGTTATCAGTGCCTTCCTGAGGTTGGATTCTGGGTGGTGACTGTAAGTATATTTTCCTAGGCATTCTGTTAACCTCAGAGGAGGAGTTGGCATCGAGGTTAAGGGGAGAGATTGATGTAGCTCTCTGGTTGTCAACACTGTCTTTTTTCTGGGAGGAGGTATCAAACTGATTACCAAAGGAGATCAGAGGAGGATTGCTAAACTTGTTGCCAGTGGCCTGCCAATGGGAATGAGTTCGGCTCTGGGCAGTGTGATTTTCCACTGACTTATCATTAGTATTTTCCACTGATTTTCCATTAGGATTTTGTGGGATAGCTCTACATTGACTTATAGAATGTCCTAAGTTAGCACAGTGATCACAATCAAGGGGGATATCTTCAAATTCTATAGGATATTTCCTATTGTTTGAAACCGAACCCAGTCTAATATAGTTACACATAGGCTTCTAAAGATCAATCTCAACACAAAATTTCATTGCAGATGGCCTAGTGAGCATATCAGTGGCTAAGTCATATTTAATGAAGCTACCTATGCTATTCCCAATTGCTTCAATAGATGCAGAATTGTAGTAGTACAGGGGTACTTCCCTGATCGTACACCAAATGGGTAAAATTGGGGATTCTCTATGTGTTGAGAAATCTGGGGACCATTTAAGCATTTTAAGGAGGATACCATTGAAATTCCAGATTCCTTTCATCCAACATCTTTGGTAATCATTGACGAGCTCAAACCTAATCAGAACATGTTTGTAATCTAAGGAACCTAATTGGTATTTACCTGCAAAACCAACCGTTTTGAAGGCCAATTCCAGATGCTCCATTGTGAGTCTCCCTTTTGTGAACTTTCCGACCAGAGCATTTGCATAGTGTGCTGAGAGTTTGGTAATTTGATCGTCGGAATAGAGACAAGCTGGATCCCCTAGATGTTCTGATTTTGGGATTAATTCTGGGTTACTGAGCAGTGATTTTGAGAGGGGAGGGGATTTGTTTTGAAGAACAGCAGCAAAGGATTTAGGTCCCTCAATTGGGATTGGTGTTGGGTTGGCGTTGCTTATCGCCACAGCGGGCGGATTAGCAGTGGTCATTTCTGACGTGAAATATCAACAATTGGGTTAGCCGTTAATGGCGGGATTAGCCATTACCGGCGAGCAAAGGGAAGAAGAGGAAGAAAATGCAGTTCAGTTATTGTAGCAAGAGGAGAGAGATTGAGATTACAGATTGCACAATGATTCCTCACTATACTATTTGTCTACGTTGATGATGTAAATGTAACTGGTAATGATTTGAATACCATTAATTCAACAAAGGAGTTTCTTTCAAGCCATTTCAAGCTCAAGGATTTGGGTTTACTCAATTTTTTCCTTGGCATAGAAGTTGCTCCCTCGAAAAAGAGGATTGTTCTGTCACAAAGAAATATGTGTTGGACGTGCTGGTTTCCTCGGCTCAAAGTTGACACGAGTGCCCTTTGAATCGAATGTGCAACTTACCAAGGGTGAGGGGGAGCAACTGTTGGATCCATCTCAATATAAGAGTCTTGTTGGACGCTTGATATATCTAACCATAAAAAAACCTGAATTGACGTATGCGGTACATGTCCTAAGTCAATATATGACAAGTCGTGAACATCACATCTAGATGCAGCACATTGGGTTCTGAACTATCTAAAAGGAACTCCTGGCTAAAGAGTCTTATTGCTTGCTACTGGAGAATTGAAGCTTGCGGTCTACTGTGATGGGGACTGGGCTCGCTGGCCGGACACGTGTCGTTCAACAATGGGGTTCTGTGTGCTCATAGGAGAAGCGCCAATCTCTTGGCAGACGAAGAAACAACACACAATTTCAAGGAGCAGCACAGAGGTCGAGTATAGGTACATGGTAGCTGCATGTTGCAAAGTTACGTGGTTGACAAGCCTTCTACGAGACCTTCATGTGCATAAGAGGTTTCCAGTAAAGATGTTTTGTGACAACAAGGTAGTGATCCATATAGCGTTGAATCTGGTCTTCCATGAGCAGACCAAATACATAGAGATTGATTGTCATATTGTTGGGAAAAGGTGGCACAAGGACTAGTGACGACACATCATGTTCGAACTGATCAACAGCCAGCAGATTTATTCACAAAATCATTGCCAGCAAAGCAGTTTCTACTTCTTCTATCCAAGTTAGGTGTAGTGAACATACACTCAAACTTGAGGGGGGGGTCTTGAAGAAAAGAATATTCCTTTTTAATTGTGTGATCATATCTCTACGTGACTTACTCCTAGAATGATGTTGTACCATTGGTGTAGTATCTTTGCAGAGCTCTACCTTAATTAGAAGAGCTAGATTGAGTTATGTTGTGCAGAATATCCGAGAAAGAACAAGCAAAGAAAATAAAATGAAAAACAAGACACCGGGATTTTTACGTGGTTCATCAATTGGCTACATCCACGGCCGACCAAGATCGGATTCCACTAGAGAGAGGCCAGAATTACAGATTTCCTACTCTCTACCAATCCTATCTCTTTTGAGTTACAATAAAAGACGAGTCACTATATATAGTCTTCTCCACCTTAAACCCTAACGGCTTTGGGCCCAGAAACAATCTGGCCAAAACCAGAACAGGAGACAGAATGCCAATAACAGCCCAAATATAGGACATGCTATACCGTCGTAACAACTTGTCGTAGCGGCTAATACGTATTCAAGGCATACCAACAAGTTCTATATAAGCTGTAACTTTGTACAAAGAAATAGACAGAAGATATATGCCATTCCTTCTACAATTTCTTGAATTTTTTTAAATTAGAAACTCACCTATGGTGAGAGGGATATTTATTAGGCTCCCTAAACCTGTATTAATTAGGATAATACATTGTTCTCTGAAGTTTAAAAATATTCAAAAATGAGACTAACATGAGCTATATGAGAAGTTCAACATGTGTCAATATGTTTCCTATTCATTTTGTCTCCACCCATGTTAGCAAAATAATAGGCCTAACCCCTTGTCAAAATATAGAACGACCTTCCACTTTCAAGCTTCCATATCCCCATGTTGACTTGAAGGGGTGGCCTCCCTTTCCAATTCCTTGCACACAGTTCTCCCAAGAAACAGTGTACTAGATTTCGTAGGACTGAATTCAATGTAGATATTCCTCCATTTCCAGTAGGACAATCTTTTGCTCCATTGTTGCCTGGTTTCCAGCTTTTTTTTAATACAGCTTGCTTCTTTGTACCTATAAAGAAATATAAAACACAACAGTACCTTCTCCCAATATATACTATTTTGAAGCTCTAACATAAGGAGATTCTCTTGAGTCTAATAGAACCAACCCTTTCACATCCTGAGGTAAATTATCATGCTGGAAATTATAATTCAACTTTTTTGAGCTAGCTAACTTTTCTAAGGCATCAACAACAAAATTAGATTCCCTTTAAATGTAAGAAAATGAAAAAGAAATCTCACCTGTTAAGCTCCAGATTGTTCTGATTAGATTTGTGAATATCCATGGTATCCTGAACTCCCTTCTTATCATCTTTAGCAAGATGAGGGAGTCTACTTCAACATGAATCTCTGAAAATCCATTATAGAAAGAAGCTTTCATTCCAATGATCAAAGCCCTTATTTCTGCTGCTAAGCTATCCATATTGTGAAGATAGATAGCTTTAGCTAGTAACACCTTCCCTTGCTAATTTTGAATGACCATACTAGCCCCTGTTGCACCACTTTTTAAGGAGGATCCATCTGTGTTTAGCTTTTCTTGTGTGTGGGGTAGCCTCCAGTAGACTATGCTATTATGTCTAATCTGCACATTAGAGTTTACAGATGCCAAAGATAACAAGCTAGAAGCTAACTTATTACTCTGTGATTTTGTCCATTTGATTTCATGTATATACAGAATCAGTCTAATCATCTCTATAATCTGGGAATAGGTACTGTCTATATTAGGTGCAATATGATAAAAAATACATTTATTTCTTGTGCACCAAATAAACCAAGTAGTAATTGATGGAAGTAATCTTATACATATTGCATGAGCTTTTGAGTTTATTTCCATATTCCAGTAATGGTAGAACCTATCCCAGATATTGATGAATGACAGTCTTCCAATATCAAAAAAGAGATTTAGTCTATTACATAATCTCTTAGTCCATTCACAAGAGTTAAAAATGTGATGCATATCATCTGATTCAGCCTTACACAGTAAACACATAGATGGCATATGTAGTTTAAAATCTTCAAGAATGTCTGGTAAAGGAACTAATCTGTTTAGAACTCTCCATATAAACACACAGATTTTTTTGGCATATATTTGGACCATAGGTGCTTAAATGATGGAACCTGGCCTTCTTGTTTCCTTATGATTTCATATGCTGATTTTAGTGTTAAAATCCATGTACTTTCTAGTTTCCATATTAATGTGTCTTTATATCCTTCAAAAAGAGGGAATTCAATAAGAATGAGATCATGAAATTCAGCAGTTAGACCAGGTTTAAAGATATCACAGTAATGCTCCTGTTCATAGAAGAATTCAACAATGGTGAGATGAGGATAAGGTAGCTCCATCTCAGAATCCCATACATCTGCTAGAGCTTGTTTGTTTAACCAATTGGAATTCCAAAATTAAACATTACCTTCACCTACCTGTAGTGCTGTATTAGCTGAGGCAATCTCATGTATTTCCTTTATCCTCTTCCATGTTTTAAAATTGTTGAGGTAATTAGGGAGTGACCACATGAAATCAGTCCATAGATTATTCCCCATTTGCATTTTCCAGCAAATTTTTACTGAAAAACTCTTGATGAACATATGCAAATCTTTCACATTAAGACCATTTTCTCAAACTGAATAAGCTATATTAGTCAAGGATCTCCAAGTTTTCTTTTACCCAAACTCAGAGTTACCCCAAAAAAATGGCAAAAAGAGCATGTAATCTATGTATAATCCCAATTGCAGGTTTAATCACGGCTATAGTATGCAGAGGGATTGCAGATAATACATGTTTAATCAAAATTAATCTACCTGCTTGATTCAGCCACTTATTTTGCCATAAGAGGATTTTGGCTGCCATCTTTTCCAACACATTTTGAAAATAGCTATGCTTTGTCCTCCCAATATAAATAGGACAACCAAGATATTGAAATGGGAGAGATTCAACCTCTATGCTGATCTGCTCAGGTATAAGAGTCCTATGATAGGGTTTAGCATGCTTTGACATGTAGTAAGCAGATTTTCCAAAGTTAATTTTTTGACCAGTTACGTTTTCATAAATACTTAGAAATTTCCTTAAATTTTGCAAGATGGTCTTGTTAGCTTTTGGGAAGACTACACTATCATCAGCAAAGCTTAGGTGTGTGACCTTAGTTATTGAATTTGGCAATTTGAAATAGCTAATTCTTGACTGACTGTAAAGTAGTCCTACATTTCTTGAAAAATCTTCAGTTAGCATTATAAAAAAATATGGAGACAATGGATCTCCTTGCTTTATGCCCCTTAATGCTTTAAAGAAACCAAAGGGATTACCATTTACAAGCACTGAGAAATTAGTAGCTGCTAGATTGCCCATTATGTTCTTAGCAATCAAACCATGAAAACCCATTTCTAATAGTAAATTATTAAAAAAGGACCATGAAACCCTGTCAAAGGCTTTCATCATTTCCAATTTTAACATTACATTATAACCTCCTGATTTGTGGTTTAAAATTTTTGTTAGTTCTTGCATGAGTAACACATTTTCAGCTAACTCTCTACCCTGAACAAAAGCTGATTGTTCAGGGGATATGATGGAAGGCATTATATGTTTCAGTCTTTCAGTGTAAACTCTTGAATATATTTTGTTTAAATTTTTTGAAAGATTGATAGGTATGTAATCAGTAAATGAAGAGTAGACTTGCTTGTTAGGTATTAATACTATAAAATTTGAAGCAATTGCTCTTGGGATAGGTTTCCCAGCCAGATATTCATTTACTGCACTCAATAGATCATTTGAAATGATGTCCCAACATTCTGTATAGAATTTTCCTGGGTATCCATTAGAACCGGGAGATGCATCACCATCCATTTCAAAAACTATCTTTTTGATGCAATCCAAAGTTATCTGTTCCATTATATTTGTATTCATTTGTTTAGAGATAAGCTTTGGAATGTTCTGTAATAGGGCAGGAGCTGCTAGTCCTTCCATGTCTTAGTTTTCATCAGTTAGAAGATTAGAGAAAAAAAGAACAGCCTCAGACCCAATTGCATCAGGATCTTTAATCCATTGGCCATGACTGTTTTTAATCTCTGTAATGGTTTGTCTAGCATGTTTGGCCTAAACCGAGTCATGAAAAGTTTTTGAATTAGAATCTTTTACTTCTAGCCGTTTGACTCTTGCTTTCTGTTTCCAGAAAATTTTTCTATGGTCAAGACTAATGTTAACTCAGCTTTAGCTTTATTTAGTTCAACTCTTGTATGTTCACTATTACTCTATTGCTGGTTTAATTCTTTCAGTAAAACCTAATCCTCAGCCTCCTTTACTTTATCCTTTACATTTCCAAAACAGTTATGTTCCATTCTTTCAGCAATCCTTTTGGTCTTCTTAGTTTAATAGAGAATCTCATCATAATCCTTCACAAGGCATGTTCCAATTGGCTGAAACTATGGTTTTGAAATTATGATGAGTGACCCAACAGTTTTGGAATTTAAAGAATTTTGGTCCATAAGAGTAGTTTAGGTTGGCTATATTGTCCAATAAAGGTGAATGGTCTAAGGGATGCCTTGTCTTAACTCTGATGTTAGTGTTAGGAAATAGATTCAGAAAATTTTCATTAACCAGACCTCTGTCAAGTCTCTGCCAAACATTGTCATTCCTGACCCCAGCCTTGTAAAATTATTACCTACAATGGGATTTCTATTAACTGATTTTCCTCAATGAACACATTGAAATCCATCATGCAATTCTTGAAAATCCAACCATTTAATCCTACTATCACTAATCAAATTCCTCGGTAGCATATTACTATTTTACAATCAAGCGCACATTGTTTTACCACTGCCAATTAAATCCCCTAGGTCCATATTACTATTTTAGAATCAGATGCACATTGTTAAACAACCAAAGGTTCATATGTTTGAAGTCCTTCGTAATGAATTGCAAACACAAATAGAAAATTATATTCTTAAAATAGCTTCATCATCCCAAAAAAGTTACTCTGAAGCACACTCGTGATCAATAACAAAACCCTACCAGGATTAACAAATGTTTAGAAAAGACAATGTTAAAGTAATGACATGATCGAATGAGTCCGTAAACCAAAGTGGTATCAGCCAAGTGCTACTTTTATCATACAATCAATCTGAGAAAAACATGAATGATGCTTCACAATCTCAATCTAAATGTACTGGTAAATATAATAAAACCTCATATACCTGGCTTTCTATAGCAAAGTATTCCAAGTTCATCTGCAGGTTGCAACCCACACTTCATGTAGCTTTCCCCAGGGCAAAATAGCAATCTAAACTATAAGGAAGCCTTAAACTAACAAACAATTTGTAGCAATAAGCTTAATAAATCAGTCTCATTAACTCAAAGTACAGAAGCTTCATCAACTCTACACAAATTATTCTAAGAAAAATTAAGTACTAATAACACTGGCATGTCAAAACAAATAGCACTGAAATCAAAACCTCAATCTGTAGTTCTAATTTCAAAAATAGTAAGAAGGATTTCCATGTATTCATAAATATTTTCATTGAACAATTAGTGAGATGAATAAAACTAAAGAATAGTATTAAATCTCAGAAATACCTCAATAATTTTGGCATAGTGAGCATCTGTCCAAGTTCCCCCGATGAGACCCTTTGCCTGCGAAAATCCAAAGTTGCTGAGATGACCCAAAATAATTTGGCCTTCCACGTGGATCTAGAATTCGAAAGCAATCCAACAATAAGATCAAATTTCAAAAATGTCTAGAGAAAGATAAAAAAGAAAAGAAGAAAGGATACCTGGATAAATAAAGAAGCGGGTAGAGGGTTTGATGAATTCACCAATTTGGGAATTGAATGTTAGCCTAGCGGCTGAAGTCTAGTGCTACTACCATGAGGTCATGGGTTCAATTTTTACCCGGACAAGGGGAGGGGAGAAATTTGATTGGGGACTCATTTAAATTATTACCCAATTAAAAAAAAAAAGAAAAGAAAAAGAAGCGGGTAGAGAGGGATGGGAGAATGTTGTAGGCAGCGGCGAAATAAAATAGGCATAGAAGAATACGTACATAATTCTGGAGGCGATGGAAACACGACTAATGCAATATCCAAAGGGTTTTAAGTTGAATGTGACCAGGTGTATTGAATCATTGACTCTTAAGTTTCTTAGAAATGAATGCAACATTAAATTGAAATACAAACATATTGTAAAGGGGTTGTTAAAGGTAGAACACTACCTTTTTCAGTATCTAGGATGCCCTATTTTTAAAGGTAGAACACTTAATAGATACTATCAGCCACTTATGGAGAAATTTGATAAAAAACTGCAAAATTGGAAAAATCAGTGGCTTAGCTCAGGGGACAAACTAGTCCTAATCCAGTCCTATTTGTATTCAATGCCTCAACATATTTGGAATGTTACTAAACCACCAAAAACAGTAATCAAGAGCCTAGAGAAAAGATTATCTAGGTTCTTCTGGGGTGAGTCAGATAGGAAAGGAAATAAAGTTTGGAAAAAATGGGCTCACCTTGCAACTCCAATCTCTCAGTGTGGTTTAGGCTTTAGATCAATTCGAGCTATTTTGGACGTATGCTCCCTTAAACTGTGGTGGAAAAGTCAACTAGGGAACACATTATGGGCTCAACTGTTATGGTTTTTTTTCTGATACCCATAAAAAATCTGTAACCTGGAAAAGGATTTGTTCGGTGAACCTTTTTGCTGAACAAAACTCCTTCATAATTCATGGTAAAGGGCTATGCAATTTTTGGACATCAAATTGGTGCATGACAGGTCCACTCATAAACCATGTTCCTGATCATATCTCTGCACCAATTCTGTTTTGTACTGTAGCAGATTTTATTAGGAATAAAACTGAGATTATTGCACTGATTTCTCCTTATTTAGGAAATGATACTCTCTCATTCTTACAGGAAGCTGATCTTGTAGAGACAAGAGAGGATAGGATCATCTGGAAGCCTGATCCTGTTGGAAAGTTTTCATCTAAATCTGCATATAGCGCAATTACAGGTCCTTCGGGTAATTCTCTGGCCTTCAAATTTTTATGGCATAGGGATTTACAAAAAAAGGTATCTATTTTTGCTTGGAAGATGCTACATTCTCTTCTCCCATTTGATGATGTGCTAATTTCCTGTGATTTTAGTCTTGCATCGAAATGTCCTGTTTGTTGCCATATGGATTCACTTGAACATTTTTTCATTGCATGCCCTTTGGCCAAATCTGTATGGTGTTATATGTCTTCTTTAGTTCAATTCCAAATACCTGAACCTCATTCCATAGCTCAAACCTTCTTCATTTTTTGGAATTGTAAGGATCTACCTAAAGGCCACCAGCTGTTATGTAACATACTCCCTCCCATTACTTGCTGGAGCCTTTGGAAAGCTAGGACTCGATATCTTTTTGAACATATCCCCTTTTCTGCCGATTACATCTGTAAGGAAGCTATTGATCTTATCAGGCTAGCACTATTCTCTAATCCTACATATCTGAAATCCTCAAATGGCATGCCTTATCCAATAAAAAATCTTTTGCCTCAGTTGAGGCCCCCTCCTAAACCGATTATTCGAACTGTATGCTGGGAGAGACCTCCAGAACGTTGCATTAAGATCAATACTGACGCATCTTGGTTCCCGGATAAGGCTGCAGTAGGGGTAGTAATAAGGAATTGTAGTGGTTCACCCATACTGATTAACTCTGCATCCATCTCTGCTGAATCATCCCTTCTTGCTGAAATTCTTGCGGTGAAAATTGCTTGTCAAAGTTATACCAACTTGGATGAATCTATTATCATTGAATCAGATTCTTTATTGGCAGTCAAGATGATATGTGATCCATATACTGCTCATTGGCCTTTATTTAATGTTGCCTACAAAGTCAATCATCTTCTTTGTGGCGCTGTGCTTATGTATGTGCCTAGGGAGGGTAATTTGGTGGCAGATGCAATAGCTAAATATCATTCTGCACATAATCAGACTTTGAATCTCAGTAATGTACCTGTGCATATTAGGGGTCTTATTGCACTTGATAAGAAACAAACTCCCCAGATTAGAATTCTCTCCAATTGCTTAGGATAGGATTGATACTGCTGATGGTTTTTATTCATGCAGGTACTTTTCTGACTGACCTCACTTTGGAAATCTCCCTTCCATTACTTACCTTGCTGCGCTGCTGCTGCTTGGTGCTCTCTCGGAGATTGTTGCTCAGACTCCATCAGCATGGGTTCTCTCATTTTTTCTATATCATTTTATACCTGACTACTTCCTAGTTAGTTGCCTGGCCAAAGTGCGAATTAACACGGGGTGTGGAGATTCGTAGCTTTGGAATCGCAACTAACTAAACTTGACTGATATTTCTCATCATGTACAGTTCTTAGCTTAGGCTATCTAATATTTTGTGGGTAATTCGGTTGCCTTCTGTAAAGTTTAGCCACTATACTATGGTTCTTTTGGCTTGGGGTACCAATATATCAACCCCTACCCTCGGGTGTCTTTCCATTTAAAAAAAAACATAATTTTAATTTTCAATTTATTTATTGTAAAAGCTGATGTGGCAAGTATTGGAGGTGACACATGTCGAAAAGGTTGGTCTTTTAGTTATATCTATAGATATAATCATATATACTTGTAAGTGCAAATTTAACAACCCTAACTAGTTGATAAAAGTACAAATATAACCCTCTGATGAGAAATCAGGCGCTTATCGTGCTTTTCCGGCCGTTGATCCTCCAAAAATGACAAAATACCCTTGGGCTAAAAGCTGAATTTGGGTGGACAATTATACCTTTACCCACCACCAATCGCTGCCAGAACATGTAGGGTTATATCAGCACATTATGAAAGATTATAGGGTTATATCAACACATTTCTAAAACATATAGGGTTATATCAACACATTCGTAAAAAATGTAGGGTTATATCAGCACATATAATAACAGCAAAGTTTATGGTAATACACTCGGCTAGCCCAATTGGGCAATCACATCATCATGTACATCATTATCATATCATATTAACACCCTCATTCATATTAAACACCAATATCACATATCATGGTCTCATTTCAAAACCCATTAACATTAAAAACTCTAGGTTGAAGAGCCCAAGAAAATAACAACTGCACATACGATACCAAAGGTCAACCAATCATCAATTTGGACTAAACACAACAAAGTAAACAAAATAGAGCTAAGTGCTTATATAACCCTTAGTTTTTTGGTATGTACAAATATAACCCCGAGTTTTTTTAAAGTGCGGTTGTCCTAAAACCATCTAAGTGACTATTGTACCCATTCATATTCTCGCTAACCTAAGCGGGCACTCGGGTATAAGTTTACATATTTTGGCCGGCCATGGGTATATCTATACTTTTGAAAAATTGAGGGTTATATTTGCACTTTCCAAGGAACTGGGGGTCATCTAAGCATTTTACTCAACAAAATATCATCAAAACCCTTATATTATATACTATATATACCACATATCTTTATTCACATGGCGAGAAGCAAAAGAAAATACCTAATCAAACCCAATATTGCATTAATCTACTGAATTAAGGGAAATTTCGGATGAATATACCATTTTTGAAGGGTTCCCACACCTCCACTTCAAAGTTCGTTGTGTCGACCTCGTCAAAACTCTTATTTTGTCGTTAGAATCACACCCTAGAACGTCGGTGATCGGTAGAAGAGGTTAAAATGGCAGTTGCATGCGATTAGCGTTGATTTTGTACTAATATGAAACTTTGTTTTATAGTATGTGCTGTATAACCCAAAAAGTTTTAGGAATGTATTGATTTAACCGTACCAGTTTTCATAATGAGCTTATATAACCTTACTTGTTAAGGCAGTGATGTAGCAGTGGTGGTGTGGCGGCGCGACGGTGGTGCGGCAGAGGTTTAGCGGTGGTCAGGCGACAATATTTGGGGTATTGATAATGCTAAGGGAAGTAGCATCATTTCCTATTTTTTTAGTTTTTTGATTATTTTAGAAGGGAAAAATGACTTTTCATGAAATTTCGGCTACAAGTTGCTAGAAATGGTTATATTTGCATTTTCACTTATTATATAGGGTTATATTAACACTTTCAATTATTAAAAGGTTATATTTGCACTATAGGGTTATACAAGCACTTTTCTCTCTTTTTAATATATATTTAAACCATTGATTGATGAAGATGTTTGACAATCTAACCTTTTGTATTGATTAGATTAGTTGAAAGGCTCACATTCGAGTGATTTACATCAAACTATGAGATGATTCCAATTACACCAAGCCACTAGCTAACTATTACATTTATTTCAATGGCCCATGTGGCAATAAAAAAAGGTACACAAAGGCACTACCCAATATTACAATTCTAATCAATGGTTTGAATGACAATAAGAAGGGTGGTTATAAAGAATAAGTGGTCCTCACTATGTGGCTATCTAGTAATGTCGACACGAAATCACCAAACAAAATCAATCACACTAACAAGCATTGAACTAAATGCACACAAATTAGTCCATCCACACTAATGATCAACATCAAGGCAACCAAAACGAATAAAAGTAAAGCTCCCCAACTAAAATTCTGTCGGTCTCCATTTAACTCATTCAAGATTCTTTCACTAAACTAGGAGACCAAACCCAATCACTTTGATTGGAAAAAATATTTTTCTGTGTGTCTATATGAGTCATTTATAATGTGTAGAATTATCTCAAACTTGAATCCGAGAGGATACCGAATAAAGGTCTAATGGCAAATTTAGTTAAGCAATCAATCAAATTTGCCTGATATATCCTAAACAATAGAATTCTACCAATATGATTTGAATCATTATGAACGGAATTGCCAGAAGTCCATTGTTTGAAGGATTTTGACTCAAATTTCTCCTAATCATGCTTGGATCAACTTATTAGAAGTTAATGAAGTTTTACCGAAGTGTTTTAGCGAAAAATAGGTTGCCGGGAAAACATCAATTGACGGAGACTATTCCAATCCAATACATATTTGTTTTTTTTAAAAAAGTGAAAGGAAAAAATAACAAACAAAAAATCAGTATGCGAAAACAAAAAGTAATACATACAACAAAAAACCATCACATAACCTACAAAAAAATGAACACACATACCCAAAGCTACTGCAGAGTAGGCTCAATCAATTAATATGAAGAAAAGGAACTAGACTTTGCTCTCGATGGCAGAGTGGCGGGTGTGAAACAATGTGTAGATGATGCTGGTTGGGTGTGGGTGGTCATGGCAACGCGTGGCCAAGACTAACCACACGTGGCCAACAATGGTGGCACGTGTATGTTAATGGTTGAGTTGTTGGAGCCTTTCTTGGGAGAAAACTTATATGAGAAACTGCGAACCCTATTGGAAAAGAAGACCCAAACATAATTGAAGCAAAAAAAAGAGAGGACTTGAGAAATGTTTAGAAAAAAAAAGAAAGATACTTGAAGATGGAAGTGCTCTGAACTTGAAGCGGCAATTGAAAGATTCTTGCAGAAGTGCAAGATATTTCGTGAATAAGAGATATTTATTTGATATTCACCAGTAAGTGACTCTTCATAAATCAAGGATAATAATTACCACCTCAAAAATTGGTGGTAGTGTGCACCGCCTATTGAAAGTTCTTCCAATAACCCAATATTGTGGCACATTGAGCCCTAATCAATGCAGAATGTGCTAACGTTTCAAATGCTTGGCAGTTACTCCGAAGAGAGGGAAAACTAAGGGTAATAACGCATGTCCTTTAGATGCTATGTGAGAGAGAACTGAATGTCTCCACCAAATCTCAACCTTCAATTCTACCCGGAGCTATTGATATCAGAGTCGAAACTCCCTCTCAGGCCGAAGGCCATGCAACTATTCTCTACTAGGGCCAAAGACCACACTACAATATCTTGTTGGGCCAAATCCCAACAGTTAAATGGAAGATCTCCAAATCTGATTGTACCTATGAAATACACATATTTTCTATTACAATTATGGTATATTGAATGGTAACTCTTGTATGGTAATAAACCTATTTCTATATCGAAAATGCATATTTATCCTAGCATGATTGGGATACCTTTTGGGGATCAACCTCTATTAATACTAATGTATTCATTCATTTTATTCGACCAATTCTCAATATTAAGATAGAATACTTTTTGTCTAAATTTTGCATAAGAGTTTCTTCCCCAGCCACCCCTAGGGAGCCATTTTTCAGGTTTGGTTATCATATAGCAGTTTGACATGCATCGCCGTTGATAGGAGCTGGTTCCTTATCTTCTATTGAGCGCTGATCCCTGCCATCATCCTTTTGGGATGCTAATTTTCTCTTTGGTCTTGCTTCTTCTCGTTTCTTTGAAGGTTTTAGTTGTTACGACCATGCTCAATTTCTTTAAGCCAATCATTTTTTAGGGTGGAGGAGAGTCAATACATTCCTGAAACATCCCATGGCTAAGGAACTTCACAATCATTGCCTTTAACTGGTAGCATTTGTCCTTTTCGTGTCCTCGATCTTTATGATAATTATAATATTCTGGCAACGTCCTTCTTCATGGGCTATTTGGCATAGGTTTTGACGGAGGAAAAAGTGTCTGTTAATGGCTAGGATACTTTCCCTAGATCTGTTCAGAGGTGTGTACGACTCAAAGCGGGTGACAAAGCGTTACATAGGCGCCACTATAATTACCGTGTCAAGATTAAATTTTATAAGCCCTAGAGAAAATCCTATTCCTTATTTAATAGTGAATTCTAGCCATCTTTAATACAATGGTTTGGAGGTTTTGGAAATTTTATTCTTTTTTTAAAAAATAATTAAAACAATAAAATTATATAAATTATTTCGAATGAAAGAATAAAATAGTTCATCCAACAACTTTCACACATCACCTTCATACCTTCATCACATGTTCTAGATTAATTCAATTCCTAATATTATTCTCTTTTCCTACTATGTTCGTGATCATAAACATACATTCTATCAATAGCACCACAATTTCTTCCGCGGCACTCTAACTAGAAAATGACACTAGTGGAGAACATGTATATTAAATGCGTTAATATATGACCAAAGAAGTAACTTTTTTGGTGACTTCTCTTGCTCCTCATCTGATAGTCAACAATCAAAAGTAGTTCTAAATTGCCACGATTACATGTGGTTCTTAACCGTCTAGCAGGTGGAACCACCTTTGATAGGTTATGATACTGGAACCAAAGCTACATCCTTCAGGTCCTCAGACATGATCCCAAAGTCGAAATCTAACATCCATATTTTGGCTCCTCACACATGGTTTTGAAGACAATACCTAATCATGGTTCCAATATCAAAAACGTCATTCTTTAGATGCATTTAATGTTTTTTTGTTTAATATTTATTTAATGAAGCGTCCAATGCCGGAATCTGTGTCAGTCCTTATGAGTTCTAGCTTTGGGGGCATTCTTCATTCCTTTTCTATTTTTACGCAATTCCAGGGAAATTTTGCATTTCATTACTCCAAATTCGGAATTCTATTGGGGATATAAGTTCCGATACCAAAATAACTTCACGATGAAGAGAAAATTTGATCATTAACCAGGGAGCGAGTTATGAACTTGGAACTTGAACGGATGCTATAATCAAAATGAGATTTCATTCAATAAACAGGATAAAAATAGTCGTATATCACATAATAGGTTTCTTATGTTATATGACATGTGTTATGTACACAACAAATATCTATAGAAGAAGCTACACTGGAAAATATCTATAGATTGGAATGGAGATTGCAAAATGACTATTCCACATAATCCATGCCATGAAAAGGGATTTTTTCCTTACTCCACTTTGTTAGGAGTTCCAAGAACCGCTGATCGGACATGAACAAGATGCATAGCTAAGCATTTTTTTTCCGTGTTGATATCTTCTTGTGAGTATGGCTTGAAGTCTTTGTGGAAAATCATTAATGTATAAAACAAAAACAAGGTAATGTACCTAGTAGGAGGATTCCATACTCTCTTCTTACGCTCGGTATCCCAATCTATCACAATCATTTAAAAAGGAGTACTGCTCATTTAAAGCGATCAAATTATTTTTGGTCACAACACTTTGACCATCCTCAACTACTTGGCTACCCTCTTCTTCCCCTATATCATCTCCTACGATGAAAACCTCATCATTAACATGCATCTCAGTGTAAGTCACCTCACTGCCACTAACACTAGGATCAACAATAGAAGATGAAGATTCAACACGAACAACCGTGATGCTACTGGAAGAATAATTTACCTTTTCGATATAAGCTCCCACGAAGGGCTATGAGTCCATCTGGAATACACCAACTTTCATAGAATTATTAGGGAATATAAAACGATAGAGTTACTTTACTAATACTTACCTTTTTAATGTAATTAATTACGTGTGTCTGTTGAAAATCATAATTGTCACACGTCAATTTAAGAAAACACGCTTTGGAATGATTACCCCGCATGGCGTGTTATTTATAAAAAATATACCTTATTTTTCTAGGACATTACTAACCACCCCCCCAATTAATCGACCTCAATAAATTTAATATTTCATTACATTCATAATCAACTCTTTTCAGAATTCTTCCAAATTATAACATATATATTTTTTACCTATGAAGTCATTTTAATTCAAAATTGCAGTTAATGCAAATTAAATAAAATTCGTAGGTCAGATTGCAAATATTGGGTTATAACAATCAACTCATACTAAACCCTTCTTCCCCAAAATTGATGTGCAACCCCATCCTCTTGCAACTTCTCCATTCTCCATTGTTCATTCTTCTTCATTCAATCTCCATTCCCAAATTTTACTCTCCATCCAAACTTCAATCTCCATTCCCAAATTTTACTCTCCATCCAAACTTCAATCTCCATTCTCCCAGTTGACCAAATTCTTCTCCGAGCGATTTGTTTTTTTCCCAATGAGCTTTTCATATGGCTGGGTAGTGTCTGGAAAAATTTGTGATGAGCTCTTCGGCCTGCAACAAGATCTACATCAATGAAATTTAATTTTAAACAAATGAAATTTAGTTTCAAGAGGATGAAATTTTGCCTAATAGTGCCAAAGATATGAATTTTTTAAAAATATGAATGTGTTTATATTGTTGAATTGCCTTCGATGTAAATGAAATTGTTGTTGAAACTTCTGGATGTATGAATTTTGATGCTATGAATATGTAAGAAACATGTGGCAAATATTCGAAAAACGAAATAAATGCTGCTGAAAATTTCTGTATATAATATGCACCTATTACCTTGCATTACATATCGTTTGTATTAAAACATGCACCCATTTTAAAACTGTGAATTTGAATTATGAAATATTTTAAGAAGATCGTGTATAAATTAATTTAAAATTTGACGGTTTAAAATTTTCATATTAATTTTCCATTGATTACTTTACAACATGTATTGTTTAAACAAAAGCACACACTTGATTTAAAAATGTCAATTCCTTTTGTGAATAACAAAACTTTGTCAGGAGGTAGTGCATAGGTTACCTTATGAATCATTTTTGGTTACTTAAAACATGCATATGTTAGTTTACAACTAGTATTTCTTATAATATACAGAAAAGAGGTTACATAATTTTGTAATTTTTAATTTTTTTTATATAAACTGCATTTAATACTTGATAATGTGTACTGATTACATTAACAACTCTATTTGTTTTCAAACATAAGATAATTTTTTCTTGATTTCAATTAAAGATGTGCCACTAAAAGTCTTATCGGCATGAAAGCAACACATGTAAAATCATTGCATACTTTGTATAAAAATCATGCAAATGTTGTCGGTTTCATACACGAGAGGGACTCTCGACACTTGAACAAAGGGCAAGATACAAGATAAATACAAGTGTTCGTGACAGAAATTTTTCATTAGGAAACTTACAATTACAACAATATTCCTACATAGATTAACTAACAATTTCTAATACAATGAATCAATTATGAATCTTCAATGGCAGATCATTTTCAAATTCCTCGAGTTAAGTGCCATCTTCATCCAAATCCTCCTTGTGCTGGAACATCTTGTGGAGTCCAATGCTCATTATTTTCGATTCCTTAAAATTAAAACCACTTCGAGTTTAGATCCAACTCTTACAAAAAGTCATACATATTAGATACTAAGACCAAGTGCAGTGATAGAGACCGCTAGTGGTCTCTTACCAATAAATATATTATTTCTCTCAACCTCTCTCTTCCACCTTACCCTAACAGACCACTTAAGTGACCATCATTTTTTCTCTATTTATGGACCACTTTCTACTATTTATGGACCCCACTTGATTTTCTCTATCCTACTCATTAATTTTTTACATTTAATTTAAATAAATTTGTCCATAAAAAATAAATCGAATATGAAATTTAATACTCCCTCCATCCCTGAATAATTTGCAAGAAAGAGAAAAGTGGAGACAAAATTGAATAGTGCCAAACTTTTCAGTCCAAAAAGCTAAAAAAGTAAAAGTCAAAATCATCCATTTACATGCCCCAAATTTGACTCAAAAAGAGTGCTAAATAATGTCAAAGCACTAATATTCCCTCCAAAAGTAAATCTTTGGCTCCAAATTTTTTAGTTTTTGAACCAATTTTACACTTTTTCGTTCCATGTTCATTACCTCCAAATATTAGAATTCTCATCCATAAAAAGGGCATTTATTACAGCACTCATTCACACCCTACAGAACAAAAAACCAGAGCCCTCAGAATCCTAAGAACTGGACAAATTCAGAAATCCCTAACCCGCATTTTTTTCTAATCTTTATCACTGAGCAAAAGTAGAGTTATGATGGTGGGGAGAAATCTCACTGATGACGCAAGGCATGAGATTGCCCATTTTCTCCTTCGACATATAAAAATGGGCAACTTGAGAACAACAATAGAGTGAAGGCAACCGAATGATGGCCATGCTCAATTAGGACCATCAGCACAATCTGGGTGCGAGTTAGGTAGCAGCTTCAAAATGGTGAGGCTGTGTGCGCCCGTTCGAGAAGACACATGCACTTTGGAAGAAGCAAGAAGCCGATCGACCTGGAGGCTCTGATGGCATTGCCACTAAAGTTCAAGCGTACATGCCGAAACACAGCCGCCAAGCTACATGCTGGTAAAAGTAGCATACATAGAGCAATAGCAAGCAAGAAGATAAGAAGCCACATAAATGCAGTTCATACATGCCTAACAACAGCCCAAAAAGAATCAAGGGAGAAACGGTGCTTAAGCAAATTGGAGTACAACATGTAGTTCAAGACCATGCACAACATCATACATAATGACAAAAAGTGGTTCTACATCACAGAGGCCACAACGAGGTATATTCTTGGTCCCAATGAACCAGAGCCATATAGAATCACCCAAAGCAAGCATTACATACAAAAACTCATGTTTCTATGTGTTGTGTGTAGACCTATATTTGACTTTGAGGGTAATGTAATGTTTGATGGAAAAATAGATGTGTTTCCTTATGTTGAGTATGTAGCAGCCAAGTACACAACAGTAAATAGACCTAGGGGAACTATGATACTACAACCCATAACATCCATAACTCGAGATGTCATTAGACACAAGCTTATCAATGGACTCACACCAACTATCAAGGCAAAATGGCCAGTTTGGGCAAGCAAAACATTTTCATATAGCAAGATAATACCCCTACCCACATATTTGCAAATGACCTTGAATTTTTAGCTGCAGCCACCTCAAATGGATTTAACATTCAGTTAGTGTGCCAACCAGGCAATTCACTCGATATAAACATTCTAAACTTGGGTTCTTTTGCCTCAATTCAAAGTTTACAACAGCAAAACCCTAGCCAAAACCTAGATGGACTACTACAAGTTGTGGATGATGCATTTGATAGGGAGGATCCTAGGGTCATAGACAAGATATTTCTAAGCTTGCAAAGTATTATGGTAAAAATCATGAAATGCAGGGGTGGTAATGAGTTCAAATTGCCACATATGGGAAAGGAAAGGCTAAGAAGACTTAGTTTGCTACCCCACAATTATGTTGTGGATTCTGAGTTAGTAAAGGGTTGTTTGGAACACATGGTGTCTATTGGCAGAACCTGGAACATACATGATCTTCTAATCATGATAGAGTTAGTGTAGACATGCAACTGATGTACTTTTGTAGGGTTGTGCTTCTAGATTTAGGTCTAGGGTAAACATACAAGTTATTTTGATAAGGTATGTTTATAGGGCAACCTTGTAAAAGTTGGGAGGGCTATACTCCCTTTTGTTTGAAGCTTTTTAAAATGAGTTTGTGTTTAAAAATCTGTTTTCAAGTATGAGGCAAAATAGGTTAGTCAGAATGATAAACCATTCAAATCGGGAGGAATGACAAACACACATATAACAACGAAGGGACAAACACTATAAAGCTGTCATCCTAATGTTTTTAAAAACATGGTTGCTACCAAAGTGTTCGTGCAAGGTATCATCACACGTGGATAACAACTACAACATGGTTAACTAAGCAAATAATTTCAGAGCTGCGTGTAATCACATCATGCCCCGCTAAGATCAGATCAGTTTAGCAACTAATAAGCATGGCTGCATGTTTATTCATTCATCAGAACCACATTATAAATTATGGGTTCAATCAGCACATACCTAACTTGCACACATATTAGCTATGACATCAATAAACAAATGCCCTGCCAAGATCAGGTAAGTCCAGTGACTAACACTACATGGCTGCATATATAAACCACATGAACATGCATCACAATTTACTTCTCCCATTATTGCCCCTGATCTGAAACATGCCTTTCCTGACACAAGTTCAGCTTTAGATTCAGTTGAAAAATGGGGACATCCACCTAAGGTTTCAACTGAATCCGAGTCAAAATATGAGTGGTTGTACATTTGAACATAAATATCACACAAATTCAAAAACCCAGCATATAACAAGTAGCACATGTGCTATCACAGACAAGCAGCACACAGGCTACCACAGACAAACACAGAATGAAGTAATTGATGTAAAAAAGTAACAACACCCACACTGTATAAACAATCCTGCATTAAGAGGTAGACGGTTAGTATATGATCAACAATTTGTAATTTGAAGGTAAAATCATAACTGAAAAGAAGCCTAAAATATTAACTTGTGAGTAATGAAACTATTTTCCAGCATCATAATCACTTTTAGGCATATATTTTGGCCAGTTACAAGGATAAAGACAAGCCCCAGTTTCCTAGAAACCTGGCTCGCCATACTTAGGGAATTCATTACCCTTGAAGTACACTGAAGGATGTGGATCACGCCAAGATTCAGATAAATCAGATTTATAAGAATCAGGGGATTGGGTTTCCATTGGAATCAGGGGGTTGGGTTGCATCAGAATTAGTGTCAGGATCAGGGGTATGTGTTTTATCCGGATCATTATTGGGGGGTAGGGTTTCATCGAAATCAGGGGGCTGTGTTTTATCCGGATCATTATTGGGGGGTAGGGTTCATCGAAATCAGGGGGCTGTGTTTTATCCGGATCAGTATCAGGGGGTAGGGTTTCATCGGAATCAGGGGGTTGGGCTTTATCAGAATCAGGGGGTTGGGTTGCATCAGAATCAGTATGAGGATCATGGGGCAATATTTTATCAGGATGAGTATCAGTGGGTAGGGTTTCATCGGAATTAGGGGGATGGGTTTCATCATAATCAGGGGGCTGGATTGCATCAGAATCAGTATCAGTATTAGGAGGCTATGTTTTATCAGGATCAATAGTATATGGGTGTGTTTCATCTGAATCAGTATATGATTCTGAGTGGTATAGGACTGATTCAGGTACATGGCTAAAATGTGTGGCCACAGGCGTATCCAAGGATCCAAATGAGTCAGTGTCAAGAACAGGGTGGTGGGGTGGGATGACTTCAGTGTGAATGAGTTGTGAGTCAGTGTCTTCAGCCCAGTAAACAGTGTAGGATCAAAGTTGGACTCAAACTGAGACTCAAACTGGGAATCATTCAAGGGTCGGCAAGGGGCATATTTATCCTACCCAGCCATAACCTTATCCCTATAACCCATGTTTCAGCAAAATAAAAGGATAATCAACACAAACACAACACCATAGGGTAATCATCACACAAGCAAAGCAACGGTGGCTAATACAAAGACAAAAAGAACACAATATAATTAGTACACAAACCTAGACAAGATAAAAGTGAATTATGTATATATCCAACATCAAAACAACAAGAACATAGAAAGGATATCACACATCTAGTAAAACAGTGGCACCCCAAACATGAATCCGTGATAAATTGTTGGGCAAATCAGAAAATCAGCACATGCAAACAGTTTCTAATATTCGGCCAGAAGAGCACAAACCCTAGCCCCAAAAAATCAATTAATTTTTAAAAACCCCAAATTGAACTGGTCAAACCCAATCGAGGCTAAACAGAGATATCAACATCTATGGGCTAAATCAGCAAGGACATGCATGCCAAACAACAAATCGGCAAAAATAAATTAACAATAGCAGCACTAATCACAAACACAACATGATTGACAAATAAAATTATTATTAAATTAAAAAATAGGACACATGCATTTGGTTTTAAACAACGAAAATGAAGAACAGTTTCGAATATCACAGATCCAACACAAGAAAAACCCTAGATCGAACCCAGACCACAAAGAACATTAAATTATGTTCAGGAATCACAAACCCAACTGCATTTACTTTGAAAATAACCATGAACATCTAAAACAGGACACATGCATTCGATTTTAAACAACGAAAATGAAGAACAGTGGCTAAAATCACAAATCCAACACAAGAAAAACCGTAGATCGGAACCTAGACCACAAAGAACATCAATTATTGTTCAATAATCCATAAATCACCCAACAAAACCTTAATCGAGGCTTAAAAAACTGTGATTAACATTGAAAAAGTTAAGAATTTGATTTCATTTTCAAAACCCCCAACCAACTCATGAAAACCCTAGACCTGAGCTAAAAAGTTGTGATAAAACCAGATATAATCAATAAAAACAACACAAATAAGACAAGTTTTAAGCAAAGAACAAAGCGGCCAGGGTTTCAAAATTGAGAGAGAAGAGATGAGAGGCTGTGAGTTTTGAGTGAGAAATAAGAGGAATGAGGAGATAAATGAGCGTTGAAGGGAGAATTCCAGAAGCCAAATGGGAGTGTTAGGAGAGAAATAATGAAGCATTGGAAGACTAAATGAGACGCATGTGAACTCTGGCAGGGGGTTGGGGGTTTAAAAATTAATCCCCACATTTACCACCATTATTTGGACGCGTGTCCAGGACCATCCCACTTCCCTAATTAATCAACCTTAATGGATGTAAATATGAGGGAGTCCAGGGGCATTTTAGTCTTTTTGCACATGGTCAACTTTGCTGAAAATGGCAAATTCTGAGTGCTTGCAATTCAATCAGGGAGATAACAAAATAGAAAGTATGCAGTTTATTCAGGGATGAAGGGAGTAATATATTTTCATTTTAAAATTTTAATTTCATTTTTTTCAACAATTATTAAATAATTTGTGAATAATTTTTTTCATTTTATAAAAAAATTTACAAGATTTTAAAAATAATTTTTAAATCTATTTTACAAAATTTTAAAATATCATTTTAAAAAAAATGCAGGGACAAGAGAGGACATGGAGTGGGCCACATGTGGTCTCTTGGGTGATCTCTTGGTAAGAGACCATGGAGTGGTCTCTTATTAAGAGACTACCACTGCACATGCTCTAAATACTTGCAATATATAAGAAAACAGATGGAATTCTTAATTCAAAATGAACAATCAACAACATATGAAAGTAGAAGTCATACATAGTAAACAGAGGCAATATATAAGTAAACATATGCAACTCGTAATTCAAAACAAACAATCAACAATGAACAAAAAAAGTCATTCACAGTACAACTAACAAGTACACGTTAGATACTAACATCTGCAACATATAAGTAAACATATACAATCCTAATTCAAAACGAACAATCAACAAATGAAAATAAAAAGGCATACATAGTACAACTAACAAATACACACTTAATACTAACATATGCAACATATAAGTGAACCGATGCACCTCGTAATTCAAAACAAACAATCAACAACAAATGAAAAATAAAAGTGAACTTTGTTGATAACAACAACTACATGCTCGATAACAACAACTGCAACATTTAAGTAAACGAATGCAGCTCATAATTTAAGACAAAAAATCAACAAGTTTGTTGTAACAACAAGAGGACAATTAAAAATCAAATCATACAAAAATGCACAAGCAACTTAAAACACAAATTAATGATGCCTATCCAACACTCAACAAAACAAAGAACATACCAATGGCGACACCGGATAAGAATTACAGAAACGAGGGGATGGAAAATCATAAAGAAGAGGTGGAGAAACGCAAAGAAGATGCTGAAATTGTCGGACAGAGAAGAGGGAAGACGATGACACCGAATATGAGGAGGAAGGTGGTTGATAATGTGTAAATCCATATGGGCCTAAATACCCATGCGACTGACCTTAAGTCCATGGCTTTGCCCTTGGGGTAAAGCCTTTTAGGCTGGCTCAATGTGAGAGTACTTGCTCCACAAGCAAAGAAAACAGTTGCCCCACTTGCCTAACTATATAAAGGCCAATGGTAAACCTACACAACTCATATATTCATTCCTAATTACATTTAGGTAGCTTGTTTGTTTACATGGATGTCAGAGCCTTTTCCCCCTGAAACCTCTGGGGGCTTTGTCTTTGCAGATTCTGATCACCCACGATCGAGCACCGGCGGAGGCAAATTGGAGCGCATTAAGTGGCACACCAGGTGGGACCGTTAGTCAGATCTGCGATCAAATACTTATTGTTTATGTCCACATTTACAGCAAGTGCCTTCCGTAGAAGTGAGCGGTTAAAAGACAAAGCTATAGGCATCAGCAAAGAGGTACAATCCCATACCAAAAAAAATGAGAGGTCATAGATCCAATATGCCTCCGTGTCTCACTCCTTCTAGCGCCGATATTGAGCCTTTGAAAGCTGGCCATGATCAAGTCCCAGAAGGTAGGGGTCCGGAAGCTCTTAGCAAAGAAGCTGACCCACCTCCACGGACCATGTAGGTCAGCGTTGAGCCCTAGGTAGGTGGAGCTGAAGCTCCTACCTCGCAAAGTCAGGCACATTGACAAAGGACAAACAAACTGCAATTTACGGAGGCTACGACGGATTCACAAATAGAAATATCGAGAGAGGTTTCTCGAGTATCAATGGGCACAAGTTTGGTAGGCCTCTCATCGCAGCAAGATCTAGCATCATGGGCCCAGGTCCTCGGATCTACCACCTATCAGGTGGAGCCTCCTATACTCTACAATAGGGAGATACAGCAGTAGATAGGGCCCGAACCTTCGATGCCCCTGGTGTTACAGCCAAGATTCCAGTCATAAACCCCCCCAGGAGTGTCGTATCAAGCCGACGTTGGTGCCCTTACATGGCCCCAGCCAACACTCCCGAGCATGCGCAAATGATAGCATACTATGTGCCAACTTCGATGCCTATCTCGATGCCCCCAACACCGAGACAAACTATTCCATATTTGATGGTAGGGCCGATGGGACTTTTTCCAAGTTTCAAAAACCAAATATATTTAGGACTCCGTCCGGAGGTCCCCCCTACGATCCTTACCGGCTAGGGTTATATTATGGCTCGGTAGGGGAATGGGTCGCACTCATAGTACATGGCTTCGAATCATCTCTTTCCTATGACACCAAGCTTTGATGCCTCAGTTTGGCCTGGCCAATGCAGAGACCCGCAGATGGGAGGGGGACCAAGCGACTCTTTGACAAGAGAGCTCTACAAGCTAATCAGAGGCTAGACCGTAACATCCCCTTTCAGTCCTGCGATAATGACCGCTTGATGGACTAGCAAAATGAAACCACCAAAAGGGCTCCCAACATGTAGTGGAGACTTGGACCCTCACGAGTTCATACAGACATTCCTTAGTCTAATGAACTCGAGGGATGTCAATGAGCACCTAACTGTAAGTTGGTCGAAAGTTACCTTTGGGGGAAAGCCCAAGAATGGTTCAACAAGCTAGGCAGAGGGACACTAAACTCGTACAGAAACTTCGGAAAGGCCCTTCTGAGTCAACTTTTTCAAAAGAAGAGGTTCACATAAACCTTAATAGAGTTGTACCAAAAAAAGCAGAGGTCGAGCGAGTCGACAAAGGCATTCTACCACCTATATGTGGATGATAGCTTTAGCATAATTAATCGAACTGAGGAAGGGGTAATTCTTGGATATATGAATGGAACGTCAAACATCGACCTGTACAAAAAGCTGGTCTCAAAGAAACCAGAGACCCTATAACAATTGCAGGAAATCGTAGAGCAGTATTCGAAAGTTGAAGAGGCCTCAAAGAGAAAATGGGAGGGAGATAGATGGCTCGAAAAGGGACCTAAACACTTTGAGTCTAGGTAAAAAAGGATCAACCACCCAAAAAAAGGGTTCGAAAGCTTTATTCCCTTAACCAAGTCCCTGATGGAGAATCACTCCATCCATAAAGGGATGTTTCGAAGTCCCCCTCCCAGAAAAGACTACCATGGGGAGAAAGAGTCCCCTAAATTTTGTGATTTCCATAAAGAATGGGGCCATGACATAAATGAGTGTACCCATTTAAGATAGGAAGTGGGAAGATGTGCAAGGGAGGGTTTATTCCCTGACTGTATCGAGGGTTCAAAGGGAGAATCCTCTTTGAAGGGCTGAGCGAAATGCCATTGGAAAGGAAAAAAGAGAGCTAATCAAAATAGCAGAGACGAGTGAATGATGGAGACCAAGGTGGAAACCAAGTAGGGGTCTGAGCTAAAGTCGAGGCTAGGCCGGACAGAAACTGGAGGGACGGGGCAAATCAGGTGATCTTCATCAATGGAGTTGTAGGCGATCAAGCTTCGAACACAATCATCAAAGCCCAGTCCCAATATGTGCCCCCCGGAGAACCTTGTCAAAAATGTTTCCGACCTGAAGAAGTAATTACCTTCTCGGAGGCTGACCTGGTGCCCATCTGAACCCCTCGCACGGATCTGTTGGTGATCCATGCAACCATAGGATATTGTTATTTCAAAAGGGTGTTTGTGGATGACGGTAGCGGAGTCGAAGTAATGCTCACCAACTTGTTGACCAGTTAGGGCTCAGACATGAAAGCCTAAGGAGAACAACCACTCCCTTGTTCGGCTTTGTTGGGAAAATGGTGCTATCCCTATGGGCGTTTACCCTCATGGTTAGAGTAGCTGAGGGGGACAAGGAAATCACAATTGATTGTAGCTTCGCAATAGGGGACATTGTGTCCCCATATAATGTGATCCTCGGAAGACCTTGGATGTGCCAGGAGCAAGCGGTATGGTCCCCATATCATTTGGCCATGAAGTTCTCCCCACAAAAAAGGGATAAAATTTATCAGAGGAGATCAACCGGCGGCTAGAAGCTTTTTGGCTATAACCCTCAAAGAGGCTAGAAAGGTGGACATGGTGGCTTCAATTGAGGGAGATATTAAGCCTACGAACATTGAACCAGTGGCTGTTCGGGACAAGGGAACGGTGCCCGTAGGAAAAATCATCCCACCCGCAACAAAGCAACAACTAAAGAACCTCTTAGACAATTTCATCATTGTATTTTCATGGGACACCTTCTTCCTCACAAGGGTACCTAAGCAATTGATGGTTCAGAGGCTAAATGTGGACCCCTCCGAAAATCCAATCAAACAGAAGTGTAGATCTTTTGCTCCCAAAAGAGCTGAGGCCATAAAGGAGAGGTCCAAAAGTTACTGAAAGCTGAGGTTATCGAAGAGGTATTCTACCCCGAATGGATAGGAAGTCCTGTGATCGTCCCCAAGCACAATGGTACTTGGAGGATGTGTATCGATTTCACGGAACAAGTGTTGCCCCAAGGATAACTATGCCCTTCCTTCCATTGATATTCTGGTCAAAGCAATAACAGGATATGATGTCTTGGCTTTTTTCGAAGCCCATAAGGGCTATCACCAAATACTCATGGCAGAAGAGGATAAGAAAAACTTCTTTCATAACTGATGGGGGAACATTCCGCTACAAAAAAATTCCATTCGGATTGAAGAACGCAAGGGCTACCTATCAAACATTGGTCGATAAGCTCTTCGAAAAGCAAATTGGCAGAAACATTGAGATATATGTTGATGATATGGTGGTTAAATTTAGGGGCCTCGGCCAATTTCTTCTAGACCTCGAAGGACCTTCTGATATCTCTGAGAAGCTAATTTGAAGCTAAACCCCGCTAAGTGCATCATCGGAGTCGGAGCACATAAATTCCTAGGATTTATGGTTTCGAAGAGGGGATCAATGCCAATCTTGAGAAGTTTGAAGCATTGGTCAACATGAAGCCCCCAAAACAGTCAAAGACATCTAGATGCTCACAGGATCACTGGCGGCACTTAGTCAATTCCTCTCAAAGGGGGCAGAAAAACACCTGTCATTATTTGATGCGCTTCGAAAATCAAAGAAATTTGAATGGACGAATGACTGTGACAAAGCCTTCCAGGAGCTGAAAGAGCACTTATGAAGTTTTCCCATCCTTATGAAACTAGAAAAATGGGAGATATGTATTTGTACATCTCCGCATCCCCCCTGGCGATAAGAGACATTCTGGTAAAAGAGAAGGAAAAATCTCAATTCCCAATATACTTCGTAAGCAGGGCGCTGCATGGCTTGGAGACCCGCTACACTACCCTCAAGAAATTGATCTTGGCCCTTGTCCATGCTGCAAGATGCTTCCGGCTATACTTTCAAAGCCACGGGATAATCCAGCTTACCAACCATCTAATCAGGTAGGCGTTTCTAAAGCTATAGGCCTCGGGAAGAATGAGGAAATGGGTCATCGAACTAGGTGAACATGACATCCAGCTTTGCCTAAGAACATCTATCAAGGGCCAAGCATTAGCAGACTTTAATTTTGAAACCACCGAACCGATAGTGATCAAAGACGACAATGAACCAGACGAGACATGGCAGTTGTACATTGATGGGTCATCTCACTCCGGAGGTAGTGGGGCTGGAATTCTGCTCACGAGCCCCAATTAGAAAGATTACCCATATGCCTTACACTTTGACTTCAAGGTCGCGAGTAATGAAGCATAATAAAAAACACTAATCGAAGGCCTTTATATTGCCAAAGATTTGGGAGTTCAAAAACTTGACATCTTTAGTGATTCCCAATTCATGGTCCTTCAATTCAAGGGGGAATATGAGGCTAGGTAGAGAAGCTTGCAACACTATTTGGAAGTGGTAAAACCCCTCCTCAAACATTTCCACCATTATACCATTAATCAGGTCCCTCGAGAAAAGAATCAGAAGGCTGACGCCTTAAGCAAATTGGCCTTATCGAACTTGGACTTGCAATCTCGGGGGCATTTAATGGTGGAGACGCTAAGTAAGCATAGCTTTGAGGAGGAGCCAATGGTGATGGTGGTTGAGGAACAAAAGTCGTGGATGACGTCTATCATAAGCTACCTTCGAGATGGGACGTAGTTAAACATATCAACAATTAGACAAGTTTCTTGATGAGCGTGAAAATGATTCGGTGCAATTTAACCTGGGATAGAAGATGTAGTTACTCCCTCCGTCCCTGATTAAATTGCACAAGATCAAAGATTCAGTCACACTAAGAAAACTTTGACTACATATTTGAATAGATATATAAACAATAATATTGTTGTATGTGATATCGTTGGATTCGTCATAACAAGTAGTTTCTAGAAAGTAACTTTTTGTTTGCCGATATTATACGTAGTTAAATATATTAAGGGTCAAACGTGTGTGTTGGAGACTGTGAAAAAGATTCTGTGCAATTCAATCTGTGACAGAGAGAGTATATTAAAGCATTGGGGATATTAAAGAATAGGGCAAAATACTAATATGACCCTATGTTTTGAAGGTTTGTGCTGATATGACCCTGTAAAGTTGAAAAGTGCTATTGTAGCCCTGTGTTTTGCATTAAAAGTGCCGATATAATCCTGTGGCACTATTCTGGTATTGACTTTGTAATTTCTGGCATTGACCGAAAATAAAAAGACTAAAATACCCCTAGTCTTCAAATTACAAATCCAATGACTAAAATACCCTAGATTTCTTCCTCTTCACCACCACTATCACCACCTCTGCCATTATCACTATCGCCGGCCACCACCAACCACCGCCAGCACCACCAACAATCGCCACCACCACCAGCCACAACCACCACCACCAACCACAACCACCAGCCACTACCACAACCACCACCACCACTCGTCCCAACCACCACCACCACCACCCGAACCTAAACCTAGCTCCGCCACCACCACCAGCCACAACTACCACCACCACCACCCGCCCCAGTAGAACCAATACCTAGCTCCGCCACCACCACCAGTAATCGCCACCACCACCAGCCACAACCACCACCACCAGCCACAACCACCACCACCAGCCACAACCACCACCACCAGCCACAACTACCACTGCCATCACTCTCCCTAGCCACCGCCACCACGCATCCCAACCACCACCAACACCACCCACCCCAGAACTCGTCCCAACCACCACCACCACCGCTCAACCCTAGTCCCGCCACCGCTTATCCCTGGCCCTGCCACCACTCGTCCCAACCACCGCCACCACCGCTCATCCCTAGCCTCGCCACCACTCGTCCCAACCACCACCACCACCATCGCTTAACCCCAGTTCCGCTATCGCTCGTCCCTAGCCCTATCACCACTCATCCCAACCACCGATACCACCGCTCGTCCCTAGCCCCGCCACCACTCGTCCCAACCACCACCACCGCTTAACCCTAGTCCCGCCACCGCTCGTCTCTAGCCCCGCCACCGCTCGTCTCTAGCCCCGCCACTACTCGTCCCAACCACCGCCACCAACACCGCTTAACCCTAGCCCCACCCCACCACCGCTCAACCCCAGCCTCATCACAGCCACCGCTTAACCTTAACCTAGTCGCGTCACCGCGCTCCACCTATCCCCCTGCCTAGCCCCGTCACCGCGCTCTACCTCTCCCCATTGCCTAGCCCCGCCACCGCACTCTACCTCTCCCCCTTTCCTAGCCCCGCCACCTTGCTCTACCTCTCCCTAGAACGCCGATTGGAAACCTGATTGGAATGCCACTTCGATTCACCTCCACCATCGCCTTTGACTCACCTCCGCCACCATTTCCGCCTTCGATTCACCTCCGCCGCCTTCGACTCACCTCCGCCTTCGATTCACCTCCACCGCCGCAGCTTTGCATTACCATGGAAAAAGAAAGCTCGAGAAGAAGAGGGAGAAAACAGGAGGGGAAAAAAGAAAGGTTCTGACGAGAAGAGAAGAAAAAGAGGGGAAGAAGAAAGGTTCTCATGGAAGAGAAGAAGATGGGAAAACAGATCTAACAAGGGTATAAATGTCTTTCTAGCTTTTCTAGAAAAAAATTAATTACAGAGGGTATAATAGTCATTTCATATCTTTCCGGCCAAATTCAGGCTGACAGGGTTATATTAGCATATTCTAGCAAAATACAGGACACATGATCATATTAGTACAAACCTTCCAAACACGGGATTATACGAGCAATTTACTCTAAAGAATGCAATCTCGTATCAATCAAGAGAAAGTAATCCCACAACCGTTCTCTTGGAATCATTACTTAATCTTAGCATACCAATGAGTTTGAGACAGGACAGAACCTGCACGGAACTCCAAGTCATCATCACACACACAAAATAAGACTTTGTATGAATCTCGTACTCCTGTTTTGATCACAGAAGCAGCCCATGGCCAAGTGCTTCAGCTTCACATCCTCCCGGGACCGGTGCTACAAGCTCTCCTTCTCAAACGCAGGCCTCAAGTCATCCACCACCGACTTGAGGGACGGCACGGCTATGCACTGCTGGGTACCCGCGGTTCACAAACCAAAAAGGCCCACCTTGGTTCTCATCCACGGAATTGGAGCCAATGCAATGTGGCAGTGGGGCGATTTCATCTCCCCTCTCTCCTCCAAGTTCAATGTCTACGTTCCGGACCTGCTCTTCTTCGGGGAATCGCACACCACCCGGCCCGAGAGGACCGAGGCTTTCCAGGCCCAGTGTGTGGTGAAGTCGGTGGCGGCTCACGGGGTGGAGAGAATGAACCTTGTGGGTATCAGCTATGGTGGATTTGTGGCCTACAGCGTGGCTGTGCAGTTCCCGGACGCTGTTGACAAGGTGGTGATTGGCTGCGCTGGGGTGTGTTTGGAGGAACGGGATATGGAGGAGGGCATGTTTATGGTGAAGAATGTGGATGAGGCGGTTGAGATTCTGCTGCCTCAGTCCCCGGGGAAGTTGAGGGAATTGATGAGGCTTTCTTTTTACAAGCCCCAGAAGCATTTGCCCTCTTGTTTCCTTGACGATTTCATCCATGTAAGTCTTCATTGATTGATTTCTGTTGATCATTTATCTCTGTCTGGTGTCTTCCTTAATCTGGAAATTATTGATTAGTTTGGAAAAGATCACATTTTTATTGACTCACTGAGTTGATATCTCCAATGTAGTTGATGATGTGCGAATTAAGATAGAAAGATGGTGCCTTTTGGGTTTCCTTTTTATATGTATGTGGATTGGACTATAATTACATTATGTGATCCATTTTACGAATTCTGAAGACTCACAGGGATGCAATGTACTGTCATTGGGATTATGGTTTGGAAAGTGACTAGTGTTTAACCTGGACACAAAATGGGAATAGGGAATTTCTGCCTTGTGAAATGGTTTCGGAAACCTTTTCTGTTAAATGCTGCAGTACATCGTTAATCCCTGGTTATTACATGTTGATGTCAATGTGAGTGATTTTCAGAAAAGGATTAGTATATGAAGTTGTAAGAAAAGAAGAGAATCTAGAGTGCCTCCATGCCAAATGCTACTTTGATGGATCGTATAAAGTTGATTGGTTTGATAGATTGCAGTCCATAATAGTCATTGTTCCTCTCTCCTTGCTTTATCGGTTGAGGTTAACATGTTATTCCCTTCTCCCATCCACCCTGTTTTCAACTTCTTTTGTACTGTACTCCTCTCAGTGGTATATCGTTTGAAGCCCCTCTTGAAGATCTGTTTGCAGTTTATAGAACTGCATAAAAAACTTAAAAAGTAAATTGTCGGCTGGTACTTCACTTTTCCTTCTTGTTTACAAGCTAAAGTTGCATACCCCTGACCAGGAATCGGACAAGAAAAGAATTGATGAGTACTTTGATATTGCGAAGAGAAAGATTACATATGGATCTGCATCTTTAGTGATCTTGAAGTAGATGCAAATCTGATATGCACCTTCCCCATTTTACTCCATCTTCAGTCCTTGTATGGTTTCAGTAAGCATGAGATAGGTTGTTATGTTCTGTGAGTCTTACTCAAATAGTTGCTTTGCAAGAATTCTGTGTTGAGTTTCTGGGTAAATCACATCGCTTCGTGCACTACTAAACCCAGGTTGAATTAGCTTAAATTCACAGCCTTAACTATATTCAGAAAACTTAGCTCTAGAGCAAAAAAAAATTTCCTTGGAAGTTTGTTACAGTGGATGAAGTTACTTTCTTTCTGAAATCTCTTACAGACAATGTGTGTGGAAAATCGTAAAGAAAGAGCGGAGTTGATTCATGCATTACACAAGGACAGGAAGTTCTCCAATCTTCCGAAGATTACTCAAGTTTGTTCCTCATCGCGTTGAGCAATCTTGTAAGTATGTTTGACAAATGTGCACAAGTTTCTGATGGTATATGGTTTTGCAGCCCACACTGATTATATGGGGAGAACATGACCAAGTATTCCCACTCGAGTTGGGTCACAGACTAAAAAGGCAAGTTTTAGTATTTTCAATTCTTAAGATTTAAACACTCTTCTTTCACAATGCTGCAGTGAACCAAAGCAAAGAATATGAATTGTAGTTTAGTCAATAAGTCCAAAAATGCATGTCCTAAACTGAAATAGTGGAATGCTTTATCAAACTTGCTTTCTGAGCCATTGAAGCATTGCACATTGACCACTGGATTAACACAAATGAATACAGGCATTTGGGTGAAAATGCAGAGCTTATAGTGATAAAGAATGCAGGGCATGCCATCAATCTAGAGAAATCCAAGGAGCTGTACAAGCACTTGAAGTCATTCCTCATTACTCCTCCCTCTGCTTCTAAGAAAGAGATGAATGGCAGCAGCCGAAAGGATGATTGAGGTTTGCTGGAACGATATGAAGAAGTACTGCATTACGGATTACGATTAGCCTATTCTTCCCGAGTATATATTGCACAATCAGTATGATGATGAACTGCTTATTGTGCCAGATTTGTCCCCTGGTACCGATTTTTAGAGGTGATAATATTCTGAGATGCATTGTGATAGTGTTGTTAATCTTCACTTGTTGAATCATGGAGATTTGCCAACCCAGACAAATGTTTGAGCTGGAACCCTGGATATTTATGTGTTTTGTGTCTGTGTTTTGGATGTGAATATTGTATACGTTGTGATGTTATTGTAATTTGGTAAGAATTGGGTAAATGAGTCCATGAGGAGCTCCATCGATTCATACTATATTAATAGTTGATTTGTATATATTATAAATGCGGAAAGTATTTTACATCCTAAATAAAATAATGATTAAATCAATTTGTATCATTCATATCAATCATATTTACAAACACACACCCGTAGTCGAAGCAGGAGCTGGGCGGATGCAAAAACTAGACCTAAAATACAAGAATAGAGGAGAAGGTTAGTGAAGATGTTGGCATATTGGTGAGTTGATGGAACGTGGAGTACTCAAACCTAACCAAGAGCTACCTTCTTGCAAACAAAGTGCAACTCAATCTCAACGTGTTTGGTTCGCTGATTGTTGCACCGAATTGGACGAGAGATTGACGAAAAAGATGTTGTCGCAGTAGATAAGAGTAGCTTGCTGGAGTGGGACATGAAACTCACAAAGAAGATTCCGCAATCAGCATCTTTCAACCACTGCATTAACGAGGCCTCTATATTCAGCCTATGCCATGGAGCGGGAGATAGTAGGTTGACAGTTGGATAACCATGATATTAAATTGTCGCCAAAGTATACACAATATCCAGAAGTGGAACGATGAGTATCAGGACATCCAGCCCAATCGGCGAAAACCAATCTGGTAGGAGGTACGTGGAAAACCTATAGTACCAGGCATGGGGTGCCTGTTTCAATCCATATAGAGATTTGGGCAAGAGGCTAACATGATCAGGGCATTGCTTATCTATGAAACCAACTGGTTGATGCATGTAAATAGTTTCCTCCAAGTTACCGTGGAAGAAAACATTCTTGACGCCGAACTGGTAGATGGGCCAAGAGTGGGACAGAGCAATGCTGAGAATCAGACGAATGGTGGCCGGTTTCACGACAGTGCTAAAAGACTCATCACAATCAACACCCATATGTTGAGACTTTCCATTAACAACCAGACGTGCCTTATGTCCCTCCATCATGTCGTCAAACCTATAGACTACTCAACTAACAAAAGGGACAAACGCTAAACGCTTCGTTCTCTCTCATACTTTACTCATCCATCTGTCTACTACTGAAACCACCAACACTCCACCACCAACGGTATTATCATAACAACCTCCACAACCTCCACCACCATTAGTTCCAATATGGTTACATATCAGCTTTCCCCCAGCCTATTACCTGCACAAAGAAGCCATTCCCATCATAGCAGCTAGGCTTGGTGAACTCATCTTTGCAGATCCCCCAACCCTAAACCAGTCAAGACCTCTACTATTAGGATTTGTGTTAAAATGGATCTAACATGCCCCTTCCCTGATAGAATAAGGTTAGGCTCAACTAAAGATAGTAAATGGTATCTTATCCACTATGAAGAACACCCTCACTACTGTACTATGTTTTCAAAAATTGTCCATAAGGCCACAGAGTGTGGAATCCCAAAGGCTAAATATGCTTCCAAGCCTAAACATCTTGAGAATAGAGTTGACAAAACTGATACAAAAGAAAAGGCCTTAGGACAGGGGATATGGAAACCAGTAACTAACAACAAAAAAACAGTTGATAACCATTTACACGTAGATAGGGAAAACACAATTGTCCAATCCCTACAGGTACAAGCACAGAATCACTTCTCGCAGGTACAAACACAGCTGCAAGAATAGTTTTCAGCCTCATAGACACAAGCTCAAGATCAGGAAGTCTTTTTTGATGCTTTGGATATAGAAGATGAAGTACTAAACACAACCAAGGGCAAAGGAAAGCTAGCTGCTCAATAACCAAGGGCTACTACAGCTAGATATCACAACAACCGGAAATCAAAGAATGACACTGCAACCCAGGCCCCTTCTGAAACCCTACTGATAATTAATCGAGATAAGCACCTGCAAACATTTAAAGATTTCAGTACTAACTACCTCTCTAAAATCAAACTGAAACAGGTTCCCAACCCTCAACAAGAAATCTCACAGACAGAGGACAAGGAATCCACTGCAACACCAGTGAGAAGTTCAGGCACACCCATAGGAAACACAACTGAAGGACTGGAAGACATAATGAATCAAAAAGAGCACCTGCCAGTTATTCATGGGACACTAGGTAATCCCAAGCCTCCAGATCAGGTAAGAAACTTTTTCAATTCTTCAAATGTGATAATCACTCACATGAAAGCTAAATCTAAAGTAACCAATGAGTGTTAACCTCCTACCTTGGAATGTAAGAGGAATATAGGGATCTATAGCTAGACTGCGTAGACTGGTTATGATCCATCATATCTCAATTCTTGTAGTAATTAAAACTAAACTAAACACTGAACAACTCGAATCATATGCCAAGAAATTAGGGTTCATCCAAGGAATACCATCACAGGATGGTAGAACTTGGACTTTCCTCAAGGATAGATTTCAGGGACTATTGATACCTCAACATGATCAATACACACACATACTCATCACAGATACGGTCTTAAATGAGAAACTCAATCTTATCTTTGTATATGGTAAGCACCGCAGGGAAGATAACAGAAGATGTTCAAAGACATAACCTGCATCTCATCACTAGCATGCATTCCAATAGTCATATCTGGTGACTTCAATGTCACCAGGAATGTTGATGAATATAAAGGGAAAAAAGCTCAAAATCCTAACAGTATGTTAATTTTGAAAATTTTATAATCAGTACCTGCCTGAAATCCCCACCTGTGGTAATTTGTATACATGGACAAATGGCAGACAGGGTAGAGATAGAGTCTGTAAAAGATTGGATAGAACCATTGCAAACACTGAATTTTTTAGGAAACTCAGTAATGCATCAGTCAAGTCTTAAATAGACTCGCATCAGACCATGCACCACTCCTCCTAACCTATAAGGATTCTCAGCCAACTCATACCAAAGCCTTCAGGTTCCAGTCAATGTGGGTTAGAAGACCTGAATTCAAAGCTATAATTGCACAATCCTGGTTTAAACAGTTAGAAGAACAAGGAATGATTGGATTCAGACTTCAATTGAAAAGGCTTAAACAAGACATAAAATTATGGAATAAGGATCACTTTGGGAACCTATTTTACAATATCAAAAAAGCTGAACTGAATGTTCAGGACTGAATCCCCGTTTGATAACCTAGAATCTATAGAAAACCTTAACAAGCTGAATCAAGCAAGAATCCAACTCACAGATAGACTCACTGAGGAAAATGACTTTTGGAAACAGAAGTCAAGGAAAAAATGGCTCAAAGAAGGTGATCTTAACACAACCTTCTTTCATAACTCAGTAAGAGACAAGCATAACAGGCTAAAGATTAATAAAATCAAACATGACAATGTCATTATAACTGAGTAAGATCAGGTAGGAAAGGCTGCAGCCTTATTTTACCAAAACCTGCTCACTGAGGATACCAAAGATAACAAAGGAATTAGCCTAGCTTAATTCCTAAATTCATCCCAGCCATAATCACCCAGTAAGACAATATCTGTCTGCTAAAGCCAATCCAAATGGAAGAACTCCATAAAGCTATTTTCAACTTAAGTGAACACAGTTGTGGAGGGCCAGATGGCTTCAATGGCTTCTTCTATAGATGGGCATGGGATACTATCAAACATAATTTATTAGCTTGTGTTAAAGAATTTATGTGTGGAGTCCCAATGCCTAAATCTATCACCAGCTCCCTCATCACCCTGATTCCAAAAGTCCAAACTCCAGCCCAATTCTCTGAATTCAAGCCAATCAACCTGGCTAATTTCAATAACAAAGTTATCTTTAAGATACTTGTTGATAGAATTACCCCTTTGGTCAACAAATGTATATCCATCGAGCAATCTGCCTTTATCCAAAACAGAAGCATCTCTGACAACATTCTTGTAATACAAAAATCAGTCAGAATGCTGGATAAACCAGCCCAAGGGCTCAATGTCATAGCCAAATTGGACATGTCCAAAGCATTTGACAGAGTTTCATGGTCCATGCTCAATTCTTTATTTTTAAAATATGGATTACGTGGCCATTTTGTGAAACTCACCATGAGTAACATAAAATCTACCTACTTCTCAATCTTAGTCAATGGCTTCCCTCATGGGTACTTCACAGCATCAAGGGGTCTCAAGCAAGGAGACCCCCTCTCTCCCACTCTCTTCAATTTCATTACTGAACTTCTTAACAAAGAACTCAAGGCAATGTTTAGAGAGAAATTACCAGACCCATTCTCAGCTCCTGGTAATGCATTAACCATATCCCATCTCTCATATGTAGATGATAAAGTGGTTTTTTTCAAACCCACAAGGAAATCCTGTAATAATCTGGTCAAATTCCTAAGGCACTACCAAATGGCCACAGGCCAGAAAGTAAATTATGAAAAAAGTGCCTTCTATGTGTGTTCCAAAAACCAGTTCAGTGACAAGAAATAGAATCCACTCACTAACTGGCATGCAACAAGGTTTCTTTCCATTTAAATATTTAGGAGTTAACATTTTCAAGGGCAGCAAAATGAACATCCACTTCAATGAAATAGTTGAAAAAGTTAACTCCAGAATATCCCACTGGAATAATAAATGGTTATCCCCAGCTGGAAGAATGATCCTCATCAAACACACTCTAACATCAATTCCTATCCACATATGGAGTGTAATGTCTCCCACTGCTCACATTACAGAAAAAATTGAACTCATTTTTAATTCTTTTATCTGGGGGAGATCAACCAGAAGACAGCCACAGACACTGGAAATCACTCACCAAAATGAATTATCCATTCTTAGAAAATAGGTTAGGATTTATACCACTGCAAGATTTCATCAAAAGTTTTTCATTAAAATTGTGATGGAACTTGCAACAAGGTACATCTATCTGGTCTAAACTCATCTGGACCATTCCAAAATCAGCACGTAGTTTAGATGCATGGAATAGAGTATGTAAGGTGTCACAGTTAGCAAACCAAAAAACCCAAATCCTAGTTGGGGATGGACATGTAAACTTTTGGATTGCTAACTGGTCAGGTTCAGGCTGTTTAATCGACCACTGGAACCAAGATTTGAACATCAACATGCCTAATCTCACACTTACACAATTCCAGGAGAACCCTACACTTCACACTCAGATTGCAGGTGCCAATAGCTTTATATGCTAACAGAGATCAGATGGTATGGAAATCCTCTACATCTGGTATGTTCTCAATTAAAAGTGTTTTTCAGTTGGTTAGGCAAAGAATAAATACAGTAGCAAGTATGGAACAGGTATGGTCACCAATTATCCCTCCAAAAATGTCCTTTCTTGTCTAGAAATTAGTGAATAACTGTTTACCATTCTCTGAAACTTTGAATCAGATTGGCATTATATCAGTGCATAAGTGTCCCAACTTTCAATCCATGGACACTATGAATCATTGCTTCAATTCATGTTATGTTTCAAGATCTATGCAGGCTTATGTTTTAGACATGTTAGAAATTAGACCAGGGCATAAGGAACATATCTTCGATCATCTGTCAAGAAATTAGACCAGGGCATAAGGAACATATCTTCGATCATCTGTCAAGCTTGTGGTCATATCCTAGCAAAACCAAAACTGGAAAGAATATAATCTTTGTAGCAACCTCAGTTACTTGTTGGATTATTTGGAAGTCCAGGTGCAACATCATTTATGATAACAAAACACTGAATATACCTGGAATGAAAAAGGAATAAACTTTTCTCTTAACTGATATTTTTAAAATCCATCCTAAAAAACTGAGTGATGATTGCTATAAGCTTAGGCGAATAAGGGTAAAGACTTCTTTCAGATCTAAAAAACCAAATAGATTAAGGTGCACAAGTGGACACCACCAGACTGTGGATTTAAGCTAAACACTGATGCATCTCTTTCCACTATCTCCCTATCTTCAGCTGGTATTATAGTTAGGAATATAAATGGTAAACTAGTACTCACAGCATGCAAACTTTTAAATAGTAGAACTCATCTTTAGAAGTTGAAGTAAGGTTAATTTTGGAAGGTGTCAATCTCTGTGTACATTACAATTTTTCCCCCTGATTGCTGAATCTGATTCTTTGTAGGCGATTAACATACTGACAAACTGCACAAAGGCTCCATGGAAATTACAGAGACTTATCTGGGAGATTCACAAGCTAATTGGAGACAAACACATTACATAGAGACATATCTATAGGCAGCAAAACAATGATGCACACCACCTGGCACAAAATCATCAAGCAATCCCTTCTGTACCTGATATCCTGCAAGCGCATAAACTAAAAAATTTGACAAGATTGGTGACTGCAGCAGACAAATAGGGAATACACTCAATCAGAAAACATCAACAAGTTGCGGCATAAATCATTCCAAGAAGTAGATCACATAAGCTGGGTACTTTTGAAGGCAGGTTTAGAAGCATGCACTCTCAAGATTCAAGAAAAACACCAGGGCCATCAAAGGAGAGATGGCAGATTAAAGATGGAGTACATAAGCTCTCCTAGGTAGCTTCAATGCACCTGGCCTATATCACGAATAACACTGGGGTGGAGTTCGTGTTGATAGGAATTGTACATTGCAAAGCTATCTCTAAGAGCTCACATTTTCAACCACAAAACCTTCTCTCAGACTAGCATCATCACGGTGCTACCTTGGGAACATGTTTTGTATAACATCTAGTATGAGGACTAATTTTGTCAAGGTCAAGTTATCACTTAAACCTTTTCTATATCCATATAGCTTTACAATGTTTGGGGAGCCTAATATATCTCCCCCACGCCATATGGTCTTAATTTAAAAAATAATCATGCTGTCATACCTGTACTTATGCTTAAACAACCACATGCAACGAATAATATTAGCACCAGGTTACCATGGAACTAAGTTCCACGTATCATTTTTACTAGGAGCACTAAATTCATTTTTCATGGCGGCTAGCCAGTTTGGCACTTGTAGGGCGCGTATCGGGGAGGTCGGGAGAAGTGGTGTGGAAGTGGAGGATGCTAGAAGATTGTATTTGGGATAGGGTTTATGTATCCCGACCTGGTGACGAGTGGTTATGGAATGATGGGGATGTGGTGGTGGAACGAGAGGTGTTGGATGGTGTTGTGGGGAGGATGGAACCAATGGTGGTGAAGAAATCTATCGTGATTTGGTAGGGTGGACGGTGTGGCAGTATTTGGTGGAAAATTTCAAGGAGGGAAGGGGTGACAGGTCAGGGGATGGGAGGTTAGATCAAACGTATAACTGATCCTGTGTAGATTGGCAAAGAGAAATGTCGTTTCATCAAACATGACATGTCTGGAAGTAATGACTCTGTGAGAGCCAAGAACTAAGCATCAAGAGCTCCTATGATCGAAAGAGGGGCCAAGGTAGAGACATGGGATAGACCGGGGAGCTAGTATGTGAGGATTGGTGGCAGAGGTATTGGGGTAACAAAGGCAACCGAAAGTGCGAAGATGTGAGTATATTGGTTTGCATTGGCATTGGATATAGGTTGGGGTGTTGTTTTGTATGGATTTGGAAGGTAATATTTTGTGGACATATGTGGTCATATGAATAGCTTTGACCCATAAGCGATGTGGTAAGGAGGCATGTATGAGGAGAGTGTGGGTGATGTCATTAAGTGTGTAAAGGGCTCTCTCAGCTTTGCCATTTTGAGGAGAAGTTTGTGGGCAAGCAAATTGCATTAACATGCCATTCACAGAAGTAGTGAAAAGGCTGATTCACAAATTCACCACCAATGTCACATTAAAAAGTTTTTATATTAGTATGAAATTGTGTGATAATAGCAACAAATAGCACCTGTTTAGAATATGCATCACATTTGTGTTTGGGAAGATAATTCTAAATAAAATGTCCACATCGAAAACCAATCATAAACTAGTTGGTTGTCCTAGTTTAAATCATGCGTCAATCACACAATAAAGCACAAATACAATTGTATGTTACTTCTTATGGTCGGTAGCATTGGGCAATGATTGGAAGTGCGCTTATTGAGGGTACGTACGGAACTATTAGGGAATTGTAGTATCCAATTATCATTTGCTAGGGCTCTATTTAATATTTCGGGGGTTTGATTTGATTTATCCTACCATTTATCCAAGTAAAGGTATTTCCTACAGTGAACATATTTTGTAATTGGTTTCCTATTATGAAATCAGAAAAATCCTCATTGCACTGTAAATTTGGCGTTTGAGGACCTTTGTACTCATTTACAGTGGCCATTGCATTCAAATCACCAATGAGTAGTTTACATATATATATATATATATATATATTTGTAACTCAGTGTAAGTCAGTCCTGAGGATTAACCTATTATTAATAACAATAGAAGCATTGATGAAAATATCATTCATTTCAAATTGGAAAAGAGAAATTCTAATTTTAGTAGATATGAACTAGGAGGAATCAGATTCAATATTTACAAGAAAAAAAGAGCTCCAAAATAACCAAATGTTACTGTTTTGGGAATAGTGGCATTGGTTAAAATTTAGTCTAACTCTATAACTATCACTTTGGAGATGGGAATGTTAGGATCTATGATGCTACGAATTTGAATTGACTTGTCAATCTGTCCATTGATGTATCTATTCCCCTATCATTCCAGGCTAGACACCTAATATTTTGGTTAAATCTATCATGACCGCATACTTTGTTTTTGCCTTTTGAATAAGATATAAGATTCACCTAGTTAAGTTTGTTAAAGTGATGTGGTAGTCTGTTCAGGTGGATCACTTTTTGTTCACTCCTTGAACTTCTTTACCTGCAAAACTAATCTAGGAAGTGATTCTGGAAGAACAACTCCGATGATCAAGTCAGTTCTCTCTTTTAAGAATTGGAATTTCTCAAGATAGTTACATTTACCTGTATCTGTGACCTCTTTGTTTCTTTTATAGCCTACTCTGATCATGGCTCCACTTTTCTTGGGCTTGCTATTGTATGCTTAACTGTGGCTCCAAGAAAGATGGTTCGTAGTTGACTACTGGTCATGATCTTCATTTTTCACGGTTTGTGAGTTGCTCTTATCACTGCTAGCATCACGGGCTGGTCTTGGGCTTGCTTGCAACTTCAAGCTTGTGCTACAACCTTTGGGCTAGGCATCTATGAAGACTAAAAGAAATGGAGTAATGGTATGGCTTTGTGTTTTAAATGCAAACTGATGGTGCTTGCTAACAGATTGCTCATCGTTTAATATTATCTTTGTCATCATTACGAAGGGACGTTAGCTTTTTGGCTATATCTATCCTCGATCCTCCATAAAATTTGAATTTTGAATTTTGAACTCCTCGTGATAAGGCTATATTTGCAAATATTCTGTTTCTAAAGGCTGAGATTAATTCCTCAATGTTCGCTATTCCAGTCCGTACTTTCCTGATGTTTGTTCTTGCTACACTTCTTAAATGGAGAATTTGAAACGAATATTTTAGTGTAGCTCTAATTTAGTGTGCTGTATTTTCATATACCGTCGTCGTCTCGATATAAGCAAAAGGTAAATTGCTTTTTGTGTCAGATTATCATCATTGTTTATTCTGAACTGATTGTCTTCCTGGTCTTACTTTTTCTTGATGATATTTAAGTAAATTTTCTCATTGTCATATTAATTTTTTTCCCTCTATTTGCCAAAGCTCTTATCCTCTCTGAGAACTCCTAGTTTTTTTTTGCGTATCATCTCCCTTCATCCTTTCAAGAGTAAGTTTTGTCATTAATTTGATTTCCAATTTCTTTGATGCATTTTCTGGACTTGATAATTTGATGTTCTGCTTCAATTTCTGGTAATTTTAGCAGTTGTGTTTTAAACTATTTTCCGGTCATCTTCTCCGGTTTGTTCTCTGTGAATCTTTGCCCTGAAAAATTTGTCCGTGGTATTTTACCCTAATTAAGGTTATTACTTCCACCTCTAGGACTCTTGCCCATTCATATATCATCCTTTAACCGCGTTGAGTCCCCGTAGAAGATGCTCATTTCGACGAGGATTCTGGTCACAGCACCAGAACCTCTACCATACAAAGTATGTTATCTGGTTCATATTTAGATGAGTTGAAGAATTATTTCCCATTTCTAGCTCCCTTCTCGCTTCGCGCTCCTGCGAATTCTGAGTGCCTCTCAAGCATAGTATTTATATGCCCAAATTACGGTTAACTACTAAATAGTAGTTAGTGGTAAGACGGGGTCGTCCACGAGGAAAAGTGGGTTCCGTCGAGTGTTAAATCATAGTTAAAAAGCACACATTGGACTGCTCTAACGGTCTCTTTACTGTTCCTGAGTGCAAAATTTGGTGCGATTTCACACAGTCTTCATTCTTCCTCTTCACCTCCATTTCTTTCTGCAACTGAGCTCACCATTTTCACTGACTCGCCCGACCCAAATTCATCACCTGCGAGATAGTCACACCGGTGGACGATCATGGCGTCCCCGACGCCTCCTCCGCCTCCGGATCCTATCCCAAAGCCTCCGGTCGCTCGAAGCTTTGCCCAAGCTCTCAATACAAAACAATCCCCTCTTCTCTCGTCCCTTCCGGATACCCCAAACTTACACCCGACAACAGAATATAAGGGCAAGATAGCATTCATACTCCCTCCCGAAGAAGGAGAAATCCTAGCCTCACATTACCAGAATGCCCTCGTCGGAAAGTTTAGCAGAGGGAAACCGCAGATGGAATCACTACTCCAGTCCTTCAAATCAATAGGTTTTAAATCTAAATTTCAAATTGGTTCTATTGATTATCGTCATGTGTTGATTCGATTTCAGGAAAATGAAGACTACCAAAGGTGTTGGATGAAGGGACAGTGGTCAATCCAAGGCTACACAATGAAGATGCAAAAATGGACACCAGATTTCTCCCCATCAGTGGAATCCTCGATAGTACCTGTTTGGGTAACATTTCACAAACTACCACTCCATTTCTATAATAACTCTGCTATAATTGGAATAAGTAGTCAGGTAGGAAGGTTTCTTAAGATGGATGCAGCAACAATGGCTTTAACAAGACCTTCAGCTATTAAAGTTTGTGTAGAAATAGATTTGTTGGCTCAGCTCCCAAAATCAATCATGGTAGGGATAGGAAACAAGGTAGCTGAATATCCTATAGAATATGAGGATTTGCCAACATATTGCACTCACTGCAAAATAATTGGACATAGTAACTCAAGCTGTAACTTCCTGCACCCTAATCTGAGGAAAACTGCAAATAAGAAGTTAGAAAATGTTGCCACAATTAAGCAGAGAACTGGCCCTCACCCAACAGAGGAAGCTAACTTGGGAGGGACATCAGCTCTAACAGTTTCCCAAAAGGAAAAGGATGTACAAAATCAAACAATAAACTCAGGAATCATAACTGATAGCAATATAAATTTCTTTAAGGTAAGCCATGGAAAACGTAATGCTCCATTTTACTCACTAGATGACATATCCAAGCCAATAACCACTTCCATTTGGAGAAAAAAGACCCATTCCCCTACCCACTCCCCCACAAAGGGAAAGGAAACAAAAATTAGCATAGTTTCAATTTCTAATGCTTTTCAATCATTGGAAGAATGTGAGGATGAACAGGTAGAGAACGAAGGGGAGATTGTAGAGATCTTCCATGAAACAGTTGAGTCACAGGAAGTTACTCTACCACTTGATATTAATACTAACCAAAATGTTTCCTCTGTGTTACTTAAAGAACAAGTACATATGGAGGTAGAAGAGCAAGTTCATAAACATTCAGCAATGGAGAGCTCCAGGACAGAGGATGAACTGAATGAGAAAACATCAGACTGCCCTGAAATGGTAAGTTTGGAGAATGAAAATGAGCAGCCACAGGTCCAGGTAAGACCCTCAGAGCAGAATCTTACATCTGTGATCACTAATAACAATAGTAAATCAGGAGAAAAAGGTAAAAACTCTGCTAAGACCAGTAGAAATCTCAGATCCACACAAAAAGCCAACCCCAAAATTTTTAAATGATAACACACACCATAATTGGGAATGTGTTAGTTTGGAATGTAAGGGGAGTTGGTACTTCAGTAGAGAGACTTAAGTTTTTGAAACAAAAACATAAGTTAGACATAATGTGTCTAATTGAACCATGGCAAGAAAATCATAAGATCATAAAGTTTAAATATGACATAGGATATCAGAATGCTTACCCTGCTCAGAGATCTAAAATCTGGTTATTTTGGAACCAGTCTTATAGTATCTCAGTTTTAAGTGAGACAGATCAGTATGTACAAGTTAATATAATTGATTCATCATCTTCTTTGAGCTGGAATTGTGTATTTATTTATGCAAGTGTACATAGATCTCTCAGGGAATCCTTATGGCAGGACCTAAAAGCAACCAATATTTCTCATTCTATTTTCATTGGTGATTTTAACACAGTTGCCTCAGTATCAGAATATAGAGGAAGGAAGTCAACCCCTAAAAAAAGCATGAAACAATTTAATAATCTTCTAAGAGATCTGGATTTGCATGATATTCCCACTGTAGGTAACTCCTTTACATGGTGCAATAACAGGTTTAAGGAAAGAGGTAAAGAGTTAATATTCCAAAGGCTAGATAGGGGGCTTTGCTCATTAGACTGGTTCGATATCTTTCCTAACAGCTCTATACAGGTTTTAAATAGACTCTCATCAGATCATGCTCCTCTTTTATTATCTATACAATCATCTGAGGAACAAGCCCCTAGACCATTTAGATTTCAGGAGATGTGGATAAGTAGACAGGATTTTATTAATCTAGTGAAATCGAATTGGAACCTGGACACCCCTTACAGAGGAATGTTTAGGATGGTTTACAAATTAAAAAGGCTTAAAAAGGAAATAAAGCAGTGGAATATTACACACTTTGGCAATGTAGATCAGAATCTGATGCAATATGAGAATAAGGTTAATGATTTGGAAATTTCTTTTCAACAAACACCAACTGAATCCATTCTGACAGACCTGAATAACACAAAACAGTTGCTGATGAGGGCTCAAAAGGAGAAAGTAATCTACCTTAGGCAAAAGGCTAGACTGAATTGGTTTAAATATGGTGATGCCAACACTAGTTATTTTCATCACTCAATTAGGGAAAGAAGAACAAAAGTTAGAATCAGTAAAATTAGAGATGAAAATGGAATTTGGATAACTGATCCAACAAAGATAAAAGAGGAAGCAGTGGGATTTTATAGAGCTTTATTTAATGAAGAAGTACCACAGAAACAAGGAACTTATATGAATCATTTTCTTGCTGAAATACCTGGAATAATAAATGAACAAGATAATGATAAACTGTTATCTCCCTTTCTAATCCATGAGCTAAAGTTTGCAGTCTTTGATCTTAATAAACACAGCTCACCTGGTCCTGATGGATACCCTGGTTTTTTCTATACAACTTTTTGGGACTGTGTTCAAACAGATTTACTTGAGGCTGCTAATGATTTTCTCATGCATGGTAAAATTCCTAATGCTATTTCCAGTACATGGCTAGCTTTAATCCCTAAAAGAACAGTTCCTGTCACATTCTCAGATTTCAGACCTATAAGCCTTTCAAATTTTGTGAATAAGGTTTTTTCCAAGATGATGATGGAAAGGATTAAGCCTTTCATGTCTCAACTAATATCTATTGAGCAAAGTGCTTTCATGAAAGGGAGGGATATCACAGATAATATAATATTGATGCAAGAAATGACCAGAATGTTAAAAAGGAAATCAAGGAATCAGAACCTAATCATCAAATTAGATATGCAGAAAGCTTTTGATAGGGTATCTTGGTCTTTTCTTAATTCAATTCTCCTTAAATTTGGTTTCCATGGAGTTTTTGTGAACCGGATACTGCAGAATATAGCCTCAGCCCATTTTTCAGTGATTATTAATGGTGTAGCCTCAGGATACTTTGCATCTAATAGAGGAATAAAACAGGGAGATCCCCTCTCTCCATTTTTGTATAACATATTATCCGAGGCCTTTTCCAGAGGAATTAAAAAACTGTTCAAAATTGGCTTTCTGGAAAATTTTGATTTACCTAACAGATGTCCACAGATAACTCACCTAATGTATGCAGATGATACAGCTGTATTTCTCAGTGGAAAAAAGAAAAACCTTAACAGATTTAAAAGATTTCTAAATGCATATGAGCAAACAACAGGTCAGAAAGTTAATTTCTCTAAATCCAACTTCTATGTTGATCATGCCACCCCAGCAGATAGAATTCAGATCATAAGAAGATCTTTAGGAATGACAATGGGAGAGTTTCCTTTTAAATACCTAGGTATTCCCATATTCACAGGAAGGAACACTCAGAGATATTACTATCCTATACTGGAGAGACTAGAAAAAAGCATCAAAAACTGGAAAAATAGGTGGCTTAGCACTGGAGGGAAGATCATTTTAATAAACCACTGCTTTCTTTCAATCCCAACCCACTTGTTTGCTGTACTAAAACCTCCAAAGGTAATTTTGAGGAAGATGGAAAGGATGGCATCAGGTCTGTTCTGGGGTGCAACTGAAAGTTCAGAGTCTAGGAAAAAATGGAGAGCTTGGAGTAAAATGAGTTTGCCTATACAAGAGAATGGGATAGGTTTTAGAGACCTCCAAGCAACAGTTGATTCATTCTCCTGCAAGTTATGGTGGAAGCTCCAAATGAACACCACTCAATGGTCTCACCATCTGTGGTCCATTCCTGACTCCTACAAGACATCTCAGGTATGGAAAAGAATTTGTTCCATTACTGAAAAAACAAACAGTTTGACAAGAGTAATTCATGGAAAAGGGGGTTGCTCCTTTTGGAATGCAAATTGGTCTGGTGAAGGTGCTTTATTTTATAAATGGCCTGTGGATGTGGAACTTCCCTTCCCTGATATCACCTTAAGCACCTTCATCCAGAACAAAGACTCTAATATGATTTCCCTGGAGCCACATTTGGCTACCAATATAGCCTTAATACTGCAGGAGGTAGCAATCAAGAATTCTCATGAGGATAGACTGATCTGGGAGCCTTCTAAGGATGGGAACTTTTCAGTCAGCTCAGCTTACAACATACTGAGGCAGAGGGGTACAAGCATCAGAAGTTTACATAAGGTATGGTCAAATTTCATTCCAGTTAAAATGTCTATTTTAATGTGGAGAGCTTTGAATGGAATATTGCCTTTTGATAATGTTCTATGTAAGCTTGGCTTCTCACTTGCTTCTAAATGCCCCTTTTGCTTTAACCACTCGGATTCAATCAACCATTTTTTTAACTCGTGTCCCAAGACAACTGCAGTGTGGAAAAAAGTTAATTGCATTCTGAATTTACATCCACCTGCATTTAGGAGCTTCTGTCATTTGGTTGATCATTACCTCTCCATTCAGATAGGGACTAACAGTCTGCATAATGTATACATAGCTGCTCTTATTACAACAACATGGTCTCTTTGGACACACAGAAATAAACTACTTTTTGAAAACCAGGCTTTTTCAGTAGAAGCATGTTTTCAGAACATAAAGGACCTGCTGCTCATAATTTTTACTGCTCATCCCTTCAAAGGGAACCCTGATAAACACAAGAAGCTAATCCAGGCAGGAATCATTCCTAGCATAACTCTAAAAAGTAATAAAGGAATCTCAATCTCAGCAGTTAAATGGGAAAAACCAAAAAATGGTCTTAAGTTGAACATTGATGCTTCATGGATAAAGGGGGGTGACTCTTCTTGTGCTGTAATAATTAGAGACTGGAGGGGAGATGTGAAACTAATGAGAGTTAAAATCTTTAAATCAGAATCCCCTCTTCATGCAGAACTGGAAGGAATTTTATTTGCATATCAAATCTGCTTAGAAAAGGAAATTAGAGGAAGTGTATTAGAGTCAGATTGTCAGCAAGCAATAAGAGCTATACATGATCCTTACTCTGCCTCATGGAGACTTTTCTCTCTTCACTATCATCTGCATGAGATGCACACAGAAAACCAAATCCAATATGTCTCTAGGGAAGCAAACACAGTGGCTGATTTTTTGGCCAAATATGCTAGAGAGAATTTTTTAACCTGTGATCTAGATGCAAGCAACACTCCACCTTTTCTTAAAGGTCTGATTTGGCTAGATAAAAATGGTGTTCATGGTGTCAGAACAGGAACAGCAAGTGGAACATAATCTATACAAAATATGTTATATTGAGCACATGTTGTACACAGGGCCAGATACTGCTTCCTTCTTGTTTGTTTCATTGCAGATTAAAGTACGAGGAGGATATCCAGCGTATGACTATAGGAAGAATGGCAAAAGGCAAGAATTCATCATGAACATTACTAGCAAATGGCAGGACTTCACTCAGAGTTTGGCTAAAGTTTTCAGGAAGAGTATGGACAGCATACTCAGGAAGAGTATGGACATCAAAGATTTAAAGTTGCTATTGTATAGCTTTGGTAAAGCTTCCAAGAAGATTTAGAGGATAGGCTTCTGGGTTCGGTTTAGGTCGTCTCTGACTGAATTGTGTCTCTTCGGATTCACTAACAAGTTCGAGCGTCATTTACCAAGCCATTAGTATTTTGTAATCCTCTAGTTTTTAGTTTTACTTATGGTTTATTCTCAACTATTTTGGAGGCAACATGGTGTTGCTTCAAGAGCTATATGCTCTCTTTTTGTAAACAAACTAAGCTTCGGCTTCTTTATTACAGGTTTGGGAAGCCTAATATAACTCTCCTCCATCTTTGGATGGTTTTCATTAAAAAAAAAAAAAATAGTTAAAAAGCACACGAAGAAGTCACTCTACGTGTGTGGTAACCAAGTTGGGGGGTTTTTTGCTTTTTGGAAACACTAAGACTACTTTAAATGCTAAATTAACCAACAATTAGAGCAAACAATATATTTACAATCACAACTAGCACGGAAAAAGGTAACTAATATGATAATGAGTCTTGGCGCAATTGGTTTACATTTCTAGTCATCCTTTAATCATCAACTAATTATCCTATTTTTATGCATTAACCACATATTGTGGAGAACTTGTCAACACCTTTCAAGGGAAGACATTTCTCACCTCTCCTCGGTTATAGTTAGAGTGAGCAATTGACGCCACACAATAACCCTTACTCTCGGGTCAATCTAGACAATCAGAGTCATAGACTTCCCCGAGAATAGCAATACACATGGTGACCCAACACAACTATCATTATGTCCTACAAGCGAGAAACATATAGATAGCACAAATATATATACTAATAATGACTACGAGGATCGGCCTTCATGCTAATCGTTATTAGTGAGCCACGTTGATAATTAATCTAACTCATTCAAATTCATCCTAAATCTAAGCAATTTCACCAATCAATAATCATAATTATTTGTCACACCCAATTATAACCTAACATTGACTAACAATAATCACATCGGCAAAAAGTCAAAGACTTCTGAGTTTGACCAAAAACCTAGCAAATAATCCCACTATCATCAACTAGTTGATCATTCTAGTCTAAATCATGCATTAATCACAAGAAAGCACAAAATATACTTGATAATCAAAGCACAAAATAGGATAGACCGAATCTAACAAATTTATACTAGAAATGCTTACCAATTGCTCCCAAGAGTATATTTAGCCTAGATTATGAACACCAACAAAATAGCAAGAATCAAATATAAACATAGAGTAAAAGATGAAGAATAAATGCTTCCTAGGGTTTTTGGAGAGAAAATTTGAGTAGAAGTATGAAGAGTGAGAGAGACAAATTAAGGAAAAATGAAAGAGATAAGCTGGTCAACTCGACCGGTGCGGACCGTACTATATGGTGCGGACTTCACCGGGTCTTCTACTGATCTTCATTTTTGGGCCGCTACGGGTGAACCACTGATCCATTTTGGGAGTTCTTATAGTTGTTTTTATAGTACTCACCAAGACAAATCCAATGATGCTATCCATGGACACCAAATCATCTCGGATAATTCTCAGAAATTGGCTACAAAAAAACTCGGAGCAATCTTCCTCCTCTACTTTTCCTCCCTTCTTCAATCTATCTTCTACCACTTTGTAAGTGGCCTTCAATCTTCTACCATCCTTGTGAATGACCTTCCTCCGCAATCGGCGGCGGCGCCATCTCGTTGGATAAATCGAATGGATGCGGCAGAGTGCACATGATTTTAGACGATGATTATGGATGGAGGGAATGGGGAAGATCGAATGATCCGCGTAGGGTTTAGCGTTTGGTACCGAACTGGAAACGGACAAGAAATGGTAATTTTATAAGCGGTAAAGGGAAAGTAATTTTTAAGGTAAAAATAATTTAAAGGATAAAATAAATATAAAATCATGTTAATCAGGGTTAGATAGTTATATTAGAGTTAGATTAGAAGAGACACGCGACGTGTTTTTATTGGTGTAATATATAGTGTTACACAAAAGTGTAACAGAAGACCAAGAGTCTCTATTTTGCAATAGTGTGTCCTAAAATTTTGCATGGGTGCAATAAACAGGAAGGTTCTCATATCCATACTTTCATTTGCAACCGTAGAACCTAATCTTATTGAGGCAGGAAACATGCTTTGTAAATTAACCTCAACGCATATCTTCAAAGTTGATGGTCTGGTTAGCTTTTCAATTGCACTCTCCGTCTTTATCAATACACCTATTTCATTGTCAATGCCCACGATTGATTCCACGTGGTGTAAAGAGGGATATTTCTGATGGTGATCCATGCTGGGATTATTGAAGACTTTGTATTTGGCTTAAAATCAGGAGTCTATTAGAGGATCCTCATATTTTCACAGTTGAAAGACCAAATCGCTTTAATCCAACATCTATAGAAATCATCCTTGTTTTGGAAGCGAATCAAGGTGCTTTTTTTAAAAGTTGATAGCTCCTAGTTGGTATATATGCCTGTGAGCCCTATCGTCTTGAAATCTACTTCAATTTTGTCCATAATCAATCTGCCTTTGGGGAAGTTTTCGATGAGGGCATTGACATAGTGGCTTGATAGTTGTTGGATATGTTTGGGTGAGTATAAACATGAGATTTACCCTTTGAATTGGGTTGTCAAAATCAAATTGGGGGTTGATGTTAGTGGGTTCGATATTGGCATGTTTCTGGTTTGTAGGACTTGTGCAAAGATTCTTGGGTTTGCGGTTCTTATTGAGTGAGTATTGGATGTGGCCATAGCGGTGGAGGTGCGACCATGACCAGACGAAGGTTAATGCTGGCGAAGAAAGAGTTCTATTTAGGAGCCGTTTTGTGTCCGTAAAAGAAGAGGTAAGTAGGATAAAAATTCTTAAAGAGAGTGTTATGATAAATTGTGATGTTTTTTTTAATAACTCACATGTCAAATGTACATATAAAGGTCATATAAAAAAGAAGACAAGACTCGTAAATTTGTGTGTTTTAAAGTGTAATAAGTGATTAGAAATTTGATACACTTTAATTTCACCTCTCTTTCTTGGCCCTTAAGCTCTTTATTAACTTTATGAGTGAGTCTCCTGATATATGGTCTGTTCATATGTTTATGGAAAAATCACTTATTTTTTACCCTATATACTGTATTTGTTAAATTACATATAAAATTTAGAATTTTTGAAAATATTTCATTATACCATATTCTTTTTTTATTTTCACCTTCAAATGCATATTATTACTTGTTTTAACTTATAAAATACGATAGTTAAATTTTATTAAAAAAATTACAACATTTAAGGTAGAAGCTCATGTGGACTATTCATAAGCTTATGAAAAAACAGCACATAGAATGTCAAATACATATTGTTACTTGTTTTAACTTATAAAATACGACATTTTAATTTTATAAAAAATTACAGCATTTAAAATAAAAGCCCATGTGGATTGTCCATAATCTTATGGAAAAGTCATCTTTCCTAAGACTTTCCCTAACTTTAATACTAAGATGAATCCACAGTATGCAAAAATACATATGGAAAAGACGGAAATCAAGATCAATCCAGATATAAAATTCATGCAAGAAAGATAAGAAAAAGAGTAAAGTGTCCATATGACCCTATGTTTTGGTTAAATGTGCCAATATGACCCTGCAAGATTAGTAAATGCTATTATAGCCTTAGAGTTTGCTCGAATTGTGCTAATATAATCCTGGAGGCCTGAATTCACTATTATACCCTTGACATCAAAAAAATTCAAAAAACGTGAAAGGATAGTTACGCCCTTCCAGTTTTTTCTATCAACCAAAAATTCAATTTTCTTTTTAACCCTCCGTCTTCACAAACTTCGACTCCTCGGCCACAAAATTCTATTCCAGTGGTGACACTTTTTTACCCTCCGGCTAGATTCAATTCCTTCAAAAACTTCTTTCTTCCAGAGGCAATAACGTGGGGTAGGTGGCGGGGTATCAGTGTTTTCAAATGGGGTCTCCACTTTCTGCCTTTTCGTAGTGTTTTGAAGCGTAGGGTTTACACTTCCAGGGGCACTTTCATAGGGGTCTCCACTTTCCAGCACTTGGCTGAGCAGCACCAGAAATGGTGGTGCAGGTCAATCAAAGGCAGCGGTGGAGGTGAATCAAAGTGACGTTCCCAACCGGCGTTCTAGGGAGTGTCCTCATCGGGGTCTCTGTTATTCCCATCTGCGGGCATGGATGTTCTCTTTGTTTGAGGAGAACCTGTCACATCAACTCCTATATCCTGTTTTTTGCCTTTGCTCATAGTTGTGCTTCTCTTGATAGATACGCCATATTCCCTGACAGTTGGCAAAATTATTGCATCTTCTTCGCTGCTGACGTCACCTTCCTTCAATCCTTCCTTGACCGACCAAGCCATGTCAGGTTAAAATCCCAAGGTCCACTCTTTAACTCCATCAGAACAGTTGTCCCTTCGTCTTCGTTCTCCAAATTGTCAAAGCATGAACTCAGCGAAATAACCCAGTTGTGGATTTTGTAGTCCGTTCTCGTGTGAAGTCGGAGAGTTAAGGATTGGTGAGTTTTTCCTATTGGACATATATTGATTTTATCATGTAAAAATTAAATAATGAAAATTGAACAAACAATTTACATAAACAAATAATATACTTTTATTAATTATTCAGGCATACAATCACAAAACTTAAATTTCGAATAATTAAAGCAATACATGGAAGATATAAATCACGTTTCAATCAATAACAAATTGATGGAGTCACGAGTAAACTCGCTGCCCTTGAAATGAATGAATCCATTCGTGGATATCGCTTCCTAGGGTAAAACCATCGAAGGTAAAAATTAACACGTAAGAGTTACCTCGGATTCACGCAAGGCCCGAAGGACTATCACCTCGATAGAGCAACAACTGAAAACTTCGAGAAAGACAGAAAGAAGACTCAAGTTTAGAATATGGAGAGACTTGAGAAAATGGTGCAAAATTTTCTAACTGACTTAGAGGCTCTATTTATACTGCTCTAAGAGACCCATATCATAGAAACATGATATTCTGGTTTTCTGTAATTAGAGAAGAATATTCTCCAATCACCAACTCACCAAATCCGAGACATTCCATGAATACTCGAATCAAATATGCTAGAAATGAAGAAATATTTGCACAAATATTCTTCATAGTATTAAACATGGTAAACCGCATATTTATTTAAGACAAGATATCTCACAAAATATGGATCTCACAAAATATGGAAGTATTTTGTTCTTATCTCTTAAGAATTACACACAAGCAATTCCATATATACTATGCAGTTGGGCCTTCCAGAGACTTTCATGCGGTCCATATGAATTTTGGGTAGTCCAGAAAAAAATTAATCTAGGCCAATTTTCTCCTAATTTTTCTCTTTCAAGAGTGACATTTCAAACATCCATATCTCATTCACCATTGATCTGTTTTGAGAGTTTAAATAGTCGATTTTATAGTACTCACGAATGAGAATCCAAAAATGACATCTACTGACCCAAAATCCATTTGGGTCTCACTCAAAATGATGCCCAAAAGTTGACAAATTTCAACCTTTTTTAACCATCATTTTCCAACAATCCCCCACATGAATATATATTGATGTAGGAATTAGAACATTCACGTCAGGCATAGATTTTGACTTGGTGATAGATTCATTTCGACGGCATAGATGATGCATAGGATAAGTAGGTGTCACCCTTTGAACTTTCCCTTGAGAGAGTACACTTAGCCCACTGGTTAGGAAGTAGACGTGATGTCCTTGAACTTCCCCTACCGCTTGTGTGAACGACAATGCACTTTCCACAGACATCTTTCCTAGCCCTTGCGCTTTCCTCGGTTGTGTCCATTAATCAGGCCTTGGCACACGCCTAGTTCTATTAGGTTTTTTAAAGAATTGCGTCCCTATAATTCCCTTTCAAAGCAGCCACACTTCTCGCTTACATGGGTGATTCTTGGCATAAGAGCAGTTCCGTAAACTATTGCACTCTTTCCAGTACTACACACTCGATGCCTTGAATCATTAAAAGCAATTTAATGCTTACCCTCCATTCACATCATTGTTTCTTCATCATAGGAATAAGACAGGAGGTATGAAACCCCTACAGTGATCGCGATGGGTCTTTGCAGTTTAGTTGTCCCTTTGAACCTAGATCTTGGGATCTCCATTCACATAGGTTGGGTGTCCACATACGTGACCCACCATTTATTGGACTTAGTCATATTCCTTTCTATATGTTCTCAACCAACTCTCGATTCAATTTCTTCGTCAAGAAATCGATTCAATCCTTTCGTCAAAGAATCACAACTCTTATCATATTGACCTTACGTAGTTAACATCAATAATTCTCGTAGAGAGTAGTCATCCAATGGTAAAGTGTCTTTGTCGAGACACACCATCATCGATATGGCTTTATGCTACACCAATAAGCATACAAGTTCTTTGGTCATCCTAGGATATATCTTTCCCAAATTTTGTCCAACACAATGGACTTAGATTCCTCTATGAATCTAGCAAGAGAGAACCATTTCTCTACACAACTCAAGCCATATCCACGAGTCTCACACACAGCTTGTTTCCAGTGATCATTTCAGGATTACTCGTGTATCATCTTACTATACATTGTAAGAATGGTCTAATGTGGACTTTAATAAGTACTTCAGACTATCAACGACTCTTGAGTTATCTTCTTAAGAGACACCTCACCTTTACAAAAGGTAACTCACAATTTTTAGAATCATTCCATTGAATACGACATATCTTCAAGAGACTCAATCATCGTAGCAATTTTACTATCAATGAGAAAATCATCAATTCAAAGACATAAATTACATGGTCATTTTCCGTGTCCCTTAGCATATCCACCTTCATCAAACTCATTGATACAATATCACTGTCTAAACAACAATAAGTTTGGTCACATGATGGGTCATTGATGAGCGTTGAGCTTTTCATTTTGCTCTATTCAGATTTTAATATCTAAATCTCCAAATAACCATTTAGGTCCATTAGATGTACTTCTAGCTTTCACAAAGCCTTGATAGCAAGTACCATCACCCTTGGACTCATTCTCACGTCTAGAGAACACCCATCAAGTACACAAATATACCTACTAATTGTTCAAATCTACTAGTACTCTAGTGATTTGCACTCATGGTGGATCAATCTATCTATTGATCACCACTTTCCACAAAAATTATTTCATGGAATCTCATTTCCTTTGTTGGTTTATCCCTGATCCTTAATGATTTCATCTATTGACTCTTAAGTCCATTTAAGATAAATCAGGATCTCTTACAGAAACTTCCACAAAATACACCTTCCATTAAGATGTATTTCTAGTTTCCATATATTATTTCTTGTGAATTTCAAGATATTGATAGCACTTCAACATTGTGCATATCTAGTAAAGATACTGTTTAAGTATTACTTTTACTACCTTTGCAATACACCGACCCCACATTCAAAAGAACTTGTAGGATGGCTCTAGGAGGAGTTTTATTTTCCTCCTTAGGTCATCTTATTTAAAAGATCGTCAGCCAATGTAAAGGCTCTTCCATATTTCTTTGATCATTTCTAGCAATTTTGTTCAACCACACTATGACCTTGCGAATGTTTCAAAATTGTGAATCACATTCACCAAAGGATTATGTGTCTTCACATCATGGTCACATATAACCACATATGGCTTCTATGTATCACATAAGTGGTTTCGTTAATTTACAAACCCCACTTACTAAAAGTCTCGTGTGTTCAATAACGAATCAAACACTAGGTTCTTACCCATAAAATTTCTTTTAGGGCTAGATCATTTTAACAATCAAAACACCATAATGGATTGATCTTTTATCGCAGAAGTCTCTCTTATTCCTTCAACTCCCTTGGAATTAGAGATAACTAAACTTCCCAATCTCAATTAATCGTTCTTCCTCGCATGACCAATACCACCACCAATGTAGTATCAATCAATCGAGAATCTGATTAACTCTCACTAGGGTACAGTGTGAGTTTACCAACTCCACACAATTTCATGCCCATTTTAAAGCCAAGTTTCAGTGCAACTGCACTTTACTTTCGGACTACTGAAATCAAACTTGAGTGCCTTTATGCTCGAAAAACATTCAAGTCCATTGCTCAACTCAAGTTTGAGTGCACTGCTCGACTCAACTTCGGGTTTACCCTTTTGGTTCAAGTTAAATTCCTCCCGACTTGAACAACTTGATTCAAGTCTCTCGTGAAGACTTTTCATCTCAAGTACCTATCAAAACTCATATGGTCGTTGAATTTTTAGGTTTTCGTCTACCCCCCACATTGAGCTGGTTTTATTAAACATCCCTACGCGTGTTAAGTTTCTCAAAACCTTGTGTCTTGGGGTTTCTAGACTAAATGTCTTAGGATTCCTCATCTCAGAATTCTAAGGCTTTCCAACCAAAAAACTAGAGAATTGACCAAATGTCTTGGGATTCCCTATCTCATGATTCTTAAATTTTTCAACCATAAATCAAGAGATTTGACCAAAAGTCTCGGGATTCCCATTCTCGGGATTCTTAGTTTTCTCAACCAAATTCTTGAGATTTTTTCGTCAATTCTTTTATTACAAGTAATCAGAGTTTTAGCATAGTCATGATAACTCATGCTTTAGGGTTTATACCATGGTTCACTAGAACCAACACCCTAGACATAGTCGTAAACTAATGTCTTCACGTTCACATTTATCAGGTCATACAAAATAACCAGAATATGTCGAACTTCAAGCCCATGTGCTCTATCTGTGCAATCTAACAATTGTCACTCATGAGCCATATGCTCGTAAACGATCAATCAAGATAGCCAATTATCGGGACAAGCCTTGTCAAACCTTTCATTGCATCAAAAGGGCACTTTCCCAAACAATTAATATAATCATAGCATATAAAAGCATAACACAATTTTAGACACATCATAGATCTAAAATTTTTGTTTATGCAGCTAAATCAAGCCCCTAAATGAACGAGAATACATCATTGATCAAATAACCCAATGTCACATCCTTCATTCATGCACGAATATATTACACTCTTGCCGAGAGATGTCATGTTTAAGTGCAAATGAAGTTTACCATTTTTTCCCATGTGGTTCTCAGATCAAGCATATAAAAGTCATGAATCACTAGCAGCACATTCTCACACAAAATGTGGTTTAATTTTTTTTTAATCAACACGAGCATCCCACACAACCAAATTATTATACCATGCAAAATAGGTATTTCAACATTTGATCAAATATTTAAACAAATACTATAACATTTTAAGGGCTTTGGAAATTAAACATGTCTCATAATTTCCAACCATATGCACTGCTTTCAAGTAATTGAATAATAATGTCTGATCCCATATTCTAAACTCATGGCATTTTCCCCCTAAATTCAAGTAATCTTTCATGAAAAAAATCAAATATGATTTCTTACCATATCAACATTTAATCTCATAAGCATGAATATTACGGAATTAACATATTTCCATAATTACGCCATGTAATTTAACATACATGCTCAACTCATTTTTCCACATAATTTAGGGATTAATATAACCAAATCCCTTCACTATCACATTCGATAGGCTTAGTGTACTGGACATATTTGTGCAAATATTATTCACATAACTCTCTTTGTAACAAAGTCATGTTCACATCCAGATTCACGCAAATGGTTATCAAATATAATTCAAGCAATATATGTGTCTATAGCATATGCCATGATTCACTTTAATTAATGTGTATACGTACCATTGTTTGCAAAACCGTGGTTACAACTCTTTACCAAAAGTTAACTCTTTTAACTCTTTCATGCCACTAAGCAATAAATCTTGTCGCACCTTCATGCCTAGTTTCTCTTCCATAAGAGATACACAACCGTGTATACTCGGATTCACCAATGCGTACATACAAAAGATTTCCATCGTTAAATATATGTACAAATCTCATTTCGCAAATAAATATTTCACAAAATATTCGAAACCATTGAATTTCAAAACTTTTTACCAAATTTGAAATAAATTGTTGCTGAAAATTAAAGCATAATTTTCAAACACATTTTTCAATCATGCAATTTCCAGTTTAAATTGCATCAAATTCCGAAATAAAATTTTCTCATAGAAGGATGCAAATCCGAATGGATATACAATATGTAATTCTGGCAAATTAGAGCCTTGAATTTTCAACAATCAGTATAGCATGAATTATGACGCAATTCATGCAAGTTCAAATTTATAACACAAAAACTTGAAACCTAAAGTTCGTTAGACAAATACAACATGCTATTTTCATAATGTAATTTTCGAACAACCTTAATTAAGGCATAACATTTGGAATATATATTTTTCCATGCAAGACCGAATCATTGATGCCCAATTTATTCATGTAGATTGCATATTTCGTTCAATATGCGATTTTCGATAGAATCAATATAATTCAACAAAATAAATCGTTTGTTTCAAGACTGTTGGACATATATTTATTTTATCATGCAAAAATTAAATAATGAAAATTGAACAATCAATTTACATAAGCGAAAATTCTATACTTTTATTAATTATTCAGGCATACAATCCGAAAACTTAAATTACGAATAATTAAAGCAATACATTGAAGAAATAAATCACGTTTCAATCAATAACAAATTGATGGAGTCACGAGTAAACTCGCTGCCCTTGAAACGAATGAGTCCCATCGTGGACATCGTTCCCTAGGGTAAAACCATCGAAGGTAACAATTAACACATAAGAGTTACCTTGGATTCACGCAAGGCTCGAAGGACTATCACCTCGACAGAGCAACAGATGAAAACTTCAAGAAAGACAGATTGAAGACTCAAGTTCAGAATATGGAGGGACTTGAGAAAATGGTGCAAATTTTTTGACTGACTTAGAGGCTCTATTTATACTGCTCTAAGAGACCATAATCATATAAACATGATATTCTGATTTTCTGTAATTAGAGAAGAATATTCTCCAATCACCAACTCACCAAATCCGAGACATTCCATGAATACTCAAATCAAATCTGCTGGAAAGGAAGAAATATTTGCACAAATATTCTTCATAGTATTAAACATGGTAAACCGCATATTTATTTAAGACAAGATATCTCACAAAATATGGAAGTATTTTGTTCTTATCTCTTAAGAATTACACACAAGCAATTCCATATATACTATGCAGTTGGGCCTTCCAGAGACTTCCATGTGGTCCATACACATTTTGGACAGTCCAGAGAAAAATTAATCTAGGCAATTTTTGCCTAATTTTTCTCTTTCAAGAGTGACATTTTAAACATCTATATCTCATTCACCCTTAATCCATTTTGAGAGTTTAACTAGTTGATTTTATAGTACTCACGGAGGAGAACCCAAACATGACATCCACTGACCCACTCAAAACGATGCCCAAAAGTTGAAAATTTTCAACATTTTAACCATCATTTTCCAACATTTCCTTGTGCCTGCCGGAGTGAAGTCTTCAAACATATCAAAGTTTGGGTAGTTTTCTGGTGATGAAGAGTTGTACTCCGGTAAGTTTGGTACATCATCCCAGAAGTCTGGTACGTCCGGTAAGTTTTGAAGCCTTCTTCGTCTGCGTTATGTACATCCTCCATGTGTTGTGGCTGCCCCATAATCCCCGGTTCTAGCGATATATTGGGAAATTCAGGGTTGTATGCAACCATGTTTCCTACAGCTTCTTGTGGGGTTGGCACTACCTCCTCAAAATAATGGAACCCATTAACAAAACCAGTTTCATCTGCTTCCAGGAACCTGTCTTCATTTTCTTCAATATACTCCGTCGGAAACCTCGTGTACCGGCGGTGGGGTAAATTCTTATGCACTCTTATATTTGGTGGGTACAACTCATAACCATCATCTTGGTGAATTTGGCTACCGAGTTCTTGTCCCAGCCTTGCAAACCAAATATAAGAGTGACCACCGCCATTTCCGACGGAGTATATAACCTCTCTGTGAGGAAGGCCCCTAGCCTTTGGTCGTCTCCTGAAGAGGCATTGAGGCATCGTGTGCCCTATTCTGCCACATCTTTTGCACAGTTTGTGCGCCTTTTCGTACCCAAAGCACATCCATACCATCCCCCCACTTCCTTTTTTAAGGAAAAAAACCTGAGACCAGTGGTTGGTGTAATGGTGTCCACACTCTGGCACTTACATAAGGAGCATCCTCTCTTACAGTAGTGCCTCCCAGGTCTACTTCCTGAAATGTACCCACTAGAGTTGTATATCCTGTCACCGTTTCTGTGACACACTGTTCAGAGGGGAGTCCATAGATGCGTATTCACATGAGAATATGGGTTACTCTGATGTGGGATAACATCATCTCCGAGACCCAGTGGTTGAGTGCAATTATCTCTCCCAACACTGAAACCTGGCCATTGAACAGCACCGCCAACATGAAAGCCATTTTTGGAACCGAAAGGTATAGAATCTCCCATTTGTTACAGTTACCTGTACTCACAAGGGGTGGAAACATGTCCCATTTATCCCATTTATCAAATAACGACATTATTTTTGGAGGTTAAAACATTACTTTGTGAGCGTTTATTTTACAAAAGAAAATCCACATGGTAACTCTTAAGTGTACTTTTGTTAATGAAGAGCACTACCATTATTTATCGGTTCTTATGGTAACTATATAAAAGTAATACTTCGAAATGGCATGCTTGTGTCAACCGTCATCATGGGCATAGTGGTAATTTCCCAGCAGAGCCAAATGTGTGCCCTTGTATGTTCTCTCAAGTGGCCGCCCAAAACGACATCGTTTCGGGCATCATTTTTTTCCTCTTGTGAATCCAATTTTTCAAAAGTTGTGGCTCCTCCATGTGGGCCAGCATGTGCTTCTAGGTGGCCAACAAAAATGACATCGTTTTGGGCACCCCTTAAGCCCTCGAAGGGGTGGATCTTCAGCCCTCAAAGAAGTGAGGCTTCAGCCCTCGAAGGGGTGAGCCTTCAGCCCTTGAAGGGGTGAGCCTTCAGCCCTTGAAGGGGTGAGTCTTCAGCCCTCGAAGGGGTGGATCTTCAGCCCTCGAAGGGATGAGTCTTCAACCCTCGAAGAGGTGAGTCTTCAGCCCTCGAAGGGCTGATTCTTCAACCCTAAAAGGGGTGGATCTTCAGCCCTCATAGGGGTGGAGTCTTCAGCCCTCGAAGGGGTGATTCTTCAGCCTGCGAAGGAGTGGAGTCTTCAGCCCTTGAAGGGGTTGATCTTCAGCCTTCAAAGGGGTGAATCTTAAGCCCTCGAAGGGGTGGATCTTCAGCCCTCGAAGGGGTGGGTTTTCATCCCTCAAAGGGGTGAGTCTTTAGCCCATGAAGAGGTTAGTCTTCAGCCCTCAAAGGGATGAGCCTTCAATCCTCGAAGGGGTGATTCTTCAGCCCTCGAAGGGATGAGCCTTCAGCCCTCGAAAGGGGTGAGTCTTCAACCCTCAAAGGGGGTGGATCTTCATCCCTCGAAGGGGTGAGGCTTCAGCTCTTGAAGGGGTGAGGTTTCAGCCCTCGAAGGGGTGAGTCTTCAACCCTCGAAGGGGTGGATCTTCAACCCTCAAAGAGGTGAGTCTTCAGCCCTCGAAGAGGTGATTCTTCAGCCCTCGAAGGGGTGGAAGTCTTCAGCCCTCGAAGGGGTGGGAGTCTTCAACCCTCGAAGGGGTGGAGTCTTCAGCCCTCGAAGGGGTGGAGTCTTCAGCCCTCGAAGGGGTGGAGTCTTTAGCCCTCGAAGGGGTGACTCTTCAGCCCTCGAAGGGGTGATGCTTCAGCCCTCGAAGGTGTTAGTCTTTAACCCTCAAAGGGGTAGAGTCTTCAGCTGTCGAATGGGTTCAATCTTCAGCCCACTAAGGGGTGATTCTTCAGCCCTCGAAGGGGTGAAGTCTTCAGCCCTCGAACGGGTGAGTCTTCAGCCCTCGAACGGGTGAGTCTTCAGCCCTCGAAGGGATAAGTTTTCAGCCCTCGAATGGGTGGATCTTCACCCATCGAAGAGGTCATTCTTCAGCCCTTGAAGTGGGGATTCTTCAGCCCTCGAAGGCGTCAGTCTTCAGCCCTCGAAGGGGTATAGTCTTCAGCCCTTGAATGGGTTCAATCTTCAGCCCTCCAAGGGGTGATTCTTCAGCCCTCGAAGGGGTTAGTCTTCAACCCTCGAATGGGTGGAGTCTTCAGCCCTCGAAGGGGTGGAGTCTTTAGCCCTCGAAGGGGTTAGTCTTCAACCCTCGAATGGGTAGAGTCCTCAGCTATCGAAGGGGTGAGTCTTCAGCCCTCGAAGGGTTGAGTCTTCAGCCCTCGAAGGGGTGAGTCTTCAGCCCTCGAAGGGGTGAGTCTTCAGCCCTCGAAGGGGTGAGTCTTCAGCCCTCGAAGGGGTGAGTCTTCAGCCCTCAAATTTGTGGATCTTCTGCCCTCAAATTTGTGGATCTTCAGCTCTCGAAGGGGTGATTCTTTAGCCCTCGAATGACTGAAGTCCTCAGCCCTCGAACGGGTGAGCCTTCAGACTTCGAATGGATGTGTCTTCAACCCTTGAAGGGGTGTTTCTTCAGCCCTTGAAGGGGTGAGTCTTTATCCCTCAAAGGGGTGATTCTTTAGCCCTCGAAGGGGTGAGCCATCAGCCCTCAAAGGGGTGAGTTTTTAGCCCTCAAAGGGGTGGATCTTCAGCCCTCGAAGGGGTGTTGTCTTCAGCCCTTGAAAGGGTGATGCTTTAGCCCTCGAAGGGGTCGATCTTAAGCCCTTGAAGGGGTGATTCTTTAGCCCTTAAAGGGGTGAGTCTTTAGCCCTGGAAGGGGTTATTCTTCAGCCCTCGAACGGGTTCAATCTTCAACCCTCGAAGGGATAATTCTTTAGCCCTCGAAGGGGTTCGTCTTCAGCCCTCGAGGGGGTTAGCCTTCAGCCCTCGAGGGGGTTAGCCTTCAGCCCTCGAATGGGTGGAGTCTTCAACCCTCGCAGGGGTGAGTCTTCAGCCTACCAAGGGGTGGATCTTTGGCCCTCGAAGGGATGAGTCTTCAGCCCTCGAAGGGGAGGATCCTCAGCCTTCAAAGGGCTGATTATTCAGCCCTCGAAGGGGTGGATCTTCAGCCCTCGAATAGGTGAGTCTTCAGCCCTCGAAGATTCTTCAGCCATCGAAGGGGTGATTCTTTAGCCCTCAAAGGGGTGATTCTTTAACCCTCGATGGGGTGAGCCTTAAGCCCTCGAAGGGGTGAGTCTTTAGCCCTTGAAGGGGTGGATCTTTAGCCCTCAAGGGGTGAGTCTGCAGCCCTCGAAGGGCTTATTCTACAGCCCTTGAAGGGGTAAATCTTTAGCCCTCAAAGGGGTGGAGTCTTTAACCCTCGAAAGGGTGATTCTTCAGCCCACGAAGGAGTGGAGTCTTCTGCCCTCGAAGGGGTTAGTCTTCTGCCCTCGAAGTGGTGATTCTTCAGCCCTGGAATGGGTGTGCCTTTGGCCCTCGAAGGGGTGAGTCTTCAACCCTCTAAGTGGTGGATCTTCAGCCCTCGAAGGGGTGGAGTCTTCAGCCCTCGAATGGGTTCAATCTTCAGCCCTCGAAGGGGTTCTTCTTCTTCTCTCGAAGGGGTGGGTCTTTAGCCCTCAAAGGGATGAGTCTTCAGCCCTCGAAGAGGTTAGTCTTCAACCCTCAAAGGGGTGAGCCTTCAACCCTTGAAGGGGTGATTCTTCAGTCCTCGAAGGGATGAGCCTTCAGCTCTCGAAGGGATGAGCCTTCAGCCCTCCAAAGGGGTGAGTCTTCAGCCCTCGAAGGGGTGGATCTTCAGCCCTCGAAGGGGTGAGGTTTCAGCCCTCGAAGGAGTGAGGTTTCAGCCCTCGAAGGGGTGAGTCTTCAGCCCTCAAAGGGGTGGATCTTCAGCCCTCGAAGATGTGAGTCTTCATCCCTCGAAGGGGTGATTCTTCAGCCCTCGAAGGGGTGGGAGTCTTTAGCCCTCGAAGGGATGGGAGTCTTCAACCTTCAAAGATGTGGAGTCTTCAGCCCTCGAAGGGGTTGGAGTCTTCAGACCTCGAAGGGGTGGGAGTCTTCAGCCCTCGAAGGGGTGACTCTTCAGCCCTCGAAGGTGTTAGTCTTCAGCCCTCGAAGGGGTAAAGTCTTCAGCTATCGAATGGGTTCAATCTTCAGCCCTCGAAGGGGTGGAGTCTTCAGCCCTCGAAGGGGTGAGTCTTCAGCCCTCGAATGGGTGGATCTTCACCCCTCGAAGAGGTCAGTCGTCAGCCCTCGAAGTGGGGATTCTTCAGCCCTTGAAGGGATCAGTCTTCAGCCCTCGAAGGGGTGGGAGTCTTCAGCCATCGAAGGGGCTAGTCTTCAACCCTCGAAGGGGTAGAGTCTTCAGCCCTCGAATGGGTTCAATCTTCAGCCCTCAAAGGGGTTTATCTTCAACCCTCGAATGGGTGAAGTGTTCAGCCCTCGAAGGGGTGGAGTCTTCAGTCCTCGAAGAGGTGGAGTCTTCAGCCATCAAAGGGGTGAGTCTTCAGCCATCAAAGGGGTGAGTCTTCACCCTCAAATTTGTGGATCTTCAGCCCTCAAATTTTTGGATCTTCAGCCCTCGAAGAGGTGATTCTTCAGCCCTCGAATGAGTGGAGTCTTCAGCCCTCGAACGGGTGAGCCTTCAGACTTCAAAGGGGTGTGTCTTCAGCCCTTAAAGGGGTGTTTCTTCAACCCTTGAAGGGGTGAGTCTTTATCCCTCAAAAGGGTGATTCTTTAGCCCTCGAAGGGGTGAGCCGTCATCTCTTGAAGGGGTGATTCTTCTGCCCTCAAAGGGGTGGGAGTCTTTAGCCCTCGAAGGGGTGAGTGTCTTCAGCCATCGAAGGGGTAGAGTTTTCAGCCCTCGAAGGGGTAGGAGTCTTCAGCCCTCGAAGGGGTAGAGTCTTTAGGTGTCGAATGGGTTCAATCTTCAGCCCTCTAAGGGGTGATTCTTCAGCCCTCGAAGGGGTGCAGTCTTCAGCCCTAGAAGGGGTGAAGTCTTCAGCCCTCGAAGGGGTGGAGTCTTCAGCCCTCGAAGGGGTGGAGTCTTCAGCCCTCGAAGGGGTGAGTCTTCAGCCCTCGAAGGGGTGAGTCTTCAGCCCTCGAAGGGATGAGTCTTCATCCCTCCAATGAATGGATCTTCAGCCCTCGAAGAGGTTATTCTTTAACCCTCAAAGTGGGGATTCTTCATCCCTCGAAGGGGTCAGCCTTCAGCCCTCGAAGGGGCTAGTATTCAGCCCTCGAAGGGGTAGAGTTTTATGCCCTCAAATGGGTTCAATCTTCAGCCCTCCAAGGGGTGATTCTTTAGCCCTCAAAGGGGTTTTTCTTCAACCCTCGAATGGGTGGAGTCTTCAGCCCTCGAAGGGGTAGAGTCTTCAGCCCTTGAAGAGGAGGAATCTTCAGCCATCAAAGGGGTGAGTCTTCAGCCTTCGAAGGGGTGAGTCTTCAGCCCTCGAAGGGGTGAGTCTTCAGCCCTCGAAGGGGTGAGTCTTCAGCCGTCGAAGGGGTGAGTCTTCAGCCCTCGAATTTGTGAATCTTCAGCCCTCAGATTTTTGGATCTTCAGCCCTCGAATGACTGGAGTCTTCAGCCCTTGAATGGGTGAGCCTTCAGATTTCAAAGGGGTGTGTCTTCAGCCCTTAAAGGGGTGTTTCTTCAACCCTTGAAGGGGTGAGTCTTTATCCCTCAAAGGGGTGATTCTTTAGCCCTCGGAGGGGTGAGCCGTCAACCCTCGAAGGGGTGAGTCTTCAACCCTCGAATGGGTGGAGTCTTCAGCCTTCGAAGGGGTTTTGTCTTCAGCCCTCGAAGAGGTGGAGTCTTCAGCCATCGAAGGGGTAAGTCTTCAGCCCTCAAAGGGGTGAGTCTTTAGCCCTCGAAGGGGTGAGTCTTCAGCCCTCGAATTTATGGATCTTCAGCCCTCAAATTTTTAGATCTTCAGCCCTCGAAGGGGTGATTCTTCAGCCCTCGAATGATTGGAGTTTTCAGCCCTCGAACGGGTGATCCTTCAGACTTCGAATGGGTGTGTCTTCAGCCCTTGAAGGGGTGTTTCTTCAACCCTTGAAGGGGTGAGTTTTTATCCCTCAAAGGGGTGATTCTTTAGCCCTCGAAGGGGTGAGTCGTCAGCCCTCGAAGGGGTGAGTTTTCAGCCCTCGAAGGGGTGGATCTTCAGCCCTCGAAGGGGTGGATCTTCAGCCCTCAAAGGGTGTTGTCTTCAGCCCTCGAAGGGGTGATGTTTCAGCCCTCGAAAGGGTCTCTTAAGCCCTCAAAGGGGTGATTCTTCAGCCATCGAAGGGGTGATTCTTCAGCTCTCAAAGGGGTGATTCTTCAGCCCTCAAAGGGGTGATTCTTCAGCCCTCGAAGGGGTGATTCTTCAGCCCTCGAAGGGGTGAGCCTTAAGCCCTCGAAGGGGTGAGCCTTAAGCCCTCGAAGGGGTGGATCTTCAGCCCTCGAAGGAGTGAGCCTTCAGCCATCGAAGGGGTGAGTGTTTATCCCTCGAAGGGGTGGATCTTTAGCCCTCAAAGGGGTGAGTCTTCAGCCCTCAAAGGGCTTATTCTACAGCCCTTGAAGGGGTGGATCTTTAGCCCTCAAAGGGGTGGAGTCTTTAGCCCTCGAAGGGGTGATTCTTTAGCCCGCGAAGGAGTGGAGTCTTCAGCCCCCGAAGGGGTTAGTCTTCAGCCCTCGAAGTGGTGATTCTTTAGCCCTCGAAAGGGTGGATCTTCACCCCTCGAAGGGGTGTGCCTTCGGCCCTCGAAGGGGTGAGTCTTCAACCCTCGAAGTGGTGGGTCTTCAGCCCTCAAAGGAGTGGAGTCTTCAGCCCTCGAATGGGTTCAATCTTTAGCCCTCGGAGGGATGATTCAAATTAATTTCATGCCAACCACTATGCACTGGACAAGTGTCCAGGGACTATTCCCATTCCCAAATTAATCAGCCTTAATGGCTGTAATTTTTAAACAGTCCAGGGGCATTTTGGTCATTTAAATTTAGGTCAACTTTGCCCAAAAGGAAATTTTCTTATTGTTTACAATTTAATCAGGGACATGCCAAAATAGAAAGTGTGCAGTTTATTCAGAGGCGGAGGGAGTAAATTTTTTCCAACTTCAACATAATGGATATATTAAAAATTACCGATGTAGGAGCCTTTGAAAAGTGTTGTTTGGAAAGGATGATAGAGACACACGGATTTTAGGGCAACAATGTGTAGTGCTCGACACCAAGGGATTTTTCCTGCCTTTTTAATATTACCAACTTCTATTATGACACCACCTGATTCAGAATCAAAGGGCTAATTTGATCAATATACAACAAAAGTTTGTGTTGATACAAATTAGTTTTTTCAGATGATATAAGTTACATACCTTCTTCTTCTTGTTATGAACATTGTTTTCTTGTTTATTCGCCAAGGTGGATTATGGCTGGCTAGGTGTGTTAGTATTGAAATCCTACTTGGAGGAAGTTTGAGCGGAGAGATGTTATCTGAGTTGCTTCTCTCTCTCAACCAAGTATCCCTAACATAAGGTCTATGAGGTTCAATCAATGTCTTATTAAGGGGCACCTTATAGCTGCATTGATTGACTCGACACTAATACTGAATATTTTAAACAAAAGCTGAATATACATGTAGTCAGGAGTCGAGGGCCGACCTCAGATTGCAGTCATATCTGTTGGAGTTGATATTCAAAGTGTTCACACTGAGTGGTATTCTTAGGTAGTGATTACTCTCATTTGTTCCATTAATAGTGGCACCATAGGTTTAGGTGCTTGAATTTAAGTGAAGGAAATGAGTAGATGAAATTGAATGTAAAAAGTAAAAAAGTTAAATGAGTGAATGAAACTGAATGAATCTTACCAAAAAGGGAAAGTGTGCCAATATAAAAGAAACAACCTAAAAAAAAGTGTGCCACTAAGAAATAAACGAAGGGAGTAGTTCTTTTTTTTCTAGCTACAATTGAAACAATTTTAATTTGGATACTCCCTCTGGTTCTCTATAATTGGCCTCGTTTAAATTGCCACAAAGTTTTTTAAAAAGTTGAATGAGTGGTGGAGGTTGTATTGAGAAGGTAAAAAGTAAATTAAGTGGATGAAAATAATTTAGGATTTGCCAAAAAGGGAAGGATCCAATATAAAAGAACCATTCTAAAATGGAAAATGAGCCATTATTAGAGGACCAGAGGGAGTACTTTGTTCTTTTCTAGATTATTGTATTTTGAGACTTTGTTGATTCAACGACATTTATAAAATGCATTTTTACAACCCAAAATTTTGAACACAAAGTTGCCCATCAGTTCTGCTACAGGTTTGACCGACAACATGTGCAACATTGGCCAACAGAATCAAAGCTTCGCCCATGTATTATATATAACTAGTGTGGCTACAGTGCTTGTTGCGCGGTGAGCTTGATAACAAATTATAGAAATTGTATAGGAATGTTAAAAGAGTTGTATATGAAGCTATAAATGTACCAGCTGAACCCCTTCGAGGGCAGAGAGCTGGACCCCTTCGAGGACTAAAGAACTGGACCCCTTCGAGGGTTGGGAACTGGACCCCTTCGAGAGTTGGGAACTGGACCCCTTCGAGGGTAGAGAGATGGACCCCTTCGAGGACTAAAGACTTCATCCCTTCGAGGGCTGAAAGCTAGACCCCTTCGAGGCCAGCAGAGTCCATCCCTTCGAGGGCCGAGAGCTAGACCTTCGAGGCCTGATGAGTCATCCCTTCGAGGGCAGAGAGCTCAACCCCTTCGAGGGCAGAGAGCTGGATCCCTTCGAGGACTGAAGACTCTATCCCTTCGGGAGCAGAGAGCTGGACCCCTTCGAGGATTGAAGACTCCACCCCTTTGAGGGCGGAGAGCTGGTCCCGTTCGAAGACTGATGAGCTAGACCCCTTAGAGGGCTGAGAGCTAGACCTCATCGAGGACTGAAGAGTCATCCCTTCGAGAGCTGAGAGGTCTACCCCTTCGAGGCCAGAAGAGTTCATCCCTTCGAGGGCAGAGAGCTAGACCCCTTCAAGGGCAGAGAGCTGGACCCCTTCAAGGGCAGAGAGCTGGACCCCTTCGAGGGCAGAGAACTGGACCCCTTCGAGGACTGAAGACTCAACCCCTTTGAGGGCAGAGAGCTAGACCCTTTCGAGGACTGAAGAGTCCATCACTTCGAGGGCAGAAGACTCCATCCCTTTGAGGGTTGAGAGCTCGACCCCTTCGAGGGAAGAGAGCTCGACCCCTTCGAAGATTGAAGACTCCATCCTATCGAGGGCAGAGAGCTAGACCCCTTAAAGATTTAAGACTCCATCCCTTCGAGGGTTGAGGGTTGGTCCCCTTCAAGGACTGATGAGCTGGACCCCTTCGAGGGCTGAGAGCTGGACCCCTTCGAGGACTTAAGAGTCATCCCTTCGAGGGCTGAGAGCTCTACCCCTTCGAGGCCAGAAGAGTCCATCCCTTCGAGGGCAGAGAGCTGGACCCCTTCAAGGACTGAAGACTCAACCCCTTCGAGGGCAGAGAGCTAGACCCCTTCGAGGACGGAAGAGTCCATCCCTTTGAGGGCAGAGAGTTGGACCCCTTCGAGGACTGAAAACTCCATCCCTTCGAGGGCAGAAGACTCCATCCCTTTGAGGGAAGAGAGCTGGACCCCTTCGAGGACTAAAGAGTCCATCCCTTCGAGAGGTAAGAGCTGGTCCCATTTGAGGACTGATGACTCCATCCCTTCGAGGGCTGAGAGCTGGGCCCCTTCGAGGATGGAAGAGTCCATCCCTTCAAGGGCTGAGAGCTGGACCCCTTCGAGGATAGACGAGTCCATCCCTTTGAGGGTTGAGAACTGGACCCCTTCGAGGATAGACGAGTCCATCCCTTTGAGGGCTGAGAGCTTGACCCCTTCAAGGACTAAGAGTTCATCCCTTCGTGGGCTGAGAGCTAGACCCTTTTGAGGATTGAAGACTCCATCCCTTTGAGGACTGAGAGTCCACCCCCTTCGAGAGCTAAGAGCTAGAATCCCTTCGAGAACTGAGAGCTAGACCCCTTCGAGGACTTAGATCCCGACCCCTTCGAGGACTGAAGAGTCCATCCCTTCGAGGGCAGAGAGCTGGACCCCTTCGAGGACTGAAGACTACATCCCTTCGAGGGTTGAGAGCTGGTCCCCTTCGAGGACTGATGACTCCATCCCTTCGAGGGTTGAGAGCTGGGCCCCTTCAAGGACTGAAGAGTCCATCCCTTTGAGGGCTAAGAGCTGGACCCCCTCGAGGATTGAAGAGTCCACCCCTTCGAGGGCTTAGAGCTAGACCCCTTCGAGGACTAAGAGTCCATCCCTTCGTGGGCTGAGAGCTAGACCCCTTCGAGGATTGAAGATTCCATCCCTTTCGAGGACTGAGAGTCAACCCCTTCGAGGGCTGAGAGCTGGAACCCCTTCGAGGCCTAAGCGTCCATCCCTTCGTGGGTTGAGAGCTGGTCTCCTTTGCAGATTGATAACTCCATCCCATCGAGGGCTGAGAGCTGGACCCCTTGGAGGACTGAAGAGTCCATTCCTTTGAGGGTTGAGAGCTAGACCCCTTCGAGGATAGAAGCATCCATCCCTTCGAGGGCTGAGAGCTGGAACCCCTTCGAGGACTGAAGACTCCATCCCTTCGAGGGCTAAGAGCTAGACCCCTTTGAGGATAGATGAGTCCATCCCTTCGAGGGCTGAGATCTGGACCCCTTCGAGGACTGAAGACTCATCCCTTCGAGAGCTGAGAGCTAGACCCCTTCGAGGACTGAAGACTCCATCCCTTCGAGGGTTGAGAGCTGGTCCCCTTCGAGGGGGGAGAGCTGGACCCCTTCGAAGACTGAAGACTCCATCCCTTCGAGGGCTGAGAGCTAGACCCCTTCGAGGCCAGAAGGGCCCATCCCTTCGAGGGCTGAGAGCTAGACCCCTTCGGGGACTGAAGAGTCATCCCTTCGAGGGCTGAGAGCTCTACCCCTTTGAGGCCAGAAGAGTCCATCCCTTTGAGGGCAGAGTACTGGACCCCTTTGAGGGCAGAGAGCTGGAGAGCTGGACCCCTTCGGGGGTAGAGAGCTGGACCCCTTCGAGGGCAGAGAACTGGACCCCTTCGAGGACTGAAGAGCTGGACCCCTTCAAGGGCTGAGAGCTGGACCCCTTTGAGGACTGAAGACTCCATCCCTTCGAGGGCTGAGAGCTCTACCCCTCGAATGGGTGACCAAAACGACATCGCTTTGGTCGGCCACCTGGCAGCTCGTGTAGCTGCACATGGAGGCGCCGCAACTTTTGACGAATTGGGTGCACAAAACGATAAAACTGGTCCCCAAAACGATGTTGTTTTGGGCGGCCACTTGAGAGCACATAGAAGGGCACACGTTCGGCCTTGTTGGGAAATGACCACTATGCCCCTAACAACGGTTGACACAAGCGTGCCGTTTCCAAGTATTTCTTTTATATAGTAAACCAGATAATACAACCAATGTTGCACACCTGTTAATCAGACTTTTTAATTGGAGTTTCCAAACTTTTTACTTTAGTTTATCCATAGTCAAAGTAAAAAAAACATAAGTACATTATCTCTGTTTTCTAATATGAGGTATATGTTTTTTTTAATTAAATTGAGATAAATTTTTTTTACCTCATTTATTAGCCATAAAACAATTAAATAATCGAGGTAAAAAACTTGAAATAAAAAGTCATCATTTTTATATTGAAATTAAAACATTTGAATTTTCTTGAGTAAGCTTTTTTATTATCTGATTTTAAAAAAATACAAATTGGTTTCCAGTTAAAATTTTGCTAAAGTTTAGGTAATACTAATTCATGTTCTTATTACCGTATCTTTACATTGTAAACTTTAAGCAGCTGCACATCTAACTTTTTTAATTGAAATCACCCAAGGGTGGGGGTTGATATATTGGTACCCCAAGCCAAAAGAACCAGAGTATAGTGCAAGTAACTTTACAGATGGCAACCGCATTGCCCACAAAAGTAAAGGATAGCCTACGCTAAGAATTGTACATGATCCAATATATCGATCGAGTTTAGTTAGTTGTGATTCCAAAGCAACGAATCTCCACACCCCGTGTTAATTCGCACTTTGGCCAGGCAACTAACTAGTAAATGACCAGCTATGAGGAGATATAGCAAAAGTGGGATAACGTATGTTGAATGAGCCCGAGCCTCAGTCTCCGAGAGATCACCAAGCAGCAGCACGGCTAGATCAGTAATAGTAGTGAGATATCCAAGGTGAGTTCAGTTGAGAGGAACCTGTATGAATGAAAAAACCATCAGCAGTATCAATCCTATCACAAGCAATGTGAGATAGTTCTAATCTGGGGAGTATGTATCTTATCAAGTGCAATAAGACCCCTAATATGCACAGGAGTATTACTGAGATGCAAAGTCAGATTATGTGCAGAATGATGTTTAGCTATTGCATCTGTAACCAAATTACCCTCCCTAGGCACATACTGAAGAACAGCGCCATTAAGAAGATGGTTAACTTTGTAGGCAACATCAAATACAGGCCAATGAGCAGTATAAGGTTTACATATCATCTTGACCGCCAATAAAGAGTCCGATTCGATGATAACATATTCATCCAAATTGTTGTAACTCTGACAAGCAATTTTGACCGCAAGGATTTCAGCAAGAAGAGATGAGTCAGCAGAGATGGTAACAGATTTAATCAATGTGGGTGAACCAGTACAATTCCTTATAATTACCCCTACTGAAGCCTTATCCGGGAACCAAGATGTGTCTGTATTAATCTTAATGCAATGTTGTGAAGGTCTCTCCCAACATACAGTTCTAATAATCGGTTTAGGAGGAGGTCTGAACTGAGGTAGAAGATTTTTTTATTAGATGAGGCATGCCATTTGTGGATTTCAAATATGTAGGATTAGAAAACAGAGCTAGCCTGATAATATCAATAGCTTCCTTACAAATGTAATCAGCAGAAAGGGGGCACTGGTCAAAAAGATATCGAGTTCTAGATTTCCAGAGGCACCAGCAAGTAATGGTAGGGATTATGTTACATAACAGCTGATAGCCTTTAGGTAGATCCATACAATTCCAGAAAGTGAAGAAGGTTTGAGCTAAGGTTTGAGGTTCAGGTAGTTGGAATTGAACTAAGGAAGCCATGTATCTCCATACAGATTTGGCCAGAGGGCATGTAATGAAAAAATGTTCTAGTGAATCCCTATGGCAACAAACAGGACATTTCGATGCAAGACTAAACCCACATGTAATGAGTACATCATCAAATGGTAGTAGAGAATGTAACATCTTCCAAGAAAATATAGAAATCTTTTTCTATAGAGCCCAATGCCATAGAAATTTGAAGGCTAAAGAATTACCCGATGGGCCAGTAATTGCACGATATGCAGATATAGATGAAAATTATCCTACAGGATCAGGCTTCCATATTATCCTATCCTCTCTTGATTCTTCAATTTGAGCTTCCTGTAAGAAAGAGAGAGTATCATTTTCTAAAAAAGGAGAAATCAGTAGCATAATCTCAGGTTTATTTCTAATAAAGTCAGCCACTGTATAATCCAGAAATGGTGCAGTGATATGATCAGGAACATGGTTTATTAATGGACCTATCATGCACCAATTTGATGTCCAAAAATTACATAGCCCTTTACCATGAATTATGAAGGAGTTTTGATCAGCAAAAAGATTAACCGAACAAATCCTTTTCCAGGTTACAGATTTTTTATGTGAATCGGGAAAGGACCATAACAGTTGAGACCATAATGTGTTCCCTAGTTGACTTTTCCACCACAGTTTAAGGAAGCATACATCCAAAATAGCTCTAATTGACCTAAAACCTAAACCACAGTTAGAGATTGGAGTTGCTAGATGAGCCAATTTTTTCCAAACTTTGTTTCCTTTCCCATCAGACTCACCCCAGAAGAACCTAGACAACCTTCTTTCTAGGCTCTTGATTACTGTTTTTGGTGGTTTAGTAACATTCCAAAGATGTTGAGGCATTGAATATAAGCAGGACTGAATTAGGACTAATTTGCCCCCTGAACTTAGCCACTTATTTTTCCAAATTTGCAATTTTTTATCATATTTCTCCATAAGTGGCTGATAGTACATTGAAGCCCTTTTACTAATATAGAAATCAGACTTATGAAAATTAAATTTTTGGCTGGAGGTGTACTCAAAAACATCCAGGAAGGCCTTAATCCTAACAAGATTGGATTTAGATGCTTGCATAAATATAATGGTGTCATCTGCATACATAAGATGGGTTGCAGCTGGGATTGGAGATGGTAACTGATAGTATGCAAGCTTGTTATTATGGAAATGAAAGATAAACTTCTAGAGAAAGCTTCAGAAAAAATATTAAAGAGAGAAGGGGATAGGGGATCACCTTGCTTAATTCCTCTTGTGGCTTTGAAAAAACCCACAGGATTTCCATTTATAAGTATAGAGAAATAAGCTTGGGAAAAATTAGACATCATAGCATGTAAAAATTTTCCTTGGAAACCAAATTTCAACATAATGTTCATCAAGAAATGCCAATTAACTCTATCAAACGCTTTCTGCAAGTGTAACTTCAGAATACAATTAGGAATCTTAGCTCTCTTATCTAGAAATCAAATCATTTCCTGGAGATAAAGGATATTATCCGAGATGTCCCTATTTTTCATAAAGGCCGACTGATTAGAAGAGATCAGATTATCCATGTATGGTCGAAGCCTTTCCATTAGAACCTTAGAACATATTTTATTAAGGACATTAGACAAGCTGATAGGTCTGAAATCATTAAATGAGCAAGGTGTGGTTTTTTTTGGGATTAAGGTGATCCAAGTACTGGATATTCCCTTGGGCAGGGGAGTGCCATCAATAAAGTCATTAGCAGCCTTAACTAGATCAGCTTTTATAATAGGCCAGCATTTCAAGTAAAATTTAGGTGTGAATCCGTCGGGACCAGGACTACTATGTCTATTTAAACCTTTAACTACTACCTCTACCTCAGATTTAGTTGCAGGTTTAGATAATTCATAGTTATCAGATGCAGTAATAACATTAGGTATGTGATTCAGGATAGTATGTGTCATTATGCAATAGATTTGGTTCCTGTGACAAATCTGTGTAAAAAGAAATGGCTTCATTGTTAATGTTCATTTGAGTACTAAGCCATTGACCCTCTTTACTTTTAATCTTACTAATATGTAGTCTAGAGTTTTTCTCCTGAACCACTTTATGGAAGAATTGAGTGTTATTGTCACCTAGATTGTTCCATTTCAACTTGGCTTTTTGTTTCCAAAACTTTTCCTTTTCTTTTTGAGCTCTTAACAATAAAGCTTTTTTTCGATTTAATTCCATAAGTTCAGCATCTGAAGGATTTAGATCAAAGTTAGATTCCTGGATTCTAAGGGATTCTTCAGCATTTAAAATATTAGTATCAATGTTCCCAAAGCAATCTTTGTTCCATATCTTTATCTCCTTTTTAAGCCTGATTAGTTTAAGATAGAAACCTAGCAAACCCGTAACTTTCAATTCTTTATCCCAATTTACCTGAATTAGATTGATGAAATCCTGCCGATTAAACCAGACATTAAGAAACCTAAATGGTTTAGGGTTAGTAGTGGTCAAATTTGAAATTTGTAATAATAGAGGGGAATGATCAGAGGTTTGTCTGTTCAAGATTTGAATGGAAGAGGAGGGAAACTTCTGATTCCAGGATATAGTAGATAAACCTCTATCAAGTCTTTTGGATGTGGGGTTCCTAAGTCTAGAGTTGCACCATGTAAACAGATTCCCAACCGTATTAATTTCCTGAACACCCGAGGTATTTATCCATGCATTAAAATCTCTAATGCTGCCTAAGGAAGGTGTACTAGGGCCCCTATATTCAGTGAGAGAAGTGATAGTATTAAAATCTCCAATAAAAATGATATCACCATTTGAGATAGGAGTCAGGTCTTTCCAAAGATTCTTCCTACCTTCTCTATTTCTAAGTGCGTAAACAAAAACAGCATCCATTTGAACATTAAAGGTCAAATGATTTATGTGCACATGTAAAAATTGCTCATGAGAAGATAATAGGGAGACTGTGATTGAATTTGACCACATAATCCATATCTTACTATTAAATAGAGTCAGACCATTTTGGTAGTTAAGTTTATCCATATAAGAATGAAGTTTAGAGTTGTCATGCATAGGTTCAATTAGGCACATCATTTGAATCTTTTTGAGTCTAACCAGATTACTTAATCTTAACATAGATGATTCCATCCCCCTAATGTTCCATACCAAGTAATTTATTGAAGGGGGACTAGTCATTGCTCACCAGATTTACTACTTTTAGTAGATGATCTAAGCATCATTTTGTTAATCTGGGAGAGGTAGTTAGTTCTTTTACCTTTGGACTTACCTTGCAATGCTTCCGACCCAGATTGGAAGGGGATATGGTGCTGGCTTGATGACAGGTGTTGTGCATCGGAGCTGCCACATCATCCTGATTACAAACTAAGTCCTCCTGCTCATCCTGCAGAACTGCAAATCTATTTCCCACTCTTCCTTGAGAGGAGTTAGAAGTAATCTTTTGTTGTTCCGAAAATAATGTATGTTTACCCACATGAATATCATCTATGGCATATGTCCTTGGGGTGAAATTGGTAAGGGCAGAATCATTGATCAGTTTGGATAAGGAGTTATCTGTGCTCACATTATTTTTAGGGCTGATACATTTTTCAGGAGTGATATCCAGCCGAGAACCTACAGCCCTAGAGATCTCAATGTTAGGAGTGGATTGGGGCTTTTGAGAAGAGGATGGCATAGCCACAAGACTTGCAATCTTATCTATATCTCTGATGATATGATCAGGCTGTTCATCAAGTATGATCAGGGGGGAGTTTCGAACTTTTTCCCAGTTGGCTGCCACAGGGACTGGTTAATTATCTTGTTTTCTTCCTGAGGTTTGACATTATAATTAGGAGGAAAGGCTCTACATTGGGCCAAAGAGTGACCTAGTTTAGAGCAGTGATCACAGTATAGTGGGATGTCTTCATACTCAATTTGATATTTCTTATTATTTGTTACAGATCCTAAACGAATATAATTACACAGAGGTTTTTGCAAATCAATTTCAACACATAGTTTAATGGCTGAGGGTCGTGTGAGCATTTCAGTGGCTATGTCATTTTTGATAAAACTCCCTATGCTATTACCAATGGATTCTATTGAGGCAGAGTTGTAATATTACAAAGGGACTTCTCTAATAATACACCACACAGGAACTATGGGGGATTCTTTGTGAATTGAGAATTCAGGGGTCCATTTTAAAAGTTTGAGCAGGATACCACTAAAATTCCACACTCCCTTCATCCAGCAACGTTGATAATCATTAAGCAGTTCGAATCTAATGAGCACATGCTTATAGTCTAAGGATCCGAGTTGGTACTTACCTGAGAACCCAACCGTTCTGAAGAATTGCTCCAGTTGCTCCATTGAGCATCTCCCTTTCGTGAATTTGCCTACTAGGGCATTAGCATAATGAGATGACAATTTTGCGATATGATCTTCAGAGTATAAGCATGCCACATCGCCAAGGTGTTGGGATTTGGGGATTAACTCCGGGTTACTGGGTAAGACCTTAGTTAGAGGGGAGGATTTACTCTGTAATGCTGCGGCGAATGATAGCGGAATAGGAGGTGTTTGATTTAGGTTACTGTTTTCCGAGATGGGTAGAGCTTGGACGGCCGCCATAGCTACCAACTACAGGTAGGCTTTACCGGCGTATTGCCGTTGCCGGCGGATAGTCGTTGCCAGATGAATCGGCAGCGAGTATCAGGATCAAATTGGAAGAAAAGGAATTGGAGATGAGGAGGAGAAGAAGAAATAAAATTCGCACCGTGGTCACACCTTTGTTCGCACGCACTAACAGTAAAGTGACCGTTGGTTTGTTTAACTGCACATCTAACACTTTTCCACACACATTACTCACAGCAAATTATATGGCATTTTTTAGGTATCATGAGGATCCCCAAAAGTATTTTGTACATTATATATTGTAAAAATGTGTATAATCCTATTTGATCTTATGCATTATTCTAATTTATCTATAATTACCATATAAATATTGAATGTATAAATAATAGTCATGAAATGCACATTTTATATATTTAAAATGCACATTCGTGATATTCACGAGTACCTTATACGAGTACATTATATTCACGAGTAATTTTATATATTTACTATGTTACTCATGTCGTATAAATTGAAATCATATTAATCAATCATTTATTGCTATTAGCAAAACTATATTACAAAAATGCCTTGGGTCATTCACTTTTTTTTTTCCTTTCCGGAAGTCAATTACTTTTTTTTGAGTCCGTATTTTTAAAGAGAACATTTTCATAAGTCATGGAAACACCAAGGTTTAAAGTGTAAATTTAAAAAAATTTAGATAAAATTTTTGAGTTGCATGAATTAAGTTATAAACTTTATTATTACTACACGTTGCATAATAAATTTTTTTAAAAAATTACAACATAAACCTTTTACCTTTTAATATTCTAATATAACCTCATCTTTTCATAAGCGTGTGAAAAGACCGTCTTTCCAAAACTTTGCCGCCTTCTTTTTTCAATTTAAAAAAAGGGTCAATTCCTTAAATATGTCATTCACAAAACTTAATCCAGTTAGAATATATAAATGTATAGATATTTTATTTTGTCAATAACTAAAATAAGGTCCGGCCTTAGCTCAGTTGGTAGAGCGGAGGACGGTTGATGATTACTGAGATCCTTTTAGGTCTTTGGTTCGAATCCGGCAATTAATTGTGCAACCTAAAATATCAAATTCATAATTATTCTTTATCTTTCCTTCGGCATGAATTCTAGATCTGGATGTCGGATATTTTACCCAATTTATTGCAACCTAAAATATCAAATTCTAAATTATTCTTTTATCTTTCCTTCCTGCATGAATTCTGGTTCTGGATTGATCCTCTTTCCATATGTATGTTTGCACACTATGGATTCAACATGGAGTATTAAAGTCCAATTTTATTGCAACCTAAAACCCTAAGTTCTTCTTCTTCATCACCATAACCACGGTTACTCCCACCACTGTTCTGCCATTTTTCCGCCGATCATCATCTTCTTCTCCAACATCAGTACATCAGCCCGCCGCTTCTCCGCACGAACACATAGCATATTTTAATGTCAAAACATCATGACAACACAACAGTAGTCAATAAATCAATCCAACAAAACATCAAAAAAAGCCATAAAAAAATCAAAGCAAGCAATACCATTAACCCAAGTCTGAATCTTTACTGTGAAAACACACATCCAAATAAAACCCACAAAAAATATCCATGAACTGAACAAACCCATCATTTCAACAGCCCCAAACCAACAAATTCGGGAACCAATTGATTAACACAAAAACCTAGCTCAGATTCTCCAAAAATGAACAGAAATAATGCCGAGCAAGTGAATTTTACCTGTCTAGCCCCGCCACCGCCACTGCTCAACCCTAGCCCCACCACCGCCACCGCCACCGCCACCGCCACTGCCACCGCCACCCGCCACCGCCACCGCCACCGCCACCGCTCAACCCTAGCTCCGCTACCGCTATCACTCAACCCTAACCTAGCCGCCCCACCACCACCGCCAGCGAGTTCCACCTCGGGAAAAGCTGACTCTAGCCAAGTTCAAAAGATGAATTCGGGGAAATATATGGGATGCAAGGGGGTCAAGAGGTCAAGGGCAAAGGAAAAAGGCAGGCTGATGACAGTAGTGGTGAAGGAAAGAGAAGCAAAAAGGACTTCATTGATGGTGATGGGACAGGGGACTCTCAAAGTCAACATAAATGGGAGTGGCGGCTGAAGGTCAGACATATGAGAGCTACACGCAAATGGTGTTGGAAAACGCAGGGGTACTGACACAAGCATGTGACCCACCCAAAAAAGGTTACCAAAACTCTCATACTTCCCCCTTCTTAAACATCGTTAAATTGCATATTTTATTTTATGTCATTATTTATTACTTAATTTTGATTGAATATTGAATAGATAAATAAATAATAATATTATTATATATTATAGGGTTAGATTTATTGTAATAAATAATTTTTAAAAAATAATTTTTTATTTATCGTTATTATACGTAGTTAAACATATCAATGATTAAATAAATTTTTAAATGAGCATGAAAAAAATTCTATTCAATCTAACATGAATTAGAGGGAGTAACTATTTTGAGCCAAGAATGTAAATTCTATTCAATTTAACATGAATTAGAGGGAGTAACTATTTTGAGCCCAAGAATGTTTTTAATTTAAAAAATGGGAGGGTAGTCATCATGGGACTACCCAAGGGAAACTACCAACCACAATCATCAAACAGAAACAATAGGCCAAGCCACACAACACATCCTATTTACCAAACACAAAGCCAAAAGCCAGATACAGTACTACACACTCTCCAAACACAGCTACTCAACTCAGCCCAACCACTTGGCAAAACAAACCCTAGCCCAAGTACAAGCACAGCCGATACCATCACACAAGACTCACACTCAAATCAAACAACTCGACAAACCCTACTCATGGAGGCAGTGGCGGAACTAGGGGGGTGAGGGGGTGCTAGCGCCACCCCTAGGATTTAGCGGCCCGAAATTTAAGCCTAGAGCCACCGGAAGCCACCAAATTCCGCCCCCTTGAGTTATCGGCGTCGGAGCGAGCGGAAGAGGCCGATGACTGTGGAGCGGGCGCTGATTGAAGAAGATGAAGATTTTTATTTTTTTATAACTAAACAAAACGACATTGTTTTGGACTAAGTGAAACGATGTCATTTTGTTTAGCTGAAGGGAAAAAATATAAGGCCAGTTGGGCTGAAACCCAATTGGCCCAAACAAAATTTAAATAACTAATGGCCTAACCTAATAATATACTCTTGAGAGGCAATATATCAAAACGTTTGGCTCCAACTCCAAGCCCTAGCCGCACAGATCCACCACCGGCCAGCCACTGCCTTCCGCCGCCTGTCGCGCTGCCGCCGCCTGCCGTCGTCCCCTTCTTCAACCACAATCAGCAACCGCGTGGTCCGCATCCAAGCCAAACCAAGGGCAAGGTATCAAGGAGCCAATATATTTTTGTTGTGTAATTTATGTTGAATAACTTGAATTGAATTGCTTATTTGTATGAAATTGTGAATACTGAATATAGATATGAATAATTTAGTGGTTGTGTTGAAATTGTGAAATTGTGCTAAATATAGATTTGAATAATTTGACATATTTTTGACATATTTAATTTGACATATTTAATTAGACGTATTTAATTAGACGTATTTAATTAGACGTATTTAATTAGACGTATTTATGAGAAATTGTGAATATTGAATAGCATATACATATTTAATTTGACATATTTTTCTTATTTTATGTCAAATAGGATATGGATAAATTTTTAATTCGAAGTAGTGGATCATCTATTTTTAAGAGACTGGGTGAATCAAATGAAGAAAGGATTAATGAAGAGGGTAGTAGTCAAAAGCATTCTCGTGTTGAGTTCAATTCGGATGATGTTATAAATGATCCCGGGAAACGTAAACCTATTAAGAATTTTGATATTTTTATTAGAGATCAAGTGATGAGAGAATATGTGTTAAGAGGTCCTTGCCAACTTAAGGGTCATTCTTTAACTAATCAACGGTCAAATTTTACTCGACTCTCAATTTATAAACACTAATAACTAGGTTGACTTTGTCTAAACAACGGTCAAACTTTACTTTACTTTCAATATATAAACACTAATAACTAAGCGGACTTTAACTAATCAACGGTCAAACTTTACCCGACTTTCAATTTATATACACTAATAACTAAGTTGACTTTGTCTAAAAAATTGTCAAACTTTACTTGACTTTCAATAAATAAACAATACTAATTAACGACCAAACTTTATTTGAATTAGTATATAATAAATACTAATAAAAATATTTGACTTTGACTAATCAACGGTCAAACCTTACTTGATTTTCAATATATAAACATTAATAACTAAGTTGACTTTAACCAATCCACGGTCAAACTTTATTTGAATTAGTATATATAAATACAAATAAAAAAATTGCAGGAAATAAGTGAAATGACTATTATACCCCTGTGTAAATAAAAATTAAACAAATAAAAAGGACATACTGCCCTCATTTCTCCATTTTCTTTCATCCCAAAATTCTTTCTTCGTTTTCCTCACTGCTGCTCGACTACTTGACGATCGACGATGGTTCGATTGGTGTGGGCGACGGTGGTTTGATTGGAAAGAAGTTAGCGGCGGCGCGATGGACCGACGGAACGAATGCTACCTAGAGCAGTGGCGGGAAAGCAGTGCGGCGCGGTGGGGGATAGGGTTTCTGGCGGAGCTAGGGCAAAGGTAGGGGGTGGCGGAGGTAGGGCAGCGGTGGCGTACAGTTCTTTTTGGTGGCGTGGAATTCTGGCGGAGCTAGGGTAGAGCTAGAAGGTGGTGGAGCTAGGGCGGAGGTAGGGGGTGGCGGAGCTAGGGCAGCGGTGGCGCTCGGTTCTTTCTGGTGGTTGGTGGTGTGGGTTTCTGGAGGAGCTAGGGCAGAGCTAGGAGGTGGCAGAGCTAGGGCGGAGGTAGGGGTGGCGGTGCTAGGGCAGCGACGGCGATTTATATAAATTCGCTATGGATTTGTAAGTCTTATACACACCACATATCTCACATCTTGTTCTTGGTTTAAGTGTTGATTTTTGGATTCTGTATGCGATCTAAATTTGTGTTTTGTTCTTTAACTTTTTTATTTTGTTTATTTTGTAATTTAAGAAGCCTTCCTTTAATTGTTTAGATAAGGTAGCATTGATATGCTGGAACATTTGAGATAAATGTATTGCTTATGCCGGTCTTTTAGAGTGTATTTTAATGCCATTGTTTGTTTTGCATTTCGTTAATTTTGTCTTGAATCTTGGCACATATTGTTAGCTAAACGGGGGATTAGAACCTTTCATTTAAACTACAAAGCATTAAAGTTTGCCAAAAGATTTTCTAAAACTGTTAATCTTTTTGGTGATGTAAACATTGATCTAGACACATCATTGGATGATCTTTGAAGGTAATCTATTTATTAAGTAACCATTGTGCTTATTGATGTTAAATGACTTGTGGAAGTTTGTAACCAAACCTTATCTTTAAACTCCTTGCTCCAAGCTCATTCTGATGAACTTAGGTTCTATGCAGTGTAGTTTATTTATGCAGTGGAGATTTAGTTAGTTGCTTGCTTTCACTTTTTTTATTCAGAACAAAAAACCAGCTGTGTTGATGTTAGTAAATCTCATCTTCTATAAATTCTCAGGAAGCAAGTGGTGTTTTAATACGTGGTGGTTTTGGGGATCACGGTGGATCGCGCTGTCAAAAGAACGATAATGGTTGTCAAATACACAAGGGAAGATAAAATTCCTTATCTTGGAATTTGCCTAGCCATATAGATTTCTGTGATTCAGTTTGCTAGATCTATGACTCCTACTTCTTTGAAGCATAATGTATTTCTAATTTTCCGTTTCTATACGCCCATCTTACATATTATGCACCTTCAAGGTTTTGAGTTTGCAAAAGGCTAATAGTGAAGAATTCTATAAACACACACTCAATAAAGTTGTAATCTTCATGCCAGAGGTATTTATTCATTACAACTTTGTTTTGTTTTTGGCATTTCCAGGGCTGTTGGATTACTGATGCTTCTTTGCATTTCTCTAGGACTCAACAACACATATGGGAAACACATAGAGACTTGGTAGCAAGAAAACATTGCTGTAGACTCCTGATTGTGTCATTGCTAAACTCTATGAACTTTGTCATATCATGTGAAATGCATGGTTGTTAGCCCATTTGTTACGAATGCTACAAGTTAAATGATGAATTTTGAGGGAAAAGCAAACATATTTTGAGTCCCAATCAAATAAAGTATCTATGATATGTTTCACTTTGGCATTTTAATGTTGTATTTTACTTTAAACATTTTTTTGCTCTGTAGCATATGATTTATGTGAGTAAGATTGTTACAGTCATTTCATTAATGTAATGAATCAGCATAGGAAGAATATGATAGATATGTGTTTATCTTGGCGGATTATTTTATGCTTTACTTTACCGAATGTTGATGTGTGATTGAATCAAATTGAGTTATGTAGCCTGGTTAAGTACTCAAGGTTGATATACTGATATGAACGTCTTTATTCTGGTATAAGCTTCTGGCATGGTTTCCAGTGATCTATTGAATAAGCTTATGGAAATCCTTTTAGTGCACTTAACAATTTATTTGTTTGGTGTATTGGACAACTTATGGTTTCCTACTTAGTAATTTTTTTAACTAAGATGCATGATCATTTTGCATGTTATGGTGTTCTGGGATCGTGACTTAAGTGCACCTTTTGAATCCGGACACATTAATAAAACAAAGTGATACAAATGGTTAGTTAATCATTAGCTAATTACTAAATTCCCACCAAGTCAAGATTCGTACATATTATATTAAACTTTGTCATCTTTAATGTTGCCAGTTTAAGCTGTTTAGGGAAGTTCAGATGTTAAAGCCGGGAAAATAAGGCGTCCAAACTCTCTTCCTCTGACCGTGGTGCAGAAAAAAAACTGAAAGCTCATTTAGATGCAGACTCTCTTACTCTAGATATGACAGTGATGAGGTTTGCTTCAGAAGTTTTGGAGGGCTCTAAGTTGTTAGTTGAAGCTCTCCGTTTTGGGGACCTCAAAAGCTTCCAGGACTTCCACACCATGGTGAATGAGATTAGCTGTTGTACCCGTGAGGGTGCCATGTCGGTGGTGGTGAGATTGATTCCTCTCCAAGGTCTCCGCCGCAATGTTTAGTCTCGTAGATTATTAATTTTGCATCATAACTTTTTTTGGTTTTATTTCTATATTATCAATTTTGTGAAGTTAATTTTATTATTAAATTGATGTCCTATTAAATTGTTAGTTTCAGATCTTTTTCTCTTCCTCTGAAAGCTGCAACGCGCTGCCGCTTTCAGAGGAAGGGTTTTTTTATTCGTCGTAAATATTTTCGCACCGGTTAAAACCCGTGCTAACTAAAAAAACCGGTGTTAAATACCGATGCCAAAATTAGCACCAGTTTAAAAACCGGTGCTAACAAGAAAAACCGGTGCTATAGTGGTACATTTTAGCTAAACCAGTGCTAACTAAAAAACCGGTGCTAAAAGTAGGGATTTAGCACCAATTTTTTTCCAACAGGTGAAACTGTTTCACCAGTTACTTAGGCACCGGTTTTTTTCCCAAAGAACCGGTGCTAGAACATAAAAAAATCAATGCTAAAGAGGGGTTCTTGTGATAGTGCATATTCAACACATGAGATGAAATAGAGGAGCCTTCAACCACTTTGCTACGAAAAAGCTCTTGAGAGATATCAAATCTCTTGGTCCTAGCTCTTTTATGATACAATGACTTTAGATGCATCATCATAGTATAGGCTGTCATATCCTCGTGTTGCTTTTGCAAGTCTAGACTCATAGAGGCTAACATGAGGCAACACGCATTCTCAGAGTCATCAGAGTGCTTCTTGTAAGCATCTTTGACTGCTCGATCAGCCTCAGCGACGGGTTCATCTGGGATAGAGTCCTCAAGGACATAGGCAATCTTCTCATTTCTAAAAACAATTTTAAGAAATTGGATCCATCCCATGAATTTTGAACCAGTGAGCTTGTTTTCAAAAAGTATATTGTGAAGAGTGGTGTTGGAAGAAATTTTCTACATGTAATGAAATAAAGATGTAATGAATTATCTACACATCAACAAAACCAAAATAAAATTTATAACGGCTTAACACTAATTTGGTATTGCTCCCACTATTTTGATCAAATTAATAATTCACAATGGCTATGATCCTATCTGGATTATTATGACCTTGAGTATGCCCAACAATTCACAATAACCTTAATCAGTAGGTAACTCTTACCAATTATAACGAATTAGATATCACATATCATAACTATAATATCATAATCGTGAATATATTAGATTTATACACTTTTAGAATTTTCTCAAAATTCTTAGGAAAGGCTTGTGGAGGGGTCACAAACGGTCTGTCGGTCCCACTTAAAATAGTCAGCCTCGTTAGGCCGAATTTTTATTGGTCATTACTAAAAGTCGCTCTTAAATCTAATTCAGAATGGCACCTCATCTATTATGATAAAATCTTTATAATTCCTTGATACTTGTCTCAATTTTTTTTACCTTGGGTATGCCCAACAAGTCAAAAGTCTTTGTTAAATATTATACTCATTATTCTCAGATCAAATCTAATAGAATAAATTACGATTTCAGTAAAACAACTTTGAGTATGCCCAACAAGTCATTTTAACAAAAGATGTATTACACTGCTAATAATGGAAGGAAACATTTAAATATTTAATATTTATGAGAGATCTACAATATAATCTCATTATAACATAATTTCATTATATCATCATATAAATATTTGAATAAATAATCACGTAAACAATTTTTCAGAATTTATTCAAAATGTAATCATAAACTACAAATAAATTCAATCAATAAATTTAAACTATGTAAATGTGATGAATATTAATACCATTTAAGGACAATTTACAACTAGAGTAATATTAGGGAATGATTTAATTGCATATACTCATTTCTTTTAAAATGTTTATCATAATACACATTATAAGAGCATTTATAATAGGAGTAAATTAAGAAATTACATATTAATTAAGAGTTCGTCTATTTAAAGATGGTATTTCCATAAGTAATGGAAATATCAGAGTTTAAAGTGCAAATTAGAAGAAACGAAGATAAAAATTTTGGGTTGCATCAATCGGGTTGCAAATTTTATAACTATTTTACGTTGCATAATAAATATTTAATATTGCAACTAAGACATTTTACCTTTTATTATTCTAATTAAACCCGTCTTTCCATAAGCTTATGGAAAGACGGTCTTTCCCAAGACTTTGCCATAATTTCATTAAATTATTTTATTTATTTAATAATAGCTGACATCAGCATAAAATAAAATAAATTTTAAAAAAAGTAGTTTAATGGAGAGACGTTGTTTTCTCCTCTTCTTCTTTTAAATTACAAGAAAAAAAAATTTTAACTCTTAAAATTTGCTAACGTCATTAGCAAAGAAAATGAAGCAAAGCTTACAGTGGGCCTTAGCTCGTTAGTCATTTTATTTGGCTTTTCAAGCATCTACATGCCCTAGCCGCCAACTACTTTTCTTTTCCATTTTACATGTGGGAGTACCACAGTGCGTTACGCGGTCTTTTTGATTAAAAATATTTAATTTAATTAATAAATAATATTTATATATCATATTTGAATTGAAATAAATAAATAAATTATAAAGTATATTCATCTAAAAATAACTAACTAAGTTGTAAAACAAATAATAAATTTTGTTGGAATTTATTAAATAATCAATAAGATAAAAAAATATTATTTTTATAATCTTTCAAGAAATAATATATTGCAAGTAAATGAAGTAAGTAAAATATAAAAAATAAATGTTGAACTTGTGGAAAAATAAGGAACTGTGTGTATATGTGAACTAAACAATGAATTGGGTGGCATAAATGCAGACAAGTTTTTGTCACAATCATTGTCTGTATGTTTATTTTGGAGAATTATTGTCTATATACAAATATAATCTTATATACTTGTGAAAGTGCCTATATAACCTTCAATCGTTTGAAGTTAGAAAAAAACAACCTAATAATTAATGAAAGTGCCAATATAATCCTCTGGTAGACTTTCCGGCGCTGATGGTGTTTTTCCAACTGTTTACCCACCTTAAAGTGACAATAATGCCATCAGACAAACAACTGAATTTGGGTGGACAATTATAACCTTACCCACAACCATCGAACCACCATCGCCGATGCCGTAACAGGTAGGGATTATATCAGGACATTATTAATTTGATAGGGTTCAGGTGGTATTGGGTTCGTATGGTACTGGGTTCAAGTGGTACCGGGTTCGTGTGGAGAGGTTCGAGTGGTACTGGGTTCGTGTGAAGAGGTTCGAGTAGTACTGGGTTCGTGTGGAGAGGTTCAAGTGGTACTGGGTTTGAGTGGTACTGGGTTCGAGTGGAGAGGTTCGAGTGGTACTGGGTTCGAGTTGAGAAGGTTCGAGTAGTACTGGGTTCGAGTGGAGAGGTTTGAGTGGTACTGGATTCGAGTGGTATTGGGTTCGAGTGGAGAGGGTTTGAGTGGTACTGGGTTGAGTAGATAGGGTTCGAGTGAAGCGGTTCAGGTGGTGAGGTACGAGTGGAGAGTTTCGAGTGGAGAAGGTACTGCATTCGAGTGGGGAGAGTTCGAGTAGTACTGGATTCGAGTGGTACTGGGTTCGAGTGAAGAGAGTTCGGGTGATACTGGGTTCGAGTGGAAAGGTTCGAGTGGTACTGGGTTCGAGTGGTACTGGGTTCGAGTGAAAAGGGTTAGAGTGGTACTCGGTTCGAGTGCATAGGGTTCGAGGGGTACTGAGTTGGAGTGGACTGGGTTCGAGCAGAGAGGTTCGAGTTTCGAGCGGAGAGGTTCGAGTTTCGAGCGGAGAGGTTCGAGTGATACCGAGTTCGAATGAAGTGCCAACAAATCATTCATAATCAAATTCACTATCAATAATCACTCCGAACATAATAGATATTACACAATCATCATTCTAAAACTGAGAAAATTAACCAAAAAATACCAAAAATTGATGAAAAATACATCGCTTGCATACAGGAAAAGTTGCTTTTTGGATTTGGGATTACTCAGCCCGTCCAAGTTGCAACTGTATGCTTCTCGTCGTTGTCGCCGCTCCGACTTGTCCTTGTTCCATCCCTAGCCATGTTAATTCGATTCTCGGCTTGTTCTTGGCGAGGAGGCGGAGCTCCAGCGTCGCCTGCTTCTGCAGTTGGATTGATGAAGAGCCGAGGCTGGAGACCTTTTGGACGATGAATTCGTCGGAGGCGGCAGCTCTGGGATGAGGAACTTGTAGAGATATTAAACGGGAGCGGAGGTGAGGAAAAAGGTGATGAAGAAGCGGAACAGGGAACAAGAGAGGGATTTTGAAGGCAAAACGGTGTCATTTTCTCAAAGAAAGGAACTCATAAAATTACTTAAATAGCCGCAATTGACAGACAGAAAGCAAACAATATCTATTATATGGTGATTGGGATTAAAAAAAACTGCTGTTGACTTCTACTATTTCAAGAAATCAAATTTCCAGCAAATCATTCATGAATTCCTTTATGAAAATCACATGAATATAAAAAAAATTGAAAATCATGTATTTTCATTGACCGGTGTTCTTCAAATCACAGTATATCTGTACATACATATTATTGCATATCATGAGCATCAAATTAAGATAATCATGAAACATTTAAACAAAATTAATTATTCATGATACATAAATATATTCATCCAAATTAATCTCGTATATATAACAAAACACGTGCATATTATGTAGGCTATGATACTACTGATTCATCAATACTAAAATCCAGAACCAATGATGTATAATATGAAATAAATACCAGATTAGCGATGATTTGGCAAAGTGATTCGATCATCAGTCGCACAAATGGTCCGACTTTGATGGTATCCACACGAACTCACTACTGGCCAGTCATTTAAAATGTCAGCTCATGTTCACTTTCAACACCTGTCTAAGAAACGATTTCTATATTTCGTTGTGTGTTGTGTGTTGTGTGAACCTGAGGTCATTTATAGATGCAATGGTAGGAGAGATAATACCATATTCATGTCAAATGAATGTAACATACGCTGGTATTGACTTTTTCATACCAATCAACATTGATGTAAACTTTATTACCACATTAATCGTCCATTAATGCTGATTGATGGAATATTGCAATCAGCCTTATTATTATTGATTGTGAGAAATGATAACTCTTACCATATATAATATTCCGTCCATATATATCTTTACTATCAAATAGTCCATAAATATATAATTGCCAATTAACCTTAATTACTCCAATAATTAGTTCTATTGCGTGTGACCCTCCAGGTCCTAAATACTTAGCAATAAATATTTAATTAGAAATTCTATTGGCATTAGTCCAAAATCCAACGAAACAAAAGTCGTTAGATCAGGGTTAAAACCACTGCCTACGATCTAATTTGGATAGCTCTTGAGATTCATATTCAAACTACTCCCACAGAAACACTGTTTACAACAAGATAATCTATTACTGCAGCTTAAGCCACACAGATGTGCCTGGTGTACGAAATTTACATGATAACAACTTAAACCCACAACCTCAAGTCATATGTCGATAATTAGTATAAAGAAGCCTCAAAAAGGAAGTTGGAAATGATCATCTTCGAAATCCCTGGCCTTGTCAACCTTCCAAAGCACCGCTTCCATTGTCCATTTCCACAGCATGATGAACTCCACAATTAGACTAAGAGAGGAAACAAGTTTTTCACTGTCCAAGAAATCTATCTACAAAAGCCAACTGCCAAAATTTGTCTATATTAAATGTTGAAACAAAAAATCACAAACAAAATGCAAAACACAAGCTGTTAGATAATTACTAGTATGAGAACATAATAGAACACGTAGGCTAAATATAAGGACCAATTACCATGTCACTAGTAGATGAAACTACATTAGGAACTTCCTCGGTGGTCATCATTACTTATCTTAGCCACCACTGCCACAAATGCCTCACAAACATTTGCTGGACTAACAACATGGTTGATCATCATGTCAGCAACTTTGGCTAGTCTACAATTCAGAACACCAACTGCCTAGTAAAACAGCAAACACTGAATGAATCTAGTGGATTTAAAATTCACAAAGCAGTGGAGCTATAGCAAAGATCAAATCACAAGGATACTCTGGTGCAGTGAAACATCCACCTTTCAATATTAACCTAGAGCAATTCAGTAATGTAAAAATACAGAAAACTGGTCTCAATGCTATGCATGTAAACTCATTTAACTTATTTCTCAAAGCAAATAAATGACAATTTGTAGATTTAAAATCCAAATGTCTGAATCAATTCACTGAATAAGGTGTAGCTGAAAGTTTTTGAATAAGAACACAATACTTTGGTGCAGAAAACTTGCTGCTTTTCTTCATATATTTTGCTATAAATAGAATTGAAAAACAAGTTACAAAATGGGAATAACAAATGTTCCTAAATGCTCCTAAATGCTCCTAAATGAGGAGTTACAAAATAGGAATAACAAATGCTCCTAAATGAAATTAAACACAAAGAAAAAACTGACAAGATTTATTACTAACAAATCACCCCCTAATCTTGTCGTTGCTTATGTTGTGTTGGCAACACCAATCTTGCTCCTTAGCTCCTGGAAACGAACTCGTCCAAGTGCCTTCGTCAGAATGTCAGCGAGCTGCGCTTCCGTGTTGATGTAGTCAATTTCAAGATCACCCTGTTCCACATAATTTCTAATCAAGTGGTAACGTGTATCAATGTGTTTACTTCGATCGTGAAACACAGGATTTCGGATAAGATTGATTGCCGATTTGTTGTCCACCAGTAACGTTGGTGCTTGTGGCTGTTCACCTTGCATTTCTCCAAGCAATCTACTAAGCCAAACACCTTGGCAAGCGGTAGTGGCAGCTGCAATATACTCTGATTCGCACGAAGAGATTGCCACCACCCGTTGTTTCTGTGATTTCCAACTCACCGGAGATTGGCCTAGGAAGAAAAATACTCCCGTCGTGCTCTTCCTGTCGTTGATGTCTCCAGCCAAATCAGCATCACTATAACCTGTCAAAAGTAAAGGTCCAACACCTTTTCCATACGAAACTCCAAAATCTAGAGTTCCCGCCACATAGCGTAGAATATGTTTCACCGCTGCCAAATGCTCAATTTTTGGCTCCTCCATAAATCGGCTAACATAACCAACTGCAAAAGTAATGTCCGGCCGAGTGTGAACTAAGTACCTGAGGCTTCCTACCAAGCTGCGGTAATACGTGGCATCCACCGGTCTCCCGTCTCCGGTCTTGCTTAGTTTGAGCCGTGCCTCCATTGGTGCCGCGCATGGATTGCACTCTTCCAGTCCGGCCTTTTGTAAAAGCTTCCTGGCATAAGATGATTGGCAAAGAGTGACCAAACCCTTCCGTTGTTGTACTTGGATGCCGAGGTAGTAACTTAGTTCGCCGAGATCGCTCATCTCAAAGAGATTGGTCATTTCCTTCTTGAACTTCGTCAGTTCTTCGATTGAAGTTCCGGTGATGATCAAGTCATCGACGTAAATCCCAACTAGAAGTTGCTCCTGCCCGTTGCTTCGGCGATAAACCGCGTGCTCGGTTTCACATCGCACAAACTCCAAGTCGCGGAGACTTTTGTCAAGTTTGGCATTCCAAGCCCTCGGAGCTTGGCGTAGTCCGTAGAGAGCCTTCTGAAGCCGGAGAACCTTGCCTTCGTTGCCTTGAATTTCGAAACCTGGCGGTTGCTTGACGTAGACCTCCTCGATCAGATCACCGTTGAGGAACGCGGTCTTGACGTCCATGTGGTGGACCGGCCAACCATGGTGAGCCGCAAGCGCGATCAGCACTCGCACGGTTTCCATCCTTGCAACGGGAGCGAAGACTTCCTCGTAATCCACCCCCTGACGCTGTACATAACCCTTCGCCACCAGCCGTGCCTTTCGTTTCACAACCTCCCCGACTGCATCCTTCTTGAGTTTATAAACCCACTTCAGGCCGATTGCTCGTTTTCCCGGTGGTAGTACAGTGAGGCGCCAACTTTGATTCGCCTCAATACTGCCCAACTCCTCCACCATCGCAGCTCTCCACCCTTCATCCTTCTCGGCTTCAGCAAAGGTTGTCGGTTCGTTGGCGATGAGGAGACACTGTTCGTCGTCTTCTGCTTCAACAGGGGCAGTTTCATCGTATAGACTTTTTAGCGTGCGGTACCGGAGAGGCGCCGGAGATGGTTCTGGAGCACCGGTCGGTGGGGACACAAACTCCACCGTCGGCGGTGGAGGTGCAACCAAGGTAGTTTGAGTGACTGGTGAGGGCACGTCTCCGGCTTCGTTTCCGGTGGAGATTCCGGCGTTTGAAGACGATGCTCTCTCTGCGTGCATCTTGCTCCTGTACAATTCAGTACCTGCAACGGGAGAAACAAACCACTCGACGGAGAATGTTTCTCCACAATGATCACGTCTCTGCTTGCTCCCTGGAAGAGTCCAGTTCCATGCTGCATCCTCGTCGAAAACGACGTCGCGGGAAATTTTTACCCGGTCCGTGGCGGGGTCGTAGATGCGGTACCCCACGGTTCCAGTTTCGTAACCAAGCAGCACCATCGGCGTGCTCCGGTCCTCCAGTTTCTTCAACCCCGGCTGCGTGGCCTTGACATGCGCGACGCACCCAAACACCCGGAGATGGTGCACGCTCGGCCGGCACCCGTGCCATGCTTCGTAGGGTGTTTTACCGATGACGCTTTTCGTGGTTCCCCGGTTCAGGAGGTAGACCGCCGTCGTCACAGCTTCTCCCCAAAACCTCAACGGCATGCCTTTGGCCTTCAAGAGGCACCGTGCCATGCCAACCACCGTTTGATTTCGTCGTTCGACCACGCCATTTTGCTGGGGCGTGTATGGTGCCGTCGTTTGTCGGTGCACTCCGCGGTCGGCAAAGTACTCGCCGAGTCCGTGAGATGTGAACTCACCTCCACGGTCGGTCCGCAGCGTCTTCAACTTGCACCCGTTTTGCCGTTCGGCTGCTGCCACGGTCCTCTTGATGGCGTCCGCCGCTTGATCCTTCGAGGCCAACAAGACTACCCACATATATCTACTAAAATCATCTACCATTAGTAGAAAATATCGTTTACCTCCAGGGGTTTGTGGCTCGATGGGTCCACACAGATCGGCATGCATGAGCCCAAGGCGCTCGGTAGCTCGGTTCTTGGCTTGGCGTGGAAACGAACCGCGTTTCTGCTTCCCGGCCAGGCAAGCGTCACACAGGCGCTCGGCGTCACCGAGCAGCGGGAGTCCGTGCACCATCTTCTCTCGGGCCAGGCGACGAAGAGCCTCAAAATGCATGTGGTCGTACCTTGCATGCCAGCGCCACCCATCCTCACACCCGTGCACCGCAAGGCACACGGGCCGTGCCAAGTTCAGATGCAGGAGGTAGAGGCGCCCTCGGCATCTTGGCACCCGCGCGAGCAAGCGCCCGCCTTGGTCCCGTAACGCGAGCCACCCATGCTGGATCCTCATGTCGTACCCGTTCTCGTCCAGTTGACCGAGAGAGATGATGCTGCTATGGAGCCGAGGTATGTAATACACCTCGTCCAACTTTAGATGCTCACCGTTCTGGCACGTAAAAAGAATCGTGCCGATGCCTTCTATTTCCACAGAGGTGTCGTCTCCCAACTTGACCGAGCCTCGTACATTTGTGTCTAGCTCGGAGAAGAACTCCCGTTTTCCGCACATGTGGGCACTCGCACCGGAGTCGAGGAACCATGTCGTGTCACACTGCCCGGGCTCCTTTGTGGACAGCGCTTGAAACCGCGCCTCGCTGAGCAGGACGCGCTCCTCGGAGGCCTGGTTCCCGATCGTGAGGGAGTGAAGCCTTGCCACAAGAAGCGTTGGTTCCTCCGTTTGGTCTTGCACGAGGTTGGCGCGTTCCCTCCGTTCGCGCCGTGGCTCGGGGCAGTACTTGGAGATGTGGCCGGCGTATTTGTTACAATTGTAACACTTCATCTTCGTCAAGTCCCGGTCACCGCTTACTGCACGTTGGCTTCCGTTTCGGTCATGGCTTGGTTTCTTCCCCTTCTGGAAAGCCTTGCCTTTGCCTTTGTTCCCGGAGCTAGAGCCCCGGCCCCGTGCGATCCATTCTTGTTCCGTGAGTAAGACCTGGCCGCTGGTGTTGTCCATGGTGTTGATGGAGCAACGTTCGGCTGCCGACCTGAGCCGGCCGATGAGCTCCTCCACCGTCATGCCGTTCAAGTCGAGCAACGTCTCGATCGAACAAGCGATCTGGGCGTACTGGCTCGGCACCTCCCGCAAAAACTTTTGGACCACCTTGATCTCTTCTATGGCGTCACCGAGAGATCGAAGGTTATTGACGATGCCCGTAATCCTCATGCCGAAAGCGTCGAGCGACTCCCCGTCCTTGAAGGGGATTTGCTCGAACTCCTTGCGCAGACGCTGCGCCGTGGCCTCGCGCACCCGATCTACGCCGACTCGCATCATCCGGATGGCTTCCCAAGCCTCGTGTGCCGTCGTTTTGACAGCTAGCGTCGGTACCATCTCCGGTGGCACCGCGCGGATCAACGCCGAGAGAGCCGCCATGTCTTCCCGTTCGGACGGATCTCCGATGCCGGAGGTGGCCTCCCATAAACCTTGTGCCCGTAGGTTTATCTTCATCACGAGAGCCCATTCTATGTAGTTTGTTGTCGTCAACGTGGGATACACGATGTTAGCACCAAGATTGTTACGTTCTTGGATGACACGTTCGTGAATGATAACTTCGCCGCCGTTGCCCCGCCGTGCCCTGCTGCGTCCGCGTTCTCTCTGGCGTTCCGCACGTACCGGAGATCGTGATGCTGAACTCGTAGCGTCGGCCATAGGATCGTTGTTGCTCTGATACCAAGTGAAAGTTTTTGAATAAGAACACAATACTTTGGTGCAGAAAACTTGCTGCTTTTCTTCATATATTTTGCTATAAATAGAATTGAAAAACAAGTTACAAAATGGGAATAACAAATGTTCCTAAATGCTCCTAAATGAGGAGTTACAAAATAGGAATAACAAATGCTCCTAAATGAAATTAAACACAAAGAAAAAACTGACAAGATTTATTACTAACAGTAGCGTACATCCATAGGCTTCAGAAGTGTACAAAGCACACCCACGGATGTACCCCAGTGGTTGGTACATGGGTGGGAAAGCCAATAAACCCAGGTTCGATCCTCGGCAGCGGCAGTGTGGGGAGTTTTGCTTTGCAAGGCTCCCTTGTGCGCACCGAGGCGATGCCAAGCCCATGGGTCCTGGTGTTGGGCTACCGTGATTTACCTCTCATATGATGGCTTGGATGTGGGCTGGTATGGGCCGCTGAGGGCGAGCGGATGATCGCCTTTTGCCAGAAGTGTACAAAGCTGATCTTATCATCTCCATTCATGGTCAACCAATGTTTCACACGGATGGAATCACTACTTTGTTCGAAATTTTTACTTCTGGCGGCAAGTGAGAGACACCCAGAGCACGGTCAACCTGGCATGCTTTGGAGCACAACATAGTAGTGGTATTTCTTCAGTGGATGCTTTGGGCCTTTTATCCCAGACCCCATTCCTCAATTTTCTAAGTTTTGATTTTGTTCGTTCCAGCTGTTTTGTGGCACGCTATTTTGCTTGCTATCCCGCGCAAATTTGCCCTTTTATTTTCTAAAATCACACTTTCCCTTCTTGTTTTTTAAATGACAAATTCTTGGGAAAGACGGTCTTTCCATAGTCTTATGGAAAAATAGAGTTTAATTAGAATAATAAAAGGTAAAATGTCTATGTTGCAATATTAAAAATTTAGTATACAACATATAGTAGTGATAAAGTTTATAATCCGATTCATGCAACCCAAAAATTTTATCTTCATTTCTTATAATTTACAGTTTAAACGTTGGTCTTTCCATAGATGGACTCTTTTTAAATTCAAAATGTAGACTTGTTTTTTTTTCAAAGCCATAAACAATTTTTTATCCAAAAAAAAGCAAAAAGAAAACAACAAAGTTCTAATTTCCACTATCAGTTTTATTTATGGTATTGGTAATATAACGGATTTCATATTAAATTTTAAAATATTCATATTTGTTGTACGTTTTATATGTATAATCTTTAACTAATATATTACCTCTTTGCAATAGCTATGTTAAAAATATCTATTTACTTATTATAACATACTGTTTGTCATTCATTCATTTTAATCATATAACTCAATAATTTATATCAGTAAATTATATCTGAATTTAGTTTACGTTCAGTGCCAAAAGTTAATTCAGTAAAGTGATTTGTTTAATGAGAAAATATGTCCGTCAAGTATATGTGTATCATGTAATAGTGTCTTTTTGATGGTGGTGGAACCATAATAATATACAAGGAGTACTGAATTTTTTAAAGGCAAAGTTACCTAGTATTAAAATATATAGCGAAAGTGCATATATAACTCTACATAATTCACGAAAGTGCATATATAACTCTACATAATTCACGAAAGTACATATATAACTCTACATAATTTACGAAAGTGCACATATAATCTTGTGATAATTGAGTGCAAATATAACCCTAGTTAGTTAGTGTATGTGCAAATATAACCTTTTCTGGCAGATTTAGACCGGAATTGGGTGAAAAGTCAATTTTACCCCTCTAAAAAAACAAATAAATTTACTATATTGTCCCAAAAACTTCTCATCCTAATTGCTTCTTCTCAAACTTCCATTTTTCTTCTGGTTCTCACAACTTTGGGTTGAATTCCCTCTTTCTTCCTTTTTTCGTTTGGTTCTAAAATTATTCCCTTTGCGCCCTCTGGTTCTCACAACCTAGGCCAAGGAATCCTTCGGAATCGGCAACAACTTCAACAACTACGCCGAAAATGCAGCTATCGCCACCGACAACATCACTTTGTATGCAGCCAACGAAAGAATCACGGAGAGTTGTTCCAACAACTACGCCACCGGCGCCACCCAAACGTTCAATACTTACACTTTCGACGGCAAAATTCCGATATCGAAATTCAGGAGCTACGGATCCACCGACAATGGAGTTCACTGGGAGTTCATTAATTACAGCGAGAACTCCATCTCCCCGCACCATAAGTTCACATCCTACGGTGCGCACTCCAACGTCGGCTTCTGATTTTCCTATGGTGATGGTGTGGCAGGAGAAGTGGCAGCGATGGAGTTAGGGATTATTGGTGGTTGATGGGCTTTGGCCAAGCGCTGGAGAGTTGTGGGGCTTGTATTCCGGTTGTGTGAAGTGGAGGAAGAGGTGGACGGTGAAGCAAAGAAGGTTGGTGAGTAGGGAAAAGGGGTGGCGGGTCTCAATTTTTGGCTCCTGGCTGAGCGGCGCCGAAAATGGTGGCGGATGTGGTGTGGGGTTGTGGTGGTGGTTGTGCATTCTCGCCGCCGTTGTGGTGAGGGACTAGCTGGTAGTGGTGGTGGTGGCGTGAGCCGGGAGGGGTGATGGTGGCCGAGTGGAGGTGGTGCGGTTGTTGTGGCCTGGCGTTGTGGCCTGGCGTTGTGGCGGTGGTGGTGGAAGTGGTGATAGTGGTGGTGGAAGTGGTAGCGTGAGTTGGGAGGAGGTGGTGGTAGTGGGCAGGTGGAGGTGGTTCGGTGGTGTTGGCCTAGCAGTGGAGGTGGAACGTTGGTGGAGGTGGTGGAATAGCTGTGGGGCAAAGGTTATTTTTGTCTTTTAGATTTTTGTTTTTGGCCCAAAGGGCATTTTGGTCATTTTCAATCGGTCAATGGTTGGAAATCGCTAGTCATTGTCGAAATATAGCTTTTAGGGTTATATTTGCACTTATGTAAAGTAGTCAGAGTTATATTTGCACTAAAATTATCTAAGGGTTATATCTGCACTTTCTCAATTATATGGTTATATTCGCATATTTCCCTAAAATATATGATAAAATTATGTTGGCAAAGATAATTAGGAAAATGGTAGACGTAGGGAGAGTGGTAGTACAGAATAATCATATTAGTATTAATAGTCGATTTTAGGATGAAAGAATCAATATAACCTTGTAAAATAAGAAAGTGTAAAAATAACATTAACTTTGTGTCAATCTAACCATGAGCGTCGTTGAATCAAATGTCAGCTAGAGATGTGGTCAAATTTTGGGAAATAATGATTTTACCCATGGATTAAAACAAGAAAAAGAGAAAGGGTGAAGAAGAAGAAGATGGGTAAAATGTGGTAACAAAATTTAACTCATGTGGGCAAGGGTATTTTTGTCATTTTGGGTTTGTCTTTGACCAATTTCTTCAGTCAATGCCAAAATTACACCACAAGGTTATGATTGCACAATTCATCATAACGTTAGGGTTATTTTTAGCGCCTTTTCATTTTATAGGGTTATATTACCACTTTTTGTCAAATGTCAGGGTTAGAAGTGTAAACATCCCTAGTATCAAATTATAAATAAAAGCACAATTTATTTTAATTTTAATCAAAATAATAATTGTGTTTTATTTAAATACGGAATGAATACGTGCAGGCTAATGTGTGTAGTTAAAAATTATGGGTATGAATCATTTCGACCTGTTTATAATGGATAAAAAATGGGTCGGGTAAAAAACGGTTGGTCAAAACCCACTTAAACCGCGGGTAAAAAACTATTCAACTCAAGGATCGAAAATGGGTAAACTCGCTGGTTTCAACTGATATATTGACCCATATGGGTTTATATACCAACTCACGTGGATAAACCTGCAGATTTCAACCCATATATTAACACATTTTAGTTTATATACCAAGTTACCAACCCACATAAATAAACTCGCGAGTTTCAACCCATATGAGTAAACCTGCAATCAACCTGCAAACCAACCCGCACGCCCTATATCTTTTTAAATACTCATTTGAGCCATTGTCCAAGTAACTAATTACATGCTTTACCCATACCTACTTGAGTTTAACACTAGATAACTCCCTTGAACAGCGGATTACAGACCTATTTTGTCACCCTTATATTCAATTAGCATTATGAAGAATATATTAATATTAAAAAATCATTCAATGTAAAATCATAATTGTGTTTTATTTAATTACAAAACTATTAATTATTTAAATAAAATCGTATTAATATTAAACAGCAAACAAAAGTACGACTTATTTTCACTCAAATTAAAATCACTAACCATATTTTATTTAATTACAAAAATATTTATTTCCATTTTACCTCAAACTAATTTTCCCTCTAACTACATATTCATTAATACGATATTAATACAGTATGATAAAAGAACAATGTTAATATAATCATATGAGTGAGTCTCCTGATAGGCAAGTTGTCCATAAAATAAAATCGTATTAATATTAAACATTAAACAAAAGTATGACTTATTTTCCCTCAAATTAAAATCACTAACCATATTTTATTTAATTACAAAAATATTTATTTCCATTTTACCTCAAACTATTTTTCCCTCTAATTACATATTCATGATATTAATACAGTATGATAAAAGAGCAATGTTAATATTACCACGTGAGTGGATCTCTTGATAGGTAAGTTGTCCATAAAATTATGAACATGACAGGGGCCAATTTATAATTAACATAAAATAGTCAAAATTCGTGAAATTGTAAATATCCAACCCATACACTTCTTTCTCAAATTGACCTGGGAGTGATGGTGGCGGTTCACCTATCGGTGAGATCGACTGGAGATTGATGCCGAAGATTCAGGTGGCGGTGGAGGTTGACTAGGGAACCGCCGGCAGCGGCCGAGACGACGATGGATGCCGGCCATACATGTGCGACACGATTGATTCCCTCTCCAATTGTTTCCGTCAATTCTACAAACAACACGTGGCTATTCCATCAGAATCAAGTAATTACTTCGTGGTCTCAGATAGGGGATTCCGGTGCCCGTTGTGCGGGAAAGAAATCACGGGGTGGATTGTGGCGGAATCTGCCCGGGGATTCATGGATTGTTGTGTTTTAAGCCGAGGTTGTTCGGTGGATTGCTGTGAATTCTCAGGGATTTACTCTGATTTGAAGGAGCACGCGGAGAATGAACATCCGGCGGCGGCACTTTTTCTCAAAACCTCCTCAATCGTTGTGATTATTGCATTTAAAATGAGGTTAATGTGAAGTTATATAAAACACAGAATTTGAGTTCTATGGTAGGGTTTGTGAAGTTTTGTGGTTGCATTTATTTGAACCTGTTCTATTGTAGCACACTCCTGTCTTGATTTTGAATGATGTTAATACTTCCTATGTTGAACTTGCTCCTGCTTTGTATGTTTGGTATTAAGCTATACTTTTTGTTAAGGAATTGATGTTTTTGCCGCGATAGATGATGAGGTGCCTTTTAGCTACCCTGGCCAGTTACCTTGCATCGTCTGGGAGTTTGTAAACTTCGAAGATTGTGAATCAAGTTACTTTGTTGTATAAACTGTCAGTTTCTACTGTTGGTCTTCAAATATGAAATATGCATTTTATCTTGTAGTTACATTAGAGGTTCCTTTTTCTCTGTTTTGCTTTAGAGAAGTGATTGGTTCTCTATTTTTTGTTTCCGTTAGGCTATTTGTGGGGGAAGACTATCATGCCCATAATAGCTAAAATTGACGGAAATAGACTTGAGGCTGGGGTGCACAACATACCTCCGTCATCAGTCTATGTGTTGAAAGTAATTATCTGCATTTTCCAGAAAAGAGTGAAGATTTCTACTGAGCATGCCGAACCACAAGGGAATGGTGAAGGTGTTACCAAAGAAAAAGATATGAGTGTGGCTCTGAACTCTAGAACTAATGAAAGTGATGATACAAAAACATGATGCACCAACAACAGCACCGGTGGTGGGGAACCTAGATCCTTCGCAAATGGATCCAGTTGGTTATTCAATCATGTTGGCATTATATCCACATCCAGACCTACAATATGGGGGAGTAATGAGTTTTGGAGCTCCGGTGCATCCTTAGCTTGTTTGAAGTTTTCCTAATTATTATCTGTAGTTTTCCCGGCGAAGATGTTAGCTATCATTTCTCTGATAGTCTATGTTGCTTGCGGAATTTGCTGGGAAGATGGCAGCAATAAGTGATGAACTGATGTGCAATAGAGTGCCCTTCTGGTTTTTTTTGGTATGATATTTTTGGTTCTCCTCTTTGTGCTGAGGTTGTGCCCCAGATTGAGTAGAACCCTCCTCCATCGATGTGGAGCTTTCAGTGCTTAGATTTTTTTACTGCATATGAGGATATCATATCTTTGATACATTGATACGGTCAATAGCAGTGGATCCAAAGGAGAATGAGACTTGCCTTTTGGTGTCTTTTACTTGGGTTTATAGACAAGGTTTATGATTGAATATTAGATTGGATAGAGTGTTTGATATTGGTTAACAGAGCCTCCGGGAGTATGAAAATTGGCATAAACATCTGAAGTGTTTTACCTATTTGAAGTGTTTTAAGAGATCTAAAAATGAATTATGAAACTTTTCCAGAAGATCGTGTATAAGTTAAGTTATGAATCATTTCAGTTTTTTTAAAACATGCATATGTTAGTCTAAAACTAGTATATGTTACAGTTTACACAGACAGAGGAGACTAAAATTTGACAATTTAAAATTATCATATTGACGCTGCATTAATTTCTTTACAACATGTATTGTTTAAATAAAAACACACATATGATTTTAAATTATCAATTTCTTTTATGAATAGCAAAACTTTTCCATGAGACAGTGCATAAGTAACCTTATGAATCATTCATGTTTTGTTAAAACATGCATATGTTAGCCTACAACTAGTATTCTCTTATAGTATACATAACAGAGGTCATAGAGTTTTGTAGTTTTTCAATTTTTTATATGTACTTTATTTATTACCTTACAATATATACTGATTACATTAAAACGTGTATTTTTAAAAAAACAAGAGCATATTTCCCTGATTTAAATAGATGTCACAAAAAGTATTGCCAGCATGAAAGCAACACATGTAAAGCATTGCATACTTTGTATAAAAAATATGCAAATTTTGTCAAATTCAAACACGAGAGGGGCTCTCAACATCTAAACAAAATGGAAGATAAAGTGCTCTTGACAGAATTCTTCCATTAGGGAACTTACAATTACAACAATATTCCTATCTAGATTAAGTAACAATTTCTAATATAATGAATCAATTATTAATCATCAAAAGGGGGATCATCTTAGAATTTTCAAGTTCAGTGTCATCTTCATATGAATCCTCCTCGTGTCTGATAGCGGGCGATCGTCACACCCCTATGCAAAAGATAATTTATAAGCCCTTTTTGCTTACTTTCTACAACTAGGTAGATAGCGGCAAAATCTTCCTAAGCGCTTAAGCACAAATGGTTAATATTATGCTAGGATAAAATATATACACACACATAAAAGCAAGTAAAATGGGGGGGGGGGTTGGTTGGTTGGTTTTCCTAAGTTACGAAAGTAAAAAGACAAGATAACTAGCAAGGTCAAGTGACTATGCTAATCATCAAACAAAACTAAGAAAAGGGGTTTTAAACTACAAAGATAAAGCCTTGGGGGCAAGGGATATCCACTTCCAAATCTAATGTAGGTCATTGAATCATTCACTCATTCTATCATATAGCATTACATGACTCAACATCAACATACCCATCTAGCAAGAATCACAACACGTTATGCACAAGAAGTTCTAAGTTCACGCTCATAGATTTTCATGCAAAGGAGCTACGGAATTCGTCACGTTCCTAACACCTAACCAATTCAATCATACAAGCACTCCCTATGCTCAAGCAACTCATGGCACAAGTGAAGTGAAACACACCATCAAGAATACACAAATGCTAAATAACAAATGCTTCAAGGATGAGTTAAAATCATCTATTCAATACTTCAACTACTTGTTGTGGAGACTAAACTCCTATCCTTCTTAGTTCGTAGTTTGCAAGAGTGAGTTCGACATCTCTCGTCAAACCTCACCAATGACTCCCGTTGTCGCGACCACGACTCAAGGTATCATTGGTGGCATTTAATCACGAAGAACCAACAAGCTCGGCAATGCTTATGACCACTACACCGTGACTAAGCATTTAACCAATTCATGCAATTACACGAGATTGGATGAACGTGCAACGCACATCCATCCACGAGCATATAACTCTCTCGTTTGCTAGACAAACGAACATGACGAAGAGTTCAACATCAATCACATTCATCTAGCACATTATCAATCCATCAACACAATCAAAAGCCCTAAATCATACTCATACATTCCTAACAAGAAAAGGGGGGAAATTAACCCAAATCCCCCAAACCCTAGCTAGCAATTCATACAAGTATTTCATTCAAGCTTTCAACAACATCAATGGCATCAACAATTAACATTCAAGCACAATAAAAACACAATAGCAAAAACACTAAATAGATAGATATAAATGCTCCTTACTACGTAGAAATGGAAGCTTCAATCCTTGCTCCCAAGTACAAAAACTACTCTAGAACAACAAAAGACATAGAAACTAAGAAAACAAGAAGAGAAAAGCTAGGGTTTTGGCCCAAAACAGGGGCCAAAAACTGTGGAGAAGAAGGGGTGAAGAGGTATTTATAGTGGAAGAAAAAAAGGGAGAAAAACGCTGCTGCAGAGCTGGATTCGAGCTGTCGTCGCGACTCGCGACCAGTTCCATCGCGAGTCGCGACCAGCAGTGAAATCTAGCCCTGTTTTGTTTTGCTTCCTCCGGGAGAACCGTTGATCCGTTTCGGGAGTTCTTGTAGTCGATTTTATAGTGCTCAAGAAGAGGAATCCAATGGTGCCACTCTTGTGGGCTGATTCTTCTCGGAAAATTATGAGAACCCTGGATCATCATTTATCCGTTGCTTTGCTCTCCTTTCTTCATCTCTTCACTTCTTCAAATCTTCACAAAGCTCAAATGTAAAGGTCTTCAAATCTTCAAATCTTCAAAGATAAATCTTCAAAGTCTTCAAATCTTCAAAGTCTTCAAACAAATCACCTTGTCACACAAAATCATCTAAAAAGTGATAAAAACGTCAAAGCCGCCTTTATCCCTCCTTAGATGATTTCAAGGCAAAATGCCACATGTAGAGCACAAAATTGCACAAAACCTAATCCTAAAAAGCCTAAAATAACCATCTAAAATGGACACATCAAACCTCCCCACACTTAAACCTTACTCGCCCTCGAGTAAGAAAAGATCAAGCACACGGAGGAAATGACATATCCACATCCTAAAAACCCTAAAATAACTGCATAAAATGGCCTCATCAAACCTCCCCACACTTAAACCTTACTCGCCCTCGAGTAAGAAAAGATCCAAGCACACGGAGGAATTCATATGGCCATATCCTAAACTAATCCCCCAAACAAAGCCTCACAAAAACTCTCAATATCATAAATCCCAAAATAAAAGCTCACATAAGAATTTTTCACACACACATCCCCAATCCTAAATCTAACCAAACCTACCACTTATCAATTCACTACCCATAAAAATATTTCAAAGCCCAGAATTGATATTCCCAAAGTCCAATGACACAAGATGAAGTTAAAACCATTTAAGAGGTTTAAGCACATACTTCACCTAATGCCAATATATCCACCAAAATCCAATGACATAAAATGAAGCTAAAGCCATATAAGAGGTTCAAACACATGCTTCACCTAATGCCAATATATCAACCAAAAACGAAGTAGAAAGAGATAAGGAATTTCATAACCACACTTCGTTTCCTAACCCACTAAGCTACCCAATCCCAAGAGGTCTATAGATGTTGAGCTACTCGATCCATCCATGTGACAACCGCAACCTTATGACTCCAACGCCGGCATATGAGTGAAATCTTAGAATTTTTTCTTTTTCTCTCCTTTTCTCTCATTTTGCCTAGGAGCTCTTTCGAGTTTTCATCCTAGCCACACATCATGTTTCTTTAGCTCACATCTCACCTTTTTCCGCACATTTTAGCCTCTCATTTTTGCCTAGGCTGCCCTTTCGGGTTTTCGACCTATCCGGGCCCCCAATGTTGCCTAAGTTGTCCTCTCGGGTTTTCAACTTAGCGGGTTTTCTTTTTCTTTTTTTTTCTTTTTATTTTTCTATATTTTTTTCTATTTTTTTTCTTTTTGTTTTTCTATTTTTTTTTCTCATGTTTTTCCAATGAAAATTAGCAAAAAGCATTCCAAAACAAGCTAGCATGCATATGATTCCTCTAACCCCTCCCCACACTTAAAACATTACATTGCCCTCAATGTAAACATATAAGGCAAGAATAATAAAAATCAAGGTAAGGGGGTAGAATGACACCCGTGTCTCCGCAATTTGCCGGTGATATGGCGCAATCCAAGCACTTGTATGGTCCCAAAATAGGTGTCGGAACCGGACGGGTGAGCAAAGATGCCGTAGAAGAACTCACCCCTCGAGAAAAGCATTGTCTCCATGGCGCCGTTTGATCAAGACTAACACCATGAAGAACACATTAAACTCACAAGTACATAAGGATATGTAATACTAGGTTTAGCATCAAGAGTTAATAACCATAGTATTTTCAAAGAACAACCAAATCACACTCAACCAACACTATAAGAATAATCATGAAAAATATCCAACATATATTGACATGTATACAAGCATCATTATAGGATATGCACTTACGATCACAATGATGTAGTCGGCATACTACAATCAACAAATGTACTATAAAGATGCAAGAATGTTCATATGCCAATATATGTAGGATGGTTGAGAATGAGTGGAGATGTGGTGGTTCTTGGGAGTATTGGGTGGAGAAGAAGGAAGAATCATGCAATGTTTAAGATCAAATGAGAACTTGGAATTTTCATCGCGACTCGCGACTGAAGTGGTCGCGACTCGCGACGGACTTCATCGCGAGTCGCGATGGGTTCGTCGCGACTCGCGAAAAGTAGAGGCCGGGACCATAATTTTTGGAAAATTTTTTTGATCACGTCGCGACTCGCGACCTCTTAGTCGAGACTCGCGATGGCCCATCGCGAGTCTGTCGCGACTCGCGGAAAGTTGGTTCCGAGAGCCCAAAAATTCTGAGTTCGTCGCGACTCACGACGAGCATCGCGAGGTCAATGCGACTCGCGGAAAGTTGGTGCTGGGAGTGGATTTTTCTCCCCTGTTCGTCGCGACTCGCGACGAAGCTCATCGCGACTCGCGACGACAGGGTATCCCAGGCTTAAAATTTTTTCGTTTTCTTACCAACTGTCCAAGCTTTCTTCCCTCGTTCATTGATCCTATTCCTTCATCTCCTTCATTGCAATGCACTTCATGTTGCTACAAAATCACAGAAAAACATGCCATAAAAAGAACAAAACAAAACAACAACAAAAACAAACTAAGAAACACAAACTAAGAAACAAAAACTAAAAGAAATGCCGAATTTATTTAACGTCGTCGGCACGACGAAGCTCCATATTTTTAAGGTCGTCGGCACGACCCTAATGTTATCCATATGGTGAAGGCTTGAACCCCTTCACCATGAGCTTCCAAAAGTCGAGAGGTGGGGGTACAAAACTTTCAAGAGGAAAGTTTTGTGGAGGTGGAGATGGTTCAAAGGGAATTGAGTGGTTAGGGAGCTTGGGATAATCTTTCGGCTCCTCTCTCGTTTCCCTCAAAACTTCCAAAAATGGTGGAGTTTGTTCACTAGGTGGGAGAAAGGGTGACGATGCTAATGGATGTAGCACTATCACCTCTTCCTCTATTTTTCTATCCTCTACAACCAACTCCTCATCCCTTTCAAACTCAAAATCATTTTTATTGGTGACCTCACTCACCGAGTCATCGAGTTCAAGTTGGGATGGTGTATTTTCGGAATCACGAGCTTCCATGCGGGCCAATACCTCTAATATGTTCCTCGCATGCCCCTCAATGGCCTCAACACTAGAGGAGAGCTGGGTATCCGGCTCCTCACTAGTAAAGGAATTCAAGTTTTCTATGGTATTTAAGACATCCTCACGTGTCAAACTTGAACTTCCTTGTTGGGCTTGGTTTTGGGTTATGGTATAGGGTGGTGATGGCCAACTAGGTTGCTCGTAGTGTTGGTTTTCCGACTCATTCTCATACCACCAATCCGGACTACCACTCCATTCCGGATTGTAAGAGTCGTGGTATGGATAGCATTCATGAGCTTCTTGCCCTTGAAAACCAACATCTCCAACCTCTTGATAGCACTCTTCATAGTACCCATGGTTTTGAAAACCAAGGGTTCTTTCTCGGTCATCGTGCTTTTCCCACAACAAAGGGCAAGATTCGGTAGGATGGTCGGAACGACACATCCTACAAAACCTTGCTTGTTGAGCCTCTCTTCTCATCATGAGTTCCCTCAAGGTGAGACGCTCCATTAAATTTTTTTTTTCAAAAGTTCGGAATCATAGTGCAAGGATTCTCGATAAAATAAATTACCAAGAACTCAAGCAATACCTACTCCGAACAAAAACAACCACCAAGTAGGGGAAAATAAAAACAACTAGCCAATACACAACCAAATACACCTAAATACTTAAGAATAAATGCCTCTTCCCCGGCAACGGCGCCATTTTGATAGTGGGCGGTCGTCACACCCCTATGCAAAAGATAATTTATAAGCCCTTTTTGCTTACTTTCTACAACTAGGTAGATAGCGGCAAATTGGGGTCGTCCAAAGAAAAGAGGGATCTTCCTAAGCGCTTAAGCACAAATGGTTAATATTATGCTAGGATAATATATATACACACACATAAAAGCAAGTAAAATGGGGGGGGGGGGGTTGGTTGGTTGGTTTTCCTAAGTTACGAAAGTAAAAAGACAAGATAACTAGCAAGGTCAAGTGACTATGCTAATCATCAAACAAAACTAAGAAAAGGGGTTTTACACTACAAAGATAAAGCCTTGGGGGCAAGGGATATCCACTTCCAAATCTAATGTAGGTCATTGAATCATTCACTCATTCTATCATATAGCATTACATGACTCAACATCAACATACCCATCTAGCAAGAATCACAACACGTTATGCACAAGAAGTTCTAAGTTCACGCTCATAGATTTTCATGCAAAGGAGCTACGGAATTCGTCACGTTCCTAACACCTAACCAATTCAATCATACAAGCACTCCCTATGCTCAAGCAACTCATGGCACAAGTGAAGTGAAACACACCATCAAGAATACACAAATGCTAAATAACAAATGCTTCAAGGATGAGTTAAAATCATCTATTCAATACTTCAACTACTTGTTGTGGAGACTAAACTCCTATCCTTCTTAGTTCGTAGTTTGCAAGAGTGAGTTCGACATCTCTCGTCAAACCTCACCAATGACTCCCGTTGTCGCGACCACGACTCAAGGTATCATTGGTGGCATTTAATCACGAAGAACCAACAAGCTCGGCAATGCTTATGACCACTACACCGTGACTAAGCATTTAACCAATTCATGCAATTACACGAGATTGGATGAACGTGCAACGCACATCCATCCACGAGCATATAACTCTCTCGTTTGCTAGACAAACGAACATGACGAAGAGTTCAACATCAATCACATTCATCTAGCACATTATCAATCCATCAACACAATCAAAAGCCCTAAATCATACTCATACATTCCTAACAAGAAAAGGGGGGAAATTAACCCAAATCCCCCAAACCCTAGCTAGCAATTCATACAAGTATTTCATTCAAGCTTTCAACAACATCAATGGCATCAACAATTAACATTCAAGCACAATAAAAGCACAATAGCAAAAACACTAAATAGATAGATATAAATGCTCCTTACTACATAGAAATGGAAGCTTCAATCCTTGCTCCCAAGTACAAAAACTACTCTAGAACAACAAAAGACATAGAAACTAAGAAAACAAGAAGAGAAAAGCTAGGGTTTTGGCCCAAAACAGGGGCCAAAAACTGTGGAGAAGAAGGGGTGAAGAGGTATTTATAGTGGAAGAAAAAAAGGGAGAAAAACGCTGCTGCAGAGCTGGATTCGCGCTGTCGTCGCGAGTCGCGACCAGTTCCATCGCAAGTCGCGACCAGCAGTGAAATCCAGCCCTGTTTTGTTTTGCTTCCTCCGGGTGAACCGTTGATCCGTTTCGGGAGTTCTTGTAGTCGATTTTATAGTGCTCGAGAAGAGGAATCCAATGGTGCCACTCTTGAGGGCTGATTCTTCTCGGAAAATTATGAGAACCCTGGATCATCATTCATCCGTTGCTTTGCTCTCCTTTCTTCATCTCTTCACTTCTTCAAATCTTCACAAAGCTCAAATGTAAATGTCTTCAAATCTTCAAAGATAAATCTTCAAAGTCTTCAAATCTTCAAAGTCTTCAAACAAATCACCTTGTTACACAAAATCATCTAAAAAGTGATAAAAACGTCAAAGCCGCCTTTATCCCTCCTTAGATGATTTCAAGGCAAAATGCCACATGTAGAGCACAAAATTGCACAAAACCTAATCCTAAAAAGCCTAAAATAACCATCTAAAATGGACACATCAGTGTCGGAACGTCTTGTAGAGTCCAATGTTCAATGTTGTCTGATTCCTTAAAAGTTTAAACAAAAAAAAGTTTAGATCCAACTCCTGCAAAAGTCATACACAATGGATATTAACACGTATATCATATTCAAAACGAACAATAATCAACAATGGAAAAAAATTCAAACACAATAAAATCAACAAATACATACTGGATATTAACAGATGCAATATATAAGTAAACAAATGCAGTTCGTGATTCGAAATGAACTACCAACAACAAATTTATAATAAAAAAATCATATACAACACAACTAACAATTACATATTGGACACTAACATATGCAACATATAAGTAAACATGTGTTGTTCTAATTCAAAATGGACAGTCAACAACAAATGAAAATAAAAAGACATACACAAATACTAATAGATGCAATATATAAGTATATAGACGCACACGAACAATCAACAACGAATGAAAAAAAAATCATTTACTGTACAACTAATAGGTACACGTTGGATAATAAAACTAACAAGTACATACTGGGTTGTCACATATGCAATATATAAGTAAATAGATGCAGTTCTTAATTCAAAATGAACAACCAAGAACAAATTTTTTTTAAAAAAAGTTATACACAACACAATAAACAAGATACTAACAGATGCAATATATAAGTGAACAAATGCAACTCATCATTCAAAATTGTACAATTAGCAACAAATGAAAATAAAAGGCCACAGACAATTTAACTAACAAATACACATTGAATACTAATAGATGCAACATATAAGTAAACAGATGCAACTCGTAATTCAAAACGAACAATCAGCAAAACTAAGAAGAAAAAAAAGGTCATTCATAGTACAACTAACATTTACATGTTGGATAATAGCAGTTGCAACATATAAGCAAACTAATGTACCTCGTAGTAAAGGAAAACATCTCCACACCTGTCGGAAAACAACAACGACGATGAAATTACATGTAACTCAATCGAAGGGAAGAGTAACCCTACTCTTAGACATTATATGAGTAAAGTAACCCTACTTTGAAAAGTCATGTAAAATCTTCAAGGTGAAGAGTTAAGGAAAAATTCTGGAACGGTGGCTACAATAGCGCACAGTAGATGCAATTGTGGAGAACGCATTTGGCAAATGTGTTCTCCCAGTTTTTCAAAAAAAAATTTTACTGAAATTATGAGGACGCTGGCAAATGCGTCCTCTTTAATTTACTTTTTTTTGTCCCTGATTGAAGAGGACAGATTTCGTAAATGCGTCCTCAAATTCACAAAAGGTCAAAGTCATAAGGACGCATTCCCCAAATGCGTCATCGGTTGCCCCAATTTTTTTTTGATTTTTTTTGTTAATGAGGATTCATTGAATGCATTCTCCAATCCACTGCTGAATTCTGTGCCATCACGTCAATGAGGATGCATACATTGAATACGTTCTCCGAGTCTTCATTTAATAGCCTAGAATCCCAGATTTGGACTTGGTTTTGACACTTGGTTTTCTCCGCCACCCACCGTCGTGGACTCCAAAGTTGACTTAGCCGGAATCCTCTCACGTCGCCGCTGCCGTAATCCTCTATCGTCTCCTCCCCGCTCTCTATTTCTAGCATTCTCATCGCCAGATCTCTTCCCAATTTTGTTAGGTAATTTTTTTGCTCTCCATTTCTGGCATTATCTGGTCGTTGTTCGGTCGATCTTCATTTTTTTGGTAAAATTGTTGTTTCCTTTGCAGCCGAAGTCATCTCCCGGTCTTACATGGAAGATTTGACCGTCGCTGATCGCCCGTTGACCGCTCGCGCCACCACATCCTCCGTGAGTTTAAGGGAATTTTTGAATTTCCTAAAGGTATTTGAACAATTCATGATTATACGAATGTGCCAAGCTATTATGTGTGACTTGTCCTCTAATATTTTTTATTGAATTTGGTGTAACACTGTAATTTGTGAAGTACCTGAAATAATCTTGTTGACATGAATGTGTTGAATGATTGTGTGTAGTTTTAATGATTATGTTTGGTATGATTCTATGAAAGCGTTGAATGATTGTGTGTAGTTTTAATGATTATGTTTGTTATGATTCTATGAAAGCGTTGAATGAGGATGCGTGACTATGTGTGAATTGATTATGTGTGATTTGTTTACTAATTTTTGTATTGAAGTTGTAGTAATGGTTTAATTAGTGTGGGGTAAGTGAGCACACATTTTATGATAGTGTAATAGTTTGAAACTTGATAATAGTGTATGATGTGGTTGACCGACTATAATGGAATCCTGTACGGTTTAGGGTTAGAAAAGTTGAATATAAGTTGCTGAATAATACCGTCTTTTCGAATATTATATGTTATGCATTTGTATAATGCAGTTGTACGATGTTTTTTACGGTGTACTTGTACAAAGGGGGGGGGGTCAGATTAAGTTTGATTTGACTGTCGGTGTGTATTATGATTCTCTCATACCGGAGAGGAACGTGACTCTCGAAAGGAGGTTAAGCCACTTCGAGTTTGTTGATTTGATTTTAAGAAGGCTTGGTATTGCAAGTAAGGGGTTTCTGGTGAAAATATATTATCGTTATCCTGAGCTGATTGGTTTGGCCGTATACTATCGGTGTTATAATGTGGAATATGACGAGTCTACCGTGGCTTTCTTCGACATTATTTATCGAATGCCGTTGTCCTCAGCATATTTGTACATTATTATGGAGAAGATGTCAAGCACCATTGACCGTGCGGGTGATCTTAGTTCGGGCATATTCATGTCGTTGTTAAGCAACATCCAGAACTGTACACCTTTGCCAACCTTACCACTCCCTGTTCATTGCCAAGGTTTTGTCATTGGTGAGTCCAGCCAACCCAGTGCATATGCTCAAGTCGATTGCGCTCAGCCATCCACAAGTGGTGGTATATATGGTGGGCATCATGAGGAGTTGAATGTCTTCGATGATGATTATGTGTGTGAAATTAGCGAGCATGTTATTGGTCATATTGGTAGCGATAATGACGGTGAGGAAGGGGAACTTGATGAAAAAGTGAAGATGATCGTTCCTTATCAACTGATTTGAATCCAGGGGACCATGATGAACAAGTGGTGTGCACGAACAATGTAGCCACATCGTTCCATCTTTTGGCGAATCGTGATACAGAGGCCTACTTTAGGGATTATGGTGGCCCTGATGAGGATGGCTATGACCCAACTCATTATGGTGACAGACTTCCTAGTTATGTTCAAGCAACTGGTGAAGTGGCATTGGGTATGCGATTCTGGATGAAGCCATAATTGGTAGAAGCTATTTCCAGGTGAAGTTCCATGATGAACAGGAAACACAGGGTTGTGGAGAGCAGGTCATGCACATGGTATGCGAAATGCAAGGGCGTTGTTGAAGGAACTGGTAATTGTCATTGGATTGCTAGAACAAAAAAAAAGGCTTCGCATGGCATGTGGGAGATCACCAAATGGGCAAGTAGTCATGCTTGTGTTGGTGCTAGTCGATCGATGGGTAACACTAACCTGACATCATTAATGATCGCCCATTCTATTCGCCACCACATTGACGTAAACCCTTCTTACATGGTGAAAGATGTACAAGCGCATATGAAGACATAGTACAATGTGACCCTTTCCTACAAGAAGGCGTGGTATGTTCGATAGAAGGCTATTAACTTAGTATTCAAAACTTGGGAGGAATTATTTGAACAGTTGCCAACATATATGGATGAGCTAGTCAGGGCCAATCCGAGCATCATTGTGGGCAGACATACCTGATAGAATACACGGGCATAGGTGTAGGAAATTTAAGTTCATTTTTGGGCATTTGGTCAGGCTATCGATGCATTTTGCCACTGCAAGCCGGTGATTAGTGTGGATGGCACTCAGTTGAGAGGTGCATACAAAGCCACAATTCTAGTTCTTGTGATGCACGATGCGAACGACTACATACTCCCCATTGCTTATGTAATTGTTGATGCTGAAACTAATGAGAGTTGGAACTAGTTCATGCAGAGACTATGTCTCCACGTGGTTGGTGGTGATAGTAGGCCAGTTTGTATTATATCAGATCACTATGATGGAATTTTAAATGTAATGAGACATATGGAGAAATGGATGGAGCCAGCTGAATACCACTGATTTTGCTTGCATCATTTTCAGTCCAACTTCCTTAGTGCAGATCATAGGAAATTTAAGAATGTGCTTCTAAAGACTGTAGTTTGGCAGCTTGGTGGTGCCAGATGAGAGAGCACGTGGAGGGAGTACAAGGAGGAGTTGGAGAGTATCGAACCATCTGCTTGGGATTGGTTGATACAACATGATAGCAGTAAGTCGTGCCTTGCTTTTGATGAGGGTGATCGACTTTGGGGGATTCTTACAACCAATTTTTTAGAGAGTTACAACAACTGTTTAAGGCGCGCACGACATCTCACGATAATTTTGTGTGTCAAAGCGACTTTTGAGAGAATAATTGTAATGTTTTCACGAAGGGTAATGGATGCCACAAATTAGAGGTGCATTCCTGATTCATTACAGTTCTTTATGTGTTCATGGACTAGTTTCTTGATTCTAAATTAATGTTGAATTGTGAGGTCTGAGTTCCCTTGTAGGATTTGAAAAAAATTTCAGAAGCAAGACACTTGGGCACAGGGACATATTGTCACCGTGTTTGGTAATGCGTCGCAGGCTTACAGGGTTGTGATAAGGACCATTGATGGAAGCATTGGTGAGAGCCAGTACACAGACAAATACTGGAGAAAGGAATGTACTTTTCATGAATGACAAATTTTCCGTTTCCCTTGTTCCCGTGCATTGGCCGTCTGTAGGTAACAATCTATCTACTCTATGTGGCAGGGTATAGCACACGACCACCTATGTACAACAATATAGTCAAGGTTTCATGCATGTACGAGATCCATCACTATGGCACTGTGCTAGTTGGAAGTTGATTCCTGATATTGAAAAGTTTTGCAATAGGAGGCATGGACAGTTTGCAGAGAGAAGGATAAGGAATCAAATGGATGAGAGGGTGCCAGGTGATTCCAGAGGCGTCCGTAGGCGAGGGCGTGCTTAGGGTTATGTATGTAATATGGAGTTTCTATATTTGGACCAATATGTATGGCATTATTTTATGTAGACAGTAAGCTTGCTATGATAAATTCTTTTGTTTTTTTAGTGCAATGGATTGTGTGTATTCATATTATGCGTATTTGTCTAAATTTAAGCTAATGTACAATTTGGTTTGAATATTTATCACATGTTATAGTATTTTTTTTGGAAATCTGGACTGAGTCATTTTGCCATGTGATTCTGATTGTCTGTAGGGATACGCTATGTATCATCCAGGACCCATTGACGAGGATTTGTTGTACCTGCACTAGGAGCATCATTCATGTGATCTGTACAACGGTCATTTAGAGGATGAGGCACCGCAGGTGAGGTGGTACGATGGGGCTTGCTGGATTGGTTGGATCCCTGATCGAGTGATGCGCTACGTGCATGAAGCTTGATTCCAGGGAGTGTTGGATTCCGCACCAATCTACATCGATCATTCCCTCGTCATAGCCTTAATAGAGCATTGGAGACCAGAGACGCACACATTTCACCTGCCAATAGGAGAGGCTACCATTACTTTGCAGGATGTTGGCATGCTATGGGGTTTACCAATCGATGGCATGCCAATTACTGGTGTGGACACTAGCAGAAACACAGAGGACTGCCAGAGATTATGCATAGACTACCTAGGGGCTACACCGAATGCGAGTGCTATCAGAGGGGGTCGCATAAGGGTCAGATGGTTGGGAAACTTGTTGCACAGTCCATTCCCTCTTGATGCTACTGAGATAGATTGTCAACAACAGGCTAGGATTTTCATTCTACTGCTGGTCGGTGGAATGCTAATGTCAGACACATCCGGGCATCTTATCCCTTTGCTCTATTTTTTGGTACTGATGGACCTAGATGCAGCACATCAGTATAGTTAGGGGAGTGCCATTTTGACACACTTGTACAGGTGCTTATGTGACACTGCTATCCCACAAGTTAAATCCGTATCTGGGCCACTTGTTTTACTACAGGTAACATTGGTGGTTAATCTTGTCTGTTGTACATACTGTCAATAATGACCTCTTATATTATATTAAATTTTGTTTTATTTATTATCAGCTGTGGGCATGGGAGTGAATACCATCCATCCGTCCATCCGGACGACTACTAGTGACCATCACGATGAGTTCTCTTGGGTCTTGGTACGTATTGAATTAGTCAGGAGCTAGTTTTTAAACTGCTTGGCAATTACTAGGAATGGCTAATATTATTCATTTGTTCCTCACAAGTGGAGAGCCTAGTACAATTTATCACAATCACCCATGCATGTATTGAAAGTGTACCACGATCAGCTGACATCTCTCTATGACAGACAGGTATATTGCAATTCGGATTTCTTTTCGTTGAACTAATGGATAAAATTTTTTTCCTCTCCTAACTATACCACCTACCTGTTATGTTATTTTATTTGGCAGTCGTACACCGAGGATGTCGTGTAACAACTCTCATTGTATTTTACAACCGGTTGCAACAGCTGGCTGCTGTGTGTTGACCTCATTTGCTTGCATGTCGTGGAGTACCATCACGTTCATAGTGTTCTTAGGCAGTTTGGCCTTATCCAGCCAATACCTACCCAGTTGGTCACTAGGGATGAATATAAACAGCTTCATACTAGAGACCGACTAGGGAGGTCAGGAATGGATTGGCGTGTTGAACTGAGAAGATATTTCGATGCTTAGGAACATTGAGCAGAGCAACAAGTTAATGTGCTTTAGTCAACGGATCTGTACACACCCAGTCGAGAATACATGGAGTGGTATTTTCACAGGACAGTGACCCTAATTGATCAGCTAAAGTGGGTCAAAACAATTACGGAGGGTTTTCATGGAGACAGGGCTACTATGAAGTATATGGTATTTCCTAAATCTCTAATAATGTTAACAAATAATACTTTAGATTTCCTCAATATTAAATATCTAGCATATTTACCTCATTTATGTAGTTGCAGGCAATGTCCGAGATGCGCATCATGTCAGATATTAATTTGGACAAATGTCCCCCACATTTCACGAGCATTATCAGGGGCACACGATGTTGCCACACGTACTCTACAGTATGCGCATGAGCCCTCCAGACTGCAGTTTCATTAGCCATATGTGCACTGTGAGGAACCTCCCCCTGGTGTGAGATATAAAGACATTAGAAGCCACCGTCCAGCTTCACCTGGTCGATAAGGTGGTCGGCGACCGCGTGCTCGGGGTCATACAGACCACATTGGTTTATCACAAGCTGGACCCTCAAATGCGAATCCAACGAACCCCAGACCATCACATGGTGGATCCTCACACTATGATACTACTACAACTGATTTCACTACATATCATACTCCCACTGCTAGTCATACCGGACCGTCACATAGTGGACCCTCATAGTATGACACTACTACAGCTGATTTCACAGCATATGTTACTCCCACTGCTAGTCATGCATACATGTCGCCAACTGCTCGATTAGATACAGGTAGTGTTCCACATATCCAATATAGTTCATGCCAGGACACAGGAGACGATATGGAGGAGGATCTTACAGAGGGAGCTCTGCATGACGACGTACATGTTTCTACTGAGATGACCGTTCCACAATGCACATCCTGCACCATACGTCCTCCCCCATGTGGAACATGTGGAAAGCTTTGCAAAGGTCGTCATTAGTACATTACATGACATTGAGCACTCATTTCATTACGTTTGACACATCTTCTTTGGATATGTTTATTTATATTCATTCCAACTCTATAAAATAATTCATTCCTACTCTATATTCAAGACTAGTAAAAAATTGCAAATCCCATGATTAAAATTTATCATTACTGCAAATTTTAAAATATCATAAAACAAGCACAAGTCTACTTATGCGCTATCTTCACCCAAAACAAAATATGAAAAAAAATAATTTATAAATTATTTAATAGACTGATTAAAATAGTGATTTTATATTGAGGACGCATTCATAAAATGTTGGATTAAAAAATATTTGTTAAATTCAGGATGCATTTTTAATAACATGCAAGTTAAAATTTACTTAATAAAATCAAGAGAATTTATTTTTTAAAGCCAATATTGAGGACGCATTCACAGAATGCGTCCTCTTCACGAAAATAAATATTTTAAAAACAAAAACCGAGGACACATTCACAGAATTCGTCCTCAGTATTTTAAAAAATTCCGGACAATGAGGACGCATTCAACCTTCATATAATTATTTTTAAAATAAGACAGTGAGTCCTCTGCATGGCTTGCGTAAAAAAAAATTTAAAGACCCAAAGGACGCATTCGGACACCATGTTATCCGAATCTCTGAAGATGCACATTTCCATCCAAAATCTTGAGATCATACACAGTAAAATGAAGCTCTCGAAGAGTTAATGCTCACTCCAGCAATAAAGGAAAGCAGCATGACCGTGTTAATTAATATACTCCCTCTATCCCAGATTAAATTGCACAGAATCTTTTTCACAGTCTCTAACACGTACGTTTGACCATTAATATATTTAGCTACGTATAATATCGGTAAACAAAAAGTTACTTTCTAGAAACTATTTGTTATAACGAATCCAACGATATCACATACAACAATATTATTGTTTATATATCTATTCAAATATGTAGTCAAAGTTTTCCTAGTTTGACTGAATTTTTTATTTTGTGCATTTTAATCCGGGATGGAGAGAGTACCTTTTTTCAAAAAATAGAAAATGATGGATGAAATGATATTGAAATCCTCATCATTGGATATAGAATAAACACACACAGAAATTGCAGACTTTAAGGAATCAAAACATCATGGCCACACATTCATTAAACCTCAAAAAAAGGCATCGTACACCCACACGATCGGCCAAGTGGTTAGGCCTCTGGTTTCAATCCTGCTACCGCGGGTTCGACTCTCGCCAGCCGCAGTGTAGGGATGTCTCCAGTGGAGGGGTCTCTTGTGGGCAGCGAGTACAGTCATGGATCAGGGGTTTGACCCTAGTGTCTGCTGTGATTTACCTCCTCAATGATGGTTGTGGTGTCGATGCGGCTAGGGCCCTGAGGGCGAGGGTATCGCCTTTCAAAAAGAGGTGTCGTCTCAGCCGGTAGAGCCCCTCTTCAAGTGATTAAAAAAATCCAATTCTTTTTCTCCGTTGGAGAATATTGTCGTCCATGGCGACTATCTCCCCCTCAAGCTCCGGCACCACCACTCTGTGCAGCATTTTCCTCTTGCCACCAAATTTAGCCTGCCAAACAGGCCTTAGTTTTTCCTCCTCGGCCATTCACCAACATCCGCAGTTAAGGTTGCATCAGATTGCAAGGAGGAGAGAATCACTGGGTTCATGGGCGGAACCAGTGGCACGCGAGGTAGGGCTCCAGCCCTACCTGAGTCACCGGTGGAAGGTAGTAGTGGTGCATGGGTGGAACCAGTGGTACACGATATAGGGCTCCATCCCTACCTGAGTCACCGACTGAAGGTAGGAGTGGTGGAAGATATAGGTTTTTAGTGAGTTTGCACATCTTCCGGCAAGTTTGCGCATCTTCCGGCGAGTTTGCACATTTTCCGGTGAGACTACTCAGAGAAGAAGGCCGTTTCGCAGCCTTATTTTTTGGTCCATGAACTACTAAAATGACATCATTTTCACGTAAGTGAAATGCATTGTTTCACTTGTACTAAAGGCAAAATAAAAATAAAAATAAAAAAATCAGTTTTAAGGTTTAAAACTGATTGGGCCATTTTCCCAACCAAATTTCAGATTAGGAAAACTTCAAAATGAGGAAGAGAAAGGGCAGTGGCCAATCTCAGCTCCAGCCTCCATGCCTCCACCTCCTACCGCCGACCACCACCGCCGACCACTACCGCCGTCCCCCCGCTGCAGCCGATGCCGATGCCACGGCCCACCACATCCAACCCTCCACTCTCTACTAAACTACTGGTTCTCTTTATGCTAAGGTAATTTAATTTTAGGATTTATTGTCTATTTTCTTTTTCCCTTCAAAAATTAAATTTATGTGAACATGATTTTTAGATTGGATGTCGAATTGAAGTTATATGATTGTATAATGTTAAACTTCAGTTGAATTGCGTATGTATAAATCATAATTGTTTGATTTATTTTGTATGTGAACTTGTCATAATTGAATTATGAAATTAGAGATATTTATTAAATTGAGTTTAGATGAATATGATTTTATAAATTATTTGTTATCTCAATTTGTTATTGTTTCGTGACTCTTTTAGGTTTTATAAGAATGAATCAATTTACATATTTTCGCTATTTGATATTTAATAGATTATGGATAAAATTTTAATTTGAAGTAGTGGATCTCTATCTTTAAAGACATCGAATGAACCTAATGAACAAAGGCACAATGAAGAGGACAGTAGTAGAAAACAACCTCGTATAGAATTCAATCGGAATTTTGTTATAATTGATCCCGGGCTACGTAAACCTATTGAAGAGATTGATGTTTCTATTACAGATGAAGTGCTAAGAGAATATATATTAAGAGGTCCTTGCCAACCTAAGAATCATACTTTTCCCAAGACAATGTTCAATGATGAATTTAGAAATTTTCAAAAGGGTTGGTTTGATGAATTTAATTGATTGGAGTATAGTGTTTAAAAGGATGCTGCCTTTTGTTTTCCTTGCTATCTTTTAAAGAATTTAGTAAAGGGGACCACATATGCTGTGGATGGGGTATAAATAGGAAGAATGCCCTTAAAGTATTTAGGAAACATGTTATGAATGTGGATGTAATTCATCATGGTGCAGCAATCAAATTGAGAAATTTTATCCTTCAAAAGCAAAGTATCTCACATTGTTTTGACGGTCATTTTATTGAAGCAAAGAAGACTTATCACACACATTTGAATGCGGTTTGGAATGTGACAAGATACTTGTTAAATCAAGGTTTAGCTTTCTGTGGTCATGATAAGGGTTGGGATTCCATCAACAAGGGTAATTATCTTGAATTGGTTGACTGGTATTGCAAGCAAAGTGATGATGTTGCTAAGGTAATAAATAAAAATGCTCCTGGAAATTGCATGTTGACATCCCCTAGAGTCTAGAAACAGCTCTCAAGTGCTTGTGCTGGCGAGGTAACTGATGCTATTATTAATGACATTGGGGATAGTGTATTTTTTCGTCTTGTTGATGAGGCTAGAGATGCATCATTAAAAGAGAAAATGGGGGTTGTTTTGAGATATGTCAACAAGTAAGGATGTATTCTTGAGCATTTTCTTGCTCTTGTGCATGTTTCCATTACTAAAGTTATTACTTTGATGGAGGCTCTTAAGCAATTGTTTGTAGATAAGAAATTGTCCTTGTCAAAGTTGAGTGGTTAAGGATATGATGGGGTTCCAAATATGCGAGGGGAGTTTAATTGATTGCAAGCTTTGATATTGAAAGAAAACTCTTCTGCAAGGTATATTCATTGCTTCTCTCACCAACTTCAATTGGTTGTTGTTTCTGTTGCATATTCTATCTGTGGGTGATTTTTTTTGGGTATCTTGTTAAACTGTGAATCTAGTTAGAGGTTCACGTGTTAGAAAAGAGATGCTTGTGCAATTAGAACATGCTAGACTTTTTTTTCCGTGAAAGCACCCGAGGGTGAGGGTTAATATATTGGTAACCCAAGCCAAGATAAGCGAACCAGAATGATGAAGTAGGTTTTTACAAAAGGCAGCAGCATTGCCTCCAAAAGATCAGTTACTACTATCTATGAGACTATGTATGTGCAGAAAGTAGAGGAGGTAGTTGCAATTCCAAAATAACGAAACTCCACATCGAGTGTTATTTCATTACTTTGTCCAAGCAACTACCCGCCGGTGAGATCCATGAGTGAAAACTGTCAAAAATAATATGCTAGTATGCATGTCGATAACACGGAGGTCCCTTCCAGCAGTCTCAGATCCCTTCGAGCTATCGCAGATCCCTTCGAGCAATCGAAGATCCCTTTGAGCAGTCGATGATCCCGTCTAGCAGTCGCTGATCCCGTCTAGCAGTCGCTGATCCCATCTAGCAGTCGAATATCCCGTCAAGCAGTTTGTAGTCCCCACGTGCGTGATATTGTCCCCTCGTGCGTGAGATGAGAGTCACCTCCATCACACGGGAGTCACCTCAAGAACACGGGGGTCCCTTCGAGTAGTCTAAGATCCCGTCGAGTAGTCGATGATCCCGTTGATCAGTCGATGATCCCGTCGAGCAGTTTGTAGTCCCCTCGTGCGTGAGATTATCCCTTCGATCGTGAGATAGTTCCCTCGAGCACACTAATGCCACCTCGAGCACTGGAATACCACCTCGAGTACTCGAGAGCCACCACGAAAGCCACCTGGAGCACTCAAGAGCCACCTCAAGCACTCGAAAGCCACCTCGAGCACTCGAGAGCCACATCGTGCACACGATTGTTCCCTCGAGCACTCGATCGGAATTCCATTCGAGCAGTCGAAGATCCTGTTGAGCAGTCTGTATTCCCTCGTGCATACGATTGTCCCTTCGAGCACACGAGAGTCACCTCGAGCACACGGTAGTTTCCTCAAATACACGAGAGTTCCCTCGAGCACTCTGAAGTCCCGTCTAGCCACGAGAATCCCCTCGAGCACTCGGAAGTCCCCTCGATATGATAGTTGCGATTCCAATTGGACGAGTTTCCTCCCCATGTGGAGTGGATGAGAACCTGACAAATTGCACAAACACATCAGCAGTATCTATCCTATGAGAAGGTCATATGTAGCATATTATCAGGTAACATCTCTAATCCAAGGGATTCCACATCTATCTAGATAAAGGAGTCCCTTAAGAAAAGGAGGGGCTAAATTTAGTTCTAGGTCCCCATTTAAGTTATTATTTAAAGGAAATTTGGCAAGGAAATCCGTTGCATTGTTAGCCTCTCTGGGAGTGTGTTGGATTGGATGTATATGATGTTTTAAATTCAGAGATTGGCACATAGAGAAAGTCCTCCAGGGTGAGGTATTTGGGTTTTGAATACCTTGTACTGCCACTAAACAGTTTGATTCCACCTCACATCCGTTTAAATCCAATTCTGAAAGTAGCTCATGTCCACTTTGGATGGCTATCAATTCTGCCTGTAAAGGTGATAGGGAATGAAAAGATTTTACCCTCATTTTAACCACTTTACCCTCACAATTCCTAACTATCACAGCTAGAGCAGAAAAACCCCCTGTAATCCATGTTGCATCTGTATTTATCTTGTAACCGGTAAGGGGTTTCTGCCATTTCACTGCAGTAAAAGATTTCCTTTTCTTTTGTTGAATATGAGGAATAATGTTAGCCTGTGTCCAATATCTGTTCTTGTTTAGATTACCTATCAAATGATTCACTGAGAAAATTTGATAGATTATGCCTTTTATTTCATGGATACAAGCTTCTTGGGAGAAGGAATCATTATCAAACAAGATTTTATTCCTTCTAATCCATAGAATCCAGATTGTTACAAGAAGAGCAGCAATGGTGATATTAGACTAAATATTGGATTCTGCCTTAAAAGAGAGATATAATTCAACTCTGCTCTTCAGGGTTGGAAAAGTGTTGTGTTGGATCTTTAAAAAATTAGTTACACAATTCCATACAGCAGTAGATGAGGTGCAAGAGTTGAAAAAGTGATCTAAAGAGTCACTGTGATTCTGATACAGAGGGCATTTAGATGCTAAATAGAAACCTAACCTTCTTAAAATGTTGTCAAAAGGAAGTAATCCATTCAGGGCTCTCCATAGAAGAACTGACATTTTTTTGGGAATGAAGGGGGACCATACCTTTTGAAAATGGAGGATCTTCGGCTTTCTCTGTCTGAGAATTTTGTATGCTGACTTGATGGAGAAAATTCCATTTGTAGCTGGCATCCAGATGAGCCTATCCTCATGTATATATTTCAATTTAGCTTCCTGCAAAATAGAACACAGATTGGTCACCAAAAATGGCTCCAGTTGAGGAAGGATAGATGCTTTGTTGTTAATATATGACCTAAGTGAGATGTCCACAAAGGGGATGTCTCTTCCTTGAGGCCATTTATAAAATAAAGCTCCTTCTCCAGTCCAGTTAGCATTCCAAAATGAGCAGTCACCGATTCCATGTATTACTCTGGAGTTTCTATTAGCTTTATCTGTAATATCACATATTCTGGACCACGTATGAGAGGTTTTGTAAGACTTAGGGAGTGACCATAAGAGAGAGGTCCATTGCGTGGAGTTGAGTTGCAGATTCCACCACAATTTACATGAAAAGCATCAACAATTGCCTTTAAAGCCCTAAAACCTATCCCATTTTCTTCGACAGGTACACTCATTTTTTTCCAAGACCTCCATTTTTTATTTTCCCGATTATCCGAATACCCCCAAAACAAACTAGAAGCCATTTTCTCCATTTTTTTAAAACTATTTTTGGAGGACTCAAAACAGCAAAAATATGAGTTGGAATTGAGAGAAGACAGTGATTTATCAAAATAATTTTACCTGCAGTAGAGAGCCATCTGTTCTTCCAATTATGGATTGATTTATCCATTCTTTCCAGTAGTGGTTGGTAGTGTACCTGCAGATTTCTACCAAAAAATATAGGAACTCCCAGATATTTAAATGGGAGAGATCCTTTTTCCATCCCCAGAATCCTTTTAACAGAGTTAACAGTAGAAAGGGTGGTTCTGTGGGATACATAAAAATCCGATTTTGAGAAATTGACCTGTTGTCCTGAGGTTTGTTCATAAGCAATCAGGAACTTTTTGAACCTCTTCATTTTTCTAGGGTTAGTATTCAAGAAAACTGTTGTGTCATCAGCATACATTAAAAGTGAGACCGGAGCACAAGTCTGAGGTAGAGAAAAATTTTGAAGGTACCCTGTGCTAAAAAGTTTCTTTAATCCTCTGGAAAAAGCTTCAGAAAGAAAATTATAGAGAAATTGTGAAAGAGGATCTCCTTGTTTAATGCCCCTAGATGATGCAAAAAAACCTGCAGTTTGATTAAGACAGAAAAATTTGCAGCAGATATGTTGTACATAATAAGTTTGACAAATTTCCCGTGAAAGCCAAAGTGAAGAAGAATGGAGTTCAGGAATGGCCATGAGACTCTATCAAAAGCCTTTTGCATATCTAGTTTAACTATTAAGTTAGGAACTTTTGATTTTCTGGACAACATCCTGGTCATCTCTTGCATTAGGAGGATATTATCAGGGATTTCCCTTCCTTTAATGAAAGCACTTTGCTCTGGAGAGATTAGGTTGTGCATTAGAGGTTTAATCCTTTCCATAAGCATTTTTGAGAAGACTTTATTGACAAAATTGGATAAAGTAATGGCCTGAAATCTGAGAAAGAAATTGAAATTGGTTTTTTGGGAATTAAAGTAAGCCAGGTGCTTGTGATGGCCTTAGGAATTATGCCTCCACTTATAAAATCATGCTAGACTTGTAGAGGCATTGGAGAGTGGGGAGAATGTTAGTGGAGGAGGTAAAAATCAAGAAATAAGTTTTGTGATACCCGTTGGGGATACATTACACTAATATTTTTCGTTTTGAGGCTATGTGGTCTTCTATTCTTTAAGTGCTTCTTAATATCTGTGAGCATAGCAATTTAGATGAAAATGCCTCTGCAACAAAGGGTTTGATTGATAGAATGGAGAGCTATGAATTTGTATTTTGTATGTTTTTTATGAAGCATTTGTTGGGAGCTACAAGTCAATCGTCTCTTGCCTTGCAACAAGAGATCAAAATATTTCGATGTTTGTGAGAATGATGAATAGAATGAAGACTGAATTGCGAGAATTCAGAGATGGTGGTTTTGATGAATTATTGGATGGAGTCAAGACATTTTGTGTGAAGCATGAGATCACATTAAACGTGATGGAAACACAACAGAAAATTCGTCACCGTTCTAGATGATGTGGAGAAATGTTGACCAATCATGATTTCTACTGTGTTGATATTTTTCTTCAGGTACTACTTTAATATTTACATATTTTAATTTATTTTGTTTATATTATTTTATATGTATTTTTATCTTATTGTTATAATTTTTATTATTCCAATACTAGACCGTTGATAGGATGATTTTTAAAATGAATCATCGATTTTATGAAGCAAACTCGGAACACTTGCAGTGCATGCCTTGATCCGAGGGAAAGATTTTTCATGTTTGATGTTGGTAAGTTGCTTCGCCTTGCTGAACTCTATCGGGATGACTTCTCCCTTGTTGATCGTTTAGAACTTGAGCAATAACTTGATTTCTTCATTCACGATGTGAGAGATGATGATGCGTATTCAGTCATCAATGATCTTGGAAGTCTTGCTCAACATATGGTTCGATCACGTAGCAATGTATTCTATCCATTGGTATATTGTCTTATTGAGTTAACATTAGTTCTACCAATTGCAACTGCTTCAGTTGAGCGAGTTTTTTCTGTCATGAAGAATATCAAGACCGATCTTCGTAATAGAATGGGAGATGAATGGTTGAATGATGTTATGATGGTATATATTGAAAAAGATATTTTTGTTAAGATTGAGAATGAACTGATTATGCAACGTTATCAAGCCATAGAGTCTCGTAGATATTTGTTGCCCCAACTTGTTCCTAGTCCCATTTCTAATAATTTGAGCATTAGAAAGTAGTTATTTTAGTAGTTTAGTGAACTTGTAAAAATATTATTGTATCGTACTCGGTTTATTATATGACGTAGTATTTTTCATTATTTTTTAATCTATTTTTTAAAATTTAAATTTGAGTTATATTGATCAGCCTCCCCTAAAAATTTTTCTGGTTCCGCCACTGACTGGATTCAATCTCTGCACACGAGGTCGGTGGAGGTTTCCCAGTCAATGAAATTGGCCCCTCAGAAGTTGGTGACGGCAGTCGTTTTAAACAGGAAGAGGAACAATGGAGCCAAGCTGGGTATGAAGTTCTGCTCAAAGGTGGCGAACTGGTCACCTCTGTTCTTGATGAACTGGCCAAACTTGTAAGCTTTTCAATTTCTCCTTTTGATTGAAAATGTTTGTGTTTATTGATGAGCTAAAAGGGCCTAGCCCACAAAGATTAATAAAATTTTATTAATTTCAAATAGATCCCTGGACATATCACATTTCCTGAGACTTTTCCTTACCATATTAATCAATTAATTGGAATTAAACATTCTCAGCATGTTTAATTGTAGCATATTAGTTACGATATTATCATAGTACTTATTAGTAACCATATTACCATATTCTCGGGAAAGAAAAGAAGAATATCAGAGTCAAGTCTTCTTCTTCTTTTCTGTCGGTAATCAGAAGCCGCATCAGAAGTCATCTATTCCAAAAATGGGAGACAAATCGTATCAATCCGCTCACTATGTTCTCGCTCAGAATGATATCGCACAACCACGGTCCTTGGCACCCAATGTTTTTCTTACTGCTCAATTTCACATTAAAGAATAAGATTTGGCGCCCAAAGTTATGGCATACCATTGCAATCATCTCCGAATTCTCCCAAAGTTATGGTGCCGAATTCTCCCAAAGTTATGGTGTATATATATATATATATATATATCATATATCACATTGCGTGTTCAATTCAGAGAATTCAATATCTTTTCTGGGAAAATTAGTACTTGAGAAAGATGTTTTGAATTTGTCCATCAACTGAAAAGGTAATAGATAAAGATATTTTAATCTAGAGAAAAGTGCATATATAACCCTATATAATTGATGAAAGTGCAGATATAACCCTGCAAAATGAAAGTGCGGATATAACCCTACGATAATTGAAAGTGCAAATATAACTCTGGTCAGTCAACGCCGAAATAATGGCTTTAGGGTTATATTTGTACATATGTATAATAGTTAGGGTTATATTTGCACATATGTATCATAATTAGGGTTATATTTACACTAAAAAATAACTCAGGGTTATATTTGCATTTTCTCCAACATATAGGGTTATATTTTGCATATTACCCTTTAATCTATTACTAGGTACTTCACTTGTATACATTTGAATGATTTTAGTTTGCAATTCTTGTTTAATAACTCCACTACTCTTATATGTTCTACTTATATGAGCCAGTTTATATGTTGTTTTACTGATATACTCGAGAATTATGTTTTGCTGTATATTATAGGGTTTTTATGGCTGTTAAGGAAAACAACTAAAGAAATCTTAAAATCAAAGAGCATGATTCCCGTTTAAAGCTGTTACCGACTTCTCATTCTCAGAAGTAATAATCACTTAACTTGTTAATTTAGTTTAATGTTACACTAATCAAAATGGGCTAGGTTATTGGCTTAGTCATCGTTGCTAGTTAGTTTATTGTCCAACCATATTGCAAGTTACTAGGTCGGTTTATGGTGTTTGGACATTTTTCTTAGAAAAGCATGAGTTTGTTTTGAGTTCTGCACTTTAAATTGCATATGGTTGTGTTTATTGTATTGACTTCTCTGGCTGTGTAACTTATGTTAAAATAACCTCAGAGTATTATAACTTTACGTTCATCGTTTTCATATCTCATAAATGTTTTGTAGGTTGGTGCCTTTGTATCTTTAAAAAGTCTCATGGACCCAACTAGAGGAATTACAAAGGGATATGTTCACAGTGTAGATGCAACGAAGAAGGTTGGTGGACAAGTTTTGGGACCAACTGATAGAGGTTAGACCCAAGAAGGCCATTGTGCTGCAAGTATGGCAGCCCGGTTAGGGGAATATTATACCCTAACTTAATTATTGCATTCGTGGATAATTAAGGGAAACAATTAAGGAGTATATTATTTGGGACACGGAGTATAAATACAAGGTACACATTTACTCACGATTCATTCTTTCTTAATCATATAAAACACTTGGACTAACTTAAGCATCAAAGTGCTGACCCCTGGAACCCCAGGGACTGTTTGATTGCAGATTAGTTCAAGAAGAACCCAAGCCCACGAACCATTCGGTGGTCGAAGACACATCACCAACTTTGTATGATGTACTTGTAATTACCGTGCTACATGGTGAAGAACATCTTGTTCGTACTTTCTAATTCTACGATAAACTCGAAGAGACCATTGGAGTACCAATTGCTTGGCCAATTATGCTGGCATGCCACCTATATCTATTAAGATATGGCTAAATGTTGTTAGTCCAAATTATTATTTTTTTGGTAAACTTCTAAGTGATTATTTTTCAATTTTTTAAATATGCATAAAATTCTAAGTATTTTTTTGCATGAGGCATATTCTGTACCCATGATTTCTGAACATTTTATATTATTTTTTGTGCAGGTGACACATGCTGAATGAATTTGATAACTATTTGATCTGATTTGGAGGGTTTGCCGCACATTCGTTTTAGACTAAATATTTTTTTTAGTCCCCTACAAAGTATCTTATACCATCTTTTGGTCCCCATTTGCAAAAAAAACCATTAGACGGTACCCAACAAATTCAAAAAAAATTGTTTGGTCCCCAAATGTGGTTTTTAGAGAAAGTCAATGGTAAAATTGGTCAAAATATGTAAAAAGACCATTATACCCCTGAGTTTTAAAAAATAAAAATAAAAACTCTTCGTCTTCTTCGCGTCTTCTTCACCACCGCCGCCATTGTTTGAATCTGGAACTCGCCGTTGTTGGAATCTGGAACAATTTCTTCTTCCTTCTCCTCCTCGTCGAAGCTCGTCGGCGACGAATCAGTACCCTGGCCGCCAGATACTGATTTATTCTTTGAAGGATTTGTTCTTCCTCCTCCTCCTCATTGGAGCTCGCCAGCAACGAATTAGTACCCTGGCCACCATGTACTGATTTCTTCCTCGAACGATTTCTTCTTCCTCATCCCCCTTCGTCTTCTTCGCGTCTCCTTCCGCCGCCATTTCCTCATGCTCGAGGGCTCAGGATGAAGTTGTTGAAAATTCCCACATTCGGGCTTGAGGCTTGAGGCTCGAGGCTCGAGGGTTCGAGGGTTCGAGGGATCGAGGCAAGAGGCTTTGAGGACTCGAGGCTAGAGGCTTCTAGGGCTCGAGGGCTCAAGGACTCGAGGGCTCAAGATGAAGTTGTCAAAAATAAAAAAAATTAAAATTAGGATTTTTTAATTGAAAATAGTTTTTAATCAGTAAAATTACCATTATACCCCTGACCATACCGGAAAACCATTTAGTCTTACCTGAAAACCACCTTTGGGGACCAAACAAAATGTTTTAAATTTGTTGGGTACCGTCTAAGGGTTGTTTTGCAAATTAGGACCAAAAGATGGTATAAGATACTTTGTAGGGGACCAAAAAAATAATTCAGTCTTCTTTTTATTGAACATTTTTTTGTAAAATTTAGAAAAATTTCTCTTTGAAGATGTTCATTATTATATTCATTTTGCTTTATCGAATCAACATTGAGTTATTTTAATTAATTATCATTAATATGAATTGTTCCTTTATTTTTCTTTATATATAAAGCGTGTTTAAATGGTGAAAGATAACTTGAGATAATAAAAGCTATGTCTTACATTTTCAAATGTTTTTAAAGGCTTACAAATATCACAATAATTTATTAATTTTATATTTACAACAACGTTATTATTTTGCTATGTATGCTTTGAAAGACACATCTTAAAGTGTTTTTATTTGTCACATAAAATTACATTATAAAATGTGATATTATTGAATTCATACTACAAGTTACTTATGGTAGGTTATGTAGATATTTGGACATAGTTCAATGTGCTTTATTTGTATAATTGTCACACATATAAGTGTTTTCCTTTGTTCTCAAATGAGACGTCTCATTAATGTGTTATAAACACTTTTAATACAACACAAAATATTGTCCACTGTGTATTATAGAGTGACAGTTGCATGTGTGATTTTATAATTAATGGTGACATTCATAAATGTGTCATCTACTTGGATTTATTGGGACATCAAATTATTGTGCTAACATTGTCTAAATAAAACACAAGTTAGTGTGGTATTAACCTATCTATCCCAACACTATTGTGTGTCGGAAATAACATACCTATATCACAACAATATTCATTTTCTGAATTTCACTAATTTTTAAATGACAATTACTTCTTTTTTTAAAAAAAAATTGGGTAATAACTCAAATGAGCCCCCAATAAAATCCCTCCCCTCCCCTTGCCCTGGTGGGAATTGAACCCATGACCTCATGGTAGTAGCACTAGACTTCAACCGCTAGGCTAACATTCAATTCCCGTTTTAAATGACGTTGTTGTAAATATAAATTTTCTCACACATTATATTGTACTTATATGTGTATATATATATATATACACACACATCACAAGTGTGATGATAAGTAATTGTCAAAAAAGCTACAAACATCAACCATATTAACAAAAAAGCTACAAACATCAAACTCTATCACTTAAAACTCACATAGAAAATGGGAAAAAAAACGTCAACATGAGAGAAACAAAACTAAAATTATCAACTCATATAACCCTACAAAAATTACAAAATATCAACTCATATAAACTAAAACTCACCTAAAAAATGAAAAACGTCAACATGAGAGAAAAAAGAACTAAAAACACCAACAAAAAACCTACATGAGTACCTCAAGAGTATAAATTCTTTAAATAAAAGAACTTAGTGAGATTCGAACCCATGACACAAACCTCAACGTCCAAAGTAATAACCACTACACTAGAGTCTCATTTGTGAACATACACTCAGTCAAATAATATTAAACCTTAGCACGTACCTTAAAAACATAAATTCATAAAAAATAAGGTCCTGATGGGATTCGAACCCAGAGGTCAGTAACCTCAAAGTCCAAATCTTAACCATTATACAAAAAAATCATTATTGAACATTCTCTCAGTCAAATATATATAAACCTCAGCATATCTTTAAAAAACACATAACATCAACACATCATCATCATCATCAACATCAACACATCATCATCAACATTATCACAAAATCAAACGACAAATGAACATAGGTTTAGATTCGGAAACATCAACATATTCAGTATGGAAACTCAGAGAAGCAGAGGTTTACTAGCGGAGCCAAGGTTTTCCGGCGGCGTGGAGAGCGGCGTCGGCAGAGGTGTGCATCTCACGCTCAACCTTCTTCTCCGATGTGGCACGTGCATCTCACCGGCTACCACGCACAGAGGCAGAGGCAGCGTCGAAGCGGAGAAGCGTTGAATCGCCGTCGCCGTGAAGCCATCGCAGAGGCAAAGCTTGGGGCTTCCCGTGTTATCAAAATGGAGGCAATGTTGAAGTGGCGGAAAATCACCGTGAATTGCAGAGATGCGCCGGGGAGCTAGGACACGACATGACGGAGTGATCGACGAGCTCGCCAGAGTCAAAGTCGAAGCCAAAAATCGTTGTTCGATCAGGTGGTTCCGCAACGGAGAATCAGCGGCGGAGAATTAGCAACGGCGATCGGTGAAATTCCTGTGGAAATCCAGCGAAAACTGTTGGCCGGTGGCGATTTCTGATCAGTTGCAGAAAAAAATGAAAATGAAAATTCTAAATAATTTGTAATATATATAATATTTCATAACTGCACTATATGTCCTAGATTTATTAGCACTTAAAAAAATGGCATCCGAAATTAAACTTCTTATAGATGTACAATAAACCTTGGCGTAAAGTTTAATCTTCCTAAAACAAAATTTTATACAATTTTTTATTTGTCGTTATTATAGTAATGGGTATGTAAATAGAGTAAGGACATGGAATAATTTGTTTTTGTCTAGTTTGCATTCAAATAAGTAGAAATTTCATATGTAATGAAACTTCGGAGTATTATAAATTGGGTGGATTTAGGCTCTTTTTGGGAAGGCTTATAAATATTTTGCTTAGGATATAATGACCTAGTTTTTGCATATAAACAGTCTGTGGCTAATGTGAAAATTTCACCAAAACTTTTCCCATATTTTATACCCATTAGAAATCATTAAGTTCAACACGAAGATTGGATCAATAGACTGGACAATGTAATATCTTAAAAACTGGCTAACCACGTCAAACAAACAGGAGACTACTTCTCTTAATGAATCACGTCCCGCAATTTGTATTATCTTTTTTCGATAATCAATGAAATTATTTTTAACCTAAAAAAAGTTTAGCATGTAGGCTAAATAATTGTTTTGTATTTGGTAAATAGATAAGAAAGAGCTTATTTTAGAATTTATTTTTAAAAAATAGAAGGTGATCTCCCTCTACCTTTAAAATAAATCAATTTTACTAATAAATTTAGCTCTACCAAGCATGCTCTAAAGCTTGCAAAGTTGATTGAAGACCGAAAGCCGCCACTATAAATCCTGCAATGATAATGGACAGTGAAAAGAGCAGGTGGGATGAGAGAGGCTCGAACTCTCGACCTCAGGATTTCTCAGAAAGCTATGAGACCTACGCGCTAGCCAACTGCGCCACCACCCCAGGAGTTTACTGCAGTAAAGTTTTTTAATAACTAAATCTATGTGAAGTTACCAAATGAATTGTTGTTTTGGGTAGATGGTTTTGAGACATATTCCATCTTCTTCATGCAAACTAAATTATGGTTTAAACGCAAAAAATGAAGATAACACTTAATCGGTGGTTTCTTTTTACCTTTGAAGGTAACCAATGCATGGAGGTAACCAAATGCATGGAGCATGCACATGTTATAGAATAATGATCGATAAATGGAAGAAATATGGACAATATTTTTCGTGGTAAAATGTTACAAATTTTTTGACATTTCATTTCTCCTATTTATAAAATAAAAATTAATTCTAAAGACTATTACTAAACTAATGAAGGCTAGACATATACCTTATTCTCAGCTTCTAACTTTCATAATCTCTTACCACTACTAACTAACCACTATATACTAATGAAGGTTAGACATGAGCATTATTCCAATCTTTTAACTTTCATAATCTCCTATTCCTTTTGCTTCTAACTAACCACTCTATATTAATGAAGGCTAGAAACAAGCCTGATTCCAACCTTCCCACTTCCTTAACCTAGCTACCACTTTCAACTAACACTAACTATTAGTAAAGACAATTGGACATTCTATGCAACCATGGTTGCTAAAAGATTTAGCCCCTTAAACTTGTTGCATGGATCCTCAACTACACCATGTTTGAGTCTCATCTCATTGAACTTGACTCGTTCTAGTGGCTTGGTCAGGGTGTCAGCCATTTGTTCGTTCGTACCAACATAACTAACTTCCATGAAACCATTTTCAATGCACTCAAAAATGAAATGAAAACAAATTTCAATGGGCTTACTTCGCTCGTGATGCACTGGATTATTTCTCAAGTCAATTGCGGATTTATTGTCCACGAGCAGCTCAACCGCCCTTGGACAACAGTTGATGATTTTGCCCAACAAGCGACCTAGCCACACTTTGAGCACGCCGCTGCAATGTACTCTACTTCGCAAGATGAGAGTACAACTACTCTTTGCTTCTAGTATATCCATGTGACTAGGATGGAGCCAAGGAAGAAGGTCATTCCTGTTGTACTCTTATAGTCATCCGTGTTGCCAGCAATGTTACTATCGTTGAACCTGATTAGGTCAAACTCCACTCTTTCTGTATCCAAGTCCAACAGTGTGCATGATCTGCTTCACCGCTGCCCAGTGTGGCGCCTTGGGTTCCTCTATGAACTTGTTAACTATCCCAATAACGTGCCTGATACCGGGCTCGTGCTGCACATATATCTTAGAATTCCTACAATGTTGTGGCATGTTGTTGCGTCCATAACATCCCATGGGCTTTTCTTAGGGCGTGTCACATGGATTGTAGCTTTCCCTGCAAGACACATCAAGGATCTTGGTCGCATAAGCACTTTGACGCATAATTATCTCCTTCTCGCCTTGTGAGAACTCTATCCCCAGATAGTAACTCAAGTGATCTAAATCACTCACGTCAAATAATTTTTTCATCTCTCTTTTCAAGAAGGCTAGCACCTTGGCGCTTGCCCCAGTGATGATCAAATCATCTACGTAAACTCCGACCAATAGACTATTCATGCCACTTGTCATTGGGTACACTGCATGCTCCAATGTGCAACAACAGAAACCTAAGGAGAGCAATGTTGTGTCAAGCTTGGCATTTGAAGCTCGCAGCACCTGCCACCTCCTGTACAAGGCCTTGTGCAGTATAAGCACCTTGTGATTATTTTTGGGATCAACATAGCCTGGTGTCTGGTGCACAAAGACCTTCTCAGTGACATCTCGATTCAAAAATCTTGATTTTACACCCATATGGTGCACCTCCCAATCCCGCGGTGTAGCCAAGTGTTGGGACTCAATTAAATCTAATTTGGCGGAATATCAATAACCATATTCAAGACCTCATGCATGTAATCAATATGAATCTATCTAAGGGTTTAGATTACCATTGAAGCATGTGGAGAAACGTTCAATTATGGAGAGTAGAATCTCATATGCGATCCCTCTATGCGTATCCACAAAGCACAATCAGACCACCTACGCTGTTGTCATCTTAGAACAAACCAGCAAGTAACGACGATCATGTCTTCCTTCTTCTCTTTTACATTGAGGTTGGTTTTATGAGAATGGTAGGATTATTTGGTTTCTGTCATCTAGAATGACCAGGGTTCTAATGTTTTTTTGTAGTGTTTATTCCTGTAAAGTATCTACTTATACAGAATAAACATAATATTAAACCCTAATCATAAGTCAATATGGGCCTAGGCCAGTTGAACTTAATGAGTTCTAAACTCATTTCTCATATAATTACTACCTGGGCTCTTAGCCCAATTAGTTGTTACTTTTTATTCAACTTCATGTTTTGTGTGTGACCCTATAAGTTCAATCATAATAAGTTGCGAGCCCAATATAGTTGATGCCAGCTGATTGAAAGTGGTTTCCAGCTAAACATTCCAATCAATCACAATAACCAAATTATTTATATCCATCATTAATTCTCAAACTATGTTATGGAAAATGCACCTTGACTGAAGGACACTATTTACAACAATCCCCCACTTGTCCTTTCGATAAGTATGCATGAATATGTCTTTGTCACTTAATGCCTTCATCTGAACATAAAATAAGATAACATGCTATCCTTATCAAGTTCAAATGCATTTCTAGAATTCCTGAGTTAAACTATTAAGACGGATGACTAATCCATAATTCATTTGAGTACGACCATGCATTTTACAGTCTCAACTCTCTGAGAGGCCCATAAGACAACAATATCATGTAAATGAGAGGATAATCCCACTATTGTACATTTAATTTTTCTCCACTTGATTCATGGCATCCCAAGAACTGCCTTTATAGTCTTCTTTTACGGTGCGACTGTTGACAGACACAAGGTACACCAATCCACAAGCAAGCAAACACTAAATTACGCAGGACTGATGAATACAATCCAATAGTCAATGAGATCTTAAATTATTCTCAAAGCGGGTCTGTCCAATACAAGCTCCCAAGGGAATACCAATAATGCCTCTAGTACTATCACAATACAAAGCATTGAGTTGGCTATGCTAGGGACTACACCGATCTTTGTGATTAAATTCCTAATCTAAATAGCTTCTTTTGCAGCCTCAGAAGCAGCAATGTACTCGGCTTCAGTTGTAGAATTCGTAATAGTTATTTTCTTAGTACATTTCCAGCTCACTGCTCCTCCGTTGAGACAAAAGATGTAACTATATTGTGATCTAAAATCATCTCTATCGGTATGGAAGCTCGCATCAGTATACCCCTCAACAACCAACTTGTCTTGCCCACCACACACCAGGAATGTATCTTTAGTCTTTTTCAGGTATTTCAGAATGTTCTTGGTTACACACCAGTGCACCTCACCTGGGTCTGATTGATATCTAATTATCGTGCTCAAAGCATACAAGATATCAAGGTGAGTACATATTATAGCATACATGATAGATCCTATTGCTAATGCATAAAGTATCATACTCATTCTCTCTTGCTCATCAGGTATTTTTGGACAATGAGTCTTGCGAAGAGTCATACCATGAGTCATGGGTAGAAATCCTCTTTTATAGTATTTCACATTGAACCTTTCTAGCACCTTATTTATATAAGTGCTTTGACTAAGTCCAATCATCTTTTTTGATCTATCTCTACAGATCTTGATCCCCAATATGTACTCTGCTTCTCCCAAGTACTTTGTTTTGAAACACTTTCTAAGCCAGGCCTTTTACAGACTCCAACAGAGGAATATAATTTCCAATAATCAAGATGTCATAGATATAAAGGACAAGGAACACTATCTTTCTTCCACTGAATTTCTTGCATACACAAGATTCTTACACATTTGTTTTAAAACCAAATTTCTTAATTGATTCATTGAAACGAGACTCCAACTCCTGGATGCTTGCTTCAATCCATTAATGGACCTCTGAAGTTTGCATACCTTCCACACATTGTCTTTGTCTACAAAACCCTCAAGCTGTGTCATATATACACCCTCTTCCAAAATCCCATTAACTAAAGTGGCTTTGACATCCATTTAACGAATCTCATAATCATATTAAGCTACAATTGCTAGAAGAATCTGAACAAACTTAAGCATTGCAACTGGAGAAAAGGTTTCATCATAACCCACCCTATGAACTTGTCTATACCCTTTAGCTATAAGTCCAAACTTGAAAACGTGAATGTTTCCATCTTTGTCACTCTTCTTTTCTTTTAAAGGCCAGTTTGTTTCCTATGGGTTTTACCCCCATTTGATGATTCAACCAAGTTCCAAACTTGATTTTCATACATAGATTCCATTTTGGATTCATGGCTTTAAGCCACTTTGCAGAGCCAGGACTCGTCAAAGCTTAACTGTAGGTCGTAGGCTCATCACTTTCTAAAAGCATAATTTAATGGTTTTAATCAAAAGGAAATAAGTGTACCCTTTTGTCCGAACCCTATACCTTTCACACCTATGTGGGGCATGAGCGACTTCACTCGTCTCTAAGATTTGTTCTGAATTCCTTGTAGCCACTTCATTTGAAAAAGGTGTCTCTGAAGGGAGAGATATTTCCGGCTCTGATTCTCGCTCGCCTCGAACCTGATCGAGGTCTATTTTACTCCCACTTGTCATTTTGGAAAGATAATCCTTCTCCAAAAAGACACTATCTCGAGCAAAAAAAACTTTGTTCTCTGAACGATTGTAAAAGTAATACCGTTTCTCTCTTTTGGATATCCCACAAAAAGACATTTGTCAGACTTGGGTGCAAGCTTGTCGGAAATTAACCGTTTGACAAAGGCTTCACAACCCAAAATCTTGAGAAAAGACAAACAAGGAACCCTTCCTGTCCATAACTGATATGACATCTTTTCTACAGCTTTAGACGATGCTCAGTTCAGTGTGAAAGCTCCCCAAAAGGAAACTGGAATATCGGCTTGACCCATCTTTGAACGAAGTATATCAATAAGGTCCTCTATCTTTGTTCGGACACACCATTCCATAGTGGTGTTCATGGACGAGTCATTTGTGAAAGAAAGCCACAATCTTTCAGATGGTCAACAAATTCCTAGCTCAAATATTTGCCACCTCGATCCGATCAAAGTGCTTTGATTTTCTATCCAAGTTGATTCTGAACTTCATTCTAGAACTCCTTTAATTTTTCAAAGGATACCGACTTGTTTCTCATCAAATAGACATAACCATATCTATTCAAATCTTCAGTGAATGTAATCAAGTAACTAAATCCACCTCTTGCATTTGAACTCATTGGTCCACACACATCAGTGAAGGGTGATTGAAGGGCCACATGAAAAATCACCCTTCACACTTATCAATCGACTCCAAGTCAAATAATTCCACAATGCCCTCTTTTGGAGTCTCTGAATGTGTTTTATGTTGACGTAGCCTAATCGATAATGCCAGCGGTAATTAAGTTGGATTCGAATAATTTGTTTAAGCCCTTTTAAAACTTACGTTATAAACATGCCTATCCAAATCATGCAAGTAAAGACTATTGCTTAACTTTGCTGAACCATAACACATCTCTTTCAAATAAATTGAACAACTATTGTCCTTTATTATAAAATAAAAACCTTCCATAACTAACATAGAAACATAGATAATGTTTTTGGTATTACTCGGAACAAAATAACAAAAGCCCAGAGGGCAAAGATAAACGATACATTCCTACGACTAATTCAGCAACCCTTGCTCCATTTCCCACGCGCGGGTCAACTTTTCCTTTTGCCAACTTCTACCTTTTGTTAGCCCCTGCACATTGAACAAATGTGAGAACCATATCTGGCATCCAATACCCATGAAGTAGAGTCAGAATGATAGTCTATAACAAAAATACTTGCACTGCCAGCAACCTTTCCCTTTTTCTTGTCCTCTAAGAACTTGGGGCAGTCCTTTTTCCAATGGCCAATGTTATTGCAGTAGAAGCATTAGGACTCATACAAGCTTGCACATTTCTGCTTCTTAGTAAGAGGCTGCACTTTAGGCACATTGGCACCTTTCTTGCCATTTCCCTTGCCCTTACCCTTACCCTTTGCACTTCTTTCATCTTCCATGACTTCTTGAACCCATTTCCCTTTTGCACCTTGATAACCTCTTTCTTGATCTCATTCTTGACACTTGGCTTAGCAGTTTTAAGCATCTCATGTAGCTCAGTCAAAGTATTCTCTATTCCATTCATATTGTAATTCAACTTGAAAGCATTATAGCCCTCAGGAAGTGAATTGAGGATGATGTTAATAGTCAACTCTCGGTCATAGGGAAGACAAAGTCTCTCCATGTTATCAAGTAATCCAATCATTTTCAAAACATGAGGTCCCACTAGTTTCCCTTTCTCGAGCTTACAATCGAGAATAACCTTATTGATCTCAAACCTTTCAACCCTGACCTACTCTTGAAACATATTCTGGAGCTCCAATTTGATGTTGTAAGCATTAGAATTTAGAATCTTCTTTTGCAAATCCAGACTCATGCTAGCCAATATAAGGCATTTGACATCAGTGGCAGTATCGACAAGCTGCATATGTGCATTTCTATTAATTAGGGTTGCCCTATTATCAAGTTCAGAGATTGGTTCAACAAACACATGCTCCTTCTTTTCTTGCATCAGAACTATTCTTAAGTTCCAGTGCCAATCAAGAAAGTTAATGTTGTTTAACTTATCCTTCTCAAGGATTGAACGCACATTAAACGTGCTGTTGTTACCGTTTCCAGCCATAATTCTACAATTGAAAAATGCAATAAATAAACCAATTGAAATAAATAACAAGTAAAAAGCATAAATGCAATAATATAAGTTATCTAAACATTTTATTCGGTCCAAGTTGATCCTTTGAATAAAATGATTCCAAGACCCTCCAAATCAGAAGGTTTTGAGCATGCTTTGACTTGTCTAAATTCCTTTGATTTTAGGTAAGCAATCCCATTGCTAATAGTATCCAATACTACTCTTGCTCGACAGGATACATCCAATGTATTACTTATCTTCTTTGCCTAAACATCTGAGGACCCCTCACTAATATTGATGAGCAAACCAAAACCTAAATGTAAACCCCTTTCACAAGGTCTACCCGCATTTGTCCCAAGATTAGAAATGACACTATCGCTTTGGCGAAGTCTATCACTAGTGATCGAGGGCTTAATGAGTGTTCTTGATTTGGAAAGGAAAATTATTTTTGCTCATTATTGCTTTTGGGACTTAGGTTCATTATGTTCGTTTGACTATTAGTGAACTAGTTCTATAATCATTCAACACATATAAACCAATTACATGCATTCATTATATAAATGCAATAAATAAATATAAAATATAAATGCAATTAAAGTGATCCTAGTATGCCCCCTAATCTTGAAAAAATTTCATCTAGTTTGCTGGATCCTATCATTCGATCTTCACATCGAGCATACAATTTATTTCAACTTAAAATATGAAATTGAAAAAGAATTTACTTAATATAAATGGTACACAGACTGCATTTAAATTGCAATTCTCATTAAACGGTGTGTAAATCGTATTTAAATAGCTAGTTGGGTCATACTAGTCACTTAAAACATGCACTGAATTCAATTCATACATGCATCAATTCGCTTCTAAAGTAAATGACTCAATTACATATAAAAATACTCAATTTCATAAATTGGGGGATAATAATACTCAATTTTATCATAAGGTAGTTCAGGAAAAGAACAGTAAGTTGCAGATCAGTAAAATTAAAAATCAAGGGGGTCAATGGTTAAATACATAACCAGAAATTCAGAAGGAAGCAGTTCTTCATTTTTCAGATTTGTTAACTGAACCCAATCATAACACTACTGATACTTACTGTTCTCATTTCCTTACTCATATTCCCACAATTATGACTGACAAGGATAATCAATCTTTAGGAGATTCAGTTTCTGAAACTGAACTACAGGCTGTGGTTAATAGTTTAGATAACAATAGCAGTCCAGGGCCAGACGGTTTCACACCAAAATTTTACAGAAAATGCTGGTCTTTCATTAAACAAGACCTAATGGATGCGGTAAATGACTTTATTTCAGGGTCTGAAATCCCTAAAGGTATATCCAGCACTTGGATAGTCCTAATCCCAAAAAAAGTAACAGTTTGTTCTTTTGGGGATTTTAGACCAATAAGCTTATCAAATGTCATAAAAAAAATCTGTTCTAAGGTTTTAATGGAAAGATTGAGACCTCACATGGAGTCTCTGATCTCCCCTAATCAATCTTCCTTCTTGAAGAAAAGAGATATTTCAGATAATATCCTGTATCTTAAGGAAATGATCAGGTTCCTTGATAAGAAAAACAGGATTCCAAATTGCATATTGAAATTGGACCTAATGAAAGCTTATGATAGGGTTAACTGGCAGTTCCTTAGAAAGATTTTAATTAAATTTGGTTTTATTGGGAAATTTTTAAATGCGGTTATGAGTAATTTATCTCAGGCCTACTTCTCTGTCCTTGTAAATGGGAATCCAGCTGGTTTCTTCAAAGCTACTAGAGGTATTAAACAAGGTGATCCTCTCTCTCCTTTTCTTTTCAATATTTTCTCTGAAGCTTTCTCTAGGAGTTTATCATTCATTTTCTCCAATAATAGTCTTACAGGTTTCAAATTACCTGCTTTTATCTCTGCAGTATCACATTTAATGTATGCGGATGATACGATTATCTTTTTGCAAGCATCTAAATCAAATTTGATAAGAATTAAGGCGTTCTTAGATATTTTTGAAGTCACCTCGGGACAGAAGTTCAATTTCAATAAATCAAAATTTTATCTGAGTAAGAGAGCTTCGAATTTGAGGTTTAATCAGGTTAGGTCAATTCTGAAAATGAAAAAAGGCTCATTCCCATTCACATATCTAGGTTGTCCCATTTTTCAGGGTAAAACCCTAAAGAGATACTTTCAACCATTAATGGCTATTCTTGACTCTAAACTTCAAAGTTGGAAAAATAAGTGGCTTAGTGCTGGTGGAAAAATGGTTTTAATCAAACACTGCTTATATTCCTTGCCACAGCATTTATGGGCTGTCACTAATCCCCCAAAAACAATTATTAGAACTTTTGAGAAGAGATTAGCAAGGTTTTTCTGGGGTGAATCTGAGGGAAAAATAAAAAAATCTGGAGTAGATGGTCTGCTATTTCGGTTTCAACTGAATTGAATGGACTTGGGTTCAGATCTATTAAAGCCATCATTGATACTTGTTCTGCAAAACTTTGGTGGAAGAGCCAACTGGGATTGACTTTGTGGGAAAAATTGTTATGGTCTCTGCTTATTTCTTATAGAAAATCTGTTACTTGGAAAAGAATTCTGGTAGTTAATTCCTTTGCAGAACAAAACTCTGGAATTATTCATGGTAAAGGTACCTGCAGTTTTTGGCTAGCAAATTGGTGTCCTTCTGGTCCTCTCATTAACTGTATCCCTCTGCACATAATATCTGATATGCCATATTTGTCTGTAGCTGATTTCATTAACAGTAAAGCTACTGTTTTAGCTAAAATTGGTTCTCTTCTAGAACATGATACTCTTGCCTTTCTTCAGGACTCAGAACTAACTATGGACAGAGATGATAGATTGATATGGAAACCTGAGCCCTCTGGTAATTTTACATCTAAGTCTGTATATAGAACTCTAACTCTGCCATCAGGTAACTCTCTTGCTCCTAAATTTATTTGGAACAATGCTATCCAGAAGAAAATATCAATTTTTACTTGGAAATTGTTACAATCTTTTCTCCCCTTTGATGAGGTTCTTATCACCTGTGGTTTCAGTTTAGCTTCTAAGTGTCCTGCTTGCTGCAGTGCAGACTCTATTCAGCACTTTTTTTATATCATGTCATATTGCCCGGACTGTCTGGAGTAACATTGCACCCATAGTAGATTTTCATCTTAATCAGGACCACTCCCTTTCTGAAAGATTTTTTATTTTTTGGGATTGCCATGACTTACCTGGTTGGAAGCAGTTTATCAGTAAAATTATGCCTTCTCTCACCTGCTGGTCACTTTGGAAAGCTAGGAATAGGTTTATTTTTGATAATAAGTCCTTCTCTCCAGTGGCAATTACTAAAGAAATAGAGGAGCTTATAAAACTGTCTTTGTTTACCTCACCTAGGACATATTTCTCTCATTCTGCTATGTCATCTTCTCTAAGTCAATGGATTCCTTTCACTCGACCGCCTCCAAAGCCTAATATATCTATTGTTAATTGGGAAAAGCCTCCTCTAGGAACAATAAAAATAAACACAGATGCATCTTGGTTTCCAGATAAGGCTTCAGTTGGTTTGATTGCTAGGGATAATTTAGGTGACCCGATATGCATATTTTCTGATGCTATTACTGCTGCCTCACCTCTAGAAGCTGAAATTAAGGCTTTGCTACTAGCTTGTAATAAGTTTCATGCACTTGATCACAATCTCATCTTTGAAACTAATTGTAAGCTAGCTGTTCAAATGATCAAAGATCCATATGCTGCATCCTGGAACCTTTTTGATCTGACTTATAGAGTTAAACACTCACTAGGCTCTTATCATCTACATCATGTGTTTAGAGAAAGTAATTCGGTGGCAAATGCTATTGCTAAACTTCATTTTAGTTCGGTTCAGAGTCTGAGCATTCATAATATCCCTCAGCATATCAAGGGACTGATTTCATTGGATAAGTTTCGGACTCCGCACATTAGAGTTCATCCTTTGCCTTAGGATTGATACTGCTAATCCAAGTTTATTCTGCAGAGTTGGATATGGACTTATGGATACAGACACGCATTTATGGTGGGCTCCTGGAAGCTCAGAGGTTACTACAATCCTGATCAAGCAATCCCTTTGGCTGATCAAGCAATCCCTTTGGAGGAGACTTGGATCTTACTCTCTCGGTGGTGAACTATTACTCTGTCTGTTTTTGGTTTTTTGGCTACAGATTTCCTGTAGGCTATCAACGTCCACTGATTGGAGTTGCCTGGCCGGAAGTGAGAATTAACACAGGGGGTGGAGATTCTCTCCTCCGGATTGCAACTCCATCAGCTAGTCTATTTTCTGGGATAGTTGGTACATTTGTGCTAGTTACTAGATTCGGTAGGACTTTTGGAGGCAACGACGTTGCTTCATTACATACTATGAACAGTAGCTACTGATTGTATAGTCTACTTTCCAAATGGAGGCTTGGGGAACCTCTAATATATTATCCCCCACCTTCGGGTGTTCTTATTAAAAAAAACAAAACAATTACATATAAAAACAAATTGGATTAAAATCACATAGTAAATTATGCAATTGACCACGCCAAAATAATTACATCAACAAAATTTTAAATTATTAACCGTAATTATTTTCTTTTTTCACATTTAATAATTATAAATGACTAAATAAATTAATATACTAGGCAATCCATGTACCAAAATAATTAATTTAACTAATTTATAAAATTATTAACCTTAATTATTATTACCTAATAAATTAATTATATTTAATAATAAAGTATATCTAATATCTTAATTAATAAAAAAATTATATTTAATTTTAATTTCAAAAATTAAAACAACTAAAACTTTTTCCATATTTAATTTTAATTTCTAAAATTAAAACTACCCCCACTTAGAATTTAAATTAAAAAGAAATTGGCCCACTGAACCCAACCTACCCCAGTTCAGATTTTTTTTAAAAAAAATTCAAAATAATTTTTTAATTAATTTATACTGTCCAAACGGTCCAGTCCGGTTTAACCAGAACCAACTAGTCTGTTTAGACCAGACCAGGTGGTCTGAACCACTAAGCCTGGCGAAATTATACCCCGGGTAAGAGGCAATTTCCTCTAATGGGCCTATCAGCACGGCTAGGACATGTCATGAATTAATTGGCCCGGCCAATAATTTACTAAGCTAGGATTTTACCCTTCAGTAGCCCAACGTCTATCGCCAGCTATGCCAACAGGTTATAGTACTCACTGGTGAACAGTAATTCTGGTGGGTGAATAGTACACAATATTACTTTTTAATTTTTTTAGTGTGTTTAAATCAAATTAAATCATTCAATAATTAATTTGATTAAAACATGAACACAACTCTAAAAAACCACATTATGTAAATCTAATTCACATATTGTCTAGATCAAAATAAAAACATGCAAGTGACTCTGATACCAGTGTTGGGAATTTATTAAATCTAATTTAGCTGAATATCAATGAACATATTCAAGATCTCATACGTGTAATCAATATGAGATAGGGTTTAGATTACCTTTGAAACGTGCGGAGAAACGTTCAATCATTGAGATGAGAATCTCATATGTGTCCCTCTATACGTATCCACACAACACGATAAGACCGCCTACGCCGTTGTCAGCTTAGAACAGATCAGCAAGCAAAGACGAGCACATCTTCCTTCTTCTCTCTTACGACAAGATAAGTTTTATGAGAATAGTAGGATTATTTGCTTTCTGCCGTATGGAGCCCCCAGGGTTCTAATGTTTTTATGTAGTGTTTATTCTTGTAAAGTATCTACTTATACAAAAACATAACAATAAACCCTAATTCTAAGTCAATCCGGGCCTAGCCCAACTAGGCTTAATGAGTTATAAACTCATTTCTCACATAATTACCTTTTGGGCTCTTAGCCCAATTAGTTATTTCTTGGTATCCAATTTCATGCTCTGTGTGTGACTCTATAGGTTCATCCATAATAAGCTGCAAGCCCAATATAATTGATGCTAGCTGATCGAAAGTGGTTTCCAGCTAAACATTTCGATCATTCAAAATAACTGAATTAATTATCTTTGTAATACTCAAACTATATTATGGAAAATGAACATTGACTGAATAACACTATTCCAACACCAAGGCCGGCAACAAGTGCACGGTTTCCATCCTGGCCACGGACATAAACACTTGATCCAAATCCACTCATTCGTGTTGCATGTGGCTCTTTGCTACAAGGCAGGCATTGTACTTCACTACATTTCCATCTGGATCTTTCTTCATCTTGAAAATCAACTTGAGACCTACGGCCCTGTACTCGACATGGAGAGAAGCTAACTCCCTCCTCCCATTATTTTTTATGGACCTTATCTCATCATACATGACTTGTCTCCAACTTGCCTCACCCAGGGCCTCGTCGACACTGATGGGATCCTCTACAGCTAAGAAACAATGACCAGATATTTTAACCTCCTCAGTTGTGTCATAGATGTCTGCCACCTTGCGGTACCAGGTTACACCATAATTTGCATTTAGTGCATCATCCTGTGTTGGTGGGGTTTCCCACTTTCCCCTTTTAGAAAATATAGGCCTCTATGTTTGGTGCACACCTAGGGAAGGTGCCTCTATGCTTGTTCTCCAACATCCCATGGAAAACTCTGGCTCCTTCCCGACCTCTGCACAATTCCACGTCCATCTCCGTCTACCTCCGGCAAGGTTTGTTTTTTTTCATACTCGTCCAATTTTCTATTTTCTTATGTTGTATGTTTTTTTGGTAATATTTATATTGGTTTTTTGGTTGTTTCCTAACACGTCCGACGTCAAAGAGCTCAGAATTTTCCGACGTTGACTGCCGTTGATCGACTTTGACCACCGTTGACCATCGCTGACCACCGTTGACCTCCGCTTTGGTCACCTTGTCCGTGAGTCTCAGACACCCGCCCAGTCAATTTTTCATTTTCGTTAAGCTAATTGAACCTTACATGATTTTATGAATGTGTTTAACGATTATGTATGAGTTATCCTAGAAAATATATTGTTAAATTTTGTGTTACATTATAATTTGTGGAGAACCCGAAATAATTTAGTTAATTTGAATGTGTTGTGTGATTGAGTGTAGTTTGAATGATTGTGTTTGGTCCGATGTTATGATAGTGTTAAATCCTGATGTGTGACTATATGAAGTAATTGTGTGAATTGTTTACTGATTAATGTATTAAGTTTGTAGTAATAGTTTTATTAATGTGGCCGAGTGGAGCACATATTTGAGGATACAATGAAAAGGAATGTCAAATTTAAAGGAATTAAAAGTTATGTATTTGTATAATGCAGTTGTACAATGTTTTTGACGGTGTATATGTACAGGGGGGTCAGATTAAGTTTGATTTGACTGTGGGTATGAATTATGATCCTCCATTACCGGAGCGGAACGTGACTCTTGAGAGGAGATTGAACCACTCTAAGTTAGTTGATTTAATCGTCACAAGACTTGGCATTGTAAGTGAGGGGGTATATGTTGAAAATATATTACCGCTGTCCTGAACTGATTGGTTCAGCCGTATACTATCGGTGTTATAATGTGGAAGATGATGAGTCAACAGCGTTCTTCTTCAACATTGTTGATCGATTGTCGTTGTCCTCCACGAATTTGTACATTGTTATGGAACAGTTGACAAGCACTAATAGCGGGGCACGACCAAGCACGTTCATGTAATTTTTGAGCAACATGCAGAACTTTGCCACTGTACTAAGTTTACCACCACTTGTTCATCGCCGAGGTTTTGAAATTGGTGAGTCTAGCCAACCTAGTGCGTATGTTCACGTGGATTGCGCTCAGCGGTCCACAAGTGGTGGTATGTATGGTATGGACCATGATCAGTAGAATGTCTTCGATAATGATTACGTGGGTGACATTGGCGACCATGTTGTTTGGCATGTTGGTAGCGAAGACGATGGTGAGGAAGCTGAACTTGAGGGTGAAAGTGAGGATGATTGTTTCTTATCAACAGATTTGAATCCTAGGGACGACGATGAACAAGTGGTGTTCATGAACAATGCATCCACGTCGTTTTATATTCTGGCGAATCCTGATACATAGGCCTACTATAGGGATTATGGGGGCCATGATGAGGATAGCTATGACCCAACTCATTTTGGTGCCAGAGTTTCTACTTATGTTCAAGAGACTGGTGAAGTGGAGTTGGGTATGCGATTCCAGACAAAGCCAGAATTGGTTGAAGCTATTTCTAGGTGGAGTTCCATGATGAATAAGGAACACAGAGTCGTGGAGAGCAAGTCACACACATGGTATGCAAAATGCAAGGACATTGTCAAAGAAACTGGCAATTGTCTTTGGGTTGCCAGAGTTACCAAAAAGGCTTCGCATGGCATGTGAGAGATCACCAGATGGGCAAGTAGCCATGGGCGTGTTGGTGCTGGTCGATCCACGGGTAACATTAATCTGACATTGGTGATGATTCCCCGTTCTATTCGCCACCACATTGATGTAAACCCTTCATACACAGTGAAAGATGTACAAGCTCAAGTCAAGATGGAGTTCAATGTCACCCTTTCCTACAAGAAGGCATGGTATGCTCGACAGAAGGCAATTGATATGGTATTTGAAACTTGAGAGGAATAATTTGAACAGCTGCCAACATAAATGGATGAGCTTGTCAGGGCTAATTCGAGCACCGTTGTTGATTGGGTAGACGTACCTGACAGAATACACGGGCACGGGTGTAGGAAATTTAAATTTGTATTCTGGCTATTTGGTCGGGAAATTGAAGCATTTCGCCACTGCAGGCCAGTCATTAGTGTGGATGGCACTCATTTGAGAGGTCATATAAGGGCACAATGCTAGTTGCCGTGACGCACGATGCGAATGACTACATACTCCCCATCGCTTACGCAATTGTTGACGCCGAAACAAATGAAAGTTGGAGCTGGTTCATGGGGAGACTGCATCTTCACGTTATTGGTGGTGATAGCAGGCCAATCTGTACCATATCAGATAGGCATGATGGAATTATAAATGCAATGAAATATATAGAGGAGTGGATGGAGCCAGCTGGATACCACCGATTTTGCCTACAGCATTTTCAATCCAACTTCCTTACTGCTGATGGTGGGAGGTTCAAGAATGCGCTTATGAAAACTCTGGTTTGGCAGCTTGGTGGTGCCATATGAGAGAGAAAGTGGAGGAGTACAAGGAGGAGTTGGAGAGTATAGATCCATCTGCTTGGGCTTGGTTGGTACAGCAAGATAGCAGTAAGTGGTGTCTTGCCTTTGATGAGGGTGATCGACGTTGGGGAATTCTCACAACAAATTTGTCCAAGAGTTTCAACAACTATTTACAGCGCTCACGCCATCTCCCAATAACAACGTGTGCTAAAGCGACGTTCGAGCGAACAGTTGAAATGTTTTCCCAAAGGGTTATGGACGCCATGAATTGGAGGTACTTTCCTGATTCATTACAGTTCTTTATGTGTTCACAGACCACTTTCTGGATTCTAAATTCTTGTTTGTTTGTCTAGGTCCGTGTTTCCTAAGAGGAATTGGAAAAAGTTTCATAAGTAGGACACATGGGCACATGGACATATCGTCACCTTGTTTGGTCATGCGTCGCAGACTTATAAGGTTGTGACAAGGGACATTGATGGGAGCATTAGTGAAAGACAGTACACAGTCAAATACCGGAGAAGGGAGTGTACTTGTCGCAAATGGCAAATATTCTGTTTCCCTTGTTCCCATGCCTTGGCCGTCTGTCGCAAATGGTAAATGTAGTATTACTTGTATTTGAGAAATATGTATCACATTATGTAGTATTACTTTATTTGTGGAATATATATCACATGATGTAGTATTACTATTATTTGTGAAATATGTATCACATCATGTAGTATTACTATTATTTGTGGAATATGTATCACATGATGTAGTGTTACTATTATTTGTGAAATATGTATCACATTATGTAGTATTACTTTTACTTGTGGAATATGTATCACATGATGTAGTATTACTTTTATCTGTGCTATTTTTCAACACTTAATTTTGACATGTGCTGGTCATTGTTAGCAGGGATGAACAATGTATCATCCAGGACCGATTGAGGATGATTTGTTGTACATTCATCATGAGCACCGTGCTCGTGCACTGTACACCGGACATTTGGAGGATGAGGCACTGCGATGGGGCATGCTGGACCGATCGATTGCCTGTATGAGTTATGCGGTATGTGCGTGAAGCAGGATTTCTGGGACTCCTGGATACTGCACCAATACACATTGACCATTCCCTTATCACTGCCCTAGTGGAGCGTTGGAGACGCACACATTTCATCTACCGATGGGGGAGGCTACGGTCACTTTGCAGGATGTAGGGATCCTGTGGGGTCTTCCAATCGATGGCATCCCAGCCACAGGTGTAGACACTGCTAGGCGTTTGGAGGACTGGCAGAGAGTGTGCACAGACTACCTAGGTGCTACACCAGACCCCAGTTCTATCAGAGGGGATCACATTAGGGCCAGCTGGCTGGGAAACTTATTGCACAGTCCGTTCCCCACTAATCCCACTGAGGTACAATGTCAATAGCGGGCTAGGGTTTTCATTCTACTGCTAGTTAGGGGAATGCTCATGTCAGACACGTCCGGCCACCTTATCCCGTTGCTCTAATTTTCGGTACTGATGGATCTAGGTGCAGCACATCATTAAAGCCGGGGGAGTGCATTTTGGCACACTTGTACCGGTGCTTATGTGACGCTGCAATCCCACAAGTTAAATCCATATCTGGGCCACTTGTTTTACTACAAGTAAAATTGTTGGTCAATCTAGTCATTGTACATAATGTTCATAATATTACTTTATATTACATTTAATTATATTTATTGGCAGTTGTGGGCGTGTGAGCACATACCATCCATCCGACATGCCGGTGATCTACCAGTAATAGTGACGATGAGTGCTCTTGGGTCCCGGTACGTGTCGAATTAGTCAAGAGACAATTCCATATTCTGGCTAATATAATTCACTCTGTTCCTCAGGTGGAGAGCCCATTACGATTTATCGCAGTCACCGATGCATGTTTTGAAAGTGTACCGCGATCAGCTCACATCTCTCAATGACAATCAGGTATAGGCCAATTTGGATTATGATTTTTTTGACTTCGTGGGGAAAATGGTTTTAGTTACCTAACCGCAACACCTGCACATTATATCAGGTTATTTGGCAGCCATACACGGAGGATGTCGTGGAACAACTCCCGTGGTACTGTATAGCTGGTAGCAACAATTGGCTACTTTGCGTTGACCTCATTTGCTGGCATGTCGTAGAGTATCATCATGCACATCGTGTTCTTTGGCAGTTCGGCCTAATCTAGCCAATACCCATCCAGTTGGTCAGTAGGGATGAGTATAAACTGCTTCATACTAGAGACCGTCGAGGAAGGTCAGGCATGGATTGGCGTGTCGAACTAAGAAGATATCTCGATTCTTGGGAACATCGATCCGGTCAACAAGTAAACACACTTGGGTGTGCGGATCCATACATACCCAGTCGTGAATACATGGAGTGGTACTTTCGTAAGACGGTGACCATGATTGATCAGCCAGGACGACCTCTAACAACTACAGAGGGTTTCCATGGAGACGGTGCAACTTTGGAGTATATGGTATTTCCTAAATTTCTAATATTGTTAAGAAATAATACTTCAGATTTCCTCATCATGTCGGATTTCCTAATATTGTATATTATAGTACATGGTGGACCCTCACAGTATGACATGACTACATCAAATTACACTGCATATGTCACTCCCACAGCTAGTCATGCATATATGTCGTCTACCACTCCATTAGATACATGTAGTGTTCCACATGTTCATTATGATTCGAATGAGGAGGCAGGAGACGAAATGGAGGAGGAAATACCAGAGGGAGCTCCACGTGAGGAAGTACATGTACCTACTGAGATGGTTGTTCCACAAAGGACATCCCAGACCATACGTCCCCCCTCCCCCGTGTGGAACGGGTGGAAAGCTTTGCAGAGGTCGTCATTAGGACATTACATGCCATTCAGCACTCATTTGCATTACGTTTCACTCGTATTGTTTGGCTAATGTACATTTCTACTAATTTGTATTCATTCTAACTACGCAATAATTCATGCTCTACTCCTATATTCAAGACTAGTTCAAAAATTGCAAATCACACAATCCTAATTTATCAAATTACACAATCTTCACAAAAAACAAGTATATGAAAAATAATAAGTTATACATTGCTGCATTCAAAGAAAATTCATTACTTAAATTCACAACGCATTTTGTTGAATACACATTTTTTGAATTCAGGACACGATTTTAAAAAATTCAAGACGCTTCCTCTACCGAATTAAATAAAAAAAATTAAAAACAACGAAACCAGATTCATTGCAAAATTTTCTTCAGACAATATGTTATAACAATTTTTGCAATTTTCCCCTAAAAGTCCAACATGACACATTTAACACAGCTATACTCGACAAAATATAATCTAAAACTTCTAGGAATCAAAAATAAATTTTCTCGACATAAAATTTTTTTATCACCTAATAAAAAAATGTGATCAAACAGAGATAAATATCCTAGAATAATGAAACAATTCAGGACTAAATTTTAGGGAAGAAAAATTTTTGGGAAGAAAAATATTCACAAAATAGAGGACGCATTCATCAATTTTCACGAACAAAAAAAATTGGCAAATTAGAGGACATTCTACGACTGTGTCCTTTTCATTTTCAAAAAAATAATTGGCTAACTGAGGACGCATTCGTGTAATGCGTCATCTATTTTCCCAGCAAAAAAAAATTAAGCAAAGTGAGGACGCATTCTACGAATGCGTCCTTCATCCTGACGTCCAATTCTCACCCCAAGCACACCTACATCCAAATTTTAAATAACAAGCATATTAAAATCAAAAACTCTAATGTTGGTGGGTCAAAAGTTGTGGATTCAAAACTCCATGGGGTTAGGACCTCTATAAACAGAATTACTAAGCAAAAATTATGGCTCTAGGCCGACCAACTTCTCTTCTGTGCTTATTCACAAACATTGGCATTTAATGGTCCTACCCAAGCATGCACAATGCCGCACAAGAAAGGCAGACAATTGAATATAGTTGTGAAAACACAGAAAACACACAACCTAGATCTGATGACATCGAATATCCAAAGCATATCAAATTCAATTCATCATTTAGCTACAGCAAATTGACACACTAAAAACGGCCAGGATAACAAATTAATCCATACCACATGCATGGGCGACGGAATGCACCAAAAAACTGATGACATCGAATATCCAAAGCATATCTTCTTCTTCTTTTTTAATGAAAACACTCAAGGGTGGGGGATTATATATAAGGATCCCCACACCTATGAGAGAAAATCGACATAAGAGAGTAATTCTTACAGATTTTTTCTACTGAGGCAACATCGTTGCCTCCAAAAGAATAGTTAGTATCTAATAACTACGAATGTATGTAGCAGAAGTTTCAAGCTCATTTTTGGGAATAGTAGTTGCGATTCAAAAGTAAAGAATCTCCACCCCATGTGTTAATTCATTACTTTGGCCAGGCAACTACCATTCCGTCATTACAAAAAACAGTCCAAGAAGTTGTGTAGATCAGTCTCCATTACTCTTGAAAAGGCCGCAAAGGATTTCTGGCACCGGAATAGCAGTAGAGTATTGCTCAGAGAGCTGCAGAAGCTGGTGTGGAGTCTTGATTCTTGGTGCAAAGATCAGCAAGGTAGTATAGTTGAGAAAACCGGGTGTTGGTGTAGAGTAGATAGCATCAGTACCTGAGGGAGACAGTAGAAAAAATTAGCAGTATCAATCATCCCTGGTGGCATGTCTATGGGTCCTAATGTAGGGTGTATGAACTCTATCCAGATTGATGAGGCCTCTAATGGTTTCAGGGATGTTAGAGAGGTTAAAAAAGAACTCCATAGGGTGTGAAGATTGGTGTTTAGCAATAGCATCAGCCACTGAGTTACATTCTCTGAAAGTGTGTTTAAGGGTGGCATTGCTTAAATGAGAGTGAGCTTGGAAGACTAATGCATACATTGACCATTTTTCACAGCTTGGATCAGTAATCATATTCACTGCAAGCAGTGAGTCAGATTCAATGATGAAGTTAGAATCCATAGAAGTGAAAACCTGACAAGCAAATAAGACAGCCTTTATTTCAGCTTCAAGAGGTGATTTAGCAGAGGTGATTGCAGACCTGATTAGGTGAGGAGTTCCATTATTATCTCTGGCAATAAGGACAATTGATGCGATGTTAGAAGACCAGGAAGCATCTATATTAATTTTGATGAGGTCAGGTCCAGGCCTTTCCCAATATACAATGGATATGGAAGGTTTTGGTGGTGGTCTGGGGGGAGGGATCAGTGAAGAAAAAGAAGGCTTATATTGGGGGGAATGTTTGAGGGGCAAGGGTAAGTTGAAAAAGATAGGAAGATTAGGTATCTAACTTCTTTGCATATATGAACAGTAGAAAATTTTTTGTTATCCAAATAGAAGGCATTTCTGGCTTTCCATAAGGACCAACAAATCAATGAGGGAAACATCCTACATATCATTCTTTGCATTCTTGGAAGATCATTACAGTTCCAATAAGTAAAGAATGTGTCCGTTATATTGTCAAGATTAAGTAGGTTAAAACTCATGCATGCAACAGTATCATTCCAGATAGATCGAGCCAGGTGACAGTTAATAAAAAAATGTTCCAGAGAATCAGTATGGTTACAAGCTGGGCATTTAGAAGCAAAGCTAAAACCACATTTGGTTAGAACATCATCAAAAGGTAAAAAGGAGTTTAGAAATTTCCAGGTAAAGATACAAATCTTTTTTTGTAGCATGGGGTTCCATATAAATTTTGTAACTGGGAAAGTACCTGCTGAGTGTGTGAGAGCCTTGTATGCTGATTTGAAAGTAAAACTTCCAGTCTCCTCTGGTTTCCAAACAAGTTTATCTTCTCTTTGTTGGATAATTCCTGCCTCCTGCAAAAAAGTCAGAGTCTCATGCTCTAAAAAAGGTGAAATCTGTGTCAAGATAGGGCCTTTGTTATTGATGAAATCAGCCACTGAGCAAGGGGAGAGTGTAGAGATGATGGAGGGAGGAACACAGTTAAGCAGTGGACCATTAGGACACCAGTTTGCAGACCGAAAATTACAGTTGCCTTGGCCATGAATAATCAAAGAGTTGCTATCAGCAAATATATTAATGTTGCAAATTCTATTCCAAGTTTTGGATTGTCTATGTGATTGGGGCAATGACCATAACAGCTTAGACCACATGGTTTTGCCCAGTTGGCTTTTCCACCAAAGTTTAAGTGAGCATGAGTTAATTATTTCCTGCACTGATCTGAACCCTAATCCATACTGAGATTTATGAACAGCTATATCAGACCATTTCTTCCAAACCTTATTATTTTTTCCTCAGTTTTACCCCAAAAAATTTGGACATTCTCCTTTCCAGTGACTTAACTATATACTTAGGGGGTTTAAGGACAGTCCATATATGTTGTGGAAGGGAATATATGCATGATTGAATGAGAACCAATTTACCCCCTGAACTTAACCATTTATTTTTCCAATTTATCAGCTTCTTATCTATGAGTTCAAGCAGAGGTTGGAAATAATTGTTAAGTGTTCTGCCTTTAAAAATTGGACAACCTAGGTATTTAAAAGGAAAAGACCTTTTTTTTCATCCCTAGGATTGTCCTAAACTGATTTATCTTTGCAGTTGTGGCTCTTTTGCTAATGTAAAAATCTGATTTCTCATAATTGATTTTCTGGCCTGAGGTGGATTCAAAAATTTCTAAAAAGGCTTTAATCTTAATTAGATTCGGTTTTGAGGCCTGCATAAAAATTATGGTGTCATCTGCATAACTTAAATGTGTGGCTGGTGTGATGGCAGATGGCAAATGAAAATATTGAATGTTTTTATTCAGAAAGATAAAGGAGAGACTCCTAGAGAAAGTTTTAGAGAAAATATTAAAGAGAAAGGGAGATAGTGGATCACCCTGTTTGATGCCTCTGGTGGCTTTAAAAAAACCTACCGGGTTACCATTTATGAGAACAGTGAAATATGCTTGAGAGAGGTTGTTCATCATTGCATTCAAGAATGAACCTAAAAAACCAAATCTACAGAGTATGCTTTTAAAAAAGTTTCAGTTTACCCTATCAAAAGCTTTCCTAAGATCAAGTTTAAGTATACAGATAGGAACTCTGTTTTTTTTGTCTAAAAACCTTATCATTTCCTGAAGATATAGTATATTATCATAGATGTCTCTGTTTTTCATAAAGGCAGATTGATTAGGTGAAATCAGTTTCTCCATGTAGGGTTTCAACCTCTGCATTAGGACCTTGGAACATATTTTATTGGCAACATTTGAAAGGCTAATAGGTCTAAAGTCATCAAAGGAAGATGGGGTAGAATTTTTAGGGATTAGAGTTATCCAAGCACTGGTGATGCCTCTTGGCATGTTTGAGCCAGAGAGGAAATCATGTACATAAGCTATTAGGTTTATATTAATGAAATCCCTGCATTTGGTATAAAATTTACATGAAAAACCATCAGGTCCTGGACTACTGTTTTTGTTCAGACTCCTAACTACCAATTTAAGTTCATCTTCTGTTACTGGTTTAGATAGACTGAAATTATCTTGTTCAGTGATAATGGTAGGTATTTGGTTGAGAAAGTGAGGGTAATAGGTGGTATTTACAGGCTGGTTGGGCTCGGATAGGAGTTCAGAAAAATAACCAATGGCTTCTTTTTGGATTACTGAGTAATTATCTAGCCAATGTCCCTAACAGTTTTTAATTTTCGAGATGTGCAACCTGCAGTTTTTTTCCTGAACAATTTTATGGAAAAACTGGGTATTGTTATCACCACACTTAAACCAGTTCATTCTTTTTTTTGTTTCCAATATTTTTTTCCTTTAAAGCTCTAATTAATAAAGCCATTTTCTCATTAAGTTTGATAAGGTCAGAATCTGAGTTAGATAAGTCACAGGCAGTTTCCAGCATTCTCATATTGTCCTCAGCAGTGATAACATTAGAGTCTATATTACCAAAACATTCCTTGTTCCAGGTCTTAATTATTTTCTTGAGTCTAATCAGTTTAAGGCATATACCTAGAATTCCTGACTGAGGAATAAGGATGGACCAGTTGTTTCTAATCATGTTTATAAACTCTGGTCTATTGAACCAGGTGTTGATGAACCTAAAAGGGTTGGGATGAGAGGGGACCTGGGATGACACTTGTAGGAGAAGAGGGGAGTGATCAGAGGATTGCCTATTAAGGATTTGGATATAGGATGCTAGGAATTTGGTGCTCCACTGTATAGTACATAATCCTCTATCTAATCTCTTTGAGGTGGGGTTTCTAAGTCTAGAATTAGTCCAAGTGAATATGTTCCCTACTGTATTAATTTCCTGTAATCCTTTAGAGTTAATCCAGTTATCAAAGTCCCTAATACTACCAAGATTAGGAGAGCTAGGACCTTTATATTCTGAAAGTGTGGTGATTGTGTTAAAATCTCCTATATACATAGTATCATTAGTTGGAAGGAGGCTAAGATCATGCCATAGGGCTTTCCTACCCTCCCTAGTTCTAAGGGCATAAACAAAAACTGCTTCCATGTCATTGTTAGAACTTGTGTGCTTGATTTTAACATTTAGAAACTGTTCATGATGGCAGATAAGAGCACGGATATAGAATCATTCCACATTAACCAGATTTTGCCATTATGAAGAGGAAGATTATGTGAGTAGTCAAACTTCTCCATGTAGGATTGGCATTGAGTATTATCATGCATGGGCTCAATAATACATAAAAGTTGAATTTTCTTCTGAATGACCAAATTTTTTAATCTAAGCATTGAAGATTCCATTCCCCTTAGATTCCAGATCAAAAAATTAAATTTAATGGCGTGTGTCATTGTTCACATGATTTATGGCTTTTAGTGGAAGATCTTAACATCATCCTGTTCAGTTGACTAAGGTAGTTGTTTTTTTGTGTTTAGACTTACCTTGGCAACCATTGTTACCTGATGATTTTATTTGTTCAATCAATAAATCAGAGTGAGAGTGGGGACTAACTAAGTGAGCTTTTCCTTCTTCCATTGTGTCTTGGAGATCCTGATCAACACAGTCATCAGTGTGGGAGAGGTGATCCATGTCCTGTAATATAGAAAATCTATTTTCCATCTTTCTTTGTTGTGAAAGTGGGGGGTTAATAGGTGAAACCTGATGAAAAGTAAGTTTATGGGAGCCAATCTGAATATCATCTTTTGCATAGATTTTATGGGCCCTGTTTGGGATAGTAAGGCATGTATCATTTAGCAGATTTGCGAGAGGTGATTGGAGCCTTTTAGAGGGTTGGTTGGCAAGGGACTGATTTGGAGAGGGGGGTTGGGGTAGATGAGGGGTGTTATTTCCAAGGTCAGTTTATGGAGCCTGGGGTATATAGGGTGAGGGGTTAGAGGTAGGATTTGTTGTGGCTAACTGGTGAGCTAATTTATCTCTATTGGGTGCATTATTTGGAGGCTGGTTTTCAGTAAACCTAATTGGAGCTTTGTTAAACTTATTCCCAGTAGCTTGCCATTGAGGCAAAGTATAATTTTGGGAGGTAACTCTACATTGGCTGAGTGAATGGCCTAGTTTAGCACAATGGTCACAGTACAGTGGAATGTCTTCATATTCAATTGGGTATTTTCTGTTGTATGTAACTGAACCTAATCTGATGAAATTGTTTCGTGGCTTCTGAAGGTCAATTTCCACACAAAGTTTAATTGCAGAGGGTCTGGTTAGCATTTCAGTAGCAAAATCCTTCTTAATGAAATTACCTATACTATTACCAATGACCTCAATTGATGACGTATTATAATAGTAAAGAGGGACTTCCCTGATTGTGCATCAAATTGGAACGATTGGAGATTCCTTGTGCATGGAGAAATTGGGAGACCATTTGAGAACCTTCATTTGGATGCCATTGAAGCTCCATATTCCTTTAATCCAGCATCTCTAGTAGTCATTTACTTGATCAAACCTAATGAGGACATGCTTGAAATCCAGAGATCCCAGTTGATACTTCCCGGCGAACCCTACCGTCTTGAAGGCTGACTCCAATTGCTCCATTGTAAGCCTTCCTTTAGTGAATTTCCCAACTAGGGCATTGGCATAATGGGCAGAGAGTTTTGATATTTCTTCATCAGAGTATAGACATGCTGGTTCGCCTAGGTGTTCAGATTTAGGGTTCAGCTCCGGGTTATTAGGTAGAGATGAGCTAAGTGGAGGGGATTTGGATTGTAGGGCGGAGAGGAAAGATTTTGGATATTTAGGGAGCTGTTGTTATCAGCCATAGTGGCCGGCGGTGGATGAGCCGTAGCCAGCGAGAATGAAATCGCTAACGGCGAGATAGAGCCGTTGGCGGTGGAGGATGGAGCCGTTATCGGCGAGAAACGTGGTGATTCAGAGAGGGGGGAGGAGAGAGAAGAGAGGATGCGGAGGAAAACTTATATCCAAAGCATATCAAATTGTGAACGGAAAGGATTTGTGAAAACACAAAACTGATTCTTCTGTGCTTTGGATACAACTGTGTCATGAGATCTAGGTTCTGTGCTTTGGATACAGTTGTGTACGAGGAAGTTTCTTTATTTAATGCGGTATGGTTTGGCTAGTTTGGCCAAAAAGATTTTATGTTGTTGCTTTTATGAACACTTGGTAGAGACTTTCTGGTTCATGATGTTTGTTGCAATTAATTTGATAATGAATTCTTAAGGTAAACTAATTAGGTGTTTATGTAATTATAATCTTATTATGGACCGGTCTTGAATAATGATTATGATGAGGGCCGAAGTTAAATAATCAAAATTTGATTAAGATTAAAACTAATTAAGGGCAATATAGTAATCATTTATTAAGTTTACCTGCATTTAGAAATTCCTAACCTGTATTTTGATTTTTTGTAAAAGAAATGGAGTAGTACAAAAAGTTTACAAAATTATATTTTAGTTTGTTTAACATTAAATTTTATTATTAAAATTTCGATGATCATGTGTTACTCGAAATCTACATTTAATTTTTTTTATTTGAAAAATATAAACATAAAGTCATAGTTAAAAGTATAATTGTAAAATATTTTAAAATTAAAAAAGAAATGGAGTTGCTTAAAAAAATTTAAAAATTATATTTTGTTTTGTTAAAAAAATTATATTAACGATATATATATATATATATATATATATTCAATTATTTTAAATCACGGGGTGTCTACGAGAGATACATGCGACATTGGTAAGCCAGATTTGCGTGCATTTCATGTCTGTGAGATGTACGTGCAATGTCGATCACAAAAACAACCAAAGTAGGTAAGTCAGACATACGTGCAACATCGGTCATATGTGTCTGGGATAGGTATGTGCGACCACGGTCACATAAAAAACCGACGTAGGTAAGCCAGACATGTGTGCGATGTCGGTCATATGTGTCCGGCATAGGTATATGTGTCCTCAGTCACAAAAATAACCTACGTAAGCCAGACATACATGCAACGTCGGTCATATGTGTCTGGGATAGGTATATGCAACCTCAGTCACAAAATAACCAACATAGGGAAGCCACACATGCGTGCGATGTCGGTCATATGTGTATGGGATAGGTATGTGCGACCTCGGTCACAAAAACAAGCGGCGTGGATAAGCCAGACATGCGTACGACGTTGGTGATGCTGACTTTTTACCTTAGTTTTTTTAAAAATTGCGGTAAAAAGTGTACTGTTTACTTTGGGTTTTTTTAACCAAGGTAAAAAAAAATTTACCTAAAAAAACCAATTGAGGTAAAATAACTTTTTACCTCAGTTTTTTTTTTCCGAACCCCAAGACACTGAGGTAAAAGGGGCAAAGTAAAAGGTCCAACTTCTTGTAGTGGCAGTTCTCGGAACTGCCTTTAATTGTGGTTGATTAAAGGTGGGACCAGAGTTGATACTTTGAAAGTACCTTCTCTCATCCAATAGAACCGCCTTTCATCCTCCTTCCCAGAGTAGCTCCTACCACTACTAATTAGCATTAACTATTAGTAGTCACTATTAACCATTATATCCAAGAAATTTTAAAAAATTGCCAAAAATTTCAAATAATGTCACCAGAAATTTCATGGGCTGGGAGCAGCCACGCGCAGCCGCTCTAAGCTGATTTTTTTTAACTTTCAAAATCGTTCACTTCTATTGTTGAGTTTAACTAATAACTAAGTTAAGTTAAATTAAACAACGATCATCCTTTATTGACCTAATATATTTAAACAAGAATAAATTTTTTTTACATTAACTAATTAACGTTCAACCCTTAATTGATTAAGTATTTATAAATAAAACTTTAACTAGTCAACGGTTAATCCTTATTTGACTTTCAATATATAAACACCAATAACTAGGCTAACTTTGACTAATCAATGATTAAACTGTGCTTGACTTTCAATATATAAACACTAATAGCTAAGTTGACTTTAACAAATAAACGTTCAACTCTTACTTTACTTTTTATAGATGAACACTAATAACTAGGTTGACTTTAACTAATTAACAGTCAAACTTTACTCGACTTTCAATATATAAACTCTAATAACTAGGTTGACTTTGTCTAATCAACGGTCAGACTTTACTTGACTTTCAATATATAAACACTAGTAACTAAGTTGACTTTAAGTAATCAACGGTCAAACTTTATTTGACTTTCTATATATAAACACTAGTGACTAAGTTGACTTTAACTAATCAATGACCAAAATTTACTCGACTCTTAATATATAAACATTATTAACTAGGTTGACTTTGACTAATCAATGGTCAAGCCTTACTTGATTTTTAATATATAAACAATAATAACTAAGTTGACTTTAACTAATCAACGACCAAACTTTACTGACTTTCAATATATAAATATTAATAACTAGGTTGACTTTGACTAATCAACTGTCAAGCCTTACTTGACTTTCAATATATAAAAACTAATAACCAAGTTGACTTTAACTAATTAACGGTCAAACTTTATTTGAATTAGTATGTATAAATACAAATAAAAATGTTTGCCTTTGACTGATCAACAATCAACCCTTACTTGAATTTCTATATACATACACTAATAACAAAGTTGACTTTGCTTTCTATATACAAACAGTAATAACTAAGTTGACATTAACTAATTAACGGTAAAACCTTACTTGACTTTCAATATATAAACAATAATTACTATGTTGACTATGACTAATCACAGGTCAAACCTTACTTGACTTTCAATATATAAACACTGATAGCTGAGTTGACTTTAACTAATTAATAGTCAAACTTTATTTTAAGTGGTATATATAAATACAAACAAAAATGTTTGAGTTTGACTAATCAATGGTCAATCCTTACTTGACTTTCTATATACAAACACTAATAACAAATTTGACTTTAACTAATCAACGGTCAACCCTTACTTTGCTTTCTATATACAAACAATAATAACTAAGTTGACTTTGACTAATCCATGGTCAACCCTTACTTGAATTTCAAAATATAAATACTAATAACTAGGTTGACTTTGACTAAAGAACAGTCAAACCTTACTTGACTTCGTATTTATAAATATGAATGAAAATATTTGAATTTTAAAATATTTATTCATCATATTTTAAAAAGGAATCGACATTAAAATAAGAGTCCATCTCTCAAAAGATGGTATTTTCATAAATTTTTAATATTGCAATTAAAACCTTGAGTGAAGTGTGATTTCAACCTTGAGTAAAGTGAATGAATGACCTTCTATAATTATAAAGTGAAAAATTAACCTCATAAATCGTTGACCAAAACTTCAACTCTAAAAATGACTGGAAATAAGTGAAATGACTATTATACCCTAAGTTTAAAAAAAGGACACCCTCGCCCTCATTTCTTCATTTTCTTTCATCCCAGATTTCTTTCTCGGTTTCCTCACTATTTATCTTCCCCCATCACCACCACTCACACTGAGAGACACTGCAACAGAGCGACGCTACTGCTCGACGCTACTGCTCGACGCTGCTCCCACCTAGTCGCGGAGGCGGGGAGCAACGGAGCTGGTTTTGGGCGACGGTGTTTCTAGGGTTGAGGCGGAAATGGTGAGCGGAGGTAGATGAGATCTGAGTATCGATTGGTTTGGGCGATGGTGGTTCCACCTAGCGACATAGTGGAATGACGGCAGACTGGAGCGGTTGTGGAGCAGCGACGGTGAAGGGGCGGTTGTGGAGCAGTGATGGTGAAGGGGCGGTCGTGGAATGGCATTGTATTCGACTTTAATCTTCTCGGCACTCATTGAATTCTCATTTTTACTCCTCATCCTGCTCGCCATGGGGCTGGTGAAACTGGATTTTGTTTTGATCTTTTTTCCTCAATTTTATTAAATTTTCATATTGTGATTTGTGTGCGTAGAGGTCACGATGACGACAGCAGGCTCGATCAGTGGATTGAAGTCTTCTCCTGGAATCCCCGAGCTTTTGTCTACCACAGTTTTTTGGTATTTGTTTCTCTGCTTTGTTCTATCTGCATTATTTGTGTGTTTCTTTTATATTTATTTGATAGATGAAATAATAAAAATAAGTCAGATTATGTTTCGAAGAGATGTGCAGATTATTTTTTTTTTGTTGTGCTGGATATATATCTTTTTGTGCCTATTTTTTAGTTTCATTAGTTGCTAATTGCATCTAATTGGAGCTTCTTCTTTGTTGTTTGTGTGTGTAGTCTGATGAAAAATGTGACTACTTGATCGAGCTTACGAAGCCTAAAATGGTAAAGTCGACTATAATTGATAGTGATACTGGCAAAACTAAAGATATAGTCTTTTAGTCATTTTGTATACAGAGTCTTTTTGTGATTTTCTCATGTATGTAGAGTCTTAATCGCTGACTGTTGGTTTGCTGTTGTGCTGGGGTGAGGGTGTCGTATCGGTAGTGGTGAGATCGATTCCTCTCCAAGGTCTCCGTCGCAACGGAAGTTTCAAGCTACAAGGAAATGGTATGTGAGTTTAGTTCTGGCAACATGTGGCAACATTGTGAGTTTAGTTCTGTGATTATGAATTAATATTTAACTAATATTTACAAGAGCAGCTCACTTACTTTCCCTGCATGAGGTTATACGTTATACAACAAACTGGATTTGTATATGCTACTCAATCTTATATCTCCTTTCAAGTGTTAACTTGTGTTTTTTACTCAGGTTTCTGATTTATTTACCAAGTTAATACAAAGGCTGTCTCCAAAGAGTTAACATACTTGTGTTTCCTTTTATTGCAATTGTAGTGCATTAGAAGTAATGCTAGTTTACCTGATTGTAACTCTCACTTGGTAATGGTAGCTACAGTTTAGAGGATGTTGTCTACTGATGATGCTACTGTGAAATTATGTATGTTGTGTGTTGAGTACATATATGTTGTGTGTTGAGTACATGTATGTTCTCACCATAGTGTAGTTTGTGTTACAGTCCGGAATCTGTATGTTGTGTATTGTAGCTGAACTTAACATTGGACTTGTGAATCCAGTATTTCAATGACACACTGATGACAAGAATCCCCTTTACAACACTAAGAATGGAGTCTACACTCAAGGCTGAAGATTGGACAATGTAGTGATATCTTGGGGGCATGATGAATACATTTATTTGGTACATTTTCTTCAATTTCTTAATGAATAATTATTTTGATTAATTAGTCCAGATCGAGTGAAAAGTTGAGTATTTAGTTTTTTAGCATATAGTATAGTAGGGTATATTTGAGCATTTCTGAAGACCATAGTTTCAAGATTAGTAGTGCGGTTTAACCTTGTGATTTAATGTGTACACGCCACATGATTCAATTGCTAGTTCAAGGTAAAGTTATGTTTAGTCCCGTAGATAGTTATGGTTGGGATAGTTATGTTTAGTCCCATAGATTATTAATTTTGTATCATACATTTTTTGGTTTTATTTCTATATTATCAATTTTGTGAAGTTAATTTTATTATTAAATTAATGTCCTACTAAATTGTTAATTTAGGTTCTTTTTTCATTCTTCTTTTTCCCTTTAAAAACCAGTGCTAAAATTTACATCGGTTAAAAAACCGGTGCTAGCAAAAAAACCTTAAAAACTAGTGTTGTATAAAAAATCGGTGCTAAATTAACACCAATTTTTTGAAAACCAGTGAAACCTTTTCACCGTGCTCTTAGGCACCGTTTTTGTGGGTAAAAAAAACCTGTGCTAGAACAAAAAAAACAGTGCTAGAGGGGGGGTTCCTGTGATAGTGTGCATTTTTCGACATTTAAAATGTCAAAATGAAGTTGTTTCCCCGAGCCACGGAAGCAGGGAGTGTATAAACAAACCATGTCAAACACTCCAAGATTCCTTCGCCCGGGTGAACTGCAATATCTCAACAGTTTGATCATCAACTACAAAACATCCCAAAAACCAACAAATTCTGCACAATTTAAATTACAGGGTTGTACAAATGTTACAACATTTGTTTCATAATGGAATAAGCATTACATAGTTAGAGGGCAATACATGAATCGAAGGCAACCTATGTAATGTCCTTTAACTAATGCTTAGTCATTTAAAATACCAAAATGAAGCAGTTTTCGGGGAGCCGAAGCAAGGGGTATTTAAATAAACCATGTCAAACACTCCTTGATTCGATGGGCCATAGACTGTAACATCTCCACAGTTTAAACATAAACAACATCAACAAAACACCAACAAACTCTACATAATTTAAATTACGGAGTTGTACAACAAAACAATATCTATTAACTGTTATCGAACAAAACAATTTCAAATGTTGTAATGATGCAGCATATAAGCACATTAAAAGAGGCATGGTGTGTTTACATATGTCTTAACAATGAATTTAACATAAACACAGTTTAATGTTAAATACAGTTACCAATGAACACACCATGCCTCTTCTGGTGCTCATAGACTACAAAATCAACACATTTGAAATGGAAGAGTTCTACAAATGCTATAAGCATTACACAGTTAGAGGGCAATACATAAATTGAAGGCAACCTATGCAGTGTCCTTTGACTAATACTTAGTGGGAGGTAACCGCCGTACCTCTCAAATATAATATATTTAAGCCCTAATGCTTCCTATCTACAATTAAGTAGATAATGGCAAGTCGGGGTCATCCACAAGAAGAGGGATCTTTTCAAGTGTTTAAATATATATAGGAGAAAACATACTAGGCATATACATACATAGATACATATAAAAGCATGTAAACAAAGGGGGGGTTTGGTTGGTTTTTGAGCCTAAGTTATCAAATTGAAAGAGAAAAATTAGCAAAGAAAGAGAACTATGCTAATCATGCAATACAACTAAAGATACGATGCAAATGATAATTAACAGAGCCTTAGGGGCAATCGACTTCCACTTTAAAACTTCCTATAGCTCATTGATTCATTCACTCATTCAATTACATTTAATGTCTATGGGGAATGTTATCACTTCTCATTCAAATATCAACATTCATTCCTCCTTAAGAGTAGTTTGAAAAGACAAACAGCGACCATTTGCAAACCTCATTGATGATCACCAATGACAAACAACATCAAAGGGGTATTTCATCAATGGCATTTCACCCAAAGGACCATATGTTTGATAACAACAAGCAATTCTACCAAAGACATGGTCATTTAACCAAACAAAGCATTTATTAGGTTAAACTTAGAACAGACAACATTCAAGGTTCAACCTTTCTTTGCATCTATATGACAAATATGAAAACAATCCACATTAACATACTTATCTAGCAAGAATCACCAAACATTATACACAAGAAGTTCTAAATCCATGCTTTTGGATTTCATATCAAATGAGTTAAGAAATTTTCAACTTTCCTAACACTCTAACATTTCAATCATACAAACATTTCATATACTCAAACAACCCATGCTATAAATGAGGGAAAACACGACATTAGTGGCAAAATAAATGCTCTCCAATAAATGTTCATAAATGAGAAAATATAGAATCTTACTACATAAGTTTGGAAGCTTCAATCAATTGCTCCCAAGAACTTGATTTAGCTACAAGAGTTCATACTAATTAATGCTAATAAAACAAACATAATACAAGAGAATTTAAAGATGAAAAATGGTAGAAACTAGGGTTAGACATAGTACCAAAAATGCAGGAAAGAAGAGATGTGAATGAGAGGAAAGAGGGTGATATATATAGTATAAAAAGGATAAGGTTAGGTTCTAGCCACCCGTTGGTCGCGACTCACGACGGGTTCGTTGTGACTCGTGACGGGTACCTGAACTTAACCTTGTTTTCTTTTCTTCTTCTTTTGGTAAACACTTATCTTCACAATGATTCCTATCATTTTTCAAATCTTCAACTCTTTGAAGAAAGTCTTCAAAGTCTTCAAAAATGGTCTTCGACGACCTCCGGTCTTCAAGTCTTCGTGTCTTCAAAGCAAGTCTTTAAAGTCTTCGAAAAGTGATCTTTTAATGGCCTCCAGTCTTCAAGCCTCCATATTCTTCCTTTGTCACGCAAAATCCACTTAGAAGAGGTAAAAGAGCGTAAAGTTGTTCTTACCTCTCGTAAGATAATTTCAAGGTAAAACGCAAGCTCTTGATAATAAAATAGCACAAAAGTGACCCCAAAAAGTACTAAATTATGCACATAAAAATGGACATATCAAACCTCCCCACACTTAAACCTTACTCGCCCTCAAGTAAGAAAAGATCTAAGCATACGAAGGAAATGATGTATCCACATCCTAACTACTATTCCCCCAAATCAATGTCTCACAAAACTCTCAATATCACACATCCCAATGTTAAGGTCAAATGAGAATTTTTCCACAACCCCCATTCCTAAATCTACCCAAACCATATCAACCTATCAATTCATTGCTATCTCTAAAACATTTTCAAATCTCGAATTGACAATCCCAACTCCAATGGTACAAGGTGAAGCTAAAGACATGTATAAAGTTCAAAACACATTCTCCACTTTATATCAATATATCAACCTAAAAATAAAGTATATTAGATCAAGAGTTTTATAACTTACTTCGTCTTCTCCCGCTAAAGTTTCCACTCCCAAGAGGTCCTCAAGATGTCAAGCTACCCGGTCCATTCGTATGCCCACCGCAACCTTAAAACTCCAACGCCATCAAATGAGTGAACACTTAACAATTTTCATATTCTCTCATTTTTCCTAGGAGCTCTTTCGGGTTTTCATCCTAGCCACATGTCATGTTTCTTCGGCTTACATCTCACCTTTTTCCACACATTTAGCCTCTCATATTTTCCTAGGTCACCCTCTATTGACCTATCTGGGCCCCCAATGTTGTCTAAGATGTCCTCTCAGGTTTTCAACTTAGCGGGATTCTTTTTATTTATAATTTTTTTCATTTTCCATTTTTTTTAAAAAAAAATTCATGTTTCTCCAATTCAAAAAGTAGAAAAGTGCTTTCCAAATGTGAGGGCTAAGAAAAGTGTCGAATCCAACATTATCCAAGTACATCAAAAGAAAAAAAATCCCCAAAAAAGGGGAAAATATCCAAAACAAAACAAAAGAGTTATCTAAAAGTAGCAAAGTCTTCAAAGTATCTCCAAACTCAACCGTGTAATCAGTAGATACCCCTCCTCACACTTAGAGCACTACATTGCCCTCAATGTAGACAATAGGGCCAAAGTGTACAAAGCGAAGTATGGAAAGGGTAAGGATATGGTGCTCACAAATCACTGATGTGAGGAAGAAGGGACACCGCCAAAATAGCACTGCTAATAACGAGCCAGCCAATCCATGCTCCTCTGCCTCCTAGCTCTCCACCTCTTTGCTCCTGGATCGGGGCCTGAGACATCGCCTTCCTGGGACTGCATCTCATGGATACGAGCTGATAGGTGATCAATCTCCTCATCCATGTCGATCAAGCTTTGGGAGACAAACACATTGTGCTCCAGTATCATGCTGTCCTAGTGGAGGAATCCATCCTGCATGGTCTGCATCATCTGGTCATAGAAATCTAGTGGAGGCTGGGAGTAGTGAGGTGGCACATCGTCCTCCTGCATTGGCTCAGTCAATGGTGGAGGCTGCGGAGAGTGCTGCTGCTGTCGCTCGGAGAAAGGCAGGCTGCTATCATCTCGCTGGACAGGGGTTGGACCAAGGTCATGGAGCTTGCGCTGGAAGTCCTCTCTGCACGAGGAGTCAGATGAAATTGCCAAGTCTCCTAGAGGTGTGTCAAATTCTAGCTTCGTCTTGTTGGGCTGAGGAAGTGCCATGAATGTAACCTTCCCGGTGCCATAAAACTAGTGGAATACCCTCGTGGTCCAGGTGGCACTGAGAATCTCAAATTGAACCAACCTCTCATAAGTGATGAGGTAGGAAGTGCGCCTCCCTAAGTGCGGAAAGTCAACCGGAGGAACCAATCCTAGGTACTCCGCCAAGAGGCCTATCATACTTCCAACCATAATCTTCCCCTTTGGCTTTCCTGCTACCTCTATGATCCTCTTCATCCATAGCTCAGCCAATAACTCATATCCTGGTCCCTCACTCCTCAAGTACCACAGAAAGTGAATGTCATTTTCTGGCATATTCGTCGTTTCCATCGAGCAAAGTACCTAGAAAGTTCCGCCAGCCAACAATCGGTGCACATAACGGAGTGCATGGTGAATGATGACACTGCTCTTGTCATGGGAGTTCTTTGGCCTCATGTTGATGACACTCTAAAATTGCACGTCATCCTCGATCGATCGCTCCTAGCCCGTGGGTCCAACCTTGCCTGTATCTCCACAGTGTCCCATCCAAATGCCTCCTCAATCTGCAAGATGGTCATCTGTCAAGATATATCATCCAAGTGGAAACTAATGTACCTCTCGCATGGTTGATAATCTCTCATACTACATATCCTGACCGTTTACAGGAACTCTAGCGTGTATCTTCGGTAAGAGGGTGCTTTCTTGCTTATGAATCCTTCCATCCCCCCGTTGGTGAGGAGGCATCGGACAGGGTGGGTGAGCCCAAGATCGTCCAGTGTGAGCACGTCTACAAAATTCATCTCCTTGAGCTGACGACTCACTAGGGCCTCCCACCTCTCAGCATAGGACTTGGTGATCTGGGTTAAACCCATGTACCTATCTGGAGGGGGAGGTACAGGGCTCGATTCTGGAGCCAGTGGTGAAGGCGGAGGTGAAGCGGCGGTGCACTGGCCTCAAGAAGGAGCCCTGGGTCTCTTTATGGGGGCCATATCTAACAACCACAACAAACAAGTCAAACGCAATGGAATATGTATATATGCAATATTGCAAATTCATACTCACCTTAAACTAGTTTCTGTCAATCATCACAAGCCAAATCAAGTCCAAGCCAACTAATTCAAGGCCTAAGCACAATTGCACATACAGTCCATATTATATCCAACATGCCCATATTCTCAAGTCCATGAAGTTCTCACATAGTTGAAATCTAGTATACTCTATCTCAAAATCACAGTCATGCCTAACTAGTTTAGCAGTACATTCATAAGGTCAACATTCAAGTCCTATGGCCAAACTACTCTAAGCAAAATAACATTGCAAAGCACAATAAATTTTATCCAAATAACAACTATGTCTAATCAAGGGCCAATATGTCACGTATCTAGCATAAACTACAATCCATTCTTAACCAAAGCAACACTAATAGCGCAAAGCAAGCACAAGACCAATACGAGCAACTCAACACTCTCAAAGTGAGTATGATGTTATCCTACATTCAACCAAACCATAAACACAAAATATGCACACAATCCCCATCAAATCAAATTGCAAGCACAATGTATTCACAAAAAACAACCAAGTTCCAACAATCTAATTTCCTAAGGCATCACACATAATCTACACAACATCCAATAAATAAAGTATACAATCATAATTACAGTTGAAGTTCAATAAAGTGAAAAATTGTACCACTTAAATGCTTTGGAAGATGAAAGGAGGGAGCCCACAATCAATTCGAAATTGGATTGCACAAAGTCACAAAACCCCCAAATTTTAGGGTTTGTGTTCTTTAAAATTTTATGGTGATTTGTGGGTGGAGATTGGGAAAATGTTGGATTGGGAAATGGTGAAGAGCTTTGTGGGTGGCATAGTGTGTGGCGGCGGCGAGTGGCGGTCGGGAGGAGGTGGAGCGGCAGCGGAATGACGGAGTGGAAGTGTTGGAGGCGGCGCAAAAGATGAAGGGAGAGTGGGAAGTTTGTGGCAAAAAAATTGGTTCTGCCCATTTTTTTAATACAAGTCTGCACGCCCATCGCGACTCGCGGCGTGCAGATTAACGGGTACCTGAAGTCAATGCTTACGTCGTGACTTGCGATAAGGCCATCGTGACTCGCGTAAAGTGTAGCTCTATTTTCACCCTAAATTTATGATTTGGTCGCGACTCGCGACCACTTTGTCGCGAATTTCAATGGTCCATCGTGACTCACAACGAGGCCATCGCGACTCGCGAAACGTAGAGCCTGAAAGCTCCATTTTCAGCCAAAGTTTCTGATCTGGTCGTGACTCGCGATGGTCTATCACAACTCGCGACGAGGCCATCGTGACTCGTGGAAAGTAGAGGTTGAAACCCAAAATGAGCACAAAATTGTATGAGCCCGCCGCGACTCACGACGGGCTACCCACCTGGTATTTAGAATTTTTTCTAATTTCACCTTTTGTCCAAGTCTTCCCCTCTTGACTCCAGGCATTTCTCCCTTCAAAAGTCCAATGCCTTGGTTTCAAATCGCTGCAAATCATGGAAAAACAACCCGTGAAAATCACAAAGAAAAACAATGAAACTAATGACAAAATCCAAAAATAAGAAACACCAACAAAAAGTCACGAATGACGATCCGGACAATCAAAACCAAGTTTATTTAATGTCGTCGACTCGAATCACTCCCCTATTTGGAGCTTACTCACAAAATGAACCGAGCTGATCGGTTTCCTTTCCTCGATCTGGGTCAAAACAATCAGGATCTGCATCATCCCCCAACAAAACCTTCTTCAAGTAGCTTAGGGTTTCTTCATGTTCCCTTAAATTCTCCAACTCACCTTTTTGTTTCATGGTGATCTCAAGCACGTGAGCGTTTGGGGATTTCTATTCTTTTCTAAGAGATGAACATTTAAGAATTTTCGGTGGTGGTTTGCACTCTTCCACCAAAGTCTTCTCAAGAGAAGGATGGGGAAACACCCTTACTGGCTTACCCGCAGGCACACGAAAAGTGTTGGATGCTGCGTTCCCAAGAGTTCATTCGTCGTGGCTTTCCTTCAAGTTAGAACTAGCAACATTTGAAATCAAATCATCAGTCAAAACATCATCTATGGAAACATGTAAGGAACTATCATTTCTGGGCTCAATTATCTACTAGGATGATTAATAGAATTATTAGTGTCAAATTCTACCTTCCGCCCCTTAAAGTCCATGGTCAATGTTACTTTATGCACATCAATTGTGGTTATTGAAGTTTTTAGAAATGGTCTTCCTAAAAGAATGGGTTTAGCACTATTGTCGCTTCCCATTTCAAGAACATAAAATTCTGCGGGGAATGTAAAAAATTCCACTTTTACCAGCACATCCTTCACAATACCTTTCGGGTATGTGCTAGAGTGATCGGATAGTTGGATAAAAACCTCGATTTTGTGAAAAAAATCCTAGATCTAGACTGTTATACAAGGAATATGGGATCATATTTATTGAAGCACCTAAGTCTAACATGGCCTTGTTAACACATTTGCCTTCTATCTCACAAGGGATTGTAAACATTCCCGGATCATCACATTTGGGGAGCATTTCATCATTGAACATGGCAGAGACATATTCAATCTTCACACTCTTTTTCTTTCTTTTCAATTGTTGTTTCCTATTGATGGTACACAATTGTTTGAGGAATTTAGCATACATAGGAACTTGATTTAGAGCAGTTAAGAGTGGAATATTTACCTCGCATCTACGAAAGACTTCATAGATGTACTTGGTGTCCTCCTTGGTCCTTCTATCCTTTAATGCCTCTGGGAACGATGGTTCTGGTACATAAATAGGGAACTCCTCCCCTATTGACTTCTTGTGAGGTGGGGATGATGTTTTGGGATTTGATCCCAGTTTTGGCACAAGTATCTCCACCTCGCTTTCTTCTTCCTTGCTCTCTTTTGCCAACTCCTTGATCTTCTTCTCATGGTTTTCTTCTTTCTCAATCTTGCGCTCAACGACAACCCTCGCTTGGGGCTCCTTTACTTCCCTTCCACTTCTTAATGAGATTGCACTCACATTTTATCGAGGGTTGATCTCCGATTGGGAGGGAAGTTTTCCTTTTCTTGGGCCTCTATCTGATTCACCACTTGAGCTATTTGGCTCACTTGAGTTTCCAAGTTCTTGATACTTGCATTGGCTTCATCTTGGAATTTCTCACTTTTCTCCGCACACATGCCTAACCAATGAATGGCTTGCATCACCTCATCCTTTGTTATCCCCGAGATCTCCCCTTGGTTTCAGGGTTTGTCTTGGAGCCTTTGAAATTGTTGTTGAGGTGGCCTATATTGTTATTGAAGAGGCCGATACGGTTGAGGGTTTTGGCTTCCTTGATGGTTTCCATACTGGAGGTTCGGGTTATCATGATCAGCCGGTTTTGGTACCCTTGATAACCTTGGTAGCCTTGGTGACCTTAGTAGCCTTTCCCACCTTGATATCCTTGGTTTCCTTGGTAGCCCTGATTTCCTTGATACCTTAAGGCACTCACCTTCTCGACATAGTCCTCTTGCAAAGTAGGGCAAGTGTCTGTAGGATGCGTCATGTAACAAATTTCACATGATTTAACATGTGGTGCATTTTCGGGCTTCATCATCAACGATTTCACCATAGATGCAAGGGACAAGACTTGGTACTCGAGCTTCCCACTATTAGAAGAGTCACTTGCGGGCATTGGGTTTCTTCTTCTCAAATCGACCCTTGATCTAAAGTTTCTTGATTCTTCTGCTAGCTCCCCATACAATTGCATCGCCTTGGATGAAGTCTTGTTCCCAAGAGTGCCACCACAAGAACTCCTCACCAACCTTTGATCTTCATCAAGAAGACCACTGTAGAAGTAATAGACCAAATCCCCCTCAGAATAACCGTGGTAAGGGCAACTTGCAAGAAGCTTCTTGAACCTCTCCCAATAGTCAAAGAAAGATTCATCATTCCATTGGAGGATGATGCTTAAGTCCTTCTTCAAGGCGGCGGAACTCGAGGCTGGGAAGTATTTGGCTAGAAACTTTGTTTTCATATCTAGCCAACTCTTGATGCTCTTGTGCGGTAGGTAGTGGAGCCAATCTCTTGCACCATCCCTTAGTATGAACGGGAATGCCTTTAACTTATAGAAGTCTTCATCCACTCTATGGAGGACCGTACCACCACACAAGAAGTGAAATTCGGTGAGGTGTTTGTTGGCATTCTCCCCTTGCCTACCAAGGAAGATGGGTAGCATGTTGATGAACCCGGTCTTTAGCTCGAAGTGCTCGTTTAGTCCAACCAAGGGATACTCAATGCACATCGGTTGCAAATCGAGGTTGGGGGCCATGATGTCTCTTAATAATGCTTGCCCCAAAGGAATCTCCCTTCCTTGGAGATTAGAAGCTTGCCGTTGGAGAGGAGGATGTTGAGGTCCCCCTCCCGGATGCTCATCTTCATGCTCGAGTTGATGTTTCATAGAGGAAGAGGTACTCACATAATGGTCACTAGGAGGGGTATTATTCACACTTTCCAAATAAATCCTCCTAGCCCATCTCAAATTCAACTCTAACTCGGGATCGTAGTGTAGGGGTTCTTGTGAAGAGGATCGAGTACAAACCATACACCAAGAACTCGAATAATACGTCTCCAAGCCAAGTGAAAATTGAAAATCAACTAATAAATAAAAAAACACACCAACAAATATTTACAATTAGCATATAATTACACATAATATGCCCAAACACTTAAAAATAAAAGCCTTTTCCCCGGCAGCGGCGCCAAAATTTGAGAGGTTGTCGCCGTACCTTTCAAAGTTAATACTTTTAAACCCTAATGCTTCCTATCTACAATTAAGTAGATAATGGCAAGTCAGGGTCATCCATGAGAACATGGATCTTTTCAAGTGCTTAAACATATATAGGAGAAAATATACTAGGCATATACATACATAGAAATATATAAAAGCATGTAAACAAAGAGGGGGGTTGGTTGGTTTTTTAGCCTAAGTTATCAAATTGAAAGACAACAATTAGCAAAGCAAGAGAACTATGCTAATCATGCAATACAACTAAATATACGATGCAAATGATAATTAACGGAGCCTTGGGGACAATTGACTTCCACTTCCAAACTTCCTATAGCTGATTAATTCATTCACTCATTCAATTACATTTATTGTCTATGGGGAATGTTATCACTTCTCATTCAAAGATCAACATTCATTCCTCCTTAAGAGAAGTTTGAAAAGACAAACAGCGACCATTTGCAAACCTCATTGATGATCACCAAAGACAAACAACATCAAAAGGGTAATTCATCAATGACATTTCACCCAAAGGACCATAGGTTTGATAACAACAAGCATTCTACCAAAGCCATAGTTATTTAACCAAACAAAGCATTTATTAGGTTAAACTTAGAACAAAAAACATTCAAGGTTCAACCTTTCTTTGCATCTATATGAAAAATATGAAAACAATCCACATTAACATACTCATGTAGCAAGAATCCCCACACATTATACACAAGAAGTTCTAAATCCATGCTTTTGGATTTCATATCAAATGAGTTATGAAATTTGCAACTTTCCTAACACTCTAACATTTCAATCATACAAACATTTCATTTACTCAAACAACCCATGGTATAAATGAAGTAAAACACAACATTAATGGCATAATAAATGCTCTCTAATAAATGTTCATAAATGAGAAAATATATAATCTTACTACGTAAGTTTGGAAGCTTCAATCAATTGATCTCAAAAACTAGATTTAGCTACAAGAGTTCATACTAATTAATGCTAACAAACCAAACATAATACAAGAGAATTTAAAGATGAAAAATGGTAGAAACTAGGGTTATAAATAGTACCAAAAATGCAGGAAAGAAGAGATGCGAATGAGAGGAAAGAGAGTGTTATTTATAGTACAAAAATGATAGGGTTAGGTTCTGGCCACCCGTTGGTCGCAACTCGCGACGGGTTCGTTGCGATGGGTGCCAGAACTTAACCTTGTTTTCTTTTTTTTCTTCTTGTGGTAAACACTTATCTTCACAATGATTCCTCTCATTTTTCAAGTTTTCAACTCTTTGAAGATAGTCTTCAAAGTTTTCAAAAATGGTCTTCGACGACCTCTGGTCTTCAAGTCTCCGTGTCTTCAAAGCAAGTCTTCAAAGTCTTTGAAAAGTGATTTTTTTTAATGGCCTCCGGTCTTCAAGCCGCTATATTCTTCCTTTGTCACAGAAAATCCACTTAGAAGAGGTAAACGAGCGTAAAGTTGCTCTTACCTCTCCTAACAGAATTCAAGGTAAAACACAAGTTTTTGATGATAAAAGAGCACAAAAGTGACCCCCTAAAGTACTAAATTATGCACATAAAATGGCATATCACTTAGTAATTTAAAATGTCAAAATGAAGCAATTCTTGGGGAACCAAAGCAAGGGGTGTTTAAACAAACCATGTCAAACACTCTTTGCTTCGGTGGCCCGTAGACCTTAACATCTCCACAGTTTAAACATCAACTACAAATCAACAAAACACCACCAAATTCTGCACAATTTCAATAACGGAAGTGTACAAAAAAATAATATCTATTAATTGTTGTCGAACAAAACAAATTCAAATATCGTAATGATGCAGCATTTAAGCACACTGAAAGAGGCATAGTGTGTTTACATATGTCTTAACAATGAATTTAACATCAACACAGTTTAATGTTAAATACAGTTACCTATGAACACACCATGACTTTTTGGTGCTCATAGACTACAAAATATCCACATTTGAAATGGAAGAGTTCTACAAATGATATAAACATTACACAGTTAGAGGGAAATACACTAATCGAACGCAACCTATGCAGTGCCCTTTAACTAATAGTTGTTAATTTAAAATGTTAAAATGAAGCAGTTGTTGGGGAACCGGAGCAAGAAGTGTTTAAAAAAACCATGTCAAACACTCCTTGTTCTGGAGGCCCGTAGATTGTAACATCTCCACAGTTTAAATATCAACTACCCATGATATGATTAAACAGTTGACCATGGTATTCCTACATTATGAATCCACCCATGACATTTGTTTTTCATGTGTACTCTCTAAAACATGATTATACATAACATTACAACTAAAGGAAATGGTATAAGAGGAACACTACTTGAAAACACGTACATACCGATGCTAAAAATGTCATAGGCCGGTATGTCAGTAATACCGGTGCTAAAAAAACTAAAATTCAGCACCAGTACATAAAAAACCGGTGCCTATGCACTAAATACCAGTGCCTATGCACTGAATACCGGTGCTACAAAACTAAAATTCAGCACCGATATAAAAACTAATGCCTATGAATAAATTCAGCACCGGTAAACAAAAAACTAGTGCCTAAGCACTGAATACCGGTGCTACAAAACCAAAATTCAGCACCAGTACACAAAAAAACTGGTGCCTATGAATAAATTCAGCACCGGTAACACAATTTTGGGCAATGGTGTAATTTTCCAAGAATATATAGAAGTAATCAATCTTGACTTTCGAGACCCTTCCGTTCACCCATACATTTCCAATTGCATAGTTATGATTGTATATTATTGAATTGCATTTTGGTTCCGCCAATTTTGTGATCCGACGACTCCAACTTTCTTGGAGGGACATAAGTGCAAAAAGTAAAAAACTTTACTCGTAACTCCAAATTGAAATTCGCTCGAATGTAATCCTACCCTATACACCCCATTGTATTTTCCATGCATGTAAGGTAATATTTATACAAAATCAAGCACAATAGCATATCCATAATCCTTTCCAATTTCACTTTGTAACTCCCAAGTAATCAACCATAAGTTACTGTAGAACATGTACTATCGTTTTTCAATATTTCACCAAAACGCTTTTATTTTATATTTCCATATTTATGCACGAACAAAAAAAATCATGTATTTTGGAGCAACGCGTAATAGGGTAACACAATTTTGGGCCAGAATGTAATTTTCCAAGAATTTATAGAAGTAATCAATGTTGACTTTTGAGACCCTTCCGTTCACCCATACATACCCAAATTGTAGAATTGTGATCATATATTATTGAATTGCATTTTGGTCCCGCCAATTTCGTGATCCAACGACTCCAACTTTCTTGGAGGGACCTAAGTGCAAAACGTAAAAACTTTACTCGTAACTTCAAATTGAAATATGCTTGAACGTGATCCTACCCTATACACTCTCATTGTATTTTCCAAGTCCATAACAAAATATCTATCTTCAATCAGGCACAAGAACATATACATAATCCTTTTCGATTTCCCTTTCTATCTTCTAAGTAATCAACTCTAGGTTACTATAGAACATGTAGAAGCGCTTTTCAAATTTTCATCAAAAAAATAATTTATATTCTATTTCTATATTTATGAAAGAATAACAAAATTCGTATATTTTGGACAGAAGGATAATGTCGTAACAATTTTTTGGGCCATAGAATAATTTTCAAAAAATATGTTAGAGGCGTTTCCGTCCACCCATTGTACCTCAAATTTTAAAGATGCAATCATCTCTTATTTAATTGCATTTTGGTGTCTTCAATTTCGTGATTTGCCGCCTCCAGATTTCTACCTAATAGTAAAATTTAAAAAGTTAACTTAGAGAACAAATAATACTAGCACCAACATTGTTTTTCATTCATAGCGGTGCTATGTTATGGTGGGATGATGAATTTTTTTTAATTTCCATTCCAAATTTTGTAGAGATTTTTTAAAATTTTGGAATGAGCACCGGTATTAGTTACTTAGGCCCTGGTACGTGTACCAGTGCTCAACACTTAGAAAAAAATTCCCAGGTTTGCTCTCGGGTTCAATTTTTTTAAAAAAAAAACCATTCAAAACATTCCTAAGCAGCTGCTTTTCGTATGTTTAGGCACCGGTATGAGCATTTTGGTCACCGGTATTTGTACTAGTGCTCAACACTTAGAAAATATTTCCAAGGTTTGCTCTTGGGTTCAATATTTTTCAAAAACAACTATTCAAACACTACCACAGGAACCCCCTTTATCACCAGTTTTTTCTTGTTCTAGCACCAGTTTTTTTACCCAAAAAATTGGTGCCTAAGTGCGCGATGAAAAGGCTTCACTGGTTTTCAAAAACCGGAGTTAATTTAGCACCAATTTTTTTGTTAGCACCGGTTTTTAAACCAATGCTAATTTTAGCACCAGTTTTATGTTAACATCGATTTTTTAAATGGGTGCCAATTTTAGAACTGGTTTTTTGTTAGCACCAGTATTTTAACCGGTGCTGAAACTTTTACGATGATAAAAAAAATCCCCAAAATTAATAATTTAGTAAGGCATTAATGTAATAACCTAATTAACTTCACAAAATTGATAATATAGAAATAAAACAAAAAAAAAAGTAATCTATGGGACTAAAAATAACTATCCCAAACATAACTATCTACGGGACTAAATATAACTTTATCTTGAACTAGCAGTTGGATCATGTGGCGTATGCACATCAAATCACAAGGTTAAGTCGCACAACTAATCTTGAATTTGTGGTCTTTAGAAATGCTAACCTAAGCCACACAACTGGCTCGAGTGATCATACCGAATTGTCCTAATCCGCTAAGATCACCATTGAAGAGGTCAGAATTCTGGTCAATAGAGCATGTAGCCACCTCTCCTCTGCCTAAGAAAGTAAGTAATCCCAGTTAATTAAGGCTTACCACTATCTTTAAAAATAGAATTTGTGTAGCAAACCAAAAAGATAAATGCATAGAAAATAGAACACCATAAACACTGTACATTATAATCGCTAAAAAAACCAACAAGCAGATTCCATGTAAACTAAAGCTTTTGTAAATATTAATAAATTGGGAGCAAAAGCCTCGGTCAACTACAAAAACACATCTCAGTCTCATAAGCTATATGTACATAAGCAAGGTCTGCAATTCACAAACACGTCTCTATCTATATGTTCCAGAGTAAACAAAACTAAAAGCAGAAAAAAAATACAACATAACCACCCCCATACAATCTATAATTGATCCTAAGAGTCTATTAGAATCAACAAAACCGAGAATTCCAACTATGGCAATTTGTAGCAGCAATAAAGTTCTAGGCACTGCCGCACTTGTAATACATTTCTAACATTAGCAGGATAGTAAACAAAATATAATCTTATAAGAGCAACTAGTCAGCATCTCATCAATTTCTTTATAGTTCACACCTGCAACAATCATTCAATCAACATTGCTCATATGGTAACCTTTCCACTATTGAGAAGCATCAAGTACTATAAAACTATATATGCCCATTCAAACAATGAAATGAAGCAGATGAGAAATAAAAACTCTCAGAACATAAGTAGGGCATAGCAAATTACTAATCTGATTTCACAACATAAAGCTCACAAAACAGAGTGAAACATTATATAGGTTGAAAAAATAAGATCTATAATGAAGAGCAAGACCTGTCCAAATTGAATCTAGGAGAGTAGAGTGTACTTTGTATATGCCTTAGGCGCTATGGCACTTAGACTTGTCATGGCTGAAGTCACAACCTGTAAGTATGGAAAAGTAATCATCAGTTAAATTAAACTACATGAATTTGTCAAATAACCCACGTGTGCAAAACCACTATACATGGAAAAAAGACATTATTTTATAATGAGTTCATATTCAGGTATGATTTTTGAGTATGCATCTCAACCATTTCACTCTTGGAAGCCACAAACTGTGATTGCAAATTCATAGTTCTGGAGAAATGATGATTCAAAGTTGAACCTTGGCACCTGAAGAAAAAATCCATTTCTTATGCTATTACAACAACTTCATTGCCAATTCAATCCTATTCAAGAAACAACCAACACATTATAGCAGCCAAAAGAACTATCATTATGTCACATGATCACTCACTTAGCAACAACACATATATAACATTCACTCTTGACACCACCCAATTCCATTCATGTTGTATATAGAAAACACTATCTGAATACATATATCTACAAATAGAAGGTCACATTCAAAGTCATCTATGGGAGAATCAGAGCTCAAGGCTGAACCATTTCCTATGTTTAATTCTTTAGTATAATAGAACCACCCAGGGAGCTAAGCATTAAAAATGCCTTGCAAAGCCAATATGCAGTTCAGATTCATCTTGAAATTATTCAATAGGTTATAAATACGAAAGGAGTACTCCTCGAGGACAAGGCATGATCATCTTCGTTATAGCATTGAGATTCAATCCAAGCTAACATTGTTCACCTACGAACACACAACCAAAACACCTTAATCCAAACAAAACCAACTATAAAGTCAATGAATAGACCTATCAAACTCTTCATGCAATCCCCTCCTGTGAGACATATAGATAGACCTATCACACGGAAAATTGCAATTACTCCAAACTGCCCAAAAAAACTTCAAAAAGAAAACCACAACATAAATAAGGAAATCCCGGGTGGATATGCTCTGGTCTCCAAACTAAAAAAATTAGGAAATCCTACAACCACAAACACAACAAAAGCCAAAGAATCCTAGCATGTCCGAACTCCGCCGGAACCTCCATCTCCTCCGCATCTCCCAACCATAAAAAGCGATGGAAAATAGAGCTGAAATTGCCCTGAAAACAATGGGAACTCCGAAATGCCAAATGCGTCCTTAATACTCCTCAGAAATGCCAGCCTCTAGGAATTCTCAAGCATTTCATCAGAGATCACGAAGTACGCAAAAAAGTTAGTCGAGGAAGAAAGGGTAGCTCCGCCGTCAAGGAAGAGAAGGGCAGAGGATTTTAGCGAGGGAGATAAGGGTTTATCTCTATATATGATGTGATTTCAATAGCAGAGATTCAGTGTATCTAAGTATACTAACGGTTTAGATTTATCAAAAATAAATAGATTTATATTTCATTTTTTATTGCAGATTTTTCAATAATTATTATATTACTATAAAGGCAACTTAGTCATTAGTTAAAGTCAATTTAATTATTATTATTTATATATCAAAAGTCAATTAAGGTTTGACCATTGATTATTTAAAGTCAACTTAGTTATTAGTGTTTACATATCGAGCGTTAAGTAGAGGTTGACCGTTGATTAGTGTTTATATATTGAAAGTTAAGTAAAGTTTGACCGTTGATTGGTTAAAGTCAATTTAGTTATTAGTGTTTACATTTTGAAAGTCAAGTAAGGTTTGACCGTTGATTAGTTAAAGTCAACCTAGTTATTAGTGTTTAGATATTGAAACTAAAGTAAAGTTTGACCGGTGATTGGTTAAAGTCAACTTAGTTATTAGTGTTTCTATATTGAAAGTCAAGTAAGGTTTGACCGTTGATTAGTCAAAGTCAGCCTCGTTATTAGTGTTTATATATTGAAAGTCTGGTAAAGTTTGACCGTTGATTAGTTAAAATTAACCTAGTTATTAGTGTTTATATATTAAAAGTCAAGTAAGGTTTGACTGTTGATTTATCAAAGTCAACCTAGTTATTAGTGTTTATATACTGAAAGAAAAGTACAGTTTGACCGTTGATTGGTTAAAGTCAGCTTAGTTATTAGTATTTGTATATAGAAAGTCAAGTAAGGGTTGACCATTTATTAGTTAAAGTCAACTTAGATTTAGTGTTTGTATATAGAAAGCCAAGTAAGGGTTGACCGTAGATTAGTTAAAGTCAACTTAGTTATTAGTGAAAGTCAATCTAGTTTTTAATTTTATATCTAAAAAGTCGATTAAGGGTTGAACATTTATTAGTGAAACTCAACCTAGTTATTAGTGATTAGTGAAAGTCATTCTAGTTATTAGTGTTTATATATAGAAAGTTAACCTATGGTTGACCGTTGATTAGTTAAAGTCAACTTAGTTATTAGTGCTTGTATATAGAAAGCCAAGTAAGGGTTGATCATCGATTAGTTAAAGTAAACTTTGTTATTAGTATTTATGAACATGAAGTCAAATAAGGGTTGATCATTGATTAGTTAAAGTTAACGTAGTTATTAGTGTTTGTATATAGAAAGTCAAGTAAGAGTTGACCGTTGATCAATTAAACTCAACTTAGTTATTAGTGTTTGTATATGGAAAATCAAGTAAGGGTTGACCGTTGATTAGTTAAAGTCAACATAGCTATTAATGTTTGCATATATATGAAAAGCCAAGTAAGGGTTGACCGTCGATTAGTTAAAGTCAACTTAGTTATTAGTGAAAGTCAATCTAGTTCTTAATGTTTATATATAGAAAGTCAAGTAAGGGTTGAACATTGATTAGTGAAAGTCAACCTAATTATTAATGTATATATGTAGAAAGTCAAGTAAGGTTTGACCGTTGATTAGTTAAATTTAACTCAGTTTTTTAGTGTTTGTACATAGAAGTTAAGTAAGAGTTTTTAGTGTTTGTTAACATATAGGAAGTCAAGTAAGAGTTGATCGTTGATTAGTTAAAATCAACTTAGTTATTAATGTTCATATATATACAAAATTAAGTAAGAATTGACAGTTTATAACGTCAACTTTGTTATTACTATTTGTACATAGAAAGTCAAATAAGGTTAAGCATTGATTAGTTAAAGTCAAATATTTTTATTTGTATTTATATATACTAATTCAAATAAATATTGACCGTGATTAGTTAAAGTTAACTTAGTTATTAATGTTTATATATACAAAGTCAAGTAAGGGTTGACCGTTGATTAGTTAAAGTAAAACATTTATATTCTTATTTATACATGCTAAGTTAAGTAAGAGGCGGCCGTTGATTAGTTAAAGTAACCTTAGTTATTAATGTTTACATGTAGAAATTCAAATAAGGGTTAACCGTTGATTAGTGAAAGTCAAACACTTTTATTTGTATTTATATATACTAAGTCAATTTAGGATTGAACGTTAAATAGTTAATGTCAAATTTAGTGTTTATATATTGAAATTAAAGTAAAGTTTGACCGTTGATTGGTTAAAGTCGACTTAGTTATTAGTGTTTATATATTGAAAGTCAAGTACAGTTTGACTGTTGATTAGTCAAAGTCAGCTTAGTTATTAGTGTTTTTATATTGAAAGTCAATTAAGGATTAACCGTTAACTAAAAGTTGTATTTATATATATACTATATCAATTAAGGGTTGAACATTAATTAGTTACTGTAAACAAATTTTATTCTTATTTATATATATTAGGTCAATAAAGGTTGATCGTTGATTAACTTAACTTGACTTAGTAATTAGTTAAAGTCAACAATAGAAGTGAACGATTTTCAAAGTTAAAAAAATAGCTTAGAGTTGTTGCGCGCAGCTGCTCCTAGCCCAGGAAAATTTTGGTAACATAATTTGAAATTTTTGGCGAATTTTTTAAAAACATTTTGCCAAATTTTTTGAATTCTTTGGTGGGAAGATTGAACTTTAAAAAATTTTGACAAATATTTTGAAATGTTTGGTGGGAAGATTGAATTTTTAAATTTTTTGGCAATTTCTTTGGTGGAAAAAATGAATTTTCAAAATTTAAAATTTTTAGCACTGGTTTTTAAAAACCAGGTGCTCTTTTTTCCAAAACTGGTGCTATTTTAAAATTCTTGGCGATTTTTTGGCGCGAAGATAGAATTTTTAAAGTTTTTGGCACCAATTTTTAAAAAACCGTTGCTATTTTAAAATTTTTGGCAAATGTTTTTGGTGGGAAGATAGAATTTTTAGCACCATTTTTTAAAAGCCGGTGCTATTTTAAAATTCTTGGCAATTTTTTGGCGTGAAGATAGAATTTTTAAAAATTTTAGCACCAATTTTTTTAAATCGATGCTATTTTTTCCAAAACCGGTGCTATTTAAAAATTGTTGGCAGTTTTCTGGCGGGAAGATAGAATTTTTAAAATTTTTAGCACCGGTTTTATCTTTCCAAAACCAATGATATTTTAAAATTTAACACGGGTTTTTTAAAAACCGTTGTTAAAATTAAAAAACCGTTATTAAATTAACACTCTGTTTTAAAAACTGGTGTTAAAATAATAAAACAATTGGTGCTATTACATTTTTGGCACTGGTTTTCAAAATTGGTGCTAAAAAATGGTGCTAGAAGGGGGTCTCTGTGGTAGTGAAAGCAGCCCTAAGCAGCTGGGTTTCGATTTCTTAGGCATTGGTATGTGCATTTTGGGCACCGGTACCGGTGCTCAAGACTTAAATAAAAGACAAAAAAGAGTCCAACTTGGTTTCATCTGAACTGTTAGATTCTTTTATTGATATAATCTCAACCGTTAAAATTTTGCCTATACATACTACCCCCCGAAACCCAAAATCTACCCACCCTCATTTCTCTCCTCTCCATCTTCTCCCTCCTCCTCCCCTCTCTGCTTCGACGTTGCCGCCGGCGCCATCTCCCGATGCTATCCCAAAGCCATCTCCGGACACCATCCCAACTCCATCTCACGGACCATCTCGACTCCATCTCCGGACCATCCCGACTCCATCTCTGGACCATCTTGACTATCTCAACTCCATCTCTGGACCATCGCGACTCCATCTTCGGACCATCCCGACTCCATCTTACTGACCATCTCGACGCCATCCCCGATGCCATCTCACGAACCATCCTGACACCATCCCCCCGTGGTGCACCATCCCCAACACCATCTCCTCGTGCTCTACTCACTGGTCGGAGTTGCGAGCTCCACCATGATCCGAGTCACCTTCACCATTTTGGTTCACTGATGTTGTCTAGGGTTTCTGGAAATTAGGTTCTAGTTTTTATGTTGATTGATGTTGTTAATCAATGTTTAGGTATAGTTTGTTTCATGAATTGAGAGGTGTTATGCATTTTCAATTATATGTAATAAAGTTCTGGGTTGTGGTATGAATTTTCTAGTTTTTACATGAGCTTCTGTTTCTTTTGTTCTGTATTTTGTTCGTTCTGGGTTTCATATTCTAGCTAGTGAGTTTATTCTCATTGACCAATTTTTTTAATTGATCGCCTATTTACTAGCACCGGTATTTCATGCATAGCCACCGGTAAATGGTACTGGTACTAAAATATATTCTAGCACCGGTACGACAAAGTGAAAATTAGGCACCAACAAGTGATATTCGGTGCTGGCTTAAATTTCTAGCATCAGTACCACATACCAATGCCTATGTATCACATTACTAGAACCGCTCACATACGCACCAGTATGAAAATTCATAAAATAACGGTGCCTATGGTATGAAAACACCGGTGCCTGTGGGGGTACTTTCCAGTAGTGGAAATGCATCTCTTGTTTGTTGTCATTGTATCGTAGAAGATAGAACTACTATTGAGTTGCATAGTTTCAAAATCCAACTCTTTTGTTGAGAAACGAATGACCACAAACATCCCTAGAATCCAGCTCCAGAAGCAAGTAGCAACAAGTTGATTTGAAACACAAGTAGAAAACTAACTAGTTGTGTTGATACTTAAATTTTAATACAACCAAAAGCTCTCTACACCAAGTTTTCATTTCATAATCAAAACTATGTTTCTCCACAATGTAATGTTCACACTGCTCCAAACGCCCACAATAGTGTTTCTCCACACTGCTCCTAATTAACCTACCATATAAAATCACATAACTAATTTGTACTCATATTATAGACCGAGTGTAAAATTCACGAAAGAAAATAGCTAAAGGGATAATTTTATAAAGGCATAATATATATTAATCAAGAAATCTAAAGGTCTTTAAGATAAATTTATAATTCTCTGGCATGTACACAAAGAGTTCTCTTGAACAAAAAAAAATCCTAAGTATACATCCTACTCATTTCATATAAAACAGGAGTTCAGTTCAGAAAACCTGATGTCGTTTCTCCTGCTTCCTTCTGCAACCGCTTTCAGTTGACCTCCGGCGATGACTGCTCCTCCTGCAACTGCTATTGCAGTATGCAATTGTTAATCACAGATAACAACATATTTTATAAAGGAAATCAAAGAAAGGGGGAGAATAGATTATTTCGAGGGAGCCTATTTCAGCGAAGAATAGGCTTGTCTGCTAATTTCTTCGCATTTTCCCTCCATCTGCGGAGAAGAATAACTTCGCTAATCGTATGCAAATGCGAATGGATTTTCCCTTCATTAGCAAATGCAAATGCTCGTCTGCACATCTCCATCAGCGGCTACCCTTCATCAGCAAAGAGATTGCGGCGGTGTCGAAGGTCTTGGTAGTGGTGGTGGTAGGCCTTGATGGTGGTGGCGGTGTGCAAAGCAAAATAGGGTTTAAATAAAGTGGGGAAAATAGTAGGGTTTCAGGGGTTTATATATATACCCTGAAAGTTTTAAAGGTTGAGATTTAATGAAAGAGAAAAATGAATGGTTCAGATATATGTGTCATCTTAGCACCGGTACAGAATTCAAAATACCGGTGCCTATAGTATTTAACGCAGCTACTCCAAGCTGCTTATAGTTGCATTTGTTTAGTAATTTTTGGAACCCAAGAGAAAAAATGAATGAATTTTTTCAGGTATTAAGCACCGGTGAAAAAACTGGTGCTAAAAGTAGTTAAAACAGTTGCCCCAGGCTGCTTCAAATTTTTTTAGAAACAGAGAGGAAAGGATCAAAAAAATTTTTAAGTATCAAGCACCGGTATAGTCACCGGTGCTACAAGCAGTCGACCCGGTGCTCATATTAGTAAACGCAACTGCTTCATGCTGCTTAAAAATCTTTTTTTAGAAACAGAGAGGAAAGGCGATAAAAAAATTCTAAGTACAGAGCACTGGTATAGTTACCGGTGCTATAAACTTCTCAAGTGGGGCTCTAATTAGTTAGATCAGCTGTCTAAGGTTGTTTCTCAAGTGGTGTTGAAATACCGGTGCTAGTTTTATACTTTCCAAAATTTAAAATTTCACCCCAAACTATTCATCCACTGACCAGTATCATTGGATAGTTTTTTCGGTTAATGTAGTTAAGTAAATGGATTGATAAGAAATCAATTAAACATCGTGTCTTTCCCGTGTTCGTAAATTTTGTATGACCTAAATGGATCCATACGTAACTTTGATAAAATTGTACTATTGACCAAAAATGTGTTACACCATCATTTTATAATCGAATTTATTTCATATTAGGTATCCATGGGTTAATTTAAGATTTGAAATAGAAAATTAACTTTTAGTGAAAATTAATAAAGCGTTTGTACGTGTGTTATAGTATCTTACTATAGATGACTAAGAAGTTGGAAAGTTCTAATAGGGATGATTATTGGTAGTGTTTTGTAAAGATATATTCATAAAATTTATTAAGACTTGGTATATACTTTACGGATTCATAATGAAGTATTACATTCGAGCAAAATTTAATTTGGACGTTCGAGTAAACTTTTTTACTTTTTGGACTTAGGTCCCTCTAAGAATCTTGGAATAGTCGAAAACCAAAATTGGCAATTCCATATTGAAATTTCATAATTCAAGTTCACAACTACGCGATTTGAACATGATTGGATAAATGAAACATCCCTGAAATGGACATGATTGCATAATGCTAAAATTGCACTATTGCCCAAATTTTTGTTATGTATAAATAGTACCGGTTATATACCGGTGCTACAACTAAAAACCAAACCGGTACTACAATAATCCTATTTCTCGCATGCATTTTCCTATTTCCCGCGTAATGTTTTTCGTATAATAGGTTTTATGCACCGGTACGTGTATAACCATCACTCACAGTTATCTCATTTGTTATTTATTTTCACAAACGCACCGGTATTGAGTACCAGTTTTTTTGGTTACCGGTGCTTTAAGTTACAAAGGCACTAGTACTTCATCGTTCATATTTTTATACCGGTGGTGTAAGTTACAAAGGCACTGATACTTTGTTGTTCATATGTTTATACCGGTGCTAATGGTATAATTAGCATCGGTATTCAGGCACTGTTACCTTTATATCGGTGCCTATGTACCTATTTTCCAGTAGTGATGGTTACTCAGTAGCACCCAGCTGCTATAGTTATAAATAGATATCATGTGAAAAGTTGTAAAATATGAACGTGATTTTATTGATGGTACAAGGGTGCTATATAAAGGCACCATATGCAGAAGTACAAAACGAAAAGGATTCTAACTACGGTACAAGATATACATAGAATATGACAAAATATCTCCTTAACACTCCTCCTCAAGTTGGAGCATGAGGATCACGAATGCCCAACTTGCCGAGAAGAGTCTGAAATGACTGTCGCCCAAGAGCTTTAGTAAATAAATCCACAGGTTGACTGGAAGTATGAATATGATGAGTAGCAACTTCTTTGGACTGTACCAAATCAAGAACAAAATGACAGTCAATCTCAATGTGTTTTGTCCTCTCATGAAACACGGGATTGGCTGCAATATGGAGGATGCCTGACTACACAATATAAACCCATCGAAGAAGAATGACCAACTCCCAAATCGCAAAGAAGGGACTTAAGCCATATCAAGTCACAACAAACAACATCAATGGCCCAATACTCAGCTTCAGCAGAAGAACGAGAAACAGTCGGTTGTTTCTTTATCTTCCATGAAATAGGTGATTCACCAAGCATGACAAAATATCCAGTCAAGGAACAACGCGTAATTGGACAAACAGTCCAATCAGAGTCACAAAAAGTAGATAATTAAAGAGAACTCATAGAATAAAGAAATAAAACTTGACCGGGATAACTCTTCAAGTAGTGCAGGATGCGAAAGGCTGCATGCCAATGGGTGACACGCGGCTTCTCCATAAGTTGTGCCAAATTATGGACCAAATAACTATGTTCCAGATGAGTAATAGTCAGATAAAAAGCTTCCCAATCAGACAGCAATATTAAGTAGGATCAAGATAGAAGGGAATGGTCGAGTGCGCCAAATTGTGCTATTGTTCCATCGAAAAATTCGTAGGCTTTGCAGCTAGAAATCCGACGTCATGTAAAATGTCAAGGGTATATTTCCATTGGGACAGAAGCATACCATCAGGTCTCTTAGCAATCTCACTACCCAGAAAATAATTCAGAGCACCAAGATCCTTCATGTGAAAGCAAGAGCTGAGATACTTCTTGAACTCGATCATCAGGACCGAGGAAACCAGCAATAATCAATTCATCAACATAAACCAAGACATACAGGGCAACACCATTGCACAAATAAGTGAGCAAAGAGTAATATGCCTTACTCTGAACAAACCCAAAAGTACGTAGGGCAGTAGCAAGTTTCGCAAACTAGTTGCGCAAACTAGTTGCGCAAAGCTGACGAAGACCATAAAGAGATTTGCAAAGCTTGCAAACCAAACCTGGTGCAGGAATGGTATAACCAGGCGGAGGAAGCATATAGACTACCTCATCCAAATCACCATGTAAGAAAGCATTGTGAACATCCATTTAATGAATATCCTAATTCCGAATTGTAGCAACAACCAAGAATAATTGGACAAAGCTCATCTTAGCGACAGAAGCAAAAGTCCCAGTAAAATCAGTTCCCTCAATCTGTCGATTTCCAAGAACAACGTGGTGAACTTTATAGCGCTCAATAGAACCATATGACTTGAACTTGGTTCGAAACACCCATTTGCACCCAATGGCTTGTTTGTCAGCAGGAAGAGGAGGCAGAACCCAAGTATTGTTCCGCTCAAGAGCACTAAGTTCATCAGTCATTGCTTCTTGCCTATGAGGATGGCGAGAAGCCTCAAAATAAGTAACAGGGTCTGAGCTATCAGTCACTGCAGCAAAAAATGCAGAATGCAAAACCGAAAAATTATGATAAGTAAGATAATCAACAATAGGGTAACAAGTACCTGAGGACATATCAGGCGGAGTAGAGAGAACAGCAAAGGGGGGTTTATTTCTTGAGTAGCAGTGTAGACATAATCTTGCAGTTTAACTAGAGCACAACGGATGCGATTACTCGACGGTCGAAGGGGTGGCGGAGACATAGAATCCGAGGAAGTGGACTTTGATGCCGAGAATAGCTTAGATGGTGGAGCAAGGCGGTCTGATGGAGACTCAACCAAGCTCAGCCGCAGCACCGAAGGTGCTGGCGGCAGAGAGGGGCAGGCCGGCGTGACTCCTAGTAACAGCTGGTAGGAGGTGGGTGACATCACCGACGGTTGGTCAGTGAAGATCGGTGATGTTACCGACAGTCGAGGAGCGATCGGTCGTGCAGTTAGCAGGAGAGGGACCTGCAGTGAGTCGTGACTCCATCGGCTCCAGTAGCAATGATCGGACGCCGGATGATGAACTAGAGCGGCCAGCGATGGCATCGTCTGAGGCGGCGGCGTGGCTGGCTCATCTGCAGGAGGCGACAACTTCAAATCCTCAGAAGAAGGAACGTCAGCAATCGGAGGAAAGGGAAAGCTGTCTTCATATAACACAACATCTCGACTGTCAAACATTGTACGAGACTCCAAGTCATAAACACAGCATGCTTTCTTGGTAAGAGGATATCTAAGAAAAACACATTTGCGACTTCTGGATGCAAACTTATCACGTGGCTTTGGATGCTGGGACGTGAAGCACAAACAACCGAACACACGGAGATGTATGTGGTTGGGTGCGCGGCCGTGAAGAAGCTGATAGGACAAACAGCCATTCAACACCGGTGGTGGTGTGTGATTGATCAGGTAGGCAGCAATAAGAATGCATTCTTCCTATAAATCAATGGGCAAATGGGCCTGAAACCGAAGAGCACAAGCCACGTTGAAGATGTGACAGTGCTTTCATTCCCCGCGTCCATTTTGTTGTGGCATGTAGACAGTGGATGTCTCTAACCGAATCCCTTTCTCATCAAAATAGCGTCTCAGAGGAAGAAATTCGGTTCCATTGTCACCTCTAACTCTTTGAACTGACCGACGAAACTGCGTCTGAGCAAGGACGAGGAACTCCTTCATTTTGGCAGGTACTTCAGTCTTAGATACTAATAAATAAACCCAAACAGCTCGGGAATAATCATCTAATATAGTCAAGAAGAAAAAAGCTCCACTAGAAGATTATGAGCTATAGGGCCCCCCCAAACATCACATTGAATAAGTTCAAACAAATAACTAGCCTTAAATGTACTTAAGGGAAAGCTAGATCTAGATTGTTTTGCTCAATGACAAACGAAACAATGAATAGTTTTATTCAAATGACGATAACTGAAAGTAATATCTGGTATAGAAGACAACACTGAATTGGAAGGATGACCAAATCCTTGATGCCACAACGAAGGGGAACTGATGGCGGAAGTAAAGGCGGATAGCGGCGATTTCGGTGACAATTTCCTGAGTTTGCGCAACCAATAAACCTTACCCTACTGATCAACCGCGCCAATCACTATCCTCGTGCTGATATCCTGTATAATACATAATTTTCAGTAAGCAAAACTAAGCATTTTAAGGCTACAGTTAACTTAACAAAAGACAATAGATTGCATCATAATTTTGGAATGAAGAGAACATGAGTAACAAGAATATCTCCAAAATATAAGTTCCCATGATCGAAAGCTGTAGATATAAAGCCATCAGGAAGAATAACATCAACATGATCAGCAGGCTTAATGTCATATAGAAGATTCTTGTCGCTAGTCATATGATATGAAGCTCCGGTATCAAGAATCCAAGGTAAAACAGACTTACCTAACATATTGTCAGAATTAGTCAACTTAGAGAACATGTTAATAACTAAGTTCCACTGCTCTTTGGACAAGGTGGGACCAAAAGCTGTCTGATCAGGATTGGAAAGAATGGAACTGGCGTTGGCGGCAGTAGGAGTCGCGTCGGGACCCTTGCGGTTACAGTGAGTACATAGTAGATTTTTTATCAATAATGGTGGCAGGTAGCCCAGATCCCTGTGTGGCGGTGAGCGGCTTTGGCGTAGGCTGAGGTCGACATGCAGCATAGGCCATATTGTCCGGGGCAGACTCATGAGCATGAACAACGGTCTTGTGACGCTCTTCCAGAATGGCAAGCGAGTGAACACGACCAATAGGAGGCAAAGGATAAAGTGTCAAGATGTGAGATCTCAATGAATGGTACTCTTCATCTAGGCCTATAAGAAATTGATGAATGATCTCCTTCTCACGGGAGTGAGCAGCAATTTCAGCATGAGGGAAAACACATTTCTGAGCATGTAAGTAAGTATTCAATTCATCCCACAACTTCTTACATTTGTTATAATAAGCATCGACAGGCTGACCATTATGGCGACAAGTATAAATGGCTGCACGTATTTCACAAATGCGTGGACCATTACCAATAGAGAAGCACTATTTAAGGTCATCCCAAAGTTCCTTAATAGACGCACGATAAGTGACACCAAAATGAATGGATGGATCAAGTGTTTGAACCACCCAACCAACAAGCATAGAATTCACAGTATTCCAGTCATTGTAAAAAGGGTCAGGGGGTGATGGCTTAACAACAGAACCATCAAGAAAATCGTCCTTATATTTTGTAGAAAACACATTAAACAGGGATTCACTCCATTCATTATAATTATCACCCTTAAAGATCCCGGGACAGATTCTCAAACTTGGATGATCTGACAGATGAACATAGTAGGGATGATTGGTAGGCAAAGCATGAGAAGAGTCACCAGATGACTGGCGTATGGCCTGTGCAGCGGCCATAGCTGCGGCCTATACGGCAGTCTAGAAGACGGCAGAATCTGTAGCAGGAAAGTCCAGAGGATGCGGCGGCGGTGGCAGGGGATTCACCGGCGGTGGCAGGACGGGAATGACGTTACCGGTGGTGATCAGATCGACTCCAGCAGAGGCGTTGACAGGGCGGCGCGTGGACTGGTGGTCCAGCGGCGGTAGCATCATCGGAAACAGGATTAAGAGCAAGGTCAATATCTTCAATTTCAACACGATCAAGAGGATTCATGGTGACGGGAACAGGGACGACAACGGCAAATCCTTGAACGGTGACGGTGGCGGTGGTGGTGCGTGAAGGACCGGCGGTGGCGGAAGCGGCACGTGAGGCACGGTGGTGATATTCTAGGATTTAGGTTTTCAGGATTTTAGCTCTGATACCATGTAAATATGAACGTGTGATTTTATTGATGGTACAAGGGTGCTATATAAAGGCACCATGTGCAAAAGTATAAATGGAAAATGATTCTAACTACGGTACAAGATATACATAGAATATGACAAAACATCTCCTTAACAAAAGTGAAGATTAATTCGTTATGTGATCCAACATTGTATTTCGAACTAAAGTTGGATTCTATAGAGCCAAGTGCATCAGGGATCAACAGTAAGGAAATAACTTACATTTGAAAATCCAATGAGAGCGCAAAAAGGAGGCACAGGTGTTCAAGGGGAGCAGGAAAAGCCAGGGATAGTCGGATAGATGTATCATATATTCATCCCTTCATGATGTAATGAATGAAGCTGTGAAAATTATTGTAGGTTAATCCTCCAACATCAGTTGCTCCCTCAGCTTTCTTCTTCCAGTCTTGGGCCCTAAGCCTCTTCTCCTTCCCTTTCTCTCCAACCAGCATTTCTCCCACCAGCGTCGCGACTTCCTCGCGCTTCACATCATAGTTCATTTCCATTCCCATCCCCCATTTATCAGAAGCCGAGACATAATGGCTGTTCGTTTGCTGATCAGCAAAGAAAGGCCAGCCAATCACCGGGACACCAGCGGAAATCGATTCAATCGTGGAATTCCATCCACAGTGCGACAAGAAGGCGCCAACTGCTGGGTGGTTCAGCACCTTATCTTGCTCACACCAGGTAGCCAACAAACCCCTATCCTTTATTTCTTCGAGAAACCCTTCATCAGGGAAGCTTGTTGTTGATGATTCTCCGCCATTTACGACATCAGGACGAACGATCCACAGAAAATGGTGTCCGCTGCTGGCGAGTCCCCAAGCAAACTCTATGAAATGAGCTTCAGACATGGTTGTCACACTTCCATAGTTAACAAAAACGACTGAGCAAGGTTCCCTTTTGTCCAGCCATTCGAGGACTTTCGTGTCGGCCTTCCATAAGCTAGAATTAAGGGCACTGACCTTGCTTTGAGGGGCAATATGTTTGGTGCTTAACAGATGCAGAGGGCCTATTGTAAAGATGTTTGGGAAGTTGAAGGTGGAAATGACTGTATCCAATGCCTCCTTCTCCAGTTCATCAAAGGTGTTGAAGATTATGGCGGGCGCATTCAGACAGTTCTGGGATTCCTCTCCTAGGAAGTCAAACATGATGTCATTGGGATCAGTTGTTCTTAGGAAACTTGGAAGGTCCCTTAGTCTCACATTCTTCATCCCAGAAACCCAATCAACTGGTTCATCCAGAGTGCCGTCCCTATGGTAGTCATCATCTGTGGTACAAAATAACGTTTTACTAATCAAGTATGAAAATTATGTTTATTTTAAACCAACTAATAGGCAGGCGTGGTTATTTTATGAGTGATGTAATAAAATGGGGTGATTTCATGTTTATTTTTATCTTTATCATCGAGATTCTAATAACATGCATCGTAAATTATGATTTGATTATAAAAGTTATTGAAACATAATTCGTCTAACCAGTAGTCGGGAAGGAAACTTTCTCATTATTAAAGGAAATGTTGGAATTTAATGGGGTAAATGTGAGACATTAAATCGTATTTTTATTATTTTTATTGTTTGCTTTTATGATTTTTTTTTTACAACTATTTACTTTTATGATTGAGATGATGATACTATGATGGTTCGAGTTGCCAAAAGTGAAATGACGAGGGACTAATGTTGATCTCATATAACTAAAAGAACAGATCGGAAATTAAATAAAAATCATACGTACGTGTATCGAGACGATTTCCGGAAAGCCAATTATAGGTGATTATATCTACTTTTAAAAGTAATTAATAATTACCTTTTAAGGAAAGTTTTGAAAAAAATTGTCTTCCACACACGTACGAAAAGATGAGTTGAATTAAAATAGAATGGTAATAGGTTTAGTTGCAATATGAAAAATGTATTGTACAATGTGTAGTAATTATATGTTTATGATCCGATTAATGAATAATTTGATCTTTTCATAAATTATATAAATAACTTCTTTCACTCTACGAACTCTTACCTTTAATCACATCGGCAATACCTGAGTTTCGAAGCTAATTAGAGGCAGTTATATCTACCTTTAAAGGCAGTTAATAGCACAGTTCATTGTCCTCAATTAAAGGCAGTTGCAAACGCTCGTAACTAAGGGCGATTAAAGGTGCAACCATATATGTCACTAATAAAAATTGTCTTTAATCGGAAGCATTTTTAGTCATAATCATAATTATTTATGATAATTTATTTCGTGTTTATGATTATAAGTCTTGGGAAAAGGCGATCATCCGCTCGCCCTCACCGACCCACACCCAGGCCATCATATGAGAGGTAAATCACGGTAGCCCAGCACTAGGACCCATGGGCTCGGCATTGCCTCGTGCGCACAAGGGAGCCTTGCAAAGCAAGAACTCCCCACACTACCGCTGCCGAGGATCGAACCTGGGATCATTGGCTTACCCACCCATGTCCCAACCACTGGGGTACACACGTGGGTGTATAAGTCTTGGGAAAGATTATTTATGTCGTATTTATGATTATATGTCTTGGGAAACACCGTCTTTCCATAAGATTATAGAAAGACGAGATTTAACTAGAATAATAAAGGTAAAAGGTTTTAATTGCAATATTAAAATTTTACTATACAGCGTGTAGCAGAAATAAAGTTTATAACCCGATTCATGCAACCCGAAAATTTAATCTTGATTTCTTCTAATTTGCACTTTAAACCTTGGTCTTTCCATGGCTTATGGAAAGACCGTCTTTCAAAAGACAGACTCTAAAAATATGATTATTAGTAAGTATCAACAAATAAAATTATTTTTATTTTAGAGTAATTAAAAATAACCAATTTACAAAACAAACTATATATAGAATTAAGTACTTTCAAAAATTATTTCATTCGGTGAATGTGCTATTATATCATTATAATTATAATGTTTATAATTAGTAAGTGAATATTAATCATAATATAATTTTCCAATCACATAAAAGTATAAGATTTTTATTAAGATTGTATTTAAAGAGTGAATAGTGAATACTAAGATTGTAGTGAATAATGTATAGTGAATATTGAATATTAAATAGAGTGGGTCTCCTGACAGGCGGCCTGTCCATAAGTTTATGGACATGCCACTTATTTCTTACCTTATACACTGTATTTCTTAAATTACATACAAAATTTAAAATTTTTGAAAATAATTTTTTATATCATATATTTGGCAAAGTCCATAGGCTTATGGAAAGACAGGGTTTAATTCAAATAATAAAAGGTAAAAGGTCTTAGTTGCAACATTAAAAATTTAGTATGCAACATGAAGTAGTTATAAAATTTATAACCCGGTTCATACAACCCGAAAATTTTATCTTAATTTATTCTAATTTACACTTTAAACCTTGGTCTTTCCATGACTTATGGAAAGACCGTCTTTCAAGAGACGCACTCCATATATTTTTATATTTTCACCTTCAAATACATATTATTACTTGTTTTAACTTATAAAATGCAACATTTAAATTTTATAAAAAATTACAACATTTAAGGCAAATGCCCCTGAGGAATGTCATTAAACTTATGGAAAGGCCGCATTTCCTGAGACTTTCCCTATTAAATATATTATAAGTTTCCTAATTTATTAGTTATTCCTAGCTTCGTTCGTCATGAACTTACCTTAATCCAAGTTCTACATGTTGTGCGGAATGGAGAAAAAACAGAAAATATGAACGAAAATAATAAGACACAAGATTTACGTGGTTTACCAAATTTTGGCTACATTCACGGGAGACAGATTCACTATAGTAGGTAGCAAGTTACAGACGCTAAGAAATTGGCCAGATTTCTACCTAAGTGCAGGACAGAATTATAGTTTACAGGGAGAAGAGAGATACTTTATATGCTGTCTCCACTAAACCCTAACAAACTGGGCCAAAAATGCAATTCGGCCCAAATCAACAGCAGTCCAATAAAGAGACAAGCTATACCGTTGGACCGGGGACGACTCTGCCCCCCCGGACCCCCAGGCTAGGGTGCGCTCCGCCCCCTGGACCCCCCCTACTCGCTGACCGGGCAGCGAGACCCCCGTTTAGCCGGGGGCGTTTGCCGCCCCCCGGACCCCCAGGACAGGGTCGCAGAAGCGGCTATTACAGTATTCAAGGCATACCAACACTATATATATATAATCTTAATTTCCAATCACAAATAATATAACATAATTTTACAAATTTTGAACATATTTCCATCTAGAATTAAAATAATACTCCCTCCGTCCCAGTTAAAGGTTTCTACTCTTCATTTATCTGTCCCAATTAAAGGTTCATTTTGATTATTTCCTTATTTGAGCTGAAATTTGTCCAGCTCATTTCAATCATCCACCTTTGGCTGAAACTTGGTAACATCAACATGCATAAATATTTGATATGAACCTTCAGTAGTATTTTCTTATAATGATATTTTAAATTTTTTTATTCATGATTATGTGCTTCTTCGGATTTTCAATATATTCTTAGTATACTATTGTTTTTAATTATTTAGGTGTCGATTTCAAGCTCGCTTGATAGATGCGAGTGGAATAATCACAACTTCTTTTTCTGGTGAAAATGTGCGAAAATTATTGGGTCTCATTGTTCACAGACTTACTCCCTCTATCTCATTTCAAGATGGTCGTCTTTCCATTATTCATGGAAAGACCAATGTTTAATCTACAAATTAAAGAAATCAAGATAAAATGTTTGGGTTGCATCAATCGAGTTATAAACTTTATAACTACCATATGTTGCATAATAAAATTTTAATATTACAACTAAAACTTTTTACCTTTTTATTATTTAAATTAAACCTCATCTTTTCAAAATAAAAATCCTAAACCCAAAACCATTAAAAGTATAAATGTGTCATTTCTAGGATTGTAGTATGAAATTGAAGTGATCAATTGACATGATCCTCTTCAAATTCCCCACGCAAGTATTCTAGCTGGTAGAAACGTACGTAAGTTAATCTTCCACAAACGGTACATGTAGTGAATTGTGAGTCTTGGCATTAATCGTGATCAATAATGGTAGGCTGTGGAAACAATCTTGACCGAAGAGGAGAATTTAACAGCCACGTACAGCACAGACTTGCTTTGTCTTACGAAACCCCTCCCCAATTCGTTATTGTCAGGGCGTGCACGTTAACCTGGGCCCGCGTTTGAATTGTATCACTAAATAATTGAGTTGGGACAGAGTGTACTATCACAAAATTGGGCCCGCGTTTGAATTGATAACTACTACTCGTTCTGTCCCATGCTCTAAAAATTGCAATTTCTGAAAATCAAAAATAAGTTCTGATTTTTATTTGATAAAGTCTTGGAAAATACGGTGGAAAAATTAAGATTAATTAAAATAATAAAAGGAAAAATATTTATAAAGTTTATAACCTGATTTATGTAATTCGTAAATTTTATTTTTATTTCTTCTAGAGCAAAGTGTTTATATAGCCCTATATAATTGATGAAGTTTGAAAGTGAAAATATAACTATAGATATTTAGGTTATGTGTAAATATAACCTTTTCCGTTGAATTTAAATCGAAATTTGGTGAAAAATCAATTTTAACAAAAAAAACAAAAAACCAATAAAAACAAATAAATTTTCTATTTGACCTCTGACCCCTAATCCCTAAACTTCTAATCTCTAAAAAAGTTTTTGGTCCATTGCAATCCTAGAGATGGAGTACCTTAGGGCATTGGCAGTGGTGGTCTCTTAAAATTAAAAAACCGCTTAAGAGACCGAAAACTACCACAGTGGTGATCTTTTAAGCGGTCTCTTGTTAAGAGACCGCGGACCGAGCTCTTACTAAGGGCCCAGCCTCTTGCATCCAACTGGGACACGCCTCTGACCAAAGCACATGGGACGCCCGCAATTTTTTATTTTTCAACGGGTGGGACACGTGTTGCCACCTGAGTGGGCCACGTGTCCCACTCAGCCACTTTTTTTTTTGAATTTCTGTTGCTGACACGTGGCACCCATAGATTGGGCCACGTGTCCGCAACGGTATTTTTCAAAAGCAGGCTCAATTTTTCCTAATGGGACACGTGTCCCATTCTGGTGGTGACACGTGTCCCAATAGTGTTTTTTCTAATTTTTTTTTTCAATTTTTTAAGAATTCAAAATTTAATATATTTTTTTCTTATTAGTTATTTTTTAATTTCATTTTAATAATTATATTAAATTTTACATTCAACTTATTTTTTTTGAAAAAATTTATTTAAAATAATATTTAATGGTCAAATTAATTATTGTTATATTTGGTTTTTCGCACTGTTGTGCGGAATGGAGAAAGAACAGAAAATATGAACGAAAATAACAAGACACAAGATTTACGTGGTTCACCAAATTTGGCTACATCCACGGGAGACGGATTCACTTTTTATGGTTTCCATATTATTTTATAGAAAAAATGAATTCTCATAATATTTATTTATTTAATTTCGTTTTAATAGTTTCTTCAAAAAAATTGAAATTCATTTTATTTTTTACACTGAAGCATCGTATTGACAAGAACGGGAAAAATAAATTATTTAACATATTTTAAAAAATGAATTTAAATTTAAATATTTAAACATTATATTAAAATAATATGGAAACGAATTTAAATTCAAAAACGTTACAAAATTTAAATTTTAAAACGAATTTAAATTTAAAAACAAATTTAAATTTAAAAACGAATTTAAATTTTGTAATGAATTTAAATTTAAAAACGAATTTAAATTTAAAAACGAATTTAAATTTAAATATTTAAACTTATTTTGGTGGACAAATTTATTTAAAATAATATGTAATGGTCAAATTAATGAGTAGGATAGAGAAAATCAAGTGGGTTCCATGAATAGTGTACAGTGGTCTCTTAACCATTGTGGAGAAAAAAAAGGGGTGTCTCTTAAGTGGTCTCTTAAACTGAGGTGGAAGAGAGAGGGAGAAAAATAATATATTTAATTGGTAAGAGACAGGTAGCGGTCTCTACCACTGCCCATGGCATGGGCAGTGGTAGAGACCGCTACCTGTCTCTTACCAATTAAATATATTATTTTTCTCCCTCTCTCTCTTCCACCTCAGTTTGACACCCCTTTTTTTCTCCACAATGGTTAAGAGACCACTGTACACTATTCATGGAACCCACTTGATTTTCTCTATCCTACTCATTAATTTGACCATTACATATTATTTTAAATAAATTTGTCCACCAAAATAAGTTTAAATATTTAAATTTAAATTCGTTACAAAATTTAAATTCTTTTTTAAATTTAAATTCGTTTTAAAATTTAAATTCGTTTTAAAATTTAAATTCGTTTTAAAATTTAAATTCATTTTAAAATTTAAATTCGTTTTAAAATTTAAATTTTGTAACGTTTTTGAATTTAAATTCGTTTCCATATTATTTTAATATAATGTTTAAATATTTAAATTTAAATTCATTTTTTGAAAATATTTTAAATAATTTATTTTTCTCGTTCTTGTCAATACGATACTTCAGTGTAAAAAATAAAATGAATTTCAATTTTTTTGAAGAAGCTATCGAAACGAAATTAAATAAATGAATACTATGAGAATTCATCTTTTCTATAAAATAATATGGAAAACATAAAAAGTGCGCGAAACCAATTGTAACAACTATGAACATAACTTTAAATACTAAATAATATTACAATTTAAAAATTATTGTGGAATACTTAAAAAATCAAAAATAATATTAAAATTGAAATACTTAAAAAATAAAAAAAAATTAGATTTTTTTTAAAAAATATATGCTTGGGACACGTGTCGCCACCAGAATGGGACACGTGTCCCATTAAAAATTTTGAAGCGCCCATCTTCCATTAAAAAATGTTGCGGACACGTGGCCCAATCCCTGGGTGACACGTGTCCGCAACAAAATTTTTTTTTTAAAAAAAAAGTGGCTGAGTGGGACACGTGGCCCACTCAGGTGGCGACACGTGTCCCACCCGTTGAAAAATCAACAATTGCGGCCGAGCCATGTGCTTGGTCAGACGCATGAGGCAAGAGGCCGGGCTCTTAGTAACAGCTCGGTCCGCGGTCTCTTAACAAGAGACCGCTTAAAAGACCACCACTGTGGTGGTTTTCGGTCTCTTAAGCGATCTTTTAATTTTAAGAGACCACCACTGCCCATGCCCTTAGTCACGAGAGATGCATCCCTCAAGCTTAGGTTATCAAACCTTTGTATCCTACTTAGAAGTGCAGCAGGAGTCCGAGGATAGGGTTTAGTCGGGAATGATCCCGAATTCTGTAATATTTTTTATTTCTTTAGGTGTAAATAGGTTTATATAATTGGTGCATGTTCAAATTGCAACTGGTCTTGTGAATTCCATGTTCTAGAGATTAGGGGTTCTGGCCCCAACACACAGTTTGCCAGAACTACTCGGAGGAGGAGTATGACGTCGGGGATGACGTGGAGGAGAAGGAGGAGGAGGAAGAAGGGAAGGACCTCTTCAACGACAATTACATGGAAGATTACCAGCTGTTGGGGGAGCAGGATTAGGCCCGTTAAATGGGTTAATTTGATAAATTCATTATCCAAATTCAATGGACCATTATCTAATGAGTCATTATCCAATTAACTCATTTATTAAATAGGTCATAATGGGGTGGATCGTAAATGGGTTGGGTCATTAAATGGATAATCCATTGGATAACCCATGAGATATTCATATGACTCAATGGGTTAAAATATGTTATCCAATAAGTCATTATCCAATAAATTATTATTTAATTAACCCAATAAGTTAACATTAAACATTTTCTATCAATTTGGGTTACAAGTTGTCATTATCCAATGGGATTAAGTATTAAATGCTCATTATTTTTTAGTATTTGCGATGAGAATAATTATGTTAATGAGAAATTTTGATCTCAATGGGTCCCATATTATGTTAACTCAATGGGAACATAACAAATACCCAATAAATATCCAAAATTACCCAATTAAATGCATGTGTAATATTTAACATAAATATTCACTATAATTCACAAATTATACAAATTATAATTCACAAATTATTCGAGTTCAATCTCGTACAATTTTCAAGTTCGTACAGTATTCGAGCCCGTACAGTGTTCGAATTCAATCTCGTACAGTATTCGAGTTCGTACAAAATTCGCACTAATCTCGTACAACATTTGAGTTCGTACAATATTCGAGTTCAACCTCGTACAGTATTCGAGCTCAATCTCGTACAGTATTTGAGTTCATACAATATTCGAGTTCAATCTCATACAGTATTCGAGTTCGTACAATATTCGAGCTCAATCTCATACAGTATTCGAGTTCGTACAATATTCGAGCTCAATCTCGTACAACATTCGAGCTCGTAAAATATTCGAGCTCAATCTCGTACAACATTCGAGTTCGTACAATATTCGAGCTCAATCTCGTACAGTATTCGAGTTCGTACAGTATTCGAGCTCAATCTTGTACAGTATTCGCGTTCATACAATATTCGAGTTCAATCTCGTACAGTATTCGAGTTCGTACAATATTCGAGCCCAATCTCGTACAGTATTCAAGTTCGTACAGTTCTCGAGTTCAATCTCGTATAGTATTCAAGTTCGTACAGTATTCGAGTTCAATCTCGTACAGTATTCGAGCTCAATCTCGTACAGTATTCGAGTTCGTACAATATTCGAGTTCATACAGTATATGAGCTCGAGCTCGATCCCAAGTAATATTGTTCGTTAGTTTCGTCGAGTTTACAAAGCCAACATATTATATATTTTTTTATTTTTATTAAATATAATATAATATAATGTACATAATATTATATTACATAATATAATATTATGAACTCGAATATGAACAAAACACAGACCGATTGATGAACAAAACGCAGACCGATTGATGAACAAAACGCGGACTGATGAAACAAAACGCAGACTGGGAAGTGAGAACTGAGAACTGAGATATGAGAAAGAACACGAACTTGATGAGTAATTCATGTTTCACCCAAGTAAATGACCTATACCCAATGAGTCATTTAGTTCGACCCAATGGATAATTAGTATAAACCCAATGGATAATTAGTATAGACCCACTGGATAATTAGTATAGACCCAATGGATAATTAGTATATACCCAATGGATAATTCAGTATATACTTAATGGATAATTGGTGTTTTCAACCATTTAAACTTTAAATGGATAAGTCACGTAACATTTTACTTGGAGTGAAAAATTACGATTAACTCTAATCATTTTTTGATATAGGTTGAATCGTGTACATAACTACAAAAGAGGAAATATTTATTTGAGTGGCTAAATGTGGGGATTTCATTTATTATTTTCTTATGTTCAATAAAAGAAAATACTTTTAAAAATCTTCATATTTCATGGAGGAGATTTTTCAAATTTAGTAAAAGTTTCTTAAATACTACTTCTACTTCTTTCGTCAAGATCTTTTATCAATTTTTAATTGGTTCAAATTAAAATCGATTAAGACATGGACCGAAATCGATAAATATGATGAATCGAGAATTTGATCGTTTCTAAAATGATTATATGTGTTGGGGAAAAATTAAATTATTCGTAATCAAACTTGTGAAAATTTTGTTATCTTATGATATGAAATTATCCACGGGCCACCCGTTACCCAACCCAACTCGACCCATCCAAAATTATCCAACAGATAAACCCAACTAAACCCAATAACTACAACCCAATTATATCCATTAACCCAATGGCTCATTATCCAATAAGTCTTATCCAATAAGTGAAAATAGTATATGGGTAACGATTATCTAACGGGTCACCCGACCCATTTGACGGGCCTAAGCAGGACCAGTATGAACCCATCGGTTTGGATGATTCCATGGAAGATGAGAGGGATTTGGACCAGACTATGGCTGATTGGAGGGTCGCCGAGATGGAGCTCGAAGCCCGAGAAACCCGATTGGGCATTTCTTCGCAGCAGAAGCTTTCAGAGCTTATCCCCGACCAAATTTTTAGGAGAAGATGAAGTTCTCGCCAGTGGGTTTTGGGAGAAGATTAAAGGGATGACGACCTGGTGACAGAGTTGAGTGTTGGGTGCTGGTGGATTGATGGTGGGATGTCGGGTGGTGAATTGGTGGTAGTGGATGATGGTGGATTGGCAGGTGGCAGACTTGGGTAGTGGGGGCATTTTTATCTTTTAAAATTTTGTATTAGGTTGGAAGGGCATTTTGATCATTTTCGATCAGTCAATGGCCGATAATGACCATTCAATGACGGAATAATGACTTTAGGATTATATTTGCACTTATGTTTAATAGGTAGAATTATATTTACACTAAAAAATAACTCAAGGTTATATCTGCACTTTCTCTACCATATAGGGTTGTATTTGCATATTACCTTTTCTTGTAATTTGTACTTTAAACATTGGTCTTTCCATGTCTTATGGAAAGACCGTCTTTCAAGAGACGGACTCTTATTATTTTTAGGGTAATATGCAAATATAACCCTATATGTTCGAGAAAGTGCAAATATAACCCTGAGTTGTGTTTTAGTGCAAATATAACCCTAACTATTATACATATGTGCAAATATAACCCTAACTATTATACATATGTGCAAATATAACCCTAAAGCCATTATTTCCAGCATTGATTGACCAGGGTTATATTTGCACTTTCAATTATCGCAGGGTTATATCTGCACTTTCATTATTGCAGGGTTATATCTGCACTTTCATCAATTACATAGGGTTATATATGCACTTTTCTCTTATTTTTAAAAATCAAAATTAAATTTTGGTTCCTTTTAAAAATTGAAATTACATTCTTTAAAAAATATGATTTATTATTAATTCTTGTTCACAGAATAATTTTCAAAATTGAAATCAATTTTAAATATGAAAATTTAAAAAAATGAAATTCAATTTAAAAATACAAATGTGTTATTAAATTTCACGTTTCAATTTATTTGGGTAGGCAAATTTATTTAAATTAAATATTAAATATGTAATTAATGAGTATGATGGAGAAAATCAAGTGGGATTCATGAAATTGTTGCAAAAGAGTTTCAACAAAAAATGGAGTAGTTCATTTGTGATTCCAATTGCTGAGGTGGAGGAGATATATTGAATATTTAATAAACTGAAATTATAAGTGCAGTTCCAAATGAGTTTTACCATTACACATGTACACATGCTCTTAGACCATGGGAAAGATTCTTTGGTTCCACATTTGGGGAGCTCTTTTGAAACCCCATGTGGAGTACCAAAGTTTCAAATGGGTTTCATAGCGGTTCCAGTTCAAAATTGGAATCGCTCTAAAATCCCATGAACTGGAACCGCTCTAAAACCCTATTATCCATGCTCTTATATTGCTTCTATACATATGATATTCAAAATCTGTACTTCTCTTAAGTTTTACTACTATGGAGTAGTACTTTTTTTCTTACAATACTTTTTATTATCAGATTTTTTTTTTCAATTAACCATTATTAAAATTAAAGAAAATTTTTGGAAAAGATCGTCTTTCCAGATGGATATGGAAAGACAAAATGGACATAGAAGTATAGAAAGGTAAAATGTTTTAGTTGCAATATTAAAATTTTATTATACAATGTGTGGTAGTTATAATAAGTTTATGACCCGATTAATGTAACGCAAAATTTATCTTGATTTCTTCTAATTTATAGTTTAAATGTGGTATTTCCATTACGTATAGATAACCACCTTTCAAGAGACAGACTTTAAATCAAATTAAAAAATTCAGTACAACAGAATTCCATATAATACATTATTATCTATATATAATCAAAATATTTAATAAAGATATCTAAATTTATTTCTTAAAAGTCATGAGGAGTGTGCTAAAATTACCAACCACTTTCCAAACATATAAGTAAATTTTCTTTTGTAAATGGAATCCAATTTATTGTGGTAGTGTGCTAAAATTTTTGTAAGGTATACTGTTCGCTGCAGTTTATTTGAACTAAATTAAATTAAATATAAATATATTAAATTGAACTAAATACTATTCTCTATGAATTGAAAGGTCCGAATGATCAACTCAACAGTGTGCTAAAACTTTCTTTGTGAAACAAGATTTGTGTGAAAGACAAACAAAACGAAACACGTTCAGTTTTTTCCTGAAGTTTTGATTTGGTTTTTCTGGAAGTTAGATGTCTAACTATTAGATATTTGACATAGTAATTTAAGATAATAATATTAGTGAAAGGACTATAGATTATCATGTATTTTTATTCATTTACTGGTATGTAGTAAAAGCGTTACAGATTACTCTCTCCATCCCAATTATTTTTGCTGAGAGAGAAAGATGAAGTATTTTTAAGGATTCATTATTAAATGATTTATGGTCCATATGCTGGTAAGTACTTGTATTTTATTTCTCTTTTGCATTTTATTTCAGTCTTATAATTGGGCCATCTCAATTAAAAAATAAATAAAACTTGATCAAAATTTAAAATAAAGTAAAAATTACAAAAACATGAGGAACGTTCTAAAAAGAATACTATCCGTAATTAGGCTTGGTCTAAGATACCCAAAAGTTTCTTTTCAATTAGGCCGGTCTTCCTTATCATAGCGATTAGCGCACATGAACATGTCAGGAATCTCTAAATGATGATTAAGAGTACGAAATAATTAATTACGAATCTGGACAGCAATCATTAGGATCAAATAACCAATTAAGAGAGGCATTAACTACCTTAGTTGCAATTGTTCCGACATCATTTGACAAGAAAAGCCGGCCACTCTGTGTAAACACTAAACAAAGCAATTACTGGTACTCTATCTCTCTCATATATTTCATCACTTATCACTGTTTATTTAGTTAAATTTTATTAATTAAAAAAGTAAATTTTGTATAAAATAATATATTATTGTATATGATAATATTAAAATTATGTTAACATATATTTTTATAATATTATCTTTTATCATTTAAAAATATGTATAATTAAATATATTAATGATTAAAATTAGTTTTGATCAATATAAAAAAATTAAAACTTATAGAAATAGCGGGACGAATAGCATATAATAATAGTTCTATGAAATTTCATTAATTTTTTTGTGTGGGCACGGAGTATCAACTATTGAGGTCAACTACTCCCTCTGTTTCACTAAGAGTGGCACACTAGATGTAGGCTCTTGGATTAATGTAAAGAAAATGAGAAGTTGAAATTGAGTGTAGAAAGTAAAAAGTAGAATGAGTGGATGAGATTATACGAATCTTGCCAAAAATGGAAAGTGTGCCACTTAAAAAAAAATATCTCAATAAGGCAAGTGTGTCACTATTAGTGAAACGGAGGGAGTAGTTAAAATCATTCTCTATTGATTGAGAAAGTAATACTCTCTTCATTTTTTTATTAGTCACATATTTAATTCAAATATTTTTTTTAAAATGATATACTTTTTATTTTTGAAAAAAATCATCCAACTTCATTTACTCATTCTACTTTTTACTTCATACATTTAATTTTATCCACTCATTTTCTTAATATAAATTCAAGAACCAAAACCTATAATGCCACTAAAAGAGAAACAGAGGGAGTATAACTGTGTGATTTAGTCATGAGCATATTAAATTTTAGAAAGTAAAGTAAAACAAAAAATTGGTAGTAGAAGATCATGTTGGAGAAATTGGGAATTATTTAAATTTTTTTATGAAATAGAGGAGCTAAATATTTTTCAGGCACACAATCTAAATTCTGAAACCAGTAAATAGATATTCAGACAATTTCTAAAGGCTATTTTTCTATAATTCTTTCTAGGAAACTAAGAATTGGAGAGTCTATTCTGATGATTTCATAATCATCAAATTAGTGTATTTACTCCACACACATTTCTTTTTTATTTGTTTATTTTAGTGATTTTTACACTTCTAACCCTAACTTTAGCCAGAAAGTATAATCAATACAACCCTGGAAAATAAGAAAATATCAAAATAATCCTAACTTTATGGCAAAATGTGCAGTTATAACATTTTGTCAGTATTCCAGCGTCCACTCATCAATTTGGGTGTTGACTGGACCTAAAATAATGAAAATACTCTTGTCACATAAGATGATCTCATTCTACCCCTTTTAATGTAGGGGGTAAAATTGTCATTTTCTTAAATTCAAGCCAAAATTTCCATTGACAATTGAAGTCAACGGCGTCTAGGGTTAGAATGACATATGTATCATAAAGTTAGAGTCATTTTGACACTTTCTCATTTTGCAGGATTATATTGGCACTTTCAACCTAAAGTTATGGTTATTTTAACACTTGACTCTTTATTTTATATTGACATGTATTTTAATTTTGACCAAATTCCTTCAATTTCATCATTTCGTTCTACTTTTTATTTTCTAATTAAATTCAATTTCATTTGATATCCAAACAATTAAAGTTATGGTATCATATATAAACATAACCTGTGGTGCCATGTTCATAGTCACGGAGGGAGTAAGAAAAAAAGGGTCCTTACTTTTGAAAGGGACGATTCCTCTCTTGATGAGCTCCCTGTAGTGCAAATATCCAACGAAAGAACAAGCAGAAGCAGTCCAAAACTGAACTTGAGGGATGCCCAAATCCGTAGCAGCTTTGATCCCAAAGCTCATGACACCATCGGAGATGACACAGCTAACCGGCGGCGTTTCCGGGCTCGAATTAAGCTTCACCAGAAGCTCCTTAAACGGAACCAAGCATGTCTTCCTAGTAGAGTCACAAATCATGGGCACTTCTTGGGTTGCATCCTTATCCGACGGCGGCAAGCCGTCGGGAATGGTCTCGAACTTGAAATCGTCGAACCCGCGAACGGAGTCCGGCCCTTTGGATCTGATCAGACGTCTGTGGTTGAATTCGGTGTTGACGAAGGTTATGTGGAAGCCTTGAGTGTGCAGAAGCTTGGCTAGTGTCATGAATGGGTTTACATGGCCTTGAGCTGGAAATGGGACCAAAACTGCATGAGGTTTTTTGGGAATATTCTGGAGAAAACCCATTTGGCCTTCAAACTGATGGGAATATTCTGGAATTATTTTGGAGGGGGTGTGTGTGTTAAACTGATGGGTTTGGCCGGCAGCCAAAGGTATCTTTGATTTATAGGGAAGTTGTATGTTGGACGTGATGACAAGAGTGCCGGTCCGCTCTCGTTTTAGTTGATGGTGAATTTGAGTAACCTAGATGGTGAATTGTTAGATTTTACTCTATGCTACCAAAAAGGATGAAAAAGGACAAACATACCCATGATGGTATTTTATGATAAAATATGGATGCCTAATCACAGTTTTCTTATCTTCAAATACACCCCCGAACATTTATTATCCTCTGCAATAAAAACTCCACTCACATCCCAAACAAAAATTATACCAAAAGATAACATTTGTATGTTGAAGAAATTTAAATATGGAACAAGTAAATACCTGTTAAGAATAATGAATATTCATTAGCAATAAGCTAGATTTGTGATAATTAATTATATCACTATTTATTTACCAAGGGGGAATACTATGCCATCACCCTAAAATTCTACTATAAATACCCCATTAGAGGATGAAGAAAAATTGCACATCTCATTCTCTCATTTCTCACTTCTTCTCATCTTACCCTCTTCTCCATCTTATCCTCTTCTCTATCTTATTTTCTTCCTCATTCTCTCATTCTTACTTACTTCCCAAATCAAACCCTTCACTAATTTCTCAATAAATTAGTGCAAAGTCAGTAAAAATTACAACACATTACCAACACGATCACTCTCCATCTTCATTGAGTAAGTCATTTTCTAAAAGTTGTAAGAATTTTGTGATAATGAATCAAAGTAGTTCGTATTAAGGATACTAGTCCAAACTTTTCTATTAATTTGTAGATGTTTAGAACCTCATGTGTTAAAACTTGATTATATTTGACAGCACAGATCAATTTCACATAAGTGTCAAGCAACTATGACCTAAAGTTTTCCCTCATCCAGGACACTCTTAATCAGGACCCTATTGATTGACTCAATTTTCAAATAAATCTCAATATACTAGAATGTCTAAAAAAATAAAAATAATAATCAGTCACATTAGAAATGATGTGATGTATAACAATTGACTTTCTAACTTCATAACATCATTAACCTTCTAACTACATAACACTGCTAACTTTCTAACTACATAACACTATATTACTGTACACAGGGGGCTCTGCCGCCTTATGGTAATGTGATGTGATTTATTTACTTTCTAACTACATAACACCATATTGCTATATACAGGAGGATTTGCCGCCTTATAGTAATGTGATGTGATTTATTAACTTTCTAAATGCATAACACCATATTTCTATACACTGGGGGCTCTGCCGCCGTATAGCAAAATGGTGTGATGTACATCTAACTAATCTTTAACTTCTTTATTTTAATATTTCTATGATTAATTACGTCTCTAATATATTTGTCTGTTTATCTGATGATGTTACATTGCTAATATACTCTTAACATTTTAACTATAATTAATCAATATAACGGTTATAAACGGCTATATTTTTAGCGGTAGTATAATGGCTATAAACGACTATATTTTACACTATTAATACAAAACATCAAATGATACAAAACCACATCCTCTCTTCTACCTCATATTTTTTGCTAAATTTTACCGATAAAATGTCTAGACTAATATTTATCTTTGTTGCTGTAATTATTTTAGTATTACATGTTACCATTCTCACCGTAGAAGTTTCACCGGAAGATTTTCATTTTTCTTCATTGATGATCGGAATCATGCATTACTCTTTATTTTTTCGCAATCATTATAGACTTTTGTATTTTGAATTATATCTAATGAACTATTTTACTTTCCCTATTAGTTATCATCATGTCAAACCTTGTGAAGATTGAATTCAGTCCACTCGACATTGGTGGAAGCAAAAATTATACCAAAACATCACATTTGTATGTTGAAGAAATTTAAATATGGAACAAGTAAATATCTACTTTAATTTTTAGAATTTTCTAATTAGATTATTGAGTTAATGTCATTATGTTTTTTTTAAATTAAAATTTTCAAGTTTTTTCTTTAAAAATTCGTCCAAAAAGTGGCTAGACACATGATTCGTGTGTCCGCTCTATGTGCCTGGACACACATGTAGCGTGTCCGGGTTATAAATAGCGGACAAACTGATCTCGTGTCCGGCTCTCTTGGCAGACGCACGTTATGTGTGTCCGGGTCTCTTGGCGGTGTCCAACCCTTTTGGCGGACTCGTATTTTTTGTGTTCGATCTTTTGGAGGGACATGCTATTTTTGTGCCCGTAAAGTTTTGTCCATTTTTGTGACACGTGTCAGCAGATTTGGAGCATGCACAAGAATATATTTGTAATATTTTTTGATTTCCTTTTCTTACTTATATGTAACCAACTCTAAGTTACTCTAGAACATGTACTAGCGCTTTACAACATTTCACCAAAAACTTCATCTGTTTAATATTTCTATATTTATGAAAGACTAACAAAAACCATGTATTTCTGAGCAATGAATTATAGGGTAACACAATTTTGGGCCATAGTGTAATTTTTCAAGATTGTGTATAAGTAATCAATGTTGCCTTTTGAGGCCCTTTCATTCATGTGTACATGCCCAAATTGGAAAATAGCAACTGTATATTATTGAATTACATTTGGTGTTAACCATTTTGTGATTTGACAGTTTCAACTTTCTTGGAGGGACCCAAGTGCAAAAAAGTAAAAACTTTACTCGTAACTCCAAATTGAAATTCGCTCGAACGTGATGCTAACCTATTCACCCTAATTGCATTTTCAAAGTCCGTAAGATAGTATTTTATCAATAAACATGAACAAGAATATATTTGTAATATTTTTCGACTTCTCTTTCTTACTTCTATGTAACCAACTCTAAGTTACTCTAGAACATGTACTAGCGCTTTACAACCTTTCAAAAAAAAAAAATTCATCTATTTAATATTTTCGTATTTATGCAAGAATAAAAAAAATATGTATTTTGGTGCAATGGATTATAGGGTACACTACTGGAAATTGGGTACATAGGCACCGTTACACATGTACCGGTGCTGATATACTGGTGCTATTAAACACCTATTGCACCAATATAAATGTCCGTGTATGAAAAAATGGTGCCTAAGAGGTAATAGAACTGGTAAAAAACATACCGGTGCTCAGGTCCTGCGCCTATGAGTAGGATTTGGATGATTTTGGCTAATTTTAAGCACCTGTATGTTTGGTACTGGTGGTGGAAAGCGGCGATGTTAAAAATTTACGCCGGAAATCGTATCAATCGCACATGTAAATATTCTGGTACTTTTGTGTTTTGGGAAGAAATGGTGGGAAATATTTGAGAACCGGTATACATATTAGCACCGGTCCGTTTGTCCCGTTGCTAAAATTTAAAAAATGCGTGAAATATTAGAGCACCGGTCACTTGTACCGGTGCGTTTGTGTGAAGATCAGAAAAATGCAGGAAATGGGAAAATTTTTAGCACCGATTCTTTCATTTATTTTTATACCAGTGCTATTGCTTCAGTTGCATCGGCCGGAACATATAATACCGGTGCTATTGACGCATAAATACTCACCTACCACCATTTTGATCGGGTAAAAAAAGAAAGGAAGAGAGTTTTGGATGTCATTAATGGAAATTTGGGATTGGAGAAGACATTAAATGCTCATCAATGAATTCCCTTAATGGTACTTCATTTTTTAAGAAAATTTATCATTTAAGGTGGAATATGTGTGGAATGATATGTTTCTATAAATATCTTGTGAGTTTGAACATTGTAATGTTCCTTGACACTCTTGATGAATAGGTTTTGGTTGCAAATGTTGTTGATGTAATGTATGCCTTTGATTGCATGTGATTTGCATTATAGGGTGTGGTAAGATTGTAGTATTGTGTGATCATGCATGTTGCATGTTTATAGGGTGTGTTATGAATGAGCTTACTTTTTATGGTGTAATTGTACATTGCTTTGGATGTTTAAATGTTGCAAATTGATTGCATTGTAGATGTACACCGTGCCATTGAGAGGCGTAAGCACATTTATCACACGTTAGCTTGGGGAGTGATGAATTTATTGCTTTTGTTCGGGACTTCTTGGACTTTGCTTTTAGTTGTGAAAAGCGCATCCTATGTCCATGTCCATGTCATTCTTATAAGAACCGTAAGCGTAATGATGATCAAGATTTACTGCAACTCCATTTGTACATGAGAGGGTTCTCGAAGGATTATTTGGTTTGGACTTTTCATAGGGAGAAACCACTGCCGGATGTGGTTGTAGGTAACACGGGGGAATATTTTGGGGATTTGAAATTGGATGACATGTGTGAGGAGGTGGTGGATGAATTTAGGGGGAGGCCTGAGGTTCTGTCAAAATTTCTTGATGAGAAGGACAAACCGTTGTATCCTGGTTGCATGGACAAAGACACTGTAATGTCATGTTTGATGGAGTTGTTTAACCTTAAAGGCATTGGTTCGTGGACCGATACTAGCATGGATAAGTTGTTGAAGTTTTTGAGTGAGAAGCTCCCCCCCTCCAAAAATGGTTTATTGGACAACCTGTATGATGCAAAGAGAATTTTATGCTCAATGGGAATAGAGTATAAAAAGATACATGCATGCCCCAATGATTGTGTTTTGTATACAGATGCGTTGGAAAAAAGTGGTGGCTTGCCCTATATGCAAGGTATCACGTTATAAGCAAAAGAAGATATGATGCTGTTGATGAAGATGTCATTGTAAAGGTAAGGAAAAGGGTCCCTGCAAAATGCCTGTGGTACCTTCCTATTGCACCCAGACCGAAGAGGTTGTTCAAGAACACTGTGGATGCAAAAAACATGACATGGTACAAGGATAGGGGTTGTGTTGATGATAATATCATTAGTCACCCAGCGAATGGGGATTAGTGGAAGAATTTTGACAACATGTATCCTAAGTTTGCTGAAGAACCCAAGAATTTGAGAATGGCTCTATGTACTAATGATACGAATCCCTTTGGTAATATGTCATCGAAACAGAGCTCATGGCTGGTTATGCTTTATATTTACAATCTGCCTCCTGATCTATGCATGAAGAGGCAATATGTTTTGATGCCATTAATGATTTCCGATCCGAGGCAACCTGGAAATGACATCCATACTTATCTAGCCCCACTCATTGAAGATTTGAAGTTGTTGTGGTCGGATGTTGTTGAGGTGTTCGATGGTCATCGTGGGACAAAGTTGACTCTGAAGGTGATGCTATTGTGCATTATTAATGATTTTTTGGCATATGAAAATATTTTGGGTTACGTTGTTAAGGGTCACAAGGCATGTCCTATTTATGAGGAAGAAAGTGATTTTACGCAGCTGAAAAATGGTCGGAAGACTGTCTATCTCGGTCATAGGAAATTCCTCCCAGCGAAGCACTAGTTATGAGAATACGAGATTCATTTTGTTGCGGAGAGGGAGAGGAGGAAGGCACCAAGAATATTAAGTGGGTTTTCCATCCACAACAAAGTGAAAAAAACTCAATGTTTTTCTAGGAAAAAAGATATCAAAAGTGACTGCCTTAAATGACGGATCTTGGAAGAAAAGATCGATATTCTTTGATTTGTCGTATTGGGAGACTCTGGACGTTCGCCATTGTTTGGATGTGATGCATATAGAGAAGAATGTGTGTGAGAGTTTAATTGGTACTCTACTAAACATTCCAGGTAAGACGAAGGACAACTTGAATGCACAGAATGAGCTAGTTGAGCTTGGTATAAGAGTTGATTTTGCTCCTGAGGTGAAAGGTAAACAGACGTACCTACCACCAGCCCCTTACAATCTTAATATCTGCGAGAGGAGGTCGGTCTGTAAGTGCATTGGAGGATTCAGGGTACCATCTGGCTACTGCCGCACTTGCAATACATTTCTAACATTAGCAAGATAGCAAACAAAATCTAATCTTATAAGAGCAACTAACCAACATCTCATCCATTGCTTTTCAGTTCACACCTGCAACAATCATTCAATCAACATTGCTCATCTTTAACCTTTACTAAGAAGCAACAAATACTATAAAACTATATATGCCCATTCACACAATGTAACAAAGCAGATGAGAAATACAAACTCTTAGGATATAAGTAAGGCATAGAAAAATACTAATCTGATTTCACAATATATAGCTCATAAAACAGAGTGAAACATTTTATAGGTTGAAAAATAAGATCTACAATGAAGAGCAAGACCTGTCCAAAGTGAATCAGGGAGACCAGAATGTACTTTGCATATGCCTCAGGCACTATGCCACTTAGACTTGTCATGGGTGAAGTCACAACCTGTAAGTATGGAAAAGGAATCATTAGTTAAATTAAACTACATGAATTTGTCAGATAACCCACATGTGCAAAACCACTATACAAGAAAAAAAGAAGACATTATTTTATAATGAGTTCATATATGGGTATGATTTTTGTGAGTATACATCTCAACCATCTCACTCTTGCTTCATGGAAGCCACAAACTGCGATTACAAATTCATGGTTATGGAGAAACGATGATTCGAAGTCGAACCTTGGCACCTGAAGAAAAACTCCATTTCTCATGCTATTACAACAACTTCATTGCCAATTCAATCCTATTCAAGAAACAACCAATACATAATAGCAACCAAAAGAACTATAATTGTGCCACATGATCACTCACTTAGTAAAAACACGTATATAACATTCACTCTTGTCACCACCCAATTCCATTCATGTTGGATACAGAAAACACTATCTGAATACATACATGTACAAATAGAAGGTCACATTCAAAGTCATCCATGGGAGAATCAGAGCTCACGGCTGAACCATTTCCTATGTTTAATTCTTTAGTATGACAGAACCAGCCAGGGAGCTGAGCATAAAAAATGCCTTGCAAAGCCAATATGCAGTTCATATTCATCTTGGAATTATTCAATAGGTTATAAATACGAAAGGAGTACTTCTCGAGGACAAGGCATGATCATCTTCGTTATAGCATTCAGATTCAATCCAAGCTAACACTATGCACCTACAAACACACAACCAAAACACTTTAATCCAAACAAAACCAACTATAAAATCAATGAAAGTGAAAACTTCTCTTCTCTAGAGGAAATTAACAGCAACTCTTCAGGTAATCCCCTCCCGTGAGACATATAGATAGACCCATCACAAGGAAACTTGCAATTACTCCAAACTGCTCAAAAAGACTTCAAAAAGAAAACCACAACATAAACAAGGAAACCCCGGGTAGATCTGCTTTGGTCTCCAAAATAAAAAATTAGGAAACCCTACAACCACAAACACAACAAAATCCGAAGAATCCTTGTATGTCTAGACTCCGTCGGTGACTCTATCTCCTCCGCATCTCCTGACTACAAAAAGTGATGGAAAACAGGGCTGAAATCACCCTGGAAACAATGGGAACTCAGAAATGCAAAAAGCATCCTTAATACTCCTCAGAAATGCCAACCTCTGGGAATTCTCAAGCATCTCATCGGAGATCGCGAAGTACGCAAAAAGTCCATCGAGGAAGAAGGGGTAGCTCTGTCGTCGAGGAAGGGAAGAGCGGAGGGCTTCGGCGAGGGAGATAAGGGTTTATCTTTATATATGATGCAATTTTAAAGGCAAATATTTAGTGTATCTAAATATACTAACGGTTTAGATTTATAAAAAATAAATAGATTTATATTTTATTTTTTATTGCAGAATTTTCAATAATTAATATATTACTATAAAGACAACTTAGTCATTAGTTGAAGTCAATTTATTTAATAGTATTTATATATCAAAATTCAATTAAGGTTTGACCATTGATTAGTTAAAGTCAACTTAGTTATTAGTGTTTATACATCGAGCGTTAAATAGAGGTTGACCGTTGATTAGTGTTTATATATTGAAAGTCAAGTAAAATTTGACCGTTGATTGGTTAAAGTCAACTTAGTTATTAGTGTTTACATATTGAAAGTCAATTAAGGTTTGAACGTTGATTAGTCAAAGTCAACCTACTTTTAGTGTTTACATATTGAAAGTAAAGTAAAGTTTGACCGTTGATTGGTTAAAATCACCTTAGTTATTAGTGTTTCTATATTGAAAGTCAAGTAAGGTTTGAGTATTGATTAGTGAAAGTCAGCCTAGTTATTAGTGTTTATATATTGAAAGTCGAGTAAAATTTGAACGTTAATTAGTTAAAGTCAACCTAGTTAGTAGTGTTTATATATTAAATGTCAAGTAAGGTTTACCTGTTGATTAGTTAAAGTCAGCCTAGTTATTAGTGTTTATATATTGATAGTCAAGTAAAGTTTGACCGTTGATTGGTTAAAGTCAACTTAGATATTAGTGTTTGTATTTAGAAAGTCAAGTAAAGGTTGACCGTTTATTAGTTAAAATCAACTTAGTTATTAGTGTTTGTATATAGAAAGCCAAGTAAGGGTTGACTGTTGATTAATTAAAGTCAACTTAGTTATTAGTGAAAGTCAATATAGTTCTTAAGGTTTATATATAAAAAACCGATTAAGGGTTGGACATTGATTAGTGAAAGTCTAACTAGTTATTAGTGATTAGTGAAAGTCATTCTAATTATTAGTGTTTACATATAAAAGGTTAACCTAGGGTTGACCGTTGATTAGTTAAAGTCAACCTAGTTATTAGTGTTTGTATATAGAAAGTTAAGTAAGGTTGACCGTTGATTAGGTAAAGTCAACTTAGTTATTAGTGTTTGTATATGGAAAGCCAAGTAAGGGTTGATCATCGATTAGTTAAAGTCAACTTTGTTATTAGTATTTATAAACAGGAGGTCAAATAAAGGTTGATCATTGATTAGTTAAAGTTAACTTAGTTATTAGGGTTTGTATATAGAAAGTCAAGTAAGGGCTGGCAGTTGATTAGTTAAAGTCAACTTAGTTATGAGTGAAAGTCAATCTAGTCCTTGATGTTTATGTATAGAAAGTTGAGTAAGGATTGGACATTGATTAGTGAAAGTCAACCTAGTTATTAGTGTATCTATGTAGAAAGTCAAATAAGGTTTGACCGTTGATTAGTTAAATTCAACTTAGTTTTTTAGTGTTTGTATGTAGAAGTCAAGTAAGAGTTTTTAGTGTTTGTTAACATATAGGAAGTCAAGTAAGAGTTGATCGTTGATTAGTTAAAATAAACTTAGTTATTAGTGTTCATATATATACTAAATCAAGTAAGAATTGACAGTTTATAAAGTCAACTTTGTTATTACTATTTATACATAGAAAGTCAAATAAGGTTGAGCATTGATTAGTTAAAGTTAAAAATATTTTTATTTGTATTTATATATACTAATTAAAATAAAGATTGATTGTGATTAGTTAAAGTTAACTTAGTTATTAATGTTTATATATACAACGTCAAGTAAGGGTTGGCCGCTGATTAGTTAAAGTAAAACATTTATATTCTTATTTATACATACTAAGTTAAGTAAGAGGGGACCGTTGATTAGTTAAATTAACCTTAGTTATTAATATTTACATGTAGAAAGTCAAATAAGGGATAACTGTTGATTAGTGAAAGTCAAACATTTGTATTTGTATTTATATATACTAAATCAATTAAGGGTTGACCGTTAATTAGTTATCAAACTTAGTGTTTATATATTGAAAGTAAAGTAAAGTTTGATCGTTGATTGGTTAAAGTCAACTTAGTTATTAGTGCTATATATTAAAAGTCAAGTATAGTTTGACCGTTGATTAGTTAAAGTCAGCCTAGTAACTAAGTTATATTTATATATACCAAATCAATTAAGGGTTGAACGTTAATTATGTACTGTAAACAAATTTTATTCTTATTTATATATATTAGGTCAATAAAGGTTGATTGTTAATTAATTTAACTTAACTTAGTTATTAGTAAAGTCAACAAAAAAAAGTGAACGATTTTGAAAGTTAAAAAAAAATTAGCTTAGAGCGGCTGCGAGCAGCTACTCCCTACCCATTAAATTTCTGGTAACATTATTTGAAAATTTTGGAAAGTTTTTAAAAAATTTATAGGTAAATATTTTGAATTCTTTGGCGGGAAGATTGAAATTTAAAATTTCGTTGAATATTTTGAAATTTTTGCCAGGAAGATTGAATTTTAAAATTTTTTGGCAATTTCTTTGGCAGGAAAAATGAATTTTTAAAATTACCGATTTTTTAAAACCGATGCTATTTTAAAATTTTGGCAATTTATTTGGTGGGAAGATAGAATTTTTAAAATGTTTAGCACTGGTTTTTAAAAACTGGTGCTATTTTAAAATTTTTGGAGGGAAGATAGAATTTTTAAAATTTTTAGCACCGGTTATTAAAACCCGGTTCTATTTTTTCCAAAACCAGTGTTATTTGAAAATTTAACACCATTTAAAAAAAATCGGTGTTAAAGTTAAAATCAGTGTTAATTTAACACCGATTTTAAAAACCGTTGTTAAAATTTCAAAAAATCGATGCTATTACATTTTTGATATTGCTTTTCAAAATCGTTACTAGAGGGGGGTCTCTCTGGTAGTGAAATCAGCCCTAAGCAGCTGCATTTCAATTTCTTAGACATCAGTATGAGCATTTTGGGCACCGATACCGGTGCTCAACACTTTAAAAAAAGAAAAAAGAGCCCAACTTGGTGTCATCTGAATCGTTGAATATTTTTGTTGATATAATCTCAACCGTTAACAATTTGCCTATATATACTACCCCCTGAAACCCCAAATCTACCCATCCTCATTTCCCTCCTCTCTATCTTCTCCCTCCTCCTCACCTCTATGCTTCGACGTCGGGCTGGCGTCGGGAGATGACGTCACCGCCGATGCCATCTCCTAACGCCATCCCAAAGCCATCTCTGGACACCATCCCAACTCCATCTCATAGACCATCCCGACTCCATCTCAGGACCATCCCGACTCCATCTCACGGACATCCCGGCGCCATCCCCGATACCATTTCACGGACCATCCCGGCTCCATCCCCCTCGGTGCATCATCCCAACACCATCTTCCTGCGCTCTACTCGCTGGTCGGAGTTACGAGCTCTACCAAGATCCGAGTCATCTTCACTGTTTTGGTTTGTTGATGTTATCTAGGGTTTCTGGTAATTAGGTTCTAGTTTTTATAATGATTGATGTTGTTAATTATGTTTAGGTATAGCTTGTTTCATGAATTAAGAGGCGCTATGTATTTTCAATTATATGTAATGAAGTTTTGGGTTGTGGTATGAATTTTCTAGTTTTTACATGAGCTTTTATTTTTTTTAAGTTTTGGGTTGTGGTATCAATAGCACCGGTTGAAACATTTAAATACCGGTGCTATTGATGCATTAAATGCTCAACTACCACCATTTTATCCAGTAAAAAAAGGAAAGGAAGAGAGTTTTGGATGTCATTAATGGAAATTTAGGGTTGGAGAAGACATTGAATGTTCATCAATGAATTCACTTCATCGTACTTCATTTTTTAAGAAAATTTATCATTTAAGGTGGAATATGTGTAGAATGATATGTTTCTATAAATATCTTGTGAGTTTGAACATTGTAATGTTCCTTGACACTCTTGATCAATATGTTTTGTTTGCAAATGTTGTTGATGTAATGTATGGCTTTGATTGCATGTGATTTGAAGTATAGGGTGTGGTAGGATTGTAGTATTGTGTGATCATGCATGTTGCATGTTTATAGGGTGTGTTATGAATGAACTTATTTTTTATGGTGTAATTGTATATTGCTTTGGATGTTTAAATGTTGCAAATTGATTACATTGTAGACATACACTGTGCCATTGAGAGGCTTAAGCATATTTATCACACGTTAGCTTGGTGAGTGATGAATTTATTTCTTTTGTTCGGTTCTTCTTGGACTATGCTTTTAGTTGTGAAAAGCGCATTCTATATCCATGTCGTGAATATAAGAACCGTAAGTGTAACGATGATCGAGATTTGTCGCAACTCTATTTGTACATGAGAGGGTTCTCGAAGGATTATCTGGTTTGGACTTTTAATAGGGAGAAACCACTGCCGCACGTGGTTGTAGGTAACAAGGGGGAATATTTTGGGGATTTCAAATTGGATGACATGTGTGAGGAGGTATGGATGAATTTAGGGAGAGACCGAGGTTCTATCAAAATTTCTTGATGAGAAGGACAAACCGTTGCATCCTGGTTGCAAGGAGAAAGACACTGCAATGTCATGTTTGATGGAGTTGTTCAACCTGAAAGGTGTTGGTTCGTGGAACGATATTAGCAAGGATACGTTATTGAAGTTTTTGAGTGAGAAGCTCCCCCCGGAAATGGTTTACCGGACAACCTGTATGATGCAAAGAGAATTTTGCGACCAATGGGAATAGAGTATAAAAACTCTACCCTTACCAATGCTATAATATGATCACCGATACGTATACTTACTACCGGTGATCAAAAACTGTACTCAACATGTTGATTTGTGCACTGGAAAATTATTTTTTGAGCACCGGTCTATAACATACTGGTTCTCACCTTTAGCACCGGTACTTATTCTTTCTATCGGTGCTTGAAAACTCATGGCCGGCAGATTTGTGCACCAGTAACTACATTTTTTATCACCAGTTCGTAACTTAACGATTTTAATGTTTTGCACCGGTATATCTCACCGGTGCTATTACCTCGACCTTTTGCACCGGATCATTTACACACCGGTATCCTAGCAGGCAAAAACCGGTGCCTATCATGGGTTTCTGCACTCAACGTGAATAACCTGAAAAGAGCAAAAGTATAAGAAAAGAGTTATAATAATTTATCACATTGTCTTGGTGCAAAGAGGATACGCTACAACATGGTCTTCTAGTTTGTAATTCAAAACTCTATGCAGAGATGTTAACGACCAAGCACCAACAGAGCATACTTGCATTGAATCCGTAGTCTAACTTGTATGCAACTCCTTGGTACAGAAACCATATCAAGTGGAAATCCATAAATATAGGATCCTGAACTTCTAGAAATGCAGCGGTCCAACATGATAATGCATCCAAAGATTCCAAAATAATAAAACACTATCTTAAAACATAATCCACTTGGTCAAGTATCTCTGAAAGCTCTGTGTGCGATTTTCACATACAAACGGTGCGATCGGAGTCAAAGCTCTGTGCCCTCGTCTCTTTCATCCATCCGGCACGGCCAACATGGCGGAGCCACCGCCATCCAACCCTCCGTTATCTTATGCCCAAGCAGTCAATCAGGAACTCCGCGAAGCTCTTAATCTCTCGCCATCAAACCTACAAGATGCTCACAGCGCTCCCTTCACTCCAAAACAACGAATCGATCACCTGGGAGAACCTGGCCTCCATTTCACGGAGGAGGAATGCTTACGATTGGAAGCCCCCCTCAAATGGACTTTGATCGGGAAATTCTCGCGCAGCCGGCCACAGCTAGAGAAGCTCTGGAAATATTTTCATACTGCTGGGTTCAAGGGTCAAAACAACATCACTTTGCTAGATAACAGACAGGTTTTGATATCCTTTTCTCCCCCTGATGATTATTATCGGTGCTGGCTCCATAAAATTTGGAACTTCGGTTCTTATTCTCTCAGAATCACAAAATGGATGCCTAATTTTAATCCCAACGCTGACTCCCAAATTGCCCCAATTTGGATTTCCCTCTATGGCCTGCCACAGCAATTTTTCGACCATAATGTGCTTAAGTCAATTGGTAACATCATTGGAACACCAATTAGGGTAGAAAGAGTCTCTATTAACAGGACTAGACCTCATGTGGCAAGGATCTGTGTCGAATTAGATGTTACTAAACCTAGGGTGGAAAGAATCTGGCTAAGCTTTAGGGATATAGGCTTATGGCAATACACTGAATATGAAAGTGTGCCTTTTTATTGCTCTCATTGCCTCAAACTAGGACATCTAGATACATCGTGCAGGTTTGACAAGAACTCATCCAAATTCACTCCATGGAAACCTCAAAGCACTTCAATTAAAGAAGGTAAAAGACCATTTCCATTGATGAACAAGGTAGACATAAAGATAAAGGAAATGGTCTGCCTTCAACTGGCACTTTGGGTCCAAAGTCACATTTTGTTTATAAGAGTAAAGTTGATAATAATATTAAGCAGTCATTTCAGGACAATATTCCTTCTCATGGGGACTCACAGCAGGGCAAAAGTGCAAGTTCCGAAGACTCGGTCCTTAGACAAGGATCACAGGTTCCATCTAATACTCATGGCACTGCTAATAATCTTTTATGTCCTGAACAGAGTATTGTTGTTTCTGATATGGCCTTTAGGCAGGAGGATAATAAGGAGGCAAATATGTTAAAACAGATTGAAATCACTAATACCTCATCTAAATCTCCAAACTCAGTTATCACCAACCCAACTACTTGCCACAATATCCTCACTCTTGCTCCAAATTTGTTGGCAAAAACTGCTATTAATGCACAGGAAATAGAGAAAGGTGATTTTACTTCTGATACTAAAGACTCTACCCATGATGATACCCAATTCATTAAAAACTCTGCTCATAACCTTAACTATATTGAAATAAATGGAGGCCACTCCCCTCTTTTATCATCTAGTAAGAAATTTCCCAAACCTCTGGACTGGATTAATACTGAAACCTCCTTTAAGCAACAGGAAGGTATACTGAAACAAAGAAGGTTTAACTTAGATGAAATAAAAGCATCTCTTATTAAGGATCAGTTAAGATTAAACAGCATCCTCAAACCTAATCAACCTGAGGTAAAAAATAAACAGAGGAAGTACACGAAAAAAGACTATTCCTCAACACCTAAACGATTTTCACCCGTTCATCTTTGAATCTGTCCAAAACATACCCATGAATAGTGTAAATCTATGTGTATGGAATGTTCGAGGAATAGGAAACAAACCTACTCAAATCCGTTTAAGAGATATTAAAAGACGTAATTCAATCAAACTTTGTGTTCTAATAGAACCTTTACTGAATCCTGATCAAATCCAAAACATCTCTTCTTTGTTAGGTTTTAGTAACTCGTATGCAAATTCAATAAACAAAATCAGGTTAATGTGGGATGAGGACATCTCAGTAGACATATATAAAGTTGAAGAACAGATGGTTATTGTGAAAGTTACATCTCCAAACCTGTCCACTGTGTGTCAGCTTGGTTTTATATATGCTAAGCACACAATTCATGAACGGAACAAATTGTGGCATGACTTAGCATCACTCAAAACAGAACCTCTGTGTTTAATTGGAGACTTTAATGTTATTAAAAAAACGAGGAATATTTAGGGAACTCAACCCCAAATCAGAGCAGTATAAAGAATTTTAACACTTTTCTAAATGATCAAAATTTCTCTGAAATCCCTACGTCTGGCTCCTTGTTCACTTGGACTGGAATGAGAACCAAAGGTAGGGTTTGGAAAAGGCTTGATCGAGGGATATCAAACAATTTATGGTGGTCCAATTTCCCTAGCTCCAAAATTAAAACAATCTCTAGAGAAGGCTCTGACCATACCCCTTTAATCCTTTTTGTATCTAATACTTCCCCAAAGACTACTTCAAAACCATTCAAGTTTCAAGAATGCTGGGTGACACATCACACATTCATGAAGCTAGTGGAAGATGCTTGGAGTGTTCATACCAATCTTCGAGGTATGAAAAGACTAATTTTCAAACTTAAAAACCTAAAACAAATCCTTAAAATTTGGAACAAAGAGGTTTTTGGTAATGTTTTTTATGCTGTTCAAATCAGTGAGGACTTAGTCACTAATGCTGAAAAGGATTTACAACAGATGGAATCAAGTGTCACAATACAAGCCTTAAACCTGGCCAGAGCAAAACTGAAATTAGCTCTAAATAATCAGGAAATTTTTCTCAAACAGAAATCAAGACTAAAATGGTTGAAAGAAGGGGATGTTAATTCAAAATTCTTTCATCAATCAATCTTAAGTAAACATAAAAGGCAATCAATTTCCCTAATAAGATCTAATGATGGAAATTGGTTAAATAATATAGAAGCTATTGAAGAAGAAGCTGTTAGATTCTTCTCAAATCTTCTTACTGATGAACCATTGGACCCATCAGGAATTAATACAGCCTGGATTTTGGATAATATAACACATGTAGTAAACAATGAAATGAACTCAAATCTACTTAAAAAAATTAGTATGGATGAACTAACTAACATTGTTCATTCCATGGATAAACATTCAGCACCGGGACCTGTGGTTTCTCTGGATGCTTTTACCATACCTGTTGGGATATTATAAAATTTGATGTACTGTTGGCAGTGGAAGAATTCTTTGATGGTAAAGATATTCCCAAAGCCATTTCAGCAACTCAAATAATTCTAATACCCAAAAAAGATGTATGTTCCTCCTTCAAAGATTACAGGCCTATAAGTTTATGTAATTTCTCAAACAAAATTTTCTCAAAAATACTCTCCACAAGACTTAAAACCTATCTGGATATTATAATAAGCCCACAGCAGTCTGCATTTGTCTCTGGTAGAGAAATTGCTGATAATGCTCTTCTCATGCAAGAATTCACTAACCATATACACTCAAAAACAAAAGGTTTTAATATGATTGTAAAATTGGACATGATGAAGGCACTTGATAGAGTTTCTTGGGTTTTTTTTGGAAAAACTCCTTCTTAAGCAAGGTTTTTCTAACACCCTAGTTGAGCTTATTATGAGGAACATCAAATCTGCCTATTTCTCATTACTGATAAATGGAAAAACAGTTGGATTTTTCCCTGCTTCCAGAGGCTTAAAACAGGGTGACCCTTTATCCCCCCTACTTTTCATACTAATGGCTGAAGCATTTTCACAAAACCTAAATTTTCTATACCAATTCGGAAATATTCAGCCCTACAAACTTCCATGTGGGATGAAATCATCATCACATCTCTCCTATGCTGATGACACAACAAATTTTTTAAAATACACCAAACAGGTTTAAAAACGATTCTGAGCTTTCTGAAATTTTATGAATTGGCTTCTGGTCAAAAAGTGAACTTTGAAAAATCCACTTTCCTCATATCAAAATATACACCTAACAGAATCATAACTTTGATTAAAAGAGAAACAAACATGCTGTTAGGAACCATTCCATTTAAATATCTGGGATGTCCGATTTTCACTGGAAGGGTTAAAAATTCACTCTTCCAAAGCATGCTGCTTTAAATTCAAAATAAAATCAATCATTGGCATAATAAACTTCTATCTCTAGCTGGAAGGGCAATACTAATTAGACATGTTCTGACCTCAATGCCAATTCATCTTATAACTGTATTGAGGCCTACTCAACACATTATAAGCCTAATCCATAAAACTCTTGCTCGATTCTTCTGGAAGAATACTTCAGACAATCAACAGAAAAACAGAGTTTGGAAATCTTATCCCAAACTATGTTTTCCAACAGAGGAAAATGGACTAAATTTCAAAAATTTAAACACTCTAACAAAATCTTTCTCAATCAAAATGTGGTGGAAACTTCAAACTGGAAAATCTCTTTGGGCTAAAATCATGTGGTCTATGAGAGATACTCATAAAACATCCAGAAGTTGGAAAAGAATTAAGGAAGTTCAAGACATAGCTTTAAATAACACAACGGTCCTTCTTGGATCGGGTTTAGTTTCTTTTTGGAATTCAAATTGGACCTCTATGGGACCACTAACGGACTACTTAATTCATCCAACTGAATTTCCTTATCAAAACTTAACTGTGGCTGAATACATTCAAAATAAACCATATTTTTCTGGCCTGATCAAGACCTCACTACCTGATCACATTTACCACTTGCTGGATATGGAATATAAACTTTTTCCTGATTACGATGACATCCTCATATGGAAACCTTCTTGGACAGGAACCTTTACTGTTAAATCAGCTTATGACTTGATAAGAGAGAAGAAATGAAGATACCATCCTATACTCATCTGTGGTCTAAACTCTTACCTAAAAAAATTAGTTTATTTAATTGGAAACTTTTAAATAGACTAATTGCCCTTCCAGATGTGCTAGAGGATTTCCAATTCTATCTACCTTCCAGATGTTGTTTCTGTTTTCAAGAATCTGAAACTATTCATCACTGTTTTAACTCCTGTGTAAAAGTCGACAAACTTTGGAAATTTGTGAACTCCACATTCGGCCTTATCAATAACCATTTCCAACTTTTGTGGGATAGAATCTACTTTTACTGGAATGTCTCTTCCTCTGCTGGCTCCTTGTTAAAGATCATTAGAATAGTTCCTTGTGTTGTACTCTGGTACCTGTGGTGTGCCAGATGTACCTACATCTTTGAAGGAACAATACCAGATATAATGCTCATTTTCAAACGGATTCTATATCATTTCAATGATACCTTTTTGGCATTCAATCTGGATTTCAAATGGGCTTTATCCCATATACCCATATTACTGAGGCAGAACTCTATAAAACACAGGCCAGTTAGAATCATAAAGTGGTTTCTACTTTCCAGATTCAAACTTAATACTGACGGTTCCTTTCTTAGCACTGGTGATGCTGGTATCGGATGCATAATCAGAGATCGTGTTGGTCAGGTAACCATAGCTCTTTCAAAATCCATCTTGGCTGACTCTGTCTTGCAGGCCGAAACCTATGCTCTTTTGCATGGTATTCATCTTGTTATTGAACAAGGCATCAGGAATATTGACATTGGACTAGATTCCAAAGTCCTTTATGGAATGATACACAAACAACTCAAGATTCCATGGAAATTGCTACCTCTGATGAGGGAGATATGGCACCTGCTACAAGAATTGGATTACTCGCTGCATCATATTTTCAGAGAAGCCAACGGAGCTGCCGACTTACTTGCAAAGATGGCGAGCCGCGACCGGGTAAATAACACTTATGATTCTGCAGGTTTGCCTAGCTTAGTGGCTGGACACGTAAAGCTTGATGCGAATGGAACTCCCCATGTTAGAGTAGAATAATTAGCTACCTATGTACTTTTTCCACGGTTGACGCTGGTTGATCTTTAGGTTATAATAGGATTCTTGTATAGTTTTTCACAGATCATCAGCTGAATTCTCAGAGGTAAGGTATTAAGCCCCCCTCTTTTTCTGTATCTTTCATTTTAAATTAATAAACGGGTAGAGGTCTGCCAAACCCCCCACCATCACAGGTGGATTTATTAAAAAAAAAAAAGATTCCAAAATAATACTCAAGCAAAAAGTTGATATGGACAAGGGCTATGATATAAGATAAGCTGGATCATAGTAAGACAAGTTGAGAGCTTGCTGTTGAGGGGGATGCATGCTTCCTATTCAACCTGATGCTGAGACTTGTGCTGAGTTGTTTGAGATATACTCGGCCGCAAAAGAAGTAGCTACACTAAGGGAGGAATATTGAAGAGGTTGGAGACATTGTTAAAGATTGTGCCCTGCAGAAGCCAATTCCAGTGAACCTACAAACAAAATGTATTGTTGAAATTATATGCATATAGTGAGTGTATTGTGAAGCTGATTTTCATACAAAAATATGTACACATGACTTCCAGACACAAATGAAAATTCTTACTAGCCTAAACAACCAATGTAAGCCATCTCCAACAGTAGCGTCACGGAATCAATTGCTTGCCCAATGATTACAAGCCACGCCAGCATTACAAACTTTCGCCTGATGTCCTTGAGGGAAGATGAGTCCAGCTCATTTTCAATTGTACTGCTCCTGGAGAAAACATCTCGCACAACAAAGCTGGGTTTCTCATCTGCCAGGTCATCCAAGTGAATCAAAATCAAGATTAACAAGTAAATTCCGTTGACCACCAACTGAATGCCGAATCAGAAGATAAAATGATGTGATTACAGTGTGCTCACATACTTGAAAGAACATCCAAAGTAAAGGTGGTCTGCTCTGCATTGAGAATACATTTTAGCTACAGCAATTATAAGGGAGCAGTAAGCTAACCAAAAGAAGAAACATACGCCCTTGAATGCATTCTTTTAATCTGCAATGTAGTTGGATGGTAAACAGTGACTTCATAAACATAATAGCAACCCGCCCAGTACTTTTGACCCCTTGGCACTCCAAACACCACTCAACTCCTTCCAGCTGGACGATGTCTCAGGGTTCACCCGAAGACAGGTCTTTGTAAAGTACAAACCTTAAATTCCACTGCCTGCAATAAGCACTAAAATTTTGCTCTTTAAAATCACCACTGAACTCACCCCTGAGCTAATCACCGATCACTCACAATGATTGACTACAATAAACATAAATATTCAGCATTTAAATGAAAATCACTAGTGAACTCATCCCTGAACTAATCACTGATCACTCACAATGATTGACTACAATAAACACAAACGTTCAGTATTTAAACGAAATCCCATGAGCATTGAAATTCTGTTTCCCCTAAAGTCTATACTTTTATGCCAAGTTGTTTAACGTTTGGTGTTAAAACACGAAATAAAATAAGCAGTGCACACACAACTTGGTTACGCAGTTCGGTGCAATTACACCTACGTCTGCGGGGCCTTGCCCAGATCAGAAACCATCCACTAGAAAGCAGTCTTTAGTACAAGAAGCTTAACTTGAATACTAATCCATTGCTAACCTATAAGTGAATGTCGTGAGATCCCCTCACTGCCGATCCTACGTCGTTGAACCCCCACGAACAACACGTCTCCCTGGATCTCCTCCTCCCGAGGAATTAAGCCTTCCTTGTTTCTGATCTTTACGAACTTGGTCGGATGAATCAACACTCCTCCAAACATCACAGGCAGATTGCTCCAACACTTCTCACGTAGAGATGAATTCTTGGTTGCTTGCTGATTGCGTTGTATCTTCTTCCTTTTATCATCTTCGCAATCCTGCCTTGTACGCAACTCTTTCCTTGTCGAACTCTACCAAGAATAGACTTCTAAACTAAGGAAAAATCTAATTCTAATCTGGTATTTAAATGGACAATCCTTTATCAATAGGAGTTGTACCATAAATAAACTACTTAATATTACATGAATATTCGGTTACCAGAAATAGATTGCCACATATTAATCTTCACAATATTCTGTTCTGATCGCATGATTATCTTCCATAATTTTCTCCATAAATTGTGGCTAGAAAGCTGCTGTCGGGTAAAACTAGATAGCAGTGGTGTTAAAACACCACAACATAAGTTCGCACAATATGCTACAACTAAGTCCAACTCCAGAGGACTTTACAATCTCCCCCTTGGCATATTTGTGAATTCAACAGCACACACGGACAACATAAACAACAACGAATATTCAGAACATCCAAATCGAAGACAAAATCAATCATCAAAATCCGTCCAAGTTAAAGCAGTCAACATCTACTCAAAATCATCTACTCAAAATCTCCAAATTTCTCCCCCTGAATTCATGAATATGTCAAGACATGATTTATACATCAGACCCATTCGAATCATCCTCTGAACCAACAACATCCTGAGTCGCTGCCACCAACAAACCTTCTCTTTCAACCTCCAATGCAGCCAATTCCCCCTGAATCTTCACTACAGCAGCCTGATGTCGTTCAAGCAGTTCCTGACACACTGCCGCTCTTGCCTCAATAGAGCTTACCCGCGCCACACCAGCATCTGAGCTCACTGTTTCCGGTGGTGTCCAGGGTAAATCCTTTACAATCCGACCACTCAATGTCCTAAGAGTCGGCCTTAAAGCTTGGGTAGAAATCAATTCATCAGAATCCCTTGTTACTGCTCCACCTTTTTGCAACACCAAAGTGATGACGCACGGATGTACCAATGCTTCCTTCCTAGTCTTGCGAGCACAATCCATGATATCATTAAACACCATTCTTCCCATATTGACCTTATACCGTGCTCCTAGACTATATATTAGTGTAGCCATTTCTTTGGTGACACTTGTATTATTGACTGAAGGAATCCAATTGTGTACTGCCACCATATACAGGCAGTAATACCTGGAGGTAAGGTTGGATGCAAGTATCTGCTGTCTACCAGTCACTGGCCATGTACTCTCCACGCCCCCGGTAAGCTCCACTGCCACTTCATCAAAATTTTCTGGCAACTGGTGTTTGAACACCGATTTGTCATTCCTGGAAGTGCCACGCTGCAGACATTGATTCACTGCTTCTGGGGAGAACTCAAAAACTTCCCCTCGCACATACACCCTATGGAACCACGGAGATTCCTCATCTTCACATTCCTCCTTCAGGTTGGAATAAAATTCCAACACTATCTGCTTGTTATACTCACCAAAGCATGTAGCAGCCCTCAACACCTTTAGATAGTGTAAATAATCTGTGAACCCACAGTCTCGGTACTTCTCAGAATCAGTTGGCCTTTCCGCCAGTATCTTCCTTCCACAAATAAATTCCCATTTTTCTTGGCTTACTTCGTCATAAAATTCAGTGCTAATAGCATCACTAACCTCAGGTGCAGGTAGTTCCTGAGGCTCAACTGGTCTCTGCTGCCGGTCTGCACGTAACTTCTTCAGTTTCAGCCCAATCGGCTCATCACTGTCCTCACTAGTGGCCATACTCTTATCTCTGCACCTCTTCGACCTTCGAGCACCCTTGGAAGTAGAGGCCACACTATCCCTGGCCTTCTTTTACATCTGAGTGGCATGCATTTCCCCAGACTCTGTTGGTGTTTCAACACCCACCTCATTACTTTTCCGCTTGAGTCCACGTGTCTGTCTTGTCTCTGATGGTGTTTCAACACCAACATCAGGACCATCAGGAGTTTCCCCCCTCTCAGCCAGGTTCACAACTGGTTTTTGAGTACCAGTACCAGGCATATCAGCACCATCTACACTCTCCACAACAATACTTTCATCATCTTCCTTCTCTGAATCGGACTTCAAAAACTCTGAAAGAGATTCACTCAGCACAGAGGCATTCTCTGGTTCATTCATCATTGAAAATGTCTCAGCTTCATCAGCTCCCCCTGCACACCCTGCCTCCTCTTCACTATCACTGATCTCCACCACTAGGATGGGCAATCTTCTCAACAATTCTTGAAGCAGGAACATAGACCCATTAAAGCACTCTATTTCTTTGCCACTTGCTCCAGAAAAATCAGTGGATTTAACCACTTTAACCCAGGGTTGCACAACCACATCATCCCCTAGGCTTCTAATAACAGGCCTGTACAGCGAACCTATTCTCGTATAGATTGTAAAAAACTGATCTGTTTCCTCCCCTACTTTGTACTGTTCACCAAAATCTACTCCAACTAATGTGGCATAAAATTCACTAATTTCACAGATTTCTCCAATGCCACCAGTTAACAGTTCTTTCAAATCAAATCCATTTATCTTTCCATGCAAACTCTTGAATTTCTGAAGATCAACATAATCTCTATTCTGAACCATCCACGTAATAAATTCCAGAACAGAGTAAAAGTAAATCCCGTCATGGACAAAATAATGGTCAAACCTGGCCTTAGGGCGTCGGCGATTTACTCCATCCCACTTAGTTACCCTCTGTTCTCGACCTCTAGGGCATTCTTCCACATCTACATCGGGGTCAAGCTCTTCAAAACGCGGATTCTCTGGAACTCGCACACTCGAGAAACCCCCAAACCATTTCTTGAAGGTAAAGTTCACCATTTTCGATGGGGTTTTGTGTGGGATGTGCGGTTTCTGGGTTTTTGAAAATTTCAGGTTTGGTAGGAAGACAAGTGCAGGAGCTCTGTTTAGGAAGATGAACAGTTGAAGAACTTGAATTTGTGTGGGAATCAACCACTTGTCACTTTCACTTTCCTTTTTCGAACACCAAAAAGCCACTCTACTTTCTCTTCTTTCAGAATACCATCATACGAACACTTAAGCCCATCATCATAACTTTCTGGCCCAAGGTTAGCCTGTCTGATCTACTTCCCAATCAAGCAATTTTCCAGTACCACCAGCCCTCGGTGTTTAAACACGGCTTCTCATATTTTTGAGATTTTCAATTTTTCTAATTTTTTTCTTTTTCAACTATATTTAAAAGAAAAACAAAATGGAACAGTAAATAATACAACATAATGGACAGATCTGGGTACCTTACATTCGACACACACCCAAGTGCTGTCTGAGGCCTTCAAACGTCTCGCCATCCAGAGGCTTTGTAAAGATATCAGCCAGTTGTTCTGATGTCGGTACATACTGGACTGTGACTTCTCCTTTTTCAACTAAGTCCCCAATAAAATGGTGTCGGATATCTATGTGCTTTGTCCTAGAGTGCTGCACAGGATTCCTGGAAATATCAATGGCGCTTTAATTATCACATAGGACTGTCAAACTCACATCATTGAACCCATAGTCTTGCATCATCTGCTTCATCCATAATAGCTGCGCACAACAACTCCCAGCAGCTAAGTATTCTGCTTCAGCCGTAGACAATGATATAGAATTCTGCTTTTTACTGTACCAGTTGACCAGATTTGATCCAGCAAAGAAGCACCCACCAGTGGTACTCTTACGATCATCAGCATTCCCGGCCCAGTCAGAGTCACTGAACCCTACCAACTGCGAATCCTTGTTCCGAGAAAACCATACTCCATACTCTACCGTTCCACTTATATACCGAATAATCCTTTTCACAGCTGACATATGTGATTCCTTTGGATTAGCTTGGTAGCGGGCACAGATACCAACACTTAAACAAATGGCTGGTCTACTTGCAGTTAAATACAACAGGCTGCCAATCATACTCCTGTACAATTTTTGGTCAACACTCTGACCCAGTTCATCTTTTGTAAGCTTGTCGGTGGTAGCCATTGGAGTGCGTACTGTCTTTGCACTTGTATGTCCAAATCTTTTGATTAAGTTTTCAGCATATTTCTGTTGGTTGATGAAAAGACCATTCTTCTCCTGAGTAACCTGTAATCCCAGAAAATATGACAATTTGCCTACCATACTCATTTCGAACTCCTGAGTCATTAAGTCAACAAACTCCTTTACCAATACTGAAGAGGTAGATCCAAAGACAATATCATCCACATAAAACTGTGCGATCAGAATGTTTGTCCCCTTATGCAGCACGAACAGTGTACGGTCCACTCCCCCTCGACGATATCCCTTCTGAATCAGAAAGGTTGTCAGTCGCTCATACCATGCACGAGGTGCCTACTTGAGTCCATACAATGCTTTATTCAACCGATAGACATAGTTAGGAAAATGTGGGTCTTCAAACCCCTTAGGTTGCTCCACGTAAACTTCCTCCTTTACTAGGCCATTCAGGAATGCACTCTTGACATCCATCTGATAAAGAGTAAAGTCCAGAATGCAGGATACTGCCAGCATCAGTCTGATCGACTCCAATCTGGCTACAGGTGCAAAAGTTTCATCAAAATCAACCCCTTCTACTTGAGTGTACCCTTGAGCAACTAGTCGCGCTTTATTTCTTGTGACGTTACCATCCGCATCAGATTTGTTCTTAAAAATCCACTTGGTTCCAATCACATTCACATTAGCAGGTCGTGGGGTAAGATACCAAACATTGTTTCTCTCGAATTGCTGCAATTCTTCTTGCATTGCTGAAATCCAATACTCATCGAGCAGAGCTTCTTTGTAGTTTTTTGGCTCAGTAAGAGAGATGAAACATGATAGTCCTGCCAATTCTCTGTAATTCACCCGTGGTTGATCCCTTAAGTGCATATGTCTAGCTGGATGTTGGTCAGATTCACCTGTTCCAGTTTTTGGAGTTTCAACACCAGTTGATGATGCTGGTGTTTCAACACCAGTAGGGTTCACTGGTTCGAGGATATCACTTTCACCAACAGTGTCTTCTTCTGAATCATCAACAACCACATTAATAGACTCCATGACTGTTCCAGATCGTTGATTAAGCACTCGGTAAGCTCGACTGGTAGGAGAATAACCCAAGAATACACATATATCACTTCTAGATTCGAATTTAGCTAAAGGCTCTCGGTCCTTCAGAATGTAGCATTTACTCCCAAAGACATGAAAATACGACACATCCGGTTTCTTCCCTTTCCAGATCTCATATGGTGTCTTCTCAGTAAACGGACGCAGATATACTCTGTTGATGGTGTAGCATGCAGTGTGTACAGCCTCAGCCCAGTATCTAGCATGAATTTTCTTCTCGGCTAACATTGCTCGTGCCATTTCCTGCAGTGTTCGATTCTTTCTTTCTACTATACCATTTTGCTGAGGAGTTATGGGTGCAGAGAACTCGTGATGTATACCAAGTGTCTCACAGATGTCATGAAACTTAGAATTTTCAAATTCTTTTCCATGGTCACTCCTGATACGTGCAATTCTTACATGAGTGGTTCCTTTTTCTACATGTAGCTTGTGCGCCAAGTTCTTGAAAATATCAGCAGCCTCTGACTTCTCTTTGAGAAATGATACCCACGTATACCTCGAGAAGTCATCTACACAGACGAAAATATACTTCTTTCCTACCACACTTGGAGTATTGATTGGCCCCATCAAGTCCATATGTAGTAGCTCCAAAAGTCTTGACGTTGAAACATCATTTACGGCATGGTGTGGTATCCGAGTTTGCTTTCCTTCTTTACACGATCCGCAAACTACCTCCTTGTTGTCACTGATTTCGGGAATACCTCTGACTGCATTCAGTCTGGAAATACGAGCTAAGGATTTATAATTTATGTGTCCCAATTTTCTGTGCCACAGAGTACTGATTTCCTTTTTCGAGTTGAAGCATGTGACGTCTTGGTCGAGCAAATAACAGTTATCCATTGATCTAGATCCAGTGAATACTTCAGTTCCATGGTTGACTACACATTTCTCCTTGTCAAAGAACACCGTCATTTCATTGTCACATAGATGGCTAATGCTCAACAGGTTAGCTTTAAGACCTTCCACCAGTAATACATCTTGGAACACAGGAAGCCCTTTGATGGCTAGCTCACCTTTGCCGATTATTCTACTGCGCTTCCCATCACCAAATCTAACATGGCCACCAAATCCAGGTTTGAATTTTTGAAGAAATTCAGGTACTCCAGTCATATGCCTTGAGCACGCACTATCGAAATACCAGGAGTTTCCTGTATGTGCCCCAAAACAGACGAAACTTGAAAGACAAATATCTTGAGATTTTCGAACCCATACCTAGCTTACTGGTCGAGTGATGTGATGCAGACTTTGATTGACACGTGTGTTCAGAAATCTGGTTCTGTATCCTCCAGTGTTAAGTCGATGCCTCGTATCATATCCTGGCATGGTGTTGAAACTCCGATCTGCTGTGTTAACAGACAGTGTCCTAAGAAGCTTAAAACACCTATTCCTGACATGCCCTAGAGCTCTACAGTATCCGCATCGTCTGATCCTCTTGGTGGAAAAATTCCTCTCGATTATTCTTGGGGCTGGTGCGCCTTGATATGTCTTGTTTCTCCACAAATTTACTGATCCTGTATAACCAATTCCGTATTTGGTCGTCTGTCCCATTCTTAGACAGTCTTCGAGCTTAGCTTTCCCTGTATTGAGACGTCTGATAGCTTTTTCTGCTACCTCTGCTCGTTGCGCCACTTCAGCAAATTCCTTCTTGATTTTTTCCAGTTCACCAATTACCGTTTCTTTTTCAAGTTCGTTCACTCTAGCTTTTTCACTTAAACTCTTGTTCTCAAACTTGAGCTCTTTGTTTTCATCCGCCACTTTTAACCACATCTTGTACATCTCCATACTTTCCTTGCGAATGTCATCATCACTAATGCTCTTAGCCTCTTCATCTGAGCTACCACTCTCATATTCATTCAGCACACAGAGACCTTCCTCAAAAGTGTCTTCCAACTCCATCATTGACACACCGAAAGCAACATGATTTGTATACTCCTCTCCATCCTTAACATCATCTCCTACGTCATCATCACTCCAAGTTGAGGCATACGTTTTCCTTGTCTTTTAAGCGTATTGGCACACTCAGCTTGTATGTGTCCAAAACCTTCACATTCTCTGCACTGGATTTTCCTGTTCAGGTTGGAATTTGTTGATTTAAACTTTGGTGTTTCAACACCAGTTGCTTGACCAAATCTTGGAGTGGAGTTTGCATTAAGATTTTTGCTCCCACTTGACTTATCTTGTGGTTTCCTGCCCATCTTCTTCATAAATCTGGAGAAGTTCCTGGTTATGTTTGCAATTTCATCGGAATCTTCATTATCTGTATGATCTTCTGGCTTTCCAGAATTTATGCTTGAAAAAGCCATCTCTTTCTTTCCTGTTTTGGTTTGCAGCATTTCCATCTCATAGGATTCCAGAGATCCCATAAGCTCATCAAGAGTCATTGTCCCTATTCTTCCATTTTCATTAATCGCTGTGACCTTCATATTGAAACGTGAAGGTAACGCCCTCAGCACCTTCCTGACAAGCTTTTGATTTTTGTACTTTTTGCCAAACTGAAACGCTTTGTTTGCAATATCTCGGACTCGTCCATTGAACTCGGAAATAGTCTCATCTTCGCGCATCTTTAGTTCTTCGAATTTTGACGTGTAATACTGCAACTTAGATTCTCTGACGGAACTTGTCCCCTCATGATACGTTTGCAACACATCCCACGCTTCCTTTGCAGTCTCACAATTTGAAATCATCTTAAATTGATCTTCATCTACTTCCGTGAAGATGGCATTTAATGCCTTTGAGTTGGACACGTGTGCTTTGTGCTCCTCGGTAGAATATTCAGAAAATGGTTTAGCTGTCGATGAGCTTGATCCCTCAGTTTCGTCACTTGAAGGTGGAGTGTACTGATTTATGACATAGTTCCAGGCTTGTTCATCTAGTGCTCCAATGAACACTTTCATACGTGCCTTCCAATAGGCATAGTTTCCTTGTTCCAGCAACGGTGGTCGCGTGACCGAAGCCCCCTCCTTTGGTGCCATGGTGAAACCTGATCTCACTCTCCCTGTATAGGGGTCAGCAAGTGCCGTGCTCTGATACCAATTGAAATTCTGTTTCACCTAAAGTCTATACTTTTATGCCAAGTTGTTTAACGTTTGGTGTTAAAACATGAAATAAAATAAGCAGTGCACACACAACTTGGTTACGCAGTTCGGTGCAATTACACCTACGTCTGCGGGGCCTTGCCCAGATCAGAAACCATCCACTAGAAAGCAGTCTTTAGTACAAGAAGTTTAACTTGAATACTAATCCATTGCTAACCTATACGTGAATGTCGTGAGATCCCCTCACTGCCGATCCTACGTCGTTGAACCCCCATGAACAACACGTCTCCCTGGATCTCCTCCTCCCGAGGAATTAAGGCTTCCTTGTTTCTGATCTTTACGAAATTGGTCGGATGAATCAACACTCCTCCAAACACCACAGGCAGATTGCTCCAACACTTCTCACGTAGAGATGAATTCTTGGTTGCTTGCTGATTGCGTTGTATCTTCTTCCTTTTATCATCTTCGCAATCCTGCCTTGTACGCAACTCTTTCCTTGTCGAACTCTACCAAGAATAGACTTCTAGACTAAGGAAAGATCTAATTCTAATCTGGTATTTAAATGGACAATCCTTTATCAATAGGAGTTGTACCATAAATAAACTACTTAATATTACATGAATATTCGGTTACCAGAAATAGATTGCCACATATTAATCTTCACAATATTCTGTTCTGATCGCATGATTATCTTCCATAATTTGCTCCATAAATTGTGGCTAGAAAGCTGCTATTGGGTAAAACTAGATAGCAGTGGTGTTAACACACCACAACATAAGTTCGCACAATATGCCACAACTAAGTCCAACTCCAGAGGACTTTACAAGCATGAGTGTGAACCAATCAAATTAAATTAATCCTATCTTGTATTGCTGTGGCATTGCGTCTAAGATATGTTAGCCCAAGTCAACTTAATCCTTTCATATTCCATTTCTCACATTCACAATTTAACTACAAAAAGTGTACTAGGAAAAACCTAAATCATCCTCCACCTATGTAATTAAAATCAAGAGAGTCGTGTGATTGCCATTTAAGCCCACCAGTTGAGCGTAATAAAATACATTAAAGTTCTGGAAATCAATTAACCGAGCACTCAAACACAATTTTAAGTAGTTAAAATCTAATCAACACTATCAACCCAATCTTAACGATGGAAACTATGGTTACCTTAATAGCTATGCAAATTTCCAGCTGACTTCGGACGACCGGTGCCAGACCGAACTTGCAATCATCATTGAGAGACTTGGAAATTGGAGCTGAACTTTCACTACTGGGAGAACCCCACATAGACACCGGTATTTTCACCCCATATGCATTGGTATTTTGAGAATTTTCATACCGGTACCTAAGTGACCCGGTGCAAAATGTGTAGTGTCATAGGCACCGGTAAGTCGTACCGGTGCCAGAACACCGGTACCATTTACCGGTGCCTATGCATGAAATACCGATGCTAGTAAATAGGCGATCATTTAAAAAAATTTGGCTCGTGAGAATAAACTCACTGGCCGGAATATGAAATCCAAAACGAACAAAACACAAAAAACCGAAGCTCATGTAAAAAACTAGAAATTTCATACCACAACCCAAAACTTCATTACATATAATTGAAAATACATAACGCCTCTCAATACATAACACTTCATTACGTTGAATCAATTATCATAAAACTAGAACCTAATTTTTCAGAAACCCTAGATAACATCAAATACTCAAAAGTGTGGTTGGATTAGAGCTGAGCCAGAAATTTTGGTGGAGCACGCAACTCCGACCAGCAACCAGAGCTCTGCGGGGAGATGGAGTCGGAGCTGGTCCGGGAGATGGAGTCGGGGAGGCGTCGAAGTGGTGGCGGCTGAGAGGGAGAGGTGGTGGAGGAGAAGGGAGAAGATGGAGAGGAGGTAGAGGACAAGATAATGAGAGGGAAATGAGGGTGGATAGGTTTAGGGTTTCAGGCGTAGTATATATAGTCAAATTTTTAACAGTTGAGATTAAATCAACAAAAGAAATCAGCGGTTTAGGTGAAACAAAGTTGGGCTTTTTTTTAAGTGTTGAGCACCGGTACCAATGCCCAAAATGCTCATACCAATGCCTAAGAAATCGAAACGCAACTGCTTAGGGCTGCTTTGAATGGTTTGTTTTTGAAAAAATGAATTGAACCAGAGAGCAAACTTTGGAAATTTTTTCTAAGTGTTAAGCACCGTTACAAATACTGGTGCCTAAAATGCTCATACTAGTGCCGAAATATACGAAATGCAGCTGCTTAGGGTTGCTTTGAGTGGTTTTTTTAAAAACAAAAATTGAACCCAAGAGCAAACCTGGGATATTTTTTCTAAGTGTGGAGCACTGGGACACATACCGGTTCCTAAGTAACTAATACTGGCGCGCATTCCAAAATTTCAAAATTTTTAAAAATCTCTACAAAATTTGGAATGAAAATCCAAAAAATTTATTATCCCACTATAACATAGCACCGATATGAATGAAAAACAATACTGGTGCTAGTATTATTTGATCTCTAAGTTAACTTTTTAATTTTTACTAGTAGGCCCATAGAAGAAATTTGAAGACATCAAAAACCAATTAAATAAGAGGAGATTGCGTCTTTAAAATTTGAGGTACAATGAGTGGACGGAAGCGCCTCTAACATATTTTTGAAAAATTATGCTATGCCCAAAAAATTGTTATAACATTATTATTCTGTCCAAAATATACGAATTTTGTTATTCTTGCATAAATATAGAAATAGAAAATAAATTATTTTTTTGATGAAATTTTGAAAAGCGCTACTACATGTTCTATAGTAATTTAAAGTTGATTACTTAGAAGATAGAAAGGGAAATCGGAAAGGATTATGGATATGTTCTTGTGCCTGATTGTTGATAAATATTTCATTATGGACTTGGAAAATACAATGAGGGTGTATAGGGTAGCATCACGTTCGAGCGGATTTCAATTTGGAGTTACGAGTAAAGTTTTTACTTTTTGCACTTAGGTCCCTCCAAAAAAGTTGGAGTTGTCGAATCACGAAATTGGTGGAACCAAAATGCAATTCAATAATATATTATCGTAACTTTGCAATTTGGGTATGTATGGGTGAACGGAAGGGTCTCGAAAGTCAACATTGATTACTTCTATAAACTCTAGAAAAATTACACTGTGACCCCAAATTGTGTTACCTCATTAACCATTGCTCCAAAATACATGATTATGGTTGATTACATGGAAGTTACAAAGTGAAATCAGAAAGAATTATAGACATGTTCTTGTGCTCGATGTTTGATAAATATTTCCTTACATGCATGGAAAATACAATGGGGGTGTATAGGGTAGGATCACGTTTGAGCGGATATCAGTTTGGAGTTACAAGTAAAGTTTTTACTTTTTGCACTTATGTCCCCCAAGAAAGTTGGAGTCATCGAATCACGAAATTGGCGGAACTAAAATACAATTCAATAATATACGATCGTAACTCTGCAATTTGGGATTGTATGGGTGAACGGAAGGGTCTCAAAAGCCAAGATTATTTCTTCTATAAATTCTTGGGAAATTACATTGCAGCCCAAAATTGTGTTACCGGTGCTGAATTTATTCATTGGCACCAATTTTTTGTGTACCGGTGCTAAATTTTGGTTTTGTAGCACTGATATTCAGTGCATAGGCACCAATATTTTGTGTACCGGTGCAGAATTTTGGTTTTGTAGCACTGATATTCAGTGCATAGGCACCAATATTTTGTGTACCGGTGCAGAATTTTGGTTTTGTAGCACCGATATTCAGTGCATAGGCACCGATTTTTTGTGCGCTGGTGCTGAATTTTAGTTTTTAGCACCGGTATCACTGACATACCGGTGCCTATGACATTTTTAGCACAGGTATTTCAGCAACGGTACATTTGTACCGATGCTCATGTACCTATTTTCCAGTAGTGTTCCAATCACCATTTTCATCACTCCATCGCCCGGAAGTTATACCAACAAATGTAAAAAAATTGAAAATTTTACCTATGTCAAATTGGAGCTCACTTCGAACTTTTCTTTGAACAATTCACGCATAGGATGGGTTTGCGGTGGCGAAAGGTGATAGGTAGTGAAGATGGGTGAAGAATGGTGCGGCTGGCGGGCGGTGAAAGATGCTGAAGAGCCCAACATGCAAAGAACGGATTGAGGGGTTGAAATAATTGATGAGTTCAATGGCAGGTGGTGAAGATGAGTGAATAAATCAGTGGCTGGCGGGCAGTGACAGGCAGTGGCAAGAGGTGAAAGGGGCATAAGAAGTTTACAGGGCGGGTGAACGAAGTGAGGGCTGAGGTGATGGGTCAATAAATTCAATAGGGGAGGAGAGTAATTTATGTAAATTGAGGGATTGAGAGAAATAAAAAAAATAAACATGGATAATTTAGAGTATTCATAATAATTTGAGGCTGCATGAAGCAATTTTGGGGCTGCACAAAGAAGTTCCTTTTTTTAAGATCTATTTCATCCTACAATGAAAATGGTGATTTTCTAAAAACTTATCGACAAGTAAGAGTCAAGAAACTAACAATAATCACCCAAAAAGAAAATGGGACCACAAGTTACCCAATTATTTATTGTGAAATAAAATGAAGAATGAAAGGGTATTGTAAGGTCGATCTACATTGAATTAAGTGCCAAAGGAGTACTTCCTCTACCCCAAGTTATTTTTGCAAAGCGAGAAATGATTTTTTTTATGCTGATATGGCAATGAGGCTAGGCCATTTTATTATTTTTTCACTTTGTTTTTCTAGATTAATTAGCCATTTTTCATATATGATTTGAACATTGACACCGAATTCATTTTGGCAGGTGCACTGTTCACAATTTGCATGGAACTGAAAAAAAACTAGAAAACATAAAAAGTACATGAACAATAAAATTTATGAAATATTCACAGTAAATAAAAAAAACTTGGAAATTTCTAAAAATTCAAATTCTAACCCTTTCCCACCAAGAACAACCCTAATTCAACTCTCTTTCTACATTATATATACATTCACTAAACACACAAATTAGCCACACAAAATCTACTGCAGCTCCAACATTCACCTGCTATCTTCTTCTTCATTCCTTTAACCACCACCACCCCCGAATTGTTAACATAAAAAGAAATCAAGAATGTGAACTTTTTTTTCTGAACCCTCAGGTAAAGAAACCACCTCATTGAGCCCTTCCATGTCCAAAGATGAACTCATTGCTCTCAAAAGTTTGTGGATCTTCCCATTCATCATTGGGTTAAACAAAAAATGAGGGAGAAGAATTTAACCAACATCGAGAGGAAACACTTACCTGAGTTTCTGCTAGAGAACAACAGGGGGGGGATTTGGCAAGGGCAACGCGAAGAGTCAGCAACCACGTTTCAATGTAGTGTTCGAACAGTGAGCTACATATGGCCAAGGGTCAGATTTCAACTATGCATGGGATATCCACTTGATATGAGTTCAATAATGCTTGAGCATACGGGTTACATCAAGGTAACCATAGACCTTGAAACTTGGAAATTTTTACATGCACATTTATGAAGGTTAGTTAGGGGCACAAATGCTGATTAGGGGTTGCAAAAAGCACACTTCAAAGGGCAGTAGCTGCAAGAGTGATAAGGAGCCACACAAACAGCATCAAGACTGCTATAACAAACAAAAACAAGGTAACAAGATTGAAGTTTTGGTTTGAAAAAGTTAGATGCCCAATTTAGGCTCCATTCAATGAACACAACTATCCATATAGATGAGAAATGGTTTTACATATTGAAACCTACTGTCTGTTACTTACTTGCCCTGGATCAGGTGGAGCCTCACAGAATCTGCACAAGTTGCACATACCAAAGCTCATGTTCAAGTGTGCGGTTAGTCGTCTAGTATATAGGGTGCATGGAGAGCTTTATTCAATGGGAAGGTAAGAGTCTTTTCCTTTGTTGAAAAGGTTCAGGCAAAAAAGAAAAGCAAGAATGGGACACTAGGTACGATAGAAGTAAAGCCAACAGAGAAGGTCAAAAGGGAAGTAATTCGTGCCAAAATTATCACATAAATCATTCCATCAATTAAGGCAAAATGGCCAGTATCCATGGGAAAAGACATATTCATCCAGCAAGATAATTGCAAAGCACATATCAATAATTGGGTACCTGAATTCAAAGCTTTGGCTAAGTAATAAGATGGATTCCACATAAATATGGTAAGCCAGCCCTCAAACTCTATGAAAACATTGGACCTAGGGTTTTTTTAAAAGCATTCAAACCCTACAACATGAAACTCCAAGCACAACTGTAGAAGGTCTATTACACGCAGTGGACACAGCATTTGATAGAGAAGATCCAAAAACACTGAACAAAGTATTTTTGACACATCAAGCATCCATGACCGAGATAATTTAAATGAACGGATGCAACAACTATAAGATGCCACATATGTCAAAATATTCACTTTCAAGGACTGAACAACTACCAAGAATGCTGACACTGGATGAAACAGTAGTGAGGGAAGCAATGCAACATCTAGTAACCATTCAAGATGCAGAGGAAATGGAAGAATTGATGCATGCATTGGGCTTATGTGTAGTAGGGAATGTTGTAGTAGGAAGGTACATTTTGAAGGGGTTAAGCAAGTGGTATAAGCAAGAACATGCCAGAAACTTGTTTCTTTTAGTGTGAAAAACATGTTTTTTACGTAACCCCTTAAAATAATGAAATATTCAGTTTTAGTTTCATAAAAGAGCCCTCCAACTACATTTTTACTGCAGGATTGCTCAACATAATCCGGTTAACGGTGGCATAAAAAATTGTAACAAAAAAAATTGTTCAATCAAGCCATAACAAGAATGAGAATGCACAGGTATCATGCATTTTGTGAGTGCACGTCAAAACTCTTCCACGTTCACGCCCAATCGAGCATATCAAAACAAGTAACAACCAAACACAAAAACATAGAAAATGAACCAGCAGAATAATAGCATCGAAGAGGCATAACTTAGTCAACCATCGAGCATAAAAACTTAAGCTCTATATGCTATAGAAAAGCACCACTACAGCAAACTAGCATGCTACAGAAAACCAACAAACCAGTACCAAAAGCCAATAAACCAATAAACTAGCATGCTATAGAAAATTAACCACTGCAGCATCATGCACAAACACTCACAACATAGGAACCATAGCACCAACAACCTATAAACCAGTAAACCAGCATGCTATATAAAATGAACCACTACAGCATCATGCATAGACACTGATAACATAGGAACCATAGGTTTCTGTTACAACATAGCAACTCGGCATCACAGTAACAAATAAGTATCTGCATAAGACTTTCATTGAAGTAGACATGGCATGATACATTGGCACAACAGAACCAGCAAATACACGTGTAGAACCAGTAAATACACATGAAGATAACCAGCACCAACGCACATAAAGTGAAGCGACATAAACATTTTTAACAGAGTCAATAAAGGATTAATTGACATCACTGAAGATCAACTGCAATCAAGCATATCATTAAAATTACAGCCAAGACGAAGTGGCTTAAGAATATACAGAGTTGTATAAATAGCCAACACGAAGTGGCTTATCTGAAAACATTAATAAACAAAGGCAACACGAAGTGGCTCACATGAATACCAGAGAACTTTAATAACAAGTTTAGATATTCCGTGCAGAAGAACACAGGCCAAAAATATCAAGGGAAGACCTTTACTCTCTTTTTTCGCATCATTTTCGTTTTGAAGAGCTACTTAATCTGCAGAAACAAAAAGCAGAGAAGCTAATTGTCAGACAGGGAAAATACAGTGAAGATTAAAGTTAAAACTAAATTCCAAAAAAAATTACTTAGCTTTTTCCTCATCATTTTCGTTTTGTTCACCGCTCTTTCTACCTGCGGAGGGAGCCTCATCTCAGCCATCAAGAAAACTGAGTCAGTCCGGTCAAGGCTAAGACCATGTACAACGGTAAAAACAGCTCCGCAATCGCTCTTGTGATTTTAGTTTATTAATTATTTAATCTCTATCATTGACGCCATCAACTAAAACCTCAAAGAAATCACCACATTTTTCTCTCCACAATAGTTGAAACCACTTTGCAACCATTTCATGGACCCCATTTGATTTTCTCTATGTTATTTATTAATTATACCTTTAATATTTAATTTAAGTAAATTTGTCTACCCAAATAAATTGAAATGTGAAATTTAATAGAGTCGTCTCTTGAAAGACAGTCTTTCCATAAGTCATGGAAAAAGCAAAGTTTAAAATGTAAATTAGAAGAAATGAAGATAAATTTTTTGGGTTGCATGAATCGGGTTATAAACTTTATTACTACTACACATTGCATGAAATATTTTTAATATTGCAACTTAGACCTTTTACCTTCTATTATTCTAATTAAATCCTGTATTTCCACAAACCTATGGAAATACCGTCTTTCCCAAAACTTTGTCAATTTAATAATATATTTGTAATTTCTAATTGATTTTTGTTTACAAAATTTCATATTTAAAGTTAATTTTAATTTTTAAATTTTTTTTATGAACAAAAATTAAAATGAACCATATATTTTTTAAAAGAATGTAATTTCAATTTTTAAAGAGAACCAAAATTTAGTTTCGATATTTAAAAAATGGAAATCCAAATTTTTAAAGAAATTTTTTTATTTTTTTTCGATTCTTAACATTTTCAGAAATTGAATTTCAAGTTTAAAAAATGCAACTTCTTTAAATTTTCAGTTAGAACATGTGGCACCACATGATTGGGCCACATTTCCCAATCTGCCAACAAAAATATAAAAAAAAGAAAAGGAAATGATTTGTGGTTGGGAAAGGAAATGGCTGGGGAAAGGAAATGGAAAGAAAATTTGGTTGGCGGGGCTAGAAAGGGGCCTACCCAACACATGGGTTCTGACGGATTGTAGAAGTGGAACAGTTCTGGATTGGTGGAACAGAGGTGTGGTTCCAGATTTGTGGAACCACTTTGAAACCCCTATTGTAGGGTTTCGTAGGTCCACTTTGGTTCCAGAGGTTCTAGTTTTGAACTGGAACCACTTTGGAACCCCCATTGTACACGCTCTAAGGGTCGAATCCCTTTTCCAATCTGGCATATAGTTAGTCAGCGGCCTGAAAACCCTATGAATTAGAGGGGGGACATCGTATATAACCACATGAAGAGGAAGAGCCAACCAACTCTGCGATTTGTGGTCGTGGCTCCTCTAAACGACCAGTAACAGAGGCCATTGAAGGTCGGGTAAAGGACTTAGATGTGAGAGAGACACCGGGAAGGCAGCTACAGTCACTGCATGGGACGACTATAGCCAAATCTAAGGATGGAGGAAAAGAAATCTCCTCAGCGGTGGTGCCACCAGCGGAACCCACTTTTTAGAGCTCATCGACCCCGACTTTCGCCATAGGAGAGATGAAATACTGTTGTGCGCCTCTCTTCTTTGACGTCAGCATCACAAGTAGTGTCAACGTCAGCACCACAAGTGCCACCAGCGGATCTTATTGAGGAAACAGAATCTGAAATGTAACAACACCCACGAATACAGTTCAATTCACAACCTATTTCTTAATCCCAAGCCCTAGGTTTTTATTCGCAAAAAAGGGGAAGATCAGAATGGAAAATGAACACGAAAACAAAGAGAGGGAGAGGGGAAGGTTCGAGGGAGGCAGGAGATGAACTGAATCAGCTAAGCCCTAATAAGGTAAAATATTGGAGGAAAAGTTTCATTCAGAAAGGGAGAACAACGTGCAACAGATTTGAAGAATCTCGAGGAGAAACGAATAAAGACGTTTGACACCAAAGTGAAGGGGATAAGAAAAATATAAATGCTATTGGGAATGGTGGTTAGGGTATTAATTGTGGGGGGAATAGTTAGGTTGACTGAATTGGGTTCAGGGATAGATTAGGGTTATTAATTGGGTTGGTTAGTGACTAAATAGGTCCAGAATTGGGAAATCAAATGGTCCATGTGCAAATAAAAAAATGCCTGAAGTTTGTTAAATTTGGAAATAAAGTGTAGAGTGCAGTGGGACGTTCCAAATTGGAAAGAATGAAAATAGAGTTGGGACGAAGCGAGTAGTGTTTTTTTATCTTTATTTAAAATATCACAATTACATAAAACATATTTTAATATGTTTTTAGAGAATATTTTCCTATACATTTTCCAATTCTAGTATTATAGTGAAAACATAAAAACAGTTAATGGGGTATTATTTTAAATAATGTGGGTTCTAACTATTGTGAAATACGTGAGTGATACATCTTAAGACACCATTGATGTGCGCCATCAAGTATCGATCGTCGATCTGCAAGAGCAAACCCTCAAAAGGTCTCGGGGGAAAAACTCTTTGATGCTTAATTTAGCAAACGTATGAAGATATGTAATCAACTGTGAATGAATAAGAAGTTAGACATACCCGTGATTGTCTAGGGTTAGGATTCTCTTTCCCGGTGGAACAAAGAGTAGTATTCAAGTACATGATGCTAATCATAGTTTTCATGTAGGAGTGTATATCGAATACACTTACCATGTGGGCCTCTTGGCCCTATCAAAAATATGATGATCAATGATCGATTGGGATTTGGGTGTGCTGATTGTCATCTTATAACAGTGTGGGCCAATAGTACCCACCTCGAAAAAGTCTCTTCGCCACCGATCGAGTCCCTTTGTGACTACAACATACCCCTTTGTGAACTTCCCTTTGTGTACTTTTCTAACGAGATAGTCGGTTTCATAAGCAGTAACACGTCGCAAAAGTGGTTGGAGATGTCCACTTCGATACACATCATCCCTACATATATATCTTGGGGCTTTGAGCCTAATTTTTCTTACTTCGATCTTGTGTTCAAGGAAAGTTCCATTTCTGGGTTAGCTTATGATGGGTGACATTCAGGGTTCTTCGTCATTGATTGACATGACCACCTCTTCTTTGAAACTTTTCTAGTGTCTCCATTAATATTTTTTTTCCTAAACTGGATGTTAGTATCAGACTAAGCGAGCTTGATTAGGTTGTGTTCCATGTCATTTAATTCTCTTGGCACTTGTGTTAGGGTATAGCTTTGAAACCCAATTTATAATTAACCTAACCATCTCAAGGTACCTTTGCAGATTTAGTTTTGTTGGCCTCATACTCCCCCTTGACTTGGTGAACCACAATTTGTGAATCATTGTATATTTCAAGGTCTTTTGCTTTGAATTAATTAGCCAATCAAAGACCACTGATTAGAACTTTATACTTCACTTCACTATTAGTGGTTTTGAAGTCAAAGTGTAATGCGTAAGGATAGTATTTACCTTCCGGGCTTGTGAGTTAGACTTTAGCTCCACGTCCACCAGAGTGTGATGACCCATCGATGCACTATTTTCAAGTACCCGTCGATATTGCTGAGTCTTTGCTTAGGCTTGGTTATAACATTTTGATAATGAGGTTTGCTAATGCGTGGACCTTGATGGTTGTTCCTGGCTCAAACTAAATATCATAACCCCAATGCGCAATGGGTTACTTCATTATTCGTCAATAGGACTCAGGCTTTATTAGTATCTGCCTAATTGGATGATTTGTGAGAAACATGATTGTGTGAGCTTGGAAATATGGACGGAGTCATCGAGCAACATGCATTATGGATAAGATCAGCCTTTATGAGGCGGTGTATCAAATTCCAGGCCTTGCAAAGCTCTACTAACAAAGTAAATCATATGTTTCTTACGACCTTTTCCTTGACCAAAACAACAATGATCACTAAAGGGGATGCCGATATGTATAGATGCAGTGTTTCTCCTTTATCCAACTTTATCAAGGTGGAAAACATTTGAAGATGCTCTTTTAATGTTCGGAAAGGCTAATGACACTTTTAATCTATTCAAACTTCTTTGCATTTCTCAAGATTTTGAAGAAAGGCAAGTGTTTTTCAGCACCTTTCGAGAGAAAATGACTCAATGCTGCTAACGACCTTGTTATTATTTGAACATATTTGATTGTCTTTGGGGATTTCATATTTTTAAAGGCTTAGATTTTCTTAGGGTTAGGATAGATTCCTTGATCAAAAACCATATAGCCCAAAAACTTTCCAGCCACCACTCCAATCACATATCTAGTAGGGTTTAGGTTCAAGTTGGCATTACGACGTTCGTCGAAGGTCTCTTTCAATCCGAGAAAGAGTTCCTCATAGGTTCTATTTTTGACAATCATGTCATCAACGCAAATATTCATGTTTCCTGACTTGATTGTGAAACAACTTATTTACCAATCTCTAGTAGGTTGCTCTCGCATTCTTGAGGCCAAAGGGCATCTTCTTGTAGCAGAAGGTTTTGGCAACAATGATGGATAATGTTTTCTTCTTATCTTCATTGGCCACTAGAATTTGATGTTATCCCTTGTGCCCGACAAAGAAGGACCATAATTGGTACCCAATGATTGCCTTTACCAATTTTCCTATTGGCGGCAATGGTAAACTATCTTTTGGACAACACTTGTTAAGATCAGTGAAATAGATACACATGCACCATCTTCAGTCATTCTTTTACCGTAATGGGGTTTTCTATCCATTTGAGGTATAATATCTCTTTGTTGACATCGGCCTTGAATCTAGACTTCTTCCATGGTTGCCTCTACTTTTTCAGGAGCAAAGACTCTTTTCTTTCGCTTGAAAGTTTTGAAATTGGGATCAATTTTTAACTTATGTACCACCAAGTGTCGAGGTAAACCAGTAAGGTTCTAAATACTTTATAAGAAAATATTAATGTATCCGTAACACCACTTTTTGTATGCGTTTGCATAATAGGGGAATAAAACCACTTAGTTTGGTCATTTGTGTTAAATCATCTATTTTGTAGAGCATTTGTAATCTAATAGGTTTTTCCTCCACGAGTTGGTCTTTTGGTTATTTTGTGAGCTTAGATGAAGATCATCATTGGAGAAGGCCATTAGCAAGAATGGTAGTAGATAGAAAGTCAATCAAAAGGTTGGTAGTAGAATTAAAGGTCATTGGATTTAATGGTAGAAGATTGGATTGACTGGGATATGAAAGAAGCAAAAAGAGCAATATTTCAAGCAAAGGTCCAGGACCATTCATCGGGAAAGGACCGTGCCGATCAGTTTTTCAAAAATTCTTGTCCCAGAGAATGGACCGTGTAATTTTGTATGGTTTGTATAAATTAGTTTCTCGAAGACACGTCACAGGGAACAAACCATGTAATTTACAGGCTTTGTGCAGCTCAGTTTTCTCAAAGACACGTCCTACGGAACTAACCGTGTAATTTTATGCGATCTGTGCAAAAACTCTCGACATGTCACATGTTGGCTAGCATGGTCCGTGCCAGCATGTTGACTAGGTTTTTGACGAGTGGGTAAAATGCTTCTCTCTCCTCTCACTATATAAAAAAACTTTATCCATTGGACAAAAGGGAGGAGGCAGATATGAAATTCTTTTACACATTTCCATTTATGTCTCTAAAACCCATTTCATTGTGTTCTTAATTATGGTAGCTTAGATTTAGTATCCCATGAATATTTGTAAACGTATTTGACTATTGACTTTGGAAGATTCTTAGATTAATTTATTCTATACTTTTTTAAAATTATTGTTGCTTTGATTTTATTGACCATGCATGTATGATATTATTGTGTACAACTAATTGTTTTCAGTGCATGATTTAGCACTAGGCTAATCTGGGAGTATTTTTGTCTTTTTGTTTGTTTGGTCAAAGGTTAATGTAAAGGTTATGTTTAGGAGTCAAAGCATGATTGCTAATTCTTTGGTTCAATTGGGCTAGATAACCTAAATGAATTAGGATATGAATGATATGGGAGTGACCCCATCACATATTACCGGGCATCTTATTAATCTTGTTGGGGGCATAGTCTAATTCGGAAGTCATATATCTTGTTTACAATAAACTGGATCGGAATATTATTCTAAGTGGAAATCAATAAGATACAAATTCTCTAGTGGCACTAGATGGGTTTAGAGTTGGTGTTCATAGTGGAGGTCTTAGTGAGTCATGCTACTCTAGTGTTTAATTTACTGTGCACTGTGAGTAGGTTTATTGACCACGGGAGTAAGAGTTAGAAAGGGTCAGGATAACGCTCCTCTATGAAGGTGTAGGTAAATAAAAAGAAATTGTGAGTGTCGACGGGAGTGAACACATTGGCCCACCTCAATTAATAAAGAAAACATAATGCATATCCCTTGGAATAAGTGTTAAGGCCAAAGGACCAAAATACTAACCCTTCATGATGAATGGAGACTGAAGAAATACAAACAAGATTAAAAAGTCATGAGAACAAATTCACTAGACCACTCCAAAAATCCATGAAGCTTATACCTTTAACAAATAAGACCTTTACTGCAGCCGAGAAAGTGTAGACTAGGCTATAGTGATACTAAAACAAGGCAGGTGGTGCATCGGTTTCAAACACCGAAAGCAATGTGACTTCTGGTCGAAGTCCAACCAGTGAGGTTAACTAGCTCTTGAAACATAGGTTTGTTCCCTTCGGTCATCATCTTAACCAACAGCTAAGGTGTAACCATTGTCCATCTCCAACCGTCGACTTTAGTGTAAATGACAACCTTCTACAACCGGGGGTTAATCGTGACTAACCATGTGGAGGGCATCCTCGGCTAAACGTGAGGTTCCTGACCTTCAGTAACTGCCTACTTGAGTTTACCTGATGGCCTTTAGTTAACCGTCAGCTTAGGTGTAGCCGTCTGTTACAATATTTTACTTACAATACTAGTGTGCGACATTGCTATATCATTGCATTAAACGAAATGTAACAGACGTATGACCAATGTCGCATATTCCAAAGGAAGCTACGGGTGAAAACACTAAACACCGGAAAAAAATATATTTAACAACAGAAAACATACAAAAACCCTATGGTAACCAACCAAAACATAGTACTCATGTCTACATCCAACGGAAGTTCACCTTCTCAAAAATGTGAGTAAAAAGTAGAACACAAAGAGACCATAAAACATTAAAATACGACAGATCCGACAATGCAAAGTTGGAATTACTTAAAAACATGTTTGAAGGTTACAAAAAACCTACCTTTATTCCAATGGAGAAGTGAATCGTAGTTAGAGACCCTTGAAATTCACGGTAAACTGATGAATAAAAGCTTGAACTCGCCGGTGTGGTGGTTATATAGATATCAGTTCCGAAATGATGTTGTTTTGACTGTGTTGTGTAGTCCGCCTGATATATAGCGAAGTTGCACGTAAGTCGATTAGTCCAAAAAAATTTCGACACAATAACCGACGTCGCATATGTTGATAGGCCTTACAAATTCAGCCCACCAGTAAGTTATGTCATATTAAACAATACGCATTCAATATTGCTTCAATTACATAAAATTAATATGAGAACATTGAATATCATTGAATTAACTTGAGAACATTCAATAGAATTAATTGAATTAATATATTCTTAATTTAGTAACATTGAACTCACGACTGAAAACTCAATAACATTGATTTAACAATAAAATACTTCAAGCTCATTCATTCTTCCAAGTAAAAATTAATTTGTTCAATGTACATTGTCATGCAAATACTAAGCAAATCATCAAGTCTGGAGAACACGGAAAATTACTGGCCCAACACCATTTAGGAGCTCAAAGTATAGGGTGTCTGCAATCACGAGTTGCTCTTCGGTAAAAAACTAGCTAAACCCCTTCGGGGTAAGGGTCTTGAGCACCCCGACTCCCAAGTTGTGCATGTGATACTCTTTCCCTTTGCACTTGATCACAGCTTCAACCTTGGACAGCGGTAGGAGGAAAATAAATTTTCAGGGCTGTACTGAATTACAAACAAAAAACAGTTATTAGTAGTCATGAAAGTAATCTACAGAAAAAGTCATTGGAAATTTGAATTGTTTAAAACAGATAGAACTTACCATGATTGGAATCGACCCGTAGTTAGTCTGGGTCAGAGTATGGAAAAAAACTGAAATCTGTCTGAAAGTATGCATCGCAGACTGTCGTCATCCCTATCAGTACTGCTCTAAATTGGTCAAAGAAATTATTAACATTTCATTGATAATATTATTAATGTAATAGAAGGAATGTTTAAAAAATAACCAAAATCGATTACCTCGATCAGGTCACGGTTGGAACCAGCGTTGTTAGACATGATTTTTGTAATTCACATTGTCACGGGCATTAAATGTTGAAGTAGAAAGAAATTGGATAGTGAATTTTTTTTGAAAAGTTGACCAAGTCAAAGAAACATCAATCGCCCTTTGGTAAAATAGAATTTCTCAACGAGAAGCCATCGGGGTCAATAAAACACTCGACGTCACACGTGTATTGGTATAACAGAGGACATAATTACATGTTAGCAACCTTGCATGGTAGAAAATCGATTACAAAAACAAGAGCAAAAAATTGGGAACGAATCTAGGATCTAAATAAAACAATAAAACCACTGCATAGCTAGAATACTTAGACACCAAATACTAAAACCCAAAACCCAAAACCCATATCCTACCACCCCAATTCATAGAAACAATGAAACTTTAAACAATTAACACATTCAATCACTATTCCATATTGATTACAAATTCTAGAGTACAGAATAACAAAAGTAATGCAACCACATGTGGATACCATACCTTTGAGAAGATTGGTAGGTGCACATAAAAAAAGTGAGGAAAATGTGAAACTTTGAAGTGATCTATGCGAGGCTGGCTCCATTTAAATATGCTTTATGCTTCCACCTAGGGTTTGTGCGATGTTGCATGGGAGTCGTCTACAGAGATTGATGGAGTGAAGGACGTGCGACTTCGGCTAGTAAGAGTCTGGGCCTCACCGTTTCAGCCCACTAAAATGGCGTTTTACCATGTATGAACGACCTCACGTTATAGTTTTGGAACAACAACATATGAATGGCGTATGACCGGCGTCAGTTACAGTGTATTGGGCTTGACTATTTCAGCCCTATCGCATATCAACAAGGTCCGCATTCGACGAAGACGGAAAAATTGACCATAATTGTACAAGTTCGTTAATCAATTTAAAAAAAAGTACAAGTACATTATTTTGAATAAATTGTAGATGATGACTTATAAGTACACAAGGATCATTCGTAAGGAAGTTGTGGAACTCTCTGTGGGTTAATGTGAGTTTCTTTATCAGTTACGGTGTTAAAGAGTTTGACTTCGGATTGCAAGCATCCCGTCTGCGATTCGTCCCAGGGTAACCATCCATCAATCGTGTTAGTATACGATTATCATCATTACAATAAGTGTTACATGTAAGAACGTTAATTTCCATCGCATAGATTCACGTGAAATTATATATTCTAGGTATTTATCAAATTAAAAGGTAATACAAGTCCGTCCATCGATATTTAAAAAGTGCCAGCTCATTTTCCAGAGTAAATTATAGATGATGACTTATAAGTATACATGGATCATTCGTAAGGAAGTTGTGGAACTCTCTGTGGGCTTATGCGAGCTTCTTTATCAGTTACGGTGTTAAAGAGTTTGACTTGGGATTGCAAGTGTCCCATCTGCGATCCGTCTCGGGGTAACCATCCATCAATCGTGTTAGTATTCCATTATTACCCTTAAAATAAGCGTTACATATGAGAATGATAATTTCCACTGCATAGATTTGCGTGAAATTATATATTCTAGGTTATTTATCAAATTAAAAGGTAATACAAGTCCATCAATCAATTTTTAAAAAGCACAAGTACATTGTCCAGAGTAAATTGTAGATGATGACTTATAAGTATACAACGATAATTCGTTAGGAAGTTGTGGAACTCTCTGTGGGATTATGCGAGTTTCTTTATTAGTTATAGTGTTAAAGAGTTTAACTTGTGATTGCAAGTGTCCTGTCCACAATCTGTCCTGGGGTAACCGTCCATTAGTTGTGTAAGTATTCCATTATTACCCTTACAATAAGCGTTACATATGAGAACGATAATTTCCACCAAATGTTCTTGATTCAAATTTGGTTAACAATAAATTTTAAGCTTCAATCACGAATAGGTCGATTGACGTTGTAACTTGAAACAGTGTATGTAACGGTGTTATTTAACCCTGGGAATTAAATTATCTGTAAGGTTGCAGACATGTTGAATCTTACGACATAAAAACAAATGGTATCTGACATCGGTCACGAAAATAATTCAAGCGGGAATTCAAATTTTCAGCCAAAATTTTGAACCCAAAATTTCCCCCCACCGTATTTCAATCCAATAAGTTCAACACTAACACCCATTTCCCATTTCCAACACCAATCTTAGAACCCAAACTCTCACCATCCATTTCATTCAAAACCTTACAACAATTAAAAATCTAGTCAATGTGATTCTCCAAAACATCATAAAGTGACCAAGGATGGAGAATCTCTGATCCCTAATTAATTGAGGTTTTTTTTCATCTATTCCATGTTCAATTACCAGTTATTTGATGCTTCTAGTACATGTTTATTTAATCAAAAATAGATCAAAGATTCTTACATTACATGAGGTATGGGGCTTGAGTTACATGTTATATATGTTGTTATTCATTCCAAGATAGTGCCATATCTGTTTTAATTATGAAGAAAGATCATGAGATTTCTATGAACATAGTATGAATGTGCAACATCGGTCACATGTCATCGTCCCATGCGAAATGTTACCGAACCTTTACCGATGTCCCATAACACCTCATATTGTTGTCATGTGAATGAATGTCCAACATCACTATATATTTAGTAATAGCGAGGTTTTCATTTATAATCCGCGATGTCGTATGTCTCCAATTCTTTTTTCTTTTACCATCTCTGATTTAATGCCATCTAAGTTTTGTTAATTTATGTGTATTTCATTTGAGGACTACTCAATTCTAATGTAAATTTGTTTTTTTACGTAATGATATTAACAGACTCGAGGAGAGTCATCGAATGGACCTTCAGCATATGGATGGATTGGCATGTCATTTTACTAGTCGTCCTGACAACTTAATGGCGTGAACCATAGAAAACAGTGTTTCAATTCAAACAATTAGTTCATCTCTAATTTACTTTATGTATTTCAATATGTGATGACATATGTTTGTATCATATGTTATAATTTTGAAGGTTTGAACATGTCATTCTTTCCCAAATTCATTGAAAACAATCGAATGTGGTATGATGTTTAATCATTAACCATCAGATAATAAATATTAAAATATTGACGATAAACGAAGTGTGACCGACAAGATCTACGATGTCGCCTACCCTAAACCCAGATGACACATGACCGATGTTGCAGGTATTGGCGGTTTTAATATGCGACCTTGACAATTCACAATGACATAGTTTTTTAATAGGTTCCACATAAGCTAGCACAAGACATGAGTGGTCAACCTCATGCGATCTTGCACGCTATGTGGACTACCGTCGGTTTAGATGATGTCACCACATTTCATTCACCTTCGATTGCATCAAGGCATTCGACGGCCTCGCAACTTGTGAAACCCGATGTTGCCTTGAATGAAGTCGCATGTACATTCTTTAGTTATTGACCTTGTATATATAACAGATGTCGCTAAAATTTTCAATTGACCTTGGTAAAAAATTGAGGTAACATTCATCTTTTTACCTCAGTTCTGAACAATGGTAAAAAACCCACTTTTTACTCCCGCAGTATTTACCTAAGTTTTTTTGTACAAAAAACCAAGGTGAAACCCCCTCTAGAACCGAGATAAAAGGTGTTGTCTTTTGTAGTGTGAGTGTGTTAGCCCTTGTGTTTTGGGACCTTGGGACTCTGGTCATATAAAATTCCTCAAATCCAGATGCTAAAGTTCTGACTTTGTCCCTGTACTTCATTATCGTTGGTTCTCTGGCAGCGTACTGCCCATTGTACTGGTTAACTACTAGCATGGAATCTCCGTGGGCTTACAATTTCTTTGCTCCCAGCTTCCTGGCTATTTCCATCCCTGCTATCAGTTCCTCATACTCTGCCTCATTGTTTGATGCGGGAAACTTAAAATGCAGGGTGGAAGTTGCCTCTAAGCCTTTTGGATATGATATTACCAAGCATACTCTTGCACCTTCTACACCGGATGCTTCGTCCACATACACCTTCCACACATCTGGCCATGTCATGCCACCAGTGCTTATCATCCTGGTCGAGTTCTGTGCCTCTTCTGGTGTTTTCATTTTTTCTTCCTTGGGCATTTATGCCAAGAAATCTGCCATCATCTGCCCCTTTATTGCTCTCCTTTGGGTTTATTCCATAGCATGTTCTCCCAATTCTATTGGCCACTTCATTAGTCTTCTCGAAGCCTCAAGTTTGGTCAGTATTACCTTCAATAGCTGATTGGTCAGTACTACTACAGGGTGTGCCTGGTAGTACTGCCTGCGTCTCCTTGTAGCATGGACCACTGCCAGTGATAATTTCCCCTGGTTCGTACATTCTCACTGTGGTCCCTGTATGGCCCATCTCACAAACTACACTGGTCATTGTATCTTGTTTTCCTCCTTCACCAGTGCACCGCTAATTGCCTCCTTAATGGCTGTCACATACAAATACAGGGTCTCCCCCTTCTTTGGACTAGCAAGGTGGGAAGATCTTTCAGGTAGGCTTTGAGCTCTTCGAATGATTTTTATTCAAGTACTCCCCACTGTATTGCCCCCTTTTTGCCAGCTTCCTATTCAAGCTTAGAACCTTCTTCAAATTTTCTTTCAACCTTTCATTTAACACTATGTGCCCTAGAAAATTTCATGCTCCCACGTCAAACTGACATTTGGCTGGGTTCAGCCTCATGTTTGTCTCCCTGAATCGTGCCAGCATTTCCCTGACATCTTCTAGGAAGGTCTTGTACTGGAAGCTTTTTATGACCATGTCATCCACATACATTTCCCGGTTCCTTCCAACCTGCTTTTGAAAAACATTTTCCACCACTCTCTAGGAGGTGACCCCAGCGTTCCTCGGGCCAAACAACATCATTCGATAGCCAAAGGCTCCTCCCTTCTCAGTAATAAAAGCAATTTTTTAACATCGCTCTCTATCATGGGGATTTGGTGATACCCTTTATATGCATCAAGAAAACATTTAATTGGGTAATTGGCAAGGGTGTCTACCTGGTCTTACTGGCCGCAGGTAGCAATCCTTGGGACATGCCTTATTCAAGTCCTTGTAGTCCATGCACATCCTCTAGCTGCCATCCGCCTTTCCCACCAACACTGGGTTGCCCAGCAAGGTCAGGTAGGGGATTTCTTGTAGGATCACTGTTGTGACCAGCTGGCCTACCTCCTTGTTCACTGCCTCGTTTCTCTCCCTTCAGAGCATCTCGCGCTTCTGCTTTACCAGCTTGTGGGATAGGTCATCTTTCAACTCGTAGTAGCTCATATCTTTGGGAACTCCAGTCATATCCTCCGCTGTCCAGGAAAAAGCCTTCTGGTTTTCCTTTAACACCTTTATCAGCTCACTTTTCACTTCAGGGTGGAGTGCTGACCCTACCTATATTGAATGGCCCTCATTGAACTTCATGGTTTCTACCTCCACACCCATTTTTGAAGGGTCGCTTCTACCTATGATCATCTTGACATGCCAAGGTTTGCTGGCCTGTTTTCCCTAGCATACGTCATCATCTTCTCGCATTCACTTACTGAGAGTGATCATGTGACATTTCCTAGCCTTCTGCTGGTCTCCTTTGATAGCTACTATTTCTCTCCTTGTTGGGAACTTCAAAAGAAGGTGTAGGGTTGACACGATCCCCTTCAGCAGGGCTAGGTCCGGCCTTCCCAATATCAGATTATATGGGCTATTTGGTTTCACAACTATGAACTCCATGTTCACTATTTTGCTCTTGTCTCCTTCCCCCACTGTCTAGGAAGGAGTATGGTCCCCTCCGGCCATATTATACTATCTGCAAAATCCACCAATGAAACTCTGGCCATAGTATTCCTCTTCTTATTCTCATCCAACTTCTCAAAGAAACTCCTATACATGATTTCAGCTGAACTTCCGCTATTCACGTACACTCGGTGGATCCTCTTGTCAATGACCCTAACTGTTATTACCACAATGTCTCTTACTGCCGGCCTGTCCGGTATGGGATCATTCGAGTCAACTGTTATTGTTTCATTTGACCCCAACTTCCTGTCTATCCACCTTGGTTGCAGCATCAGCCTGTAGCGTGCCTTCCGCTAAGACCCCGTCCTTCCTATGGTACTTCCTCCTATGATGGCATATATGTCTGTTACTATAGCTGGCTTGTTGTTTTCCTCCGGGGAATCCTCCCCTAGCTATTTTTCTCTACTCCTCCCCAGCTTCAGCTCTAGCAACCTCCTTTCCCTTCTCTCATCCGTGCTCCCTATAAGGGCTTATTGCTTTGCCATGTCCCTCCTATCTTTGGAACACTTTATGTTTGTTTTTACCATGGTGGGTGGTTTTGTTATGAGCCCTCATGCTCTTTGCTAGATGTGGGAGCTCTCCGCTCTAGATGCGACCCTAAATGTTGTGCTTCAGATGGATGCAGTCATTCGTTTCGTGGTCATGATCGTCATGGTAATCACAAAACTAAGACTTGTTTATCTTCTCAGGGTCTCTCTTCATCTTTTGTAGCACATCCAGTATACCTTTCCCTGCATATAGGGAAAATATTTCTTTGGGCTCAACTCATTTCCCTGCATATAGGGAAAACATTTCCAGATGGTCCCCGCTCACATAGTGGGCTCAACTCTGAACCTTTCCTCTTTCGGTTGGGCTCCTCGTTGTTTTCTTCCAGTTATGGGAATAGCTCTGTTGGCTGTAGGCCTACGCCTCTCTGCCTTGTATCCCCATTCTGGCTGTCCTCTATATCCTTCGCCCTCCTCAACATCTCATTTTGAGATGCTAGAAGGGCCTGAAGCACCTCTAAGTTGTTTACTAGCTCCATTAAGGTGCGTAGCTGGTGCTTCTCTCACGTTGGCATTAGCGGTGGGGTTGGGTCATCTTCCAAGTGCGTCATATCCTCCATCACTACCCGGTTAAATAGGTTTCCCACCGTTTATGCCTCCATGTCGTTCAAGTTACGTGGATACTAAAGATTGTGAACTCTCTACGAACGATGCCAATGTTAATGCCAGAATTTACTATCCAACCGCTAATGATCTCCACGAGTCCAGTATGCTTCAAGGTCAACAAAACAGGCAGACTAAGGTTAGGCGTCATGCCTACTTTGAAGCTTTTGTCAGCCATATATGTCATGGGGAGAATATCTCAGATGAATAGTGAATTAACTATAAAGTTACCAATCTAAACGAGCCTCTCCCTTATTTTATGTGTGTTGGTGGCTGATAGGACTCCTTCCGTACGACAGGTCCCATCAGCCACTTAAGGCTGTCGTTGGTTCTTCCCTTGTGTATTTTAGGATCCAAGCCTGGGTTTAAATTAGTTTTTTGGAAAAAATATTGATGTTGTTCTTCTGTTCTTGAATCACCATAATTCATCACGTTATTGTGATGTAATTCGAGAGTTTTTTCAGTTGGAAAAGTTGAAGTTTGCCATCAAGCAGCGACAGATTTCTTTAGGAACAAGATTTGGTTGTTCTCTAATTTTTATTGCAAGGAAGTCTGATTGCTACATGCTGCCGCTGATCACGGTAACACGATATTAGCAATTTTAGGAGGATATTCAACGCCAATCAGGCTACTTAAAAAACTCTCTTATCGCTGAATTTTTTTTTGAATTTCTAGTGTGATTTTTAGCATTGAGTTTGCTGAATTGTGTGAATCGTGTGGATTGTGTAATCTGCTATTTTACTTAATTTGTGTGATCTGCGCGAGTTGATACGTTAGTCAAATCTTGTTTATTCTGATACTTTAGTCAGAATTTGTGTTGTTGGTTGGTTGTTTCCTTGTTTGTTACTTCACAATGGTGAAAATGGGTGAAAGCTCTAAACATAACCATGGCCGAAAAAACAACAAGAATGGCAAGGAAAAATCATAACCAATTAGAGGTGTAAGTAACCAGGTTCATCCGCCTGTCAAACTGGTTGAGTGGAATAACCCATACTTGAGAAAAATATAGCTTGGAATGATGCAAATATTGCTATGGAAAAAGGTGGATTTGGGAACTAAGCAGGTTAATGACCTTGAAGTCGACTTTGTTCTGGCAAAAGATAGGATCATCAAGGTAAAAGTCAAGCACTTCTTTGGTTTTATCAGAGTGTTCCTAGGTTTCTTTCCAGGAATGTATGAAATTCATAACCTGCTCATGGCAAAGTGGGGAGTATCTTGTCTTGTTCAATTCTGAGTAATGGCTATCTGAGGTTTAAATTCAATTCTGCAGAGGACAAAGACAAAGTTCTTCACGATGCAAATTATTTTCTCAATGGAAATAAGCTATTCATTATCAATATATGAGGATATAAGGATCATAGCCAAGAAACCAATCTTGGTATGTATGGAATATCTACCGAAGGGTTGTTGGCATAAAAAGTCCCTAGAGAAGATCACTTATGTTCTAGGTGAACCCATTCTGATGGACAATACTACACGCAATCTTGTGGGGTACTAAGCTAGAATCTTAGTCTGGTTGAAACTTTCAAAAAGATGCGTGAAAAGGTGTTATTTTGCATGCCTAATGGCAAAATTTGCATGCAAAAGGTCATATATAACTAATGCGATCCATGGTGCCCATATTATGGTGAGAACACTCACCTGATTGAGGTGTATGATGAATTATTTGAAGTTAGGGAGAAGGAATTCTTAGAACTAAAGGCCATGAGGGCTAGTAAACCATATTTGTAACAAGTGTAAGCAAGACACACATGCTAAGGAGGTTTGCAAGGATTTTCATGCTCAAAGAGACAGGCCAGTTTTTGGTGATAGGAACCCAAACATGACTTGGAGAAAGAAAGCAAACTCATGATCTTGTAGTGTTGGTCCTGAGAAAAATGTTTAGATGCCCACGGTCGAGCCTAATGTACCTCAGAAAGCCATACAGATACCCACGGCAGGAGTTAGTACCCTTAGAGCTTAGGCCGAGAGTAGCAACTATAAACCTAGGAAATAAAAATCCAGACTTATAGAAGAGGAACATAACCGGGAACCAAGTAGAGATAAGATACATGCCTTTAGAGAAGTAACTATGGTGTTGAAAGGTGGTGGAATTTTTTTGGAAAGCATAGTTCACCATGAAATAAGAAGTAATCCACCTAGATTTGTCTGACCCACATCCTTACCACCAATTAGGGGTGGTAGGAAAGCTAGTAAAGGCCAAATCAGAGCTAGGAGCATCTCTAGGCCCTTGAACCCCGCAAGGATGCCATACCAGAGAATGGAAGATGCCATCATTAGCTCATCTAGCGACAACAGTAAAAGCGACGGTCTGAAGCCAAAAGGGAACTTTGATTCCAAATAAATACAACATGTCTGAATATCAGGGGTCTTGGCACCCTTGAAAAATGGAGATGAGTCAAGAACATCATTTCCAGAAATGATGTGGGTCTGTGTGGGTTATTGGAAACGAAATTGAGTGATATGGCACTGAATATTTTTTTTGAAAGGTAATAAAGGTTGAATTCATGTTCATAATTTTGATCTAATGCCGAACTTCCAGATGCTTATCATATAGAATCCGAAGAAATTTATGGTTGAGCTATTGGTAGGAAGACCAGTGCATTCATCTGAAGGTGTGTAGTCTATCTTTGAATGTAGAATTTTTATGCACTTATGTTTACTAACATAGTGATGGTAGACTATACAAACTGCCACTATGGGCCAAGTTGAAGATGTATGGGGCGAATTTGAATTGTGTTTGGATGTAACTTGGTGATTTTAACACCATTTTGAGTAGAAATGGCCATATGAGGGATATTATTCCGAGTATACATCAAATGAGGGAATTTCGTAATACTTGTACTGCTTGTGGATTGTGAGATACACCGATGATTGGAGATCATTTCACCTGGCATAATGTAGATTACACAACTAAGCTGAAGCTTGATCATGTACTTCTCAACCATAGATGGGATGGGGATGCATGTCGCACCACCTTTCTCCTTGGTTCAACTTTGTTAGACCATCTCCCATTTGTTGTATCTATGGCACAAGAAATTGAAGCAAATGGGAGGCCTTTCGGGTTTTAGGGCATGTGGATAGCTCACCATGATTACAAGCATGTTGTGCAGGATTACTGGGCACCAATGGCTCAGGGTTTTAAACAATATACAATTTCCCGCAAGTTACAGAGATTGAAAAAACCACTGAAAGAGTTTGGTAAGAGAGAGTTTGGTAAGAGGGATTTTAATCATATTTTAGAGAAGGCTAAAACAGCTGACGAAGAATATGGTTATGATTTGAGCAGACAAGACACATTGAATGCGTCGACAGAGGAGATCCAAGAATTGAGAAGAATGAACGATGAGCTCTCTTCTTGTACACAGATGAATCTACTTTTCTCTCATAGAAGGGGAAAATAAGTTATCACCATAGCGGATAAAGGGATGAGATAATTTCATGGTTTAGAAGCGGACAAAAAAGGTGGAGCCTTCTATAAAACCCAACAAACAGTTCACCCTTCCTCTCATTTAAAGTAACAATCCTATCATCACCATCTAGAATAACTGGGATGCCTCCATCATTTCTATCTGCTACCAAACCATGAAAGTAGCTCATCCCTTTATCCGCCATGGTGATGAAATTTATTTTCCCCTTCTGTGAGAGAAAACTAGAATCGGATGTGTATAAGAGTAGGGCTCATTCTTTCAGTCTTCTCAATTCCTGGATCTCCCTTGTTGATGGATTCAGTGTGTCTAGCCTGCTCGAATCATCACTGTAATCTTTATTTTCTCTTTTAGCCTTCTCCAAGATATGATTAAAATCCCTCTTTCCAAGCTCCTTCAGTGGTTTTTTAGTCTTTGTAACTTGCAGCAAATTGTGTACTGCTTAAAACGTTGAATCTATAGCAACCAATAATCCTACACAACCCGCTTGTAGTTAGGGTGACCTATTCACATATTCTAATACCTGAAAGGCCTCCTAGTTGTCTCAATTTACTGTACCATAGATACCACAAACATGAGATGGGCTGACAAAGTTGAACCACAAAGAAAGTGGTACATCATGCATCCCCGTCCGATCTGTGGTTAAGGAGTACACAATTAAGATTAGGCTTAGTTGTGCAATCCGCATTGTTCCAGGTGAAATGTTCTCCAACAGCAGGTGCATCCCTCAATCCACAAGAAGTACATGTATCCTGGAATTCCCCCATTTGATGTATACCTGGAGTAATATCCCATATATGGTCATTTCTGCTCAATATGGCATTAAAATCACCAAGAACTATCCAAGGATCATTCAAATCCGCCCCATACCTCTTTAACTCGACCCACAATGGTAGTCCAAATAGTCTACCATCACTATGTTAGTAAACATAAGTGCATAAAAACCCTACATTCATAGACAGACTATGCACCTACGGATGAATGCACTGGGCCATCCTACCAACAGCCTCAACCCTGAATTTCTTTGAATCCCATATAATCAGCATCCTAGAATGTAGTATCAGATCAATATTATGAATATAACTCCAAACATCATAACCTTTCAAAAAAATATCTAGTGCCCTTTCACTCAATTTTGTTTCCAGTATCCCACACAGTCCCATATCGTTTCCAGAGATGATGTTCTTGAACCATCTCCTTATTTCAGGGGTCCTAAGACCCCTGATAATCAGACAAGCTGTATTCATTTGGAACCAAAGTTCCCCTTTGGCTTCAGACTGCGACCTTTACTGTTCTCACGGGATGATCTAATGATGTAATCTGCCAATCTCTGGTACGACTTTCTTGCCAGGTTCAAGGGCCTAGAAGAACTCTTAGCTCTGCTCATGCCTCTACTAGCTTTCCAGCCACCCCTGATTGGTGGTATGGACGTGGGACCTCCAGCTCTCGGTGGGTTACTTTTCCTTACTTCAGGGTGAACCATGCTTTCCAGGATTTCACCAGCACCTTTCAATGCCTCATTTGCATCTCCAAAGGCACGTAATTTATCTCGACTCAATTACCCGTTCTGTTCCTCATCTATAACTCTCAATTTTTTCTTCCTGGCATCAGGGATGCTAGGCTCGGCCACAGTGCCCAGCCGTGGGTATCTGCACATTTCTCTCTAATCCAAAACTACTAGATCCTGAGTTTGCTTTCTTTCTCTAGGTCTTGCCTAAGTTCCTATCCCCATAAACCTTCCTATCTCTTTCAGCATGAATATTGTCACAAACCTCCTCAGAATGTGTGTCCTGCTTGCATTTGTTATAGAATGTTTAGCTAGCCCTCCTGGCTTTTAGTTCAAGAAATACCTTTTCCATAGCTTTAAAAAATTCATCACACACCTTAATTAGGTGTGTGTTCTCCTCACAATTTGGGTACCATGTTTTGTAGTAGTCAGATATAATCTTCCGCGTGTGAGTTTCACCATCAGGCATGCGAAATGTCACTTTTTTCCACAGCTTCTTAGAAGTGTCAACTAGGTAGGATTCTGGCATGGTACCCCACTAGATCGTGTAGTATTTTCCATCAGAATGGGTTCACCCAAAATAGAAGCGATCTTTTCCAGTGCCTTTTTATGTCAACAGCTCTTGGGTAGATGTTCTATACGCGCCCAGACTGTTTTTTTGGCTAAGATTCTCATATCGAACTTACTAGTTTCAGGTAAACTGATAATGAAGAGCTTCTTCTCGTTGAGAAATGATCTGGGCCGTGGAGAACTTTGTCTCTGTTCTCTGCCAAGTTGAATTTAAACCATTACTCGGAGTCTAAACAAGACATGATACTCCCCATTTCGCCACGAGTAGGTAACGAATTGCATACATTCCTGGAAAGAAACCCGGAAACACTCTGGTAAAACCATAGAAGTGCTCGAGTTTTCCCTTGATAATCTCATCTTCTACCAGAACAAAGTCAAGTCCAGGGTCATTAATCTGCTTATTTCCCAAATCCACCTTTTCCATAACAATCTCAGCATCATTCCAAGCCCTCTTTTTCTCAAGCAAGGGGTTGTTCCACTGAACAGGTATGACAGACGGATGAACCCGGTTACCTACACCCTCAGATTGGTCATGAACGTTCCCCTTGCCATTCTTGTTGATGTTTCGGCCTGGATGAGTTTTAGATCTTTCACCCGTTTCCACCATTGCGAAGTAATAAACAAGAAATAATTACCAACCAACAAACACAAATTCCGACTAACGTATCGGAATACACAAGAGTTGACTAACTTATCAACTCGCAAAAGTTGCACGAATTATTTAAAAATGCAGATCACACAATACGGTTCACGTAATTCAGCAAACAGAATAAAATCACACAAAATTTCAGCGACAAAAAAGTTTTCTGAAGAACGTGATTGAAGCTGAATTTCGTCCAACAAAATGAAAACTCCGGGCTGCCGTGATCAGTGGCACCGTGAAGCGATCAGTTGTGAATCCTCCGGAAGAAAAATCCACCAGAAAAAAGTTGAGTCGCAAACTCCATGATTTTCCAAAAACTGTCGCAGCTGAAATTTCTGTACTGCTGTGCTGCTGAACTTAAAAAATTCAGAACTGAATTCTTTCTCGCCCAAAAAATCAATTCCACCAACCAGTAGCACCAGAGGGAGTTAAGGTACACTTTAACCGGAAAAAAATTGTGAATTCTTTGCCGGAAAAATCACAGAACACCAAACCATGACACATGTTTAATTGATCTATTTATTGAGTCGGACCAGTACTTAGAGAGAGCTCTATATAGTATTAGCCAGCGCGGAGATAAACATTGAGGAGGCAGAGGGTGAGACCTCTTCGAGAGCACATCATAGCCGCAGTGACAACGTTGACCGACTGCATGCACATGGGGATCAGCTTTCAAGCTCTACCCTAGTGTTGCAAGAGGTAGTCCAAGCGATATGAGGAGTGAGGAAGTAAGTGGAGGAGCTTAGTTCGAGGATGGATTGCATCGAGGCCGTGCTTTAAGAAACATGATACATTGAGAGGAGCAACACTAGTCACAACGTGGAGGAAGGCCCTTCGGGACCACGAGAATGAGTATCACTATTTCTCCCAACCTCACTTATTTTTTGACATGATTTTTAGTTGCATTGGAGACTATGCATCGGCTAAGTGTGGGGAAGGGAGTGAGCACTTAGGGAGCCTTCATTCTTGTATTTTCTCGATGCATTTTATTTTGTTCATTGGTAGTTTTTTTCATTGTTGATGATTTTGGTTTTTGATTGTTGATGGATGATTTTGGTTGGATTTTTGGTGGCATGAAATGCTATGCTAGGGTTCCTAGTTTGCATGGGGTAGGTTGTTTTAGGATATTAATGGTGTATTTTTTTTATTGATCTTATGTTTTGTAGTATGAAGCACACTTTGGGGTGATTTTGTGCTACGCCAAATTAATGAAATTTTTTTAAAAACAAAAAAAATAATTAAAAACCCGCACAAGATGAAAACCCAAAAGGCCAACTTGGGTAATATTGGGAAAAGTCCGGATAGGTCGAAAGACCTAGGTAAAAGTGAGAGGCTAGGCCCGACTAGGCTTACGAGCCTAGGCAAAAATGAGAGGCCGTGTGGAAAAAGGTGAGAAGTGAATACCCTTTGTGTGTTAAAGCTAGATGAAAACCTGAAAGGGCTCCTAGGAAAAATGAGACAACTTGAGAGAAAACAAAAAACTAGGTTGACAATACATTTGACTCCTTTGTTGAAACTAGGTTAAGAACCACGAATTATTCCTATGTTACAATCAAGTCGATGACTCTTGGATTTCCTTGGTGGATTATTTTTGGGAGAAGGTTCATTGATTGCTTTGGGGGTCATTTTGGGAAAAGTAAGCTAGCTTTACACATATCTTCTTGGATTACCTTTTCCACACTTTTATTTTGGGTGTGATAAGATATGGGCTGAAAGGCCTTTCTGGCCAGTGTCAGTCCAACACGGAATGAAAGTCCCAAACCATAGCCTGAACGGGCAACTGGCAACGGGAAGGACGGATGGGACAGGTCCTGTCCCATCCATACCAAACATACCATATAACTAGGGAAAACGGGCGTTTTACAGGTTAGACTGTGATTTTCTTACTTCCAAAGTATGCTTCCAATACCTTACAGGAATCTCCGATCTAACTAGATCGTCCGAGTAGGAACGACTGAAAGCCTACATGTTTGATTGACTTTGTGTGGGTTTCTTGTAGGTCTTGGCGTGGCCTTCAGAAAAGGATTCAGGGACCAGTTACACAACCAATATTTTCATTAACATTGGCATCGACGGTAAGGATTGCTCAATATTTTTGCATCTACACAGCTCACTCACCATGGAAAAACTATTAACAGTCGGACATCTACTCAACCAAGTGCACATGGAAGACGTGACAGATCAGGAGGAGGAGGTTATGCTCACCCCAACAGGAGAACATCACTGGCTCCAGATGACGGAGCAACTAGTAGCCAACTCGGACCTCTTGCAAACCTTCGTTTTCTCGCAAAGAGAGATGATAAGGAAGTTGAAGGAGATGGAGGAAAGAGAGAAAGCTAGAGAGACAGAAGGCCTAGGTAAAAAGAGGTATGCCATGAAACCAACAAAGCTTTTCCATGAATGGGAGGTGCCAGAGGTGAATTACTAGCAGAAGGAGAGGATCGAGGGAACCACTCGAAGCGCTGCCAAAGACAAAGATAGCCAGGCTCTGTCTGGGAGGAAGACTGTACTCAGAAATACATAGCCATACCAGGCATTTACGGGAGATAGCTGGTGTTCTCCGTATCACCGTGTAAAAGGGGAAGAAGAATGGTGTAAGCAGGAAAAATGGAAGCCTAACAGTAGAGAGAAGTCATCAAGAAGAGGAAGAGGAACACTATTCTTGAGGAGGATTCAAATCTATATGACTGACCCTAAGTTGAAAATACCTCCAAACCTGGGGGTGTACACAGGTGATGCAGGCCCAGAGGACCACTTGCACACATTCTCAACCAACATGGAAACATTCCCAATACCTGAGGCCATTTGGTGCAAGATTTTTATAACCACCCTCACAGGCATAGCCAGAGTATGGTTGAAGAATCTAGAGGATGACACTATATACAGCTTTAAGCAGATGCAGAAGAATTTTCTAGCTTGTTTCATGTAAAGTAGGAAATTTACGAAGACCAGGTTCAAGCTCTTAGGAGTCAAGCAAAAGCTGACTGAGACGCTGAGGGAGTATTGGGAAAGATTCAATGATGAATCAATCCAGGTGGAAGAGAGAAGCAACTAGTTCCTTTTGGATACTTTCATAAATGGCCCGAGGCATGAGTTGCTTCTAAGGGTCTGCACCTTGAACCCTCCCTGACACATAGAGGAGCTAATGAAAAGGGTTGAAAACTTTACTAGAGCTGACCTTGCTGACAAGCATAATAGAGAGGCCCTGTGAGGGCTAGGATCTCAAAGATTCAAAACAGGAGGAGACAAGCACAAGAAGAAGGCTGAGCCCAGAGAGTGCGGAAACTTAATGTGTAATAGGAAGTTCACCCCCTGATTAAGATGCCCAGGGAGATATTTTCCCTGGTAGCAGGGAAGGGGATCCTAGAGCCATCCAGAAAGATGAAGTTGCCACCTGAGAAAAGAGACAGGTCACTCTTCTGTGAATACCATGATGATCATTGCCACAACAGAAATGACTGCATACACCTGAAGCAAAGCTTTAAGAAGAGTTTTTTTGAACGAGACCCTCGCACTCCTGGCCAAGAGTGCTAGAACCCACAACAGGGTGCACGTACCAGGGCCAAGGGAAGTCAGGAGGCAATCGCGTGGGGTATAAGGCACACAAAGGACATAACAGGGTGAGGATCCCTAAGAGAAGAAAAGACCCAAATAAAGGGAAAAAATGGCTGGAGTGAAAGAGAGAAGAATAAAGAGGGGGCAACAAAAGAAATGAGGATGATGACTTTAAGCTGGAAATCACAGATTTCTGTTCCATAATCTGAGGGAATGCAGGTGGCAGGACAGAATCCCAAAGAAAGGTGCACTTTAGGAACACCCCCATATGACCCCAGTAGATATAAAGCTAGGGCTGAACGAAACAATATCTTTTGGTCTTGAAGATCCCATCTCAGATAGGCCACTAGGTAGAGATGTTGTGATCATTACGGTGAAAGTGATGGAAAGAATGATCCAAAGGGCTTAAGTGGATGGCGGAAGCTTAGCAGAGGTGATGTATTAGCATTTCTTGGAAAAGCTGGATGAGAACACAAAAAAGAAGTTAGCAGATTGGACCGTGTGGTTGGAGGGAACAATCACCATATCGGTGATAGTTGGGGAAGGAAACAAGTCTAAGACACTAGATATGGAGTTTATTGTGGTAAAGGCTAACAAATCATATAACTTGATGCTGGGTAGACCAGCACTGGCCCTGCTAAAGGGAATAGTGTCAACTTTGCACCTGCTGCTAAAATTCCCAACAAAAGGAGGCATAGTAGTAGTAAAAGGGGACCAGCAGAGAGCAAGAGAATGCCATAAAATTTCTTTGAGCAAAAGGAAGAGAGACCCGTAGGAGCCACCCATGGGCTGACATGATAAAGAAGCCCGAGTAGTGAGAATGGTGACCAGCCAGTCGACCCAAGGGAGCTAAAATGCAAGAAGAGATGATACATGAGGGACAAAAGGTGCAGGTCGACAGATGTGAAGTCAAACCTACTGAAATTACTAGATGATCATGTGACAGCTTTTTCCTGGAATCCGGAGGACATGACAAGAGTACCTAGGGAGATCAGGTGCCACGAGCTGAAAGTGCAGCCTACACATAAGCCTGTCAAGCAGAAAAGGAGGACGCTATGGAGGGAAATGAATGAGGTGGTAAATAAGAAAGTGGAGCAATTGGTAGCGACAAGAATACTTTAGGAGGTCCCATACCCAACTTGGTAGGCCAACCCGATCCTAGTCAAGAAAAGAGACGGAAGCTGAAGAATATACGTGGATTACACGAACCTAAACTAGGCCTACCCTAAAAGGCTGCTATTCCCTGCCTGTCATAGACCAAAAGGTAGACACTCTTACCAATTACCTAATTAAATGTTTTCTTGATACTTACAAGGGCTATCACCAAATTCCCGTGGTGTTCATGGATGTGGAAAAGACATCATTCATAACAGAAAAAAGAGCACTCACATATTGGATGATGCCTTTCAGTTTGAGAAATACTAGGGCCACTTATCAGCGAGTGGTAGACAAGATATTTAAGGGTTAGATAGGGAAGAACCTAGAGGTGTATGTGGACGATATGGTCATTAAAAGCACCCTGTTTGAGACTTTTGTGGCTGATGTTGAAGAAACTCTAGCACGCCTTGATGAAACAGGATGAAGTTGAACCCTAAGAAGTGTGTGTTTGGAGTGGGAGCAGAAAAGTTCCCGGGCACATGGTGTCAAATGAGGGATTGAAGGAAAACCCAAAAAGGTCAAAGAAATACTGGAGATGAAGCCCCCAGACACTATCAAAGAAGTCTAAAGCTGAATGGGGAAGTTAGTAGCAATGAATCGCTTCCTGTCTAAGGCCGCGGAGAGAGCACTCCCCCGTTTCAAAACACTGAAGGGAAGTGTTGACACTAAAGGAAAAGTCAAGTTGGGAGAACTAGAAGAAAAGGCATTCTAAGAGCTGAAAAAGTATCTGAAGGCTCTCCCGATGTTGACCAGACCACAGGTAGATGAGACCATGTACATGTACTTAGCAGTTGGCAAAGAATCTATCAGCGTGAACCTAGTTAGGGAAAAGAAAAGGATAAAATGACCCGTATACTATGTGAGTAGGGCGTTATAGGGCCTTGAGCACGAGAACATGAGTCAGGAGAAGCTAGCACTAGCATTGGTGAATACGACAAGAAGATTGAGGCAGTATTTTCAGGCTCACCCAATCGTGGTCCTGATGAACAACCCTTTGAGATCAATCATAACTCGAACTGAGGCGTCAATAAGGCTGGTCGAATGAGCGGTGGAGCTGGGCGAGCATGACATCAGGTACGTGCCCTAAAAGGTAAATAAGGGGCAGGTGATAACAGATTTCCTTGCTGAGATGCAGAAGGTAAAAACAGTGATCAAGGTGAAAGAAACAATAGAGCCAGTGGGCGAAGAAGATTTGACAGGGTCAGATGTGTGAAAGTTGCACGTAGATGGAGCTTCCGGGGTGGATGGCGCATGCTTGGTGATCTCAGACCCTGAGGGGGCTGAAGCAACTTACGCCATGCACTTCAAGTTTCTCGCATCTAACAATGAAGCAGAATATAAAGCTCCGATAGTAGGGATGGAAATAGCAAGAAAGCTGGGGGCCAGGAAGCTGCAAGCCTACGGGGATTCCATGTTGGTGGAAAATCAATACAATGGGAAATACGTCTAGGGTGCCAATACAAGGTCATAAGTTTAGCAATTGGTTTCAAGCAATTCAATATCACTCGGGTGCCGAGATCACAGAACACGAGGGCAGACTCTCTGAGCAATCTTGTTTCCTCAGCATATGCGCACCACGCCAAATCCATCCCGGTGTAAGAGATAGAGAGGAGATCGATGGATACGAGGATAGTAGGAGTAATAACAGTCACAACTTGCTCTTGGATCACGCCGATCTAGGAGTACTTGGAGAAAGTGACTCTGCCTGGGGATGAAAATGTAGCAGTGGCAGTTAAAAGAATGTGCTAAAGTACGTTCTAAGAATGGTTTATTGCACAAATACGCCCACAGCGAGCCATGGCTTAGGTGTGCAGGCCCATGCATGGTGACAGAGGTCCTGCGAGAGATACATGAAGTATGTTGCGGGAGCCACCATAATCCTAGGACGGTGTCCATGCATGCAATCATAGTAGGGTATTAATGGCTAACGATAATGGCAGACATGAAAGAGATAGCCAAGGGATGTCACCGGTGTCAAGATTTTGTAAGAGTCCAGTATCTCCCAGCTTAACCAATGACAAGCATCAGGTAGCCATGGCCATTTTCTAAATGGGAGGGGGGATAGACATTGTTGGACCTTTCCCCGAAGCAGCAGGAAAGAAGAAGTTCTTGGTGGTAGCCATTGATTACTTTACCAAGTGGGTAAAAGTAGAGGCTTTGGCCACCACCACTGGAAAAAAGATCATGAGCTTTGCAAGGAAGAGCATCGTCTGCAGGTTCGGAATTCCCCACACTGTTGTAAGTGATAACGACACAGAGTTTGCAGGAGAACCATTCCAATCCAAGTGCGCTAGCTTGAAAATAAACTAGCAGTTCATGTCGGTAGCCCAACCTCAGGCCAAATAAAAGATAGAAGAGACAAACAACACCATCCTGCAGGGGCTGAAGCGAGTTAGGACATGCTAATAACGAATAGGAGGAGGAGGTGACCAGTGTTTTATGGGCCTATAGGAAAACTTTGAGAACTGCCACCGGAGAGTCACCATACAGGCTGTGTTTCTAGAGTGAAGTGAATATCCCACCCAAAATAGCGGTCCCTAGCTTAAGGGTAGCAGAGCCTATGATCGAGAAAGACAATAGCGAGGCAATCAGGAAAACCTGGAGATGCTAGACGAGCTAAGGGAGAGGGTTTCCCTAAAATGAGTAGCTTACAAATTATGGATGGAGAAACATTACAACAGCAAGGTAAGGCACAGAACCCTCAAAGAACGAGTACTAGCCCTGCGAAAGAACGAAGCTGGATGCCACATGGAAGGGCCCCTATAAAGTAGTGAAGATTTCGGGGAAGTGAGCTTACAAGATGGAGACCATGGAAGGCCACCCACTCCCTTGCACGTGGCACATACCCAACCTCAAGAAGTATTACGCTTAAGCAAGGTACCATGTTACACTTTGCTGGGAAACAATGCTGTCATGGAATATGTAATATATAGTATAGTTGTGCCTGTTCAATATGATTTTATTGTACGCGGGTGAGACGAAATTCCTAAAGGGATCAAATCTTTTGTGAACCCATAAGGGGCATGATCCTAAGGAAATTCAAGGAAATGTCCCCACCAGTGTACTTTGAGGAAAAACTTGAATGCCTCAAGCAGACTTTATAGGCAGGAAAACGCACCAGGAATATGTGGAAAGTTGTCAACAAAAGTTTTGCCAAAAGGCAATGCTATTAAGGAAAAATGCACACCTAGCCTTTGCAGGCAGGGAGATGCACCTTAGCACTTCTCATGGAAAATGCACACATGGTTTTTTCAGGCAGGGAGATACGTCTTAGCACTTCTCAGGGAAAATGCACACCTGGCCTTTCAGGCAGGGAGATGCGCCCCAACGTGTTCAGGGAAAATGCCCGCCTAGACTTTTCAGGTAGGGAGATGCGCCCCAATGTGTATAAGGAAAAATGCACTCCTGGCCTTTTCAAGCAGGGAGATTCACCTTAGCATCTTTAAGGAAAAATACACACCTGACCTTTTCTGGCAGAGAGATGCGCCTTAGCATTTTAAAGACAAAATGCACATCTGGACTTTTCAGGCAGGGAGATCTGCCTTAGCGTTTTTAAGGTAAAATGCACACATGGTCTTTTCAGGAAGGGAGATGCGCCTTAGCATTTTTAAGGGAAAATGCACACCTGGCCTTTTCAGGCAGGGAGATGCGCCTTAGAATTTTAAAGGAAAATGCACGCATGGCCTTTTTAGGCAGGAAGATGCACCTTAACAGCTTTCACGTGAACATATACTTAGCTTTTTCAGAAATTAAAAGGAAAGTTGGTTGTAACGACGAAAAAAAAAACATTGAGACCAACATGTCAAAATATAAAAAGAATGGAGTAGAGCTCCATTTCCAAACAAAATAAGAAAAGGGGGAAACAGGGCATCCCAAATTGTTTTTCCCCATCATTCGGGGGACTTCCCACAAGCATAAGGGGGGAGTGGACACCCCAGAAAAGCAAAGTAAAACCAAAATACCAAGTTTTCCACCCCTTAAGGAGACTTTTTACACAACCAAAATGTCAGAGATAAAAGCAGTCAAGCCTTCGAATTGCCAGCACCATCACCCTGCATCGCTTCTTCCTGTGTAATGCCCTACCTCCCAGATCCCCCGCCTGCAATGCTCCCTGCCAAGGTGGAAGACTCAGCGGCTTCTCTCTCTGAAAGGGACGGATACCTCTCCCACAGCCACACGAAGCGTGTCAGGATAAGTGATTTGAGTTGTGGTGTCGAAATCCTTGAACAAGGCATCCACCAGAAACTCAGAAGCTTTCTATCTCTGCACCACCTTAGAATAAATGTGCAAGAAACCTTGAGCGGATCCACTCACGAAAGGCACAGAGCCCGGAAACTTCAGAATCCAGCCTATCAATGGTGTGCTGCAAGGACTCAGCAGCACCACGCTCCAGCTCCATACCACCCTCAGCAGCAACAACTAGCTGGAAAAGGTTCTGAGAATCCATGGTAAGCTCCTGGACATGCTGCCGGAGTCAACCCACCTCTTGGCGAGAGGCAGACAGGTCACCCCGTATCTCACCCATCTCCAACTATACAGCGAAAGCTGCACAGGGGTGCTAAACAAAATTACAACAATAGAGTTAGGTAAGAAAAAGAGAAAGTACCCAAGATTAAATATCAATACACGAAAAGAGGACAAACCTGGAGAGTGGCAGCGGTGCTACGGTTAGTAGATGAGGCTACATTTAGGGCTCGATCAGTAAGCCAGGTATTGTAATGCTCCTACGGGACTGCTTTTGACAGGAAAGTAGCATGGGCCAAGGGGCCACTAATTAACTCAGGGCAATCAGTAAGGCAATGGCCAAAGGTCTCGACAGGAACAAAGCTAGCAGGTTGAATGGCCCCAGTCTTAGAGTCAGGAGCCGGAGGGAGTAAGTCAACGATAGCAGCAGAGGCGTGGGGGGTCTCAGTGCAACTTCAAAGGAAGTGTCTGCCTCCCTCTTTACCAGCATGCGATGACGCTTGTGAACCAGCCTGTCAGTTCTTGAGGAGCAGGGTCCGCAGGGTTAGAATTGTTAGATATCGTGATTGCATGATCGGGCCGATCCGCCTCCCCATCCATTTTGTCAGTTCGCAGGATCGAGCGGCTGGAAAGAGCAGGGCGCCGGGACATGTGCGACAAGTCCCCGATGAGGCTAGCAACAGACATACCTGGAATGAAAGAAAAATGTAAGCAAATTTAATAATGAGAGCCTGAAAGTGAAGACTAAGGTTAAAATCTAAATTATGAACAAAGAAGGTCTTAGGCATGGGCATTGGTAGAGACCACTATCGGTCTCTTACCAATTAAATATATTATTTTTCTCTCTCTCTTCCACCTCAGTTTAAGAGACCACTTAAGAGACAACCCCTTTTTTTCTCCACAATGGTTAAGAGACCACTATATACTATTCATGGAACCCACTTGATTTTCTCTATCCTACTCATTAATTTGACCATTACATATTATTATAAATAAATTTGTCCACCAAAAATAAGTTTAAATATTTAAATTTAAATTCGTTTTTAAATTTAAAATCGTTTTTAAATTTAAATTCATTTTTAAATTTAAATTTATAGTCCTTCTTAAATTTAAATTCGTTTTTAATTTTAAACTTAAATTCGTTTTTAAATTTAAATGCATTTTTAAATTTAAATTTAAAGTCGTTCTTAAATTTAAAATCATTTTTAATTTTAAACTTAAATTCATTTTTAAACTTAAATTCGTTTTTAAATTTAAATTTAATATAATGTTTAAATATTTAAATTTAAATTCAATTTTTAAAAATATGGTAAATAATTTGTTTTTCTCGTTCCTGCCAATACGATGTTTCAGTGTAAAAAATGAAATGAATTTCAAGTTTTTTGAAGAAACTAAGGAAACGAAATTAAATAAATGAATACTATGAGAATTCATCTTCATCAATAAAATAATATGGAAAATATAAAAAGTGCGCGAAACCAATTGTAACAACTATGAAAATAACTTTAAATACTAAATAAAATATTGATCAACTCCAACCCAATATTACAATTTAGAAATCAAAATATTGGTCTAATCCGACCAATTATTAAAAATAGGTAAAACATAAATATTGATCTAGCCTGACCAAAAAAACATGGATGACGAAACTATATCGTCATCTTAATCTTGACCACCCAAATGCTGGTAAAGATGTTCTGTAAGGTCATTTTTCAACTGGTCATGTTTAGCTCTATTGCGCACATCCCTCCAGTTTTGCCTGAAAGTCGGAAGATCAGCATGCCGCTCGGCGTTATAATGCCAAGGAGAGTCGTCGATTTGGTCATAATCACTTGGTTGAACTTGCAACCCATATGTGTCTCTTTCATCTTCGACTATCATGTTGTGCAGTATGATACAAGCTATCATAATGTTGCCCAACGTTTCCACATTCCAGTATCGGGCTGGGTTGCGAATCACGGAAAATCTAGCTTGTAAAATACCGAAAGCACGTTCGACGTCTTTCCGGTAACTTTCTTGACGCTTTGTGAAGAGTTGCTTCTTGGGGTCATTTGGAGCCGTATATGCTGGCATGAAGGTCGCCCACTTAGGATAGATTCCATCTGTAAGATAGAACCCTTGATCGTAGCTCTGACCATTGACTCCGTATGGAAAACGTGGAGCTCTCCCCTCACATACGTCGTCAAACAATGGTGACTTGTCTAGAACGTTGATATCATTATTTGACCCTGCCATGCCAAAAAATGCATGCCATATCCATGTATCGTAGGAGGCGACGGCTTCTAAAATAATTAAGACACGTCCACTCCTACCCTGAAATTGCCCCTTCCAACCTACAGGACAATTTTTCCATTCCCAGTGCATGCAATCAATACTACCAAGCATACCTGGAAATCCACGTCCACGTGCCACGTGCATCAGGCGAGCAATATCCTCCTGATTTGTTGGTCTGAGGTATGTGGGACGGTATACGGCAATGATTGCATTCACAAAATGAGACACCGTTTCTCTAACCGTTGTTTTGCCCATCTGTAAGCATTCATCAGTTGGTCGTATCCACAGCCATATGCCAAATGACGCATTGCCACCGTGCACTTGTGAAGTGGTGAAAATCCATGATTACCGGTTGCATCAGGCCTTTGTCTGAAATAAGGATCGTGGTTGGTGACATCTTTCACTATACGTTCGAATACAGTTCGCCGCATGCGAAACCTTTGACGAAAGTGTTGGTCGTCGTACATTCTTTCAGGAGGTTGAGCAAAATATTGTCTCTGGAGTAATTCCTGTGCTCGAACACGATCTCTTCTGATATGATTTCTGGTTTTCTTTGGTAAGGTTGGAGAAGTTTGAGCACTCTCGTCCTCTATAGCTGCGTACCATTGTTTAGCCATTTCGGGCAAATTTAAGAAGTTCATTGTCTCCGGATCGGGGTCAGGTTGGAAACCGGGAATATCATAGGTTGATGGGTTTGATGATTCTCCAAAGTGAACCTCATCATCGTTGTTAGGGGAATTAGAAGAGGTCATGGTTGTGATGAAGAAGGGAATTGGTAGAAGAATTGAAATTCGGGGTTGGAATGAAAGGTAAACAAATGACCCATTTATATAGATGACAAGTGCTACAATTTTGGTCTTGTGGCTTGGAAATGATGAAATGAACCCATGTGAGTGGATGGGATGTGTCCATGACAAGTGCTACAATTTTGGTCTTGTGGCTTGGAAATGATGAAATGAACCCATGTAAGTGGATGGGATGTGTCCATGACAAGTGCTACAATTTTGGTCTTGTGGCTTGGAAATGATGAAATGAACCCATGTGAGTGGATGGGATGTGTCCATGACAAGTGCTACAATTTTTGGTCTTGTGGCTTGGAAATGATGAAATGAACCCATGTGAGTGGATGGGATGTGTCTATGACAAGTGCTACAATTTTGGTCTTGTGGCTTGGAAATGATGAAATGAATCCATGTGAGTGGATGGGATGTGTCCATGACAAGTGCTACAATTTTGGTCTTGTGGCTTGGAAATGATGAAATGAACCCGGGAACTGAACCGATTAAAAAGAAATGATGAAAACCAATTACAATGAAAAACCATTGACAAATGTATGGTCAAGTCTGACCGGTTGGAATTTGCATACTGGTTCACATCGCGCATAATTTTAAACCAAAACACACCCGCATTTTGACCCGTACCCAACACGCAGTCGGTGGAATGCTCGAACCATGCGCCACATAGGATTTTATCATCCTCTACACTCCATTTGTCCCGGCTACTTCTCGTCTTCGTAACCTTACTCCCAGACACTATTGCAACTTCATCATTTCCTTCACCTACATCATTTCCTAAAAGAATAAATCATTTTTTCAAAGCAAAACAAATCTCAAACATATACTAACTTTCAAATTATGTTCATGACATGTTAAAATACACAAACATATTAGATGATGTACTTGATTGTTCAAATGATATACTAGATTGCATATTAAAATGCATATACTATATGCATATACTAAATGCATATACTAGCTACATATATTTTGCATGTTCAAGTATACTTATTTTAAAATATACCAAAGGAAAATGAAGGCAATATAAATGATTTATAAATTACAATCTTCATAATTGAAATAAAACACATTAAAATAGGGCTTACCGTCCGTAACATCGTGACTTCCATATTGTCGCCCATCTTCACCCCCAAAATTTTGGCCTGGGGAACCGCGCCCTACTCGGGGTGAAAATGCACCCGATTCGTTTATAGCATCAAGATGTGGAGCTTGAAAGCCTTGACCATATAAATTATGGTACGAATTTTGCGATTGGGTGTTCGCATTTCGGGAGTGGTTCAGGTGAGGAGGGTTCATGTATGCGTTTCGGGAAGAGTGGCATTGATTTTGAAAATTCATGTATGAATGTTGAGAATTGAAATAAAAGTTGGGGAGGCATGTACGGAGAATTTTCACTAAATTCCGAATTTGGAAATGGACGATAATTCGGAATTTGCGAAAAATTCTCCGTATCGAAAGAATTTGGAATTACCCGATCTTTGCCTTTCGACGTTCTTCGTGGATCCATCACGAAAAATGAATAACAAATATAGAAGATGAATTTGTGAGGTAAGAGAATTTGATTTGGAAGTGGTGTGGTGAAATGAGTTGAAATGGTCCATATTTATAGGCAAGAAAAGTGGGAGAATGGAATATAAAAATTATAATAGAATTTTTTTTTTAAAAAAATCTGCAAAATTTCGTCTGGGACACGTGTCGCCACCAGAATGGGACACGTGTCCCATTAAAAAAATGGCCGTTATCCAGCCATTGGGGGGACACGTGTCGCCTCCGTACTGGACCACGTGTCCCCCAGAATTCAAATTCTGATTTCTCCCCAAAAAATTACCGTTGCGGACACATGGCCCAATCCATGGGTGACACGTGTCCGCAACAAAAATTCAAAAAAAAGGGAATGCGGCTGAGTGGGACACATGGCCCACTCAGGGGGCGACACGTGTCCCACCCGTTGAAAAAAAATGGAACGCGCAGAGCCCATTTGCGGCGTCAGCGCTTGTGGCCCATTTGGAGGCTCCAGACCGGGCTCTTAGTAAGAGCTCGGTGAGTGGTCTCTTAACAAGAAACCACTCAAAAGACCACCACTGTGGTGGTTTTCGGTCTCTTAAGCGGTCTTTTAATTTTAAGAGACCACCACTGCCCATGCCCTTATACACTGGAGGTCACAAGGGCCCCCTAGAGGAACCACACCAATAGGAAGATAGGGGAGGCCAAAAACATATAAAACAGGGTCTCGAAGGGCTAGATCTTGTTTCATGGATAACAATCCCAACATAGAGGAGAACTGACTCTAAGAGGCCATCTTCCGTTTGCCGGGACACACATTTCGTGTCCTGGAGGGGGCAGCTGGGAAAGCTCCTATATGGGCTTCTCACCCCAGAACCAAATCCCTATCAACAAAGATGAACTTAATCTTCCACTCGACCCGAGTCTAAAGGTCGATAATCAACTTAGGGCCGCCCTTTCGGAACTTCAAATGTATTTAGCTTGGCAGGTTGGCAGTAGGATTATAGGAGATTTTGGAGAACTTTATGGTGGGGGTAAAGCCTAAACCTAGATAGAGCACCTCAAAATCCAGGAGGATGCGCATGAAATTCGCAGAAAGATCAGTCAGACTAAGTTCATAATGGCCTAACACGGATTGAAAGAAAGTGGATAAGGGCAGGCTCAGACTGCATCGTACTGGGGTTTCTATGTACACATCGATCATGTGTTTAGGGACATCTGAGACTGTTTCCTTATTCCATAGAAGGATCATACACTTACTAAAATCACAAAACTCCACGCTATTGTTGAAGAGCATTATCTCGTACTACTGGCAGACATACTTAACCTCCCCATACAAGACACGGCAAAAAGACTCCTCTTTCGAAGCCCCCACAGTGCAAACCATAATGAAAGGCAAGAGAAATGTGAAAGAAGAAGAAAGGAAAAGCACAAAAGGTATCTGGGAGAACGAGAAGACTAAACACAGGAGGTAGAAATGACCGGAGAAGACGAAATGAAGGAGAGAGATGAGAAAATAAAATAAAGAAGAAAGAGAGTGAGTTTAAATAGAAAGTGAGGTCACCAAGTCCAAAAAAATGCGTCGAAAATAGGGTGAATGGCAAAATAATCAAGTGATGCCTAGAAAAGGGGCGACTTTTGGGACAACCAACTCAGTAGACACCAAATTGAATGATGCATCGAAGTAATTATAACAGGCAATGTAACTGCTCAAAATGAAGCCCCGTGAATTCTGAGGTTTGTAACTTTTCAAAAATGGGAAGAAAAAGCGTCTTTCCCTCGCAAAACCATGAAGAATTGAAGAATCCTCTCGTATGGGCTAAGTTAGCATCATGCCCTTTAGTCACATGATCATGGGCTAGGGGACTTGATATGATATAGGTGGAAAGGCCTTTTTGGCCAGTGTCGGCCCAACATGGAAGAAAATGCCCAAACCCTAGTCTGAACAGGAAAGTGGCAACGGGAAGGACGGATGAGACAGGTCCAGTCTCATCCATACCAAACATACCATATAACTAGGAAAAGCAGATGGAATACATGTTAGACTATGATTTTCTTACTTTCAAAGTACGCTTCCAATACCTTATAGGAATCATCAATCTAGCTTGATCGCCGGAGCAGGCATGGCTAAAAGCCTGCCTGTCAGACTTTCTGTGGATTTCTTGTAGGTTTTGGCGTGGCCTTTGGACAAGGATTCAGGGACCAGATACACCACAAATATTTGCATTAACGGGGTGGTTAGATTGCTTATGTTGTTCGAGGAGTGTAAGAGTTGTGAGATTCTTAATATTTTGGGGGAAATAAGCTAATCTAGGAATAAGTTGGATGTCTCGGTTAAATTATGCTTGCACGCTACATTTTTCTTAATTCTTTTTATTGTCTTTATTTACTCGGAGGACGAGTAAAGGGTTACGTGTGGGGATTCTTATGTGCTTCATTATGTGTGCGTTAACCAGTGCATTCAAAATAGTTATTAGCTAAGTTTATGTGGTGGATTGCTAGTATTAGTTGAATTTACATGACAAGGGGTTTAGACGGCCATGCTTGGTTTTCTTGTCTAAATCCTGAGTTTTGTAGACTTATTTAGTACAAATGGAAATTTTGTATCCACAAGCACCGAGATCTTCCTTGTGATCATCTTTAGTAGGTCGCATGTGAGTACTTTTTGGTCACATTCTATGTGAAGGCCGTTCGGAAGGACTATAAAAGAGATCAAAGGCCATTCACACTAGAATGGTAATAGATGAAGGCCATGAACAACATAGCGTGGTAGAAGGAGATTGGAGCCAAAGATAGGTGGCATTGGAGTTCAAGGTGGCCAATAAAGACAAGGTGAATCGTGGTCTGATGAGTTGTGCTAAAGTCTGAGAACTTTCCGAGAAGAATAAGAATTCAAGGCTGATTCCATTGGATTTGCATTCTTGAGGACTACAAAATCGACTAGTAGAACTCGCAAATCGGACTAACGGTTCATCCGTAGCAAAGGAAAAAAGTTCAGCCAGCCAAGGCAGAAACGAGTTAGCACGGGCCGCTCATGCATGGCACCAACGGCTCATGCCAAGGGAGTCATCCCATACCAAAGAGGTCAACATGAAGGCACAACGTGGCCTACACTAAATTCCATAGATCGCAAGTACAAGTCTCAACTCCACTTAAAATCATTTAAGTATTGGTGCAGACCATTCCATTTTTTATGGTCAGGGCCATTCCAAGTCCAAAATGCCTAGGCCAGCTGACGGATCATGCCAGAGGCTGCATTGCCTGTCAAGTTTTTAAGCAGACCAACCCTTATGACAATGGCCCATGCCAAAGACATTGCCCCGCGGATCAGAAGTTCCAAATCAAGCACGCTGACGGGGGCCCGCATCAATGGGCACAGTCCATGCCAGATGTATTTTTATGATGTATGACTTTATCCATGACTTTTTATGTCAGAATTATTTTTGGGATTTAAATTATTGTAATTTGAATCATTTGAATTCAAATCTTTATGCATCCAACGTACACGTAGATATTGAAACACTTACTACTTATGCTTCCTTTTCTTAATTAAGATCTTCTTCGACTTCCACTTTCTATGAATGATCTTCCCCTTACCATCAATCCACATCCCTTCTTCATGATCATTATGAGCTAGAAAATGGTATAGACTGCGATCATTCTCCTCAAGCAAAAAGAATTCTTTGACCAATAACTCAATGTAGGCATCCAAATCCAATTACTTCCTCCAGGTTATTTTCTTCAATGAAAGCACGTTTCCCTTCAAAAAAAAATCTCCCATCTAGGATTAACATGGTCCCTTCTATAGAAAACCTGGTGGGCTTAAGCCAATATAAAAGAATCATTTTTCCATCCTACTCGAGCTCTATCGACAAGGGTGAAGCCAAAATCCTCGATGCACTGTCCGTTATTAATATCCACTCACTGACATTTGAACACAGGGACATGCATACTTACATAGTAAAGCTCCCAAATTTAGGATATTGTGCCAAAGTGGCATTTTTCGATGTAAGCAGGATTTTCCTCCCTACCCCTACCAATGTACAATGCTTTGGAGACAAGACAGAATCCACTGTTTTGAGTGACAATCTTATCATCCACTAGATTTGTGGTAAACGTAAAGCCATTTATGTCATAGCCTTCATGGGGAATATCGGTCCCTAATGGTCTACGAGCCAACCACTTAACTGTAGCAGGATAATCACCGACATCTACGTGATCCCGCAACCATGAAACAAATGTAGAGGTGTGCAATTGAAGAACTTGAGCTTCATTTAAATTAGTGTGCAAAGGTCGTATGGCTCTCATATGAATCTCTATGTACAAAACTACATCCTTGCGGTTGCGTATAACTTACAGATGTGAGGCACATAAATCTTTCGCACTAGGGCTATATGGTTTGCCCTGTCTGACCCCTAAACCATCCGCCCTCCCTTCATGTCAACCAATTAGAACCCCAACAAATTCAACTTGCTTCATATAATCGGTGCAAAACTCAATGGCCTCTTCCGTCACGTAACGTTGTACAATACTAGCATCTGGCATATACCAATTTTTCACAAAGTGCTTGAAGATTTTCATATACCTCTCGAACAGGTACATCTATCTCAGAAAAAAAGGACCACATTGCTTTATCTCCCGCACCAAACAGACACTCAAGTGGACCATAATATCAAAAAATGAAAGAAGGAAATACATTTCCATACGACACAGAACTTCAAAAATTATTACTTGCAACCTATCTAACTTAAAAATTCTAATAATTTTGCAAAAAAATGGATTTGAAAAACATAAAGAGCTTTGTAATGCATAATCTTACATAGGAAGGCAATGTAGATCGAATGGAGATGACATTGAATTCCTGCATCAAGTTGTGACAATCATATGACTTCAACCCACCCAACCTCAACTCCTCGACTGACACACATGTGCTGATGTTGGACGAGTATGCACTGGGAACTTTCAAACTACTAAGGGTCTTGCAAAATTATTTCTTCTCCGACTGCAGCATTGAATAGAAAGCAGGGGGCAAACAACAATCATCACCCGTACTCACTGGGGCAAGATTCTTCTGAATACCCAACTCAACCAAATATAACCTAGCCTTCAATCCGTCATTTATCTTCCCAGGGGTATTTAACAACATCCCAACCAAAGAGTCACAAACATTCTTCTTAATGTGGATAATGTCAAGACACTGTCAAACTTCCAAAGGCTCCCAATAAGGTAGCTTGAGAAAAATGGAGCATTTCTTCCAATGACCATCAACAACAACCTTTATTTTCTTCTCCCGAAGTCATTGGCCAAATCCTTAACACTCTCATAAATCTGTGTACTTGATTGTGGCACCGGTGTAACTCGAGTCTCCACTTTCCCAATAAACCATTTTTTGGCCAATCTCCATGGGTACCCTTAGGGAAGAAACTACCTGTACCTCTGGTAAGCAGTCTTACAACCATGTTTTAATTGACAGAAATCAGTGTCTGTCTCACTAAGTTGACACGTTATGTGGCCTTTTATAGAATAACTAGACAAATGACCATATGCAGGAAAATAATTAATTGTGCAAAATAACAATGCTTTAAGAGTGAAGAAATCATCAGCGAACCCATCAAACACCCTAACACCATCATTATAAAAAAAAAGTCACCCAATCCTCCACTAGAGGAGCAAGATATGCATCAATATCATTACCAGGTTGCTTCGGACCTAATATCATCAAAGATAGCAACACATACTTACGTTTCATGGTTAACCAAGACGAAAGGTTGTATACGACCAACATACATGCCAAGAACTATGATTGCTACTCCTGTTTCCAAAAGGATTCATACCATTTGTACACAACCCTAACCTCAAATGCCAAGAATCTTAGCCAAACTCAAGGTACATAACATCGACTTTCTTCCATTGCTTCATTTCAGAAGTATTTCTTATGACATCATCCACCAATCGGTCTCTGTCACCGTGCCACCTCAAAAACTTAGCATATTCCCTACAAGCATAAAACTTCTTCGAACGGGGAATGATCGGGAGGTACCACAGAACCTTTTCCCATGTCTTCTTCTTTGATTTCAATGGAACTTTGACACCCACCGCGGTCGCACCTCTTTTCAATTTTTACCGAGATCCGCCACATACCTTACAAAAATATCTATCTATATCTACTTCCCCTCTATACAACATACAGTTGTTTGGGCATGCATGATTTTTTGCAATTCCAATCCCACCGGGCATAGTATTTTTTTGCAGCATATAACCTATCGGGCATTAAATTACCCTCGAGAAACAAGTCCCTAAAAAACTAGAGAGCCTTTGTCATCGACTTGTCTGTCCATCCAAACTTTTCCTTCAAATTTATTATCTATAGTGTAGCACTCAGAACCGGGTATTTAGAACCATTGTACAAAGGCGTCCCTTTGTCATCAATCAAGGCTTGCAACGACTTAGGTTTACCTTTGAATATCCCCGCAATTTCTTCCACCATTTCATCAAACTCGGCATTACCATCTAATTCATCACCTGCCGTCGTGTCCTCCAAATCATTCGAATGTGATTCTTCCAAACCTTCCCCATGTCATATCCACTGAGTGTATCTAGTTTGAAACCCTCTCATTATGATATGTTCCCACAATTTCTTCCTCTCTAAATAATTACTATTTCTACAATCCTTACAAGAACATTGTGCACGCGAAGAACCATTTCTAGAAGCATGTTCAAAAGCAAATGAAACAATTGATTCAACTAGTGGCATATACTCAGGTGATTTCCTTAGATCATTACCAATTAGTTCATCTTGATCCATTTTCCTAAATTCATTTAAAATGCAATTCATGAAGATGCATTCAACAATATTCATAAACCTAGGTAATTTCATAGCATAATTGAAAATATAAACATGTATCAAGCATTAAATACACATAAATTATTTGAACAAACTCATCAACTTCATAATTTATATAAAACTAACCTTCCCCTACAGCAAAACCTTGTTCTCAATAATGGGTTAGGAAAAAACAGCTTCTTCTTCAAAGAATTAGGGTTTTGGACCATTTAATGAAGTTGGGCACGTTTGTTGTTTTTAACAGGCCAGCCCTTTTTCGAGTTCGAAAACTATAACCCACCAGATTTAAGACGTGATCCATCATTTTATAAACTCAAAATCCATTTCCAAAACCGGAATTTTTTTCCTCTCTATGAAATACAGAAGTAGGTGCTTTTCGGAGTTAGAAACCCATCCCATCGTTCTTTTCAAAAATGTAAACATGATTTTTAAAGGTGGTTAGTCATAACCGCCTTAAAATGGTCAATTAAAGGTGGTTATACCTTAAACCACCTTTAATTAAAGGCAGTTCAAGGTATAACCGCCTTTAATCAACAAAAAACCGCCTTTAAATTGGTTAAGGGGACACGATTAGGGTTTTCCGAACTCAGAAACCATTTTCAAAGGTAGTTATAGGCGAACTGTCTTCCAATGCTACCTTTAATAGGGGTTTCTCCACTAGTGTATGTCATGCGGTTAGTGGAAGACACATGCTTTTGTGCATAGTTTAGAGATTTGGCTGCAGAAACCGAAACAACTTGTTCTCTCTGCACCATATCTCAACTCACTCACTATTTGCATACCTACATTCCAGCGCTACTTTTTTTTGAATGGCGTAAAGATGTGTCAGCCTCATACCGTGAACCCCATTGTTCACTGTGATGGGGTCTGGATGTTACGAAGCGGTGTCATTCATTCATCTCAAGCGTGAGGAGCTTCTTTGGAATCTTCATCCAACCTGGTTTCACAAGAGAATAAACATCAGTTCCTGTGCTAGTTACTGTCCTCACGATCTCCCATCCTATGGGATCGTCAAAATCTCATTCCTCATCGGTCTTGTAGTGGAATGTAAGAAATTCATCCTCATCGAGAGGAATAGTTGGCAACCTGTACAAATCATTTATGGATTCATCGGCCAATTTCACCATTTTCCCATGATAGAATGCCTTATCCCACCTTGGACCACACCGCAAATCAGCATAGAACTAACTTACTATGCTGAGGTTGAACATTGGAGGTGTGTCACACAATTTCTCCCACCCAAGTGCCCAGATAGTTTCTTGAAAGGGGGGAGAATTTTTTATTCCTCTTTCTGGAAAATGTCGCCTTGTTCTATACGTTTGTTCAATTAACTTTGCCTGGTCTGAAATGAACTTGTGTATCCAATTGTTGAATATTGGATTGCATCTCCGGGGAGGAAGGGGATGCATTGCATGACCTCTTGTAAGGAGTGTTTGGTTTCATAACCTACAATGTACACTCAGGCATTTCAACAAAAACCTTCTACGCAACAAAAAAAAACCTATAGAATACTAGTTTTCATGAACATAAACAAACCCTCAATAGGAGTCAATCAAATCCAATATATAGATATATATAGTTATTACACATTAATGCTATGTACACGATTGCAACATCAATAAAAGTTGGAGAGCAAAGTGAACCAACATCGAACAAAGTTGTTATTTTTCAAAAACCATTCGGTTCATGTTAAATAATCTTGTAGAATGAAGAGAAATGTTTGAAAGAGAACTCACCTTAATCCTTCACTGAGCTTGGGAGTATGAATCAATGTGGAAGATAGATTAGATTCATCTCCAAGAATTAGAAATGGAAGAAGAAGTCGACGTCGCTTTGTATGGGTAATTGCAACTTAAAAATAATTAGCACTAATATGAAGCTAATAAATCCGTGCTAGAATTACAATAAGCAGCTCCCCGATGTTGCTTTGGATTTATTTTTGGGCCATTTCTCCCAACCCTAGAGCGAAATTGAGAAATTGTTTCTAGGTAGACAGCATCGGTATCATAGCCGGAGCTGAAATGTCTAGAAAAGGAAAAGCAACTGCCTATGGCTACTATTCATAATTTGTTTTAAATTCTTTTCCCAACCTGAAAGCTGATTCAAATAATTTATTCTAAGTACACAACACTAGTCCAAATTCTGATCATGCGTAAACCAAAACCGGTGTCCTGCATGCTACAAAACACATACTCTGTTTTTGGCTCCAAAAAATACCCGCTAACATGACTATTTTCAGCACCGGTTAATGTTTCAGCTAAACTGGTGTTGAAGGCACAAAATAATTATCCTCCTCCCAAAAAGGTCCTATTTTTTAGGCACCGATTTTATGCACATTGGTGCCCGAATTTAACATAGGCACCGGCCCACTGATTTGTACATGGGCTATTAGTTTCCTCTCCCTTTTTGGCACCAAGACACTGTTGGCAGCTGGAAACCAGTTCCAGCACCAGTTCTATGTACACCCATTGTCGAAACCAATGCTTGTTCTTATGCATGGCACCGGTTTAGGGCACCAGATTCAAAATTCATATGCGGATAATAAAAAATAACACTGATTTTGTACAATTTGGTCTTCGTACTTGTGCCATACATAAACTCAGCACCAGTTTTGGAGGCCTCCGGGAAAAGTGCCGGTGTTTAAGTACCTATTTTCCAGTGGTGAACTAATCTACATCAAATTAGAATCCAAAACCAGATCGCAATACTTCCTGAACACGAAAAACTAAATCCTTAATGCAACCCTTTAGTTTGTAAAACCCTCATTCCCGAAAAATTGGACCTCCAAATCCTCACGAATATCATATGATTATGTTCAAAATCTTGTAAGGATTCTAAAGAACCATGATCCATGTGTGATTTTTTTTGAAGCCTTTTCTCTTCTTTTCTTAGAGAGAGAAAGGTTTTTGAGATAGCACTCCTCTAGCTATTACAGACGGAGGTGAGAGTTTAACGAGGAGGTAAAAATGGGATATTAGTCATCGTCGTAGTTCATGGTGAATCAACCTCTTCACATCATGTGATAAGGCATAGGATAGTTAAAATGTTATTATGTGAATGAGAATCGAGGATCGAGTCTAGTTTTATATGCTCTTATTTGGTAGTTAAAACAACCCCCCTAATTTTCTCTATTCCTAACACATACATTTGTTGACGCTTATGTGTGAATTACACAAATCTATCTTTTAAACACCTTGATCTCTGTGGACAACACATGATCTTACCACTAGTTACTATTTAGTGTTAGGATCAAAGTAGGGGGGCAACACTATAAATCTTATCTTTGATACATTGCACTTTAGGTTTTTAACGATGCCCAAGGTGAAGATAAAATTTAGGCACCGTTGTCGGGATCACAGGGTGTGTTTATTAGATAGCTAGTATAATTAGTTGGTAAACTAGTTTTTTTATCTTGTTTATTGAGCTATTGTTGGTTAACTTTTTTTTCCATCACGTTTTTAAGTTTGTTGTTTGTCTAAGGCATAGTATTTTCTTGGCCCTTGTTTATGGTACAAACCGTACCACAAACTTAGGACCATTATAATGATTTCCCAATACCACAAGTAACCTAGGAAGCATAGAGAATCTATGGAAGTTCCACAAGAACCTTTTGAGTACAAGGAGAGTACGATGGTGGAGGACAACCGAACATTAAGGGAGTTGATGGCTCCAAACTTTGAGAATCAATCCATATGTATCATCTTTCCCCCATTTTATGCCAACGTCCCTTGTGAGTTAATGTTTGGCATTGTACAATGTCTCCCCACTTCTCATAGTATGGCTGGAGAGAACCTAAACAAGAATTTGTAGGAGTTTCACCTCGTGTGCACAAAAATGAAACTACTAGGTGTTTTGGAGGAAGACTATAATTTGAGGTTGATGCGGTAGCCCGTTCAGGTAGCTTCTTCATTTCTCACCTCTTTAATTTCTTAAACTACAAAGACCGTCTAGGAAGTGACTCCGGGAGAGCACCTCTAAAAATCAAGTCAGTCTCCTCTTTAAGAAATGGAATTTCTCAAGATAGTAGCGCTTACCTTAGCCTCTTTTCTGTTTGTTGCATTTATAGACTAACCAGAACTTGTTTCCTTGTTTTTAGGAAAGTAGATCATGGGGTGTATCACGTTCTCAACTTTCTCGGTTCGTGGCTTTCATGGTCATTGTTTGTTCCTCCTTTATTGGTCCACGTTCTCTATAGTGTTTGCTTAAGTTTTTGATAAGTTGGGCTTGAACAAGTTTAACTTTGCCATTGGGCTGGGCTTAGATGCCCTTAGCTTTTCCTACTAGGACACATATACACCATAAGCCCCCCCAGCAATGGAGCAAATGCTACACGAAGCAATAACTGGGTTCTAAGCTGCACAGTGAAATTATTATCTCGCCATGTAATTATGCGATGTAATATGTTCGCTTGTGCTGTTATGTGAACTGTTCTTGTGAAGTGTTGAATGCTTCTTGGTTGTACGCTGCCTTTTCCTAGATTTACACGTTCATTTGAATTTCAAAATTCAAAGTATTTCTTATCCTTATGAAATTTATCTGTTACAATCTGACAACCGAGATTCGCTCCTTCATAATCGCTATCCTTCTGTAATTTAGTGTGATGTTGTTTCGATTACCACTCCCTATAATTACATAAAACTTATAGCTTTTGAAAATTTTCCAAATTCAGAGTATTCATATCGCTGCCATCTCAAGAATCCAAAAAGGTAACCTACTTTATGTCAGCTAGTCATGATTGCACAGTATTCCCTTTTTGTCTTTTAGCTCTTTTGCTTCTATAGTTAATACCTTTCGTAGTTTCAGATCCATTCGCCTTCTTCCATCTCCTATATTCTTCCTGGTTTTCTCTTTCATTCCGTGCTACGGCAGTAAATTATTTTGCATCTCTTTTTTTATTTATTTACTTAAGCAATATTTGAAGCTTTCAATATGTGGATATGTGCTTCTTGTAATGTAACTTTCTATGATTGAGAGGTTTTCATTTTATTTCATCGTTCTTCTCTAGATTCTAAGCAAAATAGGGTTTTTGTGGTTTTTATCCTTTAATTGACGCCCCCACTCATTGTTATTTTAGGGATTTTTAACTCACCAATATCTGCCTCTAACAACCCCGGAGTTCCTGATCCAAACACCCATGAATCAGATGTTGATTCTGGGGAGATTCCAACCATCATGCCAGATATTCCAATGTTAGTAACCTTCTCACAGATTCTTATATTGAGGACTTGAAAAATACCTTCTCTTTTTTACGCTCGTATGAGCTTAAGCATCTCAGCCTTCTGAGGGTATTCACACTCCTTCTCTTAGTTATTTCTCATGTTATTTAGATTACCTAAAGTTCAGGCTTTCAATTCCTCTGCCCCAACATGTATTGGATCTTCTTTCTTACTATAAAGTTAGCTTGTGTCAACTGCATCCAAAAGAAGTCTCCCTCTTTGTACTCTTTTATCATGTATGAGAACTACTGATTTATTTTGCAACCTTTTCCATCTTTGCAAAGTTAAAAATACTTCTGATGAATTCACTTTGTATCCTGTGATCCCCATCATTGAGTTTGTTAGTGGGTTCCTAAATAACTGTGGGGTGTGGGGTGTGGGGTGAAAAGTTCTTCTACATAAAACTTGATCCCAATAGTAGTTCAGTTTTTCAGTTTGGAACTACGACATTCTGAAAGTGAAGCTTCCTAAGGCCAGTGCTCATCTAACTGCTGATTTCGAGGTTTTAATATCTCTTAGCCATCATTCCATTACACTTCGCCCTACTAGTACTTTAAGCAAAGATGTTAAACTCATTGATCATTTATTTATTTCTGGTCTCCTTGTCTTGACTAGGTGCTTCTGCATTGCTTCTTATGTTCACATTCTTATTTGACTGGCTTAAGGAGAAGGGCCAGGAGAGAAAGAGCAAAGAGCACACTAAAAATACTTGTACCAATCTGAGACCTTCAAAGAAGAATGAGCGCGTTGGCCAGCTTCCTCCGCATTCTCTCTTGCTAAGTTGTGGCCTGTTCGTAGAGGGAACTTTTCCTTATATGCTCTTCAAGCTATCCCTTTCAAAAACCATGGCTGTAGTATGTTTTTGTTATGTTGAAGCACTTAACATAATTTAAGTGCTTTGTCTTGTCATATAACCTTTCTTACTCTTGGTGTGCTTTGAAATTAAGGTTGGTGAGAGCTTTCAACATGTCATTGAATGAGTTGCTAGTTGGTAAATTAGAAAGAGCCATACAGGCGGAGCCGTAGGCCAGTAAATTGGAGTGCAATGTTTTAAGTACAGCTGCTAAGGATGCTGAGGATAAAGCACGTGCTACCGAGGAGCGCGCTATGAGCACTGAAAGAGAGATGAAAAATATGTGCATTCAGTTGGAGGAGATGTGGACAAATGGTCCCACTTTGCCTGGATACCCTTAGCTATTGGCTTACTGACTGTTGAAGATTAATTCATTTTATACATTGTTCAAGGAAGTTTTTGATAACGCTTGTGATGTTGGCTATTGCGAGGCTTTGGTTGAGCTGAGGAAGCTAAATCCAAATGAGAAGCTTGATACGTTACCCAAGCTGGTCAAGTTAGAGAAGATCCTGGCAGAATAGACCAAAATTCTCAATGAGAGCATCCCCGACAATGGTCGTCTATTTGCACTGCTATCCTATCTTGCTGGTCGGCTAACTCTTCTCTTTGCCATTGACCTAAAGAAATGTATGGTTGATTCCTGTGAGGAACTTCCTTTCAATTCTTCTAACTCTAAGGATCACCAACCCGGTCAAGATACTACAGCGAAGGATGCTGCAAATCCCGGGGAAGGGTCGAACAACAAAGTTCCCGCTCATCCTGTAAGTGTGGAAGATGCTACTACTGTGGCCCATGCTTTGTTATCACCTCCTTCCAAAGTTAGTCAAGAGCCATAGACTGAGGGCATGTTATGTTTGATTTATGTAATTTTATGACAATGTTTTGGATTATGTTTGTATGATTTTTGTATCATTGGCAACTGATTGGATCAGTGTGCCAAATTTTTATATTTTGACCAATGTTTTTATATTTATTTATTTGCAGGGCTTTGATATTTTGGTTGACTGAAAGTTTTTGAAAAGCGTTGAATATTTGGGTTGTTACGCTCTTTATATTTGTGACAATGTTTTTACATCGTCTTCTGAATGTTTTCCAATGAATCTAAATGAGACAACTAAGCGTATATATAAAGAGTATTTCCATCTCATTGCTTCCAACCGGTAGTCCCAAGTGGATTCTATTCCATTGTACCTTTGGTGAAAATTTTTCGTCTACTTCGTCCTCTTCCCATTCCTGTCATTGTAGTAGCTTAGTAAAGATATTTTTTTGTGGTTTAGATGACCTTGAATTAACTGTTGTGTACTTGTGTTTTCTCAACCTTTCTGTTAGTGTTCAAGAATGGGCATTAACCTTGGGAATTCATCTGAAGTATATATTGTTAAGTGTTCATGATCTTAAAATGAAGTGGGGTAAGACGGTGAAGGAGACTCGGGATGACATTCACGACTTAAGAAGAATTTGTAACAAGCAGAATGATCTTATTTGTCGGTAAGAGTTGAACATGGTTAAGACGCTTCATCAACGGGAGCAAACTAGAAATTATGTTGCGGATAAGACATGTGAAGTCCAACAGAAAACAGAAATCATAGACAAGTAGTGCATCCGTATTGATGATTTATATGATCTTCTAAAGAAAAAGCAGGAGGAATGCAATCACCTCTCAATCACTGCCGTTGGTTGGTAGACAAAGTTTGATGAGCAGTTTGCTATTAATACACAGCAACGAAGTGATAATAACAAGCTTTGCGCTGAGTGTGACCGACTCAATAGATATGTGCATCAACTTGAGAGGGTTTGTGCTGAATATAAAGACAAACTCCAGGCTCTCCCATCGTCTTCTCAAAGGTCTATTGGTCATGGGGATCTTACTATGGAATTTGATGGTTAGGGATCAACTTTTCTAAGTCTGTTTGGATGCACATTTGATCCTCAGAAAAGGAAATACGAGACCTTCACGCCGAGATGAAAAGATATGAAGAAACTGTCAACATCATGAGTATGCAATTGGATCGCGAGGAGTTTGGCCCCATTACTGACTTTAAGGCATATTATGCTAAACATCTTGGGCATATGGAGCGTAGAGGCTTTATACTCTATCCCGCTTATTTGCATATAAAGTGGCAGTATGATCATTTGGTTAGTAAAGAAGTGGCCGCTGAAAAGAATCATCGTAGGGCTGAGCAATCCCATTGTGAATCTGAGCGTAGTCATCGCTGCAGTGAATCATTATCTTCTGGATCTTCGTGGACATCAAGCCATAGATAGATATGCTAATTTGAGATACTTATCTTGTAATTTTTTTTCAATAATATTGCTAATGGCTCGGCGAAGTGTGTACATGTGTCTTCGCTAATGAAACTTTCATGTCGATGTTTTGTCATCTAAGTTAATGAATTTAATAAACTATGAAGGCACAAACTTTATGGCTTGCTTTTATTGTTTTGTTCTATCTGGCTAAGTATGGAGTTGTTTGTATAACTTCCTTGGCTATTATAGAGAAGTCTTTTGGATTGTGCAATTCCCAATTTGTATGTTGTATTCATGGAAAATCTGCTCTTGAGCAAGGTTTATAGCTTGCGTTCGTTATAAATAAGTTAGCAGGATCTTAAGCTTGCAATGTTTGGTAGTTTCGCAAGATCTATAACTTGCTTTCGTTTGATTTGAGAAGTTGCAAGTTCCAAAGCTTGCAGGCATCGATAGTTGTGCTAGATCTATAGCTTGTGTTTGTTCATTTTTTCAAGTTCCAAAGCTTGAAGATATCTATGATTGTGCAAGGTTTATAGCTTGTGTTTGTTTGAATAGAAAAGTTGGAAGATCCAAAGCTTGCAAGCATTGATAGTTGTGCAAGATATATAGCTTACAGCTTGTCGGGTAACGTTCACCAAGTAAAGTCTAGGAAACTTGATCTTAACATGTTACAAAAAATTGTCTTCTAACAAGTGCAAGTAAAGAATGAGAAACTTGATATTGGTCCAGTGAAGTGGTTTTTCATTAAATATGTACGAATGTGATTATATAATGTTGGAACAATGGAATGAGAAAAACAAATGATAATGTATTGGTATCTATACAGGTTGATGTTCGTTGCTTTCCTCCTAGACATAAAACTTTCTTAAGTTGATCACATGCCAAGTGTTTGGGACTGTGGTGCCATCCATTCTTTTGACGTAAATAGGTAAATAGTATAGACGGTGGAACCCACGGTAAATCCCAGAAAGAGCCCTACCAAATACAAAACATAATCCAACCTTAGGTTAAGTGATGAACCTAAGGAGCAAATCCGAGAGAGAGAGAGGGGGGGGATGTGAGAGCGTAAACCCAAAGGGTGACACTCCCCCACCCCCATTTTTTTCCTAAGTAAAAATAACTACCAACCCTAAGCATGATGATCGAGCAAAGGGAACGCAAAACAACCTGGAAAAACACAGGCTATAAAACACAAGAGAAATGGGGTGAGAACAAACTCACTACCCATAAACAAATAATCCGCTTCTGCCCCTAACAAATGGGGCCATCTTCATTTGAATTCCATAATGCAGCCAAGAATTATAAGCTCGGGTCTTGAACTAATACAGCCCAGATGAGTACCCCCCTCTCCCCCCAATTATTTTAAAGGAAATACTAACCCTAAGCTAGAAAGCACTAAGCCTAGGGAGAAATAACTGCAAGTCCGGATATGTGAATCTGGACCTCTACATAGCAACCAGAAATGTGTACTGGCTCTTCATATGAAATCCCTATCGCAGCCGAGACATGGGTCTCGGGTCTTGAAGAGAATAATGAAGAGGAGCCAGTAGTAGTAAAAAAAGCGCAGCCGAGTGTGGTGTACTCAGGTCTTGAATGGTTGCCATGGTGTGTTGGTGTTGCCGCATCCGGATGAAGCTGGGACCGCCAATGGAGGAGCACCTTCTACCATATACACCCCTAAGTTGAGGAAAGAGGGATGCTATTGGCCTTCAAACGTTCTCGTGATATGGACCGAGACTAATTTAGAGGGCAAGAGTGCAGTAGGCAGTGCCAATAGCTCTTGTGAATCCCTCTAAAAATAGCCCTCCTAAGGATGGAGAGAACGGACGCAACTTGTACGGCGTGCGTCAAGCCTGGCGATTCTTTAATCGCCCACTCCATTTTGAGCAAATGGATAGCTTTATGCTAATTTAACACACAAGGTGTAGCGCAAGCATAGAGCGCATAATAACCATCAGGTACAAGTAACAGCTTGCAGTGGGTGAATTAACTTCGCATGAGCTAATTAATTAACCCACTACTCAACTCATATGACCATGCAACCAAATGTAGAAAGGCTGCTCTTCCATCCTCATCAATCCACCAGATTAGATATACCAACAACAGGTTGAAGCTTACTTGGAGCAATGACAGGTCTTCATCTAATCCGCTCGTTAACATATTCAGGATCCAAAGATCAAATCTTCTAGTTCAGGCGTAGAACATACACCGAAAGATGGCCACTTTGAATCATAGGAGAGAAGCTGGAAGAAAATCGGCCCCAGAATTTCAGAGAAGGACTGCGTCCTTTTTTCTGTCCAGATATTATCTCTAACTATATTTTTGTGAGTTCTTTTAGCATAGTTTGAAAGTAGTTTACCTTGTCAGCCGAAGTTTTGTCTGAAATTTACTGTGCCTAAAGGAGAATCTATTCGAACACCTTAAACCCTCGAGGGCCTCCCACTGAGCACTCAGAAGTTTCCAGTACTCGAATGGTCTCCTCGAGGTCTCGAACACCTTCAGTACTCGAACACCTTAATACCCTCGAGGGCCTCCCACTGAGCCCTCGGAGGCTTCCAGTACATGAATGGTCTCCTCGAGGTCCCAAACACCTCCAGTACTCGAAATGCCTTCTCGAGCACTTCACCTTCCCTTCCAGTACTCGAGGACAAAGCACTCGAACACCTTCAACCCTCAAATGCCTCCCACTTAGCAATCGAAGACTTCCAATACTCGAATGATCCCCTCTAGTACGCGAACACTTCCAGTACTCGAGTTTCCATGTCGAGCACTCGAATACTTTAAAACCTCCAATCCCTCCACTTAGATCTCGAAGGCTTTCAATACACGAATCGTCGCCTCTAGAACTCGGACACTGCTAGTCCTCAAGTTGCCTTGTCTAGCCTTCGAATACCTTCAGCTCTCGAATCCTCCAAGGTATCAATCCTCAAAAACCTGCTAACCTCGAATGCCTCATATTGTGCCATCGAAGGCTTCCAACACTGAAATGGCCTCTTCGAGCACTCGAACACCTACAGCACTCTAGTTCCTGTATCTGTCTATCCTCAAACCATCCTCGAGGGCCGGAACACGTGATGTTCTCAAATGCCATGTCAAGCACTCGAAAGCCTTCAGAGCTCGATTCGTTTGAAGTAGCCTTCAGTTCTCGGACCGTCCTTTCATCATCGAACCATCCCTCAACTCGAATGGCCCATCTATCTCTTCCATGCAAAGTTCAATGCAGACCAGTAGTAAATCAGAGTTCATAGTGTAGAACATAGCCTATCGGTGTCAGTACCCAATAAATCAAGTAAACAAGACCAGTTAACTGTGCACTAGCAAGGTTTTGAACACATGCTAGGCCGGTCGGGTGCCCGGGGTTTGGGCACACGTTTACCCGGATGGATTAGGTGCTTTACCGATCACTAACACTCTTCACGTGTGTGAAACCCATCAATACTCTTAGCCTCTGATGAACTTTATATTACTGTCCTCAATCCGTCTATCCTCAAACCACCTGTATCTGGCCGGAATCCGTGAAAAATTTCTCTACGAATGAGACTTTGCTTCTCTTCTGATCTTGATCCGGTGATTGTCACGAGATTGATAAACCAAGACATGACCTTAGGCACGTTGTCACTGATGATTCCGTTGAAAACAATCCATTATGGTTGGCCGGCTTCACTCCAACACATCAGGACCTCTCCTAACATCCATTTTTTGAATCTGACTAGCCCCCAGGCATATACTTCATCCAACAATAACATTCCAATACGCCAAATCAAGATTACCCTACAAAGTTCAATGCAGACCAATAATAAATCCAAGCTTGTTGCATAGAACATAGCCTGTCGGTGCAAGTACTAATGAAACCAAGTAAATGAGGCCGGGCAGTGTCCGGGATCTGAGCACAAGCAAGGCTGGGGGGGTGGTCCCAGGTTTTGGTCAAAAGCAAGGCCGGAAAAAGACCAGTTAACAGTGCACTAGCAAGGCAGGGGAACACATGTTAGGCCGGTCGGGTGCCCGGGTTTTGAGCACAAGTTTACTCGGATGGATTAGGGGATTCACCGATCACTAACACTCTCCACGTGTGAAACCTATCAATACTCTTAGCTTGCCATGAACTTCATAATACTAGCCTCCACCATAGAATGTAGTCCATGTGAAGCTGCATCCGATCCTTTGAATCGGTCTCATCTACCCAAAAGTACAGCCCAGCATTTCCAGGGATAACCATATAAATACAGAGTTGTGTGCAGTCAAAGTCCACATAGACTCAAATACTTTAAATTAACAACACACGCACAACAACATTTTTCCCACAGAGAACAGCATACGCCGAGGACCAACCCCATGGATTTTTCATGGGGACAGGAACAGAGTACTACATGAAACAGAGTACCTCCACATCAATTCACAGAGCTCCACTTCAAACTACTCCGGCTGAGGAAAACCCTACAGCCGCCTGCACAACAAGTTCATCCTCCTAATTTGGCTCACAATTCCGCACAAAATTCGTGCCAGAAATTCATCCGTTCAAATTTGCACTAGATAGTCCGCACTGTATTCTTTAAATTTAGCATACAAGTCCACGGAATACAGAGCAATACTTACACAGGAGTTCGCCAAGCTCTACTCATCAGTAACCCAGATTGAAGACCGAAGTCTGCAATCCAAGCTTGCAATAGGATCGGATCTGGGCAGGGTCCGTGACCATCTTCCTCCCTCCTTATCCATACTTGGGGATCGATGTGCAGCTCAACTTCTGAAGAAAAACCATCCGAGTTCCCAAAGTTCAAAGTTAAACTTCAAGGACCCCAAAGCTCCAATCTTGAGGACCGTGAGGCAAGTCCTCATCCCAGAAGACCCATAAAGTGTATATGGGTCATTGACAATAAGGGCCTCGTCCAAGATACGAACTTCGAGAGAAACCCAGGTCGGATTTCTCTGCTTCAACAAGGCCGGGATGGAGGTCCTCTTCTAGGAAGACCCCCTTATCAGGACGTGGGTTTCCAAGATCCAAGATCGAAAGGTCGATCTAGCTCCAACTTCCGAGAGAAAGCTTGCGTAGAAAAGTTTACTAGAAACCCAGATCTGGTTTCAAAACTCCACGAAAAGGGATGAACCGTACTTCAAAATATTCCCGGCGAGGAGCCCAACATTAATGTCGGGCTCCTCGCCGGAGGGGAAGAGAAGCGGGAGAGAAACCTATAGAAAACTGACCACGATTTCTCTGCCATCCATTCTTTCAAATTCATAGATGTTGGTCTTGTGAGCGTTCGTGACTTTGTAGGGTTCTTCCCACTTTGGGCGCATCTTTTCTCGTTCCTCTGCCAGGCTAGCCTCATTCTTCCTCAACACTAGATTTTCAATCTGAAATCGCGTATCCTTTACCTTCTGATTGTACGATCTTGCCATTATTTCTTTTTATTTGGCTTCTGTGATTGTTTCCAGATTTCTTTGTTCCTCCAATTCGAGTTTCATCACATATGGGTTGTCCGTATCCTTGTAAGTTTTTATCCCAAGGCTTGAATTTACTAAACACATGGGTATAACTGCTTCGTGACCGTACACCAAACTGTATGGCATCTTTCCCGTTGGCTCTCAGGTAGTTGTTCTCTATAACCACAGTGTGTTTGGTAACTCGTCTACCAATCATGTTCGCTTTCCTTCCAGTCGCTTTTGTATCCCTTGAACTATGGTCCCGTCTGTCACTTCTACTTGGCTATTAGCTTGAGGATGTGCTACTGAGTTAAACTTCTGAAGGATCTCGAGCTTCGAATATCAATTGGTGAACACCGCACTTGTGAATTGTGTACAGTTATCCATCACGGTGGTATGTGGTACCCTAAAGCGACATACTATGTTTGGCCATACAAATTTCCTAGTGGCTTTGGCTGGGACACGTTCTAATGGTTTAGCTTCTACCCACTTTGTGAAGTATTTAATTGCTACAATTAGGAACTTGGCATTTATTTCTCCCCTTTGGAATGGTCCGACTAAGTCTATCCCCCACTTATCAAATAACTAGGCTCCATAGACTCCTGTCAAAGTTGATTGCAGCTTGTGCGTCAACGAGGCATTGATTTAGCAACTCCTACACTTGAGGACGAAGTTGTGTGCATTGTTGAACACAGTTGGCCAGTAGTATCTTGATCTTATTATCTTTTTAGCTATTGTTCTAGCTCTCTGATGCATTCTACATAGGCTTCCATAAACTTCTTTTAAAATATCAGTCACCTTTGTTGGTCCTACACATTTTATCCATGGAGACAAGAAGCCTTTTTTGTACAAGGTCCCATCTTTGTAGGCGTAATTAGTAGAACACAACTCCAACTTTCTAGCCTCCATCTTATCTATAGCAATGTCCCTTTAACAAAGAAATCCATTATAGGAGTCATCATGTTTACTTCATATCCTTGGATTGTTAACACAATCGTTGACATGGTGCTTCTGACTGGGATAACTCCATGAAGACACCCCCATGCTCACTAAGGGAATCAAATCATGTTGCTAGTTTTCTTAATGAATCCGCCTTTGTGTTTTCACTTTGAGGGACGTGTTGTATGTCGAAATATTCAAGCTGTGTTATGAGTTGTCACACCTTACCTAAATACTTTATCAACTAGTCTTCTCGCACCTCATAGTCACCTCGCACTTGTTGGACTACAATTAGCGAATCACTGGACACTCGAACGCTTCTGACTTTCATTCTGACAGTGAGATCTAGTTCCCAAATTAAAGCCTCATATTCTGCTTCATTGTTAGTGAGAAAAAAATTGAATCGTAACGAGTGTCTGTGTTCGCTCCTCTTTGGGTCTACCGAGAGCAATCCTGCTCTGCAACATTTCTTGTTGGATGAGCCGTCAATGAACAAAGTCCAAGCAACCTCCTCCTATTTTGTCTTACCATTGTTAATTCTCAAACTCTGACATACGCTTTCCTTCTATGCCTCTTCACTTTTCATTTTTGCATTCAAGTCTGCTAACGCTTGAGCTTTGATTGCTGTTCTAGGTTGAAATTGTATTTCAAATTGACCTTGTTTTATGGCCCACTTCGCTAATCTGCCTGAAGACTCTGGCTTAGTGAGTATGTTATTTATTGGGAACCCTGTGTAAACCACTTTACGGTGGCTATGAAAAATACGTTCTTAATCTTCGTGCCGAATAGACTAGGGCCAAGGTTAACATTTCAACTGGCATGTAAGCTTTCTCCACTTTTTGCAAGATCCTGTTGATGTAATAAACTGAAACCTGCTTCTGTCCTTCCAGGTGAACCAACACTGGTGAACCAACAGTGAGCTAACCGCATTTTGTGTGATAGCTAAGTACAAGTATAGTGTCACTCTAGGTGCAGGCGATTTCAATGTTGGTGATGTTTGAAGCTGGTCTTTTAACCCATCAATGCTTTCTGACAGTTCTCACTTCAGCTGAATTTTCTTGCCTTTCTTAATAGTTCAAAGAGTGAAAAATACTCCTTTGTTTCCTTTGATACGAAGCGGCTAAGCGCTGCCAGTGATCCTATTAATATTTGCACCTCTTTAACTGCTCGTGGCTGGTGGAGATTTACTAAGGCTTGGATCTTGTCTGGGTTAGCTTTGACACTTTTGAAGAAACCTTGTATCCCAAGAACTTTCCAGCACCCACTCCAATTACACACTTCTTGGGGGTTGAGCTTCATCCCTATGATCTTCATTGTATCCAAACTTTCTTTTAAGTCTGCCGAAAAGCTTTCTAACTTCTTACTCTTGATCACAATATAGTCAACATAAGCTTTGATATTTCTCCCTATTTGGCTTTGGAACGCCTATCGATCACTCTTTGGTATGTTGCTCCAACATTTTTGAGTCTAAACGTCATCTTTACATAATGGAACGTTCTAAAGCTTGTTATAAAGACTATTTTTTCTGCATCATCCAAGTTCATTAGTATTTGGTGATATCCTTTGTATGCATCCAAGAATGCCAAGACTTCGTAACCTAAAATTACTTCCACCAGTTGATCAATCTTTGGAAATGGGTAGGAATATTTTGGATATGCTTTGTTCAAATCCATGAAATCAATACACATTCTCCAAGAAACATTGATTTCTTCACTATGACTGGATTTGCTAGCCACTTTGGGTATATAACTTCTTTTATCATATTGGCTTGCAACAGCGATGCAACTTCCTCTTCGATCACTCTTTTCCTATTGATAGCAAAGCAATGCCGTTTCTATTTAAATGTTTTGACCAAGATACTAATGTTCGACGAATGAGTAGCAATGCATGGGCTCACTGCTCCCATGTTCTTTACCTCCTATGAGAATGTGTCCCTGTGGCTTTGAAAATTTTGAATAACCTTCTCCTTTTCTTCACTTAGAAGGTTCTTTCCAGCCTTTACACATTTGGAATTGTCTTCGGCATCGAGGCTTACCAACTCCATTTCTTCTCCTAAGTCGACTGATGCATCGGATTGTTCCAATTGGCTACCTCCTGAAATGGTGTTAACCAACTTTTCCTTTTCTCCTATCTTTCCTTCTTTCATCGCTATAACAATCCATTGCCTGGCTGCTTGCTAGTTTCCCCTAATGGTCGCGACTCCAGCTGGGGTTCAGAATTTCATTACATGGTGACAAGGGGACCGAATTTCTTAGCTCTATTCATCCAAGGCCTTTCAATTATGCCATTAAATGTATTTGGGGCGTCCATAACCACGAAGTCGCACATGATGGTGCAATTTTTCCCGTTTTCCCAATCGTGATAGGCAGCCGTATATTTCCTAGAGGCATCTTTGCTCACCCTGTGAATCCAACTAGTGAAGATGTGAACTTTCTTAGGTATTTTTTTAAGCCCAACATGTCAAAGCAATCAATGAATAGTATTTCGACTGCGCTACCATCATCCACGAATATTCTATGAACAATTGCATTCCCAATTTTTTCTATGATGACTATGGGATCATTGTGCGGCGAAGCGTTAGGTACCACTTCTTCTTCACTGAAGGTAATCACTTCGTTTGGTCAAAACCTTTTATCAACTGGTTCTTGTGGGAGAGAATATCTTTCTTTGGCCTTAAAGCATTGTTGGACAGCGACTCTGTGGATCCATGTATAGAGAATATAATTGTCTCTGGTTCTTCACTATCCATGTTGTCGTCGTATTCTACAGCCGCAGTCATTTTTTTTTATTTTTAGCCATTGTGGTCGGAGTACCTTGGTTTCACAAAGATCATACCTATGTCATGGGTATGATCTTTGTGAAAGGCACAATAAAAATCCCAAGATTTTTTTTCTGGTGGTGCAATCATTGGTGCTGGCTCTCAAAATTGGTCCTTATTTTCTTGACTTATCTCCTACCTTGTCTTCGTTAGAGGTGTATCCTAGAATGACGAACCTTGCAATCCTGGTTCTACTCTTCTGAAAGCGATATTTCCTTTTCCTTTTTTAGGTCAGCTCTTCTGCAAATCATCCATTATTTGCTTCTCACCTCGCTCCTTTTATATTTTTTAGTTGTTTGCCTCCTCCATTTGCACATGTTGTTCAATCATCTTCTATAATTCCCTTGGGTTTTCTGGCTTGTTCTTTTTTAGCTTTTTGTAAAGTTCTCCTGATCTCATGCCCCTTGTAAAAGCACCTAATGACAAGCCACGAACTTGTAGGCTCTCCGTGACAAATTGGTTATGCTACTCCACGAGGCTTTCATTGCTTTGATGCGCTATGTTATTGAGATCAGCTATCGTTCTAGTGAACTTCTGTTTCTGGTAGAAATATCCCAAAAATTAGATCTGACAGTTGTGCCCAAGACTTGATACTTCCATTCAAAAGATCTTTGTACCACGTGATTAACATGCCTGATAGAAAGATTGGAAATGCCTTGCATACTAATTCTATGTTCGCATCCAGGAATCTCATGTTGTTTCTATATTAATGCAAGAACTCTTTTGGGTATGTGGTACTATCATAGACTTTAACATGTACAGAGAGCTTTCAATCTTAAGACATCTTAAAATCTCGCAAATGCGGTGCTAGGGATAACTTATCCGCATCATCCTCTACAAAAATATCACGTAACTCTTCTTCATAGTGGAGACATTCACGTTCTTGATTTACCCTTTTTTCTGGCTTTGGGGTTGTTTGCCTTAGAGTCTTCAAAAATTGATCGTACATGTCTTCTCTGTTTGCTTCTATGAAAGCCGTGAATGCCCATTTTTCCTTGTCACAATTATTATTTAGAGATTCCACTTCTTCTTCTTCTTCTTCTTCCTCTTATGTGTCCTCTTTACGAGGCTTTTTTTCCTTACTTAAGGTATGATGTTGCTGATGGTATGCTTCCCCATTACTTCCAAGCGTTTGCTCTTGCGTCTGGTGATTGTGGTTTTTTTTCACTCCTGGTGAGCACCATTGCTTACCAGAGCATCCTGAAAACAAAATGAAAAAATTCCTTCCCCACGGATGGCACCAAATGATGTGGTAGCCCATTCAGGTAGCTTCTTCGTTGTTCGCTCTTTGAGTTTCTTTATCTGCAAAGACCGTCCTAGCAGTGATTCTATGAGAGCACCTCCGACGATCAAGTCAGTCTCCTCTTTAAGAAATGAAATTTCTCAAGATAGTAGCGCTTACTAATCTGCATTATTTTGCATGCTTTAACTAATTCATTTGACATAGTTTTTAGTTACTTTTGGTTTGTGGTTTGGTGAGTTAGTCTAGTTTACATGGCAAGGTATTTAGACAACCATGTTTGGTTTTTCATTCTAAATCCCGCATTTTGCACACTTAATCAGTGATTATTGACATATCGTGTTAAAAGGCTCATTGGTCTTCATTTTGAGTACCTTTAGTAGGTCACCCGTGAATGATATTTGTTACATTACATTCTTGAAAAATACAATTGATACCTTGTGCATGTTTATTGATAAATACTATGTTACAGAATTGAAAAATACAATTAGGTTGTATATGGTAGAATCACGTTCGAGCAAATTTCACTTTGGAGTTACGAGTAAAGTTTTTACGTTGGAATTGTCGAACTACGAAATTGGCAACATTAAAATTCAATTCAATAATATACATTGCTGATTTTGCAATTTGGGCATTTATAGGTGAATGGAAGGGCCTCAAAAATCAACTTTGATTACTTCTACACAATCTTGAAAAATGACAATATATCCCAAAATTGTGTTACCCTATAATTCATTGCTCTGAAATACATGATTTTTGTTATTCATGCATAAATATCGAAGTATCAAGTGAAATGTTGGAAAGCGCTAGTATATGTTCTTGAAGAACTTAGAATTGGTTACATAGAAGTAAGAAAGGTGAATCGAAAAAGATTACAAATATATTCATGTGCATGTTTATTGATAAATAATATGTTATGGCCTTTGAAAATAAAACTTTTTGGTGAATAGGGTACCATCACGTTCAAGCGGATTTCAATTTGGAGTTACGAGTGAAGTTTTTACTTTTTGCATGTAAGTCCCTCCAAGAAGGTTACAATTGCCGGATCACGAAATTGGTAAAATTAAAATTTAATTCAATAATATACAGTTGCGATTTTACAATTTGGGCATTTATGAGTGAACGGAAGGACCTCAAAAGTCAACATTGATTACTTCTACACAATCTTGAAAAATTACACTATTACCCAAAATTGTGTTACCCCATTATCCGTTGCTCCAAAATATATGATTTTTGTTATTTTTGCTTTAAATATATATTTATATATATATATGTATATAAATTGGTGAAATATTGGAAAGCTCTTGTACATGTTCTTGAGTCACTCATACCGGTGCCTCATAGCAACCAAATTTTATACTACTTATTTTATATAATTATGAATAAGTAGTATATAAAATTTCATTCGGTGAAAAATAAAATTTATTTATTGTTATTCAACTTCGATCAGATATTACTCGAATTCTACGTTTAATTTATTTCATTTGAAAAATATAAAACATAAAGTTATAGTCAAAAGTATAGTTATAAAATCTTTTAAAAGTTTAAAAGAAATAGAGTTGCATAAATTTTTTAAAATATTATAATTTTATTTTAATAAAAAATTTACATTATGAATACATATATATATTCAATTATTTTAAATCCTGCATTGGAAGGGTGTTTGCCAAAGGTACGTGCGACGGCTCGGCAGACATAGGTGCGACGTGGGTCATTTCATGTTGCAAGAGGTACTTGCGACATTAGTCACAATAATAATCGACGTCGGTAAGCCAGACATATGTGTCATTCATGTCTGCCGAGTGAATTGTGATGTCGGTAAGCCAGACATACGTGCGACATCGGTCATTCATGTGTGCGAGAGTGACTGATGTCGGTCACAAAAACAACTGACATCAGTAAGCCAGACATGCGTGCGATATCGGTAATTGAAATGGGAGACTTTTTACCTCATTTTTTTAATTGAGGTAAAATGTATTTTTAAATTCGAAAAAAATAAAAACCGATGTAAAAAAATTCTTTTACCTCGGTTATTTGCCCTTAAAAAAAAAACAAAAAAAATGGGTGAAGTAATAGGTTCATTTTGTTGTAATGTATCCGACCCGTGAAGACAGAGACCTTGAGAGCGACAATAGGCTTGGAGCATGGCGGGGTAGATGTGGAGAGGACAGCGGCGTAGTGAGGAGGGGATGTGAGGTGGAGGCAGATTTATATGTCAGCAGAGGAGGAGGAGACTGGGAAGACAGATCTAGAAGACACGGGAAGAAAAACAGAAAGAAAGTGAAGAAGACATGGATTTTTTTTATCATTTCATATCTCTCAAACTAAATGAAATACTCTCTTTCTGCATGTTGCCTTGGTCAGGGAGAGTAACCAAACAATCTAATAACGTGGGCTATAAAGCTGCTGCACTAACTCAACTACTAATAATAGAAACTCTATTGTTGACATATAGCAGCAGAAACAAAGCTTATAAGACTAACAAAAACACTGAACAAGTCATACACTACAAGAAGAAAGATTCGGAATTAATGTTCCCGACGTAACCATTCATGCTACATGGATAAAACTCAACACCCTCTTGATGCTTCATTTATTTTCTCCGCTATACAATTCACGATGGAATTACAATTTTCATGTTAGAAGTGAACACCCACTCAAATTCGACTTAAAATAAGATTAAAGCAAGAAACAAGAGAGTGGTGATTTAAAATCAAATCCAACAAACAGCTTTATTTTAATTCAAAACGTAATATACAATCAAAACACACAATTAATGCTGAATTTCAAATCATGGTAATTTCAAACAAAAGATTTATGCTTAGGCTTGAGGAGCACTTCTTCAATCAACTTGTCTAAATTGCAATATGATGATCCAACACCAGGCCTTACTGCCTCTTCAGCTTTCTTCTTCCACTCCAATGCTTTCCTCTTAATCTGCTTTCCCCTATCCCCCTCCATCACCTCCACCACCACTTTTCGCACTTCCGCCCTATCCACATCACTGTCAATCTCCACCCCCACGTCCCACCGGGAGCAAACACACATACAGTTGGTCTGCTGGTCCGCGAAAAACGGCCAGCAAATCAACGGCACTCCAGCTGACAAGCTCTCAATGATCGAATTCCACCCGCAATGCGTCAGAAACGCCCCGACAGCGGGATGATTAAGCACCGCCTCCTGGTTGCACCAATTGGCCAACATGCCTCTCTCCTTGGTGGCCTTCATGAACTCCGGCGGAAGCACGGCACCTTCCGGGACAAGATCGGGCCGAATGATCCATAAAAATCTGTGCATGGAATTAGCAAGCCCCCATGCAAACTCCCCCAGCTGATCCTTAGTCATCACAGTGATGCTCCCGAAGTTGACGTACACAACCGAGTCTTTTGCCTTGGAGTTCAGCCATTCGATGCAGCTGTCGTCTTCTTTCCAGAGGTTCGATTGGATGGACGCAGTGGCCTTGGTGTCTTCGCTTTGGATCTGTTTCGCTAGAGTGTGGATGGGTCCGATGGCGTAGACGTGATCGACTAAGGTGGAGAATGACTTGAGAAGGTCTGGTTCGAGGGAGTCGAAGGTGTTGACGATGGCGGCGGAGCCCTTGCAAGTTTTAGGCATTAGGTCTAGTAAATACTTCAAGAACAGATCCTCGGGATCTGTTGTCCAGATTACTGTCGGGATGTCTCTTAAGCGGATGCTTCCGGTCCCCGGAATCCAGTCGATGGTTTGGTCCATGTAACCATTTTTGAAGTAGCTCTCATCTGCCAGGGGATAGATATGGGCCAAAATGGACAAACAGAAGCAGTGTTACTCGGTCTAGAAAATTAACGCTCTTGCAATTGGCATATTTTAAAAATAAAAAATAAATTAAGTGAATGAGATTGTATAGAAAAGGTAAAAAGTGAATTAAGTTGATGAAATTAATCTTAATTTTATCAAGAAATGGAAATTGCCAATATGAAAAGAACAAATAAAAATAGAGAGGGTGTTAATATTAAAAAAATCGAAGGGAGGGAGTACATCAATTGATTGACGTGTATAAATTATAATTCTTTTATAATCAACAAGTGGAAATATTAAAGGAAGGCATGGTATGAAATGGCACCAAAAAAGCTTCCTCAACACAAAATTTTGATCGGAATATTTATTAAAACTGAAAGGTGTTGGTAATGGAAAACATCCAGTACAAACAAGGGAGTAAGTATACAGTTGGTGTGTGTATATATATATATATATATAGTGGGTCTCCTGGCAGGTGGCCTGTCCATAAGCTTATGGACATGCCACTTATTTCTTTACCGTATACACTGCATTTCTTAAATTACATACAAAATTTAAAATTTTTGAAAATATTATTTTATATGATATATTTTTATATTTTCACATTCTAATACATATTATTACTTGTTTTAATTTATAAAATACAATGTTTAAATTTTATAAAAAATTACAACATTTAAGGCAAATGCCCTTGAGGACTGTCCATAAGCTTATGAAAAGACCGTCTTTCCTGAGACTTTCCCATATATATATATATATATATATATATATATATATATATATATATATATATATATATATATATATATATATATATATCTTTCATTGTAGGAAAGGTTATAGATTGTAGTTACCTTCTAGAATTAGTTATAAATGGTAGCTTCCTTGTCGACATAGAATCTATTCTTGTTAGACTTTGGTTTGTTGTATCCCTATATATTGTAACCTTTATGATTGATGATGTGTGTCATTGATGTGATATAAATGCACCATAACTAAGTCCTTTATATTTTATCAAAAAAAAGTTTTAAAAATTCTCAGTAGGGGTAGAAGTAGCAATAACAACAGTAACAATAGCCGTTTGTAGAGTAGTATTCAAATTCAGTAAGAGCAGTATTTGTAGGAGACCATTCATGGTAATTCTCTTGACCCTTCAGGATGGTGGATGCAATAAGCAAACTAGGTCCATCAAAAGAGCCAATGAAGTAGGGGTCAGTCGACAAACGACCAACAGGTACAGGTATCTTAGGGCTAGATTGCAGTTGCAATTGTTCAATAAAGTCGCAATTACCTCATAGTTATTCATGTTGTGAAGCGCAGTAGCCTCAAAACTAGTATCCGTATGTGCATGTTCTTCGGGATTACTTTCGGAGGCAGATATAGTGCAAAATCTGGTACGGATTAGCAGCAGATGCAGCAACCAGCGGCGGATCGAATCAACGACGGTGCGTGACAGGAACGCGGTAGCACATGAGCTTCGGGATTGGCTCATGTGGCTTAACGTATGTACCGATCGGATCAGGAGAGGCGACACATGGATTACCATGGCCAGACGATGGTAGTGGCGATCGGCGGAACGCAGCATACGGTGGCGGCTCTGCGGCGGCGCAGGGATGGACGCGCGGCTTGACATCGGCGTTGGTGGCTCGGAAAAGGCAACAGAATATGTTCTTAGGGTTTCAGGATTCTAGGCTCTGATACCATGATAAAAATAAGGGACTTTATTATGGTGCATTGATATCACAACAATGACACACCTCATCAATCATGAGGGTTACAATATGACTTTTTTTCATTTGAATTAGCTAGTATTCACATAATACATTTTGCATATCATTATCATATTTTTATTCAATAATATCAGTGGATTCACGTTTTTTAAATAATTTAAATAGGACAAACACAATAACTTATGGCAAAGTTTTGGGAAACATCGTATTTCCTTAGACTATTGGAAAGATGGGATTTATTTGAATAATAAAATGTGAAAGGTTTAATCGCAATATTAGAAATTTATAATTGAACGTCTAATAGTTATAAAGTTTATGATCCGATTAATACAACCCAAAATTTTTATTATCATTTCTTTAAATTTACAGCATTTTCCCCTTTCTTGTACTGGTAAAACCAACCCTAACCCGCTCTCTCTGTGCTTCTTTCCTAAGTTTGTAGCTCAAATATACCTTAGCAGCGCAAAATTTACTTTTAAACCTTAGTGTTTTCATGACTTATGGAAAGATCGTCTTCCAGACGTACTCATATCTTATACCATTCCGTATAGAAGAAAAAATAATACTGTAATTTATACCGGGCATTCAATATATTAGCTAACTCAAATCATCCGGTCCACCATGTCTTTATTTTTGTGGTGTTAGTTCGACTCATATTTTTTTTTTACACAATTATTGTTTCCCTAACAATCATTTCTCCATTACATACAAGCGCGAAATGACCAAACTGACTAGCTACCCTCATCGTCTGAAGTTTGCTTTGTATTAATGGTGAACATCTAGTCACTAAAATTATGAATTAGAGATTTTGTATGGCTCTAATAATTTTATCTATTATTATAAAAATATATTTAATAATAATAAATTAATGTCTAAAATTATGATTTTATGATATTATCAATGAATTTCTTTTGATGATTTGTAATAGGATTTACATGGCTATATATATAGCACAAGTGAGGCCCTATCATCTTCTAAAACTTACAAAACTAATTACAAAGAACTAACTACAAAGGACTAATCAACTTCCAAACTTACAAAACTAAGTACAAAGAATTAACTACAAAGGACTAATCAACTTCCAAACTTTCTATTGTCACACCCCCCCTCAAGCGAAGCGTCGGGTTGATCGAAACGCGAAGCTTGGATCGGAAAAACTCAAACAAGGCCCGATTTAGCCCCTTGGTGAAAATATCCGCTACCTGTAACGACGTGGAGACATGACCAACACGAAGCTTGCCAGCAGCCACCAGTTCTCGCACAAAGTGATAGTCAATGTTGATGTGCTTAGCGCGCTTGTGAGCAATGGGGTTCTCAGCAAGAAAGATAGCACTGTTATTGTCACATAAAAGCAACGGAGAACCCGCAGCGGAAACTGTAGATCACGAAGAAGATGCGAGAGCCAAACAACTTCCGAAGCAGTGTTGGCAAGGGCAAGGTATTCAGACTCCGAGCTCGAGCGAGAGACCGTAGGCTGCTTCTTCGCACTCCAAGAAACTAAATTCCCACCAAGGAAGACCGCATACCCATAAGTAGAACGCCGTGTCTCCAAGCAACGGGCCCAATCAGCGTCAGAATAGGCAAGGACCTCTGGGACCCCCTCATAGGAAAAGGTCAAACCACAATGCTGCGTGCCACGAACATAGCGGAGAATCCGAGTGACAGCTGCAAAATGATCATCTCATGGGTCCTGAAGAAACTGACTCACCGAATTGACCGCAAAGGACAAATCGGGACGAGTAATAGTGAGATACTGAAGGGCACCAACGAGTGAACGGTACAGCTTGGGATTGTGAAACGATCCACTCATACTGCTGTGAAGCTGCGACAGCGGCAAAAATGGTGTAGATACAGGGGAAGCCTCCAACATCCCAGCACGCTGAAGAATATCTCTGGCATACTTTGCCTGTCCTAAAAACAGACCAGTAGAGGTAGGGGTAACCTCCAACCCAAGAAAGTAGCTAAGAGTACCAAGATCCTTGACCGAGAACTCACGATCAGCCCGAGCAATGAACTGGCGGATGGCTACAGTGTTATTCCCGGTAAGAATAATATCATCGACATAGACCAGAAGATAAAGAGTAATGGTCCCCCTGGAAAACACAAAGAGAGAAGGATCCGACAAACTGCCAACAAAACTGAGCAGCCGAACAAAGGCACTGAATCGATCAAACCATGCCCTGGGAGCCTGCTTAAGACCATAGATAGCCTTCCGTAAACGACAAACATGAGCAGGGCGAGTAGGATCCTGATAGCCAGCAGGCTGAGCCATGTAAACAGGAGTGTCAAGAACACCATTAAGAAAGGCATTCTTGACATCCAGCTGATGAAGCGGCCACTTTCTCATAGTGGCAATGGCGAGAACAGTGCGAACAGTTACAGACTTGATCACCGGACTGAAGGTGTGATCGAAATCAAAGCCTGGGATTTGAGAATACCCCTGAGCAACCAGACGAGCCTTAAAGCGATCAATAGACCCATCCTGCCGATACTTAAGCCGGTAGACCCACTTGGAACCAACCACATTGACATCCGGTGGACAAGGCACTAAATCCCAGGTGTGCTGAAGACGAAGAGCAGCCATTTCCTCATCCATGGCAGCGACCCATCTGGAATCCTTGACAGCAGCGCGGTAAGTACGAGGCTCCTGCTGATGAAGGAGTTCAACAACCAATCCGGTGGCCACAAAGTCAGGACCAAGATCTCGAGCCACACGTGTCCCATCCTGAAGGCGAGTAATCATCCGATGAGTGCGAGGTGCAGGAGACGACGAAGACTCCTGTGCTGAAGAGACAGCAGACGAGGAGCCCGAGACCGACAAGGCACCATCAGAAGAGGCCGACGAGAAACTCGAAGACACAGGGGAACGTGCGGGAGGGATAATAGGATCGTCATCAACAAGTGTCGACGGTGCAGTCTCCGTTAACAAGTCAGGACACACCGAGCAAGCAGAATCATTCACAGCAGGAGCATCAACATGAACAGTGAAGGATGGGTTGGGGTCAGTGGGGTCCAAAAAGGAGGAGACATCCAAGGATGTAAACTGGGCTGCCGAAGATGCCGTGGAAAAGGGAAAAAGTGACTCCTCAAAACGAGCATGACGAGTCATGTAAGTACGTCCTGAGGCTGGATCCAAACACCTAAACCCTTTGTAGTGCGCACTGTATCCAAGAAAAAAACATGGAAGATTACGAGGGGCAAGCTTGTGAGCCGCAGTGGGGCGAACATAGGGAAACACCCTGCACCCGAAGGGATGAAAGTTGGAGTACTCAGGTGAGCGGCCAAAAAGAACCTCAAAGGGAGACACATTGTCGAGAACCGGAGTAGGTAAGCGATTAATGGTAAAGACCGCAGTAGCAAAGGCATCATCCCAGTACGAGAGGGGCATGTGAGAATGAAACATCATGGAGAGAGCCATTTCTGCAATGTGGCGGTGCTTGCGTTCAGCCCTACCATTTTGCTCCAGAGTGTAGGGACAGGAAACCTGATGATGGATGCCGTGAGTGCCAAAGTGGGATTGGAGTCTGGTATTGAGAAACTCGGTACCACCATCGCTCTGAAAGATTTTGATGCGCGAAGAAAATTGATTCTCAACAAGTGCCTCAAATCGGAAGTAGACATCAACAAAGTCAGATTTCCGTCGTAAAGGATAAAACCATGAAAACCGCGAGTAATCATCCACAAAGACAGCATAATAAGAAAATCCATTTCCAGAAGTCACTGGAGAGGGTCCCCATAAATCACAATGCACTAAGTCAAGAACATGACTAGCGCGTTTAGAGTTCTCAACAAATGACAATTTCTGCCCTTTCGCCATAGCACAAGGCTCACAAACAGTAGGCTTAGGAAGTACTGAAGTAAGAGAAACATAACCAGTCTTATGCAACAAAGAAATAATACTAGGGGACACATGCCCCAAACGAGCATGCCAGGTCTCGAAAGATGCTCTTTTAATCTTCTCACGAACAAAGGAAACAAGCGCCTCTTCACCACGATCTAGCACATAAAGACCATTCTCACTGTGCCCCCGCCCCAGCACCGCCTTGGTGACCTTGTGCTGAATCACAAAAGACTGATCATCAAAGGAAATAATAGCACCAAGATCCCGAGTAAGCTTGCTTATGGATAACAAATTTTTAGTAATAGCAGGCACAAGTAAAACATCAGATAAGTGTAATGTAGAACTAAGACGAGTATCACCCACAGCAGCAATAGAGAGGGAAGCACCATTACCAACAGAGACAAGAGTGTTACCCTGATAAGGAGTGACACTGGACAGATTCGATGCGGAAGAGCTCATATGGTTGGTAGCTCCGGAGTCCACATACCACGGAATAGCAGATGACTGAACTGGCTGAGCATGATAAGGCAGTAAATGGGCAGCGGACTGAGGAGGCGGAGACAGGAACTGCTGTGCAAGATAAGCATGAGGAGCCTGACGAGCCGGAAGCTGTGGAGAAGCATAAGGAAGAAAATGCTGAGCAACCGAAGCCTGTGGAGGTGGAGCATACGGAGCAGCAGGTGGCAAGTACTGTGGAGCAGCATGAACCGAAGGACGAGGAACGGACTTGGAACACTGACTCGATATGTGACCGAAGCCCGTACAGGTAAAGCATTGAACTTGACCACCATTAGCGGCCGATCTGAACCAGGGCTGACGACCAGAAGACCCCCAGGGACGATGACCATCACGCCGGCCGCCGGAGGGGCCAGAAAAGGCCGTGCGTGGATGCCACGCGCCGCCATCACGCGCGGCTCCACCAGGCGCGTGAGCCCACGCGGCGTCAGAAGGAGGCTGTTGCTCGGCCGCCATGAAAGCTACAGGACCTGTACTCGAACCCTGTGCAGAAATACCCCTAGTTTTCTCCAAACTAAGCAAAAACGATTCATATCCCTTTGCTTCGTCAACCACATTAAGATAAGCAGGAAGGGGTTGACGATTAGCGATAGGGGCACTAAAATCCTTATAATCATGTCTTAGGGCAGTAAGAAACCATAACAATTTTTCCTCATTCTTTGCGGGATCACCCATAGCAGACAACTTGTCAATAATAGCCAGTAAAGCAAGGTGAAGATCGTGAACCGTACCTGTTTTTCGAAGAAGTGTAGCCTGTTGACGAAGGCTGAAGGCATTGACCAAACTTGCAGGCTGATAGACGGTGGCGAAGGTATCCCACATATCCTTCGCGGTTTCACACATCGAGATCTCATTCTTTGCCTCAGCGGAGAGAGAGGAATAAAGAAGACTGCAGAGACGCTGATCATCAAGAACCCATGCATCATAGGCGCTCCGGGCAGCGGAGAAGGCATCCTCGGCGGCCTTAACGGTGGCAGCATCTGGCGGCGTGGAGGAGGAGGAATCCAAAGTCGGCATCACCGGAAAACTGGGGAGAGGAGAGGAGCCATCTAGATTGCCAAATAAACCCTGTGAACGAAGCACAAACTGAACATGTTGCTTTCATTGCAGATACGTAGCAGCTTCAAGCTTGGTATTGAGAAGATGAATCAACATGGTGAGGGACAATTTATCCGAACTCTTATCATCGGCCATGATCAATTAATCAAGAAAATCACAAAAAGAAAAAAATTCGATGAAGAGAAAAAGAAGAGGGGGACGGCTGATGCTCACTGACACTTGCTATTATTGGTATATATTTACTAGCATAAGTTCACTATGCCAGCAGGAACCAAGAATGCCAAAACATTAATATCCATGAAAATAAGAGGGCCAAGTAGGCGACTAATGCTCACTTCCACTGCGGAAGAGAGGAGCGGAAGAAGGGAAAGGAAGAGAGGAGATGAAAGGTTTGTAAAACACTAAGAAAAAGAAAGAGAGAGAGGATCTTAGAATGGCTCTGATACCATATCAAATGAATTTCTTTTGATGATTTGTAATAGGATTTACATGGCTATATATATAGCACAAGTGAGGCCCTATCATCTTCTAAAACTTACAAAACTAATTACAAAGAACTAACTACAAAGGACTAATCAACTTCCAAACTTACAAAACTAAGTACAAAGAATTAACTACAAAGGACTAATCAACTTCCAAACTTTCTATTGTCACAGATATAATAACTTATAATATTGTGGACAAAAACGATTAATAATAATAATAAAAAGTCTGTTTTAATAATAATGCATTCAAATTTTGATGTTATCATTTACAATTATAAACTAAATTCTTATATGAATCAAAAAATTTTGTGCCTTCCTATAAAGAAGCGGGTTAATAATAAAGGGAAAGTCTCAGAAAATGCGGCCTTTCCATGAGTTTATGGACAATCCTCAGGGGCATTTGCCTTAAATGTTGTAATTTTTTTATAAAATTTAAATATTGCATTTTATAAGTTAAAACAAGTAATAATATGTTTTGAAGGTGAAAATATAAAAATATATGATATAAAAAAATATTTTAAAAAATTTTAAATTTTATATGTAATTTAAGAAATGCAGTGTATAAGGTAAGAAATAAGTGGCATGTCCATAAACTTATGGACAGGCCACCTGTCAGGAGACCCACTCAATAATAAATTAATGCCTAAAATATTTTATCTAATTAATTAAAATTATGAATTGAAAAAATTCATTTCAGTCACATGGTTTTCTGAGCTATTGAAAAGTCTGCTTAATAATGAAATAATATATTAAAACTGTGATCTATCATATAAATTTACGCTAAAACATTTATGATTTAATATTTGAAAACATGATAAAAATAATAATTTGATCAAATATAATAAAAATTTATTCTGATCTTTACTACTTGTAATATTAAAACAATATATTACATATATGGTATACTAAGATGAGATTATAATATACTAAAAATAAGTTGTTCGTGATCTTAATTAAAACTTGAACTAATACATTTAAAATATGATCTAATTAAATTAAAATATTATTCGAATAATTATATGCTTAAATAAAAAAATATTCTTTGTAACCATACAATTTAAAATCATATGCTAATACGTTAAAATATATATCTGATAAGTTAAATTATAAACTAAACAAAAATTAGGTGGAATGAGAACAATTTTTTTCTATAAATTTGAGACCATACTATCTTAATAATTATTTACAACCATAAGTTATTTAACTAATTCATTAAAACTGTGATTTATTTAATCAAAAGGAAGAGTGACCTAATAGAAATAATCAATATATTTTGTTTTTGAGGAGGAGTGAGCAAATGTTAAGTAATTCTATTGGCTAAATAAAGGCAATTCTTTGACAAATTAGGTACATAAATCGAGTACCCACCTAAGTTACGATAAAACGATCTCAATCAAATTTATATAAATAAAATATTATACGCTAAATCTTATTGCATTTGCATATATACTGAATATACTTCCTCTGTTTCACTATATTTTATACAATAAGTTTAGGTGTTTTTGCAAGTTAAAATATGTGGAGATAATTGAGTGTAGATAGTAAAATGTTTAATAAGTAGTTGAGTATGATTCACGTTTGACAAAAAAAGGGAATGTCATAATCTTAGAAAAACATTTCAAAAAATTTAAAAAAGTGTGCCAATTATAGTGAAACAAAGGAAGTAACACAATTTCATGGGTACAAGCTATGCATTTCTAAAAAAAATTTTATAGTTAAAAGTTTTTTTTTTTTGGATTTTAGTACCATATGAGAATTGTCTTTGTCAATGTTTATTTTTCTAGTAGCTCTTGCCGATAAATTCATTGACTTTATTGTTGATATCCAAAGAATTAGTAAGGAGAAATCCGAAGCAAAGTTCTTTAAACACAGACTTTTGGTGATACTATTTTTCGGAGGATTTAAATTAAATTTGTAGACCTTGGTCAATTAGAAAACAAAATTGTTAAATCAGTTGAATTGGTCTTTACTGTCTTTTGGGGTCAAATCAAAGATAATTCTACGCATTATAAGTGATTTCTATGCACTGACTTGATAATATTTATGGAAATCAAAATGATTGGTTTGAGTCTTCTAGTTTAGGAAAATAGTTTTACGGGTTAAATAGAGATGGACCAGATTTTCAGTTGGGGAGCTTCACCTGGCTTGTTTTCATTGTCATATATATTTGATCATAGTTTTGTACGAAATATTTTGTGTGCGTATCATTTAATACTTCTCTGCGATCGGTTCTGATAGTAGTCTCACGTCGATCTATTGTGGCTACAAGATAACTATACAATGATAACCATTTATCTTTAGTGTGTCATTCTCACTGCCACATAGACCTAGGTTTAGTATTGTGATATTGACTAGTGCCATTGTGTATGTCTCTGTTAGCCACTGAGGCTATAAATTAGAATTGTAATTTTAGCAACCGCTTGAGTGTAAATGGGTTTATCCCACTTCATATGTTCTAATCGCACATTGTGCAAAATTGAGCTTATTAGAAAAGGGATGGAAACCCTATAAGCCCTCGTCCTAAGACAAATCATTTTTAAAACATCGTGAAAATAGTATACTTCAGCTGTCCCAGTTCAAATTGAACACTTACTTTTCTTGACATTATTCTCTATTAAAGTTTAACTGCATATTTGAATAAATATATGAACAACAATATTATCGTATATGGTACGGTTGAGTTTATCGTAATAAGTAATTTCTATATATCAACTTTCATTTGTCGTTATTTATATATGTAAACATATTAACGGTTAAACATGTTTTTTTGTATATCGTGATAATGATTGTAATGCAATTTGAAATAAGATGGAGGAAGTATGTGAAATAAAACATGAGATAGTGAAATTAATACATGATTGTTGAGGAATATAATGAAGAAACTAGGGCCTCAGTTTGGTATTCAAAAATGAAGTTAAAAATCATTGAAATTCAGTTGTTGTATACCTGTACCTTTAAGTGGGGTAAAACCTCGGTCCTTAAGGTGCGGGAAGTGAATGAATGCCATGGCAGCCATCGCACTCATTGTCCAGCTCTGCAACGCCGGAATCCCCAGCTCCTCTGCCGCCTGCAGCGTAAACGACATGAAAACGTCGGTCACGAGGCAAGTCACCGGAGGCGAACCCTCCTCCGGCTTCCCGTTGAGCCTGTTGAGGAGGTCCAGGAAGGGCTGGTGGCAGTTGTTGGCGGTGGAGATACAGAGCTGGAACACGTCCTGAGTGACGTCATCGTTCTCCAATGGCGGGAGGCCATCGGGGATGGTCTCGAACTGGAAGCCCCGGGATCCGGCCATGGAGTCGGGGCCCCGGGACTTGAGAAGGCGGTTGTAGTTGTACTCGGTGTGGACGTAGGTGACATGGAAGCCCTTGTGGTGGAGGAGCTTCGCTAGCTTTAGCATGGCGCTAATGTGGCTCTGAGCAGGGTACGGGATGCACACCGCGTGGGGTTTCTTCACTACCTTTCCCATGCTTGATTTATTGGGTTCTGATTTTTTTTTGGACTGCCATTACTTCTTTCATCTGTATTTATAGATTAACCATGCCGTATTTTTATCCTTTTTCCCCAATCACCTATAAAGCCAAATGGATGGTGCCCGAAAGTTACTATTAATTTGGAGACAGTAATTATATGAGAAAATTAATTGACCGAAGATTGAGTAAACTAGAAGGACATGTTAATTAACTAAGGCTTAAGTCAAAAAGGGGTAAGGCATGTAATGCTATTACGTACTTGAAATCACCGACTTTGGTAGCATATAAAATATGACACAATCCTCTTTTACATGATTTTTAAAAAATAATTAATGTCTGTGACGGGGATGTTAGAGTATAAATAACCAATCCCTTTTATAGATATGATTGGATTATAATGCCTGCACTTTGAAAGCACCTACAATAGATATGAGAGGATCTCATTTACACAAATGTAGTAGTTATAAAATTCTAAGCAATGACCTAAGTGACATTTGAATAGGTATGTAAATGGTAAATAACTGTCTACTGTGGTAGTGTCCAACAAGCTCGATCCAGACTCACCGAACTCAACTAACTGGATAAACAAGCCAATCACAGTAGAAGCATGAAATCCTCGCACAAAATACTTATCTGTTGACGTTTCTGATAACACTGAGGCAATCAAAATCAAAGAAATGATAGCTCCACCACTAAATATCCCGGTGACCCCCCATTAAACATGTTCATGCTCCCATCTCTTCAGTAGGGAGCCTTAACCGGTCGTTCCAATCACTAAAGTGCTTCATTATCCATGTAGGGACATTGCTTGTCCATAGAATTGTCTCTAACCCGAACTCGAAAGATACCCGTAGAAATGGTCTCAAGAAAGATATAATTGAGTGATCAATGTAATCGATTTGAAAAGTCCTAACGATTCGTAGTCTACAAACCTATTTTTATGTCTTAGGTACAGAATCGCCAATCGAAAATTATAATTGACAGAGACAATCAGACTCAATACTTTAGCAAAATAACAAGTTTTGTGTTCTACCAATTTTTGAAGAAAAGAGAACTAAAACAAAAAAATAAAAGTTAAAAACAGAGTACATTTCTTAAAAGACACTCTTTCTATAAGCCATGGAAAGACTAAGATTTAAACTGCAAAATAAAAGAAATAAAAATAAAATTTTTGGATTGCATTAATCGAGTCGTAAACTTTATAACTACTACACATTGTATAATAAAATTTTAATATTGCAACTAAAACCTTTTACCTTTTTATTATTATAATTAAACCCCATCTTTCCATAAGCTTATGGAAAAATGGTCTTTCCCAAAACTTTGCCTAAAAACAAAGAAGAAAGCTAAGAAAATAAAGCCGCCTAATATGCAACCAATATACCCTAATCAGACCCCAAGTAACCCAAATCCACTCAGATTTTGAGCACAACCGGCCCAAATTAAGCCCAATTTTGCACTCTATCTTTCCCACCTGAATTTGCACTCTTACTTTTTTTTGACACTATTCTCTATCAAAATTTGACCACGTATTTGAATAGCTATATGAACAACAATATTATCGTATATGATATTGTTCAATTCGTCATAACAAGTATTTTCTTAATATCAACTTTTTATTTTTTGTTTTTATACGTAGGTAAACATATTAACAGTTAAACATATTTTTTGAACAACGTTATAATAAGGAGGGTGCATATTCAAATGAGACAGAGAGAGTATATGTTGTGAAGCCCTAAACTCCTACCTCACTGATGAACCAAAACCCGCTGATAACCCGTTGACTTAAAATCTGCGCTCCACCACTTAGGTTCACTTACAACCACTTAGATTTTCTAAGAACCCATGATGCCGCTTGGACTCATTAGGATGCTGAGACCGACCGTAGCAAAAATCTGCTACCCACTGACTATCCGACTGATAGGGGTCAGAGAGAGTTGATACCTGGCTAAGACGGCTGAAACAAACATAAACAACGGCAACACAGCTAAAGATCCATCTGAGACCCACTGTGACCCAGTCAAAAAACCTCGCCTCAAGACAAAACCACTAGTATTTTTTCTTTCTTGATCAACAAACATAAATATTCCACCCTCTCTCCTTAGTTCCTCTTTATTCTCTTTTATAAATGTTAAGGAAATAGAAACCCTTTCCTCGTAGGAAAAATTATAGATGGAAAGGTTATAAATGGTCCGATGTGATTTCTCGCGCCTTCCTGGCCAAGCACAAACTTGAGTTCATTGATGGATCCATTACAAAACCCCAGGATGATCATCATGATGCTGCCGATTGGCCTAGGGTTAATGCTACTCTTATATGCTGGATCTTACAAACCCTGGATCAGGTATTGAGGTCATCTACAAGTTTGTTTGCCACGGTTAAGGATCTGTGGGATGACCTGAAGGCACGATTTATTCTCGCCAATGGTATGAAGCTTTTGCAGACTCAAGAAGCCATTCAAAGTTACAGGCAAAACGGTCAGCCCATCGACATCTACTTTGCCATACTAAAGAAGTTGTTTGCAGATTATCACTGCATGCGACCTCCCCTGGTTTGTACCTATGAACACTGCAAGGCATTATGTCAGTGCAATTTTACTGCAAAAGTCTTCCAAGAGAGGGAGAAGGATTTGATCTACCAATTCATCTCTGGCCTCGACGAAGGTTTTCACACCTTGCGATCACATATCATGAGCATTGATCCACTGCCATCTGTCATGAAGGTGTATGCCCTTGTTGCTCAGGAGGAGAATCATAGAGCTATCATTCGAGCTTGTGAGCATTCTTCTAACTCCATGGCGTATGCTGCACGACGTTCACCACCTGCAAGTTCTTCGCCAGTTGTTCTTTCTATAGCCGACCGCAAGAATCTTGTTTGTACCCATTGTCGTCCGAAGGGTTATGATAAAGATACCTGTTTCCAGATACACGGTGTACCAGATTGGTTCAAGAAGAGCAAGAAATCGATGCCACCTTCCTGACCATTAGTCAACGCCGGTCAAACAGGCGGCGCCACCGATCCTCCCGCTCCCGCCGCCATTCACCGGAGCTGTCGTATCGAACGCCACCTAGTCTGGCGGCGATGGCCTTCTCTAGTGTACCTGCCCGCTCTGATTTTGGGCCTGCTCTGTCTGATGATCAATGGAGCACGACCATGCACTTGTTCAATCAACTTAATTCCCTTACTGGCGATGAGTTTGACAATCAGTACGAGGAAAGGGTTTCTATTTCCTTAACAATAAACTTCTCTATCCACTAGTCTCTACCTAAAATTTCCTTCTCTTTTAATCTTTGTTCTTTATCAACATCTATTCTCAGGTCTAAATCAGCGAAATTTCATCATTCCCTTGTAGTGAACATCATAAATATTTTTAATCATATCACTCTCGAGATGGAAAAAGTTTAATACTCATCTTGGGCTGAATTATTTAAAATTCATTGTCGTGTCTACAAAGTAAATCAACACATTATTCCTCCTAAATTAGAGAGCATCACAATGGGCAAAGAGGTTGCTAAGGAACTTGATAAAGATCTATGCTCAAGTCTAGATTCAATTTTTCTTTAATGCATCTATGGTACCATTTCGAATGATTTATTGCACACCATCATTGTCTCGGATGCTACAACACAACAAACATGGGAGAGGTCGTAAGCCTTTTTAATGATAATAAGAATCAACATGCTCTCTATTTAAAAAAAATTCAAAGTGGTGCACCAAGATGATTTTCCAAATATCTTTGCTTACTGTTAGGAAATGGAAGTTCTTATCGATGAACTCGCTAATGTCGATGCCCCGGTGACAAACCAAAGATTGGTAATGCAATTCATTGCAGTTCTAAATGAAAACTATGATTGTATTGCTACCATTCTTCAACAAAGTGATCCACTGCCTCTACTTTATAAGGTGCGTTCGAGACTTGTTCTTGAAGAAACCCGCAAGGCCAAGTGATCCTCGGCTGCCACCAACACAGCCAATGTAGCCTTTTGTTTCGGTGATACAGGCTCTCCAAAACAACAACTTAGTTAGGAACACAAGTCACAATCTAGTCAATTTTACCGTGGACACAGAGGTGGTAGAATCGTTGGTCGCAGTCATGGTGAACGCAGTGGTGCCTGGAGAAGCAATAATTATGACCAACCTTATCCTCGTCAATGGAACTCCCAAAATAAACACAAATATTTTCCACAATAGGCCGGTTGGGGGCAATTCCACAATAGGTCGACTTGGGTTAACTAAGATGGGACACTCCTCTATGCCCATATTGGTGTATATGTAGCCTATGAACTGCATAAGGATGGACTCAGGCCCAGTCCAAAACTTAGCCCCAGACTAATCTTAGATGCGAATTGGGAAAAGTGGAATTAGGTCGGAAGGGACTAAGCCACAAACCAAGAAAGGTAAAGACCACGACCAGCTTTCAGCCACGAAGCAAGACACGAACCAGGTTTATAGGACCCACGATCTTCAATCCTGATAATCCAAAGCCACAGTAGTAATCTACTATAAATACAAGAATAAGAACGTCGGTTAAGGTAAGTGCAACTATACTGAGAAATTCCAATTCTCTAAAGGAATTTACTGACTTGAGCATCGAAGCATTTTCCCCGGTATCACTTCTGAGGTCTATTTTGGAGGAGGATATACACTGAGCTATGACCACTTTCGTTAATTGGGAATAATAAAACATTTGGCACCGTTTGTGGGGACGAGAATTTTTTTCAGTCCTTTATTCCCTTCAAAGCAGACGATGATGTTCGCTAGAAGTGAGAGAAGCCAAAACCATCATACACAAGAGCAAACAACTGGACGCAACTAGAGCATGCATCCCAACCAAGATCAAGAATATGTCCCTAGTAGAGAACGGGAGCACAATAAAGAAAATACAAAAGATGATGAAGAGGAAGTGTTGTCTCCTAACAGAAATCAAGAAAAATAAGGGAGAGTGTTTGCATCATTTCTAGAAGCAAACAGAGAACAACTGTACTGTTAATTCTTAGCAACTCTCAAGACGAAATCCCCAAAAATAAGTTTAAAAAACAAGTCAAAAGCATTAGGATCTTAAGTATGAGGATGAGTTGAAAATGCAGACAAATCACTATTGGCACCGCATCTTTGCGATTTCAGGATGCCAAAGGACTTCAAGCTGCTGTTACACGTCAAAATTTATGATGGGACATCTGACCCAAAGGAATTCCTACATTCCTATCGTAACATCATGAGATTTCACGATATAGAGATTGAGTTGGTGTGTAAGGTTTTCCCTATCTTTCTATTGGGAACATCAATCACATGGTATGAAGACTTACCAAAAGAAAGCGTTAATTCTTGGGCACAATTTTCAGATTTGTTCTGGGGCACTTTTACCAGAAGAAAAATTCACCAAGACAATAGCAGACCAAAAAAACATAGCTCAGCAAAGCGGCAAAAGTATTGCAGAATACCATAACAGTCCGTCACAAAAAGTTTGCAGGTTCGTGATCTTTTGTTCCAATCTTCCTTGGGTTTGTTCACAGGAGGCATGCGATCAAGATAATTCTACAGGAAACTCACAAAGAACATGCCCAAAAACTCAAGGGAATTGCAAAAAAATATTGAACAATATGTGCGAACTGAAGAGGTAAATAACCGCAAAATAGAGTGGGAGCGAGGAGAAAAGAGAATGATGGAAGACTCGCAAAGAAATTTTGTGAATAAGGAAAATGAATTCTCCCTTTCACAGGAAGGGAACTGGGGATGTAGAGCACATTGTCCCAAGAAACACCACTAACGGAGTCATGAAAAGAAATTTAGCAAGCAAACAGAGAGTTATTTCACGAACCAACATCAATGATAGCACCTCTAGACAAGAGATCCAGAGAATATTATTGTGCCTTTCACAAGGATCATGGGTATTTCGTTAAATATTGCAGAGATTTGAGAAGGAAAATAGAGAAGATTATAAGGAATGTCTATCTGAGCCAGTACAAGAAACAAGATGGAAGAAACCAATACAACGAAGTTAATAAAGCAGGAAGCTCCATGGCCAAGAACCAGGGTGTAACGAACACACATAACAAGAATCAGAAGATGACACCAATGGTGGAGTATAAAAAAGACATAACAAATGAGGCTCCATAAAGAATAGTCTTATTGATACATGGATCAAATGAGTCTCTATCAAATAATGCATGGAAAATCAAGGCCACGTATTCGCCACTACAACAGCATGTAGACAAGAGATTCTGTGTGGATGAAACAATAACGTTTAGCGAAGAGGATGCCATTTCTAATGCTTCACCTCACCATGACCCAATGGTAATTATCGCTAGGATTGGAAATGCAATGGTTGATAAAGTGTTTGTAGATGATGAGAGTGAAGTAGAAATTCTTTTTGTGGATTGCTTTGACAGGTTGGTTGGGATTCAAATGGACTGATCTAAAAAAGTCCACATACTCGCTTGTAGGATTTACGGGGCGAGTAGAGACACCGTTGGACAGCTTCCTGTAGCAATCAGTGAAAATGATAGAAACCGTACTATCATTTGTAACTTCATTGTCATGGACGCATCAAGTTCATTTAATGTTATCATTGGTAGGCCTTGAATGAATAGAGAAAAGGTGATATGGTCTCCATACCATTTGGTCATGAAGTTCCCAACCCCGACACGAATCGCAACAGTGAGAGGAAACCAACAAACAACCATACAATGTATAATTATCGCGATGAAAGTTGGAAAAAATACGGAGCAACCAAAGATGGTTAGCACTATCACAGATGGTGAACCACTTAACCAGTTAGATACTCCAATAGATCTAGGAGAAGAGACTAAAGTTGTCACTTTGGATGACAAAGACACTTCTAAGTGCGTCAAAAATAGGAAAACATCTTCCAAACTTGGAGAAAGAAAAGGTGAAACAAATCTTGTAAAGTCACAAAGACACATTCGCATGGAGTGTACAGAGCATGGGAGGAGTTGATGCAAGAATTGCTACCCATTCGTTGAATATCAACGATTCGGTCAAACTAGTCAAGCAAAAGTAATGAAGCTTCCCTAGTGACAGGTAGAAAGCGATTGAAGAAGAAGTAACAGTGTTATTACAGGTTGGTATTATAAAGGAGGTGATCTACCCAAAATAGCTAGCAAACCTAGTGATGGTAAAGAAGGTAGACTTGGGTGAAGATTGTGTATAGACTTCACTGACCTAAACAAGGTGTGCCTAAAAGACTGTTATCCTTTACCTAAAATTGATCAGCTAGTTGAAACGATTTCTGGATATGAGGTCCAAGCTTTCTTGGATACGTATAAGGGATATCACCAGATACTGATGAACCCAGAAGATGCAGAAAAAATTACCTTCATAATAAGCTTTGAAATATTTTGCTATGTGAATATGTCGTTTGGCCTAAAAAACACAAGGGCAACATACCAGAGAGTGGTTGACAATGCATTTCGCAATCAAATAGGATGAAATGTTAAAGCATATGCCGACGACACTGAGTAAAAAAACAAATGGATATGCAACTTTGCACAAGACTAGAAGTAAACTTTGGATACACTGAGTGCGATTGGCATGAAGCCTAATCCCAAAGAAATGCATAATCGGGGTAGGTGCAGGAACATTCTTAGGATACAAGGTATCCTTTAAGGGATTGAAGCCAACCCAGAGAAAATACAAGCGATAGCTGACCTCTATCAACCACAAACAGTTACGGAATTGCAAGTATTGATGGGATCGTTAGCAGCACTTAGAAGATTTGTTTCAAAGGCAGCTCAGAAACACTTCCCAGTCTTTGAAGTACTTAAGAAAGTTAAAAGGTTTAGCTAGAATGAGGAAAGTCAATGAGCATATGTGACCTTGAAGGAGCAGCTTTAGGCATTACCAACATTGAAACCACCAATCCCTAGAGAAACATCATATTTATACTTGGCGGTTTCAAAAAACTGCGGTAAGCTTAGTTTTGGTGTGACAAGAAGGCCATAAAAAAGTACCAATGTACTACATCAGCAGAATACTACCAAATGTAGAAAGGGTATGTTTTCTAGTGAAAAGATTAACTCTAGCTTTGGTACATTCAGTAAGAAGACTGCGGACCTATTTCCACAGTCATGGGATTGTAGTCTATACTGACTACCCAATCCGAAACATTCTGAGAAAACTTGAATCATCTAGAAAAATGACCAAGTGAGCTCTTGAATTGGGGCAATTTGAGATCCAGTTTCAACCGGGAACTGTGATCAAGGCACAAGCCTTGACAAACTTTATTGCAGGGATAACAAGTGCAAATGCACAAATGCGAATGCACAACAGAATCTTGGAATCCACAAAGAAAATTCCAAGTGGGTAGACATTGCATGGAAATTGTTTGTTGGTGGGGCATCTAGCAAAGAAGGTTGTGATGCAGGACTGCTGCTGGTCAACCCAAAAGGAGGAGAGCACAAATATTCACATCTTTTTTATTTCCCACTCACCAACATTGAAGCTAAATATGAAGCATTAATATGTGGCTTAGATCTTACAATCAGGGTTAAGGTCAAAAGTGTTCGGGCCTTTAGTGTTTCACAGATATTAGTCCAGTAGGTACGAGGAGACTATAAAGTGCGAGAAAAGCTGTTGATAAATTATTTAAGAAGGGTTCGTCAGCTCATCGCTCAACTCAAATACTTTAATATTCAGCATGTACCAAGAAGTAAAAACACAAAACAAAGATTCCCTGAGGAAGCTAGCAACATGGGTTTGAATCGTTCATCAAACACAAAGATGTGAAAGTCAAGGTCATTCTAGTCAGAAGTACAGTAATAACAACCGTGTCAATAGTCCAGACAGAAGAAGTAAATAGGATGACACTGTTAATAGATTACTTTGCAATGGGAAAGTTTCCAACAGAAAAGATACAAGCTAGAAAGTTGGAATTACAATCTCATAACTACAATTATGAAGCAGGGATCTTATACAAGAAAGGTGTCTTGAATCTGTGGATAAAGTGTGTGGAACCATCGCAAGCATGTAAAATCTTGAAGGAAGTGTCTAAAGGACTATGTGGAACGCATCAAGTGTCTCAAACAATTGCGAAGAAGATTATTCGAGCATGATATTATTGGCCAAGTATGTTTAACGATGCGTATAAATGTTTGCTCAAGTGCAAAAGTTTCCAGATTAACATCCTAATGTCACAAAAACCACGGGCTACTTAACGAGAATATATGGAGCTTGGTCATTCAATAAATGGGGGATCGACCTAGTCGGACCTTTTCCAAAGGGTGCTGGCAATGCCAGATTTTTAATTATGGCAATTGATTACTTTACGAAGTGGGTGGAAGCAAAGCCATTGGGAAGAGTCACAACAGAAGTAACAAGAAAGTTCATTTGGCAGAATATAGTTTGTCGCTTCGGGGTGCCACAAACTATCGTCATGGGCAATGTCACACAATTCACAAGTGGAACCTTTACTGAATGGTGTTCGATGTGAGGGATTGTACAAAAGTTTACATCTGTAGCTCACCCTCAAGCAATTGGTCAGGTGGAAGTAAAAAATAGGACTATAGTTCAAGGTATCCAAAAGCTATTGGAGGGAAAGCGAAATGGCTGAGTTGATGAGATACCCAATACCTTGTGGTCGTACAGATTAACTGTTCAACAACCAACATGAGAGACACCATACAATATCATCTATGGTTATGAAGTGATAATACAAGTGGAAATTAGAAACTCAAGCCTTAGGGTAGAAGAATACAAGGAGGATGATAGAGGTTGGATTTAGACGAAGTTAAATAAAAAAGACAAAGGGCAGCGATCACAGTGGCAAAGTCAAAGAGAGCATACAATCAAAAAGTCAAAGAGATGAAATTTCAAATTGGTGATATCGTGTTGAGGAAGAATGAAGCCAGCCTGGCCAAAGTAAAAGGAAAGCTAAGCATAAAGTGGGAAGGACCGTACATGATAATGAAGGCACGCCGATCCAATTGCTACGAGTTAGAAAGATTGGATGACAACAGTGTTCCCAATACATGACATGTGATCAACTTGAGAAAGTTTTATGTGTAGATCCAAGAAGAAGACAGGAAAAATCTAGTTGTTGTATAGGAACCATGAGATGATCATTGGTGATGTTCGCACCCTTATTTTTTTAAGGCGATATTATCACAATTGCACGTTATAAATATCAAAAAGCATCTTTTGGGGAAAATTACTCTTTATGCTTCACTCGTATCTTGTGCATAATAGCCAATTATGGAAAATCACAAACCACATATCATGCCTTGTAGTCACAAACAATTGGGCCTGACCAATTACGATGAAACAAGCTACGAAGTTGTCTATTATGCGATTAAAAAATTAGGGACACTAACAAAAGTAAGAAATAGATCTCGCAATTCGAACAATACAACTCTTTGATTTTGCAAGCTATAGATCTTGCAACTTTGCACAGTACAAGTTTTCAATTTCGCAAGCTATAGATCTTACAATAAGTCAGATTTGCTTATTAAATGAAGCCAAAAGCAAGCAATAGATTTTGCAGCATCGCACGATACAAATTTTCAAATTCTGCAAGCTATAGATCTCGTGATAAGGCAGATATGGCTATAAAATGATGACCAAAGCAAGCAATAGATCTTGTAGATTCGCACAATAAAATTTTTTAATTTAGGAAGCTATAGATCTTGCAATAAGACAGGTGTGCCTATAAAAAAGTGACAAAAGAAAGCAATACATCTCGCAACTTTGCAATCTAAAAATATCCAATTTTGCATACTATAGATTTTACAATAGGACAAATATGTCCACAAGGTTATCAATAAATGAAAAGGAGGTAGATCTTGCAAGCAATAAAATGATCACGAAATCAAGAAAAACTTTTTGCATTCTTGGAAATAAACTGCAACAACCTCTACAAGCTAAAACAAAAATATAATAATAAAAAGTACTTAAAATATTCAGAGGAAAAAATATTACATGATAAAATTATCTACACTTTGAGGCACGAGAAGACTCAAAAGACGAAGAACCACCACAACTGCGTGATTGCGCAGCCTGATGTTCTTAAGCATTGATATGATCGTAACACCATTTCATATGCAAGTAAGCAGGATGTCGAACTCGACCACTTCACTCCATACGATCACGATACTTACCATAATAAGCTGTAAAATAAGTTATAGGACCACAATCCTCACGACCAAGCTGTATACTCATGAGGTCAACAATTTCTTGATCGCTCTTATTTACTTCCTCCAAATTGTAAATATCCTCCTATAATTGGCGAATATGAAATTAGACAACCTTAAACAGATTAACCCCGCTGACCACCAATACTCGTAGCCAAATTTCCGTGACCAGTAGAGCTACGAGTCCCAGCAAAATTATCCTTCAACTCATCTTTATAGTTAGCACATGCTTGCTCAAGCTGATGAACATTTGAATCAAGACGTTCGTACTCAGTGCAAAGTTGATCATTATCACTGCACAATTGGGTATTCAAAGTGACCTATTCATCAAACCTTGCCACACGACGGAACAAGTGGAGAGATGGTCACATCCATCCTGTTTCTTTTTCAATCGATCTAAAAAGTCATCAATGCAAGAACACTACTTGTCTATGATACCCGTATTCTGATAAGCCTTGGGAGCCTTACTTGTAGCAAAATTCTTTAATTCTTCTTGTTGATGGATCATCTTAACCAAACTTAGCTTCTGACGGTGAATGAGGTCCTTTTGTTTTGAACAAAACCTTTTTGATTCGCGAATATGCTCTTATGTCTCATCATGATTCTTCTTCCATCCAAGCTCTAGATCGTTTGCACCGAGAAGCATATATTTCAGATGGATGCCTAATGACATTACCTACTCTTAAACACTATTAAGAGGCTTAAGAGATCGAATATAAGTGCAGCAGATTCAAGATCAGCTAAACTGTAGATGATATCTTTACGAGAGACGCAAGGTTATAACCATCATGAACAAACTTGTTTCACAAGAAATCTTTAGAAGAAGACGAAGATACTAAGGAAGTAGAAGTGTACCATCCAAAATATAAGGGGATAGCTTTTAAATCTGAATTCTCAATGTTAGATAAACGACCACCAAAAATCAGCTCAAGATACTCCAGGGATATAGAGCTAGTAGCCTCAATTAGCTTACTAGGAAACCAAGAATCAGATGATATAAATCCAGGAATTTTCCCAAAATGATTACTAGATCCACAAAATCCACAATGATGTAATTTTTTTGGTCGATGAAAATATCAATACCCTGCATACGGACATATGAAATAAAAGTATAAAATCAGAGTAAAGAAACCAAGTCTTAGTCAAACAAAATACGTAGTACGAATGCATAGAACAATGCTCCTAGATTTTACAGACAAAATTTAACATTGTTTGAAATCACATCACATCTCTAGAAATCAACTAACTTTGTTATAAGATGGAGGCGTGTTTTGGACAACAAGAGCAGTTTTTTTTGTGGTTTGCATCTAAAGTAGGATTCTCTGCATGGGCATCGACCTCTATATTGGGAATTGGTGTAGGATTAGGAGAACTGAATGAGAGGCTTTCAAGATAATTAACTTTGCATTCTTGCAGCTCAGATATAGAAGGAAGAGAAAGCAGACTAGCGAGGTGTGACAATAAAGCATAAGAATGCCCCCCCATTAGAGATCCTGCTAATAAATTTAGAGTTACGTTTAGCCATCTATTGTTTCAAGATATCTTCACTCTTGGCTAGCAAAGGTAATTTCTTTTCCTTCAAACCAGGGCTTTCCTGTTAAAGCTCTATCAAGGCCTCACAAAAGCCAATGTTGCAAGAAGAAGAAGAGATCTCCTTGAAGATTTTGAAAAAAGACTTTGTCTTGAACAATCTATCAGCAAGAATCCAAGGATAGTCAGGCGAAGCAGGACCATTAGTCAGCATCTCTTCCAACTAAGCATGCAACTTATTGACATTTTCCTCAGCATTTTACCCGCGCTCCTCAACGACTTTTGCGCGCTCCTCAGCGGCTTCAAGTGACTGCTTCCTAATTCCACACTTCTTCTCACTACCCTTATATTTCTCCTGCAGCAAACCATCTGGCTTGGACATTTTGGCAGCCCGCTCACCAATGAGCTTAAGACTCTCACAAATATTATAAAATCCACCAAGAAAAGAAAACAAACGAACATGAGAGACAACGTACCATAGTAAAGCAACTTAGAATACAGTGAGAACATTCCAACGAAGGAAGAACAAATGAACGTACTGCAAAAATTGATTCATGTAGAGGAAGCTTAGAAAGGCTGGCAGAAACACCCCCCCTCCACCAAAGCACCTTCGCCTCGTAGAGGAGGCTTAGATCTGGAGTGGCTATTTTGCCTCCTTTCTCAGGACGTCCTGAGCCTCTTGAAGAACCATCATTCCAATCTTTTTTTTTGCCTCCTCAATATTAGCTTTAGCCAGCTCTCTCTCCTTCGGTGCCTGACCTTCAATATTTTTCAACTGAGGATTCGCCACAGTAAGGTTCCCCTGGGAGACATCATCATCGTTAGTTCTAGGTGGCTAGTTAGAACGTTATCCATCTCATCATCTTCATCATCAGGAATAAATGATCCTTTGATCTGGCACCCATCTAGATCCATATCTGGCACTCCGCACATAAGTTGAGTCAGATGAGTACACGAACACAGACGAGCAACATGATAGCGACAACAAGTATAAAGAACACACACAAGTAATGGAAAAAAGCATAAATAACACCTCCAGTATCTGAATCGGCATGGCGTAAGCAAATTTTGTGATCGCTGAGCTTCAACAAAACTTCAGAATCAGAGGTAAGACAAACCCCTAGACTAGGAAGCTTAAACTTTGGAACATTATAGTTCCTTGATGGAAATATACCCTCAAACCCTTGAGTTATTTTTAGATAGAAAAATTCTCATGCCACACGCCGCAGTTACTAGGAAAATTGCTGACAAACTTAATACCAGGGATAATATGATAGAATATAAATTCATCCAGGCTATTTTTTACTTTGCAATGTAGGTAAAAGTTGCAAAATAAGTCGATGGTAAAAGGGACACCAGTTTTAGCACACACATGGTAGAAGCTAATAATGATCGCGATACCTCTAGGATGAAACATAGTGATTTGGTAGGATGAAAGAAAATCTAGGACATGCTGAGGAAGAAGAAAGGAAAGACCAAAGTTAATGTAAGCTAAGTAATAAGACATATACCCAACAGGAGAAGTGCGAACACTATCAGAGTTAGCGGGAGCACGAAGCTCAAACAAAGACAAAAAAGGCTAATAGTTTTTAAATCCTCCAAATAATGGTTGGATAAAATGCTATTAATGGTAGAAGAACCAGAGGCATGATCAGAATCCTCTTCGGACTAAATATCATCAATCAGAGCATCTTCAGTGGGATTATCGGTACCATTGGATGGCGACATTTGGATAAACAGGAATCCTTGATTTTGAAATAACTTTGATTAGGGTAACAAAGCTTTGTCACAGATATTCTGGAGAGGGTTTAAATAGAACAAAAAGTAAATTTCTTGAGATGACGACCGGAAAATGTATGTTTCAGGGGCAAACAACAAAGGGAAGAAGAAAAAAACCTTATAGATGCAAAATATAGAGTACAACTAAGAAATAAATAAAACAAAGAATCAGAAAAACTTAGTCTTCAAGGAGAGGAAGAACGACAATCCAAGAGAGATTAGGAGAAGTTGGGGAAGACGGAAGATTGATTGAAAAAGTAAGGGAAAGGGAAAGAAATAAAATTCAGTATTTAAACTCAAGTGGAAACATCAAAGAGGAGAATATGAACAAACCAAAAAGCATAATGATTGCAGTCTGACACAAATGGAAATTTAACTTTTGCACAAATCGAGACGGCGACGAAATTTGAGTAGAAGGTACACTGAATTATGATGGCATTAAGTCAATCGATTCAAATTCCTTTTTAAGTAGAGAAACGACAGCGGAAGTCAAGAAAAATTGGAACAATATAGCAAAGAATAAGGAGAGAATATCAGTTCATTGAAACAAAAATCTCAACACCTAAGTCTAGTGGAAGTAACACATCTATAGTGAAATTCAAAACTCAAAATTCAAAATTTGAAACCCAAAAAAATTGCAAGTATAGCCAAGAAGCAAGCAACACTTCATGAAGACAACCTTGGTCGCATCAATGACCCTTAAAAACAAATTTGCAAAATAGCAGTTCACATGCATTCAATAACGAAGTCATCATTTCGTGTTTTCTAGACTTCATGGCTGGTAGGAGGGGGGGCTTATGGTGTATACCTAGCCCATGAGCTGCACAAGGATGGACTTCAGGCCCAGCTCAGAACTTAGACCCAGACTAATCTTGGATGCGAACCGGGAAAAGCGGCATCGGGTCGGAAGGGACTAAGCCATGAACTGAGAAATGCGGAGACCACGATCAACTTTTAGCCATGAACCAAGATACGAACTGGGTTTATAGGACCCATGGTCATGAATCCTAATAACGCCAAGCCACGCCGGTAATCTACTATAGATACAAGATTAAGAACGCCAGTTAAGGTAAGTGCAACTATACTAAGAAATTTCAATTCTCTAAAGGAAACTACTGACTTGAGCATCATATCATTTTCCCCGCAATCACTTTCGAGATCTATTTTGTAGGAGGATATACGGTGACCTATGGTCACTTTAGTTAATCGGGAATACTATAACATATCCTAGTACATCTTGGACTCGACCTGCTTCTCCTCAGCCTTGTATTCTGGGCTCCTGACCTCAACAAACATTCAGTGCCCAGACTGCTCCACCATCCACCTATGTTCCAACTGATATTGAGCAAGCCATGCATACGATGTCTTTAAATGTGCCTAAAAAAATGGTATTTTGATACAGGAGAAACTTCTCATATGACGGTATCTCCAAGTACACTCTTGTCTTATTCTAATATAAGTCAACCAAATCGTCATATCATTGTTGGAAGTGGTTTAAGTATTCCAATTTGCAGTTATAGACGATACTCCCTATCCCCTTCTCACCCACCTTTATCTTTAACAAATGCTTTACATGTCCCAAAACTCATTAAAAATCTAATCTCTGTGTGTTGTTTCACTACAAACAATTTTGTTTCCATCAAATTTGACCTATTTGGTTTTTGTGTGAAGGACCTTCTGATAGGGGTGCCACTCATGAGAGATGTGATAGCAATGGGGATATGTATTCACTCACCACACATCCTTCATTTTCTTCTCCTTCCACCATTCTCCCACTTTATGGCATAATAGATAGGCCATCTGGTGCATCAATTTTTCGTTGTTTAAGCAACAGTAATTTTATTGATTGTAACTAAGAATCTTCCTCTTCAATTTGTGCATATTTCGTATTTAGACAACTTGTAAAACTATCAAATTACCAATCCCTTTTTAATAACTTGATGCCTTTTAATTTCTAATAAATTAAGTTGTTAATTTGATTAGTTTTAAAAATACCATGACTAACTATTATTTTTTTCCCAAGTGGGAGTCTCTAGGATTTTGGACTAAATGCCAATGAAATTTCTAATTAAATATTAATTACAAAGAATTTAGGAACATGGATGGTCACACAAAATAGAATGTTAGTTATTGGGGTTGTAATGGAGTAATTAATCCATTTTGGCTAATTGTCAATTATTTATTTATGAATTATTTGATAGTCAATATATATATATATATATATTGACGAGATATTAAAAATGGTAAGAGTGACATCCTCACAATCAGCATTGATCGCTGGATACACGATTCCCTCAATCAACATTAATACACGACTAATGTCGTAATAACATTCGTATCAATGATGATTGATATGTGATGTGCCCATTTTATGCGGTATATTAGGAATTTTGGGAATAACTTTTGTACACTTTTGTGCTCTAAATGTGACATTTTGCCTTGAAATTATCTAAAGAGGGTTAAAAGCGACTTTTACGTTTTTATCACTTTTTAGAGAATTTTGTGTGACAAGGTAATTTGTTTGAAGACTTTGAAAACTTTGAAGACTTTGAAGAATATCTTTGAAGATTTGAAGACTTGGATTTGAGTTTTTTGAAGATATGAAGAATTGAAGAAGTGAAGAGAAGAGAAGGATATGAGATATAAAAGAGAAAGAAGAAATAATGCTGGAATTTGTGTCTGTCAAGAGACCATCGCGACACGCGATGGTTCATCGCAAGCACGTCGCGACTCACGAAGGACGAGTGGTCTGAATTTCTTCTCAATTTTTGTGCTATAAATACTCCCCTTATCCTCTCCTCTTCAACATCTTTTGCCCAGTTCTTTCTTCTGCATTTTTGGGTGTTAAAACCCTAGGTTTTCTCTTCTTTCTTTTCTAAGTTTTTGTAGATTAATTATGTCTTTTAGTTCTCTAGCTTAGTTTTATCTTGGGAGCAAAGGATTGAAGCTTCCATTTCTATGTAGTAAGAACCATTATATCTATCTATTTGGTGCTTTTGCTATTGTGCATTTATTGAGCTTTGAATGTGAATTGTTAATTGCATTGATGTTGTTGGAAGCTTGAGTACATGAATTGCTTGTATGATTACTTGTTAGGGTTGGGAGAAAGTAGCTAATTCTCACCTCTTTTAATGTGGAATCCAAGAGCATGAGTTAGAGCTTCTTAAATGATGTTGGTGTGTTGATAATTGCTAGATGAATGTGATGATGTTGAACTCGATGTCATATTTGTTTTAGGTAGCAAATGAGAGAGGTCTATGAATGTCGATCGTTCTTGACTAATCTTGTGTAAATGCATGAATTGGTTAAATGCTTAGATACGGTGTAGTGTTTATAAGTGTTGTCAAGCTTGTTGATTCTTCATGCTAAATGCCATCAATAGGATACTCTTAGTCCTAAGGGAGTCATTGGTGAGGTTTGACAAGAGATGTCGAATTCACTCTTGCAAACTACTATCTAAGAAGGATAGAAGATTTATCTTCACAACAAGTAGTTGAAGTAGTGAATAGATTGTTTCACTCGTTCTTGAAGCCTATATTATTTAGCATTTATGTATTATTGATGGTACGTTTAACTTCATTTATTCCATGAGTTGTTTGAGAATAGAAAGTATTTTTATGATTGAAGTGTTCGGGTGTTAGGAAAGTGACGAATTCCTTAGCTTCTTTGCATGAAAATCTATGAACATGAACTTAGAACTTCTTGTGCATAATGTGTTGTGATTCTTGCTAGATAAGTATGTTAATGTTAAGTCAAGTAATGAATGTGATAGAATGAGGGAATGGTTCAATGATCTACATTAGGTTTGGAAGTGGATATCAATTGTCCCCAAGGCTTAATCTTTGTAGTTTTAAACCCATTTTTCTTAGTTGTGTTTGATGATTTGCCTAGTTACTTGACTTTGCTAGTTATCTTGTCTTTTTAATTTCATAACTTAGGACCACCAAACAACCAAACCCCCCCATTTACATGCTTTTATATGTATGTATATATGATTGCTCCTAGCCTAATATCAACCTTTTATGCCTAAACGCTTAGGAAGATCCCTCTTCTTCGTGGACGACCCCGACTTTCCGCTATCTACTTAGTTGTAGATAGTAAGCATTTAGGACTTATAAATATTAACTTTGAGAGGTACGATGATGACCTCCCAATGTGAATATAAATGAGATATTGATACCAACGATCATTACATATATTGAAATGAATATGTTATTAGTTTTCCCTTTTCACGGACTATAAAAATAAGTCCACAGTCAGGTTTACAAGATACAACGAAAAGATAAAAAATAGTTTATTTTATGTGTTGAATGTGGACACAAGTTGGCACTTCAATTGACTGCCTAATAATAAATTCATGTGGATATCATTAGAGGTCGGACCGATTGGGCAACTCAAGATCGACTCACTTGTCAAAATATCGATTAGTTTGATATTTATATATTCCACATTAAATATATCGTGATAAATTTTTAGCATCAAACCTTACAAATGGAGCTCTTTAGCCTTACAGAAGTTTCAAGAGTAGCTAGTTAACAAGGATGGAACTCGGTTCATAATGTCTATGTTGGAGTAGATTTGTAAAATTGTATTCCAATGAAACGGTAAAATTACATTTGAATGATTGTGATGAAAATTTGATATTGAGGTGATTCGCATTATTAAAGAGTAATTTAACCCTATTACAACCTTGGTTAAATGAATTTTCTTCGAGGATAAAAATATTGAAAACCTCTCTTGTTCCAGGCTTGAATCAAGACAATGGTTTTTGAGTAATAGTGTTTTTGGTTGCAACATATGTATGAAAAAGTATGAGATTTTCCCTTGTGTTTACCATGCATTCTTATACATGTATGTATAGGAAACAAATGTCATGAAACAATACAACAATTCATGATTCTACGACAAGTTATGTAGTTATCAAAATTATAACTAACTGTTAAACAATACATCTTTCCACACTCTAGAATAAGCCAGGTTAGTCATTACAATTCTGACCAGCACAATTTTGATACTTATCCTTAAAAATGTAAACTTGTAGATAGTTTATACAAGTTTTCACTCTGCACCACCGAAATTGTTTTAACATCCCGATTTCACAACAACTTGAATCCAATTATACTTAAATCGTTTGTGTTTCATAATTCACCAGTGGTCCTCCCCCCATTTAAGTATTATCATTCACTCAAAAAATTCAACAACCAAACCAAACAAGTGCATAAATAAAAATATCTTTAAGAATGAATTTAAGTCACCTAGTGAATTAAACATTCCAACAATTTGGGAATCATGGTGTCCATAAAGATTGAATCCTTAAAACCATTAGAACAGTTGAAGTCAATCCACCCACAAGTTCAAATACAACTCAAAAACTAAAACCTGACACTATATAAGCCATGTATCCCTATGCATTCATAAGCGCATACAAAGATGAGTTTGAGCTTTTTGAAGCGGCTACACTTCACACTTCATACACCTTGAAATGTATTTTATCAAAACATATTGCCTTCGGGATATGAAATCATATGTTTTGATCTCAAACAATAGAACTTCCATATGGATTTTTACTCCAACATCATATCTGAGCAAAATTGGGTATTCAATAATCAAATATTTAAATAGGATTTAAACTCATCCCAATCACCGACTTGTTTACCAAGTCCCTAGCTAGTCCCTTCGTCAAGTGATATGCTAGATTGTATTGAGATGTTACAAAATCAACTAAAATCACCACCATGAGTTATATATTAGTTCACAAATCACACTATGCATTCTGCCCAAGTGTCTAGATTATCTATTATACACTTCACTATAAACATTAGATAAACTATTTGTACTATCACAGTGAATATAGATAGGTGAATTTGACTTTAGTCCACATTGAAATTTCATAAACCAAATTCCATAACCATTCCGCCTCTTTACCAGCTGTTGCTAGAGCTATAAATTCTAACTCCATAGTCGAGTCATTTTTGTAAGTTTTCTTTTTAGAATCCCGTGAAATGGTACCTTCACTAAGAAAAAATACCCAACTAGTTGTTAAAGAATCATCTTCTGTATTTGTTATCCAACTAGCATTCGAATAAACTTCCAAAACTGAAGGGAATCCAACATATAGCACAAACCATAATTCATGGTTTTCTTTAGGTACTTAAGTACACGCCTAATTGCTTGCCAATGATGTGTATTGGGGGTTACTTATGTACCTAATCAATTTGCCAACTGCATAAGCAATGTCCAGCCTTGTGTTTGTCATGACATACATCAAGCAACCTATTACTTGTTAGTGCTCAAGTTGTGACTACAATTTTACCCTTATTATGCATAAGATTTTTCACCCAACTAAATTGGAGTGCTAACTAAGGAACAGTTCTCAAAATTAAATTTCTTAAGTACTTTCTCAATGTAATGAGATTCTGTAAGAGATATTCCTTTGTTCTTTCGTTTGATCTTAATATCAATTATCACATATGCCTCACCCTTATCTTTCATGTCAAAACTTGATAAAAAGTATTCCTTTGTAAGGTTTACTCGGTTTTGATCTGTGCCAAAAATCAGCATGTCATCCACATATAAATAGATTATAACTCCATTTCCAAAGCTATTGAATTTTCTATACAAACATTTATCAAATTGGTTTAGCTCACAGCCATTTGATAAAACCACCTTATCAAACTTATGATGTCATTGTTTAGGAGCTTATTTTATATACAATGATTTATACTCATTTCCCAGCATAACAAAACCTTCTGGTTGTTTCATGTAACTCCTCTTCTAGATCTCCATTTAAGAATGAAATTTTGAAATCCATATGATGGATCACTAGGTTGTCCATAGCCGCCAATGCAATCAACAACCTAATAGTGGAGATCCGAGCAACCGGGCCATATGTATTGAAATAATAATCACCTTCCCTTTGCCTAAAGCCTTGGATAGCCAATCAAGCTTTATAATTGTCAATAAAACCATTGATTTTCATCTTCCTTTTGTAGATAAACTTGCAACCCAATAGTTTACAACCACGCAGGAGATCCAAAAGAACTCACATATTGTTACTCATGATGGAATCCGTCTCATCATTTGTTGCTTCTTTTCAAAAAGCAACGTCTCGAGACTTCATAGCCTCACTAAACGTCATATGATCCTCCTCAATATGATAAAAATACAAATATTTATAATCTATCTCATCTCCTGATCCCTCAACCAAATAAATTTGGAAATCAGGAACTAAAGACTTCTCAATCCTAACTCTCTTGACTCTTGCACCTTTGAAGCATGAGTTACTTGGCTTGAGGTGATATTGCATCTCCTCTATAGTTCTACTTGAAGTAGGAACTAAATCCTTTGGCCTTGGCACTGATAAGAATCAATTTTCATCAATGATAGCATCTTTGGATTCTATTACGGTGTGAATCGAAATAAAAATCATTAAGTTTTGTAAAATAGAACACATAAGCCTTGAAATGCATACCATAACCAATAAAAATGCAATCAATACCTCGTTCCCCCAATGTTTTCCTCTTAGGATTGGGAAGTCTAACAACTGCCCGAAAACCCCAAACTTGAAGATAATGTTTGATTTCTTTGTGTACTAAAAGTCACATGGAGTAATCTTGTTCCGTTTATTAGGAGCCCTATTTAATACTCTCCCTGTCCTGCGAGTAATGGCATATATATTTACCTTTTCATGCTCTTCAATGATTGTGTATGACGGTCAATATCTCTAGCTACATATAACAAATTTGCATAAAAAATTAATATTTAGAAAATAGATGTTAAGATTAATCTAACAATAGCTTGCATGATATTTTTATTATAAATATATTAATTTATATTTTGTGTCAAGTTTACCAAGTGTGACTTGGAAAAGGTAAATATGCCAAAACTTGTGGGATGGGGGCAGTATATAGCAAGCTATTAATATAGTTTCACCCCAAAACCCATCACTCAATCTTGAGTAGGATAATATGGAATTAACCATTTCTTTTAGGACCATATTTTTCCTTTTTGCCACATTTTTATGTTGCGGTGTATCTGGAGCAGTAACCTCATAAATGATACTCCAAGACTGAAAAAAATGTAGGATCATAATATTCACCTTCTTCATTCGTACGTAACTTTTAAACAAAAATTTATCTTTGCAATTCAACCTCATTTTTATAAGTATTAAATTTCTTAATTGCCTCATCTTTAGAATGCAATAAATAGGTGTAACAAAATCTTGAATAATCATCTTTGAATGTTATGAGTACTTTTTGCTTCCCACAAATGGTGTTGCATGCAAGTCACCTAAATCACTATGTATGAGTTCTATAAATTTAGATGTTCTTTCATCACTTTTAAATTGTTGCCTAACAATTTTAGTCAACATGAAAAATATTACATTTTTGCATATTTATATTAAAATTAGGAATCAAATTGTCCTTTGACACATCAATCATACGTTTGTGATGAACATGTCCTAGTCTAACGTGCCATAAAGATGGTTAATCAACATTAGAGCAGACCGTGTATATAGAACTACACATATTATTTAAATTCAGCATAAATATTCCATTGCAATAATATCTGAATCCTACAAATACACAAAAATTTGATAAGATAAACTTATCATATTCATAAAATTGTTTATAGCCACACATAGATAAAATACTACCAAAAACTAAATTCTTTCTAATTCTAGGTACATGTAGCACATCTTTTAGATGAAGACATTTCATAGGAATAAATTAAATCTGTTCAACAAAGAATAGTGAAGGTAGACTCATATCCCATGTGAAGAATGGAACCATCGTTAGCCGGCTCATATGGCTTGAACCACCTATGATCCTTCCAAACATGTTTGGTTGCATGCGAATATATCCACCAAGAAACTTCATCATCATGTATATAAAATGCTTAAAAAACAATGGTACTTAATTCTCAACCAAAGTAAAACTATAATCAAAATTCTGACCTTGGTGAGGAGTTGGGCCTTGGTCCTTAGAACCTTGCCTAGAATGGTTTGATGCCACCCCTTATTGCTCCTTCTGGCTTGACAATCACATTTAAAGTGTCCAAGCTTTCCAGAAATCCAACATGCATCCTTAGGCTTCTTGTTGGACTCTTTCCTAGTGGGTTAAATGGGAGATTCTTCCCCTTTTTGGTCCTAGAACTATCACCCCCTTCCATCATATGGATTGAAAAAAGTATCATAGAATCTTTATATTTGGACTTTCCATTTTCCCGTGCCCTTAGAGATTCATTTATACACAAATGGCTTCCGAGTTTTACAAGAGAAAATTTAACCTTTTTGTGAATAAGCATGGGCTTGAAATCCTTCCATGAAGGTGGAAACTTTTCGATTGTACTTGACACTGAAATAGATTCATCCATTCCCATTTTGTGATGTGAAAATTTTCCGAAAGTGTGAAGCAATTCATTATACTGCTTCATAACGAGCCTAGAGTCTAACATCTTGTAATTCATAAAATGACTACTGACAATGAAATTCTTACTAGGAGCATCATTATCCTTGTGTTTTGTCTTCAAGGAATTCCACAACTCTTTTGCAGATTCAAAATTTTGATAAACATCAAAGAGTGAGTCGGACATACCATTCAATATCTGACCATGACAAATGTAGTCATCATTTGCCCATTTGTTCCTATAACAAGTTTCCTCCACTGGCTCATCCTCCGTTTTTTATGTCATTGGATGTGCATCTTTAAGAGTTATCACTTTAATATTTGTGAGGAGGAAGTGCATCTTCTTCTCTCATCTACGAAATTCGACACCTTATAACTTATATAGTTTCCTGAACTTGGGTGTCGTGTCTTGTATTGATGTCATTATCACAATGAAAATGATTTTTTAAGAATTTTGGAGTAGATTTGTAAAATTTTATTCCAATGGAATGGTAAAATAGCATTTGGAAGATTGTGATGAAACTTGGATATCGATATGAGTCGCATTACATATGTTTTCCTTAAGGAATAATTCGACCCTATTATAGCCTTATGTTACACAAAAAAAACCTTTTTGAGGATAAAACAATAAAAAAACATTTTGTTCTAGGCTTGAATAAAGACATGCTTTTTGAGTAATAGAGTTTTTGGTTGCTGCGAATGTTTGAGAAAATTATGAGATTTTCCCTTGTGTTTACCATTCATGCGTACACATGTTTATATAGGAAACAAATGTCATGAAATAATAAAACAGTTCATCATTCTATGACAAATCATTTAGTTATTATGATTATAAAAAACTCTTTAACGATACATTTTCCCTCATTTTAGGATAAGGCAGGTTAGTCATCTGAATTTTAACCTACACTATTTTGATGCTTATCACAAAAAACTGTAACCTCGTTGATAGTTTATACAAGTGTACACTTTGCACAACCAAACTTATTTTAACGTTTTAAATTTATAATTAATCTAATTAGCTCATGTCACTACCACAAAAGGGGGCTATTAAAACACTTATATAGAGACATTTTTTATAGGAAACATCATAAGAAATGTATATTATTACGCTTATAAAATTAAACGTCCTAATATTGTGTGACACATATTAAAAGTATCCCAATATATATGTGTGTGTGTGTGTGTGTGTGTGTGTCTGTCTATCTGTGTCTGTGCCTGTGTATAATTAGGACATTACAAAATAACCCAATATTAAAACTATTAGGAAATTTATAAGTGTCCTAATAAATGTATATTAGGACCCTTGTAAAGTAAACATCCAAAATACATATGTAATTAGGACATTAAAAAATAAACCTAATATAACAGAACGCACAAAATCAACCATATATATTGTCTACAGTCACTTAATATAGCGACTCAAAATCTATAGGGACTTGCGATAAGGGGATGTTTTAGATTCGTCATTTGAATGGAAGCGGCCCAATAGAGACATATTGGGACACTTTCTAGTGTCCTAATAGGGCGTGTGTATTGTAGCGTGTTTCATAAAACACCAACCGTTATTGCCTCTAATTGGCTGCTAGCTGCTAGGTTTGTTAATAAACTAAGTACTACTTTCAGATATATGAAAAGCCTAGTGGAAAATATTATTAGTGCAATGAATAAATTTAATAGTTATTCATCTAGAGGCTTATTAACAACCCTTTTTCCATTTGACAATATTCTGGAACTTATTGTTTTTTGTCTTACATCTAATTGCCCTAATTGCTTCAACTATGATCCTCATTGTCACTTCTTTAATTATTGTTCACTCTCACTGGCTATTTGGAGGGGAATATATAAATTGATGCCTATTAGAGATATGCCATTCACTTCTATCTGGGACCGTATTTCCTTCTAGTTAACATTTACAGGTTTAACAAAATACCAAAAACCTATAGTTAGGACTTTAGAAGTTATTACACTGTGGTTCATTTGGAAAACCGGGAAGCAATTTTTGTTTGAAGGAAACAGCATTTCATCACAGGGTATTGTTTCACAGATTAAGGGTTATGCCTTTCATTGCTTCCATGCTTTTCCTATTAATGGATGTAATAATAGAAACTCTTTATGGATTGCTAAAAGACTAATACCATTATTTAGAAAAAAAATTCAGAAAAAGGCTTAAAATAACCAAGTTGGTAAAACCAATCTCAAGTCTAAAACTAAACTATGATGCCTCATTTAAACTTCAGAACAGTAAAGCAGGAGATGGACTTATGAAGAAAGAGCCCAAGCATTTTTTTCACGGGGCTTTTGCCGACTAAAGAGGTTCCAGCTCTCGTAAACAAAGTTGAGTCTATAGGGTGATCCTCTACATTGATTAGAAAGCCTTAATCTCATGAAAGTGACTTTGTTTTGTTATGCTACCTCAAGAATTCATTTTCATAGTGCTAGTCATTATGAGATGTATAATTCTGCTAAATCGTATTATGCATATTGGGGTTTTCTATTTGGAAATATGGCATATCGTTTGCTAACACGGGGGGTGTGTAAACATGGTAGTTAGCGATATATATGGTATAGCATGATTGTAGGGATTAGCCAACTGTATAGAATCAGATTTGATTATATTTACTGTAATCCTCATCTAGTTACCTTATGCTATATATATGAACATCCCTCTATGGGACTTAATACGGCAAACATTTGTTTCAACTTGTTATCAGAGCCAGATCCAAAATTCAGAACCTAAACCATGGCAGAATCAATCTTCAGCGATGAAAGTACCACACAAAATCCCAGAACCCTACAACCTTCATCAAGCGCCTCCATCATAAATTCCTCAACCATTGCCACCGTCATCACTTGTAAGTTAACTTGCACAAACTTTCTGTTATGGAAAGCCCAGGTTGTTCCAATCCTACGAGGGGTTCAACTCTTCGGATTTCTTGATGGCACCACAACAAAGCCGTCCGCCATGATGACAGAAGGAGCCGGCGCCGCTGCAAAGGAGGTACCAAATCCTTCGCAGGCTGCTTGGATTACTCAAGACCAAGCCATTCTCGGCGGTCTCTTATCCTCCATAACCGAGGACATTTTGCCTCAGCTTACTCGCATCGACACTGCTGGTGCGTTGTGGGAGTCACTACACACCATGTTTTCCGCTCAACACCGCGTTAACGCCATTCAGATTCGCACACAACTCTCTACGACGAAGAAGGGAGACATGAGTGCATCGGAGTTCTATCACAGGATGACGGGACTTGCCGATACTATGGCAAACATTGGGCATCCAATGTCCGATGAAGAAGTGATCGGCTATATTTTTGCTGGTCTAGGGCCAGGCCATGGTGATCTTTTCACCGCTGTCACTGTACTGAGCAACCAACGTGCAGTGACTCTTCCGGAGTTCTACTCCTATTTACTTGCTCATGAGGCTCAAGCTGCTATGACGAGCAGCACAGCGGAGTTCACCTCTTCCGCTAATAATGTCATGCGGCAGGATTCCAGTAACTTTCGTCGCAACAATGCCAACAACAATGCTCGAGGAAACTACCGTGGTGGTGGCAACGGTGGTCGTGGTCGCAGCCGAGGCCGTGGCAGAAATAACGGACCTCGTTGCCAAGTCTGTGGCATATATGGCCATATTGCTTTGCACTGCAGAAACCGTTTCAACCATGCATACCAGCCAGAAGAATACCGAGGCGGAAATAGTGCAACCACTGGCAGCTATAATGTTGATACAAACTGGTACATTGACACAGGTGCAACAGATCATCTTACAAGTGATCTTGATCGATTGTCTATTCAGAATCACTATCATGGCAAAGATCATGTGCAAGTGGCAAATGGAGCAGGTCTGCATATTTCTCACATTGGACATTCTACAATTTTCGGTTTAAATCATTCACTTGCTCTTAGAAATATTTTACATGTCCATCATATAAATAAGCACCTACTTTCTGTTCATAGACTTGTATCTGACAATAATGTATTCATTGAATTTCATGCTGATGCTTTCTTTGTCAAGGACAAGGTCACGAAGAAAACTCTTCTACTCGGTAAAAGAAAAGGGGGTCTTTATCCCGTGCCATTCAGTCGTTCTTCATCCATCACTCCTCATCAAGCAGTGGCTAGTGTCAAGGTGTCGCCATTACAATGGCATCAACGTCTCGGTCACCCTACTCCTGTGATTGTTAGATCAATCTTAAAGGATAATAAATTAGTCAGTTCTTTTGATTCTCATTCTGCTGTATGTGATGCTTTCCAGTGCGCAAAGAGTCATCAGTTACCTTTTAAAAAATCCATTCGTATTAGCACTTTTCCACTTGAACTTATTCATACCGATGTTTGGGGACCAGCTCAACCCTCAGTTGGAGGTTTTAAATATTATGTTAGTTTTTTGGATGATTATAGTCGTTTTACTTGGATTTATCTTATCAAGCATAAATCTGATGTTGAGCAGGTCTTCTACACCTTTCAAAACCATGTTGAACGATTTTTAAACTCCAAAATTTACACAGTTCAGTCCGACTGGGGAGGTGAGTATCATCGCCTTCACAGTTATTTTCAACGTTCGGGCATCTCCCATCGTGTTTCATGTCTTCATACATCGCAGCAAAATGGAGTGGCCGAACGAAAACATCGTCATATCGTTGAAACAGGTTTGGCTCTTCTTGCACACTCATCCTTTCCTCTTCGGTTTTGGGATGAAGCTTTCCTAACAGCATGTTATCTCATAAATCGAATGCCCAGTCGCACCATACACAATGTTGTACCTATCACTCGACTTCTGAACATCACTCCTGATTACTCTACTCTTCGGACTTTTGGTTGTGCTTGCTGGCCAAGTCTACGTAAATATAACACTCATAAACTTGAGTTTCGATAAAAAATGTGTGTTTTCTTAGGGTACAGTGCCATGCATAAGGGGTATAAGTGTTTAGAAAGAAGTACCGTTCGAGTCTATATATCTCGCAATGTTGTCTTTGATGAGTCATGTTTTCCTTTTGCTACTTCGACTTCCTCTCGTTCTGTCTCACCTTTGTCCTCCTCCGATATTGTGTCTTTTCCTCAGTTTGAACCGGAAATTGTCGAAGGTCCTATGCGGAATTATGATTTATCTACCTTGCTATCTAATCCTTCTGATGCAGCTGCAGTTCCTAAGCAACAAGTGCCACACCATTTGGCCGTGCCTATTGCTCATGAACATTTTTTTACCCATGTTCCGGATGCATGCATGCAGCGGTTCGCTTCGCCATCACATGAACCTGATCAACCCTTGCATCCATTGACCTCACCTGCACAAGTTGAACCACCATCGGTGTCTTCTGGAGCAGCACCTCAGTCCAATGCGTCTTCTTCCGATGACTCACTTCCTAGCTCTAGTTTTGAGGATGGCTCAACCGCTGCACTCGTTTCCCCTCCGCCAGGTATGACGACCCGTATGCGCACTGGAAAATCCTTTCCCAAACAATTTACGGATGGCACTATCCGGTATAATCCGACCAGACGGGCTTTCTTTGCCGAGCCCATATCGTATCGTCTTGCATTTGCTGAACCTGTTTGGCGGGCTGCCATGGAAGCCGAGTTCGCTGCTCTTTAACAAAATCACACATGGACTCTTGTTCCGCTGCCAACTGGTGTAAACATTGTGAGCTGCAAATAGGTGTTCAAAGTTAAACAAAACTCTGATGGCTCCATCGACAAACACAAGGCAAGATTGGTTGCCCGTGGTTTCACTCAACAATATGGCGTGGATTATCAGGATACTTTCAGCCCAGTTGTAAAGCCCGCCACAGTCCGGTTGGTTCTTGCTTTAGCTGTTTCTTGCGGGTGGCATCTCCGCCAACTCGATATAAGCAACGCTTTTCTTCATGGTTTTTTGGACGAAGCGATTTATATGCAGCAACCCCCGACTTTGAGGATTTACATCGGCCTCTCCATGTTTGCAAACTTCACCGAGCACTTTATGGACTCCAACAGTCACCACGAGCATGGTTCTCTCGCCTCAGTGACAAACTCTATCAGCTTGGTTTTTGGTCGTCTAAAGCTGATACTTCCCTCTTCTTGTTTCATCATGGTTCAGTCACTATTTTTATGCTTGTTTACGTGGATGACATTGTTATTGCTGGCTCCTCGCCAACGGCGGTTGACAACTTGTTACGTGCATTGTCCACTTCCTTTCCGGTGAAGGATCTTGGTCGTTTGCATTATTTTTTGGGGATTGAAGTCCTCTATAATTCAGGGGGAATCACCTTGATGCAACACAAGTATGCTGCTGATCTCCTTCATCGCGCTCACATGGAGAATTGTAAGAGCGTCTCAACCCCCATGTCCGTAACCGACAAACTTACTCGTGATTGTGGTACAACTCTTAGTCAAGATGATGTCTTCAAATATAGAAGTATGGTGGGAGGCTTGCAATACCTTACCCTAACACGGCCAGATATTGCCTTCGCCGTTAATAAGGTATGCCAATATCTCTCAAACCCAACTGATGTACATTGGGAAGCAGTTAAACGAATCTTGAGATACATCAAGGGCACTGCTGCTATGGGACTTCATTTTCAGCGTTCGAACTCCACTCTCTTAAGTGTGTTCACAGATGCAGACTGGGCAGGATGTATGGATGATCGCAGGTCCACTGGAGGCTTTGCAGTATTTTTTGGTCCAAATTTGATCTCGTGGAGTTCTCGCAAACAACCCACTGTCTCCAGATCAAGCACTGAGGCCGAATACAAAGCTTTGGCGAATGGCACGGCTGAAGCTACTTGGGTGCAATCGTTATTAAAGGAATTGGGTGTATGTCAACCTCGGCCTCCTGTGCTATGGTGTGATAATCTCGGTGCTACCTATCTGACCGCTAATCCTGTTTTTCATGCAAGAACAAAACACATAGAAGTGGATTTTCATTTTGTTCGAGAAAAGGTTGCGTTAGGAGCATTGGACGTTCGGTTTGTATCTTCAAATGATCAGGTAGCCGATGGGTTCACCAAACCGCTACACGTCATATGCTCGATCGCTTACAACGCAATCTAAACCTTGTTACAGTTAAGATTGAGGGGGAATGTAAACATGGTAGTTAGCGATATATATGATATAGCATGATTGTAGGGATTAGCCAACTATATAGAATCAGATTTGATTATATTTGCTGTAATCCTCATCTAGTTACCTTATGCTATATATATGAACATCCCTATGTGGAACTTAATACAGCAAACATTTGTTTCAACTGGGTGAACGTAAATGGATAGGAAACATATCCAAATAACCAATATTTTTGTTGTCTTAGTCATGGAAAACTGATCATCTCTCTCTATGTATCTTTTTGGAATGGGGCTGGGCTTCCTTATAAATGACTCCCTCTTCCATTGACGTAGAAGGCTTCATTTATTTTAAAAAAGTCATTCCGTAATAAAGGTATCTAATCACATAGTGTATCCAGCTCATAAAATAGCTAAAATTGTACTTTTAAAGTTTTAAGTAATAATAATAGAGAAAGTCTTTTGTTACACCAACTAACAGTTAGATCGAAAATGAAAATTTTGATTTCAATAACTTTTAAGGTCAAATACAATTACATTGTGATACATTTTAAAAGATTTTCAAAGTTATAAGAATCTCGTTATAATAAGTAAAAACAAACACTAAATCATCTCAGTAGTTAAATCAATTATAAAATTACCTATAGATCAAACAGTTAGTCGGTCAAAAATAAAAAATTTTGTCATAAAATAATATTTTATAATTAAAAAAAGGAAAAAAGTGTATTGTTAACCTTATATTTTGGTTGAAAGTGGTAATATAACCTTGTAAAATCTGAAAGTGCAAATCTAACCCTATGTTTTGGTCAAAAGTGACAATCTAACCTTTGCAACCAAAATCTGGCCGGAATTATTTGAAATTACCAATATACCCCTTTGGAAAAAATAATTTTTTTGAAAATAGAAAAAGACGATATTACCTTTCACAAAAAGTGTTCAAACCCTACCGCTGGTCAATGCCAGTCAACCTTGGTCAATGTTGATTAACGTTGATCAACATTAGTTAACGGTGGTCGATGTCAGTTAATGGTGGTTAAAGTCGGACAGTCGTTGGCTGATGGTGGCCGAGTTAGATCAGTACTTTGATTAATAAGACAGAGTTAGATTAGCACTTTAGTAAAACAAATGCAGGATTAAATCAACACTTATGTAAAAATAATAGGGTCAAATCAGAAATATCATTAAAAAAATATCATTTTGAGGAGAGTCAACTCCTTATAGATATGCCTTCATTACTACTTCATATTCTAATGTATCATAAATATTTATGATTTGTATTTCTTCGTTACGAAAACAATAAACTTTGGTAAATAATTTCTGAAGGAAATTCAGAAATTTTGGTAAATAATTTTCTTACGAAATTCAGTAACTTTGTATTTAGAAATCGACACATGTTGCTACTTGAATACTGCTAAGGACAGAATAAACTTTTCATTATGGAGACCGAATTTGTATACACCCTCCGTCCCAGATAAATTGGCTTATTTTTACTTTTGGAAGTCGGACTGAGTGAAATTCGACTATTACATTCTATTATTATATATGCAAGACTATTATCATGTTAAATGCTGCCGGATTCATCATCACGTATAATTTTAAATTATTGTTTTTTTGGAATATTTTTACACACGTGAATAAAAATATTAATAATTCCTACGGCCCTCTTATAATAGCTTACTTTCTATTTTAGGATGATCTTTTTATTTTGACTCCTTTCTCTTTTGGAAAATTATATATTATTTTCATCCAATCAATTTACTTTTTTACCCTCTCAATGCAACTTTCTCTACTCATTCCAAAATTTGAAAATTTCTGTGCTATTTTATAATATGACACAATTAGAGGACCAGAGAGACTAGCTGAAAATTGATTCAGCTGACTTCCAAAAGTTAAAATGTGCCAATTTATCTGCGATAGAGGGAGTATTGAAAATTAATTAGAAATTAATATACAAATTATAAAAATGTTTATGATATATTAGATTATGAAGTTGTATTGAAGACACATTTATAAGGAGTTGACTCTCCTCAAAAAGATGTTTTTATATGATAGTGCTAATTGACCCTATCATTTTTACATAAGTGCTGATTTAACCCTATTATTTTACTAAAGTGCTGATTTAACTCTATCTCGTTAGTAAAAATACTGATCCAACCTGGCTACCATCAGCCGGCAATGGCGATCGATGGCAATCTAGCATTGACTATCGTTGACAACCGTTGGCCGGCGACAAAACCTTAAGGTATAATGGTCAATAAATTTTTAGTTTTAACTCTAGGGATATTTTTGTCTTTTTAGATTAGCTCAATGCCTGAATTCTTTTAGTAAATGTTGGAATAGTACAATTTGAATATATCTACACCATTACTCAAAAGCTTATGATTAATTTCACACTTTCAAATTTGACATTATTATACCTGTACTTTAAAATTTTAAAAGAATTATTTATGCACTTTTCCAAAATCAGACGATGCTTGGTTAATTTGCTTTATATATATGCCCCAGCAGGAGAAATTATTGGAGTAGTTTCATAATTTCTGGTTGGTGAGATCACCAAACATAATGATTCACGTGATTCTGAACTGAGGGGTGAGAAAACAGTTCATAAATTTCACCAACCAGAATGATTCACGTGATTGTGAACCAAGGGCTGAGAAACAAAAAAATCCATAAAATTCAGAAATGGAAATATTGTGTACTCCCTCTATTTTCTTATATTTGGCATTATAAATGAAATTTAATTTTACCGAATTTTTATAATTTTTACTAGTATGTTCCAACATAACCTATCTAATAAAATATGCAATAAAGTAAAATATTAATGACACGAGACTTGGTTATGCAGTTCGATGAAATGCACCAACATCTGCAGTGGCCCAGTTCAGAATTAATCCACTAATCAGAAAGATACTATACAAAGTACATCATACAAAATACTTATCTTTACTAATTAAATGTGTGAATTCTGCTAGCTACCGATCCGCCTTGATCAGACTCCCTCTGACCTCGAAACTCGTTGACGCTGGATCTCCTCCTCCCGAGGAATTAAGGTATATGATTCTGAACTTTAAAGAACAAATTACATATGTTGGAACATAGAATTATGGTTCTTTGCAATTCTCTCGAAAGATTGAAAATCTGCGTGTAGATTTTCTCTGATTAAAACCGTATTGAATGCAGTCGTGGTTGTCCCCTTTTATAGCCATGAGCCGATCGGAACTCTCCATGATTATCTCCACAATATTCCCATTCCTTATCTGCTTCTTGAAACATATCAAAATCCCATAAATAAATAGATTTTTCTTATCACAGTATCTCCCATATATTCGATAATATCAATATCATATTTGTAGGGATTTTCTATAAATCAACTATGCTTCTACACGCCTAATATATAGCAAAATATTCAGATTTCCATGTCTCACAAATACCATAATATTCTGACCCTTATGTGTTAGATCTTATTGGCATATATATGCTAATCCGCATGTTCCAACATGGAAAGCTTTCCATTTCCAAATATGCTCACAAAATTTCCAGTTAAAATATTCAATGAATATCACTTGACTTTACAATCTCCCCCTTTGGCATTTTGTGGACCCAAAACTTTTTGGCAATTAATATCACAACGAAAAACTTGTAATCAAACAAATAGGCCTTCCCAACTCCACCTATGTTGGAACATATAAACAATACTGAATCTGATCAAAAACTGAATACAAGAATTCCATCAAAATATGAATACGAGAACTGAGTACTAGAATTCCAGAAATACCATAAAATATAAACATTCAGATTACAGCCAAATCTAAAAATCCAAAATTCTCCCCATGGGGCCATAAATATGTTAAAGACAAGTAAAACCAAAAAAAAACATAAGCAGAAACCAGCCCCCCCCCTGACTGTGACATCTATGTTGGAACATAGAAAGAAAAAATCTTGTTCAGGAGCTGGCCTCCAGCTGCGCTTTTTCCATCTCCTGTTCAGCCTTTTCTGCTTCAAGTGCTGCCATTTGAATGGATATTGCCCCCAGTCTTGCATTCAGGACCACCAATTTAGCCTTCTTTTCAGCAGTTGAAGAAGTAGACCCTGAGTAATTCAAAGGTAGATCATGGACATGCCTCATGCCAAAGGTCTTCTTGTTCGGCCGTAGGATTTTCATTTCTATGATCATATCTTTTGCCTTCCCCTTCACCTTGGAACTCTTAGCTGGAAGGCCGTCGCCGTACCTCTCAAAGTTAATATTTATAAGCCCTAAATGCTTACTATCTACAACTAAGTAGATAGCTGCAAGTCGGGGTAATCCACGGAGAAGGGGGATTTTCTCAAGTGTTTAAACACAAAAGGTTGTTACTGGCGTAGGATTATATATATGTACATATATAAAAGCAAGTAAAAATGGGGGTTTGGTTGTTTGGTGGTCCTAAGTTATGAAAGTTAAAAGACAAGACAACTAGCAAAGTCAAGCAACTATGCTAACTCATCAGACAAGACTAAGAAAAAAGGTTTTAAAACTACAAAAGATAAAACCTTGGGGGCAATCGATATCCACTTTCAAATCAAATGTAGATCACTGAACCATTCATTTATCCTATCACAATTGTTATCTACGGGGAATGCCAATGGAAGATCAACATTCATTCCTTCTTAAGAGTAGTTTGAAAAGACAAACAACGACCATTTGCAAACCTCATTGATGATCACCCTAGACATACAACGACCATAGGGGTATTTCATCAATGGCATTTTACACGAAGGACCATAGATTTAACAACGACAAGCCTTCTACCAAAGACATAGCCATTTAACCAAAAATAGCATTCATTAGGCTAAAACTAGAACAAACAACATTCAAGGTTCAACCTTTCATTGCATCTATAGGATAAATATGAGAACAATCCACATTAACATACTTATCTAGCAAGAATCACAACACATTGTGCACAAGAAGTTCTAAGTTCATGTTCCTCGATTTTTGTGCAAAGGAACTAAGGAATTCGTCACTTTCCTAACACCCTAATACTTCAATCATACAAACACTTCCTATTATCAAATAACACATGACATAAATAAAGTGAAACATAGCATTAAGAACACATGAATGCTAAATCACAAAGGTTTCAAGAACGAATGACAAAATCTATTCACTACTTCCACTAATCATGCATTTACACAAGATTAACCAAGAACAATCGACATTCATTGACTTCTCTCATTTTCTACCTAAAACAAACATGACAATGAATTCAACATCATCACATTCATCTAGAAATAATTAACACATCAATATCATTAAAAAGCTCGAACTCATGCTCTTGGATTCCACATAAAAAGAGGGGAGAATTAGATACTTTCTCCCAACCCTAACAAGTAATCATACAAGCAATTCATATACTCAAGCTTCCAACAACATCAATGCCATTAACAATTCACTTTCAAAGCTCAATATATGCACAATAGCAAAAGCACCAAATATATATATATATATATGTGGTTCTTACTACATAGAAGTGGAAGCTTCAATCAATTGCTTCCAAGATAAAACTAAGCTGGAAAATTAAAAGACATGATTAACCTACAAAAACTAAGAAAAGAAAGAAAGAAAAACTAGGTTTTAAACCCAGAAAATGCGGGAAGAAGATGCTGGATTCGTGTCTTGAAGAAGAGAGGATAAGGTGAGTATTTATAGTGCAAAAAGCAAGAAGGGTTTTGGACCCCTCGTCTGTCGCGAGTCGCGACGTGCTCACGACGGCCTCGCGACGGACTCCAAGTCTAACACCATTACTTATTTCTCCTTTTTGTTTCATATCCTCCTCTTCTCTTCACTTCTTCAAATCTTCAAATCTTCAAAAGCTCAATTACAAGTCTTCAAATCTTCAAATCTTCAAAGGTATTCTTCAAATTCTTCAAACAAATTACCCTCTCACACAAAATTCTCTAGAATAGTAATAAAAATGTAAAAGTCGCTTTTAACCCTCCTTAGAGAACATCAAGGAAAAATGTCACATTTAGAGCACAAAAGTGTACAAAAGTGAATCCTAAAAGTCCTAGTATAACCGTATAAAATGGGCACATCAAACCTCCCCCACTTAAACCTTACTCGCCCTCAAGTAAGAAAAGATTTAAGCACACAGAGGAATTCATATGTCCACATCCTAAATAATATTCCCCCAATCAACACCTCACAAAAACTCTCAATATCATAAATCCCAAAATCAAAGCTCAAATGAGAATTTTCACACACACAACCCCAATTCCTAAATCTAACCAAACCTACCACTTATCAATTCACTACCCATAAAAATATTTCAAAGTCCCGAATTGATAATCCCAAAGTCCAATGACATAAAATGAAGTCAAAACCATAGAGGAGGTTTAAACACATACTTCACCCAATGCCAATATATCAACCAAAATCCAATGACATAAAATGAAGTCAAAACCATAGAGGAAGTTTAAACATTTACTTCACCCAATGCCAATATATCAACCAAAATCCAATGACATAAAATGAAGTCAAAACCATAGAGGATGTTTAAACACATACTTCACTCAATGCCAATATATCAACGAAAACGAAGTATAAAAGAATCAAGAATTTCATACCCAGACTTCGTTTTTCAACCCACTAAGTTACCCAATCCCAAGAGGTCTATAGATGTTGAGCTACTCGATCCATCCATATCACAACTGCAACCTTATAACTCCAACGCCGGCAAATGAATGAAATCATAGCAATTTTCTTTTTCTTTTTCTATCTTTCTCTCATTTTTCCTAGGAGCCCTTTCGGGTTTTCATCCTAGTCACACATCATGTTTCTTTTGCTCACATCTCACCCTTTTCCACACATGTTGGCCTCTCATTTTTGCCTAGGTCTCCCTCTCAGGTTTTTGACATATCCGGACCCACAATGTTGCCTAAGTTGCCCTCTCGGGTTTCAACTTAGCGGGTTTTCTTTTCTTTCTATTTTTTTTCAAAATTTTCAATTTTTTTCTTTCATTTTTTCATGTTTTTCCAATCAAAAGTAGCAAAAAGCATTCCAAATGAAGCTAGCATGCATGTGAGTCCTCTAACCCCTCCCCGTACTTAAAACATTACATTGCCCTCAATGTAAACATGTAAGGAAAGAATAATAAAAATCAAGGTAAGAGGTAGAGTGACACCCGTTTCTCCGCATAGTCGCCAGTGATATGGTGCAATCCAATGTACTTGTATAGACTCAATCCCGCAATTGGCTTCAGAGCCGGAAGAGGGAGTAAAAGTGCCATAGAAGAACTCGCCCCTCGAGCAAAATGTTATCTCCTTGGTGCCATTTGATTAAGACTAACACTGCAAAGAACAACATCAAACTCACAAGTATATAAGGATTTGTAATACTAGGTTTAGCATCAAGAGTAAATAACTATAGTATTATCAAAGAACAACCAATTCATCATGCAATCACCACTATAAGATTTTCCAATAAAAATATCCAACATATATCGACACATATCCAAGTATCATTATGGAACATAGAAATAAAAGAATCAATGATGTAGTTGGCATACTACAATCAACAAAGATACTATAAAGATGCAAGAACTTCCATATGTCAATATATGAGAGATGGTGGAGGAATGAGTGGATATGTAGGGGTTCTTGGGAGTACTTGGTTGAGAAGAAGGAAGAATTATGCAGAGTTTAAGCTTAGCTGAAAAGTTGTACTTTTCATCGCGACTCGCGATAGCACTTGTTGTGACTCGCGATGCATCATCTCGAGTCGAGGGCTTTTGGCCTCGAGGACCCGAGGTCTCGAAGGCTTCAGCTCGAGTCGAGGGAATACAGCCTTGAGGACCCGAGGTATCGAGGGTTTCAGCACGAGTTGGATTGGCTTCGACCCGAGATCTCGAGAGCTTCAGCACGAGTCAGATTGCAGCCTCGAGGACCAGAGGTCTCGAGGACTTCTGCCTGAATCGAGTGCTTGTGGCCTCGAGAACCTGAGGTCTCGAGGGGCTGATGCATCGAGGGCTTCAGTTCGACTCGAGGAATAATGGTCTCGAGGAATGATGGTTTTTCAGGTTTAGCTTGAGCCAAGGACTTTGCAGCCTCGAGGTCTCGAGGGGATAATCTCTTGAGGGATGGTCTCGAGAACTGGCCTCGAGAGGGTGATGGACATTCAAGTTCAGCTCTAGTCAAGGCATGCTGCCTCGAGGTCTCGAGGAGATGATGTCTCGAGGGCTGGTCTCGAGGACCTGAGGTCTCAATGGCTGATGAACTTTTAAGTTCTGCTCGAGTCGAGGACTTGCGGCCTCAAGGTCTCGAGAACTGGCCTGAGGTCTCAAGGGCTAATGGACTTTTAAGTCTTGCTCTAGTCAAGGGCTTGCTGCTTTGAGGTCTCGAGGGGTTTATGTCTTGAGAACTGGCCTCGAGAACCTGAGGTCTCGAGGGCTTGCACTGTTCAGCTCAGCTCAACCCGAGGGCTTATGGCCTCGAGGTCTCGAGGGTTTGATGTCTCGAGAACTGGCCTTGAGAACCAGAGGTCTCAAGGGCTTTCACTGTTCAACTCAGCTCGACTCGAGGGCTTGTGGCCTCGAGACCCAAGGTTTTGAGGGCTTCACTGGCCTCGAGGGCTTCTACTCGACTCTAAGGTTTTTGGTCTCGAGGACCCAAGGTTTTTGAGGGCTTCACTCTAGTCGAGGGGTTTCAGCCTTGAGGACCTGAGGTCTCAAGGGAATGATGTCTCGAAGATTTCAGCTCGATTCGAGGGGCTATGACCTCGAGGACTAATGGATTTTTAGGTTCGACTCGACTCGAGGTCTCGAGTGGATGCTGTCTCGAGGACCTGCTGGTCGCGACTAGCGATGCCTCGTTATGACTCACTGAAAGTGGTGGCTGGGGGCTAATTTTGGCATGAAACTTTTGATCACATCGTGACTCGCGATAGTCCCTTGATAGGTATTTGTGACTAGCGATCACAAGCCCTCCCAACACTTGGAAACAATTCGATCTCTTCTCACCAACATTCCAAGATTTCTTCACTTTCTCATAGATTTAATTTCTTCATCTCCTCTAATGCAATGCACTTCACTTTGCTACAAAATAGTAGAAAAACACACCGTAAAAAGAACAAGACAAAATAACAAAAACTAAATAACAAAAACCAAAAATAAAATGCCGAGTTTATTTACGTCGTCGGCACGAAAAATCTCCGTATATTTAAGGTCATCGACACAACCCTAATTTTATCCATATGGTGAAGGCTTAGACCCCTTCACCATGAGTGTCCAAAAGTAGAGAGGTGGGGGTACAAAACTTTCAAGAGGAAAGTCTTGTCGAGGTGGAGATGGTTTAAAGGAAGTTGGATGGTTAGGAGGGTTGGGGTAGTCTTTTGGCTCCTCTCTTATCTCCCTCTAAACTTCCAAAAATGGTGGAGTTAGTTTGATAGGTAGAGGTAGGGGTGACAGTGCTAATGAATGTAGCACAATCACCTCTTCCTCCTTTTTATCATCCTCAACAACTAACTCCTCATCCCCTTCGAACTCAAGATCATTTCCCATGGTGACCTCACTCACCGAATCCTCGAGTTTGATTTAGAATGGTGTATTCTAGAAATAACAAGCTTCCATTCGGGCTAACATTTCTAATATACTCCTCGCATGCCCCTCAATAGACTCAACACTAGAGGAGAGCCGGGTGTCTGGTTCTTCACTAGTAAAGTTGTTCAAGTTTGCTATTGTATTCATGACTTCCTCACGTGTCAAACTTTAACTTCCTTGTTGGGCTTGGTTTTTGGGTATGGTATAAGGTGGTGATGGCCAACTATTTTGCTCATATTTTTGGTTTTCTGGCTCATTCTCATACCACCAATTCGGATTACCACTCCATTCTGGATTGTAAGGATTGTGGTATGGATACCATTCTTGAGCTTCTTGCCCTTCTCCTACCTCTTGGTAGAACTCTTCATAATACCCTTGTTTTTAGAAACCAAGGGTTCCTTCCCCCTCATAGTGCTCCTCCCACAACAAATAGCAAGACTCGGTAGGAGGGTCAGAATGACACATCCTGCAAAACCTTGCTTGTTGAGCCTCTCTTCTCATCATGAGTTCCCTCAAGGTGAGACGCTCCATTTTTAAAATTTTTTAAATTTGTTAATTTTTTTTAATTTTCAAAAGTCCAAAATCATATTGCAAGGATTCTCGATAAAAATTCACCAAGAACTCAAGAAATACCTACTCCGAACAAAAACAACCACAAAGGAGTGGGAAATAAAAACAACTAGCTAATATGTAACCGAATATACCCAAATACTTAAAAATAAATGCCTCTTCCCCGGCAGCGGCGCTAAAATTTAGGAGGCCGTCGCCGTACCTCTCAAAGTTAATATTTATAAGCCCTAAATGTTTACTATCTACAACTAAGTAGATAGCGGCAAGTCGGGGTCGTCCACGGAGTAGGGGGATTTTCTCAAGCGTTTAAGCAAAAAAGGTTGCTATTGGGCTAAGAGTAGATATATCTACACATATAAAAGCAAGTAAAAGGGGGGGTTTGGTTGTTTGGTGGTCCTAAGTTATGAAAGTTAAAAGACAAGACAACTAGCAAAGTCAAGCAACTATGCTAAGTCATCAAACAAGACTAATAAAACGGGTTTTAAAACTACAAAAGATAAAGCCTTGAGGGCAATCGATATCCACTTTCAAATATAATGTAGATCCTGGAACTATTCATTCATCCTATCACAATTTTTATCTACGAGGAATGCTAATGGAAGATCAACATTCATTCCTTCTCAAGAGTAGTATGCAAAGACAAACAACGAACATTTGCAAACCTCATTGATGATCACCCTAGACAAAAAATGACTATAGGGTATTTCATCAATGGAATTATACATGAAGGACCATAGATTTGACAACGATAAGCCTTCTACCAAAGACTTAACCATTTAACCAAACATAGCATTCATTAGGCTAAACCTAGAACAAACAACATTCAAGGTTCAACCTTTCATTTCATCTATAGGATAAATATGAGAATAATCCACATTAACATACTTATCTAGCAAGAATCACAACACATTATGCACAAGAAGTTCTAAGTTCATGTTCCTAGATTTTCGTGCAAAGGAGCTAAGGAATTCGTTACTTTCCTAACACCCTAACACTTCAATCATACAAACACTTCCTATTCTCAAACAACACATGGCATAAATGAAGTGAAACATATCATTAAGAACACATGAATGCTAAATAACAAAGGTTTCAAGAACGAATGACGAAATCTATTCACTACTTCCACTAATCATGCATTTACACAAGATTAGCCAAGAACAATCGACATTCATTGACTTCTCTCATTTTCCACCTATAACAAACAAGACAATGAATTCAACATCATCACATTCATCTAGCGATAATCAACACATCAACATCATTAAAAAGCTCTAACTCATGCTCTTGGATTCCACATAAAAAGAGGGGAGAATTAGCTTCTTTCTCCCAACCCTAACAAGTAATCATACAAGAAATTCATTTACTCAAGCTTCTAACAACATCAATGCCATTAACAATTAAAATTCAAAGCTCAATAAATTCTCAATAGCAAAAGCACCAAATAGATATATATATATATATATATATATATATATATATATATATATGGTTATTACTACATAGAAATGGAAGCTTCAATCCATTGATCCCAAGATAAAACTAAGCTAGACAATTAAAAGACATGATTAACCTACAAAAAATAAGAAAAGAAAAAAAGAAAAACTAGGCTTTGAAACCAGAAAAATGCAGGAAGAAGAGGTTGGATTCGTGTCTTGAAGAGGAGAGGGTAAGGTGATTATTTATAGTGCAAAAAGCAAGAAGGATTTTGGACCCCTCGTCTATTGCGAGTCAGGACATGCTTACGACGGCCTCGCGACGGACTCCAAGTCCAGCACCATTTCTTCTTTCTCCTTTTTGTTTCATATCCTTCTCTTCTCTTCACTTCTTCAATTCATTAAATCTTCAAAAGCTCAATTACAAGCCTTCAAATCTTCAAAGGTATTCTTCTAAGTCTTCAAACAAATTACCTTGTCACACAAAATTCTCTAGACAAGTAATAAAAATGTAAAAGTTTCTTTTAACCCTCCTTAGAGAACTTCAAGGCAAAATGTCACATTTAGAGCACAAAAGTGTACAAAAGTGAATCCTAAAAGTCCTAATATAGCCGTATAAAATGTGCACATTATTAGCCAACACCAAAATCAAGCAGGGATACACAATGGCATGTTTGCCTTAGGAGCTGTAGCTTACCTTTCCAGATTCTGCTGAATGAACAATCCAAAGTTGGCTGATTTTTGTGTTCCATCGCTGAACCACAGCTTAGCCATTTCTCTAGTCAGGGCCGTCATGTTCGCGGTTGGCATCCAGCAGTTGACTGCTACCTGATACAGACCAAAGAATCTTGATGAAAAACAAGAAGCTTGTGAATAACCAGTTTCAGGCCACTTGGTCTTGTATCCTTCTGAGATTGTCTCCAGAATCTGATCATCTGACACTTCTAGATCCTCTGGAAACACCCCCTCAAACTCTGGTGTTTGCACCCCTAAAATCTTGCTTATTCTGGCAGTTGAGAAGTCCACAATCTTTCCCCACAAATACACCCTTTCAAACCAAGGAGAGTCAACTTCTAAATTTCCAGCCATCAAGTTTGCGTACACCTCAATGATCACCTGTCTATTATATTAAAGTTGTACAGTGGCAGCCCTCTACATTCTAATTAATTCTAGAAAATCCAAAAAACCACTAGCCCTGTAGGCCTTCAGGTCTACGGGTCTCTTAGAGATAAACTTCCTCTCTGCAAATACTTCTCCCATCTCTTCACATTTTATATCAAAGTATGAGAATGACAGTGCATTACTTACAGGTAGAGGAGGCAGCACTTTCCTCTTGGGAGCTACCTGATTCTTGTTGGCCTTTTTAGTTGGTAGGGAAACCTCTGTAGCAGCCACCTTTTCTCTTTCCCTTAGCCGACTGTAAGAACTCATCCAGCACCTCATCACTTGAGTAGTTCATCTCAGGATGTTCCTGTGTTGAAACGTACTTAGTATCCTCAGTGTCTTCTTCAGCAGTGTGTGTTCCAACATGCTGGTCTTGGTCTAGTTCACTCAGTCTAAACATAGGCTCTCCAGGTTGCTCTCCATCAGCATCACTCATTACCTCAATCTGATCTTCATCCCCCATATCTTCATCACCAACTTCCACTTCGACAGTATTTTCAGCCTCTGCCTGCTATGTTGGAACATAGGCAGCATTGTCTTCTTCTTCGCTGTTAGAGACTTCAACTATCACTGGTTTCCTCAGTTATTCTAATCTCTAAGCTGCCCTCAAATCAAAAAAACCTACAAGCAACTTATCTGTAGACTTGATCATATCACGTCCTGCTACCTCATCATCGCTAATTTCTCTCATAAAAACATAACCCGGACGAGGGATAGATGAATAAACATGAAACTTGTCCTTCCCTCTGTACACACCATATCCCCCAACCCCCTCAGAAACTTCACTTTATGGTTTTCAATATCCCACAAATTTCCAATATCCCCGGTCACAAATTCTTTGGCCTTAACATTCAAGAATTTACCCTCTACACTCTTAATCTTGGTCAAATATACTGTAATTCTATTTGCTTCCAGCCATTCAAATATCTCGTCTACATTATTGAATTCCATTCCATGAATTTTAAGAGTTGGAGAATCAGGATCAGTTACCTTCTGAAACGGACTCTTTCCTTTGTTTCTGTTGCTTTTATCCTGACCTTCACACCCGAAGCTTGAACCACCGCCATCTACATTCTCTTCACCAACATCGGTCAACCCAACCTCTATGTTTCCTTCACCTTGTCTGTCACCTTCGGGCGTGACCGCCTCTACATTGTCTTCCATTTGTTCGTCCTTCATGTCTTCTGGAGGTTAAAGAGTTTCGTGAATTTTTTCTTCGACCGTGGGAGAGTTGTGGTTCAAAGACATCTTTCGTTAAGGATTTGTTGAGTAGAGAAAAATTGGGGAGGAGTTTGGCAAGAATCCGAAAGAACCAAGATGTGTGGGATAGTGGCCGAAAAGAGAGGAATTTTGAGGAATTTAGACAACTTTGAAACCAAGTAAAACTCTTCACATATCTTCCTTGGTTGCTGCGAAGAACTTTTCCCTTTTTCGAGATAAGCAATGATGTTTCTTTTCTCTCTTGTCAACTCAAGACATCAACTCAAAACATATCAACTTCCAATATACCATAACTATATAACTTCTATTTTTGTCAAACTTTTCTTCTTTCTATTTTTTTCCTGAATTCTCGACAAAAATAATAATATTTACAGCTAAATAAAGGAAATAATTACCTCATGTTTGACAAACACCTAAGTGTTGTCTGAGACTGTCAAAGGTGGCAGTGTCTAATGGCTTTTTAAAGATATCAGCAATTTGCTCGTATGTTGGAACATAGACTACCACAACTTCCTTCCTGTCAACAAGATCTCTAATAAAATGATGCCTTATATCAATATGCTTAGTTCGAGAGTGCTGGACTGGATTTTTTGAAATATCAATAGCACTTGTGTGGTCACATAAGATCTTCAAAAGGCCTTGATGAATTCCATAGTCGTTCATCATTTGCTTCATCTATAAAAATTGCGCACAACAGCTTCCAGCAGCAAGATATTCAGCTTCCGCGGTAGACAAAAAGATTGAATTTTGTTTCTTACTATACCAAGAAACCATATTCGTGCCAATAAAGAAACATCCACCTGTATCTTTCGATCATTAGCATTACCAGCCCAATAAGAATAATTGTACCCAATCAAATCAAAATCTTGATTCTTAGAATACCAGACACCATACTCAGAAGTCCCACTTACATATTGAATAACTCTTTTGACTGCAGTGAGATGAGACTCTTTTGGATCAGCCTGAAATCTTGCACATATCCCAACACTAAGACATATATCTGGTCTACTTGCTGTTAAGTACAATAGACTCCTAATCATTCCCCTGTATAGCTTTTGATCAACTGCAACTCCTCTATCATCCTTGACCAGTTTCTCAAAAGCCCCCATAGGTGTTCGAACTGCTCGGGAATTGCTTAAACCAAATATTTTTACTAGATTCAATGCATACTTACTATGATTTATGAACAGTCCATGTTTTCCTTTCTTAACTTGTAGTCCTAGAAAGTATGTAAGCTCTCCAACCATGCTCATTTTAAACTCAACCTGCATAACCGTGATAAAATCATGTACCATAGATGGTGAAGTAGAGCCGAATACTATATCATCCACATAAATTTGAGCAATTAGAATTTTTGATGACTTATCAAGCACAAATAAAGTGCGATCTACTCCCTCTTGACGATAACCTTTCTTAAGAAGAAAGTTAGTAAGTCGTTCATACCATGCCCTGGGTGCTTGCTTTAAACCATATAAGGCCTTCTTGAGGCGATACACATGATGTGGGTAATGAGGATCCTTAAATCCTTTAGGTTGTTCCACATAAACTTCTTCATTTACCACACCATTTAGAAATGCACTCTATACATCCATTTGATACAGAGTAAAGTTCATAGAGCAGGCAATAGCAAGTAAAATTTTAATTGATTCTAACCTTGCAACTGGTGCAAATGTCTCATCAAAGTCAACACCTTCAACTTTTGTATATCCTTGAGCTACCACTCTGGCTTTGTTTTGAGTAACATGTCTATCAGCAATAGATTTATTCTTGAAAATCCATTTTGTGCCGATAACATTGACACCTTTAGGGCAAGGAGTGAGATACCATACATCATTTCTCGCAAACTGACCTAGTTCTTCTTACATTGTAGCAATCCAGTATTCATCCAGTAATGCCTCCTTGCAATTATTTGGTTCAATGAGAGAGATGAAGCATTGTAATCCAGCCAACTTCCTACAATCCACCTAAGGAACTGGTCGAGTACTTCGTGCCATTGATTCAGGTTGATCCTGTGTTGGAACATAGGATACGACAGTGGGGGATAATGTTCCAACATGCTCAGTGTCAACTGGTTCAACACCAGTCTGCTAAGATGTTCTAACATGTGATGGATCTCCCTTGTGAGGTTGACGAGGCTGTGTTGGAACATGAGTGTTATCGGGTTCTTCTTCTACGACATCTAACTTTTGTCCTTCTTTAGAATCATTCACAATAACATTTATAGACTCCATAAGTGTGTTGGTCTGATGGTTATAAACACGATAAGCACGGCTGTTGACAGAATACACAAGAAAAATTCCAGTATCACTGGTATTATCGAATTTTGCCAATTGCTCTCTATCTCTGAGGATGTAGCACTTGCTTCCGAACACATGAAACTATGAGACATTTGGTTTCCTACCCTTCCAAATATCATAAGATTTTTTGCTGGTGAATGGACGCAGATATACTCGATAATCGTATAACAAGCTGTGTTAATAGCTTCTGCCCACCATTTTTTGTGAATTTCTTTCTCGGCTAACTTAACTCGAGCCATCTCCTGAAAGGTTATGTTTTTCCTTTCTATAACACCATTCTGTTGAGGAGTGATTGGTACAGAAGTCACTAAATTGAGAATTTTCAAATTCTCTACCATAATCACTACGAATTCGAAAAATATTTCCAATAAACTTCCTTTTTCAGCCTGTAACTCTATCACCAGACTTCTGAATACTTCCACCATATCAGATTTTTCCTTAAGAAAAGCTACCAATGTATATCTGGAGAAATAATCAACACATACAAAGATATATTTCTTTCCACCTATACTAGGTGTATTGACTGGACCCATCAAATCCATATGCAATAATTCCAGATTTCGTGAGGTGGTTATATATTGAACTAACGAGTGGGGAGATTGAATTTGTTTACCTTGTTGATATGGTCCACACACAATTCCGTCCTTGCTTGTTAAGGTAGGCATACCTCATACAACTTTTGCATTTGCAATTTTCACCAAGGTTTTGTAATTGATGTGACCGAGCTTCCTGTGCCACAGAAATCCTTCATCCTATTTTGAGATTATACATAGTGCTCCAACAGATAGCAATTATCTGATGATCGTATGCCTAAAAGAACCTTGACTTATCCATGTTTCCCTATTCATTTATCTTTCTGAAATTCTACAGTCATATTGTCATCACACATTTGACTTATTCTCAGCAGATTGGCCTTCAGGTTTTCCACGAACAGCACACTAGTGAATACTAGAAATCCTTCAATCTGTATTTCAGCTTTCAAACCACTCTACTATTATTTCCATCACCAAATGTAAAATAATCACCATCGAAAGGTGTGATATTGGTAAGGAATTCTTGAGTTCTAGTCAGATGGCGAGAGCACCCGTTATTAAAGTACCACAAATCTCTAGAATATGATATAAGCGAAGTATGTGCAACAAAGCATGTACCAGATCTTTTGACAACTCATACCTTTCTGACCATTCTGGTTTTCTGGACTTTCCCTATGTTGGAACATACCACGAATTGACGTCCTGCTATTTGATCTTTGAGTATTTTCTGGCATTTATCCTCTGAGTGACCTTGATATGAACAATAGCTGCAGATGAGAGGTTTTCTTTGATAGGGCTTGCCAAACTTTCTCTTTACCTCTCGAATCTTTGTCTTAAGATTCATTGGACTCTTGAGTAACTCGTGTGCCTTAGGCTTGAGTGTGCCTGTGTTTTTTAGTGGGTTGTAATACCTAATTCCGGGACAATCTCCAAAGTTCTTTCCTATATCCAGAATTCAGCTTAGAAATTATTGCTTCAGAAGTCTCAGCTCTCTTGGTTGCTAATATTATCTTTTCATTTAATTCTTCATTCTCTTTTCTGAGTTCAACAACTTTTACACGCAATTATCTTTCTATTTCCATCAACTACACTTTTTCTTCCTTCAGCTCTTTGTTTGTGTCAACCACTTGGAGCCACATAGCATACATCTTTTCATAAGTGTTGTAGATTTCTTCATCACTTACAACAAGTCCATCGTCTTTATCACTGGATGCTTCATACGGGTCTATGTTGGAACATACAACTTCAACTTTATCCAGTGTGTTGGAACATCCATCCTCCGATGCATCATGAGTTTTTGCTCCAAATGTCACATAGTTGCTTACAAGTTCCTCATTGTCTTTCTCTTTTTCTTCATCTTCACTCCACGAGGTGACATAAGATTTTCCCTATTTCTTCCAGGTATTTGTACATTCAGCCTGACCTTCACATTCCCTACATTGAATTCATCCGGGCTGTATTGGTTCACTACTTTGATTTCTGGAGAACTGCTGATTTCCTAGCTCAAATCTCGTTCCACTATTATTACCAGAATTCCGTGGCCTTGGTCTATTTCCTCCAAACCTCTCCTGAGATTTCATGTTTACTACTTTCTTCAACATTCTTGAGAAATTCTTCTTGATAAGTGCAAGTTTTTCAAATTTATCATCACTCTCAGATTCGTGATTGTCCTTTAATGAAGATGTTCTGAATGTCAATTCCTTTTGGACCCTTTTTGTAGCTGGTTGAAACATCATCTCATACGTCTGCAATAATCCCATTAGTTCATCTAAGCTCATGGTGACTACATCTCTTGCTTATTCTATTACCGCAACCTTCATTGGAAACCTATTAGGAAGTGATCTCAAGGTCTTTTTCACCAACTTTGCCCCTTTCTAGACTTTTCCAAGTTGGTATGCCATATTGGGATGTCCTTGAGTTTTCCGTTGAATATAGCAATGGTGTCATCTTCCTTCATCTTGAATTCCTCAAACTTAGTAGCTAAAATCCATAGTTTAGATTCTCGAACTCGACTAGTTCCTTCATGAACAGTTTGTCGAATATCCCATGCTTTCTTAGCTTGATGACATATAGAGATAAGTTTGAACTGGTTTTCATCAACTGCGGCGAAAATTGCATTTAGTGCCTTTGAATTTGCCAGAGATGCCTTGAGGTCATCAGGAGTCCAATTAAATTTGTCTTTGAGTTTCTGCTCCTTTTGACTTGACTCTCCTTCTTTCGCCTTAGAGCTTGTATCATCATCTTCAATAGGGTGATTCCACTCATTTTCAACATAGAACCACGCAAGTTCATCTAGTTAGTTGATGAAAACTCTCATGTGTGCCTTCCAATAATTGTAGTGGTTCCCTTCTAGCAGAGGTGGCCGAGAAACCGAAGCTCCTTCTTTGGTTGCCATGGTAAAACCGGATCACACTTTCCTTGACACAACCAAGGGAAAAATAAGTGACCAAGCTATGATACCAAATGAAATTTGGTTTTACCAAAATTTTCTAGTTCTTACTAGTATGTTTCAACACAACCTATCCAACCAAATATGCAATAAATTAAAGCACTAAAGACACTAGACTTGGTTACACAGTTCGGTGAAATCCACCTACAACTGCGGGGCCTGGCCCAGTTCAGAATGAATCCACTAATCAGAAAGATACAATACAAAGTACATCTGTGTGCAGATTTTTTCTGATTAAAACCGTACTGAATGCAGCCATGGTTGTCCCCTTTTATAGCCATGAGCAGATCGGAGCTCTCCATGATTATCTCCATAATATTCCTATTCCTTATCTGCTTCTTGAAGCATATCCAAATCCCATAAATAAAGGGATTTTTCTTATCACAATATCTCCCATATATTCGATAATATCAACACCATATTTGTAGGGATTTTCCATAAATCAACTATGCTTGTACACGCCTAATATATAGCAGAATATTCAGATTCCCATATCTAACAAGTAGCATAAAATTCTGACCCTTATGCATAAGATCTGATTGGCGTATATATGCTAATCCGCATGTTCCAACATGGAATCTTTCCATTTCCAAATATGTTCACAAAATTGCCAAATAAAATATTCAATGAATATCACTTGACTTTACAATAAATATATGTATTTATTTTTTTCAAGTTTATAGGGATGGTCTCCTGTAAACTTAAGGCATATACTTTCTACAATTCTAACAATATTCTAGATTCAAGAATTTATCTCCAATAATTTTACATGAGGTTATCTCTAATTATTTTACAGAGACCTATGCTAATAACTTTTCAGGGCTTTTTTCGTCCAACATTTTCCTATTATTTTCCTGCTGCCTGCAATATGCAAAAATAATCAAAAAAATTAAATAAAATATTTTTAAAATATTTTTAAAATGCAAAAAATCAATAAAAAAGCTGCAGCAAAAAACTGCAGAAACATCAGCAAAAAAAAGGCAGAATCTCATCGAAAGATCATAAAACATCAACTAAAACTGCAGTGAAAAAAAATTTAAAAATCAAATAAAATAGCAAAAAAATATATAAGAATTCAAATAAAAATCAACAAAAAAATTGAAAAAAATGTCGACTACGATTAACGAAAATCATAAAAACATCAACAAAGCTAAATTGTCATTTAAAAAAAACACTACTTTTTTTTTAAAGATAAACCATCCAAGGATGGGGGAAATTATATAAGGCCTTCCCAAGCCGTGTAATAGACAGGAAAATAAAACAGAAGGAAAAGGTGAAGCCGTAGCTTAGTTGAGGTATACAAGAGTGAGCCATAAGCTCTTGAAGCAACAATTGTTGCTTCCAAAATGATGAATGGGAAGTAATTAAAAGTTAGAGGATTACAAAAACTGTTAGTCTATCTGAGAAGATCATCGAACTTGTTAGTGAATCGTATTAACGAAACACAAGGCAGTCAAAATCACCCCAAATAGACTAAATAGCTTATCCTCTACCAGAAAAATCCATCGATCCGTACGGTGCAGCAAGGCCGTATGATCCATATGATGCAGTAATTGGGGTCCCTCGATCCTTATGCTATCTATTTGATGCAGCTTCAAACCTACAAAAACCAGTTCAAATGAGTAGCATCCATTCGATGTACCATCCTTAATGATGGTGTACCTATTTGATCTACCCTAATTAAACCTTGAATAGTATTGGAGAGCATGTGCAATCTAAACAGGGAGGTACTATTCTGGGTTTTGAGACAAGCTTTAGCTAGTGAATCTGCAACCAGATTTGCTTGTCTATGAGTATGCACTAAGCTAATATCTCTTAGAATTTGGTGAGTATCATCAGATAACTGGAACAGTTTCCAGTGTGCTTGTAGTGGATCTAGAACAAAATGAACTGTATATAGACAATCCGATTCCATAGAAACAGGCACAGAGTATCCTACACACTTATTTCAAGCAAACCGAATAGCATTCAACTCAGCTTCCAGAGGGGAATTAGCCTGTGTATATTGAGTGTGAGCTGCTATGAAACTACCTCGGTTATCTCTGATAATCATACCAAGTCCACACATGTTAGAATGACAACACCATGCAGCATCAACATTAATTTTGTAACCCTTACATGGCTTAATCCAAGCAATTTTGAAAATTTTTGGCTTCGAGGGAGCTTTGATCAGGGGTAAAAAGGAGTGGTCAGCAATGCTTAAGTCAATTTGGGAGGCTATGAAGACAGGTTTAGCACTAAAGGAGTAGAAAATTTGATCCCTTGTTAGATTGAGCACTAAACTTGTTAATGGCATAGCAGAGTCATATAAGCATTTATTCCTCATCTTCCAAAGGTTCCAGCATGTTATTACAGAAGCAGTTCGAATAATTATAGAATGCAAAGAACTCAAGCCAGGATAAGTGAGATAGCATGATAGTCTTTCCCATATAGATGAGAAAGATCTGTCCCTGATTCCCATGAAGTGATGCACATTTTCCAAATTTGCACTGCAAAATTGCAGGAATTAAAGAAATGATCCAGAGAGTCCTCATGATTGTTACACATACAGCATTTGGAAGGCAAACAAAATTTCATTTTTTGCAGGACATTATCAAAAGGCAGATATGAGTTTATCAATTTCCACATAAAAACAGAGATTTTCTTTTCAATTCTAGAACACCAAAGATGTTGAATAGAAGCAATTGTATCTCTCTGGGTTCTGAGCAACTGATAAGTGGATTTAAATGAGAACTCACCCTTTATTCCAGGTTTCCATATGAGCCTATCCTCTCTGTGAATTGAGAGCTTTGATTCCTGTAAAAGAGAGATAGCATAAGCTGGTAGAAGAGGAGAAATTTCCTGAATCAAAGCTGATTTATTTGTGATGAACTCAGAAACTGTACAGGCAGCAGGTATATTAACCAGATGTTGATCACAGAGATCCATAATGAGACCTATATCTAACCAATTCGATGTCCAGAAATTGCAGTCACCTCTACCTGCTATTACTCTAGAATTAGATTCTACCAATGCATTAAATGAACAAATCCTCTTCCAGTTAGGAGAAGACCTAGAAGAGGGAGGCAGTGATGCAACAAGATGAGTCCATAAAGCCTCAGCCTTTTGATATTTCCACCATAGCTTTACCGAGCATGTATTTATTATGGTGGTTATTGATCTGAAACCTAGGCCATTTTGATTAATAGGAAAGCAAAGAGCCTAGCATTTCCTCCATGTTCTTTTAGGTTTCAGATCACTAGACCCCCAGAAAAATCTGCCAAGTTTTTTCTCTATGACAGCAATGATCTCTTTGCTAGGTTTTAGAACTGACCATATATGCTGAGGAATAGAATAGATGCATGACTGTATAAGTGTGATTTTCCCCCAGTAGAGAGCCATTAATTTTTCCAGCTACCTATCCTATTGTCTATCTGTTCAATTAGTGGCTGGAAAAGGATCTTTTGCGCAATCCCAGTAAATACAGGAACTCCCAGATATGTAAATGGTAGGCTACAAAAAAATCAACCATATCATCAAAAAAGCTATAAAAATCAACTCCTAACAAGTATCGATTGAATCACTTATAAGCAACGATTGAAGCACTTACAAATTGTACTCTAATCACCAATTTGTTTTTATAACACACACAATTTATAAAAAGAAGCACCTACAACTACATTTGAAGCACTAACAAAAAAATGAAAACGTCAACGTAAGGAAAAAAACCACTACAAAAAAAATCAACCATATCATCAAAAAAGCTACAAACATCAACTCCTAACAAGCAACGATTGAAGTACTTACAGGCAACAATTGAAGCACTTACAATTGTACTCTAAGCACCAATTTGTTTTCATAACACACACAGTTTATAAAAAAGAAGCACCTACAACCTACATTTGAAGCACTAACGTAAAATGAAAAACGTCAACATAAAGAAAAAAAACACCACAAAAAATTAACCATAATATCAAAAAAGCTACAAACATCAAGCCTTATCACCTAAAACTCATCTAGAAAATGAAAAACATCAACATGAGAGAAAAAAGCTAAAAACATCAACAAAAAAGCTACAATACCTCAAGAGTATAAATTATTCACTCTATAAATCAGAAAAATCACAATTTTTTTAAAACTACAAACATTAACACCTAACACCTGAACCTCATCCGAAAAATGAAAAAAACATCAACATAAGAAAAAAGACACTACAAATATCAACTCCTATTACCAAAACTTCAGCCGAAAAATGAAAAACATTAACATGAGATTTTTTTTAAAAAAAACTACAAATATGAATCTATATCACCCAAAAAAACTACAAAAATTCAAATCATATCAATTAAATCTCACATGAATAATGAAAAACGTCAACATAAGGGAAAAAAGCTAAAACATAAACAAAAAACTACAGTATCTCAAGAATAAAAATTCTTCAAACAAAAGGTTCTAGTGGGATTTAAACCCTAGTCTTTAACCTCAAAGCTTAGAGCAATAATCGCTACACCAAAGACTCTTGTATTGAATATAAACTCAGTTAAATAATATCAAACCTCGGCATGGACATCAAAAACATAAAATCTTCAAAACTAATGGTAACAACAAGACTCGAACCCCTGACCTCTAACCTCAATATCAAGAATCCTAACCACTAGGCCAGACAACTTTTGTAGAATATTATCTTAATCAAATAGACCTAACCTCAACATGTACTTGAAAAACATAAAACAAGAAATGAAACATCACTTCTCTCGGAAGCAGAACCTCAGTCCCGTCCATCACGGTCGTCAACGTTGACACCCGCCGTCTACCAGCTGCTGGTCTCGCGTGTTTACACGCACGAAATTTCTCTCCACGTAGCACGTGGATCTCACTCGCGACCGTCTTCTGCACTAACAAGCTCCAGTGCGACGTTCTTCTCAATCGCAATGCCGAAAATGTTTTCCAGATAATGCGTCGACGTCCTTCGTGTCTCAACGATCTCACCGATCAAAAGTGGTTGTAGAGAATCACCATCGATTGCTCCTCGCTGTCGATTGCTCCTCGCTGTCGATTGCTCCTCGCCATCTGTGTGTCACCTTCATCGCAGTCGAACTCTGATCGATCTGGAAACCCTAAATCATGGCGACTCTGCAATTGAGCCACCAGACTCTGCAATTCAGCCGTGAACTCTCCTAATCAACCGAAGGATGACGCCTCTGCTCGTCTCCTTCGGAGAACCACCTCTAATCGGCTCGCCGGCAAGCTAGGGCACGACACGAAAGTGGAGGTTCCGCGATGGAGATTGGAGAAGGAGGCAGCGGAAATCGATGAATGAGCAGATCGGTGAGGATTTGGGGAAATTCCAGTGAAATTCAGGTGAACGGTGGTGGTTGCCGGTGTCGGGTGGTGGTTTCCGGTGGGAGGAGAGGAAAAATTTAAAATGAAAATTCTGGATATATTGGTGATATTTATTGCAATTTGACAATCACACGATAGGTCCCTAAAGTTTTGAGGAAATTTTAAAAAAAACTCCACCCCAAAATTGAAATTTATATTAATTGCATAATAGGGTCTGCCTAAAGTTTAGACTGCATAAAGTTAGACTTTGTGAAGTTAATATGTATGGAGAAAATTAAATAAAGAAAATAAAAATTTAACAAATGGTTGGGAATCATTCACTTTTTATTATAAAAGGAAATTTGACAAAATTTAAAAACATATAAAAAATATATAAAAAGTGTGAAAAACTTAACAAATTAAGGAAGTACTATATTAAAGATGCCAGGCATTAAATAGGTGAATACTTCTTCTTTGTCTTGCGTATTTCATTATCTTGAAACCATAAGTTTTGGTGTTTCTTTTACAAGTTGAAATGTCGAGAGCATTAAGTGAAAAAGGGTACTTCCTCCGTCCCATCCAAATCTTCACACATTTTGATCAATTTTCTCATATCATGTTCGAACCATCAATAACTTTATTTATGTATATTAATGATGTGTTGAAATTTTATGTTTATAAAATACATCATGCAAGGAATCATGCAATATCTTACACGATTGGTGTCTATATAATAGTTTTATGGTCAAACGTGTCTTGAGAAATTTAACAAAAAAGTGTGCATATTTTGGCTGGGACAGAGAGAGTAAAAAGTTTAATAAGTAGTTGTAAATTATTCACATTTTATAATAAAGGAAACACTAGTGGAGGATGACTCATTAAAGACACCACTTAGAAGGCGGTTCCATCCAATTTTTGAAGAATCGCCTTTAATGAGGTTCTGAGAGGAGGTTCCGAGTTTGGAACTCCCTCCCAGGTCACATTCGAAAGTTCAAAGTCACTTTTTAACTTATTTTCTTGAAGAACTGACTTTAATTGACATCAATTAAATGTGGTTCTATTGAAGAACTGCCTTTAATTGAGTGTCTTTATTGGAGTGTATATAAAGCAAAACCTTAGCTTTAATTCCTTGTTAAAATTGTTATAACTCCCGAGAGACTCGATCGCCTCCCTCTCAATTACTTTTTTTCCAACTCAACAACTCAACTGCCTCCCTCTCAGATCGATTCCTCCCTCTCTCTCTCAGCCCAGCCACCATCACTCCCTCCCTCTCCCTCAGACTTCGTCTCTCCCTCAGCCATTAGCCACCGCCGACGTCTCTCACTCAGCCACGCAGCTACCAGTCGCCGACATCCTTCACTAAGCCACCGTTGACCACCGTAGACCCCCCCAGGCGAGTCCTCACCACCACATAGCTGAATCTCCAACGTCTCCTCTAATGTCGCACAGTTGAACTGCATTGTCCGATATAACTATTTTTAATAGGCTATCCTCCACTAGTGAAAAAATAACAAGTTTTGAAAAATACACAAAATCAGAAAGGACGTCAAAAAAGAAAAGAAAAGGGGGAAGTATGCATTAGTTTAATAGCTTAATAGCGTGCAGCGTAATAGGGCATAAAGTATTGACCAATTTTCACTGCGATTGAATACTGTTCATAGGTGCGATTGAAGGTGCGAACTGTGTGCAATTTCCCTTTTCCTCCTTAACCCCCCTTTTTTCTTACCGTTTCTTTCCGTTACTTTCCGGCAACGGTCCCTGGGCCGGCTGTGGCTCTGGCCGCTTCGCCTATTGGCGGAGCTTAATCTCACCGGTTGACATGGCGGAAAACACTGCCAATCCTCCTCCAAAAACCTTCGCCGCAGCTCTCCAAACTAAATCCCCACCTCTGTCAACACAACTTCCCAATAATCCTGAGCTCATCCTAAAATCTTCTCATCTGGGAGACCCTGCTTGCTTATACTCGGACGAGCAAATTGCAACACTATCGGCGCACTACTCCAACGCTTTGGTCGGTTTGTTCACTAAAGGTAGGCTTACAATGGAACAGATGGAGGCAGCACTTAAAACAATCAGGTTCGAAGGTAAGTATCAACTAGGCTTATTGGATTATAAGCATGTGCTAATCAGATTTGAGCAGGTTAACGATTACCAATGGTGTTGGATGAAGGGCATATGGAACTTCAACGGCATATTGCTCAAGATGCTAAAGTGGACACCTGAGTTTTCCACACAGAAAGAATCTTCCATCGTTCCCATTTGGTGTACTATCAGGGAAGTGCCTCTGTATTACTATAACTCTTCTTCTATCGAAGCAATTGGAAATAGCATAGGCAACTTTATAAAAAACGATTTTGAGACGGAGATGCTTACTAGGCCCTCTGCAGTAAAATTTTGTGTCGAAATTGATTTAATGAAACCTCTGTGCCATTATATTAGGCTTGGTTCAATTTCGAACAATAGGAAATATCGAATTGAGTTTGATGATATTCCTCTATATTGCAGCCACTATGCTAAACTAGGTCATGCTTTAGCCCAATGTAGAGCTATCTCCCAAACCACTAATGATAGAACAGAGGTATCCAACTTAGCTCAGATACAGCCTAACCCTATGTGGCAGGCAACGGGGAAAAATTTGATATTCCTCCTCTGATCTCTGACTCTCTTCATGATCCCTCTAACTCTGACATTGATATGGCTGGTAGGGATCCTGACTCCTCTCAATTTAACTCTCCAATTGGGAATCCTAGTGTTCCTGTTAGTGGCAGAATCCTGGCTTCAGTAAACCACCCCATTGAGAGCCTGGATAATTCTATTACTAAGTTACTTAAGGCAACTGAGCTTCCCAAACCACCACTGATATCCTATGCTAAAGATGATTTGCAAATTGGTTCACTTAGGTTCCCTTTGAAAGACTCTATAAATAACCCTACACTTTCCCTAGCTGGAAAGATGTCAAACAGATTTTCTGTTTTGCAGGAAGAAGGTTCAGGATAACAGGATCAGGATGGAATCAGTGAGACAATTCATGATGATTTGGACACTCCCCTGGATTTGGCCAGTTCTGATCAACAAATACTAAGTGGCTCCTCTGATACAGAAACCTTGGGTAAGTCTGGTTGCCCAGGTAAGTCAAAAAATAAAAAGGCTACCTATCTTAGCCAACTAAATAAGATGCTTTTAAGATCTGCTACAAAAGGTAATAAATCGGGTGAAATATGACATCTGCTGTAAATATTAACTTCTTGGTTTGGAATCTACGTGGTATGGAAACTTCGATGCTTAGATTTTCTAATCTACTTAAACTCAAGAAAATTCAGTTGTTATGTATAATTGAACCCATGCATGACAATGCAAAAATTCAAACCTATATGAGTGCTCTAAATTTTTCCAACTCAATTTTTCTCCCTAATGGGAAAATTTGGATTATGTGGTCCAATTCTCTATCTGTTTCACTCCCGACTCCACATGAACAATTTATGCATGTGACATAACTAACCAATCTTTAAATCTCTGCATGGAGGCAGTTTTCATTTATGCTTTGAGAGATAGAGAAGGTAGGAAAACACTTTGGAGAGATTTACAGCTGTTATCTATGGGTGATACTATCTTTATAGGAGACTTTAATACAATTACCTATGTATCTGAATATAGAGGCCCTTCTAATCCGGCTCTAGGTAGTATTAGAGATTTCAATACCTGGATTAATTCCAATGGTATTCAGGAAATTAGCAAAGTGGGTAATTTGTTTACTTGGTGTAATTCTAGGCTGAGAAAACCTACATCTAAAAGGTTAGATAGAGGACTTTGTACACTTACATGGAGCACTAAATTTCCATCTTCCTCCATCCAGATTCTTAATAGACATACGTCGGACCACTCACCTCTCCTCCTGCAATTGTCTAACCTAGTTCCCTCTTTTCCAAAGCCTTTTAGGTTTATTAATGCCTGGTTCCAAAGGACTGACTTTATTGGTTTAATTCAGGATAACTGGGAAATGCCAATTCAAAATAGGGGCATGATCAGGTTCTACTTAAAATTGGTTAGGCTTAAAAAGGTGATTAAAACATGGAATAGAGAGTCTTTTGGCAATATTGATTCTAACGTATCACTTGCTAAGGAAGCCCTTAGAATGCAGGAACTAGCTTATGATTTAAGTCCAACTGTGACTGAACTTGTAAAGTTAAACCAGAGAAAGGCACTACTGCTCAGGGCTCTAAAGGTGAAAGAAAAGTTCTGGAAACAGAAAGCGAGACTAAAATGGCATAAGTTGGGGGATAACAATACTCAATTTTTTCATAAAGTTGTCCAGGAAAAGAATTGTAAGATGCAGATTAATAAAATAAAAAATCATGCAGGACAGTGGTTAACAACATACACTGACATTCAGAAGGAGGCAGTTGCTTTCTTTTCTGAATTATTAACTGTGCCTGACAATAATATGGATGATACATATTGCTCTAAATTTCTTAGTCAAATCCCAAAATTAATAACTGCCACGGATAATCAAACTTTAGCTATGCCTGTGCTAGAATCTGAGTTAGAAGCAGTCATAAAAGGTTTAAATAGTAACAGCAGTCCAGGGCCAGACGGATTCACACCCAAATTTTATAGAAAATGCTGGTCTTTCATTAAACATGATCTAATGGAGGCTGTTAATGATTTCATCTTAGGCTCTAATATCCCGAAAGGAATATCTAGTACCTGGATTACACTAATTCCCAAGAAAGCTACACCTTGCTCTTTTGCGGACTTTAGACCTATCAGCTTATCTAAAGTACTTAACAAAATCTGCTCTAAGGTTTTAATGGAAAGGCTAAGGCCTTACATGGACACACTTATCTCTCCAAACCAATCTGCATTCTTGAGGAAAAGAGATATTTCTGATAACATCCTGTACTTACAGGAAATGGTCATATTTTTAGATAAAAAAAATAGATCCCCTAATTGTATTATGAAATTAGACTTAATGAAAGCCTTTGACAGAGTCAACTGGCAATTTGTTAGGAAGATTCTAACTAAATTTGGTTTTGATGGAACCTTTTTAACTGCTGTTATGAGTAATTTATCTCAGGCTTACTTCTCTGTTCTTGTAAATGGGAACCCAGTAGGCGTTTTCAAAGCTACTAGAGGTATCAAACAAGGTGATCCACTCTCTCCTTTCCTTTTCAATATTTTTACTGAAGCATTCTCTAGGAGTCTGTCTTTTATTTTTTCTAATAATAGTCTTACTCATTTCCAAATACCTGCCTCAATCCCTGCTGTTTCCCACTTAATGTATGCAGATGACACCATAATCTTTATGCAAGCATCTAAGTCTAATCTCATAAAAATAAAAGCATTCTTAGATATATTTGAGGTCATCTCGGGACAGAAGTTCAATTTTGAAAAATCTGATTTTTATCTTAGCAAAAGGGCTTCGATTTTAAAGTGTAATCAGGTTAGATCTATACTAAACATGAAAAAAGGCTCTTTCCCATTTAAGTACCTTGCCTGTCCCATTTTCCAAGGTAGAACTCTTAAGAGATACTTCCAACCACTAATGGCCAACCTGGATACTAAACTTCAAAGTTGGAAGAATAGGTAGTTAAGTGCTGGGGGCAAGCTGATTTTAATTACACACTGCCTATACTCTCTGCCACAGCATTTATGGGCTGTTACTAATCCCCCTAAAATAATAATTCAAACATTTGAAAGAAGATTAGCAAGATTTTTTTGGGGGGAATCAAATGGAAAAAATAATAAAAGTTGGAAAAAATGGTCTGCCATTGCTGTCTCAACTGAATTGAATGGACTTGGTTTTAGATCTGTTAAGGCCATTATTGATACCTGTTCAGCTAAACTCTGGTGGAAGAGTCAATTAGGGAACACTCTTTGGTCTAAGCTACTTTGGGCTCTTCCTCTTTCCTATAGGAAATCAGTAACTTGGAAGAGAATCTTGTCCATTAATTCTTTTGCTGAACATAACTCATTAATCATTCATGGCAAGGGAACCTGTAGTTTCTGGTCTGCTAATTGGTGCCCTAGAGGTCCTTTATGTAATATTATCCCTGAGCATATAGTTGCTGAAAGGCCATATCTATCAGTGGCAGCGTTTATTAGCAACAGGGCAACTATTTTAACTCAGACTGGTGCTTTCCTCGAACATGATACTTTGTCTTTTCTTCAGGTGGCAGAACTGACTCTTGATAGGGAAGACAGACTGATATGGAAGGCTGAAACCTCGGGTAACTTCACATCTAAGTCTACATACAGGGCTCTTACTCATGAACCAGGTAATTTTCCTGCTTACAAGTTCATATGGAATAAATCTCTACAGAAAAAGGTATCCATTTTTACCTGGAAAATGCTGCAATCTTTCCTTCCCTTTGATAATGTGCTTATTACTTGTGGTTTTAGTCTAGCTTCTAAGTGCCCGGCCTGTTTTAGTTCAGACTCAATTCAACATTTCTTTATTTCATGTCCTGTAGCTCAGACTGTCTAGAATAACATAGCATCTATAGTACACTTTCATCTAAGTCCTGATCATTCCCTTACTCACAGATTTTTTATCTTTTGGAATACACATGATTTAACTGGCTGGAAGCATTTTATTTGTAAAATCATTCCATCTCTTACTTGCTGGTTGCTTTGGAAAGCTAGGAATAATTTTATATTTGATAATAAGCCTTTCTCTTCAGAGATAATCTCCAAGGAAGTGCAAGATCTGATTAAGCTAGCCTTTTTAACTACTCCAAGGACTTATTTCTCTCATGCTACTATTGCATCATCTCTCAGCCATTGGATCCCTTTCATTAGACCTCCCCCGAAACCTAACATATCTACTGTTTACTGGGAGAGACCTCCACTGGGGTCAATAAAAATAAACATAGATGCTTCATGGTTTCATAATAAGGCAGCTGCTGGTTTTATTGTCCGAGATAGCTCAGGGGCTTTGATTAATCTAGCTTCTACTTTTATATCTGCTGCTTCACCTTTAGAAGCCGAACTGAAGGCATTGCTATTTGCTTGCGAAAACTTAAGTGACATAGGCTAACAATGCATCTTCGAAACTGATTGCAGGTTAGTTATTAACATGATATATGACCCTTATTCTGCAAATTGGAATATGTTTGAATTGGCTTACAAGCTTAAAACCATATTAGGGTGTGCTCATCTTATTCATGTTTTCAGAGAAGGAAATTCTGTTGCAAATGCTATTGCAAAGCATCATACTGGTCATCTTCAATGTCTTAATTTAAATAACATTCCCCAGCATATCAAAGGCCTGATTGCATTAGATATGTTTCACATACCGCAAGTTCGAATGCATTAACATGCCTTGCCCAAGGATTGATACTGCTAATCAAGATGTTTTTGCTCATGCAGGTTTGGTATTTGCTATATTGCTACAGTTCAGCTATGGCGAGTTCAACGATTCTTGGGGAACCCTATTTTTTTATCAGGAGGATAACACTCTTACTGGATATCTACTACTGGTACTTACGATGGTCATCGCTATACTGACCTTGGCAGCAAATTGCTGCATCAGTGAGGAGGCGGGTCTGGATCTTCCACTTCACTTTCTGGCCTCTATGAGCTCCAGTTTTGCACATATCTGATATGGACCGGTTGCATTTCTTTTGGGAATTCAGGTTCAGAAATTTTAACTTTAAGACATCACTCCTTGTAATTGAAGTTGCCTGGCCGGTGGTGAGAATTAACACAGGGGGTGGAGATTCTCTCCGCCGGATCGCAACTTCATCATCTAACCTTTTCTTGCTAGGATAGCTGTTTACGCAGGTAGATATTTAGTATTGGTAGGACTTTTGGGGGGCAACCATGTTGCCTCATCTCGAACTACAGCAAATATGCTATGTTTGTAAATCTTACTTAGTTTGATTGAGGCTTGGGGAACCTCTAATATACTCTCCCCCACCCTCGGGTGTTTCTCATTAAAAAAAAAAAGCGTTCAGTGTAATAGAATGGCTGACCACAATACTTGGTGTATTGATAAAGTGATACAATACTTACTGTATTCATAAAGTGACGTTTTTATACTACATATAATAGTGTTTTAATAAAATACACTTAGTTTCTTCAAATTGATACGAAACACTTTTGCCACGTCACAATAACAATGGTGGCATGGACAATCATGTTTCACATGGTAAGGCCTGTGTCTTTTATATAAAATAAAAAGGTCTGTGTTATATTTCGTTTCAATAACATAAATTATTTTTTTATTAAATAAATATAGAACAATTTAAAATTCACTTCAATGATCATAATTTGTTAAATTTTTGCTATATTCTTTTTAATTTTAATAACTTTAACACAAGATCTGTGATGTGTTTTGAGACCCAATCCAAACGCAGCCCCAATCCATCAGCAATGATCCACAACCTGTAAGAGAAACAAGCATCAGAGTATTTCGGGGAAAAAAGTTCCGATACCGAAGTCAGTCTTGGGAGGGAAGCAAAGGAATAGTGAATGACACAAAAATAAATGACATACCTTTATATTTATTCATCTTAAACTCTAATTGTAGTTGCCTAAAACCTAATCTTTTCCCTTATCTAGTAATGGGTCTCAATGCTGACTCATCAAGTGAGAGGCCCCACTGGATTACTTTTGGGCTGAGTTTATCCTTAAGGGTTGGGCCTGGCGGTCCAACGAAGTATTGATCCGATATATTATCAAAACCCTCAAAAAAACTGAATGGTCCTTTGACTTCGAAGGTATATGTCTTTGACTGGCCTAGCTAGCTCATAACTTCGAAGATCCATGTCTTCGAATGGTATGAGAATGGGTAGGTATTCTTCATATCTTCAAAGGTAGTTGGGATTGAGAATTTCAACTCTTTGAGCTTCTATATGTCATATAGACACTTAGATTTTCTTTAACATTAGCCTCATTTTTGAATTTATAAGGACGCACGTGGAAGAGGAGAGCAGGAAAATAGGTCGTCATAAATAGGATTTCCCCCTACTCCCTTATGCCTTTTCAGAATTTCCTCTTCTCTAGGTAATCATTACATCGCTTTTTCTCTCGTCCTCTTTTAATTTGCTGAAAATCGTCTCCCTTCCTCATTTAACTTCTTTCCTTTTGCAGGTTTTACTTATTGCTTCTCAACAACTTGACTCAACTCCAAGACTCTCATCTTCCTCAACTTTTGTCTTCCTCAACTCATAACCCCCCAATTTCCACAAGTAAGTTCTTTCTCTGGCTACCATGGCTTCTTCTTCTTTAAGTCCTATTCCAGAATTTGAAAATCCCTCAACCCCCTCTCAATCACCTCCCACGATGAATTCTGAGAGTGAAGTTAGTATATGAGGGGATTCATCAGAGAGAACTATCTCTGATAATGTAGTGGGAGGTTGTCGACATGCCTCTCAAAGATGGTATTTATTTTCCCAAATTACGGTTAACTACTAAATAGTAGCTAGTGGTAAGATGAGGTCATCCACGAGGAAAATGGTCTTTTATCGAGTGTTAAAGCGTAGTTAAAAAGCACAGGAAGAAGTCACTCTGCGTGTGTGGTAACAAAGTTGGAGGGGGGGTTTGGTTTTGGAAAACACTACAACTACTTTAAGAAACTAAATTAACAAACTATTAAAGAGAATGATGCAAATCCGATCACAAATAGCACAAACGATGTATATAAGATTATAACGAGTCTTGGGTGAAATTGGTTTTACATTTCTAGTCATCCTTTGATCAACGATTAATTATCCTATTCTTATGCATTAACCACATATTGTGGAGAACTTATTATCACCTTTCGAGTGTTGATATTTCTCGCCTCTCCTCAATTATAGTTAGAGTGGGCGATCGGCACCACACAATAACCCTTACCCTCAGGTTACTCTAGACTATCGGTGTCATAGACTTCCCCAAGGATAGCGATAAACATGGAGACCCAATAAAACTAACACAATTTCCTACAAGTGAGAAACATCGGGAGAGCACAATTATGTTCCCTAATGATGACTACGAGGACCGGCCTTCATGCTAAGTGTCATTAGTGTACTACTTCGATAATTAGGCAAACCCATTAAAATTCATCCTAAATCTAAGAAATTTCATCAATCAATCATCATAAGTAGTTGTCACACTCAATTATAACCTAACATTAACCAACGATAATCACATCGACAAAAAGACAAAGTCTCGCAGGTTTGACCAAAAACTTAGCAAAGAAGAAATTCATAATCTTCAACTTGTTGATCATCTAAGTCTAAATTATGAATTAATCACACAACAAATCATAAAGCATACTTGATAATCAAATCACAAAAGAGGATAAACTAAATCTCACAAATTCAAACTAGAAATGCTTACCAATTGCTCCCAAGAGTATATTTAGACTAGATTAACAAAACCCATAACATAGAACACAAATCCACAAAGAAACATGGAAGAAATTGAAAGATAAAAGTGAAAATAGGGTTTTGGAGGCCGCCAAGTCGGGCTTAGAGAATTGGGGAAGAAGGAGGGCTATTTATAGTCTAATTTGGTCAAGAAAAAATTAAAAAAAGTAGCAGAGGTGCGAGACCATGCACCTGGGCGCGCATGCCGTGCATTTTGCATCTGAGAGCTGCTTTGGCTGTAACACCCCCAAACCCAAATGCAAGTGTCGGGTCGGGTCTGAGCGTGCTACCGAAAATGCTAACAGTAATGAGCAGGTAAATTCTATGCGGAAGTGATTTAGATTAAAAAAACAAAAACCTAACTTTACTATTACAGTAACAGTATTTTTACAAATGTTAAATGGAAGTTTTACCTAACTGTTACTGAATCAAAGTTTTCTTTACTGATTCAAAATTCATGTTAAGATTTATCCACGATCTCTCTCAAAAGATGTAAAGACATCAAAGTGATGTTCTCTTACAGTCCTTCTTTACTTGAAAAAGGTTTATTTAACTAGGGTAAGCTCCTTGCTTAGTGAGGTTCCATCGCCAGTATTTACCTAGTTGAGTTTTAGTGATCACAGAATAACAATTAACAATTAACAACTAGCCATGTATGTCCTAGCACATAGTAAAAGGATACATGTGGTTAATGCCGAGTTGCTGCCAAGTGCCTATATGGAAACTGTGACTAACATAAAAGACATAACCCAGTCAGTGATACCCGAAGTATTCAGTTCAGAATTCACTTTCCCATTCATGCCAGTGTTCAGTTCTGAGCTCGTATAAATCAGATGGTTATGCTAGCATACCAAACTCCATGTGTAGCCGGTATAATCAGACGATCCGGTCAGTACCATTTCCCGCCGACTTCGACCAAACTACAATCGCATCGGGGCCCCCGAAATTCACAGACAGGTTATCGGTAGCAGGTAATTCAAGTTTGACACGGCAAGATAAAGTACAAGCTGGTCATCGGAACAATATATGATTCAAGTTTAACACGACAAGATAATGTACAAGCCAGTCTTCCACAGAAAATATCAGAGCAGTTCAGGAGTTCGGATTCACGATAATCTAGTACAGTATGATAAAATACACACTGAAGTCAGTAAATACCATCACTTGAGTGTAACCATCATATCTCTCTCTCACGGCTAGAGTATCGAGAAAAAGGTTCGAGTATTAGGGGTTCGAGTACAGGGGTTCGAGTACTTACAGTTTGAGCAGTTAGGTAGGAGGTTCGAGCGTTAAGGTTCTAGTGGCACTAGTTCGAGAGGTAAAGGTTTCAGTAGTACAAGTTTGAGGGGTAAGGTTTGAGGGATACAGTACGAGAGGTAAAGGTTTCAAGGATACTAGTTTGAGGGGTAAGGTTCGAGGGGTACAGTTTGAGAGGTAAAGGTTTCAGTGGTACTAGTTCGAGGGTAAGGTTTGAGAGGTGAGGTTCGAGAGGTAAAGGTTTTATTGGTACTAGTTTGAGGGGTGAGGTTCGAGAAGTAAAGGTTTCAGCTATACTAGTTCGAGGGGTAAGGTTTGAGAGGTAAAGGTTTCAGCAGTACTAGTTCGAGGGTAAGGTTCGAGAGGTGAGGTTCGAGAAGTAAAGGTTTCATTGGTACTAGTTCGAGCGGTGAGGTTCGAGAGGTAAAGGTTTCAATGATTCTAGTTCGAGGGGTAAGGTTCGAGAGGTGAGGTTCGAGAGGTAGAGTTGTGGCAGGGGTTCGAGAGGTAGAGTTGTGGCAGGGGTTTGAGAGGTAGTATTTGGCAGGGGTTCGAGAGGTAGTATTTCGGTAGGGGTTCGAGAGATAGTATTTTGGCAGGGGTTCGAGAGGTGATATTTTGGCAGGGGTTCGAGAGGTGGTATTTTGGCAGGGGTTTGAGAGGTGGTATTTTGGCAGGGGTTCGAGAGGTGGAGTTGCAACAGGGGTTCGAGAGGTGGAGATCAGCAGGGGTTTGAGAGGTAGTACTTTGACAGGGGTTCGAGAGGTAGTATTTTGGCAGGGGTTCGAGAGGTAGTATTTTCGCAGGGGTTCGAGAGGTAATATTTCGGCAGGGGTTTGCGAGGTGGAGAGCACCAGGGGTTTGAGAGGTAGTACTTTGACAGGGGTTCGAGAGGTAGTATTTTGGCAGGGGTTCGAGAGGTAGTATTTAGCAGGGGTTCGAGAGGTAGTATTTAGCAGGGGTTCGAGAGGTAGTATTTTGGCAGGGGTTCGAGAGGTAGTATTTTGGCAGGGGTTTGAGAGGTGGGGTTGTAGCAGGGGTTCGAGAGGTGGAGAGCAGCAGAGGTTCGAGAGGTGGAGAGTTTAGCTCGAGAGAGTCAGGTTCTGCTGGCATTGTATATATATATATATATATATCTGTAAACATAAACTTAGATTTTAACTCAATTCGTGCTAGGCCGATACAACACTCACCTTAGTTAAACTTGACTGGCAATCCTCCGCCTCTACTTCACTATTTAACCACTATTCTTTGGTAAGAATTTTTCTTAAGGTTGTGAGTTTTGGGGAGGATATCACTGGTATTTATACTAGGTAAAATCATAGGCTCTAACACCCTACCTACCTAGAATTTTATTCCTTTAATACACAAGTGGTTATGTCCACTTGCCCAAAAATTATTTTAGAGAACCCCCTCTCACGTCTGCCGTCCATTCTTTCTTCACGTTAATTTCCTTTGCTTGTTTATTCATTTTATTTATTGCTATTACGTCCACCGTACGTTTTTATTTATGGCTATTATTTGTTTATTCATTTTCTATTAATTTCCTTCACGTTAATATATGCAGCCAGCTTTTCTTCATGGTAATTTTATTGCATTTAATTATTCTTTTGCTTATTTATTTATTATCATTATTAGTATATTATATAATGTATACTTATGTATAAATAGGTATATTATCTTCTCGGTAATTTCTCTTATTTATTTATTACTATTATTATATATACATATATATATATATATATGTCTTCTTCCTGGTAATTCCTTTTGATTGATTGATTTATTCATTTACTTCTTTATTTATTTATTGCTATTATTATTTGTATTGTTATTATTTTAATCATTGCTTTGTTTTCTCTTGTACCCCAAATATTTTCTTATGACACCATATCCCATCGTACTATTTGTTTTCCTTTTTGGTATTTTAATTTGTTTAATTATTTATCGTCTCATTTTATCTTTATCCGTTCCTTTCTTTGAATTCTTTATTTACTGTTTTTTCTTCTTTTTAATTTACAATACTTATAATCAATTATATATATATATATAATACAATTATATTCCTTGAAATCAAAACAATATTAGAAGTGATAACTTATTTATTTTATTCTTATTTGTAATTACATATGAAAATTATTATATAAAATTGTGATAAGTATGAAAAATATATTAGGAAGTTATGAAATTACTGTTCCTCAATAAATTAGAGGAATATTCGTTTTAGAGGAAGATACAAGGTAAACTATTGGATATGTTTCTAGACATTTATTTAACAACTTAATTTATCATTTATTAATTTACTCCTTTTAAAATGTGCAATTTGTATATCCCATTTCTGTACTATTATTTCCTTCCTCTTTCTTAAGTGAAACCCATACTAAACGCCAATACTTTATCATCGTTTGATATATATATATATATATATATATATATTCCAATTAGAGTGGTATTGAAGGGTTAACTTCAGATAACATGATTTGTATCGGGAGGTACATTTTATTTATTAATCTAATTGGGTTCGGGGTTTCACATTGGCCCCTTGTTTTGGGTGCGCGGCTATATGTGCTGGCCGTGCTCCCATTGATCTATTTTTTCTTCAACTTCTTTGTGTTGCTACAGGAACACCGTTGATATGATTTTGGAGTTCTTGTAGTCGATTTTATAGTGCTCGAAAAGACAAATCCAATGGTACAACCCTTAAAGGTTGGTTCTTCTTGGATCATTCTAAGAACTTGGTCCAAACTTCTGGGTCACAATTCATCTGCATTTTTGTCTTTCTTCTTCGACCCTTTGATCTTCTACCACATTTTGGCTCGTGGCCTTCACTAGACAACTCTGAAGTGCTTATGAACAATCTATAAATTAAGCTCACAAAAAGGACTTTAGATACCCATAAGGATAAAAAATCCATTAGACTATAAATATGTTACAAAATGAAGGATTTAGATATGAGAACCGAAAACGGTCATTTAAACCCCTTATAATGTAAACCAACCTAAATTTAGCAATCTTCCAACAAAAAGATGACAAAAGAGATGTTAAATACTTTGGAAAATACATGTATTTGGCATCTTAATAAACCTCCCCGCACTTAAACCTTTACTCGTCCTCGAGTAAATAGGAACAAGCAAATATCTAAGCATAAGCTAGAATGCAAAAGTTTTCCCAAAACATCCAGCATCACATTCTTAGACTACCCTAACCCCCAAGACATAAGAATCTCTTACACTCTCACATCCCAAAGTCTAAGATAATCTAAACAACCATTATACCAATCAAAGGTGAGGTATAAAATACAAGTGTAAAACTAGCTTACTTTACCAAAGAAGCTACCAAATAAGCAAATCAAAAGAAATATAAAATTTTAAAATTATCTCATTTTTCCTAGGAGCCCTCTCGGATTTTCATCCTAGCTTCACACAAATTTTTTTTTCAATGCCCACTCTCACCTTTTATCCCACACCATTTGGCCTGTAATTTTTGCATAGGGTCGCTCTTTCGGGTTTTTGACCTATCCAAACTCCCACTTTTGCTTAAGTTGCCCTCCCGAGTTTTCAACTTAGCGGAATATTTTTAAACAAAACAAATCAAAGTAGAGTGTATGCACAATACAATACAATACAATGATATATATTTCTCTCTCCCAGCACTTGAAACACACATTGTCCTCAATGTGAACCAAAGGAAAAGATAAATAAATAAATAAGGAAGAAAGAAAAAAAATACTCACAACCGGGACCTTGAAGGTCCTTCCCGGCGGTGGAAATGCTCACTTCTAAATGAATGTTCTCTCCTCGTTGTTCTCAAACTCCACACAATATGCAACTTTGACCCATCCACTACAAATCCACAACTATGAAAATCTCAATCAACACTCACAAAAGGCAACAACTAGTAGAACTCCTAGATGGTGGTTTTGGTGATGGTTTTAGGTGGTGGATTGTGGTGGTGTTTTTGGGGTTTTGGGGTAAGAGTGTGAGGACAAGGGTGAGGGATTTTTTTCTTCAATTTATTTTAAAAGTAAAAATTTACTAAAAAAATTTAAAACTTGGGCTGCCTCCCAAGAAACTCTGTATATTTAAGATCGTCGGCACGACTCTAATATTATCCATATGGTGAATGTTTGAACCCCTTCACCATGAGTATCCAAAGATAGAAAGGTGGGGGTAGAAATCTTCCAAGAGGAATATTTTGTGGAGGTGGAGTTAGTCTTAAAGGAGATTAGTGGCTTGGAAGCTTGGCATAATCATTTGGCTCCCCTATTGCCCCCTTCAAGAATTCCAAAAATGGTAGAGTTGGTTCATTTGGTGTTGGTAGGGGTGATGATGAAAAAAATAATAAATGTAGCACAACCACCTCATTCTCAACTTATTTGTCTTCAACAACCAACTCCTTATCCCCTTGGAACTCAAATTTATTTCTCAAGGTGACCTCACTCACCATATCTATGAGTTCAGCTTGGGATGGTGTATCTTCGGAATCGAGCTTCCAAACGGCTCACAGATGATGCAATTTGGATAATTTGGGTCTCCAAGCTCTTGAATCTAGAGGAGATTTGATCTTCCAAGTTTGTGAATCTAGAGGAAAAATGAGCTTCCAAATTTTGAACTATATTCGATATTGCTTGCATGAAATCCTCATTTGAGCTTGAACTTCCTCCTTGAGCATGGTTTTGGTACATGGAATAAGATGATGAATGCCAATCATATTTCTCATAGTGTTGGTTTTCCAGTGCATTCCTATACCACTAATCCAGATTACCACTTCATTCCAAATTGTAAGAATTGTAGTATGGATACATCTTGAGCTCATTGACCTTGGAAACCAACAACTCCAACCTCTTAATAGCACTCTTCATGATACCCTTGATTTTGAAAAAAAGGGTTACATTCTCCTCGTAGTGCTCCTCTCTCAACCAATAAAAATAATCAGTAGGATGGTCAGAATGACAAATCCTACAAAAAATTGTTTGTTGAGCCTCTCTTCTCATCATAAGTTCCCTTGGGGCGAGATATTTCATTTTTTCTCTTTTTTTTCCTCAAAAAATTAGAATTTTAGTGCAAGGATTCTCGGTAGAAGTACACAAAGAACTCAAGCAATACACATTCCGAACAAAAACAAATTAAAAGAAGAAGCACAAAAAATCTGGGGTCGTAGTGCAAAGGTTCTCGGTTCTTGGAATGAGCAAGCACCATAAACCAAGAACAAAGGTAATATGTCCTTCCAAAACAACAAACACAAAACAAGAGCAAACAATGAACAAACAAGAACACAGAAAGAGAAAAAAACACAAAGAACTAAACTAACACTCAACAAAATATGCCTTTTCCTCGACAATGGCGCTAAATTTTTGAAGGGCGTCGTCATGCCTCTCAAAGGTAGTATTTATTTGCCTAAATTACAACTAACTACTAAATAGCGACTGGTGGTAAGACATGGTCGTCCACGAGGCTAGTGTTAAAGCACTAGCCACTATTTAGTAGTTAGCTGTAATTGGGCTGGTGTTAAAGCACTATTTAGTAGGCTAGTGTTAAAGCACTAGCCCAAATTATGTCTAACTACTAAATAGTGGCTAGTGTTAAAGCATAGTTAAAAAGCACACGATGAAGTCACTCTACGTGTGTGGTAACAAAGTTGGGGGGTTTAGTTTTGGAAAACACTACAACTACTTTAAGCAACTAAATTAACAAAATTAAAGAGAACGATGCAAATATGATCACAAATAGCACAAACGATGTATCTAAGATTAAAGAGAGTCCAGGGTTTTGGAGGTCCCCAAGTCGGGCTTAGAGAAGTGGGGAAGAAGGGGGGCTATTTATAGTCTAATTTGGTAAAGAAAAAGTAAAACAAAGTAGCAGAGGTGCACGACAGCGCACCTGGGTGCTCGGGCCGTGCATTTTTGCATTCGAGAGCTACTTTAGCCCCTTGTTTTGGGTGCGTGCAGCTAAGTGCACTGGCCGCACATTTTTCAGTCTCTTTTTTCCTTGTTCTTTGTGTTGCTACAGATCCCGCTGATCCGATTTGGAAGTTCTTTTCGTCGATTTTATAGCAATCAAGAAGACAAATCCAATGGAACCACCCTCAAAGGCTGGTTCTTCTTGTATCATTCAAAGAACTTGGTCCAAACTTCTAGGTCACAATTCATCTGCTTCTTTGTCTTCCATCCTTCTTCGACCCTTCTATCTTCTACCACGTTTTGGCTCGTGGCGTTCGCTAGACCACTCTGAAGTGCTTATGAAAAATCTAAAAATTAAGCTCAAAAAAGGAATCTAGATGCTCATAAGGACCAAAAATCCATTCGAATATATATATGTTACAAAAGGAAGGATTTTGATATGAAAACCAAAAATGGTCATCTAAACCCTTTATAATGTAAACCTACCTAAATCTAGCAATCTTCCAACAAAAAGATGACAAAAGAGATGTTAAATGCTTGGGAAAATACATGCATTTGTCATCTCCTCTTGTAGATTCTGGTAGGGTTCCAGTTAATTCTGATGGTATGGAAACGATCAGCTCGGGTAGTTTAGGTAGTGTGTCCCCAGATCCTGTTCAGTTTTATGAATTTCATGCCGGGATAGATTTTCTCAGGGACTCATCCTCTGTGTTAGGAAACAGAGCAGTTGAGGGTTTGGTGAGGCCGTAAGGGCTCCAAATTTGTGGAGCCCCCAAGATATGAGAGGTCGAAGGGCGTTATTTTGATGCCCTTTTGAAGAGGAAATTTGTTGTCAAGCGTTATTCTGGTAGTCCTTCGTTGAACAATAAGGGTAATGATTCAGCAGAGGTGTATACGTTCCCTAGAAAAGTAAGAAATATTATCTAGGAAGTTCCCCCTTATCAACAAATACCCTTAGATGCTTATCTAAAACCCCTCGAAGAGGATGGGTCCCCTTCCACTTTACCTATAGAGAGGGCAGTCACTTATGACAAGTATCTAAGGTCAGGTTCAAGGTTCCCATTTTCTACTCTTTTATCTAACCTGATGGAGGAGTATAATGTTAGCCTGTTCCAGTTGCACCCTAATGTTATTGTGATCATAATGGCTTTCCTTGTTTGATGCAAGGAGGCCGATGTGGTTTACGAGTTGTTTCCAGTTGTATACTATTTAGCTATCAACCAAGACATTAAAGGAACTTATACCTTAACCAATAGGATATCGGGGTAAAAGTTCATCCTCCCTGTTTTGAATAATAAAGAATGGTATAATAAGGAATTGACGTTTAATTGCTCCAGGAACTATCAAACACCTCTATGGAATTCCAAAGTTGTCGTTGAGACGAGGAAGCGAGGGTATATTATTCCTGAAGGCATGAACAGAAATGCGGTGCGTCTTCGAGACCCTGAGACCATAGATGCTAGGTTTTATCATCCTGATACCAAGGGAGTGAAACTTTTTGTTTGGCCCTAGTGGGCATACGATGACTTTTATGCCTCAGCTACTCATCAAGCCCTCGAGTGAGCTGTTCCGAGGGAGCCACGTCTCGTTCCTGATCTAGGAAAAATAAAAGAAAAGAATGTGAAGATTTCTCATCGATTACGAGGCACCTTCGGCCACAAGATCAATTCCCTAGAGTGCACATTGAGGGAATAACCACTTTCAATGCTTCTGAAGGTTCTTAGAGGCCCTTTCATTCACCCATACATGCCCAAATTGAGCAGAAGTAATCAATGTTGACTTTCGAGGCCCTTTTGTTCACCCATACATGACCAAATTACAAAATTGCAACTGTATATTATTGAATTGCAATTTGGTGTTGCCAATTTGTTGATTCGACAACTCCAACTTTCTTGGAGGAATCTTAGTGAAAAAACGTAAATATTTCAATTTACTCGTAACTCAAAATTGAAATATGCTTGAACTTGATGCTACCCTACGCACCCAATTGTATTTTCCAAGTCCATAACATAGTATTTATCAATAAACATGCACAAAAATATATTTTTAATCTTTTCCGATTTCCCTTTCTTACTTCTATGTAACCAACTTTAAGTTTGTCTAGAACATGTACTAGCACTTTCCAACATTTGACAAAAACATAATATATTTAATTGATGTGCCCATTTTATATGATTATATTAGAACTTTCAGGATTCACTTTCGTACATCTTTGTGCTCTAAATTTGGAATTTTTCCTTGAAATTCTCTAAGGAGAGTTTAAAACGACTTTTACACTTTTATTACTTTTCAGGAGAATTTTTGTGACAAGGGAAATTGTTTGAAGACTTTGAAGAATAACTTTGAAGATTTGAAGACTTGTATTTGAGATTTTGAAGACTTGAAGAATCGAAGAAAAGTGAAGTGAAGAGGAGGACATGAAACAAAAAGAAGAAAGAAATCAAGATGCTGGAACTCGGTACCGTCGCGACTTGCAACGAACCCATCACAAATTGGGATGTACGTATGGCCAGAAATCTTTCTTACTTTTCTGTACTATAAATACTCACCTTATCCTCTCCTCTTCACAACTTCTTCTTCCTGCGACTTTTCTGGGTTCAAACCCTAGTTTTTCTCTTCTTTCTTTTCTTAGTTTTGTAGGTTAATCATGTCTTTTAATTGTCTAGCTTAGTTTTATCTTGGGTGAAATTGATTGAAGCTTCCATATCTATGTAGTAAGAGCCATATCTATCTATTTAGTGCTTTTGCTATTGTGCATTTATTGAGCTTTGAATGTGAATTGTTAATGGTATTGATGTTGTTGGAAGCTTGAGTATATGAATTGCTTGTGTGATTACTTGTTAGGGTTGGGAGAAAGTAGCTAATTCTCCCCTCTTTTAATGTGGAATCCAAGAGCATGAGTTAGAGCTTCTTAATGATGTTTATGTGTTGATAATTGCTAGATGAATGTGATGATGTTGAACTCATTGTCATGTTTGTTTTAGGTAGCAAATGAGATAGGTCTATGAATGTCGATCGTTCTTAACTAATCTTGTGTAAATGCATGAATTGGTTAAATACTTAGACACGGTGTAGTGTTTATAAGTGTTGCCAATCTTGTTGATTCTTCTTGCTCAATGTCATCAATGAGATACTTTTAATCTTGTTTCATCTAAGGGAGTCATTCCTGAGGTTTTGAAACGAGATGTCAAATTCACTCTTGCAAAGTATTATCTAAGAAGGATGGAAGATTTATCTTCACAACATGTAGTGGAAATGGTGAATAGATTGTTTCACTCGTTCTTGAAGCCTTTGTTGTTTAGCATTCATTTGTTCTTAATGCTATGTTTTACTTTAGTTATGCCATGTGTTGTCTGAGAATAGGAAGTGTTTGTATGATTGAAGTGTTAGGGTAAGGAAAGTGACGAATTCCTTAGCTCCTTTGCATGAAAATCTAGGAACATGAACTTAGAACTTCTTGTGCATAATGTGTTGTGATTTTTGCTAGATAAGTATGTTAATGTGGATTGTTTTCATATTTATCCTATAGAAGCAATGAAAGGTTGAATATCGAACGTGGTTTGTGCTAGGTTTTTCATAATGAGTGCTATGTTTGGTTAAATGTGGTTAAATGGCTATGTCTTTGGTAGAAGGCTTGTCGTTGTCAAATCTATGGTCCTTCGTGTATAGTGCCATTGATGAAATACCCATATGGTCTTTATTTGTCTAGGGTGATCATCAATGAGGTTTTCAAATGGTCATTGTTTAGGGTGATCATCAATAACCCAGTCAGACCCGAGCCCTCTCTACTTGTAGCAAGTCGCGACGATGCATCGCGAGTCACGACCAGTGCTGTCGCGATGGAAAAACCAACTTTTCAGTTGTGCTTAAACACTGCATTATCCTTCATTCTTCTCCACAAAATACTCCCAAGAACCACCACACCTCCACTCATTCCTCCACCATCTTACATATATTGACATATGAAGCTTCTTGCATCTTTATAGTATCTTTGTTGATTGTAGTATGCCGATTACATCATTGTGACTATAACTGCTATATTCTATAATGATGTTTTGATATGTGTCGATATATGTTGGATATTTTTATTGGACAATCTTATAGTGGTGATTGCATGATGGATTGGTTATTCTTTGAAAATACTATGGTTATTACCTCTTGATGCTAAACCTAGTATTACAAATCCTTATGTACTTGTGAGTTTAATGTTGTTCTTTGTGGTGTTAGTCTTGATCAAACGGCGCCAAAGAGACAATGTTTTGCTCGAGGGGTGAGTTCTTCTACGAAACTTTTACTCCCCCTTCCGGCTCCGAAACCAATTTTGGGACCGATTCTATACAAATACATGGGATTGCGCCGTATCACCGGTGACTATACGGAGAAATGGGTGTCACTCTACCTCTCACCTTGATTTTATTATTCTTTCCTTACATATTTACATTGAGGGCAATGTAATGTTTTAAGTGCGGGGAGGGGTTAGAGGACTCACATGCATGCTACGTTCATTTGGAATGCTTTTTGCTACTTTTGATTAGAAAAACATGAGAAAAAGAAAGAAAAAATTGAAAAATTGAAAATTTTGAAAAAAATAGAAAATGAAAAAAAAGGGAAAGAAAAGAAAACCCGCTAAGTTGAAAAACCAAGAGGGCAACTTAGGCAACATTGAGGGCCCAGATAGGTTGAAAACGTAAAAGGGCGACCAAGACAAAAATGAGAGGCTAAATGTGCAGAAAAAGGGGAGATCTGAGCCAAAGAAACGTGATGTGTGGCTAGGATGAAAACTCGAAAGGACTCCTTGGAAAAATGAGAGGAAGAGAGAAAAAAAGGAAAATGCTATGAGTTCACTCATTTGCCGGCGTTGGAGTCATAAGGTTGCGGTTGTCATATGGATGGATCGAGTAGCTCAACATATTTAGACCTCTTGGGATTGGGTAACTTAGAGGGTTGAAAAACAAAGTACGGTTATGAAATTCTTGATTCTTTTATACTTCGTTTTGGTTGATATATTGGCATTGGGTGAAGTATGTGTTTAACCTCCTAGATGGTTTTGACTTCATTTTGTGTCAATGGATTTTGGTTGATATATTGGTATAAAGTGAAGTATGTGCTTTAGCTTCCTAAATGGTTTTAACTTCATTTTGTGTCATTGGACTTTGGGATTATCAATTCGGGACTTTGAAACGCTTTTATCGGTAGTGAATTGATAAGTGGTAGATTTGATTAGATTTAGGAATTGGGGTTGTGTGTGTGGAAAATTCTCATTTGAGCTTTGATTTTTTGATTTATGACATTGAGAGTTTTTGTGAGGTTTTATTTGGGGGGAATATTAGCTTAGGATGTGGACATATAAATTCCTCCGTGTGCTTGAATCTTTTCTTACTCGAGGGCGAGTAAGGTTTAAGTGCAGGGAGGTTTGATGTGCCCATTTTATACGGTTATATTAGGACTTTTAGGATTCACTTTTATACACTTTTGTGCTCTAAATGTGGCATTTTTCCTTAAAATTCTCTAAAGAGAGTTAAAAGCGACTTTTACGCTTTTATTACTTTTATAGAGAATTTTGTGTGACAAGGTAACTTGTTTGAAGACTTTGAAGAATACCTTTGAAGATTTGAAGACTTGTATTTGAGATTTTGAAAACTTGAAGAATTGAAGAAAAGTGACATGAAGAGGAGGAGATGAAACAAAAAGAAGAAAGAAATCAAGATGCTGGAACTGGGCACCGTCACAACTCGCGATAAACCTGTCACGACTCGCGACAGATGTATGGCCAGAAATCTTTCTTGCTTTTTTTTACTATAAATACTCACCTTATCCTCTCCTCTTCACAACTTCTTCTTCCTGCGATTTTTATGGGTTCAAACCCTAGTTTTTCTCTTCTTTCGTTTCTTAGTTTTTGTAGGTTAATCATGTCTTTTGATTATCTAGCTTAGTTTATCTTCGAGCATTGGATTGAAGCTTCTATATCTATGTAGTAAGAGTCATATCTATCTATTTAGTTCTTTGCAATTGTGCATTTATTGAGCTTTGAATGTGAATTGTTAAGGCATTGATGTTGTTGGAAGCTTGAGTATATGAATTGCTTGTGTGATTACTTGTTAGGGTTGGGAGAAAGTAGCTAATTCTCCCCTCTCTTAATGTGGAATCCAAGAGCATGAGTTAAAGATTCTTGATGATGTTGATGTGTTGATAGTTGCTAGATGAATGTGATGATGTTGAACTCATTGTCATGTTTATTTTAGGTAGCAAATGAGATAGGTCTATGAATTTCAATCGTTCTTAACTAATCTTGTGTAAATGCATGAATTGGTTAAATGCTTAGACACGGTGTAGTGTTTATAAGTGTTTCCAAGCTTGTTGATTCTTCGTGCTCAATGCCATCAATGAGATACTTTTAGTCTTGTTTCAGCTAAGGGAGTCATTCGTGAGGTTTGACAAGAGATGTCGAATTCACTCTTGCAAACTATTATCTAAGAAGGATGGAAGATTTATCTTCACAACAAGTAGTGGAAGTAGTGAATAGATTGTTTCACTCGTTCTTGAAGCCTTTGTTATTTAGCATTCATTTGTTCTTAATGTTATGTTTTACTTCATTTATGCCTTGTGTTGTTGGAGAATAGGAAGTGTTTTTATGATTGAAATGTTAGGGTGTTAGGAAAGTGACAAATTCCTTAGCTCCTTTGCATGAAAATCTAGGATCATGAACTTAGAACTTCTTGTGCATAATGTGTTGTGATTCTTGCTAGATAAGTATGTTAGTGTGGATTTGTTTCATATTTATCCTATAGATGCAATGAAAGGTTGAACCTTGAATGTGGTTTGTACTAGGTTTAGCCTAATGAGTGCTATGTTTGGTTAAATGGCTATGTCTTTGATATAAGACTTGTCGTTGTCAAATCTATGGTCATTCGTGTATAGTGCCGTTGATGAAATACCCCTATGGTCGTTGTTTGTCTAGGGTGATCATCAGTGAGGTTTTTAAATGGTCGTTGTTTGTCTAGGGTGATCATTAATGATGTTTCCAAATGGTCATTATATGTCTTTGCAAATTACTATTCAGAAGGAATGAATGTTGATCTTCTATTGACATTCCCCATAGGTAATAAATGTGATAGAATGAGTGAATGGTTCAATGATCTACATTAGGTTTGGAAGTAGATATCAATTACCCCCAAGGCTTTGTTTTGTAGTTTTAAAACCCCTTTTCTTAGTTTGTTTGATGATTAGCATAGTTACTTGGCTTTGCTAGTTATCTCGTCTTTTAACTTTCATAACTTATGAAAACCAACCAACCAAAGCCCCCCATTTACTCGCTTTTATATGTATATATATATATATATATTTACTTCTAGAATAATATCAACCATTTATGTTTAAATGCTGGAGAAAATCCCTCTTCTTCGTGGACAACCCCGACTTGCCGCTATCTACTTAGTGGTAGATAGTAAGCATTTAGGGCTTATAAATATTAACTTTGAGAGGTATGCCGACGACTTCCCACTAATATTTTTACAAGAATAATAAAAATCATGTATTTTGGAGCAATGGATTATAGGGTAATACAATTTTGGGCCACAATGTAATTTTTTAAGATTGTGTAGGAGTAATCAATGTTGAATTTTGAGGCCCTTTCGTTCACCCATACATGCCCAAATTGGAAAATTGCAGTTTTATATTATTGAATTGTATTTTGGTGTTGCCAATTTCATAATTTGAAAACTCCAACTTTCTTGGAGGGACCGAAGTGCAAAAAGTAAAAACTTGACTCGTAACTCCAATTTGAAATCCACTCGAACATGATGCCGCCCTATACACCCTAACAGTATTTTCCAAATCCGTAACATAGCTTTTATCAATAAACATGGAAAAGAATATATTTGTAATCTTTTTCGATTTTCCTTTCTTACTTCTATGTAACCAACTCTAAGTTACTTTAGAACATGTACTAACGCTTTCCAACAATTTACCCAAAAAATATTTTATTTTCTATTTCTGTATTTATGCAAGAATAACAAAAATCATGTGTTTTGGAGAGAATTATAATGTCCTAACTAAATTTTAGGTCATAGTGTAATTTTCCATAAATATGTTGGAGTCGTTTCAGTAAACACTAATGAAAAGGTTTGACTGTAACTAATAAACGATCAACCCTAACTTGACTTTTAAATAAATTATACTCCCTCCACACATAAACACTAATGAAAAAGTTTGACCTTGAGGAATCAACGAACAACTATTATTTGACATTCCATATATAAACACTAATGAAATGGTTATAACTTAACTGATTAACGGACAACCCTTACTTGGTATTCCATGCATAAACACAAATGAAATGGTTATAACTTAATTAATCAACGGTCAAACCTTACTTGAAATTTCATACATAAATACTAATGAAATAGTTAGCGGTCAACCCTTACTTGACATTCCATACATAACACTATTAAAATAGTTAGAACTTAACTAATCACGATCCACCTTTACTTGACTTTCCACACATAAACAATAATTAAAATGTTTGACCTTAACTAATGACCGTTCAACCCTTTACATGACTTTCCTTATATATAAAAAAAATGATTTGACTTTAACTAATCAACGGTCAACCCTTACTAGACATTCCATACATAAACACCAAGAAAATGGTTAGAACTTAACTAATCAATGCTCAATCTTTACTTGAATTTCCACATGTAAACATCAATAATTAAGGTTATACCTTAACTACTCAAGGTTCAACCCCTACTTGACTTTCCATACATAAAAACTGATGAAAATGTTTGACCGTAAATAATTACAATCAACCCTTACTTGACTTTCCATATATGAACACCAATACAATGATTTGATTTTTAACTAATCAACGGTTAATTCTTACTTGACAAAGAAACTTCAAATTAGATATCAAAAACAAAGACACAAAGTTAGCGAAAAGATATTTAATTTATATATTTCTTTCATTAATCATTTATGAAAATTAGAGTTTTTCAATAATCTTTTTTAAAATTTTATTTTATAAAACATCTTATGTATATTTATTTTCAAAAAAAATTAAAAGATAACAAATCCCTTCATACTTCTTACGTAAAAAAAAGTCAATATTATTGAAGATGATACACAACAATTCTTAAAATAATTAATTTTTAAAAGGAAAATTATTCATAATTTTATCATACTTAAATCATAATTACATAAGATGATTTTGTGTGTCGAGTACGTAACATTATTGTAATTAGATATACAATTATTTTATCCAATAAAAACTAAAAGTTGACTTAACATAAATATTTTGATTTAGAATGACATCAAGAATTTTAAAAATAAATTAGATTCATTAATTAAACTAATAAATAAAATTAATGAATCTATCCTAATTATAATTAAACTAATAAAACAAATTAGATTAAAGTCTAGATTTATTTTTAGCCCAATGTATACTCACTCCAATTAATCCTAAACCCTAGTATATAAAGCCCAAACCCTAATACTCCCTCAGTTTTTCTATTTATAGCACCATAGGTTTAGGTGCTTGGATTTGAGTAAATATAATGAGTGGATGAAATTGAATGTAGAAAGTAAAAAGTAGAATGAGTGGATGAAATTGAAGAAATCTTGCCAAAAAAAGAAAGGGTGTTAAATAAAAGAAAACATCCATTTATAGTAATTGTGCTATAAATAAAAAAAATGGATGGAGGAGTTAATTGAGAACCAATTTGCATCTTCCATCCTTTTACCTCCTCCCCCCTTCCATTCACACCACCTCTAACGCTGGATTCCACCGCCTCCAACACCAGATTCCACAATGCCACCCTCTCCTTCACGGCTACCTTCCAGTGGTGATGCTGTCACTAAACTTAACGTTCTTCTTCCCTAATTCCACGGCGCTTCCGCTAAATTCCACCCCGCCACGCCGCTCCTTCCTGGAGACCTTCCAATGATGCCACTACGTGAATCCACACTGCGGAGAACTTCCCGATGCTGACATGTGTGATGTTAAATTGTTCCATTCCCAACGTGAGGGAAAAGATTCATTCATGTCGACCTTCGACCTCCGATCCAATCCAGCGTCATTCTGTTCCCAAAAAAATATGCTTGCCACCGACCTCCATTCCTGCCGACTCGGACATAGGTTTGGGTAATTTCCCCCAGTAGATTTAGGGTTTGATATTTTGTATTTATGGAACCACAATTAATTTAGAAAATATGGAACTGAAATGATGTATCTCTAGTTTCAGTTGTACATTTTCTATTTAATGAAGCCACATCTGGTCTGTTTTTTGTGAAGTGATTATGTTAATTAGGCTGTGAAGTAGCCAGAAATGTGTTACTGGACGGGGAACTACCACAAGTAGAGTCGATGTCAATTTTTCTTTCGGTAGTATTTTTTTCATTTAAAATTTTTTATGTACGACGCTGCACTACCTTTTCACGTAGTTCTGGTCTTACCGACAGCATGTACGATGTCGCACACCACGTCAGTCTCAAAAGTTTTTACTTCGGTTTTTACATGTGCGACATCGCTGGTGGTGTCTATCATTAACTTTTACATCTGTTGTTTAAAAAAAATAGAGATAAAACTTTTTACCTCGGTTTTGAACCGAGATAAAAAATATACTTTTTACCTCGGTTTTGAACTGAGATAAAAAAATATACTTTTTACTCCGCTCACATGTACCTTGGTTTTTATGGCTGAAAATCGAGTTAAAAAACCTGTAGAACCGAGGTAAAAAGTGTTGTTTCTTGTGGGGGTGGTAAAGGCGGAGATCCTCAAATTGCTTCAAGTGGGGATAATTTATCCAATCTCAGATAGCAAATGGTTGAGCCCAAGAAAAGTGGGGTGATGGTAGTTGAGAATGACAAAGGTGAAATGGTGCCCACTCGTGTCCAAAATGGGTGGTGCGTTTGCATTGATTACCGAAGGCTAAATGCGGACACCTGGAAGGATCATTTCTCGTTGCCGTTCATTGATCAAATACTCGAGAGGCTAGCAAGTCATCCCTTCTATTGCTTTTTGGATGGGTACTCGGGTTATTTTCAAGTGGCAATTGCCCCGGAGGACCAGGAGAAGACAAACTTCACGTGCCCTTTGGTACATTTGCTTATCATCATATGCCATGTGGGCTATGTAACGCCCCCACAACTTTCCATAGGTGTGTGGTAAGCACTTTCTCGGAATTTTTTGAAAACTTTATTGAAGTGTTCATGGATATTTTCACCGTTCATAGTAATTCTTTAGAAAATTGTTTAGCAAATTTAGCACAAGTTCTTAAGTGCTGCATTGATACTAATCCTGTATTAAATTCCTTAAAATGTCATTTTATGCACTAGTGTAGGAATGCCCTAATAAAGGGGGTTTTATTGGCAATTTAAAAGCACTTTTTTGTGCCTTTAATGGTTGTGCCTTTAATCAATCAGAAAATAAGGCGGTTCTGGTAACCACCTTTAAAAATCGTAATTAAAGGCAGTTAAAACTTCCTCTAATTTGATGATAAAACCACCTTTAATTTAAAGGCAGTTTAAAATTTCCTTTTATTTGATGATAAAACCGCCTTTAATTGGACCAAAAACAGTTTCCGAGTTTAGAAACTTATTCTTAACTACCAAAAAAATAGCTGCTGGAAACCAATCGATTTTCGGCAGCAAAAAATCAGATCAGGAAATGCCATTGCAAAAAAAACACAACAATCAATAGAGAAAGTTAAAAATCAGATCTTTGTACATAAAAAGAACTAAACTGGCTGTAAATAACCAAAGGAGGTATAGTTGGACTCGGTGACGGCGGTGGACCTTGCGAGTGGAGGCGGTGGACCTCGCGAGTGGAGGTGGTGGACCTCGCTTGTGGAGGCGCTAGAGATGCAATAATGAAGCTTGATTGGTAGTGATGGCGGAGCTCGACTAGTGGCACTGGTGGTGATAGTGGAGACGCAAAGGTGGAGCTTGACTGGAGGTGCTGGTAGACTCGCATCTAGAGGCACCAGTGAAGCTCGACTGGAGGCACCAGTGGAGCTCGACTAGAAGCAGCGGTGGTGGAGGCACCGGTGTTTAGGCGGAGGAATAGGAGATGGAAAATAGGGTTTAGGCAAAGGAATAAGGAGAGGAGATGAAAACAGAGACGGCCCAAGGAATAAGAGAGGAAATAAGGGCTGGAGAATGAAATAAAAGATGAAAGATTTGGGCCAAGAAATGGCTAAGTATAGGTTTCAGCCCATTAAAGGCGGTTCTTATTAGAACCGCCTTTAAAATAAAAAAGTGGCCCAGGAAACTATTTCCGAACTCGGAAATGTGCCATTTATAAACTTAGAAATTCTTCCAGACCTCAAAAAAGGCAGTTTTAGGCATAACCGACTTGAATTTAAGGTAGAACCACCTTTAATTCATTTAAAACAGCCTTTAATGCCATTTATGAACTTGGAAATGCTTCCAGACCTCAATTTAAGGTTGTTCCAAAGGAACCGCCTTCTAACGGTGCCTCACCAGTGATGGTGGAACAAGGCATTTTCTTAGGTAATGTTTTCTCCTCTAAGGGTATTGTGGTAGACAAGGCAAAGATAGACACAATTCAAACTTTTCCTTATATTACTAATGTGTGCAAAAGTACGCTCTTTTCCCGGTCATGCAGGATTCTATTGCCGGTTCATCTAAGATTTTTCAAAGATTGCATCTCCTTTATGCAAGTTGTTGCAAAAAGAGGTGGATATTGTGGTGGACAAGGGTTGTAAAGGGGCATTTTATACCTTGAAGGAGAGGCTAATTTTGGCCCATATCATACAACCCCCAGATTGGTCTGTGCCTTTTAGATCATGTGCGATGCAAGTGATTATATCATCGGAGTGGTGCTTGGTCAATGGGTGGGGAGAGTGCCTCCTGCCATTTACTATGCATCCATGACTCTCAATAAGGCCCAAAGGAACTACTACACCACAGAAAAAGAATTGCTAGAGGTGTTATTTTCTTTAGAAAAATTTCGATCTTATTTTCTTGGTACAAACATTATTGTGTAAACTACTATGCATCACTTGGTCATATGATGACAAAGAAAGAGGCTAAGCCGAGATTGATATGGATATTTCTTTTGAGCAATTTTGATTTGGAGGTGCAAAACAAGAAGGGTGCGGAGAACCTTGTAGCTGATCATTTGAGCCGGTTGGTTCCATGCCAAGAAGTTGAGGTAAATTCAACAATGAAGGAGCAACTACAGGAGGAGTTCCCCGATGAACAATTATTCATGATTAGGAACCTCTAGCCGTGGTTTTCTAATATCATAAACTTCCCTGTCTCTGGTAAATTTCCTCCCCATTTTTCTAAAGCTCAAAGAGATAAGCTAAGAAGTGATGCTAAATATTATGTTTTGGATGATCCCTTTTAGTGGAAACATTGTTTAAATCAAGTTGTTAGAAGATGTATCCCTGATAGTGAAGTGCATTCAATTCTTGTGTTTAGTAATTCTTATGCATGTGGCAGTCATTTTGGAGCAAAGAGCAAACGGTTAATGATTACTTGTGGGCATATAGGCCGGTTTACATAGGAAGTTGCAATTACAAGAGTTGGAGGAGATACAAAGAGAATCCTATGAAAATTCCAACTTCTACAAGGAGAAAACTAAGGTGTGACATGACAAGATGGAAAATAGGAAGGACTTTGTGGTGGGAAAAAATTCCTCCTATTTCAATCACACCTCCACCTATTTCCGGATAAACTAAGGTTGCAGTGGAGTGGCCCTTTTCAATGGGTAAAGGTATTTCTGCATGGTGCGGTGGAGATCATGGATCATAATACATCCAAGACCTTCAAGGTTAATAGACAATGTTTGAAGCCTTACCATGAAAGTTTTATGCTGGAAAAAGGAGAGGATGTTGATCTTCTTGATCCGGTTCGTGAGTAAACTTCAAAAAGAGGGGTAAGTTGTGCCGGCGATGTTAAATAAACATGGTTTAGATCCTCCAGACTGTCATTTATGACTTTCCGTTGATGTTGTTTCAATTTAAGTTTTTGTTGATAGTTTCATTATATTTTTTGTTCCTTTCACATGTGTTTTTTCCCTAATTTTGTAGAAAAGTGAAGAGCATGACACTGGATGTGTGAAATAAAGAAGGTATGAAAGAAGGAATAAATGCTTGGACATTTGGTAAATTTGAAAAAAAATTCTAAGAACTGGGAAGGTTTAGATTTTGCGAGTCGCGACATTCTTGTCGCATGTCACGGCTAAATCAGAAAAACTTTTGAAATTGTGTGCTCCCAGGCCTAACATTTTGCAAATTACAAAAGGATTTTTACACGTCTTTACAAAACATTGCAAGAGTGACCATTTTGTCGCATGTCCCGACCACATAAGAAACATTTCTGAAATTTTGAGCTTACAGGCCCAACATTTAGTGAGTAGCGAATGGAGTTTTGCATGTCGCGAAAGTTTTTTCGCATGTTGTGACCAAAGTAGAAAAGTTTTCTAAAATTTTGGGATCACTGGCCTAACATTTCACGAGTCGCGAATGGGGTTTTGCATGTCGCAACAGTTTTGTCGCATAGAGCGACCTGATCAAAAACATTTCTGAAATTTTGAGTTCCCAATCAAACATTTCATGAGTCGTGGCACCATTGTCGTGAGTCGTGACACCATTTTCGTGAGTTGTGACATCCGGGTGACTTTTGAACCCCTTCCTTGTCGCGAGTCGCAACCCCGGCTTCACGACTTGTGACGCCTATCCAAAGGGGCTTTTAAACGGGCGAAACCTATTTTCTCCCTCAAAAGTCTCATTCTCTCCTTCGCCATTCTCCACCTTTGGCCACTGGCTTCCACCATTTCTCCACAAAATTCACTCGGGATGAACTCTCCTTAACACCAAAATCCTTCTCCCTTCCATTCCGAATCTCCCTAATCCACAAATCTTCACAAATCTGACTAGATTCCACCAAAACCACAAAACCCTAGGTTTTCGGGATTTTTTAAATTGCAAGTGAGTAGGGCTAGGATTCTTTATGGGCTTACTTCTCTCATCTTCCTACACATCTAATTTGTACAATTCCTCACTTTTACATGCTTGAATTGTAATAGTTGTGTAGTTCTAATTTTGGTGAAGTTGTGAAATTTGTGAATTGATGATATTTGTGTAGTTCTAATGTTTCTTCACCTTTGTGCTCTTCAATTGTGGTATTTAGGAATGTGGTTTTTTATGAACTTATGAAGTTGTGGGATTCTTGGAATTGTTTGTGGTACATATGTGGAATTTTGGCATGATAAATGTAGTTAGATATTCATATGGAATTGTTGGATGATACTTAGACTAGTTTAGCTCTAGCCATGTACGTTAGAATTTTGGACTTGTTGTTATTAGCTAAACATGGTGATAAGTAGAGATAATTGTACTTCTAGAATATTGTGTATGTGATGTTTGGCTACACGATGATCTCAAATTGGTTGGGAAATTACCATGCATGAGCAAAATTGGTGAAATAGGACATAATTTCTCTATAAATGCAATTGGTTTGAAATTGACATGTATAAGCATGAACGCATTCTTTAATTTTATGGTGGATTTTTTATGGTTGTAGTATGTCCATTACAATAGTTTGACTATGGTTGCTAATCTCTATAATGGTGCTTGGATGTTGGTCACTATGTTTTACATGTGTTCGTAAGAGAATGTCTTGGAGATAACTGCATGAATTTTTCCATTATGCCCTGGTGCGTTTGAAATTTTTTGTTGTGTTGATAGACATGCCTCCCAAGACACCTAGAGCCACTCGAGCTGCATGTGCATCCGCTCCACCTCCACCTCCCCCACCCACTCCAGAGCTGACCTCGTCACTTCTCCAAACCGTTTCATGGGTTTAACCCAGATCACTGGAGCCTATGCGGAGAGGTGGGATATCTTAGCCTCTTGCAAGATTTAGGAGACCATTTTCATAGATGAGATAGCATAGGATGCTCTCGGGTAGAAGGAGCAGGTTCACTGCCTCCTCGCCAAAGGAGGATTAGAGGGGTTTATAGGCAAGAGTGCCCCCACCTATATGCGGTATACTCTGGAGTTCCTCTCCACAGAGAGGATGTGTACTACTAGGGATGATGAGCCATGCGAGAGATACATCCATTTCCACCAAGATGATGTCTCTCGGGAGATGATAGTATCACATATTGAGGATGCTTTTGGGTGGGACATGACGGAGATTAGGGAGAGATTGGATCCACAGGCCCAGGAGAGAAATATTCAAGAGGATAAGGACTTTTGGTATATACTCACGAAGAGGGTGAGATATTCTAAGGACAAGAACAACATCATCATTAAGCCCGCTCTCAGATTGGTGCACAGGTTCTTGGTAGGCACACTATTCTTTCAGGCAAAGCTAATGAACATGCCTGATATGGACATCTATTACTTGTGGCATTTGACGAGCGAGGGGAAGGGCCATGGGAAATGGGACGAGCTGAGGATGGCAAGGGATAGATTTCCATGGGAGGTCTGATCACCCTCCTAGAAAAGCATTTAAGCCTCGTCTTGAATGGATTTCAGCGTTTGGGTAAAGGTTCATCATACCTCATCATTTTGGGAAGGATGAAGAACTTTCATTTGATCGATGCCACAACTACTCGAGGCATGTAAGGTGTATGGGGCGGGGAGTGTAACAGTTATGAAACTTTCCCAGACCCAGTGAACTAAGCTGGAGAATGACACGTCTGCTGGGGATTTGGGAATAGAGCCATATAATGCGTGTAGGGATGATTTTGAGCAGGAACTTCACAACCTACTCCTGCTGCCAGTCCTAACCGAGGAGGGTTCCCTTCCATTCACTAAGGCATATACGGGGCCACGTTCTCCACCGCAGTAGGAAGCTGAGCTGATAAATGAGGACCATGTGCACCGTCAATTTCCTCCACTACCCCTGGATTTTTATGCCTATTTGATGCAGAGAGTGGAGGCTAGCTTTCGTGGGTAGGTTGACACAACATGTTCGTCTAGCGAAGACTGATGGGGCAGGATGAAGAGATTGATCAGTTCCCATTCAAAGTCTGGGACATGCAGGAGCAATTTGGTGATCCCCGGGGCCCTGATCCTAGGGCAGCGAGGCGTAGGGAGTAGCATCAGAGGGACGAGGATTGGATGGCCCAGTACAGATAGTGCTACTCTAAAGACGGTGGTTCCTCCTCATAGCAATGATTGTGAGCATATTTTTCTTGAGCTCCCCTACTTTGACTTGCATTGTGTTTGCCTATTTTGTCTACATTAAGGGCAATGTAGTGTTTAAGTGTGGGGAGGGGATTTAGCATTTAAGTGTGGGGAGGGGATGTTTGGGATATTGTTCATTTTGGATGCTTTTTTTAATGTATTCGGATGTTTTTGGTAGCTTTGAAATTTGGAAATATTTTTGCTACTTATGATTGGAAAAACACAGAAAAATTAAAAAAAAAAGAAAAAATTGAAAAAAAAAGTAAAAAATGAAAAAGAAAAAAAATAAAAAAAATCCACTAAGTTGAAAATTTGAGAGGGCAATTTAGGCAACATTTGGGGGCCGGATAGGCCGAAAGCCCAAAAGGGCGGCCTAGGAAAAAAGGAGAGACTACATGTTCAGGTGATATATTAGCCAAAGAAACATGATGTGTGGCTAGGATGAAAACCCGAAAGGGCTCCTAGGAATAATGAGAGAAAGAGAAGAAGGAAAAATTTGTGCTCCAATTTTGCTCAGTTGTCGGTGTTGGAGTCATAAGGTTGCGGTTTATATGTGGATTGATCGGGTGGCCTAACATCATGAGACTTCTTGGGATTGGGTAACTTAGCAGGGAAAACAAAGTAAGTAAGGTATGCAATTTTTAAGTCTTCATATGCTTCACTTTTGGGTTGATATATTGGTATTAAGTGAAGTATATGCTTGAACATTTGATATAGTTTTGACTTCACTTGATGCCATTGGATTTTGGGATTATCAATTCGGGAATTGGAGATGTTTTCATGGGTGTTAGTGAATTGATAAGTTGGTATGGTTAGGTAGATTTAGGAATTGGGGTTGTGTGTGAATTCTCATTTGAGCTTAATTTTGGGATTTGTGATATTGAGAGTTTTGTGAGGCATTGATTTGGGGGAATATTAGTTTAGGATGTTGATATGTGAATTCCTTTGTATTCTTGAATCTTTTCTTACTCGAGGACAAGTAAGTTTCAAGTGTGGGGAGGTTTGATGTGTCCATTTTATGTGCATATTTTGGGACTTTTTGGATTCACTTTTGCGTTCTTTTGTCATCTATAGTTTGCGTTTTACCTTGAAAATATCTTAGGAGAGTTAAGAGCGACGTTTACGCTCTTATGACTTTTCTAAGTGGATTTTGTGTGACGAGGCAATAACATCGAGACTTGAAGACCAAAGACCATTGGAGACCATGAAGTTCACCTTTTGAAGACTTGAAGACTTGAAGATTATAAGAGAAGTTAAGTGGAGAGGATGCTAGAAGAAAAGAAGACGAAATAAAATCAACATGCTATTTTTGACATCTGTCATGACTTGCGAAGATCCTATCGTGAGTTGCGAAAGATGGGTGGCCAAAATTATTTGTCCTTTTTCTTGGACTATAAATAGCACACTTTATCCTCTCTTTATAACTCTTCTTCTTCCCAATTTCTGCAAGCAAAACTCTAATTTTTCTTTACGTTTCATCTTAGTTCAATGGGAATTATGTTTGGTTTGTTGTTGATTATTAGTATGGATTGTAGTAGCTAAACTAATCACTTGGAAGCAATTGATTGAAACTTCCAAACCCATGTAGTGAGATTCTATTTTACTCTTTTGTGAGCATTTAATTCTTAGCATTTGTTGTGCCATGAATTTTGAGTTTTACTTTATTTATGTCATTAGTTGTTTGAGAATAGGAAATGTTTGCTTGATTGAAGTGTTAGGGTGTTATGAAAGTGTACAATTTCATAGCTCTTTGGCATTAAAATTCAAGAACACGGAATTAGAACTTCTTGTTGTATAATGTGATGTGAATCTTGCTAGATGAGTATGTTAATGTGGATTCTTATCATATGTGTCCTATGGTAGCAATGAAAGGTTTAATCTTGAAGTTGATCGTTCTAGATTTAATTTAATAAATGCTTTGTTTGGTTAAATGGCTATGCATTTGATAGAATGCTTGTGGTTATCATATCTATGGTTCTTTGTGTATAATGCCATTGATGAAATAACCTTAGGCATTGTTTTTATAAATTGATTATCAATGATTTTTGCAAATTTTCGTTGTTGTGTTTGCAAATTACTCTTAAGAAGAAAGGAAAGTTTATCTTCAAAATGAAGTGATAGCATTCACCATAGGCATTGAATGAATGAGTGAATGAATCTAGCATCTATAAGAGGTTTGGAAGTGAGGATCAATTGCCCCCAAGGCTTTGTCATTGCGGATCTTTTTTTAGTTGTTTGTTGCATGATTAGCATAGTTACCTTGCTTTACTAGTTGTTTGTCTTTTAACTCATAATTTAGGAAAACCAACCTAAATCGCCCCCCCCCCCCCATTTACGTGCTTTTATATATGTATGTATATCTATATCTAGTCTAGTATCCACCTTATATGTTTAAACCCTTAGAAAGATCCATCTTCTTCCTGGACGACCCTGATTTGCCACTATGTACATAGTTGTAGTTAGGAAGCAATTTAGGAATATAACTGTATATTTGAGAGGTACGACGACGACCTCTATTGGTGCAAGTGAAGTTGTCGAACTTGGCCTTTTTGGCACAAGCAAAATTGTTGAACTTGGCCTTTTCGGTGTAAGCAAAGTTGTCGAACTTGGACTTTTCAGGGCAAGTAAAATGGTTGAACTTGGTATTATTGACGCAAGCAAAATTGTCAAACTTGGTCTTATCAACGCAAGCGGAATTATCTAACTTGACCTTTCTGGGGCAAGCAAAATTGTGAATTGAACAATATAGAAGGCAACCGGGTGTAGCGCATAACGTATATTACTGGGAATAAAGAGATGCAATAGAAAACATCGCAAAACATCACTGCCTAAAGTTGGTCATACTTTCAAAGGTTGACAATGTTCCACCTCCGAGGTATTTGATCCTTACCCATTGTACCAAGCATAAAACTTCGTCTGGGTTTCCTTCAAGGATTCCGTATGGCCATTCCCAGTTTAGGGCTAGCTTCCCTTTAGGCTCTCACATACTTTTTTTCTCATGATGAGGTCTCCTATTGTGAACTGCACCTTCTTTACTCCTTGACCGGGTAGCGTTTGACCCTTTCCTTCACCCTGGCTTCGTGAATTGACTTTGAATCTCGCTTCTCCTCTACTAGTTCTAGGTCTAGTTGTTGACTGTCATTGTTCATATCTTTGCTGGCTACTATCATCCTCGGGCTTGGTAAGTTAATCTCTACTGGAATCATAACTTCAGAGCTATAAACTAGACTGTATAGTGTATCTCCCGTGGCAGAAGACTCCATTGTTCGATATGCCCACGACACACTTGGTAGTTCGTTAATCCAATTCCCGTCTGCTCCTTTAAGTCTTGCCTGAATACCATTGACGATAGTTTTACTGGTGACCACGACCTATCCATTCGTCTGCGGGTGATACACCATTGATAACTTCTATTGGATTCCGAACTCCTTGCACCAATTTTAGAAAGGGTCATGAAAAAATTGCATCCCATTATCAGTCATGATAGTCTTTGGAATACAAAATCAGCAAATAATGTTTTTCCAACAAAATAAAATAACTCTTATTCCACTTATATTTGTTAGTGGCTCAACTTCCACCGACTTACTGCAGTAATCCACAGTTACTATCAAGTATTGAATCTCCTTAGAGCCTCTGGAAACAGTCTTACCAGATTGATACCCCATTTATCGAAAGGCCAAGAGCTGTGTATGATCATCATCTCATCCTGGGGGACATGTGTGACTGGGGTGTGCCTTTGACAATGGGTAAAGCTTGGATATATCAATTGGCATCATCGAACATCATCAGCCTATAATATCCTACACAGATCATCCTTTGGTGACAGAACAAACTCCCTAATAGTTGTCACAAATTTCTTCGTGGACTTCCCTGTTCAAATAGTCTGCATCACACAGTGTAACACACCGAAGCAATGGCTGCAGGTAACGCCTCTGATACAAAGTACCATCCTGAATCATATACCTTGGCGCTTTGAAGCAAATTTTCCTGGCCTCAACAAATTCTTTGGGAAAAGTCTCATCCTGAAGGTAACTGACAATCAGAGTTATCCATGATTCCCCCTTTTCGACTGCCATTATAATGAGTTCTTCGAAGCTTATTTTCCACAAGGTTTCCATCAACAACTTTCCTTGTGGCTGAACTCCTAGGTATGTGGAAGCTAGTTTGCTCAGAGCATCCGCCTTATGGTTTTTGTCCCTCGGTATCTGAATCAATGTGTATGATCAAAAGCATTTCATCAAAGGCTTCACCAACTCCACATAGCGCTACAAACTGGGCTCTCTAGTTTTGTCTCCATTAGCATGCTGGACCACGATATGTGAATCGCTGAACACCTATACATTTTCCACCTTAACTTCCTTAGTCAGTCGAAGTCCAGTGATCAAAGCCTCACATTCAGCTTCATTATTCGTAGCCTTAAAATTAAAGTGCTAGGCATAAGGGCAATCTATGTCGTTGGGACTAGTGAGCATCACTCATACTTCATTTTCCCCATAGTACGAAAATCTATCCACGAACAACTTCCATATACCCACATTTGTAGCTCCACCACCTGCTTCAATCACTTTTGTTTTCTCCACAATGAAGGCAGCAAGGGCCTAGCTCTGGATTGCCATCCTGAATTGGAATTGAAAATCATGCTCTCCCAACTCCAGGAATATGTTTGGATGGGATAGTTTGTGAGCACTACTACTGTGTGACCTTGAAAGTAGGGCCATAGCCTTCGAGCAGCATGAACAAGTGCTAGAATTAACCTTTCGAGGGCATTGTACTTTGTCTCTGGGCCCTGTAATGCTCTTCACATGACATATACGGGATGCTGCCACTTTTCCTTTTCCTTCACTAGAACAACACTGACTGCTAAAACTGAGGTAGAAATATAAAGCTACAATACTTCCCCTTGATCAGGCTTCATCAACATGGATAAAACTCATAGATGTTCCTTCAGTGCCAAAAATGCCTTCTCACAGTCCTCCGTCCATTCAAACTTCTTTTCTCTTCGCAGGACATCAAAGAAAGGCAAATGCTTCTCTGCACCCTTCAATAAGAAATGGCTCAACGCTGCTAGGCATCTCGTCAGCCTCTCGACCTCCTTTAAGATTTGTTGACTTTCCATAATCATGAAAGTTCCACTTTTTTTCTGGATTCACACCGATCCCCCTTTCTAATACCATGAAACTCAAAAACTTACCAACCTCCACTTTGATCACACACTTCACTGGGTTTAGCTTCAGATTTGCTCTTCATAACTCCTCAAACATCACTTCTAAATCATGCAAGAATTGTTCATAGGTCATTATTTTTTATTACCATGTCGTCGACATATGTTTCCATATTCCTCTCAATCTGTTGTTGAAAGAGTTTATCAACTACTCGCTAATAAGTAGCACCAACATTTTTCAACCCAAATGGGATCTTTCTATAGCGAAAGTACCTATGTCTATTATGAACATAGTCTTTTCCTTATTCTCTTCTACCATTAATATATGATGGTAACCTTTGTGAGAATCGAAAAAGACCAAAACCAGATACCCCGCTATTGCTTCCACAAGAATGTCGATTAAAGGCAAGGGGTAGCTATTTTTTAGACAACACTTGTTCAGATCAGTGAAGTTGATGCACAAGCGCCACGCACCATCATGATTTAGGATCATAACTAGGTTAGTGAGCTATTCCGGATAAAACACTTCCTCGGTGACTTCATCCTTGAGAAGTTTCTCTACCTCCACCCTTATTAGAGGAAAACATTCTTTTCTTCTGCTTAATAGGCTTTATCGAGGGACCGATGTTCAACCTGTGAACTTCTAGCTCCGTTGGCACTCATGTCAAGTCTGATGTATCCCTAGAAAACACATCATAATATTTTTCAAGTAAAGTCTTCAATTCTTTCCTTGTCATCTCCGGTATCATCCTACCAATAAAAACTGTCTCCAAATCTTGAATTGGAAGCCATTCAGTGCAGTTGGTCCAACTTCTCCGTGGATCGATACTACATCTTTTTCCCATCTATCCCATTTCACCATTGTCAAGTTATAACCCTTTGCTACCACCTGATCCCCTCAAATAGATACCACTCTGTTATTCGCTGGGAACTTCATCATCAACTGATAAGGTGACCACCATGCTCGAGCTTGGCACATCTAAGGTCTTCCCAAAATCACATTGTAAAGAGAATAAACATCAACAACCGCAAAGCTACAGTATATTATCACTTCTTTGTCTTCGTCATTAACTCTGACTAGTAAAGTGATTTCACTCAAAGGGTACATTGTCTTCCCTGTGAACCCTGACAAAGGGGACGTAGAATTCTTCAAATTGTTGCAACCAATGTCCAGTTGATCAAAGCAACTAGCAAATATGATTTCAAATCCACTTCCATCATTGATTTCAAATAACCCACGAGCTTGCATGCTATCCTCTCATCAAAGTCACGGGAGTTCATCAAACTCGGGAAAGTTTAAATGAATTTTTGTGGATCCAAATCTCCCCCATAGGTTGGACGCCCCTCTAATGGCTTTGTATTGGTCGACCACTGACACATAGTTATCACCGAGTTGAAAAGGAATCCCGGTGTCTACCCCGTTAGCCCTATCAGCCTGTGTATCTCATTTCCCAGTGCATATCCAGTTTCTCTAATCAAAAGGTCTCTACTCTAATTTTACCTTTGATGAGGATCCTTATACAAGAATGTATACATGGATTGCACTGTCATATATCCAAGATAATGTCCAACTCCTGAACTTCCTGGATACATGAGGGGCACAAGTCCCCAACCATAATAATCATATCTTCCATGACCCGACGTTGTAGGGTTCATCTGTCCTTTGATCCCTTTGCCTATGTTCCATCTCTAGGATGGCAGACATTGAACTTGGCATTAAACCTGGCATCGAATAGTGTATTTGCATATGCTCAGGGAACGAAGCCTGTGGCCTCACCTGAGCAGCTTCTCCATATCACATGTACAGGAATCCCATCATCTGGCTTGCAATGAGAAAAACTCTTGCCTACACCTACTAAGGTATTGATGACACTGCAACTCTCGAAACTTGGTTGTTGTCCTACTGCAACTCTCTCATGCTCCGATTTTCTGTGTGTCACCAGAACACTCAGTGAAATGTCTATCGATGCCTCGCAATCCCTACAAAGGGGGCTATACAACCATCGTTGTGCCGATTCCCTCCCCTGGTTCGATAGTAGTTTCTTGCTCCTTAGACACCTCTGCGTCCCCAACCTGCGATCCTTCAAGGACAGGAATTTTTGAGCTAGGGTCCATCGATGCTTCAACTAGATTCATCCATAAATTTTGGGTTGTAGGGGTGATAACCATCTTCGTCATGTAAGCATACTGAACATCATCACTTGCACCAGTTCCCTTGATCCTCAACCTCTCACTCCTTCAAAAAGTGGTAGTGGAAATGAACATAGACCAAGGGATCTAGATCAGCCTTAATCATTCCCACCGGGCATGTTAGTTAATGTGTCTTGAGATCCGATCCAAGCGTAGCCCCAAATCCACCAGTGAGGATCTACAAGCTGCAAGAGAAATAGGACCTAGAGTATTTTGGTGGAAAAGGCTCTGATACTGAAGTCAGTCTTGGGAGGCAAGAAAATGAATAGTGAATGACCCAATAATAAATGACGTGCCTCTATATATGCCTCTATATATATACCTCTTAAACCCTAATAGTAGTTGCCTAAAACCCAATCATTTTCCTTATCTAGTAATGAGGCCCAATGTTGACTCATCAAGTGAGAGACCCCAATGGATTACTTTTGGACTAAGTTTATCCTTAAGGGTTGGGTCTGGCGGTCCAACAAAGTCTTGATCCGATATATCATCAATCTATTGAACAGTTTGTGTTCAACAACAAATTTAAAATATTTCCATTATTTTTTACGATACAGTTTGATTGGTTGATTATATGGAATAACACAACTTCACCCAATATCAATGCACTATTGTTTGGAATGGAGGGAAATTCCCCCCTCTCACAATAAAAATTCTCAACAATCTTATCAATCAACACAATGGTATCTTCATGAAGACTAAATGTGCATATTAAAATTTGTCATTGTTTGATTGATCTTATTTAAGTAATTGAGAAATTCTAGATATGACCGGTGGAATATTCTGTGTAGTCTGATCGCATGATAATTTAGCATATTTTACTGGAAACACACAATTCCCCTCCCACTTTAGTAGTGATTTTTATTGTTCGTAAGCAATGATTTTTGGTATTATAAAAAATACTGTTAAGTGGTATTATGGCGAAACATTGTTACAACGGTTTTTCCGCTATCATACACTATAGCTATTTTTTCTTTACCGCTGCTACATATTGCAATTATGTAAAAAGAGCATGTGCTAAACAAATTAGGCATTTAGTTTTTTTTATTGTTTTCAAGAATCGATCCTCCAATTTTTGTGTTTTTCATATCTTATCGGTCTTAATAATGCTTAGTTCTGATCCATAAATGTATTAAATAAATAAAAATAACTTGAATGGTAGTAAACTTAACATAAATAATAGTCGTTACATGAGCAAAACATAGTGCAACAACACCGCCCTAAATCCCAAACACACACATACAAAACATTGTGTTACAATAACATGCATTTTATAAAAACATGAAAGGTTAACCTCCCTCGGTAGTAAAAAGTTCTCTTTGGCGAAAAAAGAGAAAAAAGACGCGGCCTTTCCTTTAATTTTGTAGGTAGATTTCCCTAATGTCATCAAATCACACCGATAAATCATGATTATCTAGGATTCCCCACTGGATTCCGCACATAATCATAAGAAATTTGTGAAATTTTTTATCTAATTTTTCGTTCGAGGGTTTTGAGGGATTGAGAGTTTTGAATTTTATTTCAACCACATTGATCTAGATTTGAGTCTACCGATTTCAATTTGGATTTGATTTCTTGGGGAGTTTGTTTTTGCTCAGATTTTGTGGGGGAAAAATCCAATAAAATCTTTGAGTTGAATATTTGGTAATTATCGGGTTGGTGGTGATCTTCTTCATCCTGATTCTTTGATCGAATTCTCTTCGTACGCCACCCTTGTTGTTGGTGGATTTATTTGAGCGGCAGGCCAGCAACACCTTCGGACTACGCTTACGGCTTGGAAAAGTCATTGCTCACGGATCACGGAAATGTGATCACAGATCGCGGCATGGTATTCACAGATTGTGATGCAGTTTGCTGAGGATTCCTCTGTGGGTGGTCTCGGCAAAAGTGGGCATTTCAGACAAAAATCAATGGGCACAGACGAAGAAAATTCAAAAGAGCAAGGGAGGAATGGCCATAAATTCAGAATTTGCCCAAGGGGAATATAATGTTTGAGTTGTTGATGCCGAGACAAGCAAAAAATTGTAGCATGGTAGATCCAGCAAATATAGTAGCAAAGGCAAAACCACAAGCCAAAACTGTGGAGACTAGTATTCCCGTGCAGCCTGCATTTGGAGGTGATGATTTAGAATTATAAGGCTTGGGTGAAATCCCCTCGAAGATGGTCCAACCTACGGTTAGGGCCTCTAAAATTCCAGAAGTTGGTAGGAGCAAGAGCAACCCGCCTATTGGCACGAACGCGGTTACTAGAAGTCGTAGCAAGAGCAACTCTCGTATCCCTGTACCCCGAGGTGTACAAAAGCCTTATCAACATTTTATGAGTGCTACTCTAAGCAACTCTAATAGTCCAACAATAGTGCAAAAGATGGCAGCGGTCCGAAGCCATAGGGGACCTTGGTTTCTAAATGAATACGGCCTACATGATTGTCAGGGGTTTAACAGCCCCTGCAAGAAGGAGATGGGTCAAGGGGATCATCTCTGAGAACAACGTTGGGCTTTGTAGTTTGTTGGAGACAAAATTGGAAGATAAGGCTTTGAAAACTTTTCTAAAAAGTTTCAAAGGGTGGAAGCACACTCATAATTTTGATCTTTGGCCAAATTCAAGGATATTGGTCATTTGAGATCCGAGAACACATAGGGTTGATGTAATTGGGAGAATGCCGCAATGTATTCAATTAAAAGTACGTCATCTATCCTCGGGAGTGAAATTTTTGGGAACTTTTATTTATGGCCATAGTGAAAGAAGGAAGGCTCGGCAACCTTTGTGGGCTGAACTCAAAGAATATGGTACAAATTTGAGTAGAGCGTGGATGGTTTTGGGAGATTTTAACTCCATCCTAGATGCAAATGACCATTTAGGAAACAGCATGCCAACCAGTGGCACGTAGGCGACCTCAACTTCACTTTTCCGCATCACACAAGATTTCTCCATCCAAAACCCGAGTATACTACTCTCGGTTGTATTAGGAATGGAGCTTGGCCAACCCACACACAACTACAACACTTCGCTATGCCGCCGGTTACAATGCCACAGTTTTGAAAACCCAGGACAACATCACTAGGTGGCAACCCTTTTGTCACAGTTTTTAAGACCCGAGATCACTAACCTCAACTGCGTATAGGATGACATCATTTGGTGCAAGAATAGCCAGTATCCTCTCTGGTTGGTATGTAGGGGTCCAGATTGGCATCTCAATCATGACTCGCATTTATGATGATTTAATTTCCCAGCTTGTATAGAAGGCCTTGCATGTATGAGGTAGAAGTGGTTTTTTCGAATTGGGTAGTGAATTTGTTTTCACCCCTCTTCCATTTGTCATGCTTTACCCTCTTATTTTCCCACTCACTTCTGGGATATGCATGTAGTCTACCCTAGTTTATCACTAGTTAGCTTGGGGCTAGTAAGATTCTCACTGTATTACGGTAGGGTGCACTTAAAATGCATCCATCTGGACGTTCTACAATTTTTCTATTTACCATTTTACCATGAAAGGCTAACTTCCGTAAGCAATGGGCCAACAATACATGCATTACTTGGACTTGCAGTTGAACTACATTCCCGTAGAACAACACTACTCGGTTTTTCATATCACGAACTTCCGAAATCATTTACTGTTGCTACGTGGGATATTTAGTGCGATTTAGCCAAAACGATAATTTCGCTGTCATTTTCATCTCTTTCTTTCTTCCTCCTTCAGCTATCCTAACTGATAACGGTCATTTTCCATTTACCGGTCTCCCTCCGGCCGCCGCCATGGCGGTTCTCCCGGCCAATAGAAGCCAAGGGGGAACCAAATCCTTCCCTCATGCTCTTGCCAACCGTCCTCCGCCTCTACAAGATTCCCTTCCATCGAACCCAGAAATCATCCCCAAAACTCAGTACAAAGGGGAAATTGCCTGCCTTGTCAGTCGCAAGGATGCTGACATCCTCTCCTCCCATTATCGGAATGCTCTGATCGGTAAGTTTGCAAGGGGTAAGCCATCTATGGTCCAACTAAACGAATCTTTTAATTCGGTAGGCTTTAAAGGCAAATTTCAAATTGGATCTATAGACTTCCGGCATGTCCTCATACGCTTCCAGGAGAAAGAAGACTACCAAAGGTTCTGGCTCAAGGGTCACTGGAGCTTCAACAACGCCCAGATGAAGGTACTGAAATGGACTTCCGACTTCTCTCCAGATGCAGAATCATCCATAGTTCCGGTATGGGTAACAATTCCTCATGCCCCAGTCTATTTTTACAATTCTGCAATGCTTGAAAGCATGGGAAACCAAATTGGAAATTTTATAAAAGTTGATGCTGCCACTGAGGCCCTGTCTAGGCCTTCTTGTGTGAAAATGTGTGTTGAAATCGATTTAAAAAAGAAATTGCCATCCTGCATTAGAGTGGGAATCGAAGAGGATGGAAATGAATTCAATGTTGTTAAACTTCCCCTACAATTTGAAGATATTCCCCCATACTGTGTCCATTGCAAATGCATAGGGCATGAAGATAGTTACTGCATTTATCTGCATCCGGAGCTTAAGAGATCCTTGCCTAAGAAACCTGATAATCATTTGAATGGCTCGTTGGGACAGGTAAATGAGAAATTAAACATTAACCAGATTGGGAACTTAAGAGCTGAGAGCTCAGGGGTATCAATTACAGAAAAACAAAGAAATTATCAGGCTCAGAAACTTATATACGTTCCTAAGAAACAGCTGATCCAAGCTCCTGTTCATGAACCTAATAAGTCTATCCTAATTGATACTGATGCTATGGCAGTTGATCCTAGGACTCCTGGTGAGCTTCCACATCCTCAACAAATTGCTCCTAACAAGGTAGTTGAGCCTAGTATTGGGATCAGCAGTAAAGATGAGGTTGTTATAGAGAAGTAATATAAATCTCTGTCACCTGAACCTGAAATTCCAAACCTTATTCCCTCCCCTCGAGTGTTTCCATCTCCTCCTAGGTCATCTGAAATACAGGATAGGCAACCTCAGTCTGCCCCACCTACCCTTAGGACAGTCTTTGCTAAGGACGATCTACCCAGTAAACGAGGAAAGTCTTTTTCTCCTTTTAGTTCTATCATTGCTGCAAAAAATTTTATTTTTTCTCAGCAGAAAAACAGGTCCAACAGATTTCTACCCCTAGCTGATGAAGAACCATCGGGTGAGAAGGTCACTCATAATGAATATCCTGCCACTGAAGAAGGTACAACCCTATCGGATACTGCCCCTGAAGCTGGTGATGACCATGTACAGGGGGACAGTGTCTCATCTTCTGATCCTAGTAAGTCGAAGAAAGGTAAGTCTGTAGTGAAAAATAGCAAACCATCCAATGACTCTTTCTTCTCACAGAAAAACACCATTATGACTAGATCAAAAAGCTCCTCTAATGTTTCATTATGAATAACACTATTAGGATTAAAATGTTGGTTTGGAACATTAGAGGAATGGATACATCTATGTTAAGGCTATCTAATCTCATCAACAGGCATAGATTTGAACTCATCTGTTTAATTGAGCCTAAACATGACAACTTACAGTGTGATTTATATAGACAAATGCTGAAGTTTGATAAATGTTTTTCTGCAACTAACGGTCAGATTTGGATTTTCTGGACTTCAAACATAACTCTGGCAATTATAAATGATAATCTTCAGTTTCTTGGAGTTCACCTAACTAGTTCTAATCTCGTTAAGCCTATGGATGCCTTTTTTATTTATGGTCTGAGAACCAGATCGGGAAGGAAAGATCTCTGGTCTGATCTCAACTCATACAATCATTCAGAATCTTTGTTTATTGGAGATTTTAACTCCATTACATCAATAACTGAATATAGAGGTCCATCTACTCCAAAATTAGGAAGTATGAGAGATTTCAATGATTTTATTAATGGAATGGCTTTGGAAGAAATTAACACTGTGGGGAACCTGTTTACTTGGACTAATAATCGGTTAAGATCTCCTACAGTTAAAAGACTTGATAGAGGATTGTGTACTGCATCATGGTCTCTTTCTTTCCCTTCTTCTTCAATTCAGATTCTGAATAGAGTTAGCTCAGATCACAACCCCATGCTGCTGACTGTAGGTAGTGATATACCATCTAATCCCAGACCTTTTAGGTTTCTAAATACATGGTACAAGAGAAAAGATTTTAATGATGTAATCAAGAAAGATTGGGACACTCCTATACATAACTCAGGAATGCTAGCTTTCTACTTAAAACTAGTCAGACTTAAGAAGGCTTTAAAAATCTGGAACAAAGAGCATTTTGGAAACATTCATGATAATGTATTACAAGCTGAAATGGCCTTGCAGGCTCAGGAAACACTAACTGATCAAGATGAATCTATAAATAATCTGGTTAATATGAGGGAAGCTAGGGCCAGGTTAGTCAGGGCTATGTCTGAACAAAAAAACTTCTGGAAACATAAGGCAAAGATAAAATGGCTCCAAGACGGGGACAACAACACATATTTCTTCCATAAATATGTACAAGATAAGAATAATAGGTTAAGGATAACAAAAATTAAGGGCAGAAATGGGCAGTGGTTGGAAAATACTCAGGATGTTGAGATGGAAGCTATACACTATTATCAGGATCTTCTGAGTGAAGATTGCTCAACGGATAGCTCTATATTTCAACCTCATTTTCTTAATCATATCCCCAATCTGGTTACTCAGGAAGATAATGATAACCTTTTGAAACCAGTCACACTTGATGAGCTTAAAGTGATAGTTAGCAGCCTTAATAAATCAAGTTCTCCAGGTCCAGATGGTTTTACTGCCAAATTCTACATAAAATCTTGGGATATTATAGCAAATGATCTTCTCCTAGCTGTTCATGATTTTCAATCTTCATCTAACCTGCCTAAGGGTATTAGCAGTACATGGATCACTATAATCCCCAAGAAGAAAACTCCTACCTCATTTGATGATTATAGGCCTATAAGTCTCTCCAATATGATAAATAAGATTTGTTCTAAAGTTCTTATCGAAGACTTAAGTCTATTATGCCTAAGATTATTTCTCCTAACCAAACAGCATTCCTACATGGCAGGGATATTTCAGATAATGTAATCTATCTACAGGAAATGGTTAGATTTCTTAATAGGAAGAGAAGAGATCCAAATTGCATAGTTAAACTTGATCTCAAAAAGGCTTTTGATAGGGTTAGATGGTCATTCTTATATAAAGTTTTGGCAAAATTTGGTTTCCATGCTAAATTTATCTTCTCAGTTATGAAAAACTTGTCCCAGGCTTGGTTCTCTATTCTTATTAATGGTAAGCCAGTGGGATTCTTTCAATCCTCTAGAGGTATTAAACAGGGTGACCCTTTATCTCCATTCTTGTTTAATATCTTTTCTGAGTCTTTTTCAAGGAGTCTGACCTTCATTTTTGACAATGGTAAGCTAGCCTACTTTGATCTACCAGGTAATCCTCCAAGAATCTCACACTTATCTTATGCGGATGATACTGTTATTTTCTTTAAAGCAACAAATCTAACCTTAGTTAGATTAAAGGCTTTTCTGTCCACCTTTGAGGAAGTCACTGGCCAGTCTATTAACTATAATAAGAGTGACATCTTCATAGGTAAGCATGCTACAGATCAAAGAGTGAACCACATCAAAAGGATTTTGGGAATGAAACTTGGTTCCTTCCCATTCACCTACTTGGGAGTTCCAATCTTCACTGGTGCTGCTAAAAAGATTTATTTCCAACCACTCTTTGAACTAATTGATAATAAGATAGGTAACTGGAAAAATAGATGGATATCTATGGGTGGTAAAATTACTCTGATTGATTCATGTATATATGCTATACCACAACACATTTGGCAGGTCATTAAACCAAAAAAACTGATCATTTCCACCATTGAGAAAAAAATGAGCAAGTTTTTCTGGGGGGATGATTTAAAACCAAAAAGATCCTGGAAAAAGTGGTCTGATCTGTGTCTCCCCACTGATCAAAATGGATTAGGCTTTAGGTCTATACATACCATAATCAAAACATGCTCGGTTAAATTATGGTGGAAGTATCAAATGGCTGAGGCCCTCTGGACTCATTTATTGGCAGCCCTCCCTCAATCTCACAGAACCTCTCCAAACTGGAAGAGAATTTGCTCAGTAAATTCATGGGCTGAGGCTAATTCTAAAGTCATTATAGGGAGGGGAGATTGTAATTTCTGGACATCAAACTGGCTTGATGTAGGTTTACTGATAGATTTGTGTGATCAGAATAGTGTGGATATAGCTGAAGACTGTACAGTCTCTGCTTTCATAGCTAACAAAGACGTTTTCATCACAAAACTAGAGCCATTCCTGCCAACTCATATTATTACTCTTTTGTAGGAGTCCAGAATATTTCCACACAGAGCTGATAGATTAATCTGGAAACCAGGTATTTCTGGGAGTTTCTCCTTTAAAGATACTTACAATTTGCTCTGCAACCATACATGTAACATATCCTCTTCTAAACATCTTTGGAACTCCAGAATAGAGAAAAAAATCTTTGTATTTATGTGGAAAGTGATAAACTCTTTGTTGCCTTTTAATAACATCCTCAGGAATCTGAGGTTTTGTTTGGCCTCTAAATGTTGTATGTGCAACAAACATGATGACTCCTTAGAGCATTTTTTTAACTCATGTGATTTCTCACTATCTGTATGGAAAATTATTCATCAGTTCATGGGTATTCGAGATAGGGCCTTTCCATCTGTTTGGGAGAGAATTTCTTACTATTTAACTATGCCTGCATTATCTTCTTTACATTCGATCATGATCCGGACTGCTGCTATTTTTACTTTCTGGAACCTTTGGAAGATGAGAAATAGATTTTTATTTGATTCAGTCAAGCCTTCCTCCACGCTAGTGCTTCAAATGATTATAGACCAGATTTTTATCTCCTTCTGTGCAAAACCGGTTTATATAGCATCTCCACTGGATGTTAGTATTGCATATCACTCTTTTCTACCCCTACTCAAAATTTCCCCAAAGCCTAAAATCTGGAAAATTGCTTGGAAAAGGCCAACATCTGGTTTTAAGCTTAATGTTGATGCTTCATGGTCATGCAATACTAATATGTGTGGGATTGGAGTGATTATCAGAGATAGTAGAGGTGCTTTCAAGGGAGCTTACACTTTATTTTCTAATGCTTTCTCCCCCTTGGAAGCTGAATTGAAGGCTATTAAGTTTGCTATACAGATTTCATATGATTTGCCTGCTCCTCTGTACATGGAATCTGACTGTCTTTCAGCAGTTCTTTTTGCTAATGATCCACTCAGATGTCACTGGAACTGTTTTTGCTTAGCTGATGAGATTCATCAATCATTGAAAGATATCAAACTTGTACACATATATAGACAGGCAAACCTGGTGGCCCATACCCTTGCTAGAAACTGTTTGCAACTACAATGTGATTCATCTTTTAGCAGCATATCTGAGCTTCCCAACACTGTCCAGGGTTTAGTTAGATTAGATCAAATTGGCACCCCCGCTCTACGGGTTGTTAATTAGTTCGGATGCTACTTATTTCCACTCTTGATTGCAGGTTATGGTGATGCTGCTTGCCCTCTGAATTCCTGCCTGCTCATTATACAAGTCTTCTGAATTTCCTAGAGTATTAAGCATAATGCTCATTCTGCTTGATCCCTTAGGGATGCTACTAGATGACTGATGGCTGTTCTTGTCTATACTGATGAGTTTCTAGATGGAACTTGTTTTTGATCTCGAAGCTTTCTTCTTGACTGTTTAGCTCTGTAGGGGATGAGCTTCTTAGTTTAGTTGGGGTGAATTTGACTGACCTGTGTTTCGTCTTTTCGATCCACAAATAAGTTCGATGATCTCCATTTAAACTAAGAGTTTTTGTAATCCTCTAACAATTAGCCTACTCTTTTTTATTTTTGGATGCAACAAATGTTGCTTTAATGAGCCTATGGCTCACAAATGTACATATCAACTAAGCCAATGGCTTCCCCCTTTTCTTTACTCTTTAGTTTTGTAATTTTACGGCTTGGGAAGGCCTAATATAATCTTCCCCCATCTTAGGATGGTTTAATTAAAAAAAAAAAGTAGAACAACACTACTAGAACTAACTTCTTTAATAACACCACCAATACCAAGTTGCAAAGGTTCAAATATGCCACCACCATCATGCGACTTCTTTCAGTACCCTGAAAATGAAGGCACCTCTTTTGCTACTCCCTTTTCCTTTGAAGAACTTGAACGAAAATACTTTGTTTATTCTGTATCATGAACAATTAAAATTGAGGCTTAAAACAGTGAAAATATATAATTTCTTAATACTTTGTAATTATGGATTAATATTTAGAGCTCAAAAAATACACGTTCACACTGGCAACGAAATCTAATCACCAAACATTTTCAGGATCCAGTAATGAACAAACCAGCTAAAAGTATGGATATTTGAAATCTCAATAAATAAAGTGAATTCAGGTGAGAGGATGAAAAACTTATGGCAAACTCATGGGAAAGATTGTGTTTCCATATGCTTATGGAAAAACGAAGTTTTATTAGAATAATAAAAGTTAAAAGTTCTTAGTTGCAATATTAAAATTTTATTATACGACATGTAGTAGTTATAAAGTTTATAACCTGATTCATGCAGCCCAAAATTTTTATCTTCATTTCTTCTAATTTACACTTTAAACCTTGGTCTTTCCATAACTTATTGAAAGACTGTCTTTTAAGAGATGGACTCAAAACTTATTTTGAACTAGCTCAACTACATTAAATAAATTCTTTGAACTTCACTCCATAATTCCTTGTATAAAAGTGTGTTACGATAGATGAGATATGATTGAGATTTGATAGGGATCTTATGTCTAGATACATTGTGTGTCTAGGGCTAGTATCTCTATATGTATTCCTTTATTTATAAACATCTATCTATGGAGAATTACCTTATTCACATGGTATCAGAATAGGGTTTACGAATCTTCTTCTTTTTTTCTCCACAGCAGCCGCTTCTGCTCTCCTTTTCTCTTCTCCAACCCGTCGCCCACTCTTTCTTCCTCCTCAAGCAACTTTTTTTTTCTCTCCTTTCACCATGGCTGAATCATCCAAGATTTCCTATAATACTCTTCTGCATATGTTCAACATCAAGCTTTCTTTAACAAACTACTTGCTATGGAAACGAAAAGCTGTTCATATTCTCAAGCCACTGAGACTGTACGTTTTTCTCGACGGCACCAAGCCATGTCCGATTCTTCCTCCACTACCGTCAAATTCCACGTTGTCATCTCCCTCTTATGTGACAGTCATTGGCTCTTCTTTTGGTCCCACGAAGGAGGATAAGAAGGTTGCTTATGAGCAAACCTTGGTTGCACGCGAAGCATGGCTTGACGAGAATAAGCGAGATTGTAGCCTCTTGTTCTCGTCCTTGTCTATGGAAGCCCTGGCTAAGCTTGCAGATTATAAGACTTTGCAACAGACGTGGGAGAACATTTCTGTTGTCCATCAGAACCAAGTAAGTCGACCATTCTATGCCTTTGTTCCACTGCCCTTACTATCCGTAATAATGGTTCGGTACATAATTTACACCTTCAATTAAAGAATGGTTTGGTACATGATTTACACCTTCAATTTAATACCGTGTTCGAATGATGATCAACTTCTTTGGTTTTTTACTGCTTTGGGTTCTGAATTTGAGGATTTTTCTACCCCATTTATCACAGCTTCTCCGACTCCTTTGTATGTTGAGATAGTTAATCATGCAAAGGATCCCAAAGCGCTTTTGAACAATTTGCAGGGATGTAAACTTCTGGTGGTACTCCAGTTGGGCCGGTCGCATTCGTTGCATTGGAATCAAACTCTGGCGGTCGCACGTGGTCTCACGCATCGGCGGGTACAGTGTGTGATGGTGCCGTGTCTGGCACACACGTTGGTTGTACTAGCCGGTTCTGAGGTCATGGTCGTGGCAGGTTTTAGGGCCAGTGCTCAAGTGACTGGGGTTGTGGTCTCCAATGCTAGGGGTGTGGCAAAACTAAGTCATGATGCTCCTCATTCTTACCGTCTGTTTCAATATCCATCCGAGACTTCCAATCTTGCTCAAAAATTTCAGTCCTCCCTTCAGCTTAAGCCGGCCACTGTCACCTCTGATTGGTACTATGACTCTGGAGCTTCTTCTCATATGAGTTCGTATACTTCAAACCTTGAAAGTGTCACACCCTACAATGGTAAATCTTTTGTTTCTATTGGAAATGGTACCAATATATGTATTTCTGCTATTTGTGATCTCAACTTACGCCTTCATTGCGACTGTCTGATATCTATTAACAAGCTTACATGAGATCTTAGTGTACTAATTGCTTTTGATAACTGTTCTTTTGTGATTCAGCACAAAGTCACCAGGGCAGTCATGGGCAGAGGCCACAGTGAGGATGGCTTTTATGTGTTGGATCGTGGTGAAGAAGCATTATTGTCCTTTATGAAGCAAAATAAATCCCGGGCTTTCTTTGAGTTATGGCATGCCCGTTTGGGACATGTATCCCCTAGTACGATTTCTTTGTTAGCTAAAAATGGTGAACTATATGTTTCCTCTTTATTGCCTAAACTTAATGCATGTGCATCCTATGTGATGGAAAAATGGCTATAAACTGTCATTTGTTGAGAACTCTAAATGAGCTATGCATGTTTTGGATTTGATTCATTGTGATTTGTGGGAACCATCTCCCATTTTATCTGGTTCTGGATTTGCTTCCTATGCTCTTTTTGTGGATGATTTCTCGAGATTTACATGGCTTTAACCTCTTCGTCGTAAATCTAAATTTGTTGATGTATATATAATATTTGAGTCATTTGTGGAAAATCAATTTTCTTCTCGGATTAAAGTGTTTCAGAGTGACGGGGGCACGAAGTTTCTGAACAAATGCTTCGAAATCATTTTGAGACAAAAGGAATCCTTCATCAGGTTTCCTGTTTGTACCTACCCAGTCATAATGGGCGTGCAGAACGAAAACACCATCATGTGGCAAAAATAAGGCTTACTATGCCTTTCCATTCACATCTGCCACTATCTTTTTGGGATGATGCATTTACGATGGCTTTGCATATAGTTAATCGTCTTCCCACCTCGGTGCTTGATGGAGCTTCTCCTTATGGTGTTCTGTTTGATCGAGTACCGACATACTCTAACTTCCATCCTTTTGGTTGTAGAGTATATCCATTTGTTCATCCCTATGCTGAGCACAAGCTGTCGCCTCAAAGTATTCTGATGAGACGTCAAATGCATGTATTTTCCAAAGCATTTAACATCTCTTTTGTCATCTTTTGGATGTAAGATTTCTAGATTTAGCTAGGTTTACATCATAAGGGGTTTAGATGACCATTTTTGGTTTTCATATCTAAATCCTTCATTTTGTAACCTATGTTTAGTCTAATAGATTTTTGGTCCTTATGAGCATCTAGATTCATTTTTGTAAGCTTAATTTGTAGATTTCTCTTGAGCACTAAGGAGTGGTTTAGTGAAGGCCATTCAAAAGGATGGTAGAAGATTGAAGGCCACTCATAAAGTGGTAGAAGATAAAGTGAAGAAAGGAGAGCAAAGCAAAGGGTGAAGAATTATCTATGTTTTGAAGCAGAGTTCTGAGAATTTTCCGAGAAAAATCAGACTCCAAGGGTGGTACCATTGGATTTTCCTTCTCGAGTACTATAAATTCGACTACAAAAAATCCCAAAATAGATCAACGGTTCACCCGGAGGAAGCAAAACGAAACAGGACTTTTTTCCGTCGTGACTCTCGACAAGTGTCTCGCGACTCGCAAAACGTTGACCTGAGAGCTCACAAATTTCCTAATCTGGCCACAACTAGCAATAGAGGCATCGTGAATCACGATAGAGGCATCTCGACTCGTGATAATTGCCCTGCAACTTACTTATTACTCCTTTTGTTACTTGTACAATAAATAGTTTTTCACCCCAATCTTCCCCAACTCTAAAAGTCCAACTTGGGGGCTCCAAAACCCTAGTTTTTCACCATTTTCTTCCATTTCTTGTTCTTTATTTGTATATCTTTGTTTGATGTTATGGGTTTTGATTATCTAGCTTAGTTTTGTACTTGAGAGCAATTGATTGACACTTCCTTGCTAATGTCTTGAGAATCATTTCTATCTATCTATTGCTTTCTCCATTGTGCATTTATTGAGCTTTAAATGTGGATTTTTAATGTCATTAATGTTGTTGGAAGTTTGAGTATATAAATTGCTTGTATGATTGCTTGTTAGGGTTGGGAGAAAGTAGCTAATTTTTCCCTCTTTTAATGTGGAATCAAGAGCATGAGTTAGAGCTTCTAAATGATATTGATGTGTTGATAATTTCTAGATGAATGTGATGATGTTGAACTCCTTGTCATGTTTGTTTTAGGTAGAAAATGAGATAATTCTATGAATGTCGATCGTTCTTAAATAATCTTGTAAAAATGCATGAATTGGTTAAATGTTTAGACACAATGTAGTATTTATATGTGTTGCCAAGCTTGTTGTCACTTCATGCTCAATGCCATCAATGAGATACTTTTAGTCATATTTCGACTAAGGGAGTCATTGGTGAGGTTTGACAAGATATGTTGAATTCACTCTTGCAAACTACTATCTAAGAAGGATAGAAGATTCATCTTCACAACGAGTAGTTAAAGTAATGAATAGATTGTTTCACTCATTCTTGAATCTTTTGTTATTTAGCATTCATGTGTTCTTAATGCTATGTTTTACTTCATTTATTACATGGGGTGTTTGAGAATAGGAAGTGTTTGTATGATTAAAGTGTTAGGGTGTTAGGAAAGTGACAAATTCCTTAGCTCTTCGGCATGAAAATCCAAGAACATTGACTTAGAACTTCTCGTGTATAATGTGTTATGATTCTTGCGAGATAAGTATGTTAATGTGGATTGTTCTCATATTTATCCTATATATGCAATGAAAGGTTGAATCTTTAATGTGGTTTGTTCTAGGTTTAGCCTAATGAATGCTATGTTTGGTTAAATTGCTACGTCTTTGGTAGAAGGCTTATTTTTATCAAATCTATGGTCCTTTGTGTGAAATGTCGTTGATGAAATACCTCTATGGTGTGATTTTTTTTAGAGTGATTGTCAACGAAGTTTGCAAATGGTTGTTGTTTGTCTTTGTAAATTACTATTAAAAATGAATGAATGTTGATCTTCGAATAGGAACTGATAACATTCCCTATAGGTAACAAATGTGATAGAATGAGTGAATGGTTCAATGACCTACATAAGGTTTAGAAGTGCATATCAATTTCCCTCAAGGCTTTATCTTTTGTAGTTTTTACCCATTTTTCTTAGTTTGTTTGATGATTAGTATAGTTACTTTAGTTAACTTTGCTAGTTATTTTGTCTTTTGATTTCATAAGTTAGGACCAAAACAAACCACCCCCCCCACATTTACTTTCTTTTATATATATATATGTATAATTTTAGCCTATTATGAACCTTATATGTTTAAACACTTAAGAAAATCCCTCCTCTTCGTGGATGACCCCAGTATGCCACTATTTACTCAATTGTATTTAGTAAGCATAAAGGGCTTACAAATATTAACTTTGAGAGGTACGGCGATGAACTCCCAAATCAAGCATATTTGGTTGCATTAGCTAGTTGTTTTTATTTTTCACTTTTTGGTAATTGTTTTTTTGGAGTAGGTATTTCTTGAGTTCTTGTGGATTTTTATCGAAAATCCTTACATTATGATTCCGGACTTTTGAAAAAGAAAAAAAACAAAAAAATGGAACGTCCCACCTTCAGGAAACTCATGATGAGAAGAGAGGCACAACACGCAAGGTTTTGTAAGATATGTCATTCTGATCATCCTACCGAGTCTTGCTATTTTTTAAGAGAGGAACACTATAGTGGTGAAAGAACCTTTGGTTTCCAAAACCAAGGGTATTACGAAGAGTGCTACTAAGAGGTTAGAGATGTTGGTTTTCAAGGGAAAGAAGCTCTAGAGTAGTATCCATACCATGACTCTTACAGTCAGGAGTGGAGTGGTAATCCGGATTGGTGGTATGAGAATGAGCCAAAAAAACCAACAATACGGGAAAAATAGTTATCCCCTATCACCATACACCATACCCCAATACCAAGCCCTAGAAGAAAGTTTAAGTTTGACAAATGAGGAGATCATGAATACAATAGCAAACTTAACCACCCGATCCAAGACTAATGAAGAATCAGAATCCCAAATCTCCTCTAGTCTTGAGGCTTTGGAGAGGCATGTGAGCAATTTATTAGAAGTGGTGACCCGAATGAAAGCTCATTATTCCAAAGATACACCATCCCAAGTCGGACTCGAAGATTTGATGAGTGAGGTCACCATGAGAAATGAGTTCGAGCTTGAAAGGGATAAGGAGTCGGTTGTGGAAGACAACAAAGTGGAGGAAGAGGTGATTGTGCTACATACATTATTCTTTACATCATTACCCCTACCCCCACCTAGTGAACCAATTTCACCGTCTTTGGAAATTTTGAGGGATATAAGAGAGGAGCCAAAAGCATATCCAAAGCCCCCTAACCACCTAACTCCCTTTAAACCATCTCCACCTCCACAAGACTTCCCTATTGAAAGTTTTGTACCCCCACCTCTCCACTTTTGGATGCTCATGGGGAAGGGGTTCGAACCTTCACCATATGGATAAGATTAGGGTCGTGACGATGACCTTAAAAATACGGAGCTTCTCGGGAGTAAACCTGAGCTTTTAAGTTAGGTTAGTTTTTTTCTTTTCTTGAAAACAAAAATCCTCAACCATGTCCTCAAACCCTTACCCAAAACCACAAGAATACCACCATAATCCACCACCAAAAACCACTACCAAAACCACCATCTAGGAGTACTACTAATTTTTGTCTTTTGTGGTATTGATTGGGATTTTGCATAGTTGTGGCTTTGTAGTGAATGGATCAAAGTAGCATGTTGGACGGAGTTCGAGAACATGGAGGAGAGAACATTCATTGAGAAGTGAGTATTGCCATCACTGGGAAGGACCTTCAAGGTCCTAGTTGTGAGTATTTTTTCTTTCTCCCTGATTTTTTTATCTTGTCATTTTCACATTAAGGACAATGTGTGTTTCAAGTGTGGGGAGGTAAAGAGGAGTATATATCTCATTGATGTGTTTTTTTTATAAAAAAAATAAAAATGAAAAAAAAGAAAAAGAATTTCCCACTAAGTTGAAAACTCGAGAGGCAACTTAGGCAAAAGTGGGAGGCCCAGATTGGTTGAATACCTGAAGAGATGACCTATGCAAAAATGAGAGGCAAAATGGTGTGGAAAAAGGTCAGGGTGAGCATTGAAAAAGAAAAATGTGTGAAGCTAGGATAAAAAACCGAGAGGGCTCCTAGGCAAAATGAGAGAAAACGAGAGAATTTGAAAAACTTTTATACTTCTCTTGATTTGTCTATTGGGTGGCTTTTTGGGTAGAGTAAGTTAGCTTGGAATTATATGTATACTTCACTTTTGTATGGTTTGTTGTTTGTTTAGATTATCTTAGGTTTTGGGATGTGAGAGTGTGAAAGATTCTTATGTCTTGGGGGTTAGGGTAGTCTAGAAATATGTTGTTTGATGTTTTTAGAAAACTTTTGCATGCTAGCTTAAGCTTTGATCTTTGCTTGTTCTTGTTTACTCAAGGACGGGTAATAATGGTTTAAGTGTGGGGAGATTTGATGAGACGTTAAATGCATATATTTTCTGAAGCATTTAATATCTATTTTATCATCTTTTGGTTGTAAGATTTCTAGATTTAGCTAGGTTACATCATAAGAGGTTTAGATGACCATTTTTTATTTTTCATATCTAAATCCTTCATTTTGTAACCTATGTTTAGTCTAATGGATTTTTTGTCCTTACGAGCATCTAGATTTGTTTTTGCAAGCTTAATTTGTAGATTTCTCGTGAGCACTTAGGAGTGGTTCAATGAAGGCCATTCGAAAGGATGATATAATATAGAAGGCCACTCATAAAGTGGTAGAAGATAAAGTGAAGAAAAGAGAGCAAAGCAAAAAGTGAAGAATGATCTATTTTTTGAAGTAGAGTTCTGAGAATTTTCTGAGAAAAATCAGCCTCCAAGGGTAGTACCATTGGATTTTTCTTCTCGAGTACTATAAAATTGACTATAAGAAACCCCCAAAACAGATGAACTATTCACCAGGAGGGAGCAAAACAAAGCGAGACTTTTTTCCGTTGTGACTCGCAACAACGTGTCGTGCCTCGCGAAACGTTGACCTGAGAGCTCACAATTTTCTTGATCTGGTCACGACTCGTGACAGAGGCATTATGACTCACGATATTGCTCCGCAACTTGTTTTTTACTCCCCTTTTCTCTTGTACTATAAATAGCTTTTCATCCCCATCTTTCCCAAATCCAAAAGCCCAATTTTGGGCCTCCAAAAACCTAATTTTTCACCCTTTTTGTCCATTTCTTCTTCTTTCTTTGTAGATATTTTTTCTATGTTATGGGTTTTGATTATCTAGCTTAGTTTTTTATTTGGGAGAAATTGATTGAGATTTCCTTGCTAATGTTTTAAGAATCATTTCTATCTATCTATTGCTTTCTCTATTGTGCATTTATTGAGCTTTGAATGTGGATTGTTAATGGCATTAATGTTGTTGGAAGTTTGAGTATATGAATTTCTTGTTTATTTCTTGTTAGGGTTGGGAGAAAGTAGCTAATTTTCCCCTCTTTTAATGTGGAATCCAAGAGCATGAGTTAGAGATTCTAAATGATGTTGATGTGTTGATAATTTCTAAATGAGTGTGATGATGTTGAACTCTTTGTCATGTTTTTTTTAGGTAGCAAATGAGATAATTCTATGAATGTCGATCATTCTTGAATAATCTTGTGCAAATGCATGAATTGGTTAAATACATAGATACGGTGTAGTGCTTATAAGTGTTGCCAAACTTGTTGATTCTTCATGTTTAATGCCATCAATGGGATACTTTTAGTCATGTTTTGATTAAGGGAGTCATCGGTGAGGTTTGACAAGAGATGTTGATTTCACTCTTGCAAAATACTATCTAAGAAGGATAGAAGATTTATCTTCACAACTAGTTAAAGTAATGAATAGATTGTTTCACTCATTATTGAAGCTTTTGTTATTTAGCATTCATGTGTTCTTAATGCTATGTTTTAATTGATTTATTCCATGTGGTGTTTGAGAATAGGAAGTGTTTGTATGATTAAAGTGTTAGGGTGTTAGGAAAGTAACAAATTCCTTAGCTCTTTGGCATGAAAATCCAAGAACATGGACTTAGAACTTCTCGTGCATAATGTGGTGATTCTTGCTAGATAAGTATTCTAATGTGGATTGTTCTCAGATTTATCCTATATATGCACTAGAAGGTTGAATCTTTAATGTGGTTTGTTCTAGGCCTAGCCTTATGAATGCTATGTTTGGTTAAATGACTATGTCTTTGGTAGAAGGCTTGTTGTTATCAAATCTATGGTCCTTTGTGTGAAATGACGTTGATGAAATACCTCTATGGTGTGGTTTTTTTAGAGTGATTGTCAACGAGAATTGCAAATGGTCGTTGTTTGTCTTTGCAAATTACTATTAAGAAGGAATGAATGTTTATCTTCGAATGAGAAGTGATAACATTCCCCATAGGTAACAAATGTGATAGAATGAATGAATGGTTCAATGATCTACATAAGGTTTGGAAGCGGACATCATTTGCCCCCAAGGCTTTATCTTTTGTAGTTTTTACTCTTCTTTCTTAATTTGTTTGATGATTAGCATAGTTCCTTAACTTTTCTAGTTATTTTGTCTTTTAATTTCATAATTTAGGAGCAAAACCAACCAAAATCCCCCATTTACTTGCTTATATATATATATATATCTAATTGTAGCCTATTATGAACCTTATATGTTTAAACGCTTAAGAAAATCCCCCCTCTTCGTGGACGACCACGATTTGCCACTATCTACTTAATTGTATTTAGTAAGATTAAAGGGCTTATAAATATTAACTTTGAGAGGTATGACAATGACCTCCCATATTCCTTGTGTGTTTGTGGGTTATAGTTCTCAATACAAGGTATTTCGCTATCTAGATCCTACTTCTAGTCGAGTTTACATCATCCGTCATGCCCGTTTTCATGAAACTTGCTATCCTTTTGCCGGTACGACTTTGAGTTCTTCAGCTTTTTCTTCTTTTGATGTCCCTTCATTTATTGACCCATTCCTTCCAGAAACTATGCCGCCATCACCATCGCCCTCTCTTTTGGCACCTTGCTTGTTGTGTTCAGTTGACTCACATATTTTCTGGCCCCATCGTCTGCTATTCCTGATCAAGTCCCTAGTTCTCCAGTGCATTCTGAGTCTACTTCAGATGCCTCTTCCGATGATTCTCCAAGTCCACTATCATCTCGGCCTCATCGCATGGTTACTCAGCCCGGTACCATTCTGTGTCAACCTCGACATCTTGATGATTATGTTGTCATTGACCTTACTATAGCCGTACTTGACCACCCTGAACCTTGAAATTATCGAGATGCTCTTCGTGATCCTATGTGGGTTGCTTCCATGGATGAAGAGATGTTTGCTCTTCAGAAGCAACACACTTGGGATTTAGTTCCTCGGCCATCTGATGTAAATGTTGTTGGCTCTAAATGGTTCTTCCGGGTCAAATTTCTGCCCAATGGCATGATTGACCGTTACAAAGCCCGACTTGTGGCTCAAGGGTTTTGCAGCTACCAGGATTTAACTTTGACCACACCTTCAGTCATGTGGTCAAAGCATCCACTGTTCGTATGGTTCTTACCATTGCTACCATTCTGAAATGACCCTTGCACCAGTTATATATGAAGAATGCCTTCCTCAATGGTGTTCTCAATGCCCCAGTGTAGATGGTTCTACCTGTTGGCTTCAGGGATCCTACTCGCCCTGATCATGTTTGTCGTATGCGGAAAGCCATTTATGGGCTTAAGCAGGCTCCGATGGCTTGGTTCGATCGGTTCAGTTCATTTCTTCACCAGCTTGGTTTGTATGTAGTTCTTCTGACACATCTCTATTTGTGTTTTCTCAAGGCATTGTTCTGCTATATCTGCTGGCATATGTGGATGATATCATCCTTACTGGAAATAACTCTACCACCATTCATCAGTGCATACCCATCAGGAGTTCGCCATCAAGGATCTTGGTTCCCTTAGCTACTCTCTTGGTCTTGAGGTCTCTCCCACTGCCTCTAGTCTCTTCTTGGATGAGGCTAAGTATGCTAGGGATATCCTTTGCTGAGCTGGTATGGCTGATGCTGAGCCAGTTTCCACCCCCTTTGTACCCTCTTCTCAGCTTCTCAATAGGTCGAGCGAGCCTTTCAACAATCCCACTTTGTATCGGTCTTGGGTTAATTCTCTGCAGTACCTCACCATTACTCGACCAGACTTGGCCTTTGCTGTGAACTTTGTTAATCAGTTTCTCCAGGATCCTTGTGATGATCATTTTGCGGCAGTCACCCGAATTCCTCGCTATGTCAGTGGCACTCTTCATTTCGGATTATCATTTCGTTCTTCCACCTCCACGGATGTGTTAGGATACTCTGATGCTGATTGGGCTCGCTACCTAGAGACTCGACGCTCGACTTATGGCTATGCATTTTTTCTTGGGAGTAATCTCATTTCTTGGGAGTAATCTCATTTCTTGGAGTACCAAGAAGCAGCCTACTATGTTCCGCTCCAGTTCAGAGTCTGAGTATCGTGCTTTGGCCAACACTGCGGTGGAGGTTGTCTGGCTTTCTCACTTGCTTCGTGATCTTCGCTTTCCACTTTCTGAGTCGCCCATCTTGTTGTGTGACAACAATATCGCCATTTTTCTTGCTCAGAATCTGATGGCTCACAAGCGTGCCAAGCATATTGATATTGACTACACTTTCGTTCGGGAGCTAGTTGCCTCAGGGAAGCCGACATCTCCCTAGGTTGCTGGCATATTCCCCAAGGGCCTTTCTTGCCCTTTGTTTGAGTTTTTTAGGTCCAAACTTTGCATCTCGGCTCACCCAACGCTTCGCTTGGGAGGGGGAGGGGTGTGTGTGTATTAGGATAGATGAGATGTGATTGAGATTTGATAGGATCTTACGACTAGATACATTATATGTCTAGGGCTAATATCTCTATATGTATTCTATTATTCACAAATATTTATTTATGGAGAATAACCTTATTCACATATCTTCTTCCTGTGAAATAAACCTCAGAGATACAAAACTTTCCAATAATCACTCAACTCTAATATGTTTCCTTTTTTCAAATATTCAATCAGGATGACTACTATTGATTTTGTCGTTGTTCTCTACTTGATCATGGGCCTATTTATCTTTGTCAAATTAATTCGACGGAGTATACTAAAAATACTGAAAATCGAGTATACTAAATCAATCAAATTATGAACAAAGACTACCTTCGCAGGAAAAATGGAGTCAGAAACATAGACTTTTCCTTGAAACGACAGCATAAGAAGTAGTGGCGGAACCAGGAAAAATTTTGAGGGTAGGCTGAAATTAGCCTGTACTTAAAAAATTTTAGGCTGAAATTAACCTGTACCAGTAAAAGAGCAGAAACCATTAGTGCGAAGAACTTCTTGTAGTTCCCTTTGCCTATGCAGTTGTTCAGCCACTAAAGAAACAATAAAACCAAATGGATCAGAAGTCTATCTAGCAGAAATGGCAACCATTTGCATAATTCTACACCGTGATTTACCCTGCAGTGATGATCAAAGTGGTCGACACATTTGTCACAAACTCTGCAGTGCTTGCTGTACTTGAAAACCTGCAAGATAGCATTTACTTCAGTGTGAATTGATTTTTTTTTTGAGAAGAGACTGATGAGGAGAAAGAAACAACGGCGCACCTCTACATCACACAAACTACAGTAGAACATGCCATCTTCACTCAGTTGTTGATCAGAAGATTCTTTGTCCGAACATGAACACTTGCGGAAGAGGGCACAAGGTAAAAGGGCAAAAATTGCCATTGAACGTCGGGTTTTAGTAGGTGAAGCATTCTTAGCCTCTTCCGGTTTTGCATCAGCATCCTTGTTACTTCCATCATCAGTTAGCATCCCAGGCATTGCAGCCTTTGCATCTTGCATTGACGAAGTTGATCCTCCTCCGAGCTTCGATTGCTTATCAGGGAGAGGCTTTTGATTATCTGGAATGTTGAGATACTTTTTGGACTTGAAAATACCTGGATCAGAAGGATCAGAAGTGGTACACCAGATATACAGGCCAAAGACAGATAAAATCTGCAAGGAAAAATGCTGTCAGGACGCAATAGACATATACAACTAAAAACTCCTCAATTCAACAAAATCATCTTCCCATTTTCATGTCAAGAAGTTATTTTGATCAAAACCTAGATTTACCATTGTACCACAGAAGTAAAACTCATAACCATTTAACAAAAGCAGAACAATGCAGTACAGACAGAGCAAGCCAGTGAGTTTATCTCCAATTAGCAATATTCTCATTCATGAAATGTTCAATTTAGTACCAAGTCTCAAGAAAATGCAACCAATGCCATAGCTGTTCACAACTTTCTTCTTCAAGAAATCAACAAAACCTTACCCAAACTTAGAAACATGGGGAACTAAAATGAGAATAGAGAGCAAATGGGGATAACAAGATCTAGATCAAAGCACAATCTGAAACCACTAAAAGCCCCTGAAAAGACAAATCTCAGTTCTACAAAGAAACCTAATAAGTTGAGGGAAAACAAACACACACACACGCAGTGAACTTCAAAGAAAAAAGGTTGGAAAGCACTCACAAGAGGGGTATAAATCCCCATGGCAACATACTGAACTTCTTTCCTCCCCACAAAGGGAGCAAAGAATACAAAGAAAGCAAAACCCAATGCCAGGAAAACAGCAATAGCCACAACCTACGTAATCATCAATTCATCATATGAACAAAACAAAACAATAAGCTAAAGCATCCCAAGATAACCAAACACCAAAAAAAGACTCCGTTTTACAGCAAAACACAAGAAAGGGACGCCGGCAACGAGAGGGAATATCGGCGGCATAAATGATGGCGCCGCCGCGTAAGACCACAATCTGGAAGCTGCGTTGGTTACCGTCATTACCTCGTTCATTACTATTGGATAATACTACAGAGGGGACATGATTCCGGCGAAGCTTTCTCACCACCGCACCTACGCCGTCGTAGGCGGAAACCCCCCTTCCGTCGGCCGGGAACAGTAATTCCCGCCTGGCCGACGGATCTCAGGGCAGGCGCGCGCCTGCCCCCACCTTAACGTGGTTCCGCCAATGATAAGAAGGTCCGCAGGTTCAAATTATGTTGCATTTTGTACAACATAACTATTAATTATTAGCATAATTTAGAGTTATTTTTAGCATTTATTTTGTGTAGTTATGTCATCGGAGTTGAGAAGAATTTCAAAAAATTGAAGAATTAAAGCCGAAGACAAAAGGGTCCCTGCACCCGCGGCTGCCCAATTTCAGGAACCTGTACACCCACGGGTGTACCCCAGTGGTTGGGACATGGGTGGGTAAGCCAATGATCCCGGGTTCGATCCTCGGCAGCGGCAGTGTGGGGAGTTCTTGCTTTGCAAGGCTCCCTTGTGCGCACCGAGGCAATGACAAGCCCATGGGTCCTGGTGCTGGGCTACCGTGATTTACCTATCATACGATAGCCTGGGTGTGGGCTGGTATGGGCCGCTGAGGGCGAGCAAATGATCGCCAATTTCAGGAACCTGTATACGTGGATGTCACTGCCATGACCTCGAAAAATGTGACGCCAAGATGTATTCTATTTTCAATTCCATTCCACATTTAATTCTAGTTATGTTTTAATTAGTTTATTTTTGTAAATTATTTCCTCAATTTTTATTTTTGACTATTTAATATTAGAGTCCGTCTCTTGAAAGACGATTTTTCCATAAGTCAAGGAAAGACCAAGGTTTAAAGTATAAATTAGAAAAAATGAAAATAAAATTTTCGGGTTGCATGAACCGGGTAATAAATTTTGTAACTACTATACGTTGCATACTTTTTAATATTGCAACTAAGACCATTTACCTTTTATTATTCTTATTAAAGCCTGTCTTTACATAACCCTATAAAAAGACCGTCTTTTCTAAGAATTTACCATAATATTAAATTAGACCTAAGAATAAAAATATATTCATTGACATTCATTGACATTCATTGACATTCCTTCCATTACCTTTCTTTATACTTTTAGATCTAGTTTTTATGGAGAACTAAAATCTTAGTTTAATCTTAGGGTACTTATTAAAATAAATCCTGCCAACCGCATGGTTAACACAAACCATCTTCAGGGGTAGAATAGTAAATTCCCATGCACCTGTTCATGCACATGGCTACCTAACCATGTAGGTCCTGTCAAGTGGCTGCCCAAAATGAAGCCGTTTTGGCTATTTAAAAAAATGGCCGCCTAACCACGTGCGTCTACAGGTGCTGTCAACTGGCTTCCCAAAACAACGTCATTTTGGGCATTTAAAAAAATGGCAGCTTAACCATGTGCATCTACAGGTGCTGTCAAGTGTCTGCCCAAAATGACGTCATTTTGGGAATTTTAAAAAACACAATAATAATATCCCATTGGACAGTTCGAGAGGTAGTGGGTTCGAGTGGTATTTTTTTTGAGAGGTACCGGTTCGAGAGGTGAAGGTTCTATTGGACAATTCGAGAGGTGAAGGTTAGGGATTCCATTGAAGGGGTTCGAGAGGTACCTATTCGAGAGGTGAAGGTTCAGGTGAAGGGGTTCCACTGGAGGGGTTTGAGAGGTGCCAATTCGAGAGGTGAAGGTTGAGGTATAGAGGGTTCAAAAGGAGGGGATCTAGTGGAGGTACGGATTCGAGTGGTGAAGGTTCCATTGGAGGTTCGAGAGATGAAGGTTCCAGTGGAGTTTCGAGAGGTGAGAGTTCGAGTAGGGGATTCGAGAGGTGAAGTTTCTATTAGATAATTCAAGAGGTAGTGGGTTCGAGTGGTAATGGTTCGAGAGGTAGGGTTTGAGAGGTGAAGGTTCCATTGGACAATTCGAGAGGTGAAGGTTAGAGGTTTCATTGGAGGGGTTCGAGAGGTACCCATTCAAGAGGTGAAGGTTGAGGTGCCGATGGTTCAAGTGGAGGGGTTCCCTTGGAGGTTTGAGAGGTGAAGGTTGAGGTTCAGAGGGTTCAAGTGGAGGGGTCAATAGGAGGGGTCTGAGAGGTACCCATTCGAGAGGTGATGGTTCAGGTGAAGAGGGTTCAAGTAAAGGGGTTCCAGTGGAGGGGTTCCACTGGTACTAGTTCGATAGGTACTGATTGGAGAGTTTGAGTGGGGTTTTGAGAGATAATGGTTCGAGGTGAAGATTCTATTGGACAATTCGAGAGCTGAAGGTTACGGGTTCCATTGGAGGGGTTCGAGAGGTACCGATTCGAGAGGTGAAGGTTGAGGTATAGAGGGTTCAAGTGGAGGGGTTACAGTGAAGGGGTTTGAGAAGTACGGATTCGAGGGGTGAAGGTTCCATTGGAGGTTCGAGAGGTGAAGGTTCCAGTGGAGATTCGAGGGGTGAGAGTTCGAGAGGTAATGGTTCGAGAGGTAACGGTTCAAGAGGTGAAGGTTTCATTGGAAAATTCGAGAGGTGAAGGTTAGGGGTTCCATTGGAGGGGTTCGAGAGGTTCTAATTCAAGAGGTGAAGGATGAGACTCAGAGGTTTCAAATAACGAGGTCCATTGGAGGAGTTCGAGAGGTACCCATTCGAGAGGTGATGGTTCAGGTGAAGAGGGTTGAAGTAAAGGGGTTCCAGTGGAGGGGTACTGATTCGAGAGGTGAAGGTTCAGTTGGAGAGGGTTCAAGTGGAGGGGTTCTATTGGAGGGGTTTGAGAGGTACAGATTCGAGAGGCAAAGGTTTCACTGGAGGTTCGAGAGGTGAAGGTTTCGAGAGGTGAAGGTTTCGAGAGGTAGTGAATTTGAGTGGTACTGGTTCGATGAGTAAGGGTTCGAGAGATGAAAGGTTCGTGTGGTACTGGTTCGAGAGGTACGAGTTTGAGAAGCGAAGGTTAGGGGTTCCATTCGAGTGGTACCGATTCGAGAGGTGAACACTCACCCCTTGAACCCTCAAATGGAAACTTCACCTCTCAAATCCGTACCTCTCGAACCTCCTCTCAAACTCTCACTTGTCCAAGCTTCTAGTGGAACCTTCACCTCTCGAACCGTTCGAAGGAACCTTCACCTATCGAATCAGTACCCCTCGAACCCCTCCACTTTAACCCTCTCCACCTAAACTTCACCTCTCGAATTGGTTCCTCTCGAATCGGTTCCTCTCGAACCTCTTCACTTGAACCCTTCCACTTGAGGCCTCTCCACCTGAACCTTCACCTCTTGAATCCGTACCAGGTTCGAGACCTGGTTGCAAACCTAGTTCGAGATTAGGGTTTGAGAGGTACTGGTTCGAGAGGTGCAGGTTCTATTGGCCAATTCAACAGGTGAGGTTCCTGTAGAGGGTTCGATAGGTGAGAGTTCGAGTGGAGGCTCGAGTGGTACATTTCTTTACTTGATAGCTCGAGTTAATTGTGAGCTTCAATTACATGTAAAATTGGTACATTTGTAACTTCAATTACAGCTCTTTTCATATTCCTATATTGTAGCAACATTCCTACAGTATTTCTAAAATTTATTATCAAGCTTACCGCGGTTGTGAGATTCTAAAACCTTGTTATGTTTCATATTAGTTGTATTTATTCTCTTGCTCTTAATGTTGTTGGATTTTGTTTATTTATATAGTATAATCACCTAGGTTGATTGATGTTATTCATATTGCTAGGATTTATGTGCTTGGATCACTAAATCCGTTAAAGTAGCAATTCATAATTTACAAGAATGTATGATTGTGACGAATGTTTATTGTGAAATAAATTTTATTGCATGTTAATATTCACGTATGGTTGTGTGCATGTATCTTACTGAATTCTTGTGTTTATTGTTGCTATTGGTTGAGTCTTCACTAGTTGCAAAAAAAACATTTATAGTAAGTATTATCATGGTTTGGTTCTCTAGTAATTATATATGATCATAATAGGAACAACAGTAAGTTTTGAATGAACTTGATATAAAATAACATAAGTTTTGAATGAAGTTTGGTTCTCTCTCGCTTTCTATTGTTCATCATCCCTACCACTAAGCCACCAATGGCTAAAACACAGATCCCTCACCGGAAACACCTTTCACACAACCACTAATTAACCTTGACGGATCTACAAGGCGCCGTTATGGCGGCTACTTCCATCAAAAGCATTACCCCGGCACTATAAACTCGAAACCCTCCTATTTCCACTAATCTCCCTTCCACACAAAATATGACACCAATTCTTCAATATAAGGGCTAATTGGCTGTTCTTTTCTCTCTGGAGCAAGTATCTGAGCTATCCACTCATCATGCGAATGCCCTAATTGGGAATTTTCCAAGAGGAAAGATGACAATGGACAAGCTGGAAGCCGACTTCAAAATTGTGGGTTTCAGTGGAATATACTAGCTGGGCGCAATCGATTTCAATAACATCATAATCAGGTTCCAGGAGAAGGAAGACTTTCAATGATGCTGGATCAAGGGGGTTTGGTCTCTAAACGACACCACTATGAGGATCCTCAGATGGATGCTGGACTTCAAACCGAATACAGAATCATCGATTGTCCCGGCGTGAATCACCATCAGACACGTGCCTCTCTACTACTACAATGTCCCGGCCATAGAAGCAATTGGAAACCCGATTGGAAAATTCATCAAGATGGATAAAGCCACTGAAAGGTTAACAAGGCCATCTGCCCTCAAGATATGCATGGAAATTGACCTATAATCCCAACAGCTGAACCACATAAGGTTAGGCACTTCTTTGGAAAATGAAAAGTATGCCATAGAATATGAAGATTTGCCTATGTACTGTTGTGGTTGTAAGAAGATTGGTCACCATATAGATAAGTGTAGAATATTTAACCCTGAGCTCAGACTTCCTAAATCTACCACCACACTTAATAGAGCCCCTAAACAGGTCTCTAATACACATATGAATAGCCCCTGCCAACAAATGCAACAGGAAAACTAAATCCTGGTAAACAAACACAGCAAAGAATGAAAAGAGGTTACCCACCCTGAAATACTAGCTACTTGGCAGCCAGTACACAAAAACATTTATCCACATACATCAGGATCACCAATAGCTAAGAAAAAGAGGGAAGCTAAACACCCACCTCACCAAGAAGCCCTAGCTGGAATAGATAGAGGCGGAGAGACCTCTCATCTGGAACCCCAAGGGGGGGGAAGTCAATCAAGATTTTTTACAAACTGGGGAGGATCAATAGGAAATGATCTCACAACCTCACAATGTTGTTTTCAAAGGCAATAACACTAAGGGTGATTTGCAAAGTGGCAAAACCCACCAGTTAATTGATCTTATAGAAGAAACAGGCAAACACAAGAAGTATGCCAAAGATGACTTATCAGGTATCATCCCTAACTCTCCTTTAAATGAACGAGGTACTGATTCATATTATTCACCATCTTGCAGATCCAGCTCCAAAAGCTCAAACATGTTTAAACTATTAGGAGAGGAATTAGAATCTGACAAAGCAGATAACTGCAGCTTAAGTACTAAAGAGCTTCAGCTGGATCAGGTAAGTACCCTAAAAAACATCACTGACAAGATGACTGGTAAAACAACCAGGAAGAGGACACTTTTTAACAAGTTGAATAGGATGAAATTAAGGTCTACTTCAAAAAGAAACTATGGACAGTTTAAATGATAGATACACACCTAAATATTAGGGCTCTTGTCTGGAACCTCAGAGGAATTGGAACATCCCTGGAGAGGTTAAAAAAATCATTAGGACTCATAATATACCAATACTTTCTATATTAGAACCTAAGCATCATTATAGACAATGTGACACATACATACGTAAATTAAATTTCAGTGTCACCATAGCTGAGATAGAAATAATATTTGGCTAATGTGGAACTCATGTTATAATGTTAGCATCTTATCTGGGACTAATCAATACACTAAAACTACCATTTCTTTCCCCCTTCCTAGCTCTGAAATGTGTGCATATTTCATTCATGCATCTACTTTAAGAACAGACAGGAAACGAATATGGCAAGAGATCAGCTGACATTTAGACAACAATAAACTATTATTTGGTGATTTTAATGTCATAAATGCCATAACAGAATATAAGGGTCCCAATAAGCCTAATGTAAAAAGCATTAGAGATTTTTCTAATTTCATAGTAAGCCAACAGCTGGTACCTTTATATAGTGGGAAACACCTTCACTTAGTCAAACAAGAGAACGCCTCCTACACTAGAAAGACTAGATAGGGCCCTAATTGACCATGACTAGAATGAAAAATTTCCAAACAGCTCACTACACACACTACACAAGCACAACTCTAATCACTGCCCATTATTACTAACCATAGGAAGTAAAATAGCTTCATCACCTAAGGCATTTAGATTCCTAGATGCTTGGATAAATAAACCTAAATTGAAACATATCATAGAAACTGGTCACAAACTATATTAGAAACTGGAATGCTAAGATTCTTATTGAAATTAAAAAGATTGAAGTTGGTTTTAAAAACATGGAATAAGGAAATTTTTGGTAGTATAAATGAGAATGTGAAAAAGACAGAAGAGGAATTCAGAATACAGTAAATTATTTATGAGACAACAAATTCAGAATCTAATCTCATTGAGCTTAATCATAAAAATGCACTCCTGCTGAGAGCACTCACTGAAGAAAAGATGTTTTGGAAAAAGAAAGCTAATATAAAATGGCTTAAAGAAGGAGATGAAAATACTAATTATTTTCACTCAACTGTAAACCAAAGAAGACAGAAACAAAACATCTCAAAGATTAAAAAAACTTAGAAGGACTATGGACATGCATTCCAATTGAGATTGAAAAAGAAGCAATCCTCTTTTACCAAAACATACTGACAGATGACTCTAACCCTAGAGATGACAAATTCCAATCTCATTTTTTAAGCCAGATCCCTCAAATCCTAGATAACAGTGACAACTCACAAATGCTCAGATGCCTACCTTAAATGAAATTAAGAAAATTGTATTCTCCTTGAATCAGAGTGGAGCCCCTGGCCCTGATGGATTCTCTACCAACTTTTTAAGGATTTTCTGGGATATAATAGGACCTGACTTGCTATTAGCAGTCTCTGATTTCATGTCAGGAATACAAATTCCTGCTGGAATATCCAGTACTTGGATATGCCTGATACCAAAAAAGGATATCCCTATATCCTTTTCTAATTTCATACCCATATCACTTTCTAAATTTACTAACAAAATTTTCTCCAAACTATTAGTTCAGGGAATAACTGGTATCTTGCCAAAACTGATCTTACAAAATCAGTCAGCCTTTCTGAAAGGCAAAGAAATAGCTGACAATGTCATTTATGTCAAAGAATAGGCAAGATACATAAATAATAAACATAGATTCCCTAACTGTATGCCAAAAATGGACCTAACTAAGGCTTTTGACAGAGTTAAATGGTCTTTTCTTAGTCAAATTTTGAAGAAATTTGGATTTCAGGAGCAATTCATCAATCTGATCCTAAATAATTTATCCAGTGCATGGTTCTCTATTATTATCAATTCCAAACCTGCAGGTTTTTTCCATGCGTCAAGGGGAATCAAACGGGGAGACCCTTTATCCCCACTGCTTTTAAATATTTTTTCTGAATCCTTCTCTAGAAGCTTGACTTTTTGTTTCCACAATAAGAAGATCAATCTTTTTTAAACTCTTGCATACAATAACACTGTCTCACATCTATGCTATGCAGATGGCACAATCATATTCTTTCAAGCCACTAAGACATCCATAAAAAGAATCAATGCTTTCTTACATGTTTTTGAGGAATGCAGTGGCCAGTAGATTAATTATGAAAAAAACAATTTTTTCTTAGGTAAGCATGCCTCTTTAACACACCTAAGAATGATCAGTATTTCCTTAGGAATGTCCAGAGGGGTTTTTCCATTTAAATATCTAGGGTGCCCAATTTATACTTGCCTTACAAAGGAAATGCCATTTCAGCCCCTATTGGAAAAATATGATAAAAAACTGAAATCATGGAAAAACAAATGGCTTAGTACTACTGGAAGACTCACACTTTTGAAATCTGTCCTTTTTGCTCTTCCACAACATCTGTGGGCTGTTGTGACTCCAACACAATCAGTAATAAAGAAATTTAATAAGAAAATATCCAATTTCTTTTGGGGAGAGCATGATACTGGTTAAAAAAAAGTGTGGAGAAGCATAACAAATATGAATTAACAAGTAATCCAAAATGGTACTAGGATTAGAAGCATTAAAGATATAATTAGGACCTTCTCCCTTAAACTATGGTGGAAACTACAGAAAGGAGAGACACTATGGGCTAAATTCTTATGGTCCATCCCTGAAAATCAATGAAGATCACAAACCTGGAAAAGAATTCAAAAAGTAATCCCGTATGCTGAAAGACAAACAAGAATAATACATGGCAATGGTTTAGCTAATATTTTCACTGCTAACTGGACTGGTATGGGACCACTGCAAGACTATGTAGACTCATATATACATACATATATATATATATATACATATATATATACATATATATATATATGTATACAGTGGTTCCACCTTGCAATACCATCCAACAGTTTGTAAACATGAACTCAATCTTCTTATATGATTTTCATACGTTACCAAATTATATTTTTCACATGTTGATGGAGCTTCAGGTATACCCCTTTAGGCAGGACAGATTAATATGGAAGCCATCAAACAATGGAGATTTCAGCTTTAAGTCAGCATACAAGACAGTAGCCCAAAACAAATTAGAAATAAGAATTCTGAAAAAGGTATAGTTCTCAAACTGCCAAAGAAAATTTCTATTTTCATGTGGAAACTTTCAAATGGAATTTTACCTTTTGATGACATACTGATTTTCAGTAACATTTCCCTTGCATCTAAGTGTCCATTCTGCCCAACACTGACACATTGCGCCACTGTTTCAATGATTGTTCTCTAGCCACAGACCTGTGGATATTTTTTGACTATATGATAGGACTGAGGCACCAACACTTCAACTCCATCTTTGACAAACTATCACATTACTGGACATATAATGGAGAGACAAAAATACAATCTACATTAATCACCATTTTTCTTTCTCTCATTTGTTGGAAAATCTGGAAAGCTAAAAACAGCTTCCTTTTTTAAAATATTAGACCAAATAGGGAAAATGATTGATAACATCAAGAGAGACATGTTCCTCATCTTTTATACTACACCAGAGGTCAGTAGAGAGATTTATGATAAACACTGGGTTACAATTGGTCTAATCCCACCTATGAAAAAACCCACAGTACCTAAAATTAAATGTATCACATGGTCTAAATCGAGCTTGGAATATAAAATAAACTTTGGGGGGCCTCTGTGGGATTGGGATAGTTATTAGGAATAAACATGAAAAATTTATTAAGGCATGCTATAAATCTGTTAGAGCTCAAACAAGCTTCCATGCTGAACTCCTTGCTCTAAAAGAGTGACTAAGTTTTTCAACTGATATGTGCTTAAATTCTTTCTCTCTTGAAATTGAATGTGCCAATATACTGGAGGTAATGAAAGACCCCATCAAAGCCCAATGAGAATTGTATCATTTAGCCTCTGAAATCAAACACATGATGGGGGACCTTATAATTACACACATTTTAAGAGAAGGAAATATAGTTACTGATAGATTAAGTAAACTAGGAAGGGGTAGGGAACCAAAAGTTTTAAACTACCATGACCTTGATCAGAAAAACAAAGGATTTCTAGCTCTTGATAAAGACCAAATACCTGCTCTTAGAATCTGGAATGGATACTGTTGGTTTTGATATGAAAATGCAGGTTGGAAAGATCATAAACATCAAGATGCAAACTGGAATGATCATAAGATAATGCAACCTCAGGCAAGGCTACAACTCCGGGGACAAATCAAGGGTAGCTACAAACTTATGCTCTGCCAAAGAACCGAAGATACTCCAAGGTAGAATCAAATAAGAGATGCAGAACTCAAAGAGAATGAGCAAATTTAGCAAAAGAGATTTTTTTGTTGATGTTCTCAAATGAAGATCTTTTCAAAACTCAATATGGATAACCTATGCATGGGGCATATACTATCTATACATCTTTTGGAATGTAAACAATTACTTAGGAGCTTTTGGAGATTCAGCCAATTTTCCTACAGTAACACGAGGGGTGGAGGTGAGGAAATTAGAAACATCCCCAAAATTCTCCTTCGTAAAACAGGGGATAAATTAGTGCTTTTGATCCCAAAGTTCAAGTCCTCACTTGAACACTATGTGTTTTTGTACATCTTGTTTCTTAAAGGTTGGGGTACCGAATACATAACCCCCCCACCCCTACCCCCCCCCCCCCCCTACACAGGGTTTTTATTAAAAAAATAATGAACTTGAGATATATGTGAACATTTGATGTTGATATGTGGATATTTGTTAAGTGAAGCAATTTTTCCATCTTGACTATTTTTTATTATTATTCTTGCTTTATCTAGTTAATTTGTAAATCATTCTTTGGTTACTTGGTGAAAGTATTGCTTGCTTTAAGATAGTATTCATTATTCCCTTTGAACAAACTCCTTACTTGCCTACTATATTTTTATAATAGGTGTTTAAGGAATTATAAAATTCACTTTTTAAGGTTGTAATGACTATGAAAACAAGCCTGTCAAATTTGGCGCCGTTGCTAGAAATTATTTTATTCAATTATTTAGTTTATTTCTGTAATTTACCATCTATTTTGTGTGAACCAGTTTATGGTTCACACTTGTTCTACTACTATACATCTTGTGAGTTATGACCTAGAGATCGAGTGAAGCTTTCTAACACCCAGAGAATTCAAAGAACCATTCGACAAGTTGAGATGATTTATTGTACGTTGAGACAGTTGATTGCCCCTAACTTGGAGCAACAACCACTTCTCGTACAATTACCAGATTTGGCTGAAAGAGTGCTACCTAGTTTTCACGGTCTAACACTATAAGAAAAATGACCTATTACTTTACCCCTTTTATCTAGTTTTTTTGGCTTAGGTCAAATAACCGAGATAAAAAAACTTTTTAACTCAGTTATTTTTTCCGAAGTAAATAATATTATTTACTTCTGTTAAAAAACTGAGGTAAATAGTAGGTTTTTTTACCGCGGTTCTACAATAACCGTGGTAAATATTTTTAAAATTAGAAGTATAAAGTATAACTGATGTAGGTGCAACATAAAAACATGGGCAAGACCTAGCAGTAATAGCCAATAATGAGAAGATCAACTTCGCACCAGTAGTCGATTTTCCTTAATTCCTCTTGACGTTAGGGAGCGAAGCCACACATTCCCCTCGGTTCAAACCAGTGCTTAAATACACTTAAATCAGTTAATTCATGCGATGTCGCATATTTGTCGGTAAACTCAACATATTGTGTGTGGATGAAGTGCAATGTTCCACTGCTCTATCATACCTAATAAATCAACAATAGTTAACCAATCCAGAAAACAACACATCAAATTACAAAGTAAACAAAAGGTTTAGAATCCTAATAAAATCCAAACAAACAGTCTTCATCTTGTAGGACAAACTAACATCGTCTGCCAATGAACTATTTTCATCGTCTTGAGAATTAGCCTCTGACTCTTCGGTGGAAGACTCGGTATCGTCGGTGCTAGACCCTCTTTCATCATCTGTGGTTTTCAGTCCATTCTCATCATCCCCAGGCCCCTCATCTCTAGGTGCATTGATTGCACCAATAATCATAGATTTCAGCCCCGCCAATTCCTCCATAATCCTACGCACGTTGTGGTCTATGAGCTATGCCAGGGCCTTGGCCTCGGCAACATCCTTCAAGAGGATGCCCTTGGCACTACGTTTAACACCTGTGGGATAAAAAAATTAGTTAAATTAAATTTAAACTATAAAAATTTTAATTAAAAAATTTGGAATAACTATGAAACTTAAAAACTTTTATACCCGATCGCGGGGCAAGAGTAATGGTAGGGAAAGCATCCATTGCTGTGGAAGCCGATGTCGTTGCCTCGGGCCCGGGTGTGGGAGACACATCTATATCTCCCTTGGGGAAGTTTCAATCAATCCACGTCCCTGTCTCCCAATGCCAATGTTTCTACCCAAAGTAGTTTGCATCGTAGTACTTACGTTGGATCTTTTCTTTCGATTTGATGGGAACCTTCTTCTTCTCCAGAATGGCAGTGATGACACTGCCGCAGGTGAGTGTCCGACTCTTCGAGGTGAGGGCCACTTGGTGTATCTCCTAGATGATGGTGTACATAAGGTTGACTACCATCTTCTCCGCAAGGTGGTTGTACATGACGGTCTCATTGATCGTGCATTCCGTAGGATGTCCAGCCGGGATCCGTACTTTTACAATTATATTGAACATCATTCTATCTTCAAGGTCAAGGACATCAAGCTTGATCTGTCTCAGTTGGATGATCTTGTTCCCTACTTTAATTTTGAAGTACTTCTCCACCATTCGGTTGGGGTCAAGCGCCCAAGATGGGACATTCTCGTCGACACGTGGAGGCCAATTGTCTCAGCAGTACAGATGTAGAGGCTCATCTTCTGACTGATCCTCCCCACCAATTGTGCACCCAAACACCTGATTGATGGAATCTATCATCATCTCCACATCCTTCATGTTCCTCTTGTAATGTAAATATTTGTCGATTTCCGAGTGAAATTGTCGTAGAACTCCATGATCTCCGTATCATATGTCAGTTTATCTAGGCATATCAAACCCTCTATTTTTAATAGTTTGAAAGGTTAGAGGAAAACAGCGAGGTGGAGTCATTCCATGTCCTCGCGCTTCATCACCCTGACCTAATTTATCCTACGATCCTGGATCCTTTCAAAACGCTTCTCTGCCTCCTCATCGATGAAGTGTATGTTGTCCCATGGTGGCGATAGAGGTTTGGACATTGTCTTCGCCTTCTTGGTGCGCAATGGACCTAATCCCGTAGTGTTTTCCCTTGCCCTCTTGGTTATCTTCTTCATTCGATCCATCCGAGAAACAATGGATAGTAGAACTGTTAGTGAAATAGTCAAGAACCTAATTAAGGCAATGGATTTTGGACGACTTTGCATGCATGTCGTAGACACTTTGGCTGGACCAATATGTTCCATGTGAAACTACATATTCATGTGTATGAATATACAATGTCACACACCCAATCGACTAAACCAAAATAATGTTCGACTGGAACATGAATGGTCCTAAAACACCTATAATCTCAACTACCATCAACATCACCCCATAAACAGGTAACCCCAAAAAAACCATCATCATATTCTTCAAAAAATCCTTACCTTAGGGTTTCCTGCTCTTCCCTTTTGATGAAATCTGGCAATGTACTACATTCAACCAAATTGAATATCATTTTTGGGACTATAGTGATATGAGAGGGCGGTTTTGCATTGGGATTCAACGATTTTCTGACCATTTTTTTCTTCAGGTGGGAGATTTTGGTTCAATTTTGTTGGTTGGGAATGCAAAAGGGGTAGATGGAGGGATGTTTATCTACCCATGGTGAAACATCACCATTTAAGCACATGTGTGACATCGCAGTCCATGTCGCATAGAAAGACACCAACTGAAAATACAGTGCGATGCCGTTGTTTATATATTTTAGGCCACATATATGATTGGGCCCAAATATTATACATTTGGGCCTGGACCAGAGGTAATCGAATCAACATTAGTCGAACTCGTGAACAAAATTGACAAATCCAATGGATGACCGATACATGCCCCCAATTGCATATAATGATGACTGGGCTGCATTAGACAAGCTGCCCAAACCAAAAATATCTACGTGCATGGTCAGTGGTGGAGTGAAACCACAAATGCTCGTGTTGCACACATGTCATTGTTACCGAATATATTCTATAGTGTATGCTTCTTGACTGTGTATCTTTACTACACTGAATGACGCATTCTTTTGAATTTAAATTCCAAAATTTTGAATGTTCCGTATCTCATGGGTATTCATGCGTTGCGATCTTACAACCAGGATTTACTCCTTTGTATTCGCTGTTCATTCCGCAATTTCCTCATCCGTCGTTAAATTTTCCATTTTGTATAATTTCCTTGAATCTTGTGCTTTGAAAGCTGTCCCTATTCAATGTACTACTAATGTCGCCTTCTCAACTTCCAAAAAGGTAAATTGCTTTTTGTCAGGCCGTCATAATTACGAGTTATTCCCTTTATTGTCTCTTACCTATTCCTCTTCTATATTTAAAACATTCCCTAGTTTCAAAAGTCTTCATCTTTTACTATCCTTTTTATTGCTCTGATCATCTCTCATTTTCCTCACAGAACCAGTAAGTTTTCTTGTGTTTTTCTTTATTTACTCTGAACCAAGTTGTGTAGGTTTGAATTTGTAGGGCTTTATTTCTGTGGTGTGGTTTAGTTCCCTTGAGGTGATAACTTTCTTCTCCGGTGATCTATTTCTCCTTTGGACTTTTGTCTGGAATTGTCAATTTTGGCAATATCTCATTTTAGTTTATGCCACCTTTGTCTGGATTTTAGGGTTTTGAGCTGTTCAATGTCTGCCTCTAACAATATTGGAATTTTTGCGCCACACGTCCCTGGAAACAATGTTAACTCCAGGGAGGACTTCGACCACCTCGCCGGCTCTTCAATAATTAATAGTATCCTCTCTGATCCTATGTTGAGAAGTGGAAATGTAGCTTCCCTTTTCTGTGTTTGTATGAACTTAAAGCTCCTGATGCTTCTGAGAGTGTTTGAACTCCTCCTACCAGTTTCATAACATGTTATTTGGATTACCTTAATTTTAGGCTTTCTTTCCCCTTGCCCAACACATTTTGGACTAGCTTTCCCATTATAAAGCCGCCTTATGCCAGCTGCATCCTAAGGTTGTTTCTATTTTTGTTTACTTCTACCATGTGTGTGAAGCGGCTAGTGTTCCTTTTTCCATTGTGTTGTTTTGTAACCTCTACCATCTTCGGAAAGTGAAGAACACATTTAATGAGTTCACCATTTATCCTATGATCCCAACAGTTGAGTTCGTTAGTGAATTTCCCAATAATTGTGGAGTGTGGCGTGAAAATGTTTTCTATATAAAACTTGATAGTGATAGTATACCATCTTTTATAATTTGGAACTATGGTGTTCCCAAATTGAAACTTTCTAAGGCTAGGGTTTGCCTTAATGCTGAGTCCGAAGCTGTAACATTGCTTGGCTAGCATTCCATTGCCCTTCGCCCTGCTAGCTCTTTGAGGAAAGGTGTTTTACTTTTCCTTGATTTGGTTGTTCCCACCTTGTCCAGCTTGTTTCTGTTTGTGGCAATTCAAGTTGTTTCGATGTTTATATGTTCGTCTAACTTGCTTTTTTGTTCTAAACTGTAGATATGGACCTGACCAAACAAGTTGCAGAGAGAAACTTTATTGCTAGTGGCGATGACGAGGACTTAGAAAATCTAGCAGCTGAGACCAATAAAAATGCAAAGGTTGTTATCCCTCAGGATGTGATCCCTAAAGCTATCGTTTAGCCAAAATCTTCTGGCTCCAATGCGAATCAAGGTAAGGGAGGTGGTAACCGTACGGAAAATGAAATGTCTTGTAGGAGGAGGAGAAAATAGGACACTGATAGGTCTAATGAAAAGTTGGAGCCTGTTAAGAAGAAGGTGTGTGGTGGCCATCCTCCTTCGAACTAATTGTCTCAGAGTAGTGATTTGATTGTGGAGGGAACTGTTCCTGCTACGCTTGTTAAGCTTTCACTTTCTGAAACAATGGCTGTGGTATGTTCTTTCTCTGTTGGTGTATTATCATGATTCAAATATGTGTTTCTTAGTGTCTAACTATTTCACTTCTTTGCTTCATTTGAAAATAAGGTTGGTGAGAGCCTTCAACTCGTTAGCGAATGGGTTGCTGGGTTTGTGAAAGAAGATGGCACAATGTTGGGGAAGTTGGAAGCTAGTGGAGTGAAGTGTGCTACTCTAAGCACCTCTGCTAAAGCTGTTGAGGAGTGGGCAAGTGCTTCCAAGGAGTGAGCGCGCTCTGCCAAAGTGCACGCGCAGGCCATCGAGAAGGAGATGAAGAAGCTTCTTTCCAATTGGAAGGGATGTAGACCATTGGTACCGCTTCGCATGCATATCTTCAAGTTCTAGTTGATCGACTAGTAAATACAAAATTCATTTATGCTTTATTTGAGAAGGTCACAACTATTGCTCGCGCTGGTTGAATTGCAAAAGCTGAACACAGCCACAAAGGTTGAGAAACTACCTAAGGTTGCCAAATCTGAGAAGGTTCTGGAACAGTAGAAGGATGCTCTGAATGAGGGTTTCCTGAAGAGAATCTCTGATGGTGGTCACCACATTACACTGCTATCCCATCTTACTAGTCTTCCTAGTCTACCTTATATATCTAAGTTAAAGCGATGTGTGGTAGACTACTTTGAGGATCTTCCATTTGGCCCGCCCTCTTCAGATCTTTACATTCCTAAGCATATGCCTATTCCTAATGATGATGAGCACCCCGAAGGAGATCTAATTGGCTAAGGCCCTATTCAGCACATTGGCTAGGAGAGTGCTATTGTTACTCGCACTTCATCCGCTTCTCCTACTAAAGTTAGTGAACCTTAGTGCTATGGACTCTAAGGACCTTTTTTTTTGTAATTGATAACAATATTTTGAAGTATGTATGTACTGTAATGTATTATCAAAGATGTTTTCATCATGTTCATCTCTTACAATTTTACCGATCTCCTTATATTTATTTACTTGTAGGGCTTTGATATTATGGTTGATTAATTATTTTTGAAAAGTGTTGAATGTTTGGGATGTTATGTTCATTTTTTCTGTCATAAAGGGTTTTCCTCTTCTCCCAAATGTTTCCCTATTAAACAGATCGAAGCCACTAAGCATATATCGAAGAAGTATATTGAACTTATTTTTTTAATAATCTATCTCGTGTGGAGTCTATTCCTTTGCATATCGGGTGGGGGACTCCTACCTTTTCATCATTTCTACATTCTTCTACATTCTTCTACAACATGCCCTTGCAGTAAGCTTATCCTTGATGGTTATAATGTTGAATCGCTTGGCAAAGACATTGTTCATGGTTTGGTTGATCTTGAATATGATGTTGTGTATATGTGATTGCTCAACCTTCCCGCCCGTGTTCAAGAATAGATGTTGTCTTTAGGCATTTATTTGAAGTACATACTCTTGGGTATTAATGATCTTGAACTGAAGTGGGAGAGGAGTGCAAAGGACAACCAGGATGTTAAACGTGATTTGTGAGGGATTTACAATGAGAAAAATAGTCTTATTCACCACCAATGGCTGACTATGGTAAAGATACTTCTTCGACAGGAGAAGGATAAAAGTTACGATGTAATAAAAACTCACGAAGCCTATAAAACACTTATTATTGATAAGCAATGTACTTGAATTGACAAATTGCTCGATTGGTTGAAGAAAAAATAGGATGAATGTTACCACCTTTCAACATATGTTCTTGGATGGTAAAGGAAGTTCGACAAATAGTTTGCTATAAATACCCAGTTGTGATGCGAAAATGAGCTGCTCCATGCTGAGTGTGAGCGGCTTGATATGTTTGTGCATCAACTAGAGTAGGCATACATTGAATATAAAGATAAACTTCAGGCTCGCCCTTTGTCATCTAACCGGGCTACTTGTCGTGGGGATCTTACTATGGACTTAGGTGGGCAAAGAATTAATTTTTCTGATGCTACCAGATCGCATATTTGGTGCCTAGAAGAGGAGGTACAATATTTGGTTTTTGAGAAAAATAAATATGAAGAGACTATTATTGTCATGAGTATGCAGCTAGATCGCGAGGAGTTTGGCCCTATAGATGACTTCAGGGCATACTATGCAAAATATCTTGATCATATGGAGCAAAGAGGTCTAATATGAAATCCTGCTTATTTATACATGAAGTGGTGATATGACCACATGGTCAGCAAAGAGCGTGTGGCTGATGAGAACCGGCGTAGAGCAGAACGTTCCCATCGTGAAGTTTAGCATGGTAGTCGTTGCGTTGGTTCGTCCTCTTCTGGATCGTTGTGATCTTCTAGGCATAGATAAACTTCTTGTTTTAAGTTATTTTCCTATAATGCTTTGAATAATCTTGTTTGTGACATTCTGAACTTGCGTCTTCGCTATTACTCAATAAGTTGTCTTGCCCCTATTTTTGTTGATTGGTTAAGTCTTTTTGATCGAGTTCGTAGAGTTGCAAGATCCATGGCTTGTATAATTGTTATAGTGAAGCTGCTAGATACATTACTTGCATTTTTAAATGTTTCAGGTTTCATGATGTGTAAGATCTATTGCTTGATTTTATCTCTTTTTATAAGTAAATATGCTCTTGTGCAAGATCTATAGCTTGCGATCGTATGGTTTTTCGAGTTGCAAGATCAAAAGCTTGCAAGTACTTGTATTTGTGCAAGATCTATAGCATGCGAGTGTATGATTTGCAATGTTGCAAGATCTAAAGCTTGCAAGCATCGATAGTTGTGCAAGATCTATAGCTTGTGATCATATGGCTCACCGAGTTGCAAGATCTAAAGCTTGCAAGTATCAGTAGTTGTGCAAGATATATAGCTTACGAATGTATGGTTCGCGAAGTTGCAAGATCTAAAGCTTGCATGCATCGATATTTTTGTGAGATCTATAGCTTGTTGTTCGCAACCTTATGCTTGACTTTTGGCACTGATCGCAATATGCTACTAGTCTACTATCATCTAAGATTTGTAAGTAAAGAACTGAAAATGTAATTGCGGCCCACAATGATGGTTTTTTAATATTCACTGTGATAATATCGTGTTAGGAACAATGGAACGAATACAAACAATGATAATCTCATGGTTTCCTGTACTGGTAGATGCTTCTTATCCTCATCCTCAAATCTAGACATAAAATTTTCTCAGATTGATCACATATCACATGTTGGGAACACTAGTGTTGTCCATCATTTCTAGTTCATAGTTGTTGGATTTGTTAGCTTTCGTAACCTTGTAGAGTTCTTCCCACTTTGGCCATAGCTTTCCTCGTTCTTCTGCCAGGCTTGCTTTGTTCTTTCTTAACATAAGATCGCTAATTTGAAATTGTGTTTCCTTCACCTTTTGATTGTAAGCTCTGGCCATTCTTTCCTTATACTTAGCTTATGTGATCATTGCCAACTCCCTCTTTTCTTCCAGTTCATCCAGATCCAATCTTATCATATCCAGATTCTTTTTCTCCCTTTAGTCTCAAACTTGAAAACATGAATTTCATACTTTCACTAGTATCACTGCTTCATGAATGCAGACTAAACTGTATGGTGTCTTCCCCGTCGGTTCGCAAACAATCATTCTATATGACCATAGGGTGTTGTATATTTCCTCCATCCATCATATTCGATTTCCTTCCATTCGTGTCTGAATTCCTTTAACGATGGTCCTGTTCGATACTTCCACTTGTCCATTAGCTTGAGGGAGCGCCACAGAGGTGACTTTTAAAGAATTCCCAGCTTTAAACACCAATCAGTGAATGTACCACTTATTAATTGTGTATCATTGTGTGTGACGATGGTATGTGACACCCCAAAATGACACATTATGTTCTGCTAGACGAATTTCCTAGTTACCTCAGTTATGACTCGTCCTAATGGTTTTGTCTCCACCCACTTCGTGAAGTAGTCGATCACCACAATTACAAATTTTGCGCTACTCTCTCCCTTTGGGAAAGGCTTGGCAAGGTCAATCCCCCATTTATCAAACGACCAAGCTCCATATACCCCTCTTAAAGTGGCTTGTGGTTTATGTGACAATGAAGCATTGATTTGGCAACTCTTACATTGAGAACGAAATTGTGTTCATCGTTAAACATAGTCGGCCAGTAGTATCCTACTCAGTGATTTTTTTTGCTACTGTCCTGGCTCCCTGATGCGTTCCACACAGCCCTTCTTGAACTTCTCTTAGAATTTTTGTTGCTTATGCTGGCCCTAAACATTTTATCCATGGAGATAAAAAGCCTTTCTTGTACAAGGTTCCGTCTTCGCAGGTGTAGTTATTGGAGCGTAACTTCAACTTCCTAGCTTGCACCTTATCATCTGGCAATATTCCCTTCGCGAAGTACTCTATTAGTGGTGTCATCTAGTTTGCATGCTCTATTTCAATTTTTGCCACAGTAATTGAAACTGTGTTTCTGACTGGAATAACTTCTACCACCACGTCTCCATGTTCGCTAAGAGATTCAAATTAAGATTTTTCTCGCTTTCTTAGTGCATTTGATTTTTGTATTTTTGCTTCTTGGTACGTGCTGGATATTGAAGTACTCGAGCTCGGCCATGAGCTGCTGAACTTTCATTAAATACTTCACCAACTGTTCTTATCGTACTTTGTAGTCTCCTCACAGCTGTTGGACTATAATTAGTGAATCACTGGATACTTCGATGCTCTTCACCTTTATTCTGATGGTAAGGTCTAGTCCACGTATCAAAGCTTCATACTTCGCTTAATTTTAAGTGATCAGAAAGTCAAAACAAAGCGAATATATGTGTTCCCCTCCTTCTGGATTTACCAATAGTAATCCTGCATTGCAACCTTCTCTGCTGGAAATGCCGTCAATGAACAATATCCATGCAATTTCTTCCCACTTTTATTTCCCTTTATCAATTCTTAGACTCTGTTGCATATTCGCCCTCTGTGCGTCTTCGTTGGTCATTTCTGTAATGAAGTCTGCTAATGCTTGAGTCTTGATTAATGTTCTTGGATGGAATTGGATCTCAAATTGGCCTAGTTCTAGAGACCACTTCGTTAGTCTGCCCAATGTTCCGGCTTGCTAAGGATGTTCTTGATTGGGAAATCGATGGGGACGACTATGCGATGGCTTTGAAAATACATCCTCACCTTCATGCTGAATATATTAAAGACAAAGTTAACTTCTCAAGTGGCATGTATGCCTTCTCCGCATTTTGCAATATTCTGTTGATATAGTAGACTGCCACTTGTTTTTGTCCTTCCAAGCGAACCAAAACAGAGCTGACCGCATTTTGCAAAATTGCTAAGTATAAGTATAAGGTTTCTCCAGGGATAGGTGACTTCAAAGTTGGCAACACTTGAAGTTGTTCTTTCAAATTATCATATGCTTTGAGAAATTCTTCACTCCTGCTAAAATTTTTGGCCTTTCTTAGGACATTAAAAAGTTGAAAATGCTTCTCCTCTGCCTTTGAGACAAAATGGTTATGCGCTGCCAGCGATCCTATTAGAATTTGCACCTCAATGACTGTTAGTGGCTGGGGAAGATTTACTCTGGCTTGGATTTTCTGTGGGTTGGCTTCGATACCTTTTGAGGATACTTTGTATCCTAAGAAAGTTTTTGCGCCTACTCCAATTATGCATTTTGATATGTTCATTTAATGTGCATAATTTAGTACTTTTTGGGGTCACTTTTGTGCTTTTTTATTATCAAGAGCTTGTGTTTTACCTCAAAATTCTCTTAGGAGATGTAAGAGCAACTTTATGCTCTTTTACCTCTTCTAAGTGGATTTTGTGTGACAAAGGAAGAACATGGAGGCTTGAAGACCGGAGACCATTAAATATCACAATTCGAAGACTCTGAAGACTTGCTTCGAAGCCATGAAGACTTGATGATCGGAGGCCGTCGAAGACCATTTTTGAAGACTTTCTTCAAAGAGTTGAAGATTTGAAAAATGAGAGGAATCATTGTGAAGATAAGTGTTTACCACAAGAAGAAGAAAAGAAAACAAGGATAAGTTCTGGCACCCATTGCGAGTCATGACAAACCTGTCGCGAGTCATGACAAACCTGTCGCGAGTCATGACAAACCTGTCGCGAGTCACGACCAACGGGTGACCATAACCTAACCTTATCCTTTTTGTACTATAAATAGCACTCTCGTTCCTCTCATTCACATCTCTTTTTTCCAGCATTTTTAGGGCTATTTCTAACTCTAGTTTCTACCATTTCACTTTTGATTATTCTTGTATTATGTTTGGTTTGTTAGAATTAATTAGTATGAACTCTTGTAGCTAAATCTAGTTCTTGGGAGCAATTGATTAAAGCTTCCAAACTTATGTAGTAAGATTCTATATTTGCTCATTTATGAACATTTATTGGAGAGCATTTATTATGCCATTAATGATGTGTTTTACCTCATTTATGCCATGGGTTGTTTGAGTATATGAAATGCTTGTATGATTGAAATGTTAGAGTGTTAGGAAAGTTACAAATTCTTAACTCGTTTCATATAAAATCCAAAATCATGGATTTAGAACTTCTTGTGTATAATGTGTGCTAATTATTGCTAGATGAGTATGTTAATGTGGATTGTTTTCATATTTATCATATAGATGCAAAGAAAGGTTGAACCTTGAATGTTGTTTGTTCTAAGTTGAACCTAATAAATGCTTTGTAAATGCTTTGTTTGGTTAAATGACTATGTCTTTGGTAGAAGGCTTATTGTTATCAAACCTATGGTCCTTTGGGTGGAATTCCATTATGAAATACCCCTTTGAGAGGTACGACGACGACCTCCCAAATTTCAGCGCCGCTGCAGGAGATGAGTTGTTTATTTTTAAGTGTTTGGGCATATTATGTGTGATTATATGCAAATTGTAAATATTTGTTAGTTTCTTTTATTTTGATTTCTTAGTTGATTTTCCATTTTCACTTGGCTTGGAGATATATTGTACGAGTTCTTGGTGTATGGTTCGTACACGATCCTCTTCACAAGAACCCCTACACTACGACCCCGAGTTAGAGTTGAATTTGAGATGGGCTAGGAGGCTTTCTTTGGAAAGTGTGAATAATACCCCTCTGAGTGACCATTTTGTGGATACCTCCTCCTTTATGGAACATCAACTTGAGTACGAAGATGAGCATCCGGGAGGGGGACCTTAACATCCTCCTCTCCAAAGGCGAGCTCCTCCTCTCCAACAAGGGAGTTTCCTTTGGGGCAAGCATTATTAAGAGACATCATGGCCCCCAACCTTGATCAACAACCAATGTACATTGAGTATCCTATGGTTGGACCAAACAGGCACTTTGAGCTAAAAACTGGGTTCATCAACATGCTACCCATCTTCCTTGGTAGGCAAGGGGAGATTTCCAACAAACACCTCACCGAATTTCACTTCTTGTGTGGTGGTACGGTTCCCCATAGAGTATATGAAGATTTATATAAGTTGAAGGCATTCCTGTTCACACTAAGGGATGGTGCAAGAGATTGGCTCCACTACCTACCACCCAAGAGCATCAAGAGTTGGCTCGATATGAAAATGAAGTTTCTAGCCAAATACTTCCCAGCCTTGAGGTTTTCTGCCTTGAAGAAGGACATAAGCAACATCCTCCAATGGCAAGAATCTCTCTTCGACTATTGGGAGAGGTTCAAGAAGCTTCTTGCAAGTTGTCCTTACCCTGGTTATTCGGAAGGGGATTTGGTTTATTACTTATACAATGGCCTTCTTGATGAGAATCAAAGGTTGGTAAGAAGTTCTTGTGGTGGCACTCTTGGGAACAAAACTTCATCCAAAGTGATGCAATTGTATGAGGAGCTAGCGGAAGAATCAAGAAACTTTAGCTCAAGGGCCGTTTTGAGAAGGAGAAATTCAATTCCCGCAAGTGACTCTTACAATAGTGGTAAGCTCGAGGACCAATTCTCGGCCCTTGAACCTATGGTGAAATCATTGATGACAAAGCCTGGGAATGCGCCACATGATAAATCATGTGAAATTTGTTACTTGGCGCATCCTATGTACACTTGCCCTACATTGCAAGAGGACTATGTCAAGGAGGTGAGTGCCATGGGATATCTAGGAAATCAAGGCTACCAAGGAAACCAAGGATATCAAGGTGGGCAAGGCTACCAAGGTCACCACATCTACCAAGGTTATCAAGGATACCAAAACCTGCCGTACAATTTGGGAAATTATGATAACTCGAACCTCCAGTATGGAAACCCTCAAGGAAGCCAAAACCCTCAACCGTATCGACCTCCCCAACAACAATATAGGACACCTCAACAACAATTTCAAAGGCTCCAAGGCAAACCCCAAGACCAAGGGGAGAGCTCGGGGCTAACAAAGGATGAGGTGATGCAAGCCATTCACCAGTTGGGCATGTGTGCGAAGAAAAGTGAGAAATTCCAAGATGAAGCCAAGGCGAGTATCAAGAACTTGGAAACTCAAGTGAACCAAATATCTCAAGTGGTGAATCGGATGGAAGCCCGGGAAAAGGGTTAGCTACCCTCCCAACCGGAGATCAACCCTCGACAAAATGCTAGTGCTATCACTTTGAGAAGTGGTAAAGATTTTGGCTCTTCCCCAGTTGGTGAAGTTGTTGAAAACAAACCTATAAAGCTTGAAATACTTGAGAAAGAAGAGAAAGAAGAGAACGAGAAGTGGCCAATGAGCAAGCAAGGAAGGGAAAGAAGAAGGAAGAGGAGATCATCGTTTAGAAATCAACCTCCATTCCCGAACCTTCATCCTCTCATTACAAGAAGGAAAGCTTAGTGGAAATTCCTCCATATGTGCCGGAACCACCATTCCCAAAAGCTCTAAAGAACAAAAGCTCTCTCTAGCTCTGGGGCGAAAAAAGAAGAAAAAAGGCGCAGCCTTTCTTCCATCCTAAAGAGGCTGATTTCTTCAAATTTCATTCACTTTCCACCAATGAATTATGGTTTAATGGACTCTCCTTTAGATTCCGCACAAAATCATATGAAATTTGTGGAGAGTTTTTGACCTTATTCTGCCTTAGAGTAGGGTTTGAAATGGAAAAGTCGAGTTCTTTGCGGATCTTGATCTTGGATTGGTTTGTTTCTTGGTTACGGACTCGGATCTGGACTCAGGAGGGAGATCGCATTTGGTTTCTTGAATTGATTCCTTGTTCGAGTTGGAGATTTGGTTGAAAAATCCAATCTTTTTTGGGTTTTGGTTGGGATTTGGTTGCGGCAAGGAGTTTAAAAGGTTTTGATTAAAATTTCCAGTACACTTTTTAATCAAATTCCTATCTCCTTCATCAGATTTACACCAAGGGTTTGGCAATTTACAATCGGATCTCAAGAAGAGCTCAAGAAATTGTGATCGAACTTGCTTTGTGGCCACGATTTCCAGGTTTTCTCGATCCAACTCCTTGCGGTTTGATTGTTTTTTGATTTGGTGCATTGTTTGATTGCGGTTTGCTTCTAATCTGTTGATTAGAAGATTTTGGTTTTGAATACAAGCATTGTGATTTGTTTATTACTTTCTTTGTGTTCTCGAATTGTTGCTTTAATTTTCGTAAGGGTGAATTCCGATCAGTTTGGGCTAATTCCGATCGGATTTTTTTCTTATTTGTGTGGTGAATTCCGATCGGTTTGTGTTATTCCGATCGGTTAGTGCTTATTTGTGTGGGTGAATTCCGAAGTGTTCTCTGGGATTTGAGTTCTTAAACAATGGTTGCTGGTGAATCTTCCGTTGGTAACAAGAACAATAGTAATCCTCGAAAACAAGGTACGGCCGAGGGTGATGGTAAGAAGAGGCAGAATCAGCAAGTTCATCCAAGAGAATGGAATGATCCGAAGATTGAGAGAAGGAGGTTATGGGAGGACATTCTCATGAACAGGTCACCTATTGAAATTGTTGAAAACAATGAAGATAGTGTTAATTTTGTTCTCACTGAGGAGGAGGTACACAAAGAACTATACAAACCCTTCTACGGATTCTTGGGTGTCTTTCCGAGTTTCTTTCCTGGTATGTATGCTATTCGAACTCTTCTGGTGGCAAAGTGGAAAGTGGCATGTACTGTTCGGAGCAAGCAAAATGGCTATGTCATGTTCATGTTCAACAGTGCTGAACATAGAGATCTGGTGATGAATGGTCCTGACCATTATCTCCATGGGAAAAAACTGTTCATGTTGTTAGTTGATGAATCTGGGCAGTATGATGCGAACATTCAAGCTACTAAACCAGTTTGGTTAAGGATGGAGCACTTGCCAAAGACTTATTGGCATAAAAAGGCATTGGAGAAAATTGCCACTTCGCTAGGAGATCCAATCCTCATGGATAATGGTACTCTTGAGCTAAGGGGCTACTATGCGCGTCTTTTGGTATGGATTGACACTTCAAAAGAGCTCAAGGAGGAGGTCAGCTTTCGTGTTCCAACTGGTGAAGTCCTTAAGCAAAAAATCATTTATGATTATTGTCGTCCTTGGTGTCTGAATAGTGGTGAAAATACCCATCTTACGGAGATGTGTAATGATTTCTGGAAATCCAAGGAGGAGGAGCTAGAAAATCCAACGGAATTGAGGAGCAAAAATGCTAAAAATAACAAGGGTAAGAAAAATTGGAGATCTCGGAATAATGACCAAGTCTGGGAAAAGAAGATGCATATGGGAAATATTGGAGATAGTCCAAGTGATAATTCGGTTGGAGTTGGAGAAAATAAAATTGTAGAGAATGCTTCCTCGGACAATGAGGATGTAGAGAGGAGAAGGAAAGGAAAGGGAAAAATTGTTGAAGGCATAGTCAAAGGCATCGAGAAAGCTGGAGGTGTTAGCAAAGGGCCTGGTATAATTATTGGTGTAACGCAAGATGAGGTTAACCAGGCTATTGTTGCGCTGCCAGCAAGACTACCCGTAGTGCCAACGCCTGGAGTTGTAAACCGTGGCGCTGAAGACCTTGCCTTAGGCGCCAGGACTGCTCAAGCAGCGCGTGGCAGGAGTGCCGAGCGTTCGAAATCCAGCAACACCCGTGCCGTAAAAGCAGCGAATCCAGCGCCTAATGAAACTGATAGGCAGCGGCAAGCTTTTGGGGACGATGACATTCCGATTGAAGGTGCTGGAAAATTACCTAAGCAAATGATCCATCTGGAAGCTCGAGGCTAAAAAATTCCAAGGGTACACAGGAGCAAGAGTAAGAGTAGACCTCCCCCCCTACCCCAGGGGCTTTGACTAGGTCTCGGAGTAAGAGCAGGACTCGAATACATGAGCATGGGAAGGGCATCCAAAAACCCTTTCAACGCATGCTATCGGCTGCAAGGAGTAATTCAGACAGTTCTGGAAGCAAATCACTTGAAGGCGGCGGTCCGAAGCCAAAAGGGACCTCGGTTTCCCAATGAATGCCGCATCTATGAATGTCAGGGGTCTTTCGACCCCTGTAAGGAGGAGGTGGGTGAAAAATATCATCTCCACTAATAGGGTTGGACTGTGTGGCTTGTTGGAAACAAAAATGGAGGATAAGGTGTTGCGAATTTTCTTGAAGAGTTTTAAGGGATGGAAGTTTACGCACAATTTTGAGCTGTGGCAGAACTCGAGGATGCTCATTAGCTGGGATCCGAAAGGCTTCTTAGTGGATGTTCTCGGAAAGTCTCCGCAATGTATTCATCTCAAGGTTCGTAATCTTGCGTCTGGTATTGAATTTTTCTGTACATTTGTGTATGGGCATAGTGAGGGACGTTTGACGCGTTTACCACTATGGGAGGAATTGAAGTCTTTTGGAGTTAATCTGAACTCTCCTTGGATGGTTCTTGGTGATTTTAATGCTATCCTTAGTGTTGATGATCATTATGGAGCCACTGTTCCTAGCTTGTATTCGATGAAGGAGTTTCAGGATGTTTGTGTAAAGTGTGGATTAAGGGATACGCCTTCCATAGGTGAGCACTTAACATGGCATAGTGCCGATTGGAAAATTTGGAGGAAACTGGATAGGGTGCTCTTAAATCATGGATGGGATGGTGATGCTTGTCGTATAACTTTTCTACCAATCTCGGCTCAATCTGACCACTCTCCCATGGTGGTTGATATGTCTCAAGAGATTGATGGAAAGGGTAGGCCTTTTCAATTTCAAAACATGTGGTTAGGTCATCCGAATTGTGGGCAAATAGTGGAGGATTACTGGAGCCCATCGGTTGAGGGGACTAAGCAATTTTCAGTGACCAGAAAATTATTTCGGATGAAACACCCATTCAAGGAATTGGGTATACTTGATTTTAACCATGTGTCCGAAAAGGCTAAGTTTGTAGATGCGGAGTACAACAAAGCGTTTGATGAATTTGATGCTAAGATTGCTTCGGACAATGATGTTGCAGCATTGCGAAGTTTAAAGAAGAATGCTATGTTGTATTACCTTGCGGAATCATCTTTCCTTGCTCAAAAGGGAAGGATCAATCATATTACTCTGGAAGATAAGGGATCTAAGTATTTTCATACTATGATCTAGGCAAGAAAATGAGGAGGTATCCCAGCGATAATTGATAGTGACAACCAGATTGTAACTTCAAATAGTCGAAAGGGAGAGCTATTTGCAAATTTTTATAAAGGCTTGTTCGGCACAAAGAGGGATAGAGTACCTATTGATCCGGGTATTATCGGTGAAGGCAACAACCTCACGGATATGGATAGGGCCTATTTAAACCAGGAGGTTGCGAACATTGAAGTTAAACAAGCTTTATTTGCAATGGCGGATGATAAGTCCCCGGGTCCGGATGGTTATACAGCTGCTTTCTTTAAGAAGCAGTGGGACATTGTGGGTGAGGAAGTGACAGCTGCGGTGTTGGAGTTCTTTCAGACAGGTGATCTCTTGGCCCAGCTTAATCATACTTCGGTTGCTTTGATACCTAAGAAGCCTGATAATCTAAAAGTAAGTGACTTTAGACCAATAGCGTGCTGCAATGTGGTTTATAAAGTTATCACAAAAATTATTGCGAATAGGCTGGAAGGAATTCTGCTAGGGATCATTGACCCTTGTCAGGGTGCATTCGTGAAGGGTAGAAATATCTCTGATAATGTAATGCTAGCTCAAGAGTTTGTTCAGGGATATGGAAGGGTTCGGAATTCTCCACGATGCATGATTATGGTTGATCTACAGAACGCCTTTGACACAGTCTCTTGGGAGTTCTTGGAAGAAGTCTTACTTGGTCTTGGATTTCCGGAAAGACTGACAGATAGAGTCATGACATGTGTTCGCACTTCTTCATTCTCGATTGCAGTTAATGGAAAACTGTGCGATCACTTTCAGGGGCAAAGAGGAATTCGTCAAGGAGATCCATTGTCGCCTCTCCTGTTTGTGATTTGCATGGAGTATTTCTCGAGATTGCTAAAAAGGAGAACGGATTCTAGACACTTCACCTTTCATCCGAGATGTGAGTCGTTAAGGATCACGCATCTAGCCTTTGCGGATGACCTTATGCTCTTCTCCAAGGCGAACACGAGTTCAGTTCATATACTCATGGATGCCTTGAACGATTTTGAGCGCACTTTGGGATTGAGCATTAATGTTGTAAAATCGAAGTTCTTTGGAGTCGGCATAAAAGAGGATTTGAGTTTCACGGGTATTCCTTGGGCGACATTCCCTGTTCGGTATCTAGGCGTGCCACTGGATTCCAGCAAGTTGAAGGTGACACAATTTGGTACTTTATTAGGGAAAGTTGATTCGGAAATAGCAAAATGGAAGGGCCATACTCTTTCCTATGCAGGAAAATTGGAGCTTGTGAGATCAATAGTGGGAGGTATTGCAGGATTCTGGATACAGAATTTTGTTATTCAATCTGCGGTTTTTGATGCCTTGGAACAAAAATGTAAACGCTTCTTATGGGGAGGCAAATACAAGAACAAAGTGGCATGGAAAAAGTTGTGCGCTCCTAAATCTTTTGGGGGACTTGGCTTGCTAGACTTTGGTACTTGGAATCGTGCATCAATGGCGCAGAGATTATGGGATCTACATATGAAGAAGGATAGTTTTTGTGTAAAGTGGATTCACTCGTTCTACCTTCGGGATGGTGACTTCTGGGACATAAACCCCAGGATCCAAAATGGAAGATTGGGCGAAAGGTATTCAAGTTACTTTGGTGACTTATGTAAGATCCGAGATGAATTATGTGGCATGTTTCAAGGGGATGTGAGAGAGGTTCAATACCATCTTGGACTTTGGGCGAATTCAAGAAAATTCACGAGCAAAGCTTATGTTTTCATGCATCGCCATCAATACCCGAGGCTATATGAGGAAAGTGGCCGCAATTGTGAGAAGGTTTTTAATAGCATCTGGAGAGGTTTTGTACCTCCAAAGTTCTCATTTATAGCATGGCTTGCAACAATTGGAAGGCTCTATACTAAAGACAAAATCCGTACTGAGGAAGTGGATAGTCCGGATAAAATTTGTTCTTTATGCCATCTAGAGGTTGAGACTAATGAGCATTTATTTTTTAAATGCGAATTTTCGGAGGTGGTGTGGGGTCGAATAAGGAATTGGATGGGACTAAGGAGAAGAAAAAATTCGATATCAAGTTCAATGAATTGGGTTAAAAAGCAAGTCAAGGGATCCAAAGTTCGCAAGAAATTCGGTATCCTAGCCTTGATAGCTACAATTTATCGTATTTGGAGAGAGCGTAATAATGTTTTTATGGATGACGCCTCCCCTAGTTCCGATCAAGTGGTCAGGTTAATTATGAAGGATTGTTACATGGTGATGAATAGGCTATTCCCGGATGAACACTTGTTTTACTACCTCGGATAGAGTGGCTGATGAAAGGCTGTTGGGTGGTGCTGGTTGTTGTGCACTGGGTGCTGCATGTAGCGGGCTATGGGACTGGGTTCCTGGCGCTGCGGACTGGGCGCCAGCCGCTGCACTGGTTTGACATACGCAACGATGGATCTCGACAACTGAGCAACTAGCATAGTGAGGTTTTTCTAGGTACTGGGCGCTGGATCTAGGCATCAAGACCAGGCGCTGCTTGGTGCTATATCCCGGGCTAGTTTGGAGTTGTTCGAGCTCGATAGAGTCAAGGTTTATTTCAGGCTTTTCTCGGATTTCTTCGGGCAATAGCAACTCGGAATTCAGGATGAGGCAATAGGTTTAAGAGTATGGATTTACACTCTAATGCTCTTTCTCCTAAGCCTAGATTTTACTTATGAATTAACGGTTATTTATGCGCTCTATGCTCGCGCTACACTCTGTGTTAAATTAGCATAAAGCTGTCCATTTGCTCAAAATGGAGTAGGTGATTACATAATCGTCACGCCTGATGAACGCGGTACAAGTGTATCCATTCTCACATTTTCAGGAGATTGATTCGACTGGGAGTTACAAAGGTTGGAGGCACGGCCTCATTTATCTTTGCCCACCAAATCACTCTCGGCGCTTACAAGAGAATGCTTGAAGGCCAATAACATCCCTCTATCTCCACCTTAGGGATGTACATGGTAGAAGCAGATATTCATTCGTGCCAATAAGGTGCAATTCGGATCATCGACTTCATTATTTATGCGACATCAAAGACCCGAGAAGGACTCTCGGCTGCATTAGGATATTCAAATCACTTGACATTGGATTTCAGTACCTTCATCAACATTCCAGCAACGACATTAGCTCAAGACCCGAGTCTCACAATTCTCGGCTGCATTAAGGAATTCAAATGAAGATGGCCCCATTTATTAGGGGTAGAAGCGGCTCACTTGTTTATGGGTAGTGAGTTTGTTCTCACCCCATTTTTCTTGTCTTTTATAGCCTGTGTTTTTCTAGGTTGTTTTGTGCTCCCTTTGCTCGATCATCTTGCTTAGGGTTGGTAGTTATTTACTTGGACAAAAGGGGGGGGTGTGGGAGTGTTATCCTCCGGATTTTCACTCTCCCATCCCCCCCTCTCTCTTGGATTTGCTCCTTTGGTTACCTACGTAACCTAAGGTTGGATTCTTTTTGTATTTGGTAGGGCTCTTTTTGGGGCTCTACCGTGGGTTCCATTGTTTATACTATTTACCTATTTACTCGAATATATTCTAACAATTTAGAGACGTTGCAAGGTGGATTGCAGGCCGATTAGCCCAAAATAAAAAAAATCTAAGACCAAACGATTCAAAGAGCAAATTAATTGATATAGGATTATTTTTTGGCACATTGTCATGACCAGGATGTTGCAATTTGGGCATGAACATGTCAATGGGACGGGCACAAAATATTCACGGACAGTACATGATGAAACTTTGGGGAAATTACACTATGGCCCAAACTTCCTTGCATGTTCACTACGCTTAAGAGCTATGCACCTGAACATAACGGTAAATGTTTCATATGGAAATTATGCGTACTATCTTACATGGACGTGAACCTAAGTAGTTGTCCAGTTTTTTATGGTATTCCATTAATATCCTTAAGATAAGCGTCATAGGAATGATAATTTCCACCACATAGAACCACATGAAATTTCATATTGGTGTTAACATAAATTGTAACAAAAATTTTGTTACATAAATTTCATATTATGTGTATTTACGGGTACTACCCAATTGTAACATAATTTTTCTTTCACGTGTATTGGTTGTAAAAGGATCAATGATAGTTATCGATGGACATACAACATGTAGATAGAGGGACATTTCTTTTCACCGATCGCCCTGATAGTCTTAATGTCGTACAATGTAGAAAATGGAGGTTCGATACAATTAATGTTTTAATTTAATATCAACCTTATGTATTTCAATATTGTACCATGTATTTGTAATATATTGTATAGCTTCGTTATTTTTAACATGTCAATCACTCCCACATTAATGAACAACAATTGAGTGTTGTATGATGTTTAACCATTTCACAATTTATCACATTTTAAATAACATGTAACGACTATCGACGATCGATTGCTTATGTCATCGAATATTTAATCTTATAATATTTTATGAGAAATAAGGTCTAACCAAATAAACCACAACGTCGTACAAACCGGTGCCTAAATGACAGCTTACTGAAGTTTCATAAATTGGCATAGTTATTTTTTGCAGTGTCGGCCATTAAATGACGTTGTATTCATTAGCATTCCACGTAAGCTGGCACACGACATGGGTACCCCACAATGTGCGAGGTTGCTTAACATCGCCCGCAACTTCGATCTTATTTAGACTGACGCCAATGCAATTCCTCTCCCATTGTATGCCTTCTTGCTATAGCCGACGTCGCATGCTTTTGGATGCCAACGTCAATTATAACTATGTCCCAACTATGGTCTCGTATTCGTCAACCTTCTTTCATAGACCGACATTGGTTATAAAACCTACTGACACGGTCTAAAACCGAGGTAAAAGGTACTATTTACCTTAGTTTTGAATCGAGGTAAAAATGTACTTTTTACTACAATTATATTTTTACTACAAGTTTCAACCTGTGAATCCCTTCCTTCTTAGCTTTGCTTTTAGTTTCGTGCTATGGGGAGCACGGCTAGGAAGAAGAGATTGCAAACTATTCGGGATGCTTTCCAGAAGCTCCCTTTGGAGAAGAGAGAAGAGCTGCTCCAAATTGCAAACAGTGACAACAAGAAACGACCGGATAAGAACTGTAAGGATGATCCAGATCCACCACTACTTGACTCGCCGAAAGCTTCATCTTCAACACCACCACCAGTGCTTCACAATGTATTCTCAACCCCTCCACCTCACCAGCCCAGAACTGAATCTCCACCACCTCCACTCAAGCTTCCTCTTGAAGCTAAGAAGGAGAGTGAGCAACAAGAAAGAGCTACCTGGTCCGATCTGTTCAAAAACAGATCTGAGGGAATGAGGTTTTATGATCCTGAGGAGATAGCTGGAACAAGGATGGGGAAAATTCCAAAAGCTTGTGTTGAAGCCAGCTATGAACAATGGAACTCCACTATCATATTCAATGTGCTCGGGAACCACCCCCCCTCTACATGTAATGATGGATTTTTTAGGTCGGTTTGGTGGCAATTCCCCATTATTAAGGTATGGTCTCTCTCCCCTGGTGTATTTATGGTTAAATTCAAAGATGTTTCAGCTAGAGACCTAGTCCTTGCTAGAGGAGTTTTGATGTTTCAAAACAAACCTGTCATTGTCCACCCTTGGACAAAAAATTTCCAGAACATCACCCCCTCTAAAATCCCTGTTTGGGTGCAACTCCCCGGCCTAAACCCTGTGTATTGGACCCCTGAGATACTGAGCAGAATCTTGAGCCCCCTGGGTAAGCCTCTAATGGTGGACACGGCCACTCATAACAGGGATAGACTGGCTTATGCTAGAGTGAAACTTGAGGTTGAAATAGTGCAGGAGCTTCCAACTCAGTTTGAATATATTGATGAGGATGATGTGGTTCAAAAACAGGCAGTTGAGTTTGAGTGGAAACCAATTCAATGCACCCATTGCAAAATGCTAGGCCATGAAGTGAAGAGTTGCAAAAAACTACACCCTGATCCTCCAGCTCCAAAGAACATTGTTCAGAGGCCCTCCCAAAGGCATTATAAGCCCCCTGCCAAAATATATAGACCCAAACAGCCAGCTGAACAGACAGCACATACACCAGGGAACCTTCCCCCAGTCCTCTCTCCAGTTTTAAGTCCAGTTTTAAGACCACAAACTCAGGATCAAACTGCTGGAAATGTACCCCCTCACATTATGCTATCTCCTAGCTCTACTGCCACAAATACTAGTCCTTTGAAGACACTACTGTTTGGCTCCATGGACACTCCCCCTCCTGATTTATCATGAATACAAACCTCCTTATATGGAATGTAAGAGGTGTAAATAGCAGTACTAGACAAAAACAAGTTCAGCAATTGTGTTTTGTAAATAAAGTGGGGCTTTTATGTATGGTGGAGACCAAAACCAGAAGAAAAAAGGAAAAGCAAGTATGGGATGGAATAGCCTTAGGGTGGAATTTCATCACAAATAATCCTTGCAATGATTGCGGCAGAATCATGCTTGGATGGAGACAGGACCTTTTTGACATTCGGATACTATCAATGGATGAACAATGGATACATGTTTCCTGTATGATCAAGTCCTTGAACATCCTCAGCTATATTACTTTTGTTTATGGGGAAAATGACCAGAAATCAAGATTGCCATTGTGGGGTGAATTGAAGAAACTTGCAATCCAGGACAACACTTGGCTTATAGTGGGGGATTTCAACTCCCCCCTCTCTTTTGATGATAGAATTGGAGGAGCTCCTGTTAAAGCTGAGGAATTTGCTGATTTTAAGGACACAGTTGACACACTGAATTTAGCTGAAATCAAAACCTTTGGACCCTCATTCACATGGAGCAACAGGCAGAATGCAACACACAGGATCTTCAACAAGATTGATAGAGCAGTCATAAACCAAAAATGGTTGGAGGTACTTCATGACTCCAAATGCAAGGTGCTGATGGAAGGCCAGTCAGATCATACACCTCTCCTTATCCAACTCTCAAGCCAGAACCACTCAGTGAGAAAACCTTTCAAATACTACAACATGTGGAGCCTTTCCTCTGAGTTTATAACTAAAGTGGAAGCTATATGGTTGAACAATCCAGTCCACTCCCTATCTGATTTTTACTACAATCTTTCCTTATTACATTCTCCCTTGCTCAGAATTAACAAGAAAGATTTCAGTGAAATTCAGAAGAGATCCACCATGATTAGTGATGAACTTCTCCAGGCTCAAACTGCTCTTCATACTGACCCTCTCAATGTGGCCTTACAAGAACAGGAAAAGAAAGTAAGGAAGCAAGCTGCCATGATCTTTGAGGCAGAAGCACAGTTCCTTAGACAAAGAACAAAAAGTACTTGGCTACTGCATGGAGACAGACCAACAAAGGTGTTCTATGACTACCTAAAGGCCAGGCAATTCAAAAACCATATCCTCTGCCTCTACAATGGCAGTACTCTTTTGGAGACCCCAGCTTTGATAGAGGATCACCTAGTTGATTTCTTCTCCAATCAACTTGGCCAAAGCACTCCACCACCTCAACAGATATCACCCAAGATCATTGCTCAAGGTCCTGTTCTATATCATCACCATCAAATACTCCTTATCAGCCCTATCACAGGGACTGAAATCCTGACTGCCCTAAACAGCATACCAGACAGCAAGAGCCCTGGTTATGATGGCTTTTCAAGCCAGTTTTTTAAAAAAACATGGCATATTATTGGCTCAGATGTGGTGACAGCAATCCAGGATTTCTTTCAGGGAGGGGCCTTACCTGAACAATTCAACAAAACTGTTATCACCTTGCTACCAAAGAAGGACCAGCCCCAAACTGCTTCTGATTACAGGCCAATTTCCTGCTGCTCAGTGCTTTACAAAATCGTAGCCAAAGTTCTTTGTTCTAGGCTGGCCAAGGTCCTCCCTGATGTCATTGGTTTGAACCAAGGGGCTTTCATCAAAGGTAGACTCATCTCCCACAACATCCAACTGACTCAGGAGCTATTAAAAACCTACAACTGGAAGTATGCTGGCATGAAGAGCTGTTTTTTTAAAGTGGATATCCAGAAAGCTTTTGACAACCTGGAATGGTCTTTCCTACTTGACCTCATGGCAGCTTTCAAATTCCCTCAAGCATTCACCACATGGATACAAACCTGCCTGCAAAGTGCTTCTTTCAGCTTGTCACTGAATGGAGGATACACAAAGCATTTTCCTGCCAAAAGAGGAGTAAATCAAGGTGATCCACTTTCCCCTCTTCTTTTTGGTCTATCTATGGAGTACTTCTCTAGGATGCTATCCCTGGCTTTTAAGAACAAACTGATAGAATACCACACTAAGTGCAGGCAAGTGAGACTCCACTGCCTACTCTTTGTTGATGACCTTCTGATTTTTTCCAAAGCCAATCAGTCATCTGTTCAAGGTGTATTAACAGTGCTGAATGACTTCAAGGCAGTTTCTAGTCTCTCCATAAATGCAGCCAAATCACAGGTGTTCTTCTCTAGAATGGATGACACAGAGGCTGACTCCCTACTATCCTTGATGCAAATCCAAAAGGGGATCCTCCCAGTCTCCTACCTTGGCCTACCTCTCTCAGGCCAAAAATGGAATTCAGTGGACTGTCAAAAGCTGATTGACAAGCTCAAAACAAAGTTGACAAAATGGAGGGGAAAGGCACTTTCTTATGCAGGCAAGGTGGAGCTCATCAATACAGTGCTATTCAGTATCACAAGCTACTGGATTAGTGCCTTCAAACTTCCTGTCTCCATCTATGATGATATCAAATCCATCTGTAGGGACTACCTTTGGGGGAACTCAAATGGGAAGGGACTATACCCCATAGCCTGGGAAACTTTATGCCTCACAAAAGATTTTGGTGGTGCTGGTTTGAGGGATCCAAACTTATGGGGTCAGGCACTACTTTGCAGGCAACTATGGGACATTCAAAGTGGAAAAGAGAACTTATGGGTTAAGTGGATATAGGAGTTCTATATGAAGGGCAGAACCTTGAAGACTGCCATTGCCCCTCCTCACTGCAGCAATGCATGGACTGTGCTTATGAACCTCAGGAACCAGGTTATTGATTTCCTCCCTCTTTGCCTCAGCCACAAAGGGAAGTTTCAAATTTCCAAAGCATACAACTTCCTATTGGGGCAGAGGACTGCAAAAGCTTTTGCAGCAACGGTTTGGAGCAAGAAGCTTCTCCCCAAGCCTTCTTTCTTTCTTTGGAGGATGACTTTGGGCAGGTTATCTACTGTGGACAGGCTCCAACACCTTGGCATCCACATTTCTCCCACTTCTTGTTGTTTCTACTCACAACAACAGGAAACCTTGCATCATTTGCTGATCGCATGCCCCTATGCACAACAACTATACCAGCACTTCCATCTTCCTTCTCCACTGAATCTGAGACACTTGAAGAAACTCCTCTTCATTTGGCAAGCACGGAAGAACAAAAGGATTTTCCCCCTTATGGTGTACTGCATCTACCATCTGTGGAATGAGAGGAACCAAAGGATCTTTGAAAACAAAACCATGACTCCTCCACAACTGGGCTCGGTCATCTCCTCCGAATTTAGTTTATGGACCCAAATCTTGTTGTAAAATTTATGTATCTAAGTAGTCCTCAAAGAACATCCTTGACACTTGGATGTTAGTGAAGTAGTCCTTTTATACTATACTAGATGCTTCATAGGGCTGGAGTTGAAAGTTGTAACTATGTTCTTTGTTTTTGCGATGAAATGAAATCCATACGTTCATCAAAAAAAAAATATTTACCTCCATTTTTTCTGGACCAAAACTGAGGTAAAAAGTCCTATAGAACCGAGGTAAAATGTCCTGTTTCTTGTAGTGTAAATGGAGAAGATCCAAATAAGCATCTTGCCGAGTTTCATGCTGTCTTAACGAGTTAGAGACCTAAGGGCATCACAGAGGACCTAATCAGGCTGAGAGATTTTTCTTTATCTTTGAGAGATTCAATCAATGATTGGTTTTATTATGTGACACCTGGGATTATTACTAATTGATCCAAGATGAATCAGGTGTTTCTTGAGAAATACTTTCCTATAAGGAGATACCCTCGCCCTCAGGGCCCCGCCCGCAACGACACCACGCTCATAGCCGAGGAGATAAATCAGTGATCCCAAGGGTCCCAAGGGTTCGGCACACAGTTCTCGAATGTCCTCGGTGGCCACAAGGGGCACCTCCGTAGGAGCATACTCTGACACTACGCCTGCCGAGATTCGAATTCCTCCCCACTTGGGGTATTCAGTGGGTGTGAGAAATACTTTCCTGCTACGAAGTTGAGCAGTCTGCATAAGAACATTGGCAATATTGAGCAACGGCCTGGCGAGTCTTTGTATAAGTATTATGAGCGTATCAAGAGGCCATCACTACAATAAAATGGATCTTTTAATTTGATTTTCAAGGAATTTTTCCTAAGTTTTCTACCCAAAAAATCAAAGTAAAAAGTTGACTACCTTAGTGTTTTTTCAAAAAACCAAGGTTAATAGTATGACCGAATCTGGGTCCAAAAGAGAGGTCGATGTTGGTTGACTATAGGATAATTGCTATAAATAGTCTGATCAAAATAGGAACTTGAAAGCTGACCGACTTTGGTAGCAACCGAAACAGAAACCTAACCTAGTTGATTTATCTGAAACTAGAGTCAATACATGTCCCATATGATTGATTCTTTTTTCCAATTTAAAAGATTACCAAATGCAGAACCACTGCAATTTTTCTTTAGGTCGTTCATCTAAACATATATGCTAAAAGTAGGCCAAAATGAACAACATATTCATTCTAGTACCACTACTGTAGAACAAGTACATCTATGTGGCCAAATATGGGTGCCTATGTACCTGTCCTGTATTAGTGATATTAGAATGAATATGTTGTTCACTTTTGCCAAATACTGATGCTTATGCACCTGTCTTGCAGTAGTGGATGCTAATAAACACATTGCAAATATTAATCAAGTGAAAAAATGGAAAGAATATCTCAAAACCATAATAGAATCCCAGGAAAAACACATTAAATCCAAGCCAAGAAAATCCCAATAACTAGTTAAAATTGCTAACTCACAACAAAAAATAAGTTATTACAACAAGCTAGATGGTGGAGTCGATAAAAAATGGAACAAAATCAACAACGTTGGATCTCTTGCGATAGAGGCTGAGGATTTTAGGAAGTTGCGATGGAGGTGGCACCGACGATGTAACTTGTGTTGAAAGCGGCACTGATGGTGGAGCTCATGATGGAGGTGAAAATTGATGTGCACATGCATTCGGCATAATAACTGGCTTGTTTTTCATGTTGGATTGCTAGTATTAGTTGAGTTTACATGACAAGGTTTTTAGACGGCTATGTTTGGTTTTCTTGTCTAAATCCTGCATTTCGTAGACTTAATTAGTACTAAAGGACACCTCTTATCCACGGACAGCTAGATTTTCCCTTGTGATCATCATTATTAGGTCGATGTGGGTACTTTTTGTCATGTTTTGCATTGAAGGCCATTCGCAAGGATGGTAGAAGATGTTGAAAGTCATTCACATTAGAATAGTAGTAGATGAAGTCCACAGAGAAGGATTGAGCTAAAGATAGAAGGCATTGAAGGTCATTCACAGTAGAAGAATTGAGCTAAAGATAGAAGGCATTGAAGTTCAAAACGGCCAAGGAAGAATCGGAGAGTTGTTGTCCGAGAGTTGCATCAAGTTATGGGAATGATGAAGGCTATTCATAGTAGATGAAGGCCATTCATAGTAGAAGGATTGAGCTAAAGATAGAAAGCATTGAAGTTCAAAACGGCCAAGGAAGAATTGGAGAGTTGTTGCCCGAGAGTTACACCAAGTTATGGGAATGATCTGAGAAATATTATCCCTTAAGGTTGGTTCCATTGGGTTTGTCTTCTTGAGTGCTATCAAATCGACTATAAGAACTCTCAAAACGGACCAACAGTTCACCCGTAGCATAGCAAAGAACTCATCCAGGCAAAACAGCAATGGGCAGGCACGGACCGCTCATTGATGGCATGAGACCAAGCACCAACAATCCATGCCAAGATATACGGCCCGTGTCAGGGGCCTTTGGCAAGAGCCATGCTAAGCCACACGAGTCGTGCTAAGCAGCAAAAGGCATGCCAAAACCTGGTACATCCCATGTCAACTCCTGCAGACCGTTGCCTAAGTGCTTTTGTTCACTCCAAAAACATCCCATGTCAACACCATTTTGTTTTATGTGGCATGCATCATTCAAAGTTAAAGATGTCAAGACCAGCCAGTGCGATGTGAAGAATGTAGTGGCTCATTCAAAAAGACGTAGAAAAACCAGGATTCAGATAACGGCACGTGTCAAATAACATGGACCACCGATCAGAGGTGCAAAAACAAAGCTCTAGAAGACGAGCCGCACCAGACAATGTGGACCACACCCAGAATGACCCTGCCTAATCATGCGCTCCACGCCAGCATGAGAAATGTGGCCCGTGCTAGATCTGACGGACTACACTAGCACGAGGCCACGTTAGCAACATGGGTTGTACCATCCGCTGCGGTCCGTGTCAGCGGCGATCTGTTTTAGCGGTAGCTGATTAGGATTTTGCCCATTTTTGTGATGTGCCCATTTTATATGGTTATATTACGACTTGTAGGGTTCACGTTTTTACACTTTTTTTCTCCGGATGTGGCATTTTTTCTTGAAATTCTCTAAGGGGATGTAAGAATAACTTTTACATTTTTATTACTTTTCTAGAAGATTTTGTGAGACGAGGCAAATTTTTTGAAGACATTGAAGAATACCTTTAAAGATTTTAAGACTTGCATTTGATCTTTTGAAGACTTGAATAATTGAAGATAAGTGAAGTGAAGAGGAAGACTTGAAACAAAAAGAAGAAAGAAATCAAGATGCTGAAACTTAGCTCGATCGCGACTCGCGACGGACGGATGACCTGAACCTTTCATAATTTTTTACTATAAACACTCACCTTATCCTTTCTCTCTTTGATTCTCTTACTCTCTTGCGATTTTCTTACTTTTTTGTACTATAAATACTGAATCCTATCCTCTTCTCTTCAGACCTTCTCCTTCCTGCGATTTTCTTGGTTCAAAACCCTAGTTTTCCTTTCTTTCTTTTCTTAGTTTTTGTAGCTTAATCATGTCTTTTCATTATCTATGTTAGTTTAATCTTAGGAGAAATTGATTGAAGCTTCCATATCTATGTAGTAAGAACCTCTATTTCACTCTTTCTTGAAGCATTTGTTATTTAGCATTCATGTGTTTTAATGTGATGTTTTACCTCATTCATATCATGTGTTGTTTAAGAATAGGAAGTTTTTGTATGATTAAAGTGTTAGGGTATTAGGAAAGTTGCAAATTTCTTAACTCATTTGTCATGAAAATCCAAGAACATGGACTTAGAACTTCTAGTCTATAATGTATCGTAATGCTTGCTAGATAAGTATGTTGATGTGGATTGTCCTCATATTTATCCTATAGATGCAATGAAAGGTTGAATCTTGAATGTGGTATAGATGTGGATTGTTCTCATATTTACTTGCTTTTATATATCTATATATTTACTTCTAGTATAATATCAATCTTATATGTTTAAATGCTTAAAAAAATCCTTCTTTGTGGATGACCCAGACTTGCCATTCTCTAATTAGTTGTAGATAGGAAGCATTTGGGGCTTATAAATTTAACTTTGAGAGGTACGGCGATGACCTCCCATTTGGGCCTATTTTTAGTCCCTATCACGTACTACTATAAATATAGCCTTAGTCTACTAGGGTTAGAAGTCTTGGATAATTTTTCCTTAGTTCACTTGTAGTTTTAAGAGCAACCTAGAGACATAAACACTCTCTCTTATCTCTAGGTTCTTTTTCTTTTTCCTTTTTATTTTGCTTTACCCATAAGATGTGGAATTCAATGAAATACTTGAATTCCATGTCTAGGGAGTAATTTCTATAGCTTGGGGATAATTTGTATATATATGCTAATTATGTTTTCGTGAGATTTATTTGATCTTCCTAATCTTATATGATTTTGATATTATGATGGCTTGTTCTTGAATGTTATAAGTGCATGAATTATACACTCCATTAGCATACACTCTAGTCAACATTCATGTTGGTGCAAATATTTATTAACCCCCGAGAAGAGAAACCTGGATGTGATATGGTTAGTGGGGTCCGGGTCTGGGTCCACGTTGGTGTGTGCATGTAGATATTTTCTGAGTTTTACAGTTATAATGACAACACACCAGTCTTTGCTGGTTAGTTGGTCTGAATGGTTATGGGTAAAGATAACATATGGTAGAAAGCTAGGGTTGTAAGAGGTCCTAGTGTCATCGATAAGGTGTCTACATCCCTTTGCCTCTTTATAGGCCTAGGGGGTAAAGCATCTGTGGTGTAGTACCCGGGACATAATCATATAGGGGAGAAACAGATCTACACAATGGTAGAACCATTGTCACATTCCCCTAATTACGGAGGCGATATCGATGGAAGATTGCTAGAGCAACCTAGGTGACAAGTATGGGGAGGTGCTGACCATCGACCACGCCACGTGTCATGAGCACTAGATTAGGTTATTTAAGTTTTTTATGTGATTGGATGAGGATCCAAACATTTAATCAACCATGTTACGCAAATATTCCCCAAGTGTCCTTCTATATAGTTTACTTGCATTTTACCTTTTACGTTTGTGGTTGTTAGTTGAAAAACCTAACCCCTTTCTCCCCCTTACAATTTTACTATCTGTCTATTCCTAGAAACACCATGGTCTTGTTTTACTATTAGGCCCTAGCATCTCTGTGGACATACATGGGCTTGCCACTAACTACCCTATAGGTAGCTTAGTAGTGAGTTGGGTACAGAACTATAAATATCTATCTTTGATCCAAAGCCTTTGCTCGGGTTACCTAGCTACAGTTGATAACCCCGAGTGGAGATGGGCCAAATTTTGGTGCTGCTGGCTGGAATGCTAGTCAAGTTTAATTATTAATTAGCATAATGCGATAGTAGAATAGTTAGTATTGATTTTGTTTTTTTTGTCTATTGTTGTTGATTTTTCCTTTTGTGATAGTAATCTTGTTGCCTTAAATCCATTTGCTAGTGCTTCCTTTGATATAATACTGTTAACCCCTAGTTTATGGTACATACTCGTGCCACAAACATAGGAGTTTTTCATTATCCGACCGAACACACAGGTAGTCAGAAAATGAAGAAAGTGAAGAGCTAAAGTAGTGGTTCAACCTAGACCAGTTATTGTGGTAGAAAAGTCGTTAGAGATAGTGGAGGATAACAGAACGTTGAGGGAGCTCATGACCCCTAATTTGGAGAGTCATTCGTTGTGCGTCACGTTTCCCCCATTACCACCGTATGTGAGCTGTGAGTTAAAGAGTTGAATGATCCATTTTCTTCCCAGCTTCCACGGTATGAGACAGAAAGACCCAAACAAGTACTTGTCTGAGTTCCATTTGGTTTGTACAAACATGAAGCCTCCGGGTGTTTCGAAAGATGACTATAATCTACGGGCATTTCCATTCTCGCTTCAAGATGGGGCTAAGGATTGACTGTACTATTTATCCTTTGGTTGTATAAGCTCCTGGAAGGATATGAAGAAAAGATTTTTGGAGAAGAACTTTCTGGGATCCAAATCCACCGAACTGAAGAAGCAGCTATCTAATATAACCTAGGGAGCTACTGAATCACTTTATGACTACTAGGAGCATTTCATGAAAACAAAAAAAACCAACGTAGGTAAGCTATACATATGTGCGACATCGGTCATTCGTGTCTGCGAGAGTGATGTGCGATGTCGGTCAGAAAAGCAACCAATGTAGGTAAGCCAGACATGTGTGCGACGCCAGTCATTCGTGCCTGCGAGAGTGACGTGTGACGTTGGTCACAAAAAAACCAATGTAGGTAAGCCAAAAAAGTGTGTGACATGGGTCATTTGTGTCTGGGATAGGTACGTGTGACCTCGGTCACAAAAAAACCAATGTATGTAAGCAACAGATGTGTACGAGGTCGGTTATGTCAAACTTTTGACCTCAGGTTTTTTAAAAACTGTTGTAAAAAATGTACTTTTCACCTCAGTTTTTTTAACCAAGGTAAAAAAATATTTTTTACTTTGAAAAAAAACAACCGAGGTAAAGAAAAACAACTGAGGTAATAGGTCATTTTTCTTGTAGTGTCAAGAGGTTACTAGAAAGCTATCCATTCCATCCTTTCAAGGAGTGAGACCTAGTTTAATACTTTTTTGAAGGATTATGTGATGAAAACATGCAGATGGTGAATGCCGCATGTAATGGATCAATCGCCAACAAAAGCCCAAAGGATGTGATGGCTCTCTTTGAAGAAATGGCCAATGAAATGGGACTATTTTTCACAAGGTCAAGGGTTAAGGTCTTGGATGAACTCTCCCAATCCCCTAAGTTGGAAGAGAAAGTCCTAGCTCTTTCTTCCACAGTGAAGGAACTCTTGACGGGGAAGGTTCATTAGGTCAAAGTGTATGGGGTGTGCAACTTTGACCATCACACTGAGTCATGTTTGGAAGTAGCAGAAGACTTACAAGAGGTGGAAGTTGTGGTATACAACAATGGAATTGGCAACAATTTACTAGGGGTCAACAACCACAAGGATTCCAGGGGAATTAAGAAGACAGAAGGCCAGATCCCTATGCAAACTCATTCAACCCAAGGTACCGAGACCATCCAAATTTCCATTGAAAGAAGGAGAACTAAGCGCAAGGGTATCGAGGCAGACAAGCTCCACCTCAACCATATCTAAGGGGTGAGGGCCCTTCCAACAACCACACCTCTCTCTACAAGTTGGACTGGGAAGATATTTTGGAAGCCATCGGTTAATTGGGGAGGAAGCATGAGGTTTTTACTAAAGGAAATGGTGCAAAATTGAAGATCTTGGAAATAGTGCCTCTTTTAGTATAAAAAATCTCAAAGTCCAAGTCGGGAAACTCGCTACCTCAGTGAGCTGACTTGAGGCCAAAGTGTCTGGAAAACTCCCTTCTCAACCAGAGATCAATCCAAGGAAGGCGAGCACACTCAAGTTGAGAAGCGGGAAGGAAGTTATAGAGTCTGAGAAGAAGGTGTTGCAAGAGAATGATAGTGTATTGGGGGCTAACAAGGAAAATTATGAGGAATATGAAATTGTTGTCAAGGAAGCACCTTCCAAGGAGTTATCACTGCTTGAGTCACAAGCGACTATCCCACCTTTATTAACAAATGCTTTGAGGGGAAGGCCAAAGGTGTCAACCAATAATGCAAGCATTCAAAGAATCTTTGAAAAGGTTGAAGTAACAACTCCTATCACAGAGCTAATTGAAAATGTGCCATCGTATGCTAAGTTTCTTAAATTTGCATGCACAAAAAAGAGATGTATACAAACTAAGAAGGTAGGACATTCAAAATGGGGGGAGACTCCATTTTAAACCACAAAAATTGCCTAAAAAATGCGATGACCATGGGATGTTCTCTATTCCTATCCCCTTAAGTGGAAGGCTAATTAAAAATTCCATGATAGACTTAGGAGCATCGATAAATGTGATCCCATATGGTCTTTTTGAACGCCTGGAGATAGGGAACATAAGGACACTAGATTTATTGTCCAACTCGTCGATCGCTCCCAAGCTAGCCCACGAGGATGTGATGGTGCAGGTTGGAAAGTTGGTTTTTCCAGTGGACTTTTATGTCATTGACGTGGCGCATGATGAAAGTGCACCCCCAATACTATTTGGGAGACCATTACTTAAAACGTCAAGGACTAAAATTGATGTCTATTTGGAAACCCTAACCCTAGAAGATGATATAGATAAGGTTAGATTTGACATCTATAAGTCTATGCATGATTTGTCTAATTCATATTTTGTGTACAAAGGCGTAACCCTATGTGATGAGCATGCTTTATGTGACACTTCTTGCATAACCAATGAGAATGAATGTTTGGAGGAATCCCTTGTTGATGATGATGGAGTCGACGAGTCCTTTACTTTGCATGATTCTAGTGGCGGCATATATGTGTTGGAATGCTTTTCTATCCTCACTAACATGTGGTGGGATGGAAGAGTGTAGAAGGCTAAAAACCACCTCAACCTCCTTCTGAACCCAAAGTGATGTCTACGGACTCGACAAAAGCAAGGTATAGGAGTTCATCCCCTATGGTAGACAAGGCTTCTACAGGTAAGGGTGACACATTGTGGAGACCTCTCTAGTGATTCTGGATACCAAACAGTAGGTTGTTCAAACTAAAATACATCAAAAAAGAAATAATTTATGAGGACGACAATAAATAATGGTGTTTCTTCTTGCTTTGGTTTTTGTGATTGTGAGTGATTAGGCAGATTTTGCTTGTTTTAGTTATGAACAGAATTTTTGATATGAAACTCTTGTTGATTTTTAAATGTGAAGTTCGAGTCTTATGATTTTTTTGGATTGAATTAAGCTCGATAGGTGACATAGTCTTTTCGAAAAATAGGGAAAAACTAAGGGAAAAGGGTCAAAATTTTGGTATCCTCGTGCCAGAATTTGGCACGAGCCGTTCCAAGCAATATGACTCATGTCACAGCATATTAGCAGGAGGAGCCTTATGCCAGGTTTAGGCACATCTCGTTCCAAGCGATAAGATCTATGCCAGACAACCTTGGCACAAAGAGGTCCGTGCTGACGCCCTTGGCACGAGAATATATGTGTTGTTACCCCATTTGAGTTGTCAAATTGTTCCATGAATGTAAAATTTTGAAAAATCTGAATTTTAAGCAAAAAAAATGCATTTTTGGTTCATAAATTTTGAAATTCCCTTATTGCTTAGGATTTTTGATGCATTTAGTATTTCAACAATCCCTTGTGAATACTTATGATTGGTAGGTTTTGGAATTTTGCTTTCATGTTGCATTTTGATAGTTTTTTGTTTTCGAATGGAATTACGCTTGGTTTTCTTATTTTTGAATGCGGGATTATGACACTTCAATTAGCACGGATTCATGGAGATTCCATTAAAAAAATCGAGGCAAGACAAGGAGAACCCTCTGGGGCCGCAAGTGTAAGTTCTACTACTTCCTGACCTCACTTATGTGCTTCCACTTTTTGTGCATTAGGGACAATGCGTAGTTTAAGTGTTGGGGAAGGAGTAGTGAGCACTTAGGGAGTTTTCATCTTGGGATTCCTCAATGCTTTTGGTGTTTTTCTTTGGAGTTTTTGTTGTTTCTTTGGTGATTTTGTGTTTGCTTGGTGTTGGGATGTTTGAATGCTCATTTGGTGGTGTGACTAACTTGATATCATGCACAGTGATGTGGCATAAGGGTTGGTATATATGGATAGTTGGGACCGGCACGATAACATTTTATTCGCTCCATTTAATTTGAATATTTGCTTCCCTTAATTTGGTCATCTAGTTTTCTTTCTTTAATTAAGAAATTTTCCTTTTCCTTAGGATATTTAATTTCCTTTTTTCCTTTCTCATTAGGATATTTAGCATCCTATAAATATAGGAGGCATTCTTATGTAATTTCCATGCTTGTTTTGATTATGATTAATAAAAGTTGACATTTATGTTGCAAACCCTAGTGTTTCATCTTTCCTATATTACGCTCCACATCAATTGGTATCAGAGCCATTCCGATCCCTGCCATGGCGTGTCGTCGACCCCGTGGAGGCATCCCCGATCGTGAGGCTGATCTAGAATATGTTTATAGACGTGAAGAAATCACATGATTACTTCTACAAGTGGAGGCCTTAACACGCTCCGTCGAAGCACTTTTTCAAAAGCGACCTAAAGCACAACCAGCCCTTCTAGACAAATCTGGCACAAAAAATGACCACGATAACCTGTTCGCCCAGAATTTTGGTAGACACGTCTACGCAATGCACTCGCGCGATACAGCTCTGGAAAATTGGCATGGGGAGTAAGTGTTCCCGGTGGCTATCTCGAAGTACGATGGGATGACATAGGACGAGGAAGAGTTTAAGGAAGTTGAGCAAGACTTCTTTGGTGAACTGATATATGATATTTATGATGATGATGTGGAAGTCGAGGAGGAGATTGAGAAAGTAGAGTAATATTTCTTTGGTGAACCAATTTATAATGATGACGTAGAGGTCGAGGAAGGGATCAAGGAAGTCGCGGGAGACACGGATCATGCACTTGTAGTCCGGAAAAATTTTCTTGCCATTTCAAGCCACGAGGATGAGTGGCTTCACCACAACATCTTCCAATCTTCATGAATCATTGGCCATATAGTTCGCAACTTTGTCATCAACCCCTAAAGTTGTGAGAACGTCATAACCGTGGGCATCGTTACCAAACTCGGCCTCGAAGCGGAAAATCACCTAAAACCCTACAAACTTGCATGGCTTCGAACTAGTGCCGATGACACCATTTCTAACCAAACCTTGGGGGAAGAAGTGCTTGATTTCAAGGCAGTCCCAGAGACTAGATGTGTCCCCTTCGTCGCTTTTACACGAGTGACAATTTGGACAAATACGGGCTAGAAAGTTTGGGGACGAATTTTTCCGATCCCCGGGAGAATGATGTGGCATAAGGGTTGGTATATATGGACAATTGGGACCGATGTGATGACATTTTATTTGTTCCATTTCATTAGAATATTTGCTTTCCTTAATTTGGTCATCTAGTTGGCTTTCTTTAATTAAGACATTTTCCTTTTCCTTAGAATTTTTAATTTCCTTTTCTCTTTCTCTTAGAAGACTTAGTTTCCTTTTCTCTTTTCCCTTAGGAGATTTAGTTTCATTTTCCCTTTCTCATTAGGAGATTTAGCATCCTATAAATATAAGAGGCATTCTTATGTAATTTTCATGCTTGTTTTGATTATGATTAATAAAAGTCGACATTTATGTTGCAAATCCTAGTGTTTCATCTTTCCTATATTACGCTCTAAATCACATAGCTTGTCTTGGGATAGTTGTTTTAGACTATTGGTGGTGTAATTTTTGTTGTTTCATTTTCTTCATGTAGTATGAAGCCCAACTTTGGGGAATTTTGGACAACAAAAAAATTGAAAATTTTGAAAAATGAAAAAAAAAGAAGTGCCCGGCTAAGTTGGAAACCCGAAAGGGAAACTTAGGCAACATTGGAAAAATCCCGGATACGTTGAAAGATCTAGGTAAAAATGAGATGCTAGGCCCGACTAAATTGACGAACCTAGGCAAAAATTGTTAGTTAATCTAGTTCTTATTTACTATTAACTGTAGCTTAAATTAGTCTTAGTTAAAGTTAATTTTCTTGCTTAGTCAAAGCAATAAATCCAATCTTGTGATTGTAGCTAGAATGTTGGACTTAGTATTTATTTGTAACTAGAGTTGTTAGTAGTGAGGAGTGTAATGGTTAGTGGTAGCATAATTATAGCATAGTTAAAGGATAGTTAGTGAGTTAGTGAGTTAGTTAGAGTTAGATTTATATAAGGGTCATTTTTTATACTAAGTACTTCATGCGCAAGAGTTAACGTGAAGTAGTAAAAAATGCAGTTTTCACCTATTCTGCATTTGTGCTATGGTTTGTGTGTTTTTTCTTTGTGATATATTTGGAAGTATGCAGAAAACATATTTTTGAATAAGGGCATGTTCCAACAATTGGTATCAGAGCAATGAAGAAGAAAGGAAACGTGAGAGGTTGGCATAATTCTCTTATACTCGATGAAAGCTCCACAAAACATAGGAGGGTGCATCGGAGAGGTTAAGGTGTCTGAGATAGATTTGTGTCCAAGAGCTCCAGCGTCAGGAAGGATCAAGTGGGTACGAATCCATAATTTATGGAGTGTCCGAAAACACTCAATCTCCTCAGTAAAAAGGAGATGACAAAACATGGAGTGTCCAAAGAATCACCCATTCTCCTCAGTGAAGGAGACCGTCAAACATGGAGTGTCTGAATAATCACTCATTCTCCTTCATGATAAGGAAACTGTCAAACATGGAGTGTCTGAAGAATCACTCTATCTCCTCAGTGAAAAGGAGACCGGAAAGGAAATGTGGGAGTGTCCGTAAACACTCTGTCTTCTCAGTTAAAAAGGAGACGGAAATAGAAGGTTGGAGTGTCCCGATGAAATTCTCATTCTACTCTGTAATAAGGATATGGCTTCAACTTGGTGCTTGAGGGGCATATGCATAACAACCAGATTCAGGGAGTCAATGTTGGTTAATCTAGTTGTTATTTAATATTATATTGTAACTTAAATTAGTCCTAGTTAAAGTTAAATTTCTTGCTCAGTCAAAGCAATAAATCTAATTGTGTGATTGTGGCTAAAATGTAGGACTAATTAGTATTTATTTGTAATTAGAGTTGTTAGTAGTGTGGAGTGTATTGGTTAGTGGTAGCATAATTAGAGCATAGTTATCGGATAGTTAGTGAGTTATTTAGAGTTAGATTTATATAAGGGTCATTTTGTATACTAAGTACTTTATGCGCAAGAGTTAACGTGAAGTAGTAAAAATGTAGTTTTCACTTATTCTGCATTTGTGCATATAGTTTGTATCATCAGATCTGCTACTGTTATTACATGCTGGAACATGTGGAAAATGAGGAACAATATTTTATATGATTCTGCCTTTCCACAGATTGGAGTAGTTTTAACTCAGATAAGGAATCAAATTTTTTATATGTTTACTGCTAAACCAGTTTTCATAGTTTCCAAAATAGATCAAGAAATTGCAGATCATTCTTTCCTCCCTCTAATCAAACAGCCTCCAAAGCCAAAAATACTCAAAATAGCTTGGGCTAAACCATGTAGGGGATATAAAGTAAATGTCGATGCTGCATGGTGCAGGCAAACTAACAGGAGTGGAATTGGTGTGATCATAAGAGATAGTAGGGGTGCCTTTATTGCTGCTCATACTAACTTTACATCTGCTAACTCCCCCCTAGAGGCTGAAATGAAAGCAATCAAGTTTGCCATTGGGAAAGTTGAAGATCATTATACTCCTGTATACCTAGAATCTGATTGTATAAATGCAGTTTCAAATGTTCACGATCCCCTCAATGCTCCCTGGACTCTGTTTCAACTTGCTGATGATACAAAACAATTGTTGGGTGATATTACGCTACTGCATACTCAGAGATAGGCTAATTTAGTGGCTGATGTCCTCGCTAAAGAATGTATACATGTTAAGTATGGTTCATCTATGTATAGTTTTAATGTGCTGTCCAATAACATTCAGGGTCTAATCAGGTTAGATCAAATAGGTACACCTTCGTTAAGACTGGTTAATTGATCGGATGCTACTGATTGAGGTTTATTACTTGCAGGTGTTTCTCATTGCAATGGCTAATTATCCGTGGACTGAAATTCGCAGGCTTCAATGGCATTGATATGCAGCTACATATGTCTCCTTTATGCTCAAGCACCATTTCTTTTGGCACTAGCATTATGTAGAGGATAGGCTCCTTAGTGAATTATGGGATGTGACTGACTGAATTGTGTTTCGATGATTCGATTCACTAATAAGTTCATCATTCTTCCCAATTTTACTAAGTGTTTGCAATCCTCCACCTACTAGATAGATATATTACTCCATTTTGGAAGCAACAAATGTTGCTTCAAGAGCTTATAGCTCCCTCATGTATAGATCAACTAAGCCAATGGCTTCAACTTTTATTTCTAATTATGTTTCTTGTCCTTTACACGGCTTCGGAAGGCCTAATATAATTTCCCCCATCTCCGGATGGTTATTTAAAAAAAAAGTGCATATAGTTTCTATGTTTTTTATTTGTGATATATTTGGAAGTATGCAGCAAACATATTTTTGAATGAGGTCCTGTTCCAACAAAAATGAGAGGCCATGTGGAAAAATGGTTAGAATGTGAGCTCAACATGTGTGAAAGCTAGGATGAAAACCTAAAAGGGCTCCTAGGCAAAATGAGATAAATTGAGAGAAAATAAAAAACTATGTTGACGATACATTTGTATCATCCTTGGTTGTAACTAGGTTGAGAATCTAGCGTTATCCCTAGTTACATCCAAGTCGATGACTCTTGGATTTCCTTGGTGGATTGTTTTTTACGACGACTCTTTGATTGTGTTTGGAGAACTTTTGGGGAAAGTAAGCTAGCCTAACACTTATCTTTCTTTGCTTATCTTTTTCTTCATTTTGTTTTGGGTGGTTAGATTGCTTTAGGTTCTTCAGGGAGTGTGAGAGTTGTGATATTATTGCTTCTTTTGGGGGGAAATAGAGTAATCTTGGAATAAGTTGAATGTCTCGGTTAACTTATACCTGCACACTACACTTCGCTTAGTCATTTTCTTTGTCTTTATTTGCTTGAGGAAGAGTAAAGGGTTAAGTGTGGGGTGTTTGATGTGCATCATTATGCGTGCGGTAACCGATGCATTCGACATCATAATTCGCTTATTTTTCATGTTGGATTGCTAGTATTAGTTGAGTTTACGTTTAAGGGGTTTAGACGTCTATGTTTGGTTTTCTTGTCTAAATCTGCATTTTGTAGACTTAATTGGTACTAATGGACACCTCGTATTTACAGGCACCTAGATATTCCCTTGTGATCATCATTATTAGGTCACTCGTGGGTACTTTTCATAACATTTTATATTGAAGGTCGTTCGCAAGGACGGTAGAAGATGTTGAAGGTCATTCACATTATAATTGTAGTAGATGAAGGCCACAGACATTACATAATGATAGTAGAAGGATTGAGCTAAAGGTAGGCGGCATTGAAGTTTAAAACGACCAACGAATACACTGAGAATTGTTATCCTAGAGTTGCACCAAGTTCTTGGAACTATCTGAGAAGAATCACCCCTTTAGGTTGGTTTCATTGGATTTGTCTTCTGAAGCGCTATGAAATCGACAACAAGAACTCTTAAAATAGGCTGACAGTCAATCGAATGAAGCAGCAACGGGCAGTCCCGGAGCGCCCATGGTCATCATGAGACCAAGCACCAACGGCCCGCTCCACACTATACAGATTGTGCCAAGGGCCTTTGGCACAGGCCATATCAACCTTTGTAGGTCGTGTGCTCAAGGGCCTTCTACACTCCAAAAGTGGGTAAGTATGGGCGCGGGCCGTCCCATTATACATGGCACGCTTCGTTTCAAGTTAAAGAAATAACGACAAGCCAGAGAGACGTGAAGAATAACGCGACTTGTGTAAAAAGACTGAGCAAAATAAGGATTCTGATGATGACCCTTGCCAAATAACACAGACTGCACATCAGAGGTGTAACAATGAAGCTCCAGAAGATGGACTGTGCCCAGCATGGCTGTGCTCGATCGCACGGCCTGCATTTGTATAAGGCACGCGACCAGTGCCACGAGGCCACACCAGTGGCATAGGTCGTGCCATATGTGGTGATCCATGTCAGTGGCGGTTGATTAGGGTTTTGGCCTATTTTTAGTCCCAATCTCCAACTAATATAAATATAGCCTTAGTCTACTAGGGTTAGAAGTCTTGGATAATTTTTTCCTTAGTTCATTTGTAGTTTTAATCCAACTTAAAAAGAGAAACACTCTCTATTCTCTCTAGAATTCCACATCTTAGGGCTAAAGCAAAAGAAAAAGGGAAAATAGAAAGAACACTCTCTCTTCTCTCTAGGTTCTTTCTATTTTTCCTTTTTCTTTTGCTTTAGCCCTAAGATGTGGAATTCAATGAAATACTTGAATTCCATGTCTAGGGAGCAGTTTCTATAGCTTGGGGACAATTTGTACTCATGTGTTGATTAGGTTTTCATAAGATTCATTTGATCTTCCTAATCTCATATGATTTTGGTATTATGATGGCTTGTTCTTGAACTTTATACTTGCATGAATGATATAATCCGTTAACGAACACTCTAGTCTACATTCATGTTGGTGTAAATATTGATACTCGGGGAAGAGAAACCTGGATGGGGTAGCGGGGTCTGGGTCCACGTGGGTGGTGGATGTAGGTCTTTTTATAGCATCACCATTACGATGACAGCACACCAATCTTAGCTGGCGAGTTGGTCCGAAGGGCTACGGGTAGAGATAGCATATGGTAGAAAGCTAGGATTTTAAGAGGTCCTAGTGCTATCAATAAGGTGCTTACATCTCTTTGCCTCTTTAAAGGCCTAGGGGGTAGAGCACCCGTGGTGTAGTGCCCATGACGTAATCGTACAAAGGAGAAATAGATCTGTGCAATGGTCAGACCATTGTCGCACTCCCCTAATTACGGAGGTGGTGCCGATGAAAAATTGCAAGAGCAACCTACATAACAGATGCGGGGAAGTGCTGACCATCGACCACACCATGTGTCATGAGCACTAGATTAGGTTGTTGAAGTCTCTTATGTCATTAAATCTAGGATCAGAACATTTAATCAACCATGTTACACGATTATTCCCCAAGTGTCTGTCTATATAGTTTACTTACGTTTTACCTTTTTGTTTGTAGTTGTTAATTTAAAAACCCAACCACCCCCCCCCATTTTTACTATACTATCCATTCCTAGCAACACGATGGATTGACAACTCATTTGTGGTTTTTTTATGACTATTAAGCCCTAGTATCTCTGTGGACTTACTCGGGCTTGCCACTAACTACCTTATGTGTAGCTAAGTAGTGAGTTAGGTGCAGAACTATAAATCTCATTCTTTGATCCAAAGCCTTCGCTCGGCTTATTAGCTACAATTGACGACCCCGAGTGGAGACAGGTCAACAACTATTCAATAGAGGCCAAGTGTGATTTTGGAGCTCGATTCTTCTCCTTCTCTGGCTACAGGTGATCCCGGTCTTTATGAATTCAAGCTCCTGGTGGAAGTTTTTAAGGTGGGTGCAGAGTCAGGTGCAGTGAGGGAGGAAAATGTGAGGGTTTGCGTGAGGGAGAAGTGTAGACTTAGAGCATGCACAGGTGGGATTTTAGAGTGGTTTCAATTTGGAATTGAAACTACTATGAAACCATGAAATCCAACAATGGGGGTTTCAAATTGGTTCCAATATATTGGAACCATGATGTGTCCATCTTATGTGCATATTTTGAGACTTTTAGAGACCTCTTTTGCACTCTTTTGTCATCTAGAGCTTGTATTTTACCTTGAAATTCTCTTAGGAGAGGTAAGAGTGACTTTTACACTCTTTTACCTTTTCTAAGTGAATTTTGTGTGATGGGGAATTAACATTAAGACTTGAAGACCGGAGGCCATTGAAGACCATCTTTTGAAGACTTTGAAGACTAGATTTGAATATTTGAAGACTTGATGAACTGAGGAAACTTTTTGTGAGGTGAAGGTTGGAAGATAAGAGAACAAAGAAATCACATTCTGTTTCTTGGTGCCCGTCGTGACTTGCGACGAACCTGTCACGAGTTGCGATGAACGGGTAGCAAGAAGTAATCCTTCTTTTTCTTGTACAATAAATAACACATTATCTTCCCTCTCTCCTCCCTTCTTCTCCAAGCTGACTCTCTACTGTTCTAACCCTAGTTTTTTACCATTTTCATCTTTGTTTTAGCTTGATTTATGTTTGAATTCTTGTTGTTAATTAGTATGGATTCTGGTAGCTAAGTTAATCTCTTGGGAGCAATTGATTGAAACTTCCAAACCCATGTTGTGAGATTCTTGATTTTGTTGATTTATGAACATTTATTTGGAATTATTTATTGTGTCATTAATGTTATGTTTTACTTCATTTATACCATGGGTTATTTGAGAATACGAAGTGTTTGTATGATTGAAGTGTTAGGGTGTAAGGAAAGTTGCAAATTTCCTATCTCATTTGACATGAAAATCCAAGAACATGGAATTAGAACTTCTTGTGTATAATGTGTTGTGATTCTTGCTAGATAAGTATGTTAATGTGTATTGTTCTCATATTTATCCTATAGAAGCAATCAAAGTTTGAATTTTGAATGTGGTTTGTTCTAGGTTTAATCTTATGAATACTTTGTTTGATTAAATAGTTATATCTTTGGTAGAAGGCTTGTTGTTATCAAATCTATGGTTCTTCGTGTGAAATTTCATTGATGAAATACGTTTGGGCATTGTTTGTCCAAAGTGATTGTCAAAGAGGTTTGCCAAATGTCGTTGTTTGCATTTGCAAATTACTATTAAGAAGAAATGAGTGTTGCTCTTTAATTGGGAAATAATAGCATTCCTCATAGGGAATAAATTTTAATGAATAAGTGAATGAATATGGGATCTATAAGAGGTTTGGAAGTGGACATCAATTGCCCCCAAGGCTTTGTTAATTATTGATTTAATCAATGTTTTTAGTTGTTGCATGATTAGCATTGTTCTCTCGCTTTGCTAGTTGTTTGTCTTTCAATTTAATAACTTCGGGAAAACCAACCAACCCCCCCCCCCCTATTTACTTGATTTTATATGTATGTGCATATCTAGTATGTTTTCTGCTTTCTATGTTTAAACCTTTGAAAAGATCCCTCTTCTCGTTGACGACCCCGACTAGCCATTATCTACTTAATTTTAGATAGAAAACATTTAGGGCTTAAAAATATTATCTTAGAGAGGTACGGCGATGACCTCCCAAATTTTGGCATCACTTCCGGGGAAGAGGCATTTATTTTTAAGCATTTGGGCATACTATGTGCGAGTATGTGCTAGTTGTAAATACTTGTTAGTTTGTTTTTATTTTGGTTTTTAGTTGATTTGATATTTTCACTTGGCTTGGAGATGCATTGTTCAATTTCTTGGTGTATGGTTCGTACACGATCCTCTTCACAAGAACACCTACACTACGACCCCGAGTTAGAGGCCAGGAGGAGGAAGAAAATGAGCATCCAGGAGGAGGCCCTCAACATCCTCCTCTTAGAGGGGCTATTTATTTGAGGGAAGCTCTATTGAGGGACGTTATAGCCCCCAATGGAATATCAAGGTGGGGAAGGCTACCAAGGTTATCAAGGTGGGCAATGCTATTAAGGGAATCAGGGCTACCAAAATCAGCCTTACGGTGCGGGTAATAGAGATTGCCCGAATCTCCAGTATGGAAACGCTCAAGGAGGTCAAAATTCTCAACCGTATCACCCTTACAGTGCGGGTAATAGAGATTGCCCGAATCTCCAGTATGGAAACGCTCAAGGAGGTCAAAATTCTCAACCGTATCACCTTCTTCAACAAAATTATTGGCCCCCTCAAAAACAATACCAAAGGCTTGAAGACAAGCCCCAAGATCAAGGGGAAAGCTCGGGGTTGTCAAAAGATGAAGTAATGCAAGCCATTAAAAGGTTGGGTATGTGTGTGGAGAAGGACAAAAAATTCCAAAAAGAAGCCAAGGCAAGCATCAAAAACATGTAAAATCAAGTGAGCCATATAGCACAAGCCGTGAATCGGATGGAGGCATGGGAAAGGGAAAACTTCCTTCCCAGCTGAAATTGAATCCCCGCCAAAATGCTAGTTCTATCACTTTGAGAAGTGGTAGAGGTTAGCACTCCCCCAGGTGGTGAAATTGTTGAAGATGAGCCTAGAAGGGTTTAGGTATTTGAAAAGGAGGTGGAAGAAGAGGCTGGGAAATTGGCCAAGGAGAAAGCAAGAAAGAGGAAGGGGACGAAAGCGGAGGTCATTGTTGAGAAATCAACCTCCATTCATGAACCTTCATCCCCCCCACACAAGAAGGCGAACATGGTGGAAATCCTCCATATGTGCCAGAACCACCATTTCTGGAAGCTTTAAGGGATAAGCGGAGGAAAGGGTCCAAAAGGACATCTACAAAGTCTTTCGTAGAAGTGAGGTAAATATCCCTCTCTTGAATACCATTGAAAAAATTCCTAGTTATGCTAAATTTCTAAAGGAATTTTTTTGTGAATAGAAAACAAAGAGCAAAGAATAAGATTTAAAATGGAAAAAATTAACATGTCTCCGCTTTGTGCAAAAAGGAGTTACCCCCAAATGTAGCAATCCCGGCATGTTCAAATCCCTTGCATGATAGGAAATATGCATTTTGAAAAAACCATGCTTGATCTAGGTGCATCCATAAATGTGATTTCTTACCCTTTGTATGAAAGCCTCAATCTAGGTACTTTGCACAAAACCGGGGTGGTTATCCAATTAGCCGATCATTCAAACGCATACCCTAAGGGCATTTTCAAGAATGACATGTTTAAGGTGTGATGTGCCCATTTTATACGGTTATATTAGGACTTTTAGGATTAAATTTTGTAAAATTTTGTGCTCTAAATGTGGCATTTTGTCTTGAAATTCTCTGAGGAGGGTTAAAAGTAACTTTTATGCTTTTATTACTTTTCTAGAGAATTTTGTGTGACAAGGCAATTTGTTTGAAGACTTTGAAGAATACCTTTGAATATTTGAAGACTTGTATTTGAGCTTTTGAAGACTTGAAGAATTGAAGAGAAGTGCAAAGAAGAGGAGGACATGAAACAACAAGAAGAAAGAAATCAAAATGCTGGATCTGGCACCGTCGCGACTCGCGACGAACCCGCCGTGAATTGCGACGGATGTATGGCCAGAAATTCTTCTTGATTTTTGTACTATAAATACTCATCTTATCCTCTCCTCTTCAGGACACAAATCCATACTCTTCTTCCGGCGATTTTTCGTGGTTCAAATCCTAGTTTTTCTTTTTCTTTCTTTCCTTATTTTTGAAGGTTAATCATGTCTTTTAATTTTCTAGGTTAGTTTTATCTTGGGAGCAATGGATTGAATCTTCCATATCAATGTAGTAAGAACTATATCTATCTATTTATTGTTTTTTCTATTGTGCATTTATTGAGCTTTGAATGTGAATTGTTAATGGCATTGATGTTGTTGGAAGCTTGAGTATATGAATTGCTTGTATGATTACTTGTTAGGGTTGGGAGAAAGTAGCCAATTCTCCCCCTCCTTTAATGTGGAATCCAAGAGCATGAGTTAGAGCATCTTAATGATGTTGATGTGTTGATAATTGCTAGATGAATGTGATGATGTTGAACTCGTTGTCATGTTTGTTTTAGGTAGGAAATGAGAGAAGTCTATGAATGTCGATCATTCTTCACTAATCTAGTGTAAATGCATGAATTGGTTAAATTCTTAGACATGGTGTAGTGTTACAAGTGTTGCCAAGCTTGTCGGTTCTTCGTGCTCAATGTCATCAATGGGATACTCTTAGTCGTGTTTCGGCTAAGGGAGTCATTGGTGAGGTTTTACAATAGATGTCGGTCGAATTCACTCTTGCAAACTACTAACTAAGAAGGATAGAAGATTTATCTTCACAACAAGTAGTGGAAGTAGTGAATAGATTGTTTCACTCGTTCTTGAACCCTTTGTTATTTAGCATTCATGTGTTCTTAATTCTATGTTTTACTTCATTTATGCTATGTGTTGTTTGAGAATAGGAAGTGTTTGTATGATTGAAGTGTTAGGGTGTTAAGAAAGTGACGAATTCCTTAGCTCCTTTGCATGAAAATCTAGGAACATGAACTTTGAACTTCTTGTGCATAATGCGTTGTGATTCTTGCTAGATAAGTATGTTAATGTGGTTTGTTCTCATATTTATCCTATAGATGCAATGAAAGGTTGAACCTTTAATGTGGTTTGTTCTAGGTTTAGCCTATTGAGTGCTATGTTTGGTTATATGGCTATGTCTTTGGTAGAAGGCTTGTCATTGTCAAAGCTGTTGTCCTTCGTGTATAATGCTATTGATGAAATAACCCTATGGTCTTTGTTTGTCTAGGGTGATCATCAATGGGGTTCGCAAATGGTCATTGTTTGTCTTTGCAAATTACTATTAAGAAGGAATGAATGTTGATCTTTTATTGGCATTCCCCATAGGTAATAAATGTCATAGGATGAGTGAATGGTTCAATGATCTACATTTGGTTTGGAAGTGGATATTGTTCTCCCCAAGGCTTTATCTTTTGTAGTTTTAAACCCCCTTTTCTTAGTTTGTTTGATGATTAGCATAGTTACTTGACTTTGCTAGTTGTTTTGTCTTTTATTTTCATAACTTAAGACAACCAACCAAACAAACCCCCTTTTTACATGCTTTTATATGTGTGTATATATATACATCTACTCCTAGCCTACTATCAACCTTTTGTGTTTAAACGCTAGAGAAAATCCCCCTTCTTCGTGGATGACCCCGACTTGCCACTATCTACTTAGTTGTAGATAGTAAGCATTTAGGGCTTATAAATATTAACTTTGAGAGGTACGGCGATAACCTCCCAAATTTTGGCGCCGCTGCAGGGGAAGAGGCTTTTAATATTAAGTGTTTGTGTGTATTTGGTTGCATATTAGCTAGTTATTTTCATTTTCCACTCCTTGGGGGCTGTTTTTAGTCGGAGTAGGTATTGCTTGAGTTCTTGGTAAATTTTTATATAGAATCCTTGCAATATGATTTCGGACTTTTGAAAATTTTAAAAATAAAATGATAAAATAATGGGTGTCTCACCTTGAGGGAACTAATGATTAGAAAAGAGGCTCAACAAGCAAGGTTTTGTAGGATGTGTCATTCCGACCATCCTACCGAGTCTTGCTATTTGTTGTGGAAGAGCACTATGAAGGGGAAAGAACCCTTGGTTTCCAAAACCAAGGGTATTATGAAAAGTGCTACCAAGAGGTAGGAGATGTTGGTTTTCAAGGGCAAGAAGCTCAAGAATGGTATCCATACCACAATTCTTACAATCGGGAATGGAGTGATAATCCGGATTGGTGGTATGAGAATGAGCTAGAAAACTAACAATACGAGTAAAATAGGTGGCCATCACCACCTTATACCATACCCCAAAACCAAGCACAACAAGGAAGTTCAAGTTTGACACGTGAGGAAGTCATGAATACAATAGCAAACTTGAACAACTTTACTAGTGAGGAGTCGGACACTCGGCTCTCCACTAGTGTTGAGGCTATTGAGGGGCATGTGAGGAGTATATTAGAAGCGTTGGCCCAAATTGGCCCGTGATTCCAAAAATACACCATCCCAAATCAAACTCAAGGATTCAGTGAGTGAGGTCACCATGGGAAATGACCATGAGTTTGAAGGGGATGAGGAGTTGGTTGTTGAGGATGATAAATATGGGGAAGCGGTGATTGTGCTACATTCATTAGCATCGTCACCCCTACCCCCCATCTATTGAACCAATTCCACCATTTTTGAAAGTTTTAAGGGAGACAAGAGAGGAGACAAAAGATGACCCCAAGCCTCTTAACCACCCAACTCCCGCTAAACCATCTCCACCTTAACAAGACTTTTCTCTTGAAAGTTTTGTACTCCCACTTCTCTACTTTTGGATACTCATAGTGAAGGGGTTCAAACCTTCACCATATGGATAACATTAGGGTCATGCCGACGACCTTAAATATACAGAGCTTTGTCGTGCTGACTACGTAAATAAACTCGGCCTTTATTTTTAGTTTTGTTGCCTAATTTTTGTTATTTTGTCTTGTTTTTTTACAGTGTGTTTTTATGTGATTTTGTAGCAAAGTGAAGTGCATTACATTGGAGGAGATGAAGGAATGAGATCCATGAGAAAGGGAAGAAATCTTGGAATGTTGGTAAGAAAAGATTGAATCAAGATGAAGAAATCAAGATTTATTCCCACAAAACTCTTTGATTATCGCCAACGGTTGGTCAACATTTTTTGGAAGATTTGGGTTTGACATCAAAACTTCATCAATCTTCCTTGTCCAAACTTTTGTACTGCAAATCATGAAAACAAATTATTCTCCGTGTATCGATGCTACATCTTTCACCCTTCTCGCCTCCTTCACCTCTGCCAAGTTAAAACTCTTTGCTACCACCTCGAATAGATGCCACTATGTTATTTGTTTTTAACTTCATCATCAAATGGTAAGATGACCACATCGCTCGAGCATGGCATATCCAAGGTCTTCCCAAAATCACATTGTAAGGATAATAAGCATAAAAAACCGCAAAGCTACAGTATATCATTACTTTTTTGTCTCCGTCTGCAACTCTTACTTGTAAGTGATTTCACCCAGAGGGTACACTGTATTCCATGTGAACCCTGACAAAGGGGACGTAGACTTCTTCAAATTGTTGCGACCAATGTTTAGTTGATCGAAGCAACTAGCAAACATGAATTCAACTCCACTTCCCTCATCGATGAACACCTTTCTAATCAACGAAGTCCTAATCATCGCAGAGATCACCACGGGAGCTGCATGAGGAGTTTGATTGGGAACCGCATTTACCTATGAGTACATGATTGTTTCGTCCGGTCAGAACCTCTTGTAAGGTGGCTCTCCTGCTGGGATATACCTTAAATCATCCTTCATCAGTGTATTCAAAGATCCCTTACCAACAACCCCGTTGATAACATTGATCACTCTATGAACAACTAGGTTTCCTTCGTTCCTATTCTGATTCTTCGCATGATGGTTTTACTGCAGCTGTTCTCAGCATCATACCTTTGAGCTTCAGGTATTCAATCAGATCTGTTGGTAGGATTGAAATTTCTTCTGAAAGGCCAGTGGTTTCCGCGCTTATTCCTCGGTCTCGATGTATCGTCTCGAAACGGTTGACGAAAGTTAGACTCTCTGAGAAGGCCTCCCCTCTCGCATTGCTCGATCTCCATCTTAAGGTGACCACAATCATTCGTATAATGGCCATAATCCCTATGGTGATTTCAAAACATTTTTATGGTTCTTCTTGCAGCCACAGCCCCATTCGATCCATTCAGTAGTGGGGGTGCTCGAAAAACCCCTCGATGAATACTCCAATTATCCAGCTGAGAACGCTGCATAGGCGTGTATTTTTTTGAACCTTGATCTGGCCACTTCCATCATCATCTTTCCTCGAAGATCACAAGGTTTTGCATGCTTGGCCATCTCTCTCTTTTTCCTGGTTCCCTCCTCAACCTTTGAATGTTGCTTCACTGCCTCCTGAAGCTATTGGAGTGTTTTGGGGGTTCTTATCACTCACTTCTTATACAGCTTAAAATATTTTATCCCTAACAGATACCCCTGAATCACTTCATCATCCGTACCTTCGACAACCCCCAAACTCTCATTAACATATCTATGATAGAACATCGTAGTTGGCTCCTGCTGCCTCTGCTTCATCTGATACAATTTCGTTAATGCCTTCGTGAACTTCTTCGTCTGGCAATATTGGCTCAACAGCGCCCCACTAAAATCTTGGTACGACTTTAAGGAACCCCTGGGTAGCTTGTTGAACCATTCCTAAGCCTTTCCTCGAAGATAACTGCCCACAAGCTTGCATGTTATCCTCTCATCGAAGTCATGGGAGTTCATCAAACACAGGAAAGTTTGAATGAATTCTCGTGGATCCGAATCTCCCCCATAGGTTGGAAGCCCATTTAGTGGCTTTTTATCGACTGGTCACCGACACATAGTTATCACCGATCTGAAAGGGGATCCCGTGGTCTACCCTGTTGGCCCCATCAGCCTGTCTAGCTCCTTTCCCATTGCATCTCAAGTTTCTTTCCCTGCTTTGCGACATGGCACCCGCTGATTAGGCCACGTGGTATGCTGTGACAGGCTTTTTTAAAAAAACAAAATTTGTTAACTTGATTGAGGCATGTGGCCAATCAGGTGGTGTAATGTGTCCCAACTAAAAGTTTAAAAAGAAAACTTTATTTTTAAAATTTTAAATTTAATTTCAAAATTTTTTTTAAAAAAATCGAGAAAATAAATTTAAAAATACGATTTTTATTTTAAAAATCAAAATTAAATTTTGCTTCTTTTTAAAAATCAAAATTACATTATTTAAAATATATATATGGTTCTTTTAAATTCTGGTTCATAAAATAATTTAAAAATTGATACTAATTTTAAATATTAAATTTAAAAAAACAAAATTCAATTAAAAATTACAAATGTATTATTAAATTTCACATTTCAATTTATTTTGGGTAGGAAAATTTATTTAAATTAAATATTGAAGGTATAATTAATGAGTAGGATAGAGAAAATCAAGTGGGCTCCTTGAAGTGGTTTCAACCAATGTGGAGAGAAAAATGTAGTGATTCCTTTGTGGTTTCAGTTGATTATGTGGAAGAGAGAGATTGACTATTTAATAAACTGAAACCACAAGAGCAGTTTCACAGTAGTTTCGCCACTCCATATGATCATAGGAGAGAATCGGGTTTCATCCTTTATGTAGCAGGAGGTTTTAACACTTTAGATTCAATGTATGCAGAAAACTTTTTATGTGGGGAAATTGTATGTGGGAAGTGGGGTGCTAGTTAAATACTGACATGTGGCAAGTGAGTGAGGTCATAATTTAGTTCTATGCATTTTACTATTTTTTAAATTCATTCACTTACCACGTGTCAGTGTTTAACTGGCCCCTCCCCTCCCCACATATAATTCCCCTACATAAATATTTTCTGCAATGTATCAAAATCTACTAACGGCTCATATTTATCAAAAATAAATACATTTATACATTTATATTTTCTTATTTCAGAATTCATATAATTATTACATTACTAAAATTGATTTTTTTTAAAGAAGTTATGGATATTAAAAGTATGTTCGAATATTAAAAAATATTATTAGTATCTAAATATGTAAAAAAATATATTTGTATATGATTTTATAATAACACACACATTATATTCATATTTATAGTAAAATACAATTTTAATGTTTTTGAGTAGACTCTAATAGATCACAAAAGTATGCATAAATATAAGAATATCAATATCCGAATATTAAAATATTATTATATTTTTCTTTTATACTAACACACATATATATATATATATATATATGATTGTATTCATATTTACATTCAAATGAAATTTTAGTGTTGATGAGTAGACTCTAATAGGAATCTAAAAATGAGTGATCAAATTTTAAAATTCAATAATGTTATTAATTTGTATCAAAGTCAAGCAAGCATTAGCAGATAATTATAAAAATACAACATAGTTACAAGTGTTTATAGAAAGTTAACCATCGATCGGGTGTGTGCATCGGTCTGTAAACTTGGTCAGGTGCACCCAGTCGATTGGTTTTCACGTCGGTCATTCCTGGCTCTTCATTCTGGGGTGCCCTCAATCGTTCGGTCTTCACTTCAAGCTATTTCTTATACTAGCCAACATGTTAGCCTTCAATTCTAAACTCTTGACTCAAATACTATGCTAGAATGTTCAATACATGGCATGATCTTAAAATATACTTAAAAGCTCCCTAAACTAAAGAATTAGGATACAAAATATACATTATCATCCTACCCATCTAATTGAAAAAATGTCCAAAAAGCCTACATAAAATCTATAATCCATTATAAATATGAATTTCAAATGTCCTATAAAGATCATATAAAATTTTCACATCAACTGCACTTCCATCATCTATGAAAACCATGTGCACCTAGGAATTTTCTATCTTTGTTGTTATTACCAGAGGATCATTATGTGGTGACGCATTAGGGACTGCATCTTGTTTGCTAAAAATAATGGCTTCATCAGCATGCATCCTTTTCTTAATGGGTTCCTGTGACAACATGTACCTTTCCCTTTCTTTCCATGCATTCTTTGAGGCAAGCTCTGTTGATCCGTCGATGGACAATATTCGTTCTAGGCGTCATCCATCACATTTTATATCTGCTCGATTATTGCTGCCATTTTTTTGCTTTGCCTTTGACTGAGGTTAAGTTACGTTCTAATTCTTTTCTATGTCATAACCGCCTGATCTTGATGGCAAGTATTTCTTATTTTCGTACTGAATGAGCCATCCTTGGAAAATAATCTCTTCGACTTGTATACCGAGGTCGTTACAACTACCCTTGTTGTAACCATGGTCTCTGTGGAACTCATATTAATAATCTTTTGATCATTAATCTGTTAGGGCTCTTACTGGTGTTGGCTCCCGAAACAACTCCTTATGGTTCTTTCAGATTTCTCTTCTTGACTTGGTAAGAGGCATTTCGGATATATTTTTCTATTGGTTGTCAAATCCTTTTTCATTTGTCAGCATGGTTTTTTCCCTTTTTTATTGCTCATCTTCGTTAGGCATCTTCCTTGGATCTTTTCTCCCCTCATTCATTTCCAAATTTATGTTGTTGGCTTCCTCCGCCCGACTAAAATTTTCCACCTTCTTTTCAATATATCTCAGGCTTTTCCAATAATCTAGATTGTTTTAGGAATTCTCATTAACAGATTCTTTGTGCAGCATTGCTTAGTTCAAAGCTCGGAACCGTCGTCCTTTACATGTTACGATTTTGCAACCTCCAATCGGTAGGGTGGGCAATCGTTGGATAGCTACAAGAACCCAATACACGATGTTTGAAGTTAAACCAACCTTTAATGTTATATAATTAACGATGGTTAATAATATTTCATCGTCTATTGTCCTGAAACACAATAGTTTCTTTCAGCTTTCGTCATAGTTCACCTGTTCCAATTTCAGATTTAATGTCGGACTCGGGTCACGATATAGGAAGTTGAAAGACTCGTGTTAAAATTTGAGACAAATGGCTTTATGCGCATTTATAGCAATGCGTGCAACCAATGTGTATAGTTACCTAGGGATTTGTTTCATATTCCTAGGTGGAATATGAGACAACTCGCTTTGAATAATGATTATCATTCATTACAAATATTACATTCAACCATCGTTTGTTAAACCAACATTACACAAAAAAATCATCCGATTCAACACTCACTCTGTTCACCTTCATTTTTCTTCCAAAAAATTACAGCAATAAAGGAGGCATGGAGATACCCTTCAACAAAGTTCCAAATTAGATCGTTGTTGATATTCTAGGTCGAGTGATAACACATCAAATGCATATATTTTCCAAAGCATTTAACATCTCTTGTGTATCTTTTGGTTGGATGATTGCTAGATTTAGATAGGTTTACATAATAAGGGGTTTAGATGACCATTTTCAGTTTTCATATCTAAATCCTTCATTTTGTAACCTATGTTTAGTCTAATGGATTTTTGGTCCTTACGAGCATCTAGATTCCATTTTGTGAGCTTAAATTTTAGATTTCTTGTGGCCACTTCTGAGTGGTTTAGTGAAGGCCACGAGCCAAAACGTGGTAGAAGATAGAAGGGTTGAAGAAGGAAGACAAAGAAGCGGGTGAATTGTAACCTGGAAGTTTGGACCAATTTCTTAAAAAGTTCCGAGAAGAATCAGCCTAAAAGGGTGGCATCATTGGATTTGTCTTCTCGAGTACTATAAAATCGACTACAAGAACTCCAAAATTGGATCAACGGCTCACCTATAGCGATGGAAATAAGTTGATGGAAGTGTCTCCCTTCCGGGCCGCAACCCCTCATTGTGGCCCAGAACGACGGGTTTGGACTGCTATAATCTTCATTTTTCAGCCTCAAAACCCTCTCTTCCCCTTCATCCTACCCGAATTTCCCCCTTCAAAAACCCTAGTTTTTCTTCACATTTTCTTAGTTTTTGCATCTCTTTCATGAATTCTTGTATGTGGGTTTTCATAATCTAGACTAAATACACTATTGGGAGTAATTGGTAAGCATTTTTAGCATGAATTTGTGAGATTAAATTTATCCTATTTTGTGCTTTGATTATCAATTAATACATGATTTAGACTAGGGTGATCAACTAGTTGAAGATTGTGGATTGATTATGTGCTAGGTTTTTGGTCAAACCCAAAAGACTTTGACTTTTAGTCAATGTGATTGTTGTTGGTCAATGCTAGGTTATAATTAGGAGTGACAACTAATTATGATTTTGATTGATGGAGCTACTTAGACTTAGGATGAATTTAGATGGGTTTGCCTAATATCAATGTGGTCCACTAATAACGATTAGCATGAAGACCGATCCTCATAGTCGCTACTAGTAAATATACTTGTACTATCTATGTGTTTCTTGCTTGGACATTTTGGTGGTCCTGTTGGGTCTTCATTTGTATTGCTATTCTCGGGGAAGTCTATGATGCCGATCATCTAGGTTGACCCGAGGATAAGAGTTATTTTGTTGCGCCGATCGCCCACTCTAACTATAACCGAGGAGAGGTGATAAATATCAACACTCGAAATGTGTTGATAAATTCTCCACAATATGTGATTAATGCATAAAAATAGGATAATAAATTGATGATCAAAGGATGACTAGAAATGTAAACCAATTGCTCTAGAGACTCGTTACAATCTTAGTTAAGTTATTTGTGCAATTTGTGATCGTGTTTGCATCGCTCCTTTTAATAGTTTGTTATTTAGTAATTTAAAGTAGTTGTAGTGTTTCTAAAACCAACCCCCCCCTAATTTGTTACCACACACGAAGAGTGACTCATTCGTGTGCTTTTTAACTACGCTTTAAAATTCCATAAAACCCCCTTTTCCTCGTGGACGACCCCGCCTTACCACTAGCTGCTATTTAGTAGTTAGCCGTAATTTGGGCATATAAACACTATCTTTGAGAGGCATGGTGACGGCCTCCCATCGAGTTGTATCAAGATCTTTCTTAGACCTTAATAGCGCGAAACAATGGTATTTTTTTAAGCCTAACATTTGTTTCCCCTTCTTGCGCTAAATGAAGGTTCGATTGTGGTTCACTTATGTTTTTTTTCTATAATGTAGTTGCAAGAAGTTTATCGTTCTTTCTAATGAAGAATTGATTCATCAACAAGTTTTGTTGAAATAATTTGCGACTGTTCAGTGGAATGAGAAAAATTAAGTTAACTTTCCCATACATGTTTAAGGTGCAAAAAACTGGAAGCATTATACATAAAGGGAGTGGTGATTATGCATGTGTTAGATTTAGTGCAGGAATACATGGTAATTTATATGTTATTTTTCTATTTTGATTGGTTTTCATTTTGATTATGTTGGAGACAGTAATCTAGCCAATGGCTTAGAATGCCTTCAAGAAGCTGAAAATTTTGGGAATATAGGCGATCAATCCGCTCGCCCTCAGCGGCCCATACCAGCCCACACCCAGGCCATCGTATGAGAGGTAAATCACGGTAGCCCAGCACCAGGACCCATGGGCTTGGCATTGCCTCGGTGCGCACAAGGGAGCCTTGCAAAACAAGAACTCCCCACACTGCCGCTGCCGAGGATCGAACCTGGGATTATTGGCTTACCCACCCATGTCCCAACCACTGGGGTACACCCGTGGGTGTGAAAATTTTTTTTTTACATGTTGAAAAATTTTGGGAATATAGGAGTTTCTTACATGTTGGCTATAATTTCACTCTTTATCTAAAGTGAACAAAAGCACAGAGGAGTAGAATTCCGTATGGGTACGAAGAAATCATGATTTATTCATATAAAACTCATTGATTATAGTCAACAGTTGGTCAACATTTTGAGGAAGATTTTGGTTCAACATGAAACCTTCATCAATTGTCCCCGTCCAACCTTTTGTACTGCAAAATATGAAAACAAAATAATCACTTGGGATAGTGACTGGGAGGAAACTAATTGTGTCAACTGCTCCTACGAAATAGAAATTGCCCATATCTTTGATGTTTTGGCTCTATCTAACTAGTAGTAGTATCATTGAAAATATAATTATATAGGGGTTTAGACAACGAATATGTTAGTATTAGTTTGTTTATGACTATATGTTTTGCCATAGTCGAATTTTGATGCAAAAGCGATGATGTGATTCGGTGTTTAGAAATTGACAGGGAGGGTTTCAATATAGGAAGATGAATATTATAACTGGTTTGGTCATGAATGATTAATATTCCAATTTTTAAAGCACATTAAGATCCCTTTTTATGAGTTAATAATTGTATTCTTCACAGAGTCCAACCTAAAACTATGGATGACATCGAAAGCACACGACTAATATGTTCTAGTACAATGGCTTTTACGATACCAGAACTATGTTTGGTTTGATTTTTAAATTAGTTCACAAATAAATCTATCACGACGTAAAACATGAATTGATGGACAATTTCAGAAGCTCTTGTGTTTAGTTGCCCTATTCTTATCCGTACTAGCTTCTGATTTCGGAAGTTGATATGGAATTTATTGTCTGAAGGAAATTCTGTGGAACATCGACAAAGATGTATTCCAAAAATAAATAGTTAGCGACATGATATCCCATTGATTGATAAAGTATTAGCTATGCTCAAAAGACAATGTTTCGTTAGAGATCATTTACAACACCACATATTGTTTTGAAATAAACATTCTATACGTGGCAAAAATATATGACAACCTAGAAATTGTAATATAATGGGAAGTCCAAAAATGAGCTTCTTGGCTGGCCATCTCAGCACGCCTAATTTCCCTCCAAACCTTCTTCAGTTCATAAGTTTTCTTCCTCAATTGTATTGTCTTCTTCTCCTTTGCCTACAATTTTTTGTACTACAATGTACATGAATGAGCTGTCGTCCTCCTAACCTACATTTGTTTTCCTCACATAAGAATCAGAATATGATTAATATATGAAATTCAAATATCATAAGAAAAAAATGTTTCACCTCCATTAATGCGCTCTCTCTTGCTGCCTTCTCCGATGACCCTATTTATCCATTTTCCATGTACGAGAATCCACTTCTTGTTCTCAAAGAACTTTTGGTTGTATATTTTAGGTGGAACGTCTGCACTGCAAAAGGAAAAGTTTTTGGCTTGTTTGAGGAATTTGGAAATGACCGAACCATGTGAGAGCTTGAGAGCCTTCTTGGTGGAATAAACAACTGATGGCAATATGTTTTGCACATTGGTGTAGCCAAGATTTATCTTCACCTATGCGTGAAATAGTGGAATAACATGATACTAGTGACCGCTACCTCGCATATGTAACCTCCCCCCGGAACAAAACCCCTTGTCACCATCTTGTATAGAAACCAATTTTCTTTTATCAAACATTTGAGCTTATAGCGAGTCGAGTTCATAGTGGGACCTATTAGAGTAAAATTTTCCAAGCTTTCAACATCAGAGGCTCAACATGTACCTGCTAGTTCCAACGATGATAAATATATAAGGGACCATTTTTTACTAGCCAGATAACACTCCTCGATATACTAGTAGGGACAACCCAATTTGGTGTTCATATTCCATGGAACAACCTCAGACCGTCGACCATTGACTATATTATAGAAAAAACCTCCATCAATCCCCCAAAAACTGGCATAAAGTTGACACACTTCATAGAAGTGCATTACATCAGCAATGATTAGGATCTCGGCACAACATTGGAATTCATACAATAAACCTACACTATTCTACAATAAACTTTTGCTATCATCCAATTCTAATGCATATGAGTTTAATAACCTTGCAGTTTGTAACAAAGATTTATACCTCTCATAGCCACCTAGTGACATAAACCTCAAAGCGTCGAATGTTAGAGCCCTCTTTTTGTTAGCCGATTGCTTCCTTCACTTCGTCATTCCACTTTGCACAACCGGGGTTTTTTGCCATTGTAATATACGTGTGGAATGGAATTACAAAGTGAATTAGGTAGAGTGTGCATGTAATTTGCAAAATATTTGAATATGTATGCGTGCATCGTTTGAGTTATTTATAAAGACCTAATTTCAATTTTGATATTTTCTTCGAAACTATATTGGGCTTGAAATCCTCCTTCCAATTTCAAAACCTTCATCACATAATATATTTTCCAATAAAATAAAATAGTCACTTTGATAGCCCTTGTCTCCAAACAAGCGCCAGACTCGGAACTTTAAGAGAATTTAAGTCAAATTATAGCCGACGTGGTTTCATAGATGGAAAGAATAATTTCTTGAAAAATGTGACTGGCAATATTCTCTCATGGATCTTGGAAGATTCCCTCACAAATCATTTCACTCTCCCAGGATACATTCAGATACATGAATGTTATAAGGTTAGTTTTACTGAATAGTTCAAAAACAAATACTTCTGTAGCACCTATCTGGAACTAGTCACCTATTTTGAAAGTCTGTAGTTCTAAAATCATAAGTAATAAAGTTGTGTTCCGTATGTAAGAGGTGTACATGTTCCAATATCGGAACCTGCTTCGGAAAGTTGTGTAAGTGCATATTTGATTCAACTTAATGAGAGTATGAACCTTGAATAGGACAAAGGTATTTCAACAAGTATCCCATGTTTGAGAACACTAGAAAAATGATCAATAACAACATTCAATTATTACATCAACCCCAGGAAATAAAATTTAAAGTGTATTACATAAAAAATGGAAAACATTAATGTTGACAATGTAATTTTGGTATACAATTATAAGACAATGAGAGGTACAATGTTAGATTTTTCTCAGATTAATCCTCATCCCTCCTCGTTATTTTCACTGGATGATATAACACTTTCAAATTCAACATCCTTATTATTTTCAATTATCTCTATCTTGATCTTTTTCTTACGATGGTAAGCATCTTGTTTGGCCCTCAGATCCTCGACCTTCGTCTGAAGAGATTCCATTTTGGTAATGAAGCGGGAAAAGAATTTCATGACCTTATGCATGAGCCCTTTGTCGCCCAATGAAAAATCATAACATACAATACAATTCAATAAAAAACATTCTCAATACAAACTAAAGTTACATTATTTCAATATGACTTACTTTTTCCGTTGATGAAGAAGCAGCTGACTCCGTATCCTTGCCCCTCGGATTTTTAATGGCTCTCCCTGACACGACCTTCACTCTCAACTTCTTAATTTCTAAAAGAACTTCTAGTTCCTTGAGATAAAGCCACTTTTTCTCGTTGAATTCCTAAGCCAATGAACAGTCAATGGGCACGATTCCCTTCCCTTAGATCATCTTAGTGATCAAACAACCACATGGAAACTCCTTCTTCATTGTCTTGACGACTTTGTTAATGTGGGAGAATATGAGCCCCATATTGAATGGTTTATTTTTCATTATTTAATAAATTCATGAGGCTTCCAATTGTAGGTACACAAGCATGCCCTCTATTAGGAAGCGCATTCATACACACCCACTCGAAAACTAACCTTGCTCTATGTTGAACGCTAAAAAGTCATATTTTTTTTTGGCTTGGCTAGGCCTATCTCTTAGCAATCTAAAATACTTACACCTCATGTCTACCAGAGAAACACTACAAAAAAAACACATATTACTTCGGTCTTTTTACCTCAGTTTTTTGCCTTAGCCTAAAAAACCGAGGTAAAAAGTTCTTTTACCTCGGTTTTTTTTTTCAAAGTAAAAAATATTGATTACATTGGTTATAAAAAACCAAGGTAAATAACAAGTTTTTTACCTCAGTTCAAAGGTAGCTGAGGTAAATGTCATTAAAATGAAATAAATAGATTGACTGACATTGGTGCGACATCGGCAACATGTGTATTTCATGCAGTTTCAGTCATTTATGAGATTACCACCATCATTCTTATAATCTATTTGTCTGATTATGTATCGATGAGAAAAAGTGATGTCATATTTTTCAGGATTTGTTCAGTATTATTTTGGTCCTTTGACCATTTTCAATCAAAATTTCCTAAATTTTCTTCCCCATTGAAGATGGTTTTACAAAATCCAATTCCTCAATGTTGAAGGAGGGCTATATGGTTGTGTTTGTCATAAAATTAACTCCACAATCAAGTAGTAAGGATTACATTCCTCAATTTATATTTTCATCTTCAAATTTGGTTCTAGATCATAGTACAATTGATTTAATGTGTTTAACTATGGGTTGATTAAATGTAGGCATTGAATATATATGGTTGATGTTATATTTATATGTGTTTCTAAGCATGGTATATGAAGGTTTACACATCAACACATATATGTGTATATGTTTAAGGAATCCATGAATATAATATATGTTAGTTTTTGTATTAATTTGTTCCTAATATCTAGGATGTTAAACAATGTGTACTTACTGTTGTAATACGTAGGAATGACAATGGATAAAACCCATTGTTTTGATGAAGATCGAACGAGTGTGGAGTATCAACCTTTTGTAGCTAACTTTATTAAATGTGCATTCGCGAATGCTTCAAAGGAGAATTCATCATATTTGTATTGTCCTTGCAAGATGTGCCAGAACACTGCTATACATGAAGATGCAATTAATTTGAAGCATGATTTATTTTTACATGATTTTGATCCAACATACAAATTTTGGTATTGGCATGGGGAGAACGTGGATGATCATATTGTAAATGAAGTAGGGGCCGAGAAGGATGATAGGATGGATGAGTTGGTTGAGGAGATTACGAGGACATAATGAAACACTTCTACATGATGGAAGCCCTGAAGGAATGACAGTAATGAAGGCTACGTTGCAGTTGCTGAATGTGAAAGCCAAGTATTCCTATAGTGATGTTGGGTTCTCCATTTTGTTGAAAGTGCTGAAAGAAATGTTTTCAGAAGGAAATAGAATATCGGAAATGGTATATGAGGCAAAGAAGGTACTATATTCGATTGGCATGGATTATGAAATGATACATGCTTTTCAGAACTATTGTATCTTATATAAGAGTGATCACTTGAATGTGGTGGAATGCCCAAAATGCAATGCTCTAAGGTTCAAATTGAAGGAGTTGGTTGTTGATGGAGATAGTGGTAATCGGAAGACGAAGAAGGTTTTTGTCAAGGCTATTTGGTATCTACCTATTATTCCTCGATTGAGAAGATTGTTTGACAATCCCGAGGATGCAAAGAATTTAACTCGGCATGTAGATCGGACAGTGGTTAATCCTGAATCATTAGTCATCCGAAAAATGGTGATCAGTGGAAGAACAAAGATATTGCCATTCCTAAATTTGGGAATGAGCCACGTAACTTGAGGCTTGGTTTGTGCACAGACGGAATAAACATGTTTGGTAATATGAACAGGATTCATAGTTTGTAGCTAGTGATGGTGATGATTTACAACTTTCCCCCATGGTTGTGCTTGAAAAGGAAGTACATCATGTTGTCTGTAATGATCTCTGGTTCTAAGCAACCGGGGAACGATATCGATGTGTACCTATCCTCGTTGGTAGATGACCTGAAAAGGTTGTGGGATCCTGGAATGACAATGTTTGGTGGGTTTCGGAAGGAGGAGTTTGACTTTAGAGCCATGTTGTTTTTCACCGTTAATGACTTCCCCGCATATGGAAACTTGTCTAGCTATTTAGTTAAAGGTCACCAAGCATGCCCTATTTTTTTGGAAGGAACAAATTATTGTCAGTTGAGGTATGGAAGTAAGACGGTGTATCTTGGGCACCGAAGATGGCTTCCAACAACTCATTCATGGAGGAAACTTAGTGTTGAATTTGATGGGAAGGTAGAGTTGCCGCCCCCTCCTCTACTTTTAACAGGTCCATTAATCTCTAACATGTTGCGTAATTTTCTAAATGACTTTGGAAAGAGGAAGAGGAAACCTATGGTTGCCAGTAGTTGGAAGAAGCATTCCTTTTTTTTTTGAAATACCGTATTGGGAGAGCCTTGGCGTCCGACACTGTTTGGATGTGATGCATATTGAAAAACAATTATGTGATAGTTTGTTTGGTACTTTGATGAATATCCCCGGTAAAACAAATGATGGTTTGAAGTCTAGGAAAGATATGGTTGAAATGGGAATTAGACCTGAATTGGCCCCTGAGGCCCAGGGATCGGAGACTTACTTGCATGTTGCTTGTTAAATGCTTTCAAAGCTTGAGAAGAAGTTAATTTGTTACATCCTGAGAGGTATTGTTGTCCCAACAAACTATTCTTCGAGGGTTGGCAATCTAGTATCTGATGAGGGATTTAGATTGGGAAATATGAAATCCCACGATTCACATTGTATGATTCAAGAATTTCTACCGGTTGTGATCAGATCCATCTTGCCAACTCACGTTACAAAGTGCATTACCCGGTTGGGATGCTTTTTCAAGGAAATTTTTTGTAAGAAAATTAGGCTTCAGAAATTGGAAGAACTTCAAGAGGAAATAGTAATCGTGTTGTGCGAGTTAGAGATGTATTTTCCTCCTTCTTTGTTTAACAACATGGTGCACTTGTTTGTTCATTTTTTCTGAGAGATATTGATGTGTGGTCTTGTTTAACCTCGATGGATGTATCCCTTCGAGAGGTATATGAAGATATTCAAGGGTTATTTGAAAAATCAATAGCACTCGGATGCTAGTATTGTGCAAAGGTATGTGACCGAGGAAGCTGTAGAATACTGTATGGAATTCATGAAGGTTGAGGAGTCAGTTTGTGTACCAAAACCACGACATGCATATAGAGTGGGCGACAAAGGTTTGCAAAATGGAACTACTAGGTTATTAACCCCCAATAAGTTGATGAAAGCACATTTATATGTCCTGTGAAACTCAGATGTGGTTTTCCCGTATGTGGATATGCACATGGCCACTATCAAGGAGCGGCACCCCGGTTGGTCAGAGAAGCAAATACTTGGTGAACACAATCACACTTTCATTGATTTGTTAGGCACTACAGTGATTGAAGACAGTCATAGTGACACCTTGAATTTGTTAGCCTTCATGCCCTCAGCAACTGCAATTTCCTTCACGAGCTATGACATGAATGGGTTTGCCTTCTCAACCCTAAAATGGGACACACACACCACTACACAAAATAGTGGTTCCGGTGTAGTTTCCGAAGATTTACATGTAAGCAGCGTGAAGGATAAGAATCTCATGTATGGGAACATTTCTTACTATGGTGTGATTGAGGAAATATGGTAACTAGTCTACATAAGTTCCATGGTACCACTTATCAAATGTAAATGGGTTGATATCCCTGCTGGTGTATCGATAGACAACCTAGGCTTTACAGTCGTCGATTTGAGCAAGACATGTTCTACAGGAAATCCTTACATTTTTGTTCACAGAAAACTCAGGTGTTTTATATTGCTGATCCCAGTGATTCAAGAAAATCAGTGGTCATACATGGGAAAAGTCAATTTGTGGGAGATTCTTGTCCATCTGCACTATCCAAAATTATTCCACGTAGTTCCTCAAGCACCACTAATGTTGGGCAGGATGAAACATATGGGGTGGAGCTATCTTTGAGGACAAACCATGAAAAATGTGTGTGGATTGAAAGGCACCCAAAATTGAAGAAGTGGAAGAAGAAGACATAGATTTGGTTTACACATCATTTGAGATAACCTAGATGGTTGTTAATGTGATTGTTCATGTTTATATGTAATTGAAAAATCAATTGTCTTTCCATTTTATCCCAAAGGTGAAGCTATATGATGGTGTACAGGAAGTTAAAAATCTACATCGCACGCTAGTCGATTTACAATTTGGTTAATGCGACGCCAAGCATGCAAAGTCACAATATTCCTATACTGACCGTGAACATGGGAATACAAATTTGCACTACTTGTCGGTGAGTAAAAATTTGAAAGAGAATTACTGATGGCGATCTCATGCCAACTCAACGGTCAGAATCAGTGCTTAAAATAGCTTATTTCAATTGTTACATGCAAAGTCACCTATTTATCGATATCCCCTTGTTCTTACTGAACCAGTGGTGTGCAAAAATAGCTCGACATCACAAGTGTGCAACTAACCTCAAAAATCATCACTCCTGAAACAATTAAGCAATAACAAGTAATAATTAAACTACATGAATCATTCCAAGTTTACCACAGCCAACCATATATTGTTTAATCCAATACAAACCATATATCAAGAAACCATTAAAACTATTAAAAATGATGAAAAGAAATACTAATATGCATGGAATCCAAATTCAATCATTAAAAACACTTTTTTTAAATCCTAGAAACATCATGAAATGTAACAAAACATATCAAATCCACTTGATCCAAGAACAACCATCAAACACACATTAATAAATCTAACAAACATTCATCATGGCCTTTTTATGGAGAAAGATGAGGGTTGAGATCTTCTTCGGGCGAATTATTCCCATAGTCCTCAGGTCTTTTCACCTGAACGGACTCATCGCTTGAGGTATCGTCCTTACTACCACTGGATTTTGATCCATCTTAATCATCGTCCACGACAACTTCCTTACCCTTCTTCTCCTTTGCCTCAGCCTCATGCGCAGCCTTCATAGTGTAATCCCCCTCTGTCTCATCGCCATCCTCCTCTGTCTCATCCCTATTTCCCTCCACCTCATCCTCATTTTCTTGAGCTCTATGTGCAGCCATATTGGGAACACGATGTGCATTGGTAGCACCAGCCAACATTGCCTTCACCTCTATCATGTTGATCGTCAACTGCTGGATGAGGCACGTCATTACCTAATTCGATGCCTTAGCCTCGGCCATATCCCTCTCAAACATCACCCATGCATTAATTTTAAGTCCTTTTAGAGAAAAATAAATTGTTAATTTAATATAAAGTTCATAATTTTATTACAAATGACTGGGAATAAAATTAAATTCGTACCCGATCCTATGATAGGAGTGTTGGTTTGGGCTTGCGATGGTGTGGATGCCAATGGAGTACCATCGGGCATGGCCTATAGAGGAACTTCCTTGGGGAATATGTGAGAAATCCATGCGCCCGCCTCCCAATGCCAGTGATTTTTGTTGAAGTAGCCCTTATCATAGTACTTTGGCTAAATCTTCACTTTTGATTTGATCCTAACACCTTGCTTCTCCAATAGGGCAGTGATTACGTTTCCGTAAGGGGGGTCTGGCTCTTCGAAGCGAGGGAGACCTCGTGCATTTATGGTGGTAAAACCAAGGTTGGTTTCTTTCCTCTCTGCAATGTGGTAAAACAATAACGTCCATTGATTGTGCACTCGGAGGGATGTCCGGTAGTGATCAGTATTTGTACAATCATATTGTACATCATCTTTTCCACCACATCCAGCACATCAATCTTGACCTTCCTCGGCTATGGTGTAATGCTACCCACATTAATCTTGAAGTACTTCAGTACCATCGCGTTGGGGTCAAGGGTCTCCGTTGGATCATCCTCATCTGGCCTAAGAGGATAAGCATCCCTATAGTATATTTGCATTAGCACAACCTATTTCTCTTGGTCATCTCCACCAAATTTCACTCCAATCACCTCATTGATGACTTTCTATGTTAGGACCATAGACGTTTCGTTCACTTTTGTGGAATAGTTCATGGCCATTAGACGCGTGAAATTGGCGTAGAACTCATTCACATCCATTTTGTAGGTTGGCTTGTCAAGATAAACCAACCCTACTATTCCCAAAGGTTTGAATTCATTCAAGAAAACTTCCAAGTGGAGCCTCTCTACATCCTCCGTGCACATGACCCTAACCTCTTTTACCCTCATCTCCCTAAACATTTCAAAACACTTCTCATCCTCCTCTTCGAAGAAGTACTTCTTGTCAAACATTGGCGAGGGATGGGCATCTATCATCCTTGCCTTTTTAGAGTGGGATGAACCTTTTTCACTACTCTTTACCTTGCCCATTTTTGCAGTTTGCTTCACTAGAGACATCTGTTGATCAAAATAATTTACAAACATAAGTAAAATAGAGTGAAAATGCACTGGAAGGCAATTTTATCTTGAGTTCAAACATACATCGTAGACACTTTGACATGACCCATAGGTTATATGCAAAGTCGTGGATTCATAAGTATGAATGCACGAAATCACAATAAATATCGACCCATTTTTACAATTATCCTTTCAATCATTGATAGAACTCCTATTTGAACGTTGATTCGTGTGATAGGGTTGACTTATCGGTCTCCTGAAATGATAATCCTACATAATTTCTTGGAATTAAAATAATCCATGGTCCCCCCTTGAAATCTTCTAGAACCATCGAACCATGAATGCTAATGGTCTCACACATTTAATGCGGTTTGTTATCTATATGGTTTAGATTTAGACACTGTATAAGCAACGACGGTGGTACATATATGCCATGTCATATGTGAATGGCTATGTCTTGCCTTAAACCATCCTATATCAAGAACCAGCGTTTGTGAAAGCATTAGTCATGTAATATGGTTGAATATTATGTGCTTTAACAGAATACCTATTTGTAATTGAAAGATGCGATAACATTTGTCCTAGAACAAGATCAAATATGTGGCTAACTAATTAACGTACGTAGTAGACTTCTACGATCATTTAGGATTAAACTAGTTATTCGCTTCAAACCCGCACCTATCTTGATGACTCACATGATTTGTTTGATGTTTGTGGGCTTCTACTAAAATCCCTATATAATTTACACATCATAAAGCAATAGTCTCGAATAAGATGGGTAAGGAATTTATAGGTCTTTAAGAACAATAATCGTCGAACGAGTAATTTTAATAGCTTCACTCGTTGGATGGTGTTTGTAGTCTGTGGGTTTAATTGAAAGACTATGTAATCAACCAATTAAGTTGGTAATTATAAGCTACTCCTATGTCAATGGCCATGTCATTCTTTAAAACATCATGTATGAAGAATGGGATATTATGAAAGTATTAGTTGTGAAATATAGTTAAATATTTTAAGGTAAACATTATATTTTTTTCTAATTGAAATAGGAAATAACCTCTGGAGATTAAATATGCGGTTTTTGGAGATGTACGTAGTTTCTTTCTACGATGGTTAAGGACTGTACAGGGTTTTTAAGAACATTGAAGCTCTCACAAGGTAACTTCCAAACCAATTACTATCACGTAGATTTCCAAAACACTTGTCTTACAATGGGAACATTGGGTAAGGAATTTTTTTTCCCTTCGCATAAAGTTCAAAAATTAGTTCAAAATCTAACATGCGAAGTCATTCAGACATTCTTTTGTAGCAACTGTAGTACGAACGGAGAGCAACATTGTGGATTCCTAGAAAATGGGCCAATTGGTCCATCCAGAGGCCCAAGAATTGGCATTAAACCGTATGTATTGTCGAGATCACAAATTCCATCTTATATGCTGATGTTTGGCCGATATATCTGCAAGGTCGGATATTCAGTATGGACCGACCTATTGGGCCAATTTTTATTCAAACAAAGATGAAAAGTGATATCGATCAACATATCGTGAAATATGTGCGATATTGCGTGATTGGCGGGAGAGTACTTTCATGCTCCACACTTGATAAAAAAACCCCAAAACACTTTGAAAAATCATTAATTGCAAAAATTGGCGCCCTCCACCCCACAAAGCCCCCAACATTCATCTTCTCCATTTCCTTCCACCACCAAATAATCAACCACCAAACACACCCAAATCCACCATAACCCTATCATTCCCAAATGGAGAAACAAATGGAGACGGATGAGGTCATCATGGTGGGGGATTCCATGAATAAAAAAAAGTGGTAAGTTTTCATCTTTATCATTACTTGATCAAATTGTTTATGCCCACATCCCTTTGATGGTTTTTGTAAAAGCTATTAATATTGGCATTTTTCATTCTTCTTCATTTCATCAACTTCAAGATTGTGGACAATAAAATTGTAGGGTTTTTATGTTTTCATTAAGAATGTTATTTTTTCAAGTGAATATGGTGAGCATACATGTGTAAGCATGCTAATAGATTTTATTTAGATATGGAGTTAAAATCAAATGTTTCATTTAAATCATTTTGTTATGGAAAGGAAACACTACCCAAAGTGTGTATTTTTTGTACCATGCGAGGGATTGACATGTATAGTTAAGATTTCTATGTTTCCTTTTCATCCATATATGGTTAATATTTCTATGGTTAAGATTGGCATGTAAAGGTTTCATATGAAATATTATTATATTGCACTCATCAGTTATGTTTGTGTTTACTAAACTCTACATTTAGGTCTTCTAGTCGTAAACAACGATAAGAGGAAACGGCCCCAAGAAGGGGGAGATATGAATCGATCAAAGATACATAGGTAAGGTCGGGGTAGGTCGATTTGCAAAAATATTGATAGACATTGTGGAGAAGGGTACGAAATGTTTTATGGAGTTCGATCATATTGGGAATTCCATAGGGGAGCAAAGTGATTAGTGGTTTAGTTACAGCGGTTTGATTGCTAGGATAAAGGTAGACATCTTCTTTCAAGATTCGTGGCCTAGTGTTGATGATGCTTACAAGGATAAACTATGGAGGGCCATGCACTATGCCTTCAAAATCAAGTGTGATGATATGGAAAAATTGAAGAAGAGAACTATTCAGCACTTTGGTAAGAAATGGAGAGATTTCAAAGCCAAATTTGCTAGGGATTACGTGTTTGGTAAGAAAAAGAATTGCAACCCCAAAATTAAGCATCCATTCATATGTGAATCAAGTTGGAAGGGTTTTGTTGCAAGAAAACTAGCGGATGAAAAATCGGTAAGGAATTTACATTGACATGCTTACAAGTATATACATAATATGCACATATTTATAAATTGACACATGCATTGTATTATTGGATAAACTTGATTATGCCCGAGTATAGATATTTTTGTTAGCGTCAGAATGTGTATGGTGTGCGTGATTGCTAGGGTTCTAGAATGGTAAAGTCCACCCTTTGCCCAAAAATTAGTAGCAGTTGCTTAACATGCAGCGTCGCACACTACTAATCATGATGTAGGTTGATAAAGTCGACACATTTACGACATCGTGAGTACACTTAGTTTAGACACTCTATTGGACCAACCACTTGTGTGAAATTGCACAGTTACCTGCCATTAAATGCGATGTATTTTCCGAGGTGTCTGATGTCGGTTAGAGCAGGGGAATTGTGTTACTAAGAACGTTAACATTGTTGATTTGAATTGTGAACCATCTGTTCTAATGATTTTATAAGGTGTAAGGGAAAACAAACGTGAACTAGCCAGAATGGAATAAGATGCACCACACAACGAGTCGTGGAGGATTCACAATAGCTACAAGAATAATTATGAAGGACATGTTCAAGGCTAGAGTATTCGACAAGGTGGAGCTAGGAATGATAGATGAGAAAGCAAGGACTTCAACGGATTATCCCATGCCCAACGAGGTTCCCCAATTTGAGAAATGGCTAAAAAGGGCGTGGGAAGAATATGGAGGGTAAGTTCCACACCAAAGATGTAGAGGTTGTTGCCAAAAAAGTTGTAAGTTTTTCTTATGTTTTAGATAATATGATAGCAATAAATTTGTTCAAGTAAAATTTGTATGAGATATATTATTGGTAATTTGTAGGAGAACTTTAAAAGGAAGCAAGAGTCCAGCGAGTTCATCTGTGATGGAAAGAAGGACATACTGAGGGTTGCGCTTAACAAAAAAGAACATTCAGGCTGGGTCCAGGATGTCAAAACGCTCGCGACACATAGGGACATATTTGTCAAACCCAAAAATACTAAGGTTGATATTTCATCAATTAGTCAACAAAGAGAGATAAATGCGTTGAAATCCACATTGAGCCAACTAGTGACCTATGTCTTGCAAGAATCAAATGGGAGGAAAATTCCACTTAAATTAGGGGGAATTATTGCATGTTCTAAACCAACAACCTCAACTCCACCTCGCCCTTTTTCTCCAAAAACATCAACACATGATATCTTGGAGCCTTTTAGTAAGCTCATCCTACTATCTCCGACCCCTACGACACCTCAAGCATTTGATAGACTAAGAACGAAGTTAGTAGAGGCCACCCAATGCAACATAAAGGTATAAGTAAAATATTACACTAATCATGTTCCAAATTATTATACACTAATTACCGACTCTTCATTTATAGGATAATTCACTATGCTTACTACTTTCCAAATGTGTTAATGGAGAGAGCCACACCGTGGTAGAAGGTAAAGTGTACACATCAATACGAGTTCATCATCATAAGTCGGTCACAAATGATAACATCGTTGTCAATGTCACAAGGAGCCTTGTATATGGTATTGCTCTTCCAATCCCAAAACCGAGGCCAAAACAGTGGACGCAACATTAGGAATGTTTATTGAATGGCTCCTTTGTTTGGTTGATATTTTGGAGAACAAGCCAACTAAGAAGGTATAACATCGATAATCTATATACTACTTCTCATGAGTTGAGACAAATTTTTTGATAATAACCTTTACGGTTCATTTCATGTAGATCGAGACAAGGGTTATAAGTAGCCCGGTAAAATTGCCCAATACATGTGGGGATCCAAAACTAACTAAATCCCATGTCTCTAGAATCAGGCCACCACCATTCAATCCCACAAAGGAAGATTCCCTAAAGAACATCCACACGCTAGTGACACCACACCCTATCTCATGTTCGTACAAAATCCCCATGGAAGAAGTGAGTATTTTAGGGTACAAGGTAGATGCAATTATTGGGAAGGAGGATTTGGTATCATTTTTCCATTCAATAATCGGCCCCCTCCCGTGATGCAACTAAATTGCGTGTAATTAATAATGCATCACCCTAACCTGATTCAGCTGCATACTTATTGCGTATGGCTTTGATCAAGCAAGACTAACATGTTTATAGGCTCCTACATGTACAAACCATTTCCAAAATGAAATGGTGGATAGGGTTTATTTTCCCAACGAAGATCCAACATGACCATGTTGCAATGAAAGAGCGTTTAACCTACTTTAGCTCCCGGTTGATACAAAAGGACTATCTCATATATATCACACCTTATTACGAGTGGTGAATAATCTATACTAACTTTATTACAATTTTTTGGTTTCTATTGATCAATTGTGATTGTATTTATGTAATGGGGATATTATTTTTGTAGAAAACATTGGATGGTGGCCATAATTGTTCTTCCTTCTAACACGGTGTTCTGGTACGATCCATTACATCAAACGCCATCGGAAACAATTTCATTCGCAATTACAAAGGTGATGATGGATCACATAATTAACAAGCACAAAGAATTCACGTGGAAGTCCCTAAAGGTTAGAATTCAATTCGACTTATGGCCCCATGGGAAAGTGGTTACTATAGCATGTAGTTGATGAAGGAATTGGTCATGCAAGTGAGGGAGAATCAATTAGATCTAAAAAAAGGTATCTATTATTCTCACATGTTGAATCTAATCAATAACATCATATGACTTTGCACAACCTATGTACCATTTTTGATATTACACCTTGTTGTAGTATTTTAAAGAGGATGGAGAATCTTACACCATCAAGCAATTGGAGGAAGTACGCGACAGTTGGGAAAACTTTATGATGGTAAGAAATTTGAAGCATTTACTTAACCCAACAACGACATGAGGAAGTTGGAATAAGTTGATTTTTTTGTGAGAGCATCATTCTCTAAAATCCCATTGATACTTTCCAAGATATTTTTTGACACCATGATATAGATCTCTAGTTTGGAGTATCAATGGTATAGTTCATTTTGTGAGAATTTTGATAACATACTAAGTGTACGGATGGTGTAGTGCTTCTCGTTCATTAATTTATGCCTTGTTGATTGGTGTAGTACATTCAATCTAATAGGGTTTTGACGCCGGTTATTCAATTTATGAAATTTTTATTTTAGTGATTTATATGAGGACTGACATCGTACACTTTAATAGACAATTCGGTACAGCAGAACTTCACTATGCAACTTTGCATATAGTTATCATTGGCTTACCGATAGGACAAGAAAGCGAGTGACATCGCACAATGAACCACGATCCATTCTCAGACATCGCAGACACATCGACTATGTAATCATTCTCTGTGATATCGCTTTCACTTTGTTTCTCCCATCTTTTATTACTGCGGACATTATTCCCAAAAATCCAAAGCAAAAAAAACTGATTTACAGTGGTTCACAACCATAGTTAAAAATAAAATTCTGCGAAGTCGGTTAATAAAATATGCAATTTCAGCTAAGGTCAACAACGACATCGTGAATTACATACAAACAACATTGACTATTGCAACTTTGCACTATGGTTGATCATCAGTTCAAAACATTATAATTAACTACGGTTATTATGCAAAAAAAACCGATGTCAAAAATGTTATTTATCACGGTTAAAACCTTCAGTTATAAATCTTCGTCTGCAAAATTGGAACATCCTGATGCAATATCGGATATGAACAATAATGATGTCGCAAATAATATGTACGACATCATTCTATGTGACCTTGCTCTTATATGGGATGTTGACAAACCTCACACGTCTAGCAATTTTGTACTAACATCGCCATGGTTGTCGGCTTTGGATTAGTTACCTTGGTTTTGAACCGAGGTAAAAAGTAACCTTTTTAATTCACCCACGTTTACTCTGGTTTTTCAGGGGCAAAAAACTGAGGTAAAAGGCCTAAAAAATTGAGGTAATAGGTGTTGTTTGTTGTAGTGAAAGGGGTTGAGAATTAGTCTTAGTAGGCCAAGATTGTTGGTGATATATCTCAAAAGAGTTGCTAGGATGTTGGGACGCTAAGAACTAGGTTGGGTCCAGGGGCACCCTTAAACAACATTTATCGTGAATTCATTAACAGGGACCATTATTCCATTAATCTTGGTACGCTAGAGCTCTCAAGCTTCTTCCCCAAATTAGCATAGAATTGAACTACTTCATGGTACGTTGGATAATCCATTGTTACCAAGTTGTGTAAATGGGAAGAATGGAAATGGTCTAATGTACTCAAAATTTAGATCAGAGACAAAGTCGGGTTCCAACACTTTTGTAGCCATGTTTTTACTGTTTAGCCAGCCACGTAGTACTTCTTTACCTCCGCATTGAAGAACTTGAAGCTTGTGTTGGCCTCCACTCGACGCTCGTGTCCACACTGTATTTTCTTTTTCTTTTTTCTGATTGTAGACATGGACCTTTCATTTTCATCCACTTATGGTTCTAATGGTGGATTGGGTTGTGCTCCGGAAAGAGCCTTCAAGGTCAAAACCCTCTTTGATTTTGATGCACCTTGGGAGTGACTCATGGTACATAGTTGCAATTTTTTAAAGATTGAACTTGGTTTTATGAACTACAATGGGTGGTGGATGGTGAATTTCGAAGTATGTTGGGAATTATAAGGAGTTGGTGAAGAACACTATTGTTCAGAGATCTAGTTTCGATATTGCAACACGTGTCATTTATAGAATAATCACTTGCCGAACACAATTATGATATCGGAAGAGTCACTACAAGAAACAAAACCTATTACTTTGGTTTTTTCCTTAGCCCAAATGACAGAGGTAAAAAGTTCTTTTACCTCAATTTTTTATATTTTCAAGTAAATAATATTTTTTACCTTGGTTAAAATAACCGAGGTAAATAATAATTTTTTTACCTCGGTTAACATTTTCACCAAAGTAAAATGTTAAAGAAACGAAGTAAATTATACTACTGAATATCATGCGACGTTGCATATGTTGTTAAAAAAAGCCTAGTGATGTCGTATTTGAAGTCATTTTCACTAAGATGAAATGCGATGGACAAGCGACGTCTCACTTATGTGAGTTGACTTTGAAAAAAAAGCAAGTTTTATTTCAAAATTTGAAGAGGTTAGTTTTGTTATTTTACAATTAAAAAAGGTGGAATGAGAGGGAAACCACAACAACCAAAAACCATCATTCACATTCCACTCCACTTCACTCATACCAAACTGCTTTCTACACACAGTGACACAGTAAGTTCCCATGTCTTTCCTGCATGATTGATGTTTTCATTTTGTTTTACCTTGATCAACTTTTATAGGTTATAGTTATTTGAAAGTAATTGACTTCTATCTACAAAAGTTTTTGTTCAATGGTTTTTGAAACCCGATTATGGTTTTAAAATCATGCACAGATCAAATCGCGCATACCGTCAATCATACATTACTCAAATAAGGTAGTTTAATTATTATAAAAACAGTACTAGTCATGAAAATATCCTTAAAGTTACCACATAAATTTTATTAATAGTTGTTTTACTTCCATTAAATAGAACAAAAAGTTGTTCAATCAGCTCGGATCATGATGACCTTGAAAACGATCGATCCCGCAGCTTCTATGACCTCGGAGAACAAGGTGTCCCCAATGCGTAAGCGGTTTCTGGAAAGGAACTCTCCATAATCCTTTGGGGACTGGGCCTTGATCTTCCCACCCCCTGAGTAGTTCATGTGCCACTCTGTCCCGTAGCACCTCAGGACCACGGGGGTCTTGTCATTCGGTAGTAGCGTTGCAATGTCCCTCGGGATATACTAGTTCAACAAAAAAATATTTATTAAAAATATTTATATATATATATACAAGTATATATTTATAAGCAATTAGCAACAAATAATATTAATTAGAAATGCCTAACCAAAGTTGGGTTTTCCAGAATTTCCGCTGCTTCAGAGAGCGGTGGAAACGTGGACTTTCAAGAGACATCGTGTGATGTTCCGCTTTTGAAGATGTGTTAGTAAATATATATATATATATATATTGATGGTTTTATTTTGGACTTTCAGAAAACTGTACGAAAACCAAAAAAATTTATTCATTGGTAAATATAAAGTGTGAAGATGTGTTAGCAAATATATATATATATATATATATGTATATATATATGTATGTATGTAAATTTGTAGAAGACCTGGAAAATGGGCGATTAGATGATCCTTCGCCAGCCATAAGTCCTTAATCAAAAATGAAAATGTTAATTTCAAACTTAATCGCCTATGAAATACATGGTGTGAAGTCGCAATGCATCGCAGATACATGTCAGTCCAAAGTAGTGGTTTGGTCAATAGGTATCAGCGACCTTGCTAAGTAGTGAGTAAAATTGAATATCCGACTGACACAAGAACGAGGTCGCATATGCAATTTCTGAGTAAACTTAATAGCCAGCATGCGATGTCGGTAACAATTCGGTCAAACCAAAGGACAGTCCGACATAAGTGCTACATCTCATACTGAACATGAAATTAGAATGTGCGACCTCGCACGCTAATCGTATAAATTGAATTGTGACAGACAGTTTACCGACGTTGCACGTATCAGAGTAAGCTATGGGAAAAACATATAAACACAAAAAATGATGGTTTAACAACATAAAATTAAACAAAAACCTTTTGGAGACATACCAAAACATAGTACCTACGTTTACATTCAAGGAAAGTTCACACTCTAAAAAATGTGAGTAAAAACTAGAAATAAAAAAAAGAACACATTGACAAACCACAGATAGGAAAATGTAAAGTAGAAATTACTAACATTAGGTGTGGGGTCCGAGTGTTGCACCTGGTCACAGCATCAACTTGTAACATGAAGTACTTACTAGAATTGGAATTGACCCAAAGGTTTTATGGGTCAGAGTGTGTACAAAATGCAGAATGACATCGCCAAATGTATTCCAAGAAGTTTCATCGTCTGAATCAGTATGGATCGGTATTGGTCAATGAAAGCATTTTAAATTCAATCAGAATATAAGTAATAAAATAGAAGGAATTTAAATCTGAACAAAACATCGCTCCCCTCAATCAGGGAACAGCCAAACCAGGATTATTAGCCATGAATCCTGAAATTTATACCATTGCATATGTTAAATATTATGATGGATACAAAATGGTTCGATAGAAATCAATTTAATTAATTTTTTTGCTAGGTTAGGCGTTGCACTTATGTGAGTTTATCCTAAAAATGACTTGGCCAGCCGACTACTTTGGATTGAGTTCGCTAACTCGTCGATCCAAAATAATGGCTTGGTCAACCAAGTCAAAGTGACATCACTCAACCTTCGATATATCCGATTGGTTAACTGATAAGGGTGCGACATCACATTGAATGCATAACATATATTAGCGACGTCGCACTGGGATCGCTATAATCGAAGAAGGATCGATAGACCGGCGATGTCGCATTCAAAGATAGCAGATAAACTAACAATGGCATTAGATGAACTCAACGGTGAAAATGTGCAAAAAGAAATTTCAACACACCAAAAAACTGGGCCACATTAACAGGGGAAGACATAAAACCCTAATTCTAATACCCTAGAAACTAATCCTAGAACCCCTAATCCATAGAAACTTCAAAACATAAGACAAATAAAATATTCACGCACCATATACATAACAATTTCAAGGATAAATAAAAAATAAAAGTAATATAAGCACATGTAGAAACCATACCTTTGAGAAGATGAGCAGGGAGACTGTTGAAATTTGATGGAAAGTTGAATGTTTAAAGTGATGCATGAGGTGGGCTCCATATATATATATATACATATATATCTGTTAAGAAACATTGTGAATTCCGCCTCGGTGGATGCAATATCACTTTGCCATCTACCTTACCAACAACGTATCGATGTTTGAGCGATATACATATATATATTTATATATTACGAAACATTGTGAATTCTGCCTCGATAGATGCAATATCGCTTTGTCATTGACATTACGAACAACGTATCGACGTTTGAGCGACATCGACTACTTTAAATGTGGGCCTCACCATTTCAAGCCGTTAACATATCAATGGACATGTGTTTGACCAACTGCGTGTATGAGGTCGCATGTCAATCTAGGTTGCCGATGTTAGACCGACATTAGACCGATGTCGACTAGCCTTAAATTAGGCCTCACCATTTCAGCCCACAAGCATAGCAATTGGGCACGCATTTGACCAAAAGGAACATAATTGATCTTAATAACGGTTTTTTTAGTGAAAACACCCAAGGGTGAGGGATTATATATAAGGTTCGCCATGCCTTAATTAAAACAACTTAAGTATACAAAGTAATAGTTTATACATTAAGTTCTCTGAGGCAACATAGTTGCCTCCAAAAGAATACCTATCTAGTAGTAGATTGGTGTAACTATCCAGAGTAGAAGAGGATAGTTATTGAAGTTACGATTCCAAAAGAAAGAATCTCCACCCCCTGTGTTAATTCATTCCTTTGGCCAGGCAACTTCAATCTAAAAACTTCAGAGATTAATGTTAAAATCTGAAACCTAATGTTGGATTTCTGAGTAGTCAAAATTCTGACAATGGAGCATTCCATTCTCTTAACCGCAACAGGAAGGGGAAGATGACCAATTGAGATGGATCTCCATATAAGTGTAGCTGAGCTTCAGATGTTGGAATTCAAACCGTGGTACCTGCAAAAAATCAAGTGGAAAAATCTTAGAAGTATCAATTCTATCAGAAGCCATGCCTATACAATCTGATATAGGTAGTATGCTCCCCATCCAAAGAAATGAGGCCTTTGATGTGGGTTGGTAAATTAGAAAGGTTTAGGCTCAGATTATGGACTGAGTGATATTTAGCAATTGCATCAGCCACAGAGTTACATTCCTTAAAAACATGCTTAAGATCAGCATTCTTTAATAGGGACTTTACTTTAGAGGTTAGATCAAACAATGGCCAGTGAGCAATATAGGGATCCTTGATCATTTTCACGGCCAACAAAGAATCAGATTCAATAGTGAAAGTGTTATCTAGTTCTGGAAAGGATTGGCAGGCAAATAAAATAGCTAAAATATCTTCTTGAAGTGAAGAAACAACAGTAATAGCAGTGGATTTAATAAGGCATGGGGTTCCATAACTGTTTCTTGCAATCAGGCAAATTGTTGCATTATTAGAGGACCAGGATGCATCTACATTAATCTTCATGCAATCAGGCTTTGGCCTTTCCCAGAAAAAAATAGATATAGTAGGCTTCGGAGGTGGTCTAAGGTGAGGGATGATATGCAAAAAGCTGGGTGGAATAGTTAAGGGAGAACTGTGGTGGTAAGGTTTAGCATAGAGAGTCAGATAAATTTGATCACAAACTTCCTTGCATATGAGCTCTGATGAAAAACGTTTGTTATCAAAAAAGAAACTGTTCCTTGCCTTCCAGAGGCACCAACAGATCAAAGGTGGGAGAATTTTACATAACAGTTGGTGCCATTTGGGAAGATCAAGACTATTCCAAAACAAGAAGAATCTTTCATTAATTGAATCCTGATGATTAAGGTGAAAATCCAACAAAGATGCCATCTTATTCCATATATATTGAGCAAGGGGGCAGGATATAAAAAATGTTGAATAGAGTCTAAATGATAACATACTGGGCATTTTGAAGCAAGACAAAAACCACATTTGATTAGCACATCATCAAAAGGTAGGAAAGAGTGCAACAGTTTCCATGTAAAAATAGAAACCTTTTTTGTAGTTTTGGATTCCATATAAGTTTGGTAGCAGGGAAATTACCTGAAGAGAGAGTGAGTTCCTTGTATGCAGATTTAAAAGAGAAAACACCTGTCACTTCTGGTTTCCAGATCAACCTATCTTCTCTATCTTGGGTAATTTCTGCAGACTGAAGAAAGGAGAGAGTATCATGTTCCAGGAAGGAGGAAATATGTGGTAGAATAGATGCTTTGTTACTGATAAACTCAGCCACAGAGCAGTATAATAATGGGGAAAGGATGGAGCTGGGGATACAATTCATAAGTGGCCCATTAGGGCACCAGTTAGCAGACCAGAAATTACAGCTACCATTACCATGAATAATCAGGGTGTTATTTTCTGCAAAGGAGTTAACTGAACAGATTCTCTTCCAGGTCATGGATTTTCTATATGTATGAGGTAAAGACCAGATCATTTTAACCCACATAGTAGTTCCCAACTGACTCTTTCACCAGAGTTTGAGAGAACATGAGTCAATTATAGCCTGAATTGATCTAAAACCTAGACCATTCTGAGACCTTGGTATAGCTAAATCAGACCACCTTTTTCAGACTTTTTTTTCCATCTGACTCACCCCAAAAAAATCTAGACATTCTTTTCTCAAATGTCTTAACTATATGGTTAGGGGGTTTGGTAACAGTCCATAGATGCTGAGGTAAGGAGTATAAACAGGATTGGATTAAGGTCAATTTTCCACCTGAACTCAGCCATTTGTTTTTCCAGTTCATCAGTTTTTTGTCCAAATTTTCCATCAAAGGTTGGAAATATATATTCAGGGTTCTACCTTTAAAGATTGGGAAACCTAGGTATTTAAAAGGAAAAGAACCTTTTTTCATTTCTAAGATCATCCTAACCTGATTTAATTTAGCAACTGTAGCCCTTTTGCTTATATAGAAATCAGATTTCTCAAAATTAAATTTTTGTCCCGAGGTAGATTCAAAGATCTCTGAAAAGGCTTTAATCTTAATCAGGTTGGATTTAGAGGCTTGCATGAAAATGATGGTATCTTCAGCATACATTAAGTGAGATGCTGGTGTGATTGAGGTAGGTAACTGATAGTATGAGAGACTATTATTCCAAAATATAAAAGAAAGGCTCCTAGAGAAAGCCTGTGAGAAAATATTAGAAAGAAAGGGAGAAAGGGGATCACCTTGTTTGATGCCTCTAGTGGCTTTAAAAAAGCCCACTGGATTGCCATTAATAAGAACTGAGAAATTAGCTTGGGATAAATTATTCATAACAGCATTTAAAAAATTCCCAGTAAAACCAAATCTACCTAGTATGTTCCTTAGAAAATCCCAATTAACCCTATCAAAAGCTTTTCTAAGGTCCAATTTGAGAATACAGTTAGGCACTCTACTCTTTTTATCTAAGGATCATAACATTTCCTGCAGTAGAGTATGTTATCAGAAATGTCTATATTCTTCATGAAGGTAGTTTGATTGGGAGAGATTAGGTTTTCCATGTGAGGTTTCAATCTTTCCATTAAAACCTTAGAGCAGATTTTATTGATAACATTAGAGAGACTAATTGGTCTAAAGTCATCAAAAGAGGATGGTGTTTCTTTTTTTGGAATTGGAGTTATCTAGGTACTGGAAATACCCCTTGGCATATCTGAGCCTAAGATGAATTCATTAATAGCATCAGTTAAATCTTCCTTGATAATAGCCCAGCACTTAATATAGAATTTACTGGAAAAGCCATCTGGTCCTAGACTACTATTTTTATTTAAGCAATTGATCACAGATTTAAGTTCCTCCTCTGAGACTGGTCTAGATAGAGCTTGGTTATCCTGTTCAGTGATGACAGTTGGAATTTGGCTAAGAAAATGAGGGTAATAGGTATTATTAGCCCTTTGGTTAGGTTCTAATAACATATCAGAAAAATAGGCTACAGCTTCTTTTTGAATATCTAACTGTGAGTTAAGCCACTGACCCTGCCTATTTTTAATTTTAGAGATCTGTAATTTACATTTTTTATTGTACTATCTTATGACAAAACTGGGTGTTATTATCTCCTAGCTTATGCCATGTTGATCTAGCTTCCAGAATTTTCCTTTTCCTTTAGGGCTCTAAGCAATAGTGCCTTTTTCTCATTTAATTTGATTAATTCAGAATCTGAGGGGGTAGAGTCAAAGACAAGATCCTGTAATCTAAGAGCTTCTTCTGCAGTGATTACATTAGCATCAATGTTTCCAAAGCATCCCTATTCCAAATTTTTATCACTTTCTTCAGTCTAATCAATTTTAGGTAGAAACCTAACATTCCAGACTGGGGAAGAGGAATTGACCAATTTTCCCTAATTAGGTCTATGAATTCTGGTCTATTAAACCAAGTATTTATAAATCTAAAGGGTTTAAGGTGAGAAATAACTAGATTTGACACCTGAAGGAGAAGAGGAGAGTGATCTGAGGATTGTCTATTCAAAATTTGGATAGAAGATGAAGGAAATTTTGAATTCCATTGAATAGTACAGAGTCCTCTATCTAATCTCTTTGAGGTAGGATTCCTAAGTCTTGAATTGGACCAAGTAAATAGGTTCCCCACTGTGTTAATTTCCTGAATTCCATAGGAGCTAATCCAATTATTGAAGTCCCTAATACTTCCTAGAGAAGGGGAGCTAGGACCTCTATATTCTGAAAGTGAAGTGATGGTATTAAAATCTCCTATGAAAATAGTTTCACTTTTAGGTATGACACTTAGGTCATTCCATAAAGTTTTTCTACCATCTCTATTCCTAAGAGCATAAACGAAAACTGCTTCCATGTCTATGTCTGAAGTAAGGTGGGCTATTTTAACATACAAAAATTGTTCATGATGAGAGATAAGTGAGACTGTTACAGGGTTGTTCCACATAAGCCATATTTTACCATTTTGGAGTGGCAGATTATGTGAAAATTTGAGCTTATCCGTATAGGATTGACATTGATTGTTATCATGCATTGGTTCAATTATACAAAGGAGTTGAATTTTCTTTAGCTTAACTAATTGGATTAGTCTTAGCATAGAAGATTCCATACCTCTAAGATTCCACACTAAAAAATTAACAGTTAAAGTGTGTGTCATTGTTCACATGATTTATGACTTTTAGTAGCTGATCTAAGCATCATCTTATTCAGCTGACTAAGATAGTTGTTTTTTTTTATTCTTAGACTTACCTTGCTGATCAGTGGAACCTTTGAGCTTCATAGATTGTGGTGCTGTGAGGACAAGATGACTGTTAACAGCCTCTTCTTCTAAATCTTGTACTTCCAGTTCCATGAGATCTTGTGTTTGGGGGAGAGTGTCTAAATCATGCAGAACAGAAAACCTGTTTTCCATCTTTCCTTGTAGAGAAAGTGGGGGTTAGTGGGGGAGGATTGATTCAGAGTTAACCTGAGTGAGCCAATTTGTATGTTATCTTTTGCATAGGAAATAGGAGTATGTTTGGACAATGCAGTGGCATTTAACAGTTGGGAGAGGGAAGGTTGAGAGTTTTCTACGGGTGGGATGCTGGGTGATTGAACAGGTGTTATTTTGGTGATTGCAGGGTATCATTTCCAAGCTCTCCATTTACATTTGGAAGTGAGTATGAGGAAGGGTTCAGGGAGGGGCTTGTTATAGCTCTCTAGTGAACTACTTTGCCATTATTGGGAGGGGGAGTAGCAATCTTATTTCCTAAGGAGATCTGAGGTGCCTTACTAAACTTATTCCCAGTAGCCTACCACTGTGTATGATTTTGGCTTTGTGATGTGGGATTTTCCAGTGGCTTACCATTAATGCTCTGTGGGATGGCTCTACATTGATCTAAAGAATGTCCTAACTTTGCACAATGATCACAGTATAATGGGACATCTTCAAACTCAATTTGGTATTTTCTGTTATTAGTAACTGATCCCAATCTAATGAAATTACACAAAGGTTTCTGTAAATCAATTTCCACACACAATTTAATAGCAGAAGGTCTTGTGAGCATTTCAGTAGCTAGATCATTCTTAATAAAACTTCCTATGCTATTTCCAATGGCCTCAATAGATGCAGAATTATAGTAGTACAGAGGAACTTCCCTGATAGTACACCAGATGGGCACAATTGGGAATTCTCTGTGAGTAGAGAAATTTAAAGACCGTTTGAACATCTTCAGCTGGATTCCATTGAAGTTCCAAACTCCTTTGATCCAGCATCTTTGGTAGTCGTTGACTTGATCGAACCTAATCAACACATGTTTATAGTCCAATGAACCTAACTGATAGTTACCGGTAAAACCTACCGTCTTGAAGGCTAGCTCCAGTTGCTCCATCGACAGTATCCCCTTTGTGAATTTTCTGACCAAGGCATTAGAATAGTGTGCAGAGAGTTTGGCAATTTAATCGTCGAAGTAGAGGCAAGCCGGGTCACCTAAGTGTTCGGATTTAGGGGTTAGCTCAGGGTTGTTAGGCATGGATTTCATTAACGGGGACGATTTGGTCTGGAGCGCAGCCACGAAAGATTTTGATGTGGCTTGGTTGGCGTTGCTGTCCGCCATAGCAGCCAGCGAAGCAATAGCCGTGTCTCTCATTGTACGTTATCGGCAGGATAATAGCTGTTAATGGCAAGAAGAACCGTTACTGGCGAGGAGGGAAAGGGATAGAAAGTTCGTTACTGTAGCGAGGATTTAGTTACTATAGCGAGTCACAACACAACAGAATATAGAAAGTTTGTTCAAATGAATTTTTGAACAACGTGATTTCATATTACATACTACTAATTGAAATTTATAATTTTCCATAAACTTTTATTAATGTCAGATTCGATAGTAATCAATGTTAACACAACCGGTTAACTTTTCAGTTTTTACACTTAGGTCCCTCCAAGATAGTTGGGGGGCGAAATGTGAAATTGGTGATATTCAATTATCTAAATCACATTTTCACTATCTTGTAGTTTCAATTTAGGCATCAAGGAAACGAGGTAATCTTCCCTCATTTTTATTAATACCCTTGAGAACTATTAATTACAGCGATAAATTCCACCACATAGAATCAGATGAAATTACACATTCTTTCTTTTTTATGAATTAAAAAAATGAAATTCTTTACATCAAAATTTTGAAAATGCTTGTACGTTACCTAGAGTAAATTGTATATGATTACTAGTAAGTATGCAAGGGTTAATCGGAAAATCGTGTGGAAGTCTCTATAGGATCATGCCATTTTCTTTATCACTTTTGGGGGATCATAAGTTTGACTAGAGATAGAAAAAAGTTTAGTTTGGGATGATTGGAATTGATTTTGGGACTTCCGGTGTAATTTTCAATTTTTGCACCTAGGTCCCTCAAACAAAGTGAGAGAAATAAAAATGTAAAATCGGAGATACCCTTATCCAATTCACCAAGTCATGAGCATAATGTTCCAATTTGTTCATGCATGGGTCAATGATATGGGACCAAAATCTTCTCAGACAGTGTATGATGAAACTTTGTGAAAATTACACTATGTCACAAATTAACTTCCTTGCATGTTCACTAAGTGATGTAGTATTCCCGGTTAACCAAAGTGGTCACAGTTCACTATAGATCTTCCTACAAAACAAATTTTGGAAGTGATTCTGGGGAAAATGCTTTGACGCTCAAGTCAGTAGTTTCCTTTAAAGAATTAGAATTTCTTAGTATAGTTACCCTTACCATAATCGACATTCTTATTATTGTATTTATAGTTGATTATTATCGTGGCTTCATGTTATCAGGATTCATGATTGTGGGTCCTATAAACCCAGTTGGTGTCTTGCTTCGTGGCTGAAAGTTGATCGTGGTTTCCGTCTTTCTCGATTCGTGGATTAGTCCCTTCCGACCTGATTCCACTTTTCCCGATTCACATCTATGATTAATATGGGGCTAAGTTCTGGGCTGTACCTGAAGTCCATATTTATGCAGTTTATGGGCTAGGTAAACACCATAAGCCCCCCCCCCAATGAAATCTAGAAATCACGAAGCAATGACTTCGTTGTTGAATGCATGCGAACTGATGTTTTGCGAATTTGTTTTTAAGGCATAATAACATGTTCGTCATTGATGCAACCAAGGATGTCTTCCCGAAGAGTTGCTTGCTTCTTGGCTATACTTGTAACGGGTTTCAAAATTTGAACTTTGAGTTTTAAGTTTTCTTTGTAGATGTGTTACTTCAACTAGACTTAGCTGTTGAGATTTTGTTTCAATGAACATTTTTTATTCACTACCATTGTTGTCTCTCTGCTTAAAAAGGAATTTGAATTGATTGACTTAATGCCATCACAATTCAGTGTAATGTCTACTCAAATTCCGCCGCCGTCTCAATTTGTGCAAAAGGTAAATTTCTCTATGTCAGAATGTAATCATTATGCCTTTTGGTTTGTTCACACTAAAAAAACAAGACCTTTTACCTCTGTTTTGTAGGACCTTTTACCTTGGTTTTTCATCCTGAAAAAACCAAGGCAAATACAACCGGAGTAAAAAGTGCATTTTTACCACAGTTCAAAACCGAGATAAAAAGTACCTTTTTACTTTGGTTTTCAACCAAAGTCGGTAGTTTTTGTTTGTGACATCGATTAAGGCAATTAATCCCCCTCCCCCCGAAGTGATCATATATGCGACGTCATTTTGGACGATATCTGCATCCACATACATGCGACTTTGGTTGCTGTAGGATAGCAGTCGACTAAAGAGAAAATGTTACGACATCGCTGTAGTCGTTGTCGTTCTGCTAATCAGCAACATTGCCTATCATTCAATGCAACACCCCTAGTCATGGGGGACCCACATCATTTTCCTGCTAACGTGGATGAGTACGACGTCATTTTGTGTAACAGATGTCAGTAACAACGAACGAGGTTGGTTTGTGCAACATCGGTCAGGTTCCAATTTGGCCTCGGTTCATGCAACGTCGCAGTTTCATCAGTTAGAAATTACATATTATTAAAATATTTATAATTATTGAAGCAACTTAGCATTCATTGATAGCCATTACATGTTATTAAAATTTTGAAAAATTGTAAAATGGTTAAACGCCATACAACAATATAATTGTGTTCATTTAATGTGTGAAGGAACTGGCGTATTTAAAGCAACAAAACTATATCCTGTAATTAAATAACATGTTACAACATTGTTGAAATGTTAATAGGAATTTGAAAAATGAATTGTGTTTAACCACCATTTTCCACGTTGTATGGCATTGTGAATGTGAAGGCGACTAGCAAATTGACAAGTCCGTTAAACTAGATGTTGGAAGTCCATCGATGACTCTCTTTGGCCCATTTACAACAAATACATAATAAACAAAATATATGTTATAATAGGGCAGTCCCCATTAGAATATCACAGAATGGGGTGAAACGTAGACGACATTAATCCCAATTTGAATAAAGTGTATGATTTGTTCCCTACCAAAGTCACAAATTAGAGACAATGACATTCCAAACACTAATTCAATAGTGACATTGGTTTGATACTGATAGATATGTTACAAGCCCTTGACATATGCGACCTCGGCCTTTGTTCAGTAACATTTCACATGGATCGATCCAATGTGACTGGCATCGCACATTATACTATAGTCATACAAATCTTAGCATCATGCCTCACTCTTTACAAACATGGCATTATCTTGTAAAAAAACAGCGTACAGTACATAACATGCAAAACAATCTTAATATACTTCTGAAATTCCATAATCATTAATCAATGAAGAAAAAAACATGTTATAAGATTACAACCAAATTTGTAGATGAACATGGAATGGATAGAAAAATACCTCAAGGGATTTTAACCTTTGGATGCTCCACCCTTGGACCTTGTTAATGTTTGAGAGATGCAATTTCAATGAGCTATCTTTAATTATTTTAAGGTGTGATTGGAATGGATGGTGTGTTGGTTTGAGTTGTTGGATTAGTGTTGTCGATGGGAAATGAGTGTAAGTGCTGAGTTTTATTTACTTGAAATGTGGTTGGGAGGAATTTTTGGTTCAAAATTTCGGCTAAAATTTTCAGGTTAACCAACGTCAGCCTCTATTTGGTTTTGTTTCATTGTATGCGGGAAGACTGGGACGTTGCACATATTGTCCATAGTCGAATTTCTAAATAGTGTGGTAAAATCCTCGGTGTTTAGATTGCAGCCCTTCTATCGAACGATTTATGGAAAACACGGAACAGAGTTGTCGTCAATATTAAAATAAGCAACCATCAACCATCGATTTCCCCCACTTTCTAGAAGGGACCAAATTTATAAAAGTACACTGTCAGTCCCAAACTGAAGTACAATCAGTCCAAAAAAATTCAGATTCAAAGTTAAACTTATAATATCAGAGTGTAATAAAGAAATGGATCTTAGTCCACATATAATTCCACAAGTTCTTTTGAATGACACCTTGTATAATTTTATGTAATGTGCTACAATTTACTCTAGGCCATGTGCTATTGCTTTAAAAAAAATCATGGATAGAATTTTATTACATTTCTATTTCCTAAAAAACCTAGAATATAAAATTTCATCTGATAAATGGAATACTAAGAAAAATGATGAACGATTACCCCAGTGTATCCATCAATGACCATTGCAGAACATTGGGGTCATTAATTGATAATTTGGTTGAGTGTATCTCCACTTTTACATTTCAAGGTCTCCCAATTTGTCGGAGGGATCTACGTGCAAAATTAAAAAATTACACTGTCAGTCCCAAACCCGATTACGATCGGTCTAAAAAGAAAATTTTCAGATCCAAAGTTGAACTTATAGTATCGGGGTGTAAAGAAACTAATACTAATCAACATATACTTTCACATGTTCTTCTAAAAGACACCTTGTATACTTGTAAGTAATGTGCTACAATTTACTCTAGGTCATGTGCTATGGCTTTAAAAATCTTTATGGACAAAATTCAATTACATCTCTATTTCCTGAAAAACCTAGAATACAAAATTTCATCTGATTCTATGTGGTGGAAATTATCGTCCTCATAACACTTATCGTAAAGGTATGAATGGAAAACTAAGAAATTTGCCAGTGATTACCTCGGTGTATCCATCCATGATCATAGCAGAACATTGTGGTCGTTAATTGATGATTTCGGGGAGTGTATCTCTAATTTTGTATTTCCAGTTCTCCAAATTTGTCGAAGGGACCTACATGCAAAATTTTAAAAAAGTACACTGTCAGTCCCAAACCCGATTACGATCGATCTGAAAAAAAAGTTTCAGTTTCAAAGTTGAACTTATAGTATCGGAGTGTAATAAAGAAACTAGTACTAATCAACATATACTTCCACAAGTTCTTCTGAAAGACACCTTGTTACCTGTAGGTAATGTGCTACAATTTACTCTAGGTCATGTGCTATCGCTTTTAAAATCTTCGTGGATAGAATTCTATTACATTTCTATTTCCTAGAAAACCTAGAATATGAAATTTCATGTAATTCTATGTGGTGGTTCCCATAGAACTAGACGTCGGTAAATTTCATCGGTTGTGTTAAAATTGATTCGCATTAAACTAGACGTCCGTAAAGTTCATGAAAATTTATAGACTTCAATTCGTAGTATATTCATATACCATTAACCATTATTAAGGTCTGTCATGCTTGTTTTGGTAAAATGGGGGCCCAGTTGTACTGCTAATGGGCTGAAATATTGAGGCCCATGTGGTCTTATAACAATCAGAATTCTATAATCCCGAAGGACTTGCGACGTCGCATGTTCAATTGGACTAACATAGGCTGCTAATGGGCTGAAATGGTGAGGCTCACATGTAGAATAGACGACGTCACTCATGGTTCGCTTCCCTGCCGATGTTATTGACTTATGTGCGACCTTGCAGTACAGGAGGAGGAATACCCAATAATTTGTAATGAATATATATGGAGCCCACCGCATACATCACTTCAAATATTTAACTTCTCAGCAAAAATCTGAAGTCTCTGACCCTTCCTTCTCAAAGGTATGTTCTCTAGATTCCCTAGATTACTTTCTTTTTTGTAGTTTTTATTAAATTTGATATGCATATGGTAGAAATTCTATAGTTTTGTTCTTTTTTAGTATTCAAATTCATAGAAATTTTCTCTGAGTAGTAGGAATTTGGGTTTGAAGTTCTCATTTTTCAATCGGCCATAATTTGTTGTTTATAAACATTCTTTGCTCTGGTTTTCAGCTGTTGAGAATACTTCTGTTAGGTTGAAATGCAATGTCGCTAGTACGTTAGTTATAGTTCTTCTGGACTGAACCGTTCACGACGTCGATTATACTTTTCTCTCTCAAACCTAGTAGTTTGTAATGTTGCCCTCTCATCATTTAACATATCAGTATTAACTACTGATATGTCCATTTTATGTGCATAATTTAGTAATATTTTGGATCATTTTTGTGCTTTATTATTATCAAGAGCTTGTATTTTACCTTGAAATTCTCTTAGGAGGGGTAAGAGAAACTTTACGCTCTTTTACCTCTTATAAGTGGATTTTGCGTGACAAGGGAAGAACACGAAGGCAATGAAGACCAAAGGCCATTGAAGATCACATTTTCAAAGACTTTTGAAGACTTACTTCGAAGACATGAAGACCAGAGGCCATTGAATACCATTTTTGGAGACATTGACGACTTGAAAAATGAGAGGAATTGCTATGAAGATGATTGTATGCCACAAGAAGAAGAAAAGGAAACAAGGTAAAATTCTGGCACCCGCCGTGAGTTGCGATGGCCTTGTCACAGGACCGTCGCGAGTCGCGACGGGCCCGTCGCTAGTCGCGACCAACTGGTGGCCAGAATTTCACCTTATCCTTTTTGTACTATAAATAGCACTCTCTTTCCTCTCATTCACAATCTTATTCATCTGCATCTTTGGTATTGTTTGAAACCCTATTTTCTTCCATTTTCATCTTTGAATTTTCTTGTTTTATGTTTGGTTGTATAGCATTAATTAGTATGAACTCTTGTAGCTAAACCTAGTTCTTGGGAGTAATTGACTAAGGCTTCCAAGCCCATGTCTTGAGCACAATTTTTAGCCTATTTAATACTCTTACTGCTATGCATTTATGGAGCATTGAATGTGCTTGTAATGTCATTAATGTTATTGGAAGCTTGAGTATATGAAGTACTTGTATGATATGCTTGTTAGGGTTTTGGGGAAATGGGTTGATTTCCCCCTTTCTTGATAGGAATCCAAGAGTATGATTTAGAGCTTTTAATTGTGTTGATGGATTGATAATTGCTAGATGAATATTATAGTGTTGAACTCTTTGTCATGTTTTTTGCTTGTGGCAAATGAGAGAAGTCTATGAATGTCGATCGTTCTTGACTAATCTTGTGTAAATGCATGAATCGGTTAAATGCTTAGACACGGTGTAGTGTTTATAAGTGTTGTCGATCTTATTGATTCTTCGTGCTAAATGCCATCAATGGGATACCTTAAGTTGTGTTTTGAATAATGGAGTCATTGGTGAGGTTTGACAAGAGATGTCGAATTCACTCTGGGAAACTAGTATCTAAGAAGGATAGAATGTTCAATGATGGATAAGAGGTTTGGAAGTGGACGTCAATTGCGCCCAAGGCTCCGTTAATTGTTGTTTTCATCATATCTTTAGTTGTATTGCACGATTAGCATAGTTCTCTTGCATTTCTAGTTGTTTTATTTCAATTTGATAACTTAGGATCAAACCAACCAACCCCTCCCTGTTTACATTCTTTTATATATATATCTATGTATGTACATGCCTAGTATGTTTTCTCCTATGTATGTTTAAACACTTGAAAAGATCCCTCTTCTCGTGGACAACCCCGACCTGCCATTATCTACTTAATTGTAGATATGAAGCATTAGGGCTTAAAATTATTAACTTTGAGGCGACGACCTCCCAAATTTAGGCACCGCTGCCGGGGAAGAGGCGTTTATTTTTAAGTGTTTGGGTATATTATGTGTGATTATATGTTATTTGTAAATATTTTTTAGTTTTCTTTTACTTTGATTTCTTATTTGATTTTCCATTTTCACTTGGCTTGGAGACGTATTGTTTGAGTTCTTGGTGTATGGTTCGAACACGATCCTCTTCACAAGAACCCTACACTACGACCCCGAGTTGAAGTTGAATTTGAGATTGGCTAGGAGGCTTTCTTTGGAACGTGTGAATAACACCCCTCCTAGTGACAATTTTGTGGATACATCTTCCTCAATAGAACATCAAATCGAGCACGAAGATGAGCATCCGAGAGGGGAACCTCACCATCCTCTTCTCCAAGGGCGAGCCCCTCCTCTCCACCAAAGAGAAATCCCTTTGGGGTAACCTTTGTTGAGAGACATCATGGCCCCCAACCTAGATCAACAACCGATGTACATCGAGTATCCTGTGGTTGGACTGAACAGGAACTTTGAGCTAAAGACCGGGTTCATTAACTTGCTACCCGTCTTCCTAGGTAGGCAAGGGGAGAATGCCAACAAACACCTCACCGAGTTTCACTTCTTGTGTGGTGGTATGGTCCCCCATAGAGTGGATGAAGATTTCTATAAGTTGAAGGCATTCCCGTTCACACTGAGGGATAGTGCAAGAGATTGGCTCCACTACCTACCGTCCAAGAGCATCAAGAGTTGGCTTGATATGAAAACGAAGTTTCTAGCCAAATACTTCCCCACCTCTAGATCCGCCGCCTTGAAGAAGGATATAAGCAACATCGTCCAATGGCACGAGAATCCCTCTTCGACTATTGAGAGAGGTTTAAGAAGCTTCTTGCAAGTTGCCCTTATCACAGTTATTCGGAGGTTTATTACTTCTACAATGGCCTCCTTAATTAAGATCAAAGGTTGGTGAGAAGTTCTTGTGGTGGTACCCTTGGGAACAGAACATCCTCCGAGGCTATGCAATTGTACGAAGAGCTAGTGGAAGAATCGAGAAACTTTAGCTCAAGGGCCGATTTGAGAAGGAGGAATCCAATGCCCGCAAATGACTCTTCAAATAGTGGAAAGCTCGAGGATCAAGTCTCGTCTCTTGCATCCATGGTGAAATCTTTGATGACAAAGCCCAAAAATGCACCACATGTTAAATCATGTGAAATTTGTTACTTGGTGCATTCTATGGACACTTGCCCCACTTTGCAAGAGGACTATGTTGAAGGGATAAGTTTCATGGGCTACCAAGGGAATCAAGGTTACCAAGGAAACCAAGGATATCAAGGTGGGTAAGGCTACCAAGGTAACCAAGAGTACCAAAATCGGCCATACAATTCGGGAAATTGTGATAACCTGAACCTCCGGTATGGAAACCCTCAAGGAAGCAAAACCCTCAACCATATTGGCCTCCTCAACAAAAATATAGGCCACCTCAACAACAATTCCAAAGGCTCCACGATAAACCCCGAGACTAAGGGGAGAGCTCGAGGCCAACAAATGATGAGGTGAGGCAAGCCATTCCCCGGTTAGGCATGTGCGCGGAAAAAAGTGAGAAATTCCAAGATGAAGCCAAGGTGAGTATCAAGAACTTGGACACCAAGTGAGCAAGATAGCTCAAGTGGTGAATCGGATGGAGTCCCGAGAAAAAGGCAAGCTACCCTCCCAACCGGAGATCAACCCTCGACAAAATGTGAGTGCTATCGTTTTGAGAATTGGTAGAGAGGTTGGCACTTCACTGGATAATGAAATTGTTGAAGAGGAGCCTGAGAGGATTGAGGTGTTTGACAAAGGAGTTGAGAAGGAAGAAGCTCGTGAGGGGAAGCCCGAAGAGTTAGCCAAAAAGAGCAAGGAAGAAGAAATTGAGGTGGACAAATTGGCGCTAAGGCCAAAGTCAACCTCTATCCCAAAACCTTCATCTCCCCCTCAAAAAAGATCAAAGATGGTGGAGATCCCTCCATACGTACTGGAACCTCCATTTCTGGAAGCCTTGAAAGACAAAAGGAGGAAGGAGAACAGCAAGGACATCTACGAAGTCTTTCATAGATGTAAGGTAAATATCCCTCTTGAATTCCATTGAAGAAATTCCTAGATATGCTAAATTTATCAAGGAATTATGTGTTGTGAATAGGAAACAAAGGGCCAAAAATAAATTGAAAATTGGAAAAAGTGAGCATGTTTCCTCCTTGTGTCAAAAAGAGCTACCCCTTAAATGTAGCGATCCCGGCATGTTCACTGTCCCTTGCATAATAGGAAATACACATTTTGAAAAAGCTATGCTTGATTTGGGTGCATCAATAAATGTGATTCCTTATTCTTTATATGAAAACCTTAACTTGGGAACATTGCACAAAACCGTGGTGGTAATTCAATTAGCCGATCGTTCTAGTGCATACCCTAAAGGCATTGTCGAGGACGTGTTGGTTAAGGTGGATTCCTTAGATTTCCCCATGGATTTTTATGTCCTTGACATGGAGCATGATAAACATGCCACCTCGATTTTGTTGGGGAGGCCATTTTCGAAAACCTCTAGGACAATGATTGATGTGCATAAAGGTACCCTCACTATGGAATTTGATGGAATAAAAGTAGAGTTTAACAGAAATGACTCTATGAAGTATCCTAATGAAGAACATGCTTGCCATGCCCTAGACATTGTTGAAGTAGTTGTGCAAGATGTTTTTGAAATAAGTGGTGATGATTCATTGTTAGTTGATTTGTAATGTGATAGTGATGATGCCCATAATGTATACTCTATGAGCACTAACTTGAAGGAAAGCTTTGAGGATTTGAACCTGCTTGAAGAAATGAAACCAAGTCTCTCAAAACCTCCCCCTCTACTCTTAGAGGAGCCCGAGGAACCGGAATTCCTCCCGTCACTTGTGAAAGTGCCAGTGATTGAACTTAAACCTTTGCTAAGTGACCTTAAGTATGCTTTTATTGGGGAAGGGGAGACACTTTCGGTTATTATTTCTAGCAAGCTCACTAAAGGGCAAGAAGAAAAGTTAATGGTGGTGTTACGGGAAAACAAGGAAGCAATTGAATGGACTATTTTCGACATCAAAGGCATAAGTCTGTCCACTTGTATGCATAGAATCTTATTGGAATAAGATACGAGACCTGTCCAACAAACCCAATGCCATTTAAACCCACCTATGATGGATGTGGTGAAGGCGGAAATCCTCAAGTTACTCCAAGCTGGCATGATCTATCCAATCTCGGATAGTAAGTGGGTAAGCCCAACTCAAGTAGTACCCAAGAAGAGTGGGGTGACGGTATTCAAAAATGAGAAGGATGAAATGGTGCCCACCCGAGTTCAAAATGGGTGGCGGGTTTGCATTGACTATTGGAGGCTAAACGTGGAAACCCGAAAGGATAACTTCCTGTTGCTATTCATTGATCAAATGCTTCAGAGGTTAGAAAGCCACCCCTTGTATTACTTTTTGGATGGGTACTTGGGGTACTTTCAAGTGGTTATCGCCTCGGAAGACCAAGAAAAGACCACCTTCACGTGCCCCTTTGGTACGTTTGCTTACCGGCGTATGCCTTTCGGGTTATGTAACTCCCCCGCAACTTTCCAAAGGTGTATGGTAAACATTTTCTAAGAAATTTTTGAAAATTTTATCGAGGTTTTCATGGATGATTTCACCATTCATGGTAATTATTTTGACGGCTGTTTAGCAAATTTGGCACAAGTTCTTAAATGTTGCATTGATACTAATCTTGTGTTAAATTCTGAGAAGTGTCATTCTATGGTAGAGCAAGGAATTTTCTTAGGCCATGTTTTCTCCTCTAAGGGTATTGAGGGTTAACAAGGCAAAGATAGACACAATTCAAACTTTTCCTTATCCTACTAATGTGCGCGAAGTGCGCTCTTTTCTTGGCCATGTAGGAATCTATCGCCGGTTCATCAAGAACTTCTCAAAGATAGCATCTCCTTTATGCAAGTTTTTTCAAAATAGGTGGAATTTGTGATGGAAGAGGGTTGTAAAGAGGCCTTCGATACATTGAAAGAAAGGTTAGTTTCGGCCCCTATTATGCAACCCTCGGATTAGTCGTTGCCTTTTGAGATTATATGCGATGCGAGTGATTACGTCGTTGGAGCAGTTCTTGGTCAAAGGGTGGAGAGAGCACCTCACGCCATCTACTACGCATCCATGTCTCTAAATGAAGCCCAAAGAAACTATACCACCACAGAAAAAGAGTTGCTAGCAGTGGTATTGTCTTTGGAAAAGTTTTGATCTTACTTTCTTGTTACAAAAGTTATTGTGTACATTGACTATGCAGCGCTTCATCATTTAATGACGAAGAAAAAGGCCAAGCCAAGATTGATTAGGTGGATCCTGCTTTAGAGCAAATTTGAGTTGGAGGTGTGAGACAAGAAGGGCGCGGAAAACCTTGTGGCTGATTATTTGAGTAGGTTAACTACATGCTAAGACATTGAGGTAAACTCTGAAATGAAGAAGTAACTACGGGAGGAATTTCCTGATGAACAATTGTTCACCATTAGGGATCTCCAATCATGGTATGCCGACATTGTAAATTTTCTTATCGCCGGTAAATTCCCTCCTAATTTTTTTAAGGCCCAAAAGGATCAATTAAAGAGTGATGCTAAGTATTATGTGTGGGATAATCCCTTTATGTGGAGACATTGTGCAGATCAAGTTGTTAGGAGATGTATCCCTAATAATGAAGTACACTCAATTCTTGAATTTTTTTCATTCTCATGCATGTGGCGACCATTTTGGAGCAAAGGGAACCGCTAGGAAAGTTTTAGAAAGTGGGTTTTATTGGCATGCATTGAATAAGCATGCATACACCTTTTGCAAATCTTGTGATGGATGCCAGAGAGTAGGAAATATCTTCACTAGGAATGAAATGCCCCAAAGGCCTATTCTATATTGTGAAATCTTTGATGTTTGGGGTATTGACTCTATAGAACCTTTCCCTAGTTCTTATGGATTTCCATATATTCTTCTTGCTGTTAATTATGTGTCGAAGTGGGTTGAAGAAAAACCCACTAGGACTGACGATTCTAAAGTGGTAGAAGAATTCCTAAAAGATAACATATTTTCTAGGTTTAGGGTACCCCGAGCCTTGATTAGTGATTGTGGCACCCATTTTTGCAATCGGACCATAGCGGCACTCTTGAAGAAGTATGGTGTCACTCACAAGACATCCACCGCCTATCACCCGTAAACCAACGGGCAAGCCAAAGTTTCCAATCGGGAAATCAAGTCCATTCTTCAAAAAATGGTTAACCCCAACCGGAAGGATTGGAGTTCTTGGTTGAATGATTCTTTGTGGGCATATAGGACGGCTTACAAGACACCAATCGGTATGTCACCATACCGGTTAGTTTTTGGTAAGCCATGTCATCTACCGGTGGAAATTCAACATAAGGCTTACAAGGCGGTCGAAGAATTCAATCTTGATATAGATGAGGCTGGCTTGAATAGGAAGTTACAATTGGATGAACTGGATGAGATCCGGAGGGAGTCCTATGAGAACGCCAAAATCTATAAAGAGAAGACAAAGGTATGGCATGACAAGATGATCATCAGGAAGCACTTTAATGTTGGTCAAAAGGTTCTCCTATTCCAATCTCGCCTTCACCTATTTCCAGGTAAGTTGAGGTCCCGATGGATCAGTCTCTTTGAGGTGGTTAAGTTATTCCTGCATGGCGCGGTGGAGATTCTAGATTGAGCTAAGTCCAATACTTTCAAGGTTAATGGACAACGTTTGAAGCCTTACCACGATAATTTTGTGCTGGGAAAAGGAGAGGACGTTGATCTCCTCGATCCGGTTTGTGAGTAAAACCCAAGAAAAGGGAGTAAGTTGTGCCAACGATGTTAAATAAACTTGGTTTTGATCATCCGGATCATCATTCGTGACTTTCCATTGATGCTGTTTGGTTTTGAATTTTATCATTAAGTTTCATTGTTTTGCTTTATGCTTTTCACGGGTTGTTTTCTCCATGATTTTGTAGCAATTTTGAAGCCAAGGCATTCGACTTTTGAAGGTAGAAATGCTTAGAGTCAAGAAGGAAAGACTTGGAAAAGAGTAGGAATAAGTAAAAAAATTTAAGTACCAGTGCGACGGGCTTAGTAATTTTGGGTGAGATTTCAGCTCTTGGATGCCACTTTCTGGGAGTCACGATGACCTCGCGAGGCGTCGTTGAGATTCATGATGACATCGCAAGGGATTTGTCACGAGTTGCGACCAAATCAGGGATTTTGGCTAGAAATGGGGGTCTAGGCCAAAAATTTTAGCGAGCGTGATGGCCTCATGAGGACCTCATCGTAAATCATGACAGAGTGGTCGCAAGTCGCGATGTACTCAAAAATATTGTGTTAAAATGGAGGTCTCGGCCTTCACTTTTTGCGAGACGCAATGGCCTCGCAAGGATCTCATCGAGAGTCCTCGAGACACACCCCCTCGAGAACTCGAGGTAGCAAGCCCTCAACAAGAGCAGAACTTGAATGACCATCACACTCTTAAGGCTAGTCCTTAAGACAAGCCCTCAAGACATACCCCCTCGAGACCTTAAAGCCCTGAACCCTCGACTCGAGTAGAACTTGAAAGTCCAGCACCCTCCCGAGGCCACCCCTTAGAGACATCACCACCTCTAGACCTCGAAGCCCTGAACCCTAGATTTGAGTAGAACCATAAAGTCCATCATCTTCTCGAGACCACCCCTTCGAGACATCACCACCTCGAGACCTCAAAGCCCTGACCCCTCAACTCGAGCAGAACCCAAAAGTCCATCATCTTCTCGAGACCACCCCTTCGAGAGATCACCACCTCGAGACCTTCCCTTTGAGACATAATCACCTCGTGACCTCGAGGCAGCAAGCCCTCGACTCGAGCTGACCCATAAAGTCCATCGCCTTCTCGAGACCAACCCTTCAAGACATCACCATCTTGAGACCTCGAGGCAGCAAGCCCTCAACTAGAGCCAAACCTGAAGTTCATCACCCTCTCAAGGCCAGCCCTTCGAGACATCATCCCCTCGAGACCTTGAGGTAGCAAGCCCTCAACTTGAGCCAAACCTAAAGTCTATCATCTCCTCGAGGCCTCAAGCCTCTCGAGACCTCGAAGCCGTGAGCCCTCGAGGTGTCATCTTTCATTCTCGAACCTAGCTTCTTAAGACTTCAAAGCCTCAAGCCCTCGAAGTATCATCTTTCATCCTCAAGCCTAGCTTCTCGAGACCTTGAAGCCATGAGCCCTTGAGGTGTCATCTTTTATCCTCGAGCCTACCTTCTCAAGACCTCGAAGCTGCGAGCCATTGAGGTGTCATCTTATATCCTCAAGCCTAGCCTCTCAAGACCTTGAAGCCAAGAGCCCTCGAGGTGTCATCTTTCATCCTCAAGCCTTGCCAGACCTGACGCCCCTCGATACCACCCATCATGAGTCGTGACGAACACGCCGCGAGTCACGAAGGTCGTACGAATTTGCATTAAAAAGATGTGCTAAACCTATTTTTCCACAAACATATCCACAATCCGCCGCAACTCTTTCACCTTCTCCCGCTTCTCTTCACCATCCTCAACCTATCCTCCACCAAGCGCTACCACTCACCGCCGCCCTCTACCATTCACGACCACTACTTCATACCCCATCTTTTCTTCCCAACCTCCACCCACAAATCGAAAAAATCATTGAAGAACAAAAACCCTAGAATTTTGGGGTATTGTCACTTTGAGTAATTCAATTTCAAATTGATTGTGGGCTTCCTCTTTTCTTCTTCCTACGCATCTTGGTGGTACATTTCTACACTTTATTGAGCTTTAATTGTAATGACGAATGTCTACTCTATTTTTTTATATGGATATTGTGTAGATTATGTGTGATGCCTTAGGAAATTGAATTGTTGGATAGTGGTTGATTTTGGCGAATAAATTGTGCCTGCAATTCAATTTGATGGATATTGTGTGCATATTTTGTGGTTACGGTTTGGATTGTATTGTGCTTTTTTGAGTTGGGATTGTGTGTATTTGTGTTGCTGTGGCTGAGAACAGATTGTGACTTATGCTAGATAGGAGGCATGTTGGCCCTTGATTCAACATAGTTGTTATTTGAATAAAATGTTATTATACTTTACAATGTTACTTTTCTTAGGGTAGTTTAGCCATGGGACATGAATGTTGACATTGTGCATATACTAATGGTGGCTAAGCTAGTTGAGCACAACTGTGGTTTTGAGATATAGCATATTGATTTCAACTATGTGAGAACTTCATGGATTTGAGAATATGGGCTTGTTGGACATAGTATGGATTGTATATGAAATTGTGATTAGGACTTGAACTAGTTGACTTGATTTTGATTCGGCCTGTAATGATAAACTAGTTTAAGGTTGAGCATGGATTTGCAATATTACATATACACATATTCTTGTGTGTTTGACTTGTTTGCTGTGATTGTTAGATATGGCCCCCACATAGAGACCTAGGGCTCCCCCTCAAGGCAGGTGCACCACCACTCCACTTTTGCCTCCTCTACCAGCTCCAAAATCGAGCCTTGTACCTCCCCCTCCGGATAGGTACATGGGTTTGACCCGGATTACCAGATCCTATGCGGAAAGGTGCGAGGCCCTAGAGAAATGCCAACTCAAAGAGATAAGCTTTTTCGATGTGCCCATATTAGATGCTCTTGGGCTCACTCAGCCTATCAGATGCCTTCTTGTAAAAGGGGGAATGGAAGGGTTTATAAGTAGGAGTACGCCCTCTTACCGGAGGTACAAACTGGAATTCTTGTCCACGTTCCGTATGAGCAGCATGAAAGGCGATCAACCATGAGAGAGGTACATTTCTTTTCACTTAGATGATATATCTAGGCAAATGACCATCTCGCAGATTGAGGAGGCCTTTGGATTTTTCACTGCATAGATACGGGCCAGGCTGGACCCACAGGCCCAAGAGCGATCAATTGAGAATGACATGCACTTTTGGAAAGTCATCAATAAGAGGCCAAAGAATTCCCATAATAAGAGTAGCGCCATTATCCTCCCTGCACTCCATTATGTGCACCGTCTATTCGCTGGCACAGTACTTTGCTCCATGGAGCCGACGAATATGCCAGACAATGAACTTCACTTTCGGTGGCACTTAACGAGTGAGGGGCCAGGATACGGGCTGTGAGCAGAATTGTAGAAGAAGAGAGTCGTGGAGGTGGCAGGAAAACTCATGGGGAAGATCATGATCGGAAGCATGATAGGCCTTTTAGCAGAATACTTGGGATTGGTTCCTCCAGCTGACTTTCCTTGCTTAGGGAGGCGCACGTCCTATCTTATCACCGCTGAGAGGCTTGTTAGATTTGAGATGCTCAGTGCCACACAGACCACGGGGCTCTTCCATTGGTTGTATGGTGCGAGGAAGGTCACATTCATGGCACTTCCTCAGGCCAACAAGACGAAGCTGGAATTCGACACACCTCTAGGAGACTTGGTGATTTCACCAGACTCCTCATGTAGAGATGATTTCCAGCATGAGCTCTGTGGCCTTGGCCTAGCTCCTGTCCAGCGTGATGATAGCACTCTACCTCCCTCTGAGTGACAGCAGCAGCAGCACTCCCAGCAGCACTCCACGCAGCCTCCACCAGAGACAGAGCTGATGCAAGAGGACGATGTGCCACCTCACCATTCCTAGCCTCCACCGGACTTCTACGAGCAGATGATACAGACTATGTGGGATACATTCCATCGAAAGGACAGCATGATATTGGAGCATAATTTATTTGTCTCCCAAACATTGATTGACATAGACGAGGAGATTGACCACTTGTCAGCTCACATCCATGAGATGCAGTCCCAGGCAGGCGGTGTCCTAGGCCCTAATTCGGGAGTGGAGAGGCAGAAAGCTAGGAGGCAGAAGAGCACAAAGTGGCTAGCACAGTATCAGCAGCGATATTTCGGCGGTGGCCCTTCTTCATCACAGCAATGATTTTGTGAGCACTATATCTTTACCATTTCCATACTTTGCTTTGTACGTTTTTGCCCTATTTTCTACATTGAGGGCAATGTAGTGTTCTAAGTATGGGGAGGGGTATCCACTTTGAGAGGATTGGGATTGAAGACACTTTTGCATAACTCTTTTGATTGGTTTTGGATAGTTTTTTTTCCCTTTTGTGTTGGGATGTTTTTCTTTTGATGTACTTGGATAATGTTGGCTTTGATACTTTTCTTAGCTTTAACATTTGGAAAGCACTTTGCTACTTTTTGGATTAGAGACACGTGAAAAATGTTGGGAAAAAATTAAATGAAAAAAATTGAAAAAAAAAAATAATCCCGCTAAGTTGAAAACCCGAGAGGGCAACTTAAGTAACATTGGGGGCCTGGATAGGTTGAATACCTAATAGGGCGACCTAGGCAAGAATGAGAGGTTAAATGTGCGCAAAAAGATGAGATGTGAGCCAAAGAAACATGATGTGTGGCTAGGATGAAAACCCGAAAGGGCTCCTAGGCAAAATGAGAGAAAATGAGAGAAATTGAAAAACGTTAAGTGTTCACTCATTTTTCGGCATTGGAGTCATAAGGTTGCGGTGACCATACGGATGGATTGAGTAGCTTGACATATTGAGGACCTTTTGGGAGTGAAAAATTTAGCGGGAGAAAACGAAGTAAGTTATGAAATTATTTATCGTTAATATGCTTCGTTTTTAGGTTGATATATTGATATAAAGTGGAGCATGTGTTTTGAACCTTATACATGTCTTTAGCTTCACCTTGTATCATTGGATTTGGGATTATCAATTAGGGATTTGGAGATGTTTTAGGGATATCAATGAATTGAGGGGTTGATATGGTTTGGGTAGATTTAGGAATAGGGTTGTGGGAAACTTCTCATTTGACCATAACATTGGGATGTGTGATATTGAGAGTTTTGTGAGGTGTTGATTTGGGGGAATAGTAGTTAGGATGTGGATACGTCACTTCCTTCATATGCTTGGATCTTTTATTACTCGAGGGCAAGTAAGGTTTAAGTGTGGGGAGGTTTGATATGTCCATTTTATGTGCATAATTTAGTACTATTTTGGATCACTTTTGTGCTCTTTTATTATCAAGAGCGTGTGTTTTACCTTAAAATTCTCTTAGGAGGGGTATGAGCAACTTTACGCTCGTTTACCTCTTCTAAATGGATTTTGCGTGACAAGGGTAGAACACGGAAGCAATGAAGACCAAAGGCCATTGATGATCACATTTTCAAAAACTTTTGAAGACTTTCTTCGAAGACATGAAGACCGGAGGCCATTGAAGACCATTTTTGGAGACATTGAAGATTTGAAAAATGAGAGGAATTGCTATGAAGATGATTGTATACCACAAGAAGAAGAAAAGGAAACAAGGAAAAATTCTGGCACCCGTCGCGAGTCGCGATGGCCTCATCGCGAGATTTTCGTGAGTCAAGACGAGTCCATCGCGAGTCGCGAACAATGGGTGGCTAGAATTTCACCTTATCTTTTTTTGTACTATAAATAGCACTCTCTTTCCTCTCATTCACAATCTTCTTCATCTGCATTTTTGGTATTGTTTAGAACCCTATTTTCTTCCATTTTCATATTTGAATTTCTTGTTTTATGTTTGGTTGTTTAGCATTAATTAGTATGAACTCTTGTAGCTAAACCTAGTTCTTGGGAGCAATTGACTAAGGCTTCCAAGCCCATGTCTTAAGAAATATTTGTAGCCTATTTAATACTCTTACTATTATGCATTTATGGAGCATTGAATGTGTTTGTTAATGTCATTAATGTTATTGAAAGCTTGAGTATATGAAGTACTTGTATGATATGCTTATTAGGGTTTTGGGGAAATGGGTTGATTTCCCCCTTTCTTGATAGGAATCCAAGAGTATGATTTAGAGCTTTTGATTGTGTTGATGGATTGATAATTGATAGATGAATATGATAATATTGAAGTCTTTGTCATGTTTGTTTCTTGTAGCAAATGAGAGAAGTCTATGAATGTCGATCGTTCTTGACTAATCTTGTGTAAATGCATGAATCGGTTAAATGCTTAGACACGGTGTAGTGTTTATAAGTGTTGTCGGGCTTGTTTATTCTTTGTGCTAAATGCCATCAATGGGATACCTTGAGTCGTGTTTCGACTACAGGAGTCATTGGTGAGGTTTGACAAGAGATGTCGAATTCACTCTTGCAAACTACTATCTAAGAAGGATAGAAGTTTAGTATTCACAACAAGTAGTGAAAGTAGTAAATAGGTTGCATGTTCAATGATGGATAAGAGGTTTGGAAGTGGAAGTCAATTGCGCCCAAGGTTCCATTAATTGTTGTTTTCATCGTATCTTTAGTTGTATTGCATGATTAGCATACTTCTCTTGCTTTGCTAGTTGTTGTATTTCAATTTGATAATTTAGGATCAAACCAACCAACCCCCCCCCCCCTTGTTTACATGCTTTTATATATATCTATGTATGTACAAGCCTAGTATATTTTCTCCTATCTATGTTTAAACACTTGAAAAGACCCCTCTTCTCGTGGATGACCACGACTTGCCATTATCTACTTAATTGTAGATATGAAGCATTAGGGCTTAAAAGTATTAACTTTGAGAGGTACGGTGATGACCTCCCAACTACTAGGTGGTGATGTCGCTGTGACAGGTTGACTTGAATACTATATGGACATAACGTGTCAGCGAGGTCACTTATGAATATTGGCTATGTAAATTTTGTAATCCCCGCAGTGGATTAAATTCACCAATTCATATCGAATTTCAGGAATCATATATTACAGTCCCAATTCGAGAAGATGTGCCCCGGTTGAGGTAAGTCATCTCTTGTTCCAATTTCAATTCCATTTCTTTTTCTATTTTTTTAATAATAATATTTACAATTTAAATTATCAAAATGCAGATCCCTAGTGATTTGGTTAAGGATCCTCATCCCAGGACCACATCTGGGGAAGTCATTCCTCACTTTGTCCACACGCTTACCAGGACAAACTTCGATTCATTTCCAATATTTGTAAGTCCACCGTTGTTACACAGGATGTATTATATTTTCAATTCACTTTCACTATAAGTTACTTTCATATTTACTACATGTGGTTCTTTGTTTATAAATATGTACCTCCCAGGCCACATTTCAGAGCTCCTATAGCCGTACAAGACCCTCGTTGTGTTGCCACGTAATGGAAAGGTGTATGAGATGGGGGACAATAAGTACATAACCCTTAACCCAAAGGGGTTTGGCAAGTTTTTTTATGATTAGGAACTCGTGATTGGGGACACGCTATATTTTGAGGTGGTAAATGTTGATGGGCTCATAGTTTTTAATTTAACCGTTCTTCCCCCCTCGTTTGACTAATTATAGACTTTAAAACATTTGTTTCAAACAAATGTATCTAGTGTAGCTATAGGCCAGTGATCAAAGGGCTGAGAGTAGCTAGGCCCAGCCTAACATTATCCTATCCATTGTCGGTCCAAAGCAATAAGTGTGTAGACGCAGTGAACATAGGGATCACGGATCATGTCAGAGAACGTGGACCACCAAAGATGGGACATGCAGCAAACACAAAGACCATGACCGAAGAACGTGGCAGGAGTTGTGTACCCACAATCTCTAGCTCCTAAGAATGAGGAACTTCAAAGGGAATTAGCCTATAAATACAACAAGCTCTGTAGGAGCTAAGGTAAGCGATACTATATAGAGAAATTCCATTTCTTGAAGAAAAGATTGACTTCATCATCGGAGGTGCTCTCCCAGAATCACTTCCGGGGTTGCATTTGCAAGTAAATGAATTTAAACAAGTGAACCAAGAAGAATCTACCTGGACAGACTACCACATCTTTCGGAACAGTCTGTGGGAAACAGAATATTTTTCTTTTCATGTTCAGGCTGCTCAAGTAAGCAATGTCGTTCACTAGGAGTGCAAAAAGCCACAACCATCAGTCACAAGAGCAAAACGAGGGAACACACCACCAGCAACATCATACACCTAGTAAAGAGAAAGGCTTCAGTAAAAAAGAAATGGAGGAGGGAGAAGAAGAGGAAGAATCTCCAAAAAACTATGACAAAGAAAAATGGGTGTTCGTAGTATTCTTAGAAGCGAACAGGGAAGACATGTACGATCAATTCTTGAAGACTCTGAGGTAAAAAACCCCAAGGCCAGAGAAAAGGGAAAATCAAGAATGCAAACACATCTGCTACGAACAAGAGCTGCATGACATTGTCGCAGAAGATGATGTGGATAAGTTGCCTCTCACACCACATTTACGAGATTTTAGGATGCCTAAAAATTTCAAGCTTCCTCGACACATTAAATTCTATAATGGTACCACGTATCCAAAAGAGTTCTTGCATTCATATAGAAACAACATGAGATTTTGGGGCGCAAACATAGAACTAGCTTGCAAAGTGTTTCCCATCTATCTATCAGACACTGCGATTACGTGGTATGAAGACCTTCCACACAGAAGTATCAAGTCTTGAGCACAGCTATCAAATTTATTTTTGGGACGTTTCTACCAAAATCATAAGTTAACTAGAATTATTGCCGATCTCAAAAATACAGCACAGCGAAGTGATGAAAGCCTCACATAATATCATAGCTGGTTCTTCACGGAGAGCCTACTAGTTCGAGATTTGTCATTTCAATCGTCATTGGGTGCTTTTATAGGGGGCATGAGATCTGGATAATTCTACAAGGAACTGATAAAGAATATGTTGATAAACCTAAGGGAACTACATAAAATGATTGAACAGCATGTGCGAACAGAGAAGGTGAACAACCGAAAGATAGAAAAGGAACGGGGTGAAAAGTTAACAATGGAGGATTCACAAAACAAATGGCCTAAAAAGGAAAAGTAAACACCACTTTCAGGTTCGCCATTTCAAGATACGCCTCTAACGAAGATAAGGAAAGAAATCTAGCTAGCAAATTAGAATCTATTCTAAGAACCATCACCAATGAGCGCACCGCCAGAAAAAAGATCACGAGAGTTTTATTGTGCCTTTCACAAAGATCATGGCCAAGACATAGAGTACTGCAAGGACCTAAGAAGGCAGATTGAAGAAAATCTGAGGAATGGCAACTTGGGCCAATATAGAAAAGAAGCAACAAGTTAGTATGGAGACGCAAGCAAGATACAAAACCCATCTCCACAAAACCAAGGTACTGCAACGACAATGGCTGAAAATCAAAAAATGGCAATGGTTGAAGAGTGTAATGATGGCGTGGATAGCGAAGCACAAGAGACAATTATCTTCTCTACACATGGAACAACGGAGTCATTGTCCAACAACACGTTGAAGGCCAAGGCAAGGTATTCTCCTCCACAAGAGCCAATTGATAAAAGGTTTCACCCAAACAAAGCAATTACCTTCAGCAAAGAGGATGCAGTACTCAACAAGTGAATAGAGAACTGACTTGATCATCGGAGGTGCTCTCCCGGAATCACTTATGGGGCTGCATTTGCAGTAAAGGAATTTAAACAAGTGAACCAAGAAGTACCTGGACAGGCTACCACATCAATATTCAAATTCAGAACAACATTTCTTGAATAATTATAATTCTTGAATTTTATATCAAGAATTTTATTTATTGAATTTTATTTCAATGTTATTGAATCCTCATATATATATATATATATATATATATATATAACTCCAGTCCTCTTCCTCTTTCAAAATATGTAACTCCCCTCTCTTACAAAATTATTGTTGCAAAAAATTATTGTAACGAAAGTACTGTAGACCGCCTGCTTGATGGGCTATAACTGTTAGGCCCATGAAATGCTGCGAAGTTGCTAAGTGGTTGAAATCATGTCGCTTTTTTGGCTAGGGTGCAAATTTGTACTAGTTGATGGATGACACAATGGCTTCAACCAACGTCGGTTGATTGTCGACATCATGTCGCCCAAATTGATTATGTTAGCAAGATTGCATTAATCGAGGTGGTTTAAAATGATGTCATTACTAACGGATATATATAAGGGAACCCTAACAAAGACTTTAAGCATATATCCACAAATTTCCCGCGAATTCCAACGGTCTCCAGCTTCCTCCCCTCCCTTTTCTTCTCCCTTGGAAAAAGGTATGGATTTTCTAATCCCCTAACTCATATGTTTTGTAATTCTTACTTTGCAATGTTTGATTTGTGGTATGTGAATATGTTTTCTAATTTCACCTTACAATTCGGTTAGACAATGTTTTGGTATGTCTCCAAAGGGTTTAACATTATTGTGATGTGTATAAAGCTTCATTTTTTTTGGTTTTATAGTTTTCTTGTCGTTGCTTCCTCTGAATTATGCAAAGTTAGTATCTTGTCGAACACAACTCAGTCAAAGCGATAATTAAGCAATGTCACATACTCATTTATTCAGTAACACATTTTCCACAATTCGTAACTTCGGTTATGTCTCTGTCTTCTATTCGCTATAACCAATAATTTCATGAGATCGTATCTATAAGTACACTAACCCACTACTTTGTCCGACATGACCCAGAGAAAGATTGTGCGATGTCGTATATTGCTTTTTATACATTAGTTCTGCACTTAACATTTCCACATGTGCTGCAGGACTAATGGATGGCGAAGGATCATCTAATCGACCTTTTTTCCGGTATGTCACCTATTTAAATATATATTTATATACTAACACAACTTTTCACCTCGTAAAAACTGCACAACATAGCCACCCAGAGCCTTTCCTTCGACATTGAACATCATTCAATGGCTATTGATAGCCCACGTTTTGACTGCACTTTGAAGAAACTCAACATTGAGAAAATACCTACTTTGGTAAAGTGCTTGAATAAATTTTATTTTTTGACAATTGCATATGTATATATACATTTATATTTCTAATAAATAATTTATTTTACAGTGACTTAGTACATCCCGTCGGAGATTGTACCACTCCTATCGACTGAGAAGACACATGTAGTGTTGAGCTGCTATAGGACAGACTTGCATATGAACTACTCGGGGTGGGAAGATGAAGGCCCTTTCCCCAAAGGGTTTTGGCGAGTTCCTTAGGGGAAACAACCTATGCATCGGGGACACCTTGTTCTTTGAGATGATAGAAGCCAGGGTACCAATTCTCTTCAAGGTCATCATTGTCCGAGTTGATTAAGTTTATTGTAATTTTTGTTATGTGTGAACTAAGACCATTTTTATTCGAATTTATGTACTATTAAGGATAATCTCATGCCTACGGTTTTTCTAATTAATTAAGTATCTTATTTGAACGTTATGTAATTGACTGTACGTGTTTATATGTGTGACTTCATGTGAGCACTTTTTTATAAATCACTTGTTGGTCCTGTGATTTAAAAACATTGAACAAGGGGGGTACTGTTCGTGTACGAATAAGGGAAGGTTTCTTTTCTATCACCGTAAAGTTCATGTGTGTAACTTCGCAATGTCATTCGCAATTGTATCGCTAGAAATGACGTGGTAAGTAAAACCGGCTATGCTTCTAACACAACATAGAGCGACGTCGTATGCTACTCGGGAAGATTATTTACTTCATTTTATAATCTTTTACTTTGGTTCTTTTATTAACCGAGGTAAAACACTAATTATTTACCTCGGTTTTTTTATAACAGAGATAAAAAGTACCTTTTACTTCAAAAAAACCGAGGTAAAAGGGGCAAAGTAAAAGATCATTTTTCTTATAGTGTCATCTTCTCCTCTTTGACATTTACACTTAAGTTCAAATACTGATTTTTATTTCTTTCCCTTTCCATTACTTCTTCAATAGATCTTCCATCTTCCCCAACTCCTCCTAATCCCTCTTGGATTCATTGTTCTTCATCTCTTTAAGAGTAAGTTTTTTCTGATTCTTTTCTTTATTTCTTTCTTAATTGTACTCTATTTTCTGCATCCATGATGTGTTTTTCTTCTGCCTTTTTGTTGTTTTCCCCTGAAACATACATTTTCTGGTCGTCTTCTCCGGAAATTTAATTTTTGTTCCATTTAAACCCTCTCTAGAATATCTGTGACAAAGCTTTGTTACCCTAATCAAAGTTTTTATTTCAAAATCTAGGATTCCTGTTTATCCAAAAGTCATCTTCCAATCATACCGATAATCCCATTGAAAATGCTCTGACTGATAATATCTAGTCCGAAGAGGATTCCTATCATGCATCTGGTTCTTCCGCCATTAAAAGTGTTTTATCCAACCATTATTTGGAGGATTTAAAAACTTACTTCGTTTTTATGTCCTCGTTTGAGCTTCATGCTCCCACTAACTCTGAGAGTGTGCACACTCCTCCTGTTAAGTATATGTCTTATTACTTAGCTTACCTTAACTTGAGACTTTCCTTTTTCTCTTCCTCTACATGTCCTAGATGTTCTTTCAACCAACCAAATTGCTTTGCCTCAGTTTCATCCTAAAGGTATCGCGATCATTGTCGGCTTCCCCCATGTGTGTACTAAAGTTGGTGTCCCTTTTACCATCGACTTATTTTGCAGCTTATACCAACTTTGTAAAGTAAAAAATAGTTTGGATGAATTTACATTATATCCTATTTTCCCTGGTATTGAGTTCGTTAACGGTTTTCCTAGCAACTTCGGCGTAAGAAATTTTTTAATCTAAAAATAACTCAAGGGTTTGAGGGTATACTTCCAACTTGGAACTATAGTGTTCCAAAGTTTAAGCTTCCTAGTCCAGGGGTTCATTGTACCTCTAATTCAGAAGTTGTGTTGAGCTCAGTGATCAAAAACAATTTCTACGCCATACTAATTCTGATATTGAAGGTGCTATTTATACCTTTCATGACTTACATGTGTTCTTTGTACTTGTTGTCGTTATCGTGTTTCTCGTCTGTGTTCGTGTACTCATCTAACTAAACCTATGTGTGGACTACTAGATATGAATCTAGTTGGGTGCCGATTAAACGATCATTTATTCTAGATGATGAAGACTATGAGATGGATAATGTTTCTAACAAGCCGCCTAGCACTAGTGCTGATGATGTCCCCCTGGGGAACCTTTCTGTGGTGAACCCTCAGTTGAAAAATAATGAAGGTCAGGCACTGGAGGAGAGAGAGCTGGCCAAAGTTAATACTGAAGAGGTGAAGAAGAAAAAAGGTAGGAATGATGGTTTGTCAGGTGGCTCAAAACGTCTTAAGAAAAGGGGGCGAAATAGCTATTCCAGATCTAAGCCTCCTCTATGAGGCAAAGGTGTTTTAGTGGAGGGGGATATTTCTCCCAGCCTTTTTAAGCTTCCTCTACATGAATCATTTTTTTACGGTACACTCATTTTTTCTTCCTTCGTTAGATTTTTGTCCTCATATGCTAAGCTGCTTTACTATGGTATGTTATCTATCATGTTCATTTGTTTTCTTTTCCTGGTGGGTTTTATAAGATTGTTGAGAGTCTTATGCTTGGTGGATTGCTATAATGTCCAAGCTAGATGGTTCGCTGCTAGATAAATATAAGGCCAATGAGAAGCAGCGTGGAATTATGAAGCAATTGAAATCCACTGAGGAGCCCGCGAGAGATGCTGAGGAAATGTCAATTATGTGCTCAGTTGGAAGAGATGCGAGCTGATGGTCCTTCTTTGCCTGAATATCCTCAAATTCTTGCTGATAGATTGTTCAAGACCAAATCCTTTTTCAAACTCTTCAATGAGATCTCTTCTCTTTCTCGTGATGTTGGCTTTTGTGAGACCCTAATAGAGCTTCAACATGAAAACCCTGGTTTGAAGGAAAAGAAATTTCCTTCCCTAGCCAAGAGCAAAGAGATCTTGAAAAAACAGACAGCTGATCTTAACTTTGAATTTATTAGCAAGATCTCTGATCGTGGGCATTCTTATGCTTTATTGTCCCACCTCGCTAGTTTGTATTCTCTTCCTTCTAACTCTTTGCTGCAAGAATGTAAAGTTGATTACCTTGAAAGCCTCCCATTCGATTCTCTTAATTCTTCACCAATTCCCAATCTAGAGGGTGATGCTCATGCGGAGAATCTTGCTTTAGATGCGAACCGGAAAGATGTTGCTCTTGTTGTCCAAAACACACCATTGTCTCATAATGAATTTAGTTGATTTCTAGAGATCTGATGTGATTTCAAACAATGTTAACTTCTGTTTGTAATATCTAATAGCACCATTGTATGTGTTCATACTATGTATTTTGTTTTACTAGGACTTGGTTTCTTTACTCAAAATTTTTTTCATATATATATATTCGTATGTAGGGTTTCGATATTTTCATCGACCAAAAATTTTAACATCTTTGTGGCTTTTGTGGATTTAGTAATCATTTTGGGAAAATTCCTAGATTTATATCTTTTGGTTCTTAGTGTCCTAGTAAGCTAATTGAGGCTACTGGCTTGATATCCCTGGAATACCTTAAGCTATTTTCTGGTGGTCAATTGACTAACATTGGGAATTCATATTTAAACTATATCCCCTTATGTCTTGGATGGTAAACTTCCACTTCCTCAGTATCTCCGTCTTCTTTTAAAGATTTCTCGTGAAGCAAGTTTATTCCTGATGGTTATAACCTTGAGTCTCTTGGTAAAGATAGCATCCGCAATTTAGCTAATCTTGAATCAGTTAGTGCTTATATCTGATCTCTTAAGCTTCCTAATCGTGTTGAAGAGTGGGTAATGGCATTAGATATCCGTCTGAAATATATGCTTCTTGGTGTGAACGATCTTGAGCTTGGATGGAAGAAGACTTTTGATGAGACACATGAGCATATTTGCAAATTAAAAAGGTTATAGTCATAACAAAATGAACTCATCCATAGTCAAAAGCTAAGTTTGGTTAAGATGATCTGTCAGCAAGAAGAATCAAAGATTTTTGTTGCAAGTAAAGCTCGTGAGGCTTATCAGAAAATGGGTATCATAGACAAGCAGTGTTCTCACATTGATAATCTATTACATTGGTTGAAAAAAGAAACAGGATAAATGTGATCATCTCTCCACTTGTTCCGTAGGGTGGTAAAGCAGGTTTGATGAATAGGTTATTTTTAATACCAAAATGCATAGTGATAATAATTAACTTCGAGCTAAGTACGAAATTCTTGATTCAAATGTTCATCAGCTTGAGTAAGCATGTGCTAACTATAAAGATGAGCTAAAGGCTATTTCTGCTGGGACTCGTAGCTCTACTGGTCGTGGTGATTTAACTATGAGTATTGGTGGTCAACGGGTTAATCTGTCGGAGGCTGTCTGATCGTGTATTCACTAATTACAAGAGAATATTCGCAATTTGGAGGAAGTGAATAAGAGCTATCAAGAAATTGTAGACCTCATGAGTATGCAGCTTGATTGTGAGGATTTTGGTCCTATAACTAATTTTGGTCCTATAACTAATTTTGGTCCTATAACTAATTTCAAAATCAAAGAGTTGTATTGTTCGAATAGCAATATCCATTTCTTGCTTTTGTTGGTGTTCCTAATTTTGTTAATCACATAATAGATGACTTTGTAGCTTGTTGCATCATAATTGATCAGGCTCAATTGTTTTCAACTACAATGCTTGATATATAATTTGCGATGTGCCATAATTGGCTATTATGCACAAGATACGAGTAAAAGGATAAAAATTAACTGCCCCAAATGACACTTTTTGATATTTATAATGTGTGATTGTGATAATATCACCTACAAAACAAAACAAGGGTGAGAACATCACCAATGATCATCTCATAGTTCTTATACAACAGCTAGATTTTTTCTGTCTTCCTCCTTGGATATACACATTAAAATTTCTCAAGTTGATCACATGCCAAGTATTGGGAACACGGCTTCCATCCAATCTCTCTAACTTGCAGCAGTTGGATATGTGCGCCATTGTTATCTTGTACGGTCCTTCCCACTTTGGGCTTAGCTTTCCTTTTTCTTCTGCTATGCTGGCTTTATTCTTCCTCAACACGAGATCACCGATTTAAAATTGCGTCTCTTTGACTTTATGATTGTATGTCCTAGCCATTCTTTCTTTGTACTTTTCCTCTGTGATCGGTGACCTTTGTTTTTTTTCTTCAAGTTCGTCTAAATCCAACCTCATCATTTTGGGATTATCATCCTCCTTGTACTCTTCTACTCAAAGGATTGAGTTCCCAATTTCTACTGGTATTACTGCCTCATGACCATAGACGAGGCTGTATAGTGTTTCTCTCATTAGTTATCGAACAGTTGTTCTGTACGACCACAAGGTATTGGGTATCTCATCAACCCAGCCAGTTTGTTTTCTCTCATACCATTTTTGAATACCTTGAACTATGGTCCTATTTGTTACTTCCACCTGACCATTTGCTTGAGGGTGAGCTATAGATGTAAACCTTTGCACAATCCCTAACTTCAAACACCATTCATTAAAGGTTCCCCTTATAAGTTGTGTGACATTATCTGTGACGATAGTTTGTGGCACCCCGAAGCGACAAACTATATTATATCAAACAAGCTTTATTGTTACTCCTGCTGTGACTCTTCCCGTTGGCTTTGCTTCCACCCACTTCGTGAAGTAATAAATTGCTACAATTAAAAAAATGGCTTTTCCATCACTCTTTAGAAAGGTTCGACTAGGTCGATTCCCCATTTATCGAATATCCAAGCTCCATATATTCCTGTTAAAGCAGCATGTGGTTTGTGCAACATCAGGGCATTAATCTGAAAACTTTTTCACTTGAGCACAAAGTTATACACATTGTTAAACATGGTTGGCCAATGATATCCTACTCGAATGATCTTCTCCACAATTGTTCAAGACCCGTGATGCGTTCCACATAATCCTTCATACATGTCCTTCAAGATTTTTCCTGCTTGTGATGGTCCTACACACTTTATCCACAGAGACAAGAAACCTTTCTTGTATAAGATCCTTTCTTCATAAATGTAGTTGTGAGATTGAAATTCCAACTTCCTGGCTTGTATCTTGTTCGTTGGCAACTTTCCCATTGCAAGGTAATCTATTAGTGGTATGATCAAATTTACACGGTTGTTATTACTGTACTTCTGACTGGAATGACCTCCACTTTCACATCCTTGTGTTCAATGAATTATTCAAAGCTAGCTATTGCCCACTTGCTCAGGGCATCTGCTTTCAAGTTTTCACTTCTTGGTACATGCTAAATATCGAAGTATTCAAGTTGAGCGATGAGCTGACAAACCCTTCTTAAATACTTTATCAACTGCTCTTCTCGCACTTCGTAGTCTTCATGTACCTACTAGACCACAATCTGTAAATCACTAAAGGCCCAAATGCTTTTGACCTTCATCCTGATTGTAAGGTCTAAGCCACATATTAATGCTTTGTATTCAGCTTCATTGTTGGTGAGGGGAAATAAAAAAGAAGTGAATATCTTTGCTTTCCCCTTTCTGGGTTGACCAGTAGAAGTCCTGCATCACAACCTTCTTTGCTAGATACCTCTCCAACAAACAATTTCCACACGATGTCTACCCACTTGGATTTTCCTTAGTCGATTCCAAGATTCTATTATGCATTCACCTCTCATGAATATGTACTTGTCATCTCTGAAATAAAGTCTGCCTTAGCTTTTTCCTTGATTGCAGTTCGTGGTTTAAAATGGATCTCATACTCCCTAATTCAAGAGCCCACTTGGTCATGCGTCCATATGATTCAGGCTTGCTCAAAATGTTCTTGATTGGGTAATGAGTATAGACTACAATCCCATGATTGTGGAAATAGGTTCGCAGTCTTCTTGCTGAATATACCAAAGCTAGAGTTAATCTTTCCACTAGAAAATACGCCATTTCTGTATTATGTAGTATTTAGTTGATGTAGTACACTGGTACTTATTTTTGGCCTCCTTGTCGTACCAAAACTGAGCTTACCTTGTTTTTTGAAACCACAAAGTGTAAATATAGTGTTTCTCTAGGGATTGGTGGTTTCAATGTTGGCAATGTCTGAAGCTTCTCCTTCAAGGACTCATATGCTCTTTGAATTTCCTCGATCTAGCTAAACTTTTTAACTTTCTTAAGGACTTCAAAGAGTGAAGTGTTTCTCAACTACCTTTGAAGCAAATCTACTAACCATTGTTAATGATCACATCAATATTTGCACTTCCTTAACTGTTCATGGTTGAGGGAGGTCAACTATCCTTTGTATTTTCTCTGGATTGGCTTCAATCCCCTTGGAGGATACCTTGTATCCTAAGAATTTTCCTGCACCTACCCGAATTATGCACTTTTTGGGATTAAGCTTCATGCCAGTCATACTCAGTGTATCCAAAGTTTCCTTCAAGTCTTGCGCAAAGTTGCATATCCTTTTGCTTTTTATGACCATGTCATTGATATATGCTTCCATATTTTGTCCTATTTGATTGTAAAATGCATTGTCGAACACTCTCTGGTATGTTGCCCTTGCGGTTTTTAGGCCAAACAGCATCTTCACATAGCAAAATATTTTGAAGCTTGTAATGAAGGCTATTTTTTCTGCGTCTTCTAGGTTCATTGGTATCTGGTGATATCCCTTATACGCATCCAAGAAAGCTAGGACCTCGTATCCAAAAATTGCTTTAACTAGCTGATCAATTTCAGGTGAAAGATAACCATTATTTAGGCATCCCTTGTTTAGATCAGTGAAGTCTATACACATTCTTCACCCCAAGTCTGCCTTTTTTACCATCACTGGATTTGCTAGCCATTTTGGGTAGACCACCTCCTTTATAAAACCAACTTGCAGTAATGTTGTTACTTCTTCTTCAATCGCTTTCTATCTATCACTAGCAAAGCTTCATTGTTTTTGCTTGACTGGTTTGATCGAATCACTTATATTCAGCAAATGGGTCGCAACTCCTACGTTAACTCCTCCCATGTTCTGTATAGTCCATGTGAATGTATATGTCTGTCTTTGCAAGATTTGTATCACCTTTTCTTTTTCTAGGTTTGGAAGATTCTTTCCTATTTTGACGCACTTAGAGGTTTCTTCGTCATCCAAAGTGACAACTTCAGTCACTTCTCCCAGATCTATTGGAGCATCTAAGTGGTTGAGTGGTTCACCATATGTGATAGTGCTAACCATCTTTGTTTGCTCCAAATTATTACCTTCTATCATTGCGATAACTATACATTGTCTTGATGTTTGTTAGTTTCTTCTCACCATTGCAATTCCTGTTGGGTTTGAGAACTTCATGACCATATGGTATGGAGACCATATGGTATGGAGACCATATCGCCTTTGCTCTATTCATCCAAGGCATGCTGATGATAACGTTAAATGAACTTGGTGCGTCCATGACAACGAAGTCACAAATGATAGTATAGTTTCTATCATTTTCATTAATTGTTACAGGAAGTTGTATGTTGCCCAACGATGTCTCTGTTGGCCCCGTAAATCCTACAAGAGAGGATGTGGACTTTTTTAGGTCAGTCTGCTTGAATCCCAACCTATTAAAACAATCCAGAAAAAGGATTTCGACTGCACTCCCATCATCTACAAACACTCTATGAACCGTTGCATTTCCAATCCTAGTGATAATGACCATTGGGTCATTGTGAGGTGAAGCATTAGGAACTGCATCCTCTTCTATAAATGTGATAGTTTCATCCACACATAATCTCTTATCTACAGGCTCTTGTGGTGGCGAATGACTGGCCTTGGCTTCCATGCATTATTTTATAGAGACTCAGTTGATCCATGTATTGATAAGACTATTCTTTTTAGGGCCTCATTCGCTATATGTTCTTCATTCTCCACCACTGATGTCATCTTCTTATTCGTGTTCAGTGTGTTTGCTATGGCCTGGTTCTTGGCCATGGAGCTTCCTGCTTTATTAGCTTTGGTGTATCAGTTTCCTCCAACTTCTTTCTTATAATGGCCCAGGTAGTCATTCCTTAAATTCTCCTCTATTTGCCTTCTCAAATATCTATAACATTCAACGTCATGCCCATGATCCTTGTGGAAGGCACAATAATATTATCTGGGTCTCTTTTCCGGAGGTACTATCATCAGTGCTGGTTGGTAAAATAGCTCTCTGTTCACTTGCCAGATTTCTTTACGTCACTTCGTTAGCTATGTTTTTTAGGACAGTGGGCTCTGCATCCCTAGTTCTCTTCCTTTGAAAGGGATATTTCCTTTTCCCTTCTTCACAAAATTATTTGTGAGTCTTCCATCAGTCTCTTTTCTCCTCGATCCCGCTCTATTTTTCAAGTATTTGCCTCTTTGGTTAGCACATATTTTTAAATCATTTTGTGCAATTCCCTTTGGTTTTCAGGCATATTCTTTGTGAGTTCCTTGTAGAATTATCCTTATCGCATGCCTCATGTGAACGCACCGAAGGAAGATTAGAACAACAGATCGCAAACCTGTAAACTTTCCGTGACAAACCTACTATGGTATTCTGTAAGACTTTCGTTATTTCACTGAGCTTTGTTGTTTAGGTCTGCTATTGTGTTGGTAAATTTTTTATTTTGGTAAAAGTGCCCAAGACTTAATGCTTTCGTTTGGTAAGTCTTCGTGCCATGTGATTGTTGTTCCCAATAGAAAGATAGGGAAAGCTTTAAATAAAAACTCAATCTCCGCATCGCGAAATCTCATGCTATTACGATAGGAATGTAGTCATTCCTTCGGATCAGTTGTCTCATCATAATTTGATGTGCAATGGTAGCTTGAAGTTCTTTGGCAACTTGAAATCGTGAAGATGCGGTGCATATGGTGATTTGTCTGCATCATCGTCTCCCACTATATCTTTCAAATCATCCCCATACTTAAGGTCCTCATGCTTTTGACTCTTTTTTTACTTATTTTTAGGGATTTCATCTTGAGAGTAGCTAAGAATTGAATGTACAGTTGTTCTTTGTTCGCTTCTAGAAATGATGCGAACGCTTTCCTTTCTTTTTCTTTATTTCCTTTAGGAGACTGCCTCTTCTTCAACGCCTTCCGTATTTTCTTTATTGTGCTCTCGTTCTCTACTAGGGTCATATTCTTGATTTAGCTGGTATGCATGCTATTGTTGCATCCAGCTGTTTGCTCTTGTGTATGATGGTTATTGCTTCTCTCACTTCTGGTGAACACCACTGTCTACTTTGAAGGGAATAAAGGATCAAAAAAAATTGTCCCCATTTTTGGCGCCAAATGTTGTAGTATTCTTGATTAACCAAAGTGACCACAGTTCACTGTAGATCTTCCTGCAAAACAGATCCTGGAAGTGATTCCAGGGAAAATGCTCTGACACTCAAGTCAATAGTTTCCTTTAGAGAATTAGAATTTCTCAGTATAGTTTCCCTTACCTTAACCGGCGTTCTTATTCTTGTATTTATAGTAGATTACCATTGTGGCTTGGTGTTATCAGGATTCACGATTGTGGGTCTATAAACCCAGTCCGTGTCTTGCTTCATGGCTAAAAGCTTATTGTGGTCTCCATCTTTCTTGGTTCGTGGCTTAGTTCCTTCTGACCTGATTCCGCTTTTCTTGGTTCGCACACAAGATTAGTCTGGGGCTAAGTTATGGGTTAAGCATGAAGTCCATCCTCATACAGTTCATGGGCTAGGTATACACCACTACACTTCAGAACTCTACACCTGAACATTAATTAGGAGAAATTTTTGATATAGAGATTATGCGTATTGTCTAAGGGAGGCACGAACCGAGGTCATCGTATATCATTTATGTTAGTATTTCATTAAGACCCTTACAATGAGTGTTATGAGAATGATAATTTCCACCACACATAATCACGTGAAATTTCATATTCTTGGTTTTTAATGAAATAAAAAGGTGATAAAATTCCGTCCATCAAATTTTAAAAAACACTAGTACATGGTCTACAGTAAAATGTAGATGATTACTTATAAGTATACAAGGGTCATTCGGGAAGAACTTGTGAAAGTCTATGTGGGAATAAGACATTTCTTTATTACCCTCGGTTAGTATAAGTTCGACTATGGGTGACAAAGTTTCTTTTTGAGATGATCGTAATCAAGTTTGGGACAACCAGTGAACTTTTCATATTTTCCACTTAGGTCATTCCAAGAAAGTGGAAGACGTCGAAATGAAAAATTGGAGATAACATTTTTATCTACATTTACAGGATAAAGGTTCGTCCATTAGGGAGCACAATCTTTACAAGGAGTATTTTATGAGACTTTTCAAAAATAGACTTTAGCCCACATGAACGACATCGCAAATGCGTCGCATGAAATGAACCACTAATCGACACCCTAACAATGTCGGTCAACCTAAAATTTCCAGCGTGAACCGAAATTCTGAGCCAAAATTTTGAGCCAAAATTTCCCCCAGCCCCATTTCATGTCAATAATATCCAACACCAACACCCATTTCCCATCTCCAACACATTTCCTCCTAACACAACTCCATACCATCCTTTCCATTCACACCATTACAACCACTAAAGAGCCCAATCCAATTTGTTCTATCAAATTATCAACAAATATCCTAGGATGGAGCATCTCCGGGTTCAAATTGATTGAGGTAGTTTAATTGAGCATCTCCTTGAATATTTTTTTCCTCATTGACCAATCATTGAATATTTTCCTGGAGTATGGTGATTATGTTACATGTTATATAGTGTATATTGTTTGTGTTTCCAAGATAATTCCATGTTTCTAAGGAGTGAGGAAAAAGGCTTAGATTAGGGCTGATTGTGGACCATAATCAAATTTTTGTATGAACACAGGTTGAATGTGTGACGTCGCTCATAGTCCCCATATGATATGGCGCTAAATGTTGAGCAACATTGCATTGGCTAGGAAATAACAACAATATCTACGTATATTCCGACGTCGCTCTTCAGTCGATGTTTGCGACTTCGGTTTATCCTCCAAGTGACATTGCTTTAAATCAGTACAGGTAATTTTTCCATGTTTATATTATTGTCATCTGAACTTGACTATATTATGTGTACATCATTCAGGGACTGCCGAATTATAACATAAATTTTGTTTTATGTGTATTTGTTTTCATAAGATAAAGAGAGTTATCGATGGACTTTCAACACAGACTTCTTATTCCCAGGTCCCCCAGATAGTTTTAATGTTGTACATGGGAGTTTCAATACAATTAATCTTTCATTTTCACATCAACCTTATGTATTTGAATATATTCTGACATTTATTGGTGATATATGTTCAAGTTATTTTTTTTGTTTCATCAAATAGTAAATATTATAATATTGTAGGAGAACCGATTTATCCATGATTTATACTGCGACGTCGGACAAGCCGGTGAAGATATGACACCTTACCGATGCCGCATAAACTAGCGGCATTTTTTTTGCAATTGGTTAGCCTTCCAAGTCAGCAGGCACACGACGAAGGTGCCCTTGATCATGCGATATTGCATACAATCATGAGTGACGTTGCTAGCATTTTTACGCGACTTCATCCTTGTCGATGTTTCAACATTTCCAGTCCCATCGACTGCCTTCTTGTTGTGATTGACGTCGCTACTTATGAACGCCGGTGTCGATTGAAATGATGTTTCAGCTACGATCTACTATTGTGGGCCTACTTGCTTGGACCGACGTCCGTCACAAAACCTGTTGATGCCTGTCAAAAACTGAGGTAAAGAGTACTTTTATACCTCGTTTATGAACCGAGGTAAAAATATATACTTTTTACTACACCAATATTTACCTCGGCTTTTTATGGCTGAAGACCGAGGTAAAAACCTCCAGAACCGAGGTAAAAGGTGTTGTTTCTTGTAGTGAATTAAAAAAATACAGATTATCAATTTCTAAATATTATTTTTGGTAACACTGAAATGCGTTCATGTTTTGATGAACCAACTTTGAAAACCCTTGGTATCTATCATAATATGTTCCAAGTTTAGAAGCATAGCAGATTATATTGTCGATGCATGGCACAAAACCACCATGCAATCTCCCAACCAAAATTGTGCATCTATTCGACCCTCTAGCTGCGGCCCAAAAACCAACCCCCCCCCCCCCATCCTCCCACTCCATCTAAATAATTGTTCTTCCCCTCCCCATTACAATTTTCTTTCCCCGAATCAAACCATCACTTTGATACCATGATTCATCATGAAGGAAGGACTATTAAAATCATTTCAAAGGTATTTTGTCATATCTTTAGATTTGGGTCCGAAGAAGAGGTTCATTCGAGTAAATTTCTTATGAACACTATGTAATGTTAAGTGAATGGAGCAGCCTGTGTTAGAGCTTCACATGTCATTAATATATTTTATTTTCCATAAGATTTCATTGTTACATCTTATATTAACATTTTGGTTTTTGTGGGAAACCCAAGACCATCTCTCTTGCTCGATCCATTGTTCAAACTGTGAAATGCATTAGTTGGTGGAATTAAGTTTACATAAGGAAGCAATTACAAAATAACAAGTTGGAATACAAGATAGCTCCAACCCAAGTTTGTATTGGGCAACAAGGGATTATGAGAATTGTGAATGGAATGCGAGTTAGGTTATCTTTTGAGCATTATTATTACACCCCATCTCTTCGTGATCTAGTGATGTTGACAAAAACTTATAACTTTATGAATCATTATATTTTTGGTCATATGTTAGGCCTTCTCGAAAATGTATGTTAGAAGACGATGGTGACACCAATCGGTTGTTCCAAGTCCACTCCCTAATTTTAGGGAACATTATAAAATTTCCCGCAATAAGTTGGAGGATGACTTTATCAGCATTGCATTATAATCTACTTTAATATCATTTGCTTTTGTTCATTTCTTAAACAATACTACATGTTATGTAGTTAATATTGAATTCAATGGTTGGAGTTTTTTTTATAAACTCTTTTAACAAGAACTTCTTATATTTAGATAGTGTTCTTGACCTGGTTTGGTTGCATTGCACGAAAGTGTGATATAAAATGAAGTTAGCTTGAGGTAAACATGTGCTTATAAGCTCGTTACTGGAGACTGACACCACTTCTGATTTGTAAATTGGGAAAATGACTAAAATTACCAAGATATGATTAGATGTTATAACTACCTCAGATCAACATTCAATGTGCAAGTTTTAAAGGAAAACTAATATATATTTCAATATCAAATAATATTACTACTTGTGAAAGGAATTTTCCAACTTAATTTTCTATTACCATTTACAAAGTAATATATATAGGTGTTTACATATGAATGATACAATGAATCTGGACTAGTTCTAAATATAGACAAGATAAATCTTGATTAATTAGAAATCAATCAAGATCAATTACAATCAATCACAATCAATCAATCACAATCAATCAAACACAATCAATCACGATCAATCACAATCTTCTATTGTCACACCCCCCTCAAGCGAAGCGTCGGGTTGACTGAGACGCAAAGCTTGACCTGAAGAAGTCAAACAATGCACGATTAAGCCCTTTGGTAAAAATGTCCGCAACTTGCAGCGAAGTGGAGACATGACTAACACGAAGTTTTCCAGCAGCCACCAATTCCCGTACAAAATGATAGTCAATATCAATATGCTTGGCCTGTTTGTGAGCAATAGGATTCTCAGCAAGAAAGATAGCACTGTTATTATCACATAGAAGCAGAGGCGAGCCCTGCAGCGAAAACTGAAGATCGCGAAGAATATGCAACAACCAAACCACCTCTGAGGCTGTGTTAGCAAGAGCTCGATATTTAGATTCTGAGCTCAAGAGAGAGACTGTAGGTTGCTTCTTAGCACTCCACGAGACCAAGTTGCCATCAAGAAAGACCGCATAGCCATAGGTGGACCAACTCCAAGCAACGCGCCCAATCAGCATCCGAATAGGCAATAACCTCCAAAATGCCACCAACTCCAAAGGTTAGCCCACAATGTAACGTGCCCCAAACATATCGTACGATCCTAGTGACAGCAGAAAAATGATCATCACGTGGATCCTAAAGAAACTGACTCACTGAATTGACCGCAAAGGACAAGTCAGGTCGAGTAATGGTAAGGTACTGAAGGGCGCCAACAAGGGAACGATACACCTTAGGGTTGTGAAATGGTCCACTCGTACTGCTATGAAGCTGGGACAGCGGCAAGAAGGGAGTAGAGACCGGAGAAGAATCCAACATCCCAGCTCACTGAAGAATATCCCTAGCATACTTGACTTGGCCCAAGAACAGCCCCGTAGAGGTAGAGGTAACCTCTAAACCAAGAAAATAGCTGAGAGAACACAAGTCCTTGACAGAAAATTCACGATCAGCACGAGCAATGAACTGCCGAATAGCAACACTGTTGTTCCCAGTGAGAATGATATCATCAACATAGACCAGAAGATAAAGAACAATAGTGCCCTGAGAGAAGACAAACAGTGAAGGATCTGAAAGACTGCCAACAAAACCCAACTGCCTGACGAACAAACTGAACCGGTCAAACCACGCCCTGGGTGCCTGTTTGAGTCCATAAATGGCCTTCCGTAAGCGACAGACATGATGAGGGCGAGCAGGATCCTGATAACCAGCCGGCTGAGCCATGAAAATAGGAGTATTAAGAACACCATTAAGAAAGGCATTCTTGACGTCCAACTGATGTAAAGGCCACTTCCTCATGGTGGCAATGGCAAGGACAGTATGAACAGTGGCAGCCTTAATCACCGGACTGAAAGTATGATCAAAGTCAAACCCCGGTATCTGAGAATATCCTTGGGCCACCAGACGGGCCTTATAACGATCAATAGAGCCATCCTGACGGTACTTTAGCCGATAAATCCATTTAGAGCCAACAGTATTAACATTCGGAGGACAAGGCACCAACTCCTACGTCTGCTGATGGCGAAGAGTAGCCATTTCCTCATCCATAGCAGCAACCCATCTTAAATCTTTCGCCGCAGCTCGAAAATGACGTGGTTCCTTCTGCTCCAAAAGTTCTGCAACCAATCCTGTTGCCACAAAATCTGGGCCAAGATTACGGGCAACATGTGTCCCATCCTGTAAACAAGTGGTCATGGGATGAGGACGGGGCACCTGAGGAGTTGGAGAAGCACTTCCAGAGGAACCGTCCGAGGAACTGGCCAATGCTGAACTGGAACTGATGCTGGAGAGGACATTCGAACCACTAGAGGGATCAGTCAGTGTGGTCAAAGAAGCAGGAGATCGTGGTGGTATAACAACCACATCCTCAGCAGGGGCAATCATCGGTGCTACAGTCTCAGATGTGGACGAGGAATCTGGACACACCGAACAAGGCAAAGTCGGTGAAGCTGAAGCAGGATCAGGGATGGTGATAGACAAGTCTGAATCAGTAGGGTCCAAAAAAAATGAAACATCCAGGGATGAAAACTGAACCTCCGAAGATACAGTGGAAAAGGGAAAGTGAGACTTATCAAATCGGGCATGTCGAGTCATGTAAGTACGTTCGGAGGTCGTATCCAAGCATTTGAACCCCTTATAATGTGCACTGTAGCCAATGAAGACACATGGAAGACTGCGAGGGGCAAGTTTGTGAGCTGCAGTCGGTCGAACATATGAAAACACACAACACCCGAAAGGATGAAAGTTGGAGTATTCCGGGGGCCGACCAAATAGAACCTCAAAAGGAGAGATGTTATCAAGAACAGGAGTGGGTAGGCGGTTAATAGTGAAAACTGCAGCACTAAAGGCATCATCCCAGTATGAGATGGGTATGTGAGAGTGGAGAAGCATGGACAGCCCCATTTTCGTTATGTGTCGATGCTTCCGTTCAGCCCTACCATTCTGCTCTGGAGTGTATGAGCATGACACCTGATGATGAATGCCACGAGCCCCAAAGTGTGACTGCAACCTGTTATTGATAAAATCAGTGCCACCATCGCTTTGAAAAACTTTGATGCGGGATGAAAACTGATTCTCCATGAATGCTTCAAATTGAAAATAGATGTCAACAAAGTCTGATTTGCGACGAAGAGGATAAAACCAGGTAAATCGCGAGTAATCATCCACAAACACAGCATAATAAGCAAAACCACTTCTAGATAAGGCTGGAGAAGGCCCCCATAAATACAATGAATTAAGTCAAGAACATGAGCAGCGCGCTTAGAATTCTCAACAAAAGACAATTTCTGACCCTTTGCCATAGCACAAGACTCACAAATACCAGGTTTAGGAAGCACAGAAGTAAAAGATAAATACCCATTCTTGTTCAACAAAGAAACAGTGCTAGAGGACACATGTCCTAATCGAGCATGCCAAATCTCAAAAGATGCTCTATTATTGTTTTGTCTAACAAATGACAGAAGTGCTTCTTCACCCCGGTCCAGCATATATAGGCCATCCTCAACGTGTCCCCACCCCAGAATTACCCTGGTGACCTTGTGCTGAATGACAAAAGACTGATCATCAAAGGTAATAATAGCACACAGATCACGAGTAAGCTTGCTAATTGATAAGAGATTCTTAGCAATTGCAGGCACAAGCAGCACATCAGATAAATGTAAGGTAGAACTAATACAAGCATTACCAATACCAGCAATAGCAATAGACGCACCATTACCAACAGAGACAAGAGTGTTACCATTGTACGGAGTGACACTCGATAGATTGGAAGCAGAAGAGCTCATATGATTAGTCGCTCCTGAATCCATATACCAGTCAGGGATCGATGAAGCAACACTCAGGGCAGAATACTGAGGTGCTACAATAGATGGCTGAGTGGGATATGCTGAAGGAGCAGAATACTGAGGTGCTGCAAAACCTGGTGGTGTGGGAAGCGCCTGAAGCATCGGAGTAGAATACTGCGGATAGTGCTAAACAATATGAGCCTGAACTGCCTGAGGAGCACGACCAACATAAGGCGAGTACTGCTGCTGAACATAAGGCTGAGGAGCCGAAGCCATAGGGCGAGGATTGGCCGAAGGACACTGACTAGCAATGTGACCGAAACCCTCACAGGTATAACACTGAATTGGAGACCCATATGCAGCAGATCTAGACCAGGACCCACGGCCAGAACCCTTCCAGGAGCCTCTGCCACCACGTCGGCCACCGGGACGGCCGTTTCCAGCCACACATAGGGCCCACGCACCACTGCCACGCGTGGGTTCCGCCGGCGCGTGAGGCCACGCGCCGCCCATGGCTGGCTGCTGGTCTGAACCAGCTTCTCCCTGCTGCTGTACAGAAGCCACAAAAGTAATTGGACCAGAATTTACTTGTCCCTGGACACTATTCAACTGTGTTTTCTTCACATTAACAATAAAAGATTCATATCCCTTAGCCTCATCAACCACAGTCATATAATCAGGAAGAGGCTTACGGGCAGCAATAGGTGCACTAAAATGCTTAAAGTCATCCCCCAAAGCATTAAGAAACCAAATCAATTTCTCACGATTACTAGCTGGTTCTCCCATGACAGATAATTGATCAAAAATTTTCATGAAGGAAAGGTGAAGCTCATGAACAGTACCATTTTTCCGGATGATGCCGGCCTGTTGGCGGAGACTGAAGGCTGCAATGGCGGAGACCAAGGATGCAATCATCATAGACAGCCTTGGTCTTATCAAAAACCTCTCTAGCTTTGAGAAACGCATCATCATCAGGTGGAGAAGAGGAGGAGGAAACCGGTGTCTGCATCACTGGAAAATTTGGGCAGGAACTAGAACCATCAAGATGACCATACAATCCCTGCGGTCTAAACACATATTGAACCTGCTGCTTCCATTGCAGGTATGTGTTAGCATCCAACTTCGTATTGAGTAAATGGATCATGGTGTTGAGGGACAACCTGTCTGAATTCTTGTTGTCAGCCATGATCGAGAAAAAAAAATTCGATTGAAGAAGAAGAGGGGAGAGGGGCGGCCGAATGAAGAAGAAATAGGGGAGGTCGAAAAAAATTGAAACTGTAGAGAGAGAGGATCAGCAACGCTCTGATACCATGAAAGGAATTTTCCAACTTTATTTTCTATTACCATTTACAAAGTAATATATAGGTTTTTACATATGAATGATACAATGAATCTGGACTAGTTCTAAATATAGACAAGATAAATCTTGATTAATTAGAAATTAATCAAGATCAATCACAATCAATCAATCACAATCAATCACAATCAATCAATCACAATCAATCACGATCTTCTATTGTCACAACTTGAACCACACTGAAAAAACCAATTACCATTTTGAGCTCTGATCCCTTTCTCCCGAATTCATTTTCAACATTGCATGCACTAATATAACATTTCCAGTGACATGCTAATTTCTAAAACTAGACGCCATATTGGAAGTATAAATGTAGGATCTTCGGGTGCTGTAACATTGGGCGACATTAAAAAAAGAGTACTGTGGTACAAAACACCGCCATAATTTACACTTTAAAATGAAGGTTACACAATGTTGTGCATTGTAGTACATCGATCAATGATGATGCTAGGGATGGCGGCTCATAACCTCCATGCAACAACCATGTTAACCATCATTCAGGCCTTTTTCCTTCACTAATGTCTGGTATGATTTTTTTGGGGGTAAAACTCCCTTGACCAATACCGTTCATGAATGCCCTCAAGTACACATGATATGTGATGTCTTTAACTTCTGAGCTTTCCGAGATGAAGCGGTCATGATATTTTGTGATGCTTTCACTACTTCATTGCATCATGTTTATCAGTTCTGCGAATGTTTTCGTGATTTCTGCTTTATATGAAAACTACCCGTAAATTTATCCATGAGTTAGGCCCAAGTCCTGATGCTTTGCTTGGGCAAGCTATCGTATCATAACGATTATAGTTCCTGCTAAGAAGATGGGACATGGTTTGCATGCCAGTTAGTGTGTGCATCACGGAACCTCATGCTAGTCTAGTGAGAGTGCAGGAACTCCTTAGGATATGTTGTTCCATTATAAGCGTTTAGTTAAGTAGGCAGTTTGAAGTCTTGCAGCATTGAAAAATTATGTAATTATTCCACCAGCGGGGAGTTCTCCATTTTCTCCTTTATTATTTAGCCCTAAGTTTTGTCAGAGTCTTTATGGTGTCTCATCGGTGGATGCTTTTTTCTTCTTCACTCCTTCTCGGGTTCCTGATGACTTTTCTAGTTGTCCTGCATTTCTTTCGTTGTGCTGAAAATTGCATGTAGAGTTGCTCCCTATTTTTCTGAAGAAACTCCACAAAAGCTTGCTCCTCTTTCATTTTGTGTGTGTGTGTAGGTGTTCCACTTCTATGTTGTCTCCACTCTCCTAGACATCCTCGATTACTGGAGGTCGTTCGGGTTGACGTAGTGGTGATTTTAGCAATGAAGGGGGTGACATAATTACAATTTTTCCCGACTTGTCATTTTTTTAGTCTTCAATACCATGACTTAAAAAGAATGATGAAAACTATAAAAAGTCCCCATAATCGGTGCCAAGTGTTTTCGTAAACATACTAGTCTTACTGTAAAGTTTATATTTTATTGGAACACTTATCTTTTTTTAAAATAAAATATAGGCCAAAATACTGATATAACCCTATGTTTTAGAGGTTTGTGCTAGTATGACCCTGTGAAGTTGAAAAGTGCTATTGTAGCCCTGTGTTTTGCATCAGAAGTGCCGATATAACATTTTGGCACTATTCCGGCATTAACTTGGCATTTTTTGGCATTGACCATAACTAAAAAAGACTAAAATAACCCTAGTCTTAAAACTTAAAATGTAAAGACAAAATTACCACTACTTCTTCTTCTCCATAACACAGCGGCGGAGCCACCTCTGTCGCCGCCGCTCCGCCACTGGAGTTCACCAAAATCTGCCAAAATTCCTCCTCCACACCTCACTACCTCTAGCACCATCTCCGCTTCCGCCGCTCCGCTACCTCCGCTGCCACCGCCGCCACTAGAGTTCACCGAAATCTGCCAAAATTCTTTCTCCACACCTCACCACCTCCAACACCATCTCATCTCTGCCTCTGCCTTTGCCTCTACCGCTCCGCCACCTCCACCAACACCGCTCCGCCACCTCCGCCACTCGCCAAAATCTGCCAAAATTCCTCCTCTACACCTCACCACCTCCACCACTGGAGTTCGCCGGAATCTACCAGAATTCCTCCTCCACACCTCACCACCTCCAGCACCATCAGTCCACAAAATAATTACAGGCAATCAAAAAAACAAAGAAAACCTCTAGTATCTTTCTACTGTGAAACAAAAACCACAATCTCAAAAATCAATCAACATCTAAAAAGCTCAACACATATATGCCAAAAAACACAACTCTTCAAAATCTAAAGTTCACCGGACGAGCAGGTAAATCTGGGTGAGCAAACTGAAGTCTACCACCACCGCTGCCTCGTCCTGCCACCATCGCCGCCTCATCCCGCCACCACTGCCGCTGTCTAACCTTGCCGCCTCACCACCTCTGGTGCCCCCGTGCCACCACATCGCTGTGTCGATGCCTCACTAAAACCCTAGCCTACCCAACCTAATCCCGCTGAAGCTTGACACCACCACCGCCTGACCTCGCCACCTCACCGATTTCGCCGAAAGAGCAGGTAGATCTGGTCACGACACCACCGCCGCTTGACCTTGTCCGCCACCACCCCTTCCGAGCTGGCTACTCCCTGGCGCAAATGCCGAATCAAAAGAAAAGAAAAGGAAGATCTGGTGAATCTAGAAGAATCAAGAAGTAGGGTGCTAGAGATGGCGGAGCACAAAATGGAGATGGCGACGATGGAAGTGGCGGAAGGAAATGGAACAGCACAAAATGGCACAGCACAAAATGGAACAAAGCACAAAATGGAACAAAGCACAAAATGGAACAAAGCACAAAATGGAAGGAAATAGGGTTTGCGTGGGCAATATAGACTTTTCATATTTTTTTTAATTTTAAATATTTTTTGAACAAGGGTATAATAGTCATTTTATGTCTTTTCAGCCAAATTCAGGCTGGCGGGGTTATATTAGCACATTCTGGCAAAACACAGGGCTACAATTGCACTTTCCAACTTCACAGGATCATATTAGCACAAACCCTCAAAACATAGGGTTATATGAACACTTTACTCTAAAATATATTTTACTCCAAAATATATTTTACTCCATCCATCCCAGGGGATTCTACAGAAAGAGAAAAACTGCTTTTAATTTAGAACTATGAAATGTCTAGAATGCCCTTTGTCTTCTTCCCTCTGCCCAAATCTCCTTCAACCAATGTTCCTCTCTATCCCAGACCACCAACCTCCTTCACGAAACCCATCACTACCAACACCCACCCATGACCCCGCAATACCCACCTAGCTCTCTCAAAATGAAATGGGAATCATCAAAACAAAACCAATAGTGGCAGTTGTGCTCTTCGCCGTTCACAGAATCAAAGAGGGAGGAAAGTCAGCGGGGCTGATGGGATAAGAGCGGTGGCAACGTCGATTTTGTCTGGATCGGCCGAACCTTTATGCTGAGAGAGAGATCGTGAGAGTACGACTGCAACGGAGATGCCGAGGCAAGAAGAGTTCATCAGATTTACACTATCATATGAAACCCCCCCCCCCCTCTAGCACCGATTTTTTCTTGTTCTAGCACTAATTTTGTTTGGTGAAATATTTTCACCAATTTTCAAAAAACCAATGTTAATTTTGCACCAATTTTTTGTTAGCACCTGATTTTTTAACCGGTGTTAATTTAGCACCAGTTTTTTGTTAGCACCAATTTTTTGAAAACTGGTGTTAATTTTAGCACCGATTAAAAGCTCGTGCTAAAATTTTTAAAACGAATAAAAAATTTCCTTCCTCTGAAAGCGGCTGTGCGCAGCTGCTTCAAGAGAAAGGGAAAAAGACCCAAAATTAATAATTTAGTAGGGCATTAATTTAATATACAAAGACTTGGGTGAGACCGTCTCACCCAAGATTATGGTGAGACTAGGTTCTATATGAAAATAAGAAAAGATAGAGGGCCTTCAATATAATTATAAGGATTCTATATAAACTAATCTTCCCTAATTATGCCCACTGTATCTACAGCCTCCGTCGCTGCACTGTTCCTCCACAACCGCGCCTTCTCCTCCACTGCACCCCTCATCCTCCTCCTTTGTCGCGCCTCTTCTGCCATGCTCCTCTCCTCATTCCCGTTTCTGCTTTGCTTCTCCTCTTCTGAAACCCTAGGTTCGTCTGTTACTCATAATTTTCTCATTTCCTAGCTTTAATTGTTGTTTTGTGTCTTTGATGTTGTTATTTAATCGATTTTATGTGATGTTTTTTTGTTTTTGTAAACCACTGCAGTAGTTTCTGAATCAGAACTGGAAAAGTGTTTTTAGATTTGGGGGATTTTCTTCTCTGAGCTCGAGTGCTGAAGCCTACCGTCATGCTCAAAGGATTGTTCATAAAGCTCTTGTTCAATCTAGAGGTATTAATTTCTAACGTTTCTGAAATTCATGTTCCTGATTTTTTTTCATTTAATCTGCTCTAATTTCTCCTTTCATGCATTTATAGGTTATTTTCCTGTAAAATGATTTGGAATGTATGTAACATGTTTAATGAAATGTCTTCTTCTGGTTAATTATCAGGTTTTTGTTGCATTTCATTTTTAGATGTTGTGATGTGCATTTCAGTTTCTTGGTACATTAGATATTCTAGAGCAATATGCATTTTTTTAACAGATTGGTACATTAGATGTTGTGATGTATCATAAGGAATACATAGTTATCCTCGTTTGATTAAACATGGATTTGAATGAAAAACCAAGTCTTCCTCCTAGTTTTTGCAGGCACAAATCTGCTTCAAATTGCTGGCAGATAAAAGCGAACACGAATGGGCAAGTGCTTCTTCAATACATATTCCGGTAACTTTTTTGCTTTTTGTTTGTTCTTCTTTTTATATCTTTAGTTCATGTATTAGATGGGGTTGCTTTTTCCTTAAGCAAGAAAAAGATATGAGAATATCGAGACTAAGATCTTAACGTTGAGATCATCCAAACATTGAAGACGGATGAGGTCAAGTTCGATTGCAAGAATAATATTTTCCATGTTGAATTGTGAATATGTGGTCAGTAAATTAGGAAGACCTTACTATACATCTTTAAGGAAAATGAATGTATAAAACGAAAATGAGAGAAAATTCAGAACCTATTAACACAATAACGAAGTATTGAAAACATCAAACTAACAAAGTATATACACAATATCAGAATACAGAATCAGGCCAGCAATTTAGCAATTTCCTGATTCCTCGAGGCAAAGAGGCTGGACAACATTGAAAAGATTTATTGTTCATGTATGTCTTTATATCTTCTGTTCAGGTATTTAATGCCTTTGTTTTTTATGTAAATTTAGAAGTTGAGAAGACTATTTTTTGTTGGTTGCACATTGGAATTGTTCAATGTAAATTTTTGTTCTTCCTTTTATATCTTTAGTGAGCCATTTAGTATCTTTGTCTTTTTGGTTATGTATTCCTTTGTTTCCTCTTGTTTTGAATGCAGTAATTCCGAAATTGGGGGGGGGGGGGGGCAGATTGTGCATTGCAGTTTTGAAGCAAAGGAGTAGCTTGCAACTGCAATGGCTGAGAAGGCACATATTGGGGAGGCTAGAAGACATGCTAAGAGACCGATCGAGTTGGCCAAGCGACAATTTTCTAATGCTGAGAATAAGGCAACAAGCTCGAGGTGATTGGAAATGGCATTGGCCTTGAAAGAGCAAGCCACAAAGCAAATTAATGTCACCCTTTGGCACATCACTTGCAATTATATTTCTTCTTCTGCTTTGGAACTAAAGTGGAATGATTGGATTTTATCTCTTCGAGAATTAGTGTAGGGACATAAAGGTGTTATATTTTACTAATGTAGTCATAAAAAATGTGAATTATATGTTGATGATATCTGTAATGTTGAGTTGTGAGCTCAATGAGAAAGTGGAATAGGGAGGATTAAACTACTATAAGCACAGTTAGTTAAAAGGTCGACAAATATATAGATTAGTTCACTTTGTAAATTTTGATCGTTAGTTCGTATGTTTTGGATGTTTTTTAAAGATTTAACTACTTTGTTTAGATTTCATTTTTTTTGCCAGACTTCCGCCTAGCAAATGTATACATTAGTTCATGTGTTTAGAGCGTTTGTTAACCATTTAAACTATTTTATTTAAGCTTTCATTTTCTACAAGATTTCAAGCTAGAAAATTTATATACATTAGCTCGTGCATTTAGAACGTTTTTTAATCGTTTTAACTACATTTTTGGACTTTCATTTCTACAAGACTTCTGGCTAGCAAATGTATACATTAGTTCATGTGTTTCGAGCGTTTGTTAATCGTTTTAACTACTTTGTTTAGACTTTCATTTTCTACAAGACTTCCAGCTAGAAAAACTATATACATTAGTTCATGTATTTAGAACATTTGTTTGCCGTTTTAACTACATTTTTAGACTTTCACTTGTACAAGACTTCCGGCTAGCAAATTTATACATTAGCTAATGTGTTTAGAGCGTTTGTTAATTGTTTTAACTACTTTGGATTTTCATTTTCTACAAGACTTCCAGCTAGAAAAACTATATACATTAGTTCATATATTTAGAACGTTAATTTGTTAATCGTATTAACTATTTTTTTTTACTTTCCTTTTTTACAAGATTTCTAGCTAGAAAAACTATATACATTTTTCATGTATTTAGAACTTTTGTTAATCATTTTAACTACATTTTTAGACTTTCATTTCTACAAGACTTCCGGCTAGCAAATATATACATTAGTTCATGTGTTTAGGACGTTTGTTAATCGTTTTAACGACATTATTTAGACATTCATTTTCTACAAGACTTCCAGCTATAAAAACTATATACATTAGTTTCATGTATTTAGAACATTTGTTATTCGTTTTAACTACATTTTTAGACTTTCACTTCTACAAGACTTCCAGTTAGAAAAAATTTATACAATAGCTCATATGTTTAGAAAGTTTGTTAATCATTTTAACTATTTTGTTTGGACATTCATTTTCTACACGACTTCCGACTAGCATGCATTGCTTGTGTGTTTAATTAAATTGTTTCTGAATCGTTTTAACTACTTTGTTTAGACTTTCATTTTCTACAAAAACTTCCGACCAGTAATAAACATTATATTTATGTTAATAAATGAGTGATTAGTGTATATACAAAATAGAAGAAAAAATAGAGTGTGTAAACGGTAAAGCGTTCATTCTTCAACGAAATTGAAATCGCAATTAAAACCATTTCCCATTTGGTGTCGATACTACCAAATATCAATCCCACCAGGATAATGCAAAAATGCACAAGATTTCAACTCTTGAAAAAAAAAGTACCCAAATATGTAGCTGTATTGTTTCCAAGACCTTCTATTCTGTGTCTTACCATTATTTCTTTATTTCGAGTCATTTCTTTCCCAAATTCTTGACATCAATTTGCGACTAATCCTTAAGCAAAATATGAACATGTTACTTCATGTGTTCACGCAGTTACATCGTATGTTCAACATAGTAATTCATACGTTCCAGAAAATTAAATATAAAAAAACAAAATATTCTTAACAAAATGTATTTAATCGAATTCTAGACCTTGGTGAAATATCTAGCAGAATATGAATATGTTACTTCATGTGTTCATGCAGTTACTTGTGCGTTTAACATATTACATCATATATTCTAGCAAAATTAAAAACATCAAATTCTTCTTAACAAAATGCATTTAATCGAATTTCAGACCATGGCGAACCATCTAGCAGAATATTAACATGTGACTTCATGTGTTCATGCAGTTACTTTGTGCGTTTAACATAATACTTCATATATACCAATAAATTTTAAAACACCAAAATCCATATAATCGAATTCTATATCTAACGAATAATTTAACAAAAATGAACACGTTACTCCATATGTTCATGCAGTTACTTCATGTGTTTAACTATATTTATGTAATCAAATTCAAAGCTTGACGTAAGTTTTTGAATTTTCAATTTCAACATCTTCACTGCTTTCTCCTCCATACAAAATATTATGACTAGCAAATAATGATATTAATTAGTTCATGTGTTTAGAGTTACTACATGCCCATTCTATCTTCCTAGTTCCTCTCCTCACTTCATTCTCTATTTGTGAGGTTGACACACAGCAATGAAGCTTCTCTGCTTGCCAATTGCCATGTTCATGAGGTATCATTTCAGTGTTTGAAGCTTTTGTTACTCTTTGCTGCCTAATAACGAAGTCATCATCTTACCTACGTCACAGTAAAAAAATGCAATCCATCACTAGCTCATTAACGAGTGTACTCAACAAACAAAGAAAAACTACAGTTCATCAACGTGCACTACACTGATGACTGATGGAAGATGGGAACCAATATATTCACCATTCTAGCCAAATCTACATTGAAGCTAATCAACGCCATCAATTTCACAATATTTTTGTCAATTGAAAACTCTCCTTTCACCATGAAACTGACCGGAGTACCAGATTAAACATCATATTATGATGTTTCAAAAGAAACTACAACTCATCATCCAACTTCATTGCCGCCATCCATGGCTTATTTGCTAAAGAAACCTACATACAGGATCTGCGACGAAGAAATCGCTAGTCAGAATCTGAACGGCGGAAGGAGATTTGGCGAAGCGAGCTCTAGTGGCGCTGGTCCGACCGTCGTCGCACCAGATAAAGTATTGCACAGCGAAAGCCTAGCACATCACCGACTGAAGATCCTCCGGTGAATTAGCACAATAGGTTTGATTGTATAGACGATTTTGAATGTTGCACAGTGAATTCCGCGGCGGCATCGCCGACGTTGGTACCAGATCTGGGAGACCGGCGGTTGTTTTCTTTTGTACCCCGGCGATGTGGTTTCCAAAGCAAATTTTTGGAAACAATGGGGAAGAGTCGGAAGACCGATAAAGTTATTTACGGTATACAGGTTGATTCAATTTATTAAAAATTGCCTCTTAGTCCCTCGTCTCACCATAAGCTATGGTGAGACAGTCTTACCCGAGATTTTCTCAATTTAATAATCTAATTAACTTCACAAAATTGATAATATAGAAATAAAAAATTTGTATGATAAAAAATTAATAATCTATGGGACTAAACATAACTATCCCAACCATAACTATCTACGGGACTAAACATAATTTTAGCTTAAACTAACAATTGGATCATGTGGCGTACACACATCAAATCACAAGGGTAAGCCACACAACTAATCTTGAATCTATGGTCCTTAGAAATGCTCAGATGTACCCTACCAAACCACCTTGGCATACAGGTCACTATCATAATCGAACACATCGTACGAGGAAGAGGAGCGGCGGCCTCGTTTTCGGAGAGTACCATCGCCGGGAGAAGGGATAGAGTGTTTGCGATTGGACTCGACCATGTGTCATCGGGCGATGACGGACCTGCGAATCGTACAAATCAGAACCCTCCAGCGAGACAGCAGATGTGCGATTAGGCCCGTCATATTGGTTAATTGAATAAATTCATTATCCAAATTCAATGGGTTATTATCCAATTAACTCATTTATTAATGGGTCATAATGGGTTGGGTCATTAAATAGATAACCCATGAAATATTCATATAACTCAATGGGTTAAAATATATTATCCAATAAGTCATTATATAATTAACCTAATAAGTTATCATTAAACATTTTTTATCGATTTGAGTTACAAGTTGTCATTATCCAATGGGATCAGGCATTAAATGCTCATTATTTTTTAGGATTTTGGATGAAAATAATTATGTTAATGGAAAATTTTGTTCTCAATGTGTCCCATATTATGTTAACTCAATGGGAATGTAACAAATACACAATAAATATCCAAAATTACTCAATTAAATGCATGTGTAATATTTAACATAAATATTCACTATAATTCACAAATTACACAAATTATAATTCACAAATTATTCGAGTTCAATCTTGTACAATATTCGAGTTCGTACAGTATTAGAGCTCGTACAACATTCGAATTCAATCTCGTACAGTATTCGAGCTCGTACAAAATTCGCATTCAATCTCGTACAGTATTTGAGTTCGTACAATATTCGAGTTTAATCTCGTACAGTATTCGAGCTCAATCTCGTACAGTATTCGAGTTCGTACAATATTCGAGTTCAATCCCGTACAGTATTCGAGCTCGTACAATATTTGAGCTCAATCCCGTATAGTATTCGAGTTCGTACAATATTCGAGCTCAATCTCGTACAGTATTCGAGTTCATACAATATTCGAGCTCAATCTCGTACAGTATTCGAGTTCAATCTCGTACAGTATTCGAGTTCAATCTCGTACAGTATTCGAGTTCGTACAGTATTCGAGGTCAATCTCGTATAGTATTCGAGCTCAATCTCGTATAGTATTCGAGTTCGTACAATATTCAAACTCGTACAGTATTTGAGCTCGAGCTCAATCCCTACTAATATTGTTCGTTAATTTCGTCGAGTTTACAAAGCTAACATATTATATATTTTTTATTTTTATTAAATATAATATAAAATACATAATATTATATTACATAATATAATAAATGATTATATATTAGGGGAAAATTAAATCATTCGTAATCAAACTTGTGAAAATTTAGTTATCTTGTGATATGAAATTATCCACGGGTCACCCATTACCCAACCCAACTGAACCCCCCAAAATTATCCAACATGTAAACCATTATCTATCACAATTAAACCCAATAACTACAACCCAATTATATCCATTAACCCAATTAGTCATTATCCAATAAGTCTTATCCAATAAGTGAAAATAGTATGTGGATAATGGTTATCCAACGGGTGACCCAATCCGTTTGACGGGCTTATATGCGATGGTGGATGGCGGTGGTGGAGGGCAGATAGTGTGAGGGTGATGGTGGAGGTCGGTGGTGGAGAACGGCGTGAAGGTGGGAAGGAGGGGTGAGCAATATCTTTGACAACATAAGCTAACGGGAAGTTATATTATAAATGTTAAAAATAAATGTTATTTGATAACTACTATTTATAATATAACATTTATACGGAGTACAAACTTTTTTACTCGTATTTATATATGCTAAATTAAATAAGTGTTAACTACTGATTAGTAAAATTCAACTTAGTTACGAGGATTTATATATAGAAAGTAATGGTTGACCGTTGATTAGTTGAAGTCAACTTAGTCGATGGTGTTCATATATAGAAAGCTAATCAACGATTAGCCATTGATTAGTTGAAGTCAACTTAATTATTAGTGTTTATATATGAAAAATCAAGTAGTGTTTGACCATTGATTAGTTCAGATACTTAGTTATTAGTGTTTAGATGTATAAAGTCAGGTAATAGTTAACCGTTGATTAGTTAAAGTCGGGTTAGTTATTCGTGTTTGCATATACTAAGATAATTAAAAGGTGACATTTAATTACTTAAAGTCAACTTTGTGATTAATGTTTATATATAGAAAGTCAAGCAAGGGTTTATTGTTGATTTGTTAAAGTCAACTTAGTTATTAATGTTCATATATATACAAAGTCAAGTAAGGGTTGATTGTTGATTAGTTAAAATTAGCTTCGTTATTATTGTTTATATATAGAAAGGCAATTAAATGTTGATCGTTAATTAGTTAAAGTCAACTTAGTTATTAGTGTTATAAGTAAAAAGTCACGTAAGGGTTGGTCATTGATTAATTAAGTCAAGTAAGGATCAACCCTTAATTAGTTAAGGTCAAATCTTTTCATTAGTGCTTAAACATAATAAATTAAGTGAGGATTAGTCGTTGATAAGTTAACAATTTAGTTAAGTCAAGTTAGTTATTAATGTTTGTACTCCCGCCATCTCATCTTAAATTACAGCCTAATCATTACTCTCTGTTTGAGAAATATGTTTGACCGTTAATATTTTTAGCTATGTATAATAACGGAAAATAAAAAGTTACTTTCTAGAAACTACTTGTTACGACGAATTCAACAATATCACATACGATAATATTATATCTCATATATGTATTCAAATATGCGGTCAAACTTTGATAGAGAATATTGTCGTAAAGTAAGTGAGTAATTTAAGCTGGGACAAGGGGAGTATATAGAAAGTCAAGTAAGGGTTGACCATTGATTAGTTAAAGTCAACTTAGTTACTCCCTTCATCCCAAGCCGATTCTCCACACTTTTTCTTTTAGGTTGTCTCAAACAATTCTACACACTTTCCATTTTAAGAAAAAAAGCACATTAAAAGACACAATCACCCTTAAGAAACTAAAATTTTACATTTAAAACCCAAACCCTTTTCTCCACCCCAACGCTTCTTCTCCCACTCATATACGATATACCATTTCTTCTCCTTTCTGTGCCTAACCCTTCTTCTCCTCTGCGCCACTTGTTTTTATCTTTCTGTGCCTAACCCTTCTTCCCCCACCTCAGCTTCTTCTTCTCCCACCTCAGCTTCTTCTTCTCTTTTTGTGCCAAACCTTTCTTCTCCCACCCAAACCCCTTTTCTTCTTCTCTTTCTGCGACACCCTTTTTCTTCTCCTCAAACCTTCGCCATCCAAAACAAGCCTTCTTCTTCACCCCAATCCTCAAATCCCCATCCCAATCTCCAATTCTGACTCAGATCTAGAGTAGACGAATTGTCACATCGTCCTTCTTCCCCTGGTATCCCCATAACCAGTATCTCTCACCATTTTTGTAGGGCTCATCGATGTCGGCGATGAGGCCGAGCCGGTGTAGTGTAGTGATGACGCCCTGTCGCTGGTGTAAAGGTGAGAGAGAACGAAGAAAGCGGGTGGTGGGGCAGAAATGTAAAGAGAAGGGTTTAATGACATGGGTGTTTTAGTTATTTCACTCCCCCTAAATTAAAATCGGCCCTTTCACTTTCCGTAGAAAGGGCTGGGGCAGAGGGAGTATTAGTATTGTATATAGAAAGTCAAGTACGGGTTGATCAGTAAAAGTAAACTTTGTTATTAGTATTTATGACCAGGAAGTCAAATAAGGATTAATCAATGATTAGTTAAAGTTAATTTAGTTATTAGTGTTTGTATATCAAAAGTCAAGTAAGCGTTGATTGCATGTTAATTAAATTCAACTTAGTTGTTAGTGTTGTGTATAGAAAGTCAAAGAATGTTTGATCCATTATTAGTTAAAATTTAGTTATTGGTGTTTATATTTGAATGTCAAGTAAGAGTTGATTGTCGATAATTAAAATCAACTTATCTATTTGTGTGTGTATATATATGTATATACAAAATCAAATAAAGGTTGATTGTTGATTAGTGAAAGTCAACTTAGTTATTAGTGTTTGTGTATCAAAAGTAAAGTAAAGGTTGAACGTAGATTAATTGTAGTCAATCATTTTATTAGTGTATACAAATTAAGTCAAATAAGAGTTGACCGTTTATTAGTTAAATTCAAACTAGTTATTAGTATTTACGTATAAAAAGTCAAGGAAGGGTTGTGGAAGGTCGTCGTCGTACCTCTCAAAATTATAATTTATAAGTTTTTTATGCTTACTAAATACAATTAAGTATATAGTGGCAAATCGGGGTCGTCCACGAAGAAGAGAGATTTTCTTAAGCGTTTAAACATATAAGGTTCATATTAGGCTAGAAGAAGATATATATACATATATAAAAACAAGTAAATGGGTGGGGTGGGGGGTTTGGTTGGTTGGTTTTTCTAAGTTATGAAATTAAAAGACAAACTAACTAGAAAATTTAAGTAACCATGCTAATCATCAAACAAACTAAGAAAAAAGAGTAAAAATTACAAAAGACAAAGCTCTGGGGGCAATTGATATCCACTTCCAAACCAAATGTTGTTCATTAAATCATTCACTCAGTCTATCACATTTGTTACCTATGGGGAGTGTTATCACTTCCCATTCGAAGATCAACATTCATTCCTTCTTAATAGTAATTTGCAAAGATAAATAACGACCATTTTCAAATCTCGTTGACAATCACTCCAGGCAAACCACACCATAGAGGTATTTCATCAACGACATTTCACACGAAGGACCATAGATTTGATAACAACAAGCCTTCTACCAAAGGTATAACCATTTAACCAAACATAGCATTCATTAGGCTAAACCTAGAACAAACCACATTCAAGTTTCAACATTTCATTGCATCTATAGGATAAATATGAGAATAATCCACATTAACATACTTATCTGGCAAGAATCACAACACATTATGCACAAGAAGTTCTAAGTTCATGTTCTTGGATTTTCATGCCAAAGAGTTAAGAAATTCGTCACTTTCCTAACACTCTAACACTTCAATCATACAAACACTTCCTATTCTCAAACAACCCATGGAATAAATGAAGCAAAACATATCATTAAGAACATATGAATACTAAATAACAAAGGCTTCAAGAACGAGTGAAACAATCTATTCACTGATTTAACTACTTGTTGTTAAGATAAGTCTTCTATCCTTTTTAGATAGTAGTTTGCAAGAGTGAATTCGACATCTCTTGTCAAACTTCACCAATGACTCCCTTAGTCGAAACACGACTAAAATTATCTCATTAATGGCATTGGACACGAAGAATCAACAAGCTTGGCAACACTTATAAACACTACACCGTGTCTAAGCATTTAACCCATTCATGCATTTACACAAGATTAGTCAAGAACGATTGACATTCATAGACGTATCTCATTTGCTACCTAAAACAAACATGACAACGAGTTCAACATCATCATATTCATCTAGCAATTATCAACACATCAACATCATTAAGAAGATCTAACTTATGCTCTTGAATTCCATATTAAAAGAGGGGAGAATTAGCTACTTTCTCCCAACTCTAACAAGTAATCATACAAGCAATTCATATACTCAAACTTCCAACAACACTAATGCCATTAACAATTCACATTCAAAGCTCAATAAATGCACAATAGCAAAAGCAATAAATAGATAGATATGATTTTCAAGACATGGATTTGGAAGTTTTAATCAAGTGCTCCCAAGATTAAACTAACCTAGATAATTAAAAGACATGATTAACCTACAAAAACTAAGAAAAGAAAGAAAAGAAAACTAGGGGTTTGAACCCAGAAAAATCGCGGGAAGAAGAAGGGTTGTGAAGATGAGAGGATAAGGTGAGTATTTATAGTACAAAAAAGTAAGAAAGTTTTTGGCCATACGTCCGTCGCGAGTCACGATGGGTTCGTTGCAAGTCGCCACCGAGCCCAGTTTCAGCATCTTGATTTCTTTCTTCTTTTTGTTTCAAGTTCTCCTCTTCACTTCACTTATCTTCAATTCTTCAAGTATTCAAAAGCCCAAATACAAGTCTTTAAGTCTTTAAATCTCCAATGGTATTCTTTAAAGTCTTCAAACAAATTGCCTTGTCACACAAAATCCTCTAGAAAAGTAATAAAACTTAAAAGTCGCTTTTAACTCTTCTTAGAGAATTTCAAGGCAAAATACCACATCTAGAGCACAAAAGTATACAAAAGTGAATCCTAAAAGTCCTAATATAACCATATAAAATGGGCATATCAGGTTGACCGGTTGTTAATTAAACTAAACTTAGTTACTGGTGTTTATATGTAGAATGCCAAGTAAGAGTTGATCGTTGATTAATAAAAGTCAACTTAACTATTAGTGTTTATATATAGAAAGTTAAGTAAGGGTTGACCGTTGATTAGTGAAAGTCAACCTAGTTATTTATGTTTATATAATGAAAGTCGAGTAAGAGTTGAACATTGATTAGTGAAAGTCAACCTAGTTATTATTGTATATACGTAGATAGTCAAGTAAGGTTTAACCGTTGATTAGTTAAATTTAACTCACTTTTTAGTGTTTGTTAATATATAGGAAGTCAAGTAAGAGTTATCGTTGACTAGTTAAATCCAACTTAGTTATTAGTGTCCATATATATACTAAATCAAGTGAGAATTGACAGTTTATAAAGTCAACTTTTTTATTACTATTTGTACATAGAAAGTCAAATAAGGTTGAACATTGATTGGTTAAAGTCAAACATTTTTATTCGTATTTATATATATAATTCAAATAAGGATTGACTATGATTAGTTAAGCTAATTTAGTTATTAATGTTTATATATGCAAAGTCAAGTATGACTAATCGTTGATTAATTAAAGTGGAACATTTATATTCTTATCTATATATACTAAGTTAAATAATAAGCAACCGTTGATTAGTTAAAGTAACCTTAGTTATTAGTGTTTACATGTAAAAAGTCAAATAAGGGCTAGCCATTGATTAGCTAAAGTCGAACATTTTTATTTGTATTCATATATACTAAGTCAATTAAGAGCTGAATGTTAATTATTTAATGTCAAAAATTTTTATTCGTATTTATATATATTAGGTCAATAAAGCTTGATCGTGGATTAATTTAAGTCAACTTAGTTATTAGGTAAAGTCAACATAAGAAATGAACGATTTTGAGAGTCAAGAAAAAAATAATTTAGCTTAGAACGGCTGCGTGCAGCTTCTCCCAACCCATGAAATTTCTGGCAACACTTTTTGAAAATTTTGGCTGGAAGATTGAATTTTTAATTTTTTTGGGGAATTTTTTGGCTGGAAGATTGAATTTTTTTAATTTTTAGTACCAATTTTTCTTTTTTTCCCATCACCGATTTTGGCACCAATTTTTTTTATTATAACAGTGGCTTTTTAAAACTGATGTTAAAATAAAAAAAAATTAACACATATTTTTTAAAAATCCGTGCTATTATATTTTGACCGCCAATTTTTAAAAATCGGTGCTAGAATAGGTTCTATGTGTTAGTGTTAATAGGAATTTGAAGGGCGTGATTGCTGATAAATATGGGTTGGATGTTATCAATTGGAAGAAATTAGAAGAGGGGAATGGACTCTGGTCGGCAAATTCGCCCGAAGCCGGCCTCAATTGGACAGACTCCGGAAGGACTTCCTCACCGCCGGTTTCAAAGGGCAAAACCAGATCACCCTCCTTGACAACAAACAGGTTCTAATTTCATTTTCGCTCCCTGATGATTACTACCGCTGTTGGCTTCACAAAACCTGGGATTTTGGGGCATATTCCATTAGAATTACCAAATGGGAGCCAAATTTCAATCCCAATGCCGACTCTCCCATTGTCCCAATTTGGGTCTCTTTATATGGCTTACCCCAACAGTTCTTTGACAAAGATGTTCTAATGTCTATCGGTAGTATTATTGGCTCTCCGGTCAGGGTGGATAGAGCATCCCTTAATAGAACAAGACCTCATGTGGCTAGGATTTGTGTCGAACTAGATGTTACCAAACCCAGACTGGATAGAATATGGCTTAGCTTTAGAGAGGTGGGATTCTGGCAATACATAGAGTATGAAAACATCCCCCATTATTGCGCTAACTGCTTGAAATTAGGCCATCTTGACACTGTCTGCAGGTTTGACAAAAGCTCCTCCAAATTCACTCCCTGGAAACCACAGGGGAACTCACAAATCCCAGGTAACAAGCCCATTCCCCAGGATGTACAGGGCAGGTCCACAGGTAAAAGGAATGGCTTATCTTCCACTGCTGTTTACATCCCTAAATCTCAGCCGTCCTTTAAGAACAAGTTTGACAATGCTGCTAACAAGATCCCCCAAATCCCCTTGTCTCAAGCAGGTACCTCGGCCCCTACCAAATTCATAAGCACGGATCACTCCAACCTTGGAAATGGACTCCTGGACTCAGCCCCACAAGCAGTAACCAAGGTTTCAAGTTCGAAAGTTTGGTTCCCTGATCAGGGTCCCCAGGTTCCCCCTATTGCCTTTTTAACTGCTAATGTGATGCCTAATGCTGAAATTCAAACTGTCCCTGAATCTGCTAATGTGATGCCTGAATCTGCTAATGTGATGCCTAATGCTGAAATTCCAACTGTTCCTGAATCTGCTAATGTGATGCCTGAATCTGCTAATGTGATGCCTAATGCTGAAATTCCAACTGTTCCTGAATCTGTTAATGTGATGCCTGAATCTGCTAATGTGATGCCTAATGGTCCTTCTCAACTGATCACCACAGTCTCTATACCTTATTCACCAAACAAGTCTTCCTTATCCTCTCCACCGAGCCCTTCAGAGATCACACCCAATCTCTCCTTACAAAACCACTCGCAGGAATCTACTGAAAACAAGTCTCCCTCAGCTCTCTCTAACCCCCAATCCCTAAACACCTCCCCTTTGCACGATCCCAACCATCTTCCTGTGGCGGTCACCTCCTCAAAAAACATTGCTCCCCCACCAGTAGCAGCCCGGACTGGTAAAAACATCTCTCCCACAGGTGAACACACCATCTCAACCGGAAACTCTCAACACATGCTTGCCAAAAATCACTCCCATAAATCCTTAGATTGGATTAACACAGAGGTCTCCCTCAAACAACAATCCCACCTACATAATCAGGAAAATCTCAGTTTTGAACATCTAAAAGCTATCCTCCTCAAAGACCATCAACGAATAACAAACATTCTCAACCCCCCCCAATCGGATTCTAAAAACAAACCAAGAAAATACACCAAAAAGGATTACACCTCCACCCCGAAAACGGTTTTCACCCGTTCCTCATTGTCTCTTTCCAAAGATTATCCATGATTAATATCTGTGTCTGGAATATTAGAGGAATAGGCAACAACCCATCTCTGACCCGTTTGAGGAATATTAAAAGACGTAACTCGATCAAAGTCTGTGCCCTAATCGAACCTATCCTGAGTACAGCCCAAATCCAGCCCACCTCAACCAAACTGGGTTTCAAACACTCCTATGCTAATCCAATCACCAAAATCTGGCTTCTATGGGATGAAGACATAACAGTTGACATAATCAACGTAGCAGACCAGTTCATCATTGCAAAAATCAAAGCTCCTCTTCTACCTTTTGAATGCCAAATAGGTTTCATCTATGCTAAACACACGATTCTCGAACGAAATATTTTATGGCAAGCTCTAGCTCATTTCAACAAGGAACCTTTATGCTTGATTGGCGACTTCAATGTCATAGCTAAAAATGAAGAGTATCTGGGGAATTCCATCCCAAACCAAGCCAGTATAAGGAACTTCAACACCTTCCTAAATAATCAACAATTGTCAGAGATCCCCACCTCTGGAAGTTTATTCACTTGGACCGGGATGAGAACAAAAGGGAGAGTATGGAAACGTTTAGACAGAGGCATCTCCAACAGTAGTTGGTGGACAAACTTCCCCAGCTCAAAAATAAAAACACTTGCCAGGGAAGGCTCAGATCATACTCCTTTAATCCTTACTGTCTCTAGTGCACAGTCTAAATCTTCCCCCAAGCCTTTTAGATTCCAGGAATGCTGGACCAACCACCCCTCCTTTACAGACCTTGTGAAAGAGGCTTGGAACATCCACACACATCTCAAAGGAATGAGAAGACTTGTCTTCAAACTCAAGTTTTTAAAACAATCTCTCAAAACCTGGAACAAGGATACCTTTGGTAATGTTTTCGACAAGACCCAACTCTGTGAAGAACTTCTCCTCAAAGCTGAACAGGATCTGCAACAACTTGAGTCCAGTAGCAACATTCAAGCTCTTAATAAAGCAAAAGCAAACCTAAAACTTGCTTTAACTAACCAGGAAACCTTTTTAAAACAAAAATCAAGACTTAATTGGATGAAAGAAGGAGATGTCAACTCTAAATTTTTCCACCATTCCATCCAAAACAAACATAAAAGACAATCCATATCCCTCATCAAATCCAGAGATGGAAAATGGCTAAGTGACATAGAGGACATTGAGAAGGAAGCTATTTATTTCTACTCCAATCTCCTAAAGGCAGAACCCTCGGACCCCTCTGGAATAAACACATCTTGCATCCTAGAAAATATCCCTTCCGTCGTCACTGAAGACATAAACACATCCCTTCTTAGAGAAATCAATTTAGATGAACTGACCAACATAGTTTCCTCCATGAAGGGCAATTCAGCACCAGGCCCAGATGGCTTCTCTGGCCATTTCTACCATCACTGTTGGGACATCATTAAATCTGATGTTCTCATGGCAGTGAAGGATTTCTTTGCCGGTGCAGCTATCCCTAAAGCCATCTCAGCTACCCAAATCATTTTAATTCCCAAAAGAGAGGTATGCTCTTCTTTCTCTGATTATAGACCCATCAGTCTTTGTAACTTCTCCAATAAAATTCTCTCAAAAATCATCTCCACAAGACTGAAAGGCTCTCTTGACTCTTTAATCAGCCCTGAGCAATCTGCTTTCGTCAAAGGTAGGGACATTGCAGACAATGTGCTCCTTATGCAGGAATACACAAATTTCCTACATCACAAGTCTAAAGGACCTAACATGATTATCAAGCTAGATATGATGAAGGCCTTCGATAGGGTATCCTGGCCCTTTTTGGCTAAGGTGCTCGCCAAACAAGGCTTCTCTACTACCTTAGTCAACCTGATCATGTCTAATATTAATGCAGCCTGTTTCTCCTTGTTGATCAATGGCAAATCAGTTGGTTTTTTTCCTGCTTCCAGAGGTTTAAAACAAGGGGACCCTCTCTCTCCCTTGCTCTTCATTCTAATGGCAGAAGCCTTCTCCCACAACCTCAACTTCCTCTACCAATATGGCAACATTATGCCCTACAAACTTCCTAGGCAGATGAAACACTCATCTCACCTTTCCTATGCAGATGACACAGCCATATTCCTTAACTACACAAAACAGGGTCTGCTTACAATCATGTCTTTCCTGAAATCCTATGAGCTTGCCTCCGGCCAAAAGATCAACCTTGAAAAATCTACCTTCTATATCTCCAAGCATACCCCCATCAGAATCACAACACTTATAAAAAAAGAGTCCTCCATGCTTGAAGGCTCTACCCCTTTTAAATACCTGGGATGCCCCATATTCAATGGACGAGTAAAAAACTCCCTCTTTCACGGCATGCTCCTCTCAATCCAAAACAAAATCTGCCACTGGCACAATAAGCTTATCTCTCCAGCAGGTAGAGTTACTTTAATTAACCATGTCCTAACATCAATGCAAATCCACCTCATAACGGTTCTTAAGCCCACTTCACACATCACGAACCAAATACACAACACCCTGGCCAGTTTTTTCTGGAAACACTCCTCGGATCACACCCAGAAACACAGATCCTGGAGATCTTTCACCAAGCTATGCCTCCCCACCTCGGAAAACGGTTTAAATTTCAAAAATCTACACACCCTCATCAAATCCTTCTCCTTGAAACTCTGGTGGAAACTCCAAACTGGCAATTCCCTTTGGGCAAAAGTCATGTGGACTATGAAAGACTCGCAAAAAACCTCCCGAACCTGGAGAAGAATCAAAGAGGTTAATGATATAGCAGCACTAAACTCAAAAATCATCATTGGGTCTGGTGAACTGTCCTTCTGGGAATCAAACTGGTCCTCACATGGTCCCCTCTCTTCTCACCTAACTAACCACCAAGAGTATCCGTACCAGGACCTAACCGTGGCTGAATTTCTGCAAAACAAAGATTCATGCTCGGTCCAGATCAGAGAATGCCTCCCATCCAACATTTTCCAAAGCCTCTCCCTGGATCACCAAGTATCTCACCTCTTCGAAGACTCCTTGGTTTGGACAGCTACTCAATCAGGCCTATTCACGATCAAATCTGCCTATGAACTGATCAGATTAAAGAAACCTAAAATCCCTTCCTATTCACACCTCTGGTCCAAGATACTTCCAAGGAAAGTTAGTCTTTTTAATTGGAGATTGCTAAACAGACTTCTTGCTCTTCCTGATGTTTTGGAAAGCTTTCAGTTTCACCTCCCCTCCAGATGCTGTTTCTGTTTCAATAGCTCCGAATCCATCCACCACTGTTTCAACTCTTGTGTCAAGGTAAACCTGATCTGGAAAATGCTCAATACCACTTTCAGTTTACCCAACCATCCTTTCGAACTCCTATGGGACCGCTTCCACTTCTACTGGTCTACTCCTCATTCCCCTCACCTCTCCAATCTGATCAGAATCCTTCCTTGCATTGTCAATTGGCACCTGTGGCGTGCCATCTGCACTTACTCCCACGAAGGCATTAGGCCGAATTTAGGATCACTTTACAGACGCATTTTATTACACTTAAATGACACTATACTGGCTTTCGATCTGAATTTCACATGGTCTCTTGGCCCGACTCCTATTCTTCTAAGCCATAACCCTTTCAAACCGAGACGGGTCCGGATCACCAAGTGGTTAAAGCCCAGTGGTTTCAAACTTAATACTGACGGCGCGTTCAACAACGGAGCGGCTGGCATCGGCTGCATTCTCAGAAACTCCAACGGGCAGGTAATAGTAGCTCTATCCAAACCCATACTGTCTGATTCTGCTCTGCAGGTCGAAGCTGCTGCCTTACTACACGGGATCCAGCTAGTGCAACAGCAAGGCATCATCAACGTAGACATAGAAACAGACTCAAAAATCCTATTGGGAATGATCCGGCGTCAATTCAAAATTCCATGGAGATTGCTTTCAACGATCCGGGATATCTGGTTACAACTCCACGGAATGACCTACACTCTATCACACATCTTCAGAGAAGCGAATGGTGCAGCGGACTCCCTCGCCAAGTTGGCTTGCCGGAAGCAACTATCCAGCATTTTCGGATCGCGAGATCTCCCCACATCAGTAGCGGGCCAGGTAAGTTTAGATGCTGCAGGTACTCCCAACGTCAGAATAGACTAGAATCGATCATGTATTGTAATACTATTTCAAATTGTCATCGCTGAATCTTTTAGTACTTTAACTCTTTTGTATAATCCGTTTTAAGATCAGCTGATGCATACTCAGAGGTAAGGTTTTTACGTCCCCCTCTTTCTTTGTACTCTTTTTTCATATTAATAAACGGGTAGGGGTCTGCCAAACCCCCCACCATCACAGGTGGATTTATATAAAAAAATTAGAAGAGGGGAATAAGAGAAACAGGGGAAATTTGAGGAAGAAAAAGTAGAGGAGAATCCAGCGAGGGGCTCTTATTCTGATGAAAAATGCATATAGGGTAGGGTTTGAGAGAAGAATTGTGGTTTAAAAATGAGTTGAGCCCAAATGAAAGTTTTTAATGCTTTAAGTGCAATGATGTCTTATACTCCCTCCATGTTTTACTAAGAGTGACACACTAAGTTTAGACCCTTAGATTAATGTGATAAAAATGAAAGGTTGAAATTGAGTGTGAAAAGTAAAAGGTAGAATAAGTGGATGAGATTGTAGGAATCTTACCAAAAATAAAACAGTGTCATTAAAAAAAATATCCCACAATAAGCCAGGTGTACCACTCTTAGTGAAACAGAGGGAGTAATTGATTGAATATTTTTAAAAATAGAAAGTGTGCATATTTATCTGAACCAATAAAAAAAAGTGTGGAGAATCAGTGGAGCCGGACGTCGTAGGTTAATTTCCTCTCACTCATTTATTGTGAATAATTTTCATTCAATTTAATTTTCTTTATTCCCTTTAACAATATTAAAATTGTTGTGAAAAATAAGATGATGTGGCAATTAAAGACAAATCGAAGGAGTACTGCACCATGGCAGAATATATTGCCGGCATTGGACATTGGTTAAACGATAAGATGATAAACGGTAACTCGACAATGTCTTATTCAAAAATGATATTAATAAATTACAAACTTCCAGGAACAAAAGTTAAGATAAACACTACTACCCATGAAGAATAGCTCTTTGAGAAAATACAAACATCTCCTCATAAGCAACGAGAACAAGAAATACCAACTATTTTCAAGGCTTATTTGATATGATTTGAATTGGAGTAAAAAATAAGTTTATTGAAAAATAGTAATAATATGACTAGATTAAATAAAATTTCATCAATTAAAGCTTTGCTAAATTAATTTTAACCAAATTAAATTGAACTAAACAGAATTGAAGTGCAGATAAGCTCCGGAGATCATGCGCGAAGCATTATTTATAGCATGAGAATTATCACATTAGACATAACCTTAAGATCTCCAAAACGTTGAACACCAATTTTCTGAGCATGGGAAAACTAATGGTGAAGAAACCTCATGCAGTTTGCATCCCATATCCAGCTCAAAGCCATATCACCACCATGTTAAAGTTCGCCAAACTCCTCCACCAGAAAGGCTTTTGCATCACTTTTGTGCACACCCAGTATAACCACGGCCGGACGCTGAAATCAAGAGGTCCGAACTCTTTAGATGGAACGCCGGATTTCAAATTCGAGAGCATCCCAGATGGGCTGCCGCCACCAGAGAACGATGATGCTACGCAGGATGTTTTTCAGCTTTGCATGTCCACCGACATAAACTGCCATGCGCCTTTTCTTCAGCTTCTGAAAAATCTCAACCATGAGGCGTCGATTGGTGATTTTTCTTCACCTGTGACTTGTGTTATATCTGATTGTATGATGCCGTTCACACTTGAAGCTTGTGAAGAACTAGGGATACCGAATGCCCAGATTTGGACCGTTAACGCAGTTTCTGCTCTGTGCACGATGCATGTTCCGCGTCTTGCCGAGCTAGGTTATTTACCGTTGGAAGGTAATCATGTCATGCCACTAGCATTTTATCACTTAATTCATGTCTGGAAATATATGGTAAGGTTTTATAGATAAGGTCTTTCAAAATACACATTATTCTTAATTATGGTTCCATAGTTTATTTCACAATTGTTCTTAACGATTCTGAAAAAAAAATACGTTTATTAAAAAAAAAAGTCTCATGTTAGACCAATAGTGAAAAAACTCATTTAAATAACTTTTATGGTCAAATTATAATTATTTATATAGTTTGATACGTTTTAAAAAATTTTCAAAATTATAGGAATTTTGTTGCAATTAATTAAGACAAAGATTATGTTGCATCAATTATAAAAGAGAAAATCTCCTATGGTCTCACGGGAGATTATGATGAGAAAAGCGACTAATTTGCAATTTCTAATAAATATAAGCTAAATTTCACGGGTTAAAATAGAACTTTGTGGGTCAGATTTTGGATTATAACACAACGGGTCTTAGTTTCCGTTTTCATCCCTTCTCTCTCCCTCTTTGTAGCCTCCCCAAACACTCACCATCCAACGCAGGAATAAACTTTTGACTGCTCTCGCCTCTGCAACTTCCCCTACACATGCGCCGTCCAGCCCAGAAATATTTTAATTCGATTGAGACAAAGATGTAGACATCTCGAGCCAAACACCCACCTAGGGAAAATGTTCTCACTATAAAGTTCGGAATTGGGTTAAAACTAAAATGATAATGTTTTCACAATAAATTAATATTTTCTTTTATTTGACACTATTTCTATTTTTTGCAAGATTCCTTTAATTTTATCCACTAATTCTAATTTTTACTCTCTGCATTTAATTTTATCTACTCATTTTTTTATTTAAATTCAAGCACTTAAATTTATGGCAAAGTCTTGGGAAAGACGACGGTCTTTCCATAGACTTATTGAAATATGGGGTTTAATTTGAATAATAAAAGTTAAAAGTTCTTAGTTGCAATATTAAAAATTTAGCATGCAATATGTAGTTATAAAATTTATAACCGGTTCATACAATCCAAAAATTTTATCTTTATTTTTTCTAATTTATACTTTAAACCTTGATATTTCAAGAGATTAACTCTAAATTTATTGTGCCATAAATAAAAAAGATGGAGGGAGTATAAAATTTTGATATGGTAGGCGCCACCGTAACCAAATTTTCAGATGAGCAGTAACGTTATCTAATGGCGGCGGTGTCATGGGCGGGTTTTGAGGCGGAAATCTTATTTGGGGAAATGTAGCAGCTACTTTGTCTCTCAAGATCGATCTTGCGGATCCGAACAAATATTGAGTAGGGGCTACTAAGAATGATAATCAGGGGGAAATTTTATATATATATATATACCTTATTAACGGGTTTTTTATAAGTTATGGAAAAACTAAAATTTAAACTGTAAATAAGAAGAAATAAATATAAAATTCTCAGGTTTTATGAATCGGGAACTATTATATGTTGCATAATAAATTTTTAATATTGCAACTAAAACCTTTTACCTTTTATTATTCTAATTAAACCCCATGGTGGTTAGATAGAGGGGGTGGAGTTGATGGTCTGGTGGCGGAGGTGTTCCGAGGAAAAACTGTCATAACATTTATAAGTTTTTGGGCTAAGGACATTTTAGTTATTTTATGTACGGTTAGTGACAGTCAGCAGCAAAAATGGGGTATGAAGGTTATATTGACACTTTTATCAATTAGTTGAGGTTATTTTTGCACTAAAAATTATCTAACCATTATATTGACACTTACTTAATTAGGTATGATTATATTGGTATGGAAAAGTCTCAGGAAAGGCGGTCTTTCCATAAGGTTATGGACAGTCCTCAGGGGCATTTGACTTAAATGTTGTAATTTTTTATAAAATTTAAATATTGCATTTTATAAGTTAAAACAAGTAATAATATGTATTTGAATGTGAAAATATAAAAATGTATGATATAAAAAAATATTTTCAAAATTTTAAAATTTTGCATGTAAATTAAGAAATGCAGTGTATAAGGTAAGAAATAAGTGGTCTGTCCATAAGCTTATGGATAGGCCGCCTGTCAGGAGACCCACTCTATTGGTATATATCCTTATAATTATTTATAGTATATTAATATCCATTTTGAAATATTTTCATAATTATAAATAACTCATTGCAAAAAATAAAAATAAATATCAAATCACCCTATTAGTCTTAGTAATTATAAAATGATCTCGTCTAACAATTAATCGTTATAAAAATATTTTTGTGTTTTACGTTTGTTTTCATTTATTGCAAGGAGTTTTTCATAATTTATAAAATCTTTTAAATAATATCTACAAAAATAATAATATTAAATAAGAGTTCGTCTCTTGAAAGACGGTCTTTCCATATGTTATGGAAAGACCAAGGTTTAAAGTGTAAATTAGAAGAAATTAAGATAAAATTTTTGGGTTGCGTGAACCGAGTTATAAATTTTATAACTACTACATGTTTCATACTAAAACTTTAATATTGCAACTGAGAACTTTTACCTTTTATTATTCTAATCAAACCCCGTCTTTCCATAAGCCAATGGAAAGACCGTCTTTCCCAAGACTTTGTCATTAAATAATGACAATATAACTTAAAATTTATAAAATAATACTTTTTTATAAGAGTGCGTCTCTTGAAAGACGGTCTTTCCATAAGTCATGGAAAGACCAAGGTTTAAAGTGTAAATTTTATAACTACTACATGTTGCATACTAAAATTTTAATGTTGCAACTAAAACTTTTTACTTTTTATTATTCGAATTAAACCCCATCTTTCCATAAGCCTATGGAAAGACCGTCTTTCCCAAGACTTTGCCTTTTTATAATTAGCCTGATTGGCATTTTCAATTCAATTAATAAACGTTTCTTTTAATATTTGAGGTGCTATGCAGCCTATGCTTGCCGGCCTTTTGCAGTGGATCAGTACTAAAAAGGGAATTGAATAATTTATTTTTAAATATCTGTGTAGACTAGTCAACCATAAGAGCATATGCAACGGTAGAAACCGTTATCGAATTCTTACTAATTAAATATATTATTTTTTCATTCTCTCTCTTCCACCTCATTTTAAGAAATCACTTAAGAAACCACACATTTTCTTCTCCACAATAGTAAGAAACCATATTTTACTATTTATGTAACCCCCTTGATTTTCTCTATCCTACTCATTAATTTTATTATTAACATTTAATTTAAATAAATTTATCTACCCAAAATAAATTGAATGTAAAATTTAATAATACATTATAATCTTTAAAATTGAATTTCATTTTTTTCAATAATTATTCCAAATTTTTTCAATAATTTTTTTTCGATAATTTTATCAAAAATTATTCCAAATCATTCCAAATTTTAATAAAAAATCATTCAATATTTTAAATTTAAAAAAGTTTTAAAATTAAAATTTTAAAATAAAAAAAAAATCAGCTTTTTTTTAAAAAAAATTTAAAAACAAAGATAGGGACACATGACCCAACCAGAGGGTGCCATGTGTCCCCTTGTTTACCAAAAACATATGCTACATTTGAGTGGAGCACGTTGCCCAATGTATGGGTGACACGTGTCCCACTCATACAAAAAAAATTGGCCACAGCAGGTCATGTGACACGCTCCTGATAAAGCTGTCACTTCCGATTTCTTAACCGGTTCATTGCATAACTACTGTGAATATTTTTGATTTTTAGAGCGATTTTTAAAATTTTAAGAAGCTCATCCTTTAAGCACCATAGTTCCCAAATAGCTCTTTCCATGCGAATTGTACTCTGCTCTCCGTCCGTGGCCGAAAAATCTTTCCGTCCGTGGCCGAAAAATCTTTCCGTTCGTGGCCGAAAAATCTTTACATCCAAATTCCGTGAGTTCTGACCTTCAATTCTAGTTTATAAAGCAATAAATCGTCAAGTGGTGAATAGTTTATAATTTTGAAATTTTAAGCCACCACAAAATCTTATTCTTCCTTTTTGTATGTTGGAATTGAGGTGGTACCGGAACACCACCTGACACCACCCTCAATCCGCCCCTGATCTCCGATTAAGCAGCATCGAATTTTTTTTTACGATTTTTAAGAAACATACCTGATCGTTAATATATTTAACTATGTATAGTAACAACAAATAAAAATTAAATTTTTAGAAACTATTTATTATGACGAATTCAACAATATCACATATGATAATATTTTATTTATATATTTATTTAAATATGTGATCAAAGATTAACAATGTGTTAACTTGTCAAATAGTAAAATTGCACTTTAATCTGAGAACTATGGAATGATACTAATATTGGAGTAGGTAGGAGTAATCCTTTTCATATTTTAGAAGGAAAAAAAATATATATAGTAATTTTAAATAATATTTTTACAATGTACTTTTTAAAAAGTTTTTCTTTTATACTAGTGCACTTATATTTTTAAAACGTGATCTAACTATTTGTAACTATAGACTTCGAAGATATACATCAATCACTCAAGTCCATTATGTTACTATATTTTTTTAATAGTATGATCTAATATTTTTTAAAAATTAACATAACATAAATGTGAACTAATATATATATATATATATATATATATATAAATATAAAGTATAATTATCTGGCAAAACCTACTCACAAACAAAGTCTTTAGAGCTACTAACAAACATTATAAACATATAAACTTGTTAGATTGCATAGATGTGATCTAACCACCGCGAGCCTTGAACATATAAACTTTTACAATTATAACTATTATAATTTTTTTATATTATCAAGCTAATACTTGAAAACAATGATCTAATCAATTAAAAACACGAGCTTTGAATTTACATAATTGTCTTAAATGTTTGATCATTAAAAAAAAAATTATAAACAAAGTCTTGAAAATACCAATTAACATTTTAAAAATATGAAATTATTCATACATTTGCTACTAAAAAAGCCTGTACAATAACAATAATGAAATAATGAATCAAAATTAATATCCAATCACTATAAACTATGAACCAAAAAAATTGTATGTTACTAAAAATTTGGTTTAATAATGAACTAATACCAAAACATGTGATCTAATCACTTAAATCTCTAAAAAAAAATTCATATCAGCCACACAATTTATTCGATCTAACATTTATATTTATGAATAATTAACTAGTACCTAAAATCCATGGTCTAATCCCTTAAATGTATGAACTAAAATAATTTATATCAACCACACAAAACTTTATGTTTAAGAATAATGAACTAATAGTTAAAACTTATTATCCAATACATTAAATCTATAAACTAAAAATTTCATTTCATCGTACAACTTTGTCTATTATTAAAAATATTTCTTGTTAATAATGATGAACTAATGCCTAAAACTTATGATCTAATCAATTAGATCTATGAACTAATAATAAGATCATAGGCGGTTTAAAAATATTAAATAATAAGTGTAAATTGTCACATAATCATTTAAAATTTTGAATTAAAAAATTATATAAGTTACTTTTCAGTAAGTCGTAAATTTTATCATTATCTTATTAAAAATAAAATTTAACATAATTTTTAAAATGATTAATAAATTCTAAATGTACGAATTAATACATTTGTTAGCAATAAGTTTGATCATTATCTTGCATAACAAAAAGTTCAAACAAAGATATTAAAACTATTTCCAAACATTCTAAACTAAATTTTATCATTATCTAACAGTTTTTTTTTAAATTCTTAAAATAATTAACAAATATTTAAAACATATGAACTAATATATATATACGTAATCTACACGTATTAACTTTTAAATATTAATATAATTATATATATTAGAGTTGTTTTCTTGAAAGATGGTCTTTCCATAAGCCATGGAAAGACCAAGGTTTAAAGTGCAAATTAGAAGAAATGAAGATAAAATTTTTGGGTTGCATGAATCTGGTTATAAACTTTATAACTACTGCACGTTGCATGATAAAATTTTAATATTGCAACTAAGACCTTTTACTTTTATTGTTCTATTCAAAACCCCATTTTTTTATAAGCCTATGGAAAGACGGTTTTTCCCAAGTCTTTTCCCTTTTCTTTCCCCTATAATCTATAGGCAAAGTCTTGGGAAAGACCGTCTTTCCGTAGGCATATGGAAAGACGGGGTTGAACTAAAATTATAAAAAGATAAATGGTTTTAATTGTAATATTCAAATTTTATTATGCAACGTGTAGTAGTTATAAGTTTATGACCCAATTAATGCAACTCGAAAAATTTATCTTGAATTCTTCTAATTTGTAATTTGAGAAAATTGCATTAATAATCCTATATAATTGATGAAAGTGCAACTATAACCATGCGATAATGAAAGTCAGATATAATCCTACGATAATTGAAAGTGCAAATATAACCCTGGTCAGTCAATGCCAGAATAATGGCTTTAGGGTTATATTTGCACATATGTATAATAGTTAGGGTTATATTTGCACATATGTATAACAGTTAGGGTTATATTTGCACTAAAAAATAACTCAAGGTTATATTTGCACTTTCTCCAACATATAGAATTATATTTGCATATTATCCTTGTAATTTAAACCTTAATTTTTTCACAACTTATAAAAAAACTATTTTTCCGTAGACAGACTCAAAGAAGTGATTTAAAAAAGGAAAAAAAAATTGAAGAGAGACTTTGGATCGGGCAAAAAACGGGTAAAGAATCCAGAACGGTGGTATTATTTCACTTGGAAAGTTGGTAACGCGCGTAGGTGTGAGGCGCGTGTATAGGAGGTTGCCGTAGGTAGTTTTAATTTATTAAAATTACGTAACTTACCCATAACTCTCAATAATTGCATTGTAAGTTTGAGTGAAATCGTATTACACAAGTCTTGACAATTATAAAATGATCTGTCTAATTGTTGTCTCACATAATTTTTTATAATTATAAAATGATCTGTCTAATTGTTGTCTCACACAAGTTTTACAATTATAAAAGGGCAAAATATTGATATGACCCTATGTTTTGGAGGTTTGTGCTAATATGACCTTGTGAAGTTGGAAAGTGCTATTGTAGCCCTATGTTTTGCATCAAAAGTGCCGATATAATCCTGTGGCACTATTCCGGCATTGACTTAGTAATTTTCAGCATTGACCAAAATTAAAAAGACTAAACTACCCCTAGCATTTAAATTACAAATTTATTTACTAAAATACCCTAGTTTCTTCTTCTTCTCCATAACCACCTCCGCCGCTGCTCTGCCACCTCCACCGTCGCTCCGCCACCTTCGCCGCCGGAATCTGAAAACGAGCCACCAACACCACTGCCAGCATACCATTGCCAACACCATCTCCTCTCCTCTCTAAACCTTAACACCATTACAAGACGGCGCAGCACCACCGCCACCATTTCCTCTCTAGACCTAGTACCACCGCCACAATTAGAACAACAAATCCATCCCAAATCCATCCAAATACGATGAATAGAAAGGATTTGTACTGACCTTTGATGAATTCCGATTGAGAGAGCGACTGGAATGAGATTCGCCAACACTATTGACGCCGCCAAGTCCATCTTCCACGTTGTAGCACCAGCTCTGCATTGCCGTAGCACCATCTCCGGTGGTGCTGCGTCGCTGCTCAATTCCCGCAGCTCTTTTGCAGGTGCCATTGCTCGATTCCTACCATTCACGTTCTCTCCTTCTCGATTCCTGCCATCTCCGCCACCAGAGGAGGAGCTAGGGTTTAGGGGCGGAGGAAGATCCATCTCCGTCGGACGAGGTGGAGTCGGCGGGCTAGGGCATTGTGGTGGCGCCGGATGGGATTCGGTGGGTTTAGTGGTGGTGGTAGATGAGACGGGGTGGTGGTGGCAGAGCTGGGCAGGAATGGTGTTTGAGGCGGCGGATGGTGAGGCACGGTGAATCTAGCAAAAGAGAACGGTGGCGGAGCAGCGGCGGCGGAGGGCGGAGGCGAAGATGAGATGGTGGTGAGGTGTGGAGGAGGAATTTTGGCAGCTCAAATCTGAGCGGAGCAGTGGCGGTGGCGGAGCGGAGAGAAGATGAAGAAAGTGGAGAAGCGGAAGAAAGAGGGAAGAAGGAAGAAAGTGGAGAAGGGAAGATAGTCTGTAGAGAGAAGAAGAAGGGAAGATAGTCTGAGGGCATAACTGTCATTTTACATTTTTTTGATTTTTTATTTATTTTTAATCAGGGGTATAATAGTCCATTCAAATAATTTCGGCCAAATTCAGGCCTCCAGGGTCATATTAGCACATTCAAGCAAATCATAGGGTTACAATAGCACTTTCCAACTTCACAGGGTCATATTAGCACAAACTACCAAAACATAGGGCTATATGAGCACTTGACTCATTATAAAATGATCTGTTTAGTAGACATCAAACAAGATTTGTGTATCATAAAGCAATACGCGCTTGTACATCTCTATTCCGTCATCAGCTTCATACAAGTTTCAAGAAACGAATACAATACCACCCAACAGGTTTTGACAAGTATTTTCTTTCTTATATGTTGTGAACAGACATGAGTAATTTGACGAATGGATACTTGGACAAAACTATAGATTGGATTCAAGGAGTCAAAAGCATTCGCTTCGGTGATATGCCAATAATTTGGACAGTGGATGCAATATTCATGGAATATATGATCAACCTAATTCCAAGAGCCCTAAAGGGGTCTGCCCTCATCATAAACACTTTTAACTCTCTAGAATCCGAGGTTTTGAAGCATTATTCCACTATGGTTGATCATCTGTACACCATTGGACCAATTCACTTGCTACTGAAGGAAACTCAAGGTGATAATCATAAAATCAGTAGCACCACTGAATCCATTCAATCCAATCTATGGAAAGAAGACGACAGCATCATCGAATGGCTCAACTCGAAGGAGAAAGGATCAGTTGCCTATGTAAACTTCGGAAGTATTGCAGTACTGAGTGAGGATCAGCTGGTTGAGTTTGCATGGGGACTTTCCAACAGCATGAAGAACTTTTTATGGATCATAAGGCCTGACCTTGTCACAGGATCAGGATCAGAAATGCTTCCACCGGAATTCCTCAAAGCTACGAAAGATCGAGGGATGATGTCCACATGGTGCAATCAGGAGCTTGTTCTCAACCATCCATCTGTGGGTGTTTTTCTGACACACTGTGGGTGGAATTCGGTCCTGGAAAGCTTGTGCGCTGCAGTGCCATTGATTTGCTGGCCATTCTTCGGGGATCAAATGACAAATTGTCTATATTGTTGCACTAACTGGGGTGTTGGAGTGGATATTGACAGAAATGTGGACAGAATGGAAGTTGAGAAAGTGGTGTTGGAGATGATGGAGGGAGTCAAGGGAATGGAGATGAAGGAAAAAGCATTAGAGTGGAAGAAGATAGCTGAAGAGGCTGTAAAACCTGTTGGATCATCATACACCAACTTGGACAAATTGATCCAAGAGGTCCTGCTTCAGCCTAAGACTAAATCTTTTGTTTAGCTGGAAAGCTATCAACTCCAGTGCTCTCTTATTTTCTTGTTTATGATGATGCCTGACATCAATTTAGTGCCAATTATTGGTTTCTTTAATCACCGAATAATATGTTGGTTTCGAAAGAAAAATAGAGCACAAAGAAAATGTTTGGTGCAGTGAAAACGTACTGCTTTTACTTCATTCATTCGGCCCTATTTATAGCCAAAAAATAAGTTACAAAAATAGGAATAACTACAACTCCTAAATGCATGCAACGTGGGTGAACGTGGGTGAACGTGCAGCATCAACTATCCTACAAACTAGCTAAACTAAACAGGAAATAAAACCGACTAGATTATAAATATAACAAATCACCCCCTAATCTTGTCGTTGCTTATGTTGTGTCGGCAACACCAATCTTGCTCCTTAGCTCCTGGAAACGAACTCGTCCAAGTGACTTCGTCAGTAAGTCGGCAAGCTGCTCTTCGGTGTTGATGTGTTCAAGTTCAAGTTCTCCCTGCTCCACATAGTTCCAAATCAGATGATACCGAGTATCGATATGTTTGCTCTGTTCGTGAAACACAGGATTCCTGCTGAGGCAAATTGCTGACTTGTTGTCCACCAACAGTCTAGGTGCTTGAGGTTGTTCGTTTTTCAATTCACCTAGTAGTCTGCTGAGCCAGATGCCTTGACACGCCGCAGTTGCAGCAGCAATATATTCTGATTCACAAGATGATATTGCCACTATCCGTTGCTTCTGCGATTGCCAGCTGATCGGAGCTTGTCCGAGGAAGAAAATCAGCCCGCTTGTGCTCTTCCGATCGTCGATGTCTCCGGCTAAGTCGGCATCGCTGTAGCCTAGCAATCTCAGAGCTCCTTCTCCTCTTCCATACGACACTCCAAACTCCAAAGTTCCCGCCACGTATCGTAACAAATGCTTCATTGCAGCAAAGTGTTCTGTTTTGGGATTTTCCATGAACCGGCTGATGTAGCCGACTTCGAACGTGATGTCGGGCCTTGTGTGCACCAAATACCTGAGGCTCCCCACAATGCTCCGATAAAATGAAGCATCCACCGGCCTTCCGTCACCAGTCTTGCTCAGTCTGAGCCGTGGTTCCATCGGAGTTGCGCAGGGATTGCAACCATCTAAGCCAGCCTTTTGAATCAGCTTCTTCGCATAGGAAGCTTGGCAAAGTGTGATCAAACCACCCTTCTACTGTACCTGTATACCCAAATAATAGCTTAGCTCCCCTAAATCACTCATTTGGAAGAGATCCGTCATTTCCCTCTTAAACTTCGACACTTCCTTGACTGAAGATCCAGTGATTATAAGGTCGTCGACGTACACTCCGACAAGCAGCAGATTCTCATTGTTTCCACGGCGATAAACAGCATGCTCCGTCCCGCTTCGCTCGAAACCAAGTTTTCGAAGGCTCGTATCAAGCTTCGCATTCCATGCCCTCGGAGCTTGGCGGAGTCCGTACAGCGCCTTATGAAGTCGGAGCACTTTTCTCTCTTCGCCGTTGACAACAAAGCCCGGTGGCTGCTCGACGTAAACTTCCTCGATTGAATCACCGTTGAGGAATGCGGTCTTCACGTCCATGTGATGAACCAGCCAACCATGGTGAGCAGCTAACGCTAACAGAACTCTTATAGTTTCCATCCTTGCGACGGGAGCGAAGACTTCTTCGTAATCCACCCCCTGACGCTGCACATAACCCTTCGCCACCAGCCGCGCCTTTCGTTTCACAACCTCCCCGACTGCATCCCTCTTTAGTTTGAAGACCCATTTTAGCCCTATCGCGCGGTGCCCTGGTGGCAGAACCGTAAGCCGCCATGTCTGGTTTGCCTCGATGCTAGCCAGCTCTTCCACCATCGCTGCTCGCCACCCCTCATCCTTCTCGGCTTCAGTGAAAGATGCCGGTTCGTCAGCGATGAGGAGACACAGTTCATCGTCTCTGGTTTCAATAGGGATTGTAGTCTCGCCACAAGTAGTGATGCCTCATCTTCTTGATCTTGCACAAGGTTTGCTCGTCCCTTCCGTTCACGCCGTGGTTCGGGGCAATCCTTGGAGATATGGCCGGCATACTTGTTACAATTGTAACACTTCACATTCGTCATGTCACGATCGCCGCTCGAAGCACGCTGGCCACCGTCTCGCCTGCCGTTTGTTAGCTTCTTCCCTTTTCGGAAACCCTTGCCTTTGCCGCTGCTCCCGGGGTTGTTGCTCTTACCACGTGCAATCCATTCCTGTTCCGTGAGGAGGACTTGACCACTTGCGTTGCCCGTGGAGTTGATGGAGTACCGCTCAGAGGCCGACCGGAGCCGGCCGATCAGCTCCTCCACAGTCATGCCATCCAAGTCAAGGAGTGTCTCGATTGAGCACGCGATCTGTGAATATTGTGCGGGAACTTCACGCAGAAATTTTTGAACAACTTTTACCTCGTCAACGGTGTCCCCTAGCGATCGGAGGTTGTTGGCGAGGCTGGTGATCCGCATCCCGAAAGCGTCAAGTGTTTCGCCGTCTTTAAACGTGATCACCTCAAACTCTTTGCGAAGCCGTTGTGCCGTTGCTTCGTGAGCGCGATCCACCCCCATCCGCATGAGTCTCACTGCCTCCCAAGCCTCGTGAGCCGTCTCCTTGTTTGCGAGGATCGGCACCATCTCCGGTGGCACTGCACGAAGTAGTGCAGCGAGCGCCGCCATGTCCTCTCGATCGCTTGGCTCGCCTTCACCAGACATGGCCTCCCAAAGACCTTGCGCGCGCAGATTGATCTTCATCACTTTCGCCCAATCGATGTAGTTTGTCGCCGTCAAAGTAGGGTAGACGATGTTGCTGCCAAAATTTGTGTGCTCCTGCACGATACGCTCGTGAATGACGACCTCGTTGCCGTTCCTCCGTGCCCGACTTCGTCCCCGACTGCGTCCTCGAGCCCGTGGCGGTGAACCTGCGGTGTCGTCGTTCCTTGTTCCGCTGGACATGGTCACCAAAATCAGATTGCTCTGATACCAGATGTTGGTTTCGAAAGAAAAACAGAGCACAAAGAAAAGGTTTGGTGCAGTGAAAACGTACTGCTTTTACTTCATTCATTCGGCCCTATTTATAGCCAAAAAATAAGTTACAAAAATAGGAATAACTACAACTCCTAAATGCATGCAACGTGGGTGAACGTGGGTGAACGTGCAGCATCAACTATCCTACAAACTAGCTAAACTAAACAGGAAATAAAACCAACTAGATTATAAATATAACATAATATAAGCTTGAGAAAATGCATCCACAAATCAGTTGTCGTAGGAGAAGAACTAATATAGAACTTCCACCGGGTGAATGAAGCAAATTAACATGAGATAAGAAGGGACCAATTTGATTAAATTCAATTTTAATAAAAATCAAAGATGTACGATACTTGGGCCTTAGATTAGAATTGCAATATTTAGCTAGTGCCTCCGTATGAATATTGAGTTTATCTCATATCATCATTTGTTGTAATAGCACAATGTGCAAAATTGACCTTAATGAAACAAAGTGGGAACCCTATAAACTCTCGTCCCGGAGGCGATTTATCCAAAAAAATACAATTGAGCCTTAATCTTATTGAAACTCTGACACTAGAGTACTGGATTTGGATGTTTAAGCTCAAGATATAGTTATAGGTTGAAGAAGCACCTCTTCAATCAGTTTATCCAAATTCAAGAATGAAGATCCAGCACCTGGTCTTATTGCCCCTTCGGCTTTGTTCTTCCACGCCAACGCTTTTTGCTTCATTTCCATTCCTTTACGTCCTTCCATCACCTCCTTCACCACTTTCTCCACCTCTGCTCTGTCCACTTTTCTATCAATTTCCACTCCAACACCCCAACAAGAGCAACAATAAACGCTATTAATCGGTTGATCCCCACTCCATGGCCAGCAAATCAATGGTACTCCAGCAGAAAGGCTTTCAAGAATCGAATTCCACCCACAGTGTGTTAAGAAAACACCTACTGATGGATGGTCAAGAACAAGCTCCTGATTGCACCATGTTGATATCATCCCTCGATCCTTAGTAACCACTAAGAATTCAGGTGGAAGTATTTCTGAACCTCCTGTGACAAGATCAGGCCTTATGATCCACAAAAAGTTTTGCATGCTACCGGAAAGTCCCCATGCAAATTCAACCAGCTGATCTTCACTGAGCACTGCAAGACTTCCGAAATTTACATAGACAACTGATCCTTTCTCCTTCGAGTTGAGCCACTCGATGATGCTATCATCTTCTTTCCATATACCAGATTGAATGGATTCGGTAGTACTACTATAATGCTGATCTGCTTCAATTTGTCTGAGTAGCAAGTGTATTGGTCCAACGGTGTACAAATGATCAACCATGGTAGAATATGGTTTCAGAACCTCAGATTCTAGGGTATCGAAGGTGTTGATAATGAGGGCAGAACCCTTCAGAGTTCTCGGCATTAAATCGACCATATACTCCAAGAATGCATCTTCAGGATTAGTGTTTTTAACTACGGGCAGATCACCTAGACGGACACTTCTGATTCCTGGAATCCAGTCTATAGCCTGATCCAAGAACCCGTTTGTGAAATAACTCTCATCTGTTAAAATAGAAAATTTAAAGAAATCAAGATCATACTTTGCACTCCAACTGTGTGTTTGTAAGTGTGCATTAAATTAAAATGGTTGCAAGTATGTACTCCCTCCATCTCAAATTTCACATTTTACGTGTTCTTAATATCACGCAGTATGTGATATTATTGGATTCATTCTAACAAGTTGTCTAAATATCAACTTCTTATCTGTCGTTATCATTCAATGGTCAAACATGTTTCTTGATAACAGTGAAAAAGATACTATGAAATTTGAGCCGGGACAGATGGAGTACCTTTAAGTGGTATGTAACCTCGTTGGACAAGATGTGGGATGTGCAGGGAAGACATTGCAACAGCTGCACTGACAGTCCAAATCTGCGCATTTGGAATTCCTAATTCTTGAGAAGCTTCAAGGGTGAAGGCCATGAGACCATCAGATACGATACAGGTGACGCGAGGAGTAGCGCTAGCACCATCATTGTTGAGGTTTGTGAGAAGTCGGAGAAACGGGGCATGGCAATTTTTGGCCATTGAAATGCAGAGCTGGAAAACATCTTGAGCAGCATCCTCATTTTCTGCCGGTGCGAGGCCATCTGGGATGGACTCAAATTTGAAATCAGATGATCCATCCAAGGAGCTTGGGCCTCTTGACTTGAGAGTGCGGTTGTAGTTGTATTCAGTGTGTACAAAAGTGATGTGAAAGCCTTTGTGGTGGAGGAGTTTAGCCATGTTGAACATGGCGTTCACATGACTTGAAGCGGGAAATGGGAGGCATACTGCATGAGGTTTCTTGCTTAATATTCCTGCCATGGCTATCCAGCTCTATTTTCTGAAGAAAAATATAATTGCAGATTGACGAATCCTACACTATATCTGTGTTTAAATAGGTGTATGGCGCCATGAGCCGTTATGTTTGACTCTTCCCTGCAGGCTACAGTTGCAAATCGTGCTATTTTTGTACACAAACACTCAATTGATTATCCTGATTTTGTTTTACTTGACTTCCACGCACATTTATGAACCTCCATTGCTGTTTGACCAAGTCACTTTTCCCCTTTGACAAGAAATTGTCTATGCCCGTCAACTCACGGCTCTGAATAGTCAGATTGGCCGTATACAAATAGGAAATATACAAGTGGCGATGCTTCTTTTCTTAAAAGAAAATACATACGCATCCTATATAATTGAGAAAGTGGTGATCTCTGCAAACTCGAGCTATTTTGGTGACCTCTGCAAACTCCGGGACGAATTGTTTTCAATGTTTAATGGTGACTTGCAAGAGGTAATCGGCCATCTTGGTGTTTGGTCTGGCTCGAGAAAGTTTACTAGTGCAGCTTATCTTCATATGCATCGTCATAGATACCCGAATGTTTATGATGTTGGTCGATCAAGTGAAAGGGTTTTCAACAGTATTTGGCGTGGGTTTGTTCCGCCGAAATTCTCATTCATCACTTGGTTGGCGGTCATTCAACGACTTCATACGAAAGATAAGTATCGGATGGAGGAAGGAGATAGCATGGAGAAGATATGCTCTTTGTGCCATTTGGAAGAGGAGACAAATGAGCACTTGTTTTTCAAGTGTGAATTTTCTGAGGTTGTTTGGGGGCGTATTCGGACTTGGATTGGTTTAAGGAGACAAACTAATTCAATCCAAAGCTCCATGACTTGGGTGAAGAGGCAAGTTAAGGGCTCCAAGATGCGAAAGAAGTTTGGTATACTAGCCTTGATCACCACGGTTTATCGCCTTTGGAGGGAAAGGAACAATGTGGTTATGGATGGTGCTCAACCAAGCTCGGAAAGAGTGGTGAAAATCATCATGAAGGATTGCTACATGGTGATGAATAGGCTGTTTCCGGAGGAGCACTTGTTCTAAGTGGAGAAGTTGCTTGGAGATTGAAGGGTGCTGGCGGCAACGTGCTAGGTGCTTCACACTTCGGGTCAAAGTGCTTCATTCCTGGCGCTGTGCTGGCGTCAGGCGTTGCGCTAGATCTCGTTATGGCCGATGGGATGCATGACGCCGGCTTCGGAAATGGTTTGGGCGATTGAACGCTGGAACGGCGTGTCACGGTTCGAGTCTTCTGGCACGGTTTTCAGCGATGGTTGACGCGATTTTCAGCGCCGGGAGAGGCTGATTTGGGCTCGTTGGTGTCAGGATTGGCCTACGATTTTTCTTGGATTTCTTTTGGCACTTACAGCTCGGCATTCAGGTGGAGGCAATAGGTTTTAGAGTAAGGATTTCCGTCCTCTTACTCTTTCTCCTAAGCCTAGTTTTTACTATTGATTTGACGGTTATTTATGCGCTTTATGCTCGCGCTACACTTTGTGTTAAAATAGCATATAGCTGTCCATTTGCTCAAAATGGAGTGGGCGAGTACATACTCGCCACGCTTGGTGCACGCGGTAGAAGTGCATCCATTCTCACATCTTTCGGAAGTTGGTTTCATTGGGAGACACTAAGGTCCGAGGCACGGCCTCATTCATCTTGGCCCATAGGATCAGCTTCGGTGCAAAAGGAGAATGCCAGAAGGCCAATAACATCCCTCTTTCTTCATCTTAGGGATGTATATGGTAGAAGCGGTTGTCCATTTGGTTCATCGGCTTCAAATTATATGCGACATCCAAGACCCGAGACACCCTCGACTGCATTAGGATTTTCTTATTATCCGTTCTTGGTTCTTAGTCCCTTCATCAACGATCCAAATACCACAATAATTCAAGACCCGAGACCCTTCTCGGTTGCATTTTGGAATTGGATTGAAGAAGGCCCCATTTGTTAGGGGTAGAAGCGGATTTGATTTATGGGTAGTGAGTTTGTTCTCACCCCATCATTTGGGTTATAGCCTGTATTTTTCCAGGTTGTTTTTGTGCTCCCTCTGTTCGGCTATCTTGCATTGGGTTGGTTGTTATTTTATTTGGACAAAAGGGGGGGGGGATAGTTGAGTGCTGTCTTCTGGATTTACACTCTACTATTCCCCCCCCCTACCTCTTTTGGATTTTACTCCTTAGGTTTACTATGTAGACTAGGGTTGGATTCTTTTGTATTTGGTGGGGTCCATTTCGGGCTCCACTGCAGGTTCCACCGTCTATACTATTTACCTATTTACGTCGAGAAAGTGAAGATTTAACCTTAAGATTATTTTTAAGGGATGGATTTTAAAAAACACAAGTGGCGATGCTTCTTGTTAGACTAAATCAGACTCCTGATTAGATTATGATTTATTCTGATTAGAGTTCTTTCCTTATTACACCTCTATTGTACTCTCTATATATTCAGATATCAATAATACAATTAATTACGGCAAATCATTATATCATGGTATTAGAGCAAGGTTCTGATCCTAAGCCCTAAATTTTAATTTATTGTTCAGCGCCTCCCTCCTTCTCTCTTTTTCGGCCCTAATTCCGGCGAAGTTCCGGCCAAATTCCGACATCCTCCTCCATTCTCCCGCATCCTCTCAAGTCTCGATTTTTCGACAAAGTTTCCATCTATTTTCAACCGCGGCAAAGCAACTCCGAGCGCGACACGGAGAAGAAGAAAACCAAGCTTATTACTAGTTACGTAGTAGTTACTAGTTACGTAGTCATAAGGAGTAGTGGAGCAGTAAAATACTAGTTACGTAGTAGTGGAGCAGAATTATTACATTCCGATGATTCAGAATTATTCAGCTATTGTTACGTAGTAGTGGAGCAGTAGAAAACTAGTCATAAGGAGACTCAATCACTGATCGCGAGTTGATCAATTAATCGTGAGTTGAATCAAATTCTCGCGAGTTGCAGCTGTTTCTCGCGAGTTGCTCACATTCCGACGAGTTTCTCAAATTCTCGCCAGCATCCAGTCAATTTCTGTGCAATTTTCCGATCTTCCGCTATGGTTCATTTGGGCCCTATATCTCGGGAAGATTGCTCCACTAATTGGATTGCGGACAAGGTGCTGTTTCAGGCCAGTTTGAATGGTCCCAACTGTCATTCTTCGTCAAATCAGTGGATTATTGATTCAGGTGCTACATCTCATATCACTGCTCACACCAGTCATCTTGATCAGGTACAACGTTATCGTGGTTCTGATTCTATTCTTGTTGGAAATGGTGAATCATTATCTATTTCTCACACCGGCCAATGTCATTTATCTGGCTTCTCTGTTAATGATGTCCTTGTGGTCCCTAAGATTACTAGAAGTTTATTGTCCATTAGTAAGCTTACTCGTGATCTACCTGTTCGTGTTATATTTGATGCTGATGCATTTTCCATTGAGCACAAGCTTACATGGGTGATAATTGGCAAAGGCCGTCATAGGTCTGGTCTTTATTTTCTTGAGACCGATAATTCCAGTTTTTAGGTGAACTACGCTCTACAAAGCTTCATGCTTCTTTTGAGTAGTGGCACTCTCGCCTCAGTCATGTGTCTCATGATACTGTTCAGTTATTGAATCGACGAGGCCTTATTTCTGTCACTTCTGCTATTCCTGCACCTGTCAGTTGCTCTCCTTGTCAGATGGCCAAGAGTAGCCGTTTGCCCTTTTCCACTAGTGACAAATGCGCTACTGGTTTATTGGATAAAGTACATTGTGATTTGTGGGGACCAGCTCCTGTTTTATCTGTCGGTGGTTTATCTTATTATGCCGTTTTCATTGATGATTTTTTGCGATTCACATGGTTTCTTCCGATGCGGCATAAGTCAGATTTCTATGACACTTTTATCCAGTTTCAAAAATTCGTTGAGAATCAGTTTTCTGCTAGGGTTAAAAATTTTCAGACCGATGGTGGCACCGAGTTTACTAATCACCGACTTCAGGCTCATCTCATATCATGTGGCATTCATCATCAGATGTCCTCGCCCTATACACCTACTCAGAATGGCCGGGCTGAGCGGAAGCATCGTCACATCACAGAGACTGGTCTTGCCATGCTTTTTCACTCTTCTGTGCCGCACTGTTATTGGGTAGAAGCTTTCTCCTCTGTGGTTTACATTATTAACCGTCTGCCTAGTTCAGTTCTGAGTGGAAAATCACCTTTTGAGGTTGTTTTTGGTCATGTGCCTGACTATACCCTTTTTCACCCGTTTGGTTGCCGTGCATTTCCATGTCTGCGTGCCACTGCTACTGATAAGTTTGCACCCTGATCCATTCCCTGTGTTTTTATTGGCTACAACCCTCGTCACAAGGGCTTCCAGTGTCTTGAACAGACTTCTGGGCACATATATATATATATATATCTCGCCACGTTCGTTTTGATGAAACTTTCTTCCCTTATGTCTCATCTTCCACAGACAGTCGTTCGATTTCAGATATGGAGATTTCATCATTTTTTGATGGAACTGTTCCTTCATCGATTGGGGCCACCACACCTGTGTCTGTGCCTATTCCAGCTGCCTCTCCTTCACCACCATCTTCCATCTGGACGGTTGACCTGGACCCGGCTCCTCGGCCAAAGCCCACCATACCTCAGCCGCTGGCCATCACTCCTCAGCCACCGTCTCAGCTACCAGCCACCACGTCTCAGCCTTTATCGGCTATTATTTCTCCGGCAACTTTCGACGGCCACTCTCCGGTCAGTGCATCTCGATCTTCCTCGGTGTCATCAGCTGGTTTGACTCCTCCATTTTTGCCGCCCCCGCTTCGTACTCATCGGATGGCCACTCGGTCTTCTACTGGTGCCATTTAGCGTCGGGATTATTCGGATATTATTGCTCATGGTCTCACTGCCGCACTCCTCTCTCAGACAGAGCCCACTGATTATCGCTCTGCCCTTCAGGATCCAGCCTGGGTTTCAGCCATAGATGATGAGATGACCGCTCTTCGTAGTCAGCACACTTAGGATTTGGTGCCTCGACCTTCAAATGTCAACATTGTTGGCTCCAAATGGGTCTATAGGCTCAAGTATCTACCAGATGGCACTCTTGAGCGTTACAAAGCTAGACTTGTGGCGCAGGGTTTCTCGCAGATTCTGGGTTTTGATTTTGACCACACTTTCAGTCCTGTGGTCAAAGCCTCCACTGTTAGGACGGTTCTTGCCATAGCCACCATGCGTTCCTGGCCACTTCATCAGTTGGATGTCAAGAATGCTTTCCTTAATGGTGTTCTTGATGTTCCAGTCTACATGAAGCAGCCCGTTGGTTATCAGGATTCTGTCCATCCAGACTATGTTTGTCGTATGCGAAAGGCCATTTATGGTCTTAAGCAGGCTCCCCAGGCTTGGTTCCAGCGTTTCAGCAGTTATCTAACACAGCTTGGTTTTCGGTGCAGCTCAGCTGATACTTCTTTGTTTGTCCTGTCGAGAGGGTCGTCATTATTGTACCTACTTGTGTATGTGGACGATATCATTCTTACAGGCAATGACTTGACTCTTCTTTGCCAGTTCATTGATCGGACACACAGAGAGTTTGCGATCAAGGATCTCGATGCTCTTCATTACTTTCTTGGTCTTGAAGTTTTGCCTACCTCCTCAGGATTACTGCTTGGCTAAGCAAAGTATGCTCGGGATATTTTGAATCGGGCCGGTATGTCTGACGCGGCACCTGTTTCTACTCCATTTGTTACTGGTTCTCAGCTTCACAGCTCTACCAGTCCTCCATTTCGGGATCCTACACTTTATCGTTCTCTTGTTGGTGCTCTCCAGTATCTCACCATCTCTCGCCCGGATTTGGTATTCTCGGTCAACACGGTGAGTCAGTATCTTCAGGATCCCAGAGATGACCATTTTGCTGCTGTGACTCAAATTTTGCGGTATGTTCGTGGCACTCTTCATTTTGGTCTCCGGTTTTGTTCTGCTAGTACTCCTGATGTGCTAGGATACTCTGATGCTGATTGGGCTCGCTGTTTGGAGACTCGTCGATCCACTTATGGTTATGCGGTTTTTCTTGGTGGGAATTTGGTTTCTTGGAGTGCCAAGAAACAACCCACTGTTTCTCGCTCTAGCACTGAGTCTGAATACCGTGCTCTCGCCAACACTGCCTCAGAAGTGGTTTGGCTCACTCATTTGCTCGTGATCTTCGGGTTCCACTTTCTGGTTCTCCACTGTTGTTTTGTGACAATAGTAGTGCTATCTTCTTGGCTCAGAATCCAGTGGCGCACAAGCGGGCGAAGCATATCGACATCGACTACCATTTTGTTCGTGAGTTGGTGACATCCGGAAAGCTGCGAGTTGCTCATGTTCTGACTTCACTTCAGATTGCAGACATTTTCACCAAGGGGCTCTCTCGTCCGCTGTTCGAGTTTTTCAGGTCCAACCTGTGCGTCGGCGAGCATCCGACGCTTCACTTGAGGGGGGGGGGTGTTAGACTAAATCAGACTCCTGATTAGATTATGATTTATTCTGATTAGAGTTCTTTCCTTATTACACCTCTATTGTACTCTCTATATATTCAGATATCAATAATACAATTAATTACGGCAAATCATTCTATCACTTCTTATACTAAAAGGAAATATACAAATATAATTCTATATAATTAAGAAAGTGAACATTTAACCTTGAGATAATTTTTACCAGTAAAAATAACCCTAACTATTTTATATAAGTGCAAATATAACCCTAAAAATTTTGGCATTGACTGATCATTTCTGGCCGTTGATCGACCGAAAATTACTAGAATGCCTTTTCAGCCTAATGCAAAAAATTAAAAGACAAAAATGCCCATTGACCCACCACTATACTGTCACCCCCGCCACTCACTGCGCTGCCGCCACCGCCACTCCACCACCACCACTGCTCCGGCTCCACCATCAACCAGCCCTAGCCCCGCTTCCTCCCCAGCTCCGCCGACCACCACCAAAAACCCCTCTCCCCTCTCCCCACTACTAAACCACCAACACCTTTGCCACCATCGGCCACCATTTCCGGCGCCGCTCAGCCAAGCTCCAGAAAATCGAGACCCATCTAGCCCCACCTCACCATCAACTAGGCCTAGCCTCGTCTCCTCCTCAACTTTGTCGACCACCACCACCAACCCATTTCCCCGCTCCCCACACCCACATCCCCACGCCTCCATTTCCGGCACTGCTACCTGGATTATCATCTCCACCAGCATCCACCACGCCACTCTACATCATCGGGACTTCCTCGGTTCTTTGCATCCGTGAAGCCGACGCCCAGCCAAGTAACAAAGATGCATGATTCCATTCTTGTAACACAGAAACCATCTGCCAATGAATCAGAACAACACCAGCCCTCACAGCCAAAACCAGATAGTCACGGCCAAGCTCAAAAATAACATCGGTAACACAAAATCCATCGATTAATGAATCAGAACAACACAACCAAAACATCTCCGGCTAAGCCCAACTCGGAAAAGCTCGAGCGGCAACCATTTTCTCTGGGATTCTCATCTCCACCGCAGTGGATTACGAGGCGGATCACACAGAGGCCGATTACACAGAGGCGTGAGATGAGTTTCGTGTTTTCACAGAGGCAGATCTAATGATAACTAGGGTTAGGAAGTTTCCAGGGCTAAAATAGTAAATTACCTTTTCTTTTGTTTTTCTTTTTTTAGAAGGGTAAAGTTGACTTTTCACCTGATTTCGACTTCAAACTGCTGGAAAATTTTTATATTTGCACATAAACTAACTATCTAGGGTTATACTTACACTTTCAGTTATCGCTCTTAATACATAATTGATCCCTCGACTTATGTTTGATTCTACCAACAATATGTTGCGTAAAAGAAAATGATTGAGAGGACACACTGCAACCGTTGGTGAAGAAGTTCAATTGCCATACCGAAAGGTTTACAAGCGGCAATACAAGTCCACTAAAAAGAAATGACCAATCTCGGATCTCAACCTGCGAGTACGATCCCAACCAATATATCGATTTGTTTGAGTTTAGTCACGAGTGGGATTAAGGGTTCAAGGCGGGGTCGCGGAATCGTCAAAGTAGCTGGAGGCCAGTTTTGGACCTAGGGTAATAAGCATTCGTATGTCAACCCGTACACCCCATCCACACACCAGGATCGATCAACTCACCGAATCCTCGGTTGATTCACAAGTAGAAACATTCAATCGATTTGTTCGTACCCCAATGCACGAGCCTAATATCCCAGATGATCTGAAGCTCAGTTCATAGGTTGAGTTTTTGTGGATAGTTCAAACCCTTATAATTGCAGGGTATCAAGTCATGGCATCCCCGATGATGAACAAATTGATCACAGAAGCCCTAATTTCACTGCCATGAATGTTCCAAACGATGCTCCTACCCTAGGCCATCCCAATGATAACTCGGCAAGGGTATCTAGAAGTTAGAGCAAATCTTTTTTATCCCTCGATGTTTTGACCAAAATCCTCCTTCCCTCGTTGCTCATTCCTTTCGACCAAGAGATGTAACAGATACCTGTACACTCCAGGGGATACTATCAAGGGTATGATCCAATGGGACAACCTGTGCATTTGTATTCTTTGACGGTGGGCTCCATGCCTCATTCCGTTTGTATTACCCAACAACCTCACCCACACACATCAGTGTTGCACTAGTGCATGAATGGACTATTAAAGGTGGTGAAAGGAGTATTAGGACGGTGATTACAAACCGGCGTCTCTGGTACCGCCGTGGATCCTACCCCCTTGTTGCACTGCAGTTTCAATACCACCGTTGTAATATATATGTCCGGCATCTTCGAACGACGTTGTTTTTGTTAATTAAACTGCTTTATAGTGTTTTTGATTCCGGAAACAACGAAAATAGTCGTGCATGAAACATACTTTTGGAGTCAAAAATTTCTTACCGGAATGTACAGGGGATGTCTTATTATTAAAATACAGATTGGCTGGTTCGAGTTTTGATATCGAATATAATATCAGTTATTGCTTTAGGATATGTTACGATTTCATAAATTGGGTTGGAAATCATAAAGGCTGCGAGGTCAGGAATGGATTTCTGTGTTCATGAATTGATGGCGTTTCATAATAGTTTTTATTTATGAATTGGAATAATGTTTGAGTTTCGAATTCGGAATTACGATTAATGATATACTAATGATTCCAATGCTAGTTAACGCCCACAATCGGAAGAATTGGTGGAAATTGTGGTTATCAATAATAGAAATATTTTCACAATTTCAATTCATATATTCATTCTGTAGACTAATTAACATATGTAAGTAGTTTCAGAAAGCAACATACAAATTGTAAACCAAAGTTTATTGTACGATAAAATGAGAAATAAATAGAAATTTTTTAATGTATTAAAGTAGATGAAACAAATGTAACTGGTATTGAATGCATAACAAAGCTAATATATTAAAGTAGAGGACCTGCACCCGCAGAGTCGTTTAAATCTTTCCAGCTCTGAGGGGTCAAAAATAAAGATTTGTTTATTGCTCATGTACTCACTCCTAACTACAATAACGTAGCTAGTGGTAAGTTCATGTGCCATCCACAGAGATACTAGTGTTTAATGGTTAGCCACACACAACTCACAATCGGGTGTCACCCCAATCACGTGTCAGAAATAACTAGTACTAACAAAGAGGGAGGGGTTGTATGAACTAACAACGGTGAGCGTCGTTTTACTGGCTAAATAATTTGCAAACTCAGAAAAAAATATTAATTAGTATACTGGTAGGCAGAGTCGATCCCACAAAGAGCAAAGCAATAATTATAAAATTTTCCAACTAATTTCAAAACCCTTTTCGGTGTAGCCACTACGCCTTGAATTCAAGAATTTTTCTAACACTAAAAATGCTAATGATTATTATAAAAATAAGAAATAAATAAATATATAATGATATCGGCTAAGAATAACTGATGTTAGTTAACATCGATCATAGGCGCAATGATGAATTAATCCTTAGGTTCTATCAGTTATAGGAAAGTAGGTACTCTTAACTTTCCCAATTCTTTCTTACCTTATCGACAGTTAATCAATTTTTATTAACCAACTGTTTCCCTTACTAAAATACCCCCAGAAAGTATTCGTTGAACTAGATACACATTTTGATAGCATTAAGAAATAAAAATAACTAGGTATAGCCTTAACCAAAGTAAAAACATATAAAAATGCACAATCAATTGTTCCCTGTCATGCTATTACAGTCTTAGCTAGTTAGCTGTTTTTTCACAAGAATTAGCTACTTTCTAATGGTTTCCAACGATTATGTATTGGTAGAATTAGAAAGCAATATCCTAGTAACATTCAAGTTGGCCAGACTTAAACACATTAGAAATGAATTAAGTCAAGAACAAATCAAGAAATGCAAGAATCAATTATAAAATAATTAAGCCCCACGATTCATAGACTAACACTCGTTATTCTCGGCCGATAAACAAATTAGCTACTCACGATATGCATATAAAAATTGCAAAAGAAAAATATTTTAAAACATGATGTTGAATTAAACTAGGAAAAGAAATTACTCCCAGAAAATGGGTTTCGTTTGGGCAGACTAGACCATCTGCGACGGACCAGAATCTGGAAATAAGTTTTTTTTTAAAAGAGCAAAATGCATATATAACCCTGCATAATTCACGAAAGTGCAAATATAACCATGTGATAATTGAAAGTGCAAATAGATAGTTAGTATATGTGCAAATATAACCTTTTCCTGCAGTTTGAGGCCGAATTATGATGAAAAGATTAATTTACCCCTATTTAAAAAAATATAAATCAATGAGATTCTTCTTTCTCCTTCTTTGGTTGTAGAACTTGGTAGAACTTGGGAGAATTCTTCTTTTTCCTTCTTTAATCCGCTGAGCTCTTCTTTCTTTCATTCGTTCTTTCTTTCTTTCAATTCTTACCCACTGCAATTGTTTCACTCAAAAGAGCTAGATCTCATCGGATTCATGGATGAAGGTAACCAGTTAGCAACATCTCGCCGGAAGAACTCGCCAGACTCGAATCTGCCATGCCCGACTCAAAATGCCACCAACCTTCCTCGACAGAGTAGTGCTCATCGAGGCTAGTCACGATCTAATTGTTGGTGAGGTCAAGGGAGATGAGTTGGGTGAGTTTTGAGACAAGTGGAGTGAGGGTTCTGTTGTAGCCCGCTGAGTCAAGAGTGTGGAGGGTGACTCCGAGGAGAGGGGGTGGTGGTTTCAATTTTTTGGCGCTTGGTTGAGCAGCATTGGAAATGGTGGCGGAGGTGGCGTGGGGCTGTGGGGGTGGTTGTGCGGGTGGAGAGCGGGGAAAGGGGTTGGTGGTGGTGGCTCATGTTCTCACCTGTGTTCTCTCTATCGACGTTCTCGCCGGCGTTGTGGCGGAAGACTGGTTGGTAGTGGTGATGGCGGTGACAGTGGTGGCGTGGGTGGCGTTATCCAGGAGAGGGTATTGGTGGTGGCTAGGTGTAGGCGGTGCAGTGGTGGTGGTGGAGGTGGTGGAGCAGCGGTGAGGCAAAGGCTACTTTCGTCTTTTAGATTTTTGTTTTTGGCCCAAAGGGCATTTTGGTCATTTCTGGTCAGTTAATGGCCGAAATGGTTAGTCAATGCTGAATATAGCCTTTAGGGTTATATTTGCACTTATGTTAAGTAGTTAGGGTCATATTTGCACAAAAAACTATCTCAGGGTTATATCTGAACATTCTCACATATATATATGGTTATATCTGCATATTTCTCGTTAAAAAAATATGTTTGCAAACATATGAACTAATTGTAGACTAAAAAAAGCGTAAATTAATGTCCAAACGGATACCTCTTATATACAGAAGATGCTCAGCCCAAAATATCATCCAACTCTATTCCAAATTTAAATTCCAAGCCTATGTTTATCTAAACGATAAATAAGAATCAAAATCCAATCCAATTCAATCCCTACAAAATCTCCAATCAAATATGATCATATCTCCATAAAATCTGAATCACACCTCTATAAAATATGATGTAATCAACTCTTAATCAGAATTAATTCTAATTTCCACGCTTCCCACGCAGTTGCACACAGGCTGCACCATTTCTGCACATTCCAGTCTTCTTTTCTGCCATATTTTGCCATTTTCCTCCTCAAATTCCTCACAATTCTTCTTAAGCCCAAAAACCTATAATATGTGACAAATTTTACACCTAAAGTGCAAATTAATCCCATAAAATTACAATAAACCCCCAAAATAAACAACATAATTTCTATGCATTAAACAACTACGAGCATGCATGTAAAGCGAATAAAATATGGATTAACTAATCTTGGGGGTTGCATCACATGATTGACGTAAAGACTTGATCCTAAACTCTAATTCACAAAAGAAACTACTCACCTATTTTCATGTTATATCACATAGTGTGGAGATGTTAATTCCCCGGGAACTCCCATTGTCTGTCACACAACTGGTTCTGCTCCATCCTTAATATCTCACCCCCTCTGTAACTTGCTAGGGGTGCACTTCTTTACTGACCGCCCATATGGCTCACTCTGGGGGTGGCCCCCCACTTAAAGGAACTATCAATAGTAGAGAGAGCTCTATTTAAGGCGGCATTAGAAAGCGGCTCCATTGGAACTGCCTTTAGTTACAGTCTGGAAGGGGTTCCGAGTTTGGAAGACCCTCACAGGTAATTTTAAAAGTGATTCAAATTAATTAAATGTGGTATAACCTTTAATGGTGATCGATTAAAGGCGGTAGAACTACGTTTAATTAAGGTCCGAAAGCACTTCCAAGTTCAGAAGTGCTATCCCAAGTCAACTTTTCATTTTAAAGGTGGTTCTAAAGAAAGAACCGCCTTTAATGGGCTCATTTTGGCCTAGACCCATACTTAGTCTGAACCCATTTCATTCTTACTTCTTACTTCTTGCCTATTTTCCTTCTCTCCCCCTTTGAAACCCTAATTTCCTCCGTGAAACTTCTCTCCCCCTACACCCACCGCCGCTGCCTCCACCCCTCTGCCACCTCACCCTCCTTCTGCCACTCTAGTCCCCACCTCACGCCACTCTCCACCCACCTTCAGCTTCCCTAAACCCTCACCACCATCGCTGTCCACCCTCTGCCTAAGCTGCACCAATTCCGCCCCACCGCCCATGCCACTCTCTGCCACTCATATCTAGGGTTCTCGTTGTCTCTCGCCTCTATGGTTCTCATTGCCACTAGGATTTCTCTCCGTCGCGCCATGACCTGGATTCTCTCCGCCGCTAGGATTTCTCTATGTTGTGGAGCCGTGCGAATCTGTTATCCACCGGTGTCACTGGTGGGTCGTCGCCGCTGGGCTTGGGCTTTTTTTATCTCTAGACACCATTATTTTATCTCTGCTTCAGATCTGGCTTTGCTTCCGGCTACCGGGAAACCAGGTTTTCGGCAGTTTTTTTTACAAAGCAGAAATATATGCCAAATTTGGAACCTATTTTGGACCATAAAAGAAGACGGTTTTGGAAATGCCTTTGATATATTTTGATCAGGTGGAGCCATTAAAGACGGTTCTAAAGTGCCTTATCTGACTAGATAGAACTACCTTTAACACCCCGTTCTCCACAAGTGTATTCCTTGCATAGGTTGCATCAGATAGATGCAGGAGTGAACCCAATCACAGAACCGGGACCTCCAGCATGAGCTTCCATCCTAAACCTCAAAAGGAAGAGGAATCTAACACACACATCCTCCCAGTACTCACAAGACAACCACAATGCCAGTAATCCAACACTCCATAACTAGCATTCAAAGCCTATCAAGATATCATGCATGAATCACAACAAGAATGCATCTTAACATATTTCATAGCATGGATCACAATAAGAAGTTGAACCACAAATTAAGCACGATATTTATAACATAGAAAATAGGATGAATCTAACAAGACTCCCAAATCAATGTCAATCATGCTTACAAAAACTACCCCAAGAAATAAAACTTCTTTACTAACATTAGATCCATCGTAATCATAGGAATAAATGTCATGAAACTAAGGAGTAAATGAAGAGAGAAGAGAGAAAACCCTAGAGAGGATTCTCCTAGCCTCCCTTCCTACCTAACACACCAAAATAAATATAATTAACTACTTTCTTAAACCCTAGGAGACTAAAGGCACTATATATAGTGTAGGGTAATGGGAGGTTGTCGTCGTACCTCTCAAAGTTAATACTTTTAAGCCCTGTTTCTTCCTATATACAATAAAGTAGATAAGGGCAAGTCGGGGTCGTCCACGAGATGAGGGATCTTTTCAAGTGTTTAAACATATATAGGAGAAGACATACTAAGCATATACATACATAAATACATATAAAAGCATGTAAACAAGGGGGGGGGGAGGGGTTGATTGGTTTGATCCTAAGCTATCAAATTGAAATACAACAACTAGCAAAGCAAGAGAACTATGCTAATCATGCAATACAACTAAAGATAGGATGAAAATAACAATTGATGAAACCTTAGGCGCAATTGACTTCCAATTCCAAACCTCTTATCCATCATTGAACATGCAACCCATTTACGATTTTCACTACTTGTTGTGAAGGCTAAAATTCTATCCTTCTTAGATAGTAGTTTGCAAGAGTGAGTTCGACATCTCTTGTCAAACCTCACCAATGACTCCCGTAGTCGAAACACGACTCAAGGTATCCTATTGATGGCATTTATAGCATAAAGAATCAACAAGCTCAGAAACACTTATAAACACTACACCGTGTCTAAGCATTTAACCGATTCATGCATTTACACAAGATTAGTCAAGAACGATCGACGTTCATAGACTTCTCTCATTTGCTACAAGTAACAAACATGACAAAGAGTTTAACATTATCATATTCATCTAGCAAATATCAATCCATCAACATAATCAAAAGCTCTAACTCATACTCTTGGATTCCTATCAAGAAAGGGGGAAATAAACCCATTTCTCCAAACCCTAACAAGCATATGATACAAGTACTTCATATACTCAAACTTTCAATAACATTAATGACATTAACAAATACATTCAATGCTCCATAAATACACAATAGTAAGAGCATTAAATAGGCTATAAATTGTTCTTAAGACATGGGCTTGGAAGCCTTATTCAATTGCTCCCAAGAAATAGATTAGATACAAGAGTTCATACTAATCAATGCTGAACAACTAATCATAAAACAAGAGAATTCAAAGATGAAAATGGAAGGAAAAGGGTTCTAAACAGTACCAAAAAAATGCAAATGATGAAGAAGAATGAATGAGAGGAAAGAGAGTGCTATTTATAGTACAAATAGGATAAGGTGAAATTCTGGCCACCCGTTGTTCGCGACTCGCGACGAGGCCATCGTGACTCGTGACGTTGCTTTGTTTCCTTTTCTTCTTCTTGTGGTATACAATCACCTTCATAGCAATTCCTCTCATTTTTCAAGTCTTCAATGTCTCCAAAAATGGTCTTCAATGGCTTCCGATCTTCAATGGCTTCCGGTCTTCATGTCTTCGGAGCAAGTCTTCAAAAGTCTTCAAAAATGTGATCTTCAATGGCCTCCGGTCTTCATTGCCTCTGTGTACTTCCCTTGTCACGAAAAATCCACTTAGAAGAGGTAAAAGAGTGTAAAGTTGCTCTTACCCCTCCTAAGAGAATTTCAAGGTAAAACACAGGCTCTCGATAATAAAAGAGCACAAAAGTGACCCAAAATAGTACTAAATTATGCACATAAAATGGACACATCAAATTTCCCCACACTTAAACCTTACTCACCCTCGAGTAATAAAAGATCCAAGCATACAAAGGAAATAACGTATCCACATCCTAACTACTATTCCCCCAAATCAATACCTCACAAAACTCTCAATATTACACATCCCAATGTTAAGGTCAAATGAGAAGTTTCCCACAACCCCTATTCCTAAATCTACCCAAACCATATCAACCCATCAATTCATTGATATCCCTAAAACATCTCCAAATCCCGAATTGATAATCCCAAATCCAATGACAAAAGGTGAAGATAAAGACATGTATAAGGTTCAAAACACATGCCCCACTTTATATCAATATATCAACCTAAAAATGAAGCATATTAATGATCAAGAATTTCATAACTTACTTCATCCACTCCCGCTAAATTTTCCACTCCCAAAAGGTCCTCAAGATGTCAAGCTACCCGATCCATCCGTGTGGCCACTGCAACCTTATGAATCCAATGCCGGAAAATGAGTGAACACTCAACATTTTTCAATTTCTCTCGTTTTCTCTCATTTTCCCTAGGAGCCCTTTCGGGTTTCATCCTAGCCACACATCATGTTTCTTTGACTCACATCTCACCTTTTCCACACATTTAGCCTCTCATTTTTGCCTAGGTCACCCTTTTGGATTTTCAACCTATCCGGGCCCCCAATGTTTCCTAAGTTTTCCTCTCGGGTTTTCAACTTAGCGGGATTTTTTTTAAATTTATTTTTTAGCATTTTTCATGTGTCTCCAATTCAAAAAGTAGGAAAGTGCTTTCCAAATGTTAAGGCTAAGAAAAGTATCAAAGCCAACATTATTCAAGTACATCAAAAGAAAAACACCCTAAAACAAAAGGGAAACAGCTATCCAAAACCAATCAAAAGAGTTATGCAAAAGTGTCTTCAATCCCAATCTTCTCAAAGTGGATAACCCTCCCCATACTTAGAACACTACATTGCCCTCAATGTAGACAATAGGGAAAAAAAGTACAAAGCAAAGTATGGAAACGGTAAATATATGGTGCTCACAAAATCACTGCTATGATGAAGAAGGGCCACTGTCAAAGTAGCGCTGCTGATACTGTGCCAGCCACTCTGTGCTCCTCTGCCTCCTCGCTCTCCGCCTCTTCGCTCCCGGATCAGGGCCTGAGACACTTCCTGACTGGGACTACATCTCATGGATGTGAGCTGACAAGTGGTCAATCTCCTCGTCCATGTCAATCAAGGTCTGGGAGACAAATACACTGTGCTCCAATATTATGCTGTCATGTCGGCGGAATCCATCCTGCATAGTCTGCATCATCCACTTGTAGAAGTCCAGTGGAGGCTGGGAATAGTGAGGTGGCACATCATCATCCTGCATGAGCTCTGTCTATGGTGGAGGCTGCGTGGAGTGTTGCTGCTGTTGTTGCTCAGAGGGAGGTAGAGTGCTATCATCACACTGGACAGGAGCTGGGCCAAGGCCGCGGAGCTCGCGCTGAAATCATCTCTACATGAGGAGTCCGGTGAAATCACCAAATCTCCCAGAGGTGTGTCAAATTCCAGCTTCGTCTTGCTCTGCTGAGGAAATGCCATGAATGTGACCTTCCTCGCACCATACAACCAATGGAAGAACCCCGTGGTCCATGTGGCACTGAGTATGTCAAATCTAACTAGCCTCTCAATGGTGATAAGATAGGACATGCGCCTCCCTAAGCGTGGAAAGTTAGTTGGAGGAACGAATCCCAAGTACTCTGCTAAAAGGCCTATCATGCCTCCAACCATGATCTCCCCCCTGGGTTTTCTTGCCACCTCCACGATTCTCTTCATCCACAATTCTGCCCACAGCCCGTATCCTGGCCCCTCACTCGTTAAGTGCCACATAAAGTGAATATCATTGTCTGGCACATTCGTCGGCTCCGCGGAGCAAAGTACTGTGCCAGCCAAGAGTCGGTGCACATAACGGAGTGCAGGGTGGATAATTGTATTACTCTTATCATGGGAGTTCTTTGGCCTCATATTGATGACATTCCAAAAATGCATGTCATTCTCAATTGATCGCTCCTGGGCCTGTGGGTCCAGCCTGGTCCGTATCTCGGCGGTGTTAAATCCAAAGGCTTCCTCAATCTGCTAGACGGTCAATTGCATAGATATATCATCTAAGTGAAAAGCAATGTACCTCTCGTAGGGTTGATCACCCCTCATGCTACTCATACGTATCGTGGACAAGAACTCTAGTGTGTACCTCCGGTAAGAGGGCGCGCTCCTACTCATAAACCCTTCTATTCCCCCTTTTTCGAGGAGGCATCTCACAGGCTGAGTAAGGTCGAGGGAATCTAATGTGGGCACATAAAAAAAGCTTATCTCCTTGAGTTGGCACTTCTCCAGGGCCTCCACCTTTCCGCATAGGACCCGGTAATCTGGGTCAAACCCATGTACCTATCCGTAGGGGGAGGTATAGGGCTTAATTCTGGAGCCGGTGGAGGAAGCGGAGGTGGAGCGGCGGTGCACCCACCTCGTGGGGGTGTCCTAGGTCTGTTCGTGGGGGCCATATCTAACAATCAGAGCAAATAAGTCAAATGCACAGGAATATGTATATATGTAATATTGCAAATTCATACTCAACTTTAAACTAGTCCATCATTACAAGCCGAATCAAAATCAAGTCAACTAGTTCAAGTCCTAAACACAATTTCATATACAATCCATACTATGTCCAACAAGCCCATATTCTCAAATCCATGAAGTTCTCACATAGTTGAAATCAATATGCTATATCTCAAAACCACAGTAGTGCTCAACTAGCTTAGCCACCAATAGTATATTCACAATGTCAACATTCACGTCCCATGGCTAAACTACCCTAAGCAAAATAACATTGCAAAGCACAACAACATTTTATCCAAATAACAACCATGTTGAATCAAGGGCCAACATGCCTCCTATGTAGCATAAGTCACAATCTGTTCTCAGCCACATCAACACAAATGCACACAATCCCAACTCAAACAAGCACAATACAATCCAAACCACAACCACAAAATATGCACACAATACCCATCAAATTGAATTGCTCAAAGTGACTAAACCCTCAAATTCTAGGGTTTGTGTTCTTCAATGATTTTTTTTCTCGATTTGTGGGGAGGTTGGGAAGAAAGGATGGGGTATAGAGTGGTGGTCGTGAGTGGTGGAGTGGTGGCGGCGAGTGGTGGTGGCAAGCGGCGGCACTCGTGGAGGACATGTTGAAGATGGCGAAGAGGAGCGGGAGAAGATGAAAGATTATGGATATGTTTGTGGCAAAATGGGTTTAGCCCATCATTTAAAGTAGTTTGTACGACCGTTGTGACTCGCAGCGTGTTTGTCGTGACTCACAGTGTGTTCGTCGTGACTCATAGCGTGTTCGTCGTGACTCATAGTGTGTTCGTCACGACTCGCGACGGATGGTTTCTAGGGGCATTAGGTCTGGCTAGGCTCGAGGATGAAAGATGACACTTTGAGGGCTTTTGGCTTCAAGGTCTTGAGAAGTTTGGCTCGAGAATGAAAGATGGCACTTCGAGGGCACTTGGGTTTGAGGTCTCGAGAGGCTAGGATCGAGGATGAAAGATGACACTTCGAGGGCTCTCAGCTTTTGAGGTCTCGAGAGGTTAGGCTTGAGGATGAAAGATGACACCTCGGGGGCTCGAGGCTTCTAGGTCTTGATAAGCTAGGCTCGAGGATGAAAGATCACACCTTGAGGGCTCGAGGCTTTGAGGTCTCGAGAAGCTAGGCTCGAGAATGAAAGATCACACCTCGAGGGTTCACTTCTCCGAGGTCTCGAGGATGAAGGATCACACCTCAAGAGTTCACATCTTCGAGGTCTCGAGAAGCTAGAATCAAGGATGAAAGATCACACCTCGAGAGCTCGTGGCTTCGAGGTCTCGAGTGGCTAGTCTCGAGAGCTGGCCTCGAGAGAATGATAAACTTCAGGTTTGGCTCGAGTCGAGGCTTTGCTACCTCGAGGTCTCGAGGGGGTGATGTCTTAAAAAGCTAGCCTTGAGAGAGTGATGGACTTTATGGTTCTGCTCGAGTCGAGGGTTCAGGGCTTCGTGGTCTTGAGGGGGTGATGTCTCGAAGGGCTAGCCTCGAGAGTGTGATGGTCATTCAAGTTCTGCTCGAGTTGAGGATTCAGGGCTTCAAGGTCTCGAGGGGGTGATGTCTCGAGGGGCTAGCCTTGAGGACTGACCTCGAGAGTGTGATGGTCACTCAAGTTCTGCTCGAGTCAAGGCTTCAGGGCTTCGAGGTCTTGAGGGGGTGATGTATCGAAGGGCTGGCCTCGAGAGTGTGATGGTCATTCAAGTTTTGCTCAAATTGAGGGCTTGCTGCCTCGAGATCTTGAGGGGGTACACTTCGAGGGCTCGCGAAGCCACCACGGCTCACAAAAAGTGGAGGCCGAGACCTCCATTTTAACACAAGATATATGAGTACATCGTGACTCGCAACCACTCCATCGCGAGTTGCGACAAGGCCCTTGCGAGGCCCTCACGGCTAGCAAAAAGTGGAGGCCGAGTCCTCCATTTCAACATAATAGTTCTGAGTACATCGTGACTCGCGACCACTACGTCGCAAGTCATGACGAGGCTATCACGAGACCGTCGCGCTCGGGGAAAGTTTTGGCTGAGACCCCATTTTAGCCAAGGTTTCTGATTACATCGCAACTCGCGACCATTCCATCATGAGTCACAACGATGCCCTCGCGAGGTCATCGTGACTCGTGAAAAGTGGAGTCCGAGAGCTGAATCTCACCCAAAATTACTGAGCCCATGGTGACTCTAAGCCTTTCTCTCTTCAAAAGTCCAATGCACTGGCTTCAAAATTACTACAAAATCATGGAAAAACAACCCGTGAAAAGCATAAAGCAAAAAATGGAATTTAAATGACAAAATCCAAAACTAAACAACTTCAACGGAAAGTCACGAAGGACGGCCCGGATGATCAAAACTAAGTTTATTTAACGTCGTCGACACGACTTACTTCCTTTCCTTAGGTTTTACTCACAAACCGGATCAAGGAGATCAATGCCATCTCCTTTTTCTAGCACAAAATTCTCGTGATAAGGTTTCAAACGTTGTCCATTAACCTTGAATGTATTGAACTTAGCTCGATCTAAAATCTCCACCGCGCCATGCGGGAATACCTTAGCCACCTCAAAAGGACCGATCCATCAGGACCTCAGCTTACCCAGGAATAGGCGAAGGCAAGATTGAAATAGGAGGACCTTTTGACCAATGTCAAAATCCTTCCTAATGATTATCTTATCGTGCCACACCTTTGTCTTCTCTTTATAGATTTCGACGTTCTCATAGGATTCCCTCCAGATCTCTTCCAATTGTAACTTCCTATGCAAGCCGGCCTCATCTATATCAAGATTGAGTTCTTTGACCGCCCAGTAAGCCTTATGTTAAATTTCAATCGGTAGATGACAGGGCTTACCAAACACTAATTGGTATGGTGACATACCGATTGGTGTATTGTAAGCCATCCTATACGCCCACAAGGCATCATTCAACTGAGAACTCCAATCCTTCCAGTTAGGGTTAACCATGTTTTGAAGGATGGGCTTGATTTCCAGACTGGAAACTTTGGCTTGCCCGTTGGTTTGTGGGTGATAGGCGGTGGATGTCTTGTGAGTGATGCCATACTTCTTCAAGAGGGCCGTTATGGTCCGATTGTAAAAATGGGTGCCACAGTCACTAATCAAGGATCGGGGTACCCCAAATCTAGAAAAGATGTTATCTTTCAGGAATTCTGCAACCACTTTAGAATCGTTAGTCCTAGTGGGTTTTGCTCCAACCCACTTCGATACATAATCAACATCAAGAAGAATATATGTAAATCCATAAGAACTAGGGAAAGGTCCCATAAAGTCAAAACCCCAAACATCAAAGATTTCACAATATAGAATAGGCCTTTGGGGCATTTCATTCCTAGTGGAGATATTTCCTACTCTCTGGCATTCATCACAAGATTTGAAAAAGGTGTCTGCATGCTTATTCAATGTAGGCCAATAAAACCCACTTTCTAAAACTTTCCTAGTGGTTCTCTATGCTCCAAAATGACCGCCACATGCATGAGAATAACAAAATTCAAGAATTGAATGTACTTCATTATCAGGGATACATCTCCTAACAACTTGATCCGCACAATGTCTCCACAAAGAGGGATCATCCCACACATAATACTTAGCATCACTCTTTAATTTATCCATTTGGGCCTTAGAAAAATGAGGAGGGAATTTACCGGCGACAAGAAAATTTACAATGTCGGCATACCATGGTTGGAGATCCCTAATGGTGAACAATTTTTCATCAGGGAACTCCTCCCATAGTTGCTCCTTCACTGTGGGGTTTACCTCAATATCCTCGCATGGAGTCAGCCAGCTCAAATGATTGGCCACAAGGTTTTCCGCACCCTTCTTGTCTCTCACCTCCAACTCAAATTCGCTCAAAAGCAGGATCCACCTAATCAATCTTGGCTTGGCCTCTTTCTTCATCATTAAATGATGAAGCGCTGCATGGTCAGTGTACATAATAACTTTTGTACCAAGCAAGTAGATCAAAATTTTCCAAAGAAAATACCACTACTAGCAACTCCTTTTCGGTGGTGGAATAGTTTCTTTGGGCTTCATTTAGAGACATGGATGCATAGTCGATGGCGTGAGTCGCTCTCCCCACCCTTTGACCAAGCACCGCTCCAACGGCATAATCACTCGCATCGCACATAATCTTAAAAGGCAATGACCAATCCGGGGGTTATATGATAGGGGCCGAAACTAACCTTTCCTTCAATATATCGAAGGCCCTTTTACAACCCTCTTCCATCACAAATTCCACCTCCTTTTGCAACAACTTGCATAAAGGAGATGCTATCTTTGAGAATTCCTTGATGAATCGGCGATAGAATCCTGCATGGCCAAGAAAAGAGCGCACTTCGCGCACAATAGTAGGATAAGGCAAAGTTTGAATTGTGTATATCTTTGCCTTGTCAACCTCAATACCCTTAGAGGAGACAACATGGCCTAAGACAATGCCTTTCTCTACCATAAAATGACACTTCTCAGAATTTAACACAAGATTAGTATCAATGCAGCGTTTAAGAGCTTGTGCCAAATTTTCTAAAAAGTTATCAAAAGAATTACCATGAATGGTGAAATCATTCATGAACACCTCGACAAAATTTTCAACAAATTCTGAGAAAATGCTTACCATACACCTTTGGAAAGTTGCGGGGTGTTACATAACCCGAAAGACATATGCCGGTAAGCGAACGTACCAAAGGGGCACATGAAGGTGGTCTTTTCTTGGTCTTCCGAGGCGATAGCCACTTGAAAGTACCCCGAGTACCCATCCAAAAAGCAATAGAAGGAACGACTTTCTAACCTCTCAAGCATTTGATCAATGAATGGCAAAGGAAAGTGATCCTTCCGGGTTTCCGCGTTTAGCCTCCGATAGTCAATGCAAATGCGCCACCCGTTTTGAACTCAGGTGGGCACCATTTCACCCTTCTCATTTTCGACCACCATCACCCCACTCTTCTTGGGTACCACTTGAGTTGGACTTACCCACTTGCTATCCGAGATTGAATAGATTATGCCTGCTTTGAGTAACTTGAGGATTTCCACCTTCACTACATCCATCATAGGTGGGTTTAAACGGCGTTGGGGTTGCCGGACGGGCCTTACATCTTCTTCCAACAAGATCCTATGCATACAAGTGGACGGAATTATGCCTTTGATGTTGGCAATAGTCCATCCAATTGCTTCCTTGTTTTCTCGTAACACCACCATCAACGTTTCTTCTTGCTCTTTGGTGAGCTTGCTTAAAATGATAACCAGAAGCGTCCCCCCTTCCCCAAGAAAGCGTACTTGAGGTCACTCGGTAAAGGTTTAAGTTCAATCACCGGTGCTTTCACAAGTGATGGGAGGAATTCCAGTTCCTTGGGCTCCTCTAAGAGTAGAGGAGGAGGTTTGGAGAGACTCGGTTTCAATTCTTCAAGCAGGTTCAAATCCTCAAATCTTTCCTTCAAGTTAGTGCTCATAGAGTATACATTATGGGCATCATCACTATCACATTTCAAAGCAACTAACAAAGAATCATCACCACTTAGTTCAAAAACATCTTGCACAACTTCTTCAACAACCTCTAGAGCATGGCAAGCATGTTCTTCACTAGGATACTTCATAGAGTCATTTATGTTAAACTCTACTTTTATTCCATAAAATTCCATGGTGAGGGTACCTTTATGCACATCAATCATTGTCCTAGAGGTTTTAAAAAATGGCCTCCCAAGCAAAATTGGGGCGACATGTTTATCATGTTCCATGTCAAGGACATAAAAATCCACGGAGAAAACTAAGGAATCCACCTTAACCAACACGTCCTCGATAATACCTTTAGGGTATGCACTAGAACGATCAGCCAATTGGATTACCACTACGGTTTTGTGCAATGTACCCAAGTTGAGGTTTTCATATAAAGAGTAAGGAATCACATTTATTGATGCACCCAAATCAAGCATAGCTTTTTCAAAATGTGTATTTCCTATTATGCAAGGGATTGTGAACATACCGGGATCACTACATTTAGGGGGTAGCTCTTTTTGACACAAGGCGGAAACATGCTCACTTTTTCCATTTTCAACTTATTTTTGGCCCTCTGTTTCCTATTCACAACACATAATTCCTTGAGAAATTTAGCATATCTAGGAATTTTTTCAATGACATTCAAGAGTGGGATATTTATCTCACATCTACGAAAGACTTCGTAGATGTCCTTGCCGTCCTCCTTCCTCCTTTTGTCTTTCAAGGCTTCCGGGAATGGAGGTTTTGGTACAAATGGAGAGATCTCCACCATCTTTGCTCTTTTGTGAGGAGGAGATGAGGGTTTCATAAGGAGGTTGACTTCGGTCTCGGTGCCAATGTCTCCACCTCGATTTCTTCCTCCTTGCTCTTTTTGGCTAATTCTTCGGCCTTCTCCTCATGGGTTTCTTCCTTCTCAATCCCTTTTTCAAACACCTCAATCCTATTAGGCTCCTCTTAAACAATTTCATTATTCGGTGAAGTTCCAACCTCTCTACCACTTCTCAAAGCGATAGCACTTGCATTTTGTCGAGAGTTGATCTCCGATTGGGAGGGTGGGTAGCTTACCCTTTTCCTGGGCTTCCATCTGGTTCACCACTTGAGCTATTTGGCTCACTTGAGTTTCCAAGTTTTTGATGCTAGCCTTGGCTTCATCTTGGAATTTCTCACTTTTTTCTGCGCACATTCCTAACCGGTGAATGGCTTGCATCACCTCATCCTTTGTTAGCCCCGAGCTCTCCCCCTTGGTCTCGGGGTTTGTCTTGGAGCCTTTGGAATTGTTGTTGAGGTGGCATATATTGTTGTTGAGGAGGCTGATATGGTTTAGGGTTTTAGCTTCCTTGAGGGTTTCCATACTGGAGGTTCGGGTTATCACGATTTCCCAAATTATATGCCCAATTTTGGTACCCTTGATAACCTTGGTAGCCTTGCCCACCTTCATATCCTTGGTTTCCTTGGTAGCATTGATTCCCTTGATAGCCCATGGCACTTACCTCTTCAACATAATCCTCTTGCAAAGTGGGGCAAGTTTCCGTAGGATGCGCCAAGTAACAAATTTCTCATGATTTAACATATGGCGCATTTCCTCCGGGCTTTGTCATCAAATATTTCACCATTGATGCAAGGGCCGAGACTTGGTCCTCGAGCTTTCCACTATTTGAAGAGTCACCTGCGAGCATTGGATTTCTCCTTCTTAAATTAGCCCTTGAGCTAAAGTTTCTCGATTCTTCTGCTAGCTCTTCATATAAGTACATGGCCTCGGAGGATGTTTTGTTTCCAAGAGTGCCACCACAAGAACTTCTCACCAACCTTTGATCTTAATCAATAAGGCCATTGTAGAAGTAATAAACCAAATTCCCCTCCGAATAATCGTGATAAGGGCAACTTGCAAGAAGCTTCTTGAACCTCTCCCAATAATCGAAGAGAGATTCTTCATACCATTGGAGAATGTTTCTTATGTCCTTCTTCAAGGTGGCGGATCTAGAGGCCGGAAAGTATTTGGCTAGAAACTTTGTTTTCATATCAATCCAACTCTTAATGCTCTTGGGCGGTAGGTAGTGGAGCCAATCTCTTGCACCATCCCTCAGTGTAAACGGGAATGCCTTCACTTATAGAAATCTTCATCCACTCCATGGGGGACCGTACCACCACACAAGAAGTGAAACTCGGTGAGGTGTTTGTTGGCATTTTCCCCTTGCCTACCAAGGAAGATGGGTAGCATGTTGATGAACCCGGTATTTAGCTCAAAATGCCCATTTGGTCCAACCATGGGATACTTGATACACATTGGTTGTTGATCGAGGTTGTGAGCCATGATGTCTCTCAACAAAGGTTTCCCCGAAGGGATCTCTCTTTGGTGGAGAGGAGAAGCTCGCCCTTGGAGAGGAGGATGGTGAGGTTCCCCTCTCGGATGCTCATTTTCGTGCTCGATTCGATATTCCATTGATGAAGATGTGTTAGAAAAATGGTCACTAGGAGGGGTGTTATTCACACTTTCCAAAAAAAGCTACCTAGCCCATCTCAAATTCAACTCCAACTCGGGGTCGTAGTGTAGGGGTTCTTGTGAAGAGGATCGCGTGTGAACCATACACCAAGAACTCGAACAATACGTCTCCAAGCCAAGTGAAAGTGGCAAATCAACTAAGAAATAAAAAAAAACAAAACTAACAAATAGCATATAATCACACATAATATGCCCAGACACTTAAAAATAAACGCCTCTTCCCCGGCAGCGGCGCCAAAATTTGGGAGGTCATCGCCGTACCTCTCAAAGTTAATACTTTTAAGCCCTATTGTTTCCTGTCTACAGTAAAGTAGATAATGACAAGTTGGGGTCGTCCACGAGAAGAGGTTTCTTTTCAAGTGTTTAAACATATATAGGAGAAGACATACTAAGGATATACATACATAAATAAATATAAAAGCATGTAAACAAGGGGGGGGGTTGGTTGGTTTGATCCTAAGTTATCAAATTGAAATACAAAACCTAGACAAGCAAGAGAACTATGCTATCATGCAATACAACTAAAGATAAGATGAAAATAACAATTGATGAAACCTTGGGCGCAATTGAATTCCACTTCCAAACCTCTTATCCATCATTGAACATGCAACCTATTTACTACTTTCACTACTTGTTGTGAAGGCTAAACTTATATCCTTCTTAGATAGTAGTTTGCAAGAGTGAGTTTGACATCTCTTGTCAAACCTCACCAATGACTCCCGTAATCGAAACACAACTCAAGGTATCCCATTGATGGCATTTAGCACAAATAATCAACAAGCTCAGCAACACTTATAAACACTACATTGTGTTTAAGCATTCAACCAATTCATGCATTTACACAAGATTAGTCAAGAACGATCGACGTTCATAGACTTTTCTCATTTGCTACAAGCAACAAACATGAAAAAGAGTTTAACATTATCATATTCATCTATCAATTATCAATCCATCAACATAATCAAAAACTCTAACTCATACTCTTGGATTCCTATCAAGAAAGGGGAAAATCAACCCATTTCTCCAAACCCTAACAAGCATATGATACAAGTACTTCATATACTTAAGATTTCAATAACATTAATGACATTCACAAATACATTCAATGCTCCATAAATACACAATAGTGAGAGTATTAAATAGGCTACAAATTGTTCTTAAGACATGGGCTTGGAAGCCTTATTCAATTGCTCCCAATAAATAGATTAGATACAAGAGTTCATACTAATCAATGCTAAACAACTAATCATAAAACAAGAGAATTCAAAGATGAAAATGGAAGGAAAAGGGTTCTAAACAGTACCTAAAAAATGAAGATGATGAAGAAGAATGAATGAGAGGAAAGAGAGTGCTATTTATAGTACAAAGAGGATAAGGTGATATTCTGGCCACCCGTTCGCGACGGTCAGTCTCGTCGCGACTTGCGACTCGCAACGGTCGACTCGTGACTCGCGATGGTCGACTCGCAACTTGCGACGGTCGACTCACGACTCGCAACGGTCGACTCGCAACTTGCGACGATGGTCTTGAAACGAGGCCATTGCGACTCGCGATGGGTGCCAGAATTTTGCTTTGTTTCCTTTTCTTCTTCTTGTGGTATACAATCACCTTTATAGAAATTACTCTCATTTTTAAAGTCTTCAATGTCTCCAAAAATGGTCTTCAATGGCCGCCGTTCTTCATGTCTTCGAAGTAAGTCTTCAAAAGTCTTCGAAAATGTGATCTTCAATGGCCTTCGGTCTTCATTGCCTCTGTGTACTTCCCTTGTCACACAAAATACACTTAGAAGAGGTAAAAGAGCGTAAAGTTGCTCTTACCCCTCCTAAGATAATTTCAAGGTAAAACACAAGCTCTCGATAATAAAAGAGCACAAAAGTGACCCAAAATAGTACTAAATTATGCACATAAAATGGACACATCAGGTAATGTCCCTTTAAAAGCTAAAGTTGGAAACCTTAGTGCTACGTTGGTACGGGCCGTGCAAATTTGCACGGCACGACATCACATCCCATATAGTATTGCACGGAACGTCTCCCGAAAGCTTGAATTTCTATAACTAAGCGGATAGGCTGTGGAGTTTTGCATGGCCCGTCGTCTGGTATTCTACATCTCAGTTTCTGAGTGCACATAATATGCATATTTACACATCCCGTCGACTGGGTCTTCAATTCTTCAGCTCTTTATGCATGGGCCATGCAGATTTTCACAGCCCATTCTTGAACCCATATTATTATAGCACAGACATTAGTACATGTCATGCCATTTTACACGGCATTTGTCGTTTCTTTTACTCTTCTACTTTTCTGAACTTGGCTTCTTTCTTCAACCCTTTTACATTCTACCACATTTCGACTTCTGGCCTTAAGTTTCCTACCAATTTTGCAATTGGCCTTGATTAACCTACTCTGAAGTGCCTACGAGTAATTTACAAATAACCTCACAAAACAATATCTAGGTGCTCGTAAGGACAAAAATCCATTAGGTTCGAAATAGGATACAAAATGAACGATTTAGATAGGAAAACAAAAAATGGTCATCTAAACCCCTTATGATGTAAACATATCTAAACCAAGCAATCTACCCACAAAAACATAATAAAAGAGATGTTAAATACATGCATTGATGCCTCATCAAATCCCCCGCACTTAAACCTTTAATCATTCGTGAGTAAACAAGAACAAGCAAAGATCTAAGTGTAATCTAGCATGCAAGTTTTTCCAAAACATCCAACATTTTATTCCTAGACTTACTTAGCCCAAAACAGATGAATCTCACACTCTCACATCCTGAACCTGAAGTAATATAAACAACAAAAAACCATAAAAAGATTGAGGTATACATACAATGTGATGCTAACTTACTTTTCGCAAGAAGCTACCAAATAGACAATCTAAGAAAAGCATAAAATCTTTCAATTTCTCTCATTTTTACTCATTATTCCTAGAAACCCTCTCGGGTTTTTATCTTAACTTCACACATTTTTTCCTTTTCAAGCTCACTGGGAGGTCGTCGCCGTGCCTCTCAAAGATGATATTTATAGGCCCTGATTGCAGCTAATTACTAGAAAGTAGCTAGTGGCAAGTCGAGGCCATCCACGAGGAAAATGGGGTTTTATCGAGAGTTAAATGTAGTTAAAAATACACAAAGATGTCACTCAAAGTGTTTGGTAACAAAGTGGGGGATTTTGAGTTTAGAAAATCACCACGACTATTTTGAGAAACTAGATTAACAAACGATTAAAACAAACGATGTAAAATACAATCATAACTAGTAGGAAAGATTTAACTAATGTGATAATGAGTCTTGGGTGCAATTGATTTACATTTATAGTTATCCGTTGATCATTGAATAATCATCCTATTTTTATACACTAACCACATATTGTGGAGAACTTGTTAACACCTTTCGAGTGAAGACGTTTCTCACCTCTCCTTGGTTATAGTTAGAGTGGGCAATCGGTGCCACACAATAACCCTTACCCCCGGGTCACTCTAGATGATCAACGTTGTAGACTTCCCCGAGAATAGCAACAAACATAAAGACCCAACACAACTATCACAATGTCCTACAAGCGAGAAACATATAGATAGCATAAGTATGTCTACTAATAACGACTACGACGATCAACCTTTATGTTAGACGTTATTAGTGACCCACATTGATAATTAGGCAAACTCTTTCATGTTCATCCTAAACCTAAGCAATTTCATCAATCAAAAATTATAATTAGTTGTCACCCCTAATTAAAACCTAACGTCAATCAACAATAATAACATCGACAAAACGACAAAGTCTTCTGGGTTTGACCAAAAACCTAGCAAACAATCAATTCACAATTATCAACTTGTTGGTCATCCTAGTCTAAACTAGCAGTAATCACACAAAAAAGCACAAAACATACTTGATAATTAAAGCACAAAATAGGATAGACCAAATCTCACAAATTCATACTAGAAATGCTTACCAATTGCACCCAAGAGTATATTTAGCCTAGAGAACTAAGACCCATAACAAATCTAAAAGAATTCATGGAAGAGATGCTAAAAGTGAGGAAAGGTGAAGAAAAACTAAGGGGGGCTCTTTATAGTCCAAGAAAATAGTCAAATTCTGGGTTAATTTTGTGAGCCTTGGTATATGTCGCTACCTGCGAACGTGCTTCTGCCCTCTTCTTGTTTACATCAGCGCGCTATGGTTGAACTCTTGATCCATTTTGGGAGTTCTTGTAGTCATTTTTATAGTACTCACGAAGACTAAGCCAATGATGCTATCCATGGACACCAATTCATCTAGGATTATTCTTAGAACTCGGCTCCAAACCTTAGATCATTCTTCACCCTCTACTTTGCTTTCCTTCTACACTTTATCTTCCACCACTTTGTAAGTGGTCTTCCTTCTTCTACCATTCTTGTTAATGGCCTTCTTAAATCCTCTACCATCTTGAAAATGTCCTTCTTCATGATGGTCTCCAAATGAGCTCACAAGACACATATAAACCAACCAAATCATAAAGGTAGAACACGTTAGACACCACATGCTTACAAACTAGGGAAATTAGGGCAAATAACCACACAAGGTGATTCAAAACCCCTATTTTGTAAAACACCTAATAATCAAACTACCTACCAATAAAACAAGATATGTTAATTCTACTAAGAATACATCAAAATTGCGTCTTATCAACTCCCCCACATATAGACCCTTACTCGTCCTCGAGTAAGAACAAGCAAAGTTCTAAGGTGATTTCTAAGATATGTTTTCCCAAGAGTACAATTAACACATAATTCCTAGAACTACCCTAACCCAAAACATGAGAGCTTGCCAGCCCTCACATCCCGACCTAAGGAGTCCTAAACCACTAAAATAACAAAATCATGCCATAAAAAGATTGAAGTATAAAAATCCAAAGAAAGTCAATAAGATAGCTTACTCTACACTGAAATCCCACAAATAGGTAAAAATAAGAGAAGATTTTACACAGTTTCATTTCTCTCATTTCTCTCATTTCTCTCATTTCTCTCATTTCTCTCATTTCTCTCATTTTGCCTAGGAGCCCTATCAAGTTTTCATCCTAGCCTCTATTTTCTTTCAAAGCTCACACCTCACCTTTTTCCCACACCATAAGGCCTCTCATTTTTTCATAGGCCACCCTTTTGGGTTTTTGACCTATCAGGGCCCCTTAATTTTGCCTAAGTTGCCCTCTCGGGTTTTCAACTTAGCGGGATATTTTTTTAAAAAAACAAATCAAAGTGTATGCACACTAAAATACAATACAATGAGATTTATTTCTCCCCCCCACACTTGAAACACACATTGTCCTCAATATGAACATAAAGACAAGATAAATAAATAAGGGAGAAAGAAAGAAAAACTTATGACTAGGACCTTGAAGGCCCTTCCCGTTGTTGGAAATGCTCCATTCTCAATGAATTTTATCTCCTCCATGTTCTCAAACTCCACACAATATGCAACTTCGACCCATCCACTACAAATCCACAACTATGCAAATCCCAATCAACACTCACAAAAGGAAACAACTATTAGTACTCATAGGTGGTAGTTTTGGCGGTGGTTTTAGGTGGTGGTTTGTAGTGGTGTTTTTGTGGTTTTGGGGTAATAGTGTGAGGACAAGGGTGAGGAATTTTTTCTTCTTTTAAAAAAAAAAAATCTACTAAAACAATTCAAAATTCGGGTTACCTCCCAAGAAGCTCCATTTATTAAAGTTCTTCGGCATGGCCCTAATGTTATCCATATGGTGAAGGTTTGAACCCATTCATCATGAGTATCCAAAAGTAGAGAGGTGGGGTAGAAATCTTCCAAGAGGAAATTTTTGTGGAGGTGGAGTTGGTCTTAAAGGAGATGGGTGGTTTGGAAGTTTAGCAAAATCATTTGGCTTCCTATTGTCTCCTTCAAGAATTCCTAAAATGGTGGAGTTGGTTCATTTGGTGTGGGTGGGGATGATGATGGCATGAATAATGAAAGTAGAACAAACACCTCTTTCTCAACTTCTTTGTCTTCAACAACCAGGTTCTCATTCCCTTGGAACTCAAATTCATTTCTCAAGGTGACCTCACTCACCGTATCTTCGAGTTCACTTGGTGATGCAAATTTTCCTATGCCACTGCACCGCCACCCATAGGTCAGAATCTACAAGATAAAGCCCCCGGAGGTATCCGGGGGAAAGAGACTCTGACGGCCAAGTAAGCAAATAGATTACAAGAGTGTAATTAGAGATGAATAGTTGAGTTGTGTAGGGTTAAATTTGGCCTTTATATAGGTAGGCAAGTAGGGAAACTATTTTGTTTGCTTGTGGAGCAAGTACTCTCACCTTGAGCCAACCTAAAAGGTTTTACCCAAAGGGCAAAGCTATGGATCGTCAGCCAAACGCATGGCTATTTAGGCCCATACAATTTTACAAATTATCAAGAAGCCCCTGGAAAGCTGAGGGTTTGGCCTTCCAATTCATCCCTGGATTGTGGGCTCGAATTCACGCTTGAGTATGCGGGTTCGTCACGACTCCCTTTTGACAGGGATGCTTTGAACGGATGACTGTGCGGGGGTTTACCCTCCAAAATCCTTTAACACTTCCAGGGGTACGATGTTGGTGCCCCTAATGATGTGTTAAAGGTTCATCCCAGGTTGAGGCTTCATACTTGCCGTTTGAGCTGATTCATGTGTCAGGGTTCGACCCTTGGCTTTCTAGTCTGTGTTAGAGCCCAAGGGCCTAAATCCTGCCTCTTTTATTTGCCCAGGGGCCACCAAACCCCTGATAATTCTTCACGAGGGGTCTGGTCTTTGGTCTTCTAATCTGTGTTAGTAACCAACAGACCTTTGAACCCCAGGGACAGAAACACGGCATTCGGCTTCCTGCCTTCTAATCTGGGTTAGAAGGTGAGAGCCCTCAAATTTTGTCTTGTAAGAAAAGATAAGATGCCTCAAAATCCAGAGCTTCTAATCTGCGCTACAGCTCGAGATCATGCAAGTCTTAATTTTTTACCCATAGGGGGTACAACCTTTAGGTTTCTATTTCTGTGTTAGAGTTTCGGTCATTCAAATTCCTGGGGTCCAGGATAGATTCAGATGATGATCTTCCAATATGTGCTAGAAGTTTGGTAAGTCCGAATTAGAGCTTCTGGTCGTATAGGGTTGATTTTCAAAATTTTACTTCAAGGCGGGAAGCGGGAGAATTGTAAACATGGTGTCGACTTTCTCCTTATGAGGTGCTTGAAGCTCCTGCTAGGTTTCACGAGGGCCACTTTCCCCATAAATACCTTGGGTTTCTCCCCCCAAGCGGCCCACTTACCCATACACTCACTTTTTGCATAGCGGCCTGAGGTAAGATTACCTTTTAATGCCCTCTATATAATCAGGGTTTTTCCTCATTTCCTCTTCACTATTTTCCCCAAATCACTTTCAAATTTTAAAAACCCTATTCTTTTTAGAGCGATATTCCGGCGACCTTTTTTGGCAATTTCATGTCACTTCTGGCCCGTTAACCAGTAAGTCTCCTCTTGTTTGATCTTTCATTTTTATATTTCACCGTCGCAAACACCGTCAATGGGGAAGAACACCATTTTGGCCTATGTTTTGTTTGTGCCCTCCGAAGGAGGCATAGAAAGCTCTCACTTTGGGGATTCCGGCATCTTCCCTTCTTTGGCTGCTGGTTCTTCTTTGGAAGATTTGAGGGCCGGAGGGAGTTCTAGCTGTCCCACGCTGCCCAAGGGTATCCGTAAAAAATGGGTTACCTCGAGATCTAGGATTCTAAAGGAGACCCGAGTTCTGGTGGAAAAGGAGGGTAAAAAATTCTACTTGAAACAGATCTTGGACGTGGAGCTTGAAGAGCCCCAGCCGATTGCCTTGGAGGTCTTTGCCTTGTTGTCTATTATACCTATCTGGGTTAAGGTTCCGACATATTTGTGATTGGAGATTCTTCGAGAAGATGAAATATGAGGAACACTAGGCCCATTCGGTACGCCATCTACGAGCTCCACTTCCAATTTGGGCCCTGCTTTCCCTTACCCTGAATCCTCTCTTATCTTCTAGAGGAATATCAAATCAGTTTGGCCCAGCTTCATTTAAACATCATACTCATAGTTATGGCATTCATAAGTCGATGCCATACCCTAGGGGTTACCCCTAGGTATAAACTTTTTAGAAGCCTATATAACATATATGGCAGCAAGCCCCGTGGAACACTCAGCCGGTGGCCATGATAAGAAACTTGAAGGGATCGTGACCCTTAGCAACAGGTTCTCAGAACACCCCATAAAGATTAGATCAAATTGAAAGGGGTGGCACCGATCCACCATATTCACGTTTGAAAAGGAGTCAGAGGAGTATTTCATTTCAGAGTGGAACCCGAGCCCTAAGTATCAGAGAATTTTGGCTTATGTCGCTCTGGAGAGCGTAGTGGTGGACAATGATTTTAGGAGATCCCTTCGATATTTTAAAGAACTGCAATTATGTTTGGCCGAATGAGGTCTACGAGTGAATCTGTGACTAGCCACCAATTTAGATAAGGTCAACTCCTCCGGCAGAATCTTCGAAGGCCCCTTCGGACAAGAAGAAAGGAAAAAAGAAGGTAGTGAAGGGCAACAAGCGCAAAGAGATTAAGAGGAAAAATCCTTCAAATGTCAATAATTGGGCCTCAAAAGAAATGAAGAAGAAGAAGAAGAAAGTCAAGGTTGACACTTCTAAGCCCACCAAAGCGGTTTCAAGGCCTCTCGAGGCTGCCTCAGAGCCCCTGCAGGTGTGCCCTGCCGAAGGGGTCATCTTAAGGAGTTCCTCTCCACTCCTTAATGATGTTTGTGGCGTCCTTGTTTTTTTAAAATCTTTTCTTGTTCATTTTACCCCGCTCCCCTTCCCCTTCTCTTTGTTCTTCTTTCTTGACATGCATTTGTTCTTTACTCTTTCAGTGAGTTTCTCTGAAATGCTTGGTCTTGGCGGAGAGGAGAATGTGGAAGTTGTTTATGAGGAAAGTACTCAGGGGGTTCATCCCTGGACTGCGGTAAAAAAGCTTGTCCAAACGGAGAACGTTTTGGATTCCCAGGCAGAAGCCTTTGACGATTCTGCGAGAAACAAGCGGCCTTGGAATGAGGCTTTACCACTGTGTCCTTCATCTCTACGACAGTGAACTGATAAGGATGGCCCTTCTTCGGACCCCCTCATCACTGCTCAAGCCGGTGGCTCTGGGAACCCTAACCCCGGGAGTCAACCATCTTTTAGGATGGGGTATTTTCACCCCTCCAGGTTGGATGGACCTCTCGTTGGTGTCTATCCTGGAGGTGCCAAAATTTTTGGCCACCCTAGATTCTACATTCTAGCTTTTCGTGGCCAAGGCCAAGGAGGCCCAGGAGGCTATTGCCATATCAAAAGAGCTGGAGGATAAACTGAACGCTACAACCTCCAAGTTCAAAGAAGATTTAGATATGGTGGCCTTTGACTACGAGTTAGAGATGACCAACAAGACTCTGACCAGCAAAAATACAAAACTGGCCAAGATTTTCTCCCATGCGCAACAGGCTTTGGCATTCAAGGCATATACTAACAAGTCGGTGAAGACGAAGGGGTTCCGGGGTCTGTTTTCATCCCTCCTTGGTTTTTGTGGGATTCACCTGGAACAACATGGTTCAAGCTATTTGCAAGGACCTCCCCTCTGAATATGCAACCATGCTGGACGTTTATAAAAATAACACCGAACCACAGTAGCTGGACCACCTTTGGTGGAAATCCATCCAGGATGGGGGTGTGACTTTTCCCTTACTTGACCATTTTAAGGCCTCTGGGAAGTACTTTTCAGCAGAGGAAATCTATTTCCTAGAGGTGAACGAAGACAAGGCATGGAGTGATCTGAACCCCCTTACTACTCCGAAGCAATGGCGCCACCTTGCTCCCTCGGGTTCTTCTTAAGCGATCCAAGGGTAGGCAAAGTATGAAAATTTTCCCCTTGGGGCTCCGGATGTACTTTTATAAATGATATATTTTTATTTTCCTATACTTATGTTTTTCTTACTTCTTTTTGTCATTCGTACACCTTAGATTTGGTATCCTACCGCCCCCTCATCTGCAAAGGGGCACTTCTTCATGTTTTTTCTTTCAAGTTATGAAAGAGTGGTACCATCAGATCGAGGAATGGGCGTGGGAGCATCAAATCAAATTTTCTTGATTCTGGTAAAAATCTGCCCGACTCGAAGATGAGCTTCAAGTAGCGCATAGCAAACTTAGCTTATGGCGCAATGGGCTCCACGAAAGACAGAAATAACTCATCAACGCCTTAAGTTGTTCAAGGGAAGAAAGAGATTCCTTAGTTGCAGCAAAGGACAAAATTTTGGGTGATTACCATTCTCTCGAAGCTCAGCATAATGAGTTTCTCGAAGAGATCACAACCTCACTTTGATGCATGAATGCATCACCTCCGCCAAGGCTTATAAAGCCACTGGGGGGCATCATCATCTCAACCCAATGATTCCAACAAAGGTTACCGGCGGGAGGCTCGAGTGGCTTGAGAACATGTGGAGGTAGCTTGAGCGGCCTTGGTGACTGCCACCGTCAAACTCGAGGAATGGAAAGAAGAGATCAAAAAATACTGATGGGATCTGGTTCCTTCCTTAGAGTGGGCTATCAAGGAAAATTGGGTCTCATCGGGGTAGCCTATAGGGATAAGGAGAAAGTTGATAAAGAACTCACCAAATTATACAAGACTTACAAAGTGACTGTCAACAACCTTCGGCCATATGGCCTCCAACTTGGAACGGTCAAAGCCCCATTGGTTGAGGACTTTGAAGTGTTCCTTCAAGACATCGTCAACATTATAGAGCAAAGACTTCTAACTAGACATCCCAAGTTTCATGAAGCCTACGAGGAAACCCAAAGATGGTTGGATAGATTGAGAAGAAGGAGCAGAGCTTCGAGTTCTCGCACCATTCCTAGGAGGAGTAGGGCTTCAAAGTCTACCAAAGTCCCTCTTCCTATGGCTTTGAGTCCCAAGGTTAGTCCTACAGGCAACCCAGCCGGCACCTCTGGTTGAGGGAGGGGGTCTTCGAACTAAAGGGGAAATTATACTATCAGTCGAGACCAACCTCTCCCTTCTGAAGATGAAGGGGATCGCTTAGTGAGGAGGCCAAGGCATTGGATTTTCCTAGTTGTATGTAAATACTTGTCGTATCTGTATTTATATGTCTATAAGCCCTGATGGCCTTGTATTATCGAAATAATACTTTTTGCTCTTTGTCATTTTTAGAGCACTTCTCTTTTTATGACTGGCAATTGCCCTCAAGCTAAATTTCTTTAACTTGTTTCTCTTTCAACTTGTCATTCGTCAAACTGTGCTGACTTTTCAAGCGACTTACAAGGTCTAAGCCTTGTGCGTTTACTATGCATTTAAGGGGGCTTTGCGCCCTTCAAATGATTGCCAAGATTTGTGCCTTGGGCACTTCTTGCACATTCGATAGGGCTTTGTTGGCCCATTGAAGGTTTTATAAGGTCTATGCCTTGGGCGCTTGTTGCGCATTTGATGGGGCTTTGTTGGCCCTACAAATAGTTTACAAAATTTGTGTCTTTTGCGTTTGTTGCGCATTTGATGTGCTCTTGTTGTCCCTTTGAATGTTTTATATGGTCTATGTCTTGGGCTCTTGCTGCGCATTCGATGGCCTTTGTTGGCCCTTCAAATGTTTTACAAGGTCTGTCCCTTGGACGCTTGTTGCGCATTCAATGGAGCTTTGTTGGCCCTTCAAATAGTTTATAAGATCTGTGTCTTGAGCGGTTGTTACGCATTTGATGGCGCTTTGTTGGCCCTTCAAATAGTTTACAAGATCTATGTCTTGAGCGCTTGTTGTGCATTCGATGGGGCTTTGTTGTCCCTTCGAATAGTTTACAAGATCCGTGTCTTAAGCGCTTGTTGCGCATTCGATGGAGCTTTATTGGCCCTTCAAATAGTTTAAAAGATATATGTCTTGAGAGCTTGTTGTGCATTCGATGGGGTTTTGTTGGTTCTTCGAATAGTTTACAAGATCTGTGTCTTGAGTGCTTGTTGTGCATTCGAATATCAGTTACTCTAATTTTAAGAGAGTAAAAATCAAGAACTTGTTTGAAGGTAACACGTTCCGATACAAGATTGCCTAAGGCAGATGAATTCTCTTAGCTTACAATGCTATTGGGCCGAGGGTGTCCTCCAACCCAAAAATACCTTTAAGCAGGCCTTTTTTCGACCTTCTCGAGTCTATTGGGATTTTTGAGAATAATACCTCCTAAGGTTGGAGACGTTCCATCTGCGTGGAATTGATTCATCTTGGAGGGTTTCTAACATATAACTGCCCCCCGGGCCGGCTTCAACAACTCGGTAGGGTCCCTCCCCATTTGCTAACAGCTTCCCCCTGGCTCTTTATGACTCTTCTTGTTTCTCCTCATTATGAGGTCTCCCGGGGAAAACTGGACCTTTCGAACCCTTCGGTTGTGATACCGCTTCACCCTTTCTTTGACCCTATCTTCATGGAGGTTTTCCTTCTCTCTTTTCTCTTCAAGAAGGTCCAGGTCCTGGCGGTACTACTCATGATTGTCTTCTTGTCGTCCATTGCTTATAGCAAATCTTCAAAAGGTGGTCAGTCTTTTCTCCACTGGAATAACCACCTCCGAACCTAAACCATGCCATATGGGGTTTCTCCCGTAGCAAAAGATTCCATTGTTTGGAATGACCAAAGTACACTAGGTAATTCATTGATCTAGTTCCCACTTGCCCCTTCGAGCCTCGATTGAATGCCATTGACAATGGTTCGATTGGTGACCTCTACCTGCCCATTGGCTTGGGGGTGGTAGACGCTGGTGACACTTTGGTGGATTTTGTACTCCTTGCTACAACTTTTGAATGGATTATAAACAAACTAAGAGCCATTGTCACTTATGATCGTTTGAGGGATCCCAAATATGCATATGATATTCTTCCAACAAAACCCAACCACTGCATTCCCTTTTACTCTCGCTAGGGTTTCGGCCTCGACCCACTTCGTAAAGTAGTCTATGGCCACAATCAGGTATTGAAAATGGCCAAGAGCCTCTAGGAAAGGTCCCACCTAGTTGATTACCCATTTTTCAAATGGCCAAGAAATGTTAATAATCATCATTTCTTCCTGAGGGACGTGGGTTATGCCTTTGGCATTGGTGGCAGGCTTGGATGTGCATGTTAACCTCTTCAAACATCTTTGGCTAATAATATCCAGCCAGGAGAAGCTTCTTAGCTACCGATCGAGCCCCCTGATAACTTTCACAGCCCCCTTCATAGGTTTCAGAGATCAATTAATCAGCTTGATAGGAGCTACGCATCGAAGGAGTGGTCGGAGATGGGCTCGGTGATGTAAGACATATTCATGGATCACATATTTAGACGCCTTTAACTTGACCTTCCTTGCTTCAATGGGGTCCTTTGGGATAGTCCCATCTCAAAGGTAGCTCATGATAGGCATCATCCACGACTTTTGTTCTTCAACCACCTTCACCATTGCTTCATCCTTAAAGTTACGCTTACTAGCATCTCCACCATTAAATGCCCCTGATATTTCAAGTCCAGGTCCGACGAGGCCAATTTTCTTAGGGCATCAGCCTTGTGATTCTTTTCTTGAGGGACTTGATTGAGGGTATAATGGTAGAAATGTTTGAGGAGGGGTTTTACCACTTTCAAATATCATTGAAAACTTCTCTCCCTAGCCTTATATTCCCCCATGAATTGAAGGACTACAATTTGGGAATCACTAAAGATGTTGAGTTTTTGAACTCCCAAATCTTTGGTAATGCGAAGGCATGTGATTAGTTCTTCATATTCAGCTTCATTATTCGTGGCCTTGAAGTCAAAGTGTAAGGAATAGGGCTAATCTTTCTGATCGGGGCTTTTGAGCAGAACTGCAGCCCTACTACCTCTGGAGTGAGAGGACATATTAACGTAAAACTGCCATGTCTCATCTGGATCATTTTTGTCTTCAATCACTATTGGTTTGGTGGTTTCAACAATGAAGTCTGTTAATGCTTGGTCCTTGATAGCTGCTCTTACGCGGAATTGGATGGCGTGTTCACCCTTCGATTGCCCATTTCATCATTCTTCCCGAGGCCTTCGACTTTAGAAGGACCTGCCTGATTGGATGACTGGTGAGCAGGATTATCCAGTGGCTTTGGAAGTATGGCACGAGGCATTGTGCACCGTGAACAAGGGCCAGTATAAGCTTCTTGAGAGAAGTGTAAAGGGTCTCCGGGCTATGTAATTCCCTGCTTACGAAGTAGATTGGGAATTGGGATTTTTTCTTTTCTTTCACCAGGACGACGCTTATTGCCAGGGGGAATGCAGATATTTACAAATACATATCTTCCTCCTTTTGTGGTTTCATGAGGGTGGGAAAACTTCATAAGTGCTCTTTTAGCTCCTGGAAGGCTTTATCATAGTTATTCATCCATTCAAAATTCTTTGCTTTTCGAAGCACATCAAGGAATGACAGATGCTTTTCAGCCCCCTTTGAGAGGAATCGACTGAGTGCCACCAATGATCCCGTGAGCCTTTGGACATCTTTGATAGTTTTGGGGGCTTCACGTTGACCAATGCATTGAATTTCTCAGGATTGACATCGATCCCCCTCTCCTAGACCATAAATCCTAGGAATTTACCTGCTCCAACTCGGATTGCACACTTGGTAGGATTTAGCTTCAAATTAGCTTCTCGGAGCTTTCAGAAGGTCTCTTCGAGGTCTAGAAGAAATTGGTCAAAGCCCCTAATTTTAACCACCATATCAGCAACATATATCTCAATGTTTTTGCCAATTTTCTTTTTCGAAGAGTTTAACAACCATTCTTTAACAGGTGGACTCTGCATTCTTCAACCCAAATGGCATTTTCTTGTAGTAGAATGTTCCCCCATCAGTTATGAAGAATGTTTTTTTTCTTGTCATCTTCTTCCATGAACATCTGGTGATGGCCCTTATGGGCATAAAAAAAATCTAGGACCTCATATCCTGTTATGGCTTCGACCAATACGTCAATGGAAGGAATGAGGCAGCTGTCCTTGGGGAAACACTTGTTGAGATCCATGAAATCAATACACATCCTCCAAAAACCATCGTGCTTGGGGACCATCACAGGATTCACTATCCACTTTGGGTAGAATACCTCTTCGATAACTTCAGCTTTCAGCAATTTTTGGACTTCTTCCTTTGTGGCCACAGTATTTTTGGGGGCAAAAGATCTGTGCTCCTGTTTGATTGGCTTCTGGGAGGGGTCCACATTCAACCTGTGGATCATCAACTGCTTAGGTACCCCTGTGGTTGGAGGTATCCCACGAAAACACATCCGCAAAATTATCGAGGAGGTTATTCAACTGTTGCTTTATTGAGGGTGGAATCATTTTTCCTACGGGCACCGTTCCCTTGTCTCAAACAACCATTGGCTCTGTGTCCATAGGCTTAATCTCTCCCTTGATCAAAGCCATCCTATCCTCATTTCTAGCCTCTTTGAGGGCTATAATCAAATAGCTTATGGCGCTGACTGATCCCCTCTTATAACTGTAATCACCCTTTTCATGGGGAACTTCATGGCCAAATAATAGGGGGACCATACCACTCGTGCCTGGAACATCCAAGACCTTCCAAGGATCACATTGTATGGAGACACAATGTCAACTACTGTGAAGCTACAATCGATAGTGATTTCCTTGTCTCCCTCAGCTACTTTAACCAAGAGGGTAACCATCCCTAGGGGTGGCACCATTTTCCCGGTGAAGCCAGACAAGGGATAGGTTGTTCTCCTTAGGCTTTCACATTCGAGTCGTAGCTGGTCGAAATAGTTGGTGAAAATTACTTCAACCCTGACCATCATCCATAAACACCCTTTTGACATAACAATCTCTAATGGTTGTATGGATCACCAACGAGTCTATGTGAGGGGTTCGGATGGGCACTAGGTCAACCTCCAAGAAGGTAATTGCTTCTTTGGCTTGGAAATGTTTTTGACAGGGTTCTCCGGGGCTCACATATCAGGACTGGGCTTTGATGATTGTATTCAAAGCTTGGTTGCTTACAAATCCATTAATGAAGTTGATCACCCGATTCGCCCTGTCCCTTCGGTTTCTATCCGGCCGAGCCTCGGTTTCAGCTCAAACCCCTACTTGGTTTCCAGCTTGGTCTCCATCATTTTCCTACTTTTGTCTGCCACCTCAATTAGCTCTCTTTTGCCTTTCCAGCGGCGTTTAGCTCGGCCCCTTGAAAAGGATTCTCCTCTCGGACCCTCGACACAATTGGGGAGTAAACCTTCCCTTGCACATCTTACCACTTCTTATCTTAAATGGGTACTGTCATTTGTGTCAAGGCCCCGTTCTTTATGGTGGTCACAAAATTTGGGGGAATCTCTCTTCCCATGGTAGTATTTTTCAAGAGGGGGACTTTGAAACAACCCTTTTATGGTTGGAGTGTATCTCCATCAGGGACTTGGTTAAGGGAATAAAGCTTTTGAACCCATTTTTTGGGGTGGTCATGCATTTTCGACCTAGGCTCAGAGTGTATAGGTCCCCTTTCGAGCCATCTATCCCCTCCCATTTTCTCTTCTCAGTCTCTTTGAGTTTCTAATACTGCTCCACGATTTCCTGCAACTGCTGCATGGTCTCTGGTTTCTTCGAGACCAGCCTTTTTGTATAGGCCAAGGTTTGACATCCCATTCATATATCCAAGAATCACCCCATCATCAGTCCAGTTTATTACACTGAGACTCTCATCCACATTTCGATAGTAGAATGCCTCTGTTGATTCGCCTGGCTTCTGCTTGCTTTGGTTCAGCTTTATTGAGGTTTTTGTGATTCTTTTCTTTTGGAAAAATTGACCAAGAAGGGCCTTTCTAAAATCTCTGTATGAGTGTAGTGTCCCTCTGCCCAGCTTGTTAAACCATTCTTGGGCTTTCACTCGAAGGTAGCTTTTGACTACCTTGCATGTTAGGTGTACATTGAAGTCCCTCAAGTTCATCAAACTAAGGAACATCTATATGAACTCGCGGGGATCTGAATATCCATTGCATATGGGGAGCCCTTTGGGTGGTTTCATTTTCGACTGTAATATGGTAAATAGTATAGACGGTGGAACCCATGGTAGAGCCCTAATAGAGCCCTACCAAATACAAAAATAATCCAACCCTAGGTTACGTGATGAACCTAGGGAGAAAAATCCGAGAGAGATAGCGGGGGGGGGGGGGGGAGCAAAACCCAAAGGGTAACACTCCCCCCCATTTCTAAGTAAAAAAAACTACTACCATCCCTAAACAAGATAAATCGAGCTAAGGGAGAAAAATAAGTCCCATTTGAAAATAGGACCTAAAGTGACAACCTGGAAAGAAAACATGCTATAAACACTAGGCAAATGGGATGAGAACAAACTCACTACCCATAAACAGGTAATCCGCTTCTACCCTTAACAAATGGGGCCTTCTTCATTTACATTCCATAATGCAGCCGAGAATTGTAATACTCGGGTCTTGAGTAGATGTTGTTGCCAGAATGTTGATGAAGACACACAAAATCTAGTGTCAATTCATTCGAAGTTCCTAGTGCAGCCGAGAATGTCTCGGGTCTTGGATGTCACATAAAGAATGAAGCCGATGCCCATTGTTGCACCATACTGGCACGAGTGGATATCTGCTTCTACCATTTACATCCCTAAGGTGGAGAAAGAGGGATGTTATTAGCCTTCAAAAATTCTCTTGAAGGCACCGAGATTAATAAAGTGGGCAAAGATGTGCTGAGGCCGTGCCTCATATCCTTGTGAATCCCAGCTAAATCAATCTCCTAAAGATGAGAGAATGGATACACTTATACTGCGTGCATCAAGCGTGGCGATTATGTAATCGCCCACTCCATTTTGAGCAAATGGACAGCTTTATGCCAGTTTAACACAAAGTGTAGCGCGGGCATAGAGTGCGTAAATAACCGTTAAATCACAAGTAAAAACTAGGCTTAGGAGAAAAAGCATCGGAGCAAAGTCCTCACTCGAAAACTTATTGCCTCACCCTGAAATTTGAGTTGCATTGGCCAGAAAAAATCCGAGAATAATCCTTGAGTCTATCGGGTTCCAGCAACCCCCTATTGGCACGGAAAATAGCTCCATTCGGCATGCTAAAGAAAATTCCAGCGCCCAGCAGCGTCTAGTCTTGGTGCCCAGAACCAATGCCAAGTGCCCAGAATCCAGCTCCAGGGCATCTAGAAAAACTGCATCTAACGCCCAGTCCCCAAATTAACCTCTCCTGAAGCTAAGTGCCCAGTTCCTGAACTCCATCACTAGGAGTGCCAGCGCCCAGTGCTGCACCTGGCGCCCAGTTCGTAGCGCCAAACACACTCACCCAGCAACCATCCATCAAACTTCCCCCAACATCCAACGCCCAGCACTCGAGCAGCAGCACCTAACACCCATGGACCAGCGCCTATGTACCAGCACCAGAAACTAACAGCCAAGCACCATGATCATACATCTAGTCCAATATATTTAACACAACAACAATAAAGGGACTACAATATATGCTCATCTGGAAACAAGCGATTAATCACCATGTAATAATCCTTCATGATGATTTTTACCACTCGATCAGAACTTGGTTGAGCACCATTCATAACAACACTATTCCTTTCCCTCCAAAGACGATAAACCATGGTAGTCAAAGCTAGAATTCCAAACTTCTTTCGAACTTTTGAACCCTTTATTTGCCTCTTAACCCAAGTCATGGAGCTTTCAATTGTGTTTATAAGTCTCCTTAACCCAATCCAATTCCTTATACGCCCCCATACAACTTCCAAAAATTCACACTTGAAAAACAAGTGTTCATTCGTCTCCTCTTCAAGATGACATAAGGAACATATTTTCTCCATGCTATCTCCCTCCTCCGATCGATGCTTGTCCTTAGTATGTAGTTTTCGAATTTCTGCCAACCATGCAATAAAAGAGAATTTGGGCGGAATAAAACCACGCCAAATACTATTAAAAAACTTCTCTTCCGATCGGCCATTAACATACAGATTTGGATACTTATGCCGATGCATAAAGAAATGAGCCACACTTGTAAATTTCCTCGAGCTAGACCAAGAACCAAGATGATCCTTTAATTATTGTATATCTCCATGAAACATATCACTCAATTCATCCCTCAGCTTACAAAGATCACCAAAATAGCTCGAAAATCTCTCCCCCAGTCTACCATTCAAAATTCTCGGATTTAAACTCCAAAAGTCCTCTCCTTGAAGATAAAATGAATGGATCCATTTGACCCACAAGCTGTCCTTCTTCATATGAATATCCCATAACCTCTGGGCCATCGAGGCACGATTCCATGTAACAAAATCCCTCAAACTAAGACCCCCAAAAGACTTAGGGGCGCATAGCTTTTTCCATGCAACCTTATCCTTATGCTTGCCTCCCCATAAGAAGCGTTCGCATTTTTGCTCAAGGGCATCCATAACCGTAGTCTGTATGATAAAATTCTGAATCCAAAATCCAGCAATACCTCCTACAATCGAACGAACAAGTTCCAGCTTTCCAGCATAGGAGAGAGTGTGACCCTTCCATTTGGCAATCTCCGAATCAACCTTTCCAAGTAGGGTTCCAAACTGAGTGACCTTCAACTTGCTAGAATCAAGTGGCACCCTTAGATACCTTACTGGAAACGTAGACCATGGAATACCAGTGAAACTTAAATCCTCCTTCAAACCGACTCCAAAGAACTTGGATTTGGCCGCATTGATAGCTAATCCCGAAGTGCACTCAAATTCATTAAGTGCACTCATAAGAATGTGGACCGAACCTGTATTAGCCTTGGAGAAAAGCATAAGATCATCAGCAAAAGCTAAATGAGTGATCTTGAGCACTTCACACCTCGGATGATAAGTAAAATGCCGTGACTCAGTCCTCTTTTTCAAAAATCTCAAAAAATACTCCATGCAGATCACAAAAAGGAGAGAAGACGGGGGATCACCTTGCCGAATGCCTCTTTGACCCTTGAAGTGATCACATAATTCCCATTAACTGCAATCGAGAATGAAGATGTTCTCACACACATCATGATTCTATTCTTCAATATTTCTAGAAAAACCTAGTCCAAGTAAGACTTCTGCTAGGAAGTTCCAGGAGACTGTATCAAACGCCTTTTGAAAATCAACCATGATCATGCATCTAGGAGAATTTCTCGCCCTCCCATATCCACGAACAATTTCCTGCGCTAACATAACATTGTCCGAGATACTTCTGCCTTTTACGAACGCCCCCTGGCATGGGTCAATAATCCTGGGAAGAATTCCTTCTAGTATATTGGCAATAATCTTAGTGATGATTTTAGAAACCATATTGCAGAACGCTATTGGTCTAAAATCACTCACCTTAAGATTGTTCGGCTTCTTCGGTATAAGGGCGACCAAGGTATGGTTCAATTGAGCTAGTAGATCACCTGTTCGAAAGAATTCCAGAACCGCACCTGTAACTTCCGCTCCTACAATATCCCACTGCGTTTTGAAAAATCCAGCAATATATCCATCCGAACCTGGAGATTTATCATCCGCCATTGCAAATAATGCCAGTTTTACTTCATTACTAGCAATATCCTGATTCAAGAATGCCCTATCCAAGTCCGTAAGGATGCTTCCCAAAGCGAGTACAACATTATCGATGGAGACCCTATCCCTTGAAGCTCCGAATAGGCCTTTGTAGAAATTCGCAAAGAGCTCACCCTTACGAATATTAGAAGTCACAATTCGATTTCCTCCATCAATAATCGCTGGAATACCTCCTTCCTTTCTTTCCAAGATCATTGTATGAAAATACTTTGATCCCTTATCCGCCAATGTGACATGATTGATTCTACATTTTTGCGAGAGGAAGGACAACTCTGCAAGATAATAGAGCATGGCCTTCTTTTTTATTGCCCTCAATGCCTTAATATCCCGATCAGAAGCAATCATGGCGTCAAAATTGTCAAATGCTGCACTATATTCCTTATCCACCTTCTTTGCCCTTTCCGAAATATGGCTGAGATCAAGAGAGCCCAATTCCTTCAATGGGCGTTTAAGCCTTAATAATTTTCTGCATACCAAATATTGAATTGAACCCTCAACCGATGGACTCCAAAAATCTTCAACAATCTGCCTACAATTTGGGTGACCTAGCAACATATTTTGAAATTGGAAAGGTCTTCTTTTCCCATCAATTTCCTGCACCATGCAAACCACCATAGGTGTATGATTCGATTGTGCTGAAATGGGAAGAAAGGAGGTACGACATGCATCCGAGTCCCAACCATGATTCAGTAGCACAAGATCCAACTTCCTCCATATTTTCCAATCCGCACTATGCCATGTTAAATGCTTCCCTATGGAAGGCGCATCACGCAATCCACACTTAATACATATATCCTTAAATTCCCTCATTGGATACAGACTTGGAACCGAAGCACCATAATGATCATCCGCACTAAGAATCGCATTAAAGTCTCTAAGAACCATCCAAGGAGAGTTTATATTTTCACCAAAAGATTTCAATTCAGCCCATAGAGGCAAGCGTGCAGATCTACCCTCGCTATGACCATATACATATGAACACAAGAATTCAACACCAGTAGAAAGGTTACGCATGTTAAGATGAATACACTGCGGAGATTTACCAAGAACATCATCCAAGAAACCTTTTGGACCCCATATGATGAGGATTCTCGAATTCTTCCACAAAACAAAGTTGTGCATGAATTTCCACCCCTTAAAACACTTCAAAAAAATACAAAAAGCCTTATCCTCCAATTTAGTTTCTAGCAAGCCACAAAGTCCTACTTTCTATGTGGAGATGATATTTTTCACCCATCTCCTCCGTAAAGGGGCCGAGAGACCCCTAACATTGATGGATGCAACATTCATTGGGAACCCAAGGTCCCTTTAGGCTTCGGACCACCGCCTTCAGAAGTTTTGCTACCAAAACTATCCGAATTGCTCCTTGTGGCAGATAACATGCATTGGAAAGGCTCTGGATAGCCTTTCTATAATCATGATTACGTGGTTTATTCTTACTCCGAGCTCTAGTTATTGCCCCTGAAGCAGGGGGGTCTACTCTTGCTCTTGCTCCTATTCAGCCTCAGAATTTTAGAGCCATGAATTTCAGGATGGATCATTTGATGGGGTAAATTTCCAGCTCCAGCAATCGGGTGATCATCATCACCAAAAGCTGGAAACTGCTTATCGGGTGCTTGTTCCAGCACTAAATTTGCATACTTTGCACCACGGTTTCTCCTGGACTTCATTCGTTCAACACTCCTACCGCGATGCAAATCCTGGGTAGCGCTGGCGTCTTTAGCATCATCTCCAGCGCCACGGTTTTCAGGCACAAGCGCTGCTGGTAGTGCTTTGTTTGCTAGCAGCATGGTGCTTGCTGGCACCGCTACTACCATTTGATTAACCTCTTTTCGCCCAACACCAATAACTATACCAGGCCCTCGGTTTCCAGCCCCAGCATTCACAATGTTCTTACCCGTGTGTACCTCAGCTTTTCCCTTGCATTTTCTCAATCTCTCCGAAGCCTCATTATCCGAAGATACATCTTTAATAATTACACTTTCTTTCCTTTGAACCGAGCCAACACTTGGACTTTCTCCAATGTTATTGGCATGCATCTTCTTGACCCATATTTGATCCTTATCTTGGGTTCTCCAATATTTCTTTCCCCTTGCCATTAGAACATTATTCTCCTTCATTCCCGTGGTATTATTCAGCCCTTCTTCCTTAGTTTTCCAGAATTCTTCACACTCCTCATTTAAGTGATTGTTTTGGCCGCAATTTGGACACCAAGGACGACAATAATCATAGATAATTCTCTGTGTATGTACCTCACCACTTGGAACACGAAAAGACACCTTTTCCTTCAATTCCTTGGATGTGTCAATCCAAAGTAGAAGGCGTGCATAAAATCCTCTTAGCTCAAGGGTGCCATTATCCATAAGAATTGGTTCACCTATTGAAGTAGAAATTTTTTCCAAGGCCTTCTTATGCCAGTAGGACTTTGGCAAGTGCTCCATCCTAATCCACACTGGCTTAGTGGCTTGGACCTTCGAATCATACTGTCCAGTTTCAGCAACCTTCAACATGAACAACTTCGTTCCATGGAGATAATGATTAGGACCATTCATCACCAAGTCTCTGTCTTCAGAACTGTTGAATTTAAACATGTCATAACCATTTAGCTTAGTCTGAACTGTACATGAAACATTCCACTTTGCTACCAACAGGGTTTGGATGGCAAACATGCCCGGAAAAAAACCTGGAAAAACTCCCAAAAACCAGTAGAAAGGTTTATGAAGATCCTTATGAATTTCATCATCCATGAGAACAAAATCGACATTATTTTCATTGCTATCAACAACTTCAATATGCGACCTATTCATAAGGATGTCCGGATCATCCCACAACCTTCTCCTCTCAAGCATTGGATCATTCCATTCCCTCAGATGAACTTTGTGGGATTATCGTGCCTGATTAACCCCTTCGGCTTGCTCTTGATTCTTAGAATTGTTCTTATGCTTGTTACCCGAAGAAGAGTCACCATTAATCACCATGATGATACACCAAAACTAATCCGATACAGCCCAATTAATCCGATAAACAATAGATCGGATTAACCAAACTGAATTCAACTAATCCAACAAGGTCAGATTAACCAAAAAAATGAACAAATCCGATAGGCAAGTCAGAATCACACCAAAGAATAATCACCAACCATAAAAATTCAACAATGCTTCCAACCAAAACCAAATAAGCAAAATCCGATTAACAGATCGGAAGCAACACACCACACACAAAATACACCAAAACAAAAACCAAACAAACCGTGCTGAATTGAAACAAAAAAGCTGGAAACAATGGCCTCCAAGAAATCCAATCGCAAGAAGATGATTCCTACAATTGTTTTGTTTCAAAGCCTCAACGTCCTCCAAGTATTCTGATGTATATGCGCAAGATTTGATTGAAAATTGTGCTGAAAAATTCAATCAAACCCTTTAAACCCTTGCCGCAAAACTAAAACCCAACAAAGATTGGATTTTTATGCAATATCTCCAACTCGGCCAAGGATTCAGTGCAAGAACCAAATCCGATTGCAACTCCAGCAGTGGATCCAAATCCGCAGCCAAGAAAAACAACTCCACGAGCAAGATCCAAGAAAGAACTCAAAAATTCGAACAAACCCTTACTCCAAGGCCGAAATTAGACCAAAAAATCTTCATGAATTTCATTTGATTTTGTGCGGAATTCAGAGGAGAATCCGTTAAACCATAATTCATCGGTGAGAATTGATTGAAATTGAAGAAATTGGCTTCCAAAAGATGGAAGAAAGGCTGCGTCTTTTTTCTCCTTATTTTTGCCTCAGAGCTTTTTTATTTTGAGAGCTCTTTTTTGGGTGGTTTCATTTTGCTAGGCCATGGAGTGGGCACCATTATGGAACTGAAATGAGATGTTGCGAGTTGGCCTGAAGGCACGATCAGCCTGTCGATTTCCCTTGTCAAGGAGTCGCTCGATCCCCCTCCCATTTGTGGATCTCCGTATAGACTGGGTCAGATCGGGGCACCAAAGCTTAGGGCGTAAGGTGGAGCTGATTCAAACCCATGTACCCTGAGCGCGACCCTCCCCCTGCCGAGATGTTGTATAACTCTGGCTGATAAGGGACGTAGGAGGGGACCTTCGGTCAGAGTCCTGAATACATTTGGCTTTCAAAACTCGGGAAAAATCCCATTGGCCCTACCATCAAATGTGAAACAGTCTGACTCAGGGCCGAAGGCATCGAGATAGGCATTGAGATCAGTGTGGAGTATGCCATCATTTATGGCATGCTCGGGAGTGTTAGCTGGGGCCGTGTAATGGCACCAATGTGGGCTTAATAGGACACTCCTAGGGGGTGTACGAATAGAATCTTGGCTGCACCACCAGAGGCATCGAAGGTGGGGGCTTCATCTGCTTTTGAATACCCTATAGTAGAGTATTAGAGGCTCCACCAAATAGCCAGCAGATCTGTGGGCCTGAGCCCACAATGCTAGATCTTGTTACAATGAGGGGCCCATATTGTTTGTACCCGTTAATGCTTGAGCAGCCCCTCTCGAGATCTCTATTTGTAAATCCTCCGCAGCCTCTGTAAACTGCGGCTCATTCACCATTTTTTGATACGCCTGGATTTGCGAGGTAGGAGCTTCAGCTCCACCTACCCATGGTTCGATGCTGACCTCCATGGTCCATGGGGGTGCATCAGCTTCTAGGTGAGAAGCTTCCAGACCCCTCACTTCTGGGACCTAGTCTTGGTAAACTTCTGGAGGCTCATTCCCAGAGGGAGTGCGATCCGACTACATATTGGATCTATGCTCTATCATTTTATGGTATGGGGATTGTACTTCTTCACTGGTGCCTACATCTTTGCCTTTTATCCGTTCACTTCTAAGGAAGGCGCTTGCTGTAGATGTGGACATAAACAGCAGGTACTTGATCACAGATTTGACTCACGCTTGCTGTAGATGTGGACTCACCACTACTGCACCACTACCACTACACCACTGCCCATAGGTTGGAATTTGCAAGAAAAATCCCCCAGAGGTGTCCGAGGGGAAGAGGCTTCGACGGCCAAGTAAGCTAACATATTACAAGAGTGTAATTGGGGATGAATAATTGAGTAATGTAGGGTTACCTTCGGCCTTTATATAGGTAGGCAAGTAGGGAAACTATTTTGTTTTCTTGTGGAGCAAGTCCTCTCACATTGGCCTAGCCCAAAAGACTTTACCCAAAGGGAAAAGCTATGGACCTTCAGTCAGACGCATAGCTATTTAGACCAATACAGTTTTACACATTATCACTTGGGATATTGTATCTTTGGAATATTGAGCTTCCAAAAATCTCACAAAGGATGAAATTTTTCTTATTTGGGTCTCCAAGCTCTTGATTGTAGAGGAGATTTGGTCTTCCAAGTTTGTGAATCTAGAGGAAAAACGAGCCTCCAAATTTTGGACCATATTCGATATTGCTTGCATGAGTTCCTCATTTGAGCTTGAACCTTTTCCTTGAGTATGGTTTTGAGACATGGCATAAGGTGATGAATACCAATCATATTGCTCATAGTGTTGGTTTTCCAGTGCATTTCCATACCACAAATCCAGATTACCACTCCACCTCGGATTGTAAGAATCATAGTATGAATACTATTCCTGAGCTTCTTGACCTTAGAAACCAATAACTCCAACTTCTTCATAGCATTTCTCATGATACCTTTGGTTTTAAAAACAAAAGGTTCTATTCTCCTTATAGTGCTCCTCTCTCAACCAATAACAAGATTTGGTAGGATGGTCAGAATGACAAATCCTACAAAAACTTGCTTGTTGAGCCTCTGTTCTCATTTTGAGTTCCCTCAAGGTGGACATTTCTTCTTCTTTTTTTTTTCAAAATTTTGGAATCATAGTGCTAGGATTATCAGTAGAAGTACACCAAGAACTCAACCAGTACACACTCCGAACAAAGACAACCAAAAACAAAGAAGCACAAAATTTTTGATAGCGTGGTGCAAAGGTTCTTGGTTCTTGGAACGAGTACATAACATAAACCAATAACAAAGGCAATACATCCTACAGACAAAACAAAAAATACGAAACAAGCAAAAACTATAAACAAACGAGAACACTAGAGAAAAATACAAAATACTAAGAACTGCGATAACACTCAATAGAATACGCCTTTTCCCCAGCAGCGGTGCTAAAATTTGGGAGGCCATCATCGTGCCTCTCAAAGATAGTATTTATAGGCCCTAATTATGGCTAACTACTAGAAAGTACCTAGTGGAAAGTCGAAGTCGTCCATGAGGAAAATTGGGTTTTATCGAGTGTTAAATGTAGTTAAAACACACACAAAGATGTCAGTCTAAGTATGTGGTAACAAAGTTGGGATTTTTGAGTTTAGGAAAGCACTATGACTACTTTGAGCAACTAGATTAACAAAAGATTTTAAAAAATGATGTAAATACGCTCACAACTAGTACAAAAGATGTAACTAATATAATAACGAGTCTTGGGCTCATCCCTTCTATCGCATGAATTACCTCTTGAACTAGTTGGATCAAACTCAAGAGTTACTATCAAACACACGAAATGATCATAGAAGTCCACTAGTAGGTTGGATTGGATAGGTTGAGCTCTAGGGGGATTTTCACCTTCCCCTCAATTGTCCACATCTGGAGTCAACAAAGTGTCTCGAAGCTTGGGTCAGGGGCTATGAAAATCCCTTCCAAAGTAGCACTATGAGTAATGGCTGTATCCTTGAGTTGTGGAAGCACCACGAAGTTACAAACACTTGTGCCACCACATAACTAAGCGGTCACTTGAAGTAGTGATGGTGACCACCGAAGCTTTGATCAACTTTCCCATTGTGTACTCATCCCTGTACTGCCTATATTTTCCAAAGCAAGATGCTGTGGGGCCTCGTGTCCAAGATATTGTGCAAGAAGACCAACCATACCTCCCATAGGTATCTTCCCGGCTCTTTTATTTCCCGCAAACACACACTCTTCAATGAACATCTCCTCCACGCCAGGATATTTGGTCCCTTCCAAAGTCATGGGCTAAACTATCTCCATATCCCTATTGGGGCAATGAACAATCTTGTCATGACACAAAATGGCCATAGATATGAGGTGTTGGACATACTTCAAAGCCTGATGGACTATTGCGGTATTCCTCCCCCTATGGTTCCTATCCAATCCTGTTATCTATTTCAAAAGGCTACCCAACACGAATGGGAGACCTTACCTATATGTCCTGAAAATCTCCTTCCAATATTTCGACCTAAATGCCCTTGAAACTTCCCAATGAATCATCGTGTAATCCTTATCATCAAGGGGAAATGAGATATTTCTCCCCCCTTCATTGTCAGTATTTTGTTCAACGGTGGCTAGAAACTCCATGTTCCATCGAATGTAGGTCTTTGAGTTCATCTCTACGAATCCCTCTAGGCCTACTAAACTTAACAAGTAAGTCACGGATTGGATTAAGGCAGGTGCTTGTAAAGTCTCTTGCAAGCAAAATTTGTCTCTAACACCACTATCTTTGGCCTATCCAAGTTTTACCATTTTCGAGTTGCGCTCCTGGAAATTCTCTTCAAGCCCGTAAACTCATCGGCAATCAAGGGAGTAGACACAATGGATAAGCTCGGCCCTTGTCTCCAAACTTAGGCTGGACTCTTCCCCTTCTCAACATGGGAAGTGGTTCTTTTCTCCACTATACTCCTCTTAGGACCCATTCTATCAAAAGCAATAGAAGATGGTAATGAAAAAATACAGACTTTTAAGCAAGGGGTTTTGTTTGAACTAACAACTACGAGCATGTAAGTAAAGAGAATAAAATTTGGGTTAACTAATCTTGGGGATTATTTGTATAACATGATTGATGTAAAGACTTGATCTTAGACTCTAATTCATATAACCAACTATTCGCCTATTTTTTAATGATTTATCACATGGTGCGGAGATGTTAATTCCTTGGGAACTCCCATTGCCAGTCACACAACTGGTTCTGCCATATCCTTAACATCTTATCTCCCCCATAACTTTCTAGGGGTGCGCTTCTCTATTAAATGCCCTCGTGGCTCACTCATGGGGCTAACCGACCTCCTCTTGAAGGAAATATGTCTTGCGTAGGTCACAATAGTTAGATCCAGGGGTGAACCCAATCACAGATTTGGGACCTCCACTATGAGCACCCATCCTAGAGCTTAAAAGGAAGAGGAAATCAGTACCTCGTGATAACTCTAGAGTCCGTGCCACAATAATCGCTACAAACTAAAAATCCTTAATTATCGGGGTAAGTCAGGGTTTCCTCCTTTAGAATTTTAATAACATCAACTCAGTAGGTTCTCACACGACTAGCCAATTGAAATCATTATCTATTACCCTCTCGGTATTCACAAGGGGGATCTAACGCACACATCCTTTCGGCACTCACAAGGATACCATAGCGCCAATAACCCAACACTCTAAAATTATCCTTTAAATCCTAGCACGATTAAATTAATAGTGCATCTTACCATATTTCATAGCATGAATGAAAATAAGAAATTGAACTACAAATTAAGCACGATATTTATAACATAGAAAATAGGATGAATCTAACAAGTCTCACAAATCCATGTCAATTGTGCTTCCAAATACCTACCCCAAGAAATAAAACTTCTCTACTAACATTAGATCTATGGCAATTATGGGAATAAATGCCATGTATCTAAGGAGTAAATGAAGAGATAAGAGAGAAAATCCTATAGAGGATTCTCCTAGCCTCCCTTCCTACTTAACACACAAAAATAAAACCAACTAACTACTTTCTTAAACCAAAGGAGACTAAAGGTGACCTGCCTACCCCGGGGGTCGTTAATTGTAGCTAATTAACCCAGGCGGAGGACGTGGGATCAAAAGATAGAATTTATAGTTCTCCACCCTTTCTCATTGCTACGCTACCTATGGGGTAGTTAGTGGTATGCCCTGGGTTTGTCCATAGAGATACTAGATCTAGATATCAATCAAAACACAACCTCGTACGGGTCGTCAATCCGTACGAGTGAAAGGAATAGCTAATAAAGAAAACATGCAAAGGAGGGTTTTTGGTTTTTCAAACTAACAACTACTAAGCATAAAAGTAAAAAATGAAAATAATATATTTAACTAAGCACTTGGGGAATCATTGAGCAACATGGTTAATCTAATGTTTCAATCCTCGATTCATTCACTTAAAAATTTAGGCAAACCTAATACAGTGTTCATAACACTTGGTGTGGCCGATGACATACACTTCCAGGTCCCTGTCACGGCAGGTGCACTCGCAACCCTCCATCGACACCGCCATTGTAATTAGGGAAGTACAACAAGGTCCGACCATTGTTGTAGGTCTATTTCTCCTCCATGAGATTTCATCTTGGGCTTCCACCACGAATTCACTACTTCCCAATGGTCCTATCTATTAGGCCAAAAGGTCGTTGGCACCTTATCTATGATCTAAGGCCTCTCACACCCTAGCTTGCTACTATTAGCTATCTCTACCCATAACCTCTTAGAAAAATTTATGAAGCCAGCTAAGATTGGTGCGACGACAAATAAGTCAGAGTATACTCGAATCCCCTGTGCACACACCCACGCAGACGCGTACTCCCTTACCCATTCAAACATCCAGGTTTATCTTCCCAATGGAGCATCAATATTATGCATCATACATGAATATAGCCCAAAGTTTGTGCTTATATGTGGTGTACTATTCATGCAATTCTAACATTCAAGAACAATCACAATAATATCATGAACACAAATATTATGATGAATCTAAGGAATCTCACAAAACATATAAATTCAACCATGCTCCTACAGTTATCCCCATTCTAAAAATCTACTCTACAAAAGATTTCATGGATCTAAGAAAATAAGATGAAGAAAAGAAAAAGAGAAGGAAGAGAAGAAGAACTCTAGAGAGAGAAAACTCTCCTCTTCCTTCCATCTAAACTAGTGAGAGAGAAATCTACATAATTATTACTTAGAGTTTACTACAAGAATAAGGCTCCTATATATAGTAGTAGAGAATTGGGCCTAAAGATAGGCCCAAAATAGACCAAACTTAGGTAAAAACCCTAATCACCTTTCCCTCTTGCGGCTGAATCTTTCTCGAATAAAATACTCAAATCCATGAACCTTTTCGAGCTGATATTTAGTGTGTTTGATAGATCTCAGAAATATGAAAATTTTTATATATGGTAGAGGGAAATCGGATGAAAACTGAGAGAGTTGTGGCCAAAATAGTGAGAAGAAAAGTGGCAGCGTGAACCGTGAATAGTGGTGAGGCCCGTGAATAGTGCCTCACACCGAATCATTTGGCACGAACCTTTTCCTCGCACCGAGTCATTTGGTACAAACCAATGAACAGTAAGCACAGACCGGTGAATGGTGCACGACCCGTTTCAGCCATTTAGTGCAGGACGCGTTATTTAGAGTTGCCCGTAGTCTGGAAGGGCATTTTGCTCAGAATTTTGATGTTCCCATCGAGTTTAGCATGGGGCACCATTGGATGCCAATTTTGAAGTTTCTGATCTATGCCTGTGGCTGTTGGTGCCATCCATGAACGGCTCGTGCTGACCCGTTTGTGTTTTGCCTGCTGAACTTCTTTCCTTCGATACAGATGATCCATTGTTCCGATTTGAGAGTTCTAGTAGTCTATTTTATAGTTATCAAAAATAAAAATCCAATGGAATCAACTTTGAAGGCTAATTATTCGCAGATCATTCTCAAACTTTGGTGCAACTTATAGGACCACATTCACCGTTTATCCCTTGACCGTTTTGAACTCCAATGCTTCCTATTCTTGGCTCCATCCTTGTACTACCACAATTTGATATCCGTCTCCTTCATCATCTACAATTCTAGTGTGAATGGCCTTCGATCTCTTCTACCATCCTTGCGAACGGCCTTCAATATCTTCTACCGTCCTTACGAATAGCCTTCATATAGAATGTAACCAAAAAGTACCCACATGCGACCTACTAAAGATGATCAAAAGGAGGATCTAGGAGCTCATGGATGTAAGATGTCCACTAGCACTAATTAAGTCTACAAACTGTCTAAATCCCTTGTCACATAAACTCAACTAATACTAGCAATCTACCATATAAAACTAGCTAAAAACTATGTCAAATACAACTTTTAACACACACATAATGAAGCAGATCAAAAGGCACTCTATATAGCAAAGGTAAATGGGTCTTAAAATGCCCAAGTTGGAAACCCTAGTGTCATGCTGGCACGGGACGTGCAGGTTTCCACGGAAAGGCTAGCACGTCCAGTGCAGTATTGCACAGGACATTGTCAAGAAGCTTGAATTTCTGGAAGTAAGCAGATGGGTCGTGCAATATTACATGGCCCATCATCTGGCATTCATCATCTTAATCGTGCAGGTTTGCATGGCTCACATCTAGGTTTTGTAATCTCGGCTTCTCGGTGCATAGGACGTGCATATTTTCACATCTCGTGGACCATGTCATCAATTCTTCAGCTCTTCGTACATGAGCCGTGCAAGTTTTCATGGTCCATCCTGAGACCCATCTTCTTCTAGCATGAACATTGGCATGGTCCGTGTCATTTTACACGGCCTGTGTCATTTCTTTGACTCTTCCGAACTTGGCTTCTTTGTTCGACCCTTCTATTTTCTACCACGTTTTAACTCGTGGCATTCAGTCTTCTACCAATTTTGAAATTGTTTTATATTAACCTACTCCAAAGTGCTTACGAGAAATCTAAAATTAAGCTCACAAAATAAGATCTAGATACTCATAAGGACAAAAATCCATTAGGCTTGAAATAGGCTACAATAAAGGATTTAGATATGAAAACAAAAAATGATCATTTAAACCTCTTATGATGTAAAATGTTCTAAACCAGGAATCTACTCACAAAAAAATAATTAAAAAGATGTTAAATGCCTCTAGAAATACATGCATCTGACGTCTCATCAGTAGACAAAGCAAATGTAACTAAATGTAAAAGGAGTTTTGGGATATGGATACACTAATGTTAGTAAAGGTTTTTATGATGTACCTTAACTTTAACTAGTCTGAAAAGTTTGATTTAGTTGAATTTCATGAACCTAAACTTGTAGATAGTTACTCATCGAATGTATTGATGAGTGGGAGGTATGTCTACCTAAAGCTATAGATGGTTATTTTTTAGGAAAACAATAACCCTCCAGTACTCCAGGCCATTAGGCAGAGAACATTGTACGGCCTAGAAAGAACCATGGGATATAAAGACATCTCAAGCAATGTCATGTCTGCCAAGAAAACCATAAAGTTACACAAAGTTGTACATAACAATTTGCAACATGGTGAATGATAGAAATAGTATTAACAAAATGAAGAGATTATATGTTTGAGGCAGTCTTCCTAATCACCACATCATGTGGATGAATACTTGTGGATTCTCAAGGGTTGAGTTTTCTACCCTGACCGTTGTTTTCAGATGACGGTGATTTAAAATTAACCAAATTTCTGCAGCTGAATCCTGAGAAACCAATAAGTGATTATGACTTATCTTTGTGTTGTATATTATATTAAATGAAACAAATAACATTCATAATTAGTATTCAACAATCAATAACTTCACATAAAAAAAACAAAAATAAAATACAACATGCATGAACAAAAAACATTAACTGAAACTATCTTTGTCTTATCAAGTCCAAGCATTTCCATGGCTATCTTTAGATCGATAAAGTCTATCCCGATCCCTGCTTGTTCAACAACCTTTAGCCACCCTTTCCATGGCTCGAAAACCTGGCCCCTGCCGCTCTGGACAATGAGTCCATCACTAAGGGATATGTTGGAGAAAGGGATGTTAACAGATTTGGTGGTAACAATGGAGATAGAACTTACATGTGCAATGAAGATGAGGTGGATGTGGTGGTGCGAGGGTTTCAAACCGGTTGAGGTTTTCGATTGTGGATTTTTGCAGAAGAAAACGAAGGGGCGGGTGATAGATGGAACCATCTTCTGTTCTTGGTGAATCCTCATAATAAATCTATGAGAGTGGATGAGGAAATATGAATATTTTTTTTGGAGATTGATAGCACGTAAGAAAATAAGGGTTTTGAGAAAGGGGCAGATTTTATTCTTTTTGCAGGATTTGGGAGATAGTTGTTATAAATGAGGCCACTTTATGAAAGAATGTGATTGAACTACCTTCTAAGCTCAATTAATGTGTCACTTGATAAGTTCTCAGAACTCAAAACATTGTTCAATTATATTTTAAACCACGTTAGACATAGCTACGATACCGATTGAAGAGTCGGAATTGAAAATGTTCAAGGAAAATAATCTTGTTTTCATTTCGACCATGGTTCTATCATTGAAATATGGAGAAGGGATTCCCCACCATTCTTGGAAATGTTCTCAAATTCAGAACTATCTCGTATAAAAAGTTTGATCCTCCTAAGTCACTCCAATTATCGTCACTCCAATTATTCTTTTGTTCATTAAAGATACATTTTTGCATGAGTTCATATTCATTAAGAATGGTAAAATGCGGAGATTTGATATTACGTGGTACACCAGAAGACAAAGGGGCCACGAGCGTTCTCCAGTGCCCACAACCAGCCATGAATTCTTCAACAAGGTAGCAAGAGAGCATTGTGTTCAATGGTACGCTGGAAAATCATTGCAACCAAGGTATTAAACCCCATTTCCGTACTTGATTACATTTTGGACACATATTGGATTATTTCTGACCCCATTATTTGTATAACCTAATTACAATGGATTGTCCAACCTACCTAGACGAAGTAATACAATTTTTTGCAAACTTGGGAAAATTTCGCGACAATGATAGGGTAACCAAGATTAATGGAATTACTGTGTGACTGTTACTAAATTCATGATCAATGTTGTATTACTGTGTCCCTTGTTTGACCATAGTTTTTTACGCCCCACTGTGCCGGATGACCCTTATGGGCTTTTCTATCAACAATCTTAGCCAATTAAGATAGACTCCCAACCACTATGTCCCGCAGAAATGGGGCGTAAGTATTTTAGGACATAGGGTGACAAGGTCAGGCAACTAGACAAATAAAATTTGCTGGTATTGATCATGGAGCATTAGTTGGTTTTTGAGTGGATTTCCATGAATGTGCTTCCATCAGAAGGGGGATGTGGGTGAGCCCATTATTGGAAGCCTTATGATCTTCTACTATATTATGGAGAATAAACTATTGAATCTTGGGTTCATAATATTATCCTACATGAACAAAGTCTTCACCACAATGAAGAAGTAATTCTCTTATGGGTGTTTGGTCACTTAGATGATCAAAGAGCACGATGTTGTACCCATATACCGCCCATTGCACCTTGAATACTACAATCAGAAATGGCTTGACCTAAAAATACTCAAATTAGATACAAATATAAACAAATACAAGGTAAAGTGGTTCTGAAGGCAACAACTAGAGGTGTAAAAAGAGCCAAAGCTTCGAAGACTGTGGCATCGCCATGGGCAAGTATTGAATAATACACCATTCGATATGAACCATGGTTTTTATAGTTAGAATGTTGAATTCTATCGTGTTTTTGTGTAGAATTCGAGAAAGTATTTTTGTAGAAGTGGAAGAAAATGTTTTCTTGCTTCAATAGCCAAATGGAAGCCCTACAGACGGATCTGAAGGAATTGAAGGCCGGTCAAGAAACTTACCTTTAGGAGAAAGAGTTTGAGATTACTTTAAGTGAAGATGAAAGGGAGCCAAATTTGGAACATGTCTTTTCATATTGCAGAGATTGTGAGGACGAAGACGTGGAACATGTCACATTGTACCTATATGCTCCCACAAAATGGCCATGTTACATACCCAAGAATGTTTTGTGAACATGTAATCAAATTTTATTCATTTTGGGATTAACAATGGAATAGTAAAGTCAATTTACATATTGTGCTTTTGTAAAAGTATGTGTTTGAACAAGACAAATGTGTACAATTTGATGGATCATGTATCAAGTTTACCGTGATTATGAGTGGCCATGTTAAGTGAAGGCAAAAACAAATTCCAATTGCATGGTAATAAGTTTAAGATTGTTGTACCGAAATTGGTATTTGGAAACATGATCGATTGTTATCCTCAATATTCCAATTTTGGATCATTTTTGTGTTCCAAATCCGATGTTCATTTTGAAACCAACACTAGCCAAATAAAAGTCCACAACTTTATTACATAAAATGATTTTGATATTGGTTAAGACTTTGGAAATCCGGTTCGAGCAAAGACATATGTAGATATCTAATAAACCATAATTTTATTAATATGTAGATATCTAATTCTAAAAACAGCCAGATAAATAATGGCATAATAAAAGAATGACCATCATAACGCTTAATTTTAGTGTGAAATGCATATCCGCTCTTTGAACTACATTTGGACGAGGGGCATAATTTGCACTAAAGCAAAGCTATGAAATTGAATCAATATTCGGTAATTTTATGATACATAACAATGTGTCATATCACAGCGGTTCTGAGGAACTGCCGCCCATTGCTTCAGACAACGACGATTAAACTAAAACCACCATTGTTACTGAAAATAGCATGACGTTTTAATTCTAAATGTGGTTGAATTGTTTCATATTGTTATTCATCTACCTTTCTTTACTGAAATAATTTTTTTTAGTTTGGAATATGTAATGGATGGCGGTGTCGAGCTGGTTTACAAAAAATACTGCTCATTCATGCCGTTAATGGTTCTTTCTGCATTAGTTGTCGGTTTACTGCCACACTCTGGTAACACCGCTTAGCCTCCCTATTAGCACAAAAATGTGCAGTGTGCTATAGCACATGGAAACAATAACAATTGTGCCTTAAATAAGGAGCTACATCGAGTGATAGGCCCGGTAGGGCAGGATGCATGCTCTCCCTTTACCTCTGCGATCATGCTCATTTGATGGTCGAACGACACAAAACCACCGGAAGGGCTTCCCATTTCTAATGGTGATTCTGATCCCAGAGAATTCATACATACCTTCCTAGGTTTAATGAACTCTCGAGATTTTGATGAAAGGCTGACATGTAAGTTGGTTGGAAGTTTCCTTCGAGGTAAAGTTTAGAAATTGTTCAATAATTTGGGCCGTGGTAAGCTACACTCCTATATATCTTTCATCGAGGCTCCGTTAAGCCAGTTCTTCAAGAAAAAAAAGTTTACCAAAACCATGGCCGAAATGTACACCAGCCAACATTAACTGGGGGAGACCATAGAAGCATTCTACCATTGATAAGTTGTTGATAGCTCAACTTCATTGAGCGCATAGAGCCTAGTGTCATTTTGGGATACAAGGCATGAGCGATGTCGATCTTTGTAAATAAAAATTAATGGCTAGAACCTTGGGAACACTGTAGGAGGTTTTCGAGCAACACTCGAAGGTTAAAGATGCGGCTAAGCAGAAGAGGGACTGTGATAAGATGGTGCAAATGCATGTAAGAACAAACAACCTTAAAGGTAAGAATTCTGTCAAAGCTTCGAGAGCTACACTCATTTGGCTAAATCTTGTGCAGAGATGTTAACCATTCATCTCAATCAATTTAATGCACCCCAACGATAAAGGAATCTACCTCGAGAAGGTCATCAAATAAATACAAGGACTACCATAAAGATAATGGCCATGATACCCAGGAGTGCCACCGCCTCGGAACTGAGATTAAAAGGTGCACGAAGAGTGGTCTCCTTTGTGACTGTGATTTGGCCATAGACTCAAGAGTGGGGTCAACCATGGCACCCTCAGAAAATCAAACTCCAATACCAATAACGGTGGGGCTGAGAGAGATTAAAATGATGCACAATCTCATAACCCACTTGCTGGAAACGCGAGCAACAGAGGCAATAGAGGCGAATACGGCAATGACATGAATCGAGTGATGAATGTCATAAATTGGATCATCGGGGAGAATGCCATTGACCAAAATCATTAAATCAAACATCCCTAGCCTAAACCAAAAGCACATGATAACTAACAAGTTGATATTTTAAAATTTTAAGGACGTCATAAGCATTATTATCAAAATCAACAGGTTTAGGCTCAAGTGGAGATAACAAATAACTCTCAATTTCATATTGAGAGGTCTGAATTGCAGCTGGCCGGTTTTGAAAATCGTGGTAGCAACAAAAAAATTGAACCTGTGGAATGTTAGCCCCTTTAAAGGTTCGGGAAGAACTTATCGTTGAATTTGTTGAAGAAGTAGATGAATCTAGATGAGAAGAATTAGAAGAAGTGGATGATAAAGAAGAATAATAATCAAACAAATCTTTGAATGCTAGTCTAACTTGATTTACCTTTAATTGACACTCTGAGTCAACATAGAGACAATTGTACATTTTGGCAACAAATTGTAACTTATAACGAGGGCCAAGGACAACAACAATAGAAATAATTACAAAATAACTATCCCAATAGGTTTGAAATTTATCAAGCATAGATATAGCCATTTCATTAAGTTTTGGATCTAGTGACCTCGCATTTAATTGTCTTCAACCATAGTTATAAAAGAAAAAGGTTCAAGAAACTAATAAATACTACAAATGGTTTTCCATGCCTCCTCATCCATTCTATCCACGACATTCATATTACAAACACAAAAATGGTTTAATGGTCACTTGGCTTACAAAGCTTTAGAAGGCATTGAAAAAGTATAATTCCATCGAGTTGACACATCAAGTATTAATTTACATGAAAAAACATATCCAATTTCAGCCACAGCGCGTTCAAATAACGTAATCCTAATCAAACCCATCAATAAATTTCACAATACCATGTATTTACTAACACTAGAATCAACACACTTCAATCCAGATTGAACAATAAGATTCAGCACAATAGCACAACAACGGATATGAAAAAACCTTCTACTGCAAGTCAAAGGTGATACACTATTCAAATCAATTTTAAAATAGTTTACCATATTATACATACAACGGGCATTGTCTAGTGTCACTTTTTATTGAAGTTGTCATTCACTTATTAAACTAGGGACACAATTTTTAATCTGGACACACAATGAGAAGGCCCAAAATATCTAAAATTCAGTATTTTGGACCTAAGTTTCAAATTTTTATTGACTTAATGAGAGGTAAGTGTGGGATAACCATGACTAGTGAAAACAGTCCATAAATCACATGTAAAACTAATCCTACTCAGAGTCTTAAGCAACTCGCATGTAAAATTTTCATTTTCTAAAATACAATATTTAAGCATCGTATTACGAGACACATGTAATTTAACTTCTAGATCCTCTAAAGTTAATGCTAATAGTTTTGTGGAATTTAATTCTCAAGTAGGTAACAACCAGTTGGAATTTATAGTTGATGACGATGAGCGGAAGGTTTTACTAAAGCGTTCAGTGTATGGGAAAACTATAAATTTTATTAAAAAAAAGATGAAGATGGGGTAACTCTACTGTGTGCTCGTTGTAAGTTATGCGGTAAGACATACCTCGTTAGGTAAAGATGGTGCTGGAAATCCCAAAAAGGCATATAAAGGCTTGCAAAGGTTTGAAAAATCTTTTGTGATTTATTTCCATGTGCTATTATTTGCCATGCATATCTTAGGAAATTGCTTACTTATTTGAACACTAATGTGATACATGTGTATCGTAATACAACGCTTAAGTATTGTATTTTAGAACGTGAAAAGTTTAAATGTGAGGATCTTTCCTAGTAGGATTAGTTATACATGTGATTTATGGACTGCTTGCACTAGTCGTGGTTATCTCACACTTACAGCTCATTCTGTCGATAAAAATTGGATACTTAGGTCTAAAATACCGAATTTTAGATATTTTGAGCCTCCTCATTGTGCTGCCAAGATTAAAAAATTTGTGCTTGGTTTAATAAGAGGATGGCAGCTTCAAGAAAAAGTTCTATCTTTAACACTAGAAAATGGCCGTTGTATGGATAATATGGAAAACTCTTTAAAAATTGGTTTGAATATTGTATCACCACTACCTTATGGGGGAATTTTTTTTCATATCCGTTGTTGTGCTCATGTGCTGAATCTTATTGTTCCATCAGGATTGAAGTGTGTTGATTCTAGTGTTAGTAAATTACGTGGTATTGTAAAATTTATTGATGGGTCTGATTCTAGGATTCCATTATTTAAACGTGTTGATGCTGAAGTTGGATCTAATTTTTCATTTAAATTAATATTTGATGTTTCAACTCGATGGAATTCTACCTTTTCAATGCTTTCTAAAGCTTTAGAAGCCAAGGAACCATTAAACTATTTTGTTGTACGTAATATGAATGTTAGGGATGAATTGGATGAGGATGAATGGGAAACCATTTGAAGTATTTGTGAGTTTCTTGAACCTTTTTCTTTTATAACTAAGCCATTTTCCGGCTTCTTACCCTATTGCAAGTTAGTATTTCTTGAACATAACTATGATTGAAGAAAATTTAATGTGAGAGCACTAGATCCAAAACTTAAAGAAATGGCTAAATCCATGCTTGATAAATTTCAATCTTATTGGGATAGTTATTTTGTAATTCTTTTTGTGTTGTTCTTGATCCTGGTTAGAGCATGTCCAATAGATTCTCCAAAAGTTTCTCTAAAATGGAGAGTGAAAACCCATATTTTCTATTTGTTTTCGGGTTCAAGCCCAACAGGTTCTTCATTTTCCATAAATTTGTATTTAATAAAATAATAATGATAATTTTTCATTGCACAATAATAAATATTTTTAATCAATACAAATATAATATAAATATGCAAACATTTTTATTTTAATAAATTTAAATAACGTCTAATTCTTTAACGACAAATTTTCAAAAAGATTTTCTTCAGACAATAATCACATCCCATCAGGAATCAAAGAAATCTTGTACATAACTGAATGTTTTACCATCTTCAATCATACATTTATTTTTATGAAATTAAAAATGAGCAGAAAAAAAAGAATGGGAAATTTTACATTAGATCTGCTGCAAATGAGAGGTGGTTCAATATTGGTTCAACAGTTTCTGAATTTTGAATGTATACGTGATGGAAGGTTTTAAACATAAGTAAGGAAAATGTGTATTAATTAAACATGATTGATATGATTACTACATTTTCCATTCTCCAAATATTCATTCTCTCTACCAATATGGAGAATGAAATACTCTCTTTCCTTCAATTCTCTATTTTCCATTCTCCAAGTATCTGTTGGAGATAAAAAATGTGTAAAATCTCCAAATTTTGTTAAAATCTATACTTTTCAAAGTCTGTTGGACTTGCTCTTATAAGTTACAATTTGTTGCTTTCACGTATAGTCGTCTCTATGTTGACTCAGAGCGTCAATTAAAGGTAAATCATGTTAGGCTAGCATTAAAGATTTGTATAATTATTATTTTTCTCTATTATCCATTTCTTCTAGTTCTTCTCATCTAGATTCATCTATTTCTCTATTTGTACTTTGTGTAAGTAACTTTTTTCTTGTTAATACCGGGAATTTCAAATAGGTCAGATGCAATTAGGATCTCTCAATTTGAAATTGAGAGTTATTTGTTATAAGCACTTGAGCATAAACATGTTGATGTTGATAATGATGATTATGATGTCCTTATATTTTTGAAAAATTAACTTGTTATTTATCTTGTGCTTGAGGTTTTGGCTAGGGATATTTTAACTATTCTGATTATTTTTGTTGCTTCCGAGTCAACTTTTAGCATGAGAGCACATACTTTGAACAAGTACATACCTGCTCTTTTGCCAAAGAATGTGTAAATTTTGGTAACAACTCAAAATTATTTGTATGGTTATGAGGAAATCGAGGAGAATGTTCTCGAAATAGGGAGTGAGCTTGAAAATGATTCTTCTTGAATCTTGATTTATGTTGTCATTTGCAACTTATTTGAAGTTATTGCCCTTACATGTGATGACGACTCTTCATTTTGAAGTTGATGCCTATATTCTAGTTATAGGCGATGACTTATATGCATATTGACAACTAATGGTGGGTGGTTTGGTAGGTCTCTTGTGCAAAGATTACCAATATGTTGTCATTTGCAGTTTATATAAAGTTATTGTCCTTACATGTGATGACGACTCTTCTGAAGTGATACTCATATTGTATTTGCTGGCGATGACTTTTCTATTTGCAAATTATCAACTAAGAACTCGATGATGAAAATTCTTGTAATAATCCTAAGAAAATTTCCTTCTGGTTAATTACCGGATCTACAAGTTTAATATTATTACTACTATAATCAGTCATTATTAATTAGTTGCCTACTATAATTTGTTTTTCTTGTTTTTGCAGGTGGAATTATCACTACTGGAAAACAGGTAAATACGTACTGGTATAAATTTATGAGTACAGGTATACCAGTGTGTATGTAACCAATTGCATCGGTATTTATCATGTTAACATTCAGTACCGGTGCAAATAAGTGCATACGCTTAGGTATCCTGTCAACCGGTGTAAAGTTCACCTATTTTTGCACCGGTGTACCAATGTCAAATATATTGCACTGGTATTATTCGAATAGGTATTTGCACCGGTGCAATTTCTAACATGTGCACCGGTACAGGATTACCGGTGTGTACTTATTTACCCTTTTTATTAATTTGGCACCAAGAGGAAAATTTTTTAAACCTGTAATGGGAAATTGCCTGTGCAGATATTAAAAAAACAGGAAATTTTTGCATTTGTACACCGGTTACAATTAGCATCGGTGTAGGAATTGACCATGCACAGGTATTTTCTTAATTCCTGTGCAAAAATAAATTCTTATTGTTGAATTTTGGCACCAAAACTATTAGTTTTAGCACTGGTACTGTGATTGTACCGGTGTAGGACAGGAAAATATGCACATTTTGGCTGAATATCTACACCGGTAACGGATTTTATCGGTGTAAAAGGCTACAAATGCACCGGTAAAGTTTAAATACCGGTGTAGAAAATCACATTAAATGCTCACATACCCCCTATTTTTAGTGGGTTAAAAATGGGATTTTTGGAAGAAGAGGTTCATTAATGGTGTTTTTTTGTTGATGAAGGCATTGACTTCTCCACAATGAAGGCCCTTGAAGGTTCTTTTTTTTTAAAAAAATTACATTTATGGATATTAAGAATTTCATGTATGTTTTTGGTTAGTAGAGATATTTACATTTTGTGTTTGATCATTTGATGGTGATTGAGGTAGAATTGTAGATATTAGTTTGTGATTTGTTCTCAAGGTTGTTGTAGTTATAAGGCTATGGCTTTTGATTCCTATAGTGTTGGACATGTTAAGAATGTTGTAATTGTAATGTGGAATATTGGTGTAAATTGAGCATTTATGATGTTGCATGATTAGGAAGTCATAATGAAAAATCCTATTGTATTAAATGTGTTAAAGTTTGATTGTTGGACATTTATTGTTATGTAGAGTTGTATCGCATCATCGAGAGACATGAGCATGTGTATGCCAACGTTAGTAGGGTGAGCGGTGAATATATTATGTTCGTGGATGAGTTCTTGGAGCATGCTTTTAGTCGAGAGAAGCGAATATTATGTCCATGTCATGATTGTGGAAATTGAATTCGTACTGATAAGAAAGACATCCTGAAACTCCATTTGTATAGCTGGGGGTTTGCAAAAGTTTATTTTGTGTGGACCTTTCATGGGGAAAAATCACCAGCGGAAGTGAGAGTTAGTAGTGAGGGAGAGTTTTTTTGGGGATTCTATGTTGGATGACATGTGTGAGGAGGTTGTTAATGAGTTTAGAGGGATGCCCGAGGTTTTGGCTAGCTTCCTTGGTGATATACCATTGTATCCCGGTTGCAAGAAGAAATACACGGTCATGTCGTGTTTGATGGAGTTGTTTAATATGAAAGGTGTAGGGTCATGGAGTGATACTAGCATGAATAAATTGCTTAAGTTTTTGAATGAAAAGCTTCCACCCGGTAACAGGGTTCCTGATAACCTTTATGAAGCTAAGAGAATTTTGTGTCTGATGGGATTGGAGTATGAAAAGATACATGCTTGTCCGAGCGATTGTGTCCTATATAGAAGATTGTTTGTCCAGTCTGTAATGTGTCGCGTTATAAGAAGAAGAGAAATGTGGCTATCGGTGGAGAGCATGTTGTGCCGGTGAGGAGGCGGGTGCCCACCAAATGTATGTGGTATCTTTCCATTATTCCAAGGCTGAGAAGGTTGTTTAAGAATGAAAAGGATGCAAAGAACTTGACATGGTGCATTTATAGGGGAGGTTGTAAAGATGACAATATAATTTGACACCCGACCGACGCGGACCAGTGGAAGAAATTTGACAGGATGTATCCACACTTTGCATAATTTGAGATTTGCTTTGTGTACTGATGGTATGAACCCATTTGGGAATATGTCCTCGAAACACAGTTCGTGTCCAGTTATGCTTGCCATTTACAATCTTCCTCCGTACTTGTGCATGAAGAGAAAACATGTGTTGATGCCCATCATGATTTCAGGCCTGAAATAACCTGGAAATGACATAGACACTTATCTTGCCCCTTTGATAGAAGATTTGAAGGTGCTTTGGTTGGAAGACACCTTAATGTTTGATGGTTGTAGTGGTGAAGAGTTTACATTGAGGGCTATGCTTTTTTGTACCATAAATGATTTCCCGACATATGGTAACCTTTTCAGGTATGCCGTTAAGGGTCACAAGGCTTTCCCAGTTTGTGAGAATGAGATAGATTACTACCAGTTGAGGAATGAGAGGAAGACTGCTTATTTGGGTCACTGTAAATTCCTACCTGTAGGTCACAAGTTGAGGGAGAATGCAATTGAATTCGTTGGTGGGAAGGAGATGATAAAGGTACCCAATCCTTTGACAGTGTATCTATTCACAACAAGGTGAAAAAATTGAATGTTGTTCTAGGTAAGAAGTTATCAAAGGGTGGTGACAGATCGTGGAAGAAACGGTCCATTTTCTTCGATTTGCTGTACTGGGAAGATGTGGAGGTTTACCATTGTTTGGATGTCATGCTTATCGAAAACAACATTTGTGAGAGTCTAATTGGGATGCTTCTAAACATTCCTATGAATACTAAGGATAGCTTGAATGTGAGCAAAGATTTAGTGGACCTTGGTATACGGTAAAATCTTGCACCAGAGGTAAGAGGGAAGCGAACATATCTGCCCCCCGCTCCTTACAATATGTCAGTTGCTGAGAGGAGGTTGGTGTGTAAGAGCATCCAAGGAATGAAGGTACCTTCCGGTTACTCCTCTAATGTCAGTCGGTTTATTAATGATGAGTTGCATCTTAATGCTTTGAAATCACATGATTGTTGTGTCCTTATGCAACAACTTTTGCCCATAGCAATACTTGGGTGTTTGGAAGAGGAAGATAGATTTTATGTTATGTGCTTTTGTTTCTTCTTCAGCTCGATATGCAGGAAAAATATTAGCAGCCAACTGCTAGATGAACTAGATCGAGAGGCTATTGTTGTTCTATGCCATTTGGAGAAGTATTTTCCCCCGTCATTCTTTAACATTATGGTGCACCTAGGTTTACACTTGGTTAGGGAGATACGTATGTGCGGGCCTATTGGAATGCATTGGATATACCCCTTTGAGCATCACATGGCTGTTTTCAAGGGTTATGTTCATAATTGGGAGGTCATCGTCATACCTCTCAAACTTATATTTTTAATCCCTAATGCTTCTTATCTATAATTAAGAAGATAATGGCAAGTTAGGGTCATCCAAGAGAAGAGGGATCTTTTCAAGTGTTTAAACATATATGGAGAAAATATACTCGGCATACACATATATAGATACATATAAAAGCATGTAAAGGGAGGTTTGGTTGGTTTTTGGTCCTAAATTATCAAATTGAAAGACAAAAATTAGCAAAGTAAGATAACTATGCTAATCATGCAACAACAACTAAATAGATGATTAAAAAAACAATTAACGGAGTACTGGGGGCAATCGACTTCCACTTCCAAACTTCCTATAGCTCATTGATTCATTCACTCATTCAATTACATTTATTGTCTATGTGGAGTGCAATCACTTCTCATTTGAAGATCAATATTCATTCCTTCTTAATAGTAGTTTGCAAAGACAAGCAATTACCATTTGCAAACCTCATTGATGATTACCCTAGGAAAACCTCACCATAAAGGTATTTCATCAATGACATTTCACCCAAAGGACCATAGGTTTGATAACAACAAGCCTTCTACCAAAGACATAGTCATTTAACCAAACAAAACATTTATTATGTTAAACCTAGAACAAGCCACATTCAAGGTTCAACCTTTCTTTGCATCTATGGGATAAATATGAGTACAATCCACATTAACATACTCATATAGCAAGAATCACCACACATTATACACAAGAAGTTATAAATCCATGCTTTTGGATTTCATGTCAAATGAGCTAAGAAATTTGCAATTTTCCTAACACCCTAATACTTCAATCATACAAACATTTCATATACTTAAACAACACATGGTATAAATGAGGCAAAACACAACATTAATGGCATAATAAATGCTCTCCAATAAATGTTCATAATGAGCAAATATAGAATCTTACTGCATAAGTTTGAAAGCTTCAATCAATTTCTCCAAAGAACTAGATTTAGCTACTAGAGTTCATACTAATTAAAGCTAACAAACCAAACATAATACAAGAGAAATAAAAGATGAAAATGGTGGAAAACTAGGGTTGGAATAGTACCAAAATTGCAGGAAGAAGAAGTTATGAATGAGAGGAAAGAGAATGCTATTTATAGTGCAAAAAAGGATAAGGTTAGGTTCTGGCCACCCATGCGTCGTGACTCGAGATGGGTTTGTCGCGACTCGTGACAGGCGCCATAACTTACCCTTGTATTATTTTCTTTTTCTTGTGGAAAACACTCCTCTTCACAATAATTCCTCTCATTTTTCAAGTCTTCAAATCTTTGAAGCAAGTCTTCAAAAGATTATCTTCAATGGCCTCTGGTTTTCAAGTCTTCAAATCTTTGAAGAAAGTCTTCAAAGTGTTCGAAAGGTGATCTTCAATGGCCTCTTCAAGCCTACATGTTCTTCCCTTGTCACGCAAAATCCACTTAGAAGAGGTAAAAGAGCGTAAAGTCGCTCTTACCTCTCCTAAAAGAATTTCAAGGTAAAACACAAGCTCTTGATAGTAAAATAGCACAAAAGTGATATAAAAAAGTACTAAATTATGCACATAAAATGGACACATCAAACCTCCCATACTTAAACCTTACTCACCCTCGAGTAAGAAAAGATCCAAGCATACGAAGGATTGGACGTATCCACATCCTAACTACTATTCCCCCAAGTCAATGCCTCACAAAATTCTCAATATCACACATCCCAATGTTAAGGTCAAATGAGATTTTTTCCACAACCCCCATTCCTAAATCTACCCAAATCATATCAACCTATCAATTCATTGATGTCTCTAAAACATTTCCAAATCTCGAATTGACGATCCCAAATCCAATGGTACAAGGTGAAGCTAAAAACATATATAAAGTTCAAACACATGCTCCACTTTATACCAATATATCATCCTAAAAATGAAGTATATTAACAATCAAGATTTCATAACTTACTTTGTTTTCCCCGCTAAATTTTCCACTCCCAAGAGGTCCTCAAGATGTCAAGCTACCCGATCCATCCATATGACCACCGCAACCGTATGACTCCAACATGACAAATGAGTAAACACATAACATATTTTTTTCTCTCTTTCTCCCATTTTTCCTAGGAGCCCTTTCAGGTTTTAATCCTAACCACACATCATGTTTCTTTGGCTTACATCTCACATTTTTCAACACATTTAGCCTCTTATTTTTTTTCCTAGGTCCCCCTTTCAGGTTTTCGACCTATCCGGGCACTCAATGTTTCCTAAGATGCCCTCTTGGGTTCTCAACTTAGCGAGATTCTTTTTATTTACATTTTTTCATTTTCTATTTTTTTCAAATTTTTTATGTTTCTCCAATCCAAATAGTAGCAAAGTGCTTTCCAAATGTTAAGGCTAAGAAAAATATCAAAGCTAACATCATCCAAGTACATCAAAAGGAAAGCATCCCCCAAAACAAAAAGGGGGAAAATACGCAAAACAAAACGAAAATTTTTCCCCAAAAGTAGCGAGGCTAACAAAAATATCTCCAAACCAAGCAGTGAAATCAATAAAAAATACCCCTCCCCACACTTAGAATGCCAATGTAGAAAAATAGGGCAAAAGCGTACATAGCGAAGTATAGAAAGGGTAAGAATATAATGCTCAGAAATCACTACTGTGAGGAAGAAGGGCCACCACCAAAATAACGCTGCTGATAATGAGCCAGCCAATCTGTGCTCCTCTATCTCCTAGCTCTACACCTCTCTACTCCAGGATCAGGGCCTGAGACAACACCTGCCTGGGACTGCATCTCATGGGTGCGAGCTGATAGGTGGTCAATCTCCTCATCCATGTCGATCAAGCTCTGGGAGCCAAAATATTGTGCTCCTTTATCATGCTGTCCTAGTAGCAGAATCCATCATGTATGGTCTGCATAATATGCTCATAGAAATCAGGTGGAGGGTGGGAGTAGTGAGGTGGCACATAGTCTTCCAGCATAGGCTCGGTCTCTGGTGGAGGCTGTGGGGAGTGCTGCTGCTATCGTTCAGAGAAAGGTAAATTGCTATCATCGTGATGGACAGGGGCTGGACTAAGGGCATGGAGCTCACGCTGGGAGCCCTCTCTGCACGAGGAGTCTGGTGAAATTTCCAAGTCCGCTAGGGGTGTATCAAACTCCAACTTTATCTTGTTGGGCTGAGGAAGTGCTATGAATGTGACCTTCCTGGAGCCATATAACCAATGAAATACCCCCGTTGTCTGCATGGTGCTAAGCATCTCAAATTGCACCAACCTCTCTGCAGTGATGAGGTAGGAAGTGTGCCTCCCTAAGCGCAGAAAATTAGCCAGTGGAACCAATCCTAGGTACTCTGCCAAAAGGCCGATCATGCCTCTAACCATAATCTTCCCATTTGGCTTCCCCACCACCTCTACACTCTTCATCCATAGGTCGGCCCATAATTCATATCCTAATCCATCACTCATCAAGTGCCATAAAAAATGAATGTCGTTGTTCGGAACATTTGTCGACTTTGCCGAGCAAAATACTGTGCTAACCAAAGGTCGGTGCACATAACAGAGTGCGGGGTGGATGATGACACTGCTCTTGTCTTGGGAGTTCTTTGTCCTTATGTTGATGACACTCTAGAATTGCATGTCGTCCTCAATCAATAGGTCATGGGCCTGTGGGTCCAGTCTCACCCGTATCTCAGCAGTGTCCCATCCAAATGCTTCCTCAACCTGTGAAGCGGTCATAGCTTAAGATACATCATCTAGGTGGAAAGTGATGCACCTCTTACACGGTTGGTCATCTCTCATGCTGTATATCCTGACTGTGGGCAGGAACTCTAGTGTGTATCACTGATAGTATGGGGCACTCTTACCCTTGAAACCCTCCAACCCACCTTTGGCGAGAAGGCATCGGATTGGCTAGGTGAGCCCAAGAGCATCCAATGTAGGCATGTCAATGAAACTCATCTCTTTGAGTTGGAGGTTGACCAAGGCTTCCCATCTCTCTGCATAGGGCCCGGTGATCTGGGTCAAACATATGTACCTATCAGGAGGAGGAGGTACAGGGCTCGACTCCGAAGTCAGCGGCGGAGGTGAAGGTAGAGCAGCGGTGCACCCACCCCATGGAGGAGCCCTAGGTCTCGGCCATATCTAACAACCACATCAAACAAGTCAAACGCACATGAATATACTTATATGCAATATCACAAAATCATATTAAACCTTAAACTAGTTTTGCCAACATCACAACCCAAATTAAATCCAAGCCAGCTAGTTCAAGTCCTATCCACATTTGCATATACAATTCATGTCATATCCAACATGCCCATATTCTCATATTTATTAGGTTCTCACATAGTTAAACATCGAATATGCTATATCCCCTAATCACAGTCATACCAAACTAGTTTGGCAACAATTAGTACATTCATAACGTTAACATTCCAGTGCCATGGACAAACTATCCTAAGCATAATAACATTGCATCCAAATATCAACTATGTCTAAATAAGGGCCAACATTCCTAATATCCAGTATAAGCCACAGCCAATTCTCAACCAAAGCAACACTATAAATATAATGCAAGCATAATACCAAAATGAACAAATCAACACAAACAAAGTGAGCATAAAGCTATCCCATACTCGAACAAACCATAGGCACAATGTTTTCACACAATCCCTATCAAACCAAATCACAAGCATAATATATTCAAAAGAATATACAATGTTCCAACAATCAAAATTCCTAAGGCATCACACAAAATGACACAATATCCCACAAAATAAATTATTCAACATAATCACAATTGAAGCTCAAGAAAGTGAATAATTGTACCACTTATATGCTTAGGATGAAAAAGGAACTAAGCCCACAAGCAATTTGAATCCGAATTGCAAAAAATTACGAAACCCCTAAATTCTAGGGTTTTGTGTTCTTCAACAAATTAGGGTGATTTATGGGTAGAGACTGGGAAGATGGATTGGGGAGTTGTTGAGTGGTGACCATAGGGTGGTTTTAGGGGTGGGCGCCGGTGAATGATGGCCGGAAGGTGGTGGGCGGTTGGAGTGGCGGAGAAAGTAAAGGAAAAAAGATGGAGGTGGGATGTCCAAACTGTTTCTGCCCACTTTTAAAAACTGCTCTGTATGCCCATCGCAACTCACGACTTGTTTGTTGCGACTCACGATGGGTAGGTCAAAAGGCACATCGAGTCAACGCCCTCATTGCGGCTTGTGACCACTTCATCGTAACTCGCGATGGTCCGTCTCGATTCGCGATGGGACTGTCGTGAGTCACAAAAAGTGGAGCCTGAGAGCTCAAATTTTTAGCAAAATCATCTGATTTGGTCATGACTCACGACCAAACCATCGCAACTCGCGACGAGGCTATCGCGGCTCACGAAAATTGGAGCCAGAGAGCTCAATTTTTCAGCAAACCCCTCTGATTTGGTCGCGACTCGAGACCAAACCATCGCAACTCGCGATGGTCCATCACGACACATGACGAGGCCATTGCGGCTTGCAAAAATTTGTGTCTAAGGATTCCAAATTCCCCAAAAGTTTCTGAGTCCGACGCGACTCGGGTCGGGTAACCCACCTGGTACTTAGAAAAAATTTCGATTTCATCCCTTGCCCAAGATTTTACTTCTTGACTCCAAGCATTTCTCCCTTCATCCATCCAATACCTTGGGTTCAAATTGCTAAAAAATCATGGAAAAAGAAACCGTGAAAATCAAAAGGCTAAACAATCAACTAATGACAAAAACTCAAAACCAAGAAACATCAACGAAAAGTCACGAATCATGATCTGGATGATTAAAACCAAGTATATTTAACATTTCCGTCATGACTCACTCCCTTTTCTTAGAGCTTACTCACAAACTGGATCGAGGAGATCAACATCCTCTCCCTTCTCCGACATAAAATTCTCGTGGTAAGGCTTCAAACATTGTTCATTGACTTTGAATGTATTGGACTTAGCTCGATCTAGGATCTCCACTGCACCATATGGGAATACCTTCACCACCTCAAAAGGACCGATCCATTGGGACCTCAACTTCCCGGGAAATAGGCGATGGCAGGATTGGAATAGGAGGACCTTTTGACCTACGTCAAACTTCTTTCTAATGATCATCTTGTTGTGCCACACCTTTGTCTTTTCCTTATAGATTTTAGCGTTCTCATAGGACTCCCTCCGGATCTCATCTAGTTTGTCCAATTGTAGCTTCCTATGTAAGTCAATCTCATCTATATCAAGGTTGAATTCTTTGACTGCCCGGTAAGCCTTATGTTGAATTTCCACCGGTAGGTGACAAAGCTTACCAAACACTAACTGGTATTGTGACATGCCGATTGGTATCTTGTAAGCCTTTTTAAATGCCCACAAGGCATCGTTCAACCGAGAACTCCAATCCTTCCGATTGGGGTTAACCCTTTTTTGAAGGATGGACTTGATTTCCTGATTGGAAACTTTGGCTTGCCCATTGGTTTGTGGGTGATAGGCGGTGGATGTCTTGTGAGTGATGCCATATTTCTTCAAAAGTGCCTCTATGGTCCGGTTGCAAAAATGGGTGACACGGTCACTAATCACGGCTCGGGGTACCCCAAACCTAGAGAAGATGTTATCTTTTTGAAATTCTGCAACCACTTTAGAATCGTTAGTCCTAGTGGGTTTTGCTTCAACCCACTTCGACACATAATCAACGGCAAGAAGAATACATATAAAACCATAATAATTAGGGAAAGGTCCCATAATGTCAATACCCCAAACACCAAAGATTTCACAATATAGTATAGCTTTTTGAGGCATCTCATTTCTAGATGAGATATTTCCTACTCTCTAGCACTTGTCACAAGCCTTACAAAATATGTACGCATTCTTATTCAAAGTAGGCCAATAAAAACCACTTTCTAAGACTTTCCTAGAGGTCCTTTTAGCTCCAAAGTGACCATCACATGCATAAGAATTGCAAAAAGTGAGAATCAAATGTGCTTCATTATCAAGGATGCATCTCCTAACAACTTGGTCTACACAATGTTTCCACAAAAATGGATCATCCCACACATAATATTTAGCATCGCTTTTTAGCTTATCTTTCTGGGCCTTAGAAAAATAAGGAGGAAATTTACCAAAGACAAGAAAGTTCACAATGTCGGTGTACCACGGTTGGAGGTCCTTGATTGCGAATAGTTGTTCATCGGGGAACTCTTCCCGTAGTTGCTCATTCATCGATAAATTTACCTCACTATCATGGCATGGTGGCAACCGGCTCAAATGATCAGCCACAAGGTTCTCCGTGCCCTTCTTGTCTCGCACCTCCAACTCAAATTCACTCAGAAGCAAGATCCACCTAATCAATCTTGGCTTGGCCTTTTTCTTTTTCATCAAGTGACAAAGTGATGCATGGTCAGTGTACACAATAACCTTTGTACCAAGCAAGTAAGATCAAAATTTTTCCAAAGAAAATACCATTGCTAGTAACTCTTTTTCTGTGGTGGAGTAGTTTCTTTAGGCCTAATTGAGAGACATGTATGTGTAGTAGATGGCGCAAGGCGCTCTCCCCATCCTTTGACCAAGTACCGCTCCAACGGCATAATCACTAGCATCGCACATGATCTCAAAAGGTAAAGACCAATCCGGGGGTTGTATGATGGGGGCCGAGACTAACCTTCCTTTCAATGTATTGAAGGACCCTTTACAACCCTCATCCATCATGAATTCCACCTCATTTTACAACAACATGCATGAAGGAGATGCTATCTTTGAGAAGTCCTTGATGAACCTGCATGGCCAAGAAAAGATCGCACTTCTCGCACATTAGTAGGATAAGAAAAAGTTTGAATTGTGTATATCTTTGCCTTGTCAACCTCAAGACCCTTAGAGAAGATAACATGGCCTAAGACAATGCCCTGCTCTACCATAAAATGACACTTATCATAATTTAACACAAGATATCAATGCAATGTTTAAGAACTTGTGCCAAATTTGCTAAACAGTTGTCAAAAGAATTACCATGAATGGTGAAATCATCCATGAATACCTAGACAAAGTTTTCAACAAATTCTGAGAAAATTCTTACCATACACCTTTGGAAAGTTGCGGGTGCATTACATAACCCGAAAGGTATATACCGGTAGGCAAACATACCAAAGAGGCACGTAAAAATGTTCTTTTCTTGGTCTTCTGGGGCAATAGCTACTTGAAAATACCCCCGAGTACCCATCCAAAAAGCAATAGAAAGGGTGGCTTGCTAACCTCTCAAGCATTTGATTAATGAATGGCAACGGGAAGTGATCCTTCTGGGTTTCCGCATTTAGCCTCAAGTAGTCAATGCAAACACGCCACCCATTTTGAACTCGAGTGGGAACCATTTCACCCTTCTCATTTTTTACCACCATTACCCCACTCTTCTTGGGTACCACTTAATTTGGACTCACCCACTTGCTATCCGATATTGGATAGATCATGCCCACTTGGAGCAACTTGAGGATTTCCACCTTTATCACCTCTATCTTAGGCAGGTTTAAACGGCATTGGGGTTGTCGCACGGGTCTAGTATCTTCCTTCAAAAAAATTCTATGCATGCAAGTGGATGGACTTATGCCTTTGATATCGGCAATAGTTCATCCAATTGCTTCCTTATTCTCCCGTAACACCACTATCAACTTTTCTTCTTCTTCTTTGGTGAGTTTGCTTTAAATGATATCCGGAAGCGTCTCCCCTTCCCCAAGAAATGTGTACTTGAGGTCACTTGGCAATGGTTTAAGTTCAATCACTATAGCTTTCACAAGTGACGGAAGGAATTCCAATTCTTCGGGTTCCTCTAAGACTAGGGGGGTAGGATTTGGCACCACTTCCTCAAGAATGCTTAACTCCTCAATGATTTCCTTCAAGTTAATACTCATGGAATATATAAGACATGCATTTTCAACATCATTTTCCAAAGCAACTAACAAGGAATCATCACCACTCAGCTCAAAAACATCTTGCACAACATTGTCAACAATATCAATAGCATGGCAAGAGTATTCTTCAAGAGGATACTTCATAGAGTCATTTATGTTAAACTCTACTTTAATCCCATCAAATTCCATAGTGAAGATACCATTATGTACATCAATGATGGTCCTAGAGGTATTCAAAAATGGCCTTCCCAATAAGATTGGGGCAGCATGTTTATCATGCTCCATGTCTAGAACATAAAATCCGTGGGGAATATTAAGGAATCACCCTAACCATCATATCCCTAATGATACCCTTAGGGTATGCACTAGAACGATTGGCTAGTTGGGTCACCACCCAATTTTGTGAAAAAAAAAGATTGAGGCTTTCATACAAAGAGTAAGGAATCACATTTATTGATGCACCTAAGTCAAGCATTTATTTTTCAAAATGTGTATTCCCTATCATGCAAGGGATTGTAAACATGCCGGGATCACTACATTTAGGGGGTAACTCCCTTTGGCACAATGCGGAGACATGTTCACTTTTCCCATTTTTAAGCTTGTTCTTAGTGCTTTGCTTCCTATTTACCACACATAATTCCTTCAAAAATTAAGCATAGCTAGGAATTTGTTCAATAGCATTCAAAAGATGGATATTTACCTCACACCTACGAAAGACTTCGTAGATGTCTTTGTTGGACTCCTTCCTCCGTTTGTCCTTTAGAGCTTCCAGGAACGGTGGTTCTAGCACATATAGGGGGATTTCTACCACTCTTGCCTTCTTGTGAGGAGGGGATGAAGGTTTGGTAATGGAGGTTGATTTCTCAACGGTGATCTCCTCTTCCTGCTCCTTTCCCTTCCTTGTTTACTCCTTGTCCACATTCTCATTCTCTTCTTCAACTTCTTTCTCAAACATTTCAAGCCTTCTAGGTTCACCTTTAACAACTTCATCAACCGGGGGAGAGCTAACCTCTTTACCACTTCTCAAAGTGATAGCACTAGCGTTTTGGCGGGGATTGATCTCCGGTTGGGAGGGAAGTTTGCCTTTTCCCGGGCCTCCATCCGATTCACCACTTGAGCTATTTGGCTCAGTTGAGTTTCCAAGTTCTTGATGCTCTTCTTGGCTTCATATTGGAATTTTTCACCCTTTTCCGTGCACATGCTCAACCGGTGAATGACTTGCAGCACCTCATCTTTTGTTAACCCCGAGCTCTCCCCTTGGTCTCGGGGCTTGTCTTGGAGAAATTGTTGTTAAGGTGGCCTATATTGTTATTGAGGGGGGCGATACGGATGAGAATTTTAACCTCCTTAAGGGTTTCCATATTGGAGGTTTGGGTTATCACGATTACTCAAATAGTACGGCCCATTTTGGTAGCCTTGGCTACCCTGGTACCCTTTATTCCTTTGATATCCTTGTGCACCTTTGTAGTTTGGTTGCCTTGATATCCCATGGCACTCACCTCCTCGACATAACCCTCTTGCAAAATAGGACAAGTGTCCATAGGATGCGCCAAGTAACAAATTTTGCATGATTTAACATGTGGCGCATTTCCGGGCTTCATCATCAATGACTTCACCATAGAGAAAAAGGCTGAGACTTGGTCCTCAAGCTTTCCACTTTTAGAGGGGTCACTTGCGGGCATCGAATTTCTCCTTCTCAAATCGTCCCTTGAGCTAAAGTTTCCTTACTTCTCTGCTAGCTCCTCATATAATTGCATAGCCTCCGATGAAGTCTTATTTTTAAGGGTACCACCATAAGAACCTCTCACTAATCTTTGGTTCTCATCAAGATGACCATTGTAGAAGTAATAGACCAAATCTCCCTCCGAATAACCATGGTAAGGACAACCTGCGAGAAGCTTCTTGAACCTCTCCCTAGTTGAAGAGAGATTCTTAATGAAATTGGAGGATGTTACTTATGTTCTTCTTCAAGGAGGCAGATTTTGAGGCTGGAAAGTATTTGGCTAGAAACTTCGTCTTCATGCCAAGCCAACTTTTGATGCTCTTGGATGGTAGGTAGTGGAGCCAATCTCTTACACCATCCCTTAGTGTGAATGGGAATGCCTTCAACTTATAAAAGTCTTCATCTACTCCATGGGGGGCCGTACCACCACACAAAAAATGGAATTCGGTGAGGTGCTTGTTGGCATTCTCCCCTTGCCTACCAAGGAAGATAAGTAGCACATTTATTAACCAGGTCTTTAGCTCGAAGTGCCCATTTGGTCCAACCAAGGGATACTCAATGCACATCGATTGTTGATCAAGGTTGGGAGCTATAATGTCTTTCAACAATGCTTGCCCCAAAGGAATCTCCCTTCCGTGGAGTGGAGGAGCTCTCCCTTAAAAAGGAGGATGTAGATGCCCTCCTCTCGGATGCTCATCCTTGTGCTCATGTTGATGCTCCAAAGAATTAGAATTATCCACAAAATGGTCACTAGGATGGGTGTTATTCACACTTTTCAAAGAAATCCTCCTAGCCCATCTCAAATTCAACTCTAACTCGGGGTAGTAGTGTAGGGGTTCTTTTGAAGAGGATCGCGTATGAACCATACACAAGGAACTTGAACAATATGTCTCCAAGCCAAGAAAAAATGGAAATTCAACAAGGAAATCAAAATAAAAACAAACAAGTATTTACAACTAGCACATAATCACACATAATATGCCCAAACACTTAAAGATAAACGGCCTCTCCCCGGCAGTGGCGCCAAAATTTGGGAGGACATCGTCGTACCTCTCAAAGTTATATTTTTAAGCCCTAATGATTCCTATCTACAATTAATTAGATAATGGAAAGTCGGGGTCGTCCACGAGAAGAGGGATCTTTTTAAGTGTTTAAACATATATAGGAGAAAACATACTAGGTATACGCATATATACAACATATAAAAGCATGTAAAGTGGTGGTTTGGTTGGTTTTTGGTCCTAAACTATCAAATTGAAAGAAAAAAATTAGCAAAGTAAGAGAACTATGCTAATCATGCAATAATAACTATATAGATGATTAAAACAACAATTAACGGAGCCTTGGGGGCAATTGACTTCCACTTCCAAACTTCCTATAGCTCATTGATTCATTCACTCATTCATTTACATTTAATTTCTATGGGGAGTACAATCACTTATCATTTGAAGACCAACATTCATTCCTTCTTAATAGTAGTTTGCAAAGACAAGCAACGGCCATTTGCAAACCTCATTGATGATCACCCTAGGCAAGCAACACCATAGATGTATTTCATCAATGGCATTTCACCCAAATGACCATAGGTTTGATAACAACAAGCCTTCTACCAAAGACATAGTCATTTAACCAAACAAAGCATTTATTAGGTTAAACCTAGAACAAACCACATTCAAGGTTCAACCTTTCTTTGCATCAATGGGATAAATATGAGAACAATCCACATTAACATACTCATCTAGTAAAAATCACCACACATTATACACAAGAAGGTTTAAATCCATGGTTTTGGATTTCATGTCAAATGAGTTAAAAAATTTGCAACTTTCCTAACACCCTAACACTTCAATCATACAAATATTTCATATACTCAAACAATCCATGGTATAAATAAGGCAAAACACAAAATTAATGACATAGTAAATGCTCTCCAATAAATGTTCATAAATGAGCAAATGTAGAATCTTACTACATAAGTTTGGAAACTTCAATCAATTTCTCCCAAGAACTAGATTTAGCTACTAGAGTTTATACTAATTAATGCTAACAAACTAAACATAATACAAGATAAATCAAAGATGAAAATGGTGGAAAACTAGGGTTAGAATAGTACCAAAATTGCAGGAAGAAGAAGTTATGAATGATAGGAAAGAGAATGTTGTTTATAGTGCAAAAATGATAAGGTTAGGTTCTGGCCATCCGTGTGTCACGACTCGCAACGGGCGCCAGAACTTACCCTTATCTTATTTTCTTTTTCTTGTGGCAAGCACTCTTCATCACAATAATTCCTCTCATTTTTCAAGTTTTCAAATCTTTGAAGCAAGCCTTCAAAGTCTTTAAAAGATGATCTTCAACGGCCTCCGGTCTTCAAGTCTTCAAATCTTTGAAGCAAGTCTTCAAAGTCTTCGAAAGGTGATCTTTAATGGCCTCTGGTCTTCAATCCTCCATGTTCTTCTTAGAAGAGGTAAAAGAGTGTAAAGTCACTCTTACCTCCTAAGAGAATTTCAAGGTAAAACACAAGCTCTTGATAATAAAAGAGCACAAAAGTGATCCCAAAAAGTACTAAATTATGCACATAAAATTGACACATCAATAATTGTAGTCGTTCTGATGCCTCCATTGTTCAGAGGTACGTTACAGAGAAGATCATCGAGTATTGTACATAGAACATAGTTGGAAGAAGAGCGGTTGGTGTTCCTAGTGGACCCCACTATAGAAGGCGAAATGGGATTCCACGTTCCAAGGGTACACTTCATACACACTATCACGCTGAGTAGATGACTGTTCACCTGTATGTATTGCGTAATAGTAGCGAGACTGTAACATTTATTGAAGAGCATGTTGGAAGAGATTCATCCAGACTGGTCCCCGAATAAAATTCAGTTCAAGCATTCTTCAAGGTTTGTTAACTGGTTTTACAATCGTTGTAATGTTGATGAGATGCCCAGTCACCTACGGCCGTTTCCAAGGAAGTGAAACTGCACCGTTAAACAATACCTTGGTTATGGAATTAATGGCTTCAGTTTCTCAACATTGGCAAAGGACGAGAATAGCACCACTCAAAATAGTGGTGTACATATTGAATCTGAATCCATGTGGCAGGCAAGCAAGGAATCTGGTTGTTGTTGCGATGCCTTTCTATGGGACGATTGAGAAAATCTGGGAGTTGAATTATGTAGATTTCAAGGTTGTTGTCTTCAAGTGTCGTTAAGTGAAACACGGTTTTGGTGTTGTTGTTGAGAAGCCCATTGGGTTCATGTTGGTCAACTTGAATCGTGTAGGATATGAAGATGACAAGTTCATCTTAGCTACCCAGGCACGATAGGCTTTTTACATCAAGAACCCTTCGAATGAGGAGTATCATGTGGTGTTGCATAGGAAGAAGTTTTACTTTGATGAGGAGATTAATCAGCCTGCCATAACTGATAGTCCTGAGTTTCCATCAGTATTTCCCGGTTTCGAATATGTTGGGGACCAGTTGTTGGAAGGCATTCACATGGCGATGGGTTGTGGGTTGATGAGAGAGCTGAAATAGTAGGTGGGGACAATGTCTTGAAACGGAAGCGATAGATCGATCATTACCGGCCGTTATTTTTGTGACCTTATTTTGTGAAAAATTATATGATCATTCAACGATTTAGTGTGTAATGTATTTAATTGACACACTTTTATGAATTGGTTGGTATGATCTGTGTTTATGAATTGAATCGGTGAAAATGTGTTTAAATTGTAATTAAATTTTCTAGTAGGTGCTGGGTTTTTGCACCAATAATGATGAATTACCAGTGCAGAAAAATATGGGAGGGACTATGTTTTGTACTTACACACCAGTACTCCTTCCAGTGCACAGTTCTAAGATTTTGTGTTTGGATTTTTGCTCTCTGGTCCGACAATGTCAATTTTTTGGCATTTAAAGCAGCCTAAAGCAACTATTTTTTGTAAAATTTGCATCGGTATTGTACCAATGCTGGGTAATTAGAAAAAAATTATAAAATTTACTCTCAGGTCGGATTAGATAAAAAAATTTATTTAAAGCAGCTGCTTTAGGCCTTGTTTTACACCGATATATGTATAATACCAGTGTATAAAAAATGTTCCCTTTTTAAAAACCCAATCACCACCCCATTTTCATAGTACTTAGAATTTATATCTTGCACACCATACCATCTCCATCACTACCCATCTTTGTTGAAATCCTACGTAGGTTGGCATATAATCAGGTAAACCACTGCAATGCCTTTGTGGTAAGATTAATTAGCAATTGCATATGAAATAGAATCATTGAGAATGTGACATGAGGAATAGCTTGCCTTGCATGTAAGGTGTTTGATGAAATGCTTCAATTTGTTTCTTAGGAAATGCCTCCAAAATCCAATTCGAAAAGATACACCATTCTTCGTCCACATCATTGTCGAAAGTATCGCCGCACACTTTCCCAGATGGTACCTTCATATCCAAGGAGGCTAGGTTGGCCTATGAATCTTACAAAGGATGCTGTCATCACATAGAGAGAGGAATTGAAGCATATTTCCCATTCGAACAAACTATCTGGAAGCTTGGGTGGGAAAAAATTCTGCGAGACTCCGCAACCATTCAACCTGACCATTGTAAGTCAGTTCGATGCAAACTTAAAGTGTGGGCCAAGCTACGATCACGTGTATTATAGAGGTAAAACTGTCTCTATCACACCAGAATCTATCAATGGATTATTTGGGTTGCCCAATGTTCCAAACGATGAAGACGCATTTCTCGCACTACATTTTCTAGGTGATGACGGCTATATTCTACAATGACCAATTGACAAGGAGGTCGTTGGGACAGTAACTAGGGCAAGTCCGGACATAGATGAGTTGGTCAAACCAGGTTGGAGAAAACTACCTAAGAAAACATTAACTCCAGAAATGAATGGGTGGTACCACTTTGTGGCATCTAGAATCCATCCAGTAACTGTTAACACAGAAGTTCACAAACTTTGCCTCACCTTCTTATATACAATAAAGAGGGATCTTTGATGGAATGTTGATCGTCGAATTTGTCCTATGTTGCAGAGGGAACGAGATCAGATGGGATCTTATGCCTATTGCAGTATCATCTCTCCATTTTGTTCAAGAGTGGGAGTTAGTGCCCGTGCACATGACGTTTATGGCCAACCAATGGGTAAGATTTACGGGGAATCTTTCTATAGACAGACAACTGACACGTCGGTCGCTACTATTGAATCCAAAGTTGCTGCATTGGAGGTCGGTGTAGCAAACTTACTTGAAGAATTCAAATACCAAAGATCCTGACAGGAACATATGTCCAAGGTTATGACGTATCAATTTCCTAACACCGTGGCAGTAGTCGGAAATTTCCAACCTTATGCAAAGGTGATGTCAAGAACATGGACGTTGGCACAAGTACCCGTGATGGTGATGCAACAGGACCAGCTGACGGGGTAGAACCATTTTCTCGATATTATTCATAGAAAACTTGTATTAGCGGTTAGGAAGAGTAGATTATGTACTCAACTTTGATTGTGTTGCACTTAGACAGTTTAACATTCTAACTTTTGACAAACATGCATGATGATGAATTGAATAAAAAATTCGTACACTGCGTTTATTGAAATTCTGTTGGTCAAATACATTCATGAAGACAAAAAAGATAGGCTGAACATATTTGGCCTATTTTTTTACTTCAGGACCGCTGAATTTGGTGCATTATATTCCTAGAATTGTTAGAATTGCAAAAAATTGTAGCATTGGGAGCTATGGAAGTTCCCCAATTAAATATGTGGGCAATAGTATAATTATGGAAAATATAGTGCAAGCATTCATTGTTGGTTTTTGGGAGGTCGTCGCCGTACCTCTCAAAGTTAATATTTATAAGCCCTAAATGCTTACTATCTACAACTAAGTAGATAGCGGCAAGTCGGGGACTAAGTAGATAGCGGCAAGTCGGGGTCGTCCACGGAGAAGAGGGATCTTCCTAAGCGTTTAGGCACAAAAGGTTGTTATTAGGCTAGGAGTAGATATATATACATACATATAAAAGCATGTAAATGGGGGGGTTTGGTTTTTTGGGGGTCCTAAGTTATGAAAGTAAAAAGACAAGATAACTAGCAAAGTCGAGTAACTAGGCTAATCATCAAACAAAACTAAGAAAAGGGGGGTTTAAACCTACAAAAATAAAGCCTGGGGGCAATTGATATCCACATCCAAACCTAATGTAGATCATTGAACCATTCACTCATTCTAACACATTCATTACTTGGCTTAACATTAACATACTCATCTAGCAAGAATCACAACACATTATGCACAAGAAGTTCTAAGTTCATGTTCATAGATTTTCATGCAAAGGAGCTAAGGAATTCGTCACTTTCCTAACACCCAAACACTTCGATCATAAAAACACTTCCTATTCTCAAACAACACGTGACATAAATGAAGTGAAACATACCATCAAGAATACATAAATGCTAAATAATAAAGGCTTCAAGAACAAGTGAAACAATCTATTCACTACTTCAACTACTTGTGAAGATAAATCTTCTATCCTTCTTAGATAGTAGTTTGCAAGAGTGAATTCGATATCTCTTGTCAAACCTCACCAATGACTCCCTTATTACTAAGAGTATCCCATTGATGGAATTTAGCACGAAGAATCAACAAGCTTGGCAACACTTATAAATACTACACCGTATCTAAGCATTTAACCAATTCATGCATTTACACAAGATTAGTCAAGAACGATCAGCATTCATAGACTTCTCTCATTTGCAACCTAAAACAAACATGGCAACGAGTTCGACATCATCACATTCATCTAGCAATTATCAACACACCAACATCATTTAAGAAGCTCTAACTCATGCTCTTGGATTCCACATTAAAAGAGGGAAGAATTAGCTACTTTCTCCCAACCCTAACAAGTAATCATACAAGCAATTCATATACTCAAGCTTCCAACAACATCAGTACAATTAACAATTCATATTTAAAGCTCAATAAACGCACAATAGCAAAAACACCAAATAGATAGATATAATGGTTCTTACTACATAGAAATGGAAGCTTCAATCCTTTGCTCCTATGATAAAACAAAGCAAAAGAACTAAAAGACATGATTAAACTAAAAAACTAAGAAAAGAAAGAGGAGAAAACCTAGAGTTTCTAAGCCCAAAAATGCAGAAGAAGGAGCTGGGCAAAAGCTGCTGAAGAGGAGAGGATAAGGGGAGTATTTATAGCACAAAAATCAAGAAGAAATTCAGACCACTCGTCCGTCGCGAGTCGCGACGTGCTCACGACGATGTCGCGATGAACCATCGTGAGTCACGACGATCTCGCGACGGACACAAATTCCAGCATTATTTCTTCTTTCTCTTTTATATCTCATATCCTTCTCTTCTCTTCACTTCTTCAATTCTTCATATCTTCAAAAAGCTTAAATCCAAGTCTTCAAATCTTCAAATCTTCAAAGATATTCTTCAAAGTCTTCAAAGTTTTCAAAGTCTTCAAACAAATTACCTTGTCACATAAAATTCTCTAAAAAGTGATAAAAATGTAAAGGTCGCTTTTAACCCTCCTTAGATAATTTTAAGGCAAAATGTCACATTTAGAGCTCAAAAGTGTACAAAAGTTAATCCCAAAAGCCCTAATATAACCGTATAAAATGGGCACATCAGTTTTATAGGGCCTTCCGCCCACCAGTAGGGTCTACAAATGCATTAACATGATTGTTGTGTATTGAATTGCATATATATGGAGCAAATTTTATATTCTGACCCTTCCAAGATTCTTGGAGGGACTAAATTGTTAAAAGAAAAAATTTTACTCGTAATTCAAAATTGCAATCCAAACGAACCTGATGGTCAACAAAATAACCCTTTTGTATTTCCAAGTAAAACAGGAGGGCAAACGAACGGATCCGGGCTCCGTATTTAGTTTTAAAGATGTTCGGATTACATATAGAAACATTAGAGTAAACCCTTACTGTTTACTCTACAACACCTACTAGCGCTTCAGGGCGAGTCACCACCCGGGCACAAATATGTTTCAATTATTATTTAAGCCCGGAATATTCAATTTCATAATTTATGTAGTTTCCTAACACGTCATAATCGCATGTCACAATTTGGGGGACCTAATTGCAATAAACACATTATATCAACTTTGCGGGTTCCTCGGTACTGTTGAGGTACGAAAACATTACTTATTCAATTTGGAGTATTGGAAAATTCCATTTGGGCCGGTGGAAAAGTGATTGAAAGGGTCGAACGAAATGTTTGGGGTCAATTTGCAAATTTTATGAAATTAAACAATGCTTATAAACGTCACCGTCCGAGGCCCATGTGTGGTTGATATTTGCATGAAACAATGTCTATTCACAATAATTGAACGTCAATTTGATTAATTGGGGTCGTTCTAAAAATGCACGGGAGGCAAATGCAATAAGTGAGAATTTAAACAACTATAAATATTTTTTACACCGGTAATATTGAAGAAGTACCGGTGTATTTGTTCAATTTTTTGGTACGCATTTCAAAATTTTCAATTTCTTAGATTTTTAACAAGGCGCGAAACATTTTACACCGGTAATTTATGATTTTGCACCGGTAGATATACCGGTGCTGCACAGTTAGAAAATATTTTAGAAATTCCTCTCGGGTTAAACATTTTTTCCAAAAATATATTTAAAGCAGCCGCATGCAGCTGCTTTTTGCGCATTATTACACTGGTATTTTCCTTTTATACACCGGTACTAGATACCGGCGTACAACAGTTAGCCAAAATTTTCATGTGTTCCTCTCGGGTCAAAGGAAAATTCATTTAAAGCAGTTGCACGCAACTGCTTTTCTTCATTTCTACACTAGTATTGGTACCGGTGCTGAACAGTTAGCCAAAATTCATTCTCATTTACACTATTCTTACATCGGTACTGTGTATATTACCGGTGTAAAAAATGTAACTTATGAAATCAAAACCATTTTAAATGGCCATAACTCCCACAATTCCTCCTATTCTCATCAAACACCTTCAAATTCTCTTTCAAAACCGCCATCAACCACTCCAACCATTCAATCCACACTTAATTGAACCACCACAACTCCTCATCAACCATTGTAACTCCTCATCTCCCATTGTATCCCAATAAAGTGTGGAGCAACACAAGAAAAGCAACAAAAACGAGAGAGGAACTTGGCGATCTGTTCTTGGCAAGTTTGGCAAAAGGGAGTAGCAACAAAAATGCTCCATTGGTGAAGGTAAGTGTTGGGGTTTATGTTACCATAGGTTACCATGTCAATTTCTCTTCAAAAAATCATTCCATCCCTCACGCACAATACATGTTCGATCAATTGCCTCTATTACCAAAAATATGTAAATTGACAAAATGTTGAAAGGGTAACTTGAATGGTATGTTTATACAATTTTGGGAAATATTTTGCATTTTTTGTGGATGGGTGATGTAGTTCAATAGTTTTTTTTGGTGATAATATTGATAGTCACGTTAGGGGGTTAGTGAGAATTGCTCGGTTGTATTCTTAATTTATGAATGCAAAGACATTGGTATGGTATTCTATCAACTTCTATAAGGTTCCATTTCATTCTATATCAAGTTCCATGCCTTAATTGTTCAAGTTCTATGACGTGTTATATAAACTTTTATTCCTCACATAATGTAGTTTCATGCATGAATTGTTCAATTTCTTTGCCATGTTTTGCTTAAAAATTTTATGAACTAGTTGATCAAGTCCTATGCCACGTTCTATCAATGGTGATCTTTAAGTACCGTTATGGATTGAGAATTTTCAATTCTACTGTTGTAGATGCCGCCGAAGAAGGGGAAATTCAACACGAAGAGGAAATGGCTGATTACGAAAAAGGAGGAGGAGGTGAAAGATGTGGTTGATGAGGAGGTGGATGTGGCAGATCAAGAACCACCGCCAAAAAAGATCCCGTTGAAGAAAAAATTTGAGGAAGATGAAACTCAAACAAATGACCCGTCTAGGGAAGAGAAGGAAGAAATCGTGGAACCAAGTGATGTTATTGAAGGGGATGTTGAAAGAGTGGACGCCGGTAAACAGTTGACCAAAACACCAATTTGCAAGGGAAAGGGAAAGAGCGCCATCAAAGGAAGGCCAGCTATTAATGAAGCGGACGATGACTTGACAAAAGCTAGAAGGAAAATGGAGAAGGATGGGACAAGTTTGAGATAAAACAATTTTTGAGGAGGCGGGGAAGTAGTATGTGTCAGTCTGTGATGTTGGCAAAGCATAACACTCCAAATCTTGTTGTGTTTGAGTTCCGTGGGAATCAAGCGGTATGCATTAAGAATTGGTCAGCGTGGCACACTTATGGAAATTACGCTTTCCAGCACCGCATCAGATTTGGCGCATGCAAACACTGGAGTGATGTCCCTGAAGATGTTAAGGAAGAGGCAAGGAAGAATATTCTGGTAAGACTCTCGACAATTGTAATTTAAAAATTGTATTCATGGTAAAGCCTTAGTGAAGTTGTGGTTAATGACATGTTTTTTCATATGATTCATTCCAGGAGAGCTTCACAATTGAAACACCTGTGAAAGATGGGAAACTTAAAATACTGAAGAAGGAGGTTACAGAGAGGGGAAAAAACCAACATATGAATTGGAAGAAAAAGGTGGCAAATAGGTTTATTCATGATGTGGACAAAAGCATCAATAAAACAGGAATACGACATGGGAGAAGTACAAGTGGATGGATGAAAACGAATGGCACTTGTTTGAAAAGAGGCGCTGACATCCGGATTTTCAGTTATGATGAAAAAATTAATACTTGTTAAGAGCCATGTTTCCCACAAATTCTATTCAACTAAATTTTCATTTATAACAACAACAGAGGCTCAGGGTGACAAATATTGAACGCAACAAGGGCAGGGATTACAAGCACCACACAGGCAGAAGGGGTAATTGATAAATCCGTGACAAATTGACTAAGGATCTGAAGGAGAAGGAGAGAATGAGGTTGACCGCCGAGGGATTCACTGACGAGGAGATTGAGAAACAACTCAGTCAAAGGGATTTCACACCTGACAGATCTCTTGTCTACCTTGAGGCAAACAAAGATAAGAAAGGGTTATACACATCGAAAGAGGTTGAGAAGATCGCACCGGACGTTGTAAGTTATGCCAAAATCGACCATTAAAATTAATTGTTAAGTGTATTTCACATTATTAATATACACAATTGTGTTACTATGTGATTCTCAGTTGAAATTGAACGAGCTTAAGGAAAAAAGATCATTGGAAATGCAGCCAGGTGAGGACATCCTCATAAAAGTCACAAAGAAGAAGAATCACTCATGTAGGTACAGGGGAGCTCATACGGGTCTACCTACAGTGGTGGCTGTTCCTCATCTTTCCCGCAGCAAGTACGGTAGAAGTTCCTCACCCAAGGAGACAGCCCGGAGAAGACCATCAAATGATCAACCGGTCGTGAAAGCTATGGTATTGTACCTGGAGTTGTTGGTGAAGGGCCTAGCATATGCAAGCGGTGTTCAGATTCCACCAAGCCTTAACAATCCTAAGAAGTTTATAGATAATGCAATGGATGACATTGCTGCAGCTGCTACAAAGTCTAGTGAAGAGCCTAGTGACAGAGAAAGAGATGAAGAGGTACACCGTCAATAATCTATGCATGTTCTATACATTTATTTACACATCCAAAATATCTCCATAACCATTTTATCGATTCACTTAAATATTATACGAACAGGATGGAGAACGCGTGACTCTTTTCATCAAAGACATTGTCGGGAAGAAGAAAATGGCCGCCCATGGGCTGCGACAGGTATCTCATCGTCAGGATGCCCAACAAGGAAGTGTTGCACGTGTAAGAGTATGTGAGCTATTCCTCCATCCTAGGGCGGGATTGCCCTCGATGGACCACCACTTCGATAATGTTAGAGAGGTGCTCAATAGTATCGTGGATTGGTCGGTCCCCTTAATAGGTAAGGCAAGTGAGCAATCGAGTGACATCGATGATGTCAATGCCGGAGGTGATACAGACGATGATGACGAGGAGGTTATGATTCTCACCAGCGATGATGAAGTACATTCTTGCAAAACATTATTTATCAATTCCTCAAGTACTTTTGCGTATCTATTTTCATTAATCCTTGTAATAGGATACTAGCGAGCAAAAATCTCAGTCGATGGCTAATTTTTGGCCATCTACAAGACCAAGATTAAATAGGTTACCAAAACAGGTAATGCACTAAAAAAGTACTATTATTATTCATTAACAACGACAGTTGAATGCTACATGCTCAAGTGATCATTTCGTATCATTTCACGTTCGTGGATTGCCAACTAACGAGACTTGACAGATTGGTCGATCATGGGGCAATTCATAAAGGAAGCAAATGTCGATATCCTGGAAATGATAAAGAATAAGGACTGCATGTTCTTCACAATGTTCTGACCATTAACATTCGCACGTCATTACACCTCCAGTGTTAGAATAGAAGTTCTGGTCGAGTTCGGGAAGAAACTAGGGAACATGTGTTTGATGACCTGGATCGATAATGTACAGGTCAATGTGTGGATAGGGTGAATTTCAATACTTACATCCTTTATGTTTTTTAATTTATCAAGAGTTCATTTTCATGTATGATTAACGTTACAGGCACCTGTGGGGGAAAGTATATAAAACTAATTCAGGCCGCGTCCAATTCTGCCCATCTAGCTGTGGCAACCTAACCAACTTCGAGCATGAGGTCGAACTCTGTTTCAAAAAAAATTGGGAAATAATGAAGGAAATGGATGCTGAGTTCTACATCGTGCCCTACACAAGAATGTAAGTATTTCTTCCTGATAATTACATTCACGTTTCAAACCACTTCAATTTCATTAATTTGTTAACATTATTTTCCGACAGCTATCATTGGTACCTCATCATTATCCGTCCCCGAACGGAGGAGGTTTTCACTCTGGACACATTGTCAGGGGGTATCAAACCAACAAACTTGGTCAAAATCAAGGTGATTTCAAGGTATTTCAATCAATCAAATAAAAAAATCCTAGTTCATAATACACGGGATGAAGTAACCAATTCAATTTACTTTCTTGATAGGCTTGCTTGAGCATACCAAACGGAGAAGAGAAAGACGGAACCAGAACCCGACTACACTTGGAAAATCAACAACATTATGGTAAGTCATTCTGTCATTTCATCCATCAAATTTTATGTTTAGGGTTAGTAATTAAATTTACCTTTCCCGTGCTGTGCCGAACCCAGAATGGTTCGTGGCAATGCGGGTACTCTATCATGCTCTTTATGGAAGAATTTTTTTAATCACCCAGAGACAAACAATATCTTGGAGGTAAAACTTGTATCTCAAAATTTGATATTATTAATCTCTAGTAAACACAACACTATTGACTAACAGTGTAAGTTTGAACTTAACAGATTTTCCCAGAGGGTAAATGGCCGTACCATGTGTACGAAATTCAAGGTGTAGCAGAGAGATGGTGTGGGGATTGGCTCGGAGATTACCAACAGCAGGTGAATACTACATTGCAACTTCTGGATGATAAGAATGACATAATAGGTTGATGGTTTATTTTGAATGGCTGATGATATTAGAATTCTATGGATGGTGTTTGGTTATACTAAACTTGTGTTTTACTTTGTTTCATTCCATCTTTAAGATACTTCTTCCATTTCATAGTTAGAATACTGTTTGCATGTTTTGCGAGCCATTTTTTTGTAATAGAATGTTTCAAATTTCTTACCTATTCAAAAAATTTTAATTTATAATAGTTCACAAGTATCTCTGGCCGTCGTTGCCCCGGAAATAATCCGGGATGGACCATCGAAAAATAAATTAGGCATTGCAAATTTTAGCCACATAATACACTGGTATAAAATGCAGGTACCGGTGTAAATAAATTTCACATTTTAAATAATTTATTTTCAATTATTTCAATAATACGCTGCATAAAGTACAGTAATATCGGTGTAAAAATACCGGTGCAATCTACTTCGGTGCAAAAAAAACTATATTCCGACTACAAAAGAAAGATTGGTGTCATATTTAATATCGGTGTACAAATCACAATTTTACACTGGTTCATAGGTTAAATACTGGTGTAAAATATCTACACTGGTGTTCCAAATAATACCGGTGCAGATATTTTGTGATCCCGCCTTTTTACACCAGCCTAAGATGCCGGGGCAAACATTGTTCTACACCGATCCATTTTATCGGTGCAAATTTATTGCATTTATACACCTCTATTCATACGCACTTGTATTTTGGCCTACACACCTATATTTTGAGTGATCAAATTACCGGTGCTATTACCCTAAATTACTGGTGCAATTACCCTTATCATGCAGTAGTGTATCATTAATGGCAGGAACTACAGTTACAAGCTTTGCTGGTAATAGACCAAGATCTTTTCTTGTATTTTAACTAAATTAAAGTGTCAGGGATTTAAATTTATCTCCTTTGATGTACTTTCCTTTAGAATTGCAGCAAGAGAGAAGTGGAAAGTTCTTACAGTGCCTTCAATAAAACCAAAGGTAATTTTAACATCTTTCGAGTCTGGTGATTGAATGAATGATCTGGCATTACAAGTCTGAGGATTTGTTGCACACCTGCTACAGTGGAAAAAAAAGTCTATCTCTTTCATCTTTTTCATTTCATCCTCGCCGGTAACGGCTATTCCCGCCGTTAACGGCTAATCCTGCCGCTAACAACTCACGAGTGAGAAAGCCACTGCTAAGCCGACCGTTATGGCGGAAAGCAATGCCAATCAACCCTCACCCAAATCCTTCGCTGCTGCTCTCCAAAACAAATCCCCCCCACTGTCGAAATCACTGCCCAGTAACCCAGAACTAATCCCTAAATCAGAACATCTAGGTGATCCGGCTTGTCTCTATTCCGACGATCAAATTGCAAAACTCTCAGCACACTATGCAAATGCTCTGGTCGGAAAGTTCACAAAAGGAAGACTCTCAATGGAGCATCTGGAACTGGCCTTCAAAATGGTAGGTTTTGCCGGTAAATACCAGTTAGGTTCCTAAGATTACAAACATGTTCTGATTAGGTTTGAGCAAGTCAACGATTATCAAAGATGCCGGATGAAAGGAGTGTGGAACTTCAATGGAATCCTATTTAAGATGCTCAAATGGACTCCAGAATTCTCAACGCACAGAGAATCCCCAATTGTACCCATTTGGTGTACGATCAGGGAAGTCCATCTATACTATTACAATTCAGCATCTATTGAAGCAATTGGGAATAACATAGGTAGTTTTATTAAGAATGATTTAGCTACTGACATGCTCACAAGGCCTTCTGCAATTAAATTTTGTGTTGAAATTGATCTTCAGAAGCCGTTGTGTAACTATATTAGACTGGGTTCAGTTTCTAACAATAGGAAGTACCCAATAGAGTTTGAAGATGTCCCCCTTTATTGTGATCATTATGCTAAATTATGACATTCTCTAATTCAATGTAGAGCTATCCCACAAAATATCAATGGTAAATCAGTGGAAAATCACATAGCCCAGAGCCAAACTCATTCACAGTGGCAGGCTACTGGAAACAAATTTAGCAAGCCTCCTCTGATCCTTAGGTAATCAGGATGACTCCTCCTCTAAGAATGACAATGTAGTTTATCAGAGAGCTATAACGATCCCATCCCTAAACCTTGACTCCAACTCCTCCCCAGGGGTTAACAGAGTGCCTGGTAATGATAGTTTACAATCACCTGTTCAATTACACAGAATCCAACCTCGGGAAAACTCTGATAAGTCCATCTCAAAGCTGTTAAATGCTACAGCTCTGTCCAAACCTACTCCAATGGCCTATGAAAAGATGATATGCAAATTGGCTCACTTAGGTTAAGCCTGAACCAATCCCCTACAAATAACCCCCCACTTTCCCTACAGGGAAAGATGGAAAATAGGTTTTCTGTTTTGCAGGATCTAGACAATCTCCCCCAGGGACAAAAAGAACTGGAAGTGCAAGATTCTGATGATGAGGTTACTGCCTGTCACCTTGACATTACAGCTTCACACTCTATGAATCTCAATGGTAAGGATTCCCAGCAAGGTAAGTCTAAGGTTAAAAAGAATAATTACTTTAGTCAGCTGAACAAGATGATGCTTAGATCAGCTGCAAAAAGTCATAAATCAAGTGAACAATGACACAAACCTTAACTGTTAATTTTTTAGTGTGGAATCTTAGAGGTATGGAATCTTCTATTCTAAGGCTAATTAATTTAGTTAAGCTTAAGAAAATTCAACTGTTGTGTATAATCGAACCAATGCATGATAACACTCAATGGCAATCATATATGGATAAGCTTAATTTCTCTCATAATTTGACTCTCCATAATGGTAAAATATGGCTTATCTGGACTAATCCAGTTTCTCTCACACTCATCTCTCACCATGAACAGTTTCTACATGTTAAGATATCACACATGTCTCTACATTTAGATATGGAAGCAGTCTTCGTTTATGCACTTAGAAATAGAGAGGGTAGGAAGACTTTATGGAAGGATATGACAACCATTACTAAAGGTGATACTATATTCATAGGAGATTTTAATACCATCATCTCACTTTCGGAATACAGAGGCCCTAGCTCCCCTTCTCTAGGAAGTATTAGAGACTTCAATAATTGGATTAGTTCCTCTGGAGTTCAAGAAATTAACACTGTGGGAAATCTTTTCACTTGGTGCAATTCGAGACTTAGGAACCCTACCTCCAAAAGATTAGATAGAGGCCTCTGTACAATTTCATGGAGCTATAAATTCCCTTCATCCTCTATCCAAATCTTGAATAGAAAAACTTCAGATCACTCCCCTCTTCTCCTCCAGGTATCTACTTTGACTAATTTCCACCCTAAACCCTTTAGATTTATAAATACTTGGTTCAATCGACCAGAATTTATAAACCTAATCAAGGAAAACTGGGAAAAACCACTTCCTGAGTTTGGTATGCTTGGATTCTATCTAAAATTGATTAGACTTAAGAAGGTGATAAAAATCTGGAATAGAGATTTCTTTGGAAACATTGATGCAAATGTAATTTCAACAGAGGAGGCCTTAAGACTTCAAGAACCTGTCTTTGACTTGACCCCCTCAGATTCTGAACTTATCAAATTAAATTAGAAAAAAGCTTTACTGCTTAGAGCCCTAAAAGAGAAGGAAAACTTTTGGAAGCAAAAAGCTAGATCTAAATGGCATAAGTTAGGAGATAACAACACCCAATTTTTCCATAAGACAGTGCAGGAGAAAAACTGTAAGCTACAGATCACCAAAATTAAAAATAAGGAAGGACAATGGCTAAACTCACACTTGGATATTCAAAAGGAAGCTATTGCCTATTTTTCTGATCTATTAACTGAGCCTAACCAAATGGCAAATGACACCTATTATCCTCACTTCCTCAGTCAAATCCCAATCATCATCACTGACCAGGACAATCAAGCTTTATCCATACCAGTCTCAGAAGTTGAACTGGAATCTGTGATTAAGGGTCTGAATAAAAATAGTATTCCAGGTTCGGATGGTTTTTCAAGTAAATTCTATAGTAAGTGCTGGACTAATATCAAAAAGGATTTAACTAAAGCCGTGAATGAATTTATTTTAGATTTTGATATGCCAAGGGGAATAACCAGTACCTGGATAACCCTAATTCCAAAAAAGACTACACCTTGCTCTTTTGATGATTTCAGACCAATTAGTCTATCTAATGTTATCAATAAAATCTACTCTAAGGTATTAATGGAAAGATTGAGACCTCACATGGATAAACTGATCTACCCAAATCAATCTGCCTTCATGAAAGATAGAGACATTTCAGATAACATGCTCTATTTGCAGGAAATGATAAGATTTCTAGATAAAAAGAGTAGAGTTCCTAATTGTATACTCAAATTGGACCTAAGGAAGGCTTTTGATAGAGTAAACTGGGATTTTCTTAGAAATGTTTTGACTAGGTTTGGTTTTAATGGTAACTTCTTAAATACTGTTATGAACAATCTTTCACAAGCTCATTTCTCAGTCCTTATCAATGGCAATCCCGTGGGCTTTTTCAAAGCCACCAGAGGTATCAAACAAGGTGATCCCCTCTCTCCATTCCTCTTTAATATATTCTCAGAGGCTTTTTCTAGGAGCTTATCTTTTATATTTTAGAACAATAGCCTCTCATATTATCAGCTGCCTGCTACAATCCCAGCAGCTTCTCATTTAATGTATGCTGATGATATAATCATTTTTATGCAAGCCTCTAGGACTAACCTCATTAAGATTAAAGTTTTCCTAGAGATCTTCGAGTATACCTCAGGTCAAAAATTTAACTTTGAGAAATCTGACTTCTACATTAGTAAAAGGGCCATAGCAGCTAAATTAAATCAGGTGAAGATGATATTGAAAATGAAAAAAAGGCTATGTTCCCTTCAAATACTTAGGTTGCCCTATTTTCAAAGGTAGAACTTTAAATAGATACTTCCAACCTTTGATGGAAAATCTTGATAAAAAATTACAAAAGTGGAAAAAATAATGGCTGAGCTTAGGGGGTAAATTGATTCTAATCCAATCTTGTTTATACTCTATGCCACGGCATCTATGGACTGTTACCAAACCCCCAAACCACATAGTAAAAACATTTGAGAAAAAATGGCTAGATTTTTTTGGGGTGACTCAGATGGTAGAAAGAACAAAGTTTGGAAAAGATGGTCTGAATTAGCTGTACCAATAGCCCAGAATGGCCTAGGTTTTAGATCAATCCAAGCCATAATTGATTCCTGCTCGCTCAAACTGTGGTGGAAGAGCCAGTTAGGTACTTCCATGTGGTCAAAATTGTTATGGTCCTTGCCACATTCACATAGGAAATCAATGACTTGGAAAAGAATCTGTTCAATGAACTCCTTTGCCGAAAATAATACTCTAATTATTCATGGCAAAGGTAGCTGCAATCTTTGGACTACTAACTGGTGCCCCAATGGCCCTCTTATTAACTATATTCCCAGCCACATCTCTTCTACATTTCCATATTGCTCAGTGGCAGATTTCATTAGTAACAAAGCTACTATTCTTGCTCAAATTTCCCCCTTCCTGGAACATGATACTCTTTCTTTTCTTCAGGAAGTTGTAATTACACAAGACAGAGAGGATAGGTTGATATGGAAACCAGAAGTGTCAGGGGCTTTCACCTTCCAGTTAGCATATAAGGAACTCACACTCTCATAGGGTAATTTTCTTGCAACCAAGTTTATCTAGAAAACTGCACTACAGAAAAAGGTTTCTATATTCACATGGAAAATGTTGCACTCTTTCCTTCCTTTTGATGATGTGCTAATTAGATGTGGTTTTAGTCTAGCTTCTAAATGTCCAGCATGTTGTCATTCAGATTCTATTCAACATTTCTTCATATCTTGTCCTCTTGCCCAATATGTATGGAATAACATGGCATCTTTAGTGAACTTTCACCTCAATGACCAACATTCCATCAATGATAGATTTTTTCTCTTCTGGAATAGTCATGATCTCTCTAAGTGGCACCAACTGATTTGTAAAATTCTCCCATCTCTGACTTGTTGGTGTCTTTCAAAGGCACGAAATAGGTTCTTATTTGATCAGAAGCGTTTCTCTTCAGTCCTTATATGTAAGAAAGTTCATGATCAATTTAAACTGTCTCTATATGCTAAACCTTCCCACCAGGTCTCCCTTTCAGCTATTCCACCTACCCTTATGCATCTGATTCCATACCTTAGACCGCCCCCAAAGCCAAATATATCTGATGTTTTCTAGGAAAGGCCTAAGACTGATTCCATAAAAATGAACATAGATGCATCCTGGTACCCAAACAAAGCTGCAGCAGGGCTAATTGCAAGGAATAGTTCTGGAACACCACTCATGATTAAATCAGTAACAGTTACTGCTGCTTCCCCACTCCAAGCCGAGATCTTAGCCATACTATTTGCCTGCCAAACTTTTCCACAACTGGATCATACTTTCACAATTGAATCAGACTCTATGTTGGCAGTTAAAATGATTAATGATCCCTATACTGCACATTGGCCCCTGTTCGATCTGGCTTCAAAAGTAAAATCCCTCTTAAGTAATGCTGAGCTTAAACATATTTTAGGGAATGCAATTCAGTGGCAAATGCAATTGCTAAACATCATTCTACGTATAATCAGAGTCTTAGCCTTACTAATGTTCCAATACATATCAAATGCCTTATTTATTTAGATAAGGAACATACTCCCTATATTATAATGCATAAAAATGGCTCCTCAAAGGATTGATACTGCTGACAAGTTTATTTTTTTTTCTGCAGGTCCATTGGATGGCTTTCCAAGCAACTTAATTCTCTCTAACACAGTTTCAAATGGATTCTTACTGTCGTTTCTATGAATATCCGATCCCATATTGGATTATGTGATTCACATCTACAGATTCAGATAAAACAATGGGATATGTACTTTTTTTATTAAAGTTTCCTGGCTAAAGGAAGAATTAACACAAGGGGTGGAGATTCTTCTCTTTGGAATCGCAACTTCAACAACTAACCTCTTTTACTTTGGTTAGTTTCTAGATTAGTCGTATGCTTAGATAGGTATCTCTTTTTGGAGGAAACTATGTTGCCTCAGTGCTCCTAGTGAACACTTGAACTCTTTGTATATTCTTTTGTTTTAAGGCTTGGGGAACCTTATATATAACCCCCACCTTCGGGTGTTTTCATTAAAAAAAAGAATGATCTGGCATAAGGGTTGGTATATATGGATAAGTGGGAGTGGATTGATGATATTTTATTTGCTATATTTATTTTAAAAAAAATTCTTCCTTTAATTTAGTTAGTTTGCTTTTTTTATTAAGGCATTTTATTTTTCCTTAGTATATTTAATTTCTTATTCCCTTTCTCTTAGAATATTTAGTTGCTTTTTTCCCTTTTCCCTAGAAGATTTAGTTTCATTTTCCCTTTATCATTAGGAGATTTAGCATTGTATAAATATAGGAGGAAGTCTTATGTAATTTTGATGCTTGTTTTGATTATAATTAATAAAAGTCGACATTTATGTTGCAAACCCTAGTGTTTCATCTTTCTTATATTACGCACTACATCAGTTGGTATTAGAGCCATTCTAATCCCCGCCATGGCACATCATCAACCCCGTGGAGGCATCCCCGATCGTGATACTAATCTAGAATATGTTTATAGATGTGAAGAAATTGCACGAATACGTCAAAAAGTGGAGGTTTTTGAGCAGCTCCTTGCCATGTTTTTCCCACAACACCCAACCAAAGCCATCCCTCTTGATGAATTTGACACCGAAAACAAATGCCATAACCTTTTCTCCTGGAATTTTGGTAGACATGTCTATGCGATGCACTTGTGCAACGCAGCTCTGGAAAATTGGCATAAGGATTCGGCATTCCAAGTTGTTATTCCGAAGTACGACGAGACAGCATACGACGAGGCAGAGCACGGCGAGGTTGTGTACGATGAGTCGGAGTACGTCGAGATGGAGTACTACGCGCCCTTGTATGACAACGTCATGTACGAAGAAGCGGAGTCTAACAAGATAGTATATGACGACACCATATACGACAAGGGGGAGGAAGTCGAGCAAGACTTCTTTGGTGAATCGATTTATGATATTTATGGTGATGACATGGAAGTCGAGGAGGATATTGAGGAAGTCGAGCAAGATTTCTTTGGTGAACCAATTTATGATGATGACGTGGAGGTCGAGGAAGAGATCGAGGAATTCGCGGGAGATGTGGGTCATGCACTCATAGTCCGGCAAAATTTTCTTACCTCTCCAAGTAGTGAGGATGGAGGGCTTGGCCACAACATCTTCCAATCTTCATGCTCCATTGGCGATAAAATTTGCAACTTTGTCATCGACCCTGGAAGCTGTGAGAACATCATAACTGAGAGCATCGTCACCAAACTCGACCTCGAAACGAAAAAGCACCTGAAACCCTACAAACTTGCATGGCTTCAAACCAGCGCTGATGACACCATTTCTAACCGGACCTTAGGGGAAGAAGTGCTCGACTTTAAGGCAGCCCTGATGACTAGACGCATCCCCTTCGTCTCTTTTACACGGGTGACATTTCAGACGATTACGTACTGAAAAATTTGGGGACGAATTTTTCCAACCCTCGGGAGAATGATGTGGCATAAAGGTTGGTATATATGGACAAGTGAAGCAGGCTTGATGATATTTTATTTGCTCCATTTATTTAGAATAGCTTCCCTTAATTTGGTCATCTAGTTTGCTTTCTTTAATTAAGTCATTTTCCTTTTCCTTAGTATATTTAATTTCCTTTTCCCTTTCTCTAGAATATTTAGTTTCCTTTTCCCTTTTCCCTTAGGAGATTTAGTTTCATTTTTCCTTTCTCATTAGGAGATTCAGCATCCTATAAATATAGGAGGAATTCTTATGTAATTTTGATGCTTATTTTAATTATGATTAATAAAAGTCGACATTTATATTGCAAACCCCAGCGTTTCATCTTTCCAATATATTATGTTCTACATCAATTTTAAATCTGCAAAACACCCTGCATCTTTTTTATAAAAATCAATGTGTTTGCGGAGACAAATTATTGTGCTAATATAGACAAATTAACGTGTTTGTTAATAGTTACAAACAATGATTATGTTTCATTATTAACAGAAATCCAACATATTTGTGTGCGGAGAATCAAAACCAAAAACATCTCAAGAGATATAAATGAGATCACTCTCTCTCTGAAATGCTCTCTCTCTCAAAAAGCAAACTACCGTATAACGTCTTCACCAAATCCCGGCCATGGCGGCGACGCCATGGAACTTGGCAAACCAAACCTTCGCACAAGCTCTCAAACAAAACTCACAACTCCCCATCCCACCTGCATCAGATCTCCATCCCCACTTCAATTACAAAGGGGAAATAGCAGTCTTATATCCGGAGGAAGAAATCGACATCCTCGCTGCTCCTTTCTCAAAAGCCCTAATCGGAAAATTCAGCAGAGGCCACCCAATAATCGAGTTCCTCAGAACTCAAATCAAGACCATAGGGTTTAAAGGCGAGGCTCACCTATCGGCAATGGACTCCAAGCACATCAGAATTACCTTCGATTTAGACGAAGACTATCACCGTTTCTGGCTGAAAAGAACATGGTCCATTGGAGGCACCATCATGCGCATCATCAAATGGACAAAAAACTTCGACTATGATGAGGAATCAGCTCTAGCTCCAGTGTGGCTGACAGTCGAATTCCCTCCGGTATATTTCTTCCACCCTAAAGCTATATCTGATTTGGGGAATTCCTTAGGAGAACTCTTGTTTGCTGAAGCTCCTACTAAAAACTTAACTAGGCTTTCCACAATTCGTCTGTGTAGAAATGGATGTTTCCAAACCGAGACCAAGTAAGATTAGGCTAGGTTCTATAGCTCACAATAAATCTTATGCTATAACCTATGAGGATTTCCCACAATACTGTAGAAAATGCCTTAAGCTTGGTCATAGTGAATTCTACTGTAAAAGAGATCTAGTGGTGACTAATGCTAACCAAATGGAACAACAGGATTCAAGAGTTCACAACATAAGAAAGGTTTCTCATCCTGAACATTCTATGACTGACAAGTCATGGGAAATCAGAAACATAACAAATAATACTAAAGAAAAACAACAAACATCACTAAGGTATATCAACCCAAGCCTAACCAAAATCATCAGAAAACTCCCACCTCAACCCCTGTGGCTCCCCCTCAAAGTGTGGAATACAAAGCCTCACACTCTGGAAACAGATTTGCTATGTTAGAAGAAATAAAATCAGTGGGTCAGCAGGATTCTTGCTTACAGACAGAAAATAATGAACAACAAGAAAACTCAGATAGAAATGCAGGGGATCACTCAGAACTGAACACACAGCTATCCCATGAAAGGATCCAAAATCAGCAAACCATAGATACTGAAGGAAATGGTTCTGACACCAACTCAATGGAAGATCACCTGGAGGAAGGGTATGAATCCAGAGGATACAACACAGCTCCTTCATCTCCACTGAAGAAGAATATCCTTTCAATATCCTTTAATGATGATACTTTATGTGATAAAGTCAAAGTTCCCATAAATTCAGATATTTTCCTGTCTGATTAGTTTTCCTGGATCCCTAACAAGGAAATCCTTTCAGATATTGACTCCTCATAGGTTAATGAGAAGCTTCCACACATCAACACTCTTAGGGTCGTTAAAGAGGCTTACAGAAAGGATACACTACAAGAAAAAATTCCAAGTGACCTACCTGCTGAGCCACTGGAAACACAAACATCATCTCAGGTTAATCTCCCCAAGAGGAGTTCCAGGTTAGCTTCCAAAAATAAAGTTTCCAATGACAGTTAAATGTTTAATTTGGAATGTTAGAGGATTATCAACTTCTAAAGTTAGGCTAAAGCATTTGGCTAAGAAACATAAACTAGACTTACTAGTTATTATTGAACCTAAAGGCAAATTAAATCAGCTAGACATGTACAAAAGGATGTTTTGTTTTCATCATCATTTAGGTCAGATACATAATAAGATATGGATCATGTACTCTGATAGGATTGACATAAACCTGATAGCAAACCATAATCATTTCATTCAAGTGGAAATAATCATAAAAGCTAGGGCAGAGATAATTAAGGCTTTCTTCATCTATGCTCCACACAATAGAGAGGATAGATTTCAGGTTTATAATAATTTGAAAATAGGTTTGATAATACCCCAACTCTGATTGGTGGGGACTTTAATGTCATAAGGTCTACTGATGAATACTCAGGCCCTAACTCCCCAAATTTAAACTCCATTAATGATTTTGATTCCTTCATCAATGAAGTTCAAATATCATATTTAAATACAGTAGGAAACCACCTAACATGGAGCAATAATAAAGCGGTAAACCCAACCTCCAAGAGATTAGATAGGGTAATGGGAAATAATGTTTTTTTCAACCTATTTAACCACTCCACTGTCCAAATCCTTAGTAGAACATCCTCGGATCACTCCCCCATGTTACTGGACCTTTCAAATTCAGATATCTCATCCCCTAAACCATTTAGGTTCTAGGAAATGTGGTTTAACAGAGACGAATTTATGGATCTCATCTCCAACAGCTGGTCCCAACCCATCATGGAACAAGGTCTTGTTGGTTTCTCCTTAAAACTTAAAAGACTTTAAAATGAGATAAAAACATGGAACAAATTAGTCTTTGGTAATGTACAGGACAACATAACAAGATCAGAAACAGAAGTTGCTAACTTGGAATCCCTCTATGATAGAACACACTCAGTTGCTGACAGAATTAACTTGAATAAGGCTAAGGCAGTTTTAACTAGGCACTTGGTTGAACAAAACATTTTCCTGACACGGAAGACAAGAATGAAGTGGCTTAAAGATGGGGATTTAAATTCAAAATACTTTCATAAGTCTATCACTGAAAACCATGCAAGACTAGCAATCATGAAAATACAAGACCAGGATGGTACTTGGCTGAACTCTCAATCTCTAATAGAGAAGGCAGCAGTTAAATTTTTCAAAACATTGTTATCTGATTTAAATGATGATCCATCTGGCCAATGCCTGTCATTCCTAATGAAGGAAATCCACCCTTCTATCTCTGATAATGACAATATTCAATTGCTAAAACCTATAACATTGGATGAAATCAAATCTGCTGTATTTGAACTGTCTCCATCTGCAGCCCCTGGACCAGATGGTTTCCCAGGGCTCTTTTATAGAAAGGCTTGGGAGATAATCAAAACTGATGTTTTAATTGCAATGCTGGAATACCAAGCTGGTATTCCAATCCCAAAATTAGTGGCAAGCACACTCATTGCATTAATACCAAAAACAAAAACCCCTAAAGATTTCAGTGAATTTAGACCCATAAGTCTATCCAATTTCATTAATAAACTGATGTCTAAAATCATGGTAGAAAGAATCAAACCACTCATGAGCTCCTTAATATCAGAAGAACAGTCAGCATTTCTAAAGGGTAGGGATATTGTGGATAATATTCTTATGATGAAGGAAGCAGTTAGGATGCTTGATAAGAAAAATGAATCATTAAATCTAATCCTCAAATTAGACATGATGAAGGCTTTTGACCGTGTTTCATGGTCAACCATCAACTCTCTTTTACTGCATTTGGGATTTCATGGTCATATAGTAAAAATCATAATGAATAGCATAAACTCAACCTGGTTTTCTATTCTGATAAATGGATCTCCTTGTGGATTTTTTAAACCTACTAGAGGTTTAAAACAAGGAGATCCACTATCACCCTTCCTCTTTAACATCTTGACAGAACTTCTAACTAGAAACCTCAGGATTCAATTCTTAAATGGGAACATTAAACAATTTAAAACTCCAGGATTATCAAATACAATAAATCAGTTATCTTTTGCGATGACACTGTGGTTTTTCTAAAAGGGACAAAAAAATCCCTACAAAACATAATCAGGTTTCTGGAAATTTACCAAAAAGGCACAGGGCAGAAAATAAACTTTCAGAAAAGTGCATATTACTCAGGAAAATTAAGTAGTAGTAAGAAAAAGGAGATAAAAGACTTAACCAACATGACCCAAGGAACATTACCTTTCTCTTACTTAGGGGTCACTGTCTTCAAAGGAAGGAAACTAAATCTGCATTTCAAAACATTAATAGACTCAGTGAACAGCAAAATATCCAACTGGAAAAACCAATGGCTGTCAGGAGGGGGTAAAGTTATCTTGATAAACCATGTTTTGACAGCTATACCTCAACACACATGGGTTGTCACTGCACCAACTAAGCACACTATTCACAAGCTTAAATCAATCTTTAGTAATTTCTTATGGGGTAAAACAGAATATGGACTTAATAAGTACTGGATATCATGGAATAGAATCTCTTATCCTCAAAAAGAACAAGGGCTAGGAATAAGGCACATTCAATCAATAATTAATTCATTTTCGACTAAAATCTGGTGGAAACTTCAAATAGGACAGTCAAATTGGTCTAAATTCATGTGGTCATTACCCCCCCATGCCAGAAAATCAGAAACCTGGACTAGATACAGAAAAGTAAATAGCTTGGCAGAATCATCTTCTCAGGTAATCATAGGTAAAGGATCATCTAATTTTTGGATAGCAAATTGGCTAGAATCAGGACCTCTCATCAACCATGTGGAAGACCAGGTACAAGTTCCTTTTCCATTTCTCATAGTTGCTGAATTTCAGCTTAACAAAGGTACCTATATCCCTCATCTCTCATATCTATTCAATTCTGTCATACACCTGGAGCTGTTGAAGGATATGACTCTTACAGAACAGTAAGATTATATTATTTGGAAACCTGATATTTACGGCTCTTTTACTATTAAATCAGCTTATCAAGCTTATAGACCTAAAAAACCTGAACTGGAGATTTTTACAAAAGTTTGGAATCAAGTTCTGCCAAAAAAAGTCAGTTTCTTTATGTGGAAAATGTTATTCTGTGCTCTACCTTTTGCTGATATCCTCATGAAAAATGGTCTTCATTTACCCTCCAAATGTACAGCTTGTGAACACATAGACTCTATTTCTCATTACTTCAACTCATGTGCCTCATCTATGTTTCTTTGGAATAATTTTCATGTAGCACTGAATCTGCCAGTTAGATCCTTTAATACTATTTGGGAAAGAGTGGAATACTATTGGTCTTTAAAACCTGCTTCACCCCATCACTCCTCCATAATGATTGTTCTTCCTTGTTTAATATGTTGGGAATTATGGAAAAGTAGAAACAAAATGATTCATGATAACATGAGAAGCAGTGTTCATGCTCAATGAAAAAACATTTCTGATCTGTGCTTTATGACTTTCTCAGTTCATCCTAAAGTTAGTTGTCATACACATTATAACTTGGTCTCTGAGGGATTAGTTCCTCCCTATAAAAAGAAAACGAAGAGAATACTGAACTTAATTAAATGGGAACCCCCGGACTTTGGACTTAAAGTTAACTGCGATGCTGCCTTACAAGGGAATAATCTGGGGGTAGGGTGTGTTCTTAGAGATCATTATAAAAGGGCTGTATACGCTGAATCATGCTACATGGAAATAAATAACTCCCATCTCATGCCTCATTTAGTAGTGCTAAAGGCTGAAATGTTGGCTATCCTTACAGGTCTGGAAGCTGCAAAGGCTAGGACTGAGCATGTTCACATTGAATCAGATTGTGCTGCGGCGATACAAATCTGCCATGATCAGATTTGTCCGTGGCCTCTTTTGCAGCTTCGGGACCGGATCAAATCAGCTACTTCACTTTTTCAAACGGCCATCTTCAGTCACATCCATAGAGAAGGAAACCAAACACCAGACTTCCTAGCAAAACTGGCAATTAGAAGAGGATACACCACTCATTTTGCAGACATTCTGACATCTCTGAGGTTCTCGTTTCTCAACCGCAGGGAAATTTTATTCCCTCAATTCAGATGGAAAAAACAATACACTAGCTAGGTTCTTTATTGTATACTCCTTGGACTGAATTCTCTTGATTGTCTGGCCTTCATAAGCTTCACACAGGGGTGGAGAGCTTATAGAAGGAAACACATTCAAGAGCATTTTTTCAAGTATCATGAGCTTCATGTCTAGACATTGAAACATGCTGTAACTGGTTTGTAAATTAATCTTTTGGGATGGTTCATAGGGTGTGGGATCCCTTAATACAAAAACCCCCGCTCATCCATGATGAGTGTTTTGAGTTAAAAAAAAATGTTTCATTGTTAACATTTAAAGGTCTGAATTCTCATTAAAGTTGCATGGAATAGCTACTCGGGTACTTTAAAATAGTTTGAGTTTGTCTATTTTGTACTGTAAAATAGACATCATGAATATAGTTTTTTTTTTTTTGACACGGAGAAAGGCTTTAATTTCCCTATGAGGGGTGGCGGGTTGTAACTCTGAGGTTCTCTTAGTTGGAAACGTGAAATATGTAGATACTTGGTAAATATATCTGGTGCTTAATGACACCCTGTTAATAATAACGGTAGCATTTAACAATTCATGTGTATGTCTGTTAAAGCTCATGCCAACAATTTTGGAGGCATGTATTCTTTTCCTGAGTGTTTGAAAATTTTCCTCCTTTCAAAATTTTAGTTTAATGGTTGTAATTCCTGAAAGAGTTTGTCTCTTGTGAGACCGTCTCATGGTGAGACCAAGGACTAGAGATAAAATAGGAAAAGAGGAAATTAGGCAAAAAACTAATAGAACTGGACTAAATTGCAAATCATCACAATTACACATTAAATCCCTGAACTTTTAAAACATCAATATGAAACCCAATCTTAAAATCTTTGTAATTTAATCTCTGGTCTCACCGTGACACGGTCTTCTACAAGACTTTGTCTTCCTGAAATGGGATTTATGAATTTTTCTAGAAATCCCGTTTGATGGTTTCCCTTCCCGAAGTGAGATTTATGGTTATATTATTTTCTTCTCATATAAACAGAAGAAGAATGAAATTCAGTTCCACCTAAAGTCTATGCTTTTATGACAAGTTGTTTAAGTGTTTGGTGTTAAAACACAAAGTAAAATACGCAGTGCATACACAACTTGTTTACGCAGTTCGGTGCAAATACACCTACATCTGCGGGGCCTTGCCCAGATCAGAAACCATTCACTAGAAAGCAGTCTTTAGTACAAGAAGCTTAACTTAAATACTAATCCATTGCTAACCTATTGAGTGAATGTTGTGAGATCCCCTCACTACCGATCCTACGTCGTTGAACCCCCACGATCAACAGGTCTTCCTGGATCTCCTCCTCCCGAGGAATTAAGGCTTCCTTGTTTATGATCTTTACGGACTTGATTGATTGATTTTCCAGACGTCCAAAACTCCAGACAAACAGCTCCCAGAATGTATCTCAACGTAGAGATGAAAACTTGGTTGCCTTAGTTTTCGTTGTATCTTCTTTCTTTTTATCCCCTTCGCACTCCTTCCTTGTGCACGACTCTTTCCTTGTCTAACTCTACCAAGAATAAACTTCTAGACTAAGGAAAGATCTAATTCTAATCTGGTATTTAAATGGACAATCCTTTATCAATAGGACTTGTACTATAAATAAATTACTTAATTAATTCCTAACTATTACAAGGAATATTTGTTTACCAGAATTAGATTGCCACGAAATCACACATTGATTTTCACAATATTCTGTTTTGATCGCATGATTATACTCCATAATTCGCTCCATAAATCGTGGCTAGAAACTTGCTGTCTGGAAAAACTGGATTGAGATGGTGTTAAAACACCACATCACTAGTTCACACAATATACCACAACTAAGTCCAACTCCCAAGGACTTTACAATCTCCCCCTTGGCATATTTGTGAATTCATCAGCACTGATAACATAAACAACCAGATAACACAATTATCCAAACGTCCAAACTGATTCAAAAATCAATCAAAATCCGAACAACTAATCAAATCAAAATCTCCAAGTTTCTCCAAACAACTAATCAAATCAAAATCTCCAAGTTTCTCCCCCTGAATTCATTAATATGTCAAGAATGCCGTTTATTCCAAATTGTCATCAGAATCATCCGAACCGCCATCCTCTGAAACATCAGCATCTTGCTCCTCTGAAGCATCCTGCGTTGCTGCAGCCAACAATTCTTCTTGCTCAGCATTCAATGCAGCCAACTCCCCCTGAAGCTTTGCAACAGCAGCTTGATGACGTTCAAGCAATTCCTGACACACTACAGCTCGTGCCTCAATAGCACTCAACCTCGCCGCACCAGCATCCGAGCAAGCTTTTTTCAGAGGTATCCAAGGTAAGTCTTTGATTATTCGACCACTCAATGTTCTGAGTGTCGGTCTTAAGACTTGAGGAGAAATCCACTCATCAGAGTCCTTCATAGCTGCTCCCCCTTTTTGCAGCACCGTGGTGATTACACACGGATGTACCAAAGCTTCTTTCCTGGTCTTGTGAGCACAGTCCATGATATCATTAAACACCAGTCTACCCATATTGACCTTATGTCGGGCCCCCAAACTATATAGAAGTGTAGCCATCTCTTTGGTGACACTTGTGTTATTGACAGAGGGAATCCAATTGTGCACGGCTACCATATACAAGCAGTAATACCTGGAGGTGAGGTTGGATGCAGTTATTTGCTATCGACCAGTCAAAGGCCATGTGCTCTCCACTCCACCAGTAAGCTCCACAGCTACCTCATCATAATTTTCTGGCATCTGGTGTTTGAACACCGATTGGTCATTTCTTGACGTGCCACGCTTCAGACATTTGTTCACTGCCTCTGGTGAGAAATCAACAATCTTCCCGCGCACAAAAATCCTATGAAACCACGCAGATTCTTCATCTTCACATTCAGCTTTCAGATTTGAGTAGAATTCTAGCACAAGTTGCTTGTTATAATCACCGAAACATGTAGCAGCCTTAATCACTTTGAGATAGTGCAGATAATCTGTGAACCCACAATCCCTATATTTCTCGGAATCAGCAGGCCTTTCCGCCAGTATCTTTCTGCCACGGATAAACTCCCACTTGTCTCGGCGTGTATCATCAAAGAATTCAGTGCTAATTACTTCACTAGCTTCAGGTGCAGGTTGTGCACGAGATTCAGCTTGTCTCTGCTGCCTGTCAGCACGTAACTTCTTCAGCTTCATCCCAATCGGCTCATCGCTGTCCTCACCTGAGTCCATAGTCTTATCTCTGCACCACTTGGATTTTCGAACACCCTTGGAAGATGAGGGCACACTGCCCCTGGCCTTCTTTGTCCTCTGAGTAGCATGAATTCCCCTAGACTCTGGTGGTGTTTCAACACCCACCTCCATGCACTTCCTCTTTGATCCACGTGTCTGTCTGGTTTCTGGTGGTATTTCGATACCAACACCAGTTTCCTCTACCAAATTCTCATCCTGTGCTTGAATCACAGGTACCTGATCATCATCATTTGAGTTCACAACTGGTGTTTGAATACCAGAACCAGGCACTTCAGTACTCTCTAAACTTTTCACAGTTATGTCCTCATCTTCTCCATTCTCAGAAGCTGACTTCAAAAATTCTGATAGAGCCTCACTCAGCACAGAGGCATTCTCAGGTTCTTTCATCATCAATACTGTTTCAGCTTCACCAGCTCCCCCTGCACACACCGTCTCCTCTTCACTATCACTGATTTCCACCAACGGGATGGGCAATCGTCTTAAAGATTCTTGAAGCAGGAACATAGAACCATTAAAGCACTCCACCTCTTTGCCACTTGCTCTAGCAAAATCAGTGGACTTAACCACTTTGACCCAGGGTTGCAAAACAGCATCATCCCCTATGCTCCTAATAACAGGCCTGTGCAACGAGGCTATCCTCGTATAGATTGTAAAAAACGGATCTATTTCATCCCCCACTTTGTAATACTCGTGCCGATCCACAAATTTATTAATGAAAATAAAAAAAATATAGAGCCCGTCTCTTAAAAGATGGTATTTCCAAAAGTTATGGAAAGACAAAGGTTTAAATTGCAAATTAGAAGATATTTAGATAAAAATTTTGGGTTGCATTAATCATGTCATAAACTTATAACGACTACACGTTGCATAATAAATTTTTAATATTGCAATTAAAACTTTTTTACCTTTCTATAATTCTAATTCAATCTCGTCTTTCCATAGGCATATGAAAAAATGGTCTTTCCCAATATTTTGCCAAAAATATAATATAATTTTTTATTTTTAATAAGTCATAAAAAATTATATTTGTCCGAGAAAACTAAAAATGTACTATTTAAAACAAATGATTACATTTCTTAACATTTTAATTTATTTATAAAAATATAAAAAATATAAACTAACTTGGTATCTGTTGTTAAATAAAAAATAATAATATATATTTAAACGAAAAATATAATATATGTATTTTAGAAGGAAAAAAATCAACTTTTTAAGTAGAAATAATATACATTATAAACAATATAGTGATTAATATATATAAAATATTTGTTAATTAAGAATCAATAATTATATGATTGAACTTATAAATTATGTTTTCAAAATTGTTAATAGCAACATTATTCTTAGTTACAAGTAAAATAAAATATTAGTATTTTTCTTTATTAATTGAAATTCCCATACTTAAATAAAACATAATTTTTTTATTATTGCAAATAAACATAATTTTAATTTTAAACTAAAGGAAAAGATAAAGGATTCAGAAAAAGTAGTATGTATGTTTGTACACTAAATATTGTATTTTATAAATTAAAATGTGTAAAAGGGGTGTTTGAGTATTATATGTATATATATATACTCTAATTAAATGGAATAAATATTTATAAATCGTAATGACATTTATAAATTGTATATCCAAATGGAATGACATCTATAAAAAAAAAAGAGTGCCAATATTATCGTGCGATTGTACTGTTTATATGTGCGATTACTGGTGCGAAATTGTGTGCGATTCAACGTCCTTCTTCTTCTCCGTCCTAACCCTATTTCTTCCTTCCCTATCTGATCAATCCCTATACCCTTGGTCTTTGCCGGAATTCCTTGCCGATAACGGCTAATTTAGCCGTTAACGGTTTCCGCGATGTCGGGTTCATCTATTCCGACCGTTCAGGATATCAACTAGGGTACACAACCTACTCCTCCTACCACCTTCGCTGTTGTCCTAAAAAACAAAGCCCCACCACTATCCAAGCTATTACCGAGTAACCCTGAGCTTATTCCCAATAGAGCAACTGGAACAATTTTTCAAAACTGTGGGCTTCACAGGTAAGTACCAACTTGGTTCCCTTGATTACAAGCATGTGCTCATTAGGTTTGAATTGCTAAATGATTATCAACGAGCATGGATGAAAGGAATTTGGAATTTCAATGGGATACTTCTTAAAATGTTAAAATGGACTCCTGATTTTTCAATTCATAAAGAATCACCTATAGTTCCAGTTTGGTGTACAATTAGGGAAGTTCCGTTGTATTACTATAACTCAGCTGCAATTGAATCTATTGGTAATAGCATAGGCAGTTTTATTAAAACGGATCTTGCTACTGTTATGCTTACAAGACCTTCAGCCAATAAATTATGCATAGAAATTGATCTTCAAAAACCTATCTATAATCACATCAGATTTGGCTCGCTAACTAATAATAGAAAATACCAAGTAGAATATGAGGATATTCCCCTTTACTGTGATCATTGTGCCAAATTAGGGCACTCTAAAACTCAGTGCAGAGCCTTTCCCCCAAATTCCAATGTCAATACTGTTGAGCACCCTACAAATCAGGCTCAGCCTCAGTGGCAGACTACTGGGAAAAAATTCGATATACCTCCATTGATCTCCTCTGTTGATCAGATAGACTTAGCAGTTTCTGTGATTACTAAGGAACTTAACCTGGAACCCATACCTTCATCTCCTCTTAACCTGGAAACTAACACTGACCTAGAGACTACTGAAATCCCTGTAATTGTTAGGGATAATCCATCTGTTAGTCTTTCTAGTCCTACTACTCAGGTTCCACTACATAACTCTATCTCTAAGCTGCTTGAAGGAACTGCCTTAAAAAGTTTTACTCCAGTAGCCTATGCCTCTGATGATATCCAGGTAGGGACCTCTCACTCCAGTCTGAATAGGAATAATGAGGTATCCCCTTCTCTTCTAGACAGAATGGGGAACATGTTCTCTTTTTTGCAGGTGGACTTAGATGAAACTTCCCAAGATCAGGATGATACTTTAACTCCTCAACCTAGTTCGAGCTTAACACCATTACAGGGGCAGAACCTTCTGTCAGGTAAGTCAAAAGGTAAAAAGTCAAATTACTTCAGTCAAATCAATAGAATGATGCTTAGATCATCAACTAAAAGTCATAAGTCTAATGAACAATGATAGGTTCTCTTTCAATAAATTTCTTGGTTTGGAATATCAGGGGTATGGAAACATCAATGTTGAGATTAATAAACCTAGTCAGGATTAAAAAGATTCAATTCTTATGCATCATTGAGCCAATGCATGATAACTCTAAATTTCAATCCTATATGGATATACTTAAATTTGCTGATGGCCTGGCCCTGTATAATGGAAAAATATGGCTTATGTGGTCTAATTGTTTTTCAGTAACCCTTCTCTCTTCTCATGAGCAGTATCTGCATGTGCATATATCTCATGGAACTATAATTTTACATATGGACGCTGTTTTCATATATGCTCTTAGGAATAGGGAAGGTAGAAAGACATTATGGAGAGACTTAGCAACAATTAATCAGGGAGATACTATTTTCATAGGAGATTTTAATACTATTACCTCCCTCTCGGAATATAGAGGCCCTAGCTCTCCCGCTCTGGGAAGTATTAGAGATTTTAATACTTGGATAAGCACCTCGGGAATTCAGGAAATTAGCACTGTTGGCAACTTATTTACTTGGTGTAACTCTAGACTTAGGAACCCTACCTCAAAAAGGCTAGATAGAGGACTAAGTACCATCTCGTGGAACTATAAATTTCCCTCTTCTTCTATCCAAATTTTGAATAGACAGACTTCGGACCACTCCCCTCTGCTTTTAAATATTTCTAACCTATCTACTCTTAACCCAAGACCATTCAGATTCCTTAATGTTTTGTTTAATCGTCCTGAGTTCACCACTCTAATTCAGAAAAGCTGGGATAAACAAATGGTAGTAACTGGTTTGCTAGGATTCTACCTCAAATTGATTAGGTTAAAGAAGGAGATAAAAAATTGGAATAGGGAATGTTTTGGTAATATTGACACCAATTTAATCAATGCTGAAGAATCACTAAGAGTTCAGGAATCGATCTTTGATTTAAATCCTTCTGACTCTGAACTCATTAAAGTAAATCAGAAAAAAGCATTATTACTGAGAGCTCAGAAAGAGAAAGAAAAACTTTGGAAACAAAAGGCAAGGTTGAAATGGCATAAATTGGGAGATAATAATACACAATTTTTCCATAAAGTCGTACAGGAGAAAAATTGTAGATTATAGATCTCAAAAATCAAAAATAGAGATGGTCAATGGCTAAATTCTCAATTAGACATTCAGAAAGAGGCCATATCATACTACTCGGATCTGTTATCTGAACCTAACCAGGGACCTAATTATACTTACTATGCCCATTTTCTGAGTCAAATCCCCACTACTATTACTGCTCAAGATAATATAGAATTAGCAAAGCCAGCCTCTGAATCTGAGGTTGAGGCAGTAATAAAGGGGTTAAGAAACAATAGTAGTCCGGGCCCTGATGGATTTACTAGTAAGTTCTATTCTAAGTGCTGGTTCATAATAAAAAGGGATTTAATGGATACAGTGAATGATTTCATTAGGGGCTCATCCTTACCTAAAGGAATATCTAGCACTTGGATTACTTTAATACCTAAAAAACCAACCCCTTGTTCATTTGATGATTTTAGGCCTATTAGCCTTTCTAATACTATTAATAAAATCTACTCTAAAGTATTAATGGAAAGACTAAGACCCTACATGGATAAATTGATCTCCCAAAATCAATCGGCTTTTATGAAAAATGGAGATATTTCTGATAATATTCTCTATCTTCAGGAAATGGTGAGATTTCTGGATAAAAAGGCCAGATTTCCAAACTATATTCTAAAACTGGACTTACAAAAGGCTTTTGACAGAGTTAACTGGGACTTCTTAAAATGTGTGCTTAGGAAGTTTGGTTTTGATGGTCCTTTTTTAAGTGATGTAACGTCTAACCTTTCACAAGCCTATTTTTCTGTTCTCATTAATGGAAATCCAGTGGGCTTCTTCAAAGCCACTAGAGGAATTAAACAAGGTGATCCCCTCTCTCCTTTTCTCTTTAACATTTTTTCAGAAGCTTTTTCTAGAAGTTTATCATTCATTTTCCATAATGGTAAACTCTCATACTATCAGATGCCATCTTCAATTTCACCAATCTCTCATCTTATATATGCTGATGATACTATCATCTTGATGCAAGCCTCTAAATCTAATTTAATCAAAATTAAGGTTTTTTTGGACATTTTTGAATTCACTTCGGGCCAAAAGTTCAATTTCCATAAATCTAATTTTTACATTAGCAAAAAAAAATCAAATATTAAATTAAATCAGATGAGGTTGATTCTGAAAATGAAACAAGGATCTTTCCCTTTTCAGTACCTAGGTTGCCCTATCTTTAAGGATCGAACCTTGAATAGATATTATCAACCTCTGCTGGAAAAGCTAGATAAGAAGTTGAAAAACTGGAAAAATAAGTGGTTAAGTACAGGGGGCAAATTAGTCTTGATTAAAAGTTGCTTGTACTCTCTGCCACAGCATTTATGGGCTGTGACAAATCCCCCAAAATACATTATTAAATCATTTGAGAAAAAGCTGGTCAGATTCTTTTGGGGTGAAACTGATGGGAAAAGGAATAAGATATGGAAAATGGTCAGATTTAGCCAAACCAACATCTCAAAATGGCTTAGGGTTTAGGTCTATCAAAGGTATAGTTGATGCATGTTCCCTTAAGCTGTGGTGGAAAAGCCAGTTAGGTATAACCCTATGGTCTAAATTACTTTGGTCTTTGCCAGACTCTTATAGAAATTCAGTCACGTGGAAAAGAATTTGCGCTGTCAACTCCATAGCTGAAGAAAATTCTCTTATTATCCATGGAAAAGGTGCCTGTAATGCTTGGTCTGCTAACTGGTGTCCTAATGGCCCCCTGATCAATAAGATTCCAAGTATTATCCTGGAACCATTACAGCAGTACTCTGTATCTGATTTCATCAGGAATAAAACAGAGATTCTATCCCAGATATCACCCTACCTGGAAAATGATACTTTGTTATTTTTGCAGGATGCAGTGGTGGTGGAAGATAGAAATGATAGGATCATATGGAAACCGGACACCTCAGGTGCATTTTCATTCAAAACTGCATATCATACCATCACAAGTTCTACAGGTAACTTCCCGGTTTCAAAAAATGTGTGGAATGTATTGCTGCAAAAAAAGATATCGATTTTTACATGGAAATTGCTTCATTCCTTCCTCCCCTTCGATGATGTACTGATAACCTGTGGATATAGTTTGGCTTCCAAATGCCCTGTGTGCTGTCACTCTGACTCAATAGATCACTTTTTCATATCTTGTACACTAGCAAAATTGATATGGAGTAAAATGGCTTCTCTGATTGGTTTCAACCTCCCTCATTATCAATCCATCTCTCAGAGATTCTATTCTTTTTAGAACTGTTCGGACTTAACTAAAAGCTACCAACTGATGTGTAAAATACCTCCTTCTCTCATTTGTTGGAGTCTTTGGAAGGCTCGAAATAGGCATACTTATGATCAGGTCCCCTTTTCTGCTGAGCTTATATGTAGGGAGATACTTGACCTCATCAAATTATCATTATACTCCTGTCCTACTAAGATGAGTTCTACTGCTGCATTTCCACAAACATTTAGACATCTATTACCCCTTCTTAGGCCACCTCCTAAGCCAATCTTTAGGTCTGTCTGGTGGGAAAAACCTGGAACCAATTCTATCAAAATTAACACGGATGCATCATGGTTCTCCCATACAGCTGCAGCTGGGATTATAGTAAGGGATAGCTCTGGCATGCCTCTTTTCATTAATTCAATCACTATCGGGGCTGTATCTCCTCTTCATGCCGAACTATTAGCCTACTTGCTGCTTGTCAATCTTTTCAACATAGAGACATTCCCTTAATCATTGAATCAGATTCTCTTTTAGCCATTAATATGATTGAAAATCCATACTCTGCTAATTGGAAGTTTTTCAATTCGGCCTATAAGGTTAAGAGTTTATTATGTGGAGCAGTGCTTAAACATTTTTATAGAGAATGCAACTCAGTGGCTAACGCAATTGCGAAATATCATTCTTCACATAATCAGCCACTAAACTTGTATAATTTGCCTGTCCATATCAAAGGTCTCATTCACTTAGATATGGAGCAATTTCTTCATGTTCGAATTCAGAAACATGGCCATGATAGGACTTGATACTGCTGATGGTGATTTCATTTACATACAGATCAATTTGCTACACATGATGATGGACTGGAGCTGTTGTTCATCCTACGGTCGCCAATCTGATTTTGCAGCTCTTTTCACATTAAGGGACTTCTACAGATGCTGCTAAAAGCCTCCTCTGGTGCAGCTCATGTCCTCCAATCCTACTTTTGGGTTTTGGAACTTTTCAAGCTTAGCTATTGACTTACTGTCTTTGAAGTTGCCTGGCCAAGGGAGAGAATTAACACGAGGGGTGGAGATTCTCTCTTTTGGGTCGCAACTTCATTACAGATTATGTTACCCTTGTATAGTTGTTCATATATCCTTCAATATAGATAGTTTTAGGACTTTTGGAGGCAACTGTGTTGCCTCAACGCTTAAGGAACTAGCAACACTTGATGTACCAACGGCTGATTTTGTTACAAGGCCTGGGGAACCTTAATACATATTTCCCTCACCTTCGGGTGTTTTCATTTAAAAAAAAAGAATGACATTTATAAATCGTAATGACATATGTATATAATATATAATTCTATGAACTATTTAAATGTCATTACAATTTATAAATATTTATTCTATTTGGATAAATAATTTCTTGTTTACTTATTAATTTATTCCATAGGAAATACAAATAGCTCTTTATACATTAGATCGTATCAGAATAATGGAGCGTTTAGTAATTTATATTAAGAATGAGGTATTTATTTTTTAAAAAAAATTGATGTTACATTACATATTACATGTATGCTTATAGTTACTACTTCAATCTATCACTTATATTAAAAGAGCAACTTCTTAGTTATGTGGCATCTTCACATTCAACCACATCACCTTTTACAAATTTTTGACAAGTGGCACTCCCAAAGTTTGCCACGTCAAGTTTTAAAGAGACAAATTTAAGATGACATTATTTACTTTTCAATTCTACTATATTTCTTGGAAACTGGTGATAATTAATGCAGTAACTCTACTAAAAGAGTAAATTCTTGATCAAGTGGCATCCTGGTGAACATCGTTTAACTCGCCACATAACCTGTACTCAGATTAACTATAGTTAGTATACCGGTAAGCAGGGTCGATCCCACGAGGAGCAAAAGCAATAATTATTAATTATTTTTTGACTAATTAAGAAAACGTGTTTGGTGATACCACCACACCTTAATTTCAAGAATGATTTCTAGCCCTAAAATGCAAATACGGACTCTAAAAATGAGAAATAAATACATGGGTGAATGATATCGGATAAAAATAACCCATGCTAGTTATTATCGATCACAGGCGCAATAATGAATCAATTCTTACACATCTATCGGTTATACGCTTACCCCCCCCCCCTCAATTATTTCTTACTTTATCGATAGTCAACAAATTATGATCAATTAACTGTTTCCCTTACCAAAATGTCCCCAGAATCCAACAATTACGTATTGGTGAAAATTATATAGGAGTATTCTAAAAACATTCAAGTTGATCAGGGTTAAACATATTAGAAATAAAATTGAACCAAGAACAATCATAACATGCAATAATCAATTAAAATGCAATTAAGCCTCACAATTTAAAACTAACATTTGTTACTTTCTGCCGATATATGAATTAGTACTCATCATGATTAAACTAAACAATCAAATAATATAAAAATAAAACATAACGATAATAAAGACAAGCTAAATTTGATTGATCAAGAAATTGGTTACATTCAACCAGGAACACCTCAAATATGAGCACGAAAACCGAGGTGAGACACCCATGGGTGTACCCCAGTGGTTGGGACATGGGTGGGAAAGCCAATAAACACAGGTTCGATCCTCGGTAGCGGCAGTGTGGGGAGTTCTTGCTTTGCAAGGCTCCCTTGTGCGCACCGAGGCAATGCCAAGCCCATGGGTCCTGGGGCTGGGCTACCGTGATTTACCTCTCATATGATGGCCTAGGTGTGGGCTGGTATAGGCCGCTGAGGGCGAGCGGATGATCGCCTTTTGCCAACGAAAACCGAAGTGAGTGAATAATTATTCACTTAAGTTTCTTGACAAAGGTGATACCTTCGTCTCATAGCCCAGCAGCGTCGACGTCACAGCCATCATTAATGATGTAATTAATGTAAACATTAGGGTTAAACCCCTGATCCACGACTGTATTTGTGGCCTACAAGGGACCCCTCCACTGGAGAAATTTCCACGCTGCAACCCTGATCCACGACTGTACTTGTGGCCTACAAGGGATCCCTCCACTGAAGAAATTTCCACGCTGCAGCTGGCATGAGTCAAAACCACGATAGCAGAATTGAAACCAAGGGCCTAACCACTTGGCCGATCGTGTGGGTGTACTTAAATTTCTTTCAAACAAACTCCAAACCTTGTCTCCTCCGTAGATCCGAAAATAATGAAACTAAAGATTAAAACTACAACTGCACTGTTCTTCTATGTCTGCGTACTGGAACAAAACAAAAACTAAAGAAACCCTAAGTTACCAACTAATGCTTATGTCTCCTGGACCAAATAAATAATGAGAGCCTGCGTGAGCCTGCGTAAGCCTGCGTAAATAATATATACGCAGCAAGATTACAAATTCAGTCCATATTGGACTTTTTAGAATATAATATAATTCTTTTTAAATTTAATTTCTGATTTGAAGAGATAAAATCTAATTAGAACTTTAAAAGTATCTCTCAGGATATCTCCTCAAATCAGTCCACAATCTCTTGAAACCCAGCTTCACGATTGTGCTCTTTCTGCAACATTTTGATTGTCTCTTCTTGCCATAATTGCCATACTTTTCTCCAACTTCCTCTTAATTCCTTGTAAGCCCAAAAATTGTGATCTGTGATAAATTAAACACCTAAAGTGTACATTAATCCCGTAAAATCACAGTTAATCTCAATAAAATAAACAACATAATTCATACACATCAAATATCCTCACACTTGAGTCATGTTTGCCCTTAAGTATGAAATGAGAATCAAATCATGTTGTTTATCACAAAAATCTCAAGTATCCCCAATTGACTCTAAGAAAGACTCAAAAGAAAAATAACCAAAAGACACTAACTACACACTCAACAAACAATCAAACTCAGCGTACCAGTACTTGATTTATTGATCCATAGACAAACTTAACCTAACCAACAACAAAGGGTCCAGTATAACATATTCGACACTATCACACCCTTCAAATGTCAAAAGTAAAATTATCCTCAAATCAATGCAAACCAGCCATCAACTTAGTCAAAATAAGACAAGCATCAAACATTTATCACGTTTCACACATTCACTATAGATGTAAGGAACAGTCACTCATATATATGGAATTCAAATGGCAATGCTCAAATCATTCAATGTAAATCAGGAAGGTCTTTATTCAAGGTTGTAACAGGGCTAGGGGGAATAAAAAATAAAGTAAGGTCCTAAGGTTCTAAGCTTCAAATATTTATATATACATAAATTTTAGATTTTTTCAAGAAATCCTTCCATTTTTTCCGATTTTCCAACTCCGAATACGACCGGATTCTAGTCGCTGAATTTTCTCAATCAAAGACACAATTTTCAGCCATCATAAAAATGGAAAAATCTGCTTAAAACTGACTGTAAACATTAAGTGTTGGTGCTGGCATTTTTCATTTTTCTTTTCTCATTTTTTTCTTTTTTCTTTTTCATTTTTCTGCTTTTTCTTTTTTTCTGCTTTTTTTTTCTGGGCAAATCAGCCCCTTTTTCCTGAATTTTCCAGCACCAAATCACCCTTTTTTATCATCATTCTAATGTACTTTTGAAATAGTACCACATAGTCACTTTATACATCAAAATTAAGGTAATCCCTCATATTTTTAAAGCACAACAGCAACAAATAATCTGAGAAATCAGTATAGTCACAAGCATGCATATATATGAGACACAAAAAATGGGATAAGATCAGGCTTTGGCTTTATTTTTCTGTGGTTCAAATAAAGAAAAAAATCAACGCTTCAAAGTGTTTACTAAGGGTGATATAAGATAGGCAATATAAGTTGTGGGGTTAAATTCTAATGTCTTTCATCATTTTTACACCAAACAATTCAAGTAATGTCATATCTCTCAGAAAAAATATTCATGTAGAAACTGCCCTACTTTAGCTCAACCCTCACTTTACTAAGCTAAAATGTTCAATTACTTCGTCATCCCAAGTATCATCTAGACAAATTTACACCAATTATATTAGACTCATTTACCAAGTAATTTTAGAGGTGTATCAAGTAGTCAAATATATCACATAAGAGCTTTATCACTAGCAAGTTCAACCTGTCAAAGAATAATAATATCAAAAATAGTATGCTGAATTTGAGTCACCTCAAAAAATCAAAAGTATTTTTTTTTTTACAAATTGACACTAACACATAAACACATAATCCTCCTCACACTTAAACCTTATTTGCCCTCAAGCAAGTTTAGTAAAAATGTAAGGACGACTGATATAAACAATAGACCAAAATCAAGAACCAAAAGATCTAAAAATACACATAAAGAAAGGGAATATGGGAACTTATTGGGAGATTTTGGGGAACTGGACAATGGTGGAGATGGCTTGCTGGCTTCATAACTCTAGCATCAGGGGATGCGATCAGCTCAGGGGTGGATGTCGCAAGTTGAAGGTGGCCCAGATCTCCGGTGGTGACATTGCGGAGGGGCTGGGTTTCTCTGGTGACTTTCACGGTGGAGTTTGGTGTCCCTGGTGCGTCTGCGACTGGTTGCGTGTCCCCCAGTGTTGTGGGTTGTTGCGGGCTCGTCGGTGGGCTGTGTTCTCTGTCAGAGCAGGGACAGGCGGAAGATGGGACCGGAGGTGGGGTAAGGTGACATGGTGGTGGTGATGAGTCCAGAGGTGGAAAAAGTGTTTGGGGAATTCGACGATGGTGAAAGTTTGAGAGCAAGAAGCTCGTTGATGGGGTTATGCTGATTGTGTGTGATAGGAAACAAAAAAATTGCTCTCAATTCCTCCGTATGTCTTATGTCATCTACATAATGCCCAAAAATGTCATATGCAATGGCCCAATCCAATAAGATTTATTTTCTTCACCATGTGGCTCCTTCAAGATAAATTCCAAAAAATCACATTCAAATCTCTTGTAACTGAATATTTTTTATTTTAAAACTTTCTTTAAGATTTTATTTTTCAAATCAAATAAACTAAAACAAAGAAAGCTGGGTTGCCTCCTAGTAGCGCCGTCATTTATAGTCTTGGGCCGGACTTTGGGATGCCGTTAATGATTATTTGTTGGGCAAAATGGAATTTCTTCCATTAATGCCACCTGAGAAGTATCATAGTACGGCATAAGGCGATAACCATTGACGAGGAATGCTTTTTTTCTGTCCATGCTTATAATCTCTATTATCCCATTTGGCCAAACAGAAGCCACTTCAAATGGTCTAGTCCACTTAGACTTGAATTTCCATGACATATATTGAAAGTTGGACTTAGAAATAAGAACCTTCTGCCCAACCACAAATTTTTTTAGACTTGAAATTTTTGTCATGACACATTTTATGGCGCTCCTTGTACCACATTGCTTGATCAAACCCTTCGAATCGTAGATCTTCCAATTCTTGGAGTTGGAACTTTTTTCCTTCCTCACACTTGAGCGACTCCATACTCACTAGAAAATTATCACCATCCCCTCTATAAACATGCTTCAGATCGGGTGGTCACGCCTTCAACTCCAAATTTGAGGTTTTCACATCCAATAGGACTAGTCTGGCGGACGGGTTCTGTTTGGACAAATAGGACACAGTACGCACTTCAGAATTTCCCCGAACATCCGCTTTGGACTGAGTCAAGTTGGGCATTCTGTGATTTATTTCAGTTCTGGGAACCACTTTCTAAGAGTACACTGAACACAACATTTGTGGATTAGCTTATCGCTCGAGACTTGAGCATTTACCTTTTCTGGACTTGTAGGAATTTGAATTCCCATATTTTCCTGCAAAACTTTAGTCTCAAAAGAATCTTGGACAAGAGGGTCAGTATGATGGATGGAAAACACATTCTTAGCATCTACAGATTTCTTCGTGAGTTTATCAATGTTGAATGTATACTTATCACCAAAATAATCAAGAGAAAAAGTTCCATCACCAACATTAGTAATGGTGTTTGCGGTTTTCAAGAATGGACAACCCAACAATACTCCTTGTGTTCCCTTATCATTAGTATGACTCATTTTTACCACATAAAAATTTGTGGGGTACACAAAGTTATTGACTCGCACAAGCACATTTTCCAACAACCCTTCAGGATATACACAAGATTTATCTGCCAATTGAATTACCACTCTAGTGTCTACCATTTTAGCTCCATTCAAAGTTTGATACGCAGATAATGGCATAACATTAATCGAAGCTCCTAAATCACACATGGAAACATCAATCTTCTTATTGTAACAAGATAAGGAAAACATACCTGGGTCCTTGCACTTTTGAGGCATTTTCTTTTAGATCACAACCGACACCAATTCACCCTTCATGATCTTGTTTAAATCCTTCAATTTTCCTGCAATAAATCTTTCAAGAACTTGCTAACCGGTGGTAACTCTATGGCCTGCAAGAAGGGAAGATTAAGGGTCTTGACGCTCGGGACTCGCGGCCTCCTCCGTGGAATATCCATTTTTCCAAAAATTGATACAAGATCCATAGACTCTTCCTTTTTCTTTTCTAATCCACGAGGGAAAGAAGGAAACATTTTAAGTGAAGAATCATGTAAACTCAACCTCTTACTTACCCCCAGCTGGTACCTTGGATTTATCTTTATCTCTGGTCTCATTATGCTCAGGATTTTCATATTGTATGGTGGTTTTGTCATCTTTTCCCTCCATTTCTTAATTCTGAATTTCTGCTGCAGGGTTCGGTTTGGGCAAACCAGACCCTCCATCAGTAAGTTCCTTCACTCCTTTGTTCGTGGATTTCAAAGGCAATGCACCAACTACCCTTCCACATTTGAGTATGACTTGATTTACCGTCTCATGTGGATTTAACTGAACTTGAGAAGGTAACCCTGGCTATTTCATCTTGAGTTCGTTCATAGAGCTTGATAAATGGGCGATTTGTTGTGTATGCTCCTCTAAAGTTGCTTCGACATTTTCGAACCTTTGGTGTTGTTTCTGCATCATGTCTATCAGTATATCCATCTTATCATTCAAAGATCTCCCTTTACCACTTTGCAGAGGTTAAGGGAAAATGGGGGCATCTCATTGCATTGGTTGAATGTAGGGCTGGTAGCGATACTTAGGCTTCTGCTGTAGGGTACCTTGTTCTATCTAATGGAAGCTTGGGTGATCCCTATATCTTGGGTTGAAATTTTGGGGATATGGACCACCTTTTTGCTACCTCTCATTGTAATTTCACATACCATTTGCTTGGACAGGAATCTCTCACATGGTAAGAATACATTGCGATGTCGTATAGTTGACTGCTCCACACGTATCGCAAGGCCCTTCTTGTACAGATGCAACCTTGTCAACGACCTTATATAGAATCATCTCCATCATTTCCATCATCTTCTTAAATTCATCATGTTCGGGAGTAGATGTTTGTTCTACTTTCTTCAAGATTCAGATATCCTGCTGATCATACTCTTTCTTGAAATCCACCAACCTCTTGATAATTTCCATGGCCTCATTCACTCAAAGGTGAGATAATCCACCACTACTGGAAGAGTTCACCAAGTCCTTGTTAATGGATGTCATCCATTGGTAAAAGCACTGGAGCAACTGGTATTCCGTCATTCGATGATTAGGGCAACTGTCCACCAACTTCCTGAACCTTAGCCAATAAATACTCAATGGTTCTTCATACTCCTGTTTGATACTTGTGATCTCCTTCTTTATAGCATCTATTCTTGTGGCTGGAAAATAATACTCCAAGAATAGTTCCTTCAATTCTGCCCACGCCGAAATGGGATTGGGTGGCAGACTTGAAAACCACTGAATGGCAGCTCCTGTCAAACTGAATGGGAATGACACCAATTTGAATTAATCTTTTGTCACGGTGGATGACCTCTTCTGCACCTTACAAAATTTCACAAATTCACTCAGAAAATTGAGGGTCTTCAGGGCTTCTCCCGTGGAACTTCAGAAGTACGATCAGGGACGTTAGCTTGATCTCAATAGGATTTTCAATCTCTGGAAGCTGAATAGGAATGTGGAATCATCTTCATTATGACCAGTAAGTTCCCACATGTATGGATGGTTTGGGTTCTGCCCAAGATTCTAATTTTGGCCAGCTCCGTCCATCTTGATATCAGTTCCCAAATCAGAGGTTGTTGCTAAAACCGTGACGGGTTCGGTTTGGCCAAACTAAAGGGTCTCGGTAGAAACTGCTTTCCGCGCCTTTGTTCGCTTTTGTTATGCTTGGCCGTCTTCTCAACTTTTGAGTCAAATATTAAATTCGGCCTGGATGATCTACTCATAAACCAATCACACTAACACACAGGCTAGCAGGAAAAAACTAAAAACAATTGATTTACTCCTCCCTGGCAACGACACCGGTGAGCATCGTTTAACTCGCCAAATAACCTGCACTCAGATTAACTATAGTTAGTATACCGGTAAGCAGGGTCGATCCCAAGAGGAGTAAAAGTATTAATTATTAATTATTTTTCCTACTAATTAAGAAAACATGTTTGGTGATACCACCACTCCTTAATTTCAAGAATGATTTCTAACCCTAAAATGCAAATACTGACTCTAAAAATGAGAAATAAATATATTGATGAATGATATCGGATAAAAATAACTCATGCTAGTTATTATCGATCACAGGTGCAATAATGAATCAATTCTTACACATCTATCGGTTATAGGAAAGTAGGTAATGTTAACCATTTGGTGAGTGTCATTTAACTCGCCAAATAACCTGCACTCAGATTAACTATAGTTAGTTTACCGGTAAGCAAGGTCGATCCCAAGAGGAGTAAAAGTAATAATTATTAATTATTTTTACTACTAATTAAGAAAATATGTTTGGTAATACCACCATGCCTTAATTTCAAGAATGATTTCTAACCCTAAAATGCAAATACTGACTCTAAAAATGAGAAATGAATATATGGATGAATGATATTGGATAAAAATAACTCATGCTAGTTATTATCGATCACGGGCGCAATAATAAATCAATTCTTACACATCTATCGGTTATAGGGAACTAAGTATGCTTAACCCTTTGGTGAGCGTCGTTTCACTCGCCAAATAACCGGCACTCAGATTAACTATAGTTAGTATATCGGTAAGCAGGGTCGATCCCACGTGGAGCAAAAGCAATAATTATTAATTATTCTTCCTACTAATTAAGAAAATCTATTTGGTGATGTCACCACGCCTTAATTTCAAGAATGATTTCTTACCCAAAAATACAAATACTGTTAAGAATAACTCATACCAGTTATTATCGATCACAGGCGCAATTAAAACTAAAACGGCATAGTTCTTCTATGTTTGCGTACTGGAACAAAACGAAAACTAAAGAAACCCTAAGTTACTAACTAATGTCTGCTTATGTCTCCTGGACCAAATAATAACGAGAGCTCCCCCAAACTTCGCTGTCTAAGCCTGCGTAAATAACATATGCGCAGCAAGATTACATATAATTCTTTCTAAATTTAATTTTAAATTTGAAGAGATAAGATATAATCAAATATCTAAAAGTATCTCCAAGTATATCTCCTCAAATCAGCCCACAATCTCTTAAAAATCAACTCCACAATAGCCCTCTTTCTGCAACATGTTGCATGCTTCTTCTTGACATAATTGCCATGTTTTTCTCAAACTTCCTCCTAATTTTTCATAAGCCCAAAAACTGTGATATGTGTCTAATTAAACACCAAAAGTACACATTAATCCTGTAAAATTACAGTTAACTCCAATAAAATAAACACAATTCATACACATCACATCCCCACATTTAATTTTTTAAAAACAAATATATTAAAATATTAATAAATACACTATTTTATTTTAAATATTGCATCGTATGTAATTCCCATATATATAACAAAAAATAATTACTTATTAAAGTTATAAATTATGTTATATTTTCATTTTCATTCATAAATCCGCGCATCGGCATGTAGTATTGTTATCTAGTTTACAACAAATAACATACTACTTGCTCTTTCAAACAAAATTTCTCAATGATGAAATGGTGGAGAGCTTGTCAAATAATATGCAATTTCACAAAAATAAACTATAAAATTATAATAAACATAATTTTATAGGGAAACGAATTATAGGAAAACGCTGGAGGTATAAAGGATGTGAAGTTAATTATGGTTAGACTGCATTGATATTTAATCTCCTTGTTTAACGAAAGAATACGTTGGAAACAAAATAGATTAAATTCAGTAATTGAGTAGGTGGAACAATTTATAATTACTAATTTTCAATCAATTCATTATTAATTATTTAAAATGTTGACATAGTAAGGTGTGGGGATGTCACTTGTCAAAAAAGTTATTTTAGTATACAGTATAGATTTCTAGCAGTGTTTTGGATTTATGCCTAACAAATTTTTGAACTTAAAGATAAGTATATATATATCAGTTACATAAGTATATTTTTTGGTTTATGCATATAAATATTTCAGTTACCAATTAATTGTTTAATTATAAAGATATTAACTTTTACTTTATATCGAGTATATATTTGATCGTTATGAATTGGGTCAATTACAAAACCAGAAGTATTTTGAGTTGATTACATGTAAGGTTTTATAGTTGATTTATCGGGTTGAATTGAGTTCGAGTTAAATTAGTTCGGGTTGAATTGAGTTCGAGTTGAATTGGTTCGGGTTGATTGTGGGTAAGGTTGAATCATTTTTGTGTTTACATCTGGTTTTGGGTTAAGCCTAGTTGTGTCGGGTTTGGGTTGATATCTCTCGAGTCAAAATCGGGTTTCGAGGGGAATTGGGTTTTGGGGTGACTTTGACCGTGTCGGGTTCAAGTCGGGACGATATTTTCAAGTTAGAATCAGGTATTAGGCTGAGTTTGCTCGTGTAAACTTAAGTTCGGATTGATATCTCGAGATAGAATCGAGTTTTAGGTTGAAACGGTTGTATCGGTCTGTATCGAATTTTTGGTTTATGTTAGAATAGTTGCGACAGGAAAATACTATTACTGTGTATAATTATTTCAGAAAAAGTGCACACGTGAATAAACCCTAACAAACCAGTGATGTGCTAACACCATTAGGCATGCCCATAACTTGTAGTTGTAATTTGAGAACTTCAACTTTAAACTAAAACATAAAGCTTTCAATTGTCATATCTCTCTTACAAACTAAAAAACTATAAAATTAGGGCATAAAACACAAAATGAATCTAATAATACAACAATAAACCCAAAAACAACATAAAACTCATGACAAAATGTGAACACAATAAAATAAAGAGCATCATCGAAATCAATTAACTGAATCAAGAAGAAGAGAAAGAAGACGAAGGACATAATAGAAGAGGAGAAAATGAAGGAGACAAGTACCGTGATGATGGACTTAAGAGAAGGAGGTCGGCGGTGACGAGTGAGGTGGCGATGAGCGGACAAGGAGGAGACAGGATTCAGGCCGGCACTCCAAGAGAAAAAGAGGAAATGAGGGAAGGAAGTTATAGGAGTTAGAGAGGGGAACTCAATCAACTTCCGAACTGAAATTTAATTTTGAAGATAATCGAGAAGAGACAGAAGATGAAGAGGTGAAAACTCCCCAAATTCCCCAAATTCCTCGGGAATCTAGTGTTTCACCTTGGAATTTATAGCTCATAAAATTTGAATACCAATTCTACATTTTAAAATTTGGTGCAACCAAACAATGGAAATGGACCAATTTTATGTAAAATAAACGGGACGGTAAAGTCAGGTGGTTTGCATTGATTAATTAATTGACAATTTTTGAACTATTTTGGAAAATAAAAATATTCCATGTTGGAACATACGTACATCCACCTAAAAGGTTTTTACGGAATACAGAATATTACGATGCTATTGATTTATGGAAGTTTGTATATTCTGCAATATATTATTTTAGGCGGTGTTAGAAGCATACTTGATAATGGAAAATTCCTACAAATATGGAATTGGATTTATGGAATATTGTGCGATATTTGAGATAAGGAAAATCCATTTATTTATGGGATTTGGATATGCTTTAGAAGCAGATAAGGAATAGGAATATTATGGAGATAATTATGGAGGGTTCCGATCTGCTCATGGGCTATAAAGAGGACATCACGGCTGCATTATACTCACGAACTTAATTGCTAAAATCTGCACACAGATTTTCTATCTTTCCGAGAGTACTGCAAGAGCCAGCATATATATTCCAACATACATAACATGTTGTTCAAAGTTCATAATCATATACCTTAATTCCTCGAGAGGAGGAGATCCAGCGTCGACGAGTTTTGAGGTCAAAGGGAGTCTGATCAAGGCGGATCAGTAGCAAGGGGAGCTTGCAGAATTCACAAGTCATTTAGATAGATAATTACATTTGTATGGTGTACTTTGCACTGTATCTTTCTGATTAGTGGATTCATTATTAACTGGGTCAGACCCCGCAGATGTAGGTGATTTTCACCGAACTACGTAACCAAGTCTCGTGTCTCTAAGTTTTACTTTATTACATACTTGGTTAATAGATTATGTTGAAACATAGTAGTAATAATTAAGATATTTCAGTAAAACAAAATTTCACTTGGTATCAGAGCTAAGTCACTTACTCTTGCCTTGGTTGTGTCAAGCAAAGTATGATCCGGTTTACCATGATGACCAAAGAAAGATCTTCGGTGTCTCGGCCACCACTGCTGGAAAGTACCAATTACAATTATTGGAAGAAAGGCATGAGAGTCTTCATCAACTCACTAGATGAGCTAGCATGGTGTTTTTTTGAAACTGAATGGAATCACCATACTAAAGATGCCGAAATAAGCTCTAAGGAGAAAGAAGGAGAATCGAGTACGAAGAAGCAGAAACTCAAAGACAAGTCTACTTGGTCTCCAGATGAATTAAAGGCTTCATTGGCAAAGTCAAAGGCATTGAATGCTATCTTCACAGCAGTAGACGAAAATCAGTTCAAACTCATCTCAACATGTCATCAGGCAAAAAAAACTTGGGATATTCTACAAACTGTACATGAAGGAACAAGGCATCTACGAGAATCCAAACTGCAGATATTGGCTACAAAGTTTGAGGAACTAAAGATGGAGGAGGATGATACTATTACTATATTCAACGAGAAACTCAGAGATATCTCCAATATGGCTTATCAGCTTGGGAAAGTTTACAAAGAAGCAATATTTGTGAAGAAGACTTTGAGATCACTTTCTAAAAAGTTTGCAATGAAAGCTGCAGCAATAGAAGAAGCAAGAGATGTAGCCACCATGATCTTAGATGAATTAATGGAATCTTTACAAATCTATGGGATGACATTCTAACAACTTACAAACAAAGTCCAGAAGGAGTTGGCATTCAGAAGATCTTCATCAAAAGCCAATCTTGAATCTGACAGTGATGATGAATTTGAAAAACTTGCTCTTATCACGAAGAATTTCTCGAGAATGCTGAAGAAGGTAGTAAACAAGAAATCACAAAAGAGATTTGGTATAAGTAGACCACGTGCACAAGAGCTTGGTAATAATCGTGGGACACAATTTGAACAAGGAAATCAACAATTCTCTAGAAATCAAAGTGTTGAAGCAAAGAAGCCTAGAAGAATTCAATGCAGAGAATGTGAAGGATATGGTCATATCCAGGCCGAATGTGCAAATACTCGGAAGAAGTAAGGAAAATAGTATGTCACTTTATGGAGTGAAGATGAAAAAGATGAGAAAGATGAAGAGGAACTTACGAGCAATTATGTTGAATTTGGAGCAAAACTTCACGGTGGATCGGATGATGAATGTTCCAACATATCAGAGAATGACAAAGTTGTATGTTCCAACACAGGTTCTGATGACACGTCCCGTAATGACGACGGACTTGTTGTGAGTGATGAAGAGATCTACAGTACATATGAGAAGATGTATGCCATGTAGCTTCAAGCCGTTGATACAAACAAAATGTTGAAAGAAGAGAAAAATTATCTGGAAGAGAAAAATTATCTGGCTGAGAAGGAGAAGGAGTTTCTGGCTTTAGTTGTTGAACTCAGAAAAGAGATTGATGAGTTAAATTTGAAACTAATCTCAACAACTAAGAGAGATGAGATGGCCGAAGTAGCTGTTACCAAGTTAAACACTAGAAAGGTGGGAGGTTGTCGCCGTACTTCTCAAAGTTGATATTTATAAGCCCTAAATGCTTACTATCTACAACTAAGTAGATAGCGGCGAGTCAGGGTCGTCCACGAAGAAGAGGAATTTTCTTAAGTGTTTAGACACAAAAGGTTGCTATTATGCTAGGAGTAGATATATGTACACATATAAAAGCGAGTAAATGGGGGGGGAGTTTGTTGGTTGGTTCCTAAGTTATGAAAGTTAAAAGACAAGATAACTAGCAAAGTCAAGTAACTATGCTAATCATCAAACAAACTAAGAAAAGGGGGTTTTAAAACTACAAAAACAAAGCCTTGGAGGCAATTGATATCCACTTCCAGACCTAATGTAGATCATTGAACCATTCACTCATCCTATCACATTTTTTATCTATGGGGAATGCCAATGGAAGATCAACATTCATTCCTTCTTAAGAGTAATTTGCAAAGACAAACAATGACCATTTGCAAACCTCATTGATGATCACCCTAGACAAACAATGACCATAGGGGTATTTCGTCAATGGCATTATACACGAAAGATCATAGATTTTACAACAACAAACCTTCTACCAAAGACATATTCATTTAACCAAACATAGCATTCATTAGGCTAAACCTAGAACAAACCACATTCAAGGTTCAACCATTCATTGCATCTATAGGATAAATATGAGAACAATCCACATTAACATACCTAATAAGCAAGTATCACAACACATTATGCACAAGAAGTTCTAAGTTCATGTTTCTAGATTTTCATGCAAGGGAGCTAAGGAATTCGTCACTTCCTTAACTCCCTAACACTGAAATCATACAAACACTTCCTATTCTCAAACAACACATGGCATAAATAAAGTAAAACATAGCATTAAGAACACATGAATGCTAAATAACAAAGGCTTCAAGAACGAGTGAAACAATCTATTCTCTACTTCCGCTACTTGTTGTAGAGACAAATCTTCCACCCTTCTTAGATAGTAGTTTGCAATAGTGAATTCGATATCTCTTGTCAAACCTCACCAATGACTCCCTTAGCCGAAACACGACTAAGAGTATCCCATTGGTGGCATTGAGCACAAAGAATCAATAAGCTTGGCAACACTTATAAACATTACACCATGTCTAAACATTTAACCAATTCATACATTTACACAAGATTAGTCAAGAACGATCGAAATTCATTGACTTCTCTCATTTGCTACCTAATAAAAACATGACAACGAGTTCAACATCATCACATTCATCTAGCAATTATCAACACATCAACATCATTAAGAAGCTCTAACTCATGCTCTTGGATTTCACATTAAAAGAGGGGAAAATTATCTACTTTCTCCTAACCCTAACAAGTAATCATACAAGCAATTAATATACTCAAGCTTCCAACAACATCAATGTCATTAACAATTCACATTCAGAGCTCAATAAATGCACAATAGTAAAAGCACTAAATAGATAGATATGGTTCTTACTACATAGATATGAAAGCTTCAATCCATTGCTCCCAAGATAAAACTAAGCTAGATAATTAAAAGACATGATTAACCAACAAAAACTAAGAAAAGAAAGAAGAGAAAAAACCCAGAAAAATCGTAGGAACAAGAGGTTCTGAAGAGGAGAGGATAAGGTGAGTATATATAGTACAAAAAAGCAAGAAATATTTCTGGCCATAGACGCGACGGAGCCCAGTTCTAGCATCTTGATTTCTTTCTTCTTTTTGTTTCATATTCTTCTTTTCTCTTCACTTTTCTTCAATTCTTCAAATCTTCAAAAGCTCAAATAAAAGTCTTCAAATCTTGAAAGGTATTCTTCAAAGTCTTCAAACAAATTTCCTTATCACACAAAATCCTCTAGAAAAGTAATAAAAGTGTAAAAGTCACTTTTAACTATCCTTAGAGAATTTCAAGGCAAAATGCAACATTTATAGCACAAAAGTATACAAAAAGTGAATCCTAAAAGTCCTAATATAACCGTTTAAAATGGGCACATCAAAAGGAAAACCTTGATGACATTCTGACCATGGGAAAGAACTTTAGAGATCGACGCGGAATTGGGTATGACAATCCACTAGATAGCACAGTCAAGCTCAAGACAAAGATTCAAGAGATAAAAAGAAATTTTACCAAGACTCATCAAAGGAAACCTCTCATCTGTAGCTACTGCATGTATCAAGGTTATACAGAGGAACAATGCGGGAAACTTCTCAGGGATATCTTGACAGGACGACAAATCTCGGTATGTTCCAACATAGACGACGTCCAACGATCAAGAATGGTCAGAATGGTATGGGTTTTTAAACGCACTAGTACTTGTATTGTTGCACATACATCTCTTATCGTACATTCCAGAGACTTGTGGTATTTTGATAATGGCTGCTCTTACCATATGACTGGAACTCAGGAATTTCTAACAAGTATCAAACCATAAATGGTGGTTTTGTTACCTTTGGCGATGGAAATAAGAGTAGAGTAGTTGGAAAAAGGGAACTACATATTGAAGAATTTCCAGCATTCATTAGTGTTTTGCTCGTTGAAGACTTAAAGGCAAATCTGTTAAGTATCAGTCAGTTATGTGATGACTATGACAGTAGAATTTCATAAAGACAAATGTATAGTGAAACATGGTAAAGATAAAGTTCTCTCAGGCATTCGATCATCAGACAATTGCTATTTGCTAGAACAGGAAGTGAAGTGTATGAGTCCAAAACAATATGAAGGAACCCCGTGGCATAGAAAGCTCGGCCATATCAATCACAAAACTCTGGTGAAAATTACAAATGTAAAGGTGGTACGAGGTATGCCTACACTCACAAGAAAAAATAGAATTGTGTGCGAACCATGTCAACAAGGTAAACAAATTCGATCTCCCCACTCTTCATTTTAGTATATAACTACCTCAAGAAATATGGAATTACTACATATGGATTTGATGGCTCCAGTCAATACAACCCAATGTGAGTGGCAAGAAGTATATCTTTGTATGTGTTGAGGGTTTCTATAGATACACTTGGGTAGCTTTTCTAAAAGAAAAATATGATACTATGGACGTGTTAGAAGTTTGGTGATTAAATTACAGATAGAAAAAGGATAGGAAAGATTGTCAGAATTCGTAGTGATCATGGCAGGGAATTTAAAATTTCTCAGTTCAGTGATTTCTGTGATGAACTTGGCATTCAACAAGAATTCTCTGCTCCCGTCACTCCTCAGCAGAATGGCATTGTGGAAATAATGAATAGGACTCTTCAAGAGATGGCTCAAGCCATGCTAGTAGAGAAAGGAATCCACAAAAAATGGTGGGCAGAAGTCATTAATGCAGCTTGTTATACGATCAATCATGTGTATCTTCGCCCATTCACAAGCAAAAAATCATACGATATTTGGAAGGGAAGGAAGCCAAATGTCTCATACTTTCATGTGTTTAGAAGCAAGTATTACATTCTCCTAGATAGAGAGCAATTGGTGAAATTTGACAATCGTAGTGATGTTGGGATTTTTCTTAGTTATTCTGTGAACAACTGGGTTTATTGTGTCTACAATCTTTGGACAAATATCAGCTGATGATTCTGATGACCGACAAGTATCAGCTGATAGAGAAGATGAACCAGATGAAGGTAATGTTCCAACATATAGCAGTCAACTTGATGAGCCGGACTATGTTAGAACATCGGAATAGACTGACAATCCGGATGAATATGAAGAAATCAAGTATGTTGGAACATTGTCCCCCATTGTACCACCGCATGTTCCAACACAGGCGGAACTAGAACCAGGCATAAGGAGAACTCGATCAATCCCTCGGGTAAATTAAAGAGACCTAGAAGGATTACAATGTTTTATCTCTCTTATTGAACCCAAGAACTACAAAGAAGCTTTACTTGATGAATATTGGATTGTGGCAATGCAAGAAGAACTTGGTCAGTTTGCACGCAATGATGTTTGGTATCTCACTTCTCCCCCCAAAGGTGTAAACGTTATTGGCACTAAGTGGATCTTCAAGAACAAATTTGATGCAGATGGTTAAATCACTCGAAATAAGGCCAGACTGGTAGCTCAAGGATACACTCAGGTTGAAGGAGTTGATTTGGATGAGACATTCACACCAGTTGCCAAGTTAGAGTCAATTCAAATTTTACCTTCTATTGCATGCACTATGAATTTTACTCTATATCAGATGGATGTCAAAAGTGCTTTCTAAATGGTGTGATTAATGAAGAAGTTATGTTGAACAACCTAAAAGATTTGAGGATCCTCATTACCCTAATCATATGTATCGACTCAATAAGGCATTGTATGGTCTGAAATAAGCACCTAAGGCATGGTATGAATGACTTACTAACTTTCTTATTCAGAAAGGTCATCGTCAAGGGGGAGTAGATCGTAAGTTATTTGGGAATGAAAAATCATTAAAGATTTTGATTTCTGAAATCTGTGTTGATGATATTGTGTTTGGCTCTACTTCACCATCCATGGTACAGGGTTTCGTGACTTTGATGCAGGCCAAATTTGAGATAGGTATGGTTGGAGAACTCACATATTTTCTAAGGCTTCAAGTTAAGCTAGAAAACAATGGCCTGTTTATAAATCAGAGTAAGTATGCCATGAATTTAGTGAAGAGATTCAAATTAAGTAACTCTCGAGCAGTCCAAACACCTATGGGGGTATCTGATAAATTGGTATAAGACGAGAAAGGAGTCGGAGTTGATCAAAAACTGTAATGGCAAGTAGACCAGATATATGTTTCAGCATTGGAATATGTGCAAGATTTCGAGTTGATCCTAAGGAAACTCACTTGATTGCAGTCAAAAGGATTAGTCGATATGTGAGTGAGACTTCCAAGTATGGTATCTGGTATTCCAAAAATCAAGACTCTGATCTGATTAGGTACTGTGACTCTGATTGGGCTAGTAATGCAGATGATCGCAAAAGCACCACTGGTGGATGTTTCTTTATTGGTACGAATCTAGTATCCTGGTATAGTAAGAAACAAAATTTGATCTCATTATCAACTGTAGAAGCTGAATATCTTGTTGTTGTAAGTTGTTGTGCACAACACAAGTGCTATTGATATTTCTAAAAATCTAGTCCAGCGCACTCGAACAAAGCACATTGATATAAAACATCATTTTATTTGAGATCTTGTTGAAAGGAAGGAAGTGGTGGTTGCCTGTGTTCCAACATATGAGCACTTTTTAGATATTTTCACAAAGCCATTCGATACTTCCACGTTTGAACTACTCAGATAACACTTAGGTGTTTGTCAGATTTGAGGTATTTCTTTACATAGCTTTTATTTAGCTGTAAACATTTTTTCAGTCTTATTTTGTGTGCAGAAAATACAAAAAAACACAAAAAAAGAAAAGAAAAGGTGAACAAATAAATGGAAGTGGTGAAGCTATGTTGGAATTCAAGAAGGTATGACATGAGTTGACAAGTGGGAAAAGGCAATCATGACTTCTCCTTGGAAAGGTAAAAAGTTATGCACGGCTAATAAGGTGAAAAAGGGGGAAGAGCTATTTTTTGTTAAAATTCTTCCATCTCTCCACCTTCCCTCTATTTTTGGAAACTATACTCTTGCTCCTCATAATCTCTTTTTTTAATTTTGGAAGCCGATATACTTGGGATTTCTTTGCGGATTTGAGATCACAACTTTTGTAGAAGTCGAAGTGTACTCATACAAAAGTTCCCCTACTCAAAAACCTTCTTGACGGAACTCCTCAAGCTTAACCAATAACAATAAAATAAAACTAAAATCAAGAAAATCTCATCTTCCCGAGATAACTTTTGGCAGCAACGAGCAAAAAGATGAGACTCCAATCAAAGGCAAAACCTCCTACCAAAAGGTAACCGGTCCAGATCCTCCACCCCTTAATTTGCACGGCATGGAATTTAACTCTGTGGATGAGTTCTTTAAAAGGGTACAAGAAAATAGAATTTCTTTAGATATGTTAAAGTTGAAGAACTTGAAAGGGAAAGTTTTAGATGTAGATGTAAAGGACAGTGATGGAGAGGAAAGTGTTGGGTATGTTCCAACATAGAGAACAGAGGCAAAAGCTGCAGAAGACATGGAAGTTGATAAAATAGTTCTAGGGTTCACATATTAGCTTTTTGATGATTACATTGGGAGTGCTGATGGTGACCTGGAGTACTCAGAAGGTGGATAGACATGGGGATTTAATCTACAGCAGGAGTAAGGGAATGTTGGAAAGAGTGGATCTGCTTTAGATGCTGAGAAGGTTGACCGGACTGAGCATGTTCCAACACAGAAACCAAACCTGACCTACTCAAGTGATGAGGTCTTGGATGATTTCATCCTGACCAGACTAAGGAAGGCTAATAGGAAGGAGCCTGCAATACAGACATCTCCCTCAGCCATGAAATTCCAGAAGAAAACTCTGCCCTCACCAAAGAAGAAAAAGGTTCTACCCCTTTCTCCAGTAAGGGATGCTTTATCCAAAATTTATTTTGATGAAGGCTTTCAGGATATGGGAAAGTTATTTTTTCAAAGGAAAATTATTTTTGAGAGCCCTGTTGATTTAGAGGCATATAGAACAAGTGGATTTTCTGATTTTGTGGAGTTGATTGGGTTAAAGAAAGCTTCTACCTTATATGAGGAGTATAACAAGCAAGTGGTGAGTGATGTTTACAGCAACCCGATGGAAGGAAATCTGGATGATGAATCTCCCTAGTATAATAGGGTGTTTGTGAGAGACAAGATTATTAATTTCTCTACTTAGAAAATTAACAGGTTGTTGGGGATGAAAACTCCAGAGTTTGGTGGAGTGTTTTCTGGGGAGTCTGAGGTCACTGGTGACCGAATTTTGTCAGTAGTATCTGAAGGAGCAAACACTCAGTGGCCTGCTACTGGATACTATCATGCTTCCTGCTTATCTTCAAGATTCTTATACTTGTACCAGATTGCAGTTCACTGCTGGATCCCCTCAACCAACACTACGGCTCTTACAAGGGAGATGGCGAAATTGTTGTACTATGGTGGAACATAGAAGCCACTCAATATGGGATTACTTATACAACACAGTATTGTGAGATAGGAACTTGCTCCCAAAGCTAAGAATGCTCTTGTGTATCCATGCCTTATTACTGAGTTGGTTAGGAGTCCGAAGGTGAAAGCTAAGGTTAAGGATGAGATAATGGAGACTGGGTCTCTCAGGCCTAACAAGAAAAATTTTGGGAAGAGACAAGTGCATGATGTACCTTGGGATCCAGAGGCATCTACTTCAGCTGGTGCTGAGACAAAGACCAAGCTGGTTGTTCTGAATGCAAGGTGGGGGGCTAAAGCTATCCAGATTGCTGCTCTGGAGGCAGAAAATGCCAAGATTGAAGCTGAGAAAGCTCGGTTGGAAGAACATGTTCCTGCTCCTGAACAGGATTGATGTTTCTACAATGTTTATGTTCTAACATAGATCAGATGATGGTTTCAAGGGGAGCTGACTCGATTGTTCTTTTATTTTTTGTTGCCTTTCGCAGTTCACAGCCCCAGGGGGAGAATATTTTGGAGTATTTTGGATATTTTTTTATGATTTGATAGTGTTGTAATCAGAAATATTTTGTGTTCTGGAATTCTGGCTTTCTGGTTTTCTTATGGTATTCTTATATAATCCAATTCAGTAGTTAGCATATGTTCCAACATAAGTGGATTCCTAGAAGACTTATGTTGTGAGATTGGAAGTTTTTCTTTATTCTCTAAATTCTAAAATGTTTGGGTCCACAAAATGCCAAAGGGAATATTGTAAAGTCAGGTGGTTTGCATTGATTAATTAATTGGCAATTTGGGAAATGTTTTGGAAAAGAAAAACATCCCATGTTGGAACCTACGTACAGCCGCCTAAAAGGTTTTTACGGAGTACAAAATATTGTGATGCTATTGATTTGTGAAAGTTTTTATATTCTGCAATATATTATTTTATGTTGTGTTAGAAGCATACTGGATTTATGGATAACCCCTACAAATATGGAATTAGATTTATGGAATATTGTAGGCTATTTGAGATGAGTAAAATTCCCTTATTTATGGGATTTGGATATGCTTCGGAAGTAGATAAGGAATAGGAATATCATTGAGATAATCATGGAGGGTTTCGATCTGCTCATTGACTATAAAGAGGACATCACAGCTGCATTATACTCACAGACTTAATTGCGAAAATCTGCACACAGGTTTTCTATCTTCCTGAGAGTACTGCGAGAGCCAGCATATACATATTCCAACATGCGTAACCTATTGTTCAAAGTTCATAATCATATACCTTAATTCCTTGGGAGAAGGAGATCTAGCGTGGATAAATTTTTGAGGTTAGAGGGAGTCTGATCAAAGCGGATCGGTAGCAAGGGGAGCTTGTAGAATTCACACGTCATAATTAGATAGATAAGTATATTTGTATAATGTACTTTGTACTGTATCTTTCTGATTAGTGGATTCATTCTGAACTAGTCCACACCCCGTAGATGTAGGCAATTTTCACCGAACTGCGTAACCAAGTCTCGCATCTCTAAGTTATACGTTATTACATACTTGGTTAAAAAGGTTATGTTGGAACATAGTAGTAATAATTAAGATATTTTGGTAAAACCAAATTTCAAGGACCTTAGAGCATCCACAATGGTTGCTGCTTAAACCAATTTTTCTTAATAAGGAGCACTCCTTATTTAAGGAGTATCATTGTAAAGTTTAAGAATCAATCCTTAATAAGGATTTGCTCCTTAATTAAGAAGTTGGTACATCTTTATTTATGAATTGTTAACCAATCAATGGACACTTAACATGCATTTTTTTCTATTTTTAATTAATCATAATTTAAAATGAAAAAGAAGTGTCTAAGAAGTGCTTATTTAAGGAGGTCCATTATTAATAGTTGGTTCTAACCTAATATTTATCAAAATTCATGATGTGACACTTAAAAAGTGCTCCTTAAGTCCACTACATTCCCCTATTATAACATTTTGCTTAACATTTTGAAAAGGTGAATTACTATGATAAAATTATTTGTATTAGGTTGGTACACTACTGGAAAACCTCCCCTTTAATAGCTAACTTTTTGGCCCCATAGTAGCTATTTTTTTATTTGTCAACTTGGGTGTCCTAGTTGCCAGTGAAACGTTAATTTAACGTAGCAGCTATTAAGTAATAGCTTCTACACGAAGCAGCTTTTTTTTTGGCAGCGGTATATTTATCCACTGCTTTGCGTGGCATCTATTTTTTCCTCATGTAGCATCTATTTTTTGATTTGCCAAGTTAGATGCCTAAGTGGCCGGTGAAACGTTAATTAACATAACAGCTATTTTATTAACAGTTTCTACACATAACATGGAAGCTATTTTTAAAAAAAAAATACTAAATATTGAAGCTATTTAAAAAAATTAACAACCACATATTGCAGCTGTTTAAAAAAATGGCTGCTACATATTGCAGCTTTTTTAAAAAAAAAAGGTGCTATACAAAATTTGTAATTTTAGATATATAAATAAAAATCAGAGCTCCACTTTTATGTTTCTCCATAAATGATTAAAATAAATGAAATTCTTGATTGATATAAGTCTTAACATAGTCAATTGTAACTGAATTTTGGTTTTACCTCATTTTTCTAATTCTTATTAGTATGTTCCAACATAACCTATCTAACCAAGTATGCAATAAAATAAAGCATTAATGACACAAGACTTGGTTACGCAGTTCGGTGAAATCCACCTACATCCGCGGGGCCTGGCCCAGTTCAGAATGACTCCACTAATTAGAAAGATACAGTACAAAGTACATCATACAGAATACTTATCTTTACTAACATGTGAATTCTTCTAGCTCCCCTAGCTACCGATCCGCCTTGATCAGACTCCCTCTGACCTCGAAACTCGTCGATGTTGGATCTCCTCCTCCCGAGGAATTAAGGCATATGATTCTGAACTTTGAACGGCAGGTCACGTATGTTGGAACATAAAATTCTGGCTCTTTGCAATTCTCTCGAATGATTGAAAATCTGTGTGCAGATTTTCTCTGATTAAAACCGTAATCAATGCAGTCATGGTTGTCCCCTTTTATAGCCATAAGTAGATTGGAACTCTCCATGATTATCTCAATAATATTCCTATTCCATATCTGCTTCTTGAAGCATATCCAAATCCGATAAATAATGGGATTTTCCTTATCACAATATCTCCCATATATTCGATAATATCAACTCCATATTTGGACGGAATATCCATAAATCAACTATGCTTCTATACGCCTAATGTATAGTAGAATATTCAGATTTTCATAACTCACAAATACCATAATATTCTGTCTTCTTTTTCCGTAAATCTTCTTGGCGTAAATTTGTTGTTTTGCATGTTCCAACATAGAAATTTTTTCGTTTCCAAATATGTTCACAAAAACTGCCAATTAAATATTCAATGCATATCACTTGACTTTACAATCTCCCCCTTTGGCATTTTGTGGACCCAAAACCTTTTTGGTCATTAATCTCAGAACGAAAAACTAGTCATCACACATATAGGTCTTCCCAACACCACCTATGTTGAAACATAAGCCCAATACTGAATCTGATCAAAAATTGAATACCAGAATTTCATCAAAATATGAAAACCGAAAATCGAATACCAGAAATCCAAGAATACCATCAAAAATAAACTTCAGATTACAACCAAATTCAATCCAACATCCAAAATTCTCCCCTTGGGGCCATAAACATGCCAAAGACAAATCAAATCAAAAAAAAAAGTAGAAAACAAGCTCCCATTGACTGTGACATCTATGTTGGAACATAAAATTTTCAAGAACATGCCTCCAGCTGAGCTTTTTCAATCTCAAGTTGTGCCTTTTCCGCCTCAAGCGCTGCCATTTGAATGGAAATTGCCCCCAGTCTCGCATTCAGGACCACCAGTTCCTTCTTTACAGCAGTTGAAGAAGTAGACCCAGAAGGACTCCACGGTAGATCATAAACATGCCGCAACCCAAATGTCTTCTTGTTTGGCCTTAGTAATTCCGTGTCAACAACCATATCTTTTGTCTTCCCCTTTACCTTGGCACTCTTAGCCAGTGCTGGAATTAAACCAAGATAGACAATGGCATGTTTTGCTTTGGGAGTTGTGCCTTGCCTCACCAGGTTCTGCTGAATAAACAGTCCAAGATTGAATGGCTTCTGTGTTCCAACACAGAAAAGTAACTTGGTCATATCTCTTGTCAGGGCAGTCGTGTTCGAGAATGGCATCCAGCAGTTAACTGCTATCTGATACAGGCCAAAGAACCTTGATAACAAACATGAAGCTTGTGAATACCCTGTTTTAGGCCACTTAGCCTTGTATTCTCCTGAGATTGTCTCCAGTATTTGATCATCTAATACTCCTAAATCCTCAGGAAACCCCCTCAAACTCTATTGTTTATAGCCCCAAAAACTTATTTATTCTGGCAGCTAAGAGATCCATAATCTTTCCTCGCACATACTCCCTTCCAAACTAGGGAGAGTCACCTTCCAGATTTTCAGCCATCAAGTTGGCGTACACCTCAATAACCACATACCTATTATACTGCAGTTGGACAGTGGCCGCCCTCTTCATCCCTATCAAATCCAGAAAATCTGAAAACCCAATCTTCATGTATACCTCCAGGTCTATAGGTCTCTCAGGAATAAACTTCCTCTCAGTAAAAACTTCTCCCATTTCTTAACATTTTAAATCAAAGTATGAGAAAGAAAGTGCATCGCTTACAGGGAGGGGAGGAAGCATTTTCCTCTTGGTAGATTCTTGACTCTTGTTGGCCCTTTTTGTTGGTGGAGAATCTTCTGGTGCAGCTATCTTTCTCTTGCCCTTGACTGACAGTAAGAACTCATCCAGCACTTCATCACTTGAATAATTCATCTCAGAGTGTTCCTGTGTTGGAACATACTGAGTATCCTCTACTTCTTCAGTTTCAGCCGTCTGTGTTCCAACATACTGTACTTCTTCTGATTCACTTGGTTCTGCAACTAGTTCTTCACTGTGAGCTTCTTCCTTGTCATCGTGTGTGTCACTAGTTATATTAACCTGGTCTTCTCCTCCTATATCATCATCAATATCCATCTCTTCACTGTTTTCATCCTCAGCCTGCTATGTAGGAACATAGGCAGTATGTTCCTCTTCCTCACTGCCAGAGACATCAATAATTATTGGTTTCTTCAGCTCTTCCAATTTTTGAGCTGCCCTCAAATCAAAAAATCCTACAGGCAACCTATCCGTAGACCGAATCACTTCTTGTCCTGCAGCATCCTCATCATTGATTTCTCTCATAACAACACAGCTCAGACGAGGAATAGAAGAATAAATATAAAAATTTTCCTTCCCTCTGTACTCATTATACCTCCCCCTCATGAACTTCACTTTATAGTTTTCGACATTCCACGGCTCTCCAATATTCCGGGTCAGAAATTCCTTGACCTTGACACTCAGGAATTCACCTCTTACGCTCTTAATCTTTGTCAAGTCTACTGACAATCTATATTAGTTGGAGGATTTTAATAGTTGGAGGATCAGTGTTAGTTACCTTTTCAAACAGACCCTTTCCTTTGGTACTGTGGCATCCATCCTTATCTCCATCACCCAGACCAGAGCCACCTACTTTGAAATCTTGTCCTCTCTGTTCAGCATTATCAACCTCCAGAATTTTGACAGATTTTTGAGTTTAAGATTTGGCTGAGGGAGAGTTTGTGGTTGAAGACATTTTTTGGCACGAAGTTGTTGTGGGAGAAGGATCATGGGGAGAGTTTGCAGCAAGACTTTGAAGAATGCCAAGAAGAATGGGAGAGTGGCCTAAAAGAGAGGGATTCAAAAGGATTTGGACAATTTTGAATCCAACACAAACTCTTCAACTCTCCTCCTCTTTTGCCGCGATGCCCCTTTTTGGTTTTCCAAGATGGGTAATGATGACTCTTTTCCCTCTTGTCAACTCGAGACATCACATCAAAAACAACTTCCAACATATCATTACTTCTAACTATCCAACAATTCTTCTTCTATTTTTGCACACTTTTTCTTCTTTTCATATATTTTTTTGTTTTTCTGAATTTTTTGACAGAAAATAATAAACAAAATAAAATATTTACATTGAACTAAAGGCAAGGGTTACCTCGAATTTGACAAACACCTAAGTGTTGTCTGAGACTTTCAAAAGTGGCAGTGTCCAACGACTTTGTAAAGATATCAGCAAATTGCTCGTGTGTTGGAACATGGACTACCTCAACTTCCTTTCTTTCAACAAGATCTCTAATAAAATTATGTCTTATGTCAATATGCTTGGTTCTCGAGTGCTGGACTGGATTTTTTGAAATATCAATAGCACTTGTGTTATCACATAGAATCTTCAAAGAGCCTTGATGAATTCCATAATCGTTCATCATTTGCTTCATCCATAACAATTGTGCACAACAACTTCCAGCAGCAAGATATTCAGCTTCTACGGTAGATAAGGAGATTGAATTTTGTTTCTTACTATACCGAGAAACCAGATTTGTGCCAATAAAAAAACATCCACATGTAGTGCTTTTTCAATCATCAGCATTACCAGCCCAATCAGAATCACTATACCCAATTAACTCGAAATCTTGATTCTTAGAATACTATACACTATACTCAGAAGTCCTACTTACATATTGAATAACTCTTTTGACTGCCGTGAGATGAGACTCTTTTGGATCAGCCTGAAATCTTGCACATATCCCAACGCTGAGACATATATCTGGTCTACTTGTTGTTAAATACAATAGACTCCCAATCATTCCCCTGTATAAATTTTGATCAACTGTAACTCCTTTCTCATCCTTGACAAGTTTGTCAGAAACTTCCAAAGGTGTCCGAACTGCTCAGGCATTGCTTAATCCAAATCTCTTCACGAGATTCAATGCATACTTTCTTTGATTTATGAACAAGCCATGTTTTCCTTGCTTAACTTGCAGTCCTAGAAAGTATATGAGCTCTCCAACCATGCTAATTTCAAACTCTGCCTGCATAACCGTGACAAAATCTTGTACCATAGATGGTGAAGTTGAACCGAATACTATATCATCCACATAAATTTGAGCAATCAGAATTTTTGATGACTTATCAAGCACAAATAAAGTGCGATCTACTCCCCCTCGACGATAACCTTTCTTAAGAAGAAATTTAGTAAATCGTTCATACCATGCTCTGGGTGCTTTCTTTAAACCATATAAGGCCTTCTTGAGGCGATATACACGATGAGGGTAATGAGGATCCTCAAATCCTTTAGGTTGTTCCACATAAACTTCTTCATTTACCACACCATTTAGAAACACACTCTTGACATCCATTTGATACAAAGTAAAGTTCAAAGAGCAGACAATAGCAAGTCAAATTTGAATTGACTCTAACATGGCTACCGGTGCGAACGTCTCATCAAAGTCAACACCTTCAACTTGGGTGTATCCTTGAGCAACCAGTCCAGCTTTGTTTCGAGTAACATGGCCATCGGCATCAGATTTATTCTTGAAAATCCATTTTGTGCCGATGACATTAACAACTTTAGGGCGAGCAGTGAGATAACATACATCATTTCTCGCAAACTGACCTAGTTCTTCTTGCATTGTAGCAATCCAGTATTCATACAGTAATACCTCCTTGTAATTCTTAGGTTCAATGAGAGAGATGAAGCATTGTAATCTAGCTAACTTCCTGTAATCCACCCGAGGAACTGCCCGAGTACTCTGTGCCATTGAATTAGGTTGATCCTATGTTGGAACATAGGATCCGCAGTGGGGGATGATGTTCCAACATGCTTTGTGTCAACTGGTTCAGCATCGGTCTGCTCAGATGTTCCAACATGAGATGAATCTTCCTTATCATGTTGACGGGGTTGTGTTGGAACATGAGTGTTACCAGGTTCTTCTTCTCCGACATTTGAGTTTTGTCCTTCTTCACAATCGTCCAATATAACATTGATAAACTCCGTAAGTGTGTTGGTCCAATTATTATAAACACGATAAGCACGGCTGTTAACAGAATACCCAAGAAAAAATCCAGTATCACTACGATTATCAATTTTTTCCAATTTCTCTCTGTCTCTGAGGATATAGCACTTGCTTCCGAACACATGAAAGTATGGGACATTCGGTTTCCTACCCTTCCAAATCTCGTAAGAAGTTTTACTAGTGAATAGACGCAGGTATACTCGATTAATTGTGTAGCAAGTTGTGTTAATGGCTTCTGCCCGCCATTTTTTGTGAATTTCTTTCTCGGCAAACATAACTCGAGCCATCTCCAACAAGGTTCTATTTTTCCATTCTACAACACCATTCTGCTGAGGAGTTATTGGTGCAGAAAACTCATATTGAATACCAAGCTCATCACATAAATCACTAAATTGAGAATTTTCAAATTCTCTACCATGATACTACGAATTCGAACAATCTTTCCAACTGGACTTCCTTTTTCAGCCTGTAACTTTATCACCAGAATTCTGAATACTTCCACCGTATCAGATTTTCTTTAAGAAAAGCTACCCATGTATATCTGGAGATATCATCAACACAGACAAAGATATATTTCTTTCCACCTATACTCGGTGTATTGACTGGACCCATCAAATCCATATGCAATCATTCCAGATTTCTTGAGGTGGTTATATATTGAACTAATGAGTGGGAAGATCGAATTTGTTTACCTTGTTTACATGGTCTGCACACAATTTTGTCCTTGCTTGTTAGGGTAGGCATTCCTCGTACAACTTTTGCATTTGCAATTTTCACCAAGGTTTTGTAAATGATGTGACCGAGCTTCCTGTGCCATAGAATTCCTTCATCTTGCTTCGAGATCACACATCGTACTTCTTGTTCCAGCAGATAGCAATTATCTGATGATCGTATGCCTGAAAGAATCTTTGTTTCTCCATGTTTCACTATGCATTTGTCTTTCTGAAATTCCACAACCATATTATCATCACATAATTTACTTATGCTCAGTAGGTTGGCCTTCAGGTCTTCCATGAGTAGTACACTAGTGAATACAGGAAATCCTTCAATCTGTAGTTCACATTTTCCAACCACTAGACTCTTCTTTCCATCACCAAACGTAACATAACCACCATCGAAAGGTGTGATATTTGTAAGGAATTCTTGAGTTCCAGCCATATTGCAAGAGCATCCACTATCAAAGTACCACAAATCTCTAGAATATGATATAAGCGAAGTATGTGCAACAAGACATGTATCAGATCTTTTGACAACCCATACCTTTCTGACCGTTCTGGTTTTCTGGACTTTGCCTATGTTAGAACATACAACAAGTTGACGTCCTTCCATTTGATCTCTGAATAGTTTCTGACATCTATCTTTGGAATGACCTTGGTATGAACAGTAGCTGCAGATGAGAGGTTTCCTTTGATAGGGCTTGCCGAACTTTCTCCTTACCTCTCGAAGCTTTGTCTTGAGATTTGCTGGATTCTGGAGTAACTCGTGTTCCTCAGACTTGAGTGTGCCTGTGTTATACCCAATTCCATGTTGATCTCAAAAATTCTTTCCCATATCCAGAATATCATCAAGCTTAGCTTCCAGAATTCAGTTTAGAAATTACTGCTTCAGAAGCCTCAGCTCTCTTGGTTGCTAATATCAGTTTTTCATTTAATTCTTCAATTTCCTTTCTGAGTTCAGCAACTTTTACATGCAATTCTCTTTCTGTTTCTATCAACTGCACTTTTTCTTCCTTCAATTCTTTGTTTGTATCAACCACTTGACGCCACATAGCATACATCTTTTCATAAGTGTTGTAGATTTCTTCATCACTAACAGTAAGTCCATCATCTTCATCACTGGATGCTTCATATGGATCTATGTTGGAACATACAGCTTCAAATTTATCCGGTGTGTTGGAACATCCATTCTCCGATGCATCATAAGTTTTTGCTCCAAATTCCACATAGTTGCTTACAAGTTCCTCTCCGTCTTTCTCTTCTTCTTCATCTTCACTCCACAAGGTAACATAAGATTTTCCCTGTTTCTTCCGAGTGTTCACACATTCAGCCTGAATATGACCATATCCTTCACATTCCCTGCATTGAATTCGTCCAGGCTATTTTGGTTCACTACTTTGATTTCTGAAGAGCTACTGGTTTCATTGCTCAAATGTTGTTCCACGATTATTTCCAGTATCCTGTGCCCTTGGTCTATTTCCTCCAAACCTCTCCTGAGATTTCTTGTTTACTACTTTCTTCATCATTCTTGAGAAATTCTTCATGATAAGTGCAAGCTTTTCAAATTCATCATCACTATCAGAATCGTGATTGTCCTTTGATGAAGATGTTCTTAATGCCAACTCTTTTTGGATCCTTTTGTAGCTAGTTGAAAATTCATCTCATATGTCTGTAATGATCTCATTAGTTCATCTAAGCTCATTGTGGCTACATCTCTTGCTTCTTCTATTGCCGGAACCTTTATCGCGAACCTTTTAGGAAGTGATCTCAAGGTCTTTTTCACCAGCTTTGCCTCTTTGTAGACTTTTCCAAGTTGGTATGCCATATTTGAGATGTCTCTGAGTTTTCCATTGAATATAGCAATGGTTTCATCCTCCTCCATCTTGAGTTCATCAAACTTAGTAGCTAACATTTGTAGTTTAGATTCTCGAACTCAACTGGTTCTTCATGAATAGTTCGCGGAATATCCCATGCTTTCTTGGCTTGATGACATGTAGAGATGAGTTTGAACTGGTTTTCATCAACCGCAATGAAGATTGCATTCAGTGCCTTTGAATTTGCCAAAGATGCCTTGAGGTCATCAGGAGTCCAACTAGCTCTGTCTTTGAGTTTCTGCTCCCTTTGACTTGACCCCCGTTCTTTCACCTTAAAGCTTTTATCAACATCTTCAGTAGGGTGATTCCACTCATTATCAACATAGAACCACACAAATTCATCCAGTGAGTTGATGAAAACTCTCATGCGTGCCTTCCAATAGTTGTAGTTGTTGCCTTCTAGCAGAGGTGGCCGAGACACCGAAGCTCCTTCTTTAGTTTCCATGGTAAAACTGGATCACACTTTCCTTGACACAACCAAGGGAAAAATAAGTGACCAAGCTCTGATACCAAATGAAATTTGGTTTTACCTAATTTTTCTAATTCTTATTAGTATGTTCCAACATAACCTATCTAACCAAGTATGCAATCAATTAAAGCATTAATGGCACACGACTTTGTTACGTAGTTCAGTGAAGTCCACCTACATCTGCGGGGCCTGGCCCAGTTCAGAATGAATCCACTAATTAGAAAGATACAGTACAAAGTACATCATACAGAATACTTATCTTTACTAACTATAACGTGTGAATTCTGCTAGGTCCCCTAGCTACCGATCCACCTGATCAGACTCCCTCTGACCTCGAAACTCGTCGACACTGGATCTCCTCCTCCCGATGAATTAAGGCATATGATTCTGAACTTTAAACGGCAGGACACGTATGTTGGAACATAGAATTCTGGCTCTTTGCAATTCTCTCGAAAGATTGAAAATTTGTGTGCAGATTATCAATGCAGTCGTGGTTGTCTCCTTTTATAGCCATGAGCAGATTGGAACTCGCCATGATCATCTCCATAATATTCCTATTCCATATCTGTTTCTTGAAGCATATCCAAATCCCATAAATAAAAGGATTTTCCTTATAGCAATATCTCTCATATATTCGATAATATCAACTCCATATTTGGACGGATTATCCATAAATCAACTATGCTTCTATACGCCTAATGTGTAGCCGAATATTTAGATTTTCATAACTCACAAATACCATAATATTCTGTTTTCTTTTTTCGTAAATCTTCTTGGCATAAATTTGCTGTTTTGCATGTTCCAACATAGAAAGTTTTTTCATTTCCAAATATGTTCATAAAAACTTCCAATTAAATATTCAATGCATATTACTTGACTTTACAGTAACTTCAATGGTTGATACATGAGCAAAACATAGCTCTATAAAACAATCAGATTAACAAAAAGATTCTCTAAGCAATCAGATTTTGTCATAATTTAAGATGTATTCTACACTGATAACAAGCCTGTAACACAAGATTATACTATAGTTAGCAACAAACTTTATGAAGAAACTCTCAGATTTATGATTGCATGATTACCTGGTGCCCACATCCAAAAGCTATGTTCTTGGCATTTCTCTGACAAACAGGTCAGATAAATTGTTCACATTGTAATACATTAAACAGGGATTGCCATTATTCCTTAGTTTAGGATTTACTTTTATTTATGTCCTTCGTATACCTTCTTACTCAAAAAATGGCTGGATGATGGAGCATTTTGGGAAGCAACTTTAGTCGATAACTATTTTGGCGATATGAGCTGGTGGAGGAAGATGTTAGGATAAGATGATATATGATTGAGATGTTAGGATAAGATGAGATTCAGATATGATTGAGATATGATTGTGATTTGGTAGGGATCTTATGTCTAGATACATTGTATGTCTAGGCTAGTATTTCTACATGTATTCCATCATTCACAAAGATCAATCTATGGAGAATTACCTTGTTCACATGGTATCAGAATAGGGTTTATGACCATTTTTTCCCACGGTAGCCGTGTCTGCTCTCCTTTTCTGTTCTCCAAACCGCCGCCCACTCTCTTCTCCTCCTCAAGATTTTTTTTCTTCTCCTCTCACCATGACTGAATCATCCAAGCTTCCCTACAATACTCTTCTACATATGTTCACCATCAAACTTTCTTCAACAAACTACTTTCTATGGAAACGGCAAGTTGTTCGTATTCTCAAACCACAGGGAATGTACGGTTTTCTCGATGGCACCAAGCCATGTCCAATTCTTCCTTCACCACCATCGGATTCCATGCTATCATCTTCCTCCTATGCAACTGTCATTGGCTCTTCTTCTGGTTCCACGAAGGAGGATTTGAAGGCTGCTTATGAGCAAGCCTTGGTTGCGCGTGAAGCATGGCTTGACGAGGATCAGCGAGTCTCTAGTCTCTTATTCTCATCCTTGTCTCCGAAAGCCCTGGTTGAGCTTGTTGATTATAAGACCTCGCAACAAATGTGGGAGAACATTGCTGTTGTTAATCAGAACCAAAGTAAGTCGACCATTCTACGTCTTCGTTCCACTGTCTTTACTATACGTAAGAATGGTTCAGTGCATGATTTACACCTTCAATTTAAGAATGTGTTCGATCAACTTGCTGGTTTGGGTGCTCCTGCATCAAATGATGATCAACTTCTTTAGTTTTTTACTGCTTTGGGTTATAAATTTAAGGATTTTTCTACCTCATTTATCACTGCTTCTTCGAATCCTTTGTATGCCGAGATAGTTAATCATGCAAAGGACCACAAAGCATTTTTGAACAATTTACAGGGACAATACACTTTTGGTGGTATTGTAGTTGGGCCGGTCGCATTCGCGGCGTCAGAATCCTACTCTAGCAGACGTGCGTGGTCTCACGCATCGGTGGGTGCAGCATGTAACAGTGGCGCATCTGGCACATGCACCGGGCATTCTGGTTGGTTCTCAGGTCGTGGACATGGTAGGTTTCTGGGGCAAGCATGAGGTGGTCGGGGCCATGGTCTACAATGCCAGTGGTGTCACAAAATGGGTCATGATGCTGCTCACTATTATCATTTGGTTCAACATCCATCTGAGACTTCTAATCTTGCTCAGCAATTTCAGTCCTCCCTTTAGCTTAAGCCGGCCACCATCACCTCTGATTGGTACCTTGACTCTGGAGCTTCTGCTCATATGAGCTCGTCTGCTTCGAACCTTGAGAGTGTCTCGCCCTACAATGGTAAATCCTTTGTTTCTGTTGGAAATGGTACTAATATATGTATTTCTGCTATTGGTGATTCTTAACTTACGCCTTCATTGCGACTGTCTGATGTTTTGGTTGTTCCTGATATAACCAAAAACTTATTATCTATAAGGAAGCTTACCCGGGATCTTGGTGTACTGATCACTTTTGATGATCGTTCTTTTGTGATTTAGCACAAAGTCACCAAGGCAGTCATGGGCAGAGGCCACGGTGAGAATGGTTTATATGTGTTGGATCATGGTGAAGAAGCTTTACTTTTCTTTATTAAGAAAAATAAATCTCAGGCCTCTTTTGAACTGTGGCATTCCCATTTGGGACATGTGTTCCCTAGTACTATTTCCTTGTTAGCTAAAAATGGTGAACTATATGTTTCCTCTTTATTGCCTAAACCTAATGCATTTGCCTCCTGTGTGATGGCAAAAGGCCATAAACTGTCATTTGTTGAAAACTCTAAACGAGCTGTGCATGTCTTAGATTTGATTCATTATAATTTGAGGGAACCATTTCCTGTTTCATCTGGTCATGGATTTGTTTACTATGCTCTCTTTGTGGATGATTTCTCAAGATTTACATGGATTTACCCTCTTCGTCGTAAATCTGAGTTTGTTGATGTATATATGAAATTTGAGGTGTTTGTTGAAAATCAATTCTCCTCTCGGATTAAAGTGTTTCAAAGTGATGGGGGCACAGAGTTTCTGAACACACGTCTCCGAACTCATTTTGAAACAAAAGGAATCCTTCATCAGGTTTCCTGTCCATACACACCCGAGCAGAATGGGCGTGCTGAACGAAAACTCTGTCACGTGATAGAAATGGGGATTACTATGCTTTTTCATTCACATCTGTCACTACCTTTTTGGGATGATGCATTTGTGACAGTTGTATATGTCATTAATTGTCTTCCCACCCCGGTGCTTGATGGCGCTTCTCCTTATGGTATTCTGTTTGACAGGGCACCAACATACTCTAACTTCCATCCTTTTGGTTGTAGAGTATGTCCATTTGTTCGTCCCTATGCTGAGCACAAGCTGTCGCCTTGAAGTATTCCTTGTGTGTTTGTTGGGTATAGTTCATAATACAAGGGATTTCGCTGTCTGGATCCTACTTCTGGTTAAGTGTATATCACCCACCATGCCCGGTTCGATGAAACTTGCTATCCTTTTGCTGAGTCGTCTTTGAGTTCTTCAGCTTTCTCTTCTCTTGATGTATCTTCATTTATTAATCCAGTCCTTCCAGATACTATGTCGCTATCACCATCGTATTCTCCTTTGGCGTCTTGCTCGTTGTGTTCAGCTGACTCACCTATTTTACCGGATCTCATGTCTGCTACTCCTGATCAAATCCCTAGTTCTCCTGTGTGCTCTAAGTCTACTGCTAATGACTCTTCTGAAAATTCTCCTAGTCCACCATCATCTCGACCTCATCACATGGTCACTTGACCTCGTACCATTTTGCATTATCCTCGACATCTTGATGATTATATTGACACTGGCCTTACTGCGGCTATACTCGACCACTCTGAACCCCGGGATTATTGAGCTGCTCTTCGTGATCCTCAGTGGGTTGCTGCCATGGATGAAGAGATATCTGGTCTTCAAAGGAAACACACTTGGGATCTAGTTCCTCGGCCATCTAATGTAAACATTGTTGGCTTCAAATGGGTCTTTCGAGTCAAATATTTTCCCAACGGCACGGTTATCCGCTACAAAGCCCAACTTGTGGCTCAAGGGTTTTCCCAGCTACCGGGATTTAGCTTTGACCACACTTTCAGTCCCGTGGTCAAAGCATCCACTGTTCGTACAATTCTTGCCATTGCTACTATTCAAAAATGGCCCTTGCACCAGTTAGATGTGAAGAATGCATTCCTGAATGGTGTTCTCGATGCCCCAGTGTACATGGCTCAACCCGCTGGCTTCAAGGATCCTACTCAACCTGATCATGTTTGTTGTCTGCGGAAAGCCATTTATGGGCTTAAGCAGGCTCCGAGGGCTTGGTTTGATCAGTTCAGTTCATTTCTTCGCCAGCTTGGTTTTATCTGCAGTTCTGCTGACACATCTCTATTTGTGTTTTCTTGAGGCACCGTTCTGCTATATCTACTGGTATATGTGGATGATATCATCCTTACTGGCAATGACTCTAGCGCCATTCGTCAGTTCATTTCTCGCACTCATCAGGAGTTCGCCATCAAGGATCTTGGCTCTCTTAGCTACTTTCTTGGTCTTGAGGTCTCTTTCACTACCTCTGGTCTCTTCTTGGGTCAGGCTAAGTATGCTAGCGATATCCTTCGTCAAGGTGGTATGGCTGATGCTGAGCCATTTTCCACCCCATTTGTACCTTCTTCTCAACTTCTCAGTAGTTCGAGCGAACCTTTCAGCAATCCCACTTTGTATTAGTCTTTGATTGGTGCTCTGCAGTACCTCACCATTACTCGACCAGACTTGGCCTTTGCTGTGAACTCTGTTAGTCAATTTCTCCAGGGTTCTCGTGATGATCAATTTACGGTAATCACCCGGATTCTTCACTATGTAAGTGGCTCTCATTATTTCGGATTATCCTTTCGTTCTTCCACTTCCACAGATGTGTTAGGATATTCTGATGCTGATTGGACTCGCTGCCTAGAGACTTGACGCTCAACTTATGGCTACACAGTTTTTCTTGGGGGTAATCTCATATCTTGGAGTGCCAAGAAGCAGCCTATTGTGTCCCGCTCCAGTTCAAAGTCTGAGTATCATGCTTTGGCCAACACTGCGGTGGAAGTTTTCTGGCTTTCTCACTTGCTTCGTGATCTTCGCTTTCCGCTTTGTGAGTCGCCAATCCTGTTGTGTGACAACAGTAGCGTCATTTTTCTTGCTCAGAATCCAGTGGCTCACAAGCACACCAAATATATTGATATCGACTATCACTTCGTTCAGGAGCTGGTTGCCTCAGGGAAGTTGCGTGTTCGTCATGTGCCAACATCTCTCCAAGTTGCTGACATATTCACCAAGGGCCTTTCTCGCCCTTTATTTGATTTTTTCATATCCAAGTTGTGCGTCTCAGCCAACCCGATGCTTTGCTTGGGGCGGGTGTTAGTAAAGATGAGATATGATTGGGATATGATTGAGATGTTAGGATAAGATGAGATTGAGATATGATCGTGATTTGGTAGGGATCTTATGTCTAGATACATTGTATGTCTAGGCTAGTATTTCTACATGTATTCCATCATTCACAAAGATCAATCTATGGAGAATTACCTTGTTCACAGAAGAGGCTTTCTGTTTGGAGCTGTTTGAAAATGATATACTTATAGAAATGCAGGTCTTTAATGCAAATGATATACTTATAGATATGCATGTCTTTAAGGTAAGATACTTCCATGCTTTACCCCAATATGTTGATATTGGCATATTGAAGTAACCTAAAAGTTATCGAATGCTCTTGCAGGGATGTTATCATCAAATTCCCTCATCATATCCCAAGGACTATCTCCTATCCCCATTCTTAACATAAACGACTTAAGAGAAACACAAAAATGACAAAACCATCTCCTATCCCCATTCTTAACACGCAGAGTTGAAAAGTTTCAGCCCCGTTCTTATGAAATATAAAGTAAGTCACGTTCAAGCTGCATAATATTAGATGAGAAGCTGTTGAAAGGTATATGAACCAGCAACAACAAAGACACGAGTGCAGTACCTCCTTCGTACTCAAACCTGAGAAAAAGGCTATAGATTCACTAAAAAAAACACACTCCATCTGTTCCACACGAAGAGTTATAGTTCTATTATGCCTATAGTGTACGGAAAACAGCTAACAAGACGAAGTGAGGAAAAACACACAGATTGAGTCCAAGATCTACCTGATTCACAATGCACAGTCTACAAAATACAATAACAACTATACGTTTAACCCCATCTGGAATCAGATACACAACATCATTTAAATTTGAATACGATTGGGTATCATGAATAATAAAAGTGGTATGGTCAAACACCGCAAATCAAAACCAAGACCGATTCCTCCCTCAAGAAAAACACCAATGATAAAAAAAATGTACAACAGATTTGAAAAGGGAGGAGTACCGTAGTATCTGTTGGAAACTGATTGTAAAACAAGTTGAATTTCATCAACTTTTGGGCTTAGTTTTGAGTTAGGCTCGAACTGAATTAGAGTCAGTGGGCATCGTTTTTGGATTCTCCTCTGCGAGTACTATAAAATGACTGTTTAAACTCTCAAAACGGATAAAGGGTGAATGAGATATGGATGCTCAAAGAGTCACTCTGAGAAGAGTTCTTGATTTTAGTATAGCAAAAATTTGAAAGTTGGCATCAAATACCGTGGTTTGTGAGGTTGGCCAACAATGTAGAGGACGCATTTACAAAATGCGTCCTCTCGAAAATGTTTTTTTTTTCGTTTTGAGCTGATGGAATTTTTTTTTCGGCACAATGATTAGAGGACGCATTTACAAAATGCGTCCTCTTGGAAAATAATTTTTTTTTCGGTAGAATAAATAGAGGACGCATTTGCAAAATGCGTCCTCTTGGAAACTAATTTTTTTTTCGGTAGAATAAATAGAGGACGCATTTACAAAATGCGTCCTCTTGGAAACTAATTTTTTTCCATTTTTTCTGGCAAGTTAAATATAAAAATAAAAATAAATAAAGATAAATATACGTACAGATAAATATAAAAATAAAAATGAAAATAAATAAAGATATATAAATATGCACACACGTAAATGTGTGGATGTACACACACGTCAATGTGTGGATGTACACACGTCAATGCGTGGATGTACACACGTCAATGTGTGGATGTACACACACGTCAATGTGTATAAATATATACGTAAATATAAATATAAATATATACACATATATAAATATAAATAAAGACACATACATAAATATAAACATAAATGAAGATATACATATATATATATATATATATGTAAATGTATATAAATATAAAAATAAAAATAAATATAAATATAAAGAAAGATATATAAATATGCACGCACGTAAATGTGTGGATGTACGCACACGCAAATGTGTGGATGTACACACACGTCAATGTGTGGATGTACACACACGTCAATGTGTACAAATATATACGTAAATATAAATATAAATATATACACATATATAAATATAAATAAAGACACATACATAAATATAAACATAAATGAAGATATACATATATATATATGTAAATGTATATAAATATAAAAAATATATGTAAATATAAAAATATACGTACATATAAATATAAAAATAAAAATAAAAATAAATATAAATAAAGATATATAAATATGCACACACGTAAATGTGTGGATGTACACACACGCAAATGTGTGGATGTACACACACGTCAATGTGTGGATGTACACACACGTCAATGTGTACAAATATATACGTAAATATAAATATAAATATATACACATATATAAATATAAATAAAGACACATACATAAATATAAACATAAATGAAGATATACATATATATATATATGTAAATGTATATAAATATAAAAAATATATGTAAATATAAAAATATACGTACATATAAATATAAAAATAAAAATAAAAATAAAAATAAATAAAGATATATAAATATGCACACACGTAAATGTGTGGATGTACACACACGCAAATGTGTGGATGTACACACACGTCAATGTGTGGATATACACACACGTCAATGTGTACAAATATATACGTAAATATAAATATAAATATATACACATATATAAATATAAATAAAGACACATACATAAATATAAATAAAGATATATATATATATAAACATAAATATAAATATAAATGAAGATATACATATATATATATAAATATAAAAAATATATATAAATATAAAAATATACATACATATGAATATAAAAATAAATATAAACATAAATATAAATATAAATAAAGATATATATAAACTCTAATATATATAGAAGCCACGCATTTTGAAGGTAGTATAAAAAAAATCGGTAATGTAATAGTATTTTTTGTAGCTTTAAATAATGGAAGACGCATTTGGAAAATTAATTGTTCGGTAGACCGGGTGTCGGCATCGGCCGGAGAATTTTAATTATTGGGCGAAATGGTTATTCTCGTGTTTGTCTGATTGTATGTTGTGAACTAGTTGAACGATAAATTAGGACAGCGTGAGTTGCTGTTTGGTAACTAGTCCTGAATAAGGGTGCCGGAATGAAGTATTGCATAGTTAGAATGAGTATGAATTAGCATAAATGTACAATAGCCGAACAGTACGTGCGAAATGTAACGCAAATCAGTGTTTAGTGGCATGCTCTGTCCTAGTGACGATGACGATCCCTGCAAAGCTTTCCGCCCGTTCCACACGGTGGAGGGCGTACGGTCCTAGATGTCCGTCGAGGAACAGCCATCTGTGTAGGCACATGCACTTCCTGAAGTGGAACTCCCTCTGGTATTTCGTCCTCTATTTCGTCTCCCGTATCCTCACGATAGGCATGTGGAACACTACCCGTATGTGATGGAGCATCAGGTGACATGAACTGATGACTCGATGTTGGAGTGACATATGCAGTGTGTTCCGATGGAGTCATACCGTAATGTGAAGGTTCACCGTGTGATGGGCCGGCAATCGGTGGACTCGCATGTGATGAGCCAGCTTGTGATGGACCAACGTGTTCCTCCCGGCCCCTAGGACGCCGCCTCCGACCTCCCTGTCGAGCTGGTGGAGCCTGGCGGTCGCTTCTGAGGTCTGTATATCTGACACCAGGGGGAGGATCTTCACAGTGCACAAGCGGCTGATAGTACTGTAGTCTGGAGGCCTGATGCGCGTGTTGTAGACCCCGTGTGACAACTTCATGGATTCCGCTGAGAGCGGCCGCGAATTGTGGGGGACATCCATCCAACGGAATGTTCGACATGTTGTACACCTCAGTGACTATCTGCAACTATAGAATCGAGATAAATATGTTAGTTATGCAATATATGGGAAAGCCGTAGCATTATTTCTTGAGAATGTTATGATTGTAGGAAATACCAAGTACTCTGCAGTTGCACTGTCTCCATGGAAACCCTCTGTAGCCGTGGTAGGCCGTCCTGGCTGATCAATCATGCTCACCGTCTTGCGGAAGTACCACTCCATGTATTCACGGCTGGGACAATATGGATCTGCATACCCAAGTGGGTGTACTTGTCGACTAGATCGTTGCTCCCACTCAACGAGAAATCTTCTTAGTTCGGCACGCCAATCAGTGCCAGACCTGCCGCGACGGTCTATATCATGAAGCAGTTTATACTCTTCCCTACTGACCAGCTGGGTGGGTATTGGCTGGATCAGGCCGAACTGCCTGAGAACCCGATGTGCGTGGTGGAACTCCACTACATGCCAGCAGATGAGGTCGACGCACAGCAGCCAGTTGTTACTACTAGCAGTACAGTACCACGGGAGTTGGCCCACGATGTCCGACGTGTATGGCTCCCAGATAAACTGAAAGAACATCATAGTGGTCCCGTTAGGTATTGAATACCATTTTTCGCACGAAATCAGGAGATTGTAATCCAAGAAGGCCCATACCTGATTCTGACTGAGAGATGTGATCTGATCGCGATACACTTTCAAAACATGCATCGGTGAGTGTGATAAATCGTGAGGGGCTCTCCACCTACGGGCGGTGATGAGTGAACTATATTAGCAAATATATGGAATTGACCACAGTTTCAAAAACTGACTGCTAGTGTTATTCGGCACCTACCGGGACCCAACAGCATTCATCGGCGCCGATATGGGTAGAGCTCCTGCGGGTCGGATGGATGGGATGCGCTCCCATGCCCACAACTGTTCCACAAATTAAATTACATGTAATACAAAGTAACAGAGTGGACATTAAGTACGAATGAGTGGAGTGACAAATTACTTTACCTGTAGCAGGACGAGGGGGCCAGAAATGGATTTTACTTGTGGGATTGCAGCGTCACATAAGCACCGGTACAAGTGTGCAAGAATGGCACTCCCCCAACTGTAGTGACGTGCTGCACCTAGGTCCATCAGTATCGACAGGTAGAGCAGTGGAATTAGACTACCTGATGTGTCTGACATGAGCATTCCCCCAACCAGCAGCAGAATGAAAACTCTCGCCTGCTGTTGACATTGGACCTCAGTAGGGTGAGTAGGGAACGGACTGCCCAACAAATCTCCCAACCAGCTCGCCCTAATGCGACCCCCTCGGATAACTCCGGGGTCAGGTGTAGCACCTAGGTAGTCCGTGCAAACTACCATCCATTCCTCAATACGCCTACGGGTGTCGATCCCTGTGACTGGGATCCCATCGATCGGAAGACCCCATAGCATCCCCACATCCTGCAGCGTGACCGTAGCCTCCCCCACCGGGAGGTGAAATGTGTGCGTCTCGGGCCGCCACCGCTCCACTAGGGCAGTGATTAGTGAATGGTCTATCCGTATCGATGCAGAATCAAGGAGTCCCTGGAATCCTACGTCACGCACGTAGCTCAGAACTGGGTCAGGCACATCTGCGGTCCAGCATGCCCCATCACAGCGCCGGACCTGCATTGCCTCATCTTGTAACTGTCTGTTGTACACTGCCCGGGCACGATGCTCCTCGTGAAGGTACAACAAATCATCCTCCATGGGTCCTGGATGACAATGGTCCATCGTGTTGCCCCTGTACACAATTACGACATATGAAAATTAGTTACTGAAGCGATTAGAGTGGCAAACATATTTGGCAAATAAAAGCAATAACATCACAAGTAACAAGCTATAATATTCCGATGGACGAAAGTACATGTGCAAGTAACATATGACCGAGGTAATTACTGAAGCGATTAGAGTGGCAAACATATTTGGCAAATAAAAGCAATAACATCACAAGTAACAAGCTATAATATTCCGATGGACGAAAGTACATGTGCAAGTAACATATGACCGAGGTACCATTACAGACACTACACGACAACATGACACTAAGTACGGCCACGCCTACGGCGGCCCCTGGATTCAACCGGCACCCGCTCGTCCATCTGGTTCCTTTCCTTCTCTCCGCAAACTGTCCACGACGCCTACTGCGGAACTTCTCCCCATCAAGAACCAACCTCCATTCGGCACGTTGCCAGAGCGATGGATCTCTTACAGGCATGAAACCCTGACTATATTGTTGCACATATGTGGTCGTGAGATACACCCTGTCACATAGAGTAGCCGGATCGTCACGTCTATGCCGACAGACGGCCAAGGCATGGGAACAAGGGAAACGGAAAATCTGCCACTCACGACAAGTACACTCTCTTCTTCGGTATTTGACCGTGTACTGCCGGTCACTGATGGCCCCATCGATGTTCCTAACCACAACCCTATAAGTCTGCGATGCATGACCGAACACGGTCACGATATGTCCCTGCGCCAACCGCTCCTGCTTCTGAAACTTTTTCCAGATCCTGCTAGGAAACACGGACCTGGACAAACGGGCAACATTTTAGAATACATTAACTGTTTTGCAGACACTCAGAAAAGGGTACGTAAGTGACAAATTACCTCCAATTCGTGGCGTCCATAACCCTCTGGGCAAACATTTCAACTGTTCGCTCCAACGTCGCTTTGACACAAGCTGTGATCGGCAGATGGCGTGCGCGGCGCAAACAGTTGTTGTAACTCTCAGACAAATTTGTCGTCAGAATTCCCCAACATCGATCACCCACATCGAATGCAAGACACCACTTACTCCTATCTAGCCGTTCCAGCCAAGCCCAAGCAGATGGATCTGTACTCTCTAGCTCCTCCTTGTACCCCCTCCACTTGCTCTCTCGCCTAGCAGAACCAAGCTGCCACACCAGAGTCTTCAAAAGCGCATTCTTGAACTTCCCGTTATCATATGATAGGAAGTTGGATTGAAAATGCCGCAGGCAAATTCGATGGTATCCAGCCGGTTCCATCCACTCCTCCATATGCGTCATCGCATTTATGAGTCCAGCATGCCTATCGGATATGACACAGATTGGCATGTTAGCACCACCAACGACGTGAAGACGCAGTCTCCCCATGAACCAGTTCCAGCTCTCATTCGTTTCTTCGTCAACAATAGCGTAAGCGATGGGGAGGATGTAATCATTTGCATCGTGCGCCACGGCGACCAGCATTGTTGACTTATATGCCCCTCTCAAATGAGTGCCATCCACGCTTATGACATTCCTGCAGTGGCGGAAGGCTTCAATTGCCGGACCAAATGCCCAGAACACAAATTTAAATTTCCTCGACCCGTGGCCGTGTATTCTATCAGGTACGTCAGCCCAGTCTACAACGGTGCTCGGATTGGCCCTGGCTAGCTCATCCATAAACGTTGGGAGCTGTTCGAAAGAATCCTCCCAAGTCCCGAACACCATGTCAATTGCCTTCTGTCGAGCATACCACGCCTTCTTGTAGGAAATGGTTACATTGAACTCCTCCTTCACTTGAGCTTGCACATCTTTGACTGTGTAAGAAGGGTTTACATCAATGTGGTGGCGGATTGAACGGGCGATCATCACCGACGTCAGATTCACGTTACCCGTAGATCGACCAGCACCAACACACCCATGGCTAGTTGCCCATCTGGTGATCTCCCACATGCCATGTGACGCCTTCTTGGAAGCTCTGGCAACCCAAACACAATTCCCAGTTCCTTGGACAACGTCCTTGCATTTCGCATACCATGTGCGTGATGTGCTCTCCACAACCCTGTGTTCCCTGTTCATCATGGAACTCCACCTAGAGACAGCTTCAACCAATTGGGCCTTCGTCTGGAATCGCATACGCACATCCACTACACCCGTCTCTCGATCGTAGGTAGAAACTCCGGACCCAAAATGAGTTGGGTCATAGCTATCCTCATCCGGGCCACCATAATCCCTATAGTAGGCCTGTGTATCTGGATTCGCCAGAATATGAAACGCCGGGGGTACATTGTTCGTGCACACCACCTGTTCTTCATCGTCCCCAGGATTCGAATCAGTTGATAAGGAACAATCATCCTCACTTCCACCATCAAGTTCACCCTCGACATCATCGTCTTCGCCACCGTCATCCCTACCAACAAGGTCACGAACGTGTCCCACATAATCATCATCCAAGACATTCTGCTCGTCACGGGCCATACCATACATACCACCACTTGTGGACGGCTGAGCACAATCCACGGGAGCATACCCAGAAGCAGAAGGTTGGCTGGACTCACCAATTTCTAAACCCCGGCTACGAACGTGTGGCGGTACGCATGGTGCATCAGCCAAGTTCTGGAAGTTGCTCAACAACGACATGAACGTCATTGGCCGTGGCCAATCATCAGTGCTTGCCAACTGTTCCATAACAACGTAAAAATCCGCGGACGACAACGACAATCGATCAACAATGTTGAAGAAGAACGTCGTTGAGTCATCATCTTCCAAATTATAACACCGATAGTATACAGCCGAACCAATCAGTTCAGGACATCGGTAATATATTTTCAACATATACCCCTCACTCGCAATGCCAAGCCTCGTGACAATTACATCAACTAATTCTGAGTGGTTCAACCTCCTCTCGAGAGTCAGAACTCGCTCCGGTATTGGAGGATCATAATACACACCCACGGTCAAATCGAACTTGATCTGACCGCCTCTATACATATACACAGTCAAAAACATCGCACGACTGCAATACACGAATACATAACTTTCAGTTCATTTTCATTCTACATTCATTTCATTGCACCCTCAAATACGTACATGCACTCCACTAGACCACATCAACAGCACTATTAACACAGACATAATACATTAACAAGTAAACGATTATGCAAAGACATCACTTCTATTTTATTCTCACCCGACATTCCTTCCCGTAGTATCCTCAAAAGTCATTATTATTGCTACAAACTAAATACATTTATCAGTCAACAATTCACTTCGTCACTTCATTTCATCACGCATGAGTATTAAACGCTATAAGAGCATCGGACCAAACTTAATCGCTAAAACCACACACAATCATACAACACATCCGAATTAACTAAAATATTTCCGGATATCCGCAACTTACAATTTAACAAAAATATCAGAAACTTTCTTCGTGGAACACATTCGTGGAACACATTCGTAACCTTATTTAGGGTTCAATTAACATCAACAAAATGAAAAAAGAGGGGGGTGGAAGTCTAACACTCACAAACAAGGTGACAAACGTGGAAGTCAACGGAGGTCAACGGCGGGTCAACGACGGGTCAAGGCCGGTCAACGCCACGAACTTCAGGCCGTTTCAGATATCTACAACCACAAATCCGTTGCAAATTTTACTCATACAAAATCTTGACAAAATAAAACAAGAGCAAAATGTAGGATTTTTCAAAACATAAAAACACATTACCGATAACGTGAACAGGCGGAAAGGCGTAGAACAACCGGCGCAACGACGGAAAGGAAGATGGGAGAAATGGAGAAAATTTTCGGCAAGTAGACTGGAGAAAATTTTTGGCAAGTAGACGGGAGAAATGGGGACAAAGCTTTCGGCAAAAACAAACAATGGGAGATAAGAAAAAAAGAGGAGAGGAGAGTGGGATAAATAGGCGGAAGAGGAAGGAGAGAGGACCGTTCGGTCTTCATTGACCGAGAGGCCGCATTTGCTAAATGCGGCCTCGTCCGTGACCCGCCTGCTGCCACACTGACGGACTGACGACACGGACTGACGCTGCTCCCCCTGACCGAGAGGACGCATTTGCTAAATGCGTCCTCTCCGCCACGTCATCTTCCCACATGCACCACAAAACTGGAGAAAAACAAAAATAAAAACAAAGGAAGAGGACGCATTTTGTAAATGCGTCCTCCGTATTGGCGTCCACTGTGCAACACTGTTGCAACAGAAATAGAAATTTCTCCTCTGAGAATGGAAATTTAAGCGGAAATTCATTCGTACGTACTAAGTTTTCTGTAATCTTTTGACTATCTAAAATGCGTTTGGATCGTGTGGAAGTCTCTAGAAAGTCCAAACCGCATAACAAATATTCTAAGAATCACGTGTGGAATATCTGAGATTTGATACGCGGTTAATCATGATAAGGAATATGATATTCTTATCTTTCCAGAATCTATTCAAATATTTGTAAAATATTTGGTGGTTAGAGAATATTTTCTCTGATTACGGGAATCAGATCTTCCACGTATCTTCCCATAGGGTTTCTTAGACATCTATAAATAGAGCCTCTATGTCAGACAGAAACCTTGCACCATTCTCAAGTTCCTCCCTACTTCTAAACTTGAGTCTTATCTTCTTTCTCTGTCTTTGTCGGTGATAGTCCTTCGGGCTTTGTGTGACTCCGAGGTTATTTTTACTCGTTAAAATTACCTTCGATGGCTTTATCCTAGGGAACGATGTCCACGACGGGACTCATTCGTTTCAAGGGCAGCGAGTGTTACTCGTGACTCCATCACTTTGTGATTACTTGAAACATGATTTATGCTTTGATTATTTGTAATTTAAGCTTTTCGATTGTATGCTTGAATAATTAATAAAAGTTTATTATTCCTGCATATGTTAATTGCTCATTCAATTTTTGTTATTTAATTTTCGCATGATATAATCAATAAATGTCCAACAGTATCACAACCTATTGGTAGATGACGAGGACGAGTGCCGCATTGATGGCGGCGGCGTGGCATTGGCGGTGGTGATCATATCCCCGGCCAGGGCCAGCCCAAAGGGGGTGCGGACTGTGCGATTGCACTGGGCCCAATATTTTAAGGGGCCCAAAAATATTATATATGACTCATTATGTATTAGGGTTTTGTTTATAGTTTTTTTTTTGTTCTTTTAAATGCATAAATGAGTTAAAACCCCAAAAAAAAGTGACTTGGACCTATTTTAATCCATTATGGGTCATTTTCATATTTTAACATTACATTCAATCACTTTTTATTTAAAAATTCAAAAAAACTTACTCTTTTGGGCCTTTTCTTTGGGCTATTTTTAAGTGAACATGTAGACAATGTTTCACCATAAAATATTACCCTTCATTTTCTTACTTTTTTGAAGAAACCCTAGCCTGTATCAATCACTTATTTTTACATTTTTTGGGCCAAGATAGGTTAAATGCATTAGCAATAGTGAGCATAAAAAACCACATTTTGAAAACCATTTCACGTTGATGATATAATTGATGATTTTTTCTTTAAAAGTGCAAGAAATGAGTCATATAAATTAAAGTGCAGGTACAACAATTTTATGAAGGAGTCTCTAGGTATGGCCTCATTTTTGTGAGTATTTTGTACACATTGATTACTTCTTTTTTTTAACAGCCACACTTTTTCATTTGATGTATCAAACCAAAATTATTCTTTATGTGCAAAGAATGAGCAAAACAAGTGAGAATCGATGCACAATTTATCTACCTGGATCTTACAACATATGATCGATGTTTTCAAACTATTACGTTAGAATACAATGTAATATTTTTTAGGGTATTGGTTTATATCCCCTTATTTTGTATCATTTTCAACATTTTAATAAAAATAAAACAATTGTAGGATAAACCTCCTATCATTGCATTTGACTAGGTTTCAATCCTCAATAAATATATTTCTTTTTATTATTATTTTATTTAAAAGGGCCCAAAAAAAATTTCTCGGCCCCCGCAGTTGAATCAATGCAGTTCGAGCTCCCCCCCTTGTAGCCACAAGTGCATCATGGATTCAGACGGAACAGCGTGTCTGCAATCATCAAAGCAACAACTATTGTTCTTCGGGTTTGGATCCAAAGTGGATGGCCCCATCAACTGGATTAACATTAAACTAAGTACTACTTAATTAATTACACCTTAAACTATCAAATCTGGAAAGCATGAGACAGAATTGGAACAGGAGGATAGCAAGGGTACCAAAAATGTCTTGCCATAGTTGTATATCTTACTTAAAGTTGGAGGTACCTCTGAAAACCTTCGTCTTTTCCGGAAAGAGGAAAGAGCAGAGGTATGTAACCGGATGCTTGGTGGCCGGCTGGAGGTTCGAACACGGCCGGCTGGAACCAGATGTTGGCGGCCTGCTGGAAAGAGGCGTGAGGTTGAAAGGAGATGGAGGTGAATTTCGAAGGAGAAGAGGGAATGGGAAACGGATAGTTCAACAAAACCTATTATGGACCGATTTTCTTACAACGTAACATGTTATTATAAATTGGATCACTATGTATATAATAGCATGAGTGGGTCTGCTAACAGACGGTCTGCTTATAAGTTTATGGAAAGATAAAGACTAATTTGCAAATAAAAGAAATACAATAAAATTCGTGGATCATATCCGTATCCAACTTCGGGTCATGAGATTCCAGAAAAGAGGGACAATTATCATCGGCGCTGATTCCTCACATAACCTCGCCGCCACCAGAGTCGATTCCTCCTCTTTCGCTACCAACATCACCACCTCACTCGCTTCCGGCTCTTCGTACTCGACAACGCAGTCCGCGGTCACCTCTGCCGTGTCTAGATGGCAGAAGGAGGTGGCGCCGAATCTCCCCGACGACACCGAGCGCTCATAATCAAGGCTGAATAGCAACATCCGATGATACCGTTTATCGGATATATGCCTTATGTTTTTGACACGGCCAACATCTGCTTTGAATATGAAGAAATTGGAGCTCTGGTAAGACCTGTACTAGTTTGCGTTGTTGGATACATTTGAAACAATTTATTTTCATAAAATGAAATCAGTGACATTTTTTGCAAATTAGAACGTTATCTTATGAGCTCTGTGTACTGATGCAGGTTAATCATTGTCATGCACCCACGTTATGACAAGCAAGACCGTGACATTGGCTGATTGGGTACAAAATTGACCAATTTTGCACAAATTATAGTAGGCTTTTTAGTTTTTGCTCTTATTTGCACTAATCTGAAGAAGAATATGTTAGTTTGGTCGATCTTTGGACCTTTAGCTTAGCTTTAATATGTTAGTTACATGACCTCCTTTTTTAAAATATATGGAGGAAGCATAATCCGGATATTCTCATCATTGCATGACAATGCTGTAGGTTTGACTCTGAGGTGAATAACACTTCCACAAAGCTTATTCAGAGAAGAACTAGTTGCTACGTTGGTCGAGAGTTGCTCAGTTGTCATTACCGTTGCTCAATACGGATTAGTTATCCAATATTCACAAAGTATCCAAGATTGTCAAAGTTTTTTTCAATACGGATTCATCTTCAAGTAAAACAAACCGGCTTCAAGATGTTCAGGCAGCTCTTGTATGCACTCATCGGTTGGGATCACGGAATGCTAGGGCTGGGCAATTGATAACTAAAGAGCTTGAAGAGTTCAAAACAAATCCTTTAGCTGATTCTGTTAATAAACACCAATGCCGCTTTATTTTGTAGCGGATCAAATATGTCATCACTACCACAGACACTCCCCTCTACCACCGGTTTTTTAGCACCAGTTTTTAAAATCGGTGCTAAAAATCTAATAGCACCGGTTTTTCAAATTTTTAACACCGGTTTTTTAATTTTAACACCAGTTTTTTATAAACCGGTGCTAAATTTTACAATAGCACCGGTTTTTAAAAACTACTGCTAAAAATTTGAAATTTTTATTTTTCCCACCAAAAAAATAGCCAAAAATTGTAAAATAGCACTGGTTTTGAAAATATTAGCACCGGTTTTTAAAAACCGGTGCTAAATATTTGTAAAATTCTATCTTCCCACAAAAAAATTCAAAATAGCACCGGTTTTAGTAAAAAATAGCACCAGTTTTAAAAATCAGTGCTAAAAATTAAATAATATCACCGGTTTTTGCAAAAAATATAGCACCGGTTTTTAAAACCGGTGCTAAAAATTAAAACTTAGCACCGGTTGTTTGTAAAAAAATAGCACCGGTTTTTAAAAACCGGTGCTAAAAATTTTCGAGACTCATTTTCCCGCCAAAGAAATAGCAAAAATTTTAAAATAGCACTGGTTTTTAAAAAGTGGTGCTAAATATTTGTAAAATTCTATCTTCCTGCCAACAAATTCAAAATAGCACCGGTTTCAGTAAAAAAAATAGCACCGGTTTTCAAACCGGTGCTAAAAATTAGCATAACTGGTGAATTGAAAAAGGGGCTCGAGGGCTCTAGGGGTTCGATGGGCTCGAGGGGTTTGAGAGCCTAAGGGAATCGCCTCCGCTCGAGAGGATCAAGAGCTCGAGGGAATCGCCTCTGCTCGAGGGGATCGAGGGGCTCAAGGGGTCCAAGGGGTTCGAGGGTTCGAGCGCTCGATGGGGCTCGAGAGAGCTCAAGGGGGTTCGAGGGTTTGAGGGGTTCAACGGGTTCGAGGGGTTCAAGGGGCTCGAGGGGCTCGAGGGTGTTGTAGTAAATCAAGATTAATTTTAATGATTATGAAGAAATGATGTTGACTAGGACAGAGTCTTAGTATTAGTAGGACTCTACTTCCTTTTGTATTCTATTTATTCATGTCAGCAATAGATCATTTTCTAATATTGTTATACTATTGTTAGAGTAAATCATGTTTCTGATCAGATCTTCATTGATTCTGAACAAGTCGTGATTACTAAGCTAGTCATGGTCAGATCTAATATTGTTATACTTCCTATCAGCAGTAGATCATTTTCTAATATTGTTATACTATTGTTAGAGTAAATCATATTTCTGATCAGATCTTGATTGATTCTGGACAAGTCATGATTACTAAGTTAGTCATGGTCAGATCTAATATTGTTATACTTCCTGTCAGCAATAGATCATTTTCTAATATTGTTATACTATTGTTAGGGTAAATCATGTTTTTGTTCAGATCTTGATTGATTATGGACAAGTCATGATTACTAAGCTAGTCATGGTCAGATCTAATATTGTTACACTTCCTGTCAGCAACAGATCATTTTCTAATATTGTTATACTATTGTTAGAGTAATCATGTTTCTGATCAGATCTTGATTGATTCTGGACAAGTCATGATTACTAAGCTAGTCATGGTCAGATCTAATATTGTTACACTTCCTGTCAACTATAGATCATTTTCTAATATTGTTATACTATTGTTAGTGTAAATCATGTTTCTGATCAGATCTTGATTGATTCTGGACAAGTCATGATTACTAAGCTAATCATGGTCAGATCTAATATTGTTACACTTCCTGTCAGCAACAGATCATTTTCTGATATTGTTATACTACCTGTCAGCAGCAGATCATTTTCTAATATTGTTATACTATTGTTAGATTAAATCATGTTTCTGATCAGATCTTGATTGATTCTGGACACGTCCTGATTACTAAGCTAGTCATGATCAGATCTAATATTGTTATACCTCCTGTCAGCAACAGATCATTTTCTAATATTGTTATACTATTATTAGAGTAAATCATGTTTCTGATCAGATCTTGATTGATTCTGGACAAGTCATAATTACTAAGCTAGTCATGGTCACATCTAATATTGTTACACTTCCTGTCAGCAACAGATCATTTTCTAATATTGTTATACTATTGTTAGTGTAAATCATATTTCTGATCAGATCTTGATTGATTCTGGACAAGTCATGATTACTAAGCTAATCATGGTCAGATCTAATATTGTTACACTTCCAGTCAGCAACAGATCATTTTCTGATATTGTTATACTACATGTCAGCAACAGATCATTTTCTAATATTGTTATACTATTGTTAGAGTAAATCATGTTTCTGATCAGATCTTGATTGATTCTGGACACGTCCTGATTACTAAGCTAGTCATGATCAGATCTAATATTGTTATACCTCCTGTCAGCAACAGATCATTTTCTGATATTGTTATACTATTATTAGAGTAAATCATGTTTCTGATCAGATCTTGACCAAATTTGCTATATGTAGACTTCTGCTCAGCCAAATTGGACTGCCGCAAATTACCTTTTTGCTATAAGTAGACCTTTTCGCGTGCCAGTAGCCAAATTGCTATATGTAGACCTTTTTGTACAAAGTCTCCAAAATTAATTTTCAACCAACACACAGTAAAAGAGTTTTTTTACGATTTCAGGTTCTGGGGAAGCTAATACATATCCCTCCCATTCATATTGGTTAAGGTTTTTTTCAAAAAATAGTTGAAAGTATATAAAACTCTAAAATGGCCCAACAAAGCATCATTTTCCTTCCCTACCAAATTTTCCCTATTCCCTCCATAACCTTAACCCCAAATTTTTGTACCTCTCCCACCCCAACACCTCTACTGATTTCCCTCTTCCCTCCATAACCTTAACCCCAAATTTTCCCTATTCCCTCCATAACCTTAACCCCAAATTTTTGTACCTCTCCCACCCTAACACCTCTACCGATTTCCCTCTTCCCTCCGCTAGAGCTCCCATTGCCATTGCGCTAACCATCGCACGCCACCTCTTCGTTTCCCACCTCCGATGACGATGCTCTCCACCACCTCCACACCGCTCCCCTCTGCTAGAGCTCCCATCGCCGGCTGCGCTTACCAATGCACAGGTGAATCTTTGATGAAGTTCCATTCTAGTTTGTTTGAGCCGATGTCAATATACATATTGCTATGATAATTTTTTTTAAGCACATGTTGTTAGGTTAGTTATTGATTATGCTTGGTTTTGGATCTGTTTTCTGTTTTTCTTCCTTCTGGTTGCTAAAAGTTTGTATCTTTAAATTTTTTTTGCAAACTGGGATTGTGTGGTTTCATTCTTTCGAGCTGGTTCTCCTTGTCTGCTGTTATTTTTGTCTTTTGAGCTCAAATCCTTTACATCAAAGAACCAATCAGTTTTTTTGGGTAAAGTATTAATGTGGTGAAGCTTTTGTCATGCATATCTTTTGAATTTTGCAACCAAGATATGGGTATATTCTATCTTTAGCAGCAGACTTGTGCATTAGTGTAGTACTATTAATCCTATACTCCTATCCTTCATAGACTCTAAAGTGATGTTGTCTGATCTGCGTGCCAGAAATATCCATGTAGTCTCGTAAAATCAAATTCTTGCATGGATTTCAGTATTAAGAAAGACATGGGCAATGTTTTTTTCCAGCTATGCTTTCAAATGGTGTGCTCGTCTTGTGTTGTTTGGAAGTTGAAGAGTTTATTTATACATTTTGTGTGAGCTTTTGTCATGAAGATCTCTTTTCAGTTCACTATATGTGTAATGTTTAAGTGAAACTTTTATTTGGTCTAAATTTGAGGATGGTTTTAAAATTATAAAGTTTTGAATGTGGACAAATAAAAACAAAGCTGAACTTTGTGATTTCTCCATATTAATGTTTGATTCTTTGTGTTACCCGTGCTTTGTTGTCACTGCTTCAAAGAATGGAGTTTGGCAACTATAGATGGAAATTATTATGTTGCAAGTTTTCCATCTTTAGTTTGGTTTTAAACAACTGGTGTTTTCTTATTTATATGGTTATATATAGCCCTGATTTTGAGATTGGATGGTGGAGATTTGATTGCATTAACCATAATCAAGGTGTGGACGTTGCTGCACATAATCAAAAGTTCTTTTCTCTCTATTTTTTTTTTGCTGTGTTTGTTTTTTTTTGCTGTGTTTGCATTTTAAATCAACCGTGAAAATTTAAATTGTGTAACTTAAGTTCAGATAGAGGGAGTAACACTTGCATCAATTGACGAATCAATTTTACCCTACTGCCTGCATTTTTTATTGAAAATTTATGTGTTCTGATTAGTTCAATTTAGTGTTCAAATTAGCGTGGGTATATCTTCTTTTCCTGTTGGAGGCCTATAATGATGAGAACCCTGATGTTCGACAGGTTTGCATGTTTAATTTCTGTGATTTAATTTTGATGGATGTAAATTTGCTCCAGTACTAGATCTGTTATGCATTATTTGATTCACTATTGCACCTATCGACTTTGTCTTTGAGCACTGATGTAGCATAGGGTGAATTGACTTGGCTTAGATATATAAACAATCAACAAGGTGCTACATTTAAGCGAACGTGAACAAGTTGTTTGAGTTAGTTGAATTGTGACCCCTTGTGTGACCTGATGTTCATCATGCATTGCAGGAAGGTAGTGGAAGATGTCCCTCGAGGTGTACATGTAAACTTTTTGAAAGCAGAATAGAGTTTGCACAGGTGGGTACTTGAAGATCTTCAGAGACTTCATGTTACTGAGGAGTAAGCAGTTGAAGAGGGAGGTGGAGTTGAAATGCATGTGCTGGAAGATGCTGATCATTGGGTAAGCCAAAGAGAGCTTCTTCTATGAGAATCTTGTACTGTCTTGGAGGTACTTGTAGCGTCACCTTAGCCTAAAACAAAATGAATCATATTTCTCGTACTATTGCAGAAACAATATACCCCTTTTTATAAGGATGAAGTAATATTTTATATAGTTGAGGGTGAATTAAACCATGAATATGCTAGGTTATCCATGGTGGAGATGTTGAATACATTGATATTTTTGCAACGTGCAGGTACATGCAACCCCGATGGATTGTTCAAGATTCTTTCATTCTCATTCCAAGGTTTTAGCCACTTCCTGGCAACAGTTCTGCTTCAAACGAATATCTCTTTAACCACAATGAGTAATCATTCTTATTGTCCATCTTGTTCTTGTCGATCATTTTTCCAGAATCATTAGATTGTTTCACTAACCACCTGTACCTTTCTTTACCTCCAATTTGGGATCTGGGAATTATAATTACTGCTGATAGGTTCGGTTCTCCCAACTATGTACTCATTCCATCTTTGTTTTTGCAAGAGTAGAGAAGAAACTGAAATTCTAGAGCTGTAAGTGAAGGCAGTGCATTATAAATTGTACCGCAGTAGTTTTATTATTGTATAATTAGGATTATTATTCTTGTCATATTCGTGCGAGACAAGGTGTTTGTATACATTAATGTGGAAATAAATTATTAATTTTGTGAAGTTGATTTTATTATTAAATTAATGTGGAATCAAATTGTTAATTTTGAGCCTTTTTCCCTTTCTCTGAAAGCAGCAGCACGCTGCAGCTTTCAGAGGAAGGGATTTTTTTTCATCGTCGTAAATAAATTAGCACCGGTTGGAAAACCAGTGCTAACAAAAAAAAACCAATGCTAAATTAGCACCGGTTGAAAAACCGGTGCTAACAAAAAAACCTGTGCTAATTTAGCACCGGTTTTTGCTAACAAAAAAAACCGGTGCTAAATTAGCATGCTAACAAAAAAAACTGGTGCTAAATTAGCACCGGTTGAAAAACCGGTGTTTTCAACCGGTGCTAACAAAAATAACCGGTGCCAATTTAGTACCGGTTACTTAGGCACCGGTTTTTTAACGAAAAAACAGGTGCTAGAGGCGGATATCTGTGGTATTGCATATTAAGTTTCCATTAATTACTTTACAACATGCATTGTTTAAATAAAAAAACGTATATGATTTAGAATTATCAATTCCTTTTATGAATAGGTAGTGCATAAGTTAAGTGATGAATCGTTTCTATTTTGTTAAAACATGATTATGTTAGTCTACAACTAATATATGTTATAGTTTACACAGGTATAGGAGACTAAAATTTTACAATTTAACATTATCATATTGACACTGCATTAATTACTTTACAACATATATTATTTAAATAAAAATATGCAAATGATTCCTTAAAAGTTCAGTGTCATCTTTGTCTGAATCTTCCTCGTGTTGGAACTTCTTGTGTAATCCAATGTTCAATGTTGTCTGATTCCATAAAAGTTAAAACCAATATATATATATATATATTCAACTCCTGGAAAAAAAAGCCATACATACTGGATAATAACAGTTGCAGCATATAAGCAAACATGTACAATTTCTAATTCAGAGCGATAATAACCAACAATGAAAGTAAAAGTCAAACACAATAAAACTAACAAGTACATACTAAATATTAACAATTGCAGCATATAAGCAAACATGTACAATTTCTAATTCAAAATGACAATAAACAACAATGAAAGTAAAAGCCAAACACAATAAAACTAACAAGTACATACTTGATTCTAACAGGTGCAATATATATGTAAACAGATGCAGTTCTTAATTCAAAATGAATAACCAACAACAACTTTAAAAAAAATAGTCATACACAACACTTTTTTTTTTAATGGAAACACCCTAAGGTGGGGGTTATATATTGGTGCCCCAAACCATGAAAAGTAGCCCTCAAAGGTGGCTTGAGTTGTACAAAAGGCAAGAGACTTACCCCGAGCTACGTTAGGCTATAACAGTGAATATCCATGAGTTGCGATTCCAAAGCGACGAATCTCCACACCCCGTGTTAATTCGTTCTTTGGCCAGGCAACTCAATAGATATCCTAGCCAATACTAGTAAAGAAAGAGAAGTTAGTTTACAGACATAGTAAGTACTCCAGCCGGGAAATATGCAAGTAGTTGGAGACTGAAGCAAACTTAGAGGATTGACTAGTTGCAAGAGGGAGCAGTTGCAGAAGTCCATGCACATCGGATCAGTAGCCAAAAAAACATTGCAGCCAGGTTACCACATTAGTAAATGCAGCAGTACTCAGTAGAAACGAGTTAGACTTCGGATTGGAGTGGGAGAGATCCATAATCAGGTAGATGGCAATTCGGCTACCCAAAACAAAGTCCACCAAGTTTGTTTATCCAAACAGCAGATCAATAACCTGCAGGAATAGAAAACATCTATCAGCAGTATCAATCCTATCATGAATCCTGAGCAGAAGTTCTAATTTGAGGTGTATGGGATCTATCCAGGGCAATGAGACCCTGAATATGCAGAGGCAGGTTATTAAGGTCCCATGATATGTTATCTGAAGTATGATGATGTTTTGCAACTGCATCCGCCACCAAATTTCCCTCCCTAGGAACATATAGAAGAGTAGCACCACACAGGAGCATATTAATTTTGTAAACCACATCAAAATATGTCCAATGAGCAGAATATGGTTCACAAATCATCTTAACAGCAAGGTAAGAGTCAGACTCAATTATCACCAGATCATTCATAGTACAGGATTGACAAGCAAACTTAATTGCAAGTATTTCAGCATATAAGGATGAATCGGCTGAGACAGACATCGAATTAACCAGTGAAGGTGTTCCCATGCAATTCCTAATAATTATCCCAACAGAAGCTCTATCTGGGAACCATGATGCATCAGTGTTAATCTTCTTGTGATATTGTGGTGGTCTATCCCAGGAGATTAGTCTAATGATAGGTTTGGGGGGAGGTCGTGATTGTGGGCAAAGGTTTCTTAGAAACTGAGGCGTGGTACATGAAGATTTCAGACAGGAAGGATTAGCAAGCATAGCAAGCCTGATAGTGTCTATAGACTCCTTAATGATATAGTCAGCAGATATAGGGATCTGATCATAGAGGAATCTGTTCCTAGATTTCCAAAGACACCAGCAAGTGATGGTGGGGATGATATGACAAAGTAGCTGACTGGCCTTTGGCAGGTCACTAGTATTCCAAAAGGTGAAGAATGTTCGGATTAAAGTATGGGGTTCAGGTAGCTGAAACTTTACCAGAGAGGACATATTCCTCCAAACAGTTTTAGCCAGAGAACACTGTATAAAGAAATGTTCAAGGGAGTCTATATGGCAGCAGCATGGACATTTGGAGGCAAGACTAACACCCCATTTCATGAGAACATTATCAAAAGGGAGGAGAGATTGAAGCATCCTCCAAACAAAAATAGATATCTTTTTGGGTAGAACTCTATGCCATATCAGTTTAACAATCAGAGAGTTACCTGTTGGACCAGTTATAGCATGGTATGCAGATTTCGAAGTAAAATTACCAATTGGGTCTGGTTTCCAAATGAGTCTGTCCTCCCTTGATTCTTCAATTTGTGCTTCCTGTAAAAAGGAAAGAGTATCATTTTCTAAATAAGGAGCAATCAGAGGCAGAAAATTAGACTTATTAGAGATGAACTCGGTCAGAGAGAGCTGCATAATTGGATCAGAAATATGTTGAGGGACATGACCAACCAGTGGTCCAATCTTGCACCAGTTTGCAGTCCAAAAATTACATAGCCCTTTACCATGAATTACTAAGGAATTTTGTTCAGCAAAATGATTAACTGCACAAATCCTTTTCCAAGTACTAGATTTTTTATATGACTCCGGAAGGGACCACAACAGTTTTGCCCATAAAGTATTACCAATTTGGCATTTCCACCACAACTTAAGAGAGCATACCTCTAGAATATCACGGATTGATCTGAAGCCTAAACCACATCTTGAAGTAGGAGAAGCTAAGAAGGACCATTTTTTCCAGACTTTATTCCTTTTTCCATCTGTCTCACCCCACATAAACCTAGAGAATCTTTTTTCTAGGTTCTTGATTACTGATTTAGGTGGTTTAGTTACATTCCAAAGATGCTGAGGCATGGAGTACAAACAGGATTGAATCTTTGATTTTTCCAGTTATGAAGTTTATTATCAATTTTCTCCATTAATGGTTGGAAGTATCTATTAAGGGTTCTTCCTGTAAAGATTGGGCATCCTAGGTACTGGAAAGGGAAAGAGCCCTGCTTCATTTTCAGAATGTTCCTCATCTGATTTATTTTTCCAAGTGAAGCCCTATTACTAATATAGAAGTCAGACTTATTAAAATTAATTTTCTGACCAGAAGTAAATTCAAACACATCTAGGAAAGCCTTAATTCTGACTAAATTAGATTTAGAAGCCTGCAAAAGAATGATGGTGCCATCTGCATAACTAAGGTGAGTCACTTCAGAAACAGAAGAAGGGATCTGATAATATGTAAGTTTCTGATTCTGAAAAATGAATGCTAAAGACCTGGAGAATGCTTCAGAAAATATATTAAACAGTGAGGGAGATAGATGATCACCTTGCTTAATCCCTCTAGTAGCCCTAAAAAAACCAACCGAATTTCCATTGATGAGTATGGAAAAATAAGCTTGGGAAAGGTTAGACATAACAGCATGAAGAAATTTACCTTGAAAACCAAATTTCAGTAAAATGCTTCTCAAAAAATGCCAGTTCACTCTATCAAATGCTTTCTGCAAGTCTAATTTGAGAATACAATTTGGAATCCTATTTTTCTTATTTAAAAAACGAATCATTTCCTGCAGATAAATGATATTGTCTGATATATCCCTATTTTTCATGAAAGCAGATTGGTTAGGGGAAATCAGTTTATCCATATATGGCCTAAGTCTTTCCATTAACACCTTGGAGCATATTTTATTAAGAACATAGGACAAACTTATAGGCCTGAAGTCATTAAAAGAACTAGGAGTGGGTTTTTTGGGAATTAGTGTAATCCAAGTACTAGATATTCCTTTGGGCAGAGGGGTTCCATCTAAAAAATCATTTACAGCCAAAATTAAATCAGTTTTAATGATAGGCCAGAACTTCTGATAAAATTTAGATGAGAAGCCATCTGGGCCCGGACTGCTATTTTTATTCAAGCCTTTTATAACAGCTTCAACTTCAGATTCAGTAACAGTCTTAGCTAGATCCTTATTATCAGCTTCTGAGATCATTAGGGGTATGTGATTCAGAAAATGTGGGTAATATGTATCATTGGGTTCAGCATTAGGTTCCTGTAACAGATTTGTAAAGAAAGAAATGGCTTCAGAGTTTATTTCAGTTTGAGAGTTAAGCCATTGACCTTCTGAATTTTTAATCTTACTTATCTGCAGTCTACAATTTTTCTCTTGAACCACTCTGTGAAAATACTGCGTATTATTATCCCCCATTTTGTACCATTTTAGCCTAGCTTTTTGTTTCCACAGCTTTTCTTTTTCTTTTTGAGCTCGTAACAATAAAGCTCTAAGTCTATTTAACTCCATGAGTTCAGTGTCCGAGGGATTAAAATCAAATCTAGCTTCCTGGAGTCTAAGGGATTCTTCAGCATTTAACAAATTAATGTCTATGTTCCCGAAACACTCCCTATTCCAAATTTTTATCTCTTTTTTAAGCCTGATCAGTTTGAGGTAGAAACGGAGCAAACCCTTAGCATTCAATTGTTCATCCCAATTAGCCTGGATTAGGGGGATAAAGTCTTGTCGATTAAACCAGACATTTATAAACCTAAAAGGTTTAGGATTTGTGATGATTAAGTCAGATATTTGCAGCAACAGTGGTGAATGATCAGAGGTTTGCCTGTTCAGAATCTGAATTGATGAGGAGGGGAATTTGAGATTCCAGGAAATAGTAGCTAAACCCTTATCTAACCTTTTGGATGTGGAATTCCTAAGTCTAGAGTTGCACCAAGAGAATAAGTTGCCAACCGTATTAATTTCCTGCAAACCCGAGGAATTTATCCATGCATTGAAATCCCTGATACTACCTAAAGATGGTGTACATGGACCCCTATACTCAGAAATGGAGGTGATGGTATTGAAATCACCAATGAAAATAGTATCTCCATTGGAGATGGGGGCCAGATCTTCCCATAAAATTTTCCTACCTTCTCTACTCCTAAGAGCATAAACAAAGACCACATTCATCTGAAAATTGAAGGAAAGATGCTCTATATGCACATACAAAAATTGTTCATGTGAGGCCAGTAAAGAGACTGAGATAGAGTTAGACCACATGATCCATATCTTACTGTTAAACAAAGTCATGCCATTTTGGTAATTCAGTTTTTCCTTATAAGAGTGAAATGTAGTGAGATCATGCATAGGCTCGATAATACAGAGCAATTGAATCTTTTTCAGTGAAATAAGATTAATTAATCTTAACATCGAAGTTTCCATGCCCCTGATATTCCAAACTAAAAAATTTACTGAGGGAGGACTATTCATTGTTCACCAGACTTACTACTTTTATTAGATGATCTAAGCATCATTTTGTTAATTTGAGAGAAATAGTTAGTCTTTTTACCTTTGGACTTACCTTGCAAAGTATCTTGACTGAGGCTGGATGGAGTAACAGATATGGCCTGAGCAGGGGATTGATGAGCCTCCGCCACATTATCCTGAGGAGATGATCTAACAGATATGCTCACATTATCCTGAAAATCAGTAGAGTCCTCCTATTGATCTTGATCCTGTAAAATAGCAAATCTATTTCCCTCTAGAACATGGGGAGAGTTAGTAGTAAAACTCTGTAAGTTCAAAGGTAGATTATGTTTCCCCAACTGAATATCATCTCTAGCATAAATCTTAGGATTAAAATTAACGAGAGCAGTATCATTAAGCAGCTTCTTCAATGAGTTATCTAAACTGTCATTAGGACTAGGAGCTGAGGTTTTTTCTGGTGTGATGGGAATCTGTGAATGAGATAAATCAATGTTAGGTGTAGACTGAGGATTTTGGGATGAGGATGGTATTACCACAGGCACAAAGATCTTATCCATCTCCGTGGGGATTGGATCAAGCTGTTCTTCCGTAGATATCAGAGGAGGAGTATCAAATATTTTTCCAGTTGGCTTCCACATAGCCTGATTAGCTATACTAACTTCTTCTTGAAGTATAACAGAATTGTTAGGGGGAAAAGATCTACATTGGGCCATAGAATGGCCTAGTTTCGAGCAGTGGTCACAGTACATTGGGATGTCCTCGTATTCAATTAGGAATTGCTTATTGTTAGTGACAGATCCCAAGTGGATATGATGACATAATGGTTTTTGCAAATCAATTTCGACACATAACTTAATGGCCGAAGGCCTTGTGAGCATGTCAGTAGCCATGTCAGTTTTTATAAAACTACCAATACTGTTGCCTATTGATTCAATTGAGGCAGAATTATAGTAGTATAGGGGAACCTCTCTAATGATGCACCAAACAGGAACGATTGGTGATTCCTTATGAATTGAGAATTCGGGGGTCCATTTTAGGAGTTTTAGCAAAATGCCACTAAAATTCCATACTCCTTTCATCCAGCAACGCTGGTAGTCATTCAGCAATTCAAATCGAATAAGAACATGCTTGTAATCTAAAGAACCGAGTTGGTACTTACCTGAGAAACCAACAGTTCTGAAGAAGTGTTCAAGCTGTTCCATGGAGCATCTACCTTTCGTGAATTTACCGACCAGTGCGTTTGCATAGTGTGAAGATAGTGTAGCGATCTGATCATCAGAGTATAGACATGCTACATCTCCGAGGTGTTGGGATTTGGGTATTATCTCAGGATTGCTAGGAAGGATCTTGTTCAAGGGAGGTGATTTGTTCTGAAGAGCAGCGGCAAAGGTTTGTTGGATTGGAGGAGTTTGGATTGTGTTATTACTGTCGAGGATGGGTGGAAAAGGAGCAGCCATGGCTACCCCCCAGCACCTTCAGGACCGGCCGAACGCCGGAGAATAATCAAAACCAAGATTGTACGCCTCGGATTTGGGGATGATGAACTGGAGATTGATTGAGGAAGGAGGGTCAGAAGAGAACAGTAGTTAATCGCACCGTTGCCGTACCAAAATCGCACAGAGAAACAGTAAATAATTCCGTTAGTCATACACAACACAACTAACAAGTACATACGAAATACTAACAGATGCAACTCATTATTCAAAATGTACAACTAACAACAAATGAAATCAAAAGGTCATAGGCAGTACATATAACAAGTACACATTGAATACTAATAGATGCAACATATAAGTAAACAAATGAAACTCAAAATTCAAAACGTACAACTAACAACAAATGAAAACAAAAGGTCATAGACAATACAACTAACAAGTACACATTGAATACTAAGAGGTGCAACATATAGGTAAACAGATGCAGTTCGTAATTCAAAATGAACGATCAACAAAAGAGAGAAGAAAAAAAGTCATTTACAAAAGGTCATAGACAATACAACTAACAAGTATACATTAAATACTAACAAATGCAGCTTGTGATTCAAAATGAACGATCAACAAAAAAAAAGTCATTCATAGTACAACTAACAGGTATACGTTGGATGATAACAGCTACAACATATAAGCAAACTAATGCACCTCGTAATTTTATAAAGCATAGAAGACCACCAATTCAAAAAGAAGTCAAAAGGCATCAATTTAGATGTTAACACTTGCAGCATATAACCAAACAAGTACAATTTCTAATTCAAAATGAACAATAATCAACAATGAAAATAAAAGTCAAACACAATAAAAATAACAAGTACATACTGGATTCTAACAGATGTAGTGTATAAGTAAACAGATTCAGTTCCTAATTCAAAATAGCACGAGCATATTGATACAATTCCTAATACAGGATCAAATGTCTTAGCTAAACCTCATTTTGCTTCATTGATTAAAACACGCATCAAAATAGCACGCGCATATCGTGTACTAGAGACTAGTTCATCCTCTTGATGAGTTGATTGATGAAATCTTCGTGGTTTCAACCATTTCCTCCTTCGACGTAGTGATTTCTCATCTTCTTCAAACCACCAAATGGCACCTTGAGATTAAATGGCCAGAGGAAATTGTTAGCCTCCTTAAAATGAGGTCCAACGGTAAGGATCTCGTGCACAAGATCTTCCATACAAATGATGTCGTGCTTTCCTAGGGCCTGGGCAGCAGGTAAGGGGATTGTTATAGTTTCTCGCATTGTACTCCTTATTTTCAAGCAAGTTTACCTTGAACTCCTTATTTTCTTTGTTCACTTGAATCCAAAGACAAACTGCAAAACAAGTACAAGAAAGCAGTTCATCAACATGCAAGTGTGTAAAAAATATCATAACAAATAGGACTTGCTTACCAACAAGAACTGCAGTTCCAACACAGGAAAGAATTCCCAAGAGAAAAGAGTTGAAGGGGAATGATCCAACCAAAGCCATGTACACCACCTGATCAGGAAAAAAGATAAAACATCGATTCATTAAAGCCATTCTAAGCTCTCACACTACATGAATAAAATAAAACATCCTTCCACTATTCCTATTCACACGCTTCCACTCGCAGGCACATGTTAGACCAGCATCATCCATTTCCCATTAATATCACAAAAGGCTCGTTTAAGCCATATTCTTATCTATATCCATAAATGAGCACTACCGGGGAAATCATAATGAATTTTAATTTTCTCTACAAACAACAGCCTGATTCTACTCATCAACTTCTCCCTCACCTGCACACACACAGTCACAAAGTGAACAAGACTCTCTAACGGCCATTACACCTCAAGACAGATCGAATCACGATGCAAAAAAAATGTAAACGAAAAAACATCCTTAGTTTAAGTACTAATTGAATCATCCGCTTAATCAACGTAGAAAAAATTGATAGAAATCATAGATCAAGGAGTTCCTAATATGAAAAAAATCACCTGAATTAGGGCGGTGGAGACGGCGAACACAATGTAGAATCGATGATCTGAGAAAAGGGAAATTGCAATTAGAAATTGAATAGAGGTCGAATTAAAGTTGCTATATTTTCTTCCATACAAATGATAAAAACTTTCTATAGTTTCTTGCATTGTACTCTGAAACTCAGGCCAAGAAATTTCTAATCAATAGTAACACCACAGCTTCCCAAACAAATAAAGACTAATTCAACAAAATCGGAATTGAACAGTTTCAAATGTAAGTGTCCGATTAAACACTCATAGCTTCAAATGCATCACATCCTTAACAAAATTAAAATAATCCTAGCTTCATTGGTGTTTAAATGCATCACGTCCTTCTTTGATGTCTCTTTCCAAATATTTTGAAGTCTCTTTCCCACTTTTATTGTTTTAGTGGTTCTCTAGTTCAAAATCTTACCTGATAGATGTCCAAACTCTCTTAATTGATTTCTCTCACTCTCTTGGATATTAGTGTTCTTTACATGTAGGAGCGGAATGAAATTAGAGGAAAACTATAATCTGAAACATGGTGAATAAATCGGAGAAAATAAATAGTGAAAAGATGAGGTGAATAACGAACCTTCCTCTCCATGACTGGATGAGATTGGAGTCAATAGCGTTGTGATCCATTGCCACTCAAAAACTGAAACTCCGATGAGAGAAACCAAGACTATGATTGGATAAGAAGACAAGAGAAGGATGAGGAGGAGAGATGGAACAAAAACTGGTGGGTAAGCGGGTCGTTGCAGGTGATCAAAGCGGTGACTCCTGGTTTCCAGCAGAGGTGTCTCGAGGAGGTTGCTTCACTGGTGTTTGAAGAACGATGACAAAAAGTGGAGATAGAAATGAGGAAGAAGAAAGGGTTCAGGAGATAATTTCTCTAATTAGTACCCAAATTTTGATTAATTACAAACTGAAACCCATTTTTCAAAATAGTAACTGGCATGTCTAAAAGCTTATAGACATGCAGCTTTTCCTGAGACTTACCCTAATAACATTTAGTTCAACTATACTACTCCTTTCGTCCCAGCTATTTTTGCGGGGAGAGAAAGAGGAAGTTTTTTTAAGAGTTAATTATTATATGTTTTCTTGCCCATGTGCTAGTGGGGTACCTTCATTTTTCATTTTCCATTTAATTTCACTCTTTTTAAACATAAAAAATGAATAAAAACTGGCCATAAACAGTTGGAACGTCCCAAAGAAGAAAAAAAATGCAAAAATAGCTGGGACGGAGGGAGTATGTACTTATATAAAATCATTTAGTTCAATTGTACAAAAACTATTACGGCCTTTTATTTCTAAAATTGAAAATGATAACATATTATTAAACACAAAGTATTACTTTAGGAAGGGATTTATTCTGCAATTATTATAAATTTGAAATTGGGGTGGGGTTTTTTTTTAAATCTGCCAATAAATTTAGGGACCTGTTGTGCAATTAACAAACAGCTATAAATATCACAAAAATTCTGATTTTTTATTTTTCTTCCCGATCAGAATCCTCTTCCCTCCGATCGGGAATCTGTAACCGCCGCCAACCAGCGTCGTTCCACCAAATAACGCAACCACCGCTCTTCTGCCACGGTTCAGCTGGTGAATCTACACCACAAATCCTGAAGATGACGATGAATCCATAAGCCTCCGACGAAGAATCCAGATTGAAGATTGAAGCCTCCGGCGAATCTACACCGCGAAGCCTCCGACGATGTCTTGCGATCGACATTTCAGTTTCATCATCGCGATGGCGTTGCAATTTTTTGTGGTGGATCTAGGGTTTGGCATCGCGGTAGAGCTAGGAGACCGGCGGTTCATGAATCGGAAGAGCTTGTTGATTGCAGTTGTTGCAGTGGTTGATTACAGAGTTGTCGCGCCGGAGGTAGGGTATCGACGTTTCTGGTGCTGTGATCAAGAAGAACGTCATAGGAGAAGCTCGCGAGTGAGATCTACGCACTTTGTGGAGAGGAAGCTCGTGCGTGGAAATACACGCGGCCGGTGGATGGCAACGTTGACGACGGTGGCGGACGGGACTGAGGTTCTACTTCTGAGAGAGGTGAGATTTCATTTCTTGTTTTATGTTTTTCAAATACATACTGGGGTTTATTAGTGTTTGACTAAGATAATATTCAACAAAAGTTGTCTGGCCTAGTGGTTAGGATTCTTGACATTGAGGTTGGAGGTCAGGGATTCGAGTCTCACTGTGACCTTTATTTTTGAAGATTTTTATGTTCTTGATATACATGTTAGGGTTTGATGTTATTTGACTGAGTCTATATTCAATAAGGGAGTCTTTGGTGTATTGGTTATTGCCCTAGGTTTTTAGGTTAGAGACCAGGGTTCAAATCCCATCAGGTTCTCTTTTTTTGAATTTTTTTTCTTGAGGTACTGTAACTTTTTGTTGATGTTTCTAGCTTTTTTTTTCTTTTGTTAATGTTTTTTATTATTCGGGTGAGGTTTAATTGATATGAGTTGATATTTTTTGTATTTGTTTTTTGTGATATGGATTGATATTTGTAGTTTTTTTTCCTCATGTTTATGTTTTTCATTTTTTTTATTGAGGTTTTGGTAATAAGAGTTGATCTTTGTAGTGTCTTGAACTGATGTTGATGTTTTTCATTTTTCGGATGAGGTTCAGGTGTTAGGATTTGATGTTTGTAGTTTTTTTAAATAAAATAAAAATCGCTGATGTTTTTATGATTTTCATAATGAATAATTTATACTCTTGAGGTACCGTGGCTTTTTTGTGTTATGTTTTTAGTGTTTTTTCTCTCATGTTGATATTTTTCATTTTATATATGAGTTTTAGGTGATAGGGGTTGATGTTTGTAGCTTTTTTGTTGGTATGGTTGGTTTTTATTTTTTTGGTAATAAGAGTTGATGTTTGTAGTGTCTTTTTTCTTATGTTGATGTTTTTCATTTTTTTTGTGCTTCAAATGTAGGTTGTAGGTGCTTATTTTATAAATTGTGTCTGTTATGAAATCAAATTGGTGCTTAGAGTACAACTTGTAAGTGCTTCAATCGTTGCTTGTTAGGAGTTGATGTTTTTAGCTTTTTTGATGATATGGTTGGTTTTTTGTAGTGTTTTTTCCTTACGTTGAAGTTTTTCATTTTTTGTTAGTGATTCAAATGTAGGTTGTAGGTGCTTATTTTATAACTTGTAATTGCTTCAGTCATTGCTTGTTAGGAATTGATGTTTGTAGCTTTTTGATGATATGGTTGATTTTTTGTAGTGTTTTTCCCTTACGTTAACTTTTTTTTTGTGCTTCAATGTAGGTTGTAGGTGCTTATTTTCTAACTTGGAAGTGCTTCAATCATTGCTTGTTAGGAGTTTATGTTTGTAGTTTTTTTTTAAATGGTAATTTAGTTTTGTTGAGGTTTATGTGATTTTAAGTTTTTTTTTGTTAGTCGTAGTTGACCTTTTTTCCCAATTTTCTGTTGATTTTTTTTTTGTTATATTTTTTTGCTGTTTCATTTATTTTTTATATATTTTTTGCTATAGTTTCTTAGTTGATATTTTATGATTTTTCATTGATGTTTTACTATTTTCTTTTGAGGTTTCTGCAATTTTGTGCTGTAGTTTTTATTTATTTTTTTGCATTTTAAAAAAAATTAAAAAATCTGATTTTTTTTTTTTGCAGATTGCAGGTGGCGGGAAAATGATGGGAAGAAATTGTACGAAGAAACCCCTGGAAAATTATTAACGATAGGACCCTATAAAATAATTAGAGATAGGTCCTTGGATCTAGAATATTGTTAGAATTGTAGAAAGACCCCTACCTAAAGTTTAGGCTGCCTCACAGGAGACTGTCTCATTATTAAAAAAGTCCTTCTCTTGAAAGAATAACCAAAATCATTTATTTCTGAGCATAGGATAATAGAGTGATAGAATTTGGGCCATAGTGTAATTTTTTTTAAATGTGTGGAAGTAATCAATATTGACTTTAGAAGCCCTTTCGTCCATCCATACATACCCAAATCGCTTTCATAAACGTATAATATTGAATTGCATTTTGGTGTCGCCGATTTCTTGATTCGACAACTCCAACTTTCTTGGAGGGACCTAAGTACAAAAGGTAAAAACTTAATTCGAAATTCAAATCCGCTCGAACGATGCTACCATATACACCCCCATTGTATTTTCCAAGTTCGTAACAGAATATGTATCAACAATCAGGCCCAAGCACATTTATGTAATCCTTTCAACTTCCCTTTCTTGACCTCTAAGTTACTCTAGAACATGTACTAGCATTTTTCAACATATCACACAAAAAAATGTTTATGTTCTATTTCTATATTTATGCAAGAATAAAAAAATCATGTATTTTGGAGCAATGGATTATAGGGTAATACAATTTTGGGCCATAGTGTAATTTTCCAAGATTGTGTAGAAGTCATCAATGTTGACTTTAGAGGCCCTTTCGTTCATCCATACATACATACATGCCCAAATCGCAAATTCGCAAACGTATAATATTGAATTGCATTTGGTGTCGCCGATTTCATGATTTGACAACTCCAACTTTCTTGGAGGGACCTAAGTGCCAAAAGTAAAAACTTTACCCGTTACTCGAAATTCAAATCCGCTCGAACGTGATGCTACCCTATACACCTCCATTGTATTTTCCAAGTTCGTAACAGAATATTTATCAACAATTGGACTCAAGAACATATCTGTAATCCTTTTCGGTTTCCCTTTCTTTACCTCTAAATAATCAACTCTATGTTGCTCTAGAACATGTACTAGCGCTTTTCAACATATCACAAAAAAAATATTTTCTCTTTCTTTATTTATGCAAGAATAAAAAAAAGCATGCATTTTTTAGAGAAGGATAACGTCGTAACAAATATTTGGACCATAGAATTTTTTTTAATAAATATTGTTAGATGCGCTTCCGTTCACCCATTGTAACTCAAATTTTAAACACACAATCATCTGTAATTTAATTTTTCTACATTCTTCACTCAATTCAAGACTAATCATTAAATCAACCGGGTTCCGTATCTTAATTTATTAAATTAAAAAACAATTAATTACTGAAGAAAAAGCAAATTGTAACTATATTTTTCAAATTTTGGATAAGTTTAACTAAATTTATATGCTCCCTCATTGAAGATAAATTTAATAATATCTCACATGATATTTTTATTATTTTCACATATATATATAATGATTATGAGTCCGTCTCTTGAAAGACGGTCTTTCCATAAGTTATGGAAAGACCAAGGTTTAAAGTGTAAATTAGAAGAAATGAAGATAAAATTTTCGGGTTGCATGAACCGGGTTATAAATTTTATAACTACTACATGTTACATACTAAAATTTTAATATTGCAATTAACACCTTTTACCTTTTATTATTCCAATTATACCCCGTCTTTCCATAACCTTATGGAAAGACCGTCTTTCCCAAGACTTTGCCAATGATTATATTTAACTATCAAAATATTTATTAGAAATTGATTGAATTTGGCTTCAAGGCAGAAAAGCCCATATACCAAAAATGTGGGCATATCAACCCAAGTTTTAAATACCCACCTTATAACCTAATGTGTCTAATTCAAAAGGTTGCGACTTATTACTACTTAAATTCTTTTTTGTGCATGGCCGAGACCAAGGTCCTTTTAAAACATGTAAGATTTTCTAACACCGAAACAGCTATTTACGTCTACAAAAAATAGCTACCGCAATGTCAAAAGGTTGTGACCTATTACTACCTAAAATCTTTGTTATGCATAGCCGAGACCAATGTCCTTTTGAAACATGTAAGATTTTCTAACAAGATGTAAGATTTTCTAACAAGGAAGCAGCTATTTACGTCTACACAAAAATAGCTACTACAATATCTAAAGGTTGTGACCTATTACTACTTAAATTATATTTCAAGCATGGCCGAGACCAACGTCCTTTTGAAACAAAGAATGTTTTCTAACACCAAAGTAGCTATTTACGTTTATACAAAAATAGCTGCTACAAAGGTTGTGACATATTATTACTACTTAAATTCTTTTTAATGCATGGCCGAGACCAACGTCATTATTGAAACATGTAAGATTTTCTAACATTGAAGCAGCTATTTGCGTCTACACAAACATAGCTGCTATAATGTCAAAAGGTTGCAACCTATTACTACTTAAATTCTTTTTTATGCATGGCCGAGACCAGTATCCTTTTGAAACAAAGAAGATTTTCTAACAGCAAAGTAGCTATTTACGTTTACACAAAATTAGTTGCTACAATATTCAAAAGGTTGTGACTTATTGAACGCAGCAACCATTTTTCAATAACAGCTTGCTATGTTTTCTCGTCTAACTTAATATAGTAGCTGTTTCTAGGAAATAACTGCTATGATTTCCTGCCAATACTAAAATACCTCACTTTGGAAGCAATTTTTCAATAATTAGTTGCTTAAAAATTTGTAATCGAAGCGCTTATTAAATAATAGCTGATAAAAATAAATAATAGTTGCTACTCACTTACATAGCAGCGATTTTTTTAAATAGCTGCTATGAACCGCTGCTAAAGGGGGGGCTTTCCAGTAGTGGTAAATTTTTTATCTTTAACGAGCAATTAAACATGGCAAAGTCTTGGGAAAAATTATCTCTCCATAAGCATATGGAAATACATAGTTGAATTAGAATTATATAAAGTTAAAAGGTTTTAGTTGAAATATTAAAATTTTATTATGCAACGTGCAGCAGTTATAAGTTATGACTCGATTAATGCAACCCAAAAATTTTATCTTAAATTCTTCTAACTTGTAGTTTAAACCTTGATTTTTTCATAACTTATGAAAAAACCGTCTTTCAAATTGTGTTCTCAGTCTAATGTTTATGCACACCATTTGTGAGTTTGATAGAACAATCAGAAAAGAGAAGTTTCTACTATCAAGAGGATACACTTCGAGAGGTTCCAATCTCCAAATGATGCACAAATACAATCAGATTTTGCATATCCTCACATGGGCTCCTCCCCACTTCTTTTAAATAACTTTTCACCCATTACAAGGAATATCCAGCTCATAATTTACCTCACAATTACCTCACAAAATCAGTAAGCCAACGTGGTGCTTTCTTGGCTCTTCTAACACTTCCTTGTGCTGACTTTGGGCTTTGGATTGAAAGAGGCTAGCTTTCTTCCACTTGAGCCCAATTCCCTATCTTTTGGTCCAACTCCAAACCAGCCCACGTATCACTCATCCCCTCATAAAAATGACCTTGTCCTCATGGTCGGAAAGGTCATGAAGAGAGCTGAATTCCGACCACTCCTCCCAGGTGGCATCCTCCAAGGAGCTAGCTGACCACTGAACAAGAACTTGGGGCCTTAGAATACCATTTTCAGTCAAGGTGCAAGTTTCTTTGATGGTGTTAGGTGTGAGGATTGGATCACTTCCCTTACTGGCCTTTGGTAGTTGATAGCTCACAAGAGGTTTCTCACCTTTGAATGCTTTGAGAAAAGAGACGTGGAACATAGGGTGGATGCGACTCCATAGGGGTAATTGAAGAGTGTATGCCACTGGACCTGCAGTGGCTATAATCGGAAATTGACCAAAATACCTCTTACAAATTTTGGTGTTGAGGCGCTTAGCAACCATAGATTGTCATTACGGCTTAAGTTTCACCAAGAAAAGATCCCCGATTTTAAAACTGAAATCGTGAAGTCTCTGGTTGTCCACCTGCTACATCCAATTCTGAGCGCGTTGGAGGTTCTCCTGAACACGAGCTAGTAAGGCCCCTCGGTCTGTCAGCAATTCATCCACTGCTTTCATAGTGGTGGTTCCAGTTGTATGTGCCGGAATGATAGGGGGGAGACGACCATAAAGAGCTTGAAAGGAGTCATACCAATCGCTAGGAAGCTGGTGTTATAATGAAACTCAGTCCAAATCAGGTGTGAAGTCCACCTTGCTGGGTAGTCCAACATAAATGCCCGCAAGTATTGTTCCAGATAGCGATTGAGCACCTCCGACTGACCGTCTAACTTACATCAAGAATGACTTGAGAAGATTGAATCCCAATAAAAATAATGGTTCGCGGAGGGCCATGTAATTTAATCACCACTGAGCAAAACAATTCCACGACTCAAGAGGCTGAAAGTTGGGTCGGCAGTGATGACGAAAAGTGAAATTCAATGTTTCTTGATCAAACATGATGATGAAAACTGATCTATATAACCAACATCACACAACGGGAAAAAAAACTTCCTTAATAACCTAAAAGCCTACATGTAAACTCATATGAAGCTATCATATAAAAAGCTTGACTGTGCCGAAACACTGACCACAACTAAAAGTATCATTATCGCAACACTATATAATAGGTAGGTTAATATGCAAACATAACCCTATATGTTGGAGAAAGTGTAAATATAACTTTGAGTTATTTTTTAGTGCAAATATGACCCTAACTATTATACATATGTGCAAATATAACCCTAAAGCCATTATTTCCGGCATTGACTGACCAGGGTTATATTTGCATTTTCAATTATCGCAGGGTTATATCTGCAGTTTCATTATTGCATGGTTATATATGCACTTTCATCAATTATATAGGGTTATATATGCACTTTTATCTAATAGGTATTATTTGTTTTTTAGTCTGTCAATCGAGAGTATTTGAATCATTTTAAATATTCTAAACCCAAAAAATTGTCTAAATATAACATATATACCAATATTATAATATGTTACTGGTTTTAATTCTTTACTATGTATGATGAGTCTTTCTCTTGAAAAACGATCTTTCCATAATTCCAAATACTATATAATATATATTGTTTACTTTCTGTCAGTCAACTGAGGTATTTGAGTCATTTTGACTACTAAAAGCCCAGAAAATTATCTAAAAATAACATATATACCAATATATAATATATTATTGGTTTTAATTCCCTACTATGTATAATGAGTCCGTCTCTAGAAAGCGATCTTTCCATAATTTCAAGCTATATTATATATATTGTTTGTTTTAGTAGTTTGTCAATCAAGGGTATTTTAGTCATTTTAACTATCCTGAGCCCAAAAAATTGTCGCCCAAAAAATTGTCTAAAAATAACATATATACCAATATTATAATATTTTGCTGGTTTTAATTCTCTGATGAGTCTGTCTCTTGAAAGACGGTATTCTCATAAGTTATGTAAAGACCAAGGTTTACACTGGAATTAGATGATATCTACATAAAATTTTTGGGTTTCATTAATTGGGTCATAAACTAAGTGAATTGCTATTTCACGCCCTGTATTTTACTTGATTACGCCCTGTATTTATACTATTTAATATACAATATGTATTTTTAATTTAAATAATTATATAATTTAAATTAATTAATATTAATTTATTTATATAATTCAGCCGCCGCCACCGCTCCACCGCCGCTGCCGTCGCTCTCCTTCTCCTCCGCCGCTGCCGCTCTCCTTCTCCTCCGCCGCCGCCGCTCTCCTTCTCCTCCGGTCCGTTCATCTTCTCCGCCGCCGCTCCTTCTCCTCCGCTTCTCCTCCACCGCGCCGTCTCCTCCGCTTCTCCTCCTTCTCCTCCGGTCTCCTGCTCCGCCGCTGCTCCTTCTCCTCCGCTTCTCCTCCGCCGCGCCGTCTCCTCCTTCTCCTCCGGTCTCCTTCTCCGTTCTCCGTCTCCGTTCTCCTCGCCGGTTCTCCTCACCCGACCCGGCCCGGCTCTCCTCGCCCTAGCCCGACCCGGCTCTCCTCGCCGGTTCGCCTCGCCCTTGCCCTAGCCCAAACCGGCCCCGTTCTCCTCGCCCTCCTGGCGAACCGGGATCGGTCCCGCTCTCCTCGCCCTCCTGGCGAACCGGGATCGGTCCCGTTCTCCTCACCCTCATGGCGAACCGGGCTCCCGTTCTCCGCCGCTTCTCCGCCACTTCTCCCTTTCTCCGCCGGCGGTGCTAGGGTTTCCCTCGAGGACGATGGAGGATGGCGGGGCTAGCTTCGATCGACGGCGGGTGGAGCTCGACGGCGATGAAAGAGGAGAGACGGAGGGGCTAGGGTTTCGATCGACGGGGACGAAGGAGGAGGAACAGCGGGGACGAGGCGAAGGTAGGACGACGGCGGGGCTAGGGGTTTTACTGCGGACGAGGACGGCGGAGGAGGCACAGTGGTGGCGGTGGCGAGACCGCCGGAGAAGACGAAGAAGTGGAGCAGAAGGGATGGCGGCGGTGGAGAAGCGGTCAGCGGCGGCGGACCGGCGGAGCATCGGCGGCGGACCGGCGGAGCAGCGGCGGTGGTTTCTATTTTTATTTTTTAATTTTGTTTTATTTTGAAAATTTAATATTGGTATTATACGTGTATATACGTATTAGGGCGTGAAGTAGTAAAATACAGGGCGTGATATAGCAATACCCTAAACTAACTACTAGATGTTGCATTATAAATTTTTAAAACCTTTTACATTTCAACTAAAATCTTTTACATTTCTATAATTCTAATTCAACCACATGTTTCCATATGCCTATGCAAAAACGGTCTTTCCCAAGACTTTGTCATGTATAATCAATCATAACTTATTAAAATGCAAATATTATAATATGATACTGATTTTAATTCTTTACTATATATAATCAATCATAACTTGTTAAAATATATAACTTCTAAAAATATATTTAAATATCCCATTACAATATATATATATAAGAAAATCCAAAGAAATATATAATCTGAAATAATTGTTCAGATTATTTATACAATGATAGTGTACTTTTGATAGAAATATGTATACGTATTTATTTATTTATTTATATACAACAAAGTCTTATTTTAGATGGACTAACGGTTAAATGAGGACATTTTATAATTAGTGAGACTAATAAGGTCATTTGATATTTATTTTTATTCATTGCAATGAAATATAACCTTTTAAAATGGAGACTAAATTATTTTTTTACTCCCTTACATATTCACCAGTACCTTCTTTTGGTCCCCAGCTCCAAAACCGCGGATCGGCCAGTAATATTCTGAAATTGAATTTTTTGATCCCCAGAGGTGGTTTTTAGGTAAAGCGAAATGGTTTTTCGATATAGCTAGAGACATTTTAGTAATTTTACTAATTAAAAACATTTACGATTAAAATTTTCTAATTTTAAATTTTCTCCCTTTTTTCCTTTCTTTTTTCTTTAATTTTTCTTTCCTTTTAATTTCCTTTAATTTTCCTTATTCTCCACCGATTGGACTACGACGGCGAGGATCAGAGTGCGGCGGCGAAGTTCATGAAGGAAGCGACGCCCCATAACTGGCGGGTTAGGGTTTTGGAAATCTCGAAGGCGATGGATCGAGCTAGCTTGGATATTGTGGTAGGGTGTGTTGGATCGTCGGCAGTCCCTTACTCCTTACTCCGCTGCCGCCGCCGCCGACTACCACCGCCGCCGCCGACTAGAACGCAGACTCCAGAGGGCAGAGGGAGCACGTGGAAATGGTCAAAAGCATGCCGAAAACATCCTACAAGCTCTCCCTCAAGGATCTCGTCGAAGAAGAAAACAAATCGAGCCTGAGAACAAAAGCTCTGACAACGACGATATGGGAATCTAGGATTGGGTAATTTGGGAGGAGTGTGATTTGGAGACAATCGGCGACGGAGAAGAGGAAGGCGGAGTGGGTGGAGAAAAGGGTAGCGACGGAGTTAGAATCGGAAGAGAGAGTAGCGACGGAGTTAGAATCAGAAGAGAGGGTAGCGACGGAGTTAGAATCGGAAGAGAGGGTAGCGACGGAGTTGAATCGAGGGAAGAGAGAGAGATGATATCTGATTTTTCTTTTTTTCTTTTTATTTTTTAAACTCAGGGGTATAATGATTATTTTACGTATTTTGACCAATTTTACCATTAACTTTACCTAAAAACCGTCTTTAGGGACCAAAAGATTCAATTTCATAATGTTACTGGCCAATTAAACGTGATTTTAGAGTCGGGAACCAAAAGAAGGTATTGGTGAATGTGTAAGAAAAAAAAACTAATTTAGTCTAAAATGAATGTCAACATATAAATAATTACTTTTAAAATAATTTGAACGAAATTTTATAAACTAATCAATTTTTATTGTATTCAATATTTAATATTTTCCAACTAAATTAATTATTTCACTTCATAACTCACATAATTTTCCTTAAATGACTAAACTTTAAAATTTTAAATGAAACTTAATTTCAATATTTTGATTAATGATATCGATGGCACTCCACTAGTTCTTTCATAAAACAATATATCAAGAATGTCATCTCATTCATGATATTGTAGCATAAGAGCAACTGCTTGTAATGTGTGATGCATTCCAGTTCTACATGCATGTGATTTATTGAAACCTGTAGTCACACCCCAAATGCTACTCTCTGCACAAAATCTGGCCGCCTTTTAGAAGGCATCCTTAGTAATCCTGTAATCTGTAGCTCTGAGATTGCCCTGCAGAACCGTGCTCTAAAACAAGTTAAGAATACCAGTGCGATGAATTACTGCTTAAAACAAGTCAAATCAGAAAAAAATAATAATAAAGAACATGCCAGCTTCAGAAGAGGACCAAATGCAAACTACAGTAATCTCAGAAACATGGAGAACTTAACTAGTCATTCATTCTCAATGACAGTGTAACATTCCTAAATTAGTACTCGAAGTTGTGCAGTTCTTAAACAGAAACGTGGGGGAAAAGGGGGTCATATTCAAGAAGAGTAGAATCAGAGAGGAAGGAATGTGGCTAGACCACCAAAATGCCTCAAGTTCACTGCTTATTAGTTCATCTCTTGGTAAAACACACTTGCGTGGTGTGTCTTTTAGAAGAGCAGATATGAATGAACAAGCTTCTGAATGCAAACTAAAAGAGACGGGAGCTGAAGATTTGAAGTACAGTCCATATGATAAGCACAAAAAGATATAACCAATAGAAAAATTGAAAATGCAAATTCAATAGTGAAAGTGGCAGGATACTGAATTAGTGCACCACTTATGCTTTGTGGCTCACTGGAAGTCTTTCTCCTCTTTGGTAAAGGGGAGTGCTTTAACCTGTTGTTACTTCTCATGCCTGAATTAGAGATTGTTTCCTGAAAAGATCGAAACCAGTTGTGGAGGTTGATAAGGTCACCATGTTCTTGAGCTAAGCTATACCTGAAAAAGGCAAGTTCTATGTTAGCACTCTGTGGACAGCGTGAATAGTCTACATATCTTCAAAACCAAGAAAAATCAAAGAAATTTCTTGCCTCAGATGATAGTGATAGCAACAGAAGCAAACAGCACTTACATTATTGCAGTATCATGCAAGGATGGAAGCGATTCACCACCACCTTTTCTGCAGCAACTACATTTGAGGAACTTTTGTGACTCCAAAAGATCAAACTGGATTCTTCTCCTTGGATCTCCCATCAAGGCCTATAATTAGTGACAATTAGATCAGCTAGCCAGGAGATTTGATATGCATCTTTAAAATAATTGACCAAATAGATAAACATGACCAATCATTTCTGATGAAATCATAGTACAAAGTACCAAGAAGAAGAACTACTCAAGAACTTGTTATAAAATGAGTTAAGGAACATTAAAGTGAAATTCCAGACTAATAAATATGCAGCACTGTTGTCAAGGTGTGAGACTTAGTCAGAGAAAGCAATCGAATGAGTTATAGTCTAAGGAACAAGGTCATTTTCAAGCGACTCATGTACAAGAAGTAAGCAGAATCAAGTTAAGGAGCCAAGAGCAGCTGAACAAAATCGAATGCAATTTTCAAACAGAAATAAAGTACATCAAATGGGTAAACATTTTTCTTGTACAAAAGCAAAGTGGCAACCCCGTGTCCTTAGTGCATGATTTTAAAGTTCTTTCATTGAAATACCCCTTTTTAGCTTAAACAACTTTAATATGCATATTCCGGTAACGTGGTTGCTCTAGTAAAGACAATTATGTTCAGTACAGGCATCGAAGTAGAAGCTAAGGAAGTCTTTAGGTCAGAGACATTCTTGAAATAGTCCCACAAGATTCATCTCCACCTGGGTTTTTTTCTTACAATTTCTCAGGCTTTGAATACCATCATATAATAGACAGTTCTTTTCCGACTAAGCATTATGTTTTAGATTCTCATATTGTGATATCTTTCTATTTTTTCATCGCTCATTAATTGGTCCTAAAAACAGTATAAAAACTAGGCACATCACAAACCAATGACAGCATCGAGTGAATGCACAGAAAACTAAGGGGCTCTATCACTGCTTCTATATGCAAGCATCCACCACAATAATATTTTCGCCCATCATGTTTTCATGTACCTATTCACTAAATCGAATATATTCATCCATAAAGAGATGACTGTTCTAGATTTATGTTAAAAAATTTACTTCACTTCAGGTAGCAGACACTTCCAATCAAAAACACAATAGTGACCAGATCTCAGCCCAAATTCAGTGAATCTATACAGAGAACTTATTTACACAACAAACGTGAAAGATTGAGAGACTTAAACCTATCACCAACATGTCGACAATGATAGCACCAGTTAATGGCAACGTTATACTGAGAGGTTTATAATTTCAGAATGTTTAAATCATGCCAGCTGCCTATATTTGATCTAGTAAATTTGACAGGCAAAAAAAATACAAAAATAATTTCAGAAAACTCAACTGATTGAAGTTTATCAACATTATTGAAGCAGATAAGTCCATGAAAAGGAAAAGATTCCACTGGCTGCAAATTTTCCCTGTAACACAGAAAAGGGTAGTGAACATTAATCACCATTCAGCAATGAAGCAGAAGACATGAATTGATATTCCTTAAAAACAATTAGGCCTCAGCATCACTTTCAATCATGAGTTGAACAACCATTTGTTGCATAAGAAAGGTAAACAACTTAAAAATGTATAAAAGAGGGACATCACCTAAACAGCACATTCTTAATCAGCAAATTTACTCATACAGAAATTAGAGCATAAGGGAAAATTGGAAATGTAACACCAACCTCATCAAACAACCTGCTAATATTGCCGCTTTCTGATTGAAGTTAACTGTATTTTTTACTCCATTTATAATCCCACGAGTTGTACGCCTCCTACAGCAAAGAAAGAAGCAGTGTGATATCAATTTGAGGATGTCTGAAACATTCTTTTGCAACTGTTGCAATACAATTGGCAGAACTTTGCAATTAATACAGATGTGAAAGTTTAAAGGATTAATCTAACTGGATGTCTCTGACGATTAGTACTTCATAACAGAAAAGAGCATGAGATCTATTTGATTGTGGTTGTATTTTGTTTTGAAGTCTTAAATCATATTTTTAAACAATAAAGGAATGCTTGGTTGGGGAATTTGAAGGATGTACAATGACTTTGATAAAAGAGCTGGGTGCTTGGTTGGAGTATATGATAATCTGCATCCGACGACTCCCACTTCCATATCACAAAAGTGTGCAATGAACCATCCCTCCCAAATTTAGGAGTTATGACTTTAATAGCCCTCTACATCACTTTCACACACATTTTACTGCTATAATATTTAGCTAAGAGGATGTCTCCTGATAGCTGGCCTATCCTTATGTTATGGACAGTCCACTATATATTTTCACTTATGCGCCACAATTGTTAAATTATAGACTAGTAAATTTTAAAATGTACTTTTTATATTGTGTTTTTTTATATTTTCACATTCAAATACACATTATTACTAGTTTTAACTTATAAAATACAGCATTTAATTTTTTTTAAATACACATTTTTTTAAATATACAATTTTTAAGGTAAAAAGTAAAATGGCCTATCTATAAGCTTATGGATAGGTCACCTTTGTAGAGACTTCCTCTTTCACTTATACTAACTATCATAATAACATTATAAATATATAATTCATAATTCATTTAAAATGTAATATCAATTAATAAAATGCCAAAATAATTATTATCATCCCCTTTGCCATTCATCTCTACTAACCAAACACACCCAGATCCATATTTAATGAAATTGTGTATTAATGTAGTTCTACAAATATTAATCTTTCTTTTTCCTTCAAAACTTACTCAATTGCTAATAATATGGTGAGCAGCGGATTTCTTTTTGTTTTGTACGGAGTTATTTATTTCAAACACACAGACACACCAATTGCTGAACTGGGAAGTAGCACTGGTGTGGTGCTTATTCTAGCAAACACTGTGTAATTATCAGCTAACCTTTCTCAAGTATCAGGTCCAGTATGGTCTATGCAGGGAGAAAATTATACTGGACAGAAACAATGATAAGACTATTTTTTACTGCCAACATCAAACCCAAAGCTATGTTACAAGCTGTGAGTTTTCTTTTCAGCATCTTACAATGGGAAAAGAATGCAATAAGAAAGATTAGGACAATTGCACAAATCAGTCCAAGCCAATTGTGATATGTTTTGAGGGTTCCAAGAACCTCACAAAATGTAATTTCATCTGCCAAAATCATTTCCCTTCAACCACCTTTAGATTTTATGTGGAAGACTATGTTGGTCATATGGGGGAAAAAATCTGAGCTGAGGGTATTCCAACGGAATTTTGTAAGCAACTGAAACAAGTGAATCAACAAAATGCTTGAAACCTAAAAAATAAGAATAAACATACTTGGAGATATCTATTGGCGGCATAGTCAAGCCCATCACATCATCAGAGCTGATTAAATTCTTTAAGTCTTTGATCTTCTCATGAACCTACACAGTGCCTTAACTATCATAAAGATGTTCAAGCATAAGATGCAAAATCGAGTTTCAAGAGAATTTGTGGTAGGCAGTTTGGGCAGGCCAAAAAGTGAGCAAAAGTCTTCAAAAATACATAGAGAAGCTGAAATTTGTTGAAGCCATAGGGCCACAAACATGAGTTATTCTATTCTATGTTGAATGAAAAGGCATCACAGTAATTTGAAAAAACCCTTAAGTAGAATGGAGCATGGGTCTCAGAATGAAAAGGCATCACTTGTTCTTAAATATAATGGAGCATTGGTCTCAAAGTAGCTTTATAGTAGTTCTTTTCACAATGTGTCTGAATATATCTATATGTGTCCTGACAAAACACAATGGCCAGAAATGAATTTTACAGCTATATATATATATATATATATATATATATATATATATATATATATATATATATATATTGGGCGATAAAGGCTTAGTTGTTGCATCCTATAAACCCAAGAGATTCTAATATTGTGAAATGTTCACATGATGGCACATAAAAATTAAACATAAAAACAAAGCTGAGAAAATTAGAAAGGGTGCAAAGAAAGAATCTAGACCTCATTGATGCCTCCAGTAAAACATTCCCATTTCATTAGCAGATTGCTCAACTCCATAGGTCGTAGATCCCTAATTCAAAATCAAATTGGTCAATGAGAATGGTACAATTTATGTTAAATGCACATGAGCGACCTTAACATTCCCATAAGCATGTAGATAATGGAGAATCATAAACTCAAACTAAAAGAAAGGCAGGCACTAAAAAGAATTGGAAAAATATTACAAAAGACATGTGTTTTAACTGAGTATTATGCTTAAATACATTCCATATAACTGACCCCACAAAGTGGAATAATGTGTAAGAAAAGTCTCATCGCATTTTTTTGTACAGAATAAACTTAAAAGGATAATAAGTACTTTATTGTTAAGATTTGCAATTTCATGTCATACTACCCATATCCCAAACATTTAAAAAAACAAAAATATTATATCAGCATGAATGCATATGTAATAGTCAACTCATCTGTGATAATTCTTTAACCAATAATGAGAACATTATTTAGTCAAAAAACGGTTGTAGTCAAGAACTAAAAGTTGCACTAATCCATAGAGTCTACGGTTGATTGCCTTGCATACCTTACACATAATCCTCTGTTGAACCGTTTATAACATACCACTACATCCGTCCCACAACATACTTCCTATTTGCTTTTGGCTCAATCTTTATGCAAGGTGATGTGGCAGCAATTTTTTATGTCAAAAATCAACTTTTATTAGCTTTTGCATGAGATCTCTCATGAATAGTGTCAAAAGGCAGCAAATAATAGCAAATTTGGTGGTTTAATGAGGGTAGATAAAATGATTATACATGGAAAATTTACAAATAGTAAGTTATTTGTGGGACAGACTAAAAAGGAAAGTAGGAAGAGCTTCAAACATAATCAGCCTGCTTTAACTGTCTACTACTGAGTAGTTGAATACTCTGACTTCCAAATCCCTAGGTCTCATTCGAGCTAGCAAAAAGTCAATCATGCGAAGTGCCAGCAAGTTTTCAAGCTAAAGCCAAAGCTGTAAGATGCAGAGTAAACTAAATAAAACAAAATACTCTTTGATGCATTTCCAAAAGTAAAACAGAAAGCGTACAGAATTCCAAAGAAACCAGTAAGATAAATAGCACTCTAGAACAATTCCTTGTAAAGACCAATAGATTGCCCGTTTATACCTTCATAGCCAAAAGGAACAACAGAGTACCTTATCCCACAAATTGTTTTACAAACTGAACCACACTTCTGCAAGTGTGAGTGTTGTCCAAGTAGACAATCAGTAGCTGAAGATGTGCCACCATTATGTTCCCACTGCTTACTAGGTGTTCCAGATTGGCTTAGCTGAGGATCAAGAACCTCACAATATACATCCAACAGAGTGCCTTTGGTATATTTTACTGCTTCAGAAAGACACTGCACGAGTGATGACCAAAATATCACAGATACAGATACAGATAATAACTAAACAAATAAGAATTACAAATGGTTAAGATGAGAAGACTAGGGCTACCATAAGGAGCATGGCACAAGCCAGCAGAGTAAACATTCTAGACCAAAGCCGGAATAAAATCCAAGATCGGACAACTACAAAGAATCAAAAGAGATGCTTCCAAGTATGACGAATTATAGAGTTTTTTTAAATCAGGTTTCAGATACAGGGTGATGAAATGTGCTAGTCAGCTACATGAGATGCAAGATGAGCTCCATGGAAATGATAGGCCATGAACTTAAGAGGATACTTTGACAATGTAAAATTACTTTGAAGAGTATTATTGGTGTTTAAGAAAAACCAAGATTTGATAAGGACCAGAGGTGATCAAATACGTAGCTAGCAATTGTTCAATTTCACCGTCACGTTGTTATACTCTGGGTTTTAAAAAGCGCAAAGTGCAGTGAAGCGCTCTTGGTAAAATTTACCGAAGCGCTGAGCGCAAGCTCTCGCTTTTATGAAAAAAGCGTTAGCAAATCATGTACTAGGATTATTTCAATAAAGACACAACATAGAACTTAGAATAATAACATAATATCATAAAAGACAAATAAAACATTCATCACAATACCAAATTCAAAGTTTTAAGGGTGGTAAGAAGTACTAAACGACTAAGATCGAAAGATTCTTAAAGTTATTATGATCATTGGCTCTAATCTCTAGTCATCAGAAAAATCATCATCTTCACCAAAAGTATCCCTATGAACCTCATCTGTTGCCGTTGGTTTTTGAGAACGGGAGCAAGAGAGCTGAATGCGGCAAGACCGCGGTGAAGAACAGAGCAACGGTCGCGAACAGAGCCGCTTTCGTGAGGATGAAATATTCTGACCAATCCTTTCTCTTTTTTTATGTTTAATTTCCTAAGTTAAACTAACCCTTATACTATTCTAATTCAGCCCAAACTCTTTTCAGCCCCTTTCATTTAAAAAAGAGAAAACCAATTAAAAAGCCCAGATCAGTAAAAAGACAGAAAGCGCACTTTTTTCAGCGCTTCGCGCTTCAACAAAAGCGCTCGGAAGCGCGCGCTTTCAGTTTGTATTAGAGCTTCTCGATACAAAGCGCTTCAGGTAGTGCCTAGCGCTTTTTAGCGCTTTAAGCGCGCTTAAGCGTGCTTTTTAAAACCCAGGTTATACTTGTATACTCCCTCCGCTCCACTCTATATTGCTCAATTGCACCGTCACTCTATATTGCTCAATTGCTTTTTCCAACTCAAACTTTGACCTAAATATAATTTTTTATATATAATAAAAATATCATACTAGATACTGTTAGATTTATCTTAACATCTATTTTCAAAATATCTTTTTCTTATGCAGCATTATTATATGTAACTAGAGATATTTACGGTCAAACATGATCATTGAAGACCGTGAAACAGCAATTAGGCAATTCAGAGTGGGACGGAGGGAATAGAAATAAAGAAGCTAAGCCCAGGTATGTGATTCAGAGAAAACTGAATTCAATTACCATAACCAAAGATCTCCACAAAGTGTATTGCTTCTGCATTTCACTAAGACCAAGACTAATGCCAGCATCTGGTTCAACTTGATTGTTCCTGCCAACATAAGCAGAACTGCTAGAGAAACGATAATTCAAATGAATATATTGTCAATTCATTTTTCAAGGAACCAGGAAGTGTAGTAATTTATTCTATAGTTACCTCGGATGTGATGGAAGACCAAAAACCTGTTCGATATTTCGTTCCTGGAGTAAAGCAATAATCCCAGAGCTAAGGTCCTAGGAAATTGATAGAAAAATATATCATTGAAACCTATCTTTGTATATCCCAGAATAACATAGAATTAAAAAACTAAACTATATACTATCAAAATAAACAAAGTGTGTACGTCATAGTTTGGAAATGTACACATAATGACTTGGAAGCTAATAATTCTTAAGCTGATTAACCTTCAACAAGAGCCACAGGAAGTAAGTTGTCTGTATATTATCGGAGAGAAGAACAACATAGCTCTTGTATTTAAAGAAGCGGATTGTGCCTATATAGTTGTCTAAATTGAGAACTGGAACTCCACAACAGTTTATATATATAAACGTTGGCATACATCATACCTGAGGGTGTTTTTTTCCGATAAACCTTGAATTTCCAGGCCTTGAAGAATCCACAATGAAATGTTGAAAACTAGCCATCTGTAACACAAAAGTGCATTGCTAAACTTTTGGGAGTTTCTTAGGCTATACATTACAAAACTTCAACAGAGAGTTGCATACCAACCTTCAAAGCTCTCATGAATGAAGTAAGTGTTCCATCTTGCCTCAAGAAGTAATTCCTCAGAAATTTTGCTACTTCATGTCCCAGAGAGAAACAAGCACCATATTGCACAAGAATGGAGGCAATTACTGAATCCATTTTCTTAGATGGGGATTCCAAAACAAACTTAGAAAGGGACAGATGTTGAAGTATGCATGAAGGCAATGTATCTCGCAATGCATCAACTGTGGTTGTGACTCCCAACATTAGGATGATAGGAAGTTTAACAGCCCATTCACTGTTAAGGGTGGAATTGTAAGAATATAAAAAACAAAGTAGAAAACATTCCACCAACTAAAGCTTGCTGGGAGAGAGACAAAATCCTAACTGTGTAGCTGAATTTTGAAAGATTAAGCATGTGGAAAGTATAAGTCTTTCATTTCTTCAGGTATCAATAGTACAATAAAACTCCTAACTTTGTAGTACTTATTAATCTAAACTGTGGGCAATAAATACACTCATACACATGCAATAGAGTGACATGTACTGAGTTTCTAGTGCTCCTAGCAACAAATGTATAAAAAAATTATAGCTCAGTAATGGACACTACAGAAACTGAATGCTTGAAAGGCTATATTTAATTTAAAACAAGAACATTGGATAGCTAATACCTTAACATTATGATGAAATCAGACAGGACAGAATCAGAGCACCTCTCAACGCCATCAATGATCACAATAATTGGTTTTTTATTGCTACCTTGTTCGCAATACCATGAAGCTAAGGCAGAAACATCAGCAGCCTGAAAAAAGGGACTAACATTAACAGGCACTTAATAAAACCAATCTGCATTAAAACACATGTAGAGATGAACATGCTTACATCAATGCTAGTGGTTATAAATTGCTGCAACAAATTAAGGAGACAGCCACTAATCCCATTCTTTTGTGAGAAGTCCAAGGATGTAAGATTAGCTACATGGTATCCACGTGATTTGAGGTATTGTGCAAGCTCCTCAAATGTCAATATATCGTCGACAGACTCTAGATTCTCTAGCACCATCAAAGTAAAGTTCCGCATCATCAATATATAGCAAGAAAATGCCTACTGCCACCCTTCCACCAATAACAAAAATCGAAAGAAAACAACCACAAGCAAAATATATTGGAGCGATTCTAGGGATCTCATGGGTGCCCTAAATGAAGCTATACCTTATTCAAGGACCATTATACATCCAATGAAATGCCTAAGAAACAGCATACATATTAATATATCAAGCACTAAGAGCACTCACAATGGTAGCTCCTTAAACCCACTTTACTTAATAAGGAGCACTCCTTATACAAGGAGACCGCTCCTTAATAAGGAGTTGCTCCTTAGTTAAGGAGTTGGTACATCTTTCTTTGTGCAAATGTCAACCAATCAATGAATGTCATTTAACATGGATTGTTTTATATTTTTAATTAATTATAATTTAAAATTAAAAAGAATTGTCTAAGAAGTATTCCTACCATTGTTGGTAGTATATTCTTAGCTAGTTTTTATCAAAACTAATGATGTGGCACTTAAGAAGTGCTCCTTTAAGTCCACTACCATTGTGGATGCTCTAAGTACTCGAGAGGTAGCAAAGCTCAGTATGATCTGAAATATATTCACAAAGTATAGCAGCTTACTTGTGCAAACAAGACCCGTGAAGATTTGTCTAGAAATCGTGCAATGATTGGCAGGAAACAGGAGCGGATACGAACTAGCTACATGCTTAGGATTCAAAGCCATGCTAGATGAGATAACATCGAATGACTGCCAAATCCAGGCATCTATCTTGTCGAATTCAGGAGCATTTAAATTCCTCAACACATCCTGGGAGAAAATGGGAAGTGCAGTTATTCAGACAGAGAGAAATCCTCGTCAACTAAAAACCAGTTTATATCCGGGATCATCTTTACTAATTAATTTTGTTATAATTTGGAGATGTGGGCCAAGAACCCATATCTCAACATCTAGAACCAAGAAATGAATCGGAGCTTACCTTGACAAGGGCTTCTACTCTGGACCAATAGAGACGGAAATTTCGCAGGCGCAATTCAAGGGAGTCGATGGATTCGGGATCACCATTCGGCAAAGTATCAATCTTTCTTTTTGATTTTGCAGAATTTCTCCTTGTTGATTGTGATGCTTTATGCAGAACAAAGAAGGGCTAAGAAAATAAAGGCACACAGTCAGCATATTGCTTTCTACTGATAAAAACTGTACCAATTTGAGCATTGTCTGTACCTGTAGACTATTTTCATCTATAAGCGCTGAATTATCGCTCTGCATTCTCCAGTAAAACAGAAAAACCCAACAAGTAAAATGCAGAGATTAGGAAACCTGGGTTAGGCAAAGAACCCTAATAAAGAAATTAAACCGAAAAGGAAGAGTTGTGTTGGTGAGAAAATGGAGAAGAGGAAAATGGCGGGAAAAGCTATGGGAGTTGGGCCAAACTAGAGTTCAATCGAGGTGGCCAGAAGCCCCACAACTTCTTCTTTTTTAATCTTTTTGTGAAAATCTCAAAAAATTTCATTCCTTTTTTTGTAATGTCGTTAAAGCCCAACCCATGATAGCCTGTAGATGGGCAAGTGTCGAGTTCGGTCTGTATAAATTTAGCAAACGGTTATTTCATGCTTTGACTTATGTCTTGTTTAATTTTATGCTTTGATTTTATTAGATTATACCCTTTGACCTATCACATTGTCCTGTTACAGCTGGTGTAAATTTTAGGTAGTGCTCATTATGCAATTATCATATAAATTAATTGGAATGAGATTTTTCTGAAACACTGCTCAACAAGTGGAGGGCTTCCTGTGTAAGTATAATAACTTTGGTACATATATATCATAAGATCATAATTTAAATTTATTTTCTCATTTCTTCTTTGTATTCTCTTCCCCAATCTCACTGGAAACCACTTGATTTTTGCTATCATTTCCTTTGCGTCGCCCAATTTGAGCAGAGGTAGGAGCGTCCAGCCTCCTACCGCCACAAACGAGGCCAGTCTCCTCCTGCCGCTGCGCTGACTATGTACGAGTCAGATCTAAATAGGGACTAGTGTACTAGAGTTTTTCTCAATTTGTATCTGTGTGTGTTTTGTTAAGGTTATGTACTCAGAGAAGTAGTTTTGAGTGTGTTATGAGCGTGTGTAGGGTAAGGAACCGTTCATTAGAACTTTTCTCATGGTGACGGTGCTTTGTGATGTTTTGGGAATATATTGGAGGTTATTGGGGATACCAGAGCTATCCTGGATTTGGGCTGGGTTTCTCACCACTTATGTTATAAATCGTTAGGTATGGGTAAGTTGGAGGGGTTACTCCAGTTAATGGTAGTGCAAGTTTGGATTACATCATTTAAAGGATGTCTGAAAAATCTTCATGCTTTCCGTCATATTTTTAATTTTAAAAGTATTTATTTTTTACATAATTGACCTTATCTGATGCCTATCTCTTTTTATGATTTATTTACAGTGCCAGTGAATGGGGGTTTCCGAACATAGGATATAAGTGGAGGATGATTTAGAACCTCCACCCATAATGCCCTTGAGCATGGGAGTTGAAGGAAACCAACGTGAGGAGGATGCACAGACTCATGGTGGCTAAGCCAAAGAAAGATGATGATGGGCTACTCAGTTGACGATCATGGGTTGAAGATGATGGGCTTGTGAAGTTCTATCACAAGTTTGTTTGATTAGGTTATGGGTTGAAGCAGGTGTATTAGCGGAGATAGCAGTCGATGCTTGCTAGTATGCATGCTCTAGTTGTTGAGGAGGATGGTGCCCCTTCATGGGGGCACTTGGGAAATTGAGGTGGTGCAGTGGGAGAATGGGCGGCCATTTTTTAAATTCTCCCCTTGGGGCCTTTATGGCATTACAACGCACAACTAGAAACTTAAGTAACTATTTATTTATGTAATAGGTTCACAGATAGTCAATTATAATTCTTCTTAGGGGAAGCTTCGTAGTTAAGCGAGCAATTCTGCTGTAGTTCTTAGTTTTTGCATGGATCTAATATTAATAAAGTACTTATTGATTATGTTATGATTCCTTATATTTCTTTAGTATTAATTTTTTTCAGGCGATGCCAATGTCGTTTCGCTTTTACTAAGTCTGTCTGGGTTACCTTCCTAATGTTTGTAGGTTGGTAGTCTAGTTGTTGTTCTTAGTATCCTTTTTTTTAGGTTATTGTAATTTTATGAGGCTTATGGCATGGACTAGACGTGACAGTTTAGCGATTTTAATCAGGTTTTGAACAGAATACGCAAACTGCGACATTCTAACTGATAACGCTTCGTTGCATTATCTCTATATTCATATTCTATTGTTCAGATAATGTAACTCAAGTTTTTTAGCTGTTATTTCTTAAGTATTTTTTGCAACTCTCATATATAACAATTTGATCAGGGTGTGATTGTTCTTGGGTTTGCTAAGTTAGTCTTTTATCATCTATTCTCGATTCAGTGCGCGTATTTTCGTGGCTAGGGGACCTATATGATATTGGCTTCTATAATATTTTTAATTGCTGTCGCTTACTTTCATGTGTCTACTTTTCACATAGAGCTAATTGTAATACCTGAGCTTACATTTTGTGGCAGGTCATCTATTAATGTTGCGAACTTGCAATTGTTCGAATATACCGTTGCTAAGAGTTTTCCTGGCGTGGCGTGCTAACTTTCCACTCGTTGGCTCCCTTGGATGTGAGGGCCGTATGTTTCCTCTGTGTGTCTTCTATGTGGATGGTAGCTTTGGCATGGGCCCCGGGCTTTTTAGAGGACAAATAAAACTTATAAAGAAAAATGATCCCCACAGACTGCGCCACTAATGTGGAAATTTCCTTCAAGTAGTGATAATGCCTGGAATCAGCTCACGGTGAGTCATAGCCTCTTTGAGTACTTGCAAAGGTCCTCGAGGTGGCCCCCGAGGAGGAAGCTTTGACACTTAAGTCAGTATTATTCTCCCCTATGCATTTTGGGAGTAAAATGTTACTTCTCTCGTCTGGTGTTCACTGTATTAAGTTATAGGGTTTTGATAGTGTGATAATGGCTCGTTTCTTGAGCTCCTATTTTTTGGACTGTGGTCCAGTAGAAGGTGTCGTGGCAAGTAATACTTTCCGCTATTTTTTGCTGTCAATTAGTTTGTGGCGATGCAGCAGTACCAGTCGTCCTGAATTTAGCGAATTGATCTGATTCGGCAAAGCTACTACTTTCCCTGCTCAACTTTGAGTGATTAGGACTGGATAGATTGTATATATACCATAGCTGAACACTATAAACCACAAGGTAAAAGTACTAATTTGTACCGTTTCTTACTTTGCGAAGTTGAAAGTCATTTTGAAATAAGTTTACATTGAAGGCCACCCCGACTTGGACGCAAACCTTATTAAACCCGACCATCATAGTCACACCCTTAGAGTGAAATCAAGACAATGCAAGCTAATAGCTAACTTGAACATCAACATTATATCGAGGGACAAGAAATACTACGCCATACACGAGATGGTGTTCATACACATACAAATAGCCAAAAAGGGGACATCAAACTTCTTCATTTGATAGAAGGACCCTTAGTTCGCAATCACCTAAAAAAAAAGAAACTGTAATCTTGAATCTACTAGGTCTGAAACGATTAAAAAAATTACAGTAATCATCATTAGCCTGACACAGGCATTCAGAGTCCTTCCAGAGATGGCAGTGGGGCGGGTTTTGGTGGAGATCCGCCCCGCATTCGCCTCAATGAGGTGGGTATGGAGGTAGTTTTTGTGGGGATGAGGCGAGTATGAGTATGAAAATCATAGCGGGTCGAGCGTGGATATTAGTTCTCACCCACTCCATCCTCCCCTCGCCCCACTAAACCTGTTATACACTCGCTAATTTAATATAATATAAATTATTATTTATCTATATTGCACATATCTTACCTACTCCCTCTGTCCCAGCTCAATTTGCAGATAGAGAAAGAGGAGTGTTATTTTTGTACAGTAAAAATGTCAGTAAAAACTGACAAAAAGCAATTTTGAAAGGACAATGGGCAGCTGGAAATAGTAACGTTAATCACAAAAATTACACACTAATACAATAATTTATGTTTACAAATTTGCCATTAAATGCCTTTATTAAAGGCATTATATACAATTTCAAAGCAAATCAAATAAAAAGGAGTTGCACTTTAAGTCTTCTAGGCCTCAACTTCGTCTTCTCCAACAACATTCCTAGGAGGTGAAGAACACAAAGACCTGTAAAAATCCATAAAAATGAAGATTTGTAAAAAAAAAAGAATCTCATAAACATGAAACTCTGTAAACATCCAAACTATCTTCTAAAAAAACATTCAGGGCCGCAAGACGAAAACCCACAACATTAATGTCTCAAAAACAACAAGATCTGAAAACCCCAACCAAATCACACGAAAAAATATCATCACATTTCATAATCGACCCAAAATCACACATTCTTCAAGATATAAACTAGTTTGAAACAAAAATAACATTCATTCGAACAGATCTGGAAAACCCTAACCCAATTATCCATTCAGAAAAAAAAAACAACTGACAAAACATGTAAAACTAGAAAACCAAGACAAAATAGTGAACAAATAAGGTGATTTTTAAAAAACACCAACAACTTACGGATTCGAAGTCAAGGTTGGGTACTACGTTCGAAGCCCGTTCGAAAAGCACAATGAACAAAAAAAAACAAAGACAGGAGAAGATTGAGAGGAATAGATCTGAAATTAAATTCGAAAGAGGGAGAGGGAGAGGAAGAGAAAGAGGAAAGGAGGAAGAGAGAGAGAAAGATGGGAGAGTGCGAAATGAAATGAAATGAGGTCGGATGACTTTGGCTTAGGGTTTTGTGACTAATTTTGTCTTTAAACCCTCATTAAAGCCCAAGCCCACTGAAATTTCATTCAACTTAAAGGGCAAATTCGGAATTCTTGCTCAAGTCAACTAGTCCAAATTTGGCTAAAATCAGAAATTGCAATTTGACTTGGGACACCCCTAAATAGAAAGTGTGCAGTTTGAGCTGGGATGGAGGGAGTATAAAATTTTCATGTAAATACATTTATTAATTTTAATATAAAAATTACTATAAAAAAGTGAATTTTAGCTATTTTTGGAGATATAAGCGCAGTGAGTACAATGGCTATAGAGTGGGTAGGGAGATCCAAGTGGGTGATGGGGCGGGTATGAATTTTATATAATATCCGCTGGGGCAGATTGGATTTTAAAGTTGTACCCGTCATAGGTAATGATGTGGGGTATAAGTATGAAAATTTTAGATAAGCATAAGTTTGGAGATACCATAATCCGTATCCGCCCTAACCCATTGACATCCCTACTTACCCTTAGATTTAGACTCCTCACTGGCATCATCATTAGTGACACAACCCTTACCCGTGTCCGGTACTAAGTCAACAGTATCAGATAATGCACACTACCCCTGGGGAGTCCTAATGGTTTCAATGCCACTAGAACCACTCTCATAGGATGGGGCAGCCAAGGAAGAAGTTTCAGAATACATAGAATCCATGACATAGAAATATTTCAGTTGAAGACGAGATGGAACAAAATAATATTCTTGTTAAAGAATAGAGTTGGAATTACCCAGCCAAACTTTTAGACCCTATAGACGTTGCTTTAAGAAGTTATAAATGCCAAAAAACAACTTTAGTCATAAGAAGAGTGAATGAAAAAATACTAGAGGTTTCAGATCATATAAATAGGAGGTGAACGAGGAAGGTTAAGAGAAAATTAACTTTATGAGAAGTGAGTCCCCTTTTTGGGGAAACCAAAGCAACCACAATTATAACCTTGGAAATGCAAACTAAGAAACGATTACGAATATGAGAAAATTATTTATAAAATGTTAATCCCGATAAATATGGGTTACAAGTAGGGGGGGAATTCAAATGCGGGTACCCATAAGTGTGGGTACTCGTACAGTCGGGTATCTGCATGTGTGAGTAGCTGTAATTGTAAATGCGGCCTGTGGTCTGGTCCAATTAAAACAGTCCCAGATTTTTCTAGACAAGTAACAGGGTATCCGTTGACCCGTTTAAAATTAAAAATTTTGAGATAAATTATTATTTCATTATATTACATAGATTTGTATTAGTGCAAGAAAAATATCATTACGATGATGACAATGTAGTTTTACAATTGAATTCTCGTGACCTTTTTTTAACAAATAATTATCACCTTTTTATCATTTAAAAATTCAGCATATAATGATCACTAAGAGTAACAATTCCGTAATCATCATCATCATTCCCTAGTTTGGATGAACTTAACAAAATATGCGGAAATGACGAGAAAAAATTGTGTTAAAATTTTTAATTTAGTAGAGATGTTATGAAAGTTTGATATGAAATTTGTGAAAACCAAATGTAAAATATTTCAATTGGACGTACAACTAAAAAAGGTTGTGGTAGTGGATGGAACTCAGAAGGAGCAATTGAGAATTCAAAATTGAAAGAGAATGATTGAAAATTTAGCATTCGAATATTATGTTAATTCATATTATTATATAATTAATATCACATATGTATGGACAACAAAGTATTGGGAGTAGATATGTAGAAAATATTATATAATATTAAAATTAATCAAATATATTTGAATTTTTACGGGGTATCCCTAGTATGTAAAATTTCCGGGCTGGGTACCCGGACCTGAAAAATGAAAAATTACACAGTTATTTTTAACTGGGCCGATGGATGAACAGATCGGGTAGTGTGGGCCGGGTATTTTTGAACACCTCCAGTTACAAGAAACACCAACGCAAAAAATCGATAACGCATGATATAACCGGATATCGCACATAACTAAAATTGTTGGGTAATATGCAAATATAACCCAATATGTTGGAGAAAGTGCAAATATAACTCTGGGTTGTTTTTTAGTGCAAAAATAACCCTGACTATTGAATGAAAGTGCAAATATAACCCTATGACCATATTTCCGACGTTGACTAACAAATTCCGGCAATTGACCCACTTGAAAAGATAAAAATACCCTTATGCTGAAAGCCTTGCATGAAATGGACAATTATGCCCTTCCCGCCAACCACCACCCGCCTAGCTCCACCCCCACTACCAGGGCACCGCCACCACTTGCCTGCTCCACCACCAACCCCTTTCCCCGCCACCACTTCTCCGGCTCCATCATTAACCAGCCCCAGCTCCGCCTCCTCCTCAGCTCCGCCAACCACCACCACCAACCCCCCTCCCCGCTCGCTACCCCCACAGCCCCACGCCACCTCCACCATAATCAATCACCATTTCCAGCGCCGCTCAGCCAAGCTTAGAAAAATCAAGATCTGAAGCAATGAAGATGCCACTTCGCAATCGGTCCCACAATCATGTCCCTATTCTTCATGTACGCCACCACCGATGGCATCGTCTTCTGCCCCTATGATGGTGGTCACGATGGTGGGCCTGAGTTCATTTATCGTCACATCTGGTGAATAACTCTGTTTTTCGATGATTATATTAATTGGATCCATCACAAATCACTTCAGACCTAAGTTTGCGCCGCATAAATCACCTCATACCTAATTAATTGGCTCAGTCACAAATCACCTCAATGCGCGGCTTCTTCGAATGCAGCACGACGTCCTCTAACTCCGTTAGCTGGCTCCAGCGTCGTCGATGTGTGGCTTCTTCGACGGAGGCGCGGCGTCCTCCGGCGTGGGAATCCTCTTGGGCTCGATCATCTTAAGGTGCCTCTTGAGAAAATTGCCAGATATGAGAAGCAAATTGCCTCTTGAGCAAATCGTCAAGGGCGGCGGCACTCTTGTTGCCGAGAAAATGAGGAGTGGCGGATGTACTTGAGCCGGCACCAGCTGGTGGGGGCGGCGAGTCGGCACCCTCTACTGGGTCAGGCATGGTTGAATCGTTTGAATTTCAGGCTGGTATGAATGTAAATAAACCACCAGAAAAGCAAATGAACGAAGAAGAAGGAAGAAACGAATGAACCACCAGAAAAGAAGAAGAGAAACGATGAAGAGAAATGGCGAAAGAAGGGGTATAAATGTAATTTTAATGTCTTTTTTAATTTTTGTTTTTTTCAGAGGGACAAGATGGTCTTTTCTTTTAATTACAGCCTTATACTACCGGAAAACGTTATATTTGCACATAACCTAAATAACTAGGGTTATATTTGCACTTTCAATTATCCCAGGGTTATATCTGCACTTTCGTCAATTATGTAGGGTTATATATGCACTTTGCTCAAAATTGTTTTGGTAACTAAACAAAATTGCGCATGCTGGAGAAAACTTTTAAAATTCAAAATTCAAAATTCAAATGAACGAATACATATACACACATGTACACAAACCTAACAAGCAGAAGAATAAAACGGTAAACTCAAAGATACATTAACCATGAAACCCCATGTGTTCGTTCATCCCAAGAATTAACAAATAGATGTACAAAATTGAAGCTTCTTGAATTTGCGAAGAGACCTCATAGACGTGCGCCAACCATTTACATCAATACAAAAAAAATTCTTGTAACACTTTGCCTATGTAGATTCGTGGATGGGGGGCTTATGGTGTACGTATATGGACCATATGTATATCAGCCCAACGAACTAAATTTAAGAGAGCAACAAAGTGAATGTGGAACTCAAGAATTAACAAATAGATGTACAAAATTAAAGCTTCTTGAATTTGCGAAGAGACCTCACAGACGTGCACCAACCATTTACATCAATCCAAAAATAAATCTTGTAACACTTTGCCTACATAGATTCTTGGATGGGGAGCTTATGGTGTGCGTATATGAACCATATGTATATTAGCCCAATGAACTAAATTTAAGAGAGCAACGAAGTGAATGTGGAACTCAAGACACTTCGTTTACAATAAAAAAAAGCAATAAGCATCAAAGGACACAATCTAAAGGCACGACTACAAAGAGTGAAGCCAAATTGCCCCATGATCGGACAATGGTGCAAATATAGCAGGCACATGACCCAGAGATACGACCAAGAAGACCGAGATAGTCAGGGACACAATCTCACGTCTCATAGAGACTATAAATAAGATTAAACAAAGGAGACTTAGATACTCTCACAAAAATTGGGACAAACATATTTTGATACAAGGTACTAACTTAAGCCGTAGAGGTTCTTCCAAGAATCAATCTAGGGACTTTTTGCAAGAGTCAGTGTAAAACTGTAAAGGAATTGTGAAAAACTAACTTGTGTTCATTCATAATTATCAACGGATATTTATACTGGAGGTTGCTTATAGAATAAGCAGAACAATAAGCAGAACTATGGAATCTTAACGGTATATAAAGTCTATATTCCAAAGATACATATTATACTCTAATAACTCCTCACCCCCACCTCACCCCACACACAAGCTAATGGAGGTGGAGCAGCGTGAAGATTGGATCGAAATGTAGCAAAACGAGTAGTATCAACTGTCTTGGTGAAAATATCAGCAATCTGATCAAGCGAACGAACATGAAAAACTACCAAAGAACCATCAACCTGCTCACGAACAAAATGATAATTTATCTTGATATGTTTAAACCTATGATGAAAATTAGGATTAACCAACATATAAGTAGCACTAAGACTATCACACAGAAAAATAGGTGGTGGCAGAAGAGGAGCCTGAAGCTCGAGAAACAACTATTGAAGCTAAACGAGCTTAGTAACCGCAAATGCAATTGTGCGATACTCAACTTCCAGATGGATTTGGTGACAACATGTTGTTTTCGAGAAGACTAACTAACACGATTTCCACCATAATAGAAATAAAAACCATGTTGAGAGCGGCAATCATCACCATCAAACGCCTAAGAAACATCAGGATAAGAAACAAGCCTATAATCAATGCACGACCAAGATGAAGACCAGATGACAACGAACCTTTCAGATAATGCAGTATTCTCTTTACAACAGACCAATGAAGCTCTGTAGGACATGCATAAACTAACAAACACGATTAACTACATGAGAGATCCCAGGGCGAGTTATCGTAACATACTGCAGAGCACTAATTATATTGCAAAACAAATGAGGTTCATGCAAGGTATCACCAGACATAGTGAGTCATGAAGCCGATTCATCTGGAGAGGTGACCGGCTTTGCGTTGGCCATTTTGCTACGATCGAGAAGGTTGCGTCTGTACTTTTGCTAAGAAAGAATGACACCTTCCTTGGAGTGAGTAAACTCAATGCCTAAAAAATAATGCAGCGGACCAAGATCACGAAGAGAAAAAGTATCATTAACCATCACAAGAAACTCATAGATAGAAGGCGATGGCGAGCTAGCAATAATCAGGCCATCTACATAAACAAGAAGATAGAGAACAAGCTTTCCAGAAAGATGAATGAAGAATCTAGTATCAGACTTGAAAGGCACAAATCCCTGAGCCTGAATAAAAGACGTAGCTTAGTGAATCATGCACGAGGTGCCTACTTAAGACCATAGAGAGCCTTTTTTAGGAGACACACATGCAAAGGATGAGTCTGATTCAAAAAGCCAGGAGGAAGAGACATAAATACTTGCTCATAGAAATCACCATTAATTCAGGAAAGCATCATTAACATCAACTTGGCAAATGAACTAATTATGAGTGAGGCAATAGTCTAAACAAGACACATGGTAATCATCTTGACCACCGGGCTGAATGTATCAACATAATCAACACCCTTCTCCTGAGTAAATCCTTCAGCGATAAGGCGCACTTTATACCTTTCAATGGAACCATAAGCTTGGCGTTTTATCCTATAAACCCACTTATAACCAATAATGTTAGCATTATGTAGAGGCAGAACAAGTGTCCACGTCCCATTACACATAAGGGTATCGTACTCAATTTTCATAGCTTTTTTAAAAAATTAAAACTCACATAAGTGAGGGGTGTATATTTGGCTCCCCAGGCCTTTCAAAGTTCAATGCGTGTAATACATTAGTGGAAACTAATTACAAAATTGAGTTTTACCCAAAACCTTCATTTACTCCCTATCTCAATGAAGGAATTGGCCCTATAACCCGTTCGAGGACTAACCATGGCCTCACACTTTCTAGCCTCCACACCCAGTGTCGACTAGAAGAGGTGACCTTCCATAGTGTCCCCTTGCAATTATCTTTCCCTGAAGATAATTACTGAACATTTGACTGTGTGCAGCATTCCACAGCCCCTCAGCACCCAGTGTGCAGCATTCATCAGTACCTCAGCTTCTCAGCATTCCTCTTCTCCATCTGAAAAGGAAAAAATAGACCCAGTAGTACATCGTTCTAATTGATAAATTCAGAGACAGAAAACATCCGCTTAGATCAGGATTACATGCTTATGAGGAAATTCTTCTAATAGTAGGTAAACCCTGTTTATTTGCAATGATTATAGCTTTAAGCTCTTTTGGTAATTGAGTAAAGGATTGGTGCGTATTTACCTAATTTGAATTAGCCATTTTTGCTAGAAAATCTGCTGCTCCATTTGCTTCTCTGTAAATATGATTCACAGTAACTGAAATCTGTTTCATTAGATCCCATATTAATCTAATTTCGTCGATTATGTTCCAGTGAGGTTGCAGTTGTTTGTTTACAATTTTAATGAGCATTAGATTGTCACTTTCAATTTGTAAGTAACTAATACCCATGGAAATTGCCAACTGTAAACCTGCTCTAACTGCCCCTGCTTCCACATGAAGAGGAGAGGGGCTAGTTAATTTCTGGGCTTCAGCAATTAATATGTCACCCAGTGAGTCTCTTATAATTAATCCCATTCCATCCTGATTTTATGTTTCCATGAACCATCTGTGTTTAATTTATGGAGTAGATGAGATGGAGCTGTCGAGGCAACAGTGACAAATCTGCCATCTTCTTTTTGATTGTTTATTAACAACCTAGGCAGTGTATTAGATATATCCCATTGAAGTTTAGTTTATAGGCTAACAAAATATCATTGAAGAGGTGTAAAGGTTTCCTAAACATCATTATGATGTTAGGTTTAGCACTTTCATGATAGTGTTTGTTCCTAAAGCACCATATTGTCCAAACAACTATGCAGGGTATAATTTGAATCAGTTTTTTATGATCAGGTAGGTTAATGTTATTCCAGTAGTTGAAGTACCTATCCCATAGATATGGGGAATGCTTTGTTGGAACATTAAAGACAGTATCAATCCATGTCCATAGTTTTTTAATTTCTGTGCAAGAATTAAAACTATGGTGAATACTCTCTTCATCACCTAAACAAAAATAGCAAATGTATGGAAGATTGAAAGATAAATCTTCTAATACATCAGGTAGGGGGATTAATCTATTGAGCATTTTCCAGTTTAGGAAACTTATTTTTCTTAGCATAATTGTGGACCAAACATATTTTAAAGAGGATACTCCTGTTCTTTTCTTCCTTAACAATTCATAAGCACTTTTTAGGGTAAACTTACCATTTCTAGTAGGTTTCCAAATCAAAGTATCCTCATACTCAGGAAAAAGTTCTTGAGGTATGTTCAGTTCAGAGATTATGTGCTCAGGTAGCAGTTGACTCAATTGGTTAATATATTCATGTTTGTTAATTATGAAATCACCAACTGTTAAGTTAGGAAAAGGAATAGTTTGGTTATTATCCCATAACCTATAAAGAGGGCCATAATCTATCCATCCTGAGTTCCAGAAAGAAACTTCCCCTTTCCCTATTTGTACTTTTTAGTTTAGTATAGCCGTTTCTTGAATATCTTTGATTCTTTTCCAGGTTTTGGAAGTTTTATGGTGATCGGGGATTGACCACATGAATTTAGACCAAAGGGATTTTCCAACTTGTAGCTTCCACCATAATTTAATAGAGAAACTTTGAACCAAAGTTTCAATATTTTTAAATTCAAGGCCATTTTCTTCAATGGGATAACATAGCTTTGGGTAAGCCCTCCAAATTCTTTTCCTTGGTGAGGTTTTAGAGTTGGATGACCATAGGAATTTGCCTAGGATTTTGTTAAGAACATTAATGATGTGTTTGGCCGGTTTAAGAATTGAAATCTGATGTAAAGGGATAGAGGTTAATATGTGCTTGATCAAGATTATCTTTCCTGCTTGAGATAACAGTTTATCTTCCCAGCTATTAATTCTGGACTGTATTGAAGATATAATACTTGAGAAATAAACATTTTTATTCCTACCTATATAAACTTGGCATCCAAGATATTTGAAGGGAAAGTTACCTTGTAACATTCCTGTTGAGGTTTTAATATCACCAATAGCTCTAAGTGGGCAGTGTTTGGCAACATAATATGAAAATTTTTCAAAATTGATCTTTTGGTCTGAAGCCATTTCATAGGATTGTAGGAAACAATTTAATGTTTTAAGTTCAGATTTAGAATAGTTTAGGAATATGACAGTATCATCAGCAAAGGATAGATGAGAAATCTTCTGTATTGAATTTGGAAGCTTATAAAACTTCAGGTTTGAATATTGAAACAGGAAGTTAAAGTTCCTTGAAAAGGCTTCTGTCATTATAATGAATAGAAGTGGAGATAGAGGATCTCCTTGTTTTAATCCCCTAGTTGCTTAAAAGAAGTCATTTGATGATCCATTTATTAAGATGGAGAAAAAAGTTGATTTTAAGTTTTTCATTATTAGTTCAATTATTCTGAAGGAGAAACCTATCTGACCTAATAACTTGGATAAGAAGGTCCAAGAGACTCTGTCAAAAGCTTTCATCATATTGAGTTTTATGATCATGTTAAAACCTTTGGCTTTGGTATTAATGAAAGATGTAAGTTCTTGCATTAGGAGTATATTTTCTGATATATCTCTTCCTGTGATGAATGCTGTCTGTTCTGGGCTGATAATGATGTCCATAATAGGTTTAATCATTTCAGTAATGATTTTGGTTAAGATTTTATTAATAAAATTACAAAGGCTAATTGGTCTGTAATCTTTAAATGAGGAGCAAACTTCTTTTTTTGGTATAAGAATGATTAAAGTGGCTGCAATTGATTTAGGGATGTTAGTTGATGAAAATAGATCCTGTATAGTATGTAGGACATCAGTGTTAATGATGTGCCAACATTTTTGATAGAAAAAGCCTGAAAAACCATCTGGCCCTGAAGCTGAATGACCATCCATTATTTTAATTATGGTAGATAGTTCATCCATTGTTACTGGTTTAGTGAGTTTACAGTTCATTTCTTCATGATTAGTTTGGGAATATTTTCCAATAACAATGCAGTGTTAATTCCAGAAGGATCTTTGTACTCTTCCTGTAAAAGGTTAGAGAAGTATTTAACACCCTCTGCTGCTATTTCCTCTTGAGTGTTTAAGGTTATACCATTTTCAGTTTTAATTGAAAATATGGTTTGCTTCTTATTCTTAGATTTAACTTTTTGATGGTAGAATTTTGTATTTTGATCTCCTTCTTTAAGCCATTTTATTCTTGATTTTTGCCTCTAGAAAGTTTCTTGATTAGTCAATGCCAGTGTTAGTTTTGCTTTTGATTTATTGAATTGTTCCAAATTCAATTGTGTTTCATTTTGTAGTAGGGCAGATTCTGCTTGAAGAAAATTTTCTTCACATACTTTAACTGTGTCAAAGATATTCCCAAAAGTGTGTTTATTCCAGTATTTAAGAGCAATTTTTAAATTTTTTAGTTTGAATAAGAAATTGTCAATTCCAAATTTATTAGAGGGAATATTCCAAGAATCCTCTACTAACTTCATAAAGGTTGGGTGATTAATCCAACATTCTTGGAACCTAAAGGGGGAAGGTTTGTTAAAGAATTTTGTTTCACCTATGGTGAAAAGTACGGGAGAATGATCTGAATTTCCTCTTGCTAATGTCTTAATGCCATATTCCTTTAACAAATCCCACCATAGATCATTAGATAATCCTCGGTCTAATCTTTTCCAAACTCTACCTTTGGATCTTATACCTGTCCAAGTAAAAGTAGATCCAGAAGTTGGAATTGTAGACATGTCCCAGATATTCTTCCATGGAACTTATGACATTAAAGTCTCCTATTAAGCATAATGGTGAATGGTTATGGTTTAGAATTTGTTTCCATAGTTTGTTTCTTTCATTTATAGTATGTTTGGCATAAATGAAGCCTGTAAAACAATCTTGGGAGATTAATTGATTATGAAATCTGGTTAAAATCATTTGTTCCTCTACTGAGATGATCTGCATTTCAATTGATTCATCCCAAAGAATCCAAATTTTACATTTTGGATCTGAGAAATGATGTTCATATTGAGTCTGGAAAGCCACCTTCTTGATGGAGTTGGCTTCCAACATTGGTTCAATTATGGTTAGGATATTAATGTGATGTCTTTTTTTAATGTCTTTTAACCTATTTATGGTGGCAGAATTGCCCACTCCCCTAGCATTCCAGACACATATTTTTAATCCTGTCATTGAGAAGATTTGTTATGTGTCGAAGCTGAACGGGTAATGACCGTTTTAGGGGTTTGTGTGTAGGTTTTTTTATTATGTTTTCTGTTCTTATTTATGTCAATATTATCTAAGTCCTTTTCTGAGTTTATTAATAAATTAAAGTTATTTTGTGATTCCTGTAGAACTGTTTTGGAGTTTTCAAAATCATCTATAGACAAAGAGGCTGTAGTTGATTTTGAACTATTTTTGGTCTTGGAGTGTGAGGAAAGCAGTGGAAAATTGCCTCCATTTATTTCTATGAAGGTTTCTTCATTACATTCTGTTTCTTCTGTGGTATTATTTGATTAAAAAATTAAGCTATCTTTTTGATGATTTTTATGTGTCTGATTAGAGATAGTTCCTAATATGGGGGTTGAATCTAATATTTTGGTTGGGTTTTCAACAATATGAATATTGTTGTTCATATGATCATTAACATTTGGTGTTACTATTTGTTTCATATGTTGAACATCAAGGCCATGATCTGACTTCAGAAGTTGATCATCAGTAGAATCATTAGGTAATGTTAAAATAACCACTTGGGTATTAGCATCTGTGTTTGTTTCAACATTGTTTCTAATATAAGTAACATGCTCAGTACTCATATTTAAATGTGATGAGTTCCCAGTGTTCACATTATCTAATTGATGAGAGTTTAAGGGAGAGACCTGGGAACCTTGACCAAGGTTCAATACTTCAGAACTTGTCTCCTGTATCCCTTTCTGATTCTCTGAAAGAGTGGGGTTATTGTTCTGTTTATCTACTCCCTTATTGAGAGTGTCTTTAGTAACCTGCATTTGATTGTTAGATTTGTTCTTCTTGACAGGTATATATATTTTTTCTTGAGAAGATACACATGAAGAGGAAGTTTTATTGCCCTTGCCAGTAGGTTTTCTCTGTTCACCTATTGTGTTATTATCTATATTTGTGGAAGGCCTCCAGGCATGAAGAGTTGACTGGGTTTGGTCATTTCTACAAGAGGTAGTAGGGTGTCCTAACTTAAGGCAATTAGCACAATATGCAGGCATATTCTCATATTCCAAGTATTGCCAGAAACCTACCCCTCTAAACTCAATCCAAATCCTTTCCAATTTTATTTTTGTAATGTCTATTTCAACACAAATCCTTGCTACATGTGGTCTGGACTGATTCAAAGTAGCTTTGTCTACTTTAACTGGTTTACCAATAATATTACCCAGAGATAATAGTACCCATTCATCAAAGAATTGTTGAGGAAGGCCATACAAAGAAATCCATACTGGGCATATAGGAGAATCAGCATTTGGTGAAAAATTAGGTTCCCATTTATTAATTCTGAGTGAATAGGATCCAAAATTCCATACCTTGTGAAACCAGCAGCGATAATAGTCCTCCTGCAAATAAAAACGAATTAGTACCTGACGGCTATCCAAAAGTGATATATCCGTGTGACCTTTGAAATCAGCGGTTTGGAAATCTCGTCTGAGGCGATCTAATTGTGGTCTACTTCGAGCAAATTTCCCTATAAGGGTTAGCCTAAGAGGAGCCTCGAGCCTTTCGCATTCGTCGTTGTTAAAACTCAATCCAGGTTCTCCTAGATGTTCTATAGGTTTTTTTTGGATTGAATTGACCTCTGGATTGGGAAGGTTGGGAAAGATCGGAATCAGAGATAGGGCGTAGGGACCGAAGTAGTTCTTTGCCTAGAGCTTGCTTATAGGAGAAAACCGATTAAGGTTCCGGTAGTGGTGGTGGCTCCGCCATTGGCGTCGCCATTGATTCGGACCGTAGATAGGGTTTCAGATCGAGGAAGAAGGTAAAATTGCCTTAGAACACAATGTTCGAGTCGTGTTAACAATGCATCAATACGAGAAAGAAGGAACGGCCAAGGAGGAGCCATTGGTGGAGCCTGCAGCCGATAGTGGCTAGCTCGAAGAGGATGGTTGACTCAGGTGATGTGGGTTGGACAACTAGCTTAGGTGACTCGAGCTGTACGGCTAGCTCAGATTATATGCAGACCGAATAGTCAAGGGGGAGCTAGAGTGGATCGACTAACTCGGCAAGCTCGCAGTCGAGAGGGGATGGGTCAATAAGAGGCTAGGCGCGGCTAGGGACAACTCAGGTTAGGAAGGATGAGACAATGAATCAGTGGAGGAAGAGAGAGAGCGCGATATAGCTGAAATGAGAACAAGAGTTGGTGAGCCAGAGGTAAGTTGAATGAGAGATAGCGGAAGGGATGATGAATCAGTTGAAGGCAAATATGGAACATGTACAAAATGATTAGGATAAGAAAAAATGGGTTCGTAAAATTGACATGACTAGCAATATATATTCAGTTAGTAGGAACATGAAAACACATATATGCTTTATGATTATAACTATAACCAACAAAAATACATGGAGATGGGTGGTATTCAAGTTTATTGGAATTATAGGGACGAAGAAAAGGATAACAGAGACAACCAAAATTTTTAATAAAATCATAGTCAGGAATTTTGTGATGGAGAGACTTATAGAGATATTTATGGTGAGGACTAGAGGATAGAGTACGGTTATGAAGATAGACAGAAGTATGAAAAACATGCTCCCAGAAAATGGTGGGTAGTCGAGCTCGGGAAAGAAGGGAATGACCCTTTTCAACAATTGTTCTGTGACATAGTTCAGTATCACCATTTTGAGACTAGGTATGTGGAGCAGAGACATGATGTGGAATACCTTGTGATTGAAAATATGAGGAGCATGTATGGAAATCACCACTCCAATCAGATTGAAATGGTTTGATTCTAGAGCTAAATTGTGTTTTAGCCATTTCCACAAAAACTGGAATGAAGTACTTGATATTTTTGAGACAAAAAATAAATCCAAAAAAATTTAGCTCAGTCATCAACAAAAATAAGAAAATAACTATTTCTATTAAATGAAGGAACTAGGGCAGTGCCCCAAACATCATAACACACCAAATCAAATGGAAATGTACTGAGTTCATGAACATGTAGGTAAACGATGACTTTTGCCAAGTTGACAAGACAAACACTTTCAAAATTATTCTAAGACATGGGTAATTGAAAACGAGAAATAAGACACCCAAGGGAAGACTCATGAGGATGACCAAGACGTTCATTCAAGAATTGAAGATCGTCTTTGCACCAAGGAAAACATAGGAAAACGCAGAAGCTGATGTGGCGGGTGAATTGAGGAGATATAGGCCATTCTCAATGGTTCCGGTTAGGAGCGTCTGACCTTGTACATCCTTAACAAAAAAAATGATTTGGAAAGAATAAGATATAAGCAATATTGTCAGAAGTAATTTGAGAGACACTTAAGAGAATTTTACAAATGTAAAAAACAAACAGAATATTATTGTTGTGGTATTCCTAATCTAACCGGTTAATCATTTTTCACCACGATGTGCCTACTAAAGATATCCCGGAAGTGGTTATGAGGAAAAGCTTTAACGCCCAAGTCAGTTACTTCCTCTTCAAAATCAGGCCTCTTTAGTCTATTTGCACTTACCTGGATGTGTACCCTTTTTGTTCCTTTTATAGTGTATCGCAAATATGGCTCTGCTTTATCTGGGCTTGCCCTCGTGTGTCTGATCGTGGCTGACACCTAATTGTGGTGTCCTCTTTTCTTGGCTCGTAGGTTGACCTAGTTTGTCCTAAGTCCATCTGCCTCAGTTTGCCTCACTGGTTAGCATCAGCCCCTCTGTGGTTTAGGCATGCCGCTTAGTATTTGGGCTAGGTATACACCATAACCCCCCATAGCCATGAAGACTAAGAGGCATAGAGCAATGGCGTTGATTTATTAATTAAATGTGAACTGATGTTTTACATCAACAACCTGCTCGGTATTTGATTTTACCTTCACAGTCATCGCTAAGTGACGTTAGCTTCGTGACTATACTTCTATCTCCGCCAACTCTTCAGATTTCAAATTTTGAATCCCTTATCTTTGTTATTTTTGTGATAAGGTTGTTTGTGAAGATTTTGTGTAGAAGGGCCGAGATTCGATCCACCTTTTTGCTACTTGTTCTGGATTTTCTTGATGTTTGCTATCACTGTATCTCTTAAATGAGGATTTTCAAACGAGTGACTTAACCCTACAATCATTCAGTGCGCTATCTATTCATATTCTGCCGCCTCTTCGATATATGTAAAAGGTAACCTACTTTTGTGTCAGACCATCATCATTGTGCTTTTGAACTGTGTGTCCTCCTCAATTTTACTGTTTCTTACTTTATATTTAAATATCCAAGCTTACTTTTTGTTACAGTTTATCTCCTAAGTATTCCAAAATCTTCATCTTCTCCGTTCGTCTCTCTAGGTTTTCTGTGGATCACCCTTCCTTGCTTTTTAAAGAGTAAGTTTTGTTTTCAACTCAATCTCCAATCTCTTTGCTACATGCTCTAAATTTGATAAGGTACATCTTTTCTTCATATTTCTAGTAATTTACTGGTTTTGTTTTTTTTATTATAATCCTCCGCTCGTCTTCTCCGGTGTATCTTCTTCTAAGTTTTGTTCTAAAAGATTCTTATCTGCGGTCGTTCACCCTATTAAGGCTTTTATTTCTAACCTTTGGGACCCTGTTTACCCACATGCCTTCCTCTGATCGCGTTGAGTCTCCTGTAGAAGATGGTCACTCCGAGGGGGATTCTGGCCAAGTCACCTGATCCTCTGACATACATAGTATGCTTTCTGGTCCATACTTAAATGACTTGAATAAATATTTACCTTTTTTAATCTCTTTTTGAGCTTTGCGCCCCTGCAACCTCTAAATGTGTTTGTAATCCTCCTCTTGGCTTTATATCATGTTATTTAGCCTATTTGAATTTTGGTCTTTACTTTCCTCTTCCTCGACACGTTGTTGATATTCTATGCTTGTACAAAATTGTGCTGTACCAATTTCATCCCAAAGGCATCACTATTATAATGGGGTTTCTTTGGGAGTGTGAGAAAGCGGACGCTCCTTTCACCCTTGATTTATTTTGCAACTTCTATCACCTTTGAAATGTGGAAAACACCATCGATGAGTTTAATTTTTATCCTATGGTTGAGCTTGTGAGCGGTTTACCTAGTAAAGTTGGTCTTTGGTATACAAAGTATTTTTTTTATAAACCATGATCAAAATTCCGAATTGGTTGTACCCTCTTAGAACTACAAAGTTCCTAAATCTAATCTTCCTGGTCTGAGTGTCTGTTTTACTGGTGAGACCGAGATCGTGGTGACACTACGTGCTCATACACAACATCTCCGCCATGCTGATTCTGATGCTGAAAGTGTTTTGTTTGTTATTGTTTTGATATGTTTGATCTGTATCCCTCATTATACTTGATGTGCGTGTACTTCTTATGTGTGTTTTTTTAATCTTTTGATGTTTATTTTTGCGTAGACATGGACCTGGATAGAGTTGTTATTGACAAATCGCTCTTCGATGGCGATGGTGTCCAGAAGGTGGCTGAGACTATTGTTCAGCTTGACAATACTACTGCAAGTAACACTCTCCAACAGGGTGTTAACAAAACAAGCACTAGTATTGCCCTTGTGAATGGCAAGTCTAATGATGGTGGATAGGTGGTTGGCGCTCATCCCACTGGAGAGTTGAAAGAGAAAAAGAACAAGAGGGAATAGACTGATGGGTCCTCGAGCCACTCACCGTCCCCAGTGAAAAAGGGACGTGGCAGCCAGCCTTGCTTGTGAACCAAAAATCTACTGGTGGAGGGAACAATACCTGATATTCTCTCCAAACTTTCTCTTCCCAATACTTTAGCTATGGTAAATTTGCTTCTTAATATGAGTGACCTTCGTCATTCCTTGACATTTTTTGCATAGAATATTAACTAACTTTTTTCTATGTTTTTTTTTTCTCTGTAAGGTCGGTGAGAGCCTTCAACTTGTGAGCGAGCAGATTTTGAAGTTCTATCCTACGGATGAGTCGCTAGCGGAGAAATATAAGGTAAAGGAGACAAACTGTGTCACCTCAGAGGCTTCCCTTAAAGCCACTCACGAAGAGGCGAACACTGCTAAGAAGCGTGCTATGATTACAAAGGAAGAAGTTGTCAAGCATCATTTTGAACTGCAGAAGATGTGCACCAATAGGCATGCTTCTCCAAAGTATCCTCAAATTTTGGTTGATCGGCTTTGCAAGACAAAGTTCTTCTGCAAATTATTCGAGGATGTTTCTAGCTATACTTACACCGTAGGTTATTGCGAAGCTGTGAAAGATATGCGCGAGTGGAATCCAACTTCGACGCTGAAAAGTCTGCCCTCTTTGAAGAAGTGTACTGCTACGTTGGCAAAGGAGACGGTCATACTCAACGATGAATTTATTGAGAAGATTGCTGATGGTGGACACCCATATGCTTTGCTATTGCATCTAGCTAGCCTTCCTTGCCTTCCTTTTGTGGACGAGTTAAAGGTGTGTGAGGTTGATTATCTGGAGGACCTTCCATTTGGTTCTCGTACTATTATGCCACCTTCTAATCCGGACGTCATCGTGGCAACTGAGGCTCATGCTAACATTGATGTCCCTACTCAGCAATCCAGCATAGAAGACACTGCTATCATCGTCCAGCCTTTGCCTACCCCCAACTTTGAAGTTAATTGATTTTTAGTATATTAGGCTCGTGTATTTTTTATTGTAATTTTAAGACAATATTTTGGTGTATGTCTGTACTATTTGTGTGACTTTGGTTATTAATGTTGATTTATCCTTCTTCTTTTACATTTTCTCAATGCCCTTCCTTATGTGTAGGGCTTGAATATTTTGGTTGATCATAAGTATTTGAAACAACTTGAGATCTGGGATGTACTGATCATTTTTCCAATCGCTACATATTTTCACCACCTGATTTCCACTGCTCTATTAGTTTCTTCGTGCCACTCAATATTTCACCAAGGAGTGTGAGGAGCTCATTTCTTCTTATCGCTTCTCTCGTATGAAGTCGCTTCCCTTATGCATTGGGTGAAAACTTCCTATTCTCGCTCCATTTTCATCTTCATCTACAGCATGCCCTTGCAGTAAGTTTGTTCCTAATGGGTATAATGTTGAATCTCTTAGCAAGGATATTGTCCACAGTTTGGTTGATCTTGAATCCGCTGGTGCGTACATGCGATCGCTTAACCTCATTGTTCTTGTCCAAGAGTTTACGTTATCTTTAGGCGTTTGTTTAAATTACATGCTCTGCTCTTGGGTATTAATGATCTTGAAAAAAAGTGGGATAGGATTGTAAAGGACACCCAGGATGATGTGTGAAATTTTCGTAGGATTTGCAATGAGCAAAACAGTCTTATACATCGTCAACAGTTGACCATGGTGAAGATGCTTTGGCAACAGGAAGAGGCTAGATAGTATGCTGTAGGCAAGACCCGCGAGGCCCATCAAAAGACACTGATCATTGATAAAAAATGTGCTAATATTAATGATTTTTTCGATAAGTTGAAGAAAAAGCAGGATGAGTGTGATCACTTTTCATTCTCTACCCTGGGTTGGCAAAGCAAGTTTGACTAACAGTTTGCTATAAACACACAGATGCAAAGTGAAAATGATCAACTTTGTGCTGAGTAGGATCAGCTTGATTCATTTGTTCCCCAACTTGAGCAAGATTGTGTTGAGTACAAAGATAAGCTCCAGGCTCTTCTTTCTTCATCTTACAGAACTACTGGTCGTGGAGATCTTACTGTGGGAATTGGCGGGAAGAGGATTAACTTGTTGGGGGCTGTCCAATCGCATATTCATGGCCTAGAAGAAGAAATACATAATTTAAGGGCTGAAATGAAGTGGTATGAGGAAATTGTTAATGTTATGAGTATGCAGCTGGACCGCAAGGAGTTCGGCCCTATAACTAACTTCAAGGCGTATTATGCTAGAAATCTTATCCATATGGAATGAAGAGGTATAATACGCCATCTTGCTTATTTTCACATGAAAATGGCGATACTACCATATGGTTAGCAAAGAGCGTGAGGCTGAGGAAAACCAGCCTAGGGCTGAGCACTCCCATCGCGAAGCTGAGCACAACCATTATCGTGGTGGTTCATCTTCTTCTGGATCATCATGAGCATCTAAGCATAGATAACATGTAATGATTTTTTCTTCCGAGCAATGATCTTTTTGTTTCAGCTTTTGGATGTTGTAGTTGTCCTGTTTCTGTCTTCATACTTTTGAATGTTCTTGACTTTGTGATTCCTTTTTCTTCACAAGATCTCTTTCTCATACATCCATTGTTTTTGTTTTGAGTATTGAAACTCTGTTTATCGTGAAGCCAAAAGATCTATAGCTTGCTTTAGTCACTATTTTATAGGTATATCTATCGTGTAGCAAGATATATTGCTTGCTCTATTAAGAGTATGTAATGTGCAAAGCCGCAAGATCTATTGCTTGATTTTGTCCCTGTATTAAAGCTAGGTTTACTTGGTAGAAAGATCTATAACTTGCTTTTTATTGAGAGTGCAAAATCGCAAGATCTATTGCTTGTTTTTGTTGCTTCATTGTGGGCAAATCTGCCTTATTGCAAGATTTATGACTTGCTTTATTTTTATATTTTGCAAAGAGGCAAGGTGAGAGGCGTTTGTAGTTGATACTTATGCCACTATCATCATGCGTTCATCTTTTAAGAATTAGTAACTTAGTTTTGAGACTGCAAGGTATAGTTGTTTGAAAATAAAAGATGTTACTCCAAAAAATTATATTGCGATAATATCACCTTCAACGCTGAACGAGGGAACGAACACCACTAATGATTATATCGTGGTTTCTATACATTGAAACTAGATTTTCCTTCCTTTTTGTTGATTCTACACATAAAACTTTCTTAAGTTGATTATTTGCCAAGTGCTAGGAACGCTGCTCCTATCCATTCTCTCTAACTCATAGCAGTCAGATCAATGCATTTTCGTTATCTTGTACGGTCATTCCCACTTCAGGCACAACTTTCCTTTTTTCCTTAGCTAGGCTAACTTCATTCTTCCTTAGCACCAGATTGCCAATTTGGAATTGTGTTTCCTTGACCTTCTGATTGTATGCTTTGGCTATAATTTCTTTGTACTTTGCTTTCTTGATTGTCACCCTATCTCTTCTCTTCGAGTTCATTTAATTCTAACCTCACCATCTCTGGATTGATATCTTCGTTATATTTCTTGACTCAAAGGCTTGATTGTTCAATATCACTGGAATTACCGCTTTGTGCCCGCATACTAGACTATATGGCATTTCTCCTATTAGTTCTCGCAATGTTATTCTATATGAACACATGGTATTGGGTATCTCGTCAACCCATCCTGCTCGCTTTCCTTCCAACCTTTTCTGAATACCTTGAACAATCATTCTATTCATTACTTTTACCTGACCGTTGGCTTGCCAGTGAGCTACGAAAGTGAATTTATGTGTGATTCCCAGTTTCAAACACCACTCCGTAAAGACCCTAATTGCGATCTATGTACCATTGTTGGTGATGATGGTATGTGGTACTCTGAAGCGATAAACTATATTCTACAGACAAATTTCTCATTGCTTCCGCTGTCACTCTTCCTAAGGGCTTTGATTCTACTCAATTTGTGAAGCAATCAACTATCACAATTAATAACTTGGAACTGCTAGCACCTTTTGGAAAAGGCCTGACTAGATCAATTCCCCATTTATCAAATGGACAAGCTCCGTATATTCCTGTTAACGTTGATTGCGGCTTGTGCGATATTAGAGCATTCAATAGGTAGCTTTTACATTTAAGGACAAAGTTATATGCGTCGTTAAACATGGTTGGCCAGTAGTATCTAGCTCAAATGATTTTTTTTGCGATCTTTTGAGATCATTGATGCGATCCACATAATCCTTCGTGTGATTCCTTAAAGATTTTGCTAGCTTGTGATGACCTTACACACTTTATCTATCGAGATAGGTATCCTTTCTTGTATAAGGTTCCGTCTTCATAAACATAGTTACAGGATCATATTTCTAGCTTCCTGGCCTGTACTTTGTCCGTCAGTAGCTTCCCTTTGTCAAAGTATTCAATCAGTGGTGTTATCCGGTTTACCTCTTATGCTTGAACTACTGGTACAGTTGTCATCACTGTGCTCCTAACCGGAATGACTTCTACTTTCACACCTCTATATCCTGCCATTGCTAGCTTGCTCAAGGAATTTTCCTTCATATTTTCACTTCTTGGGACATGCTGGATGTTGAAGTATTCAAGGTGATTGATGAGTTGATGAACCCTAGTTAAGTATTTCATCAATTGCTCTTCTCGCACTTTGTAGCCTCCTCGTACTTGATGGACCACTATCCGTGAATCATTGAACGCCCAAATGCTCTTCACCTTCATGTTAACCATGAGATATAAGCCACATATCAATGCCTCGTACTCAGATTCATTATTGTTAAGTGAGAAATCAAAGCGAAGCGAGTATCTGTATTCTTCTCCATCTGGGTCAATCAATAGTAGTCCTGCTCCACATCCTTTCTGGATAGATGCCCAGTCTACAAATAGATTCCATGCGACGTCTTCCTATTTGTCATTTTCTTTGTTTTCATCAAGAAACTATTGTGTTTCACCTGCTGCACCCCCACGCTTGTCATTTCAGCGATGAAATCTGCTAAAGCTTGCACTTTGATTGAGGTTCGCGGTTGAAACTAAATCTCAAACTATCCCAATTCAAGAGCCCATTTGGTCATTCTTTCGGATGACTCAGGATTTTTCAAGATGTTCTTGATTAGGTTGTCGGTATAAACAATAATCATATGACTGTGGAAATAGGTTTACAGTCTTCTTGCCGAATGTATCAATGCTAAGGTCAATTTTTCAGTTGGAAAATATGCCCTTTTAGCTTGCTGCAGTATCCTGCTGGTGTAGAACACTGGTATATGCTTTTGGCCTTCTTGCCTTACCAGAACTGAGCTTACTGCATTTATTGAAATAGCCAAATACAAGTATAGTGGTTCTTCCTGAATCGGTGCTTTCAACGTTGAGAGTGTCTGAAGTTGGTCCTTCAGTGACTCGTATGCTGATTGACACTCTTCGTTCCAACTGAACTTCTTAGCCTTTTTAAGAATTGAGCAAAAGACTTCAGTGACCCTTGAACTATTATCATCGTCCACCTTTGGCCCTCAAATTTTTTTCCAGCACCTTTTGCCCTTGAACTTACTAAACACCTTAATTGTGGCCCCTGCGTCAGATCAGTCCGTTAAATTTTAAGTTTCCTCTGTTAGTTGAGGGTAAAATTAACTTTTTACCTTTTAAAATTACACCCCTAGCTCCTAAATTTTTAAATTACATTCTAGCCCTCTTTATAATTACAACCTAGCCCCCCTAAAATTTTAAATTACAACTAGCCCCTCTCCCCTCCCTTGCGTCCAAGCCACCGCGATGGTTGAGTGGTCGTTTGCCGGTGTCAAGCAAGCCTTCTCCGTCCTCGATCGCGCTGGGGATTTGCTTAGGGGAGAACCACCGGAGATTTATCTGACACCTGGGACTGCATATCCAAGGATTTGCTATTAATGGTGAATACTGATTAACAGTTGATTGCATGCATCTCTTCTGATCTGGTGCGATATCTGATTCATGGACTTTGTCACCAAATTGCTGCTCAGCAACAACGAAGTCATTGAAGTCAACCATGGTAACTAACTATTAACTACCATTAGTAGCAGCAATTCATAATTCATGAATAAATAGAGCTTAAGTGGTTGGTGATATGATAATGTTTAAGTTCCAGGACGAGTTCAAATCGTTTGACCTGACTCAGCTCTGCGACGACGGCAACTCGTGGAACCCTAATTACTCATCGGAGTCGGTCCACTGCTAAATCGCCACCTCATCCTCGCCGCACCTCCAATGGAATATTCCTCTAATAGTAATGTCCCTTCAACTTGGCGCACCGTCCCAGCCCCTGAGCCACCAAGTCACTGCCACAGAACTACTACCACTGAACTTCACCGACATACGACGAAGATGAGGAGTTTTTCTCACCGGGAAAGGAAACTCATGGCAGAAGGTGGTAGGATCGAGGAGCTCTTCTCACCAAAGATGATGGTGGATAGAGGAGGGCGGTGACACCACAAAGGGGACGGCGAAAATAAGGAAGTGAAAATGGTTAAAGGAAAATAAGGAAATGATAAAAGGAAAGAAAAAAAGAAAATAAATGGAAAAAGACTATTTTCCCTTTAAAATTAACGATTTGACCTAGTTTAACGGTTTGACCTGACAGAAGGGCTACAATTCACCGGTTTTATAATTTCAGGGGCCAAAAGTGTTGGAAAAAAATTGGAGGGCTAAAGGTAAACGATGGTGATAGTTCGAGGCTCACAGAAGTTGTTTGCTCTTAAGTATTGCAGATACTGGGAAGTGTCTTTCGACTGCTTTTAACCTAAACCTACTAAGCAAAGCTAGCAATCCCATTAATATTTGGACTTCCTTTACTGTTCGTGGTAAGGGGAGATTAACAATTGCTTGTATTTTCTCTGGATTAGCCACAATCCCTTTGGAGGATACCTTGTATCCCGGGAATTTGCCTGCGCCTATCCCAATTGTGCACTTTTTTTTGGATTTTGCTTCATTCCAATTGCACTCAATGTATCCAGCCGATGTGCCTATTTTATACGGTTATATTAGGGCTTTTGGGATTAACTTTTGTACACTTTTGTGCTCTAAATATGACATTTTGCCTTGAAATTATCTAAGGAGGGTTAAAAGCGACTTTTACGTTTTTATCACTTTTTAGAGAATTTTGTGTGACAAGGTAATTTGTTTGAAGACTTTGAAAACTTTGAAGACTTTGAAGAATATCTTTGAAGATTTGAAGACTTGGATTTGAGCTTTTTGAAGATATGAAGAATTGAAGAAGTGAAGAGAAGAGAATGATATGAGATATAAAAGAGAAAGAAGAAAAAATGCTGAAATTTGCATCTGTCGCGACTCACGATGGCCTCGTCGTAACGAGCCGTCGTGAGTCGCGACCGACGGGTGGCCAGAATTTCACCTTATCTTCTTTGTACTATAAATACCATTCTCTTTCCTCTCATTCAACAGCTTTTGCCCAGCTCCTTCTTCTGCATTTTTGGGCTTAGAAACCCTACGTTTTCTCCTCTTTCTTTTCTTAGTTTTTGTAGTTTAATTATGTCTTTTAGTTCTCTATCTTAGTTTTATCTTGGGAGCAAAGGATTGAAGCTTCCATTTCTATGTAGTAAGAACCATTATATCTATCTATTTGGTGTTTTTGCTATTGTGCATTTATTGAGCTTTGAATGTGAATTGTTAATTGCATTGATGTTGTTGGAAGCTTGAGTATATGAATTGCTTGTATGATTGCTTGTTAGGGTTGGGAGAAAGTAGCTAATTCTCCCCTCTTTAATGTGGAATCCAAGAGCATGAGTTAGAGCTTCTTAAATGATGTTGGTGTGTTGATAATTGCTAGATGAATGTGATGATGTCGAATTCGTTGTCATGTTTATTTTAGGTAGCAAATGAGATAGGTCTATGAATGTCGATCGTTCTTGACTAATCTTGTGTAAATGCATGAATTGGTTAAATGCTTAGACACAGTGTAGTGTTTATAAGTGTTGCTAAGCTTGTTGATTCTTCGTGCTAAATGCCATCAATGGGATACTCTTAGTAATAAGGGAGTCATTGGTGAGGTTTGACAAGAGATGTCGAACTCACTCTTGCAAACTACTATCTAAGAAGGATAGAAGATTTATCTTCACAACAAGTAGTTGAAGTAGTGAATAGATTGTTTCACTCATTCTTGAATCCTTTATTATTTAGCATTTATGTATTCTTGATGCTATGTTTCACTTCACTTATGTCATATGTTGTTTGAGAATATGAAGTGTTTTTATGATTGAAGTGTTAGGGTGTTAGGAAAGTGACGAATTCCTTAGCTCCTTTGCATGAAAATATATGAACATGAATTTAGAACTTCTTGTGCATAATGTGTTGTGATTCTTGCTAGATGGGTATGTTAATGTTAAGCCAAGTAACAAATGTGATAGAATGAGTGAATGGTTCAATGTTCTACATTAGGTTTGGAAGTGGATATCCATTACCCCCAAGGCTTTATCTTTATAGTTTTAAACCCCTTTTCCTTAGTTTTGTTTGATGATTAGCATAGTTACTTAACCTTGCTAGTTATCTTGTCTTTTTAATTTCATAACTTAGGAAAACCAAACAACCAAACCCCCCCATTTACCTGCTTTTATATGTATGTACATATGCCTACTCCTAGCCTAATATCAACCTTTTATGCCTAAACGCTTAGGAAGATCCCTCTTCTTTGTGGACGACCCCGACTTACCGCTATCTACTTAGTTGTAGATAGTAAGCATAAAAGGGCTTATAAATATTAACTTTGAGAGGTACGGCGACGGCCTCCCACCAACATCTCTTTTAAGTTATTCGTGAAGTCACATGTTCACCTATTTTTTATGAGCACATCATCCACATAAGCTTCTATATTGCACCCAATCTGGCTGCGAAACACATTATCAACCACTCTCTGATATGTTGCCCCTGCATACTTCAACCCGAATGACATCTTCACGTAGCAAAATATTCCAAAACTTGTTATGAAGGCCATTTTTTCTGCATCTTCGGGGTTCATCAATATCTGATGATACCCTTTGTAGGCATCCAAGAATTTGAGGACTTCGTACCCTGAGATTGCTTCTACTAGTTACTCGATCTTTGAGGGGATAATAATTCTTTAGGCATTCTTTGTTTAGATTGGTGAAATTTATACACATTCTCCACCCAGAGTCTGCCTTTTTCACCATCACCGGGTTCGCTAGTCATTTTGGGCATATCACCTCCTTTATGATCATAACTTGCAACAATGCCTTTACTTCTTCCTTGATTGCTTTTTGTCTATCAATGGCGAAGCTTGTTTATTTTTGTATTACCGGCTTAATTGAATCAGCAATGTTCAAAAAATGAGTTGCAATACTTGGGTCCACTCCTCTCATGTTCTGTATACTCTATGCGAACGTGTTCTTGTGATCTCTCAGAATTTGTATCACTCTATGTTTCTCTTGACCTGGAAGATATTTCCCTATTTTGACACACTTAGATGTATCATTGTCATAAATAATGACATCTTCAGTTTGTTCTCCAATGTTTACTGGATGGTCCACCTAGTTAAGTGAGTTACTGTTGGTGATAGTACTAACCATTTTTGGTGTTCCACAGTTTTTCCTACTTTCATTGCAATGACCATACACTGTCTGGCGGTCTGTTGGTTTCCCCTCACCATTACGATCCTTGTTGGGGTTGGGAACTTCATGACTAAATGAAATAGAGACCATATTGCTTTCGCTCTGTTCATCCATGGCCTATAATAGCGTTAAACGAACCTGGAGCATCCATGACAACGAAGTCACAGATTATGGTGCAGATCCTCTTATTCTTGCCAATTGTTACATGCATCTAAATGTTGCTTAAGGGTGTCTCTACTCGTCCTGTGAACCCTACAAGCACGGATGTGGATTTTTTCAAGTTGGTCCTCTTGAATCCAAGTCTGTTGAAGCAATCTTCCATCATCTACGAACACTCTATGAACCGCCGTGTTTATGATTTTAGCAATAATGACTGGTGTATGTGTGGCCCATCGATCAAAGGATTGAGAGTCGCTAAGCCAAACCCAACATTATCCTTCCAAGCTTAAGTACAAAATAAGGAACAGGTAGATGCAACGAACACAAGAATTAAAAATCATGGCAAAGAATGTGGGCCGTCAAAAATGGGACACACAACAAACACAACGGCCACGACCGAGGAACATGGTAGAAGTGGCATGCCTACGATCTCAAATTCCTAAGAACAGGGAACTGCAAAGGGAATAAGCTTATAAATACAACAAGCTCTGTAGGAGCTAAGGTAAGCGCTACGATATAGAGAAATTCCATTTCTTGAAGAGAGGAATGACTTGATCGTTAGAGGTGCTTTCCCGAAATCACTTTTGGGGCTGCATTTGCAGGCAAAAGAATCGAAGCAAGTGAACCGAGATGAGGCTACCTAGATAGGCTACCACATTATTTGGCGCTATATGTGAGGAACGGAATTTTTTTCCTTTCATTCCTGGGCTGCTCAGGTAGGCAATGACGTTCACTAGGAGTGCAAAAAGCCACAACCATCAGTCAAAAGAGAAAATGTTGGGAAAAAATGAAGGAACAGAGGAGGATTTAGTAAAGAGAAATGATTTAGTAAAGAAGAAACAAAGGAGGCAGAAGAGGAGGCAGAATCTCCAAACTGTGATTAGGAAAAACTAGCGTTCAAAGCATTTTTAGAAGCGAACAAGGAGGATCTGTACGATCAATTCTTAAAGATTCTAAGGTAAAACCAATCAAGGCCAGAGAAAATGGAAAATTAAGAATGCGAACGTCTCTGCTATGAAGAAGAGCAGCCTGACATCGTCGCAGAAGATGACACAGATAAGTCACTCCTCGCACCACATTTACGATACTTCCAGATGCCTAAAGATTTCAAGCTACCTCTACACATTAAATTCTATAATGGTATCATAGATCCAAAATAGTTCTTACATTTATATAGAAGTAGCATGAGATTTCAGGATGCGAACATAGAACTAGTTTGCAAAGCATTTCCCATCTTTCTATTAGGCATTGCGATTACGTGGTACGAAAACCTTCCACACGGAAGTATCCAGTCTTTGGCACAACTGTCAGATTTATTTTTGAGACGTTTCTACCAAAATTAGAAGTTCACTAGAACAATCGCAGATCTCAACAATATAGCACAGTGAAGCGATGAAAGCCTCGCAGAGTATCATAGCTGATTCGTTATGGAGAGCTTACTAGTTCGAGATTTGTCATTTAAATCATCATTAGGTGCTTTTACAGGGGGAATGAGATTCAGAGTTTTACAAAGAATTGACAAAGAATATGCCAGAAAATCCAAGGGAATCACAAAAAATGATTGAATGGCACGCGTGAACAGAAGAAGCGAACAATCGAAAGATAGAGAAAGAACGAGGTGAAAAGAAAACAATGGATGATTCACAAAAAACCTGGCCTAAAAAAGGAAAAGTACACATCACTTTCAAAAGAGGAGAACCTGGCTCACAGGATACGCCTCTAACAAAGTCAAGGAAAGAAATATGGCTAGCGAATAAGGATCTATTCTGAGAACCAGCACCAATGATTACACCGCCAAAAAAAAGATCACAAGAGTTTTATTGTGCCTTTCACAAAGGTCATGGCCATGACATAGAGTACTGCAGGGACCTAAGGAGACAAATTGAAAAAAATCTTAGGAATGGCAACTTGGGCCAGTATAGAAAAGAAGCAACAAGTCCGTATGGGAACGCAACCAAGATGCCAAACCTATCTCCACGAAACCAAGGTACTCCAGTGACAATGGCTAAGAATAAAAAAAATGACGGCGACTATAGAGTACAACAACAACATGGATAGTGAACACCAAAGACAATTATCTTCTCTATACACGGTTCCACGTATCCGCTGTCCAACAACACGTGGAAGGCCATGGCAAGGTACTCCCCGCCATAAGAACCAGTTGATAAAAGGTTCTGCCAAAATGAAGTAATTACCTTCAGCAAAACATCTCCAAGAGTACAACAAAACATCTCCAAAGGATTCCTATCCTCTTCCAAAGATCGATCAACTGGTGGAAGCAATCTCAGGATACGAAGTCTTGGCTTTCTTGGATGCATACAAAGAATATCACCAAATACTGATAAACCCAAAAAAAGAGAAAACAACTTTCATAAAGAGTTTTAGATTGTTTTGTTATGTGAAGATTCCTTTTGGGCTCAAAAATGCGGGGGCAATGTACCAGAGGGTGATTGACAAGGCTTTTAGAAACCAAATAGGGAGAAACGTTGAAGCGTACGTTGACGATATGGTGATCTAGAGTAAGAAGGTAAGAAATTTTGCTAAAGACTTGAAAGACACTTTGGACACTTTAAAGGACATAAGGATGAAACTTAACCCAAAAAAGTGTCTAATTGGAGTGGGGGATGGAAATTTCTTGGGGTACAAGGTTTCCTCAAAGGGTATAGAGGTTAACCTAGACAAGATACAAGCCATTGTGAATCTTCCCCAACCACGAATAGTTAAAGAAGTACAAATTTTAATGGGATCATTGGCAACACTCAGTCGTTTCATATCAAATGCTGCGAAAAATAACTTTACGTGCTAAGAAAGGCAAGAAAATTTAGCTGGAGTAAAGACTGTCAGAGAGCATATGAGGGGTTAAAGGACCAGCTTCAAACATTGCCAATGATGAAATTGCCCGTATATGGAGAAACATCGTACTTGTACTTAGCAATCTCGCAAAACACTATCAGCTTTGTGTTAGTTCGCTTGGAAGGGTAGAAACATGTTCCGATTTATTACATCAGCAGAATCCTGTAAAAGGCGGGGACAACTTACATGCCTGTAGAATAGCTAACCTTGGCTTTGGTCTACTCAGCACGAAGATTGAGAACTTACTTTCATAGCCACAACATAGTAGTTTACACTGGATTCCCAATCAAGAACATCCTCTCTAAACTAGAGTCTTCATGCAGACTGGCAAAATGTACCCTGGAACTAGGTCAATTTGAAATAAAATTTCAACCTAGAACAACAATCAAAGCTCAAACATTAGCAGAATTCATTGCAAAAATGTCAAGTGAAGAAGCATAGAAAGCAAACATCCATCAGAGCTTGACAATTGACAAAGGTAAGACAAAATGGGAACATGTAGGTTGGACGTTGTTCGTTGATGGCGTATTAAGCAAGGAAGGATGCAGAGCAAGACTGCTTTTAGTGGACCCAAATGGGGGCGAACACAGACACTCATTACGATTCGACTTCTTGCTTACCAACGATGAAACAGAATATGAAGCTCTAATTTGTGGATTAGATCTTGCGATCCGAATGAAAGTAAGAAGTATCCGGGTATCCAGTGATTCTCTAATTATAATCTAACAAAAGTGAGGTAATTAAGAGGTACGAGAAGTCCAGTTGATGAAATATTTGGTGAAGGTGCGACAGCTCATAGCGCAGCTTGAATATTTTGATATAAAACACGTCCCACGATGCGAAAACACACAGGCAGACACATTAAGCAAACTAGCGACGGCAGGGTTTGATTTCTTCACCCAACAAGGGGATGTCATCATGGAGGTTATCCCAGTTAGAAGCACCATATCAATAATGGTGCTAACGATCCAAGAAAATGAAGCAAGCTGGATGAATCCGCTAATGGATTTCTTCGTAAAAGGGACATTGCTAGAAGATAAGGTGGAGGCTAGAAAGTTGGAATTGTGTTCCTCTATTTACACTAACGAATAAAGGACATTGTACAAAAAAGAGTACTTGTCCCCATGGATAAAATGTGTAGGGCCAACAAAGTCAACTGAGATCTAAAAAGATGTTCATGAAGGCTTATGTGGAACGTACCAGGGAGCCAGAACAATAGCTAGAAAAATAATTAGAGCATGGTACTAGTGGGCGGCTATGTTCAATAATGCACACAAATTCGTCCTCAAGTGTAGGAGTTACCAAATCAACATTTCGCTATTGCATAAGACGTAATTAGCTTTGATAGGAATCTACGGAGCCTGGCCATTTCACAAGTGGGGGATAAACTTAGTGGGACCATTCCCAAGAGGAGAAAGAAACGTTAAGTTCCTTATTGTAACGGTCAACTACTTCACAAAGTGAGTCAAAGCTAAGACATTAGGCCATGTCACAGTCGAAGACACTAGGAAATTTGTATGGAAAAACATCGTGCCACTTTGGAGTGCTGCAGACTATTGTCACGGATAACGGCACACAATTCACAAGCGCGGTGTTTACCTACTAGTGTTCGAAGCTCCAGATTACTTAGAAATTTACCTTTGTGGCACATCCTCAAGCCAATGGCCAAGTGGATGTGGCAAATAGGACCATAGTTCAGAGGATATAAAAATGATTAGAAGGACCGAACACGCTATGGTCGTATAGAACAACCATCCGACAGCTAATGGAGGAAGACGTCATACACTTGGTGTACGATCACGAAGCAGTCATACCCATAGAAATAGGAAATTCAAGTCTCAGGATAAGCAATTATAAGGAGATGGACAATCCAGATGTGCCGAAGCCGGAACTAGACAAACTGGTGGATCAAAGAAACTTGGCAAGTATCACGGAAGTTAAACACAAGGAAAGAGTTTCAAGAGCGTAAAATTAGAAAGTGAAGGAAGGGCGATTTCAGATTGGTGATCTGGTGCTGAGGAAAAATGATGCTAGCCTGGCTGAAGAGCGAGGAAAGCTATGCCCAAAGTGGGAAGGACTATACAAAGTCATGAAGGCTCATAAGTCCAACAACTATGAGTTAGAAAGAATGGATGGCAACATAGTCCCAAACACGTGGCATAGTGACTAACTTAAGAAGGTTTTATGTCTAAAAGAAAAATAATGAGCGACTACCTGCATAGACACAAGGACATTATCCTTGTTTTCCTTTAGTATCACTGTTCCGCTGCGATATGATCACTATCGTATATATTTAATATAAAAACCCACTTTGCTGGACCATGATTACACTTCCTATTCTTCCTATTTTTACTAAGACTTGAAGAAAAAAAACTGACAGCGGGCTATAGATCCCGCATTCTCGTCAATGTCCGCGAGCTTTAAATCTTGCAAGTCAAACAACCACAAGCTATAGATCTTGGAAAATTGGCGATGCTTGCGATCTTTAGATCTTGCAACATCACATTCAAACAAATGAAAGCTATCGATCTTGCTCAAATATCGATGTTGGCAAGCTTTGGATCTTGCGGTTTCATGAATCCAACAAATTGTAAGATATAGATCTTGCACAAATGGCAATGCTTGCAAACTATAGATTTTGCAACTTCGTAAATAAAACAGACGCAAGCTATAGATCTTTCTCAATTACTGATGCTGGCAAGCTTTGGATGAATTAAACAAATTGCAAGCATTAGATCTTGCAACTTTGCAACATCGATAAAGAAAAAAATATATTTAGTTACAAGGCAGATAAGCCTTCAAAGCATAAGATCACAGAAGATCGATAATGATAGAAACATGTGGCAAAAAAAAGGTAGGACATAATCATTATCAGTACAAGACAAGTCATAAACCCCAACAACAACAAACATATTGATGATCATATCATCTATAGCAACAAAGAAAACACACTATCTACGTCTTGAAGAGCGTGATGGTCCAAAAGTAGAGGAACCATCACGATGACGATTAAGTTTAGCCTCGTAAGAAGGGCGCTGATTTCACGAGAAGATCGTTCACCATCGTATGGACATTGCTCAGCTCGGAGGTGACTTTCCTCTGCCTCACGCTCCTCGCTAAATAAGTGATCATATTTCCATGGCATATATAAGTATGAAGGGTGACGGGTCATACCTCTTCATCCCATACAATCAAGATGTTTGGCATAATAAGCCTTGAAGTCATTTATAGGACCAAACTCTTTGCGATCTAACTGCATACTCATAGCGTTCACTATTTCCTCATATTGTTCTATTCTCGTCCTTAAGTTTTGAACTTCCTCTTCAAGACATTGAATATGAGATTGGACAGTGTCTGACAACCTAATTCTTCAATCACTGCCACCAACAGTTAAATCACCACGGCTTGAGGTATGACATAATGATGAAGGGGAACTTGAAGTTGAATCTTGTAATCAGTGCAAGCTTGCTCCAATTGATGAACATTTGCAAGACAATCACATTCAACATGAAGATCTTCATTTTCTCCTCGTAGCTAAGTGTTTATGACAAATTGTTCATCAAAATTATTTTTCCATCCAGCAATAGAGGTCGAGAAGTGGTCGTTTTCAGTCCGTTTCTTCTTAAGCTTTTCTAGCAGGTCATCAATACGAGCACATTGCTTATCAATAATCAGTGTCTTCTAATGGGCTTCGCTAGTCTTGCTTGCGATACACTCCCTAGCTTCCATTTGCTGTCGGAGCATCTTTACAAGGTTTAGTTGCTGATGGTAAATAAGATAATTTTGTTTGCTCAGGATCCTGTGCAGAACTCGCAAAGCATCCTGAGTTTCCTTCACGACTGTACCCCATTTCTTTTCAAGATCATCAATACCCAAGAGCATATACTTCAAACGGATGCCCAAACAGAGAGCCCTTTCTTGAACATGAACACAAAGGTTAAGCGATCGGATATATGCGCCAGCAGACACAAGATCGACTAACCCACGAACAATGTCCCTCCCAATCAATTCAACATTGTATCCATCAGGAATAATCTTTCTATAAGGGAAACTTGTAGACAAAGATGGGGGACTGAAGGAAAAGGAAGTTGCCACCCAATACATATGGGAATTGATTCAACTCGTGTAAAAAGGTCAGAGGAAATGACAACTGCACATTCTTCAGTAAACAATCGAGTAGCACAAAGCAAACTGGTGGGTTCAGAGAGAGGGTCATTACGTCCCATAAAATCAAAGCTTTTTAGAAATTTACTACCAATCAAAATGTTGAAACCCTGCACATGAGTAAGGTTGATAAGAAAATGTGGGATAACAAGCATATCAACTCTTATAAATAAAGCTGCGCGAATATCACATACAAACACTAAAAGATTGTTTCAAGAGTACAACCCACCAACCCAATGTATATGAATAAATACTAAAAATTAACTAACTTCGAGGTTAGGGTTAGGTAGAACTGGAGCAGAAATTGTAGAGATATCTTGGTTAGGTCGCTGAGTGGAATTACCATCGCTGGCTTGAAGGAGAGGAGTTTCAATACTTGCATTACCCACATTAGCATCTGGATTAAGAGCCACAATATCATCGCGAGGCTTAAATGGAAGTTCTTCATAATAATACACCTCACACTTTTTTAGCTCAACCAATGAAGGGAGACTAGCGAGATGTGAAAGCAAGGAGTACGAATTTCCCCCATCAGCAATCTTATCAATGAAGGCTTGATTTAAATCGGCCCTCTTTCTTTCTAGAGTTTTAATGCACTTTGGCATAGTGGGCACACTTTTGCAGTCACATCTGGGGTTTCACTGCCGTACATTCTTCACACCCTCGCAATACCCGACGATTCGAGCAGCTTTGGAAATATCCTCAAAAAACTTATAAAAGGACTTTGTCTTGCATAGCCGATCCACCAGCACTTGGGGGTATTGTGGGGAAACAGGTCCATTGGTTCACATCTCATCCAATTGAAAAGTAAGCTCAGAGGATTTCACCCCCGCGAGACTTGCACTCTCCTTAGCAGTGCTCGCCTCTTCTTCACAAGCTTTCACCTTCTCCTCATCAGCCTTCACTTTTTCCTCAACAACTTTCAACGAACTCTCCAATAGCGAACTCTTAGTCTCCAGAGAGTAGTATTTCTACACCATTGAATCATCAATGAGAGAATTCTTGGATAATTGTTTGCTTGCAATCTTCAGGCCCTCACCAACCTCACAAGTGTGCAACATAGGGAACAAATTTACTCACTACGTTATAAACGACAGAGATACATAAGAAATGTTACTCAAGGAAAGTTACAGCCTTACCGCAACTAGTGTGTTAGGTAGTGAAAGGCTAGAAAAAATATTAGAAATTATCCCCTAAGCCAGAAATTCCTCAGTTTGCTTGGTAATTGGCAAACCAATTTGGTTACCACGCCCCTTTTTAAGAGGAGGAACACCATGTCCTAAGTGACCGCTTCTCTAATCCCTCTTGTTCTTTTTCTCCTTCTATAGGTTCAGGGTTCGACAATGGCTAGTTTGCCCACCCTCAAGTTGTTTATCCCTAGAGACACGGATGATCGGCAGCAGAGGCATGTCGTTGTCATCACCAGCATGGTCAGTCTGAATGATAGTAATATTTACTTCTTCATCATTGAAGATTGATAAATCAATGTCACCTTTTGTGAGATCCATATCTACTATAATAAGAATCAACATAGGTAAAAATGAGCTCACACAAGAAAGAAAAATAGCGATGCAACCCACTATAAAGTACACAGTAAAATACAGTATAATATAGGTGAACAAAACACCTTCAGCATCAGAGTCAGCATGGCGAAGATGTTGGGCATGTACGCAAAGTGTAGCCATGATTGGCATCTCCTTAGTATAACGAACACTCAAGTTAGGAAGCTTAGATTTAAGAACCCTGTAGTTCCATGAAGGTACATCAGACTCAAGAATTTATTTGGCTTTGATAAAAAATATCTCCTACACCAATTACCAACATTACTGGAGAACCCAAGCACAAGCTCTACCCCAGAAATTACAGGATACAAGGTGAATTCGTCCACAATATTCTTCACTTTTTGAATGTGGTAGAAATTGCGGAATAAGTGAATTGTGAAAGGTACATTCGCATTTTCACACACACGAAGGAAACCCATCATAATAGCGATGCCCTTAGGATGAAATTGGGCCACCGCAATCTTATAAGAACGAAGTAGTGCAATCACATATTCAGAAAGTGGAAAATAGAGACCAAAGTTCATATATGCTAAATAGCAAGAAATATAGCCAGGATGAGGGTTATGAACACACTCAGAATTGGAAGGCGAATGAAGCTTATAAGCTGACATAAAAGGAAAAAAGTTCTTTATGTCATTTACATAAGAGATGGTCAAAATACTGGGAACGGTGGAGGATCCTGCAACATGGTCGGAATCCCCGTGAGAAGCAGTATCCTCTACGGGGGACTTACCATGATTAAAAGAAGATATAAAGGTCCTAAAATGGGGAGGTAATAATTTCAGTTAAAATTCAATGGAAACAAATCTAGTACAAAAAGGATTTACAGAAAATAGGCCGGAGAAGATGATCGAAAAGAAGTTACACAGGCAACCAGAACCAGAGAAAGTACTCCAATCACAAAGAACACAATATAGATATGAGAAATATTTCAAACAAGGGAACTTACTCTTGAAGGAGCTAAGGGTGGATTACGCGCAAAAAATTTAGGAATTATTACAAGAAGACAAACTCTGGACAATGGAGAGGAGAAGCTGAAACGAGAATGAAGAAGGGAACTTAAATATAGAAAATAAAAGGAACAGTTAAAGAGGAAAGAAAAATAATGATGAGTATCTAACAAAAAGCAAAGTACCTTTTTGCTTATATCGAGACGACGGTGGTATATGAAATGGCAGCACACTGATGAAGGGCTACATTAAATTCTTCGTTTCAAATTCCCCATTTAAATGATATATCAATAACAAATGTCAAGGAATTTCAGGCTGGAATACCGAATAACGGGGAGAAAATTGCAAACAAAATCACCACAAATACTGCCTTGTCATGAGGAGCTCAAGATTCAAAAATTTAAATTTGAAGAGCGATCGAAGATAAAATTACAGCCAACAAGACTACATCACTTCGCAAGGCTGAAAGTAGCTTCTTCATCATGAACATTCTGTACAACAATAACATCCGTTTGCACTCAGGCTACAAACAACATCATAACTTCGTTTCTTGTAATCTTCATGGCTAGGGGGGCTTATGATGTATGTGTGGCCCGGAAATCAAAGGACTGAGAGTCGCTAAGCCCATCCCAACATTATCCTGCCAAGCTTAGATCCAAAACAAGGAACAGGTAGATGCAGTGAACACAAGAATCATGAATCATGGCAGAGAACGTGGGCCGTTGAAAATGGGACACACAACGAATACAAAGACCATGACCGAGGAACGTGGTAGAAGTGGCATGTCCACGATCTCAAATTCCTAAGAATAGGGAATTACAAAGGGAATGAGCCTATAAATACAACAAGCTCTGTAGGAGCTGAGACAACCACTACGATATAGAGAGATTCTATTTCTTGAAGAGAGGACTGACTTAATCGTCGAAGGTGCTCACTTGGAATCACTTATGAGGCTGCATTTGCAGGTAAAAGAATCAAAGCAAGTGAACCGAGGAGAGACTAGAGGCTACCACATCAATGACCTTGAGATCATTGTATGGTGAGGCATTAGGAACAACACCCTCTTCGCTAAACGTGATTGTTTCGTCAATACACAATCTTTTATCCATGGGCTTCTGTGGAGGTGAATACCTGGCCTTAGCCTTCCAAGCATTATTTGATAGAGACTCTGTTCACCCATGTATGGAGAATACTACTTTCTCTGGAGCTTCGTTGGACACATCCTCTTCATAGTCTACTGTTGCCATCATCTTTTGATTTCTGTTCTGAGTGTAAACTGTGGCTTGGGTTTTGGCCATAAAGCTTCTTGCCTTGCTCGCTTCATTGTATCTATTAATGCCATCTTCCTTCCTGTATTGTCCAAGATAACCATTTCTCAAGTTTTCTTCTATCTGCCTCCTTAGATAATTGCAATACTCGATATCGGGACCGTGATCCTTATGGAAGGAAAAATATTATTCTCTTGATCTTTTCTCTGGAGGTGCTACCATTGGCCCTGGTTCGCGGAATAAATCTTTGTTCGCTTGCCAGATCTCCCTTCGTGATTTTGTTAGCGGTGTCTCCTGGGACAAGATGTTTTGTGCTCCTGCTTCTTTTCCTTTGCAAGGGAAGTTTCCTTTCCCCTTCTTTGCCAAATTTCTTTGCAAGTCATCTATTACTCTTTTCTCTCCTCACTTCCACTCTATTTTGTGGTTGTTGGCTTCCTCGGTTCGTACATACTGCTCTATCAATTTTTGTATGTCCCTTGGGTTTTCTGGCACGTTCCTTATTAGTTCCTTATATAACTCTCTTGATCGCATGCTCCCAGTGAACGCACCCAAAGAAGATTAAAATGACAGGTCCTACACCTGCAAAATTTTTGCAATGAACCTACTGTGATATTCTGCCAAAATTTCATCGCTTTATTGAGCTATATTGTTCAGGTATGCGATTGTTTTGGTAAACTTATGGTTCTGGTGGAAGCGTCCCAAAAACAGAGATGGCAGTTGTGCCCAAGATGTGATACTTCCGTTTGGTAAATCTTCATACCATATGATCGTTCCCGACAGAAATATGGGGAACGCGTTACACACCGACTCGATTTCAATATCGCGGAACCTCATGCTATTACGATAGGAATGTAGGAATTACTTTGGGTCAGTTGTCCCATCGTACATTTTGACATGTAATGGTAATTTGAAGTCCTTTGGCACCTGAAGTTGCAAAGATGTGGTGCTAGTGGCAATTTGTTTGCATCGTCATTTGCTACTATATCTCTCAATTCGTCCCCATATTTAAGGCTATCATCGTTTTGACCAATTTTTAAAATTATATGGGGACTATGGTTTGAGAGTAGCTAGGAACCGATTATACAATTGCTCTCTGTTCGTTTCTAGAAATGATGCGAACGTTCTCCTTTCCTTTTCCTTGTTCATGTTAGGAGATTCTTCCTCTTCTTCATCTTTTGTGTCATCTCTAACGTGTTCTTGCTCTCTGCTGGGAATGTGATCCTGATTTTGAATGGGATGTACATTCCCATTTCTTCTAGTTGTTTTCTCTTGAGTGTGGTAGTTTTGACTTCTTTCACTTCTGGTGAACACCATTATCGACCTTGTTGGGAATGAACGACTGGAAAAAAATTCTATCCCCACAAATGGTGCCAAATGTTGTGGTATTCTGACTGGTTGATTGTTGTTCACCACAATGTGCCTGCAAAAGAGATCCCAAAAGTGGTTCTAGGGAAAAGAATCTAACGCTCAAGTCAGTTACTTCCTCTTCAAAATAAATCCTCTTTAGTCTAATTGCACTTACCAGGATTCGTACCCTTCTTATTCCTTTTATAGTGTATTGCGAACGTGGCTCCACTTTATCCATGCTTGCCCTTGTGTGTCTGATTGTGGCTGACACTTACTCGGGGTGTGCGCTTTTCTCGGTTCATCGGTTGACCTAGTTTATCCGAAGTCCGTCTGCCTCAATTTGCCTCACTGGTTAGCATCAGGCCCTTTTATGGTTTGGGCCTGCCCCTTAGTATTTGAGCTAGGTATACACCAATTATGAAGGTGAACAAGTTTATAAGACGATGGTAAAATAGATGAGCTCAAATGAGTAATAGGAAGAGACGTACCGTTGCCAACCTGTAACCTTCATTAACAGAGTAATCTGAGTGAATAGAAAGATTGCCAAAATTAGAGATGACATGATTGGTTGCACCAGAGTAAAAAAACCAAGTGGGATTATAAAGAGCCACTGGTAGTGAAAACTCTATTAAAGGCTTCGTTAAAAATAGATTCCATCAGAACCGCCTTTAGTTAAGGCCCGAAAGAGGTTCCGAGTTTGAAAGTCCCTCCCAGGTCACATTTTCCAATTTAAAGGCAGTTCAAAATTAATTAAATGTGGTTTTACCTTCAATGAAAATCGATTAAAGGCAGTTCCGCCTTTAGAACCTCCTTTAATTAAGGTTCAAAAGCACTTTCAAGTTCAGAAGTACTATCCTATGCCACCTTTAATTTTAAAGGCAGTTCTACATTTAGAACCGCATTTAATGGACTTAATGTTGAACCCAATACTAAGGTTCACAATTGTAATATTTTCTTTTGAAACCATATTTACTTTTCCCCTCCACCTCCACTACCCATCGTCTCCACCGCTAGTCTGCTCTATTCCCTCCGCCGATACCATTTCCTCCACAGCCATCCATCGCTCATTTCTGCCTTTCGCCGCTCGCCTCTCGCTCCCCCCTTTTGCCTCTTGCCTCTCGCTTGTCCGCTCCATTCCCTCCGTCGATGCCAGTTCCCCTGCCACTCTAGCCATTCCACCATTTACTCCTACCTCTCGCTCTGCCTTCCGCTGCTTACTCCCACTGCAGGAGAAGCCCTCCTCACCGGAGAAGGAGTTGTTGTCGCATCGCTTCCGCTAGAGAAGATCTTCGTCGTTGCCACTGGAGAAGCTCTTTATCGCCAGAGAAAAGAAGTCTGTGGCGCCACCTGCTTGTTATCGCACCGCCGCTGGAGAAGCTTTGTGCTCGCTGCCACCCCCTGCCACCGGAGATCAACACCGCTAGAGAGGCTGGAGTTGTTGTTGTGTTGTACTGATGTTGTTGTTGTGTTGATTGATGTTGTTGTTGTGTTGATTGATGTCGCTGCTTTTTTCCCATTAGGATTTCCAGATCTGGTTTTGTACTAGTTCCCGGCAGCTATTTTTTGGAAGGTCGGAAATAGGTTCCAAGTTCGGAACCTATTTTGGACCCTATTAAAGGCAGTTACTTGAACCGCCTTTGATCGAAATCGATCAAAGGCAGAACCAGAGAAAGCACTTTGAAAGTGCATTTAATGGTTCGATGTAACTGCCTTTAATGGCTCCTTCCTCCACTAGTGATCCACCAAACTGCTTTGTTACCATGTTAAATTTCAAGGTATCTTGAGCTTTCATCTTAAAACCAATCGGTACTAAGTGGAGGTGACCGAAGACCTTATATGATAGTTATTATCCTTGTTAGAAACTGAAATGTGATATATCTTTCAACACGCTCCCTCACGTGCAAACGTGTAAACACTCCACGATCGATATCGGGTAAAATTGAAGGGGATCCACACATCCGCCTAATAACCCAACATGAGCTCTGATACCATGTAAAACTGTATAGGGGTAGTGTAAAACTGACTTATATTCATTCATAATTATCAACAGATATTTATACAAAAGGTTGCTCATAGAATAAGCAGAGCTATGGAATACTATTGATATACAATATCTATATTCCAAAAATACGTATTATACTCTAATAGTCAGGGAGGCAGAGAGCTCGCGCGTATCTATTCCTGATCATTACCACTATTCAGAAGAAAATAAACACATTAATCACAATGACCTTAGCCAATAACATTCCTGGTTAGCTTATTCTTAACCGTGAAAGAAAAATAACCAAAGCAAATAGCAACGTTCGTATATCGAGTCAATTTGCTAATAGAAAACATATTTTTAGTAATATGTGAAACAGTCATAACAACATACAAGGATAATAATCAGTAACTCGAGATGACCAACATGCATAATTTTAAGAGCAAAAAAATTATCAACAAGGACACAATCATTATCGGAGTAAGGAGTTGCACAATCAAGAGCTGATTGAGAGGAAGTCTTCAGGTTTGCGTGCCAGAATCAGCTATCCAGCAGTGCACTGGGTGAGTACTATGCTCACGATATTTACTCAATTTTCTATTCGAGTAGCCCAAATCAAAAAATTGCAAACCAAGGAGAACAAGGGAGTAGTTTGCTCTAAAAGAAACTGATAACCACGGAAGAATATCCGGTGACGATCGAGATACGACGTTTTACATAATAGGTAAATCAAACAAGGAAAAAGAAACTAGTAAAACAGAATACAGAAAGTTGAACAAGTCATTTTTGTTCTCTAGATATGAATTACTTAACAAGTAATTAAGCAAAGGATTTGGATTTAGGCTGAAGCAGCACCTCTTGAATCAACCTGTCCAGATTCAAGTACGAAGATCCAACACTAGGCCTTGTTGCCTCTTTGGCTTTTCCCTTCCACTCCAACGCTTTCTCCTTCATCTCATTCCCCTTATCTCCATCCAAAAACTCCCTCACTATTTTCTCCACCTCCACTCTATCCACATCACTATCTATCTCAACCCCCACGCCCCAATCAGAGCAGCAACACATACAATTTGTCTGCTGATCCGCGAAAAATGGCCAGCAAATCAACGGCACCCCGGCCGACAAACTTTCAAGAATCGAATTCCACCCGCAGTGAGTCAAGAAAACACCCACAGCTGGATGGTTCAGAACAACATCCTGCTTGCACCATGTCAGTATCATCCCTCTATCCTTTGTTGCTTCCAGGAACTCCGGTGGAAGCGCGGCTCCTTCGGGGACAAGATCAGGCCTAATGATCCACAAAAAGCTCTGCATGGAATCGGCAAGTCCCCATGCAAACTCAAATAACTGATCCTTAGTCATTACAGTGATGCTACCGAAGTTAACGTAGGCAACTGAGCCGTTTTCCTTGGAGTTAAGCCACTCCATGCAGCTGTCATCTTCTTTCCATAGATTGGATTTAAACGATTCCGTTCGGACACGATCTTCATCCGTTTGGATTTCTTTGAGAAGCAAGTGAATTGGCCCTATTGTGTATAAGCGATCCACCATGTTGGAATATTGCTCCAAAACTTCCGGTTCTAAGGTATCGAAAGTGTTTATGATCAGAGCACAACCCTTCAGGGTTGCAGGCAGTAATTCTAGTAAAGATTCCAGGAATGCATCTTTCGGGTCGGTTGTCCAAATGAGACTCGGGATATCGCGTAAACGGATACTTTTGAGTCCTGGAATCCAATCAATTGTTTGATCCAGGTATCCATTTTTGAAGCAGCTCTCATCTGCAAATGAATTACCGAAGTAATATTAGAAAAAGAGTTGAAATGACAAATTAAATAAGTCAAGAAAAATTAATTAACTCAGACAAAGTCATTATTCAAATTCATGATCGATCTCTGATATTCTAATATGTATAGTTACCTTTAAGTGGAGAATAACCTCGTTCTCTGAGAAGAGGGTAGTGCATCATACACATGGCAGAGATTGCATTGACAGTCCAAATCTGGGCATTTGGTATCTCTAATTCTTCGCAAGCTTCGAGAGTGAATGGCATGCAACAATCAGATATAACACAAGTCACAGGTGCAGAACAATCATCAATTGAAGCCTTATTATTGAGATTTTGGAGAAGTTGGAGAAAAGGGTCATGGCCATTTTTCGAGATCGAAATGCAGAGCTGGAAAACATCCTGAGCAGCCTCATCATCTTCCTGCGCCGGCATGCCATCTGGAATGGCCTCAAATTTGAAATCAGACGATCCGTCCAAAGAATTTGGACCTCTTGATTTGAGTATGCGTTTGAAATTATACTCAGTGAGAACAAAAGTGATGTGAAAGCCTTTGTGATGTAAGAGTTTGGAAATTTGTAACATGGCATTAATATGACTCTGAGCTGGATATGGGATGCAAACTGCATGAGGTTTCTTGATTAACTTTCCCATCAGAGAATTGCTATGAACTTCAATTTTTCCGTCTGGTAAATATATATTTGCAGTTTGTGCATAATTGTTCTTGTTGCTATTTATCGGAGTTCAAGTTCTTCTTAGTTTCTCGTTTCTTGTTCTTGTTCTTTATTGAAGATGCTTGTATTTTGTCAATTACGCTTTCTTCTTGGGTAGATTGTTTTTTTAGTGCCGTAAAACGTATCCTATACCATGTTTTGATATCCATTTGCAAATCAACCCTTAGATAGTACCCACTGGAATTTGATTTTACCTAATTAATTCAATAATCACTATCGTGTTCCAACATAGCCTATCTAACAAAGTATGCAATAAAATAAAGCATGAGCACACGAGACTTGAATACGCAGTTCGGTGAAATCCACCTACATCTGCGGGGTTATGTTCAGTTCAGAATGAATCCACTAATCAGAAAGATACGGTACAAAGTACACCATACAGTATACTTATCTTAACTAAATATAACATGTGAATTCTGCAAGTTCCCCTTGCTATCGATCTGCCTTGATCAGACTCCCTCTGACCTCGAAACTCGTCAACGCTGGATCTCCTCCTCCCGAGGAATTAAGGTATATGATTCTAAACTTGATCAACAGTTTAAGTTCACGTTGGAACACGGACGAATGACTCTGTAGTACCTCTCGAAAGATAAAAATCTGAATGCAGATTTTTCTTCAATTAATCCGTGAGTGGCACAGCCGTGATGTCCATCAATATATATATCATGAGCAGAGTAGAATTCTCCACATTTGTCTTCAAAAGATTCTGTTTCCAAATCTGCTTCTGAAGCATATCCAAATCCCATAAATAAATCCAATTATCCCATAATATTACATAAATTCAATTCCATAGTTATAAGGATTTTCCATAAATCCAATATGCTTCAATTACATGCCTAAAATAATATATTGCAAAACCTTCAATATTTCATAACTCAATATTCAAGCAATATCTTCAACTGATTAAATCCTTTTAGGCTTCACATTTTCATTTGTTTCAACATGGAAAGTCTTCTTACGCATGCAGTCTTGTGCAAATGCAATTCGTTCTTCACATAATATTCTGATTACAATCAAATTTCTTGGAGATAAGAATTACCAAATCTAATCCTTTTAAGTAAGGAATTAGAATAACTAGAATATCTCATCCATATCCTAACCATAAATGAATATTCCAATTCCATAACATTAATCCAATCCCAAATATATAGGAACTGATATATTCTCCAGCTCAAATACAACTTGGACGAGATGTACACTTCTGGGATTCAGTGTTCAGCCTTTCCTTATTTCACCAAAATTCCTTCTTTGATTTTGCAACTCAATGATACCATATTTGCATCATTACCACAAATTGCCACTTACCGAATTAGGGTTCTTTCCGCGCCACCATCCCGTCTATCCCGCCGATCAAGTGCGCCGCCACCAAGAACTTCAAGCTCAGCTCGCTGGCTCTGAGTAGCGGACTAGAAGGTCATGTTTTCTTTTTCACCATCAATCATCCTAGAAACACAAACTAAGAACCCTAATTTTCTTCCCTATTTTCTTCTTCTCTGCAAAATCCGATCCATCACAGGTGAGCATTTGTACAGGAGATGGAGCTCCGACCGACCACCATTTCAGCCGCGCCAATGGAGTGATGAAAAATGGGACCAAACCAATTCTTGAACAAAATAATCCACACATTTTCCGACAACCCAATGCTACAAACTGGCAAAAAAATGCATCCCAAACCCAGAAAACAAACGTAACCATCACTAGAAAGTTCTAATGCCCTCTCCGGCGGCCCGAAGTGAAGAAGCACGCCGGAAAATTGTGTCTCAAGGTCCAAAAACAGAATAAAGCCCAAGTAGAGAAATTCAAATTACTCACACCTACCATCGTTGTGTACCATTTGTTTTGGGGATAAACACAATCTCCTCCAGTTAGCAACAAATTCTTGTGGGCAGAGAAGAACCCATCCAAAAAACACGGAAAAATTACACTGCTTTCGAAGTACCACCGTCCAACGCCACCCCTCAACCGATCCATCACCGGCGAAGCCACATCAAATCCATCGCTCGAGCTCTACCATCGCCGTCACCATCCAGCCGAGGGAATCGCCGAGACAGATCCCGAACCAGCTCCGCTGCACCAATGGATTAAATACAGCCATTTTTGGAAAAGACAAAATCAGAGCAGCAGATTTTGGGAAATGATTTTGCAAAATTACTAAATTACCCCTGTCTTTACCGAAAAAAATTGTCACTTGTCCGGCAAGTGTGCCGTTATACCAGAAAACTGGCCTAAAACTAGGATTGTGGGCCGAACAACTTGTTTGAAAATTGTTGGGTACTGTCTAAGGGTTGATTGACAAACAGAAACCAAAACATAATATAAAATACTTTGTATGTGACTAAAAATATAATTTTGTGTAGAGTTAATCTTAACTTTGGTCCTTGGAAGTGTACATCATTTTATCTTGTAAAGTTGGAGTACCTTACATACAGTGGCGGAACCAGGAGTATATATTAGGTAGGGGGGGGGGGAATGAGGTTAAATTTTTTTTTCAACGTTAAATAAAATATTTTTTAACTAATATATTTTTTTCAACGCTAACTATATTTTTTTAAATATGTCTAATTAAATATGTCTAAAAAATATGTCAAATTAAATATGTCTAAAAAATATGTCAAATTAAATATGTCAAATTAAATATGTCAAATTAAATATGTCAAATTAAATATGTCTAATTAAATATGTCTAATTAAATATGTCTAATTAAATATGTCTAATTAAATATGTCAAATTAAATATGTCAAAAATATGTCAAATTATTCAAATCTATATTTAGCACAATTTCACAATTTCAACACAATCACTAAATTATTCAAATCTATATTCAATATTCACAATTTCATACAAATTCAAGTTATTCAACATAAATTACATAACAAAAATATATTGGCCCCTTGATACCTTGCCCTTGGTTGCTGATAGTGGTTGTAGAAGGGAAGGCGGTGGCTGGCAGCGGCGGATCTGCTGTGCTTGGAGTTGGAGAGGCAAACGTATATTGCTTTGCCTTTGCTGCCTCTCAACTTCACAAGAGCATTATTATTAGGTTAGGTAAATTTTGTTTGGGCAAATTGGGCAACCCAATTGGCCTTATATTTTTTTTGCCCATCAGCTAAACAAAACGACGTTATTTCACTTAAGCCAAAACGACGTCGTTTTGTTTAGTTATACAAAAAGAAAATTAAAAAAAACTTCATCTTCTCCAAGTCCACTTCCGCTGCGCCTCACCGTGCTTACGCCACTTCCGTTCGCTCCGGCGCCGTCGACTCAAGGGGGGCAGAATCCGATAGCTTCCGATGGCTCTAGGCTTAAATTCCGGGCCGCCGGATCTTAAGGGAGACGCTAGCACCCCATCGCCCCCCAGTTCCACCGCTGCTTACATAGGAATTTGAAGTTGGGTATAGGATCGTCACAAATTAACTGCATGGATTTTTCATGGCTAATTGATCAATCGACATACCTTAATACGCACATTACTTGAAGTATATCTACCTCAACATGAATGCGAGTATCATTTAATTTGCACTTTAAATCTTAATTTTTTCATAACTTATAAAATATCGTCTTTCAAGGCTGGATTCACTTAATTAATCTACTATAAAATAAAAATAAACTGAAGTTAAGTAAATGAAATACTCCTTCTATTTCTTTATTAGTGGTATCATATGTTTAACTGCTTAAATTTAAGTGAAAAAAATAAGTGAATGAAATTGAACGTAGAAAGTAAAAAGTAGAATGAGTAAATGAAATAGAAGGAACCTCATCAAAAATAGAAAGTGTGTCATTTTAAAAAAAAGTCAATTAAATAAGCATGCTAGTAAAAAAAGAATAATACGAATGTAGAATTAAAGTAATTAATTTTTTAAAATAAATTGAATTGAAGTAAAATAAAATAAAATACAATTAAACTAAGAAGATTATCCTCTCACATGTATTGTTGGCTGCTCAAAGGATCTAGAGCAAAAATCCGCAGCCTTCCTCCGAAAAATCCCACCTTTTCTTCAATTTTAATTTTCCCATTTTTCCGATTTTCCCATGATTTCCCCATCTTCCCATTACGTGGAGATGAGAAATAACAGTTTATTTTAGTTGATATTTCTGTTATTCAATGAATATGAGATTTATCTCTACAAATTAGTTTTGTTTTTTGACATAATTGATTGATGTTAAGTAATTAGAACATTATTTGTAATTGTAATTATATTCTATTACTTTTTCCCAGTTTGTATAGTGTTCCTTACTTTTTCCTATCTTGTATATGTATGTACCACTATATAATGTATGGTGAGTTGACATACAATCATTACCCTTATTTTCTATATGGTATCAGAGCATAAAATCCTAAAACCTTAATAGAAAATTTTTGCTGCCTTAAATTCCTGAGCTCACGCCGCCGCTGTTCCGCCACGCGCCGCCCTGCGCTCTCCACGCGTCGCTGCTTCATTTTGCCGCAGCTGCTCCACGCCGCCACCGGTTCCGCCACACGGCCACAACTCTCCAACCTTCACGTGCCGTCGCTAGTTCAACTCATCGGTGTGTCATGTCGATCTGATTTGCCGCTGGTTATTGTACCTCCTGCTGATCTATACCTGATTTTACACTATGTCTGCCTCCAAAGAACAGGCTCGAATTGATGTTGCACATGAGGTTCCGAAGCTTAAGGATATGAGTGGTTACGATGTGATTGCAACTTTACTAAAGTTGTTGCAATTGCAATCTAGCCCTCGAACTGCTTTACCTATTGGTCGTATGTCGACTGATTCTTACTTTATTGGCTCTGGCGATGGTCGAGGTTTACAACTTATACCGAACATGCTGAAAGGTCAAGAAAATTACAGTGAATGGTTGACGCGATGTGCCGTGCATTCCTTGCCAAGAACAAGATTGGGTTCATTGATGTATCCATTACCAAACCCCAGGATGGTCATCCTGATGCTGCTGATTGGACTGGGGTTAATGCTACTCTTGTCTGCTGGATCTTGCAAACCCTGGATCCAGTGTTGAGAACTTCTAAAAGCTCGTTTGCCACTGTTAAGGATCTGTGGGATGATCTGAAGGCACGATTTATTTTTGCCGATGGTATGAAAGTTTTGAAAATGCAAGAGGCTATTCAAAGTTGCAGGCAAAATGGCCAGCCCATCGACATTTACTTTGGTAAACTGAAGAAGTTGTTTGCAGATTATCACTACATGCGGTCTCTCCTAGTTTCTAACTGTGAAGAAAGCAAGGCATTATGCCATTGCAATATTTTTGCGAGAGTCTTCCAAGAAAGAGAGAAGGATTTGATTCACTAATTCATCTCTGGTCTCGACAAAGGCTTTCACACCTTGCGATCACATATCATAAGCAATGATCCAATGCCACCTGTCATGAAAGTGTATGCCCTTGTTGCCCAGGAGGAGAATCATAAAGCTGTCATTCGAGCTCGTGAGCCTTTTTCTAACTCTATGGCATATGCTGCACAGTGTCCACCGCCTGCAAGTTCTTCATCAGTTGTGCTTTCTGCATCTGACCGCAAGAATCTTGTTTGTACACATTGTCATCGCAGGGGTCATGATAAGAACTCATGCTTCCAAATCTTTGGTGTACCAGAATGGTTCAAAGAGTTGAAGGAGAAAGCCAGGTCTGCCAAGAAGCCGGCACCAGTTTCTCGGACGTCCGCCATCGCCGCCGTGACTAGAGGTGCTGCCACAACACTTTCTTTCCCACCGCCATTCGCCGGCACAACCACATCACCGCCTGGTCTAGTGGCGGCGGCTTCCCTGGCTGTGTCTCTGCCCGATCCGACTTTGGCCCTGCTCTGTCTGATGACCAATGGAGCACAACCATGCATTTATTTAATCAGTTTAATTCTCTTATTGACAATGAGTCTGTTAAGCCTACTTTACCTTGGATACTTGATTCGGGAGCCTCATATCTCATGGCTGTTGACAAAGGTTTTCTTACTGATCTTACTACTGCTATTAATATTGTGAATGTTGTTCTTCCTGGTGGCTCAGTGTCATCCACCACTCAATATGGTTCTATTTATTTTAGTGGTGTCACTCTTCCTTATGTATTATATATACCTACTTTGCGGTGCAACTTGTTATCATATTCTAGATTGTTATCTGCCTTGAACTGTCTAGCTTTGTTCACTGCAAATTATTGCAATTTACAGACAATCAGTACGAGGAAAGAGATTGGAGTAGGTGAACAGAAAGGGGGGGGGGGGGGTATTTTGGCTTCGTCTGCTGGATACTCGTGTTCATCCTCCTATCTTGTAGTCTCTTCCAACAGTTGCTTCCGTGTCTTCTTCTGACTTATGGTATCAGTGTTTTGGAGATCCTTCCTCCACGGTGCTGTCTTCTATTTATTCTATTGATTTTGGCACTAATAAGAATTATGTTCCTTGCTTTATATGTAATAGAGCAAAACAGACTAGACATAGTTTTCCTTTGAGTTCTACAAATGCTACTGCATTATTTCAATTAATTTATTGTGATGTTTGGGGACCTTACCATCCTCTAGTGACACAGTTTACTTTTTTTTGAATATAGTTGAGATTATTCACGAGCTGTTTGAGTTTATTTATTATTGGCTAAGTCTAAAGTAGTCTCTAGATTTTTAGAATTTAGTGCCTTAGTGAAGAACCAGTGGGGCCGAACCATACAACTTGTTCGGGTTGATAATTGGACTAAAATTTTGCCTTTTGCGATCTCATTTTGCTGCATCTGGGATCATCTTTGAGACATCTATGGTTGACACATCGCAACAGAATGGTCGGGTTGAAAGAAAGCCTCGCCATTTACTCAATGTGGTGCATGCTTTATGGTTCCAAGCCAGTCTTCCTATTGAATTTTGGGGAGAATGTGTTCTTACTGCTACTTTCCTGATTAACCAAACACCGACACAACATCTCAATGGTCGTACTCCCTTTGAGTTGCTCTATGGGCAAGCTCCAAATTACTCATCATTAAGAGTTTTTGGATACTTGTGTTTTGCTGCTCATGTTCCCAGATATCGTGACAAGTTTGCCCCAAGAAGTCGGCGGTGTCTATTTCTTGGTTATCCTGTCGGAAAGAAAGGCTATCGCTTTTTTGACTTAGAATCCCATGTGATATTTACCAGTCGGGATGCCATTTTTTTTGAAGACCAGTTCCTGTATTCTACAACTCCATCATCGCCCCCTTCAGACGAACCTGACGGCATCACCACATCACCGCTGATCTCCTCCTCCCCGCTATTGGAGTTGCACAAAATTTTCATTCCATCGACCAGTCACTGCTGGCCGTCACCAATCTTTTGCCACCGGTCGCCATCAGTTTTCACCAGCCGCTGCCAGTCAGTTGCTGCCGTCCACCGCAGGTCAGTCGCCACCGTCCGCTGCCGGTCAGTCACCGCAGTCCGCTGCATCAGTCGCCACTGTCTGCCACCTGCCAATCACCGCCTTCCGCCCGTCAGTCTGTCACCGCCGGCCATTACCGAGCATTCATCACCGGTGTCTCCTATTACAGTATCTCCGGCTCTAGATTGTTCCGCTGCCGAGTTGCCACCTATTAGATAGAGGATTTGTGCTCGCCGACCACCTTCTTACTTGGCAGATTACGATTGTGATGATCATGCCTGTGCTCTTACTACTGAAGACCCCCCCTACGTTTCCGTTCACTCATGCGTCATCACTTTCCTCAGGTGTTCTACATCCACTTACTGATTATGTAAATTGTGATAATTTTTCTAGTATGCATTCTAGATTTTTGGGTGCAGTAACATCTAGTGCAGATCCCACTACTTATTCTGAGGCATCCCGGCATGCTCATTGGTGAGATGCTATGACTGAAGAACTTACTGTGCTAGAGAGCAATCTGACATGGACATTAGCTCTTCTTCCTCTAAATAAGAAGGCGATTGGGTGTAAATGGGTCTACCGGACGGAGTTTAGGTCAGATGGTACTATTGAATGTCATAAGGCGCGCCTCGTGGTTCTTGGGAATTGCCAGGTTGAAGGAATTGTTTATACTGAGACCTTTGCTCCGGTTGTGAATATGGGTTCTGTTCGCTTATTCTTGTCTGTTGCAGTCATTCGTGGTTGGGAACTGCATCAGATGGATGTCCATGTCTTCCTGCATGGTGATTTGCATGAATAGGTTTTTATGCGACCCCCACCCGACTATGTTGTACCCCATGGTCAGATATGTCACTTTCAGAAATCTCTTTATGGTCTTCGTCAGGCTCTTAGAAATTAGTTTTCTAAGTTGGCTCAGGCTTTACGAGCATTTGGATTTGTTTAGAGTAAGGCCAAATGCTCTTTGTTTGTTTTTTCCCGTGGATCAGTTTCTTTGCATGTTCTGGTGTATGTGGATGATTTGGTCATTGCTGGTAGTTCTTCTGCGCTCATCTCTGAGTTCAAGAAATACTTAAGTTCTTGTTTCCAAATGAAAGACCTGGGTGTGCTTAAGTATTTTTTGGGCATAGAGATTGCTAGAAGACCGGAGGGGATGTTTCTTTCGCAAAGGAAATATGTTTTGGACATTTTATCAGACACCGGTTTATCTGCCTCTAAACCGACTGATTTTCCAATGGAGCAACATCATGATTTGGCACATGTTGAAGGTCCAACCTACCATGACCCGGAGCAGCATAGACGTCTGGTTAGGCGCCTTATATATCTGACTATTACTCATCCCAAACTTAGTTATTCAGTTCATACTCTTGCACAATTCATGAAGTCTCCTTGTGCTCCTCACTGGCAAGCTGCTGTTTATGTGTTGCACTACCTGAAGAGTCATCCTGGTCAAGGTTTATTTCTCTCTTCTAGTAGTACGTTACAATTGACTGCTTACTGTGATTCAGATTGGGATCCTTGCACGATTACTCTGCATTCTCTTTCTGGTTATTTTGTAATGCTTGGTGATTCTCTAGTTTCTTGGAAGACTAAGAAGCAACCTACTGTTTCTCGGTCTTCTGCTGAAGTGGAGTATCATGCTATGGCTATTACATGTTGTGAGTTTTTATGGCTTAAGTCTCTACTGAAGGACTTATGGGTTTCACACTCTTCTCCTAAGCGGTTGTTTTGTGACAGTCAATCTGCTCTTCATATTGCGGCCAATCCAATTTTACATGAACGCACAAAGCACATTGAAGTTGATTGTAATTTTGTCCGGGATCTTGTTCAATCTAGCACTATTTCTACTCAACATATTTTTTACGTCAGATCAACCTGCAGACTTGTTCACTAAGGCTCTTGGACGTACCCAGTTTCATTCCTTACTTGGGAAGTTGGGCATTTCAGATCCCCATGCTCCAACTTGAGGAGGAGTGTTAAGGAATTAGAATATTACTTGTAATTGTAATTATATTCTATTACATTTTCCTAGCTTGTATAGGTATCCTTACCTTTTCCTAGGTTGTATAGGTATCATGCACCACTATATAATGTATCCTGTGTTCATGAATAAAGACATACAATCATTACCCTTATTTTCTACAATTGAATTGTTGTGTTCATGATGATTACTAGATTTAATTGTTCGGGTCGATGTATTGCTCTCGACTGTTTGTACAGATTATGTGTTCATAATTCTATTTGTGTTTTATCTCAGGATTTTCATTAATTTGGATGTTAAATCTGTACTTTCAAGGTGTTTACGATTTGAACAACATAGATCGTGGTTGGATCAAGTGGCGTTACAGTCGTTTAAGATCCCTGTCTGGCAAAGTGATACTTATGCGAGATACGCTCCTCTATGCCAAGTGTTCATGATTTTTGCTGGAAGCGAGTTAATATCCCCGAGAGCGATGTTACAGATTTATTGAATTTCTACTCCGCAATAGTACAAACAATTAGTCTGGTTGACATGCAATTTGGATATCCTTGTAATAGATTAGTTATTGATAGAAGCTAGTTAGATTAGATGTCAACCCCACTTATTGTAATCATCGATGAACGTTTTTCCCCGCATCTTTAAATGATTAATTTTTTTTTTTAAAAAAAAAGAGAAATAGATTTATCGTTAGCCAAGTCAACATCATGACAACAACAAAGCGACAAAAGGGGTGTGACTCTAGTAGTTAGAACTGATCAGAACCAAAATTCACAAATCGTATTGAACATCAAGATACAAAAGCTACAAACAGATTTTAGTGTGTGTATTTCTTTGCCGCTGGATAGCTGGATGTTGTTTAAAATGTTAGAAGAAGAAGATTATACTCCAAAATGCATAAAAATGACATTCAGTTTAACTATTATACCAACGAAAGATTTTGAGCATCAGTAATCAGTACCAAAAAGCGTTTTGCGATTCAAACAAGAAGAAAATGACATTCAGTTTAATTACATCACCTCTGCAGTTGTCGAAAGGCGCACACATTCTATTTCGGAAGATTAACAGAATAAATCAACCGAGAAAATCCAAAATGGAATTCCCTATGTAACCAGCAACTGCTGAACTCTGCCAAAGTTTGAGATTCCTATCTTTCCCTACTTGGTCACTACTTGTTACCTTATCCATGTGGACAAAACAGGGGATGTTATAAAATGTATTTCTTACCGATCAAATGATAACAAGAAAATGAGGAGATAACAAAAGATGGATTTATGTTTGTGAATCTTCAAATTGCGCACAAAGCACTTTTTTTAATGCTTTATTTATTCCCTTTTGTGTGCAAGTAATACATAACAAATATCCTCTTAGGATAAGATTAAGTAAAAGTTGAAAAAATTTGCACTAACTTTCCAACACCAAAAACAATGGAATGAAGAGCAAGAGTTTTAGAGAATGGATGACATGTTTCTTTTCCTTTCTTTCTTGTCCACCCTAGGGTGTTTTCATTTAAAAAAAAGTGTTGTTGTGTTGTAGCGTATCTAGAATGACAAAGGAGATCTTCTTTTATACTTTTCCAAGAGAGCTTGACATTGATGTCTTCTCTTTGATTTCATGAGTTGAAACTCTTCCACAAACTCAAAAGATACGGTTCATGAATTCATAGGATAACACACTTTAAGATAACAATTACTTCAAGATCCTATCTTTAATCTTTAAACTTGAATCAATTAAAAGAATTTACCACTTGTTTACTGTCAAGTAACTCATGCATCACATGCCTTTTAATTCTTGAAAATATATAACAATCCCCCGTCATTTTTAATAATTGAAAATACAGGTTCAGAAACTCCTGATAACATATGCGTTAATGTAGGTATCTTTCGATTGAACCAATAGCTTAGTGAAAGCTACTTACAACCCGTCGACCATTTTAGTAGGCTAAGATTTGAACCATATGTTTTGTAACCGACCACAAGATCTTCCACACACATGTTTGCTTCTTTCTGATTGTCATTAAACAACACATATCATTCGATATGTTTCAATCCTATACATGAATATTTCTAGAGTTCAAGTCCAAAACTTTGATTGAAACACTGTCTATATTCACATAGGCAAGTTTGTATGCCCTTTCCATACAAAGTATTCCCTAGCCCATGCAAACAACATGTGCATATACTGTATATGGCATTTTTCGAACATGTTAAGAACTTTAAAGTTCATCCTCAACCAACTAGAGGGTAGTAACACTAATTTCACAAATAGTGTTCCAACCATGTAACAACAGCAAGAATAGCCAACCATGTATCTTAAGCTATTCTTGCTATTGGAGAATAAATATCAAAGTAATCAAGACCATATTTTATGTGAACCCTTTAGCTACTAGCCTTTCTTTGTACTTATCTACGGTTCCATCCACCTTCAACTATTTTTTGAAAAGTAGTTGAACATAACAGATTGCTTTGGAGCCAAGTGGTAAATCTTTCAGTACCCAAGTATTGTTACTCAAGATTGAATCCATCTCATCGTTGATAGCTTGTTTCCAAAATGGAGCATCATGAGATGTCATTGCTTCAACAAATGTCTTTGGATATGTTTCAACAATGAAGCAATGTTGCATTTTACTACTCAACTCATCTCTTGTATCTTCTACAAGAAAATTAATAAAATCTGAACCAAAATGATTTAGCCTTTTAAACTCTTTTACTTCTTTTCAACGCATTAACTTCATGTTTGTCATTTGGGCCATCTAATGCAGACTTGCTATATTTTGAGTCATTTCCAACATTTCCAACATTTCTTGGAATTGATGTAAATCTTTGTTCATCAAAGGTTGCATCTCTTGACTCTACTATAATATTAACCAAAATAGAGCCATTTGGCTCAATAACCATAAATTTATAAGTTTTGCTATTGTGCACATAACTTATAAAGATGCATTCCACACTTCATTCTCTCAATTTCCGTTTCTTAGGTTCAGGAAGTCTTACTATGAGGCAACCCCAAAATCTCAAATGATTGAGATTTGATTTTCTTTTATGCCAAAGTTCATATGGGGTTATTGAGTAAATATTTTATTAGGAACTCTATTGAGCATATAACAAGCTGTAAGTATAGCTTCACCCAAAAGCTTTGACTAAGGCCGGCAGTGGACATCATGGTGTTAACCATTTCCATCAACACTCTATTTTTCCTCTCAGCCACACCATTTTGTTATGGTGTGTAAGGAGTCGTCACCTCATGTTTGATTCCCATAGGCTGAAAAAAATATTTTTCAGAGTAATCACCACCTCTATCAGTTCTAAGGCTTTCAAGTCACATGCAAGTTCAACTTCTTGTTTATAATTTTTAAACATGTGCATGACTTGATCTTTGAAATGTAACAAATACACATAACAGTATCTTGTACAATCATTAATGAAGGTTGCAAAAATACTTGCTGCCTCCTAAAGATGGTGTCGTATGTATATAACATAAATCACTATGTATTAATTCTAATTTGCTTGATTTTCTTTCAATTTGTGGAGATGGTTTTTTGGTGATTTTTGTTAACATGCAAGTAGTACATTTTCATCATCATTTTGTAAACATTTTGGTAAAAGATCCAATTTGATCATGTCATGATCTTTCTTTTATAGTGAACATGTCCTAGCCTATTATGCCACAAAATAGAAGAAGACTCAATCACGTAAGGAACTGATTCATTCATTTTATTTATAGGCATTACATTAAGTTTGAACATCACACCACATAGATACCATTTCCCACAAACATCCCACCCTTGGGGATTACAATTTTATTAGCTTCTATCACAAGTTTAAATCCAAACTTGTTAAGAAGACCAACAGATTTAAATGGAGGAAATTACATTCAATGGAAGAAAAGAGTACATTTCTTGTTGACTGCACTGAAGGTGGCCTATGTCCTTATCACTCTTAAAACAGCCACCAATGGAGATGAAGAAACACTAAATGATCTCCGTAAGAAGCAGAAATGGGAGACAAATGAGAAGATCTGTCAGGGACATATTCTCAACGCAATGTGTGGCAACTTGTTTGATGTCTACCACTCAATGGTGAAAGCAAAAGAGCTTTGGGAAAAGTTAGTGGCAAGATACATGAGAGAAGACTCCACTATTAAGAAATTCTTGGTCTCATCTTTCTCTAGTTACAAAATGGTAGACAACAAACCGGTGATGCTTGCAGAAATTGAAAAAATGTTAAATCACTTCTCCCAACATAACCTTAACATGGATGAATCAATTACAGTTGGAGCTTTGATTGATAAACTTCCCCCATCATGAAAAGATTTCAAGAGAGATTTCAAACATAAGAAACAAGATGTAAAGTCCAGATTTGTTAAATTGGCGATTTATGGAAATTATGCAAATATGGTATTATTGTACTGCAACATCAAAGAAGGAATCTCGGTGATATAAGGAGTATAGAAGTTTAATCCGAGAAGAGTACATCTCGTCCAAATTTAACTAATTTGGTGAATATATCAATTCCTAGATTTATGGGATTGGATTGGATTAGATTTGTAGAATTTGAATTGATATGGGTTTCATCTATGGCATGGCTAAGGATGAAGATATTCTAATTCCTATCTATAAGGGATTAGATTTGGAAATTCTTATCTCCAAGGGATTTGATTGTTATCAGAATATTCTGTGGAGATAGAATTCCTTCGCACAGGTAACATAATACGTGCAACTGAGCTATATATTGTGGACATTCTGGCTAAGCTACTTATAGACTTATTTTGAGAAATTACGCACTCACGTTTTCATCATTCAAAAGTAGCCGAGAGCTGTACTGTTGTGTTCTAACATGATCTAAACCTTTTGATCTTAAATTTCAGAACGCAAGCCTTAATTCCTCGGGAGGAGGAGATCCAACGTCGACGAGTTTCGAGGTTAGAGGGAACTAGAGAGCTAGTAGAATTCACACGTTTAATTAGAAAAAAATAAGTATTTTGTATGGTGTACTTTGTACTATCTTTCTGATTAGTGGAGTCATTCTGAACAGGGTCAGACCTTGCAGATGTAGGTGATATTCAGCGAACTGCGTAACCAAGTCAGGTGTTTTCAAGTTTTTACTTTATTTTTTACTTGGTCATTTAGGTTATGTTGGAACACAGTAAACTTAGTTGAATTAATTAGGTAAAAAAAACTTTCAATTCATAACAGAACTGAGTCATTTACTCTTACCTTAGTTGTGTCAAGGAAAGTGCTGATCGGGTTTTACCATGGCAACCAAAGAAGGAGCTTTGGTGTCTCGGCCTCTACTGCTAGAGGGAACAAATTGCAACTATTGGAAGGAACGTATGCGGATCTTTTTCAGATCACTTGATGAAATTTCATGGAACTTCATTGCAATAGAATAGAGTCATTCTATGGAAGATGTCAAATCCAGCTCCAAGGAGAAGGAAGGAGAAACAAGTGTAAAGAAACAAAGACTTGAAGAAAATATCAAGATGGACTCCAGATGAGCTGAAGGCCTCAATGGAAAACTCCAAGGCATTGAATGCTATCTTCATAGTCGTGGATGAATAACAGTTCAAACTCATTTATACTTTCCATCAAGAAAAGAAAGTATGGGATATATTGCAAACAGTGCATGAAGGAGCAAGTCAAGTGCGGAAGTCAAAGCTACAAATGCTCGCCACAAAATTTGAGAAATTAACGATGGAAGAAGATGAAACAATTTCTATCTTCAATGGAAAGATAAGAGATATCTCTAATATGGCATATCAACTAGGAAAAACGTACAAGGAAGCAAAATTGGTAAAGAAAACTCTGAGATCTCTTCCTAAAAGATTCTCGATGAAGGTTGCCGCTATTGAAGAAGCAAGAGATGTGGCAAATATGCCACTAGATGAGTTGATGAGATCATTGCAGACCTATGAAATGACGCTTTAACAATCATCAAAGAAAGTGCATAAAGAATTAGCATTTAAAACCTCGTCTTCAAGGAACGACCATGAAGGTGACAGTGAAGGTGAAGTAGAAGAACTTGCTTTTATAACTAAGAATTTCTCGAAATGCTAAAAAGGTGGTGAACAAAAGATCACAAGACAAATCTAGAGGAAATAGATTAGCTACAAGAGTTCATGCTAATCAATGTTAAACAACTAATCATAAAACAAGAGAATTCAAAAATGAAAATGGAAGGAAAAGGGTTCTAAACAGTACCCAAAAAATGCAGATGATAAAGTAGAATAATGAGAGGAAAGAGAGTTCTATTTATAGTAGAAAGAGGATAAGGTGTAATTCTGGCCACCCGTTGGTCGCAACTTGCGACGAGCCCGTCGCGACTAGCGACGGTCTCACGACGAGGCCATCGCGATGAGTGCCAGAATTTTGCTTTGTTTCCTTTTCTTCTTCTTGTGGTATACAATCACCTTCATAGCAATTCCTCTTATTTTTCAAGTCTTCAATGTCTCCAAAAAATGGTCTTCAATGGCCTCTGGTCTTCATGTCTTCGAAGAAAGTCTTCAAAAGTCTTCGAAAATGTGATCTTCAATGGCCTCCGGTCTTCATTGCCTCCGCGTTCTTCCCTTGAAATCTCAAAATGACGTATCTTCTCACTTAGAAGAGGTAAAAGAGCGTAAAGTTTCTCTTACCCCTCCTAAGAGAATTTTAAGGTAAAACACAAGCTTTCGATAATAAAAGAGCACAAAAGTGACCCAAAATAGTACTAAATTATGCACATAAAATGGACACATCAAGCTTCCCCACACTTAAACCTTACTCACCCTCGAGTAATGAAAGATCCAAGCATACGAAGGAAATGACATATCCACATCCTAACTATTATTCCCCCAAATCAGTACCTCACAAAACTCTCAATATCGCACATGCCAATGTTAAGGTCAAATGAGAAGTTTCCCACGACCCCTATTCCTAAACCTACCCAAACCATATCAACCCATCAATTCATTGATATCCCTAAAACATCTCCAAATCCCAAATTGATAATCCCAAATCCAATGATAAAAGGTGAAGCTAAAGGAATGTATAACGTTCAAAACACATGCTTCACTTTATATCAATATATCAACCTAAAAACAAAGCATATTAATGATCAAGAACTTCATAACTTACTTCGTCTTCTCCCTCTAAATTTTCCACTCCCAAAATGTCCTCAAAATGTCAAGCTACCTGATCCATCCGTGTGGTCACCGCAACCTTATGACTCCAACGCCAGCAAATGAGTAAACACTTAACGTTTTTCATTTTCTCTCATTTTCTCTCATTTTGCCTAGGAGCCCTTTCGAGTTTTCATCCTAGCCACACATCATGTTTCTTTGGCTCACATCTCACATTTTTCTGCACATTTAGCCTCTCATTTTTTCCTAGGTTGTCCTTTCGGGGTTTCGACCTATCTGGGCCCCCAATTTTGTCTAAGTTTCCCTCTTGGGTTTTCAATTTAGCGGGATTCTTTTTTTTATTATTACTATTTTTTCACTTTTTTTCAGCATTTTTCACGTGTCTCCAATCCAAAAATAGAAAATTGATTTTCCAAATGTTAAGGCTAAGAAAAGTATCAAAACCAACATTATCCAAGTACATCAAAAGAAAAACATCCCAAAACAAAAGGGAGAAATATCCAAAACAAAACAAAAGAGCTATGCAAAAGTGTCTCCAAACCCAATCACCTCAAAGTAGTAGATACCCCTCCCCATACTTAGAACACTACATTGCCCTCAATGTAGACAATAGGGCAAAAACATACAAAGCGAAGTATGGAAAGGGTAAAGATGTGGTGCTCACAAAATTAATGATGTGATGAAGAAGGGCCACTGCCAAAGTAGCGCTGCTGATACTGTGCCAGCCACTCTATGCTCCTCTGCCTCCTCGCTCTCCACCTCTCTGCTCCCAGATTGGGGCCTGAAACATTGCCTGACTGGGATTGCAACTCATGGATACAAGCTGACAAGTGGTCAATCTCCTCGTCTATATCAATCAAGGTCTGGGAGACAAATACATTGTGCTCTAATATCATGTTGTCCTGTCGGCGGAATCCATCATGCATAGTTTGCATCATCCGCTCATAGACATTCGGCGGAGGCTGGGAATAGTGAGGTGGAGCATCGTCCTCCTACATGGGCTCTGTCTCTGGTGGAGGCTGCATGGAGTGTTGCTGCTGCTGTCGCTCAGAGGGAGGTAGAGTGCTATCATCCCGCTGGACAGGAGCTGGGCCAAGGTTGCGGAGCTCGCGCTGGAAATCATATATACATGAGAAGTCTGGTGAAATTACCAAATCTCCTAGAGGTGTGTCAAGTTCCAGCTTCATCTTGCTCTGCTGAGGAAGTTCCATGAACGTGACCTTCATCGCACCATACAACCAATGGAAGAGCCCCGTGGTCCGTGTTGCACTGAGCATCTCAAATATAACTAGCCTCTCAATGGTGATAAGATAAGATGCGCGCCTTCCTAAGCGTGGAAAGTCAGCTGGAGGAACCAATCTCAAGTACTCTGCTAAAAGGCCTATCATGCCTCCAACCATAATCTTCTCATTGGGTTTTCCTGCCACCTCCACGATTCTCTTCATCCACAATTCTGCCCACATCCCATATCCTGGCCCCTCACTCGTTAAGTGCCACAGAAAGTGAATGTCATTGTCTGGCACATTCGTCGGCTCCGCGGAGCAAAGTACTGTGCTAGCCAAGAGTCGGTGCACATAACGGAGTGCAGGGTGGATAATGGCACTACTCTTATCGTGGGAGTTCTTTGGCCTCATATTGATGACATTTCAAAAATGCATGTCATCCTCAATTGATCGCTCCTGGGCCTGTGGATCCAGTCTGGTCCGTATCTCGGCTGTGTCAAATCCAAAGGCCTCCTCAATCCGCGAGATGGTCAATTGCCTAGATATATCATCTAAGTGAAAAGCAATGTACCTCTCACAGGGTTGATCACCCCTCATACTGCTTATACGGATCGTGGACAAGAACTCCAGTGTGTACCTTCGGTAAAAAAGCACGCTCCTAATCTTAAACCCTTCCATTCCCCCTTTTTCGAGGAGGAATCTCACAGGCTGAGTGAGGCTGAGGGCATCTAATGTGGGCACATCGACAAAGCTTGTCTCCTTGAGTTAGCTCTTCTCCAGGGCCTCCCACCTTTCAGCATAGGACCCGGTGATCTGGGTCAAACACATATACCTATCCCTAGGGGGGGTACATGGCTTGATTCCGGAGTCGGTGGATGAGGTGGAGGTGGAGCGGTGGTGCACCCACCTCGTGGAGGAGCCCTAGGTCTCTTCATGGGGGCCATATCTTACAATTATAGCAAACAAGTCAAACGCACAGGAATATGTGTATATGCAATATTGCAAATTCATACTCAATTTTAAACTAGTTCATCATCACAAGCTGAACCAAAATCAAGTCAACTAGTTCAAGTCCTAAAGACAATTGCACATACAATCCATACTATGTCCAACAAGCCCATATTCACAAATCCATGAAGTTCTCATATAGTTGAAATTAATATTCTATATCTCAAAACCACAGTTGTACTCAACTAGCTTAGCCACCAATAGTATATTCACAATGTCAACATTCACGTACCATGGCTAAACTACCCTAAGCAAAATAACATTGCAAAGCACAACAACATTTTATCCAAATAACAACCATGTTGAATCAAGGGCCAACATGCCTCCTATCTAGCATAAGTCACAATCTGTTCTCAGCCACATCAACACAAATGCATACAGTCCCAACTCAAACAAGCACAATAAAATCCAAACCGCAACAAAAAAATATGCACATAATACCCATCAAATTGAATTACATGCACAATTTATTCACCAAAATCAACCACTATCCAACAATTCAATTTCCTAAGGCATCACACATAATCTACACAATATCCATAAAACAAAATAGAGTAGACATTCGTCATCACAATTCAAGCTCAATAAAGTGAATAAATGTACCACCAAGATGCGTAGGAAGAAGAAAAGAGGAAGCCCACAATCAATTCAAAATTGAATTGCTCAAAGTGACAAAACCACCAAATTCTAGGGTTTGTGTTCTTTAATGATTTTTTTTGATTTGTGGGTGGAGGTTAGGAAGAAAGGACGGGGGTATGGAGTGGTGGTTGTGAGTGGTGGAGCGGCGGCGGCGGTGGTGGTGGCGAGTGGCAGCGCTTGTGGAGAAGATGAAAGAGTAGCAGGAGAAGATGAATGATTGTGGAATGTTTGTGGCAAAATGGGTTTAGCCCATCATTTAAAGCAGTTCATACGACTGTCGCGACTCGTGACGTGGTCATCGTGACTCGCGACGGGTGATCTTGAGGGGCATCAGGTCTGGCTAGGCTCGAGGATGAAAGATGACACTTCAAGGGCTCGAGGCTTCAAGGTCTTGAGAAGATGGGCTCGAGGATGAAAGATCACACCTTGAGAGCTCGATGCTTTGAGGTCTCGAGGGGCTCGCGGCTTTGAGGTCTCAAGAAGCTAGGCTCGAGGATGAAAGGTCACACCTCGAGAGCTTGAGGCTTCGAGGTCTCGAGAAGCTAGCCTCGAGGGTTAAAGATCACACCTCAAGAGCTCGAGGCTTCTTGGTCTCGAGGGGCTGGCGGCTTCGAGGATGAAAGATCACACCTCGAGGTCTCGAGGCTTTGAGGTCTCGAGAGGCTAGTCTCGAGAGTGAAAGAGCACACCTCGAGGGCTCGAGGCTTTGGGGTCTTGAGCAGCTAGTCTCGAGAGCTGGCCTCAAGAGAATGATGGACTTCAGGTTTGGATCGAGGGTTTAGGGATTCGAGGTATCGAAGGGGTGGTGATGTCTCGAAGGGGTGGTGATGTTTTGAAGGGATGGTGATGTCTTAAAGGGGTGGTGATGTCTCAAAGGGGTCGGCTCGAGTCGAGGCTTTGCTACCTCGAGGTCTCGAGAGGATGATGTCTCGAAGGGCTGGCCTTGAGGATGTGATGGTCATTCAAGTTCTGCTCGAGTCAAGGGCTTGCTGCCTCGAGGTCTCGAGGGGGTACACATCGAGGGCTCGCAACGAGGCCCTCACGAGGCATCGCGGTTCGTGAAAAGTGGAGGCCGAGACCTCCATTTCAACATAAGATTTATGAGCCTGTTGCGACTCACGATGATGTGGTAGCGACTCATGACGAGGCCTCGCGAGGTCATCGTGACTCACGGAAAGTGGCATCCGAGGGCTGAAATTTCACCCAAAATTACTGAGCCCATCGCGACTTGCAATAATGTGGTCGCGACTCGCGACGAGGCCTCGCGAGGTCATCGCGACTCGCGGAAAGTTGTATTCGAGGGCTGAAATTTCACCCAAACTTACTGAGCCCATCATGACTCATGACAATGTGGTCGCAACTCGCAATAAGGCCTCGTGAGGTCACACGACTCGCGGAAAGTGGCATCCGAGGGCTGAAATTTCACCCAAAATTACTGAGCCCGTCGCGACTCTCGATGGGCTACTAACCTGGTACTTATTTTTTTTTCTGATTCCTTTTCTTGTCCAAGTCTTTCCTTCTTGACTCCAAGCATTTCTCTCTTCAAAAGTCCAATGCTTTGGCTTCAAAATTGCTACAAAACCATGGAGAAAACAACCCGTGAAAAGCATAAAGCAAAACAATGAAACTTAATGATAAAATTCAAAACCAAACAACATCAATAGAAAGTCACGAATGACGATCCGGATGATCAAAACCAAGTTTATTTAATGTCGTAGGCACGACTTACTTCCCTTTTCTTGGCTTTTACTCACAAACCAGATTGAGGAGATCAACGTCCTCTCCTTTTTCCGGCACAAAATTCTCGTGGTAAGGTTTCAAATGTTGTCCATTAACCTTGAAAGTATTGGACTTAGCTCAATCTATAATCTCCACCGCGCCATGCGGGAATACCTCCACCTCAAAAGGACCGATCCATTGGGACCTCAACTTACCTGGAAATAGGCAAAGGAGAGATTGGAAAAGGAGGACCTTTTGACCAACGTTTAAGTCCTTCCTGATGATCATCTTGTCGTGCCACACCTTTGTCTTCTCTTTATAGATTTCGGCATTCTCATAGGACTCCCTCCGGATCTCATCCAGTTCATCCAATTGTAACTTCCTATGCAAGCCGGCCTCATCTATATCAAGATTGAATTCTTTGACCGCCCAGTAAGACTTATGTTGAATTTTTACCAGTAGATGACAGGGCTTACCAAACACTAACTGGTATGGTGATATACCGATTGGTGTCTTGTAAGCCGTCCTATATGCCCACAAGGCATCATTCAACTGGGAACTCCAATCCTTCCGGTTAGGGTTAACCATTTTTTGAAGGATGAACTTGATTTTCCAATTGGAAACTTCGGCTTGCCCGTTGGTTTATGGGTGATAGGTGGTGGATGTCTTATGAGTGATGCCATACTTCTTCAAGAGTGCCGCTATGGTCCGTTTGCAAAAATAGGTGCCACGATCACTAAGCAAGGCTTGGGGTACCCCAAACCTAGAAAAGATGTTATCTTTCAGGAATTCTGCAACCACTTTAGAATCGTCAGTCCTAATGGGTTTTGCTTCAACCCACTTCGATACATAATCAACAACAAGAAGAATATATGTAAAACCATAAGAACTAGGGAAAGGTCCCATAAAGTAAATACCCCAAACATCAAAGATTTCACAATATAGAATAGGCCTTTGGGGCATTTCATTCCTAGTGGAGATATTTCCTACTCTCTGACATTCATCACAAGATTTACAAAAGGTGTATGCATTCTTATTCAATGTAGGCCAATAAAACCCACTTTCTAAAACTTGCCTAGCGGTTCTCTTTTCTCCAAAATGACCGCCACATGCATGAGAATTACAAAATTCAAGAATTGAATGTACTACATCATCAGGGATACATCTCCTAACAAATTGATCAGTACAATGTCTCCACAAAAAGGAATCATCCCACACATAATACTTTGCATCATTCTCTAATTTATCCTTTTGGACCTTAGAAAAATGAGGAGGGAATTTACCAGCGACAAGAAAATCTACAATGCCAGCATACCACGGTTGGAGATCCCTAATAGTGAACAATTGTTCATCAGGGAATTCCATCCTGTAGTTGCTCCTTCATTGTGGGGTTTACCTCAATGTCTTCGCATGGAGTCAACCGGCTCAAATGATCGGCCACAAGGTTTTCCGTACCCTTCTTGTTTTGCACCTCCAACTCAAATTTACTCAAAAGCAGGATCCATCTAATCAATCTTGGCTTGGCCTCTTTCTTCATCATTAAATGATGAAGCGCTGCATGGTTAGTGTACAAAATAACTTTTGTACCAAGCAAGTAAAATTGAAAATTTTCCAAAGAAAATACCACTGCTAGTAACTCATTTTCGGTGGTGGAATAGTTTCTTTAGGCTTCATTTAGAGACATGGATGCGTAGTAGATGGCATGAGGTGCTCTCCCCACCCTTTGACCAAGCACCGCTCCAATGGCGTAATCACTCGCATCGCACATAATCTCAAAAGACATCGACCAATCTGGGGGTTGTATAATAGGGGCCAAAACTAACCTTCCTTTCAATGTATCGAAGGCCCCTTTACAACCCTCATCCATCACAAATTCCACCTCTTTTTGCAACAGCTTTCATAAAGGAGATGCTATCTTCGAGAAGTCCTTGATGAATCGGCGATAGAATCCTGCATGACTAAGAAAAGAGCGCACTTCGTGCACATTAGTAGGATAAGGCAAAGTTTGAATTATGTCTATCTTTGCCTTGTCAACCTTAATACTCTTAGAGGAGAAAACATGGCCTAAGAAAATGCCTTGCTCTACCATAAAATGACACTTCTCAGAATTTAACACAAGATTAGTATCAATGCAACGTTTAAGAACTTGTGCCAAATTTGCTTACCAGTTGTCAAAGAATTACCATGAATGGTGAAATCATCCATGAATACCTCGACAAAATTTTTAACAAATTCTGAGAAAATGCTTACCATACAACTTTAGAAAGTTGGGGGGGGGGTGTTACATAACCCGAAAGGCATGCGTCGGTAGGCAAACGTACCAAAGGGGCACGTGAAGGTGGTCTTTTCTTAGTCTTCCGAGGCGATAGCCACTTGAAAGTACCCCGAGTACCCATCCAAAAAGCAATAAAAGGGGTGGTTTGCTAACCTCTTAAGCATTTGATCAATGAATGGAAATGGGAAGTGATCCTTCCGGGTTTCCGCATTTAACCTCCGGTAGTCAATGCAAACGAGCCACCCATTTTGAACTCGGGTGGGCACCATTTATCCCTTCTCATTTTCGACCACCATCACCCCGCTCTTCTTGGGTACCACCTAAGTTAGACTCACTCACTTGCTATCCGAGATTGGATAGATCATGCCCGCTTGGAGTAACTTGAGGATTTCCGCCTTCACCACATCCATCATAGGTGGGTTCAAACGGCGTTGGGGTTGCCGGACGGGTTTCACATCTTCTTCCAACAAGTTTCTATGCATACAAGTGGATGGACTTATGCCTTTGATGTCGGCAATATTCCATCCAATTGCTTCCTTGTTTTCCCGTAACACCACCATCAACTTCTCTTCTTGCTCATTGGTGAGCTTGCTTGAAATGATAACCGGAAGCATCTCCCCTTCCCCAAGAAAAGCGTACTTGAGGTCACTTGGCAAAGGTTTAAGTTCAATCACCGACGCTTTCACTAGTGGCGGGAGGAATTCCGGTTCCTTAGGCTCCTCTAAGAGTAGAGGAGGAGGTTTTGAGAGACTCAATTTCAATTCTTCAAGCGGGTTCAAATCCTCAAAGCTTTCCTTCAAGTTAGTGCTCATAAAGTATACATTGTGGGCATCATTACTATCACATTGCAAAGCAACTAACAAAGAATCATCACCACTTAGTTCAAAAACATCTTGCATAACTTCTTCAACAACATCTAGGGCATGGCAAGCATGTTCTTCACTATGATACTTCATAGAGTTATTTATGTTAAACTCTACTTTTATTCCATCAAATTCCATGGCGAGGGCACCTTTATGCACATCAATCATTGTCCTAGAGGTTTTAAAAAATGGCATCCCAACAAAATCGGGGCGGCATGTTTATCATGCTCCATGTCAAGGACATAAAAATCTGTGAGGAAAACTAAGAAATCCACCTTAACCAACATGTCCTTGATAATACCTTTAGGGTATGCACTAGAACGATCGGCCAATTAGATTACCACCCCGATTTTGTGCAATGTTCCAAAGTTGAGGTTTTCATATAAGGAATAAGGAATAACATTTATTGATGCACCAAAATCAAGCATAGCTTTTTCAAAATGTGTATTTCCTATTATGCAAGGGATTATGAACATGCCGGGATCGCTACATTTAAGGGGTAGCTCTTTTTGACACAAGGCGGAAACATGTTCACCTTTTCCATTTTTCAACTTATTTTTGGCCCTTTGTTTCCTATTCACAACACATAATTCCTTGATAAATTTAGCATATCTAGGAATTTTTTCAATGGCATTCAAGAGTGGGATATTTACCTCACATCTACGAAAGACTTCGTAGATGTCCTTGCTGTCCTCCTTCCTCCTTTTGTCTTTCAAGGCTTCCGGGAATGGCGGTTCCGGTACATATGGAGGGATCTCTACCATCTTTGCTCTTTTGTGAGGAGGAGATGAGGGTTCCAGGATGGAGGTTGACTTTGGTCTTAGTGCCAATGTCTCCACCTCGATTTCTTCTTCCTTGCCATTTTTGGCTAATTCTTCGGCCTTCTCCTCATGGGCTTCTTCCTTCTCAACCCCTTTTCCAAAAACCTCAATCCTCTGAGGATCCTCTTCAAAAATTTCATTATCTGGTGAAGTGCTAACCTCTCTACCACTTCTCAAAGTGATAGCACTTGCATTTTGTCGAGGGTTGATCTCTGGTTGGGAGGGTAGCTTACCCTTTTCCCGGGCTTCCATCCGGTTCACCACTTGAGCTATTTGGCTCACTTGAGTTTCTAAGTTTTTTATGCTAGCCTTGGCTTCATCTTGTAATTTCTCACTTTTTTCCGTGCACATGCCCAACCGTTGAATGGCTTGCTCACCTCATCCTTTGTTAGCCCCGAGCTCTCCCCTTGGTCTCGGGGTTTGTCTTGGAGCCTTTGGAATTTTTGTTTAGGTGGACTATATTGTTGTTGAGGAGGCCGATATGGTTGAGGGTTTTGTCTTCCTTGAGGGTTTCCATACCAGAGGTTCGGGTTATCATAATTTCCTGAATTATATCCCCGGTTTTGGTACCCTTGATAACCTTGGTAGCCTTGGTTACCTTGGTAGCCTTGCCCACCTTGATATCCTTGGTTTCCTTGGTAGCTTTGATAGCCCATGTCACTTACCTCTTAAACATAATCCTCTTGCAGAGTGGGGCAAGTGTCCGCAGGATGCGCCAAGTAACAAATTTCACATGATTTAACATGTGGCGCATTTCTTCCGGGCTTTGTCATCAAAGATTTCACCATGGATGCAAGGGCTGAGACTTGATCCTTGAGCATTCCACTATTTGAAGAGTCACCTGTGGGCATTGGATTTCTCCTTCTCAAATTGCCTCTTGAGCTAAAGTTTCTCGATTGTTTTGCTAGCTCTTCATATAATTGCATGGCCTCGGAGGATTTCTTATTTCCAAGGGTGCCACCACAAGAACTTCTCACCAACCTTTGATCTTCATCAAGAAGGCCATTGTAGAAGTAGTAAACAAAATTCCCCTCCGAATATCGTGATAAGGGCAACTTGCAAGAAGCTTCTTGAACCTCTCCCAATAATCGAAGAGAGATTCTTCATGCCATTGGAGGATGTTGCTTATGTCCTTCTTCAAGGCGGCGGATCTAGAGGCCGGAAAGTATTTGGCTAGAAACTTTTTTTTCATATCAAGCCAACTCTTAATGCTCTTGGGCGGTAGGTAGTGGAGCCAATCTCTTGCACAATCCCTCAGTGTGAATGGGAATGCCTTCAACTTATAGAAATCTTCATCCACTCCATGGGGGACCGTACCATCACACAAGAAGTGAAACTCGGTGAGGTGTTTGTTAGCATTCTCCCCTTGCCTACCAAGGAAGACGGGTAGCATATTGATGAACCCGATCTTTAGCTCAAAATGCCCGTTTGGTCCAACCACGGGATACTCGATACACATCGGTTATTGATCAAGGTTGGGAGCCATGATGTCTCTCAACAAAGGTTGCCCAAAGGGATCTCTTTGGTGGAGAGGAGGATGGTGAGGTTCCCCTCTCGGATACTCATCTTCTTGCTCGATTCGATGTTCCATTGATGAAGATGTATCCGCAAAAGGGTCACCAGGAGGGGTGTTATTCACACTTTCCGAAGAAAGCCTCCTAGCCCATCTCAAATTCAACTCCAACTCGGGGTCGTGTAAGGGTTCTTGTGAAGAGGATCGCGTGCGAACCATACACCAAGAACTCGAACAATACATCTCCAAGCCAAGTGAAATTGGCAAATCAACTAAGAAATCAAAATAAAAACCAAACTAACAAATATTTACAAATAGCATATAATCACACATAATATGCCCAAACACTTAAAAATAAACGCCTCAACTCCGGCAGCGGCGCCAAAATTTGAGATGTCATTGCCGTACCTCTCAAAGTTAATACTTTTAAGCCCTGTTGCTTCCTATCTACAATTAAGTAGATAATGGAAAGTCGGGGTCGTCCATGAGAAGAGGGATCTTTTCAAGTGTTTAAACATATATAGGAGAAGACATACTAAACATGTACATACATATATATATATATATATATATATATATAAAAGCATGTAAACACAGGGGTTTTTTGGTTGGTTTGTTACTAATTTATCAAATTGAAATACAACAACTAGCAAAGCAAGAGAACGATGCTAATCATGCAATACAACTAAAGATAAGATGAAAATAACAATTGACGGAACCTTGGGCACAATTGACTTCCACTTCTAAACCTCTTATCCATCATTGAACATGCAACCTATTTACTACTTTCACTACTTGTTGTGAAGGATAAACTTTTATCCTTCTTAGATAGTAGTTTGCAAGAGTGAATTTGACATCTCTTGTCAAACATCACCAATGACTCCCGTAGTCGAAACACGACTCAAGGTATCCCATTTATGGCATTAGCACGAAGAATCGACAAGCTCAGCAACACTTATAAACACTACACCGTGTCTAAGCATTTAACCAATTAATGCATTTACACAAGATTAGTCAAGAACGATCGACATTCATAGACTTCTCTCATTTGCTACAAGAAACAAACATGACAAAGAGTTCAACATTATCATATTCACCTAGAAATTATCAATCCATCAACACAATCAAAAGCTCTAAATCATACTCTTGGATTCCTATCAAGAAAGGGGGAAATCAACCCATTTCCTCAAACCCTAACAAGCATATCATACAAGTACTTCATATACTCAAACTTTCAATAACATTAATGACATTAACAAACACATTCAATGCTCCATAAATGCATAATAGTAAGAGTATTAAATAGTCTACAAATTGTTCTTAAGACATAGGCTTGGAAGCTTTAGTTAATTGCTCCCAAGAAATAGATTAGCTACAAGAGTTCATGCTAATCAATGCTACACAACTAATCATAAAACTAGAGAATTCAAAGATGAAAATGGAAGGAAAAGGGTTCTAAACAGTACCAAAAAAATGCAGATGATGAAGTAGAAGAATGAGAGGAAAGCGAGTGCTATTTATAGTAAAAAGGGGATAAGGTGTAATTCTGGCCACCCTTGGTTGCGACTCACGACGGGCTCATCACGACTCATGACGGTCTTGCGACGAGGCCATCGTGACTTGCGATGAGTGCCAGAATTTTGCTTTGTTTCCTTTTCTTCTTCTTGTGGTATACAATCACCTTCATAGAAATTCCTCTCATTTTTCAAGTCTTCAATATCTCTAAAAATGGTCTTCAATGGCCTCCGGTCTTCATGTCTTTGACGCAAGTCTTCAAAAGTCTTCAAAAATTTGATCTTCAATGGCCTCCGGTTTTCATTGCCTCCGTGTTCTTCCCTTATCACGCAAAATCCACTTAGAAGAGGTAAAAGAGCATAAAGTTTCTCTTACCCCCCTAAGAGAATTTTAAGGTAAAACAAAAGCTCTCGATAATAAAAGAGCACAAAAGTGACCCAAAATAGCACTAAATTATGCACATAAAATGGACACATCAAGGCCTCAATGGAAAACTCCAAGGCGTTGAATGCTATCTTTATAGTCGTGGATGAACAACAGTTAAAACTCATTTCTACTTGCCATCAAGCAAAGAAAGTATGAGATATATTACAAACAGTGCATGAAGGAGCAAGTGGAGTGCGGAAGTCAAAGCTACAAATGCTCGCCACAAAATTTGAGGAATTAACGATGAAAGAAGATGAAACAATTTCTATCTTCAATGGAAAGCTAAGAGATATCTCTAATATGGCATATAAACTGGGGAAAATGTACAAGGAAGCAAAATTGGTAAAGAAAACTCTGAGATCTCTTTCTAAAAGATTCTCGATGAAGGTTGCCGCCATTGAAGAAGCAAGAGATGTGGTAAATATGCCGCTAGATAAGTTGATGAGATCATTGCAGACCTATGAAATGACGCTTCAACAATCATCAAAGAAAGTGCATAAAGAATTAGCATTTAAAGCCTCTTTCTCAAGGAACGGCCATGAAGGTGACAGTGAAGGTGAAGTAGAAGAACTTGCTTTTATAACTAAGAATTTCTCAAAATGCTAAAAAAGGTGGTGAACAAAAGATCACAAGACAAATCTGGAGGAAATAGACCTCGCTCATAGGAATCTGGAAACCCTCGAGGACCTTGGATGGAACACAATAATCAATAGTTTCTAAGAAATCAGAACAACGAATCAAAACAGCCAGGAAGGATTCAATGCAGAAATGTGAAGGCTTTGGTCACATCCAGGCTGAATGTGCTAACACACGAAAGAAGCAAGGGAGATCATATGTTACCTCATGGAGTTAAGATGAAGAAGAGAAGGAAGAAGAAGAACTCACTAGCAACTATGTGGCATTTGGAGCAAAAATGAATGATATGGCTGAAACTGGAAGTGCATGTTCTAACACAGGGAAAAATGAAAATTGGCATGTTCCAACACAGAAATGCTGAGCGACAATTCTTCAAGCGATGATGGTCATGATGTTAATGATGATGATATCTACTAGGAGTATGAGAATATGTATGCAATGTGGCTTAAAGTTGTTGAGGCAGACAAAATTCTAAAATCTGAAAACACCAGCTTGTGGGAAGAAAGACGGAGTTGGTAGATCTGGTTGAAAACTTGGAGAATGAGATTGATCTGCTGAAACAGAATCTAAAATCAGCAACTGTCAAAGTTGAGATAGCTGAAGCTACAATCACAAAATTGAATACTGGAAGGGAAATATGGATGATATACTGGAAATGGGAAAGAATGCTGGAGATAGACAAGGAATCAGGCATAACAAGAATGAAAAATGCCCGATTAATTTTAAAGTAGAAGTACATGATATGAAGAAAAGGATAATGAAGACACGTCACCGCAACCCTATTTTATGCCACTACTGCTCCTATCAAGGTTACGAACAGGAACAATGTCTTAGGCCGGTCAGAGACATTATGAATGGGAGACAACTGTCAGTATGTTCCAACATGAACGATGCCCAACGAGCCAGATTGGTCAGGAAGGTATGGATCCCTAAACAAAGTACTACATGTCTTGTTGCTCTCACATCTCTTATTGTACAGTCTAGAGATTCTTGGTACTTTGATAGCGGTTTCTCTAGGCATATGATTGGAACTCAAGAATACTTTAACAACATCAAACCATATAAGGTGGCTTTGTTACTTTTAGTGACGGAAAGAAGAGTTGTGTTGTTGACGAATGAGAACTACAAATTGAGGGGTTTCCCAATTTTACAAGCTTTCTGCTGGTACAAGATTTGAAAGCTAATCTACTAAGTATCGGTTAGTTGTGTGATGATAATATGACTGTTGTGTTTCAAAAGGACAAATGCATTGTGAAGCATGGAGAAAATAACTGTTATTTGTTGGAACAAGAAGTAAGATGTCTAAGTTTAAAAGAAGATGAAGGAACCATGTGGCACTACAAACTTGGGCACATCAACTACAAGACGTTGGTGAAGATTGCAAATGCTAAAGTAGTTCTAGGTATGCTTATTCTCACTAACAAAAAGTGAATTGTGTGTGGACCATGCCAACAAGGTAAACAAATTTGATCTCCTCATTCATCTGTTTAGTATATTACCACCTCAAGAAAACTTGAATGACTTCATATGGATTTAATGGGTACAGTCAATACTCCTAGTATGATTGGTAAAAACTTTGTATGTGTTGATGACTATTCTAGATACACTTGGGTGGCATTCCTCAAAGAAAAATCAGATATGCAGGATATGTTCAGAAGTCTGGTGATGAAGTTACAAACTGAAAAGGGAGCCTGTTGGAAAGATTGTGAATTCGTAGTGCCTATGACAGGGAATTCAAAAACTCGCAGTTTAGTGATTTCTGTGATGAACTTGGCATCCATCATCAATTTTCTGCACCTATTACACCTCAGCAGAATGGGATTATTGAAAGAAAGACTAACACTCTGCAGGAGGTGACTCGATTTATGTTGGGCAAAAAGGGAATCCATAAGAAATGGTGGGCAAAAGCAATCAACACAACATGTTATACCATAAACATGACGTATCTACGGCCATTCACAAGCAAAATGTCTTATGAAATCTAGAAGGGTAGAAAGCCAAATGTTGCCTATTTTCATGTGTTTGGAAGCAAGTGCTACATTCTCAGGGATAGAGAACAGTTGGGTAAGTTTGATAATTGCAATGGTGAGGGAATCTTTCTAGGTTATTCAATGAATAGCCATGAATACAGAGTGTATAATCTTCACACTAACACTCTCACAGAGTTAATTAATGTGATTGTTGATGATTCAGATGACAAGCAAGTACCAGGAAAAAGAGATGATGAACCAGCTCCCATCCATGTTCCAACACAAATTACCTCGACCAGTCAGCAAGTCGATGTTGGAACATAACATCCTTCTGAGCATCCTGACCCTGAAGATATCGATGTTGAAATATTGACCCCCAATTCTCCACCCCATGTTCCAACACAGGTTGAACCTGAGCTAAGTGTGAGAACCTGAACTCTACCACGAGTTAATTACAGGTAACTTGCAGGATTACAATGTTTCATTTCCCTGATTGAGCCAAAGAATTACAAAAAATCCTTACTTGATGAATACTGGATTGCAGCAATGTTTTGGATAACATTTATGGATATTAAGGATTTCATGTATGGTTTTGGTTAGTAGAGATATTTACATTTTGTGTTTGATCATTTGATGGTGATTGCGGTAGATTTGTAGATATTAGTTTGTGATTTGTTCTCAAGGTTGTTGTAGTTATAAGGCTATGGCTTTTGATTCCTACAGTGTTGGACATGTTAAGAATGTTGTAATTGTAATGTTCGTGTATATTGTGCATTTATGATATTGCATGATTAGGATGTCATAATGAAAAATTCTATTGCATTAAATGTGTTGAATTTTGATTGTTGGACATTTATTGATATGTAGAGTTGTATCGCATCATCGAGAGGCATAAACATGAGTATACCAGCGTTAGTAGGGTGGGCGATGAATATATTATGTTCGTGGATAAGTTCTTGGAAAGGGCTTTTAGTCAAGAGAAGTGAATATTATGTTCTTGTCGTGATTGTGGAAATCGAATTCGTACTAATAAAAAGGACACCCTGAAACTCCATTTGTATAGCCTGGGGTTTGTGAAAGATTATGTTGTGTGGACCTTTCATGGGGAAAAATCACCACTGGAAGTGAGAGTTAGTAGTGAGGGAGAGTGTTTTGGGGATGCTAAGTTGGATGACATGTGTGAGGAGGTTGTTAATGAGTTTAGAGCGAGGCCCGAGGTTTTGGCTAACTTCCTTAGTGAGAAGGATACACCATTGTATCCCGGTTTCAAGAAGAAAGACACGGTCATGTCGTGTTTGATGGAGTTGTTTAATTTGAAAGGTTTAGGGTCATAGAGTGGTACTAGCATGAATAAATTGCTTATGTTTTTGAATGAAAAGCTTCCACCCGGTAACGGGGTTCCTGATAACCTTTATGAAGCTAAGAGAATTCTGTGTCCGGTGGGATTTGAGTATGAAAAGATACATTCTTGTCCAAACAATTATGTCCTATATAGGTGTGACCTCAAGGATAAGATTTTTTCTCCAGTATGTAATGTGTTGTGTTATAAGAAGAAGAGAAACGTGGTTGTCGATGGAGAGCATGTTGTGCCGGTGAGGAAGTGGGTGCCCGCCAAATGTAGGTGGTATCTTCCCGTTATTCCAAGGCTGAGAATGTTGTTTAAGAATGAAAATGATGCAAAGAACTTGACGTGGTGCGTTGATAGGGGAGGTTGTAAAGATAACGATATAATTCGACACCCGACAGACACGGACCAGTGGAAGAAATTTGACAGGATGAATCCACTTTGCATCCAAACCTAGGAATTTCAGATTTTCTATGTGTACTGGTGGTATGAACCCATTTGGGAATATGTCTTCGAAACACAATTTGTGGTCGGTTATGCTTTTCATTTACAATTTTCCCCCGTACTTGTGCATGAAGAGAAAATAGGATTTGATACCCATCATGATTTTAGTCCCAAAACAACCTGGAAATGACGTAGACACTTATTTGGCCCCTTTGATACACTATTTGAAGGTGCTTTGGTCGGAAGATGCCTTAATGTTTGATGGTTGTAGTGGTGAAGAGTTTACATTGAGGGCGATGATTTTTTGTACCATAAATTATTTCCCGGCATATGGTAAACTTTCTGGGTATGTGGTCAAGGATCACAAAGCATGCTCATTTGCAAGGATGAGATAGATTACCATCAATTGAGGAATGGGTAGAAAACTGTTTAGTTGGGTCACAGTAAATTTCTACCTGTAGGTCACAAGTTGCGGGAGATTGCAGTTCATTAGTGGGAAGGAGAGTAGAAAGGCATCCAAAAATTTGACCGGTGTAGTTATTCACAACTAGGTGAAGAAATTGAATGTTTTTCTAGGTAAGAAGTTATCAAATGGTGGTGGGGCTTTAGAGAAACCGTGGAAGAAAATTCCATTTTCTTCGATTTGGCGTACTGGGAAGATTTGGATGTTCGCCATTGTTTGGATCCCATGCATATCAAGAAGAATGTTTGTAAGATTCTAATTGGGACACTTCTGAACAATCCCGAAAAGAATAAGGATAGCTTGAATGCGAGGAAATATTTAGTTGACCTTGGTATACAGTCGGATCTTGTATCAGAGGTAAGAGGGAAGCAAACGTACATGCTCCCCTCTCCTTACAATCTGTCAGTTGCTGAATGGAGATCGGTGTGTGAGAGCGTCCAAGGAATAAAGGTACCTTCCAGTTACTCCTCTAATGTAAGTCGGTTTGTGAATGATGAGTTGCTTTGAAATCACACGATTATCATGTCCTTATGGAACAACTTTTGCTTGTAGCAATACGTGGGTGTTTGAAAGAGGAAGTTAGATTTTCTGTTATTCGCTTGTGTTTCTTCTTCAACTCAATATGCATGAGGCAACAACTTCATGAACTGGATTGAGAGGCTGCTGTTGTTCTATGCCATTTGGAGAAGTATTTGACCCCATCATTCTTTAACATCATGGTGCACCTAGTGGTACACTTGGTTATAGAGATACATATGTGCAGGCCTGTTGGAATGCATTGGATGTACCCATTTGACCCTCACTTGGCTGTTTTCAAGGGTTATGTTCATAATTGTAGTCGTCCCAATGCCTTCATTGTTGAGAGGTACATCACTGAGGAGATCCTCGAGTATTGTACAACAAAATTGGTTGGAAGAAGAGCAGTTGGTGTTCCTAGAGGACCCCACTGTAGAAGGCGGAATGGGATTCCACGTTCCAAGGGTACACTTCATACACCCTATTACGCTGATTTGATGTATGTTCACCTGTATGTATTCCGTAATAGTAGCGAGGCTGTAAGATATGTTGAAGAGCATGTTTCCCTATTGGAAGAGATTCATCCAGACTGGCCCCCAAATAAAATTTAGGTCGAGCATTCTTCAAGGTTTGTTAACTGGTTTTACAGTCATTGTAATGTCGACAGGATGCCCAGTAACCTATGGATGTTTGCATGGAATATAAACTGCACCGTTAGACAATACCTTGGTTATGACATTAATGGCTTCAATTTCTCAACACCGGCGAAGGACGAGAAGAGCATCACTCAAAATAGTAGTGTATATATTGAATCCGAATCCATGTGGCAGGAAAGCAAGAGAGATAAACATCTGATTGTTGTTGTGATGCCTTTCTATGGGGAAATTGAGGAAATTTGGGAGTTGGATGATGTAGATTTTAAGGTTGTTGTCTTAAAGTGTCATTGGGCGGGACCCGGTTCCGGTGTTTTTGTTGAGAAGCACATGGGGTTCACGTTGGTCGACTTGAATCGTGTAGGATATAAAGATGACAAGTTCATCTTAGTTACCCAGGCACGATGAGTTTTTTACATCAAGGACCCTTCGAATGAAAAGTATCATGTGGTGTTGCATAGGAAGAAGGTTGACTTTGATGAGAAGTTTGATCAGCCCGCCATAACTGATAATCCTGAGTTTCTATCGGTATTTCCCAGTTTGGAAGATGTTGAGAGACCCATTGTTGGAAGGCATTCTCATGGCAATGGGTTGTAGGTTGATGAGAGAAGTGAAATAGTAGGAGGGGACAATGTCTCAAAGCGGAATCGATAGATCGGTCCTTCTGGGCCATTGTTTTTGTGACCTTGTTTTGTGAAAAATCTTATGATCATTCAGTGATTTAGCGTGTAATGTATTTAATTGACACTCTTTTATGAATTGGTTGGTATGATCCGTGATTTCAATGGAGTGTTTATGAATTGAACCGGTGAAAATGTGTTTAAATTGAGATTAAATTTTCTAGTAGGTGTTGAATTTTTACACCGGTAAAGATGAAATTGCCGGTGTAGAAAAATAGGGGAGGGACTTTGTTTTGTACTTACGCACTGATACTCCTACCGGTGCACATTACTTAGAAAATGTTTTGGTCTTTTTGCTCTCGAGTTCGACAATGTCAATTATTGGCATTTAAAGCGGTGTAAATCAGCTGCTTTTTGAAACATTTCCACCGGTAATTTTATTGGTGATCGGTACTTAGAAAAAAATTACTCTCGGGTTGGATTAGATAAAATAATTTATTTAAAGCAGCTGCTTTTGGCCTCATTTTACACTAGTATTTGTATATTACTGATGTATAAAAATGTTCCCTTTTTAAAAACCCAATCAGCACCCCATTTTCACAGTACTTAGAATTTATATCTCTCACACCATACCATCTCCATCACTACCCATCTTTGGTGGAATCCTACGTAGGTTGGCATATAATCAGGTAAATCACTGCAATGCCTCTATTGTATGATTAATTAGCAATTGCATATGAAATAGAATCATTGAGAATGTGACATCATGAATATCCTGACTTTCATGTAAGGTGTTTGATGAAATACCTCAATGTGTTTCTTAGGACATGCCTCCAAAGTCCAATTCGAAAAGGATACGTGATATGTCCATTTTATATGCATAATTTAATACCGTTTTGGGTTACTTTTGTGCTATCTTATTATCAAGAGCTTGTGTTTTACCTTGAAATTCCCTTAGGAGGGGTAAGAGCAACTTACGCTTTTTTACCTCTTCTAAGTGGATTTTGTGTGACAAGGGAAGAACACGGAGGCATTAAAGATCACATTTTCAAAGACTTTTGAAGACTTGCTTCGAAGACATGATGACCGGAGGCCATTGAAAACCATGTTTGGAGACATTGAAGACTTGAAAAATGAGAGAAATTGCTATGAAGATGAATGTGAACCGCAAGAAGAAGAAAAGGAAACAAGACAACATTTGGGCACCCATCGCGAGTCGCGACCAACGGGTGGCAAGAATTTCACCTTATCCTTTTTGTACTATAAATAGCACTCTCTTTCCTCTCATTCACATCTTCTTCACCTGCATTTTTATTGCTGTTTAGAACCCTATTTTCTTCCATTTTCATCTTTGAAATCTCTTGTCTTATGTTTGATTGTTTAGCATTAATTAGTATGAACTCTTGTAGCTAAATCTAGTTCTTGGGAGCAATTGATTGAAGCTTCCAAGCTTATGTAGTAAGATTCTATGTTTTCACATTTATGAACATTTATTGGAGAGCATTTATTATGCCATTACTGTTGTGTTTTACCTCATTTATACCATTGGTTGTTTGAGTATATGAAATGTTTGTAAGATTGAAATGTTAGGGTGTTAGGAAAGTTGCCAATTTCTTAACTCATTTGTTATGGAAATCCAAAAGCATGGATTTAGAAATTCTTGTGTATAATGTGGGGTAATTCTTGCTAGATGAGTAAGTGTGGTTTGTTCTCATATTTGTCATATAGATGCAAAGAAAGGTTGAACCTTGAATGTTGTTTGTTCTAAGTTTAATATAATGAATGCTTTGTTTGGTTAAATGACTATGTATTTAGTAGAAGGCTTCTTATTATCAAACCTATGGTCCTTTGGGTGAAATGACATTGATGAAACACCCCTATGATGTTGTTTGTTTAGGGTAATCATCAATGAGGTTTGCAAATGGTTGTTGTTTGTCTTTGAAAAATACTCTTAAGGAGGAATGCATGTTGATCTTTGAATGAGAAGTGATAACATTCCCCATAGACATAAATGTAATTGAATGAGTGAATGAATCAATGAACTATATGAAGTTTGGAAGTGGAAATCGATTTCCCCCAAGGCTCCATTAATTGTCATTTACATCGTATCTTTAGTTGTATTGCATGATTAGCACAGTTCTCTTGCTTTTCTAGTTGTTGTATTTCAATTTGATAACTTAGGATCAAACCAACCAACCCCCCCTCCTTTGTTTACATGCTTTTATATATATCGATGTATGTATATGCCTAGTATGTCTTCTCCTATATATGTTTAAACACTTGAAAAGATCCCTCTTCTCGTGGATGACCCCAACTTGCCATTATCTACTTTATTGTAGATAAGAAGTATTAGGGCTTAAAAGTATTAAATTTGAGAGGTACGGTGATGACCTCCCAAATTTTGGCGCCGCTGCCCGGGTAGAGGCATTTATTTTTAAGTGTTTGGGCATATTATGTATGATTATATGCTAATTTTAAATATTTGTTAGTTTGCTTTTATTTTGATTTTTTTAGTATATTTTCCATTTTCACTTGGCTTGGAGATGTATTGTTTGAGTTCTTGGTGTATGGTTCGTACGCGATTCTCTTCACAAGAACCCATACCCTACGACCCCGAGTTAGAGTTGAATTTGAGACGGGCTAGGAGGCTTTCTTTGGAAAGTGTGAATAACACCCCTCCTAGTGACCATTTTATGGATACATCTTCCTCTATGGAGCATCAAATTGAGCATGAAGATGAGCATCCTCCTCTCCAGAGTGAGCTCCTCCTCTCCACCAAAGAGAGATTCCTTTGTGGCAAGCTTTGCTAAGAGACATCATGGCCCCCAACCTCGATCAACAACCAATGTGCATCGAGTATCCCATGGTTGGACCGAACAGGCACTTTGAGCTAAAGACCGAGTTCATCAACATGCTACCCATCTTCCTTGGTATGCAAGGGGAGAATGCCAATAAATACCTCACCGAGTTCCACTTCTTGTGTGGTGGTACGGTTCCCCATTGAGGGGATGAATATTTGTACAAGTTGAAGACATTCCCATTCACACTAAGGGATGGTGCATGAGATTGGCTCCACTACCTACCGCCCAAGAGCTTTAAGAGTTGGCTTGATATGAAAACGACGTTTCTAGCCAAATACTTTTCGGCCTCTAGATTCGCCGCCTTGAAGAAGGACTTAAGCAACATTCTCTAATGGCATGAAGAATCTCTCTTTGACTATTGGGAGAGGTTCAAGAAACTTCTTGCGAGTTGCCCTTATCACGGTTATTTGGAGGGGGGTTTGGTTTATTACTTCTACAATGGCCTTCTTGATAAAGATCAAAGGTTGGTAAGGAGTTCTTGTGGTGGAACCCTTGGAAACAAAACATCCGCCAAAGCTATGCAACTGTATGAAGAGCTAGCGGAGGAATCGAGAAACTTTAGCTCAAGGGCCGATTTGAGAAGGAGAAATTCAATGCCCGCAAGTGATTCTTCAAATAGTGGAAAGCTCAAGGATCAAGTCTCGGCCCTTGCATCTTTGGTCAAAACGTTGACGACGAAGCCCGAGAATGTGCCACATGTTAAATCATGTGAAATTTGTTACTTGGCACATCAAATGGACACTTTCCCCACTTTACAAGAGGATTATGTTGAAGAGGGAAGTGCCATGGGCTGTCAAGGGAATCAAGGTTATCAAGGTTACCAAGGATATCATGGTGGGCAAGGCTTCCAAGGCAACCAAGGCTACCAAGGTTATCAAGGGTACCAAAACCGGCCGTACAATTCGGGAAATTGTGATAACCCAAACCTCCAGTATGGAAACCCTCAAGGAAGCCAAAATCCTCAACCATATCGACCTCCTCAACAAGGCCATCTCAATAACAATTTCAAAGGCTCCAAGACAAACCCAAGACCAAGGGGAGAGCTCGGGGCTAACAAAGGATGAGGTGATGCAAGCCTTTCACCGGTTGGGCCTGTACGCGGAAAAAAGTGAGAAATTCCAAGATGAAGCCAAGGTGAGTATCAAGAACTTGGAAACTCAAGTGAGCCAAATAGCTCAAGTGGTGAATCGGATGGAAGCCCGGGAAAAGGGTAAGCTACCCTCCCAACTGGAAATCAACCCTCGACATATGCAAGTGCTATCACTTTGAGAAGTGGTAAAGAGGTTGACTCTCTCACGGTTGGTGAAGTTGTTGAGGACGAACCTAGGAAGCTTGAAATTCTTGAGAAAGAAGGGAAATAGGAGAACGAGGAGGAGGCCAAGTAGCAAGCAAGGAAGGGAAAGGGGAAGGAAGAGGAGATCACCATTAAGAAATCAACCTCCATTTCCAAACCTTCATCCCCCCACAAGAAGGCAAGAGTAGTGGAAATTCCTCCATATATGCCGGAGCCACCATTCCCGGAAGCTCTAAAGACAAAAGGAGGAAGGAATCCAACAAAGACATCTACGAAGTTTTTTGTAGGTGTGAGTTAAATATCCCTATTTTGAATGTGACTGAACAAATTCCTAGCTATGCAAAATTTTTGAAAGAATTATATGTAGTAAATAGGAAAAAAAGAGCAAAGAACAAGCTTAAAAATGGGAGAAGTGAACATGTCTCCGCTTTGTGCCAAAGGGAGTTACCCTCTAAATGTAGCGATCTCGGCATGTTCACGATCCCTTGCATGATAGGAAATACACATTTTGAAAAAGCAATGATGGACTTAGGTGCATCGATAAATATGATTCCTTATTCTTTGTATGAAAGCCTCAATCTTGGTACTTTGCAAAAAACTGGGATGTTGATCCAACTAGCCGATCGTTCTAGTTCGCACCCTAAGGGTATCGTCGAGGATGTGTTAGTTAGGGTGGATTCCTTAATATTCCCCGTAGATATTTGTGTCCTAGCCATGGAGCATGATAAACATGCTGCCCCAATCTTATTGGGGAGGCCCTTTTTGAAGACCTCTAGGACCATCATTGATGTGCATAACGGTACCCTCACCATGGAATTTGATGGGATTAAAGTAGAGTTTAGCATAAATGACTCTATTAAGTATCCTCTTGAAGAATATTCTTGCCATGCTATTGATTTTGTTGAAAATGTGGTGCACAATTTTTTTGAATAGAGTGGTGATGATTCCTTGTTAGTTGCTTTGGAAAATGATGTTGAAAGTGCATGTCTTGTGTATTCCATGAGTACTAACTTGAAGGAAAGCATTGAGGAGTTAAGCATTCTTGAGGAAGTGGTGCAAGGTCCCGACCCTCTAGTCTTAGAGGAACCCGAAGAACTGGACTTCCTCCCATCACTTGTGAAGGCTCCAGTGATTGGGCTTAAACCGTTGCCAATTGACCTCAAGTATGCATTTCTTGGGGAAGGGAAGACGCTTCCGGTCATCATTTCAAGCAAGCTCACCAAGGAGAAAAAATAAAAATTGATGGTGGTGTTTCGGGAGAACAAGGAAGCAATTTGATGGACTATTTCCAACATCAAAGGCATAAGTCCATCCACTTACATGCATAGAATCTTGTTGGCAGAAGATGCAAGACCTGTCTGGCAAACCCAATGTCATTTAAACCCACTGATATTAGAGGTGGTGAAGGAGGAAGTCCTCAAGTTACTCCAAGCGGGTATGATCTATCCAATCTCGGATAGCAAGTGGGTGAGTCCAACTCAAGTGGTACCCAAGAAGAATGGGGTGACGGTGGTAAAAAATGAGAAGGGAGAAATGGTGCCCACCCGAGTTCAAAACGGGTGGTGCGTTTGCATTGACTACCGGAGGCTAAATGCGAAAACCCAGAAGGATCACTTCCCATTGCCATTCATTGATCAAATTCTTGAGAGGTTAGAAAGCCACCCCTTCTATTGCTTTTTGGATGGGTACTTGGGGTATTTTCAAGTGGCTATCGCCCCAGAAGACTAAGAAAATACCACCTTTACGTGCCCCTTTGGTACGTTTGCTTACCGGTGCATGCCTTTCGGGTTATGTAACGCCCCACAATTTTCCAAAGGTGTATGGTAAGCATTTTCTTAGAATTTGTTGAAAATTTTGTCGAGGTATTCATAGATGATTTCACCATTCATGGTAATTCTTTTGACAACTATTTACCAAATTTGGCACAAGTTCTTAAACCTTGCATTGATAGTAATCTTGTGTTAAATTCTGAGAAGTGTCATTTTATGGTAGAGCAAGGTATTTTTTAGGCCATGTATTGAGGTTGACAAGGTAAAGATAGAAACAATTCAAACTTTGCCTTATCCTACTAATGTGTACGAAGTGCGCTCTTTTCTTGGCCATGCAGGATTCTATCACCGATTCATCAAGAACTTCTCAAAGATAGCCTCCCCTTTATGCAATTTGTTGCAAAAAGAGGTGGAATTTGTGATAGATGAGGGTTGTAAAGGGGCTTTCTATACATTGAAAGGAAGGTTAGTTTTGCCCCTATTATACAATCCCTGGATTGGTTGTTGCTTTTTGAGATTATGTGCGATGCTAGTGATTATGCCGTTGGAGTAGTGCTTCGTCAAAGGGTGGGGAGATCCCCTCACGCCATCTACTACGCATCCATGTCTCTCAATGAAGCCCAAAGAAACTATTCCACCACCGAAAAGGAGTTGCTAGCAGTGGTATTTTCTTTGGAAAAATTTTGATCTTACTTCCTTGGTACAAAAGTTATTGTGTACACTGACCATGCATCGCTTCATCATTTAATAACGAAGAAAGAGGCCAAGCCAAGATTGATTAGGTGGATCCTTCTCCTGAGTGAATTTGAGTTAGAGGTACGAGACAAGAACCTCGTGGCTGATCACCTACGCCGGTTGGCACCCTGGCAAGATAGTGAGGTAAATCTATTAATGAATGAGCAATTACGGGAGGAATTCCCCAATGAAAAATTGTTCGTTATCAGGGACCTCCAACCATGGTATGCCGATATTGTGAACTTTCTTGTCTCTGGTAAATTTCCTCCTCACTTTTCTAAAGCACAGAAAGATAAGCTAAAGAGCAATGCTAAATATTATGTGTGGGATGATCCTTTTTTGTGGAAGCATTTTGTTGACCAAGTTGTTAGGAGATGCATCCCCGATAATAAAGTACATTCAATTCTCACCTTTTGTCATTCTCATGCATGCGGGGGTCATTTTAGAGCTAAAAGAACCGCTAGAAAAGTCTTGGAAAATGGTTTTTATTGGCCTACTTTGAATAAGCATGCATACATATTTTTTTAAGGCTTGTGACAAGTGTTAAAGAGTAGGAAATATCTCATATAGAAATGAGATGCCCCAAAAAGCTATGCTTTATTGTGAAATCTTTGATGTTTGGGGGTATTGACTTCATGGGACCTTTCCCTAGTTCTTATGGCTTTACATACATTCTTCTTGCCTTTGATTATATGTCGAAGTGGGTTGAATCAAAATCCACTAGGACTGACGATTCTAAAGTGGTTGCAGAATTCCTGAAAGATAACATCTTTTCTAGGTTTGGGGTACCCCGAGCCTCGATTAGGGACTGTGGCACCCATTTTTGCAATCGGACCATAGTGGAACTCTTGAATAAGTATGGCGTCACTCAAAAGACATCCACCGCCCATCACCCATAAACCAACAGGCAACCCGAAGTTTCCAATCGGGAAATCAAGTCCATCTTCAAAAGATGGTTAACCCTAACCGGAAGGATTGGAGTTCTCGGTTAAATGATTCCTTGTGGGCGTATAGGACGAATTACAAGACACCAATCAGTATGTCACCATACCGGTTAGTGTTTGGTAAGCCCTGTCATCTACCGGTGGAAATTCAACATAAGGCTTACTGGGTGGGCAAAGAATTTAATCTTGATATCGATGAGGCCGGCTTGCATAGGAAGTTACAATTGGATGAACTGGATGAGATTCAGAGGGAGTCCTTTGAGAATGCCAAAATCTATAAAGAGAAGACAAATGTGTGGCACAACAAGCTGATCATTAGGAAGGACTTTGACATTGGTCAAAAGGTCCTCCTATTCCAATCTTGCCTTCGCCTATTCCCAGGTAAGTTGAGGTCCCAATGGATCAGTCCTTTTGACGTGGTTAAGGTATTCCTGTATGGCACGGTGGAAATTCTAGATCAAGCTAAGTCCAATACATTCAAGGTTAATAGAAAACATTTGAAACCTTACCACGAGAATTTTGTGCCAGAAAAAGGAGAGGACGTTGATCTCCTTGATCCAATTTTTGAGTAAAACGCAAGAAAAGGGAGTAAGTCATGCCGACGACATTAAATAAACTTTGTTTTGATCATCCAGATTGTCACTCATGACTTTCCGTTGATGTTGTTTGGTTTCGGATTTTATCATTAAGTTTCATTGTTTTGCTTTATGCTTTTCACAGGTTGTTTTTTCCACGATTTTGTAGCAATTTTGAAGCCAAGGCATTGGAATTTTGAAGGGATAAAGGCTTGGAGTCGAGAAGGAAAGACTTGGACAAGAGAATGAATCAGAAATATTTTTTCTAAGTACCAGGTAAGAAGTGGTCACGAGTCGCGATGGCCTCGCAAGGGCATCTTCGCGATGTCCTCGCGAGGGCCTCGTCGCGAGTAGCGATCAAATCTAGAATTTTGGCTAAAAATAGGGGTCTCATATAAAACTTTCCGCGAGTCGTGATGGCCTCGCGAGGGCCTCGTCGCGACTCACAACAGAGTGGTCATGATGTGCTCAGAAATCTTGTGTTAAAATGGAGGTCTCGGCTTCCACTTTTTGCAAGCCGTGATGGCCTCATGAGGACCTTGCCGCGAGCCCTCAAAACATACCCCCTCAAGACCTCGAGACAGCAAGCCTTTGACTCGAGCCAAACCTAAAAGTCCATTATCCTCTCAAGGCCAATTCTCGAGACCAGCTTTTCGAGACATCATCCCCTCGAGACCTCGAAGCCCTAAACCTTTGACTCGAGCCAAACCTTAAATTCCATCACCCTCTCGAGACCTCAAATCACTAAACCTTTGACTCGAGCTGAACCAAAAAAATCCATCACCCTCTTGAGACCAGCCCTTCGAGACATCATCCCCTCGAGACCTCGAGGCAGCAAGCCCTCGACTCAAGCCAAACCTGAAGTCCATCATCCTCTCGAGGCCAGTTCTCAAGACCATCCCTTCGAGACATAACCACCTCGAGATCTCGAGGCAGCAAGCCCTCGAGTCGAGCCAAACCATAAAGTCCATAACCCTCTCGAGACCAGCCCTTCGAGACATCACCACCTCGAGCCCTCAAGGCAGCAAGCCCTCGACTCGAGCTGAACCTAAAGTCCAACAGCTTCTCGAGACTAGCCCTTCGAGATATCATCCCCTCGAGACCTCGAGGTAGCAAGCCCTTAACTCGAGCTGAACCATAAAGTCCAACAGCTTCTTGAGACTAGCCCTTCGAGATATCATCCCCTCGAGACCTCGAGGCAGCAAGCCCTCGACTTGAGCCAAACCTGAAGTTTGTCATCCTCTCAAGGCCAGTTCTTAAGACATCAACACCTTGGGTCCTCGAGGCTGCTAGCTTCTCGAGACCTTGAAACTGCGAGCCCTCGAGGTGTCATCTTTCATCCTCGAGCCTAGCCTCTCGAGACCTCGAAGCTGCGAGCCCTTGAGGTGTCATCTTTTATCCTCGAGCCTAGCTTCTCGAGACCTCAAAGCCACGAGCCCCAAGGTGTCATCTTTCATCCTCGAGCCTAGCCTCTCGAGACCTCAAAACCGTGAGCCCTCGAGGTGTCATCTTTCATCCTCGAGCCTAGCCTCTCGAGACCTCGAAGCTGCGAGCCCTTGAGGTGTCATCTTTCATCCTCGAGCCTAACTTCTCAAGACCTTGAAGTTGCAATCCCTTGAGGTGTCATCTTTCATCCTCGAGCTTAGCCTCTTAAGACCTCAAAGACGTGAGCCCTTGAGGTGTCATCTTTCACCCTCAAGCCTAGCCTCTCGAGACCTCGAAGTCGCGAGCCCTTGAGGTGTCATCTTTCATCTTCGAGCCTAGCCTCTTGAGACCTTGAATCCACAAGCCCTCAAGGTGTCATCTTTCATCCTTGAGCCTAGCCAGACCCAACACCCCTCGAGACCACCCATCACGAGTCGCGATGAACATGTTGCGAGTCGTAACGATCGTACAAATCTGCTTTAAAGGATGGGTTAAACCCATTTTTCCACAAACATATCCACAATCCATCGCTGATGTTTGTCTCTCTCGCTCCTCTTCATCGTCCTCAACCTTTCTTCCACCAAACCTCCGCCACTCATCGCCGCTAACAGCCACCATCCGCCACTCACAACCACCACTCCATACCCCATTCTTTCTTCCCAATCTCCACCCACAAATCGCCATAAAATATTTGAAGAACACAAACCCTAGAATTTGGGGGTTTTGTGACTTTGGGAAATTCAATTTTGAATTGATTGTGGGCTTCCTCCTTTCTTCTTCTTACACATCTTAGTGGTACATCTCTTCACTTTATTGAGCTTCAATTGTGATTACGAATATATACTTTATTTCTTGGATATTGTGTAGATTATGTGTGATGCCTTAGGAAATTGAATTGTTGGATTTTGGTTGATTTTGGTGAATAAATTGTGCTTGCAATTTAATTTGATGGGTATTGTGTACATATTTTGTGGTTGCGGTTTGGATTGTATTGTGCTTGTTTGAGTTTGGATTGTGTGCATTTGTGTTTCTTTGACTGAGAATGGGTTGTGACTTATGGTAGATAGGAGGCATATTGACCCTTGATTAATTATAGTTGTTATTTGGATGAAATGTTATTGAGCTTTGTAGTGTTATGTTGCTTAGGGCAGTTTAGCCATGGGACATGAATGTTGACATTGTCAATGCACTAATGGTGGCTAAACTAGTTGAGCACAACTGTGGTTTTGAGACATAGCATATTGATTTCAACTATGTGAGAACCTCATGGACTTGAGAGTATGGGCTTGGTGGACATAAGATGGATTGTATATGCAATTGTGATTAGGACTTAAACTAGTTGACTTGATTTTGACTTGGCTTGTGATGATAAATTAGTTCAAGGTTGAGTATGAATTTGTAATATTACATATACACGTATTCCCGTGCATTTGACTTGTTTGCTGTGATTGTTAGATATGGCCCCCACGAAGAGACCTAGGGCTCCCCCCCGAGGCAGGTGCACCACTGTTCCACCTCTACCTCCTCCACCAGCTCTGGAATGGAGCCCTGTACGTCCCCTCCGGATAGGTACATGGGTTTGACCCGGATCACCGAGTCCTATGCAGAAAGGTGGGAGGCCCTAGATAGGCACCAACTCAAGGAGACAAGCTTGTCAATGTGCCCACATTAGATGCTCCCGGGCTCACTCAGCCTGTCAGATGCCTCCTCACAAAAAGGGGAATGGAAGGGTTTATGAGTAAGAGCGCGCCCTTTTACTGGAGGTACACGCTGGAGTTCTTATCCACGGTCCGTATAAGCAGCATGTAAGGCGATCAACCATGCAAGAGGTACATTGCTTTTCACTTAGATGATATATCTAGGCAAATGACCATCTCGCAAATTGAGGAGGCCTTTGGATTTGACAACGCAGAGATACAGGCCAGGCTGGACCCACAGGTCCAGGAGCGATCAATTGAGGATGACATGCACTTTTGGAATGTCATCAATATGAGGCCAAAGAATTCCCATGATAAAATTAGTGCCATTATCCACCCTGCACTCTGTTATGTGCACCATCTGTTGGCTGGCACTGTACTTTTCTCCGCGGAGCCGACAAATGTGCCAGACAATGACATTCACTTTCTTTGGCACTTAACGAGTGAGGGACCAGGATACGGGCTGTGGGTAGAATTATGGATGAAGAGAATTGTAGAGGTGGTAGGAAAACCCAAAGGGAAGATCATGGTTGGAGGCATGATAGGCCTTTTAGCAGAGTACTTGGGATTGGTTCCTCCAACTGACTTTCCATGCTTAGGGAGGTGCACGTCCTATCTTATCACTGCTGAAAGGTTAGTTAGATTTGAGATGCTCAGTGCCACATGGACCACGGGGCTCTCTATTGGTTGTATGGTGTGAGGAAGGCCACATTCATAGCACTTCCTCAACCCAGAAAGACGAAGCTGGAATTTGACACAACTCTAAGAGACTTGGAGATTTCACCAGACTCCTCATGTAGAGATGATTTCCAGCACGAGCTCTGTGACCTTGGCCTAACTCCAGTCTAGCATGATGATAGCAGTCTACCTCCCTCTGAGCGACAGCAGCAACAACACTTCCAGCAGCACTCCACATAGCCTCCACCAGAGACAGAGTCAATGCAGAAGAATGATGTGCCACCTCACTATCCCCAGTCTCCACCGGACATCTACGAGCAGATGATGCATACTATACAGGATGGATTCCACCGCAAGGACAGTATGATATTGGAGCATAATGTATTTGTCTCCCAAACCTTGATTGAGATAGATGAAGAGATTGACCACTTATCAGCTCGCATCCATGAGATGCAGTCCCATGCAGGCGGTGTCTTAGGCCCCGATCAAGGAGCAGGGAGGCGGAGAGTTAGGAGGCAGAGGAGTACAGAGTGGCTAGCACAGTATCAACATCGGTATTTTGGCGGTGGCCCTTCTTCATCACAGTAGTGATTTTGTGAGCACCATATCTTTACCCTTTCCATACTTTGTTTTGTACATTTTTTCCCTATTGTCTACATTGAGAGAAATGTAGTGTTCTAAGTATGGGGAGGGGTATCCACTTTGAGAGGATTGGGATTGAAGACACTTTTTCATAACTCTTTTGATTTGTTTTGGATATTTTTCCCTTTTGTGTTGGGATGTTTTTCTTATGATGTACTTGGATAATGTTCGCTTTGATACTTTTCTTAGCTTTAACATTTGGAAAGCACTTTGCCACTTTTTGGATTAGAGACACGTGAAAATGCTGGAAAAAAATAAATAAATAAATAATTGGAAAAAATAAAAAGAATCCCGCTAAGTTGAAAACCCGAGAGGGAAACTTAGGCAACATTGGGGGCCCAGATAGGTCATAAGCCCGAAAGGGTGACCTAGGCAAAAATGAGAGGCTAAATGTGCGAAAAAAGGTGAGATGTGAGCCAAAGAAACATGATGTGTAGCTAGGATGAAAACCCGAAAGGGCTCCTAGGAAAAATGAGAGAAAATGAGAGAAATTGAAAAACATTAAGTGTTAACTCATTTGACGGCATTGGAGTCATAAGGTTGCGGTGACCATACGGATGGATCGGGTAGCTTGACATGTTGAGGACCTTTTGGGAGTGGAAAATTTAGCGGGAGAAGACGAAGTAAGTTATGAAATTCTTGATCGTTAATGTGCTTTGTTTTCAGGTTGATATATTGATATAAAGTGGAGCATGTGTTTTGAACCGTATACATGTCTTTAGCTTCACATTGTATCATTGGATTTGGGATTATCAATTTGGGATTTGGAGACGTTTTAGGGATATCAATGAATTGATGGGTTGATATAGTTTGGGTAGATTTAGGAATAGGGGTTGTGGGAAACTTCTTATTTGACCTTAACATTGGGGTGTGTGATATTGAGAGTTTTGTGAGGTATTGATTTGGGGGAATAGTACTTCGAATGTGGATACATCATTTCCTTCGTATGCTTGGATCCTTTATTACACGAGGGCAAGTAAGGTTTAAGTGTGGGGAGGTTTGATATGTTCATTTTATATGCATAATTTAATACTGTTTTGGGTCACTTATGTGCTTTTTTATTATCAAGAGCTTGTATTTTACCTTGAAATTCTCTTAGGAGGGGAAAGAGAAAATCTACGCTCTTTTACCTCTTCTAAGTGGATTTTGCGTGACAAGGGAAGAACACGGAGGCATAAAGACCAGATGCCATTGAAGATCACATTTTCGAAGACTTTTGAAGACTTGCTTCGAAGACATGAAGACCAGAGGCCATTGAAGACCATTTTTGGAGACATCGAAGACTTGAAAAATAAGAGGAATTGTTATGAAGATGAATGTGTACAACAAGAAGAAGAAAAGGAAACAAGACAAATTCTGGCACCCATCGCGAGTCACGATGGTTTCGTCGCAAGCCTGTCGCAAGCCGCTACGAACCCGTCGCAAGTTGCAACCTTTTTTGTACTATAAATAGCACTCTCTTTCCTCTCATTCAAATCTTCTTCACCTGCATTTTTATTACTGTTTAGAACCCTATTTTCTTCCATTTATTCTCTGAAATCTCTTGTATTATGTTTGGTTGTTTAGCATTAGTTAGTATGAACTCTTGTAGCTAAATCTATTTCTTGGGAGCAATTGATTGAAGCTTCCAAGCTTATGTAGTAAGATTCTATGTTTGCACATTTGTGAACATTTATTGGAGAGCATTTATTATGCCATTAATGTTGTGTTTTACCTCATTTATACCATGGGTTGTTTGAGTATATGAAATGTTTGTAAGATCGAAATGTTAGGGTGTTAGGAAAGTTGCAAATTTCTTAAGTCATTTGATTTGGAAATCCAAAAGCATGGATTTAGAACTTGTGTATAATGTGGGGTAATTCTTGCTAGATGAGTATGTTAATGTGGTTTGTTCTCATATTTGTCACATAGATGCAAAGAAAGGTTGAACCTTGAATGTTATTTGTTCTAAGTTTAATCTAATTGAATGCTTTGTTTGGTTAAATGATTATGTCTTTGGTAGAAGGCTTGTTATTATCAAACCTATAGTCCTTTGGGTGAAATTCAATTGATAAAACACCCCTATGATGTTGTTTGTCTAGGGTAATCATCAATGAGGTTTGCAAATGGTTGTTGTTTGTCTTTGTAAACTACTCTTAAGGAGGAATGAATGTTGATCTTTGAATTAGAAGTTTTAACATTCCCCATAGACAATAAATTTAATTTAATGAGTGAATGAATCAAGGAGCTATATGAAGTTTGGAAGTGGAAATTGATTGCCCCCGAGGCTCCGTTAATTATCATTTGCATCGTATCTTTAGTTGTATTGCATGATTAGCATGGTTCTCTTACTTTGCTAGTTGTTGTATTTCAATTTGATAACTTAGGATCAAACCAACCAACCTCCCGCCCCCTTTTTGTTTACATGCTTATATATATATGTATGTATGTATGTATATGCCTAGTATGTCTTCTCATATATATGTTTAAACACTTGAAAAGATCCCTGTTCTCGTGGATGACCCCGACTTTCCATTATCCGCTTTGTTGTAGATAGGAAGCATTAGGGCTTAAAAGTATTAATTTTGAGAGGTACGGAGATGACCTCCCAATACGCCATTCAACGTTCCCATCATTGTCAAAATTAGCACCGCACACTTACTCGGATGGTACCTTCATGTACGAGGAGGTTAGGTTGGTCCATGAATCTTACAAAGGATGGAGCCATCACATAGAGAGAGGAATTAAAGCATCTCTCCCATTTGAACAAACTATCCGGAAGCTTGGGTGGGAAAAATTCTGTGAGACTCCGCAACTATTCAACCTGACCATTGTAAGTGAGTTCTATTCAAACTTGAAGTGCGGCCCGAGCTACGATCACTTGTATTGTAGAGGTAAAACTGTCCCTGAGATGCCTGAATCTATCAGTGGCTTGTTTGGGTTACCCAATGTTCCAAATGATGAAGATGAGTTTCCCGCACTACATTTTCTAGGTGATGACGGCTATGTTCTACAACAACCAATTGAGGAGGAGAACGTTGGGATAGTAACTAGGGAAAGTACGGACATAGACGAGTTGGTCAAAATAGGTTGGGGAAAAATACCTAAGAAAACTCTAACTCCGGAAATGAATAGGTGGTACCACTTTGTGGCGTCAAGAATCCATCCAGTAACTGTTAACACAGAAATTCACAAACTTTGCCTCACCTTCTTGTATGAAAAAAAGAGGGAGCTTTGATGGAATGTTGGTCATTGAGTTTTTCCTATGTTGCAGAGGGAATGGGGTCAGATAGGATCTTATGCCTATTGCAGTATCATCTATGCGCTTTGTTCAAGAACGGGAGTTTGTGGTCATGCACATGACGTTTATGGCCAACCAATGGGTAACATTTGTGTGGACTCTTTCTATAGACAGAAAACTGATACGTCTATTGCTACTATTGAATCCAGAGTTGCTGCATTGGAGGTCAGTGTAGCAAACTTACTTTAAGAATCCAAATACCAAAGATCCTGGCAGGAACATATGGCCAAGGTTATGATGTATCAATTTCCTAATGTCGTGGTAGCAGTTGAAAATTTTCAAACTTTCGCATAGGCAATGTCAAGGACATGGACGTTGGCACAAGTACCCGTGATGGTGATGAAGTAGGACCAGCTGACGGGGTAGAACCATTTTCTCAATATTATTCGTAGAAAACTTGTATTAGCAGTTAGGAAGAGTAGATTTTGTCTATGTTGCACTAAGATAGTTTGACATTCTTACTTTTGACAAACATGCACGATGGTGAATAGAATAAAAAATTTGTGCACCGTGTTTATTGAAACTATGTCCGTCAAATACACTCATGAAGACCAAAATGATAGGCCAAACGTAGTTGGCCTCTTTTTTAACTTCAGGACCGCCGAATATGGTGCATTATATTCCTAGAACGCTTAGAATTTCAAAACATTGTAGCATTGGGAGCTATGAAGGTTCCTAGAGTAAATTTGTGGGCAATAATGTAATTATGGAAAATATAGTGCAAGCATTCATTGTTGGTTTCACAGGGCCTTCTGTCCACCAGTAGAGTCTACAAATGCATTAACACGATCGTTGTGTATTGAATTGTATATATGTTGAGCCAATTTTATATTCCAACCCTTCCAAGATTCTTGGAGGGACTAAATTGCAAATATTAAAAAGTTTACTCGTAAATCAAAATTGCAATCTGATCAAACTGGATGGTCCACAAAACAACCCTTTTGTATTTCCAAGTAAAACATGCTGGGAAACAAATGGGTCCGGGATCCGTATTTAGTTTCAAAGATGTTCAGATTACATAAAGAAACATTGGAGTAAACCCTTACCATTTACTCTACAACACCTAATAGCGCTTCAGGACGAATCACCACCCGGGCACAAGTATGTTTCAATTATGATTTAATCCTGGAATATTCAATTTGATAATTTATGTAGTTTCCTAACACGTCATAACTGCATGTCACAATTAGGGGGACCTGATTGTAATAAATGCATACAATCAACTTGCGGGTTCCTCGGTACCGTTAGGGTACGAAAACATTACTTATTCAATCTGCAGCATTGGAAAATTCCATTTGAACTGGTGGAAAAATGCTTGGAGGGGTCAAACGAAATGTTTGGGGTCAATCTGCAAATTTTTTGAAATTAAACAATGCTTAGAAACGTCATCGTACGGGGCCCATTTGTGGTCGATATATGCATGAAACAACTAGTACAATGTCTGTTCACAATAATTGAACGTCAATTTGATTAATTGGGGTCGTTTGAAAAATGCACGGGAAGCAAATGCAATAAGTGATAATTTAAACAACTAATAAACTTATTTTTACACTGGTAATAATGAAAAAGTACCGGTGTATTTGTACAGCTTTTTGGCATGCATTTCAAAATTTTCAAAATTTTTTATTTTTAGTAAGGCGTGAAAAATTTTGCACCGGTAGATATACCGATGCTGGACAGTTTAAAAAAAATATAGAAATTACTCTTGGGTTTAACATTTTTTTCCAAAAATATATTTAAAACAACCGCAGGCAGCTTCTTTTTGCATATATTAACACCGGTATTTTCCATTTATACATCGGTACTATATACCGGTGGACAACACTTAACCAAAATTTTCATGTATTCCTCTCGGGTCAAAGGAAAATTCATTCAAAGCAGCTGCACGCAGCCGCTTTTCTTGATTTTTACACTGGTATTGTTACCGGTGCTGAACAGTTAGAAAACATTCGAGCTCGTTTTCACTCTTCTTACACCGGTACTGTATGTATTACCAGTGTAAAAAATGTAACTTTTCAAATCAAAACTGTTTGAAACGACCATAATTCCCGCAATTCATCATATTCTCATCTTCAAATCCTTCAATTTCTCTTTCAAAATCACCATCAACACCGCCATTCATTCAATCCACAACTCCTCACCAACCATTGTAACTCCTCATCTCCTATTTCTTCCCTATAAAGTGTGGAGCAACACAAGAGAACCAACAAAAATGAGAGAGGAAGTTGGGAAGAGAATAAATTACTTGGCGATCCATTCTTGGCGAGTTCGGCAAAAGGGAGTAATAACAAAAATGCTCCATTGGTGAAGGTAAGAGCTGGGGTTTATGTTACCAAGTCTAATTCTCTTAAAAAAACCATTCCATCCCTCATGTACAATACATGTTCGATCAATTGCCTCTATGACCAAAAATATGTAAATCTGTAAAAAGTTGAGTGACACTCTTGAATGGTATGTTTTTAAAATTGTAGGGAGTAAATGTTTTGCATTTTTCAGGGATGGCTGATGTAGTTCTATAGTATTTTTGTTGGTGATAATGTTGATAGTCAGGTTAGGGGGGAGTGAGAATTTCTCGGTTGTATGCCTAATTTATGAATCCAAAGACATTGGTATGGTATTCGATCAACTTTTATAAGGTTCCATTTCATTCTATATCAAGTTCCATGCCTTAAATTTTCAAGTTCTATGCCATGTTATATAAACTTTTATGCTTCACATGATGTAGTTTCATCTATGAGATGTTCAATTTGTATGCCATATTTTGCTCAAAAGTTTTACGAACTAGTTGATCAAGTTCTACGCCACATTCTATGCCACGTTCTATCAATCTTGATCTTTAAGTACCGTTATTGTGTGAACCGTCATTGATTGAGAATTTCCAATTCTACTGTTGTAGATGCCGCCAAAGAAGGGGAAATTCAACACGAAGAGGAAGTGGCCAATTATGAAGAAGGAGGAGGAGGTGAAAGATGTGGTCAATGAGGAGGTGGATGTGGCAGACCAAGAACCACCACCAAAAAGGATCACGTTAAAGATAAAATTTGAGGAAGAAGCAACTCAAATGAATGACCCGTCTAGTGAAAAGAAGGAAGAAATCGCGGAACCAGGGTGATGTTATAGTAGGGGATGTTGAAGGAGTGAACGCCGGTAAACATTTGGCCAAAACACCAATTTGCAAGAGAAAGGGAAAGAGTACCATCAAAGGAAGGCCAACTATTAATGAAGCAGACGATGACTTGACAAAAGATAGAGGGAAAAATGGAGAAAATTGGGACAAGTTTAAGGGAAAAGGTTATTTGAGGAGGCGGGGAACTAGTATATGCTAGTCTGTGATGTTTGAAAATAATAACACTCCAACTCCTATTGCATTTGCGTTCCGTGGGAATCAAGCGGTATGCATTAAGAATTAGTCAACGTGGCACGCTTATGGAAATTACGCTTTCCGGTGCCGCATCAGATTTGGTGCATGCGAACATTGGAGCAATGTCCCTGTGGATGTTAAGGATGGGGCATTGAAGGATGTTCTAGTAAGACTCTCGACAATTTTGATTTAATTTTTTTATGAAATGGTAAAGTCTTAGTGAAGACGTGATTAATGACATGCTTTTTTCATATGATTCATTCCAGGATAGATTCATGCTTGAAAAACCTGTTACAGACGGGAAACTAGAAATACTGAAGAAGGAGGTTACAGAGAGGGCAAAAAACCAACATAGGAATTGGAAGACAAAGGTGGTAAATAGGTCCATTCATGATGTGGACAAAGGTATCAATAAAATAGGAATACCGACATGGGAGAAGTTCAAGTGGATGGATGAAGACGAATGACATTTTTTTCAAAAGAGACACCGGCATCCGGATTTTCACGTATGATGAAAAAATAAATACTTGTTAAGAGACATGTTTCCCAAAAATTCTATTCAACTAAATTTTCATTTATAACAACAACAAAGGCTCAGGGTGACAAATATTGAACGCAACAAGGGCAAGGATTACATGCACCATATGGGCAGAAGGGTAATCAATACATCCGTGATAAATTGAGTAAGGATCTGAAGGAGAAGGAGAGAATGAGGTAGACCACCGAGGGATTCACTGACGATGAGATTGAGAAACAACTCAATCAAAGGAACCTCACACCTGATAGATCTCTTGTCTACCTTGAGGCAAACAAACATAAGAAAGAGTTATACACATTGAAAGAGGTTGAGAAGATTGCACCGTACGGTGTAAGTTACGCCAAAATCAACCATTGAAATTATTTTTTTGTGTACTTCACATTATTCATATACACAATTGCATTCCTACATGATTCTCAGTTGAAATTGAACGAGCTTAAGGAAAAAGGAGCATTGGAACTGCAGTCGGGTGAGGTCATTCTCATAAAAGTCACAAAGAAGAAGGATTACTCGGGCAGGTACAGCGTAACTCAGACGGGTCTGCCCACAGCAATGGATGTTCCTCATCTCTCCCGTAGCAAGTGTGGTAGCAGTTCCCCAGCCAAGGAGATAGCTCGGAGGAGACAATCTAACGATCAACCGGTCGTGAAAGCCATGGTATCATACCTGGAACAATTTGTGAAGGGCTTAGCATCTGCAAGCGGTGTTCAGATTCTTCCAAGCCTTGACAATCCTTAGAAGTTTATAGAGAAGGCGATGGATGACATTGCTGCAGCTGCTACAAAGTCCAGTGAAGAGCCCAGCGATGGAGAAGGAGATGGAGAGGTACACTGTCAATAATCGACGCATGTCTTATACATTGATTTACACATTTGAAATATCTCCATAACCATTTTATCGATTCACTTAAATATTATATGAATATGATGGAGAACGTGTGACTTTTTTCATCAAAGACATAGTCGGGAAGAAGAAAACGGCCGCCCATAGTCTGTTACAGGTATCTCATCGTCAAAATGTCTAATAAGGAAGTATTTCTCGTGTCAGAGTATGCGAGCCATTCCTCCGTCCTAGGTTGGGATTACCCTCGGTTGACCACCACTTTGATAATTTTGGAGAGGCACTCAATAGTATTGTGGATTGGCCAGTGTCCTTAATAGGCAAGGCAAGTGAGCAACCGAGTGACATCGATGAAATCAATGTCGGAGGTAATATGGATGGCGATGATAAGGAGGTTATGATTCTCACCAGCGACAATGAGGTACATTCTTGTAACACATTATTTTTCAATTCCTCAAAGTACTTTTGCGTATCCCTTTTCATTAATCCTTGTAACAGGATACTGGCGAGCAAAAATCTCAATTGACGGCTAATTTTTGGCCATCTGCAAGATCAAGATTAAATAGGCTGCTAAAATAGGTAATGCACTAAAACAAGTCCTAGTATTATTCATGAACAATGATAGTTCAATACTACATGCTCAAGTGATCATTTTGTATCATTTCACGTTCGCAGATTGTCAACAAATGAGCCTGACAGATTGGCTGATCATGGGGCAATTCATAAAGGAAGCAAATGCCTCTATCTTGGAAATGATAAAGAATAAGGGCTTCATGTTCTTCCCAGTGTTCTACCCATCAACATTTGCACGCCATTACACCTGTGGTGTTGGAATATGTGTTTGATTACCTGGATCGATAATGCGCAGGTCGATGTGTGAATGGGTTTAGTTTCAAAACTTACAGCCTTTATGTTTTTAAATTTATCAAGAATTAATTTTCATGTATAATTAAAGTTTCAGGAACCTGTGGGAGAATATATATATAACTAATTCAGGCCGCGTCAAATTCTGCCCATCCAGTTGTGGCAACCTAACCAACTTCGAGCAGGAGGTCAAACTCCATTTCAAACAAATTTGGGAAATAGTGAAGGCAACGGATGCTGAGTTCTACACCGTACCCTACATATGTAAGTATTTCTTCCTGATAATTACATTCACATTTCAAACCACTTTCGTTTCATTAATTGGTTAACATAATTTTCCAACAGCGATCACTGGTACCTCATCATTATCCGCCCCTGAACGGAGGAGGTTTTCACTCTTGACACATTTTTAAGGGGTATCAAACCAACAAAATTGAACTCAGGGTCATTTCAAGGTATTTTAATCAATCAAATCAAAAATCCTAGTTTCATAATAAACGGGAAGAAGTAACCATTTAAGTTTACTTTCTTCACAGGCTTGCTTGCGCATACCAAAGGGAGAACAGAAAGACGGAGCCAGAACCCGACTACAATTGGAAAATCAACAACATTATGGTAAGTCATTCAGTCATTTCATCAATCAAATTTTATGGTAGGGTTAGTAATTACATTTACCTTTCCCGTGTAGTACCAAACCCAGAATGGTTCGTGGCAATGCAGGTACTCCATCATGCTTTTCATGGAAGAATTTGTTAATCACCCAGAGACATACAATATCTTGGAGGTAAACCTTGTATCTCAAAATTTGATATTATTAATCTCTAGTAAACGCAACATTATTGACTAACAGTGTCAGTTTGAAATTAACATATTTTCCCAGAGGGCAAAGGTCATACCATGTGTATGAAATTCAAGGTGTGGTAGAGAGATGGTGTAGGGCTTGGCTGGGAGACTACCAGCAACAGGCGAACACTACATTGCAACTTCTGGATGATAAGAACGACATCATAGGTTGATGGTTAATATTTAATGGCTGATGATATTTGAATTCTATGGATGGTTTTTGGTTATACTAAACTTGTGTTTTACTTTGTTTGATTTCATATTTAAGATACTTCTTCTATTTCATATGTTGAAATAATGTTAGCGTGTTTTGCGAGCCATATTTTTGTAATAGAATGTTTCAAATTTCTTACCTATTCAAAAGTTTCCAATTTATACTAGTTCACAAGTATCCATGGCTGTCGTTGCCCTGGAAATGATCCGAGATGGACCATCAGAAAAAAATATTAGGCATTGCAAATTTTAGCCACATAACACCGGTTTAAGACAGGTAATGGAGTAAATAAATTTCATATTTTAAATAATTTATTTTTAATTATTTCAATAATACCGGTGCATAAAGTACAGTAATATGAATGTAAAAAAATACCGGTGCAATCTATTCGGGTGAAAAAAACTATATTTCGACTACAAAACAAAGACTAGTGTCGGATTTCATACCGGTGTACAAATCACTATTTTACACCGGCTCATGGGTTAAATACCGGTGCAAACTATATTCCGGTATGACACCAGTTTTTCAAATAATACTAGTGCACACATTTTGTGATCCCGCTATTTTGCACAGGCATAAGATACCGGTGCAAATACTGCTCTACACTTGTCCATTTTACCGGTGCAAATTTGTTGCATTTCTACACCCCTATACATACGCATCGGTATTTTTGAGGGCAAAAATACCGGTGCTATTGCCCTAAATTACCGATGCAAATATCCCTATCCAGCAGTATTGAATGCTAGACTAAAGGAAGAGATGTTGGTTCCAATACACCAGGAACATGAAATTTATGCAAATACGCAATCAGAAAGATAAGAACACAGGCACTACAGGTTTGGTAGTCTTGATTACTCTGATACCTCCTAATCATTAAAGCCATTTATCTAAAACAAAGTTATACCAATCAAGATTCTTAATCTCGTTAAGATTCTCAACATCCTCAAGGATTTTCATATCTACCTTACCAGTTGATATATGAGATAAAATTCATGAAGAGCAATAAATCACAAATGGTCTCTTAGACTCATCCCCACCCTCTTTTAGAACATTTGTCCTTGTCAAAACCAATTAAGGGGGTGCTCTTTTTCAGATTCTCTACCAAACATAGCTCTATAACTATCTCTCAATTCCTTACTATAATTTCTATTTTGTTCAACAATCCTTCCAGGACTACGAGGCAAGCACAACACATCATGAAAAAATCATCAGCAGTAACAAAATAACAATCTCCCCCAACATGTTGAACGCAAGTAGAAGAATTAAAGTACCTACTAACTATGGTACTATACCTTCAAGAAGTAAAATACCCAATCCTAACCTCAATAAACTCCCAAATCTAATTTCCTCAACATCAGCCTTTTGTTGAGCAGTGAATTCATAGCAAAGGTCTATCACCTTCACATGATGACTTCCAGGAATAAATTTCTTCAAAATCCTGAAAATATAACATTTGAAAGTAAGTTGGAAAATATAAAAACTAAGCACATAAATACCAAAAATATCAGATTAAATACATAAGGTACACATATTGAAATTAAAAATAGCAAGTTTATTAAATACACAATCAAATCATATTTAATTAAACAATTAAACTTATTTTATAATAAAAATAAATAGTTAAACACCTAAATAAATTGAATAAGTACGTGAACTATTTATATTGAAACTCTACACAAAATTTTATTAAGGAATGAAACTAGACACTTCAACTAACACATCAACAATACAAAAGTATAATGAAACCAAACAATTAAACACTAAAAATAAAGGACAAAATATCTAAACTAGTAAACTTCTTAATAATACAAGTTATTATAAAAAGAAATGAAACATTGAAATACCCAAAGTAAAGGTCTAAACAAATAAAGTCAAATCATAAATACATAAAGAAATAGAACATACCTAGAACCTCGGGGAAGTTCAACTTCAACAACTTGTTTAATCTGACATGTCATTTCTGTTCCATCATTAGTTGTCCCCGTTATACGATGAGCAGGTACATTTCTCTTCCCCACGGGTTTTGTAACTCCATGTCCAACCACAATATCTTCAACTTCTCGCTTGTGCTTTCCCACAACAGAAGACTTCTACAAAGGTTCACTTCCATGTCCAACAACGTCCTTACTTTTCTTTTCATCTGGCTTCTTCACAACGGGCCTCTTCTAAGCGGGATTCTTCACAGCTTCCTTCATCTCAGCAGGTTTCTTATTAGCCAATTTCTTCTCAATAGGCTTTTTCACAGCCGGCTTCTTCGCAGATTCCTTCTTTCCCTTCCCTTCAGAAACCTTTTTCTTCCCTTTATCATCCTTCACACTGGAAACATTTTATTCATTTATCATCTTTATCTATAGCACTAACCCTATGAGTACTCTATTTTTTGCTCTTCCCTTTTTCTGGTGATATAACAACCTTTTATTTTCCCTTGTTGGTGGTAGCCACCACAGGAGGAGGCTCACAACAAAATCATCATGTTCATCGGAAAATTCTTCAAGAACATGTGTAGTCCGAACAAATGAAACCTTCTTCCTAGCCCCAATCTTTCGTAAAGTCTTGTTAACTACAAAACACAAACAGATAAATATAAAAAATCTTAATACTATATTAAAAATTTAAATTAGAAGTTAAAAAATAGATAAATACCATGAACAGTTTCATTTCCCAATTCTTCAACAATAATATTTATCCCAGTTGTTATGGGTGTGAAACCCCGAACCCAATTAGATTAATAAATAAAATGTACCACCGATACAAATCATGTCATCTGAATTTAACCCTTCAATACCACTCTAATTGGAAAAATAAATAAATAAATTTATTATGGATGTTAATCTCGGACGAAGTAAATTTGAATAATAATCTTAATTATTGGAATATATATATATATATATATATAAATCAAACGATAATAAATTTTAGGCATTTAGTATGGGTTTCACTTAAGGAAGAGGAAGGAAATAATAATACGTAAACAGGATATACAAATTGCACATTTTAAAAGAGTATAGTAATAAATGATAAATTGAGTTGTTAAATAATTATCTAGAAGCATCTCAAATGGTTTACCTTGTATCTTCCTCTAAAACAAATATTCCTTCAATTTATTGATGAACACTAATTTTATAAATATTCTTTCATACTTATCACAATTTTATATAATGGTAATTTTCATATGTAATTACAAATAAGAATAAAATAAATAAGTTATCATTTCTAATATTGTTTTGATTTCAAGAAATATAATTGTATTTTATATATATGATTGATTATAAGCATTCTAAATTAAAAAAGAAGAAAATCCAGTAAATAAAGAATTAAAAGAAATGAACAAATAAAGATAAAATGAGAGAATAAGTAATCAAACAAATTAAAACACCAAAAAGGAAAATAAATAGTACACTGGGATGTGGTGTCATAAGAAAGTATTTGGGGTACAAGAGAAAACAAAGAAATGATTAAAATAAGAGTTCGTCTCTTGAAAGACGGTCTTTCCATAACCCATGGAAAGACCAAGGTTTAAAGTGTAAATTAGAAGAAATGAAGATAAAATTTTTGGGTTGTATGAACCGGGTTATAAATTTTATAACTACTACATGTTGCATACTAAATTTTTAATGTTGCAACTAAGACCTTTTACTTTTTATTATTCAAATTAAACCCCGTCTTTCCATAAGTCTATGGAAAGACCGTCTTTCCGAAGACTTTGCCTTAAAAAAATACTAATAATAATAGTATTAATAGTAATAAATAAATAAAGAAGTAAATGAATAAATAAATAAATCAAAAGGAATTACCAGAAAGAAGATATATATATATATATATAATAGTAATAAATAAATAAGAGAAATTACTGAGAAGAGAATATATATATTTATACATATGTATACATTATATAATATACTAATAATAAAAATAAAATTAAGCAATTGAATAAAAAAATGCAAGAAATTACCGTGAAGGACAAGCTGACAACGGACGTGAAAAATTATCCAAAGTAATTTTTGAGCAAGTGGAATTATTGGGAAGAAGAAGAAGTCGGCGGACTTCAAATAATTTTTGGGCAAGTGAATCAAAAAATTATCCAAAGTGAAATTCGGGAAGAAAAATATTGGGAAGAGAGTCATAATTATTATCATAATAATAATATAATGGGAAGAGAAAGTCGGCGAGCGGACATGAGAGAATTTATCCAAAGAAATTTTTGGCAAGTGGACATAAACACTTGAGTGTTAAAAGGATAAAATTCTAGGTAGGTATGGTGTTAGAACCTATGTTTTACCTAGTATAAATACCAGTGATATTCTCCCCAAAACTCAGAGCCTTAAGAAAAATTCTTACCCAAGAACAGTGGTTAAGCAGTGAAGTAGAAACGGAAGTTGTCCGAGCCCAACCAAGGTGAGTGTTTGCATTGCCTTAGCATGAATTGAAGTAATATATATATATATATATATATATATATATTGTCTTATATGCGTACAATGAACAGTTACTGAACAGTACCTCTGAAACCCCTACTAAACAGTATCTCTCGAACCCCTGCTAAACTGTACCTCTCGAACCCATGCTAAACCTTTACCTCTCGAACCCCTACTGAAATTACCTCTCGAACCCCTGCTAAACAGTAACCTCTCAAACCCCTGCCCTCGAACCCCTCCTGAAACTACCTCCCGAACCCCTGCTAAACCTTTACCTATCGAACCCCTGCTAAACCTTTACACCTCGAACCCCTGCTGAAACTACCTCTCAAACCCCTGCTAAACAGTAACCTCTGGAACCCCTTCCCTCGAACCCCTACTAAAACTACCTCTCAAACTTTACCCCTCGAACTAGTACAACTAAAACCTTTACCTCTCGAACTGTACCCCTCAAACCTTACCCCTCGAAGTAGTACTACTAAAACCTTTACATCTCGAACCTTACCCCTCGAACTAGTTCCCTGAAACCTTTACCCCTCGAATATGTACCCCTCGAACCTTACCCCTCAAACTAGTACCCCTGAAACCTTTACTTCTCGAGCCTTACCTCTCGAACTAGTATCACCGAAACCTTTACCTCTCGAACTGTACCCCTCGAACCTTACTCCCCGAACTAGTACTACTGAAACCTTTACCTCTCGAAACTTACCCCTCAAACTAGTACCACTGAAAACCTTCACCTCTCAAACCCACTGAAAACTTCACCCCTCGAACCTACTAAAATCTTCACCACTCGAACATTACCCCTCGAATTAGTACTACTCAAACCTTACCCCTAGAATTATTGCTACTGAAACCGTTACCCCTCAAACTCATCTCTAGAACCTTACCCCTCGAACTAGTACTACAGAAACTACTAACCCCTTGAACCAGTACCACTGGAACCTTACCTCTCGAACAACTTACCACTTAAACTCACCACTCAAACTAATAATACTTACCACTCGAACCTCACCACTCGAACTGGTACTACTTACCACTCAAACCAGTACAACCCAATAATCATACCACTTGAACCTTCTCCACTCGAATTCTTTACTCGAACCCCCTGTACTCAAACCAAACTACTCGAACCCATGTACTTGAAATATATACTCGAACCTGTACTCGAACTCCATTATAGAGAGATATACATGTTAAACTTAAATTGATAATATATAATGACTGTTAAACTTAAATTGATAATATATACTGACTTTTAAACTTAAATTGATAATGTATACTGACTGTTAAAATGAGTGTGAATATTATTGTGTTCAATTATCGTGAAACTGAGGTATGCACTGCTCCGATATTTTTCTGTGAATGGCCGGCTTGTACTTTATCTTGCCGTGTCAAACTTGAATCATATATTGCCCTGATATGTTATGTTGATGACCGGCTTGTACTTTATCTTACCGTGTAATGTGAATTATCTGCTACATGATTACCTGTCTCTGATTTAGGGGCCCCCGATGACATTGTAGTTCGGTCAAAGTCGGCGGGGAATGGTATTGACCGGACCGTCTGATTAGACCGGCTACTCGTTGAGTTTCTAGTATGCTAGCATTACCCATTGTACTGATACGAGCTCGTAACTGAACATCTGTTTGGGTGTGGTTGACGAGACTGAATACTGGACTGACTGATTGCCTTCGAGCACTATTGAAAGGTTATGCCTTGTATGTTAGTCAGAGTTGCCACATAGGCACTTGGCAGCAACTTGGCACTAACCACCCGTATCCTTTTACTATGTGCTAGGACATATGTGGCTATTTGTTATTTGATATTTTGTGATCACTAAAACTCAACTAGGTAAATTCTGGAATTGAAACCTCACTAAGCAAGGAGCTTACCCTAGTTAAACAACTTTTTTCAGGTGAAGAAGAACTGTAAGAGAAAAGTGCTTGATGTCTTTACTTCTTTTGAGAGAGATCCTGGGTGAACTATTAGGATTTTAAATTAAACCATGAATCTGTAACAGTTAGTTGAAACTTTCGTTTAACATTTTTGTTTGACATTTGTAATAAATCATTTTCACTGTAATAGTAATTTAGGATTTGAATGGTCTAAATCGCTTCCACGTATAATTTATCTGCTTGTTACGGTTAGCACTTTCGGTAGCACGCCTAGACCCGACCCAACAATATGTGGTGGGTTTGGGGTGTAACAATGGGATCCTCAGCAAGAACAGTAAACCCAACACCTGAAAATAAAATGTTAAATAATACTAAACAACCATAAAGTAATTATATATACACAATAACTAATATGTTACAAAGTATCATAAACATGAGCATCATTTTTAGTCTTTGTTCCACTACCATCAACAACAGCATCATTTTCAATCTCTAATGCAAATACAAAAACTGATGAGTTTAATACCAGAACTAACAATTTTATACATAGGAACTGATGAGTCAAAATCGATAAGTTAAAACTTATAATACTAACCACTTTCTTTAATATTTGTTGAAGCTGGAAGACCATTGGTCACAGGCCCATCCACAGCAACATGATAAAAAATATTCAACTATTGAGTTTAATACTTGAACTAACAAACTATATATAAGAATAAAGTATAATTAACCAGAACCTGTTTCAAATATTTAAACTGGTGGAATATTTATCACAGCCTCGACATCAACTATTCAGTATAACAAAATAAACACATAAAATAATAGTGTAAATAATTAAACTACTTGCATTAAAATAATAATAAAGTATAAAACATTAATCTAACCTGATTCTTTTGTATTTGTTGAAGGTGAAGAATTACTAATCCCAACCTCAGACTCATCAACAGGTACATATTACAAACAAATTATATAAATAACAAAACTAATTTAAGAAAAAAAACCAGAAATGATAAAATTTTACCAAGCTTATCTCTATCCACATTCGCATCACCTCCAGCTACAATAAAAAAAATGTAAATGACATAGGTAAAAAATATACATGATAAGTAAAGAAAAAGATAAAAAATCACCTGATAATTAAGATAAATGATTAAATAAATTTAGCAAGTAAAGCAGTAAACACTAAAAGTAAAACAAAAAATTAATATTTCAACCATTCTCAGAAGATCAAGCAACTCTATCTGGCTTATCCCCCAGATTTACTACCACTTTAACGCAACCTTTTAATAATATTGGCTATAAAAAGAGAGAAAATTATCAGAAATAGATACAGAAATTAAGTAATAACCAACAAAAATAAAATGTAATTCCATCATATTTGAATACCAGTTGTAGTAGGTTTAATCGGATTCTTTTTCCCTTTTAGATGAGCGTTATAACCCGAAAATTATACAATCAATTATCGAAAAAACATAAATATTTTTTTTAAAATTAAAAAAACTTACAAACTAACAATATACATATCATTTGTAATAGTCAATTTAGATTGCAATCGACTGGATTTCCTCAAACAGATAGCATCATCTACATTAAAAAGTAATCACATAAATAGATGAATATATAATTGAAACACCAAAAGTAAACAGATAAATATGACTATCTACATACATATTCAAAAACCAAAAATATAAAAAGATTCAGATTAACTAACCAAAAAATAACTTAACTAAGCACATAAAAAGATTAACTAACTCAAATTCAATTATTTAATTAAACTGAATCAGATACACCTTGAAAACTCACAAAATTTTCACAAATTTATTCAACCGAAGTTATTATGTAAATGTGAAGAAATATTCAAAACAACAAAGTTAAACAGATCCAAATGCCTAACATTAAACTGTATACATTACAAACCAGAAAATGATTGATATGAGAAAACCACAGCAAAACTTGAACTAAACACATAAACTGGCTAAATAATCTGTTCTCAACCGTTTGATATCACTGAAACCATAAAATCAGAAAACATAAAAACAATAAAACAGATCAACATCAAATAAGTCATCAAACAGAGCAACATCAAACAAAATACTGAGAAACATTTCTAAGAATGAAGAACACATCAAATGATTCATAAATAAAATATAGAAACGACAAAAAAATCCTAAATTATACATAAAATAACAAAATTCAGAAGAACGCCTTTTAAAACGCTCAAATCAACAACTAATGACATATCAACGCCTTCATCCACAATTGATTCATCCTTATCCATTCTAGCTTCATTCGATGCCAACAATTTCATCATAATAAAACCATATCTGCAAAGTAACGAAACAAAAGTCACAAACACACAATAAACTCCTGATATATAACATGCACGGCCAGAATTACAGAGAAAATTGTCGAAATTATAGAGAAAACCGCCAGAAACTATGAAAGAGCATTAAACCACAAAAATCAACCACAACATCAAACAAATTAAGCAAATCATACCTCTATGATGCCGGATTATCAAATGTGATGCAATGTAGCCTACGGATTTGCGGTTTTAAACTAATTCAAATGGTTTTGAATAAAAAATTACAGATGCCGTTTGAGAGGGTTTTTGGCAGTTTCAGAAATTGGAAAAACGGAAGAGAGCGAATGAAAAGAAATCCAATTAATGCATAAAATATATATCGTATAGAGTGGGTCTCCTGATAGGTGTCCATTAGCTTGTGGATGGGCCACTTGTTTTTTACTTTATACACTGCATTTGTTAAATTACATACTCCCTCTATCCTAGCTTAAATTACAGCCTAATCACTGCACACCGTTCGAAAAACATATTTGACCGTTAATATATTTAGCTACGTACAATAATGGCAAAAAATTACTTTCTAGAAACTACTTTTTATGGAGAATTCAACAATGTCACATACGATAATATTATGTCTCATATATCTATTCAAATATGCGGTCAAACTTTGATAGAGAATAGTGTTATAAAGTAAGTGAGTAATTTAAGCTGGGACAGAGGGAGTACTAAATTTTGAAATTTTGAAAATATTTTTGGGAAATATGCATATATAAACCTATATATTTGAGAAAGTGCATATATGACCCTGAGATAATTTTTAGTGCAAATATAACCCTTACTTAACGAAAGTGCAAACATAACCTTCTAGTGACATTTCCGGCGTTGACTTGAGTTTCTGGTAGTTGACCTTATCTGAGAAGACAAAAAAAGTCCTTGAACCAAATGTTGAATTTGAATGGACAATTTTGCCCATCTTTCTGGACCACTGTTGCGCCTAATTTACTTCAACACCACAATGCTACTTCATCCACCGTGCGTCGCCGCCCTCCACCACCATCTCTGTTCACCTCCCTCCACCACGCTTTCACCATCTCTACTCATTCACCATCTCTACACTTTCACCATCTCCGCCCTTTCACCATATTTGTTTGTCTCCCTCCACTGCTGCCTGCACCATCTTTGCCCGCCACTCTCCACCGCCGATACCCTTCACCATCTTCGTCCGCCACCCTCCACCGCCGCTACCCTTCACCATCTTCGCCCGCCACCCTTCACCGCCGCTACCCTTCACCATCTCCGCCATTTCACCATCTTCTGCGATATAGCTACTAGCATAGGTTTCAACACTTATCTGAGCATCTGATGCTGGAATGTGGCCAATAACAGGGTCTCAGTTATCTAGCCCCACCAAGTCTTCTCAATCCAGTGGAACCACCGCCACTGCTGCCGCCATTAACATCTCACAAAAAATATCCCTCACATTCTCTAGAACCCTCCCATTAAACGACGGTGGCAACGACACGAACAGGTCCCTTGGCTTATGACTAACCGCCAATTCCTTCCCTTTATCTGAAAAATTCCTCTCCTCAATGAGCTTATCCATCGAATTATCCTCTAGCAAGAAATTTTCCAGCTTCCATTACTCTTTAGAAGCATCCAAAGTGTCTTCCTCTGCCGAAGGTGGATCATCGGGCTCGCCAATGGGCTTCTCGTTGGACTTCGTGCCACCGTGCATTGCATCTCAAGAAGCTTGAATTTTTGCAACGTCACCATGGGAGCTCCAACTAAGCCCGACCCAGATGATGATTCGACGAGAATCAAAATGGGTTGCTCCCAAAATCTAATCGAAAAGACAAATTGAAGAGAAAAAGTGAGATGTGGGCTTGTTCTTATTGTTTGAAGCCATTGAAGAGAAAAAAGAGAGAACGTAAAAGGAGAAGGAGAGAAAGAATAGAAGGAGAAGGATAGAAATGAGAGAAGGAGAAGGAGAAAAGAGGTATACTAGTAACTTCACTATTTTTCATTTTTTATAACAAATCAGAGGGGTAAAATTGACTTTTCATCTAGTTATAGCCTCAAACTACTAGAAAAGGTTATATTTGAACATAAAATAACTATCTAGGGTTATATTTGCATTTTCAATTATCACAGGGTTATATGTGCACTTTCGTGAATTATGTAAGGTTATATATGCACTTTGCTCAATATTTTTTTATATTATATATTTTTATATTTTCACGTTCAAATACATATTATTAATTTTTAAAATTTGAAAATAAGCTATTTATATTTTATTATAAAATCACAACATTTATGGCAAAAACCACTGTAAACTGTCTATAACTTATGGAAAGGCCATTTTTCTTGAAACTCTCTCTATCTCATATACGATTGTCTTTAAATCCCTAAAACTATTAAAACTTCTTAGAGACCTCTGGTCTCACCATAAGCTTGGATGATATGGTCTCACCCAAGTATTTGTATATAAATAAAATTATCGTGTGAGATATTATTAAATTCATCTTAACATATATGTTCTACATATTAATTTTCTATGTGAAATTGTTATATGTAGCAAGAGATATTGACGGTAAAATATGACCACTGAACACCATGAAAAAGTAAATATATCAAAACTTGTGGGACGGAGGGAGTATATAAGTATAGGATTTCAAGACATAGAAAATCCAGCCAAAATAATTAAAATACAAGGCTTATGCCCAAGGTAAAGTCTTGGGAAAGACCATCTTTCCATAAACCTATGGAGAGACGGGGTTTAATTAGAATAATAAAAGGTAAAGGTCTTAGTTGCGATATTAAAAATTTATTATCCAATGTATAGAAGTTATAAAGTTTATAACCCGAATCATGCAACCCAAAAATTTTATCTTCATTTCTTCTAATTTACACTTCAAACCTTGGTCTTTCCATTTCTTATGGAAAGACCATCTTTCAAGCCGGGCTCTACGCCCAAACACAAATATACATTTAATATGTAAGGGAATTTATATAACCAAACCAGCTGTTATGTCATCACCGCCATGGGCGGAACATAGGATTTGAGGATGTTGGTATCCTCTAATTTTTATTTTTATAATGGTTGAAAATTGGTTTTACCTAATTATTTCCATTGTGATTACTGTGTTCCAATATAACCTAATTAACCAAGTATGTTATAAAGTAAAACCTCAAAGACACGACTTGGTTACGTAGTTCGGTGAATGTCACCTACATCTGTGGGGCCTGGCCAGTTTTGAATGAATCCACTAATCAGAAAGATAGTACAAATTACACCATACAAAATACTTATCTTTTCAAATTAAACATGTGAATTCTATTAGTTCCCCTAGTTGCCGATCCGCCTTGATCAGACTCCCTCTAACCTCGAAACTTGTTGACGCTGGATCTCCTCCTCCCGAGGAATTAAGGAACACGATTTTGAACTGTGGATCAAATGGTTTTGATCATATTGGAATGCAAGTGTAAAGTTCTTGGCTACTTTTGAATATCAAAAATCTGAGTACAGATTTTCTGAAAATAAATTCGTAAATAGCTTAGCCAGAATGTTCACAATATATAGCCCAGTCGCACGTATCTTGTTCCTTGTGCGAGTGTAGATTACAATCAAATCCCTTGGAGGTAGAAATTGTCAAATGTAATCCCTTCAAATAAGGAACTAGAATATCACGTCCTTAGCCATACCGTAGTTGAAACTCTATATCAATTCCAATTCCATAAATCTAATCCAATCCCACAAATATAGGAATTGATATATTCTCTAAATCAAATCAACTTGGATGAGATATATACTTCTCGGATTTCATCTTCAACCATTCCTTATATCACCGAAATTCCTTCTTTGATGTTACAAAACAATAATACTATATTTGCATAATTTTCACAAATTGCCAATTTAACAGATCTGAACTTTACAATCTCCCCCTTTTGCATTGTGTGGACCTATCAATCTTTTGGACTTACGCAACAACTATGCAAATAAAGACATCAACTTAAAAACAGTATGGATGTTGGAACATGAGCTCAAAAGAATTTTAGCTCCCCCTAAATACCACAGCTCCAAATCATCAGGACCTCAACATCCATGTTGAAAATCGAACAAATAATCAGTACTTAATTTTCCATGAAAACCATGTTGGAACACAAGACCAATGTAACCAAAATATAAGTACTAGAAATCTGAGAATAAAATCACATAACGTCCATAAAAATTCCAAACATGCCCATAGCTTCCAGCTGGGCCTAAAATAATATCACCAGAAATCAAGAAATCTAAAATCCCATAATTTAAACCCAAACACTCAAAAATTACTCCCCCTTGAGGCCATAAAACATTCCCAAAAAAACAATCTTAATCAAAGATATCTAAGCATCATAATCAATCAAGCCTGATCCAGCTGAACCAATTCTACTTCTAGTGCTGCAATCTGAACCTTGAGCGCATCAATCATGGCCTTAACTACTAGCTTCATGGAATCTTTAGCTTTCTGAGCAGCATTTGATGAAGTTCCAGCTGCTGATGGCTTCTAGGGAAGATCCTTGATTGTTCTCAGCTGGAAAGTCTTCTTGTTTGGCTTGAGAGGTACAGCAGGAACCCCTACATCACTCTTCTCTACTTTCCCATTTTCTCCTTTCAACACACCAGAATTAATTCAAGGATATGGCAAGGAATTCTTATCCCAAGAAAACCTAGCATGCTCAACTATGCTTTCTTGGATAAGAAGGCCTAGATTTATAGGATTCTTAGTGCCAATGCAATACAACAATTTTTCCATATCTCGGGTGAGAGCAGTGGTGTTAGAGGATGGGATCCAAAAGTTTTTAGCTACCTGTAATAAGCAGAAGTGCCTAGTACTGAGACTAGAAGCAAAAACATTCCCCTGAGTTGTCCATTCAGTCTGATATCCACATGTGATCTCTGTAAGGATCTGATCATAAATCACTGCAAAATCTTCAGCATATATATATAAATTTTTATATGAAACCGAGATAGTTACTTTTCAGAAAATTCTAATGATAAGGGAACTTTATTCTTCTGACGGTGGGACAAAAGATAAAACTAAATAAAATGGATTAGGAATCCCATTTTTAGTTTGAAACTCATGTAATTAACCTCTTTTGGCTAACCCCTAAAAAATTGAATAGATCCATAGAAATCTCACTCAAACCCAGGTGTAGGTAGTCACAACAACTTGTTAATCTTTTCCCCAAAAAATTTGACCACCTTCCCTCTAGCATAAACCCTTTTGTGCCAGACTGAATCAGAATTTAGGTTGCCTTCCATCAGTTTTGAGTAAAACTTATGCACTATATCCTGATTATACTCCTTGTATACCGAGGCAGCCGTTGTAAATCCAAGGTACTCCAGATAGTCAATGAAGCCACACTTTTTTTATGTCGAAGGTCAGCAGTCATCTCTGCCATAATCCTCTTCTGGAAAATAGCCTTGCAGATCTCTAGACACCATTCATCAAAGAATTCAAAGTTAAAAGCTTTCTTAACTGAAGGCGCATGTCTTGAAATCTGGCCAGTTTTTGCCTTTCTTCTAAAGTTCTGGTTATGGGGTCTCTGTCACAGATGCCTTCCTCTTTGATCTTCTGGGAAGAGTTTGAACAAACTCATCCAGGACTTCATCACTGGAGTAAACCAGGTTGTGCACCTCCTCTTCTTGTGTTGGAACATCAGTTCCTCATCCAACTTCTTCATCATGTTCCTGTGTTGTAACATCATTGATCTCAATCTCTTCATCAGCTTCCTCATGTTGTGGGCCTGATGTTGGAACATCATCAAGGCCATGCTCAAATGTCTCTGCTTCTTCTCCCTCCATCCCTATCTCTGGGGTTAAGATCTGTTCATTATCACCTCTATCTTCCTACTCTGTTTGGTGAGCATCTCCTCAACTAAGATCATAATCTCCCTCAGCAGCTGCTTGAGTTTCTGCTTCCTCAACACTAATTTCATCATCAATTTCCATATCCTCTGCTTCTCCTTCACATGTTCCTTATGTTGGAACATAACTAGCATCCCTAGCTTCCAAATATTCATCATAAAAAATTACAATCACATGTGGGGAATCATCCCTAACTCTTTCAGCAATACTTGTCCTCACATCAACAAACTTTACAATTTCTAAAAATCTGTAGATCTGATAGTATCTACACCTAGTACAGAGTTCTCGTCTATCTCTATGACTCTTGCTTTGGCCTTACTAGGTTTAGGAACAACTGTATAAACACATAACACTTTCAGCCCAATATAATCAGTACATCCAACCTTGGTTAATCTAGGGTTCATATCCTCCATAAACCTTATATCTCAAATTCTTCCTCTTAAAAGTTTGTTTAGTTTCACCTCAAACACTTCCCCGAAAAGAATTTATACCCCCTTAAATCTATATTTTTCCTTGTATCTTTAAGCCATGCAATACATTCCCAAATAGAATAAAAACAATTTCCACCAATACTGAAGGATTCACCTTCATGATTCTTCTGATGAATGTAAGCTGGGGTATACAAAGGTCGAGGCGGTAGCTACCCAGTTCCATGGTAGAGTTGCAAATCTTCTGAATCTATGATAATCATAGCTCCGGGAAATTTTGACTCTTGGCTTTCAGATTGAGGAGGATGTGGATTTCTGCTCTTTCTGGAGTTCTAAGTCTCTGGAACCTCTTTGAAGGTTGAAATCACTAATTTCTCGAGCATCAAGATATTTTTATGTTGAAGAGTGGCAAGAAGATAGGTAGAGATGGCATGTTTCTAGCCAAAAGGAGGGGAAGTTGGGAGATAAAAATTTTCAATATTTACTTTCCCTTTTCTTAATAACCGCATCAGCGTTTTCTCTTTCCTAGGCCATAATTACCTCATTTCATCTTCCACCCATCAAATCCAACTCTCTCTCCTCTAATTGATTAGCCTTCCATATTCTAACATGCAACACCATTTCCAATTTTTTGTCATTTTTCTCTTTTCTAATTTTTTGTGTTTTTCCATTTTTCTATACATTAAAAATAAGAATAAAAAAAATATCATACAGCTAATGAAAAGCTTGACAAAAATACCTCAAATATGACACACACCTAGGTGTCGTCTGAGGAGCTCAAATGTGGCTGAATCCACTGGCTTTATTAAAATATCAGCAAATTGCTCTGATGTTGGAACATAGGTCACTGTGACTTCTTTTCTTCCCATAAGATCTTGAATAAAGTCGTGTCTTATATCAATGTGTTTCGTTCGATAATGCTGGACCTGATTCTTGGATATGTCTATAGCACTTTTGTTGCCACATAATATTTTAAGAGGCCCTTAACTAATTCAATAATCTTTCAGCATTTTTTTCATCCATAAAAATTGTGTAGAACAACTTCCACCAGCAAGATATTCAGCTTCAGCAGATGATAAAGAGATAGAATTTTGCTTCTTGTTATACCAAGATACCAAATTTGTGCCAAACAAGAAACAACCACCAACAGTACTTTTGTGATCATCTGCATTACCCAATCAGAATCACAGTAACCAAATAGACCTGAGTCTTAATTTTTAGAATAACAGATACCATACTCAGAAGTCCCACTAATATACTGAATAATTCGCTTACTGTAGTCATGAGTTTCCTTTGGACTAGCTTGAAATCTTGCTCATACCCCAACACTGAAACATATATTTGGTCGACTGGCTATAAGGTATAGTATACTACCAATCATAATCCTGTACAATTTTTGATCCACTAAAATATCTTTCTCATCCTTCACCAACTTATCTGTAGCCCCCATTGGAGTTCAAACTGATCGAGAATTGCTCAAGCCATTTCGTTTCACAAGATTCATGAAATACTTACTATGATTTATAAACAATCCATGCTTTTGTTAGTTCACTTGAAGTCCTAGAAAATAAGTAAGTTCACCAACCATACTCATAAAGAAGTCATCCTGCATGAGATTTACAAAATCATGAACCATAGATGGTGAAGTAGAGACAAAAACAATGTCATCTGCACAAATTTGAGAAATCAAAATTTTTGATGACCTATTGAGCACAAATAAAGTACGATCTACTCCCCCTCGACTACAACCTTTCTTAATAAGAAATTTAGTAAGTAACTCATATCATACCCTTGGTGCATGTTTCAACCTATATAGTGCTTTGAGGATACAACCCATATAGTGTTGTTTCAACTCATACTGATACATATGATGTGGATAGTGAGGATCTTCAAATCCTTTTGGTTGTTCAACATAGACTTCTTCATTCACCATTCCATTCAGAAAAGAGCTTTTCACGTCCACTTGGTACAAGGTAAAGTTCATAGTACATGAAATAGCTAGTAAAATACGAATAGATTCTAACCTGGAAATAGGTGCAAATGTCTCATCAAAATCAACTCTTTCTACTTGAGTGTACCCTTGCGCCACCCACCTTACTTTATTTTGAGTAATCTGACCAGCATCTGATTTGTTTTTGAAGATCCACTTGGTGCCAATAACATTTACTACTTTGGGATACGGAGTGAGATACCACACATCATTTCTTTCAAACTGTCCAAGTTCTTTTTTCATTGGCGCAATCCAGTATTCATCAAGTGGGGCTTCTTTGTAATTCTTCAGTTCAATTAGTGAAATGAAACATTGTAATGTTGCAAGTTCCCTGTAGTTAACCCATTGTAGATTTCGAGTTCTCTTCCCACTTGGCTCTGGTTCAACATGTGTTGGAACATGAGGTGAAAAACTGGAGGGATCAATTTCAAACATCGATGCCTTCATGACTAGGATTCTCAGAAGGATGTGGTGTTCCAACATCGACTCACTGGCTGGTCGAGTTATTCTCAAGTTGAATATGGACGGGAACTGGTTCATCGTCTCCTTTTCCTGATACTTTCTTGTCATCTAAATCATCAAAAATCACATTAATTGACTCCATGATAGTATTAGTGTGGAGATTATATACTCTGTATGCATGATTGTTCACTGAATAACCCAGAAAGATTCCCTCATCACTGCGGCTGTCAAACTTTCCCAACTGTTCTCTATCCCTGGGGATGTAGCACTTGCTTCCAAACACATGAAAATAAGAAAATTTTGGCTTTCTGCCCTTCCTGATTTCGTAAGAAGTCTTGCTTGTGAATGGACGTAGATACACCATGTTTATAGTATAGCATGCTATGTTGATTGCTTCTGCCCACCATTTCTTGTGAATTCCTTTTTCTGCCAACATAACTCGAGACATCTTCTGCAGAGTCCTATTCTTCCTTTCAACAATCCCATTCAACTAAGGTGTAATAGGTGTAGAGAATTCATGCTAGATACCAAGTTCATCATAGAACTCACTAAACTAAGAGTTTGCAAATTCTCTGTCGTGATAACTACGAATTCTCACAATCATCCTAACAGGACTCCCTTTTCTGTCCTTAACTTGATCACCAGACTTCTGAAAACATCCACCGTATCTAATTTTTCTTTAAGAAATGGCACCCAAGTGTATCTAGAAAAATCATCAACACATACAAAAATATACTTTTCGCCAGTCATACTAAAATATACTTTTCGCCAGTCATACTAGGAGGATTAACTTGACCCATCAAATCCATGTGAAGTAATTAAAGATTTATTGAGGTGGTAATATACTGAATAGATGAATGAGCAGATCAAATATGTTTACCTTGTTGGCATGGTCCACACATAATTCTTTTTTTTGTTAGTGAGAGTAAGCATACCTTGAATTTCTTTAGCATTTGCAATCTTCACCAGCATCTTGTAGTTGATGTGAACAAGCTTCCTGTGCCACAAGGTTCCTTCATCTTATTTCGAGCTTAGGCATTTCACAATGCATTTGTCCTTTGAAACTCAACAGTCATATTATCATCACACAACTAACTGATACTCAATAGATTAGCTTTCAGATCTTCTACCAGTAGAATGCTTGTAAAACTGGGAAATCCCTCAATATGTAGTTCTCATTTGCCAACAACACGACTGTTCTTTTCGTCACCGAAGGTAACAAAGACACCATCGTATGGTTTGATGTTGTTCAAGTATTCCTAAGTTCCAGTTATATACCTACAACAACCACTATCAAAGTACCAAGAATCTCAAGAATGTGCAATAAGAGATGTGTCACTACTACAGACAGCGCTATTACCTCAATTTTTAGGCCTTTTTACCTCGTTTTGTTTCCCTGAAAAACTGAAGTAAATGTGGGTGAAGTAAAAAGATTACCTTTTACTTCGGTTTGAAATCGAGGTAAAAGGTGCTTTTTACCTCGGTTATGGACCGACGTTGGTAGATTGTATGTGCGACGTCGGCTATGGTATCAAGACCGAAGAAAGGATATTGTATATATGACATCGTTCCTATCGGCTCCGGGTCTTCTATTGCACTTTTGTGTACCACTATGTGTTACACCAATTAAATTCTATCTCGTATCCCTCCTAAATTAACTAATATTAGTTTAATGATTTTTATCTAATTCAGGAAGGACACATGGCATAATTTGATTGGTGTAACACATAGCGATTCACAAAAGCATAACAGAAGATCCAGAACCATTCCTATCGATATCGAGATGTCAGATGATCAACGTCGGCCATACCAAGAAGACATAAGATCGGAGAGGAATGTCTGCGATGTCGTTCCAGTCAGCATCGATCTAAATAACTACGACTTTGCGGATTGGAAGGGACAACTATGTGTCCATGCTAATGTGGAACGGCGAACATTGCAAAGTTTTTTTTCCTCGGCGATGTCGCAAAAAATAATTACACACCAGTTTCATATGTAAAATCGCATTAGCGTCGAATGTGTACCGGTATGTGCGACATTGCGAATGATTCATGAAGAGGATGTTTTCATAAAATAATTTAATATTTAATATTTGATGACAAAAAACAGTGTTAGTCAGTATCCATTACATGTTATTTAGTATTTGAGTACTCTATTAATGGTTAAACATCATACAACAATCTACTGTCATTAAGAATACATAGGAAAATTAACAATGACACCCTAAACCCTAGCTATAAGATATATTTCAAATACATATTATACATAAGTTTTCTCATAAAAATTAAATGTGTTAAACCCCCAAATTGACTACTTTGTCAGGCATAAACTCTGTCAAATCGACTAGAGAAATGACAAGTCATCCATCTACAATCCATCCATAAATCTCGTTGTCCTGTACACCAAATGTACAACAAACAAAAATTAAGTTAGAATTGGACAGGCACTATATTAAAATACAAATTATATAGTGAGACATAGACGACGTGAATGTCATCTTGGAAAAGAACGGATATGGGTAGAAGCAACGTTGCATATTACAGTAATTGATATCGTAAAGGCCAACTTAAATGCGACGTCGCACATCCAAATACTCTCATAGCTTTAATTGACATGTGTAACGTTTGTTTGAATTCAAATTTACATCGTGGAGGCCAATAGACTGATACCAACGTTGCACATTCATATCGTGTTCATACAAATAAGTAAATATTGTACACAATCAGCCCTAATCTAAGCAATTTTTGTCATTCCCTACAAACATGGCATCATCTGTGGAAACAAAAACAATATACAGTATATAGCATGTAACACAATCATTATAAATTATGAAAATATAAAAGCTTTGATCTATGTGAAAAATAACATGTAGAAGGTATGGTAATTAAATTGCTAAACTAACATTGAATGTTTCGAAAACTACCTCAACTAATTTGAACCCGGAAGTGCTCTATCATCGGGCAATTGTTCATATGTGGAAAAAAAATTGATTGAGCTCTTGAATTGTTGTATTAAATTTGTGGTGGAGAAGATGGTGTGATGTACCTAGGGTTTGGAGAAAGTGTAGTATAGATGAAAAATGGGTAATGGTTTAGGTTTTAATGACTTGAAATTTTTATGGGTGGGGGTGGAATTTTGCTTCAAAATTTTGCCTGAAAATTTGGTTTCCTGCTGGAATTATCTTTGTGACCGATGTAGGTATCTATCTGGTCCTGGATCTGGTTTTGGCGACATATCTGCAACTTCACAAACGGGGGCAAATTGGTTTTTTTATAAGTGTTGTATATTTCATAAGAACCTTCGAATATAGAATTTCTTTTGATTCTATGCGGTGGAAGTCATCGTTCCGATAACACTTATCCTAAGTGTCTAATTGGAAATACTAATAGAAATCAATTTCAATACCCCGCTCCATTCATCTGGTCATGCCCAAATCGAAACATCTTGATCATGACATTGTGAATTACATTAGGTTATCTCCAAATTTGCATTTCCACATCTCCCACATTCGTGGAAGGGCCTAATTAAGTTCAAAAATTAAAAACAAGACCCGTGCAGGAAAAATCGTGAACCGTGGAGGTAAAATCGATTCGAAATGTCCCAGAAGGGACCTTACTTCCCATCCCCAGTCAAACTTATAATAATCATCGAGAATGATTACATAATAGGCATAATCCCATGGAGACTTCTCCCAGTCAACATCTACCAAATAACATTTGTCTACTTATAATTAACCATGCATCTATGATTTACTCTAGGCCACGTACTAGTGCATTTTAAAATTTGATGGATGAGATTTTATTATATTTTATTTTCATAAGAACCATCGCATATGGAATTTCATTTGATTCTATGTTGTGGAAGTCATCATTCTGATAATGCTTATCCTAAGTGTCTGATTGGAAATACTAATAGAAATCAATTTCAATACCCCATTCCATTTATTTGGTCATGCCCAAATCGAAACACCTTGGCCATGACATTGTGAATTACATTAGGGTATCTCCAAATTTGCATTCTCACATCTCCCACATTCGAAGTTTAAAATTTTAAAACTTGACCCGTGGAGGTAAAATTGTGAACCATGGAGGTAAAATCGATTCGAAAAGTCCCGGAAGGGACCTTACTTCCCATCCCCAATCAAACTTATAATAATCATTGAGAATTATTATATAACAGGCATGATCCCATGGAGACTTCTCCCAGTCAACCTCTACCAAATAACCTTTGTCTACTTATAAGTAACCATGCATCTATTATTTACTCTAGACCACGTACCAGTGCATTTTAAAATTTGATGGATAAGATTTTATTTTATTTTATTTCATAAGAACTGCCGAATATGGAATTTCACTTGATTCTATGTGGTGGAAGTCATCGGTTCAATAATGCTTATCCTAAGTGTCTGATTGGAAATACTAATAAAAATGAATTTCATTACCTCGTTCCATTCATCCGATCATGCCCAAATCGAAACATCTTGGTCATGACATTGTGAATTACTTTAAGGTATCTCCAAATTTTCATTTTCACATCTCCCACATTCGCGGAGGGACCTAATTAAGTTCAAAAATTAAATACTTGACATGTACGTGGAGGTAAAATCATTTACGATCGAAAAGAACATTAATGACAATTACAAAATTCATTAACTATTTCTAATATACTATAGAATGTTTCTTAAGGTCAATGATATATTTTTCGGTCAAATGCGAACTCATCAGAAATGCTAGTGGGCTGAAAGGGTTGTGGGTAGTAGTCGCATTTGCTGATATTGGTCCCGTGTGTTATCGGCTATAGCGACCATACAATGATGTCGCAATTTCCTAGTTATACATTATTTAAGCAGCCCATCTATAATACGTAGAGCCCATCTATAGAACCCATCTATGGAGCCCATTTATTATACATTATGTATGGAGCCCATTTGTAATACTGCGATGTCGCGATGGTGTCGGCGGTCTATCGACTTCACCGACAACAGTCTGAATTTGCACTTACCGCGATGGACAATACAAGGTCCCAAATCAACATCATTTCAAAACGGCTATAAATAAATGGTACCCCAGAATTAGTTTAAACTCCTCATTTCAAGGTTTCCCGCAAATACCAAGAGTCCCTCCTCCCCTTTCCTCTTCTCCTTTGACAAAGGTATGGATTTCCACTCATGTAGTGCCTAGCTTTTTGCAATTTTTACCTCACCATGTAAAATTAATCTATGCTTTTTGTATAAGTTGTAGTTTTGGTTATATAGTTCTCACTCAGATTTGGTTATATAGTTCTTACTCCTAGGTTACGTTATTCTTGTTTGTTTAAGGACGTTTTAGTTTAATTTTGTCTCCGGAATGCATGTTTTGTTACTGGGTTTCTGTATTTTTCCTTTTGCTGTCTTTGACCCATGTAAACTCAGTCTCCTGTCACACAGCATTCTTGTGGCCTGGGTTTACCGTCGATTAAGATATCGGTCTTGCCGAGTCAGCAGCGATCTCAGTAGATCAAGTCGAGGCTGCCACTGGTTTGAACCGATTTGTTCATACGACACAGTACCAACTTTGTAATGCTTTCTTATATATTGTGCACTTCATATACCGGTCTAATGGCTGGTGAAGGATCCTCTAGGCGCCTATTTTTCAAGAAATTTTACCATTTCACATAATATATTTACTAATACATATGGACAATCTAAATTAATTTGTATTTGTATTAATTATACAGTTCTCCGCACAAAGGAGAAACCCTGAACCGGTTGTCTTCAACATTGAAGACCATACAATGGCACCAGAAAGTCCGCAATTCCACTGCACTTTGAAGCAGCAAAACTTTGGGAAGAACCCAACTTTAGTAAGGACTAAAACTTGCCAATAATTAAAATTGTTACATTATTTTATTTTTAATCAATACTATTTGATTATAATTGCATATATTTGTTCATAATGATTTTTTTCTTCTGATTAGTACATCCCGATTCAAATTGTACCACTTCTGCCGAAGGCAAAGACCCTTTTTGTGTTAAGGTGCTACTAAAGAGAGTTATGCATGACCTACTTGGGCCAAGGGAAGATCAAGGCCCTGTCCTCAAAGGGTTTTTCCAAGTTCATTTTCGGCAACAACCTACTCATTGGGGACACCTTGTTCTTCAAGATCATAGAAGTTGGGGGGCGGTTGTCTTCAAGATTATCATAATTTGAGAGGATTGATTTTCTTGTCATATGTATTCTAATAATGGTACTCATACAAGTATTATTGATATTCGAAGGAGGTTTATTTTGTACTACTTTAATTTTAAGGAGGTTTCGGTGAATAAGAATTTTCTGATAATTCGACTACCTTTTTTAAACAAGGTTTTAGTCTTGCAGATGTAACTTGATGGAATTTGAGACTAGCTGTGGTAAACTTGGAATGAAACATTTAGATGGTACATTCCAAGTTTTGTGAACTTGAACTTGGAATGTGCGATCTCGTGATCTATTTGCACATTGTTATTTTTCCTTAACCGACATAACACTGATTTGGGTGCGACATTGCGTAAATTTATTTATTTGAAAGGATTTTAGTCGCGGGTTTGGGCCAACAAGAATTTGGGACTTCGAGGTGTGAAAACAACAACGTCGCTGCTTATGTTGAATTATAGTCGGTCACATCGACTGATGGCGCAAAGTTTATCTTTTCATGAACGACTTTTACTACTAGGTCGTACCCATACAGTCGATGTCGCACTTACGTCGGTAACAAATTTTACTCTGATTTCATAGCCTTTTTACTACGGTTATAGTAGAACTGCAGTAAAAAAACCTATTATTTACCTTGATTTTTTAAAACCACAGTTAACAATATTATTTACTTTTATAAAAAATGAGGTAAAAGAACTTTTTACCTCAATTTTTTTAGCTAAGCCGAAATACCGAGGTACATATGGTGAAGTAATAGGTTCAATTTCTTATAGTGTGTGAGCAATAAGGCACATACTACTTTGTTTAGGGATCCATACCTTCCTGGCCAATTAAGATCGTTGTGCATCGTTCATGTTGGAACATGCTGACAGTTGTCGCCCATTCATAATGTCTCTAAGCAGCATGAGACATTGAACATGTATGTGACCTTGATAAGAACAGTAATGGCATAAAATAGGCTTGCAACGACGTATCTTCATTATCTTTTTTCTTCATAGCCTGTACCTCAGCTTTGAAATCAATCGGGCCTTTTTCAGCCTTGTCATATACAATTCCTTGTCTATCACCAACGTTCTTTCCCATTACCAGTATATAATCAAGCTTTGTCTTTCCAGTATTCAACATTGTGATTGTAGCTTCAGTCGTCTCAGCTCTGACAATTGCTGATTTCATATTATGTTTCAGCTGATCAATCTCATTCTCCAATTTTTCAACCAGATCTACCAGTTTTGTCTTTCTTTTCACAAGCTGGTGTTTTTCTGATTTTAGAATTTTATTAGCCTCAACAACTTTGAGCCACATTGCATACATATTCTCATACTCCTGGTAAATGTCATCATCATTTACCCCTTGACCATCATTGCCTGAAGGATTACCACTCAATATTTCTATGTTAGAACATCCCTGTTTCTCTATTTTTTCAACGTTGGAACATGCGCTTCCAGATTCAGCCATATCATTAATATTTACTCCAAATGCCACATAGTTGCTCGTGAGTTCTTCTTCTTCCTCCTCTTCTTCATCTTCGCTCCATGAGGTAACAAATTATCTCCCTGGCTTCTTTTGTGTATTAGCACATTCAGCCTGGATGTGACCAAAACCTTCACATTCTCTGCATTGAATCCTTCCTGAATACTTTGATTTGATGTTATGATTTCTCAAAAACTGCTGATTGTTTCGTTCCATTTGGGGTCCTCTAGAGTTACCAAACTCCTGTGAACGAGGTCTACTTCCACCAGATCAGTGCAATTTTTTATTCACTATCTTTTTCAGCATTTTTGAAAATTTCTTAGTTATAAAAGCAAGTTCTTTGACTTCACTTTCACTGTCACCTTCATGATCATTCCTTAAGGCTGAGGCTTTGAACGCTAACTCTTTATGCATTTTCTCTTATGGTTGTTCAAGAGTCATCTCATATGTCTGCAATGATCTCATCAACTCATATAGTGTCATGTTTGCCACATGTCTTGCTTCTTCAATAGCAGCAACGTTCATAGAAAATCATTTAGGAAGAGATCTCAGAGTCTTTTTCACTAATTTTTCTTCCTTGTAACTTTTCCCCAGTTGGTATGGCATATTGGAGATATCTCTTAGTTTTTCGTTAAATATAGCAATCGTTTCATCCTTCTCCATCTTCAAATCCTCAAATTTTGTGGCTAACACTTGTAACTTTGAATAACGCACTCGACTTGTTTCCTCATGCTCTATTTACAGTATATCCCATGCTTTATTTCCTTGGTAACAAGTTGATATGAGTTCAAACTGGTTTACATCCACTGCTATGAAGATAGCGTTTAGTGCTTTGGATTTTTCCATCAAGCCTTTCTGCTCATCTGGAGTCCATGTTGACTTATCTTTAATTATTCGATTCTTGGCACTTGTTTCTCCTTCCTTCTCCTTTGACCTAGATTCGACATCTTCCATAGAATGATTCCATTTTGTTTCAATGAAATGTCAGGCAAGTTCATCAAGTGAGCTGATAAAGACTCGCATACGTGCCTTCCAATAGTTGAAATTTGTTCTATCTAACAGTGAAAGCTGAGACACCGAATCTCCTTCTTTGGTCCTCAGGCTAAAACCGGATCAGCACTTTCCTTGATACAACCAATGTAAGAATAAGAGACTCGGCTCTGATACCAAATGAAAATTGGTTTTACCTAATTACTTCAATTGCAATTACTGTGTTCCAACATAACCTAATTAACCAAGTACATAATAAAGTAAAAAGTAAACGACACAAGACTTGGTTACGCAGTTCGGTGACTGTTACCTACAGTTCAGAATGAATCTTTTGATCAGAAAGATAATACAAAGTACATCATACAAAATACTTATCTTTTATAAATAAATGCGTGAATTCTACTATCTCCCCTAGTTGTCAACCCTCCTTGATCAGACTCCCTCTGACCTCGAAACTTGTCAGCGTTAGATCTCCCCCTCCCGAAAAATTAAGGCATACAATTCTGAACTTTGGATCAAATGGTTTTCAACATGTTGGAACACAAAATAAATCTATAAGTATCTTAGCCAGAATGTCCACAATATATAGTCTAGTTGCACGTATCTCGTTCCTTGTGCAAGTGTAATTCTATCTCCACAAAATATTTTGATTACAATTAAATCCTTTAGAGGTAGGTATTATCAAATTGTGAGGTCATCGCCGTACCTCTCAAAGTTATAATTTATAAGCCCTTTATGCTTACTAATCACAATTAAGTAGATGGTGGCAAATCGGGGTCGTCCACGAAGAAGAGGGATATTCTTAAGCATTTAGACATATAAGGTTCATATTAGACTAGAAGAAGATACACATAGATATATAAAAATCAAGTAAACGGGGGAGTTTTGGTTGGTTGGTTTTCCTAAGTTATGAAATTAAAAGACAAACTAACTAGCAAAGTTAAGTAACTATGCCAATCATCAAACAAAATAAGAAAAGGGGGTAAAAACTAAAAAAAATAAAGCCTTGGGGGGAAACTGATATCCACTTCCAAACCTCATATAGATAATTGAACCATTCACTCATTCAATCACATTTGTTACCTTTGGGGAATGTTATCACTTCCCATTCAAAGATCAACAATCATTCCTTCTTAATAGTAATTTGCAAAGACAAACAACGACGATTTGCAAACCTCGTTGACAATCACTATTTCACCAACGGCATTTCACATGAAAGACCATAGATTTGATAACAACAAGCCTTCTACCAAAGACATGGCCATTTAACTAAACATAACATTAATTAGGCTAAACCTAGAACAAACCACATTCAAGATTCAACATTTCATTACATCTATAGGATAAATATGAGAACAATCCACTTTAACATACTTATCTAGCAAGAATCACAACACATTATGCACGAGAAGTTCTAAGTCCATGTTCTTTGATTTTCATGCCAAATATTTAAGGAATTTGACGCTTTCCTAACACTCTAACACTTTAATCATACAAACACTTCCTATTCTCAAACACCCAATGGCTTAAATGAAGTAAAACATAGCATTAAGAACACATGAATGCTAAATAACAAAAGCTTCAAGAACGATTGAACCAATCTATTAATTGCTTTAACTACTTGTTGTGAAGATAAATCTTCTATCCTTCTTAGATAGTAGTTTGCAAGAGTGAATTCGATATCTCTTGTCAAACCTCACCAATGACTCTCTTGGTCTAAACACGACTAAACATATCACATTGATGGCATTGAGCACGAAGAATCAACAAGCTTAGCAACACTTATAAACACTACACCATGTCTGAGCATTTAACAAATTCATGCATTTACACAAGATTAGTCAAGAGCGATCGACATTCATAGACTTATCTCATTTGCTACTTAAAACAAACATGACAACGAGTTCAACACCATCACATTCATCTATCAATTATCAACACATCAACATCATTTAGAAGCTCTAACTCATGCTCTTGGATTTCACATTAAAAGAGGGGGAAATTTGCTACTTTCCCAACCCTAACAAGCAATCATACAAGCAATTCATATACTCAAAATTCCAAAAACATTAATGCAATTATAATCCACATTCAAAGCTCAATAAATGCATAACAGAGAAGGAAATAGATAGACAGAAATTATTCTCAAGACATTAGCAAGGAAGCCTCAATCAATTGCTCCCAAGTAATAAACTAATCTAGATAATAAAAATCCATAACATAGAACAAATATCTACAAAGAATGAAAAAGAAGTGGAAGAATATGGTGAAAAACTAGGGTTTTTGATCCCCCAAGTTGGGCTTAGGAAAATGGGGAAGAAGGGGGGCTATTTATAGTCTAATTTGGTCAAGAAAAACCAAACAAATGCAGCAGGCTCCTGCCCAGGCGGAAATGGCGTCGCCCGGGTGGCGGAGGTTTCAGCCCAAAAAATTCAGATGGGTTACAATTCGTAGCATCTTGTTTTACTTCCCATGGGTGAACCTTTGATCGGTTTTAGGAGTTCTTGTAGTCGATTTTATAATGCTCGAGAAGACAAATTCAATGACGCCACCCTTGTAGGCTGATTCTTCTTGGATAATTTTAAGAACATTGTCTAAACTCCTGGGTGACAATTCATCCGCTTCTTTGCCTTCCTTCTTCGACCCTTTTATCTTCTACCACGTTTTGGCAAGTGGCCTTCACTAAACCACTCCAAAGGGATCACAAGAAATCTACAAACGAAGCTCACAAAATGGAATCTAGATGCTCATAAGAACCGAAAATCTATTATACTAAACATAGGTTACAAAATTAAGGGTTTAGATATAAAAACCAAAAATGGTCATTTAAACTCTTATCATGTAAACCTACCTAAATCTAGCAATCTTATAACAAAAATATGACAAAAGAGATGTTAAATGCTTTGGAAAATACAATCATTTGATGTATCATCAAATCTCCCCCACACTTTAACCTTTACTCGTCCTCAAGTAAACAAGAACAAGCAAAGATCAAAGTATAAGCTAGCACATAAAAGTTTTCTCAAAACATCCAACATCGTATTCCTAGACTACCCTAACCCCAAGACATAAGAATTTCTCACACTCTCACATCCCAAAGCCTAAGATAATCTAAACAACCAACAAACCATAACAAAAGTGAGGTACATATATAATGCCAAACTAACTTACTCTACCGAAAAAGCCATCCAATAGAAAATTCAAGGGAAGCATAAAATTTTTCAATTTCTCTCATTTTCTCTCATTTTGCGTAGGAGCCCTCTCAGGTTTTCATCCTAGCTTCACACATTTTTCTTTTTCAATGCTCACCCTCACCTTTTTCCCCACCATTTGGCCTCTCATTTTTGCATAGGTTGCCCTTTTCAGGTTTTCAACCTATCCGGGCCTCCCACTTTTTCCTAAGTTGCCCTCTCGGGTTTTCAACTTAGTGGAAATTTTTTTAAAATTCTTCATTAATTTTTCAAACAAAAAAAATCAAAGTGGAGCATATGCACTCTACAATACAATACAATGAGATATATTTCTCTTTACCTCCCCACACTTGAAACATACATTGTCCTCAATGTGAACAGGACAAGATAAAGAAATAAGGGAGAAAGAAAGAAAACAATACTCACAACTAGGACCTTAGAGGTCCTTCCCGGTGATGACAATGCTCACTTCTCAATGAATGTTCTCTCCTCCATGTTCTCGAACTCCGCCCAACATGCAACTTTGATCCATCCACTACAAAGCCACGGCTATGCAAATCCCGATCAACATTCACGAAAGACAAAAACTAGTAGTACTCCTAGATGGTGGTTTTGGTAGTGGTTTTTGGTGGTGGATTGTGGTGGTATTCTTGTGGTTTTGGGCAAGGGTTTGAGGACATGGTTGAGGATTTTTTTTCAAGGAAGGAAAAATACTAACCTAACTTAGAAAGTTGGGTTGCCTCTCCCGAAAAGCTCCGTATTTTTAAGGGCGTCGGCACGACCCTAATGTTATCCATATGGTGAAGGTTTGAACCCATTCACCATGAGTATCCAAAAATAGAGAGGTGGGGGTACAAAACTTTCAAGAGGAAAGTTTTGAGGAGGTGGAGATGGTTTAAATGGAGTTGGGTGGTTAGGAGGCTTGGGATGGTGTTTTGGCTCCTTTCTTATCTCCCTCAAAACTTCCAAAAATGGTGGAGTTGGTTCACTGTTGGAGTAGGGGTGACGATGCTAATGAATGTAGCACAATCACCTCTTCCTCCATTTTTTCATCCTTAACAACCATCTCCTCATCCCCGTCAAACTCAAACTCATTTCCCATGGGGACCTCACTCACCGAATCTTTGATTTTGACTGGGATGGTGTATGTTTGGAATCACAAGCTTCCATTCAGACCAACGCTTCCAATATACTCCTCGCATGCCCCTTAATAGCCTCAACACTAAAGGAGAGCCGAGTGTCCAGTTCCTCACTAGTAAAGTTGTTTAAGGATGCTATTGCATTCATGACTTCCTCACGTGTCAAACTTGAACTTCCTTGTTGGGCTTGGTTTTGGGTATGGTATAAGATGGTGATGGCCAGCTATTTTGCTCGTATTTTTGGTTTTCCGGCTCATTCTCATACCACCAATCCAGATTACCACTCCATTCCGGGTTGTAAGAATTATGGTATAGATACCATTCTTGGTTTTCTTGCCCTTGAAAATCAACATCTCCTACCTCTTGGTAGCACTCTTCATAATACCTTTGGATATGGAAACCAAGAGTTCTTTCCTCCTCATGGTACTCCCTCTCAACATATAGCAAGACTCGGTAGGATGGTTGGAATGACACATCCTACAAATCCTTGCTTGTTGAGCCTCTCTTCTCATCATGAGTTCCCTCAAGGTGAGACATTCCATTTTTTTAAAAAAATTCTCTTTTTCAAAAGTCTGGAATCATATTGCAAGGATTCTCGATAAAAATTCACCAAGAACTCAAGCAATACCTACTCCAAACAAAAACAACCTCTAAGAAGTGGAAAATAAAAACAACTAGCTAATATGCAACCAAATATGCCCAAACGCTTAAAAATAAAAGCCTCTCCCCGGCCGCGGCGCCAAAATTTGGGAGGTTGTCGTTGTACATCTCAAAGTTATAATTTATAAGCCCTTTATGCATACTAAATACAATTAAGTAGATAGTGGCAAATTGGGGATATCTACAAAGAAGAGGGATTTTCTTAAGCATTTAAACATATAAGGTTCATATTAGGCTAGAAGAAGATATACATAGATATATAAAAGCAAGTAAATGGGGGAGTTTTTGTTGGTTGTTTTTCCTAATTTATGAAATTAAAAGTCAAACTAACTAGCAAAGTTAAGTAACTATGCTAATCATCAAACAAACTAAGAAAAAGGAGTAAAAACTACAAAAGATAAATCCTTGGGGGCAATTGATATTTACTTCCAAACCTCATGTAGATCATTAAACCATTCACTCATTTAATCACATTTGTTACCCATGGGGAATGTTATCACTTCCCATTCGAAGATCAACATTCATTCCTTCTTAATAGTAATTTGCAAAGACAAACAGCGACCATTTGCAAACCTCGTTGCCAATCATTCTTAGCAAACCACACCAAAGAGGTAATTCACCAACAGCATTTCACACGAAGGACCATAGATTTGATAATAACAAGCCTTCTACCAAAGATATAGCCATTTAACCAAACATAACATTCATTAGGCTAAACCTAGAATAAACCACATTAAAGATTCAACATTTCGTTCCATCTATAAGATAAATATGAGAACAATCCACTTTAACATACTTATCTAGCAAGAATCACAACACATTATGCACGAGAAGTTCTAAGTCCATGTTCTTGGATTTTCATGCCAAATATTTAAGGAATTTGACGCTTTCCTAACACTCTAACACTTTAATCATATAAACACTTCCTATTCTCAAATACGCATGGCATAAATGAAGTTAAAAATAGCATTAAGAACACATGAATGCTAAATAACAAAAGTTTCAAGAATGATTGAACCAATCTATTAATTGCTTTAACTACTAGTTGTGAAGATAAATTTTCTATCCTTCTTAGATATTAGTTTGCAAGAGTGAATTCGACATCTCTTGTCAAACCTCGCCAATGACTCCCTTAGTCTAAAAACGACTAAACGTATCCCATTGATGGCATTGAGCATGAAGAATCAACAAGCTTGGTAACACTTATAAATACTATACCGTGTCTGAGCATTTAACCAATTCATGCATTTACACAAGATTAGTCAAGAATGATCGACATTCATAGACTTATCTCATTTTTCCTACCTAAAAAAACATGACAACGAGTTCAACATCATCATATTCATCTAGCAATTTTCAACACATCAACATCATTTAGAAGCTCTAACTCATGTTCTTGGATTCCACATTAAAAGAGGGGAACATTAGCTACTTTCTCCCAACCCTAACAAGCAATCATACAAGCAATTCATATACTCAAAATTCTAAAAACATTAATGCCATTAACAATCCATATTCAAAGTTCAATAAATGCACAATAGAGAAGGAAATAGATAGATAGAAATGATTCTCAAGACATTAGCAAGGAAGTCTCAATCAATTGCTCCCAAGTACAAACCTAAGCTAGATTATCAAAACCCATAACATAGAAAAAGATCTACAAAGAAAGAAGAAGAAGTGGAAGAAAATGGTGAAAAACTAGGGTTTTGGAGGCCCCAAGTCGGCCTTAGGGAAATGGGAAAGAAGGGGGGCTATTTATAGTTTAATTTGATCAAGAAAAACCAAACAAATGCAGTAGGCTCCTTCCCGGGCTGAAATGGCGTCGCTCGGGCGGTGAAGGTTTCTGCCCAAAAAAATCATATGGGCTACCATTCGCAGCTTCTTGTTTTGCTTCCCACGGATGAACCTTTGATCGGTTTTTGGAGTTCTTGCAGTCGATTTTATAGCGCTCAGGAAGACGAATCCAATGACGCCACCCTTGTAGGCTGATTCTTCTTAATTTTAAGAACATTGTCTAAATTTCTGGGTGACAATTCATCCGCTTCATTGCCTTCCTTCTTCGACCCTTCTATCTTCTACCACGTTTTGGCAAGTGGACTTCACTAAACCACTCCAAAGGGATCACAAGACATCTACAAATGAAGCTCACAAAATGGAATCTAGATGCTCGTAAGGACTGAAAATCCATTAAACTAAACATAGGTTACAAAATGAAGGATTTAGATATAAAAACCGAAAATGGTCATCTAAACCCCTTATCATGTAAACCTACCTAAATCTAGCAATCTTATAACAAAAATATGACAAATGAGATGTTAAATGCTTTGGAAAATACAAGCATGTGATGTATCATCACAAATCTAATCCCTTTAAATAGGGAACTGGAATATATCATCCTTAGTCATACCATAGCCGAAACTCTATATCAATTCCAATTCCATAAATATAATCCAATCTCACAAATATAATCCAATCTCAAAAATATAGGAATTGATATATTCTCAAATCAAATCAACTTGGACGAGATATATACTTCTCGGATTTCATCTTTAACCATTCCTTATATCACCAAAATTCCTTCTTTGATGTTACAACACAATAATACCATATTTACATAATTTCCAAAAAATGCCAATTTAACAAATCTAGACTTTACCATCTCCCTCTTTGGCATATTGTGGACTCATCAATCTTTTGGACTTATGCAACAACTATGCAAATAAAGCCATCAACTTAAAAACAGTATGGATGTTGGAAAATGACCTCAAAAGAATTTTAGCTCCCCCTAAATACTACAGCTCCAAATCATTAAGACCTCAACATCCACATTGGAACATCAAACAAGTAATCAGTACTTAATCTTCCCAGAAAACAATGTTTGAACACGAGACCAACATAACCAAGAGATAGTGATGGTTAAATAAGGCACTGAATATCATAAAAAAATAGATATATTAAAATAGATATATACCAAGAGATAGGAAATATATAAGTATAGGATTTCAAGACACAGAAAATCCAGCCTAAATAATTAAAATACAAGGCTTACGCCCAAACGTAAATACACATTTAATATTTAAAGGCATTTATATAACCAAACCAGTTGTTAAGTCATCACCGCCATGGGCGGAATATAGGTTGAGGATGCTGGTATCCTCTAATTTTTATTTTTATAATGGTTGAAGTTTTACCTAATTACTACAATCGTAATTACTCTGTTCAAACATAACCTAATTAATCAAGTACATAATAAAGTAAAAAAATCAAAAACACACGACTTGGTTATGCAGTTTGGTGAATGCCACATGCATCTGCGGGGTCTAGCCCTGTTCATAATGAATCCATGAATAAAAAAATTAGTACAAAGTACACCATACAGAATATATATTTTTTCTAATTAAACATGTGAATTCTACTAGCTCCCCTAGTTGCCGATCTGCCTTGATCAAACTTCCTCTGACCTTGAAACTTGTCGACGTTGGATCTCCTCCTCTCGAGGAATTAAGGCATACAATTATGAACTTTGGATCAAATGGTTTTGATCATGTTGGAACACAAGTGTAAGGCTCTCGGAACTTCTGAATATCGAAAACCTGAGTGCGGATTTTTTTCAACATAAATCCATAAGTAGCTTAGCCAAAATGTTCACAATATATAGCCTGGTCGCACGTATCTTGTTCCTTGTGCGAGTGTAATTCTATCGCCACAGAATATTTTGATTACAATCAAATCTTTTGGAGATAGGAATTATCAAATCTAATCCCTTTTAATAAGGATCTAGAATATCTCATCCTTAGCCATACCATAGCCGAAACTCTATATCAATTCCAATTTCATAAATCTAATCTAATCCCACAAATCTAGGAATGGATATATTCTCCAAATCAAATCAACTCGAACGAGATATATACTTCTCGGATTTCATCTTCAATCATTCCTTATATCACCAAAATTCCTTCTTTGATGTTACAACATAATAATATCATATTTGCATAGTTTTCACAAATTGCCAATTTAACAAATCTGTACTTTACAATGGTGATTTAGGTTTAAAACTATTTAAAATAAGAGAAGCTCTACTTTTATACCACCTAACGGTTATTTCAGAGTTTAAAATATAATCAACATAATATGGTAAATAGACATGGGGTACCTTTTTTCTAATTACTTTATTTTTGGAGTTAATTTAAAAGACTTACATGATTATAAGGACCTTCCTACAAAGATAAATATTATAAACACGAGGAACACACACTCTACTTCTCATTTCTTTAAACTTTTGGGGTAATTTTTATAATTATTTTTATTTTGGATTAATTTTAAAATATATTCAAAACTGTAAGGAGCTTTCTATAAAAAAACAATTAAAAATTGAATGAACACTCTCTCTCCTTCCTTTTCGAATAACTCACTAGACTCTCAACACTAGTGGAAAAAGACCCACTAAAGGCACCACTTTAAAGGTAGTTCCATCTACTTTCTGAAGAACCGCATTTGTGAGGGCCTTTCAAACTTGAAACTCGTTTGAATCGGACCACCGCTATTTTCAAAGGTGGTTCAACTGCTTTAATGAACCGCCTTTAATGGATCTTACTTAAAGGCGGTTCTAATAATAATCGCCTCAATCGATCAGTTTTAAAGGTGGCTATGCCTGGATGACTTTGATAGCCCATTCATACGAACTCGGAACTATAGATTCGACAGTCCTTCTGAGTTTGTAAATGCTCGGTTGGACCACCACTGAAGGCCCGGATTGTGTTACGATATCAGAATAATTTACATTCCTAGTTCCGTACTCAGAACTCCACCCTAACTATGGAAGAACTGAAAAAAATTAGTTTCAAGCTCGGAATTAATGGAGTGGTCAATTTACAGCCATTTTTAAATGGGTTTTCATTTTCAAAAACCAAAGAATTGTAAAGGAACCAAAATTTGGGGCTTCATGAAGAACTAATCGAGGAAGGTATGTGTCACATTCATTACTTGAATATATGTATTACTAATAGTTGAACTGCGCTAAATTTATGGTTTAGGTTTTAGGTTGTATTTAGGGTAATGTGTTGTATGAATGGGGGAGATTTAGGTTGTTTATTGGGTAATTTGTTGAATTGCACTGATTTATGACATTCGAATGAAGGTAGGTGGTAATGGACCATATTGAACTTATTGGTAATGACCTTAGAAATTTGCTTGATTACACTCTTTTGGTTGAAACATTTACTGTGTTGGCATTCGAATATACATCAAAGAATGGCGCAGTAGGTGCACGATTCCCATGTAGGGATTATAAGAATAATGTTATTTATGGGAGAAAGAAGTTTGTGAACATCTGATCACTCATGGTTTTGATACTACTTACACTACTTCGGTGTGGCACAGGGAGGTTGGGAGCTTTGAAGATGTTAAAAGAAATGAAGCTAGTGATTTAGATGATGGTGGTGTATTTGATGAGATGGTAGAGAATGGCGCAAGAGAATTTCACAACAAACAAGAGGTTCTAGAAGCCTTGCATAATGACAAAAGGAAGGCATTGTATGAGGGCTCTAAACATTCAGCTTTGAGTGGAACTTTGAGAATGACGAACTTGAAGGAAAAACTTTGGTGGATGGATAAAGGGATGACAATAACTCTTGAATATTAAGTACGGAATTTCTTCCAGGAGGTAATCTTATGCCTGATAGATTGTATGCAGCGAAAAGAATTCTTTGCCCAATAGGATTGGAATTTAAAAAAATCCACACATGCGTGAATGAATGTATGTTGTACAGGGGGGATGATGAGTTACAAGAAATATGTCGGGTGTGTGGTGAGTCTCGCTACAAGATAAAGTGGGGTGGCATTATCGTCGGCGTAGAAGTGGGGTTGGGTTCGAAGAAAAATACATCGGCTAAAGTTTCGTGGTATCTCCCTATCATACCATGGTTGAAGAAGTTATTTACATGCAAGGAATATTCCAAGTTGTTGCATTGGCATTCATTTGAGTTAGACCGGAAGATGATGTGATTAGGCTTACGTCAGACGATAAGCATCGGAAGTAGCTAGATATCTTGTACCCAGAGTTTGGAGCAGTGCACCGACATTTGAGGTTCAATGTATCAACTGATGGAATGAATCATTTAGGTAATAAGAGCAACACACACAGTTCTTGGCATGTTATGTTAGATATGTACAATCTCCCTTCATGGCTTATGAAATGAAAGTATATCCTTCTATCGTAGATGATTTTTGGGCCCAAGTGATGACATATCAAGATTAGAAACTTTATGGGCTGACACACCCAACACTTTGAGAAAGGCCCAAGATCCAAGGTAGGTTCAGGTGGGCCACGTGATGGGAGATTATAGTTGGGTCTCTCACTAAGAGAGGAAAGGAACTAGTTCATAAACTAAGGGTGCTGGGGTTTTAGGAAAGTATAAATAAGGAGGTATGTCTTCTATTTTTGGTAACACTCTATTGCATGTTCTTACTCTGAGTTAGCCACTCGTTGGTCACTAATTTGATCGTTGGAGAATCTCCCCCCGGGTTGCTCCGGGTCTGTTTTCTTTTGCAGATCACGGGTTGGCTGGTCAGGATCAAGATTGCTCTTGGATCATTGGTATAGATACACACCAATTGGTACACCCAATGGGACCTTTGGTTAAGTCAGATATAGATTTCGTAGTGTATGTCTGTATACACAACTTCAACTAGGTGGAGTGAGAGGTTGAGGATCAAGGGGACTGGCATTGGTGGTTAAGTCAGATCTTCGTACAGGCCTGAGCAGGCAAAGAAGATGGATGCCCATGCAGAGTGTGGAAATAGCACGAGTTGAAGCATCGGTAAGTCCGGACTTGCCGACCATTGTGATCGAAGGGTATCAGGCCGAGGATCTGCTAAGAGTATTGAGGGACATGGAGATTACTATAGAACCAACTGTGGGAATTGGCACCGTGATGCCAATGTTTGGATTGCAAGGTGTGGATGGCTATCTCTCGGAGTGTTCTGGTGACTCACATGTTAAGAATTATGAATTAAGAATCTGGGAAAATTGTATGAGGGATGAGGTGATAGGCCCGTCACAAAACTTTGATCAGATCACCTAGATGTTGGTGGCAGCAGGATATCAGGTCATTCCCCCTCCAATAAATCCTGGGTCATCAGCGACTGTGATGCCTTCAATAACTCACAGTTTGTCATTGGCTCTAGAAGTGGAGGTTAGGGCCCTACCCTTGGCGAGCCATATGTTGGGCGTCTCATACTTAGGGTATGCAAGGGAAGTTGCGTTACCGAGGCCATGGCCCACTTTTCCTGATTTTATGCAGGTAAGCTATCATATGTCTGCTTTGATGCCGATGTATCCACCCTAGGGACCAAACAGGATAGGGGGGCGTGTCAAGGCTGGGAGTCCCAAACCAGTCAAACCTTGCCAGGGGGTGTCATGCTGAAACTCTGGACTATCGTGGGTAAGGATCCATGCCCTTCACCTGCCCAGGAGATATGAGAGTTGGTTTTCACTCACAACAGTTTACTTCACCGTCTGTATACGGTTTCATCAAGGACCAAATCAGAATAGAGACCATTTGTATGGTGAGACGGAGAGTGCTCTAGGGAGATAGTTGGATAGGCTAATAGAGCAGACTGGAAAAACAACGGGGCATCTGTTTGGTTCAGTTGTGACGACGGCTCGTTGGCCCAAGGATATGAAGCCGCCAGAGGGGCTTTCTACTTACAAAAGAGATTCAGACCCCCAAGAATTCAATAAAACCTTCCTTGGATTGAGGAACTCTCGAGTCTTTGATGAAAGGTTAACTTGTAAGCTAGTGGGTAGTTACCTTCGAGAGAAAGCCCAAGAATGGTTCAACAAGCTACCAAGGGATTTTTCACAATCATATTGGGATTTTAGTGGGGCATTCTTGTGTTAGTATTGCCTAAAAAGAAGTTGACCAAGACATTGATGGATTCATACTAGACAAAACAAAAGCAAGGGGAATCCATAGCAGCTTTCTACTATAGATATGTCGATGGTAGTCTGGGGGTGGTCGATGGTAGCCTGGGGGTGGTCGAAGGTACAGAAGATGAGATCATCCAAGGTTATTTTCTAAGGATGGAAGATTTGGAGCTTTATAAGAAGCTAATGGCGAAGACCCCAAAAATGCTTTAGTACCTCCAAGAAGTTGTAAAGCATCATTTGAAGGTTGAGGAGGCAACTCGAAGGAAGAAAAGGGGGGATAATGGCCCAACAGACAAAGCCCAGTGATTCCCGAGGAAAAAGGCCAATGCAAAGACTAAATTTCAATAGGTTTACACCTATGCAGCGCTCCCCGACGGAAATATGGAGTATCCACAGGGGAATTTTCAAGACACCGCCTCCAATTATTGATGTCAACAGAGTCTTTGCTGCTAGGAGAGCCACTAACAAGTTTCGTTACCATCACAAGGACTATGGCCAATATACAAATGAGTGTACCCACCTTCAGATGGAGATTGATCGATGTGAGGGGGAAGGTCTTCTAAAGGAATCCTTTCGCCAACCATTCTGGGATGCCCTTCGAAGCCAAGAAATGAGTAGGGAAACGGGTGGCCCCCTAAGTGAAACTTTAAAACTTAAAATAGAGGGGTTCATAGCCCTTGGGGACAGAGGCAGGAGCACAGCGAGAAGCCACAGTAAAAACCCCCCAGTGGAGAATGAGAATAGGAAAGAAGGAAACCCCGTTGTGCATAGGGTGATCAATGTTATCAGTGGGGTCATCGAGGAGAGATCTTCAAATGCAATAATGAAAGTGCAATCGCGGCGTTTCCCAGCAGGAGAACCGGTGGGCAAGAGGTTTCAACCTGATGAGACGATCACGTTTTCAGAGGCGGATGCGGTTCCAAACCCAACCCCTCACGCTGACCCCATGGTTATTTCAACAATGATTGGAAATTTATGAGTGAAAAAGGTATTGTCGATGATGGAAATGGGGTCGAGATAATGTTTGTAAGTTGCTTCAATGATCTCAAGATTGGACGTGAGAACCTAAAAAAATTGACTTCGCCATCGCCATGGTTCACTGGAAAGACAGTGTACCTACTAGGGGAGATAACTTTGCATGTAAGGGTCACCGACGGAGATAAGGGAGTCGCAATACATTGCAATTTCGCAGTCATCGATGCTTTCTCTCCTTATAATGTGATATTAAGGAGGCCTTGGATGTGTCAAGCTCGAGCAGTTGGTGAACGTCGTTTCTCTTACCAAAAATAATCTGCAAACTCTAATAATGAGATTAGCACAGTAGTAAGCAAAGTCGATCTCACGAGGAACGGAGCAATAACAATAAAAATTGCCAACTAATATAGAACAATTTTGGTGTAGTCACCACACCTTAATTTTCATATTTTCCTGCGACTAAAGATGCAAACTAACAAATATCAAATATGAATTAAAATGTAAATTAGCAAATATAAAATTCTAGAAAGTATATGATGAATATAATTGGCTTGGAATAACTCACGTTAGTTAAACATCAATCATAGGCGCAAAGATAAATCAATTCATATGAATCTATCAGTTATAGTAAAGTAGGTATGTTTAACCTCCCCAATTATTTCTTACTTTATCGACTGTTAATCAATTATAATTAACTAACTGTTTCCCTTACCAAAATATCCCCGGAAAGTATTCGCTGAACCAGATACACATTTTGATAGCATTGAATGAAAAGAATATTATATAGAAATTACCAAAGTAAAAGCAAATAGTAATACACACTTAATTGTTCACCATCTTGTTGTTACAATCTCAACTAGTTATCTGTATAACTTCCACAAGAACTCACTACTTACTAACCATTTACAACGATTACGCATTGATGGAATTAGATAGCATTATCCCAATAATATTTAAGTTGATCAGGCTTAAACACATCAAGAATAAAATAATCCAAGAACAATCAATTACACATACGAATCAATTATAAAAACAATTAGGACTCCCGATTCATAAACTAGTGTTTATTACTCCATACCAATATATAAACTAGGTTCTTATAATAATTAAGCTACACAAATAAAGAATATAATAATTAAACATGGTTTAACGTAATAACAAAATAAGCAAATTGTGGCTAAAATTGCATGTGAAATTCCCTTCCCAGGTCTACGATCAGATTGTAGCTTCTCAATATAATAATGAAACTAAAACTAACTACAAACTAAATAAGTAATTGGGAAAAGTTTTGTTTGTATTAATGTGTGTCTCCGTGCATCGGTAAAGCATTGGTATTTATAGAGAAGGTCTCCTGATAGGCAATCTGTCTTTAAGATTAAAGATAGACCATTTATTTTTTACTTTCTATATTGTATTTGTTAAATTATATATAAAATTTAAAAAATTTAAAAATATTTTTTTATATCTTATATTTTTATATTTTCACCTTCAAATATATATTATTACTTGTTTTAACTTATAAAATGCAATATATAAATTTTATAAAAAATTACAACATTTAATGTAAATTTCCTTGTGGACTGTCCATAAGCTTATGGAAAGGTCGTCTTTCCTGAGATTTTCCCATATTTATATACCTGTATACGGCCGACGAAAAGGGCTAATACAAATCCTTTTCCATGAAGAAAAAGGGAATTAAATAATATCTATTCTAACTCTAATTAACTAAGGTAAAGTCTTGGGAAATGTCGTCTTTTCATAAATTTATAGAAAAATGGGGTTTAATTAGAATTATGAAAAAGTAAAAGGTTTAACTTGCAATATTAAAAATTTATCATGCAACGTGTAGAAGTTATAAATTTATGACCCGATTTAATTCAACCCAAAAATTTTATCTTTATTTCTTCTAATTTACAGTTTAAACATTGGTCTTTCCATGACTTATGGAAAGACCGTCTTTCAAGAGACAGACTCTTTAACTAATTCTTAAAATTAAGGAATTTCAATTGGAAAGACATAATAAAATCTTTATCAATATACGAAGTGAATATCTTTAATTCCTTCAAATTCACACCTCTTCAATAATTCACTTTTCACCTCATAACTTCAGCAAGCCACTCTTCCTTCATCCCTGGAAAATGTCTTATAAAATAAGAATATTTTTCTTTGGAGCACATCACGTCATTAAAAACCTTAACATGGAAAATCCGGTGGGAAAAAACCATTGGTTAAGGGAAAAGGAGTACAATGTATAACTCCCTCCACACTCCATGAATTTCTGCACCTAAATCACCTAAAGTGCAAATTATATCTCAATAAAATCACAATAATCCAACAAATATGAACACAATATAACACACATCAGCAGTGTGGTCACCATACCATTTGACGATGAAGTTCCCAACTAAGAAAGGAGTGGAATCCATCCGTGCGGACCAAGCGGTAGCTCAAAAATTCAATTACAAAGCAACAAAAGGATCAGGGAGAATGAGAAGTGTGTCCTCGATACATGGGGAAGCATGGCCAGCCGATACTTAACTGCTTTCCATTCGAAGCTTTGGAACGGTAGTTGTGGGGACAATGATAATTGAAATGGTAAGACATAAGCTGAAGGTTTTGCTTGATCGATATTACGATGTGTTTTCCTGGGATACATCAGACTTGACAAGAGTACCAGTGTAATTGGCTATCCACAAGCTAAACATTGACCCCTCGATAAGCTGGTTGAGCAAAAAAGAAGGGTGTTTTCCCCTGAGAGGGCTGAGGCGATAAGGTTAGAAGTGGAGAAGCTCCTTAAGGCCGAAGTTATTGAAGAGTTATTTTACCCAAAATGGCTGGCTAACTCAGTCCTGGTCCAAAAACCAGATGGGGCATAGCGCATGTGCATCGACTTCATGGATCTAAACAAGTGTTGTCCGAAGGATAGCTACATGTTGCCTTCGATGGATCGGCTGGTGGAAGTAATAACGGGGTATCAAATTTTATCCTTTTTTGATGTTCATGAAGGTTATCACCAGATAATGATGGCAGAGGAGGACAATGAAAAGACTTTGTTCATAACGGACATGGGAACTTTCTATTATAAGAAAGTGTCATTTGGGTTTAAGAATACTAGCGCTACTTACCAACGGCTGGTTGATAAACTTTTCAAAAAGCAGAATGGGAAGAGTTTGGAAAACTATGTTGACGATATAGTGGTGAAGAGTGTAACCTATAAACACTTCATGCGGGATTTGGAAGAAATTGGATATGGGTTACGAGGGGCGAATTTAAAGTTGAATCCATTGAAATGTATGATCAATGTTGGCGTGGGAAATTTTGTGGGTTTCATGGTCTCGGAAAGAGGGATCGATGTTAACCCAGAAAAGGTGGAAGCGTTGATAAATATAAAAAGTCCACGGACTGTGAAGAAAGTTCAGAAGTTGAAAAAGCTTTTGGAGAATTAAAGGAGCACCTCAGGACTTTACCTACGATGATGAAACCAGAGAAATGAGAAGTTATGTATCTCTATATTTCTGTCTCAGCCTTGGCTATTAGTGTTGTATTAGTAAAGGAGAAAGAGAAGCAAAAGCATCACATATACTTCGTTAGTAGAGCCTTACAAGCCCCAGAGACGAGATATACTGCTATCGAAAAGCTAATTTTGGCGCTAGTCCATGTGGCCCGAAAGCTATAACCCTATTTCCAGGTTCACACCATACTTTTGCTCACCAATTATCCTATCAGGAAAATACTTTTGAAGCCTGAATCTTCTGTGAGGATGAAGAAATAGGTTGTAGAGTTAGGGGAGCAAAACATACAATTCCAAACCAGTGTCACGATTAAGGGTCAGGCCTTGGTAGATTTCATTTTGGAGACCACGGACGTGATTGAGGAGGAGTGGGAAATTGTAGACATAGAAGTGTGGAAGTTATTCATGGATGGATCATCACACTCGGGGAGAAGTGGGGCAGGGGTACTGCTCACTAGCCCCGATGGCACTGATTACCCTTATGCCTTGAAGGAGATGAAAGTGGAAGATGTGGAAATATTTAGCGATTCCCAGATCGTAGTCAATTAGGTTAATTGAGAATACGAGGTCAGTGAATTAGCTTGCAACGCAATTTAGAGGTGGTGAAACCCCAGTTGAAATGCTTTCGATCATATACTATTTCTCAGGTACCGAGGGAGGAAAATCACAAGGCATATGCTCTGAGCGAATTGGCTTCCTCAGACTCGGGAGGATTGACACAGAAATAGGTGTTATTTGAAACCTTGTATGAACAAAGCTTCGAGGAACTTATTGTAATGGTGATCGAAGAAGGAGAGACATGGATGACTCTAATTTTTAGATACCTCCAAGATGGGATGCTTCCGAAAGACCTCATCAAAGTACGAAAGATTCGACTCAAGACCTCCAAGTATGCGTTACAGGAAGGGACCTTGTATCGAAGGGGATACTTGTGGCCCCTACTTTTATGTGTCACACCTTGCTATGCACATTATTTGATACAATAATTCCACGAAGTTATTTGTGGTAGTCACCAAGGAGCTCGTTTCATCGCTAAAAGGATTATTCGTGCTTGGTACTATTCACCGACAATGTTTGATGATGCCAACCGGTATATCCAAGCTTGCAACCAATGCCAAAACTATGTGCTTATAACTCACATCCTTCTGACATAAATGATTAACATACCTATCTCATGGCCATTTGATAAGTGGGGGGACTGACTTGATAGGACCTTTTTGAGATGCTCTGTGAAGGTTTAATTATTTGATAGTGGCGGTCGGCTACTCTATCAAATTGGTTGGGGTAGAACCACCGGAAAACATCAAGGGGAAATCTATTATCTCATTTTGTTAGAGAAACATAATTTGTCAATTTGGCATTCCAAAGACATTCATAACAGATAATGGAGCACAGTGTACAAATGATCCTTTCAAGAGCTGGTGCGAGGAGTTCAAGATTCAGCTAAATGTGACATGGTGTATCAGCCGCAGGCAAACAGACAGATCGAAGTTACCAATCACACCCTTGTTAATGGAATCTAAGCAAGGCTCGAAGAAGCTGGGGGAAATTGGGTTGTTGAACTGCCTACTGTGATGTCGGCCTATCGAACGGTAGAATTCTTTGCCATGGGCAATACACCTTATGGGCTGGTTTATGGCTCAGAAGCTATGATCCCAGCGGAAATTGGTGTACCAAGTCCAAGAATGATGACAGCTAGTGACAGCAGCAACAAAGATAATCACCACTTAGATCTTGATTTGGTAGAAGACATGCGGGCCTTGGCGTCGATCCGTGAGGCCAAAGTAAAAGAGATGGTCAAGCGGTACTATGATTGAAGAGTGAAGAAAGTGCTATTTTTCGTGAGGCATCTTATAATGAGGAAAAAGAGAAGAGTTTCAAAAAACCTCATGGAAAGCTAGCTCCAAATTGGGAAGGGCCTTATTGAGTTCTTGAAACTCATCCAAGAGGAAGTTATACGCTAGGCACAATGGATGGGGATCACATACCGAGAAGATGAAACATAGTTATTCTTTGAAAGTACCATCAGCTCTGAAGATCGACAGGCTTAGGCGCGGCGAAATTGCCGAATTGCGGATTTTATTGCATGTAATTATTCCTAGATTTGTATGCTCTGCATAGCAACTAGTTGACTTAATGAAAATTTTGACAATATAAAGAGTTTGATGCAATTCATTTGCTCTTAAGCGATAACAAATTTGCTCTAAAGCGATCGAAATACTCTCTCTCAAGTGACAACAAATTCACTCTTAAGCAATCCAAATGCTCGATTTTAAGCGATTGAATCACTCACCCTTAAGTGATAACTAATTTTCTCTTAAGCGATCAAAATACTCGCTCTCAAGCGATAACAAATTTGCACTTAAGCAATCAAAACACTCGCTCTTAAGCAATAACAAATTCACTCTTAAGGATCGAAATACTCACTTGTAAGCGATCGAAATAATTGCTTTTAAGCAATAAAATAACCCGCTCTTAAGAGATAACGAATTCGCTCTTAAGAGATCAAAATACATGATTTAAGCAATCAAATCATTTGCTCGTAAGCGATAAACAAATTCGCTTTTATGCGATCAAAATCTTTGCCCTTAGCCAATCAAAATATTTGCTCTTTAGGGACAAACACATTTTTCTTTCAAGTAATCAAATTACTCGCTCTTGAGTGGAAAATACATCTTAGGCAATCGAATAAATTATCTTTAAGGCAGCAAACATACTCACTCATAAATAATCAGCTCGCTTGTTTATTAAGGAATCGACTATTTAGCAGGATTTGTTCATACAATTAACAAACACAACAGTAACATACATTGAAACTAACAGGAATTTTAATTTTATTAGAGGTTACAAAATATATAACTATTTTCACAAAATCAGTCGGGCCCTCGAATATCCTCCAGTTTCATCCCAGTGGAAATCGTAGACAAATGATCAACTTTGCCTTCTGAAGCCTCGGGGACAGGATTAGTACGTTGTCTTTGATGGGGGATTAAATCTCTAGAAGATGGGGAAGCCCTCTCTTCATCACAATTATAAATTGGCGGGACATTCTCATTTTCGTTGTAGTCCATTGTTGGAGTTTCTTCCACATGTTCAGTTTGGGGAGCTTGGCTTGAAGAACTGACAAGTGGAGTCTTATTTCTAGGTTGAGATTTGACAAGTGGAGCCTTCAATTGACAAGAAGTGACAAGTGGAGCCTTCAACCAAAGATGCTCTTTCCACTCATGAATGGTATCAAACACTGCATAGTGCTCGGGATCTCTATCTAAGTCGTTATTCACCATAGCCATCTCAGTATCATACAGGAATTTAAGCATATTACCAATAAGGCCTATTTTGAGAACTTCATGGGACAATACATACGCTCGAAGGCTATCGGAAAATGGTTTGATGGTAGAATTTTGTTTTGATATTTGGTTCAGAAGTCGGGAATTCTGGTTTACAAGTTCATTGTAAAACTCATGGTTGTTATCAATAACCTTTTGCAACCCAGAAATTTCCTCTCGAAGATGCTTGTTCTGCTCGACCCTCTCGCCAATTTGAGACTCGGGTTTCCTAATCTCATCCTGACAATTCCTGATACCCCCTCTTCGATTCAAAGTACAATATAACCTGGCATCGGTAAGGCATTTATACAGACTAGAGTATTTGCTCGTTATCTCTCACAAAGCATTTTGGTAGTCCATGTCAGTAGTACTACATGTTTCATCCACTACAGCAAGAGCAATAGCCGTTCGACCAGTTTTAGGGTCTTTTGTGCTTTACTGAGAAGTTCCCCGATTAAAGGATGGCTACCATCGTGCCATGATGACAGCTCCTTATTAGCTTTGTTTAAATCCTTGCTTAGTAAGGTTAGCTCAGTAAGAGTTTTTGAAAACTCTACCCTAACCTTAACTAGTTCTTGAGTAGATCTCTCCAGTTCATTTCTCAAGAGCTAATTCTATAAAGAATAAAGAGCGATAGTCAAATATTTAAACTAAAACGCTTAAAAGGGTAGTTCTAAAATATAGTCATTCAATGATGATTCAAAATACAATCCAAAAAAAAGAAGGGAATGGGAGGCTTATAAATCTCTCTCCTTAGGCCCTAAGCTATAGTTAGCACCCTCGTTCACCACAGCATCTAGACCATCTCGAGCATCCCGAGCACTATCAGCATGTTCATCATGGCCCTTTGAAGATCCGGCCTGCGGAGTGGAGGCTGAAATAGTGAGACTCCAAAGTTCCTTGACCGTGTTGAACTTTTTCTCCTTCTTCATGTGCTCATGAAGTTGAAACTTGAAGCCGCCATAGCTAAAAGTTTTGGTCCACTTTGCTCGAATCTTCACCTTAGCTTTATCATCAATGTACTCCTCAAAGGCCTCTGTTTGTTCAGTGGTGAGGTGCTCGGACACCCAGTCAATGACCTCGGTTCAACCCCACTGCTATTATATCCTGAAAATCTTAACAAAGAGGTCAGACAGATCTCGAGCGCCCGTTAGCCTGTCTGCGAAGCTCTCCAACAGTGCATGTTGGGATTCGGGCGAGCACTTCCTAGAGAGACGCTTCTCCCTATCCTTCAACTTTTTCAAGTTCTCCTAAAGGTTATCCATATCCTTCTTCATCTTTGAACATTTGTCATCTCGATCGGATGGGCGGCACAACCTAGATTAACACAAAAGGAGTGAATCAAGCTTAACGAGCAAAGAGCATGTATACATATATATATATATAAGAAAACAGACGAAAATATATGGAGGGTTCATTTCTTAACTCCCCAAGATACTCCTGGGACAGATCATCATTGTTGGTTTTTTTTTGCGAGGCTTATTATGGTCAGGCTCGACGGAGGCGTCGATAGTCTTAGGTCTCTGCTTCTTTGAAGGATTCTCTTGAATGGGAGGCTTAGCCGAGTCTAGGCAGGAGTAGGTTGTCTCATACTCATCCTTAAGTGGTTATTCACATCTTGATCGAGGGCGTTGACAAATTCATCCGCGCTGCTCACTGCATAAAGAAAGAATAGGTTACGAATTTTAAAGAATAAAAAGAAAAACAAACTTCTAAGAATATAATCCTAAATACCTTTGGAGGTATCAAAAGAAGTTATCTCTTCGACGTGTGTTCCTTAAGAAGGAGCTTGAGGTCGAAGAGGCCTTGGGCACAACGGTTGATCATCACTTCTTTTGCTTTTATCATTCAAGCACTGAGATAGTCTCCTCAAAGGTTTGATGATCATCCAAAGCATAGATGGCCTCACAGACCCACCAGTCCAAATGAAATTCTTCACCCCCTCGGTTTTAGGATGATAGGTATTAGCTTCTTAAGGCTCGGGATTTTGAAGATGTTTTACATCTTTGTGCATTCCCTAAGGGACCACATACTTCCCTTTCCTTGTTTCGACAACGTCAGAGTTCCATCGAGGGGTTCGATGAGCTCTAGTACTATCGAATGTCAAGGCTTTATCTTGCCATCCTACATTATTAGAAGGGGGAACAATAATCTGATAACCTATTTCCGAAGGTGAAGGTCCCCTTAACATCCCGATTACTAATCAGAGAATATACAGCTTGGAAAAATTCATATCGAGGGCTTACGTTTACCTCTTTACATCGAACTAGAAAGGCCATTATGATCACAACCATGTTAGGGTGCAGTTGGGATAAACTAACATTGAACTCTTCCGTTAGGATCGATAAAAGAGAAGGAAAGGGGAAGCTTAGTCCCGACCTGATGTGCTTAGTATAGGTTATGGCTCTCCCTACATATAAAGTAACATGAAGTTCACCTGCTTTGAGGGTTTTCAGCTGGGTATTTGAGGGAAGGCGCTGATATGGGGGAATTTTCTCGATATGTTTTTGTACCTCTTCCGGGAAAACATATTTTGTCGAACTCTTCCCATCTAACAAAGACCTACTACCAGGACATTTTTCCAACACAAATTTCCTCCTCAAAGAGACATAAAAATTACATTATTGGCCTTCTCAACCCTAACGACATCTACAAGCTCGAGACTACCCCTTGATTGATCGATAAAGCCCTCGCCTGAAATGTTACCTAACTTAGAGAACTCAACCCTAACCGGATTAACCCTATCATGGGGATCTGGAAGCTTGCCAGAATTAGGAACAGGGCTGGTCGACTCCGTACTCTCCGAGTCGATCGAAAACATACCGCCGGAAAGGCAAGACTTAACGCTCTCTGAGAAATCACTCCATGATGAACTCGTTTCCTCACTGTTACCTCTCTTGAGATCTATTGTAGAGGAGTATTAAGAGAAAATAGTGATAGCGCTAGAATATAGAGGGTTAGGAGAAGCCATGGAACTTACTTGTGGAGATGAAAATGGAAAGAGATTAGAGCTTGGGGCTGGAGATATTGTGAACCGAGAAGTCTTGGAGAGTAACCTGCAAAAACAAAGAAGAAGAATAAGATAAATGGAGAATAATGGGAGGTTTTTTGGGATTAATAAAGACAGAAGAAAGATAAAAGTAAAAGTAATGATTACCTAGGGAAAGGTAGGAGTCTGAAAAGGCGTAAAAGGGGAGAAGATTCTATTTATGGCACTCCACGCACGCTGTCTTCCTACTATTTACTCCTCCACGTTCCTTTGTTGAAATTTCAAAATTCAAATCATTTGAGAAAATATAAGTACTCATTCGACAAAAGCTAAGTCCCAGGAGGTAAAGGCTCGCAAAGCCCAAGACACCTTCGAAGGTAACCATAACTATTGCAAATCAAACCAAAAGCTATCATTGGATGGAACCTTCGATACCTAGGTTTGACCTTCAATGGAACACACCTTCGAAGAGTGGAAGATCACTTAGTTTTTTGGGGGGTTATTGATGACATGGCAAGGTTGATACCTATATGGGCTAACACACCCAACGGTTTGAGAAATGCCCAAGACCCAAGGTTGGTTCAGGTGGGATGCGTGATGGGAGATCATAGTTCGGCCTCTCACTAAGAGAGGAAAGGAACTAGTCCATAGACTAAGGGTGCTAGGGTTTTAGGAAAGTATAAATAAGGAGGTATGTCTTCTATTTTTGGAAACACACTATTTCCTATTATTACACTGAGCTAGCCACTCGCTGGTCACTAACTTGATCGTCGGATAATCTCCCCCCGGGTTTCTCTGGGGTTTGTTTTCCTTTGCAAATCACAAGTTAGCTGGTCAAGATCGAGATTGGGCTTGGATCGGTAGTTCGGATGCGCATCACCCAGCAATCGGGCAATGCATATATGTTTACCTTGCTCCTCTTGTTAATGATTTGTTGACTTTGTTCAGCAAAGGTGTCTGCACATATGATGGTAGTGTGGAGGATTTTTTTTACATTGAAAGCCTTATTTTTTTTCACCATAAATGATTTACCCGCAAATGGGAATTTGTCTGGATACTCGATCAAAGGGCACTATGCATGTCCTGTGTCTAAGAAGGAAACATATTTTCTAAATTGAAGCATGGATGTAAAATTGTTTATCAGGGGCATAAGCGGTTTGCCCAGGAAGGTCACCCGTGGCGATCGGTAAAGCAGTGGTTCAACAGAGAAATTGAGGAAAGAGGACCGCCAATTTCATTATTGGGTACTAAGGTTTTTGAAATATTTAGCCATTTAGGAAACAATTTTGGAAAAGAGAAGCAAAAATCGGCATGTGAAGGAAGTTGGAAGAAATGCTATTTTTTTCTAACTACCTTATTGGAAGTAACTGGAGGTCAGACACTGCCTTGATGCAATGCACATTGTGAAGAATCTATGTGATTCTTTAGTAGGGACACTTTTAAATACCCCTGGAAAGACCAATGGTGGTTTGAAGGCCCAACTTGATTTGGTCAAAATAAGTATGAAGAAGTGTTTGGGTCCTTTTATAAATGGTGAGGAGTGTTATCTTCCCTCCGCTTGTTATTCCATGTCTTAGTCAAAGAAAAAAATGTACTATGAGACCCTAAGCAGTGTTAGGGTGTCTGATGCTTATTCGTCCAACATCAATTCATGCGTATCTCTGACTGAGTTGAAGTTGGTCAGTATGAAATCCCATGACTGCCACAACCTGACGCAAGAATTGACTTTGATTTCCATAAGGTCGTCATTGTCACCCCATGTAAGATTGTGCATTACAAAGCTTTGTTTGTTCTTGAGTATTTGTGCAAAAAGCATTAGTGTTGCAAAACTTGACTGTTTGCAAGCGATGATTGTGGAATTTGTGTGCCATACGGAGATGTATTTTCCTCCATCATTCTTTGACATAATGGTCTATTTGATTTTTTTTTATTTGGTATGGGAGATTAAGCTATGCGGTCTCGTATTCCTGAGATGGATATACCCGTTTGAGCGGTATATGAAAATTTTTAAGTATTTTGTGAAGAACTTCTACAGGCGCGATGCAAGTATTGTGCAACATTATGTATTATGGAATTTAATCGAGTTTTGTATTGATTACTTGGAGGTAGACTATGTGGGTGTTTCGAGATCTAGACATGAGGAGAGGCAAAAGGGCCAAGGGGTAAGACAAGGTAATCTATCGAGCCCGATTGCATCTTTATGTTTTGTGGAACCATGAGGATGTTATCCCATATATTGAGATCCACATGGATGAAATAAGAGTAGCAAGTCCGACTTTCAACGAAGCACAAGTTCTACAATGACCCACTTCAACGCTTGCAACTTGGCTACGAAGTCACGTAGAGGTCAGTAATCATCTTGAAACGGTTAAGTGGTTATTAGCGTAGACCCCTTGATACAGTGCTTTCATATGGTGGGTACGACGTCAACGGTTTCACTTTCGCCACTAAATCAGTGGATGATAAGGGCGTGTTTTTGCTCAAATCAGCTGTTTCAAAACATGTTGTTCTGCTCGCTTTTAAATAATAAATTTAAAAGCTACAATTTAACCGCATAAAAGATTAGTTATGAGCAATAGCCTTTCTGTAAGAGGTACGATCTGTTCATTTTTTAGATTTTTTTCACTTTCCTGTGTTTCATTATGATGTTGCTCCGTCTATGCGATAGCTAATTGAACGTCAATCTATTCTTCATGCTCTTTAGTCATAATCTCATTTTTTGAATCACCAATTTTTAAATTCGAGTTGAATTCACAGATTGAGATGGGTGATGTTAAATTAGTACCTAATTTTAGTTCAAGATTACTTGATTGATGCTTTGTTGATGTTGATCGATGTTGTTCTTCAAATTCATTGTGGTTGATTATTGATGATGAACAGCGGTTAGAGGTTTTAGTTGTGGTGAATGATTTTGTTTCAGTGTTTGACATCTAATCAAGAATGGATGAACAATTTGTAAAAGGGGTGTTTTTTTGTCTGCTTTCAATCTGGAAGGGGATTTAAGGTTGATTGTATCCTAATTGCAGTCAGGTCCGTCATGTTTTTCACGACTTACATAGTTGACCCCAAGCCAAAAATAATTTTAGATTTGCCTCCGAATTAGGTTTGCCCTTTTCTAATTTTTACTTTAGTCCCTAGTCTCGCCATGAGAAGGTCTAGCATGAGACGGGCTATTTTATTAAATATTTTTCTAATGAGCTGTTTTGTAAATATCTATCCAATCTATCAGTTATTACATCTTATAAAGATTGAGAGGGTGTATTAGGGTATGAGTAAGTCTCTTAACAAGTAGTTTGTCCTTAACTTATGGACAATCTACTGTATTTTTTAACTTATACACTGCATTTGTTAAATTAAACACTGAACTTTTAAATTTAAACTAGCGGAGTACCATCGTGTGTTGCGCGATATTATTAATTAAAATATTAGGATTAATTTTTATGTACATGTTGTGTCTTACATATAAATTAAAAACAGAGAATTTTATTTAAAAGTTTAAAGTTTAGTCTTAGAAAACTATATGAGATAGTTAGAAATCGTTAAATATTGAATACAATAAAGTTTGATTTTATTTATAATATTCCATTAAATTATTTAAAAAGTAATTATTTATATGTTGAGATTCATTTTAAAAGGCTGCCATAATTATATGTATCTCACTGCAGAAAATAAAGTAAATATTAAATGACTTTATTAGTCTCACTAATTATTAAATATCCTCATTTAACAGTTTGTCGGTCTAAGACAAGACTTTGTCATGTATAAATAAATAAATAATATGTATATATATTTCTATCAAAAGTACTCTATAATGTATAAAAAATCCGAACATCCCCTCTGTTTCATTTGATGTGGCACATTAGTCTTAGGTGCGTGGATTTAGGTGAGTGGATTTAGGTGAATAAAATGACTGGATGAAATTAAATTTAAAAGGGAAAAAAGTATAATGAGCCATTGAGAATGAAGGAATCTTGCCAAAAAATAAAAGTGTGCCAAATTCACAAAAGCAACCAAAAAAAGGAAATGTGCCACATCCAATGAAACAGAGTGAGTACACAATACAATGAGATATTTATGGTTTTAATTATATTTTAAGATTTATATTCTTTAACAAGTTATGATTGATTATATATAGTAAAGAATTAAAATCATTAACATAGTATAATATTAGTATATTATTTTTAGACAACTTCGGTTTAGGTTGGACAAAATGACTTCAATATCCCCAGTTGACAGAACCATCCTACTAAACCACAGAAAACTATTTCTATTATATGATGCTTGGGATAAATTTTTTTTTAAGTTAAATATTGTACTTTGTATATAAAATTTCTTACATTTTCACATTCAAGCACATTTTTTATTACATGTTTGAACTTATAAATATAATTTTTAAATTTTAAATAATACAATTGTTAAGCTTAAAAAATAAGCATGCTCAATGAATTTACACCATCATGTTGTTGAGTTAAAACATATACCAAATACCATGAATATCATCTGCTATGAATCAGATCCTCAGCTACATACAGACATTTTCATAATGTGAAAAAGGATCAGCTACACTATTTAAAACTTCAAAATAAGTGGTTATAACGTGAATTTCAATATGTGAAACCTTGAGCATTTTAAAGCATGCCTTCAACAACTTGTATTGGTAGATCAGTCGTTCAAATCAGCCATTTCAAAACATGTTGTTGCTCTATACGCTTTCAAATCAAAATTTTGAAAGCTCCAATTCAACCATAGAAAGATTAGTTATAAGTAGCTGACATTCTGTAAAGACAAAGTCTTGTGCGAGACGGTCTTACAGCGAGACCAGGGGTTGATTGGTAAATAATAGAGACTTAATTTCTTATGGGGTATTAATTATAATTATGAAATTCTATAGGGACTGAATTGATAATAAATGAAATATTAACCCTTATTATTCCAGCATCTTCACGATGACGACCTTCACTTTTTCATCTTCACTTTCTCTCTCAAAAAACCGTCACTTTCTCTCTTTTTTTGAAGGGTTCCGTCGATGCTAAATCTTACCGGCCGTGATTTCCGTCAATTCTAGGCAATTCCGATGCTCAATCTGCACAGAATCATGTTGTTCGTTCATTTTGTCGGTGTTTTCCGTCGGTGTTTAGCCTTGATTCTACATCCAACGATTGATTGCAGTCGAAAAGGCATCCAATACCTAGGGTTTAACGGTAACTTTAAATCGTACCTATTGCAACATTGCTATACATTCTACTGGTTCTATTTGACGTGCTTTTTTAGTTGATATTTATTTAAGATATTACTGATTGATGCTTCTGTAAGCCTCAATATTATTGAATTGATGCTTGTGATCTATAAGTCTCAATATTACTGAATTGATGCTTCTGTATGCCCCGATATTACAGAATTGTTGCTTCAATAAGTCTCTGTTAAACTCATAACGGCAAACTCTTTACCTTGCTATAATGTTAATCTTATATGATGTTATAAGCTTTTGAGTTTATATTTATTCAGGATGTTACTAATAAATCGAATTAATGTTTCAATCTATGAGCCTCGGCTAAAATTAAGGATGATAATACTCAGTTTTAATTTGCTTTTTCAAGCTTTCATAGAGATATTTTATTAATTTGATTTGATATTTTAATGTTTTAATATGATATTTGGTGATTCATAGATGATGTTATATGTGAAGTTGGTTTGACTAATTGTTCGTATCATTTGATGAGGTAAAGTTTGATGCTAATATTTAGTTTTAGGATATTACTGATGTTTTTGATAGACTGAGTAAGCTTGATGTTTCAATCTGTAAGACTGGCTAAAATTAAAGCTGGCAGTGCTCTCACTTTTAATATGATGTTTCAAGCTTTCATATAGATATTTTATTAATTTAATTTGATGTTTTAAGGTTTTAATATGATATTTGGTGATTCATAGATGATGTTATAAATGAAGTTGGTTTGACTGATTGTTCGTATCATTTGATAAGGTGGTGCTAATATTTAGTTTTAGGATATTAATGATGTTATTGATTGACTGAATTGATGTTTCATTCTGTAAATTTGTAAGCTTGATGTTTCAGTCTGTAAGTCTCGGCTAAAATCAAAGCTGATAGTGCTTTCAATTTTAATATGATGTTTCAAGCTTTCATATAGATGTGTTATTAATTTTAGACGATGTTATATACACTGTTAATTTGATTTGATGTTTTAAGGTTTTAAATTTATATTTTGTGATTTATAGATGATGTTACAGGTGGAGTTGGTTTGGTTTGAGAGATTGGTTACGTCATTTGATGTGGTAAAGTTTGATGATCTTCTTTACATGTTGATCATTTAAGTTACGTTTAGTTGCTTTACTTGTTGATCAATTAAAATTTGATCTAATTGAGTTTTAATTGATTATTGTGATGTGTTTAAGTTTTAGTTTGATATAGTTAGGTACGCTAAAATGTTGGAAGAAGATGGTTGTGCTTTATTGGCTATACATGGTCGTACAAGGGATGAAAAGGATGGAAGAAAGTTCTGTGCCAACTGGAGTGTGATCAAGGCTGATAAAGATGCTGCCAGGATTTCTGTCCTTGCTAATGGTAATGTACGATACATGGATGTTGAATGGAGCTGCTTGGAGGAAACAAGGGTTCAAGGCGTACTCTCAACTGAGTCTCTGCTAGAAAATCCAGCTCTATTTGCTGGATATGAGACTGCTGAATGGGGAACTGACAATGAACGTAACTGCATAGATGGCGAACTTGATCAAGTCAATTTAGCGGTTGAATAGCTACAGTTTTGTGAGAGATACCTAGTGTCATGGAGGATGATACATTCTCACATTCATAAGATGTTAGGAGAGTGGTTCAGGATTCAACCAAGTGTGAGAGAGGATTTTAATGTGCCATACAAACCGACATTTGAATTGAATGATTATTCAAACAAACTGATCTTTCAAGTTTTTATATTGATATTTTATTTATTTAGTTTGATGGTATTTAATTTTATTTTAAACAATTTGTCTAGCAAAATAAATCTAATTCTTGTATCACATCCAACCTAAATAGGTTTATACAGCATAAATATGTTTAAAGCATCATCAAATATATCAAATTTGATGCCATAGAAAACAAATTTCAGAAATTGATTATCTAAAAAGGCATCTTCAAACTTTTGCATTATAACATTTCAAACTTCTTCAAACTCCTGCTGCATCAAATATATAACATCAAATATCTAGCTGATAGATCAATATGAAACATCAATTCATCTATTTGAAACTTCAATCTATATGTTTGAAACATCAGAAAATTGTTGCTATATATAACATCCATCTGTATGTCTAAAACATCTAAAACATTGTTGTCTCTATTTCTTTAACTCCAGCAACTCGATGTTGTTTAACTGGTGAAAGATTCCGGTAATGTAGTATACAAAACCATTGCGACGAGTCTAACCATACACTTCTACAAGCAGACCAAGCAATTCACCAAACAATTCTCCAAGCAGACCAAACAATTTTCCAAGCAGACTAAACCAAACAATTCTCCAAGCACAAACCATCCAGTGTGTGCACATCGAGACTAAAACCCCTTTCACCACAACTACCAATATTCAATGATGTGATAGAACCAAACTTACCCTTGGGATCCCAGGCGAGTATGATCTTGACCTTAATACCGAGGACACCCTAACAATAATTCAAACAAGAAAAATCAGAAACTTGGTAGAGCCAATAAACTAGGGTCCAAATGAGTTTTCAATAATGATAGAGTTTTGAATTGTAACTAACATGTCTGAGTAAAATGTGTCTCACAGCAGAGTCAATGTACTCCTTGACAAGCTGTCCAGAGGAGATCATGTTTCATCCTTTGTTGCAGTTGCATCTAAAGTGATTATGGTTGATACATAGAACTGATATATGTGTAGCTTCCTTAATTTTATCTCGTACACTGCAGGTTATAGGAATAACCAAGGGAAGCAAAGTGAAGTATGAACTTGACAAGAGAACTGGTTTGATCAAAGTACAGTGTCATTCAGTATTCTGGTATATATGTATTTTCCTTCCCTAACCACTGAGCTTTCCACTAACAATGACCTCACAACCCTTATTATTTGAAACATCAAACATTTGTTGATATAACATCTATATGTATGTTTGAAACTTCTAACCGACCAAATACAGACCAACAAACGAAGATGCTATTAGACCAAACAATCAGCATAACCCTTATTCTTTGAAACATCAAACATTTTTTGATATAACATCTATATGTAAGTCTAAAACATCAAACCGACCAAATACAGACCAACAATTGAAGACGTTATACAGATCAAACAATCAGCCCGATTTTGTCTTGAATCATCAGACAAGAATCAAGCATATGATGTTCATTCAACAATACTAATTGAAAGTACATCTAAATTGTTTCATTGAACTCAACTATCAACTAAAACTCAATTACTATCACCATTAACATAACCAGAAGGGGGAAAAACTTTTTTTAAAAAGGACCAAAAGAACTACCTGAAGTAGTACTACTTCTTTGCGGCATCAATCTGGCAGTGGCGAATTTGATTATCTCAAAATTTTTGGCATTCAACTCCATCTGCAAACGACAACAAACAAAGACTCTATATAGACCAAACAATCAGCCCGATTTTGGCTTAAATCATCAGACCAGTACCCCAACCAGGAAATCAAACCCACCGGGAAACGGTGCAAAACTCACCGTGAAATCGCTGTAACCCATCAAATCCTACCTTGACGAAGTCGGCAAGGAGACGATGCAAAATCCTCACGAATTTGATAGGGTATTCAACTACGATGAATTACAAAGACGGCGAAGGCGATACAGAATTGAGCAAGGAAACTAGGGTTTGGCTAACATGAGGAGGCACGATAGAGAACATCGACATCGCGGACGGAGAAGGAGGGGAGGAGAGAGGCGAAGGAAGTTCGGTTGAAGGTGAGAGGCAGTGGCGGAGAAGGCAGGGAAGAGGAGAAGACACTTCTTGTGTGAACTGCGTTCCGTGTGCTTTTTTTGTTTATTTGCAAAATGATCCTCCATTTCTTTTGCAATTTTTTATTCAGACACCGAAACAAAATAAATTATAATTTGACCCCGAATTTGATTTACCATTTACCTATTTTCACTCTAGTCCTTGGTCTTATGATAAGAAGGTCTCGCAGGAGACGAACTCTTCTGTAAAAGGTACGATATGTTCGTCTTATGGAAAGGACACATTTTCTAAGAGTTTCTGTCAAACTATAATGGTAAAGTAGACTCTTTCATATAAATACAATTTATATATAAAGAGTGGTAGGACTACAAATCTATTAAAGCAATGTATCCATGTTGACAATCAGGAGTGGCCACTTTACTCGTCGTCCAACAAAAATCGGTCGCCAAAACTTTTAGCCTATACATTTGGTTCACAATTTTAATAAATGTGCACTAGTCCCGTCAAACAGGTCGGGTCACCCGTTGGATAACCGTTACCCATATATTATTTTCATTTATTAGATAAGACTTATTGGATAATGACTCATTGGGTTAATGGATACAATTGGGTTGTAATTATTGGGTTCAGTTGGGTTCGATAATGGATCACCCGTTGGATAATTTTGGGTGGGTCGGGTAATGGGTGACCGGTTGATAATTTCACATCATAAGATAACTAAATTTTCACAAGTTTGATTACGAATGATTTAATTTTTCCTTAATATATAATCATTTATTATATTTAATAAAAATAAAAAATATATAATACGTTGGCTTTGTAAACTCGACGAAATTAACGAACAATATTAGTTGGGTTCGATATCAAGCTCGAATATTGTACGAGCTCGAATGTTGTATGAGATTGAGCTCGAATACTGTACGGAATTGAGCTCGAATACTGTACGAGATTGAGCTCGAATATTGTACGAACTCGAATACTATACGAGATTGAGAGCGAATACAGTACGGGATTGAGTTTGAATATTGTACGACCTCGAATACTGTACAAACTCAATTACTGCACGGGATTTGTGAATTATAGTGAGTTTTCATGTTAAATATTAATCATGGATTTAATTGGGTAATTTTGGATATTTATTTGTTATTTGTTAGGTTCCATTGAGTTAACATAATATGGGACACATTGATATCAAAATTTAATTATTCCCATCCCGCCCCATCCCAAAATCTAATGTATATTTAATACCCGATTTCATTGGATAATGACAACTTGTAACCCAAATCAGAAGAAAATATTAAATGATAACTTATTGGGTTAATTACATAATGACTTATTGGATAATGACTTATTGGATAATGACTTATTGGATAATGACTTATTGGATAATGACTTATTGGATAATATATTTTAACTCATTGGGTCATATGAGTTATCTCATTAGTTACACAATGGGTTATCCATTTAATTATCCAACTCATTTATGATCCAACTCATTCATGATCCAACCCATTATAATTCATTAATAAATTGGTTAATTAAAAATGAATTGATCCAGTTAACCCATTTGACGGACCTAATGCGCACGGTGGATTCCGCCGCCCCGTGTCTCTCTATCGAAATGGGAATTCAGAAGGGCCATATGGTTATCGTCATCTCTTAGAACTCCGCATTCTCGCCTTTTACCTCGCCATGATCTCCCTTGGTGTCGTGATAACCACCGCCAGTCCCCTCATAATCGTCAGAGAATTAGCCAGATAGATTTAGGACTCCAAACTGCCCTTCTATTCACCACGTCTGAATTCGATATAGTGCTAGTAGTAGTTAATGACCTTGGCAAGAATCTTGCTGGAGAGTTTGGGACCTTCATGTGCCTCCAATGCCTTCTTTTCCCAGCCTGACAATTGAAAATTCTAGGATTTTGAACCACGTTTATTGCCTAATAGTAGATTTGACATAGGAGATGGTTCTGAAATTGAAACCTAGCTGGAAGTGGGTTTCGAAATCATAACCTCCGTGAAAGAATTTTTCTAATCCTTATTATAATGTTCCAACATGATCTATCTAATCAACTATGCAATAAATTAAAACATTAACGACACAAGACTTGGTTACGCAGTTCGGTGAAATCCACCTACATCTGCGGGGCATGGCCCAGTTCAGAATGAATCCACTAATTAGAAACATATAGTACAAAGTATATCATACAAAATACTTATCTTTACTAACTATGACGTGTGAATTCTGCAAGCTCCCCTTGCTACTGATCCGCCTTGATCAGACTCCCTCTGACCTCGAAACTCGTCGACGCTGGATCTCCTCCTCCCGAGAAATTAAGGCATATGATTCTGAACTTTGAACAACTGGTCAAGTATGTTGGAAAATAGAATTATGGCTCTTTGCAATTCTCTCGAAAGATTGAAAATCTGTGTGCAGATTTTCTTCTGATTAAATTAGTGAACAATGCGGCCGTGATTGTCCCCTTTTATAGCCCTGAGCAGATCGGAATACTTCCTGATTATCTCCACAATATTCATATTCCAAATATGCTTCTTGAAGCATATCCAAATCCCATAAATAAAGGGATTTTCCTTATCAGAATATATCTCATATATTCGATAATATCACTCCATATATGTAGGGATTCTCCTTAAATTAACCATGCTTCTATACGCCTAATATATAGCAGAATATTCAGATTTTCATTACTCACAAATACCATAATATTTTATCTTCTTTTTCCGTAAACATCCTTGGCGTAAATATGTTGTTTTCGCATGTTCCAACATGGAAAGTTTTTTGTTTCCAAATATGTTCACAAAAACTGTCAATTAAATATTCAATGCATATCTCTTGACTTTACAATTTCCCTCTTTGGCATTTTGTGGACCCATAACTTTTTGGTCATTAATCACACAACGAAAAACTTGTCATCATACACATAGGTCTTCCAAAATTAACCTATGTTGGAACATATGCACAATACTGAATCTGAAAAAAAAAATGAATACCAGAATTCCAATAAAACATGAATACCGAAAACCGAATACCAGAAATCCAAGAATTCCATCAAAAAATAAACTTCAGATTACAGAGCCATTATAAAAAAATTCTCCCCCTGGGATCACACATATGCCAAAGGCATAAAACAAAAAAAAACACAAACATCAAGTAGGCTCCCCCTGACTTTGACCTCTATGTTGAAACGTAGAGAAGAAATCCAGTTCAGGTGTAGGATTCCAACCGCGCTTTCTCTTCCTCCAGATTTGCTTTTTCTGCCTCTAGCGCTGCCATTTGAATGGCGATTGCTCCCAGTCTAGCATTCAGGGCTACCAGTTTAGTCTTCTTTTCAACCGATGAAAAAGTTGACCCAGAAGTACTCTATGGTAGATCATGCACATACCCCAACCCGAAAGTCTTCTTATTTGGCCTCAGAAATTCAGTGTCAATCACCACATCTTTTACCATTCCTTTTACTTTGGCGCTTTTAGCCAGTGCTGAGATCAGCCCAGGATAGATAATAGCATGTTTGGCTTTGGGAGTAGTGGCTTGCCTGACCAAGTTTTGCTAAATATACAATCCAAGATTTACAGGCTTCTGTGTTCCAACACAGTATAGCAACTTGGCCATTTCTCTTGTCAGCGCATTAGTATTTGAAGATGGCATCCAGCAGTGAACTGCAATCTGATACAGCCCGAAAAACCTTGAGGACAAGAATTAAGCTTGTGAATACCCTGTTGCAAGCCACTTTGCCTTGTATCCACCTGAGATAGTTTCCAGAATTTGATCATCCGTGACTTCCAAATCCTCAAGAAACACTCCTTCAATCTCTGGTGGTTGAAGTCCCAATACCTTGTTGATTCTGGCAGTGGACAACTCCATCATTTTTCCCCTCACATAAACCCTTCCAAACCAAGGGGAATCGGCTTCCAAATTTCCAACCATTAGGTTGGAGTATACCTCAATGATAACCTGCCTGTTATACTGAAGTTGAACAGTGGCTGCACTTTTCATTCCTATTAACTCCAAAAAGTCTGAAAAGCCACTCTCCATGTATGCTTCTAAGACTACTAGTCTCTCAGGGATAAATTTTCTCTCAGCAAAGACTTGTCCCATTTCTTCACATTTTAAACCAAAGTAAAAAAATGAAAGTGCATCACTTACTGGGAGGGGAGGAAGTACTTTCTGCTTGGTGTGTTCCTGTCTGTTCTTGGTCCTTTTGGTTTGTGGGGGTATCTCTGCATCAGTAGCTTTCCTCTTGCCCTTGGCTGACTGAAAAAACTCCTCCAGCACTTCATCACTTGAATAGTGCATCTCAGGATGTTCCTGTGTTGGAACATACTGATTATCCTCTGCTCCTCCAGTTTCAGCAGTATGTGTTTCCATATTCAGATCATCTCTTGATACTGATTCTTCACTGTGATCTCCTTCTTTGTCATCATATGCATCACCAGATATATTAACCTGGTCTTCTCCTCCCATATCAACATCAATATCCATCTCTTCACTGCTTTCATCCTTAACCTGCTGTGTTGGAACATATGCACCATGTTCCTCTTCCTCACTGTCCGAGAGGTCAATCACTATTGGTTTCCTTAGTTCCTCCATTCTCTGTGCAGCATTTGAATCAAAGAATCCAATAGGTAGTCTATTTGTATACTTTATAACCTCTCTTCCTGCAGCTTCTTCATCACTAATCTCCCTCAAAAACACATAACTTCAATAGGGCATACGACAATACACATGAAATTTGTCCTTTTCCCTGTACTCCTCGTACTTCCCTCTTAAAAATTTAACCTTCCAGTTTCCAATACTCTACATATCTCCAATATCACCAGTCACTAATTCTTTAACCTTAACCGACAAGTATTCCCCTTCTATACTTTTGATTTTGGTTAGTTAAACTGAAACTCTATTTGCCTCTAACTATTCAAATATTTCATCTATGTTTTTGAACTCCATTCCCATGATTTTTAAAGTAGGGGGGATCAGGACCAGTTACCTTCCCATACGGACCCTTTCCTTTGGCGCTGGTGTGTTCCTCATGACCGTCGTCATTGCCGCTTGAACCACTGGTCTCTTCTTTTTCTTCACCATTTGTTACCTCTGCCTTGACATTCTCTTCACAGTGACCGTTATTTTCTTCGGGAAGGACTTCTGCCTCGATTTTGTCAGTTATTGGTTCATCCTCCATGACCTCTGAAGGTTGAGAGGTTCTTGGAATTTCTTCTTCTAGTGTGGGAAAGTTAGGGCAAGAAGACATTCTTCCGCAGGGATTTGATGAGTAGAGGGATCGAGAAGTTGTTTTGACAAGAGGATTCGGAAGAGAAATCAGGATGAATGTGAAAGTGGCCGAGAAGAAGAGGATATGGAAGGATTTGGACAACTTAGAAACTAACACCAACTCTTCATATTACTTCTTCGTTTACTACATAAACCTTTTTCCTTTTCCAAGATTTACAATGATTCTTTCTTGTCAACTCAAGACTATCAACTTCCAACATACCATAACTTCCAACTTCTATTTTTTTCACCTTTTCTTCTTTTCATTTTTTTTTTGAATTTTTTGACAGAAAATAATAAACAAAATGAACTAAAGGCAAGGATTACCTCAAATTTGACAAACACCTAAGTGTTGTCTGAGACTTTCAAAAGTGGCAGTGTCCAATGGCTTTGTAAAGATATCAGCGAATTGCTCGTGTGTTGGAATATAGACTACCTCAACTTCCTTCCTTTCAACTAGATCTCTAATAAAGTGATGCCTTGTAACAATATGTTTGGTTCTCGAGTGCTGGACTGGATTCTTCGAGATATCAATAGCATTTGTGTTGTCACATAAAATCTTCAAGGGGCCTTGATGAATTCCATAGTCTTTCAACATTTGTTTCATCCATAATAATTGTGCACAACAGCTTCCTGCTGCAAGATACTCAGCTTCTGCAGTAAACAAAGAGATCAAATTCTGTTTCTTACTATACCAAGACACTAAGTTCGTACCAATAAAGAAATATCCACATGTGGTGCTTTTTCGATCATCAGCATTACCAGTTCAATCAGAATCATTGTACCCAATCAACTCAGAATCTTGATTCTTAGAATACCAGACACCATACTCAAAAGTCCCACTTACATATTGAATAACTCGTTTAACTGCGATGAGATGAGACTCCTTTGGACCAGCCTTAAATCTTGCACATATCCCAACGCTGAAACATATATCTGGTCTACTAGTTGTTAAATACAATAAACTTCTAATCATGCCTCTGTATAATTTCTGATCAACTGCGACTCCTTTCTCATCCTTTACCAGTTTGTCAGACACACCCATAGGAGTTTGAACTACTCAAGCATTGCTCAGACCAAACCTCTTAACTAAATTTAGAGCATGCTTACTCTGATTTATGAACAAACCATTCCTTCCTTGCTTGACTTTCAATCCTAGAAAGTATGTGAGCTCTTCGACCATGCTCATTTCAAATTTGGCTTGCATGATGGTGACAAAATCATGTACCATAGAAGATGAAGTGGATCCGAATACTATATCATCAACATAAATTTGAGCAGTTAAAAATTTTGACGCCTTTTCCAGCATAAATAAAGTGCAATCTACTCCCCCTCGACGATAACCTTTCTGAAGAAGAAAGTTAGTAAGTTGTTCATACTATGCCCTGGGTGCTTGCTTTAGACCGTATAGAGCCTTCTTGAGACGATACACATGTTGTGGATAATGAGGGTCCTCAAAGCCTTTAGGTTGTTTAACATAGACCTCTTCATTCACCACTCCATTTAGGAACATACTCTTGACATCCATTTGATATAACATAAATTTCATAAAGCAGGCAATAGCAAGTAATATTTGAATAGACTCTAACCTGGCAACTGGTGCAAATGTCTCATCAAAGTCGATCCCTTCCACTTGTGTATATCCTTGAGCTACGAGTCTGGCCTTATTTTGAGTAACTAGGCCATCAACATCAGACTTATTCTTGAAGATCCACTTCGTGCCAATGACATTAATGCCTTTGGGGCGAGGAGTAAGATACCAGACGCCATTACGTACAAACTGACCTAGTTCTTCTTGCATAGCAGCAATCCAATACTCATCCATCAAGGCTTCTTTGTAGTTCTTAGGTTCAATGAGAGGGACAAAGCAATGCAATCCATCTATCCTTCTGTAATCCACTCGAGGAACCGATCTAGTACTCCTTATGATTGATTCAGATTGATCCTTTGTTGGAACATAGGGTTCAGTAGTGGGCAATGATGTTACAACATACTCAGCTTCGACAGGTTCAACACCAAACTGCTCAGATGTTCCTGCATGTTTACAAGGTTCAGCTTCAACTAATGGATCTGCCTTGTTAGGTTGAGGAGGCTGTGTTGGAACTTGAGGGTTACCAGGTTCTTCTTCTACAACATCTAACTTTTGTCCTTCTTGTGAATCATTCATAATAACATTTATAGACTCCATGAGAGTGTTGGTTTGATGATTATAAACTCTATAAGCACGGTTGTTGACAGAATACCCAAGAAAAATTCTAGTATCACTGCGATTGTCGAATTTTGCCAACTGCTCTCTGTCTCTGAGAATGTAGCACTTACTCCCGAACACATGGAAATATGAGACATTAGGTTTCCTGCCCTTCCAAATCTCGTAGAATGTTTTGTTGGTGAATGGCCACATATATACTCGATTAATTGTATAACAAGTTGTATTAATAGCTTCTGCCCACCATTTCTTATGAATTTCATTGTTAGCTAACATAACTCGGCCATCTCCTGCAAGGTTATGTTTTTCCATTCTACAGTACCATTCTGCTAAGGGGTGATAGGTGCCAAAAATTCATGTTGAATTTCGAGCTCGTCACAAAAATCACTGAATTGATCACTACGAATTCGAACAATCTTTCCAACTGGACTTCCCTTTTCAGTTTGTAACTTTATTACCAGACTTCTAAATGCTTCCAATATATCAGATGTATCTTAAAAAAGGCTACCCACGTAAATCTGGAGAAATCATCAACACATATAAAGATATATTTCTTTCCACCTATACTAAGTGTATTGACTGGACCCATCAAATCCATATGCAATAATTCCAGATTTCTAGAGGTGGTTATATATTGAACTGAAGAATGGGGAGATTGAATTTGTTTACCTTGTTGACATGGTCCACACACAATTCCGTCCTTGCTGGTTAAGATAGGCATACCTCATACAGCTTTTGCATTTACAATTTTCACCAATGTTTTGTAATTGATGTGACTGAGCTTTCTGTGCCACAGAACTCCTTCATCCTGCTTCGAGATCATACATTGTACTTCTTATTCCAATAGATAGCAGTTATCTGATGATCTTATGCCTGAAAGAACCTTGGTTTCTCCGTGCCTCGCAACACATTTATCTTTCTAAAATTCCACCATCCTATTGTCATCACACAACTGACTTATGCTCAATAGATTTGCCTTTAGATCTTCAACAAACAGCACACTAGTGAATACTAGAAAACCTTCAATCTTTAATTCACCTTTTTCAATCACTCTACTTTTCTTTCCATCACGAAAGTCACATACCAGTCATCGTATGGTGTGATATTTGTGATAAATTCTTGAGTGCCAGTCATGTGGCGAGAACAACCACTATCAAAGTACCACGAATCTCTGGAATATGATATAAGCAAAGTATGTGCAACCAGACATGTTCCAAAAGGTTTGACAACCCATACCTTTCTGACCAATTTTATTTTCTGGACTTCGCCTATGTTGGAACATACCAAGAGTTGTCCACCTGACATTTGGTCTCTGATCAGTTTCCTGCATTGTTCCTCTAAATGACCTTGATATAAGCAATAGCTACAGATGAGCGGTTTCCTTTTGTGAGGCTTGCTAAACTTCCGTTTTACCTATCGGATCTTGGTCTTAAGGGTTACTGGATTCTTAAGTATGTCGTGTGCGTCAGCCTTGTGTGGGTTGTAATACCCAATACCGTGTCGATCACCAAAGTTCCTTCCCATGTCCAGAATATCGTCAAGCTTTGCTTTTCCAGAGTTTAGCTTAGAAATTGCTACTTCAGAAGTCTCAGCTCTCTTAATTGCCAATATCAGCTTCCTATTTATTTCTTCATTCTCCTTTGCAAGTTCAGCAACTTTCATATGCAATTCTCTTTCTATTTCCATCAACTTCATTTTTTTTCTTCTTTCAGATCTTTGTTTGTGTCAACTACGTGAAGCCACATAGTGTACATATTTTCATAAGTGTTGTAGATTTCTTCATCACTTACAAAAATTCCATCATCTTCATCACTAGATGCTTCATACGGATCTATGTTAGAACATACAGCTTCGACTTTGTCCAGTGTGTTGGAACATCCATCCTTCGATGCATCATGATTTTTTCTCAAAATGCCACATAGTTGCTTGCAAGTTCCTCTTTGTCTTTCTCACCTTCTTCATCTTCACTCCATGAGGTGACATATGATTTTCCATGTTTCTTTCGGGTATTTGCACATTCAGCCTGAATATGACCATATCCTTCACATTCTCTGCATTGAATTTGCCCAGGCTATTTTGGTTCACTACTTTGATTTCTGAAGAACTGCTGATTTCCTTGCTCAAACCTCGTTCCACGATTATTTCCAAAATCCTGTGGCCTTGGTCTATTTCCACTAAACCTCTCCTGAGATTTCTTGTTAACTACCTTCTTCAGCATCCTTGAGAAGTTCTTCGTGATAAGTGTAAGTTTTTCAAATCCATCATCACTGTCAGACTCGTGATTGTCCTTTGATGAAGATGTTTTGAATGCCAATTCTTAGGGACTCTTTTTGTAGCTTGCTCGAACGTCATCTCATATGTCTGTAATGATCCCATTAGTTCATCTAGGCTCATGATGACTACGTCTCTTGCTTCTTCTATTGCCGCAACCTTCATTGCAAATCTCTTAGGAAGTGATCTCAAGGTCTTTTTTGCCAACTTCGTCTCTTTGTAAACCTTTCCAAGTTGATATGCCATGTTGGAGATGTCCTTGAGTATTCCGTTGAATATAGCAATTGTGTCATCCTCCTCCATCTTGAGTTCCTCGAACTTTGTAGCCAACATCTGTAGTTTAGACTCACAAACTCAACTAGTTCCTTTATGAACAGTTTGTAGAATATCCCATGCTTTCTTGGCTTGATGACATGTAGAGATGAGTTTGAACTAGTTTTTATCAACCGCGGTGAAGATTGCATTCAGTGCCTTTGAATTCGCCAGAGATGCCTTGAGGTCATCTGGAGTCCAACTAGCTTTGTCTCTGAGTTTCTACTCCCTTTGACTTGACTCTCCTTCTGCCGCCTTAGAGCTTGTATCTTCTGTAAGGTGATTCCATTCATTCTCAACATAGAACCATGCAAGTTCATCCAATGAGTTGATGAAAACTCTCATGTGCGCCTTCCAATAGTTGTAGTTATTGCCTTCTAGCAGAGGTGGCCAAGACATTGAAGCTCCTTCTTTAGTTGCCATGGTAAAACAGGATCACAATTTCCTTGACACAACCAAGGGAATATGTGACCATGCTCTGATACCAATTGAAATTTGATTTTACCAAAATTTTCTAATCCTTATTAGTATGTTCCAACATGACCTATCTAACCAAGTATGCAATAAATTAAAGCATTAACAACACAAGACTTGGTTACGCAGTTCGGTGAAATCCACCTACATCTGCGGAGCCTGGCCCAGTTCAGAATGAATCCACTAATTAGAAACATATAGTACAAAGTACATCATACAAAATACTTATCTTTACTAACTATAACGTGTGAATTCTGCAAGCTCCCCCTGCTCCCCATCCGCCTTGATCAGACTCCCTCTGACCTCGAAACTCGTCGACGCTGGATCTCCTCCTTCCAAGGAATTAAGGCATATGATTCTGAACTTTGAACAACAGGTCAAGTATATTGGAACATAGAATTATGGCTCTTTGCAATTCTCTCGAAAGATTGAAAATCTGTGTGCAGATTTTCTTCTGATTAAATCCGTGAAAAATGCAGCCGTGATTGTCCCCCTTTATAGCCCTGAGCAGATCGGAATACTCCCTGATTATCTCCACAATATTCCTATTCCAAATCTGCTTCTTGAAGCATATCCAAATCCCATAAATAAAGGGATTTTCCTTATCAGAATATATCTCATATATTTGATAATATCACTCCATATATGTAGGAATTTTTCATAAATCAACCATGTTTCTATACGCCTAATATATAGCAGAACATTCAGATTTTCATTACTCACAAATACCATAATATTCTATCTTCTTTTTCCATAAACATCCTTGGCGTAAATATGTTGTTTTTGCATGTTCCAACATGGAAAGTTTTTCGTTTCCAAATATGTTCACAAAAACTGTCAATTAAATATTCAATGCATATCTCTTGACTTTACACTCTAGTTATCCACATTGGCGTAGAACCAAAGCACTTCTGATATCTGAATTGTGTTAGAGTATTACTTCCAATACCGGAACAGTGTCCAAGTATTGCTTCCAATTTTAAAACTTAATTCAGCTTTTTGAAACCCCAGCTCGGAATAGTTCTAACTTTGTAAGATGTGTGGGGTCTATGTTTTGATTTTGGAAGCCATTCAAAGTTACTTTGGCAGGACTGCCTTTGATTGTCCTTAATCAAAGGCGGTTCTACAAGAACAATGGAAAATTGGTCTTCCATTGAATTCTATTAAAGGAGGTTCCTCAAGAACCATCTTTGGTGGGAGGCGAACCATCATAAAAAAGGCAAGAAAGACGAAACATACCAATTCCAAATTTGAAATCTCCCCCTAAAGGCGGTTCCTCAAAAAGTCAGCAGAACCACCTCTATCACTATCTTAAATAGATATTTTGCACTAGTTTACCACTGTAAGATATAAGTTGGGATCGGACGAATGTGTCTTATATGATGGAGAGTAATGAGCACTGGTTTTAAGAAGAGTATCAATAGTCCTGTTAACAGTAATATGTGCACGCTAAAAAATATTTGTTATATACTTTGAGTGAGATAAAATGTAACCCTTAGAAGAAGACGTCACCTTTATACCCAGAAAACAATGGAGCAAACTCAAGTCTTTAACAGAAAAACAACAAATTAAGTCACACTTCAATGATTCAATTCATCATAGTCACCACCAGCAATAATCATAATATCAACATACAAGGATAGGAGGATGCGATCTTTGCTTGTATGCTTAATGAACAAGGTTGAATCGTGATGGCTAGAAAGTAAACCAAAAGACATGATCATAGTTGATAAATTCTCAAACATGTTTTGGGAGCTTGTTTGAGAGCATAAAGTGATTTGCAAAACTTGTTGGCGTACCCAGGTTGATGCACTACACTTGGCAGTGGCGGATTTAGAAAATAAATTTATTGGGGAAACATTAATAATAGTTAATGTATATTAGAAAAAATATATATGGTAAAAATATATAAACTTTAATTATAATATAAATAATACTATAATTTTACAATACTTCTTTTAAAAAATTAATCTTTCGATAACGTCTGATAACTCTTTCTTCAAGAACTCAATACGATACACTTTTTCGATAAATGCAACAAGACAGTCATGGATTGAATTAGGAATATTTCATTCCATTGCACATGATTAGTACATTATTGGTGGTACGAATGTATATTTAGATTCCTCCTATCGATTATTTTCTTGCAAATTATCCTGAGAAAAATTGATTAAAACAAGAAGGGTGCAATGAGTCTTAAGGCAAGTAATCATTTGAGTATTTATTTAATGATATAGAAGATAAAGAGAAAATTTTAAACTAATACTTATATCAAGTCTAAAATTTATTATGTTAATTGAAATGGGCAAGTGAAAAGTTGCACAGTTAATAAATTTATTTAATGTTGCTGAAAATTTACCTATAAATATTAGGAACACGTGTACAATTAAAAATTACAAAACATCGACTCATATCAACTAAAACTCACCAAAAAAAAATGAAAACATCAACATGTGAGAAAAAAACTAGAAACACCAACAAAAAAACTACGGTACCTCAAGAGTATAAATTATTCACTATGAAAATAATAAAAACATCAAAAGAAATATTTAAAAACTACAAATATCAACTTATATCACCCAAAATCTACAAACATCAACTCCTAACACCTAAACTTCATCCGGAAAATGAAAAGCATCAACATAAGAAAAAAGACACTACAAACATCAACTCATATGACTAACACCTCAGCCGAAAAATGAAAAATAGCAACATGAGAAAAAAAATTAAAAACTACAAATATCAATTTATATCACCCAAAAAAATTACAAAACATCCACTCATATCAACTAAACTTCATCCGAATAATGAAAAAATCAACATGAGAGGAAAAAATCAACCAAAAAGCTACAGCACCTCAATAAAAAAATTCTTCAAAAAGCAGACCTGGTGGGATTCAAACCCAGTTCACTAACTTCAACGTCTAGAGTGATAACCACTACACTAGACTCATTACTGAACATACACTCAATCAAATAATATTTAACATCATCATGTACGTCAAGAACATAAATTCTTCAAAATAAAGGCCCTAGTGGGATTCGAACCCAGGTTAGTAACCTCAATGTCTAGAGAACTAACCACTAAACAAGAGAACCTTTAATGATCATACACTCAGTCAAATAATATTAAATCTCAGTATATGTCTTTGAAAAAAAACACAAAATTAAACCTCACCTCTCATGCTCAGAAGCTAAGTCTGCCAATGTCGACATCATCGTCGTCAGATGCCATCGCCGTTGTTGATGTCGCCATCGTCATCTCCATCTTCGTCCACCACCATCTCCACCGACGTGCACCACTATCTCCAACGCCATGCGCATGTGTTTCCACCGCCATCCACACATGTTTCCATGCGTGAGTCATCTTTTTCAATAGCGCACGTGGATCTCACGCGCCTAGCGAAACAGGCAGCGATGTTGTCGCTTCGCCTCACCTCGCCTCGTCGTGTTGTCGCCTCACTCTAACGTAGACACGATGAGAATGCGCTGCCATTATATAGCAGTTGCAAGCGGTTGCACCATTAACGAAAGAGCTCATATTAGTTGTTAGCGGTTGCACTATCGGCGGAAAAGCTCTGCCGCCGTTGAAAAGCTCAGATCGGTTACGAGCGGGTGCAGAGCAGTTACATCGTCGATGGAATAGCTCAGATAACAGAACTGAAGCTTAGATCAAAAGAGCATGACGGATGAACAGAACTGTTCCAGAGCAATAGCATTGGCGACAGAAGAAGAAGAATCGTCGGTGATTGCCCTAGCTCTGCCGTGTCGCCACCGGAAGAAGAAGAATCGCTGCAAAGGGCGGCGGTTACGGGATTTAGGAAGAGGAGAAGAAATGAAAAAAAAATGAAAACTCTATTATATAATAGTATTTTGATAATTGCACGGTAGGTTCCTAAATTTATTAGCATATTTTTTAAAAATTCAAAATAAAATTCACAATAATTGCATAATAAACCCTGGCTAAAACAAGACTTTTTGTTTTGTAATTAAATAAATATAAATTTTTATTTAAAACTATAAGAAAATATAGTGTACTAATTTTATTTATTATTTAAATATTAGTACATCTTAAAATTATTCATTTTATTTAAATAAATTATTTTAAAATTTTATTATCTTATATGATTTTAGTTGATTTATGACCCGGCCCGACCTGACCTAAATTTATGGAAATTTTGTCCCGGCCCAGCAAGCAAAATTACAGATCTGAAAATAGATGGAAAAGCATTAAAATTGGGGTCAACACAGAGATCTAGAAACCAAAAACAAAAAAATACATCAATAGACAGACCAGGAGACACGACAGGGTGTGGCGGCGCCGCACGATGGCGGCGCAGCTATGGGACGGAGGTGCCTAGACAGATCTAGAGACACTGTGGGGTGAGGCAACGCCGAGGAGTCTTGGCGACACAGCCCAATGAAAGTGACGCGGCCTGGCGGAGGGAGGAGACGACGTGGCAGATGGAGGAGACGACATTGGCGCTGCTTATAGGTGAGGAGGGAGAGGGAGAGAAAAATAAAGGGATGGATTTGGGAGAGATTTAGGGTTTTTGTTTATATAGTGGCACAACAAAGGAAGTGCATTAAAGGCGGTTCTACAATAGAACCACCTTTAATCGATTTTCACTAAAGGCAGAAGTGCCTTGGATCAATTTCAATCTGTCTTTAAAATGAAATGCGGGACTTGGGAGGGAGTTCTGAGTTCAGTACTCAATGTGGATCCTAATTAAAGGTGGTTCCTCAAGAACCATCTTTGATTGTATGCCTTTAATCAACACTTCTCCACTAGTGCCCGTCCCGATCCGTTTGACCAAAAATTTTAGGCCAATTTGGGACGGGACAGTTGACCCGCTCTGATCTGTGAGTCAACATGAACACCCCTTTCTTATATATTAGGCAACTAGTCTTTCAACATGAAATATATTTATAGAGAAAGTCTCAGGAAAGACGGCATTTCCATAAGCTTATGGACAGTCCCCAGAGGCTTTTACCTTAAATGCTGTAATTTTTTTAAAAAATTAAAATTTTGTATTTTATAAGTTAAAACAAGTAATAATATGTATTTGGAAGTGATAATATAAAAATATATGATATAAATTTTTTTTCAAAAGTTTTAAATTTTGTATGTACTTTAACAAATGCAATATATAAGGTAAAAAATAAGTACTATGTCCATAATCTTATAAACAGACCGTCTGTCATGAGACTCACTCGTATTTATATTCTAACATATATTGTAGCTTTAGTTTTAGTTTTTATTTTAAAATAAAGAGTTAAGATGAGTAAATAAAATTATTTTGGTCAAAATTTATATCGAAATTTGAAATTAGTGCATTTTAAATGAACCAAATTAAACTACCTTTTCCTGAACATAATACTATTAGGCTTAAAATTCTGTCAAATTTCAAGGGCTAAGAGCATCTCTAATGGTTTACTCAACCTTTCAATTGCTATCCGGGAATTGAATGTTAGCCTAGCGGTTGAATTCTAGTGCTACTACCATGAGTTCATGGGTTCAATTCCCACCAGGGCAAGGGGAGGGGAGGGATTTTATTGGGGGCTCATTTGAGTTATTACCCAATTCTTAAAAAACAAAAAACCTTTCAATTGCTATAATAGTTTTTACAGTTGATACAGTGTATTTACTTCAATGATTTACTTTATATCTCATTTAAAAGAATATTCAATATTATATTTATTATTATTTCAAAATTTTAGTATATCACAAAACTATTCTAATACAGAGGTGTTTATCTTAAAATATGTTTGTTTAATTATAAAATTAATTAATTGATATTAAATAGTTTTCATTAATAGAATTATAAATAGAAATTGCAACATATATTCACATATTTTAAATATCTTAATTGGCAAAGTTTTGGGAAAGACGGTCTTTCCACAATCCTATGGAAAGATGGGGTTTAATTTAAATAATAAAAGGTATAAGATTTTAGTTGCAATATTAAAATTTTATTATGCAACATGTAATAGTTATAAAGTTTATAACCCGATTCATGCAACCCAAAAATTTTATCTTAATTTCTTCTAATTTGCACTTTAAACCTTTGTTTTTCCATGGCTTATGGAAAGTCTGTCTTTCAAGAGACTGACTCATCTTAATTGAATAAAATTATTTAAGTTATTTTTCAAAATTGAAGAAGCGTTATTTGATAAAAGAAAGTGTTTGTTTATAATAAATTATCATAGTACTCTCTCATTAGAATGTCTAGACAAATCATAGCAAACTTCATTTATAGTGACTTCGAGTCAAGAGAAAAAGACAACTGCAGGAGGAGATAGGAGGAATAGCTTTCCACAAGAGAAGACGCACAGGGGAACAGGAGGAGGAGGTTCTGCATCAGATGGTTTTAATGTTCCCAGAAATTGATCAATGTACTGGGATGGAGCAGGGGGAGTTGGTCATAGTTACAGCCAGAACTTTTGAGGCGGTTGTACAAACAGTGCTGCAAGGGGTTGATGGAAATTGCTGTGGTACTTTGGTGGTTGGTCCAAAACAACCACCCATAGGTACATGAATCTACTCTCTTGGAACTGCAGAGGCTTGTCACATCCTCTGACAGTAAAGTTCTTAAATCACAACATTAATCTTTATAACCCCAATATTGTCTTTTTAATGGAAACAAAAGGAGGCTATAGTAAGGTTAGTAAGTGGCTAGGATCAACTTATTTTACTAGCTGGAAAGTAGTGGATTCAGTAGGAGCAAGTGGTGGGCTTTGTGTAGCCTGGTCGGCAGATTTGGTAGTTTCAGTAGTTAAATGCTGCCAAAATTTTGTATGTTGCATTATTACAACCGCCCAGGGCGATGAATGGATGTTGATCCTTGTGTATGGGCACTCTAATAGAACACAGAGGAATCCAGTGTGGGATTCCCCGCGTGACATATTACAGAGAACAAACCTTCCGGTTCTCTTCACTGGTGATTTCAATCAGGTTTTATATCAGGAAAACAAATTTGGTGGCAGGTCAATCCTTTCTCGAGATACGAAGGATCTAAAAGGCCTGTTAAGGGAGGCACACTTGAATGAGCTTAGACACAAGGGACAATGGTTCACCTGGTCCAATGGTAGAAGAGATGGGGATCTGATCATGGAGTGTCTGGATCGTGGTTTTGCTAATGCGAAATGGTTTAGGATGTTCCAGAGGCACAGTTTCCATAATCATACCATTATGAGATCGGATCACGGAATCCTCACCATCAACACACATCCAAGAAGTAGGCTTAGGAATGGCTCGGACACAAGACATTTTGAATCCTTTTGGGTTTGATACCGTCAAACTACAGAACTGATTAAACGGGTCTGGAGACCAGTCCAGCTCTCATCACCTCGAATACAAGGCTCCTCTTCACATCAATAGTGGCGAATAACAGTGAGTCGAGTTTTAATAGGAAGCTACAAGAGACCACTACAAGACTACATAATTGGGCCAAGGAAAGCGTGGGAAAGTTGGAATACAGAGTATGGAGGGTCAAAGAACAGTTAGGGGCAAAGCAAAAACAGAAAGATGCTAATGGCATGCGCTGGAAAACAAAGGAACTGGAGGACCTTCTGACCATGCAGAATGATTATTGGAGACAGAGAGCAAAGGCGTTGTGGCGCGTAGAGGGTGATAAAAACACAAAAATATTTCACCAATGGTCGCAAAAGAGAAAAGGAAGAAACTACATATCACAGCTCAAGAATGACATGGGGGAATGGATATCCAAGCCAGAAGATTTACAGCGACTAGTCTACAATCATGTAAGCTCTGTTTTTATTGTTGAATCTGTTATGCCCCAAGATGCTTTTGGAGACTCGAATGTGCAGGATATTCTAAATCTTATCACTAAGAGGGTAAACCAGTGTCAACAGAGGGAACTAGAGTCTCCGGTAAGTCCACAGGAGATTAAAACAACCATCTTCCAAATGGGGAAATGGAAGGTATCGGGATCTGATGGTTTACCACTGGGTTTTTATCAACATTACTGGTCAGTGGTGGGAGATGAAGTCATTATAGTGGTACAAAGGTTTTTTGAAACCTTAATCATGCCGAGTGATTGGAACCATATACAACTTGTTCTAATTCCAAAAAATATATGTCCGACGGAGCCAGCGGATCTAAGTCCAATAAGTCTGTGTAATGTTACTTACAAGATCATCGCGAAGATCATTGCCAACAGAATTAAGAGAGTTTTGGGTTTCTCATATCGGGAAATCAATCAGCTTTTTTGCAAGGAAGATCCATCATCGAAAACTCACTAATAGCGCACGAGCTCATCGAATACATTCGCAAGAAAAAGAAAGGAAAGAAGACACTGGCAGCTATGAAAATTGATATGAGCAAGGCTTATGATCGGGTATCATGGGAGTTTCTGGAGAAAATAATGATACACATGGGTTTCCCCAGCAAATGGATTGGATGGGTCATGGAATGCGTCACAACAGTTTCTTATTCTATAAAGCTAAATGGGCTCACGTCAACACCCTTCCAGCCTAAACAGGGAATCAGACAGGGATGTCCACTTTCACCTTTCTTATTCATTCTTTGCCAGGAAGCTCTCTCTTCGATGATAGCATCTCCACCTTTTCAAGCAGTCTGTCCAGGAGTTAAGATAGGACGATATGTACAACCTGTCTCACATCTTATGTTTGCAGATAATTGCATCCTATTTTTCAACATATCCGAAGAAGATACCAATAAATTGGCGCAAACAATTAATCTTTTTGCTGCTTATTCCGGACAGAGAATAAATTTTTAGAAGTCTACATTACTAGTCAGCCCAAACACAATGCCATCAATAAAGGAGCACCTAAGTCAGTCTTTCAAAGTCTTTGGGGATTTACTCACTGGAAAGTTCTTGGGCCATGATATGAATTTTGCAGGGCCAAAAGTTAATTTATTCAAAAAGCTCATCCAGAGAGTTAAAGTTAAGACTTCTATATGGAAGACAGGGGATCTGTCCGTTATAGGAAGGGTCACTCTCAGCAAACATGTATTAGAATCAATAACCCAATATACACTTAGTATATTCCGAATCCCATCAACTGTCGCTAAGAAAATTGATAGCCACCTAGCAAGATTTATCTGGGCAGGAGATATTGAGGGGAAGGGGATACATTGGAAATCCTGGGAAGCAATCTGCCAATCAAAGCTGAAAGGATGACTGGGGATGTGATCCACGGAACAAATGAACCAAGCTCTATTAGGAAAGCTGGCGTGGAAGCTAGTCAGTAACAAGCAGTCATTCTTCTCTAAGTTATTCCTAAATAAGTATTGCAGGAATGTGGATTTCCAGGAGGTCAAGCTTAAGCAAGGTGCGACGTGGGGTTGGAGGGGAATCATATGGGCCCGAGATCTACTTAAAATGGGTCTCAAATGGCAAGTGATCAATGGAAAAGACATAAATATCCAGGACGAGTGGATCCCAAACTGCAATAATCCTATAAGGTATGACAGGCAACTGCTACCACAACTTGGTTTCAGGGTGAGCGATCTCATTGATAGTGCCAATCAATGGCGTCTGCCATTACTTCAACTATTTTTCAGCCAAGATATCATTAATGAGATCATTGGAATTCATTTATCTGTTCGACCTTTTGGACAAAAGGATTTCCAATATTGGGATAAAGAGTGGCTTGGAAAATATACAGTTAAAGTGGTTATCATGAATCATGGAACTCAAGAGCTAATCGTAAACCTTCGGCTTCAGTTTCCATTGGAATTTAGGAACCAGACCAACATCTTTGGAAGAGGCTGTGGAACTCTACAGTACCAGAGAAAGTTAAATTCCTGGTCTGGAGACTCATTCATAATGCGGCACCGACAGGACCTGCTCTGAGGAAAAGGAATATGGAAGTTTCGTGTATCTGTCAAATGTGTCACTCTCATAGGGAAACAACAACTCATATGATACTCGAATGTGAATTCTCAAGACAAGTCTGGCGTTTATCAAGATTGGGTTTTGACTTTCAGCAGGGAAATCCAACTCATCTTAGAGCATGGTTGATAGCTTGGTTCAAGTTAGCTCCAGAGGTCGAGGACATCAACCTTACTTGCATCATGATATGGGCAATCTGGTGTGTCAGAAACAAAGTTACTATTGATCACCATGAAGGACGGATTGATATGGTCCAAGATATTATCAATGATCTGCAGGCGAAAGGGATACACGAGGATACAAGGCCTTTGGAGGATCCCAATTCCAATCAAGTTCTTTTGGAACATGCAATTTGCTCACCACATGCTAATCAGCCAAAAAAGTCGGTAGTTGGTGAGATTCAATTACTGTGGTTCTTCCAGGGAAATCATCTAGACCCAGTTTATACCAGCTGTACATGCATTGACACAGACGCAGCTTTTAGAGCTCAAGACGGGAAGGCAGCAGCTGCTTGGTGGGCAACAAGACGGGAAGGCAGCAGCTGCTTGGTGGGAAACAAGATAGGATGGGGGAAACTTGTGGAATGGAGCGAGAAACATCCAAGCTCTGTCTGGAGTCCCAGCCGAACTCACCGCAATCCACGAAGCAATGGTGGATGCAAGTAACCGAGGTACAACACTTCTCTGTCTCCGTACGGACTGTGAGATGTTAGCAATGGTTTTTACAAAAATCCATATCTTGAAGGTCTCAAGGGAGATTGTCGCAAATGCTCACAATTTAGCCCGTTATGTAATAGGCGGAGGCTGTGTAAACCACAATAGTTTGATGTTTTTTTTAAATGAAAGCACCCTAAGGTGGGGGTTGATATATTGGTGCCCCAAACCAGTAAGACCAACCATATAATAATGACAGTAGCTTTTACAAAAGGCAACCTCGTTGCCTCAAAAATCGGTGTAAGGAACTAAGAGTTTAATCTATACAGGTTAGTGGTAATATCCAGAAGAAGGAGTTGTGATTCCAAAGTCGAAGAATCTCCACACCCCGTGTTAATTCGTACTTTGGCCAGGAAACTACTAGGTTACAACCAGTAAGTAATTAGGCTGTTAGCTAGGAGTTAGAGAGCTAAGTACAGCAGTATATAGTCAATCCTCCATGGAGATTCCTTTAGCGTCACTGATGTAGATATTCGAGAGACAGCAACCGGAGAGCGCAAAGCGTAAATGGATACAGGACCACCATTTTAGGCCTTCAAACAGAGCCAAGGTAGCAGCAGTGCCACATCTGAACCGAATCATCCTATTTTGCTCATACCTGCATGTAAAAAATTCCCATCAGCAGTATCAAGTCCTAACATGGCCATGTTTCTGAATTCTAATATGAGGAAATTGCTCCATATCTAAGGCAATGAGACCTTTTATATGGACTGGAAAATTGTACAGGTTGAGTGAGTGATTATGGGAAGAATGATATTTAGCAATTGCATTAGCCACTGAGTTGCATTCCCTATAAACATGCTTAAGCACTGCTCCACATAATAAGCTTTTAACCTTGTAAGCCGAGTTGAAAAGATTTCAGTTAGCAGAGTATGGATCTTTAATCATGTTAATGGCTAAAAGAGAATCTGATTCAATGATTAAGGGAATATCCCGGTGTTGGAGAGATTGACAAGCAGCTTGTATGGCTAATATTTCAGCATGAAGAGGAGATTCAGCCTCGATAGTGGTTGAATTAATGAACAGTGGGATGCCTGAGCTATCCCTCACAATAATCCCAACAGCTGCCGTATGAGTGAACCATGAGGCATCAGTATTAATTTTAATAGTGTATAGCCCAGGTTTTTCCCAGCAGACAAACCAAAAAATTGGCTTAGGAGGTGGCCTAAGAAGAGGTAATAAATGCCTAAGTGGTTGTGGAAAAGCAGTAGTAGAGCTCATATATGTAGGGCAGGAATATAAGGATAATTTGATGAGGTCAAGTACCTCCGTACAGATAAGGTCAGCATAAAAAGGAATCTGATCAAAGAGATTCCTAGTCCGAGCTTTCCAAAGACACCAACAAATGAGGGAAGGGAGTATTTTACATATCAATTGGGAGCTTTTAGATAAGTCCGAACAATTCCAGAAAAAATAGAATCTCTGAGAGATGGATTGATATTCAGGAATGTTGAAAAGAACCAGAGATGCCATTTTATTCCATATCAATTTAGCCAATGTACAAGTTATAAAAAAAGTGATCTATTGAATCTGAGTGACAACACACAGGACATTTCGAAGCCAGACTATATCCACAGGTTATGAGTACATCATCGAAAGGAAGGAAGACATGAAGCAATTTCCATGTAAAAATCGATATCTTTTTTTGCAACAATGCATTCCACAGATTTTTAGAGGCCGGGAAGTTACCTGGAGAGCTTGTGAGAGTACGATATGCAGATTTGAATGAAAATGTGCCAGAAGTGTCCGGTTTCCATATGATCCTATCATCTCTGTCATCCACTACCTCCGCATTCTGCAAGAACAACAAAGTATCATTTTCCAGGAAAGGTGATATCTGTAATAGAATATCCGATTTATTACTGATGAAATCTGATACATAGTACATCTGTAATGCATCATAGATATTACTTGGGATCTTATTAATCAAGGGACCATTGGGACACCAATTAGCAGTCCAAACATTACAGCTACCTTTACCATGGATGATAAGAGAATTTTCTTCAGCTAAGGAATTGACAGAGCAAATTCTTTTCCATGTAACAGAATTCCTATAAGAGTGTGGCAGAGACCATAGTAGTTTAGCCCATAAGGAGATTCCTAACTGACTTTTCCACCACAGCTTAAGGGAGCATGCATCTACAATTCCTTTGATGGATCTAAAACCTAAGCCATTCTGAGATGTTGGTTTAGCTAAATCTGCCCATTTTTTCCATGTTCTATTCCTTTTTCCATCAGTTTCTCCCCAAAAGAATCTGGCCAGCTTTTTCTCAAATGATTTGATTATATATTTTGGGGGATTAGTTACAGCCCATAAATGTTGTGGCAAAGAGTACAAGCAACTTTTAATCAAAATTAATTTACCCCCTGTGCTCAGCCACTTATTTTTCCAATTTTGCAACTTTTTATCTAGCTTTTCCATCAGAGGTTGATAATATCTATTCAAAGTTCTGCCCTTGAAAATAGGGCAGCCTAGGTATTGAAAAGGGAAAGATCCCTGTTTCATTTTCAGAATCAACCTCATCTGATTTAGTTTAATATTTGATGCCCTTTTACTAATGTAGAAATCAAATTTATGGAAATTAAACTTTTGACCCGAAGTGTATTCAAATATGTCAAGAAAAGCCTTAATTCTGATTAGGTTAGATTTTGAGGCTTGCATAAGGATAATAGTATCATCAACATACATAAGATGAGAGATTGCTGAAATTGAAGATGGCATATGATAGTATGAGAGTTTACTATTATGGAAAATGAATGATAAACTCCTAGAAAAAGCCTCTGAAAAAATGTTAAAGAGAAAAGGAGAGAGGGGATCACCTTGTTTAATTCCTCTTGTGACTTTGAAAAAGCCCACTGGGTTTCCATTAATTAGGACAGAAAAATAGGCTTGTGATAGATTAGACATTACAGCATTTAAAAAAAGACCATCAAAACCAAACTTCATAAGGACACTTTTTAAAAAGTCCCAGTTTACTCTATCAAATGCTTTTTGTAAGTCTAGCTTTAGAATACAATTAGGAACTCTACCCTTTTTATCCAGAAATCTAACCATGTCCTGAAGATAGAGAATATTATCTGAAATATCTCTATTTTTCATGAAAGCTGATTGATTTTGGGAGATCAATTTGTCCATGTAGGGTCTTAATCTCTCCATTAAAACTTTAGAGCAGATTTTATTAAGAGCATTGGATAGACTAATTGGCCTAAAATCATCAAATGAACTTGGAGTAGATTTTTTAGGTATTAAAGTAATCCATGTGCTGGATATGCCTTTAGGTAAGGTAGAGCCCCTAATAAAATCATTAACTGCCTCAACTAAATCATTTTTAATAATGGACCAGCACTTAGAGTAGAATTTATTGGTAAATCCATCTGGACCCGGGCTACTATTCTTACTTAACCCTTTAATTCCGCCTTTTAATAGTTTGATGTTAATATAATGTTCTACTGCTTGTTTAAAAAAAATTTATATAATTATAAATATTTACATTTTGAATTATATAATTATAAATAGTTACTTTTAACTTATTTTTACTATTAAGATAATGGTAAAATTTTGAGAAAGACCATATTTTCATAAAATATGAAAAAGCGGAATTGAATTAAGATTATAGAATGGTAAAAGTTTTTTAACTGCAATTTTTAAAATTTTATTATTTAACGTGTAGTGGTTATAAATTTATACCCTGATTAATGTAATTCAAGAATTCTATCTTAATTTTTTTTAAATTACAGTTTAAATATTGATCTTTCATCATTTATGGATTACCGTCTTTCAAGATTTTAGGAGAACTTATTTGTACCATTAACCATTAAGATAATACTCCAGGACTCCCTAAATTTGTATACGAAATCAGTTAACAGCGGATATAGAGTTGCTACAGGACTCCTCTAAATTTACAGTATTACTGTTGCTGCGCAACTCATTTCTGATAAAATAGTGTACGGTTGGAGTGTGTTTTTACTCCTCTAAATTTGTCGTTTCCTCCATTGGACGTTATTATTCAGTCCATTGGAGTTGCCCTAAATGTATTCATGAAGGAACGTTTTAAAATGTACTCCCTCGGTTCCATTCGTTATGCATATTTATTTTTTTATGATTTTTAATGATTATATTTAATTGCAAGTATCTCTAACTATATATAATAATTATATGTATAAAATTAATACTCATATTTAAAAAATAGATGTTAACATAAATTTAATAATATTTTATGTGATATTTTGATTTTAAATATATTAATTTATATTTATAATTTAAATTTGCCAAGTTTGTTGGCCAAAATTGGTGGGATGGAGGGAGTATATATTCCTGAACTTGGTTGACATGGGAAGGGTGAAGGCTGGTTCAAAGCCAAGAAAAGACAAGGTCGCACGACGTTGATGAATCACCAACTCGGGAATTAGGAGTTGTTGGCATACATGGGATGGAAGATATCAAATAATGGGATTTCAAAATTTGTGAATCCAAATTGAGGGTTCTCTTCTAGAGGTTGCAGTCGCCATTCAGACGGACCTTGTCAATTGGCCGGCAAACATGACCCTAGGAAGTACCAAACGTTAATCATATAAACCTAGCCAATAATCAACATTGTTTGCGTATTAAATTAGTGGTTGCAACTTGCAAATTCGTAAACCGAAGGACAGACCAGATAATATTATATACTTGGCATTTTTGTATGTTAAGTTATGGGCGAATCACATTGTCGTGAGTCAATTTTTCATTCTTTTTTTTTACAAGTATAGCTGAACATGTAGTGGCTGTACTTTTGGACACCACATGGCTATACTTGATTCGACCTACACCTTAACATACAAAATTCCTAATGTACAAAATTTTGAAATAAACGTTGTTATGCACCGAGTTCTTTGTTTAGTGTACATATGCCCCCACTTTTTTTAAAGTGCACTGTTAGCTTACTGATTAGATTTTGATTTATTATAATTAGAGTTCTTTCCTTATTACACATCTATTGTACTCTCTATATATTCAATTATCAATAATACAATTTCTTACAGAAAATCATTCTATTATAGTATCAGAGCCTCTTCTGATCCAAAACCTAAAAACTTAAAATTTCCGCCGCCGTTTTCTTCCAGCGGCTCTGTCACCCCGCCACCTTCCGACACGGCTCCGCCAGACGCACGCGGACCCTTTTCCGCTCCACGCCATTCCGCACGCGGCCTCTTTCCACTCCACGCCACTCCACGCGGCTGCTCTCTGGGCGCGCTCCAGCATCGTCCCCGACTATTATCTCCGACTTCTGTTCCAATAATATCAGTTTCATCTCCGGCGAGTATCTCCAACACACCGACGACATCCTTCGTCGTAATCTCCTCAAAGACATCATATCTTCGGCCATTCTTCTTAGTCCCGGTCAGCTTCACCGCGCGTGGTCTCACGTGCGCACATTGTTTGGGCCAATGGTCACGTGTTTATTTTGGCCGATTATCAGCCCCTCCTATGGTTTATTTGGCGCCTTTATCCCGGGAAGATTGTTCCGCTAATTGGATTACGGACAAAGCTTTGTTTCAGACCAGTTTGAATGGTTTCAACCGTCATCCTTCGTCGAATCAGTGGGTCGTTGATTCCGGTGCTACATCTCATATCACTGTTCATACCAGTCATCTTGATAAGGTACAATGTTATCGTGGTTCTGATGTTATTCTTGTTGAAAATGGTGAATCATTATATATTTCTCACATCGGTCAATGTTATTTCTCTTGTTTTTCTGTTAATGATGTTCTTGTGGTTCCTAAGATTACTAGAAGCTCTTTGTCCATTGGTAAGCTTACTCGTGATTTACATGCCCGTGTTATATTTGATGCCGATGCATTTTCCATTGAGCACAAGCATACAGGGACGATAATTGGTAAAGGTCATCATAGTTCTAGTCTTTATTTTCTTGAGACTGGTGATTCCAGCTTTTTAGGCGAATCATGCTCTAGAAAGCTCCATGCTTCTTTTGAGCAGTGGCACTCTCGCCTCGGTCATGTGTCGCATGATACTGTTCAGTTATTGAATCGACGGAGCCTTATTTCTGTCACTTCTGCTATGCCTGCATCTGTTAGTTGTTCTCCTTATTAGCTGGCCAAGAGTAGCCGTTTACCTTTTTCCACTAGTAACAAGCGCGCTACTGGTTTGTTGGATAAAGTGCATTGTGATTTATGGGGATGGGCCCCTGTTTTACCTGCCGGTGGTTTCTCTTATTATGCCGTTTTCATCGATGATTTTTCACGATTCACATGATTTCTCCCACTGCGGCATAAGTTGGATTTCTATGATACATTTATCCAGTTTCAGAAATTCGTTGAGTCCCAGTTTTCTACCAGGGTTAAAAAATTTCAGACCGATTGTGGCACCAAGTTTACTAATCACCGACTTCAGGCTTACTTCATATCATGTGGCATTCATCATCAGATGTCCTCGCCCTATACACCTGCTCAGAATGGCCGAGCTGAGCGGAAGCATTGTCACATCACAGAGACTGGTCTTTCCATGTTTTTCACTCTTCGGTGCCGCACTGTTATTGGGTGAAAGCTTTCTCCTCTGCGGTTTACATTATTAATCGTCTGCCTAGTTCAGTTCTTGGTGGAAAATCACTTTTTGAGGTTATTTTTGGTCATGTGCCTGACTATACTCTCTTTCACCTGTTTGGTTGTCGTGCATTTCCATGTCTGCGTGTCACTGCTACAGATAAGTTTGCACCGCGATCTATTCCGTGTGTTTTTATTGGCTACAACCTTCGTCACAAGGGCTTTCAGTTTCTTGACCCGACTTTTGGGTGCATCTATGTCTCTCGCCACGTTCGTTTTGATGAAACTTTATTCCCTTATGTCTCATCTTCCACAGCCAATCGTTCTTTTTCAGATCTGGAGATTTCATCAATTTTTTATGGAGCTGTTAATTCATCAATTGGGATGGCGCCGCCAGCAGCCTCGGCTCCGTCTTCACCTCAATTTTTCTTTTCTGAAGATGAGCCGTCTCGACATGCTGACCCAAATCTGCCGTCCCATCTCGCATTAGATTGCGGTGATCTCGTGCCCATGCCAGGTGGTCTCTCACCTGCATCCGTGCCCGCGCCCAATGGTTTATCGCCCGCGTCTGCGCCCAGGCATGATGGCTTGCGCTCGACAGTAATGGATGCTCCTGACGGCTCCAGGTGGATGGTCACGGCCATGACCGAGACCAGCTCGCGCTCAACTGCCATGGGTTTCCTTCCCCTGTAGCCACGGATGGCCACGGGCCTCCATCTCGCACTGCCACGCGCGGCCTCGGATGGTCCCAGCTCGCTTCTTCCCGCACCGCCACGCAAGACCTTGGATAAGTTTCCTCCAGCTTCACCACCAGAACCTCGTACCCATCATATGGCTACTCAGTCTTCTACTGGTGCCATTCAGCGCTGGGATTATTCGGATATTATTGCTCATGGTCTCACAACTCCACTCCTTTCTCAGACAGAGCCCACTGATTATCGCTCTGCCCTTCAGGATCCAGCCTGGGTTTCAACCATAGATGATGAGATGGCTACTCTTCGTGGTCAGCACACTTGGGACTTGGTGCCTCGACATTCAAATGTCAACATTGCTGGCTCCAAATGGGTGTATAGGCTCAAGTATCGACCGGATGGCACTATTGAGCGTCATAAAGCTAGACTTGTGGCGCAGGGTTTCTCACAGATTCTGGGTTTTGATTTTGACCACACTTTCAGTCATGTAGTCAAAGTCTCCACTATTAGAACGGTTCTCGCTACAACCACCATGCGTTCCTGGCCACTTCATCAGTTGGATGTCAAGAACGCTTTCCTTAATGGTGTTCTTGATGTTCTTGTCTACATGAAGCAGCCCGTCGGTTATCAGGATTCTGCTCATCCAGACTATGTTTTTCGCTTGCAAAAGGCCATTTATGGTCTTAAGTAGGCCCCCCGGGCTTGGTTCCAGCATTTCAACAGTTATTTGACACAGTTTGGTTTTCGGTGCAGTTCAGCCAATACTTCTTTATATGTCCTCTCGAGAGGTTTGTCCTTACTGTACCTACTTATGTATGTGGACGATATCATTCTTACAGGAAATGACTCGACTCTTCTTCGCCAGTTCATCGATCGGACACACGGAGAGTTTGCAATCAAGGATCTTGGTGCTCTTCATTACTTTCTCGGTCTTGAAGTTTTGCCTACCTCCTCAAGGTTATTGCTTGGCCAAGCATAATATGCTCATGATAATTTGAATCGGGCCGGTATGTTTGACGTGGCACCTGTTTCTACCACATTTATCGCTGGTTCTCAGCTTCACAGCTCTACTAGTCCTCCATTTTGGGATCCTACACTTTATCGTTCTCTTGTTAGTGCTCTCCAGTATCTCACCATCTCTCACCCGGATTTGGCATTCTCGGTTAACACGGTGAGTCAGTATCTTCAGGATCCGAGAGATGACCATTTCGCTGCAGTAACACAGATTTTGCGGTATGTTCGCGGCACTCTTTATTTTGGTATTTGCTTTCATTTTACTAGTACTCCTGAGGTGTTAGGGTACTCCGATGGTGACTGGGCCCGCTGTCTGGAGACTCATCGGTCCACTTATGGTTATGCGATTTATCTTGGTGGAAATCTAGTTTCTTGGAGTGCCAAGAAACAGCCTACTGTTTCTCGCTCTAGCACTGAGTCTGAATATCGTGCTCTCGCCAATATTGCTTCAGAAGTGGTATGGCTCACTCATTTACTTCGTGATCTTCGTGTTCCACTTTCTGGCTCTCCACTGCTGTTATGCGACAATAGCAGTGCTATCTTTTTGGCTTAGAATCCGGTGGCGCACAAGCGGGCGAAGCACATTGACATTGACTATCATTTTGTTCGTGAGTTGGTGACATCTGGAAATCTGTGCGTTGCTCGTGTTCCGGCTTCTCTTCAGATTGCTGACATCTTCACAAAGGGGCTCTCTCATCCACTCTTCGAGTTCTTCAGGTCCAAGCTGTGAGTCAGCGAGCATCCGACGCTTCGCTTGAGGGGGGGTGTTAGGATAAATCAGATTACTGATTAGATTATAATTTATTATGATTAGAGTTCTTTCCTTATTACACATCTGGTGTACCCTCTATGTATTCAGTTATCAATAATACAATTCCTTACAACAAATCATTATATCATGCACTTATACCCCTTCGGTTTTTGAAAGTGCACATGTGCCCCTCTCTATTTTCTGAAAGTGCACCTATACAGATATAATTGTAGACCGATGTTTGAAAATTTGAAGAGTATATATGTACCAAAAGTGGAGCCAGTATAGTGAAAGGTAGGGCAGTTGCCCTACCATTTTTCTAAAAAGTATTTTTTATAATTTTTTAGTTGATTAAAATATGAATTTTGATTAGTGCCTAGTTTTTTAAAACTATAGACCCACTGTATTTTCCTAAATTCTAAAAAAAATCAAAATTTTAACAATGTTTTGAGAAATAAAGGCATCAAATTAAATTGTGACCCGTCAAATCAATATTTATAACTTCGCCCTGATGTGCTCTAAAACAGAATATGAATATGTGTACATTTTCAAAAAAACTTGGACTGAAGAAGCAATCTTTCTCAAAGTTTAAAGCATTTGCCGGTGCAGTGTACTTGCATCACCTTGACGAGTGCCCGCCAAGTTCGGGCCTTTGTATGAAAAACCAGAGGAAGAAGGAAAACCTTCAATTTATTCTCTCTCACACACACTCACCACTCAGTATTAAGAACCAACGGATTTCCTGATTTTCCAAGGTTGAGTCCGAGAAATCATCTGGGATAACCAAAAATGATGTTACGGTCCAAATCATCAAGGTACACTCAGAAACTAACGAAACCCGCTTCTTTTGAGGGGGCCTATATTTTGGTTTATTCGTCTCCTTGTTCTTGACTCCATTTTTTAACTCTCTCTCTCTCTCTTCTTGTACCTGCAACTGGTATATATATACCAAGATTAGGATTTCTTCTTTTATTTTTAGTATGAGAAACCATCTGGGACCCTTTGGTTTAATTGGGTTCGTGGCCATGTTGTATTCTCCTTTCGGAGTTTGGATATAACTTTGTATGATTTATGGTGTTTTTAGATCCGGGGGTGTTGATTTTGGACAAAAGAGTCGGGCATCAGTTTTTTCTAGGACCCTTTCTGCATCCAAATTATGCAGAGGCGATGCCTTAATTTCGCAGATTGATTCCAAGGCCCTTAAATCTGAAAGGAGAAAATCTGTTGATAGCCATAGTCAGAGATTTCGCTTCAAACTGGATAGTTCATCCGAGGTGTGAACATTTATTATATCATTATTGTGCATTGAATATTCTTGATGCCCATTTTCTAACGTTGGACTAATTCAATGCTGTTGAATGTTGATTAATAGGATCGGATTAATCGAGGTTTCACGATGCAAGAGCAGAAGGGGCAGTCCGATTATGATTCTAAACGGATGGCGGAACATTTGGTTGTTGCCGAGGAGGAACGAAATCGAGCCAACAATGAGCTTAAGGAGGCCAAGAGATTAGCATTTGCTGCCAGCATGAAGGTTGGTGATTCGCTGTCTGCCAAGAAGGGTGGGGAATTAATGGAAGAGATCAAGAATTTGAAGGAGATGGTATCGAAATCGCAAGCAGAAATGAAGGTGAGGGATGATGACATCGAGTCCTTGAAAGCGGAACTCAAACAGTTTGAGAGTAGATTAGCTGAGAAAGATGCAGTGTTAGTGAACTCGAAAGAGGAGATCAATAGGGTGAGAATTGCTGAGGCTCATGCCTCCCAATTGGTAAATGCTAGTAGGACAAAGATTCAGGAACTAGAGGATGAGGTGCAGAAGGGTAGCGTATCGGAAGCAAAAATGCTGGAGTCATTGGCATCCCAGACGAAACAGCTTGAGCAGATTAAGATGGAACTCGAAGAATCCAGATTGGAAATCGCTTCTCTGACTGCAAGGGCCGCGCCATTTGAGGCCGCCATTCAGCCTGAGCGATTGGAAAAGAGGGATTTGGTTAAGAGAGACAGTGTAAAGGAGGATTCTGGTGATGAGATGAAATTACTGAGAGGTGAGCTTAAAATGGCGCTTGAGGCTGAAGAGAATAGCAAGAAAGCCATGGATGAGTTAGCATTGGCACTGAAAGAAGTTGCAACAGAAGCCCATCAGACAAAAGAGAAACTCGGCGTTGCCCAGTTAGAACTGGAACATGTCCGAGGGGAGGCAGAACAATTGAAGATCATGGTGAGGAATACCGAGGAAAGGTACGAAAAGCTTCTGGATGAGTCTAAGAAGGAATCAGACCTGTACAGTAACACTGCAGAGAGATTAAGGGTAGAAGCCGAGGAATCGCTCCTGGCTTGGAACGGAAAGGAAATGGGATTTGTGAGTTGCATCAAGAGAGCTGAGGAAGAAAGGGCTGTTGTTCAACACGAAAATGCTAGACTTATTGGATCCCTCAAGGCTGCTGAGCCTAAAATTAGAGCAGCCAGGGAGGAGAATTTCAAACTGAGAGACATTCTTAAGCAGGCCATCAATGAGGCTAATGCTGCAAAGGCTGCAGCAGGCCTTGCTAGGGATGAAAATTCATACCTTAAAGATTGTTTGGCCGAAAAGGAGGAAGCATTACATTTTCTCACCAAAGAAAATGAAAGACTCAGGATTTCTGAGGCTGCAGCTAAGGAGAATGCCAAAGAGTTTAAGAAGCTTTTGGCATCTGCTGCATCATCAGAGCTCAAAACTCCAGACAGCGAAATCGACGGGATATTAAGGTCATACAGTCTTAGGATTGATCATGATGAGGACTACAAGCTGGAGAGGCAGAATTTCAGCTTCAATCTTGATGAGCTCAAGTTTTTGCATGACAGTGAAGATTCTTCAGATCAGACTTGCAGCCACGAGGACCCTGAAAAGGAAGAGGCACTTAAGGGATCCATATTCGACACCACTTATTCGCCAAGATCAGAGCCTATCACTCCCAAACCAGTGGTTCATCATGCTAGAGTCTCCTCTTTAGTCTTTACAGAAGACGGCGATATAGCAATTTCAGAAGACTTAGATAATCCAGAAAGCAGTCATTTTGATGAATCGGAGAGCGACAGGAACCACAGAAGAAGGAAGACCATGTTCAGGAGAGTTGGGGACCTCATACTGAGGAAAAGTTTTCATAAAAGAGAAGCATCAACTGAAGTATAACTTCGTTTTAGGCAGATCTGTAGTTTTGGCGCCATGCTGCTTGTGTAATGGAGAGCATAACAACTATAATTTGTGTATGTTTATACTTGTTATACATTTTGCAGGGGTGATGGGAATCATGCATGTACCTACTACTTTTCCATGGCACCCTTGATTCCAAGGATTGTGGATTCATATAATTTGTAACGGATATTCATATATGTTAAATGTTGATCATTCTTCATAGCTACTGTCTCTGTACGTATTAGGCCATGTACAATACTAGAAACCAGCCCCGTGGTTTCTTCTAATTAAATATTCAATATCTCTCTTCAACCTCACCAAAAATAATCATAAAGAGACCATTTCATTTTTACTCTCATAATGGTAGAAATTACTAAGAGATTCATCTATTTTACCTTTAATATTTAATTTAAATAAATTTGTCAACCCAAAATAAATTGATATGTGAAATTTAATACTCTCTCTGCTTCACTATGTTTTGCACCATATGTTTAGGTGATGTTTTTTTTGTAAGTTGAAATGTGTAGAGGAAATTAAGTGATGAGAGTAAAGGTTTAATGATGGTTGAGAATGATGTATTTTTTACCATAAAAGGCAAAGTGACAAACTTACAAAAAATACAAATATGATAAGTGTGCCAAACTTAAGAAAACATAGGGAGTAAAACATTTTTAATTCTAAAATTTAATTTTGTTTTTTAATTTTTAATATTTAATATTTAAATTTAGTTTTATTTTATAAAATTACTTTCGTTTAATTATAATACTGGACGTCTTTGAAATTTAAATTTTATAAGTAATTTAGAGTTTAAAATTATTTTATCGATTAAATCAAATAAAAGAAATAGATTTTAAAACATGACATTTGTAAATAAAATTTTGGAATAACAAAATTGAAATAGAATGTGGGAATATGGCCCCATGCACACGAGAATAAAGCTTGGGAGTGATCTCGCACTAGAGATCATGGGGTGGTCTTGTTTTTAGAGATCACAAAGAGACCCCATTGTAGTACTTTCTGTGGTCTATTTGGAGTTTCTTTGTGGTCTCTTTTTAAAAATGGACCACAAAAGAAACCCTATTGCATGTGTTAATTCTCCTGTTGTGCATCGATTGTTTCTCTGGAACAACTATAGGATTGTAAGGTTACAGCATGATAACAAATGAGCACACAGCATCAACAGTAACATAGAACAAATTATTTCTTATTACTGTAATCGGTGATGGAGATGCCAAAACGACTACACCATAACTGAAGACATTCCACGTCTTGATCTAACATTTAAAGGTTATGATCGGGATCCTCTAAGTGACATGGTGGGACATATGACTAGGTCAAGGACTAAGCTTAGAGATGTTGCTTTATATGCTTTGATTGATCGCCTTTATCATAAATAATCGAAGAATGAGCCATCATCGACATCTTGGATTTATTGTTCAAGACTGTCAAAAAACTGAAGGCATCATGAAGAACACTATACTTTTTTTCCCACTGGATTTTTAATGAGGTAGGGTGATCACTGTAAAATATTGTAAAATTATTTCATTTTGGATCTTAGCCTGTAGAGCTCGGTCATGTGGGCCTTCAAGAGCTGATTTTCGAACCAGGCCATTGGGGTTTAGCATATTCTGTTTTATTCTGATTAGAATTAGTTTTGGTAAGATTAGATAGGGCAATATTCATCCAAGTTGTAATCTGGGTGAATTTCGGCCATAGACAGTTTATTTTAGGTATTTTAGTTAAATATAATTTTAGCTTCTTAAAGCTGTCATAATTCTATTCAGTTTCTGACAGGAATTACCAAAAATGTCTTGATTAGGACTAGGGTTTTGGAGGAAATTCATTCCTATAAATAGGGGTTGAATTCTCGAGATTTGTACCATTCTTATCAATCAAATATACAATATTTTGAGTTCTTACTCTTTGCTTGCGATCTATTCCATTGTTGCTTAACCCCGAGGGCTAGTTAAGTATCAATAAACCTTGTAATTAAATCCTGAGGGCTAGTTAGAGAGCAAGTCAAAATTGAGTGTATCTCGGGGGATAGACCTTGAATTTCGTGCAACACTAGAAGGGTTTTGTGAGCTCTCTTGTTGTGTCAAAGGTCTTAATTCCGCAAACCAGCTTCTTTGCAAGGAGATGCATATCAGTCGGTATCAGAGCAAAGCAAAAGAACTGGTGGCCAAACATTATCATCAAGGTTTTGAGTCTTGGTTTATTTATTTTCAAAAAAAAATTATTTATAAACTCTTTTGTATCGTATTTAACTTTGTTAGTTTGATCTTTCTTACCATGAGGATTAAATTTAGAGTTGAAGGACGTCGAAGGGTCCGAGAGTTGGAATGCTTCGATATTACTATCTGTTTCACCTTCATTAATCGAGTCAGGTGGACGTTGAAGGGTCTGAGCGTTAACAAGTATTATCCGCCTTCACCTCTCGATCAGTTTCGTAGTTTTTAGGTAGCTTAAACAGTTTATGTGCTTGTGATATTGTTCGACAACTCTTCTGAAAATTATTGCATGCTCATAATGCTATTTGTTTTCTTTATCGTTCTTTGATTATGTAATCTTGAATTGTTCTTTGATTTCTGGTTACACCTTATTAAAAAAACAATAAAAAAAATATAGAGTCTTGTGTCATTTTCCATATGATAGAGTCATATTCTTGATCCTTACGATCTTGAATGCCTCGAAGTTCATTTGATTCAAGAGGAAGTTGTCGCATAGAGGTTGAGCGCAAGAAGGGCATTAGGTCGTAGATGTGGCGGCCCAATTAAGGTATTATTTAATACTCTAGAATAATCACCGTGTTTTTTGAGGAATTAAGGGAGATAATTAAGAAACCCGTTATTTAGGATACATAGTATAAATACAAGGTATGCATTTATTCATAATTCATTTTGTCTTAATCACATTGGACTCTTGGACTAACTTAGGCATCGGAGAGCTAACCCTTGGAACCCATATAGACAGTTTTATTGCAGGTTGGTTCGAGAGAAGCTCAAGCCCAAGAACTAGTCAGTCGTTCAAGACGCATCAAGTGGCGCCATCTGTGGGAATGACTAAGCCAGATCAAGGGCTTTGAGGGTTTATGTCCACGGTTATTTGAAAGAGTGAAAGGTTAAGGTTGATAGGTGCAGAGGCTTGGTTTCCGCAAAGGTTGGATAATACGGGAACCATGGCTTTTCGAAAGTCAAGAACAAAGGATTCAGAAGCAGGTAACGAAGCCCGTTTCGAGAATACCGACATGGCTTATCCTCAAACATCAGGAACCAAATCGCGTGCAGATCTTGTTCCAATGGTGGAATATGAAGGGGGGGCAAACTTCAGTAGCGTTCATCGTAAGTACCATGGCACCAGCTCAGGAGGATGTGTTGGGGTTCTCTAGGTGATTGGAACCAATCCAGGAGGATGTTTTGGGGTCCTCGAGACGATTGGAAGTGAACAGAGAGCAGAGATAGAGAAACCCTGATCCCTTGCTCGAGGGGGCAGCTGACCCGAGGGACAGAAGGTTTACGGATGTTTTGGGAGATTCTTATATGGAAGCATGTGGCCAGCACATGCAAGGAAATCATAACGTAGGGAAGGCAACTCCAAACCAAGATGTAGAGTGGGCAGCTCAGGTCCTGGTTGCAGCAAGTTATCGAGTTACTCCTCCTCTGAGGGATGACAGAGTCACGCATGGGGTACTGTCACCCTCACCTGTAGGAATAACTATAGGTTGGGCTTCTCAGCCTGCAATAACCTACCCTTATCACGCATATGCTGGAGATTCATTGCAAGCTAGGCCTCAGCTTTCCATTCCAGATTACTCACAAGGACCAGTATATTCGTTGCCTCCACTAGCCCCAACCGTTCCTGCCCTCGACCTGCATGGGACCTGGACGGCATATGAGATTATGGTTTCTTCTCCCATTCAAGGACATGCAAGTATGGGAATTCAAGGAATGATGATTAGTTAGAGGCCTTACAATCCCCATGGCCAGCTACCACAACTACCAGCATACCCGGGTTTAGGAAAGCCTTAGACAAACCCTGGGTATGGGGCAGCTCAACCTCATCATCTACCACAGCTGGAAGGTTATGACAGAGAAGCTGAACCTGACAGGGGGGTAACAGGATCCTCCCTCAGATGCAAGCAAATCCTTAAAATGGGAGTTAGATTGGTTGATCGGGATCTTGAGCCAAGCTGTAGGGCTCCCTTTCAGCTCGGTGATTACGGGGGTTCGATGGCCAATAGAAGTAAAGCCTCCAGAAGGACTTCCCACGTACAGTGGTGAGACCGATCCTCGAGAATTCATCCAGACATTCCTAGGCTTGATGAGTTCAAGGGATTTTGATATGAAGTTGACATGTAAGCTGGTAGGAAGTTACCTGCAAAGAAAGGCACAGGAGTGGTTCAATAAGTTGCCAAAAGGCTCGCTCGGATCATACCGAGACTTCAGTGGAGCATTTTTTAGCCAGTATGTGAAGAGGAATAAGTTCACAAAAACTCTATTAGAGCTCTATCAGACAAAGCAAAGCACAGGGGAGAGCACTGAGGCTTTCTATAATCGATATGAGGACGAGAGCTTGGGAGTGATAGAGAAAATAGAGAATGAAGTGATCCAGGGGTACCTGTTGGGGATGCAGGACCTGGAATTATACAAGAATCTGAGTATTAATACCCCTAATACTTTGCAAAAACCTCAGGGGGTTGTAGAGCAATACATGGGGTAGAGGAAGCAACCAGAAAGAAAAGAAATAGCCTTACATATAAAATGGGAAGAAATGTATATCTTAGAGGGAAAAGGCAAGTCGAACCCATAAGAACACCATTCGAGAGGTACGCTTCATTGCCACCAATAACCGGCGGGAGAACCCATACACATACCTTAAGTATACATAGAGGGTTGTTCCGATCACCCCCACCTTTACAGAATTTGCATAACTCGGTGGTGGCCCGGAGAGCAACAACCCGGTATTGCAATCATCACAAGGATTACGGCCATGACTTAAATGACTGCATTCAGTTGAGGATAGAGATCAAGAGGTGTGATCGGGAAGGACAATTTCGAGGGCAAGTACTCAAAAACCAGGCTACACCTTCAAGACCTTGAATGAACCAATGGAAACCTTATAGAAGGAAAAATAAAAATAAAAAGGTAGAGGAGATAGAAGGCCTCGAGAGTAGGCGGTTCGAGATAGGGGGCAAGAAGGAAGGCAGAATAGACCCTAGGAGCAACAAGGGGGCAATCAGAATAACCATAACAAGGAAAACCAACATGTTCGAAGAGTGATTAACGTCATCAACAGCATAGTGGGAGAGAGATCTCAAATGACGTGATAAAAGCAGAGGCTTGAAAGGTTCCTGCTGAAAAATCCAGACACAAAAGGCTTCGACCAGATGAGACATCACTTTCTCGAAAGCGGATGCAATGCCAGATCAAACACCTCATGCGGATCCTATGGTAATTTCGGCCATTATTGGAACATCTTTGATAAGAAGTGTATTCATTGATGACGGAAGTGAGGTAGAAGTGATGTTGGTTGATTTCTTTGATCAGCTGGATGTAGGGCGTGACAACTTGAAAAAGTCATCCTCACCCCTATCTAGATTCACGGGAAACCCAATATTCCCCCTAGGAGAGATAGCTTTGTCTGTTCGCATAGCGGATAGTGACAAAGAGGTGACTATCAGGTGTAACTTAGCTATCGTGGATGCGTTTTCCCCCTATAATGTGATTTTAGGAAGGCCATGAATGTGCCAGGCTCGAGCGATATGGTCACCCTATCACCTTATGATGAAGTTCCCGACCGAAAAGGGGGTGGAATCCATTCGAGGAGATTGGACTATGGCTCAAAAATGTAATCTTGTTGCAGTACGAGAAGAGAGAAAGCAAAGACATGTAGCAATGGTGCATATAGATGTGGGATTAGCCAATACAATACAGATGCATGTTCGAGACATGAGATCAGTAGTTGTGGGGAAGCTAATTCCCAGAGAAATTAATGAAAGATTGAAAGACCTATTGGGAGAATATGTGGACTTGTTCTCATGGGATACCTCTGACTTAAATGGAGTACCTTCGAGTCTTGCACTGCACTGGTTGAATATTAACCCCTCGATAAAGCCAGTGAAGCAGAAGAGAAGGGTGTTTACTCCCGAAAAGGCTAAAGCAATTAAAGAAGAGGTGGAGAAGTTTTTAAGGCAAATGTCATCGAGGAGGTGTTCCACCCCGAATGGATAGCCAACCCAGTTATGGTTCCAAAGCGAATGTGTATAGATTTCATCGATTTGAATAAATGCTGCCCCAAAGACAGCTACCCATTGCCACCAATCGACAAGTTGGTGGAAGTCATCACTGGATATCATATTTTGGCATTCTTTGACACACATAAAAGGTATCACCAAATACACATGGCAGAGGATGATAAGGAGAAAACACCATTTATTACAGATGTTGACATATACTGTTATAAGAAAATGTCGTATGGGTTAAAAAATGTTATGGCTACTTACCAGAGGTTGGTTGATAAGCTATTCAGAGGGAAAATAGGGAGGAATGTGGATATTTATGTGGATGGTATGGTTGTCAAAAGCAGAAGCCATTGAGAATTCTTAAAAGACCTGGAAGAAATATTTAGTAGGCTTCGAGGGGCTATCATGAAGTTGAACCTGTCCAAATGTGTTATCGGTGTAGGAGCAGGGAAGTTCCTCGGATTCATTATCTCGGAGAGGGGTATTGATTTAAACTTGAAGAAGGTCGAAGCTTTATAGAGAATGAGAACCCCACAATCGATAAAAGATGTGCAAAAGCTTACAGGGTCTCTAGCAGCATTAAGTAGCTTCAATATGATGTCCTCCGAAGGGTAAAGAAATTTGAGTGTAATAACAAATGCGGAGAGGCATTCAAGTAGTTGAAGGAGCACTTGGGAAAATTGCCTACCCTGATTAAGTCGGATAAGAATGAGACACTATGTCTGTACTGCATCGCCTTTAGCAATTAGTGCGGCCCTAGTAAAGGAGAAAGAAAAGGTGCAACACCTAATTTACTTTGTCAGTCATTCCTTATTAAGGCCGGGGACAAGGTATACTATCCTTGAGAGGTTGATTCTAGCCCTCGTACATGCAACCAGAAGAGTGAGACCCTACTTCCAGGGGCACAAGATAGTGGTGCTCACGAACCACCCAATTTAGCAGATCCTGTTGAAACCAGAGATCTCAGGATGAATGATGAAGTGGGCAGTGGAATTGGGAGAATGCGGCATTTAGTATCAACCTCGAGTTGCAATTAAGAATTAGATGCTAACAGACTTCATAGTGGAAACTACTGAGCCCCTCGAGCATCAGGACTCCATTTGAAAAGTGGAAGCAGGAAAAAGGGAGGTATGGAAGCTATATGTGAATGGTTCGTCACATTCAGGAGGAAGTGGAGATATGATTCTACTAACCATCTCGAACGACAAGGATTACCCTTATGCATTGAACTTCGCATTCAAAGAAACTAACAATGAGGCTGAGTACGAAATATTGATTGCTAGTCTGCGCCCAGCAAGGGAGCTGCAGGTGGAGGAATTAGAGGTTTTTAGTGACTCTCAAATTTTGGTTCAACAGGTAATGGGGAATATGAGGCCAGAGAGCGTAACCTACAAAGATACCTCGAGTTAGTGCAAAATCTGTTTAAAACTTTTAAATCTTACACTTTAACGCATGTCCCAAAGGAAAACAATTATAAAGAAGATGCTCTTAGCAAGCTCCCTTCTTTGGATTTGGGAACCCAATCCTAGAAGCAATTACTCATGGAAACTTTGGACAAACAAATTTTTGAAGAACTTGTAGTTATGGTGGTGAAAGTGGAAGACACTTGGATGACACTGTTCGTGGCATATCTTCGAGAGGGTGTCCGGCCAGAAAATGAAGTTGATGCCAGAAAGGTAAGGTTGAAAGCTTCAATGTATATGTTGCAGGAAGGAGTGTTATACAGAAGGGATCATTTGTAGCCGTTGCTTCGGTGCGTTAACCCTCAAGAAGCGGATGATCTCATAAGGGAATTCCACGAGAGATTATACAGCAGCCACCAGAGAGCCATATCAGTGGTGAGGAGGCTCATTCAAGCAGGATTTACTGGCTGACAATGTTTGATGATGCAAATCGATACATTCAGGCTTGCCACCAATGTCAAAGACATGCCCCCATAACATGTGCTCCCCAGGAGGAGATGAGAAGCATCTATAGTTCGTAGCCCTTTGATAAATGGGGGATTGACCTGGTGGGTCCTTTTCCAGGAAAAATCAGGTATCTAATAGTGGTCATTGACTATTTCACAAAGTGGGTAGAGGCCAAGCCCCTAACAAACATAAGAGGGAAAATGGTTATTTTCTTTTGCTGAAAGAATATTGTATGTCATTTTGGAATTCCAAGGACGGTCATCATGGATAATGGAACACACTTTGCCTAAGATCCCTTCAAGAAGTGGTGCGAGGAGTACCATATTAAGCAAAAGGTGACATCAGTTTACCACCTCCAAGCTAATGGGCTGGTGGAGGTGACCAACAGGACGATAGTAAATGGCATAGGAGCACGGCTCGAGGGAGCATGAGGTAATTGGACATGAGAATTACCTAATGTGTTGTAGGCATATCGGACAGCCGAGTCTTCCACTACTGATGAAATGCCTTATGGCTTAGTATATGGATCGGAGGCGGTAATCCCTATGGAGATAGGTGTTCCTAGCCCAAGGATGATGGCTGCTATAGATGAAATAAGTAATCAGCAAAAATGATGTCTGGATTTGGACATGGTGGAAGAAAAGAGAGAGCAAGCTTCTTTACATAAGACTAAAGTGAAAGAACGAGTCAGAAGGTACCATGATAGGAGGGTAAAGAAGGTGTTATTCAACCCGGGAGACTTGGTAATGAAGAAAAATGTGAAAAGCAAAAAGAAACCTGAAGGAAAGTTAGCTGCAAATTGGGAAGGGCCCTACAGGGTGATCGAATCGCATCCAGGATGAAGCTATATCCTTGAAGAGATGAATGAGATTCGAGTACCAAGAAGGTGGAACATCACCAACCTAAAAAAGTACCACTAGCTATGATGAGTGGGTTGCTCTTAAGCGACACTCTAGCCAATATTCCTAGCTACAACTAATGTTTGAGTGGTTTGCTCTTAAGCAGCACTCTAGATGATGTTCGAGTGGTTTTCTTTTAAGCGGTAATATAGATAATATTTCTAGCTAAGGCTGATGTTCGAGTGGTTTGCTCTTAAGCGGTACTCTAAACGATGTTCAAGTGGTTTGCTTTTAAGTGGCACTCTAGATAATATTTCTAGCTACAGCTAATGTTCGAGTGGTTTGCTCTTAAGCAGCACTCTAGAAGATGATTTGAGTGGTTTGCTCTTAAGCGACATTCTAGACAATGTTCGAGTCAGTTGCTCTTAAACGGCACTCTAGGAAATGTTTCCATCCAAGGCTGAGTTTGAGTGGTATGCTTTTAAGCGGCCCTCGTGGGCTACTTCTGTAATCCTAAAATCATAAACTAGTGGACAAAATTGGCAGGATGTAGGTGGAAATATCGAACTTGAGTAAAGCGCTTGTGTTTTTGAACTTTTCAATTCCTACCTATCAAAGATGGTCATAATGTTTCTACATAAGAAAGTTGTGTGTGGCACTAATATTTGGGACATAAAATTTACAAAGAAGTATACACACGTGCAACTCAAATTCCGTTATAATTTTTAAAAGCTCACTGATGCTAACAATAGTGGGTCGAGAAACTCGACTTGCGTTTGCTAGGAGCAAGAATCAAACAGGCCTCGACATCATCAATAAATAAAAGTACATTTTTGGTACCAAACAGTACACAACATTCATTCATTTAAATGAGGGAAACCCCTCCTGAAACAGATCTTCGGTGGAAGAAGCTAGCCCCTTCACCTTCGCCTCCAGATGTTTGAGTTTTTCCAGCTTGATGCCAGCGGCTCTCCGAAAATCCTTCATTTTTCCTTCCATGAGATAGTCCAAAGGATCCAGGGGAGCAGTGGTCTTACCCCACTTCTTTGTGGAGGGGTTAAATGGGCCCTTCGAGGAAGACCCGACGCTCTTGCGACGTTTTGTGGAAGATCCCTTGGTAGCTTTGTTCGAGGGTGCAAGATGCACTACAACAAACACCCCCTTTTGTGACATATAAAATGTGTTATTGTCACTAATATAGTGTCGCAAAAGGACATTCGCGACACTTTTTGTATCACTTTTTAATGTGTTGTGGTTCCCCATGTAGTGTTTTCACTACACAATATTTTTATTGTGACGCAAATTAGATGACACTTTTTGTATCGCTAGTATAAATGTCATATAATTTGTGACTTTTTTGCTACACTTAATTTTAATGTTGCATCGATCTTTGTGACACATTATGCATCATTTGAACTTAGTGTTGCATGTGTTCTTATGACACATTATGCATCATTTGCACTTAGTGTTGTACGTGTATTTATGACACATTATGCATCATTTGCAATTAGTGTTGCACGTGTTTTTGTGACACATTATGCATCATTTGCACTTAGTGTTGCACGTGTTTTTATGACACATTATGCAACATTTACATTTAGCGAAGCATTGACATACACAACACATTATGCAACATTTACATACATTGACGCGTGTATCCATGCGACATACTATACGACATTAATTAAATTACCGCCATGTAATTTGCATCCATATTTGTGACACGTAAAATAGTGTGAAGTGATCTTTTACAACACATGTAATAACCACATAAGTGTCTTATATTATTAAGACATAAACTATATTTGTCACAAATAATGTTAATTAGTCACAAATAATACAATGTTTTTGACATCACTTAATTACTGTGTCATAATTTATACATCACAGTATGCATCACTATTTAGTGTAGTATAATCAGTTTCAACACTAATTAGCATTGGTTGAATGTATGTCGCGTTCTCAGACGAATTCCATCTATTCGACATTGACACAGGCTAAAAAGGAACCTAATACCTCAATCACCGCTCCAACGGTCCGGCGAGTCATCTACTTAAAAGGACCCCCCCTGCAGTGCGCCCTTCCTTGAATTATTCGGTGTGTATGTTAAAATATTTCATTGCGATGCAACACATTTGTTTCCAACGCATAAATGATCACAACTTTAAATAATTATATTTTTTACAAAAAAAACTGTATATAATTATTTTATATAATAATATATTAGAAGTAAATATTTTATATTACACTATAGTTAAATAATAAAATAATTTAAATATAAATAGCATATTTAATTAATGTACTAAAATCAAAAATACCCAATAAGAAATAATCTCTAAAATTTTCAATATTAAAAAAATAAAGTCTGAATGTTGAAAACAGTTATCATGACATCAAACTAATAAACGTGATTGGAACTTATATTATCTCTAAAATGCTGTAAGACGAGAATAAAAACATATTAATTATTCCACCCAAAGCTATGTTGCCTTCCTCTTGCTCTTTCTTGGTGCAACAATTTTTACCTAATGAGCAAATAAAAAATACCAAGATTATATTTTGCGAACACATAATATATTGATATTAATTCTAGATAATATATACCTGTGGTTTTGATAATATGCCATCTAAAGCAACATTTATGTTGTTATCCTCTGAAATATTTTTCCCTTTACTCACCTAATAAGAAAAATATTTGAAAATATATATGCTTAATCCAATAAAATAAAAAGAATGAGTTTACGTAATTTTTAATACCTCAAACTTATTGCTTGGTTGAGAAGTCTTCAAATTATTAAACTCTTGAGATGATGATTCATTATTAAGTGCTAATATGCGTCTTGAATTTGAAGACCCGGGTACCTAACCCATATTAAAGCATATAGTTATTACTACATTAAAATATTTGAATGTGAAAGTTAATGAGAACTTACATGTGTATTCTGATTCTCAATTGTATCGAGCCGAGTTTGAAGCATCTCCATTTTTGAACAATAATTATTTTGAAACTTGGACAACATATCTTCAAAATTCTTTCAAACACTTGCTACTTCTTCAGTAGATTTCTGTTGGACTGCTTCATCAAATTCTTCCCTCGATGTGAAGATCAAATTCTTGCCCTTTGAAGTATCAGTGCTACTACGTAAACACCCAGGTGCTTCTTTCCCAGCAACATTTTCATATCTCATTATTAGTAGCAACATCATCTCTCAAATGCTCAGGTAGTTGTTGTTTTAGTTCTAGCAAACGTCCCTGAAAAATGATAATATATATATAAACAACTTTGACCCACACCCCTGCAATATATAAATAAATATACATACACCCACACAAAGTCAAAATAGGCAAACAAATATGACCCCAAACACATCACATTCCAACCAAACATAATTAAAGCATTTATACTACTACAAACTATCAAAATATTCATGCACTCGAAAAATATATCAGCACCCCCACAAAGCAATTACAGTTACATCCTGTACATATGAACCCATCTACATAGAGGTCCAGACCTAAACCTATATACACAAAGTAAACAAAACACATCTACAACCATACATGGCTCAAACTTGCACAGAAATATGCGTAGCTGCACCATATTATTAAGAAAAAAAACACACCTAGATATACATATATTTACGAATCAATTTCATAAAGCCAACCAAAAAGAAGAGATTCATTCGTCAAAGAAAAAGAACTTATTTTAGCGAGCAACACAATTCAATAACAACATAATAATAGTCAAAAAACAAAAATCACAGTAAGATTGCATACTATTTTTTCTTCGGTACTTTGATCTACCGGTTTTCCAAACTTTCCCTTTCTTGAATGTAATAACAAATCCAACATGGATGGTTCTTTACCAGATTCTTGCCGTAACTGTTCGAAATGGAAAATATTTCATACAAATGTCATGGATAGATATTAAAATCAATTTAGTAAAAAATACTACTACAAAGTTGTTGTGTGCAATACCTCTTCTCTTACAATGGCCATTCCATTTCATCCAAGTCTAGGGGGTAGTTTGATTTGCTTTCGACTATTTTTATTTTTCCTGCTAATCGTCTATGATGTGAAATGACCCGAGGAAAATTTTAGTTTGATAATTTTAGTAAAGAGATGTAATTGAATAAGAAATTACATTTGATTATGTAAAATTTTATAGCTAACCTTTGCTTTCTTAGAAAGCCAATAATTCACCAATATAGGCCATTGATCAGCTTCCACTCTATCTGGGCATCTAGAAAGTAAAGCAGATTTGTCGCACTTATATGGAGTAAAATGTTTTGCTTTAACTCTATTCTTCCAATCTTTCCAGATTCTTCCAAGTTTTTTCAAACAATTTCTTTTGCAATTGTCTGCAAGATTTGTATTCTCCTACAAGCAAAACATAGAAATGCACATATAAAAATATGAATTTCATATTAAGTGGTGGAAATGTACATTTTAAAATAGAACATCATACGTTAAAACTCAAACTTAACATGGTATCTGAATTTCATCCCAGACAATATCTTTTTGAGTACGGGCACTGCCCTACAATCTGTATATGTAAGGGGCAATTTGTTTCCATCTTTTCCCAATACCCCTAACTGGGATGAAAATCCAGCGGCATTGCTTCCAATTACATGATTTTTATCATCTAGTTGAAGCAACAAAACCTTTCCCGTTTCCCACTCAAATCCCAATTTCGCTTGTCCTCGTGTAACTATTTATGTGAATAATTAGTACTTAAAGTAATCAGGATTTGTATTTTTGTAAAACTCAATAAAAGTTGTAGTGAAAGAACATATTTTGAAAAAAAAATTGCATGCATCATCAATAAAATTTACGTTCTAAATCAAAAACAGAAACAAAGAATTGAATCAATCACCAAACTACCGATGAAATTACCTTGTTTGCTTACACAACCATCATTGTCTTGTGTCTGATCAGGTTCTCCATCATCCGATGATTCGCTGTCTGAAATGTCAGAATCGCTATCTGATGATGATCCTGTTGATTCCATATTAACACTACCATTTTCCCTAGTAGTATCGTCAACTTCGTCATCCAACATTGACCCAATCCGACATTTCTTAATAAGAGGTGCCATGATCAACTACAAAGGAATAGGGAGAAAAACTCAATTCCAAATACACAACAAAAGGAATTCAACTCCATATCCATTCTAAACCCGCGGCAAAAAGATTTATGATTTTACGGTAAAAACTAAAATGTTATTGATTCAGATGCAGTTCATAATTCAAACTAAAAAGGGCAAGCAACCCAAGCATCTTGATGGTTTGGATAAGTGTATAAAATACCCAAAACTAAGTAGATCAGATTTAGGAGAACTAAATTGCAAACAAAATGCCATCAAGAAAGAGAGCTCAAAAAATACATTAATCCATCAAGATTCAAGCTTCAAAAATGGTATATATTACCATAACCCGTCAAGAAAATTGTGCCCTAAACGACCTGAAACTCCCCACAAAATCCACACAAGCTTAAAGAACACATGCAGTACAAATAAACCTTTCAAACAAAAAAAACGTTGCATGATTGCTAGTTTTAAAATATAAAAATGGTTGCTAGTTTTAAAATATAAAAAGAATCTCACACCTGAAGAGTACACAAACGTCTCAAACTATTCATATTATCACAATAGCTAATTCCATGTCTATATCAATTCAACAACTAATTAGTAATAAACCAAATCAAATCCACGAAAGTAAAGTATGGAAAATAGAAAATACATCAATCATATACCTTGATTACCTTCAACACTCTTACTAATTCCCCCAGTAAATACAACACTCTCAAAAACACCTTTTTTTAAAAAAAAAATCTAAAACCAAAATGGAGAGATCAGAGATTAATGAATGCTGACAAACTGTAGAGTATAAACTCTAGTTTTCACCTAGGCGAAAAGTACAATATCCACAAATACACTACAACATTACCAATAATTTTATATAAAGGTTAATCATATCCCAGTTGAGGCTACATAAAGAGCTCATCTACACTAGTGCCCGGAAACACGGCCATGAAAAGGTTCTCTGGTTTCCAACAAAACTGATTTTTGACCAGAACCACTTACCCCTATTCTAGTACATCAAAAGCATTGTTGTTTTGCTCTCTGAAAAACACCCATATACATCATATAACCACCACTCAAACAAAAAAATATTCACAGTAAACTCAGTCCCTAGTTTTAAAATATAAAAAAGAATCTCACACTTAAAGGCTACACAAACGTTTCCAATCATCCATCTCCATAATAAAAACCCAAAAATGTTCTCACAATAACTAATTCCATGTCTACATCAATTCTATAATAATATGCAGTAATTAACCAAACCAAATCCACATATGAAAGTAAAATTTGAAAAATAGAAAATATATAAATCGTTGATCCCCTCTTTGGTGATTTTTTTTTTACTAACATAAACAGAATTTAAAAGATGAAGTCATAGCTTAGTCGAAATAAACAAGAGTGAGCACTATGCTCTTGAAGCAACAGTAGTTGCTTCCAAAAGAATGAAAGTAATATGGATGATAGTTATAGGATTACAAAAACTATTAGGCTATGTAAGAAATCATCGAACTTGTTAGTGAGTCGAATTAACGAAACACATGACAGTCAGAATCATCCCCAAAGCCTAATGGAGTTTATCCTCAACTAATAACCAAAATCTATGAATTAGCATAGAGTTGCAGATGAATGGTTGTGAAAGACAAATAGTTGCCATTTGAGACAGCCGTATCAGTGAAGCCCGAGAAATCATCCTAAGCACCTACTATCCTGAGCATGAGCATGCTGCCACAGTCCGAAAGAAAACCAGGCAGCACCCGTGCACTCTATCCATGTGTCTATCCATCTTGTGAGGCATCACATTGAAGCTGAAGACCCTAGTGAACAGCAATTGAGGAAGGCCAGAAAGCTCCCAAAGGATCAGAAACCCCATGTAGTCTGGAGCCACACTATCACAGCACAAGGAGCATTGAAAATCATGAATTGTATGAACCTGCATGAAATGAGTAAATATCAGTAGCATCCGATCTAGTTAACCATCCGTAAAGAAGGAGTACCAATTTGGTCAAGTCTAATAAGTCCCTGGACCGAGTTAGAGAGCACAGAGAATCTGTGAAAGGAAGAGTCGGTCTTAGATTGCAGACAACTTTTTGCAAGAGTATGAGCCACAAGATTTTCCTGTCTATAAATGTGCACCAGTTTAATAACACCCAAAGATTGGTAAATCTCATCAGATAAATTGAACAATTTCCAGTGAGCTCTCTGGGGGTCATTAGCAAAAAGTACAGCACTGAGGCAATCAGATTCAAAGCAAACAGGTGAGGAGTAATCAGTAGATTCTTGAATAGCAAACTTAATTACCTTCAGTTCAGCTTCAAGAGGGGAGAAAGCATTAGTATATTTAGTGTAGGCTCCCCTGAAACTACCTCTACTGTCCCTAATTATCAATCCAATCCCACACATATTAGTATTGCAGCACCATGAAGCATCTATATTGAACTTAAAACCTGAACAGGGCCTTTCCCATGCAATTTTAAGAATTTTAGGCTTTGGAGAAGGTTTAATCAGAGGCAAGAAATAGTGGTCCGCAATACTCAAGTCAATAGGAGAGACAATGAAAACAGGTTTAGCACAAAAAGAATGAAAAATCTGATCCCTAATTTGATGAAGAACTAGAACTGTGGAAGGCTTGATAGAATCAAATAAAAATTTATTCCTCATCTTCCACAGATTCCAACATGTAAATACAGCTGCAGTTCGGACAATAGTTGAATGTAATGAACTTAGGGTAGGGAAAATAATGTAGCATGATAATCTCTCCCATATGGATGGGAAAACTCTATCCCTAATTCCCATAAACTGATGAACTATTTTCCAGACATCCACTGCAAACTCATAGGAATTAAAAAAATGGTCTAAGGAGTCTTCATGAACATTACACATACAACATTTGGAAGGTAAACAGAATCTCAGGTTTCTGAGGATGTTATCAAAAGGTAAGAAGGAATTTTTCATCTTCCACATGAAAACAGAGATTTTCTTATCAATTCTAGAATTCCAAAAATGTTGAATAGAAGCAACAGAACCTGTACTGTTGCTGAGTGTAAGGTATGTCGATTTGAAAGAGAAATCACCTTTAATACCCGGTTTCCATATTAGCCTATCTTCTCTGTGTGGTGCTAGTTTGGCTTCCTGTAAAAGAGAAGTAACTTCAGGTGGCAGAAAAGGAGTAATTTTGCTGATGAGATTAGATTTATTGGATATGAACTCAGAGACTGTACAGTCCCCTGCAATGTCAACCAAGTTCTGATCACACAGATCAACAAGGAGACCTATATCTAGCCAGTTAGATGTCCAGAAGTTACATTCCCCCCTACCTATAATGACTCTAGAGTTCGCTTCTGCCCATGTGTTAACAGAACATATCCTTTTCCAGTTTGAAGAAGTCCTATATGAGGGAGGGAAGGCTGCCAGTAAGTGAGTCCATAGAGCCTCAGCTTTTTGGTACTTCCACCACAGTTTAACTGAGCATGTTTTAATTATGGTGGATACTGATCTAAACCCTAGTCCATTTTGATCAGTTGGAAGCAAAGAGAAGTCCATTTTCTCCAAGATCTTTTAGGTTTCAGCTCAGTATGACCCCAAAAAAAGTTACTCAGTTTTTTTTCTAGGGTATTGATGATCATTTTTTAGGTTTTATAACCGACCAAATGTGCTGAGGTAAAGAATAAATGCATGACTCAATCAGTGTAATTTTACCTCCTGTAGAGATCCATCTATTTTTCCAATTGCCTATCTTACTGTTTATCTGTTCAAAAAGAGGTTGGAAATAGATCTTTTTTGCAATCCCAGTAAAAATAGGTACTCCCAGGTATGAAACCGAAAAAACCCCAATTTTCATCCCCAAGATCCTTTTGATATAGTTAACTTTTTGAACCGAAACATGCTTCCCTATAAAGATATCACTCTTATTATAGTTAATCTTTTGGCCAGAGACCTCCTCAAAAGTAGTCAAAAAAGCTTTTAATCTAATCAAAGTTAGCTTAGTTGCCTTAAAGAAAACAACAGTATCATCCGCATATGATAAATGTGAAATTCTGGGAGGATTACCTGGAAGGTCGAAATATGTCAACTTACCACTATGAAAAATGAAAGCCAAACTCCTAGAAAAAGCCTCAGAAAAAATGTTAAACAAGAAAGGAGATAAAGGGTCACCCTGCTTAATACCCCGAGTGGATTGAAAAAATCCCACTGGTTTACCATTAATAAGAACAGAAAACCAGGCCTGTGACAGATTTTTCATGATGGAAAAGATGAATTTAGCATGGAATCCAAATTTAGCTAAGACATTATATAAAAAAGACCACCTCACTCTATCAAAAGCCTTTTTAAGGTCCAGTTTAACAATACAATTTGGATCTCTTCGTTTCCTATTCAGAAACCTAACCATTTCCTGTAAATAAATTACATTGTCTGAGATGTGTCTACCATGTAGGAAAGCTGTTTGGTTAGGGGAGATAATCCTAGGCATTAGAGACTTAAGTCGTTCCATAAGCACTTTAGAGCATATCTTGTTTATAACGTTGGAGAGACTTATAGGTCTATAATCATCAAAAGAGGTGGGGGTCTTTTTTTGGGGGATTATTGTGATCCATGTGCTACCAATACCCCTAGGCATATTATTTGCAGTAAGAAAGTCCTGAACAGCTAGAAGTAGATCATTTGCAATAATATCCCATGATTTTATGTAGAACTTAGCTGTAAAGCCATCTGGACCTGGACTACTCGATTTGTTAAGACTAAGAACAACCTCCTTGAGCTCAGTTAATGAAACCGGTTGCAGAAGTTTTTCATTATCATCCTGATTGACCAGTTTAGGTATGTGGTTCAGAAAATGAGATTGAAAGAGAGAACTGTCAGGGGAGCTATCCTCATTTAGAAGGTCCTGGTAATAATGTATAGCTTCCCTCTCAATATCATGTATATTATCCAACCACTGACCATTCTTACTCTTAACTTTTGTGATCTTCAACCTGTTGTTTCTTTCCTTTACAGAGTTATGAAAAAAACTTGTGTTATTATCCCCTTCCCTTAGCCATTTAATCTTTGCTTTATGTTTCCAAAAAAAATTTTGTTCAGCCAAAGCCCTAACTACCCTAGCTTTAGCCTCCTTGAGTTTTACCAGTTCAACCTCAGAATCAGTCTGATCAGATAAGAGTTCCTGGGCCTGAAGAGCCAATTCAGCTTGCACTACATTGTCATGAATGTTGCCAAATTTTTCTTTATTCCAAATTTTTAATTCCTTCTTCAGTCTAACAAGTTTAAGATAAAAATATAGCATTCCTAATTTAGGCAGAGGAATATCCCAATTCTGTTTGATTACCTCATTAAAATCCTTTCTTTTGTACCATGTATTCAGAAATCTAAATGGCCTAGGACTGGATGGAATATCACTACCAACAGTTAACAGCATAGGATTGTGATCTGAACTAATCCTATTCAAAATCTGAACTGAAGAGGCAGGAAAAGACAGTGACCATGAGGAAGTGCATAATCCCCTATCTAATCTTTTTACTGTAGGAGTCCTTAATCTATTATTAGTCCAAGTGAACAGGTTCCCTACAGTGTTAATTTCCTCCAAAGCCATTGCATTTATAAAATCATTAAAGTCCCTCATACTCCCCAATTTGGGAGTAGAAGAACCTTTATACTCATTTATAGATGTAATGGAATTGAAGTCTCCAATGAAAAGGGATTCAGAGTGATTGTAGGAACTGAGGTCAGACCAAAGAGATTTCCTACCAGTTCTAGTTCTGAGACCATAAATAAAGAAGACATCCATAGTCTTGTGAAGATTAATAAAATTCAGATTAACTGCAAGGAACTGCAAATTATCATATTTAACAGTTAAAAGTAAGCTAGAGTTCCAGAAGAGCCAAATCTGACCATTATTTGCTGAGATGCAATTATCATAGTTCAACAGTTGTCTATACGAATCACACTACATGTTATCATGTTTAGGCTCAATTAAGCAGATAAGCTCAAATTTATGCCTATTGATCAGATTACAGAGTCTTAACATAGATGTGTCCATTCCCCTGATGTTCCAGACCAGCATTTTAATCTTAATTGTTGTATTATTCATAGGGAAACATTGCTAGAGCTTTTTGATCTAGTCATGATAGTATTTTTCTGAGAAAAAAATGACTCATTTCTCTGTTTGGATTGGTTCCGTAGTGACTTATCCTTTTTCAGCTTGCCAGGATTAGAAAATGAGATTGAAGAACTAACCTTTCTTACCTGATCAGCACCATCATCATGGACAGAATCAGGGACTACTGAGGTGTCCTGAGAAGCAGGAAGTTCTGCATTGATTGGAATGTCACTTTGGGTGGCTTCATCACTTGATATTTCTTCATCAGCCAGAGGTAGAAATCTATTTTCCTTGTGTTTCTGCTGAGAGAAGATAAAATTTTTTGCAGCAATAGTAGAATTGAAAGGTGAGAAAGACCTTCCACGTTTGCTAGGCAAATCATCCTTAGCAAAAACTGTCCTAAGGTTTGGAGGGGCAGATAGTGAATACCTAGTTAATTGTACTGATACACTGGGATCAGAGGAAGGCATTTGGGAGATTAGTGAACTAGGCAGGTATTTATCAGATTCAGGTGACTGAGAATGGAGGTGAACTACACCCTCCTTTTGACTAACCATTAGATATTCTGGAAGATGGTGGTCAGAAACAGTCTCAGTGTTGGATTCTTGATTAGCACAGGGGATAGGATCATCATTCTTAGTTATTTCAACTTGAAGTTGATGACACAGAACCTCAGGGGTCACATGATCAATCACCAGAAGGTCCTTGTCATTTAAGACAGCCTTATTAATTCCTTGTCCACTAACTGGAATAGTAACCATCTGTTTCTTGGGAACATATTTGAATTTCTGAGCATGGAAGATTTTTTGTTTTTCTATCACTGATACTCCTGAGCTCCCAGCTTTTGTATTACCATCATGATTCAGATTTACATTCACCTTACCCTGACCTTCATAGCCTCTTTGTTGATCTTCAGTTGGATCCATTAGATTTATATAGTTAGGAGACACTTTATCAATCCTCTGGGACCTTGTTCTCTTAAGCTCAGGATGCAAATAGATACAGCAATTATCATCATGTCCTATACATTTACAATGATAGCAGTAGGGTGGGATATCTTTAAATTCTAAGGGAAGTTTGACCACATTATATTCATTCCCATCCTCCTCAATTCCAACTCTAATAAATGAGGGAAGCTTTTTTTCAAGTCGACTTCTACACACATTTTAACACATGAAGGCCGGGAAGAGCAGCAGTTGCAGCATCCACTTTTATATAGTTTCCTATTTGGTTTCCCATATTTTCAAGCATAGCAGTATTGTAGAAATATACAGGGACATATGGTATAGAAACCCATATCGGAACGATGGATGATTCTGCCTCAGGGAAAAAATCAGATGTCCATTTAAATACCTTCATTTGGGTGTGGTTGAAACTTCATTGTCCCCTAAGCCAAAACCTCTGATAATCCTCTTTCTCCTGGAACCGTATTAACACATGCCTAAAATCTATTGATTCAAGCTGGAATTTGCCCTTGAAGCCCACAGAGTTGAAAGAATCGTTGAGTTGGGCCATCGTTGGCCTGCCCCTGGCGAACTTGCCAACAAGAGCGTTTCGATAGCGGGAGGCGAAGGTGTTTGCATCTTTACGGCTTACCAAGCAAACTATATCCTCCTTATATTGAGTTTTGGGAACAATCTCTGGGTTCGAAGGAAGGGAGTCAGATAGAGGAGGAGGGCAATTGGCTAGAGCCTGGAGGAAGGATTTACCTCCCCCGTAGTTACCACGGCCAGACGGAGGAGCTGCCATAGCGGCGGTGGAGAATCCGGTCAGTGACCGTTATCAGTTAGAGGAATGATGAGGAAGAAGGAGAATGATAAAACGACAGTCAGGATTTCGTTTTGGGTAAATCGCACTATGAATCGCACAAAGCTACAGTAGAATCGCACAAAACTACAGTCCGTCACTCTTTGGTGATGATGATGGCAAAGGAAATACAAACAAAATAATGAATTGCGATTGATTACTTACACTTACACCTTCAGCCGAAAAATAAATAAATCAAATCTTGTGGATGATGGTAAAAGGTGGTCACCGCTCGCCCTCAGCGGCAATCTTGTGGATGATGGAAAATGAGAGAAGTCGATATTAAATCGTCGTTGCGAATTAAGCCAATTTTCACACAGTTTAGGTGCGAAATAGCCAAAACGCTGATTTCCCTGTCGTTTTATTCTCCTTTCTCCCTCCCTCTGTTTTTCCAACTGATAACGGTCTGATTCCGTACATCTCCTATGGCGGCTCCTCCGCCTGGCCGTGGCGGCAACACTGCGGTCAAGTCGTTTCTTCAAGCGCTTGGTAGTCGTCAACCTCCACTCCAAGCAACTCTCCCTTCTAATCCAGAAATTGTTCCAAAAATGCACTACAAAGGTGAGATTGCTTGTCTAGTCTCCCGTCGTGAGGCTGAGACGCTCGCCTCCCATTACCAAAACGCCCTAGTTGGTAAATTTGCTAGAGGAAAGCCGCCTATGCCTGCTCTAAATGAAGCTTTCCAATCGGTCGGGTTCAAAGGTAAATTTCAGATAGGTTCGATTGATTACAGACACATCCTCATCCGATTCCAAGACAAAGAAGACTACCAGAGATTTTGGCTTAAAGGCCACTGGATTTTCAATCAGGCTCCAATGAAGGTACTCAAATGGACAATGGATTTCAACCCAGAGCCAGAATCCACTATTGTACCGGTATGGGTTACCATTCCCTATGTTCCTATCTTCTTCTATAATATTGCGATGATAGAAACTATGGGAAATCAGATAGGTACATTTATTAAGATGGATGCAGCTACGGCTGCCCTTACTCGGCCATCAGCTGTTAAAATGTGTGTCGAGATTGATCTAAAAAATAAACTTCCATCATGTATTAGGGTGGGAATTGAGGAGGAAGGTATTGAATACAATGTGGTTAAGCTTCCGTTAGAATTTGAGGATATACCCCCATACTGCCATCACTGTAAAACTATAGGGCATGATGATAATCACTGTGTATACCTCCATCCTGAGCTTAAGAGAACTAAATCCTACAGAGTGGACTCACAGGGTGGTAAGAATGTGCCTCATCTTAAAGAGCAACAAAGAGCTGCAGTTTCTATCCCTAACGAGGATACTGCCATCTTAAATAAAGATATTACTAGGGCAGGGTCCTCAGGTTTGTCTGTTCCTGAGAAACATGGCTCTCATATAACTAAGACTCTTAAATATGTCCCAAAAATAAGGGATTCTCCAAAGTTTAACATGGAGAAGGCATCGCTTGTGGAAGTTGAGACATCTGAACATTTAATGGAGAGCAACAAGGTTAAGTCATCTGATACCATAATTTCGAAAGCCGATAGTCTAGTTGATGATCAGGATAAAATATGTACCACCTTGTCCGACCCTCTTGATTTAATATCTGAGGTTCAGGGCGATAAGAATCAGAACAATAAGTCAGATTTGACCCCTTTGGTAACTAAGATCAATCAGTCTCAGAGAGAGTTGGGTCGAAATGAAGATCATCTGGTGGAGTTTCCTGAACATAAATCCAAACACTCATTCTCTGCTCCACCATTTCCCATCCAAAAAACTCAGTTTGCCAAAGATGACATCCCTGGAAAAAGAGGTAAATCTTTCTCACCTTTCCATTCCATTATTGCAGCTAAAAACTTCATCTTCTCTCAGCAGAAACACAAACACAACAGGTTCCTACCACTTGAAGATGATGATGGTGATAATGAGGAGAGCTCCCACAGACAAAACACAAATGATACTGTGATATTAGAGGATACAGTAGATGTCCGGGTGGGAGATTCTCCTTCCCAGAAATCTGATTCTTATATAGATCAGACCAGCCAGGTCAGTTCTTCTACTCCCAAAAATGAAAAAAAGAAGAATGCTAGTAAGGCAATGAATGAGCCTAATCATAGGAATGAGACATATTTAACTCAGTTAAATACTATCATGACTAGATCAAAAAGCGCTAATAATGTTCTATTATGAATAATACAACCCTTCAGATAAAATTCCTGGTTTGGAACCTGAGAGGAATGGATACCTCCATGATCAGACTCCAAAATTTGGTTGCTAGACATCATTTTGATCTTATTTGTTTAATTGAGCCAAAACATGATAATCTTCAGTGTGACTCATACAGACTTTTGCTGCAATATGATAACTGTAAATATGCAATGAATGGTCAGATCTGGCTTTTCTGGAATGCAAGCATATCTCTAGTAGTAAAAGATGACAATTTACAATTCCTTGCTGTTTCATTGCATAGTCTCACTCTGAATAAAAATATGGATGCCTTTTTTGTGTATGGACTTAGAACTAGGGATGGAAGGAAATCACTTTGGTCTGACCTTAAGTCCTCTACTCAATCAGAAGCTATGTTTATAGGGGACTTTAATGCCATTACATCAGTTACAGAATATAAAGGTCCTTCATCCCCTAGAATTGGTAGTATGAATGACTTCAATGAATTTATTAATCAAATGGCTTTGGAAGAAATTAATACAGTAGGCAACCTTTTCACATGGAGCAATAACAGGCTTAGAAATCCTACTATTAAGAGGCTAGATAGGGGTCTTTGTAATTCTGCATGGTCTTCTTCCTTCCCTGCATCTGCTATTCAAATTTTAAATAGGTCTACTTCTGATCATAGCCCTATGCTTCTCACTATAGGCAGTGATATTCCATCCAACCCTAGACCTTTCAGATTCTTGAATACCTGGTTTAAAAGGAAAGAGTTCATGATTGTAATTAAGTCTAACTGGGAACTCCTACTCAGTTGCTCAGGAATGCTTGGTTTTTGTCTTAAACTCTTAAGATTGAAGAAAGAATTAAAAATCTGGAATAAGGAACATTTTGGAAATATTCATGATAATGTGATGAATGCTGAAAATGTTCTTCTCACTCAGGAGCAATTATATGATCAAAATCCATCTGTGGTTAACTTGGTAAAGCTCAAGGAAGCTAGGGCTAAGTTAGTTCGAGCCTTAGTTGAACAAAAAAGCTTCTGGAAACATAAAGCTAAGATTAAATGGTTAAATGAAGGAGATAATAATACCAGTTTTTTCCATAATTCAGTCAAAGAAAGGAAATGCAGACTAAAGATTACTAAAATTAAAGCAGGTAATGGACAATGGTTAGATAACATGCAGGACATAGAAACTGAAGCCATCCGGTATTACCATGATCTTTTAACAGATGATAGCTTGCCTGAAAGTAATCTTTTTAAATCTCATTTTCTCAGCCAAATTCCCAAACTGGTCTCCCAGCAAGATAATGATTGCCTTCTGCAACCAGTTACTATGTCTGAGCTAAAAGAAACTGTTCTTAATCTCAATAAAGACAGTAGCCCAGGTCCAGATGGCTTCTCTTCAAAATTTTATATTAAATCATTTGATATCATCTCCTCTGATTTACTAAATGCTGTTCAGGACTTCATTGATGGGAATGCCATCCCTAGGGGTTTTAGTAGCACTTGGATCACAATTATTCCTAACACCCATCTCATTTGATGATTACAAGCCTATTAGTCTTTCCAATGTTCTTAATAAAATTTGCTCCAAATTAATAATGGAAAGACTTAAACCTTTAATGCCAAAAATAATCTCTCCACATCAAACTGCATTTCTTAAAGGGAGGGATATTTCGGACAATGTTATTTATTTACAAGAAATGGTGAGATTTTTGAATAGGAAACAAAGTCAACCTAACTGCATAGTTAAGTTAGACCTTAAGAAGGCATTCGATAGGGTTAAATGGTCCTTTTCATATAGTGTCCTAACTAAATTTGGTTTCCATGCTAGATTTATATTTCCCATCATGAATAACCTGTCACAGGCTTGGTTTTCAATCCTAATAAATGGTAAGCCAACTGGATTCTTCCAATCTACGAGGGGTATCAAGCAAGGAGACCCCCTCTCCCCTTTTCTTTTCAACATTTTTTCTGAGGCCTTCACCCGAAGTCTAGCACACATTTTCCAATCAGGTAAGCTGGCCTATTATCAACTTCCAGGTAATGCACTACAAATTTCTCACTTATCCTATGCTGATGATACAGTGGTATTTTTAAAAGCTAATCACAATACTTTGATTAGATTCAAAGCCTTCCTGTCAACATTTGAGGAGGTCACAGGACAACAAATAAACTATGGAAAAAGTGATCTGTACATTGGGAAACATGCCTCTCCTCGTACTGTTAATAAAATAAAGAGGACTTTAGGGATGAAAATAGGAAGTTTTCCATTTACCTATTTAGGTGTTCCTATTTTTACTGGTGTTGCACATAGAGCATATTTCCAACCTTTAATTGAGCAGATTGATAACAGGATTGGTAGTTGGAAAAATAAGTGGCTATCCACTGGGGGAAAAATCACATTGATAAAATCTTGCATATTCTCCATTCCACAACATATCTGGGCAGTGCTTAAACCAAGCAAGAAGATTGTTGCTGTCATAGAGAAAACAGTTAGCAGATTTTTCTGGGGTTTTATTGATCAGAAACCTAAGAGAGCATGGAGGAAATGGGAAGCTCTTTGCCTTCCTATTAACCAAAATGGTCTAGGATTCAGATCAATTAACTCCATAATTGATACTTGTTCGGCCAAACTTTGGTGGAAATACCAACAGGCGGTTGCTCTGTGGACACATTTTGTTGCATCTCTTCCACCCTCATATAGATCCTCCCCTAATTGGAAAAGAATATGTAATATTAATGCTTGGTCTGAATCGAATTCCAGAGTGATTGTGGGTAGAGGTTCCTGTAATTTTTGGACTTCTAATTGGCTTGATGTTGGTCCTATTATAGATTATTGTGAGCCAGACCAGGTTGAAATCCCTGAGGACTGCACGGTTTCTGATTTCATCACCAATAAGGACACACTGATCCAAAAATTCTCTTCATTACTTCCCCCTAACATCTTCTCTCTTTTGCAGGATTCAAAATTATATCCACATAGAAGTGATAGGCTTATATGGAAACCAGGTATTAGGGGTGATTTCACTTTCAAAAGCACATACCTCCTACTCAGCTCACAATCTGGTAATATTGCTTCAACTCAGCTGTTTTGGAATAGGAGAATAGAGAAAAAAATCTCGGTTTTCATGTGGAAACTGATCAATTCGTTTTTACCTTTTGGTAATGTCTTGCAAAATATGAGAATTTGCCTGGCCACTAAATGCTACTTATGTAGTAATCATGTGGATTCCTTGGAGCACTGCTTCAATTCCTGCCCTTTCTCATTAAATATATGGAGTACTATTCACCAGTTTATGGGTATTAGGGATATTCTTTTCCCCTCTATTTGGGAAAGAATCTCCTTCTATCTAACATATCAGGGCTTGAGTTCTCTGCACTCTACTTTAATTAGAACTGCTGCTTGCATTACATGTTGGAATATTTGGAAAATGAGGAACAAATGCTTACATGATGTTGTTTTCCCTAATAGTAATGCAGTTCTAAATCATATCAGAGACCAAATTTTCTACTCTTTCTGCTCCAAACCAGCTCATATTTCATCAGTATTTGACTATGGTATTGCTAACCACTCTTTTCTACCTTTGATAAAAGCACCTCCGAAACCTAAAATTTTCATAATTGCTTGGAAAAGGCCAAATGAAGGTTTCAAGATTAATGTAGATGCTGCTTGGTGTGCTTACTCTAATATGTGTGGATTAGGACTGATTGCCAGGGATCCTACGGGTGGTTTTATTTTGGCTAGGACTAGCTATACTCAGGCTAATTCTCCTCTCGAGGCAGAGTTAAGAGCTATACTCTTTGCTATTCAGACTGCTGTTAGATTCTCTGCCCCTATTGTCATTGAATCAGACTGCCTAAAAGCTGTCCACTCTGCTGAAAACCCATTATTGGCAAATTGGCAACTCTTTCAGTTGGCAGACGAAATTCATCAAGCTTTAGGTGATATGTCTCTACGTCACATACATAGGCAATCTAATTTGGTTGCTGACACCTTGGCTAAACACTGTCTCAAGGCTCAATCTAACTGTGTTTTTCATAGTTTGCTTTTGCTTCCTCAGATATGTAGAGGTCTGATTAGGCTTGACCAGTCTGGTACGCCCTCATTAAGAATTTCTCAATGAACGGAAGCTACTGAATATGGTTTTTCTTTTGCAGGATGGGTGATTCTTTGGAAAATCTGGATTATACTTCAAGACTCGGAGGCATTTTGGGGCTGCTCCCTGCTGCAGCTGCTCACTGATCGTAGCACCTTTCTCCTCGACATATAGTTGTCTTTGAGATTTAGCAAATATAGGCATTTTAAGCTAAGTAACCTTCTCTGACTGATTTGTGTTTCGTTTTCGACTCACTAACAAGTTCGAGGATGCTTTGCTTAGCTTTATGTCTTAGGAATTCATTACAATCTTTTTTTTTTTGGAAGCAACTTTGTATATCTAAACTTAGCTCCGGACTTACTTTTGATGTACATCTTTCATATTTTTATGGCTAGGGAAGGCCAATACATCTTCCCCCATCTATGGATGGTCTTAGTTAAAAAAAAAAAAAAGAGAAGTCGATATTGGGATGGTTGTTATACTGGATTGGGATAACCCTATCCGTAGAATCAGGAGGCAAAGATTTGGGAGGGAAATTTCAGCGCCAAACAAATTATTTCGAAAAATTGAGCATCAAATTCGACATGGAAGAGACAGATTACATACTAAGGCTCAAGAATATTAATCCATCAATCTCCTTCCGTAATTGATGCACGTTGTTGGATCTACTCTATCCAGATCCATAAGAAGAGAAGGGACACAGGGAGACGTGTAAACAGAGGGAGGCGTGTATCCAGAGGGAGGCGTGTAAAAAGGGAGTGTTATAGTTAGTACATTATTCTGTTTTTAAAATTTTGGTTTTTAAAATTTTCTTTGTTTCTTGTATGATGGATGACAGCTAGCACATATACTCTTTAATTCTCACGTAATCAAATTACATGCCTAGTTCCGGGTCTTTCCATAATTACAAGAATCATATTTTTTCCATGCCTAGTTCTATATAAGTTTATACAAATTGAATATCCTTTCTAATATTTTATTTTGTATTGAACTATGAGTTTGTCTCTTGAAAGACGATATTTCTATAAGTCATGGAAAAATCAAGGTTTCAAGTGTAAAATAGAAGTATTGAAGATAAAATTTCCGGGTTGCATGAACTGGGTTATAAATTTTATAACTACATGTTACATACTAAATTTTTAATATTGCAACTAAAATATTTTATCTTTATAAAAATTATATAAAATGTTTGTTATAATAAATTTGACAAGAGCTCACGTAGTAGTACTCACCATTACACATCAAATTTAAGACAAAGTCTTGTATAAGACCGTCTCACGGTGAGACCACTGATTAAATTGCAAAGATTTCAAGATGATGTTTCATATTGATGTTTTCATATTGCTATTTATTATTTTTTTGCTCCCGAATTCTTTTTCTATTTTGCCCCTACTCCTTGGTCTCACCATGAGACGGTCTCACAGGAGACGGACTCCAAATTTAATTTTACAGTTTAAATTAGGTAAAATATTAATGGACAAATATCAAATTATAATTTGATTAGGGACGGACGACTACTATGATTAAATGTTAGAAAACTAACTTGTTCTTACTAGTGGAAGGAGTACCTTCGAGCGTTGTGCTATAATATAAATTAAAATATTAAAATTAGGTTTTATTTTTAAAAAATAAATATTTTAAAGTTTAGTCATTTAAGAAAAATTATATGAGTTATGAAGTAGAATAATTAATTTAGTTAGAAACCTTTAAACATTGAATACAATAAAAATTGATTATTTTTATAATATTTCATTCAAATTATTTAAAAAGTCTTTATCTACATGTTGAGATTCATTTTAAAAGGTTATCATTGATTATATATAGTTAAGAATTAAAATCAGTAACATATATAATATGTATGTTATTTTTGGACAACTTGGGTTTAACTTAGTCAAAATGAAGTTTAAATTTAACTAGCGATTGTTACTGTATCTGTGTGCGAAAAAGTGTGAAACACTCACTAACCAAAACTTTACTTTCTTTCTCGTATTTTCTCTTCTTCTTCTCCCATCTCTGTAACTGATAACGATCAAAATTTGGTTTCTCTTCCCTGCTTATGGCGGCCCCTCCGCCTGGTCGCGGTGGCCATGCGGCGGCAAAATCCTTTCTTCAAGCATTAGGTAACCGCCCACCGCCTCTAAATGTCTCCCTTCCCTCTAACCCAGAAATTGTGCAGAAAACCCAATATAAGGGAGATATAGCCTGTCTGGTATCTCGCAAAGACGCTGAAGCTTTGGCCTCTCACTACCAAAATGCCCTGGTCGGTAAGTTTGCAAGAGGCAAGCCACCGATGTCTACTCTCAATGATGCTTTCAACTCTGTGGGATTCAAGGGTAAATTTCAACTCGGATCCATCGACTTCAGACATATCCTGATTCAGTTTCAAGACAAGGAGGATTATCAGAGGTTATGGCTCAAAGGTCAGTGGATTTTCAACCATGCCCCAATGAAGGTTCTCAAATGGACAACTGATTTCTCACCTGAGGCAGAGTCCTCTATAGTTCCGGTATGGGTCACTATTCCCCATGTCCCAGTCTTCTTCTATAATACTGCAATGCTAGAAATTATGGGGAATCAAATAGGGAATTATATTAAGATGGATGCTGCTACTGCTGCTCTTTCTAGACCCTCAGTAGTCAAGATGTGTGTCGAAATAGACTTGAAAAAAAAGCAGCCATCATTCATTAGAGTCGGTATTGAGGAGGATGGGATAGAGTATAATGTGGTTAAACTACCCATAGAATTTGAGGACCTACCACTATACTGTCACCACTGCAAATCTATAGGTCATGATGATGCTCTTTGCATTTATTTGCACCCAGAACTTAAGAGATCAAGGAACAATAGGATGGATAATTTCAACCCTAGCTATAGGGATTTAGGGCTTGGCAAGTCAGTACCTCAGAGTAAGGGTTCTGATGGTATAGTTATTGAAAATGTAAGCCAAGTGCATGCTGATAGCAATAAGGCTGAAGGTTCTGGTGTCTCAGCATCTGAGAAACTTAAGACTCTGTCCTCGCAGAGGTTCAAATATGTTCCAAAGCAGCAGGCTGTAGCAGTTAAAAATGTTGAAGATGATGGGGTAGCTATGTCACCTCAGGAAAAGGATAAGCTTCCTGAGAATAAACCTCTCCCTCAAGATAACCTCATTGTTGTGCAGAAGTTTACTGATCCGATTCGGGATACTCAGGCTGTTGAGCACGTTACGGATCCTGCTGTTCAGTTTAAGGTTACTAACCTGGATACTGAAGCAGAGCAGGTTTCTGAGGAGGCCAACACTGATCACCTTATAGTCATCCAAGATGATTCTCTTGTCCCTAAGACTGGTGATCAGTTGGTTATCAATCAAGATAAAATTGCAGAGTTGATCTCTGAGTCTCCTGTTTATCAGTCAAAGCACTCCCTATCTGCTCCACCAAACATCATCACAAAGAAAGTTTTTGCTAAGGGTGACATTCCTAGCAAACGGGGTAAGTCTTTCTCACCTTTCAATACCATTATTTCTGCTAAAAATTTCATTTTCTTTCAGCAGAAACATAGACACAACAGATTCCTCCCACTTGAGGATGATGATGGATCCAGTGGGGAGAACACACCAGGTAACCTTCCAATCAATGCTGAGGCCCCAAAGGTTGCAGTTACTGAACACATGGGAGTTTCTCCTTCCAACTGTACTGATAATTATGCAAATCAGGTCAGTCAGGTAAGCTCCACCATTTTACACTCCAAACCATCTAAGCTGAAGAAAGGTAGGCAATCAGTGAAAGAATTTAATCATAGGAATGAGACATATTTAACTCAGTTAAATACTATCATGACTAGATCAAAAAGCGCCAATAATGTTTCAATATGAATAACACAACACTTAGGATTAAATTTTTGGTTTGGAACTTGAGGGGAATGGATACTTCCATGCTAAGACTGCAAAACTTAATCACTAGGCATAGGTTTGAGCTTATTTGTTTAATTGAGCCTAAACATGACAACATGCAATGTGATTCCTATAGGCAACTGTTACATTATGACAACTGTATGTATGCAATGAGTGGTCAGATTTGGCTATTTTGGAATGCCAGTATATCCCTAACAGTCAAATGTGATAATTTGCAATTCTTAGCTGTTTCTTTGAACAGTCTCACTTTGAATAAAAGCATGGATGCCTTTTTTGTGTACGGCCTCATAACTAGAAATGGTAGGGAAAATCTTTGGTCTGATCTTAGGTCCTCTACTCACTCAGATGCTATCTTTATTGGGGAGTTCAATGCCATTACATCTATAAATGAATATAAAGGTCCATCTACTCCAAAACTTGGTATTATGAAGGAATTTAATGATTTTATTAATGTAATGGCTTTGGAAGAAATTAATACAGTTGGTAATTTATTTATTTGGAGTAACAACAGGCTGAGAAACCCTACTATCCAAAGATTAGATAGAGGTCTGTGTAATCCTTCTTGGTCATCTACTTTTCCTACCTCTTCTGTTCAAATTTTGAATAGGATTTCTTCTGATCACAACCCTATGCTTCTTACAATTGGAAGTGATATTCCATCTAATCCTAGGCCTTTCAAATTCTTGAACACTTGGTTTAAAAGGAATGACTTCTTGGATGTAATTAAGAAAAACTGGGATCTCCCTCTCAATAACTCAGGAATGCTTGGTTTCTATCTTAAACTCTTAAGGTTGAAAAAAGAACTAAAAATCTGGAATAAGGAACATTTTGGTAATATTCATGATAATGTGGTGCTGGCTGAAACTGCTCTAGAAGCTCAGGAACATATATATGATTTTAATGCTTCTGTGGACAATTTGGTTAAACTTAAGGAAGCTAAGGCTAAGTTAGTTAGAGCTTTAGCAGAACAGAAAAGCTTCTGGAAACATAAGGCCAAGATTAAGTGGTTAAAGGAAGGAGACAATAACACCAGCTTTTTTCATAACTCTGTTAAGGAAAGAAAATGTAGATTAAAGATCACAAAAATCAAAAGTAGTAATGGTCAATGGCTAGATAGTATACAGGACATTGAGAATGAAGCCATTCACTACTACCAAGACCTCTTAACAGATGATAGCACTCCTGATTGTAATTTTTTCAAATCTCACTTTCTGAGTCAGATTCCTAATCTGGTCACTCAACAAGATAATGATAGACTTATGAAATCTGTCACATTGTCTGAGCTCAGGGACATTGTTCTTAGTCTCAATAAGAACAGTAGCCCTGGACCAGACGGTTTCACATCTAAATTTTTCATTAAATCTTGGGACATAATCTCAACTGATCTACTCTCTGCAGTTCATGATTTTCTTGCTGGGAATAACATTCCTAGGGGTATTGGTAGCACCTGGATTGCAATTATTCCTAAAAAGGAAACACCTATTTCATTCGATGACTACAGGCCAATCAGTCTTTCCAATGTAGTTAATAAAATCTGTTCAAAAGTACTAATGGAAAGACTTAAACCCCTAATGCCAAAACTCATTTCTCCACACCAAACAACTTTTCTTAAAGGTAGAGACATTTCGGACAATGTTATCTACCTACAAGAAATGGTAAGATTTCTGAATAGGAAGCAAAGACAACCAAATTGCATTATCAAATTAGATCTTAAGAAGGCCTTTGATATGGTTAAGTGGTTCTTTCTATATAGTGTACTTGCTAAATTTGGTTTCCATGCTAGATTTATTTTTTCCATCATGAATAATCTATCACAGGTATGGTTCTCTATCTTGATCAATGGTAAACCTGCTGGATTCTTTCAATCTACAAGGGGTATCAAACAAGGGGACCCCTCTCTCCTTTTCTTTTTAACATCTTTTCTGAGGCATTTACTAGAAGTTTAGCTTTTATCTTTCAAAATGGTAAGTTGGCCTACTATGACCTTCCAGGTAACTCTCATCAAATCTCTCATTTATCTTATGTTGATGACACTGTGGTCTTTTTAAAGGCTGGGAATAAAACATTGTTTAGATTTAAAGTCTTTCTGTCTAAATTCGAGGATGTCACTGGTCAAAAAATAAACTACAGTAAAAGTGACATTTACATGGGAAAACATGCCTCTGCTCACACAGTTAACAGTATAAAGAGGATTCTAGGTATGAAAATTGGGAGTTTTCCATTCACATATCTGGGTGTGCCTATTTTTACCGAATTTGCACAAAAATCCTATTTCCAGCCACTAATTGAACAGATTGATAATAGGATTGGTAGCTGGAAAAATAAATGGCTATCTACTGGGGGGAAAATTACACTCATTCAGTCTTGCAATTTCTCTATTCCTCAACACATTTGGTCAGTTCTAAAACCTAGAAAGGAGATTATTTCCATCATAGAAAAAAACTCAGCAGATTTGTTTGGGGGTCTATTGATCTAAAACCTAAAAGATCATGGAGGAAATGGGATGCTCTCTGCTTCCCTATTAACCAAAATGGTCTAGGATTCAGATCAATAAACACCATAATTGATACTTGCCCGGTTAAACTTTGGTGGAAATACCAAAAGGCTGAGGCTTTATGGACCCATCTTGTTGCATCCTTGCCACCCTCATCTAGATCTTCTTCTAATTGGAAAAGGATCTACTCATTTAATGCTTGGGCAGAATCAAATTCCAGAGTAATAGTTGGTAGGGGTGACTGTAATTTTTGGACTTCGAATTGGTTAGATATTGGTCCTATTATGGATCTCTGTGATCAAAACCTTGTAGATATCTCGGTTGACTGTACAATTTCAGAGTTCATCTCAAATAAACCTCTTCTGATTCAGAAAATTTCTCATTTACTTCCCTCTCATGCTATCTCTCTTTTGCAGGAATCAAAGCTCTCAACTCACAGGTGTGATAGGCTCATATGGAAACCTGGTATTAAAGGTGATTTCACATTTAAATCTACTTATCTCTTGCTCAGCTCACAGCCAGGTACTACTGCTTCTACTCAACTTTTTGGAATTCCAGAATTGAAAAGAAAATCTCAATTTTCATGTGGAAACTGAGAAACTCGTACTTACCATTTGATAATGTTCTGCAAAAACTGAGATTTAATTTGCCTTCTAAATGTTGTATGTGCAGTAATCATGTGGACTCCTTAGATCATTTTTTCAATTCCTGCACCTTTTATGTACAAGTTTGGAGTACTGTTCATTAATTCATGGGAATTAGGGACAGATCTTTCCCATCTATATGGGAAAGACTATCATGCTATCTTACTTATCCTGGTTTGAGTTCCTTGCATTTAATAATAATTAGAACTGCCTCCCTAATTACAAGCTGGAATCTGTGGAAGATGAGAAACAAATGCCTATATGGATCTGTCTTGCCAATTAGGGGTTCAGTGCTTAATAGAATAAGGGAACAAATTTTCTAAACCTTTTGTGCCAAACCAGTCTACATTACCTCTACTATAGACTTAAATATTGCTAATCACTCCTTCTTACCTTTGATCAAATCTACTCCAAAGCCAAAAAAATTTAGAATTGCTTCGAAAAGGCCATGTAAGGGTTACAAAATTAATGTCGATGCTGCGTGGTGTGGTTATTATAACACGTGTGGACTTGGAATGATTATTAGAGATCCTAGGGGTAGTTTCATTTCGGCTCATACTAAGTACACACAGGAAAACTCCCCTCTGGAAGCTGAGTTGAGAGCAATCCTTTTTGCTTTAGATATTGGTGTAGGATACTCTGCCCCTGTTTGCATTGAATCAGATTGTTTAAATGATGTCAATTGTATTGTTGATCCTCTGCTTGCACATTGGAAACTGTTCCAACTGGCTGATGAAATTCACCAAGCCTTGGGTGATATCATATTACTGCATATTCACAGACAAGCTAATTTGGTTGCTGATTCTTTGGCTAAAGCTTGTCTCCGAGCTCAGTCTAGTTCCTCTTTGAGTAGTTTTCAAATGCTATCTTCTACTTGTCAAGGTTTAATTAGACTAGTTCAGATGGGTACACCCTCATTAAGGATGGTTCAATGAATGGATGCTACTGAGTTGTGTTGTCTTATGCTGCTTTTTGCAGATTTAGGGCAGCAACACACTCTTCATGCTCAGGATGATTTTTGCAGGTTCTTCATGCACAGGTGGATTCCTCTGACTGAGGGCTTTCTCTGCTCCAATGATCCAGCTGATCCAAACTGATACATACTGACCAAACTGATCCAAACTGATCCAGTTGACACATACTGATTGAGGACATTCTCACAGATCCACCTCCAACATTTTTTGTAAACTCATAGCCTCCTGTTACTAGTAGAGGATAAGCTCCTTAGCCTATGTGGGGTGATTCTGACTATGTGTTTCGTTAAGTCGATTTACTAACAAGTTCGATGATCTCTTATATAGACAAACAGTCTTTGTAATCCTCTAACTATCATCTACATTTCTTTCATTCTTTTGGAAGCAACAAATGTTGCTTCACGAGCCTATTGCTCACTCTTGTATATCTTGACTAAGCTACGGCTTCATCTTTCTTTCTGTTTTATGTTTCTTTTATGGCTTGGGAAGGCCTAATATAATTTCCCCCATATGTGGATGGTTTAATCAAAAAAAAACTTAGTCAAAATGACTCCAATATCCCCGGTTGAAGAACCATTCATAGTAAACAATTTCTATTATATGGTGCTTGGGAAGAAAAGTCAAATTGTATACAATACAACACAAATACTCCTTTGTTTTCATATTATGCAGTTCAATTTGATTTAGGAATTTAGATATTTGTATTGGGCGAAATCTTGGGAAAGACTGTCTTTCCATAAAGTTATAAAGATTGTCTTAGGAATTTAGATATTTGTATTAGAATAATAAAAGGTAAAAGATCTTAGTTGCAATATTAAAAACTTATTATGAAACATATAGTAGTTATAAAGTTATAACCCAATTCATGCAACCCAAAATTTTTATCTTCATTTCTTTTGATTTACACTTATGGAAAAATCACCTTTCAAGAGACATACTCTTTGTATTGTATCTTTTCTTTTTAATTAAATCGTCACCAAAACGAGAGTTTGTAGGGTTCCCATCCCTTTTATATTTTAAGTTCAAATTCGCACAACGTGCCATTACAACATGTGCACACTAAGTTTCGGTGTAGTCGACTAACAGTTAGTTTTATTTATTGCTATTAGATGCCTTATAAAAATAACCGTTAGTTGACTATCCTTTGTTATGTTTGATCTTTAATATCTTTTAATAGGGATGGATAAAAATTAGAGTTTGTCTCTTGAAAGGCGGTCTCTTGAAAGATGTAGTTATTCTATTACAACTTAGACCTTTTACCTTTTATTATTCTATTTAAACCTCATCTTTCCATAAGCTTATGGAAAGACCACTTTCCCAAGACTTTGCCAAACGTTGAAGTTAAGATAAAAACTCTGTATTAAAAAATAAAAGGTAAGTTTAATTGAGTTGAATGATGAGTTTTTCTGGCATATGTTTTTTAGCTTCCTTAATAGCAGATTTCTGTGACTGAGGAGTGGAACAAGATCTCAAGGGGGTGAAACCCTTTACCTTTAATTCCGCCAACAAATCAAGAATAAGGTCAAAAGCCTTTTTCTAGCTAGGGGTTCCATTCTCATGGACATTGACTTCCTCAATTCAGTATCGAGCGGCCTTGAGTAGAAATTTTGATAGCTGGTCACTTCCAATTAAATATGAGGTAGCAATGCCGTGAGAAAGCATGTGGGCACGGAGTCTCACTTTGTGGGCAACAATCTTTTCTTCAAAATTGGCAATGCGCTCCTCAACTTCTTTGGCCTGTAGCTTCTAGGCCTCAATCTCCCCCGCGAGTTATGTATTCTCATATAAGAGAGATCTATTTGAGAACCATACCTAGTAGGGGTGTTTCTTGATGGGGTCTTGATGTGCCCATTTTATACGGTTATATTAGGACTTTTGGGATTCACTTTTGTACACTTTTGTGCTCTAAATATGACATTTTACCTTGAAATTATCTAAGGAGGGTTAAAAGCAACCTTTACGTTTTTATCACTTTTTAGAGAATTTTGTGTGATAAGGTAATTTGTTTGAAGACTTTGAAAACTTTGAAGACTTTGAAGAATATCTTTGAAGATTTGAAGATTTGAAGACTTGGATTTGAGCTTTTTGAAGATATGAAGAATTGAAGAAGTGAAGATAAGAGAAGGATATGAGATATATGACGGGCGGGCGGTCGTCGCGCCCGCCGTGCAAAAGATAATTTATAAGCCCTAAATGCTTACTTTCTACAACTAGGTAGATAGTGGCAAATCGGGGTCGTCCAATGAGAAGAGGGATCTTCCTAAGCGTTTAAGCACACAAATGGTTGATACTAGGCTAGGAGTAACTATATTTACACACACATAAAAGAAAGTAAAGGGGGGGTTGGTTGGTTGGTTGGTTCCTAAGTTACGAAAGTAAAAAGACAAGATAACTAGCAACGTCAAGTGACTATGCTAATCATCAAACGAAACTAAAGAAAGGGGGTTTTAAACTACAAAGATAAAATGCCTTGGGGGCAACGAATATCCACTTCCACATCTAATGTAGTTCATCGAATCATTCACACATTCCATCATATAGCATTCATGACCCAACACTCACACACCCCATCTAGCAAGTACCACAACACACACATCACAAGGAGTTCTAAGTTCATGCTCATAGATCTTCATGCAAAGGCGCTACGGAATTCGTCACGTTCCTACACCTAAACAATTCAACCACACAAGCACTACCTATGCTCAAACCAGTCATGGCACACATGCAGTGAAACACACCGTCAAGAGTACATAAACGCCAAATAACAAATGCTTCAGGAATGAATTTAAATCATCTATTCAATACTTCAACTACTTGTCGTGGAGACTAAACTCCTATCCTTCTTAGTTCGTAGTTTGCGAGAGTGAGTTCGACATCTCTCGTCAAACCTCACCAATGACTCCCGAGTCGCGACCACGACTCAAGGTGTCATTGGTGGCATTTAGCACGAAGGACCAACAAGCTTGGCAATGCCTATGACCACTACACCGTGACTAAGCATTTAACCAATTCATGCAATTACACGAGATTAGTCAAGAGCGACCACTCATAGACCACGAGCATATAACTCTTCTCGTTTGCTACACAAACGAACATGACGAAGAGTTCAACATCAATCACATTCGTCTAGCACATTGTCAACACACTAACACAATCAAAAGCTCTAATTCACACTCGTACATTCCTAACAAGAACAGGGGGGAAATTAACCCAAATCCCCCAAACCCTAGCTAATAATCCATACAAGCATTCATATCATCAAGCTCCCAACAACATCAATGGAATCAACAATTAACATTCAAAGCACAATAAATGCACAATAGCAAAAACACCAAATAGATAGATAGAAATGGTTCTCAATACATAGAAGTGGAAGCTTCAATCCATAGCTCCCAAGTACAAGAACTACTCTAGAACAACAAAAGACATAATTAAACTAAGAGAAAGCTAAGAAAAGAAAGAAGAAGAAAAACCTACGGTTTGCGCCCAAAAACCAGAGAGAAACGAGCTGGAAAAAGCTGGAGAAGAGGAGGAAAGAGAGTAGTATTTATAGTGCAAAGAAGATAAAGTTGATTTCTGGCCGCCCGTTGGTCGCGACTCGCGACGAGTTGGTCGCGACTCGCGATGGTGTCGCGACGGGGTCGCGACGGCAGCCAGAGTTTTGCATTGTTTCTTTGTCTTCTTCATAGCCATCCCTCTCAATCTTCAAGTCTTCAACAGCTCCAAAATGGTCTTCAACGGCCTCCGGTCTTCATGTCTTCGAAGTGAGTATCCAAAAGTCTTCGAAAGTATAGTCTTCAATGTCTTCCGGTCTTCGTTGCTTCCGTGTTCTTCCCTTGTCACACAAAATCCACTTAGAAGAGGTAAAAGAGTACAAAGTTGCTTTTGCCTCTCCTAAGTGAATTTCAAGGTAAAACACAAGCTCTCGATAATAAAAGAGCACAAAAGTGATCCTAAATACTACTAAATAATGCGTCTAAAATGGACACATCAAACCTCCCCACACTTAAACCTTACTCGCCCTCGAGTAAGAAAAGATTTAAGCATACGGAGGAAATGGCATATCCACATCCTAATACCCCTAAAATAACCACACAGAATGGACATATCAAACCTCCCCACACTTAAACCTTACTCGCCCTCGAGTAAGAAAAGATTTAAGCATACGGAGTAAATGATATATCCAAAACCTAAACTAATCCCCCAATCAAAGCCTCACAAAAACTCTCAATATCAAAAATCCCAAAATAAAAGCTCACATGAGAATTTTTTTTTTCACACACACATCCCCAATCCTAAATCTAACCAAACCTACCACTTATCAATTCACTACCCATAAAAATATTTCACAGCCCAGAATTGATATTCCCAGAATCCAATGACACAAAATGAAGCTAAAACCATAGAGGAAGTTTTAAACACATGCTTCACCTAATGCCAATATATCAACCAAAAACGAAGTAGAAAGAGATAAGGAATTTCAAAACCACACTTCGTTTCCTAACCCACTAAGCTACCCAATCCCAAGAGGTCTATAGATATTGAGCTACCCGATCCATCCATGTGACAACCGCAACCTTATGACTCCAACGCCGGCAAGTGAGTGAAATCATAGCATTTTTCAATTTCTCTCAATTTCTCTCATTTTGCCTAGGAGCTCTTTCGAGTTTTCATCCTAGCCACACATCATGTTTCGTTAGCTCACATCTCACCTTTTTCCGCACATTTTAGCCTCTCATTTTTGCCTAGGCCGCCCTTTAAGGGTTTTCGACCTATCTGGGCCCCCAATGTTGCCTAAGTTGCCCTCTCGGGTTTTCAACTTAGCGGGTTTTCTCTTTTTTTTTTTTTGTTTTTCTATTTTTTTTCTCATGTTTTTCCAATGAAAAGTAGCAAAAAGCATTCCAAAACAATCTAGCATGCATATGAGTCCTCTAACCCCTCCCCACACTTAAAACATTACATTGCCCTCAATGTAAACACGTAAGGCAAAAACAATAAAAATCAAGGTAAGGGAGTTAGAGTGACACTCATTTCTCCGCAAATTTGCCGGTGATATGGCGATATCCAAGTACTTGGATGGTCCCGAGATAGGTTTCGGAACCGGAAGGGTGAGCAAAGATGCCGTAGAAGAACTCACCCCTCGAGAAAAGCATTGTCTCCATGGCGCCGTTTGATCAAGACTACACCACGAAGAACACATTAAACTCACAAGTACATAAGGATATGTAATACTAGGTTTAGCATCAAGAGTTAATAACCATAGTATTGTCAAAGAACAACTAATCAACCCTCAATCACCACTATAAGATTATGCATGAAAAATATCCAACATATATTGACATGTATACAAGCATCATTATAGGATAAGAACTTACGGTCACAATGATGTAGTCGGCATACTACAATCAACAAATGTACTATAAAGATGCAAGAATGTTCATATGCCAATTTATGTAGGATGGTGGAAGAAATGAGAGGTATGTGATGTTCTTGGGAGTGTTGGGTGGAGAAGAAGGAAGGATAATGCAATGTTTAAAATCATTTGGAAACATGGAAGCTTGGAAACTTGAAATCCGGGCTCAAAAAATTTTCAAAAGTTACTGAGCACGTCGCGACTCGCGACGGGGTTGGTCGCGACTCGCGACGAGCCTCGCGAAGTCATCGCGACTCGCGGAAAGGTGAGTCCGGGAACTCAAAATTTTCTGAGCTCGTCGCGACTCGCGACGAGCCTCGCGAAGTCATCGCGACTCGCGGAAAGTGTAGTCCGGAAGCTCAAATTTTTCTGAGCACGTCGCGACTCGCGACGAAGCTCATCGCGACTCGCGACGAGCGTCGCGAGGTCATCGCGACTCGCGGAAAGTTGGCGCTGGGAGTGATTTTTCTCCCCTGAGCACGTCGCGACTCGCGACGAAGCCCATCGCGACTCGCGACGGCAGGGTATCCCAGGCTTAAAATTTTTTTCTTTTGCTTACCAACTGTCCAAGCTTTCTTCCCTCGTTCATTGATCTCGTTCCTTCATCTCCTTCATTGCAATGCACTTCACTTTGCTACAAAATCACAGAAAAACAAGCCATAAAAAGAACAAAACAAAACAACAACAAAAACAAACTAAGAAACAAAAACTAAAAGAAATGCCGAATTTATTTAACGTCGTCGGCACGACGAAGCTCCGTATGTTTAAGGTCGTCGGCACGACCTTAATGTTATCCGTATGGTGAAGGCTTGAAGCTCTTCACCATGAGCATACAAAATAAGAGAGGTGGGGGCACAAAACTTTCAAGAGGAAAGTCTTGTGGAGGTGGAGATGGTTCAAAGGGAATTAAGTGGTTAGGGAGCTTAGGATAGTCTTTTGGCTCCTTTCTCGTTTCCCTCAAAACTTCCGAAAATATTAGAGTTGGTTCACTAGGTGGGAGAAGGGGTGACGATGCTAATGGATGTAGCACTATCACCTCTTCCTCCATTTTTCTATCCTCTACAACCAACTCCTCATCCCTTTCAAACTCAAAATCATTTTTATTGGTGACCTCACTCACCGAGTCATCGAGTTCAAGTTGGGATGGTGTGTTTTCGGAATCACGAGCTTCCATGCGGGCCAATACCTCTAATATGTTCCTCACATGCCCCTCAATGGCCTCAACACTAGAGGAGAGCTGGGTATCCGGCTCCTCACTAGTAAAGGAGTTCAAGTTTGCTATGGTATTTAAGACATCCTCACGTGTCAAACTTGAACTTCCTTGTTGGGCTTGGTTTTGGGGTATGGTATAGGGTTGTGATGGCCAACTAGGTTGCTCGTAATATTGATTTTCTGGCTCATTCTCATACCACAAATCCGGACTACCACTCCATTCCGGATTGTAAGAGTTGTGGTATGGATAGCATTCATGAGCTTCTTGCCCTTGAAAACCAATATCTCCTACCTCTTGATAGCACTCGTCATAGTACCCATGGTTTTGGAAACCAAGGGTTCTTTCTCGGTCATAGTGCTCTTCCCACAACAAAGGGCAAGATTCGGTAGGATGATCGGAATGACACATCCTACTAAACCTTGCTTGTTGAGCCTCTCTTCTCATCATGAGTTCCCTCAAGGTGAGACGCTCCATTAAAAAAAATTTATTTTTTTATCTTTCAAAAGTTCGGAATCATAGTGCAAGGATTCTTGATAAAATAAATCACCAAGAACTCAAGCAATACCTACTCCGAACAAAAACAACCACCAAGTAGTGGAAAATAAAAACAACTAGCTAATACACAACCAAATACACCTAAATACTTAAGAATAAATGCCTCTTCCCCGGCAACGGCGCCATTTTGACGGGCGGGCGGTCGTCGCGCCCGCCGTGCAAAAGATAATTTATAAGCCCTAAATGCTTACTTTTTACAACTAGGTAGATAGTGGCAAATCGGGGTCGTCCAATGAGAAGAGGGATCTTCCTAAGCGTTTAAGCACACAAATGGTTGATACTAGGCTAGGAGTAACTATATTTACACACACATAAAAGCAAGTAAAGGGGGGGGGTTGGTTGGTCGGTTGGTTCCTAAGTTACGAAAGTAAAAAGACAAGATAACTAGCAACGTCAAGTGACTATGCTAATCATCAAACGAAACTAAAGAAAGGGGGTTTTAAACTACAAAGATAAAATGCCTTGGGGGCAACGGATATCCACTTCCACATCTAATGTAGTTCATCGAATCATTCACACATTCCATCATATAGCATTCATGACCCAACACTCACACACCCCATCTAGCAAGTACCACAACACACACATCACAAGGAGTTCTAAGTTCATGCTCATATATCTTCATGCAAAGGCGCTACGGAATTCGTCACGTTCCTACACCTAAACAATTAAACCACACAAGCACTACCTATGCTCAAACCAGTCATGGCACACATGCAGTGAAACACACCGTCAAGAGTACATAAACGCCAAATAACAAATGCTTCAGGAATGAATTTAAATCATCTATTCAATACTTCAACTACTTGTCGTGGAGACTAAACTCCTATCCTTCTTAGTTCGTAGTTTGCGAGAGTGAGTTCGACATCTCTCGTCAAACCTCACCAATGACTCCCGAGTCGCGACCATGACTCAAGGTGTCATTGGTGGCATTTAGCACGAAGGACCAACAAGCTTGGCAATGCCTATGACCACTACACCGTGACTAAGCATTTAACCAATTCATGCAATTACACGAGATTAGTCAAGAGCGACCACTCATAGACCACGAGCATATAACTCTTCTCGTTTGCTACACAAACGAACATGACGAAGAGTTCAACATCAATCACATTCGTCTAGCACATTGTCAACACACTAACACAATCAAAAGCTCTAATTCACACTCGTACATTCTAACAAGAACAGGGGGGAAATTAACCCAAATCCCCCAAACCCTAGCTAGCAATTCATACAAGCATTCATATCATCAAGCTCCCAACAACATCAATGGAATCAACAATTAACATTCAAAGCACAATAAATGCACAATCGCAAAAACACCAAATAGATAGATAGAAATGGTTCTCAATACATAGAAGTGGAAGCTTCAATCCATAGCTCCCAAGTACAAGAACTACTCTAGAACAACAAAAGACATAATTAAACTAAGAGAAAGCTAAGAAAAGAAAGAAGAAGAAAAACCTACGGTTTGCGCCCAAAAACCAGAGAGAAACGGGCTAGAAAAAGCTGGAGAAGAGGAGGAAAGAGAGTAGTATTTATAGTGCAAAGAAGATAAAGTTGATTTCTGGCCGCCCGTTGGTCGCGACTCGCGACGAGTTCGTCGCGACTCGCGATGGTGTTGGTCGCGACTCGCGATGGTGTCGCGACGGGGTCGCGACGGCAGCCAGAGTTTTGCATTGTTTCTTTGTCTTCTTCATAGCCATCCCTCTCAATCTTCAAGTCTTCAACAGCTCCAAAATGGTCTTCAACGGCCTCCGGTCTTCATGTCTTCGAAGTGAGTATCCAAAAGTCTTCGAAAGTATAGTCTTCAATGTCTTCCGGTCTTCGTTGCTTCCGTGTTCTTCCCTTGTCACACAAAATCCACTTAGAAGAGGTAAAAGAGTACAAAGTTGCTTTTGCCTCTCCTAAGTGAATTTCAAGGTAAAACACAAGCTCTCGATAATAAAAGAGCACAAAAGTGATCCTAAATACTACTAAATAATGCGTCTAAAATGGACACATCAATATAAAAGAGAAAGAAGAAATAATGCTAGAATTTGTGTCTGTCGCGAGACCGTCGTGACACGCGATGGTTCTTCGCGAGCACGTCGCAACTCGCGACGGACGAGTGGTCTGAATTTCTTCTTCATTTTTGTGCTATAAATACTCCCCGTATCCTCTCCTCTTCAACAGCTTTTGCCCAGTTCTCTCTTCTGCATTTTTGGGTGTTAAAACCCTAGGTTTTCTCTTCTTTCTTTTCTTAGTTTTTGTAGATTAATTATGTCTTTTAGTTCTCTAGCTTAGTTTTATCTTGGGAGCAAAGGATTGAAGCTTCCATTTTTATGTAGTAAGGACCATTATATCTATCTATTTGGTGATTTTGCTATTGTGCATTTATTGAGTTTTGAATGTGAATTGTCAATTGCATTAATGTTGTTGGAAGCTTGAGTATATGAATTGCTTGTATGATTACTTGTTAGGTTTGGGAGAAAGTAGCTAATTCTCCCCTCTTTTAATGTGGGATCCAAGAGCATGAGTTGGAGCTTCTTAAATGATATTGGTGTGTTGATAATTGCTAGATGAATGTGATGATGTCGAACTCGTTGTCATGTTTGTTTTAGGTAGCAAATGAGAGAGGTCTATGAATGTCGATCGTTCTTGACTAATCTTGTGTGAATGCATGAATTGGTTAAATGCTTAGATACGGTGTAGTATTTATAAGTGCTGCCAAGCTTGTTGATTCTTTGTGCTAAATGCCATCAATGGGATACCCTAGTTCTAAGGGAGTCATTGGTGAGGTTTGGCAAGAGATGTCGAATTCACTCTTGAAAACTACTATATAACAAGGATAGAAGATTTATCTTCACAACAAGTAGTTGAAGTAGTGAATAGATTGTTTCACTCGTTCTTGAAGCCTTTATTATTTAGCATTTATGTATTATTGATGCTGTGTTTCACCTCATTTATGCCATGGGTTGTTTGAGAATAGGAAGTGTTTTTATGATTGAAGTATTCGGGTGTTAGGAAAGTGACGAATTCCTTAGCTCCTTTGCATGAAAATCTATGAACATGAACTTATAACTTCTTATGCATAGCGTGTTGTGATTCTTGCTAGATAAGTATATTAATGTTAAGTTAAGTAATGAATGTGATAGAATGAGTGAATGGTTCAATGATCTACATTAGGTTTGGAAGTGGATATCAATTGCCCCCAAGGCTTTATCTTTGTTGTTTTAAAACCCTTTTTCTTAGTTTTGTTTAATGATTAGCATAGTTACTTAACCTTGCTAGTTATCTTGTATTTTTAATTTCTTAACTTAGGACCACCAAACAACAAACCCCCCCCCCCCATTTACATGCTTTTATATGTATGTATATATGTCTACTCCTAGCCTAATATCAACCTTTTGTGCCTAAACGCTTAGGAAGATCCCTCTTATTCGTGGACGACCCCGACTTGCCGCTATCTACTTAGTTGTAGATAGTAAGCATTTAGGGTTTATAAATATTAACTTTGAGAGGTACGGCGATAACCTCCCAAATTTTGGCGCCGCTGCCGGGGAAGAGGCGTTTATTTTTAAATATTTGGGCATTTTTGGTTGCACATTAGCTAGTTGTTTTTATTTTCCACTTCTTGGTGGTTGTTTTTGTTCGGAGTAGGTATTGCTTAAGTTCTTGGTGAGCTTTTATCGAGAACACTTGCAATATGATTTTGGACTTTTGAAAAACAAATCTTTAAAAAATGGAGCGTCTCACCTTGAGGGAACTCATGATGAGAACAGAGGCTCAACAAGCAAGGTTTTGCAGGATGTGTCATTCCGACCATCCTACCAAATATTTCAATTTGTTGTGGGAAGAGAACTATGAGGGAGAAAGAACCCTTGGTTTCCAAAACCAAGGATATTATGAAGAGTGCTACCAAGAGGTAGGAGACGTTGGTTTTCAAGGGCAAGAAGCTCAAGAATGGTATCCATACCACAATCCTTACAATCCGGAATGGAGTGGTAATCGGGATTGGTGGTATGAGAATGAGCCGGAAAACCAACAATACGAGCAAAATAGTTGGCCATCAAAACCTTATACCGTACCCCAAAACCAAGCCCAACAAGAAAGTTCAAGTTTGACACGTGAGGAAGTCATGAATACAATAGCAAACTTGAACTCCTTTACTAGTGAGGAGCCGGACACTCGACTCTCCTCTAGTGTTGAGGCTATTGAGGGGCATGTGAGGAGTATATTAGAAGCGTTGGCCCGAATGGAAGCTCGTGATTCCAAAAATACACCATCCCAAATTGAACTCGAGGATTCGGTGAGTGAGGTCACTAAGGGAAATGATTTTGAGTTCGAAGGGGATGAGGAGTTAGTTGTTGAGGATAGAAAAATGGATGAAGAGGTGATCGTGCTACATTCATTAGCATCGTCACCTCTCCTCCCACCTAGTGAACCAACTCTATCATTTTCAGAAGTTTTGAGGGAGACGAGAGAGGAGCCAAAAGAGTATCCCAAGCCTCCTAACCACCCAACTCCCTTCAAACCATCTCCACCTCAACAAAACATTCCTCTTGAAATTTTTGTACCCCCACCTCTCTACTTTTGGAAGCTCATGGTGAAGGGGTTTAAGCCTTCACCATATGGATAACATTAGGGTCATGCCGACGACCTTGAATATACAGAGCTTTGTCGTGCCGATGACGTAAATAAATTCGGCCTTTGTTTTAGTTTTTGTTGTTTAGTTTTTGTTATTTAGTCTTGTTCTTTTTATCATGTGTTTCTCTATGATTTTGTAGCAAAGTGTAGTGTATTGCATTGGAGTATATGAAGGAATAAGATCCATAATAGAGGGGAGAGAGCTTGGTAAGAAAAAAAAATTCCAAGTGCTGGGAAACCCTGTCGTCGCGAGTCGCGATGGCCTCGTCACGAGTCGCAACGAACAGGGGAGCAAAATCCATTCCCAGCACCAGCTTTCTGCGAGCTGCGACGGCGTCATGACGGCCCATTGTGAGTCGCGACGGGGAGGTCACGAGTTGCGACGTGATCAGAAATTTTGTGCTAAAATTCTACTCCCGGCCTCAACATTTCGCGAGCCACAACAGCCTCGCGACAAGACTGTCGCGGCCTCGCGATGAGACCGCCATGAGTCATCGCGACCAAAGCCTTCCCTACCCGTCGCGAGTCGCGGTGTATTCATCGCGAGTCACGACGGCGTTGACTCAATTTTTCTTAAACCTTCAATCTTCTCCATTTCTCCGCCTCGCACCATTTCACCTCCGCTCATTCCTCCACCATCCTACATATATCGACATATGAACATTCTTGCATCTTTATAGTACCTTTGTTGATTGTAGTATGTCGACTACATCATTGTGACTGTAATTGCATATCCTATAATAATGCTCGTATATGTGCTGATATATGTTGGATATTTTTAATGGATAATCTTGTAGTGGTGGTTGCAGGGTGGATTGGTTGTTCTTTGATAATAATATGGTTATTAATTCTCTATGCTAAACCTAGTATTACAAATTCTTATGTACTTGTGAGTTTGATGTTGTTCTTTGTGGTGTAGTCTTGATCAAACGGCGCCAAGGAGGCAATGTTTTGCTCGAAGGGTGAGTTCGTCTATGGCATTTTGGCTCCCCTTTTTGGCTCTGAAACCAATGGTGGGACCAATTCTATACAAGAGCATGGGATTGTGCCATATCACCGGCAACTACATGGAGAAACGGGTGTCACTCTACCTCTTGCCTTGAATTTTTTATTGTTCTTGCCTTACATGTTTACATTGAGGGCAATGTAATGTTTTAAGTGCGGGGAGGGGTTAGAGGACTCAACGCATGCTAACTTGTTTTGGAATGCTTTTTGCTACTTTTGATTGGAAAAATATGAGGAAAAAAAAGAAAAAAATGGAAAATTTGCTAAGTTGAAAACCTGAGAGGGCAACTTAGGCAACATTGAGGGCCCGGATAGGTCAAAAATCTGAAAGGGTGGCCTAGGAAAAAATGAGAGGCTAAAATGTGCGAAAAAAGGTGAGATGTGAGCCGAAGAAACATGATGTGTGGCTAGGATGAAAACTCGAAAGGGCTCCTAGGCAAAATGAGAGAAAAAGAGAGAAAAGGAAAATGCTATGATTTCACTCATTTGCCGGCGTTGGAGTCATAAGGTTGCGGTTGTCATACGGATGGATCGGGTAGCTCAACATGTAGAGACCTCTTGGGATTGGGTAACTTAGCGGGTTAGGAAACGAAGTATGGTTATGAAATTCTTGATTCCTTTATACTCCATTTTTTGTTGATATATTGGCATTAGGTGAAGTATGTGCTTAAACCTCTCAAATGGTTTTAACTTCATTTTGTGTCATTGGCTTTGGGAATATCAATTCGGGACTTTGAAACATTTTTATGGGTAGTGAATTGATAAGTGGTAGGTTTGGTTAGATTTGGGATTGGGGTTGTGTGTGTGAAAAAATTCTCATGTGAGCTTTGATTTTGGGATTTATGATATTGAGAGTTTTTGTGAGGCTTTGATTGGGGGAATATTAGTTTAGGATATGGACATATGAATTCCTCCATGTGCTTGAATCTTTTCTTACTCGAGGGCGAGTGAGGTTTAAGAGTGGGGAGGTTTGATGTGCCCATTTTATACGGTTGTATTAGTACTTTTGGGATTCACTTTTGTACACTTTTGTGCTCTAAATGTGACATTTTGCCTTGAAATTATCTAAGGAGGGTTAAAAGCGACTTTTACATTTTTATCACTTTTTAGAGAATTTTGTGTGACAAGGTAATTTGTTTGAATACTTTGAAAACTTTGAAGACTTTGAAGAATATCTTTGAAGATTTGAAGATTTGAAGACTTGGATTTGAGCTTTTTGAAGATATGAAGAATTGAAGAAGTGAAGAGAAGAGAAAGATATGAGATATAAAAGAGAAAGAAGAAATAATGTTGGAATTTGTGTCTGTCGCGACACGTGATGGTTCGTCGCAAGCACGTTGCGACTCGCGACGGACAAGTGGTCTGAATTTCTTCTTGATTTTTGTGCTATAAATACTCCATGTATCCTCTCCTCTTCAACAGCTTTTGCCCAGTTCTCTCTTCTGCATTTTTGGATGTTAAAACCCCAGGTTTTCTCTTCTTTCTTTTCTTAGTTTTTGTAGATTAATTATGTCTTTTAGTTCTCTAGCTTAGTTGTATCTTGGGAGCAAAGGATTGAAGCTTCCATTTTTATGTAGTAAGGACCATTATATCTATCTATTTGGTGATTTTGCTATTGTGCATTTATTGAGCTTTGAATGTGAATTGTCAATTGCATTGATGTTGTTGGAAGCTTGAGTATATGAATCGCTTGTATGATTACTTGTTTGGGTTGAGAGAAAGTAGCTAATTCTCCCCTCTTTTAATGTGGGATCCAAGAGCATGAGTTAGAGCTTCTTAAATGATGTTGGTGTGTTGATAATTGCTAGATGAATGTGATGATGTCAAACTCGTTGTCATGTTTGTTTTTGTTAGCAAATGAGAGAGGTCTATGAATGTCGATCGTTCTTGACTAATCTTGTGTCAGTGCATGAATTGGTTAAATGCTGAGATACGGTGTAGTATTTATAAGTGTTGCCAAGCTTGTTGATTCTTCGTGCTAAATGCCATCAATGGGATACCCATAGTTTTAAGGGAGTCATTGGTGAGGTTTGACAAGAGATGTCGAATTCACTCTTGCAAACTACTATCTAAGAAGGATAGAAGATTTATCTTCACAACAAGTAGTTGAAGTAGTGAATAGATTGTTTCACTCGTTCTTGAAGCCTTTATTATTTAGCATTTATGTATTCTTGAGCTATGTTTCACTTCATTTATGCCATGGATTTTTTGAGAATAGGAAGTATTTTTATGATTGAAGTGTTCGGGTGTTAGGAAAGTGACGAATTCCTTAGCTCCTTTGCATGAAAATCTATGAACATGAACTTAGAACTTCTTGTGCATAACGTGTTGTGATTCTTGCTAGATAAGTATGTTAATGTTAAGTCAAGTAATGAATGCGATAGAATGAGTTAATGGTTCAATGATCTACATTAGGTTTGGAAGTGGATATCAATTGTCCCCAAGGCTTTATCTTTATAGTTTTAAAACCCTTTTTCTTATTTTGTTTGATGATTAGCATAGTTACTTAACCTTGCTAGTTATCTTGTCTTTTTAATTTCATGACTTAGGACCACCAAACAACCAATCCCCCCCCCCCCATTTACATGCTTTTATATGTATGTATATATGTCTACTCCTAGCCTAATATCAACCTTTTGTGCCTAAACTCTTAGGAAGATCCCTCTTCTTCGTGGACGACCCCGACTTGCCGCTATCTACTTAGTTGTAGATAGTAAGCATTTATGGCTTATAAATATTGACTTTGTGAGGTACGGCGACGGCCTCCCAGGCTCGCTCTAAGACAGGGGTCTTCGCTAGCTATCTTCCAGACGAGCAGTTCCTTTTCAAGACTGGAAATTTTTCTCTGTGCCACCAGATGTTGTTCGGCGATTAACTTCCTTTTGGCCACAAACCTGCAATTTTTTCCCATATCAAAAGCATGACTTCAGATATAAAAAAAATATGTATTTGATGCATTAGCTCTCTAAAACTTTCTTCCGCGGAATCACGATCTTCGACAACCTCTAAAGGATATGTCCCATTAAATTATTTGGTAAAGAAATCCCTAACAAACCCCTTAAAGGTTGGATGATCTTTGGACTGCCAAAGCTTTATCTCAGCTTTGAGCTGATTAAGTTTGTCCTTTAAAGATTCCTTCTCTTGGTTACAGATAGATAAATCCCGTATAGCCTTCAATAGTTGTTTATGCGTCTCACACAACTCTTTTTGAGCACTCGAAAGCTCCTCACAAACGCCTTCTAACACTCTTTTCAACAAGTTAAACAACAAAAAAAATAACAAAGGTAAAACTAATAAATAAGTCACAAAAATTCTAAAGAGAATTCTTATATCGAAGCTTCAAAAGTTACATCAGGAGGCCCAAATTCGCAGATTTACAATCAATAACAAACCCTAGATTTATCCTCTTTCGAGGTAGATGCGATCTTCCACCCTGTCATCAGTAAAGTTTTACTCGGGGGATGCATCTGTGGCCTTGGGTAGGGGGGTCGCTTAAATTCCCTCAGGAGTGGAGAACTGCCCTTTGGACTTAATGAAATCCATCAGGGCAAAGCAAAGGCCATCATTCTTGATCGCCTCGTTCCAGTTTGCATCCAGGGTAGCCTTGAGCTTTGGCTTGACCAGCCTGTCCACTTGTTTAGCATGCTCTTCGGACAGTTGAGGTTATAGGAATTCCTCAGCCAGATCGCTGCAACCAAGGTGCTTGGCCACCTCGAGGAGGTCTACAAAACATTGAAGCAGCAGCTTGAAAGTGTTCAATAGTTTGCTTTTAAATGCCTCGAGCGGCTGAACCTGCTCGGCTGGGTCCTCAGCAGCCTGGACCCTCTTCTCGAGAGTATCTTTCTCTAGCATCCACTGATGTTTTTCGGCATCAAAATTATCCATCTTCCGCTTCTCCTCTTCCAAGGTCTTCTAGTCATTTTCGTGCGCCCCCTTCTCCTCTTTGAGCAGCCTCTTCAACTCCAAATTCTCAGCATCTTTCTGGCCTAAATTTTCTTAAAAGAAACCATGGCCAGAAGTACAAGCATGGGCGAAGGCGGCCATCTTATTAGTGACCTCTCGGAAAATTTAGGAGACCTAGCAAAAGAATTACACTTAGATAAATGCTAAAAAAAACTTACTAAAATGAATTTCACAATGGAACATATGAAAAAATGAGAGTTAGAGACCATGCTTGCGATATGATGTTCATCTAGAGTCAGAACGCTGAATATAGACACCGCATCACTCGAAGGGTGTGTCGGGAATGCTGATTGTTGGTGAACATTGACACCATCACCGCCGCTCGCTCCTATTAATGGTTATTGAGAGCATTCCTAACACTGTCACAATCTGCCCTCGTCCTCTAGCAAACATTCCTGGTGTGGGGGGCTAGCCATCAGCCACAATTGAGGTAGGTTTTCCATCACTTACTAGAGGTGTGGCGGCCTGGTTCGAGGGGATAGGGGTCCCTTTAGGGTGGCCCTGACCATGCTTCAAGTGAGTCTTCTTGTTCCTCAAGCCTCTAGCAAGACCCACTGAAAAAAAAAGAAGAGAAGAACAACGTCAGTAAAGGAAAGTGCAACTGCACAAAAAATAGAAGAAATATAATTCTATTAAGGCACCTTCGGAGGCTTTCGAGTGCATAAAACCACTAACGAGGGTTCCGAGGGGAGGGCCTTCTTTAGGACCTTCAGGTTATCTTCTCCTCTTCTTGATTTTTTTTTTGAGTCCTATATACACATACTCCTCGTAATTTCAACAAAAAATACAAAGCTGCCAATTTGTGGGTTAGGATTGTTGAAGCGGTTGTAGTCAAGGGAGCTGGACAACAGTTTTTATCTATCCCTCTCAAAGACATCGGGACAAATATACTCCCCTGGTTTAGGAGACTCAACTAGTACATCCCAGTTCCACTGGGGGACTCGATACCTTCTGCTATCAAAAAAATCCCCTTCTTCCAATTCCTCCAATCACCCGGGTTGCCTGGAACAGCAAAAACCTTGTGATGTGCCTCCCGGCTGGTAAACGTGATAATCATGTTGGTAGATCGCCCACTATAAGACACATAGTACAATGAGCGGAGAAGATTGAACCTTGACTTGATGTCAAACTCATCAAATTGTGTCAAGAACATCATAATAATTACCAAGACATTGGTGTGCAGGGCTCCGTGGAAATGCTTGAGAAGTTTGGAAAAGAGGGGCGGAAAGGGAAAGGTGAGCCTGCAACAAAAATGTCTAAGGGAAATAGTTGATTTCCCTCGGGGAGGTTATCAGGGGTATCTTCTTCTCGAAAGGGTTAAAAATCTGCATCTAGGGCTATTCGTTGGCCAAGAGAGATCAAGTCCAGAAACCTCGAGATAACCCTCAACCTTACCCCTCGAGATACCTTCTCTTTTTTCTTATAAGAGGGTTTGGCTCCAGAGGATACCTTTAATACTTTCTGGGGTGCTTCCTCCTCCTCGAGGGATGTTCTCTCCCTCGCGGGAGATGCATTCTTCTCATTCTCTATAGCCTCGGGGGACGCTCCCTCACTCTCCGGGGAAGCATCCCCCCCTCCCCCTAAGGCCTCGAGTGCTGGATTTGGGGGAGGGTATAAGCCAATTTTGCCACTAGTGGGGGATCTTTTTATATAAGTTTTGCCCATACCTAGTGTCCAATTCTCAACGGCCCTTGAGGAGGCATATCAGTAACTGGAAAAACCTTCCTTTCCCCAGGACTATTAGTAATATGGCCAGACACACCTCCTCCGGCATTATAATCACATTGGGATTCTTTGGAATGAGTGCATTCTGAGTCAGTAATAACCCTTTCTAACGTACTAACCTCCGCCCTATCTACCCTAATCACAGCGGGAAATCCCTCGGAGGCAGAACCCTCGTCAGAACAAGCCATGATTGTAAAGTGATAAAAGAAAAAGAGTAGAATAAGAAGAGAAAGGATGGTACTTACTGATTTTTTAGGAAAGGTGACGAAAATAAGATTGGTGGAAAGAGGAAGGGAAAAGAAGTGCATGTGAGAAGTCCCTGCAAATGAGTAAAAGTGAAAGAAGAAAGAGAGGTTAAGGGGGTAATACTGGGGGCAGAAACGGCGGAATAATTAATAACCGCCTTGGAACCATAAAAATTTACAAGAATACTTAACCTTTTTTTTCTTCTGACAACATGCCATTTAGGAGACAGCGACACGTGTGGTTCTATATCACGCGCTCTCCTTTTGAAATCCTAGCATGGAGAGTTGGTTAGAAAACCATATTCCCTCCCTTGAAGGCATGAGCAATGAAGTACAAGGTCCGCTTCGAGACTTCAGAGTCCTTGAACTGTCATATGCATTCGAGGTCTTGCAGAGCCCCTGTATTGCTCCAGTCCTTCGAGGCCGAGAACCTACTTTTCCGGGGGCTCTTGATAGAGGTTGAGCCCAAGAAGGGCATTGGGATGTAAATATGGAAATCCAATTAGGGTTTTATCTATAACTCTAGAATAATTTCTGTATTTGTGAGGATTAAGGGCGATAATTAAGGAAACCGTTGTTTAAGACACGGAGTATAAATGCAAGGTATGAATTTATTCATAATTCATTATATCTTAATCACATTGGCCTCTTGGAATGATTTAGGTATCGGAGAGCTAACCCTTAGAACCCCTATGGACAGTTTTATTGCAGGTTAGTTCGAGAGGAGCTCAAGCTCAAGAACTGATTGGTCGTTCAAGACGCATCAGCAGTTTTCTTATTCCAAGTTTTGTATAGGCAATTTTTGTTCCACTTTTTGAAAATCAAAAAAAAGGTAGAATATTTTTGGGTTTCAAAATCGTAAATTAGGGTTTTGAAATTGGAAATTTGGGGAGGATATGCAATTTTCAAAAGTTTGGGGCAAATTTGTAATTTTTGAATATTTTGGGAATTGTGATCGAAAATTTTTCTTGGGGAATAAGATTCTGATTGTGAGTGTCTTAGAGCACAAGTAAAATGAATTTGTGGCTGGAAAAAAAAAGAAAGAAAAAGGGAATCCGGTTTGAAAAAGGAAAAGAAAGTAGAAATAATAATTGGAAGAGGAAAGGGAAATAAAAGTCAATTGAGAGAGGGGTTTTGATCTAAATTTTAACTTGGGGGACAAGTAAGTCATTAAAATCCTTTACCACGAGGGATTTGGATTTGAGTACTTATTCCAATTTGTTTTCAAAAAAATTTCTTGAATTTTCGGAATCTATTTGTCACGTATATAAAGCCTTCTTATTTTGATCATAACTCCTTCAATACAGCTCCGATTTGTGCCATTCAAATTGTGTTTTTTTCATTATTCGTTAGACTAACCTTTTATTTTTGTTAGCAGTTTAGCGAAGACGGAGGACGAAAATCCATTCGACCTACCTTTTGTAAGCAATCCTAACAATTTTCCATTGTCGAACACCTTTAATGGCAGTCGTGATAATCATTATAGTAGGGAGTGACATCACATTTATCCTAATGAAGCCAATGATCATGATAGATTTGTTGTCACAATAAATGCACTTATGAGTGAGGTGCAGAGATTGACGAGGAAATTTGATAGCATAGCACTGCCTACACCTACATCATCGGCCAAAAGAGAATAAACCAAGAAATATGTCTGAAAATTCAATGGTTATGGGAGTTCAGATGACTATTCTAATGATGGTTTGGAAAGGCAATCACACTGCGGATATTCTAGGAGGCATCGCCATAGTAAACATCATTAACAAAAGAGAGTGAAGAGCAGTTCAAGATCTAGGTCGGATTCTTATGAAGCTCAAGACATAAATGTATTGAAGTATGATATCCCTCAATTTTATGGTCAACACAATCCGGTGAAGTATCTTGATTGGGAGCAACAGATTGAGAATCTGTTTGATCCCAACAATTATCGGGAGAAAGAAAAAGTCAAGGTGGTAAAGTATTCTTTCACAGACTGTGTGGCTGAATGGTGGAAAATAAAAAGAAGTCGCGATATTTTGCTAAAAATAAACCTATCTCCACCTGGGAGAGATTAAGATCTGAGCTTCGCCAATATCATGTTCCGTCTACTTACTTGATGGAACAACATTCTTATTTTTCCAACATGAAGCAAGGAAATCATACAGTTTATGAATACTGGCAAGATCTTGAGTTGACCATGAGAAGGGTTGGAATGAAAGACGACGATGCATTCATCAAAAATCAATTCATTGAAGGCTTGCGTGAAAACCTTCAAACGTCAGTCAAGCTTCAACATCCCATATCTATGAACGATTTATTAGTGAAAGCAAGGTTGGTTGAGAGTACCCTGTGACCAATGAGGCCACAGCCCAGATTTTCCAGTCAACGACTAGGGTTTGACTCTGAAAACCCTAGTTATGGCCACAGTAGGGACACGTCAATGGGAGGACGAGGATTGGTTCAAACTTATTCAAATCCAATTTATAATCCTACTGAGAAGAGGGCGGCACCATCAACCCAATATGTTTTGAAAATTCCAGTTAAGTCCACTACTTCTTCATCAAATTCGGTTTCTATTAACTCTCCTACTTGTTTTCATTGTAAAGAAAGAGGGCATGTCCGCAATAACTGTCCTCATGCATGAGTGTTAACAACAATTGAGGAAGGAGATGAAGAACATGAATATGCTGATATGCCACCATTGTATGAAAGTGATGAAGAACAGGTAGATGAAGAAGTCATCATAAATTATCATTATGAACAAGATCCGGAAACACAAGGTAACTTCGTGCCATTAAGAGTTCTAAACTCTCAGATGGTCAAAACACAAGTACAAAGGATTAATATTTTTCATACTTGTTACCTTGTGAAAGATTGTGAAAGATAACAATTGTTTACTGATTATTTATGGTGGTTCTTGTGCTAATATTGTGTCTAATCTTCTTGTTAAATCATTTTCTTTGCCTGTGACTACTCATCCATCACCATATAAACTTATTTGGTTAAATGTTAGTGGTGAAATTGGGGTTAACAAGCAGTGCATGATTAACTTTAAGATTGGAAAATACCATGATTCAATCTTATGTGATGTTATACCTATGGAAGCTAGTTATATTTTGTATGGGAGACCTTGGCAGTTTGATCGTAAATCTATGCATGATGGTTATACTAACAAAATTGATGTGGTTAAGGATAGAACAATGTATACTTTAATTCCATTATCTACAGTGGAAGTTTTAGAGGCACGGAGATGCATGAAAGTCGACAAAGAGAAGTTTGCGACTAAGTAGAAGGTGACTGAACAAAACCCTAGCCAAGGTTTGAAAGAGATCGACCACAAGGTAAAAATAGGAGGCAAAAACCTTGAGATTTTCGACCAAAACTCCAAGGAGGCCGATCCAGGTATTCCAGGTAAGTCTAAGAATGATTCTGATAAGTCGCGTACAATTCTATCTTCACATTTTAGTCCTTTACCACCGATTTACATGATGAGACATGAACTGCCTATTGATTCTGGTAGATCGTTTTATGCATCGATTAGGGATGTGAATTTTGCTTTAGCTAATCATTCTTATGTGCTTATCATGCATTTTAAAGAGAGCTATTTTGCCAGTGATTATATTCCTATGCATGTTCCTTAATGGTTTGCTCAGATGTTACAGGAATTTGATGCAGGAGAATCAACCTATGGCTTACTTCAGTGAAAAGCTAAAGGGATGTGTTCTAAACCATCATGTGTATGATAAAGAATTTTATGCAATTGTGTGTGTGCATTAGAAACTTGGCAACATTATTTATTGCATAAAAAATTTATCATTCATAGTAATCATGAATCCTTGAAATATTTGAAGAGTCGGATGAAGTTGAATAAGCGTCATGCTAAATGGTCTAGTTTCATTTAATCTTTTCCTTATGTGTTGCTTTACAAAAAGGATAAAGAAAATTTTGTCGTGGAAGCTTTGAGTCGTAGACATGTTTTACTTACACGATTGGAATGCATTATGTTAGGGTTTTCATTCGTGTGAGATCTATATGCGACTGATTCTGATTTTTCATCTATTTATGCTGCATGTGAAAATGGTGCTTATGAGAAGTTTTTTTCGGCATGATGGTTTCTTGTTTATGAATAATAGGTTATGTATTCATTAATGTTCTATGCATGAATTACTTGTTAGAGAATCTCATTCAGGTGGTTTAATGGGACATTTTGGTGCATTTAAAACTCATAATTTGTTGCGAGAACACTTCTATTGGCCGAAAATGGCATTGTTATTGACAGGGTTTGTAGAAATTATCTTGATTACTTGAGGGCTAAGTCTAAAACTAAGCCTCGTGATTTTTGTACTCCATTACATGTTCCTACACATCCTTGGGTTGATATTTCTATGGATTTTTTCTTAGGTTTACCACGATCTCAGTCAGGTAATGATTATATCTTTGTGGTTGTGGATAGATTTTAGAAAATGACACATTTTATTCCTTGCAGGAAGACAGATGATGCAAAGCTTGTTACGGATCTATTTTTGAAAGAAGTAGTTCGGTTAGATAGCATTGTTACGGATCTATCTAACCGTTGTGACAATGTTAAATTTAACATCATCGGATCTATTTTGAAAGAAGTAGTTCGGTTAGATAGATCCATAACTTATGATCACAATGTTAAATTTTTATCCTACTTTTAGAATACCTTGTGGCCCAAGTTAGGGACAACGTTGTTGTTTCCTAATGCCAGTCATCCTCAAACTGATGGACAAACAGAATTGACCAATCGAACCATACGATATCTCCTTCATGCCCTTGTTCAAAAGAACTTAAAGAAATGGGAAAATTGCATTCCGATTGCAGAGTTTGCTTAAAATCGCACTATTCATTCTACTACTTCTTTACCTCCATTTAAGATTGCTTTTGGTTTTCTACCTAATACACCTCTTGACTTACTTTCTTTGAATTTCAACCAGGTTAAGAATCTTGATATAGAAAAGAAAGCTGATTTTGTGAAGAAAATTCATGAGAATGTGTGCATGAAAATTGAACAGACAAATACACAGAATGTTGACAAAACTAATCGAGGCCGTAAGTTGATGAGGTTCAACGTGAGAGATTATGTTTGGGTTCATCTGCGGAAAGAGAAGTTTCCAAATGCTCGGAAATCTAAGTTGAGTCCACGTGGAGATGGTCCTTTTGAAGTGGTTGAGCGTATCAGTGTTGCTGATTTATCTCCATTTACCTTTGAATACGATTCAGTTTCGAGGGCAAAACCTTTCAACCGCAGAGGGAATGATGGAGATATCAAGACGACTACTACCATAAATGAAGACATTCCACATCTTGATCAAAAATTTAAATGTTATGTTCGGGATCCTCTAAATGACATGGCGGGACCTATGACTAGATAAGGATTAACCTATGAAAACGTCATAAGAACACTATACTCTATTTTTCCCAATGGCTTTTTAATGAGGTTAAAATCACTGTAAAATATTATAAAATTATTTCATTTTTTATCTGACTGTACAGCTCAATCATGTGGGCCTTAAAAGACCTGATTTTCAAATCAGTCCATTGTGGTTTAGCACATTCTATTTTATTCTGACTAAAATCACTTACAATTGAATAAGCCAATATTCATCCAAGTTGTAATTTGAATAAATTTCGATCTTAAATAGTTTATTTTAAGTATTTTATTTAAATATAATTTTAACTTCTTAAATCTGTCATAATTCTATTTTCCGAAAAAAATTACCAAATCCCATCTTACTTAGTGGACTAGAGTTTTGGATGAAATTTTGCCTTGTAAATGAGGGTCGAATTCTCGAGATTTGTACAATTCTTTTTTAATCAAATATACAATGTAATGAATCCATGCTATTTACCTGCAAGCTATTTTATTGTACATATCAATAAAGGTTAATTTAGAGAGCAAGTTTGAGTTCGCTTGCAAACTATTTCATTGTTGCCATCAATATACCTTGCCATCAATAAACCTGGTAATCATCTAATCATAAAACTAGTCAGAGAGCAAGTCAGAATTAAATATCCCCAAGAACTAGACCTCAAATTTCGTATGACACTTAAATTCACAAACCAGATTTTCGCAAGAGATTCAAATCACCTCAGTGTTGAGCCTAAACAGAACTAAATAACCATTTCAGTTGCAAACCAAAAATAGTACCACCAATACCCCACATATACAAAATGCAAGCAGCAGCAAATCCAACCAAACCAAGCACAAGTGAATATATCTCAAGAACTGAATAGCAGGACTCCATTGAATGGAAAATATTGTTCCGACACTAGAGGTGTGACTAGATCCAAAGGCAAGCAGAAGCACAAAAGAGTTTATTAGTCTGACAGACATCCATTCCCAAAACACGAAACAATATCAATAACACCAACTACTAATAATGCCCAACACCAACTACTACCAAGCAAAAGCAGAACACTTTCAACTATATATAGCTTGGTAAACCAACAGAAGACACCACCCAAAAAACTAGTTCTACACTTGCATTTCTCCTCCTATTAGCAAGAGATACTTAAGCACGTTCACCCCTGATCCTCCTAGCCAGCTGAATATCCTTAGGCATGATGGTCACACGCTTGGCATGGATGGCACACAGGTTGGTGTCTTCAAACAGCCCAACAAGGTAAGCCTCAGCGGCCTCTTGCAGAGCAAGTACAGCATGGCTCTGGAAACGCAGATCAGTCTGCGACAACAATACACATTATTAGAATCAATAATTATCTATTAATGTGTGTAGATGTGCAACAATGGAATCACTGCAATCCTCATTACCTTGAAGTCCTGGGCAATTTCACGTACAAGCCTCTGGAATGGAAGCTTCCTGATCAAGAGCTCCGTACTCTTCTGGTACTTACGGATTTCACTACAGCACACAATTAAGAAATTAGTCAGATAATATTTGAACTTGAAGTGAATCCTAGAGCGTAACAGAAATATATACTGACCGTAGAGCAACAGTTCCAGGACGGTATCTGTGGGGCTTCTTCACGCCACCAGTGGTGGGAGCAGACTTACGAGCAGCCTGTAGCCATTGGCAAAACAAAAACAATTGTCTTCACAATTAAATTTAACAGTCGAGAAATAGAAGACATAGTTCTATTCACTATAATTCAAATCAGTATAGAAGAAATAATACCTTAGTGGCAAGCTGCTTCCTTGGAGCCTTTCCTCCAGTTGACTTGCGAGCGGTTTGCTTAGTACGAGCCATCTCTATTGAACACAGTAACAAAATTTAGCACCTTCCCTACAAGAATAGATTAACAGTTTGGGTTCGAAACATCAAGAGAAATTCAGGAAGACAGTCTTAACATTAAGTCATGAAGCTGCAAAAAACAACTAGAACTCGGCTGCAAAACACGTATCAGTCGGTTTAATCAAACAACTCTCTCCCTGAATAAATTGGGCACATCAAACAGAAAAACATGAATATCGACAAAATTCATCAGTGAAACCCAAGGAATGTCATAAACGAAACGAATTTTTTTTTCAAAAAATGATAGATAAACCCCTAGCACCATACGCATACACTTTAAACACGAAGAGAGAAAATTCATACAGAAACGCAGATCAGGATAAGTAGAACAGCAAAAAGAAATCTAAAACATTTTTTCTTCTTCTAATAATTATTATTAAAAAGACCAACCTCTTCAACGACGAAGTAACCCCTCTCTAACTCTCTCTCTCTAAAAATCTCGGACGGGCTCGGGAAATATTGGAAAGTTTAAACAGAGTAGATGTCAATAGGTATATATAGAGGCGGAAGGTGTCGGCCTCTGATGGGATTGGACGGTGGAGATTGAACGAACTTGTGCTTTCTAAGCATGGTATCGGACGGTTTCAAAAGGCATAAGTTGTGTTTTCTCTACGAAAGTATACGGCTGAGATTTAAAAGTACGGGTCATGTGCGGATCGCGACTGGAAAATGATGAATTCCAATTGGCTGAAATTATTTTGATTCGGATCACAAAGAAGGCTGAAAGCGTGTTGGGTGGGAGTCCTTTGGCGCTCCATGTTTGAATTTTAGAATTTCGTGCTATTTTTTCTTTACATTCGGATTAGTTGCAAATTTCCGACAACTTGACCGTTCCCGATAAGCTGAACCAGGGATTATCTGATAAAAAAACTAGGGAATAGGATCTTGTACAGTTCAGATTATTTACTCCCTCCGGTCAACTAATAATGGTTCACTTTCATTTTTTTGGATGGTTTTTTATATTGGCTCCTTCCCCTTTTAGTACATCCTAGATTATTTTTATCCATACATTTTACTTTTTATACTTTCAATACAATTTTTACCATCATTTATTTTTTTGAAAAAATTTATACCTAAAAATTGGGGCCATAATAAAATAACCAAAGGGAGTAGTTCCCTTTCATTTCGGTTCAACTCTAATAACTCATCATAATTCATTTTCAATAATTTCGACTCACCTGTATCAATTTCTTTCCAGCTTCAATAATCTCTTATCCCCTTTAATAATCTCCCTAATTTCAGTTCAGGTCTTAATAATTTCACCTCAACTACCTTCAACTTTTTTCATTTTTTTTCAATTCAGATTGCTATATACTTTATTTTAAATGGGAGAACGACTTTTGTGATCCTTCATTTATTTTTAACATTCTTGACCCTCTAAACTAACAGAAGCGGTAAATTGTGCCGCTTCCATCTAGTCAACCATTAAATTTAACTTTTGTCGACAATTTTAGGGCAAAAAATGTTTTTGCTTATTCAACCATATAAGTATTTACCATTTAAAATAATGTCTTCTCGAGCCGTGTGTGCGGTGCTGACAAATCTCAACTCGAATTTCGTCGTCAATGAGATCTGAACAGTTTAAGAAGACATCTCAACTCGGATCTTAGACGGATCAACAAAACATTGTTCTGAAGTGCAAGGATTTATGGGGCTGAATTGGAAAAAACAAATTTTGCCCCTCAAAATGTCAACAAAAGCTTAACTTAATGGTTTGACCGGACGAAAGTGACACGACTTTACATTTCTGTTAGTTCATTGGGCCAAGGTGGTCAAATATAAAATGTAGAGTCAAAGGTAAATGATGACATTAGTATAGACTATATTTATTCATAACACAAACCAACCAAACCAAAATTTTAAATTAAATATTATATCTCTCTCTCACCCCCCCCCCTACACAACTCACAATCCAACCAATTTATTTCTCTGTAAAGGTTTATCAATGACTCAACTCAAACAAACTTTATCCATTTATATATTATTTTAAGACTAAATTGTCTTTTTCGTCCCCTACAAAGTATCTTTTACTATCTTTTGGTCCCTATTTACAAAACAACCCTTAGACGGTACCCTACAAATTTAAAACATTGTTTTTGGTCCCCAAACCCAGTTTTCGGCCAGATTTCTGGTTTTCAGGCTCACGTGCCGGTCACGTGCCATTTTTTCCGGTAAGCTCAGGGCTAATTTGGTAATTTCAAATTTGGTGAAATTATTTTGTGAAATTACCAAATTACTTGGGGCACGCCTTCATCCATCCTAAAAGCAGAGCTATTATCGACAACGATAGCGCCATTTTTTACTGCCACGGGTCCAAACTTCTTGCTTATAGAACCGCCAGTGCTGAAGAGGGCTCCGCTACAAGTGCTAGGTACAGTGCGAAATGAGAGCAAAATGTATATGATCTGTCCTCTTCTTGCGATAAACGGTGCCGAACTTCAAAATCTGAGTGTGTGGGTTCCATTGATGGATTTGCTCCTGAGCTTGTATCCCTCTCTCAGGTGAGTTTTCGGCATCTTCAATACTAGTGTAAAGCCTCAATCGCTGTTGAAAATGGTGAATTTCTACTTTCTGCAAGACGGAATCGGAGGACTACTTGTACAGAGTATATAATCTCGATGGATGCTAATAACATATCAAGGTCAAGCAGCATACCAACTGGTTTACAAACATAAACTATAAAAGGGCAAAATCCCAGCTGAGAAAAAGACCTGTAACAATGGCAATGAGGCCAGTAGCATCGATCCCACGAGTAACTTCCTCAGCTTTAGCCTGTGAAGAGAACCCAGATGGCTATATCCACATCCTTGAGGCTATCTTCAGTCAATTCCTCAATGGTGTAAGTATTTTTTTCAAAGTCGATTTGTTTCCCATCGGAGCGCTTGCTGGCGAGGAGTTTGAGAGATTGATAAGGGAAATTCCAGTCAAACAAAACGGAGAGGAGCTCCTGCCCAACTGCCCCTGTCACGCCGACAATTGCGAGGGATGGGGCGTTTCTGGTGAGGGTTATCCTGATAGGAGAAAATGAGACATGGGGCTTCTTTGGAAATGGGTTTGGGCGGGGAAGCGGGTGCCGATGGCGATGGGGCAGTGGTGACGGAGGGAAATGGAGTAGGGATTCATAGTGCACGAAATTACCAAATTACCAAGTGAAATTACCAAATTAGCCCTGAGCTTACCGAAAAAAATGGCACGTGACCGGCACGTGAGCCTGAAAACCAGAAATCTGGCCGGAAACTGGGTTTGGGGACCAAAAATAATGTTTTAAATTTGTAGGGTATCGTCTAAGGGTTGTTTTGCAAATGAGGACCAAAAGATAGTAAAAGATACTTTGTAGGAGACCAACAAAATAATTTAGTCTTATTTTAATACTAAATATAAAAAATATATTTTAAAATATTAATTATTAACTAAATGTTATAATATTTAGACAATAATATTTTATTATTTTATAAATAATTTTTAGTAATTAGAAATATAATAAACTAAATCATTTAACTGTGGCAATATTGATCTCTGTTTATAGGAAATGAAAAATGTAGTTTATTATAATTAATTTTATTACAAAAATATTTTTAAAAAGGAAATATAAAATCAGAAATGTTGATAAAAAGACAAAAGGGTAAAAGGATTTGATTTAGTATATTTTCAACCAATGGGAATGTGACATGTGGCCACACTCCCCATCCTCCACCTTCCCAAAAGAAAGTCAGCTTTGCCTAGTCATTTGCACGAGGTTGGGTTGTCATGTTTCCTCTCCTTTTTTATTTTTACAAAAAATGTGGTGACCCCATACTGGGGGTCATAGCCTTTGGGGTCACTGAAATTGTTTGTTCTTTTAAATATTATTCGTTTAGTACATGTTATTTAATCAGAATATAAGGATCATCATATTTATTGCGACTATGAAAGCATACATATTATAAATGTTTAGTTTTAGTTCAACTAAGTCATTTATTTTAAACTTATTTCAATTTTTTTAATTGACATTGGTTCAGTTGAATTCAGTTCAATACAATTCAACTATTTTTAATTTGATTAAAAATGAGTTCGTTTAGGTCAATTATTAAGTTTTTCACTATGTTTAATTTTAGTTCAATTTAGTCCATTTCTTTCGGTTGTGTTGAATTCAGTTCAGTTTCGTTTAGTTCAATCCAATTATTATAATTTTACTTTGATCAAAATGGGCTTCTTAGGTTATTATTCACGTCTTTAACTATGTTTAATTTTAGTCTAATATAGTCTATTCCTATTGGTTCTGTTGAATTCAGTTCAGTTCATGAAAATGAGTTTATCTAGGTCATTTGAATTAAGTTGAGTTCAATGGAATGGAGTTAAATTATGTAAATTTTAATTTTAGATAATTAGTTGATTTCATTTAAGTTCATTTGAATTCAGTTTGGTTAATTAAATGTAAATTCTAAAAATGACCTCGTTGAGGTTTATAATTCATAGGACAAATGACTTTTGTGAGCCCTATACTCTTGTTATCGTTCACTCCCCCACCCCCACCCCCACCCCCACAATCTCTTTTTTGAACACTAATGACCCCTCAACTTACACTAAGGGGTCAAAAGTGTTAAAAAATATGGACCAAAAGTGAATGATGATAAAAGTTTAGGGGACACAGAAGTCGTTTTCCTTATTCAATATGTAGTTTAGTTCAGCTCAATACTTATAAATAACACGAAAGTGGTCCAGTGAAGGGTGTCGTGGCAAGTAATGTTTCCCATTATTTCCACGATCAGTTAGTTCGTGATGATGTGGTGTTGTCAGCCTTCTTGGTTTTAGCGAGCTAGTATGACTCATTGAGGCTGCTACTCTGCATGCTTGACTCTGCCTGATTAGGACTATGTAGATTATATATATATCATAACCCCTCCCAGTCACGGAGTCATGAGAAATAAAGTGTGGGGTGGTGTTGTGCATGGGAAAGTATCCGTGTCCAGAACCCCCGTTTGGATATTGAGGGGTTGGAGGACACTAACACTATTGTTGAGACTATAGTAAATGCTAAGCTGGAGTTGGACGAGGCGTTTACCCAAAAGATCACGGATGATGGTCATCTATTCCAAATTGTGTATTGGGGAAGACGGAATCCATGCCCATGCTTTAAGAGCTTGCGAAATGCGAAATGGATAATTGTGAGGATAAGGTGGACAAAGAGGGAATGGCTGGACTAGTATAGAAGTTGATCCTCCACATCAACCTATTCAACCCGCTGAAACATTTGGTTTTACTAGCAAGGCGTAGGGAATCGATGCAAAGATGGCTAATAATGTTGCCACCGATTCGAGTAGTAGGCAAGAGGGGGGGGTTAAGCATGCGACTTTATGTAATTTTTTGCTATGGAAATATTTGTTGGAAGGCATGGATTTTAATGATATATTGTTTGCCTTGTTTGTTTTGTTAAAATTTTGTTTATAGGGTTGCAGCCTAAGTGTATGTTTTATTCTTTTGTTTGTTTGGTTCCAACTTATTGGAAATTGAAGGTGGTGTGTTTTCCTTGGGATATGTTTTAAGTTTTTTGGGGTGATGAGTTTGGTAGGGTTCCAACTTGGGTTTGGTATTGAGGATATCTATAAGCTATGCTAGGGCAGATCTAGGGTTGTTTTAAGGCGTTTAAGTGCATTATGTTTATACTGCTTTTAATCAATTAATTTTTTTGAAACCCATTGTAGGCTAGGGGTAGTGGCTCTTAACCGTGGTTGGTTTTGTTGTTGGTGGATGGTCTTAGCCTTCCAATGGTTTGGTATTGGGGTTCCGGGTTTCTTATGAGTTTTAAAGCTTAGGGGTTCCTCGTTTAAGAAAGTAGGCGATCTTCCACTTGTTTCGCTGGCTGTGTGTTTCTAGGCCTATGCGCCATCCTGCTCAACAGCCACATTAGCCCGTGTGTGGCCTACACGCTCTGTTACACCCTTTGACTTTTCTTGACCCACTTGGGCTATAAATAGCCCCATTTCTTCCCCATTTTCTAAGCTCAACTTGGGGCGCCAAAAGGCTTCCCCAATTTGGAACTTGTGGATTGATATGCGATCTTCCAAAATTTGGGAGGTCATCGTCGTACCTCTCAAAGTTAATATTTATAAGTCCTACATGCTTACTAATTACAACTAAGTAGATAGTGGCAAATCAGGGTCATCCACGAAGAAGATGGATCTTTCTAAGGGTTTAAACATATAAGGTTAATATTAGGCTAGAAGTAGATATATATATATATACATATATATACATACATATATATATATATAAAGAAGGGGGGATGGGAGGGGGGGGTTGGTTGTTTTTTCCTAAGTTATGAAATTAAAGACAAGCTAACTAGCAAAGTCAAGTAACTATGCTAATCATGCAACAAACTAAGAAAAAAGGGTAAAAACTACCAAAGACAAAGCATTGGGGGCAATTGATTTCCACTTCCAAACCTCTTATCTATCCTTGAACTGACAACCTATTCACTACTTTAACTACTTGTTATAAAGATAAGATTAAATTATTTTTTTGGTCCCCTACAAAGTATCTTTTACTATCTTTTGGTCCCCAGTTGCAAAACAACCCTTAGACGGTACCCAACAAATTCAAAATGATATGTTTTGGTCCCCAAAGGTGGTTTTCAGGTGAGATCAACGGTAAAATTGGTCAAAATCTGTAAAATGACCATTTTACCCCTAGATTAGAAAAAAAAGAAGAAAAGGGAAAAAACTTCTTCTTCTTCTTTCTTCTCCCGGCCATCTCCGCCCTACGCCGCCACCACCGTACAGGGCCCCTTCACCGGCGCCGAGAACTGCCCCTTCACTGGCGCTGCACTTTCATCTCCAAACGAGGTAACACGACGCGCATCTCAGATGCTCCGCTGCCAAACCCTTGTTGTCGGATTGGTTTGAAACCAGGATAATGAAAAAAGAATCCGTATAAAAAATTGGTTAAGGAAGCATTATGCAATGTTTCAGTCAGTAAGGATGTTGTTCAAAGCTAATTGAAGAACCTGGACATATATATAATATACATTATTTTAGTCGAAGTTTATGGGAATCAATAAAACATTCCAATAAAAGAAAATCAATCAGTTACCCTCTTCAGCATAACATGAGATAGCAAGTCAGATCTGACAATAGCATATTGTCGACAGACAAATGGATCCACGGGCAGTAAGTTCCAAGAATCGACAATGGAGGATTCCAATGCTTATGGTGTTATACGATACGGAGACAATTAATCATATACTCAAGACCCCTAAGGCAGAAGCTTCTAGATCACAGAATCTGGGAGCATACAGCGCGGATGGAGTATATTCAGTCAAATCTGGGAATCATCTCGAGCACAAACTGATTTTCTGCCGATGTTGTTGATAGATATGGACATTTCAATTCTCAAGAAGCAGAAGAAGATGGGCGCGGAATTGGGCCCATTTGTTGTCGGAATCGCTGGTGTAGAGGAAGGTTTCTCTGACATCATCTGGTGAAGGGGCAGTTCTCGGCGCCGGTGAAGGGGTCCTGTACGGCGGGTGGCGGCGCAGGGCGGAGATGACCGGGAGAAGAAAGAAGAAGAAGAAGTTTTTTCCCCTTTTTTCTTTTTTTTCTAATCTAGGGGTAAAATGGTTATTTTACAGATTTTGACCAATTTTACCGTTGACCTCACCTGAAAACCACCTTTGGGGACCAAAACATATCATTTTGAATTTGTTGGGTACCGTCTAAGGGTTGTTTTGCAACTGGGGACCAAAAGATAGTAAAAGATACTTTGTAGGGGACCAAAAAACAATTTAGTCTAAAGATAAATCTTCTATCCTTGTTAGATAGTAGCTTGCAAGAGTGAATTTGACACCTCTTGTCAAACCTCACTAATGACTCCTTTAGTCAAGAAACGGCTAAAAGTATCTCATTAATGGCATTCAACACAAAGAACCAACAAGCTTGGTAACACTTATAAACACTACACCGCGTCTAAGCATTGAACCATTTCATGCATTCACACAAGATTAGTCTAGAACGTTCAACGTTCATAGACCTCTCCTATTTGCTACATTAAACAAACATAAAAAAGAGTTCAACATCATCACATTCATCTAGAAATTATAAACCCATCAACACCATTAAAAGCTCTAACTCATGCTCTTGGATTTCATATCAAAAGAGGGGAAACTTAGCTAGTTTTTATCATTCCTAACAAGTAATCATACAAGCAATTCAAATACTCAAACTTCCAACAACATTAATGCCATTAACGACCCACTATAAAAGCTCAATAAATGCACAATAGCAAAAATACCAAATAGATTAATAAAATTCTCAAGACATGGGCTTAGAAGCCTCAATCAATTGCTCACAAGTACAAAACTAACCAAGAAAATCAAAACCCGTAACATAGAACAAAGATTTACAAAGAAAGGAGAAGAAAAATGGAAGAGAAGGATGAAAAACTAGGGTTTTGAAGCCCCAAGTAGGGCTTAGCAAATGGGGAAGAAAGGGGGATATTTATAGCTCAAGAGGGTTAAGATAAGTCAAAGGGTGTAGCAGAGCGAGCGGACCGGGAGCGTGTGACTCTGCGTGTTAGGTGCACATAACTCTGCGTGCCGGGCACGTATGACTATGAGTGTCGGGCGTGAGTGACTCTGCGTGCCGGGTGCGCGTGACTCTGTACTAGAGGTGCAGTTTGAGGCACCTAGTTGGCATTGGGCAAGGCCTGGCCTGTAGGGGAGCGCACGATTGCGCTGGGCGCTCGATCCAGGGCTGAGGGTGTGCACCATGGCCATTCTTCAGCATGCGGTGGAGCGCCCGAGCTACATGCCCGATCTTCTTCATCGACCGATTGGTCGACCAACCGGTCTTTGCATCGCTACAGGTGAACCATTGCTCCAATTTTGGACTTCTTGTAGTTGATTTTATACTGCTCCAGAAGGCAAATCCAATGGTGCCACACCCTTGTAGGATGATTCTTCTTGGATCATTTTAAGAACTTGGTCCAAAATTCTGGGTCACAATTCATCCGTTTCTTTTTTTTCCCTTCTTCTACCCTTCTATCTTCCACCACATTTGGGCTTGTTCCTTTCACTAAACCACTCCAAATAGCCTATGAGCAATCTACAAATTAAGCTCACAAAACATAATCTAGATACTCTTAAGAACCAAAAATCCATTAGACTAAACATAGGTTACAAAATGAAGGATTTAGATATGAAAACAAAAAATGGTCATCTAAACCCCTTATGATGTAAACCTACCTAAATCTTGCAATCTTACAAGAAAAAGATGACAAAAGAGATGTTAAATGCTTTGAAAAATACATGCATTTGATGTCTTATCAAATCTCCCCGCACTTAAACATTTACTCGTCCTCGAGTAAACAAGAACAATAAAAGATCTAAGAGTAAACTAGCATGCCAAAGTTTTTCCAAAACATCCAACATCGCATTCCCAGAATACCCGAGCCCCAAGACATAAGAATCTATCACGCTCTCACATCTCACAACGTAAGATAATCTAAACAACTAACAAACCATAACAAGAGTGATGTAAACTATATAAGTGTAAAACTAGCTTACTCCACCAAAGAAGTTTCCAAATGGACAAATTAAGAGAAACATAAAAATTTTGATTTCTCTCTTTTTCTCTCATTTTGCCTAGGAACCCTCTCGGGTTTTCATCCTAGCTTCACACATTTTTCTTTTTCAATGCTCACTCTCACATTTTCCACACCATTTGGCCTCTCATTTTTGCATAGGTCGCCCTTTTGGGTTTTTTACCTATCTCGGCCTCCCACTTTTGCCTAAATTTCCCTCTCGGGTTTTCAACTTAGCAGGAAATTTTTTTTCATTTTTTTTTCAAACAAAACAAATCAAAGTGGAGCATATGCATACTAAAATACAATAAAATAAGATATATTTCTTGTTACCTTCCCACACTTGAAACACACATTGTTCTCAATGTGAAAATGACAAGATAAACTAGGACTTCGAAGTTCCTCCCCAGTGATGGCATTGCTCCCTTTTCAATTAATGTTCTCTCCTCCATGTTTGAACTCCTCCCATTATGCAACTTTTATCCATCCACTACGAAGCCACAACTTTGCAAATCCCGATCAACACTCACAAAAGACAACAACTAGTAGTACTCCCAGATGGTGGTTTTGGTAGTTGTTTTTGGTGGTGGATTGTGGTGGTATTCTTGTGGTTTTGGGTAATTTTTTGAGGACATGGTTGAGGATTATTTTTTCAAGAAAAGAAAAATACTAGCCTAACTTAAAAGCTCAGGTTGCCTCCCGAGAAGCTCCGTATTTTAAAGGTCATTGGAACGACTCTAATGTTATCCATATGGTGAAGGTTTGAACCTCTTCACCATGATCATCCAAAAATAGAGAGGTGGGGGTACAAAAATTTCGAGAGGAAAGTTTCGTGGAGGTGGAGATGGTTTAAAAGGAGTTGGGTGGTTAGGAGGTTTGGGATAGTCTTTTGGCTCCTCTCTTATCTACATAAAAAATTCTGAAAATGGTGGAGTTAGTTCACTAGGTGGGGGTAGGGGTGATGATGGCAAGAATAATAAATGTAGCACAAGCACCTCTTCCTCAAGTTCTTCATCCTCAACAACCGACTCCTCATCCCATTTGAACTCGAACTCATTTCTCAAGGCGACCTTTCTCACCGAATCTTTGAGTTCGACTTGGGATGGTGTATCTTTGGAATAACGAGCTTCCATTCGGGCCACCGCTTCTAATATATTGCTCACATACCCCTCCATAGCCTCAAGACTAGAGGGGGATTCGAGTGTCTGATTCCTTACTAGTCTTGGCCAAGTTGCTCGAGTTTGTTATTGCATTCATGATTTTCTCATGTGTCAAACTTGAACCTTCTCCTTGGGCTTGTAATAGTCATGGTATGGATACCATTCTTGAGCTTCTTGCCCTTGAAAACCAACAACTCCATTCTCTTGGTAGCACTCCTCATAATACCCTTGATTTTGAAAACCAGTGGTTCTTTCCTCTTCATAGTTCTCCTCTCTCAACATATAGCAAGATTCGGTAGGATGATCTGAATGGCACATCCTACAAAACCTTGCTTGTTGAGCCTCTCTTCCCATTATGAGTTCCCTCAAGGTGAGATGTTCCATTTTTTTCTCTAATGTTCGGAATAATATTGCAAGGATTCTTGATAAAAATTCACCAAGAACTCAAGAAATACCTACTCCGAACAAAAACAACCACAAAGAAGTGGAAAATAATAACAACTAACTAATATGCAACCAAATATACCCAAACACTTAAAAATAAATGCATCTTCCCCGGCAGCGACGCCAAAATTTGAGAGGTCGTCTCCGTACCTCTCAAAGTTAATATTTATAAGTCCTAAATGCTTACTAACTACAACTAAGTAGATAGTGAGAAATTGGGGTCATCCACAAAGAAGATGGATCTTTCTAAGAATTTAAACATATAAGGTTAATATTAGGCTAGAAGTAGAGATATATATATATATATATAGATATATGAAAGCAAGTAAAGAGGGGGGGGGGGTTGGGTTTTTTTCCTTAAGTTATGAAATTAAAGACAATTTAACTAGCAAAGTCAAGTAACTATGTTAATCATGCAACAAACTAAGAAAAATGGGGTAAAAATTACAAAAGACAAAGTCTTGGGGGAAATTGATTTCCACTTACAAACCTCTAATCTATCCTTGAACTTACAACCTATTCACTACTTTAACTACTTCTTGTGAATATAAATCTTCTATCCTTCTTAGATAGTAGTTTGCAACAATGAATTCGACATCTCTTGTCAAACATCACTAATGACTACTTTAGTCGAGAAATGGCTAAAAGTATCCCATTAATGGCGTTGAGCATGAAGAATCAACAAATTTGGTAGCATTTATAAACACTAAACAGTGTCTATGCATTGAGCCAATTCATGCATTTACACAAGATTAGTCAAGAACGTTTAACGTTCATAGACCTTTCCTATTTGCTACATTAAACAAACATAACAAAGAGTTCAACATCATCACATTCATCTAGCAATTATAAACTCATCAACACCATTAGAAGCTCTAAATTATGCTCTTGGATTTCATATCAAAAGAGGGGAAACTTAGCTAGTTTTCCCCAACCCTAACAAGTAATCATACAAGCAATTCATATACATAAACTTCCAACAACATTAATGTCATTAACAACCCACATTCAAAGCTCCATAAATGCACAATAGCAAAAATACCAAATAGATAAATAGAGTTCTCAAGGCATGGGCTTTGAAGCCTTAATCAATTGCTCCCAAGTACAAAACTAACCTAGATAATCAAAACCCATAACATGGAACAAATATCTACAAAGAAAGAAGAAGAAAAATGGAAGAGAATGGTGAAAAACTAGGGTTTTGGAGCCCCAAGTCGGGCTTAGAAAATGGGGAAGAAATGGGGGTTATTTATAGCCCAAGTGGGTCAAGAAAAGTCAAAGGGTGTAGCAGAGAGTGCGAGCCGTGCATCGGGCGCGCAGGTCGCGCGCCGGTGTGGAGTGGGAAGGCACAAGGCAGGCACGGCGGTGTAAGGCAGGCATGGTGGTGCAAGGTACTGGAGCGTGCAGGCGTGCATGACTCTACGTTAGGCACGCGTTGTCGGTCTACACCAAGGCTTGTTCTTCACCCTCGAGCGCGCGTGACTTCACACTGGAGGCGTGGTTTGAGGCTCCTGGTTGGAGCTAGAGAGGCCTGGAACTCAGGCCCGTGCACGGCCGCGCTGGGCGCTTGATCTAGGACTGAGCGTGTACGCCACGACCATTCTCCAGCGCACGGTGCAGCGCCCAGGCTTCTTCATCGGCCAGTCGATTGGCCGGTCTTTGCGTTGCTACAATTGAATCGTTGCTCTGATTTTGGACTTCTTTTAGTCTATTTTAAAGTTCTCTAGAAGGCAAATCCAATGGTGCCACCCTTGTAGGCTTATTCTTCTTGGACCATTTTAAGAACTTGGTCCAAACTTCCGGGTCACAATTCATCTGCTTCTTTGTCTTCCTTCTTCGACCTTTTTATCTTCTACCACGTTTTAGCTCGTGGCGTTCACTAAACCACTCCAAAAAGCTCACAAGCAATCTACAAATTAATCTCACAAAATAGAATCTAGATGCTCGTAAGGACCAAAAATCCATTAGACTAAACATAGGTTACAAAATGAAGGATTTAGATATGAAAACCAAAAAATGTCATCTAAACCCCTTATGATGTAAATCTACCTAAATCTAGCAATCTTACAACAAAAAGATGACAAGAGAGATGTTAAATGCTTCAGAAAATACATGCATTTGACGTCTCATCAAACCCATTGTAGGCTACACTCTTGACCGTGGTTGGTTTTGTCGTTGGTGGATGGTCTTAGTCTTCCAATGGTTTGGCATTGGGGTTCCGGGTTTCTTATGATTTTTTAAGCTTAGGGGTTACTTGTTTAAGAAAGCAGGCAATCTTTCACTTGTTTCGCTGGCTGGTGTGTTTCTAGGCCTATGCAAAGTCATGAGAGATGTCCCTGAATTTGTCACAGGAATTGATTGGCGGTATTAGGTTTTCATTGGTCTTGTAGGGGGGTTCTTATTTGTTGAGGTGACTAATACGTATTCTTGTGTGGCAACCTAGTTTTAGGGGTTTAAAGTGTTTTAGCAGGACGGTTCTAAGGTTAGGGGTGGGTCGTAGATTTCTAGGTTCGCGTTTAGGAAGGTAGGAGATTTTCCACTTCTGTCGCTACCTGGATTTTTTCTAGGTGTATGCAAAATTGTGGGTAATCTCCCTGTATCTGTCACAGAGTGTGTTTGTTTTTGTTGTTGATTAGCCATGTTAGGTTCCTATTGGACTGGTCTTGAGGTTTCAGGTTTACATAAGGATATGGTTTGGTAGTTCCTCGGTTTCAGAGATAAAGTGATCTCCACTTGTGTTGCAGGTTGGTTTATTTCCAGGCGCATGCGAAGCAGTGCATAATCACCCTGTGTTTACCTCGAGGTGTGTTTCTCTTCGTTGCCAATAGAGTTTGGGTTTTTGCAAAGTCATGGGTAACCATCTTGTGTCTACCTTGATGTGTTTTTGTTTTCGTATATATGTGTTATACCTTGGGGTCCTATCGATATGAGCTAGTATGTATGCTACGGGGGAATGGGTTTGGGTATTGGATAAGAATGCCATGCGGGCAGAGTATGTGTGGATTCTTTATGTTTGAGAATATTTTTATGTTCTGTTTCTCAAGTATAACTAATCGGTTAGTTAGTTTGAGGAAACATGTGAATGCTACTTTTAGAGTATTTTAATTATGACGGGTTGCATATATCCAAGGCTAAGTTGTGCCTATATAAGGGGTTGTTAATAGAGTGCTTTAACGCCACTGTGGTTGTTGGAATGGTGTTTTAGGGGATATTTTTTAACAAGTGTTTTAGGTATCATTCTTGTGATAGTGGTTTGTATTATGGTTCTCCTCCATTTTTTTGGGGTACCTATAGTATGGGGTTGGTGTATCACCGGTTATGTGATGGCCATAGTTGTTTGTTGCTTTCGCTCCGTTTGGTGCAAGCATCGTTCTTTGTGAGTTCGCATGAAGCTATTGATATTTTTCGTAAGTATTATGTTATGAGTTACTTGGTTGGTATCCTTTATGTTATTGCATTCTAATAAATGTTTTATGTGGATTTTATGTAGGATCGACGGATGAGATTAGTGAATGTGTAAGCGATGCAGATGATGTTGTCCTGACATCATCTCAAAAGCCCGCTAGTATGAGCGCGAGGAAGAACTCACATGAGATTAGCTCCCAAGAATTCTTCCAACCATAGCTGGGAGAAGAATACGCGTAGTGCACGCGGTGAGCCCGTCTACAAATCTGCCGCAAGTATTAAGCGATGGTAGTTTTGGTGGGTAAGCGGAGCGATTTTATCGTTCTCACTGGCACATTGTACCCACTGGATTAGGAGGATAATCTCGCATTATTGGGACTACTAGTTATATAAAACTTGAAGAGGGCTCGGGACCCGTTGTGGTCTCGCTAGCATATAACTAGTGATTTAAGTAGTTTTTTTAATATAATATGTTTGTGGCTTGTGATTTTCCCGCATGAGAGAGTTTGTATTTTTTATGAATGGAATTATTGCTGTAATCCTTAGTTTTTTTTAGTATGGATTTGAAGATTTTTAAAGATATTTTATCGATCTAACGGTAATTTTTTTATCATGTTTTGTATTTTGCTCTGCCAATGTCACTTTACGAGCATCACATTGTTAGTGTTGTCATTTTCTCATGGCTTGAGTTACTGATATGAGCATAACTCTGCTGAATATCCCTTTGTTAATTTTTATGTATTGGCATGCCTATTTTCATGTCCAAGCGGTATTTATGACTACGTGTTCTTATATAGGGAGTGGTTCCTTAAATCATGTATAAGTCTATATGCATGTTAGATGGTTGTTATGTGGACGCATACCTCTGTTATTGGTCTTCCAGGGCACGTTGGGCTTGAGTGTGCCCTGTTGTAGTGTCTAGATGCTAACTCATTTTATCTGCTTGAGTTGCATCATCATAGCGACCTTCCTTGGCTTTATTTATGCGAACTTGTCATGTGAATTGGCTTCTTAATTAGGCGGGGCGATCCTTTCGTCCCCGTGTGTGGTTGCGTGGTCGTTGTGTTTTTTTACTTATTGTGTTACGTTGTTGTCTGTCAGCCTATTTTGGTAGTTTAGTTTTTTGAACGTCCTTTGGTTGGGTGGTGATTCTGGCTTGGGTTCTTATCCCTATGGTATTCTAGTTCCTATTTTTTGTATGTTGATGTTGTTCTGTGGTTTCATTGTTGGATCGCCCTGAAAAGCTTGTAGGCTTGCAATTGCGCCATTGTCGCGATCTTCTCATGCCTAGTCAAGCTGGTTTGTTACTTTCACTAGTTGTTGTCCACGGCTTTTTTCTAGCTCCATTTCGCTTGCTCCTTGCTTGTCATCTTTTGACTTACTTCGGAGTGTTATTCGTGTGTTTGCTGAGTGGACGGTGGTTCTAGGGTGATCTCTAGACCTTTCCCAAGGATCATCAAGACCTTGAAAGAAAAAATTCCCCCACATACAACGCCACTAATTCGTGGAAATCCTTCTAGATGATGATAGGCCTCAAAATTGGTATGGTGAGTTCTATCCCTCCAAAACATGCAAAAAACCCGACGGAGAAACTCTGACGCCTTAGTCAATATGGCAATCCCTCTTGCGTATAGTATATGGAAAGTTGCTTACATTTGTCTTGTTAAGTATCTTTATTTATAGGGTTTGATCATGAGACCATGACTCACACATGTTTCTTTCTCCTAGATCATGGTCTATTAGAGGATGTCGTGATGAGATGTGGTTCTGCTCCTTTTTCGTGACTAAGCTATTTGTCAGCAAGGTGGACTAGCTATTTACTAGCGTGGTGGACTTCGTTCACTTCCGATTGGTTAGCAAAGTTGGTTGTTGCGGGTTGGTTCTTATGCAAGCATAAGTATATACAAGAAACCGTCTTACAATGAGACCAAAAGACTAATGAAAACATAGAGTTGAAACAACTTAATTCCGTATTCAAAATTATTTGACAAGAAGTCCTTTTAAAAATGCACACAAAATGTGACATACTGAATTGCAATTACATAAAGAAATTGGTCCAGAACTTATCGTCTTCATCATCGATCCAACACTTTCAGATCCATCAATGACCACTCATTCAAAATCCCAATAACACTACTTCTGGCACATAAGCACTACTTCTAGCACATAAGAAGTATATAATTGAGTAAAGTGCTCATATAACCCTATATTTTGAGGGTTAGTGCTAATATGACCCTGTGAAGTTGGAAAGTGCTAATATAGCCCCGTGTTTTTCCGAAATGTGCTAATATAACCCTATTGACCTGATTTTGGCTGGAAAGACATGAAATGACTATTATATCCTCTGTAATTTAAAAAAATGAAAAATCAGGATAGATAGAAAGACGTTTATACCCTTGTTCCTCAATGGATAAAAGCTTCATTTTCTTTCTTTTTCTCCTCATTTGTTTTCCGCGCCCGACCTTTCGTCTCTTCCTAGGAGAACTCCAACAGTACTCGCAATTTCAATCGGACCGGTCCGGACGTTGTGCCAGAGTTTTCAAACAGGTCATTTGCGCCGGAGTCGACCGGTGGTTGGCGTTCTCACCGGGTGTTCACTTGCGCCACCGTGGTGGTGGGTTTGGGTGGTGAAAAATAGAGGAGGTGTAGATATGGTAAGCTCTGGCCCATGTACACCAAAATTCATCCAATTTTATGCGTCATTTTGGTATATTGGTGATGGTTTTGTTGATTTTGTTTCACATTTTGTTTTTTGGGTCATTTGTTCACTATCGATAGGGTTTTTTAGGTTTTTTTAATTTTTGGGGTTATTATGTTCACCTTTTGTAGTTGTTGGTTGTTAAAATCCATCTTGTATGCTGTGTTACCGCACTTTTGTTCGGTTGGTACTGTTTGTGCCCGCGATAGACTAGGTTTAGGGTTTCCATGTTTTTGGGTTTTTGAGAACAGGGGTTGCATGAGAATTTTGTGTGGAACAGGGCATGAGGGATGAAGAAATGTGTGGATTGTTTGTTGTATACCGATCTTGCCTTTTTTTTAATCAGCATCGAAGTTAAAATGTTTGTGATTTGTTAGTGTTCTAATCGGGTTATGTTTTTTTAGGATGATATCGATGTTTTTTTACAGCATGAAGCTTCGTCACGGTGATAGGTGGAAAGTATTGGATGTCATCTATCCGGATAGGTACTCACTAGTTGTTTTGATGTATGATTTCACCGAGCACTTCCTGAATGATTCGGAGTTGTGGAAGACAGTACTACTTACATTAAGCTATTTGTATCCAGTGAAGCAGAAGATATTTTTGCGCACCGAGAATGACGTTGTTTGCATGTTTAAGGATTTTGAGCAGGAGAAATCAGTGGAGATTTTTGGGGAGGTTATGGATGGAGCTGTCGAGCAGGGTGAGTGCAGCAAGGATATGAAGTTGAAGTCCACTGGAAAAGTGAACGAAACAGGGTTTGTGGTGGACATTGATGCCTCAGACCATAGCAGTCAGGATGACACATATGTCGACGAACCTGAGGATCAAGCAGTGTTGGATCAGGAGGCTGATTGGATATACCGCTACTTAGAAGAAGGATCTTAGAAAGGATCCGAGGACAATGAAGATGTGGAGAACATAGCTAAACCGGATGGGGAGAACGACAATGTAGTTGAAACATGTTATGATACAGAATCCGATAATGGGGGTGATTTTCACCTTTTGAGAAAGTGCATGAATAGGGCAAAGTTTGAGAAAGGGCAATGCGATAGGGTGAGCTTGAGGGAGGGTATGATGTTTCCGTCCCAGAAAGACATTAAGCAAGCCTTAGTTCATTTTTATATTCAGGATGGATTTATGTACAATTTTTTTAGAAGCGAGAAAAATCGGGTGACAGTTTTCTGCAAGGATCCAAATTGTGATTGGAGGCTGCATAGTTCCACTGTTTCAGGTACTCAGACTTTTTTGATAAGACGCTGACTGGGAAGCACACTTGTAGGCTGGAAGGACATGTGTTGGCCCCCCAAAACTGGATTGCTCGCAGAATTATGGGGTTGTTGGCCGCTAACCCAAAAGTGTCTAACAATGTGCTTGAAGAGCACCTGTTGAGATTCAGAGTGCAACCGAAGAGGCATCCATTAATGAGGGCGAGGATGGATGCTTTGCATATGATTGATGGTCACCATGGAGAGTCTTTCAGGGTATTTCCACGGTATTGCATGGAGGTGGTGAAGAGTAATCCTGGAAGCCTAGCAATGTTGAAGTATGATGGAAGAGCAGTGCAACCAGTACCCATTATGAAGAGATTTTTTCTTGGATTAGATGGTCTGAAGAAGGGCTTTTTAGAAGGTTGTCGGCCATTCCTTGGTTTTGATGGCTGTCATTTGAAGGGGAGGTACGGTGGTGTGCTTTTGAGTGCCATAGGAAATGATCCCGACAACGGATTCTATCCCCTAGTCGTAGCGTATGTTAAGAGCGAGTCCAAAGATAGCTGGTTATTTTTCTTTCGGATGATGGAAGATTTCCTTGGTGGTTTTGCAGAAGGTAGACCGTGGACCTTCATGACATATCGTCAAAAGGTAATATTTTTATTACCTATATTTTTAGTTTATGTGATGATTTGACCCTCTGTTTTGTTTGTATATCTTTGTGCTAAATTAACCCTATCCATTGTATATATGTGTTCCTATAACATTAAGCATTTTAATACAGAAGTGGTGTTGTTTTTTAGGGTCTGAGAGAAGCAATTTACGAAGTTATTCCCCATGCCACCCAAAGGAAGTGCAGCCACCACATCTACGCCAACTTTCGAAAGAAATGACCCCCTGGCATCTTGAAGAAGCTTTTTTGGAGAGCGCCAAAGGTAGTGTTTCCTCCTTTATGTGCTAATATTAACCTTATTATGACCCTGTATTTTTATACTTGTGTGCTGATATAATTCTGTGTTTTGGTTATAATGTGCTCAAAGGACCCTGTAATGTTCTCAGAAGACCCTATGTTTTGGTAATAACATGCTGATATGACCCTATGTTTTGGAAATAATGTGCTGATATGACCCTGTGTGTTGGTATTACTTTGTTAATATGACCCCGTGTGTTGGTATTAATGTGCCAATATGACATGTGTTGGCATTTTTGTTGTAGTCATACAATTTAATGGACTTTAAAGCAACAATGGAGAAGATCAGGGAGCTTTCGGAAGAGGCGTATGTGTATTTGGCAAGTCTTGGGGATTCCTTATGGGCAAGACATGCTTTCTGTACGCGCCTGAAGTGTGACAACGTCACGAATAATCCCTCCGAGTCTTTTAACCATTGGGTGGGAAAACTGTGGAAGAAACCAGTGTTAACGCTTACGGAAGGGCTAAGAATAAAGCTTATGAATCGATTGAAGGAACAGTCAACCCAATGTGCTAAGTGGGATACTATTGTGTGTCCGAGGACGGACGAGATGTTGAAGATAGTATCAAGACAAGGTCGAAGGGTAACATTCCATCAATGCTCAGATACTGTTTTTGAGGTTGTCCACGGCGAGACCAATTATGCTGTGAGGATTGACAGGAGGTCTTGTGATTGTGGTGTATGGGATTTGTCCGGGGTGCCGTGTAGACACGCTGCTGCAGTGTTATTGCAGAAGAGGCTCCCTCTGCACGAGTATTGTGACATCATGCTAACAAAGACACAGTTTGAGAAAGCATATCATCAGTTCATCACAAGATTCAACCTGTCTTACACAGGGCGTTCTGGGGACCTGATCGTGTGCAAGAGTGTAATCCCCCTGGTATACACCGCCGGGCTGGAAGACCAAAGAAGAAGAGATCGAAAGAGCAATGGGAGACCGAAGGTGTAGGAGGGAAAGCTCACAAATGCAGCACTTGTGGGGAGTTTGGACACAACAAGCGAGGATGTCAAGGTGGTCCAACAGCTAAGGAAAATAAAGAGGCTAAAAAAAGAAGTGCAGCAGCTACTCCGGTATAATAATTGTTCACTATTTCATTAGCTTTACACTTACATATTTGTATAATAACATTTTGAAAAAAAATTATTTGCTAAGGTGATGAAAGGGACTTCAAATACAATGAGCACTCAAGCCACTGAAGGCAGTGAACTGGTTCAGGAAACTGAAGGCAGTACTAGTGGCAACCGGCCACCTCGGAGGGGAAGGTCACAGGGCAGTGCCTCTTCAAAGGCCATAACAAACGAGGCGACAAGAAAAAGAGGAAAGAATGGTGTAGCTCCTAGTTCTAGTCGTTAACCCAAGAGGGGAACAAGGGCAAAGGTATGCCTTCTATGCTTTCCTATTATTTGCATATCATGATTTATGGTGTGCTTGAGGTATAGGTTCGAGGGCTCTAGGTAGATGTTCGAGGGCTCGAGGTAGATGCTCGAGGGCTCGAGGTAGATGCTTGAGGGCTCGAGGTAGAGATTTGAGGGCTCGAGGTACAGACTCGAGGTCTCGAGGTCTCAAGGTAGAGGTAGAGGCTCGAGGGCTCGAGGTAGAGGTTTGAAGACTCGAGGTAGAGGTTCGAGGGCTCGAGGTAGAGGTTCGAGGGCTCGAGGTAGAGGTTCGAGGGCTCGAGGTAGAGGTTCGAGGGCTCGAGGTAGAGGTTTGAGGGCTCGAGGTAGAGGTTCGAGGGCTCGAGGTAGAGGCTCGAGGGCTCGAGGTCTCGAGGTCTCAAGGTAGAGGTAGAGGCTCGAGGGCTCGAGCTAGAGGTTCGAGGGCTAGACTTAAAGGCTCGAGAGCTAGAGGTAGAGCTCGAGGGCTAGAGGTGAGCAGAATGGTTCAATTTTGGAAATCTGGGCATTTCAAGGACGGATTGGAGGAATTTAGGGCCTGGGCAGTTTTTCGAGTCTGAATTTTAGGGTCTGAATTTTGGGGCTGAGTTTAGGGTCTGAATTTCAAGGAGAAATCTAGGCAGTTTTTAGGGTCTAAATTTTAGGGTATGAATTTAGGCCGTTATGCTGCAGATTCAGGGACCGGATGTTATGACACTCATCATCGAAGAATCACAAGCACCTACCAGGAAACGAACCCAAATAAAGCAGAAGACAAACCGAAATTTGACCGATGAAGAAAAGTTTCCCAGTCCGGAGCAATTATAGGTATGGATCCAATCTCATCCTCAAAATTCAAAATGTTATTCAATTTACATCACTTACAACTGAACATTTTGTCTCAGCAACATGGCTCACAAATTGATGAAACAGTTGGAAATGAATTCCCTGACCCGGACGAGGACGATGACTTTGAGAACCAGCTGGTTGCAACATTAGACAACGTCGAAAAAGAATTGGCAAGCCGAGATGCGGGAACATCTTCAATTGTTCCACTCCTAAGTTATGGGATTGAAGATGGAAATGTTGACAATGCTGGTGCTGAGTTGGTGGTGTATGAGGGGGGTGATAAAATAAGGGGGGTGATAAAATTGGTGAGGGTGGCATTGTTGCCGATGCTAGGTATAAGAGTGTTGAGGGTGGCATTGTGTATGAAGGTTTTGAAAAGGATGTTCAAGATGTTATTAAGGGGGATAGGGGTGGATAGATTGTAGTTGATGTCTATGAGAGTCAGGGCGGAGAAAAGATTAATGATGATGTCTTCGTCGATGTCCCGGTTCTAAAAGAGAGGGAGGGTGATATACCTAGTTCAGAGGTGCCTATGGCTACAACTGTTGTACAGTCCAATGCTGATGTTCTTGGGGATGGTGTCCCAGATATGGAGGATTTGGTTGATGCCCCTATTTGGCAAGGGGATATGGTAGAGGATTACGACCTAGATGAAGGTCCTTATGAGCAGATTGTTGCTGATGATTTGAGCGAGAATACTCATAACATGATTCAAACAATGGCCATTATACCCGGCCAATACACACATGAGGTATCCTTTTTATCTAACATGATTCATAATCTGTTGATGATCATTTTTAGTAACCTAGGGTGGGTTGAGTGTGGACAATATTTACAAGTTGGTTTTGTGGACCTGAACGACTGAAAAATGCTCCAGAAACTCCCACTAATAAACCTAATTACTATCTCTGAGGTAATGGTAGGATTTTTTTTAATTCAGCACTCACAATTGTATGTATTCACCCTATCTTTTGTTCCACAAAACAGCAGCATAAACCAATCCGACTAGGAGACGGCTGCGAGGCATTCAAGAACATGCTTTGGTGGAAGTCATTCTTGTACAACGAGAGGACTGCAAAATTGATGGGCACAACTCTAGCTCCAACTTTCCACAGGCCGTCAAACTCGCAACCGCCTCGTCCACCACCAACTGAAGACTTGTCAGAAGATGCTAGAAGTAAGTTGCTCCCACCGTCGGAGACGGGCCCAAAAGGGGAATGAGGATGATGTATGATGATGGATTTGCTAGCTTTTGATGATTCTAATTGTAGAATGGGTTACGAACAACTTTCTAGTACCTATCATTCTCACTTTTGTGAACTCTGCACTGCTTACAACTATAGCACTGTTATTCTCCTAGAGAAAAAGTTTACCTTGTATCTTTTGGAAGACAATGTGTATAGTGCATTATTATTTTATTAATCTAAATAGAATGTTGTTTTCTATACTTCTAGGGTTATTGACCATAAAGGTCCCTACAACATAGGGTCTGATAAAAAATAATTCGTAGCACACAGGGTTAGATTACAACTTAGTGGGAAATGTTAAGGTTATATTCGCACTAATCTACAACATATAGGGTCGGATGAGAAATTATTAAGCAAACATAGAGTTATACTAGCACTAATTGAAAGCATATAGCAGATATGCACATATTAAGCAAACATAAGGTCAAATGAGCACTAATTAATCAACCATAGGACCAAGCATCCAAATACTTTCTTCGAATTACAACATAAAGTACACCAACAACAACATGAACTAAGCTAACACATCCCGCGCCTAACACATCCCACGGCCAAGTACAACCAGCTAACACTAAATTCTGGGACTAAGCTAACACATCCCACGCCTAACACATCCCACAACCAAATACAACATACCACACAAACAATAGTAACATGTTACCACCAAACAACACTAAATTCAGTACTATCAAGCCCCTTAGGATCATCGGACAATTACAAGCATTTCTGGGCGCTAAAATGCCTTGACTAGGGCCACCCATTTGGGCTGCAACCAGTTCGTTTGGAGATTCCAGTTTCTGAACTGGTCTACGAACTCTGGAGTTGGGATGAAACAGAGTTACACCACTGTCATGACTCGACTCAACGACATCAGGCACAACCCACTGCCGGAATCCATCTTTCTTGCGTCGATAATACATTCTGCTCGGATTCTTTGCACTTCTTGACATAAAAACACTAGTTTCTTTCTCACACACCTTGCACAACACACTTTGCCAGCGACAATTATTCACACTACAGCTCGATGACTTCATCCTTCAGGCTAGTTGAACGATTAAAACACCACATCAAGAATAGTTCAACATCCCAGAACCATATACCAACAAAACTAGATATAATCGAGAAACCCCAAATCACACCTAGGGTGCGTAACCAGATCGACAAATCATAATACCAAGCAATTTCCAAAACGATACTCCACCACAATACTAGAAATTCCAATTCCCCCAAAGCAAGCCTAGGGTTCATACAATGAATGCGATTAAAAACTTCGACATACCCGGGATGGTAGTCAACCACCAATGAAAATTTTGAATGCTAACTCGGCCGGAAAAACAAATCCAAGAGGAAGAAGAGTTTTTCAGTGGTTGGAGTTCAATCAGCGGAAAAGAAACAAAAATTGACAATCCGAAGGATTTAATCAATTTCAATTCCGGTTATAAAGGGTAAAATAGTCACTTCAAATTTCAAATTCTAAGTCAATGATATTTTTATCTTTTTAAATTTAGGCAATGCCAGAAATTGCTAAGTCAATTCCAGAATAGTGCCACAGGGTTATATCGACACTTCTGATGCAAAATACAGAGCTTCAATAACACTTTTCAACTTCACATGATCATATTACCACAAAGCTCCAAAACATAGAGTCATGTAAGTATTTTGCCCTACAGAACTTTGATACCAAACCGCAAGCTAGAGAAAAAGAGTATTCATGTATGTTAACGTATTCGAAAATTTTAAACAGGAAAATAATTATAGAAACCGTAAATTCTCCCCGCTACAACTTTACAAACTCTGCGCACAAATTTGCTTCTACAGTATACACTAACTGCTGTACCGCTATGCTAAACCCTGAATATTGCTATAAGGCCCCAGAAATTTTACACATAATCTGCAGCTGTTATGTAACTTTTAATCTCAAAAAAATCGCACAACAAAGTACCACGTGACGTGAGATATGCTGCGAACTTCCCACCACAATACCATGTGTAAAAGATGCAACCCAACCTTTAAGATTGACATTCGATCCTTGGCATGATGTTGGATTTACAAAGTTGAATTCTTAATTTGTGCCGTCGGTGGTGTAAAAGCACTCATCAACCTTCAGATGATTTGCAAGTTGAATTACTGCAGATTGCACAACTTCGGATGCAGGGGAGAGGGCCTTGGGAAATTCAGGCAAGCAAACTGGCAAACACTGGTCACTGCTTTCTCGCACACAAAACAAAGTAAGCACAGCCCTGCAAAAAATAAATCTGCAACAGGTAATGAAGTTTATATCAGCTACGGACAAAGAAGAATGAGGTTAGCGCCAACAAATACTAGGATGTCAAACGGAGTTCTCCCTCCGTCCCAGTTCAAACTGCACACATACTATTTGACACTATTCTTTATCAAACTTTGACCGCATATTTGAGTAGATATATAAGCAATAATATTATCGTATGTGATATTGTTGGATTCGTCATAACAAATAGTTTCTCAAAAGTAACTTTTTGTTTTCCATTATTTTACGTAGTCCCTCTGTCCTAGCCTATTCTGCACAAAATCTTTTCACAGCCTCCAATAAACACGGTTGACTATAAATATGTGTAGCTACGGACAATAATAACACACAAAAATAATGATATTTAAAAACTACATGTTACGACGAATCTAACCATATCTCATACGATAAAATTATTGTTCATATACCAATTCAAATATGTGGTCAAAGTTTAGCATCTTTGACCAAAAAAAATTCTGTGCGGAATAGACCAGTACGGGAGTAGTTAAGCATATTAACGTTAGACAAGTTTCTTGATAAGCGTAAAAAAAATTCTGTTCAATTTGAATTGGGACACGGAGTACCAAGTTTTTAAACCACGGTAGTATCAAGTTTCCACGGGCACCCAGATACCTATTAAATTCTAGCTTTTGCAGTGAAAACATAATACCCATATTTTCTATTCCATGTACAACTTTGAAACTTAAGACAACTTGTTTAGAGGAAGCAACCGACTTCTAACTCAACTATATAATCAGGTTACCTAAGTATTAGTCTCCGAAGAAAATGATCAGAAAGAACTTGAGCCCACACCAGGTGTAGATTTCTTGATGTGCAGAGGACTACCTCCCATTCCGAGAATGCATCAGAGATAATGCTGTCAGCTTCTCTGTAAACATCCTACAAGAGAAAGGGAGAATCAAATAATGATACATTTTTTTTGTGGAAATAATGATACTTGTATTAGCAGACAAGGCTCAATATAAACTATCAACTTACCGCATCAGCATCAGATAACACAAGGCCAACCAATTGGCAAAAAGCCTGCAATGGAGCAGTTAAAAACAAGGTAAACTGGCTTCCACTATGCATCATGTCAGCATCTGCTGGGTTCTTAAATGATGGCCTCAGTGGAGAAAGAAGTAAAGCAGCTGTTTCTCCTCTTTCTGCCCCATGTAAAACCTGAAAAGAGCTGTTACATCAGCAACTCGAAAGGGCTGAAGGAAGGCATTCAAGCCAAATAGCTTTGTACAATTTTGAACAGGGTAAGTCAAATTATAGTTAACATGTAATCATCATGTTCAATAAAGTCTAACCAGGAACAAACTCCAGAACGCAAGGATATAAGCAGCATGGGAGAAGCAAAAATCTCAGATATTTAAAGATGCAGAACCAAAATTTCCTTGCAAATAGCAACAATGAAGTACAAATAATTGGAAGCTCTGAAAAGGATATACTAAAGCAAGGTGCTATATTTATCTAGCTCACTCACCAAGTTTTAACAGAGTTAATGCTTTATAAGAATCTGTTCATTAAGAAACCTCAGAAATTGTAGCTATTGAATAATAAAGGCTGTGAATATGCAGGGGACTATTCATTTTCAGAACTGGGGAGCTGTTAATTGGTCCAAAATAAGGGGGAGATGGGAATGTTCCCCTAACTGTATATGTATATGAAAGGTTTTAATTCTCATTCTTCATCTCAGATGGACAGCACTCATCTAGCTCCTTCAAGGACGAGCAATGGTGTATTTGCTAGTCATGTTGAAACAGCAATCCTATTCAATTTCATTTACATTTTCCCTCACTTGCCATATGATAATCTCATCTTGACATTCACAGGACAACTTATATAGTCAATATTCAGGACAACTTACATAGTCAATAGTATTCTTTAGCTCTCCAGTGCAACTTTCACAATTTGAAAGCACAGCCAGAACAAAAAATATACTCCCTCTGTCTTTGCATAAGGTCCTACTTTCCATTTTCGTTTGTCCCAACCAAAGATTCCTATTTGGGCAAAATTGTATAGCTGAAATTTGGCCAACTCATTTCAAACCCTCACTTTCTCTCTCACATCGCCATGCATAAATGTCTGTGTGAAAAGGAAATAGGAACCTTACGTTGGGACGGAGGGAGTATTAGCCAGTACGTAAAATGAAGTTATAACTTGTTCTTGGAACCCATCCATTACTCTTCCTTTCATATTCTTTTGGCATTTAATGGCTATGTTGGAACACCTACCACATCCAATTTCATTTCACATTATCCATCTTATAATCTCATCTTGGCATTCACAGTACACCTTACATCATCTATATTCTTTAAGTTTTAGGTGCAACTTCATGAATTTAAAAACAAACTCAAAACACATTTTTTTTATGCCAAAATGAGTTAGTAAGCTGAATAGTACGTAAACTGTATGGCACTAATCCAAAATAATGGAATAAAACCTCGAATTTAGTTGTTATCAGTTAGTATCCATATTAAGTATTTCACATGTCTCTTAGTTTTCTTGAATCAAGGATATTTCGACGTAAACAATGCATCCCCATTAAGAGCTCTACATATTGAAAACAAGTCCAGGCAGAAATTTAACTCTAAATCCAGTATATTTTAAATCAACAACATTTTAGCAAGCTGACTTACCAAAAAATAAACCTCAAAAGGATCCTGCTGGTCATAATATAGCCAGATAAAGAACAAATAAAAGACAAAGTTATGACAAACCTGCCTTGAATGCATAGCTGTTGTCACTATCAACAATCAAGAAAATAGGCCTTCTCGTAAAAGGAATTAAATCACCAGGGTACAGATTATTTGGTCCTGAAAGTACACACAAGCGTTGAATGAGCAAATGAAATTGTAATACCAACTTGTACACAACAATTTGTTTTAAAGTATATATGATATAGTTGGATACCTCCATCTCTACCAGGACCCAACCACAAACCATTCTGATAAAGGTGTCCTGAGTCACTCGTACCATTAACATGGTTGTCATTCATGTGACTATTCTTTTCATGGAAACTCCGGCTCGTCCTTGATGATTTCCTTGAATTTCCAGAGCTTGCATTAGGCGAAGAACTACCTTGATCTGTATCCCCAGCAATGATAGAAGATAATCATTTTTTTCGCATCAACACTGACATGTTCAGTCGATAGAGAGCGGAAAAGAAAAACTAAATCAAATTTACCCTTTGCTGACAGGTATAGTAGCATGACACTATCCATAGGTAGCTCTTCGCAAATAGTAGCAATAACCTGGAATTTCACAACATTAGAATGTAAGATATGTCACAGACACTAAAAACTTATTCAAAAATCCCAAACAAGGATTAAGGACAATATTCGGAAGTTAACGGGTCCAGTTCCACCAAGTCTAGGAGACAGGATGTCTTTCGCTGCCATGTCGGGATGAAAAATCACTCAAGTTAAGATCTACCATACAGAGGTTTTCCTCATATTCTACCAACACATAGCTATTATTAGCGAAGATCAGGTGTACAGGAGAATCTGAAAAGGCTTGCATATTTCTTAAAACAAATGATGCTAGGAAGATAAGCTGATATTTCACTCAGATCCAACAAGCACACAGAGGCATACAAACAGTTGACCTGAGTAATCATACACGAATAAACTAATTGCAGGTAGGTACTTACAGCTAATAATTGAGTGGCCAAAGGTCGGTGGAGAACATACTTCCTAGGATTAGGTGGCAATGACGGATCTGTAAAATCAGCTGCCAAGTTGATATCAATGAGTCCAGATGCTGCAGAGTGATCATTCAAACCGCCATTTTCTCGCAATTCAACTACTTTCTTCTGATAAAATGATCCACTCGGTTCCCACTCCAAACATTGCAGCATTCTAAACGTATCCAAAGTTATTTCCGCAAACTTGACCTATAATGACAAAAAGGATGCAGAACAACAAACTTCCTCAACTAAAGTCCATTCCAACATAGCCAAATTATGCCAAGGGTCGCATATTACCTCATTTCTGTGATAACTAGTGAGTAGAGCATCACGAAATCTCAATACTTTCTTAGCATGGAAACGGGATACATAAGGAAGAGAGGACGGATAAGAATCTAGCGCTGGACACAGCCGCGGAGGTCTAACATTCAAGAAAGCCGAATCAGCTTTAGTGAATCGGAGAATCTCTTGCAACACAAGCTTCCATTCTTTAAAATTCGTGCTATCCTGTGACAACATGGGACATAGACTAGCTCATAAGTAAATTAACCAACAATTATGAAATGGAAATAAAATAAAAAGCTGCAGATACTTCCTCCTCCGTTCCGCTGTTATTGATGTTTAACTAAGTTAGTGTAATAAAATTCGTACGGACACAGAAAATTATAATATACAAAACCGAACACGAGCTGCAGTAAACAGTGAAACAGAGAGAATAAGTGTTGATTGTATACCGGAAAAGTGGTTTTGCTGTCATCAACAAGAGCTTTAAACTTGTCGACGAGCAATTTAACCATGTCGGAGCGGTTCAAAATGAGGGAGACCATGAGGAACCGGGCGTAGAACCGGAGCTCCTTGAACCGGACGCCTTTGTCCTTGATGGAGCCTTCGTGGAAGTAGGCGCGGTGCAGGATGGCCTCGTAGAAGACGTAGGCCTCGATCAGAAACCTGGCCTCGCTGGTCCGCATGTACTGGCTGAAATACAGCTGCCCGATTCGGGACGCGATCTCCCCGATCTCCCACCTCTTCAGCCCCGCGGACCCCATCAGCTTCGCCCGGTTCTCCTGCTGGAACTTCCACAGCCGCATGTAAGACTTGAACACGCTGTGGAAGTAGTGCGCGTACGGCCCACGCGCGTACGACGGCGCGTCTCTCACACGCGCAAACTTCCTCTCCGCGCTCTCCACCAGCGTCCGGAAGGTCTTCGCCACCGTATCCCCGGACGACTCCCCGACCATTTTTTCCTCGCCTTCTCCGAGAACCGGTACTATCTCGGCATTTCCTCTCCCAAACACGCAAGAAAAAACATGCGTGAAGAGTTACAGGGCAAATCAGAAAAGTAGTGCCAGCCGTAAACACTAGAACAAAAGCATATGACGTGCTATTGTTTGTTCTGGGCAAGGTTGGAGAAGTATCAATCAATATATTCTGTGTTGGTTTGTGGGTTTGTTTGTGTGTATGTTATAATAGTATTTGCAGCCTTTTACAGTGGCCGCCGGAGCTGATGGGATAGATTTCAGAAATCCCGGTGGGCTGGGAAATTGGAGAAGGAAGAATATTATGATGCAGCGTGTGAGTGTGTGTACTAAGAGGGAACTATTATCAGCAGCGAAAATGGGTGGGTAAACGGGTCGTTTTGGATGCACTGGGAGATGGTCGGGTGGGTCATGTGAATGTCAATGGAGTTCATGTAATCAATGGTGGTTGGTTTTGACTGCTACTTCCTGGCCCACTGCCACCGTGCGCTTGGACTTCGGAGTTTGGATGCTTTCTCTCGTCTATTAGAGCATCTTTAATGCATGGAGAGTTTTTCCTATTTAACGGGTATAAATGATAGAATTTGATTGGAACATCGATTCACTTTCAGTCTAACGTAATATTAAATATTTCGACTGTGGGTCTCGTTTGAAATCATTCTTCAATCCAAACTTCAGAATAATTATTATGTAACGTGGATATGCTACAAACTCCCAATTATTATGTAACATGTATATATATAATATTGAAATTGTATTTTAATATTATATTTGATCTCAACAAATATTAGAGTGTGTCTCTGACGGTCTTTCCATAAGTCATGGAAAGACCAAGGTTTAAAGTGTAAATTAGATAAAATTAAGATAAAATTTTTGGGTTGCATGAACCGGGTTATAAATTTTATAACTACTACATGTTGCATACTAAATTTTTAATGTTGCAACTAAGACCTTTTACCTTTTATTATTTGAATTAAACCTCGTCTTTCCATAAGCCTATGGAAAGACCGTCTTTCCCAAGACTTTGCCCAAATATTATATTCATACAATTAATTATATTTTGGATGCATTTAATTATTTGACAAGAGTAATGATGGAGAATAAATAATTATATTGGTTCAATAAAATAGTTTTTATGAACTCGAGTATAACATTAATCGGCCATAACTTATTTTTAGTTCATGTTTAAAATAAAATTGATTCTATTCTAGAAATTAATTTGTTATTCTAATTAAATTAACTAATTACTAAATAGACAATGAGTTAAGAAACTTTCTAATTTATGTCCCAATTTTACTTTTATGGAGAGAGTGTGTCTCTTGAAAGACGGTCTTTCCATAAGTCATGGAAAGACCAAGGTTTAAAGTGTAAATTAGAAGAAATTAAGATAAAATTTTCGGGTTGCATGAACCGGGTTATAAATTTTATAACTACTACATGTTGCATACTAAATTTTTAATGTTGCAACTAAGGCCTTTTACCTTTTATTATTTGAATTAAACCCCGTCTTTCCATAAACCTATGGAAAGACCGTCTTTCCCAAGACTTTGCCTTATGGAGAAAGAGTAAAAAATAAAAATTAATTGAAATTAATTTTTATTTTTGCCAATCTATATAATATATGCATCATTATTATTTATATATTATTAAATATAAATTAATATATTTAGCACTTAACATGTGGATTTTTCATTATTATTAAAATACATAATTCAATTATTTTATAACCTATAAATTCATAGTTACTTTTTAAAATTTGAAAAAAAAATTGAATTCTAATGTTAATAGACTAATACTTATAATTTTTTGAGTATAAATTTATATATATATATATATATATATATATATTACCACATATATTGAAAATATTTTTAAATCTCTTTAAATTATTATTTTATTATATATATATATAAATAAATCAACGTTCAAAATTAATTTTGCCATTTCATTTTCCAATGTAGTTTGGTTTATTTTTAGTTGTTTACAAAATTATGGTAAACGTGAATTGGGAATTTTTCCAAACAAAACTACATCAAAACACCAAAGTATTTACCCCAATAAAAAAAAAGAGTGGGTCTCCTGACAGGCGGCCTGTCCATAAGCTTATGGACAGGCCACTCATTTCTTACCTTATACACTGCATTTCTTAAATTACATACAAAATTTAAAATTTTTGAAAATAATTTTTTATATCATATATTTTTATATTTTCACCTTCAAATACATATTATTACTTGTTTTAACTTATAAAATGCAATATTTAAATTTTATAAAAAATTACAACATTTAAAGCAAATGCCCCTGAGGACTGTCATTAATCTTATGGAAAGGTCGCCTTTCCTGAGTCTTTCCTTAAAAAAATTAAATAAGGCACTTTTATTTTTTGTTGTGGCTGACTTGGCAAAGCGCGGCCTTCGATATCATCGTCGGTGAATAGAAGTCCATTTCGACGGGGTCACTTATATTTTTAGTCACGTAATATCGACGTTCACCTCCGACTCCTGGATTGGAGATTAAATTTAATAATAGGCGTTAGTAAATCTTACGTGGCAATTAAACTTTACTCTAACGATTAAATTTAATAATAGGCGTTAGTAAATCTTACGTGGCAATTAAAGTTTACTCTAACGAAACCCGCATTGGAGATGCTCTTATCCTCTCCTTTTTCTTTATGTATACGGTTTATTGGTTGATTAACTTTCACAAAAGAGTCCGTCTCTCCGGAGATGAATTTTCCGTGAGCTAGGAAAGTTCAAGGTTTAAATTTTAAATGGAACCGATTAACTTTCAAAAAAGAGTCTGTCTACTTGGAGATGGATTTTCCATGAGCTGGTCAAGGTTTAAATTCTAAATCAGAAGAAATGAGTATAAAAATTTTTGGTTGCATTATCAAAAACTTTATAATTAATATATATTATATAATCGATTTTTAAGATTGCAACTAAAATATTTTATCTTTTTATTATTTTAATAAAATATCGTCTTTCCAGAAGCAAATGAAAATACGGTATTTTTTAAGACTTTGCCTTCATAAAAAGTGGGATATGTATAGAGTATGTCTCTTGACAGGCGGCATGTCCATAAGTTTATGGACATATCACTTATTTTTTACCTTAAACACTGCATTTGTTGAATTTCATACTAAATTTTGAAAAAATATTATATTATATTTATATTTTCACATTCAAATACATATTATTACTTGTTTTAACCTTTAAAATATAATATTTAAATTTTATTTAAAAAATTACATCATTTAATATAAAAACCACTGTCAACTGCCCATAAACTTATGAAAATACAATCTTTCTTGAGACTTTTCCTAGATTATATTATATTATAAATTTATATTACAGTGGAATGTTACTAGGTATACCGTTCTCTTTGTATCCCATGGATACGGTATACAAATTTCTGAAATAAAAAGAACATAATATGAGAGAAAAAGAAGCTTGTTGATACTCCAATGGAGTATTTAATTTAAATATCTAATTTTGATATGTGTCTTTGTGACTAACGGGATTGCGTATGCCCATGCCCTAACTGATATTAGTCGTCTTTCTATTAGTGTTGCAAACTGCCCCCTGGAGCTAACTGAATTGGGTCTTCAGCTCCTCAGCTGGAATATTAATTAAGTTGTTGCGTTTTCTACGTTTATTTGTCAACCAGATGATCAATTTATACTTATGCTTGTAGCAATCCTCCCAATTTACAAAAAATATGTGTCTTCGGGATTAAAATAAGAGAAACTGATGCTTAATCATATCGGCATCCTCCAAAGGTTCTTCCAAAGGTAATCCATTCCACTCAATAAGCCATTGAACAACCTCTCTATCATCCCTTTTCGGTAGCCTCCTTCTCAAGACTTTTAGTGGCTCCAAAGAAGGTCCTTAAGTGTTATCATCAACTGGAATGTGCTCCTACGTATTAGGAGGTGTACCAATAAATTTCCTTAGCAACGACACACTGGATGGATCCTACTATGGGGAGGTAGTGAAAGTTTATTAGCCATACTAACTATCTTTCGTTCCACCTGATACATACCATAGTATTAAGGAGCTAATTTTGGGCAAACTACATATTGTATTGAAGTTTGTCTATACTTTTGCGACCCGAGATAAACCCAATCACCCTGATCAAGGCTTCATTTTGACCTTTTGTTATTAGCTGCGATTTTCATTCTTTCTTGAGCTTTTTTCAACTGAACATGTAGCACTTGATTAACATGCTCTTTTTGTCCTAGTAAATCACTAGTAAGAGGAAAACTAATGTTTGTTAGTATGCATGTATATTGCTTCATATGGTGCCATATTTATGCTTGACTGGTGTGAAGTGTTGTACAACCATTCTGCTACACCAAGCCACTCTTTCCATGAAATTGGTCTCTTCCCACAGGAACACCTCAAATAATGCGCCAAGATTCGATAACTCTTTTAGTCTGCTCATCTGTCTGTGGATGGTATGCAGAACTGGATTGCATTGTTAATTCCCATTTTAGCAGATAACTCATTTCAAAACAAACTTATAGAGATCTTATCTCAATTAATAGTTATGGTTTCAGGGGAGCCACAGTCCACAGAGTCTGCATACTTTGTTGAAGAACAATATTGCTACTGTTTTAGCAATAAAATTGTAGGATAAGGCCATAAAATGGCTATGTTTGGTTACCTCGTCTACCACAACCATGATAGTGTCATAACCTTCTGACAAAGGTAATATTTCAATAAAATCAATGGTCACGTGCTTCCAAGCTTGATTAGGTATATGGAGGGGTTGGGTAAGCCAGGATTCTTGCACTGTTCATTCTCGTTCTTCCGTCAAACTAAACAATCCCTGGAAAAGTCTATAATTTCAGCCTCATATATGACCAAAATATGGATAGAACCCTTTTTTATAGTAGTTGTTTGTTTGGATTCCCCCCATTATAGCAGATGAGTGCATAATAGTCAGTATTTCCTGTCTAACGTTCCCAGATTGTCCTACATAAATTATTTCCCCTCTCCTAAGAATTCCTTTAGCATAGTTGAATTCATATACTTCCTCTTTATCTAAAATCAGCTTAGCAATGATTTCTTGTACATTTTCATCCTTCTCATAGCTCTGTTACGGCTGCAAAATCCAAGTGGGAAGTAGTGTTGCAGTATTGACTCTGGATTGCATCATTTATTCTTGAAAAGGACAATCAATATGCTCCTGAAGTTTTTGTTCAGAGATCTCCTAAGCCTTTAGTTCAAGCGTGTGTGCTCATGTCCCTAACATCATAGTACTTGTTGCTGGTCTTTCACAACTTAGACATATATCATCCAAATTCAAGGAAACCATTTGTGCCTTTTTTTTCTTAATAATCAGAGTTATTCGTAACTTGAGTAAGAGATTATGAATTATCATAAATCTTAGCAGTTTTACTAGTCCGATCCTTCATATTTTGATCCAACTTATCTTCATAGTCGTATGGGTCTTTTGTTGAATTGATTCCATCCCTTCCACCAGGTTTAAATCACCTTCCCAAAGTCTTCTAGGTAAAGGGTCAATAGCCTGATAGTTTTGTCATCCACTAATGTTGCAACACATTATGCAACTTCTGATCCAATAAGTACTTTGGGCTTTGATGACCAATCCTGATTGTAAAATGATTTCCAACCAAACAATGCTTCCACTTCTCTGTGGAAAAAATAGAGCTAGCAAGTCATTTTCATATGTTAATAATCTTCTATTCGTCTTACAAACTGCCTTGCTCGGGAAGGATATTGGCTTACCACCTTGCATCAAAACTGCCCCATCCCCATGTCACAAGCATCAGTTTCAATAACAAAGGGCTTATCAAGCTCAAGAATTTCAATATTGGAGCTGTAGTTATAACTTCCTTTAGTTTCTTGAAGGTTGCTGTAGCTTTTGTATTCCAAGAAAACCCATATGTCTTCAGCAAATTTTGTAAAGGCTTGCATATAATTCCATAATTGGTGATAAAAGCAACAATGATGTAATTGGTTCCCTTCAAATAATGATAGTGATCGGAACCAACTCTCATCCTGTCTCGAGTCCTACAATCAAAGTCCCAGATTTGTTTCGGGAAAAAAACTCTGATGTTTAAGTTAGCACTTCCTCTTGTAAGTGTAACTTTTGGGTTTTGCAACATACCGTGCTTTCTCGGTGTCTTCTCTATTTGTAAATTTGGTGAACTGTTGCACTAATCATGGACATTGGCTTCCAGAATGTGGTGATTTTAGCCATCATGGTGACTAAACGATCCACATCCTAGGTATATAGGATAACTACGATACTATTAGTCGTGGTCATCAGAGTGGTTGAGATCTGCTTCTTTTGCATTGCAGGTTGAAGGTTTGCTTCACGTTCATTTGTCTCGAAGCCAGCTAAGGTGAGCCCTTTGAGCTATTATTTGAGATTTGGGCTTGGACTTGTTATTTGGGCACTATATACACCAAATGTCATTTCAATATTTTCAATTGAAATACCTGACTTATCAGCCACCGCTCCTGCGAATGTCATGATCAATTTTATCTTATTAGAGGAAGGAAATCTTTCTTGGAACTAAAAAGGTTTGGAAGGATGTTTACATGTTGACAGAATATTGTAGTTTTATTTTGCTCATTTATATTTTGAAAATGACAGATTAAATCTCTAAAGGGTTTGGAAAGATGTTTATATGTTGACGGAATATTGTAATTTTAGTTTGCTCATTTCTACTTTGAAAATGAATAAATGATAGATTAAATCTTGTTCACTCATTTCAATTGCATTTCTTTCATCATTTATATATATATATATATATATATATATATACTATTAATTAAAACAACAAGATTTTGGTCAGGTGTCACAACCCCAGCTTGCCACATCAGCTTGCCACATCACCTTTCACAATATTTTGTTTAAAAATTTTATTTTATTGTGTTTAATTGCTGCAATTAATGTTTTGCTTAAAATGTGAAAGCTTGTAAAGTTAATTCCAATTTTTTATGCATGCCTCATCAGACCCAATGGAGAAAGATTCCTTTTGGGAATCTGAGTTTCTTCTCTTATTTCCTCCTCCCTTATCTTTTTCTTTTTTTTAACAAAAAAACCTCCATTGTGAGAAGAAATAATGCTTCCCATAGTAGCTATTCCTTTGCCCACCAATCCTCAACTTGTAAAGTCCAGATTTTGTTAATTGACAATTTGTGGTAATTATGCAAATATGAAAATATTATGTTGTAACATCAAAGAAGGAATTTCGGTGACATAAGCAATGTGGAAGTATAATCAGAGAAGAGGGAATTGAATGTTAGTCTAGCGGTTGAAGTCTAGTGCTACTACCATGAGGTCATGGGTTCAATTCCCACCAGGGCAAGGGGAGGGGAGGGATTTTATTGGGGGCTCATTTGAGTTATTACCCAATTTTTTTTTTAAAAAAAGTATAATCAGAGAAGAAGATTTCTCATCCAAGATGATTTGATTTGAAGAACATATCAATTCCTATATTTGTGGGATTAGATTAGATTTGTAGAGTTGGGATTGATATGGGTCTTGCCTATGGTAAGGCTAAGGTCGAGATATTCTAATTCCTATCTCCAAGGGATTAGATTTGATAATTCTATCTCTAAGGAATTTGATTGTTATTAGAATATTTTGTAGAGATAGCATTCTAGTCGGATAAGAAATTGAATACGTGAGACCGTGCGACATATTGTGAATATTCTGGCTAAGCTACTTACAGATTATTATTGAGAAAATCTGTTGTCAGGTTTTCAGAATTTAGAAGTAGTGCAGAGCTATACTGTTGTGTTCCAACATGATTAAACTCTTTTGATCTTAAAGTTCATAGCGTAAGCCTTAATGCCTCGGGAGGCGGAGATCCAGCGTCAACGAGTTTTAAGGTCAGAGGGAGTCTGATCAAGGTGGATCGGCAACTAGGGGAGCTAGTAGAATTCACGTGTTTGATTAGAAGAGATAGGTTTCTTGTATGGTGTACTTTGTACTATCTTTCTGTTAGTGAATTCATTCTGAACTGGGTCAGGCCCTGCAGATGTGGGTGACATTCACCAAGCTGTGTAACCAATTCCCGTGTCTTTAAGTTTTTACTTTATTACAAACTTGGTTAATTGGCCTATGTTGGAACACGGTAAACATAATTGAAGTAATTAGGTAAAACCAAATTTTAATTGATATCCGAGCTAAGTCACTTATTCTTACCTTGGTTGTGTCAAAGAAAGTGTTGATCCAATTTTGGCGATCAAAGAAGGAGCTTTGGTGTCTCGGCCTCCAGTGTTAGAAGGAACAAATTACAATTATTGGAAGGCATGAATGCTAGTTTTTATCAGCTCACTTGATGAACTTTCCTGGTATTTTGTTCAAACTGAATGGAATCACCATATGGAAGACGTTGAATCTAGCTTAAAGGAGAAGGAAGGAGAAACAAGTACAAAGAAGGAAATGCTTAAAGATAAGTCAACTTGGAGTCCAGATGAGCTGAATGCCTCAATGGCAAACTCCGAAGCTTTGAATGCTATTTTTCACAGCAGTGGATGAAAATAAGTTCAAACTTATATCAAATTGTTACAAGGCAAAGAAAGCATGGGATATACTGCAAACAGTGCATGAAGGAACAAGTCGAGTATGTGACTCAAAGTTACAAATGTTGGCCACAAAATTTGAAGAGTTGAAGAGTTGAAGATGGAAGAAGATGGAACGATTGCTATATTCAATGGAAAACTAAGAGACATCTCTAATATGGGATATCAACTGGGGAAAACTTACAAGGAAGAAAAATTGGTGAAGAAAACACTAAGATCTCTCCCCAAACATTTTTTCTATGAAGGTTGCTGTCATTGAAGAAGTAAAAGTCGTGGAAAATATGACACTGGATGAGTTGATGGGATCGTTGTAGACATATGAGATGACACTTGACAAACTATCAAATAAAGTGCACAAAAAGTTAGCATTCAAAGCCTCGGCCTCAAGGAATGATCATGAAGCTGACAGTGAAAGTGAATCCGATAAACTTGCACTCATAACTAGTGTATGTGTGGCCCAGCAATCAAAGGGCTGAGAGTCGCTAAGACCAGCCCAACATTATCCTGCCAAACTTTGGTCCAAAACAAGGAACAGATAGACGCAGCAAACACAAGAATCATGAATCATGGGAGAGAACGTGGGCTATCGAAAATGGGACACACAACGAACATAAAGGTCATGACTAAGGAACGTGGTAGAAGTGGCGTGTCCACAATCTCAAATTCCTAAGAACGGGGATCTGCAAAGGGAATGAGCCTATAAATACAACAAGCTCTGTAGGAGCTAAGGTAAGCGCTACAATACAGAGAAATTCCATTTCTTGAAGAGATGACTGACTTGATTATCTGAGGTGCTCTCTCAAAATCACTTATGGGGCTGTATTTGCAGGTAAAAGAATCGAACCAAGTGAATCAAGAAGAGGATACCTTAACAGGCTACCACATCATTGGAGCCGTCTGTGGGGAACGGAATTTTTTTTCCTTTCATTCTCAGGCTGCTCAGGTAAGCAATGGCGTTCACTATGAGTGCAAAAAGCCACAACCATTAGTTACAAGAGCAAATGTTGGGATAAAATGAAGAAAAACACCACCAGCAGTATCATACACCTAGTAAAGAGAAATGATTTAGTAAAGAAGAAACAGAGGGGGAAGAAGAGGAGACAGAATCTTTAAACGGTGATAAGGAAAAATGGGTATTCGAGACATTTTTAAGAGCGAATAGGGAGGATCTGTGCGATCAATTCTTGAAGACTCTGAGGCAAAAACCCCCAAGGCCAGAGGAAAGGGCGAATCAAGAACGTGAACGTCTCTTCTATGAAGAAGAGCTGCGTGACATTGTCACAGAAGATGATACAAATAAGTCACCTCTCGCACCACATTTAGGAGACTCCCGGACGCCTATATATTTCAAGCTTCCTCTACATGGTAAAGTCTATGATGGTAACATAGATCCAAAAGAGTTCTCACATTCATAGAGAAATACATGAGATTCCGGAATGCGGACATAGAACTAGTTTGCAAAGCGTTTCCCATCTTTTTATCAGACACTGCAATTATGTGGTACGAGACCTTCCACATGGAAGTATCAAGTCTTGGGCACAACTGGCAGATTTATTTTTGGGACGTTTCTATTAAAAGTAGAATTTCACTAGAACTATTGAAGATCTCAATAATGTAGCACAACAAAGCGATGAGAGCCTCGCGGAGTATCATAGCTGATTCATCACGGAAAGCCTACAAGTTCGAGATTTGTCATTTCAATTGTCATTAGGTGCTTTTATAGGGGTATGAGATCCAGAGAATTTTACAAGGAACCGACAAAGAATATGCCAAAAAACCCAAGGGAATTACAGAAAATGATTGAACGGCATGTGCAAACAGAAGATGCGAACAATCAAAAGATAGCGAAGGAATGAGGTGAAAAGAGAACAATGGATGATTCACAAAAAACCTAGCCTAAAAAAGGAAAAGTAAACACCACTTTCAAAAGTAAACACCACTTTCAAGGTTCACCATTTCAAGATATGCCTCAAACGAAAACAAGGAAAGAAATATTGGTAGCGATAAGGATCTATTTTGAGAAGCAGCACCAATGATCGCACCGCCAGAAAAAAGATCACGTGAGTTTTATTGTGCCTTTCACAAAGATCATGGCCATGATATAAAGTACTGTAGGGACCTAAGGAGAAAGATTGAAGAAAAAACCGAGGAATGGCAACTTGGGCCAATATAGAAAAGAAGCAACAAATCAGTATGAGGACGCAAGCAAGACACCGAACCCGTCTCAATGAAACCAAGGTACTGCAGTGATAATGGCTAAGAATAAAAAAATGATGGCGACTATAAAGACAACGACAACGAGTATAGCGAAACACCAGAGACAATTAACTTCGCTATACATGGTTCCACAGATGCACTGTCCAACAACACGTGGAAGGCTATAGAAAGGCACTCCCGTCCATAAGAACCAGTTGATAAAAGGTTTCGCTCAAATAAAGCAATTACCTTCAGCGAAGAGGATGCAATACCCAACGCCTCGCCGCACAGCGATCCAATGGTCATCATAGCAAAAATCGGAAATGTAACTGTCAACAGAGTTTAGGTAGATGGCGGTAGTGCAGTTGAGATACTATTTGTTGATTTCTTCGACAGGTTGGGCTTTAAGTGAACAAATTTTAAAAAATCCACATCTTCACTAGTCGGATTAACAGGGCAAGCGGAAACACCTCTAGGAAATATACAGTTGCCCATTATGATCAGGGGAAAGTGGGAAAAATTACATAATCATGTGCGACTTCGTGGTTATAAATGCCCCAAGTACATTTAATGTTATAATTGGAAAACCATGGATGAACAGAGCTAAGGCAATCTGGTCCCCTTATCACCTAGTAATGAAATTCCCAACCCAAGCTGGAGTAGCAACAATTAGGGGAAACTAGCAAACAACTAGGCAATACATGGTTATAGAAATGAAGGTAGGAAAGATAGGAGAAAAGGCGAAGCTGGTTAACACTTTTTCAGGAGGAGGCTTACTAGAAAATTTTGATGAATCCGTTGACCTAGGTGAAGAAGTGGAGTTAGTAAACCTAGATGCCGAAAACAACTCTAAATGTGTAAAGATTGGAAAACATCTTCCAGCTGAGGAAAATGCGAAGATAATTCAAATCTTGCAAAGCCATAGGGATACGTTCGCATGAGACGTACAAAACATGGGTGGAGTAAGCCCAAACATCGCTACCCATTCGTTGAATGTCAGTAGCTCAATTAAACTGGTTAATCAGAAACAGCGTTGCTTTTCCAACGATAGACTAAAAGTGATCAAAGTAGAGGTTACATCGCTGTTGCAAGCCGGCATAATAAGGAAAGTCATATACCCAACGTGGTTAGCGAACCCAGTCATGGTGAAGAAGTCAGGCGGTGCTTGGAAGATGTGCATTGGTTTCACGAACTTGAACAAAGCATATCCAAAGGATTCCTATCCTCTTCCAAAGATCGATCAACTGGTGGAAGCGATCTCAGGACACAAAGTCCTGGCTTTCTTGGATGCATACAAAAGATATCACCAAATACTGATGAACCCGAACAATAAAGAGAAAACAGCCTTCATAACAAGCTTCAAAATGTTTTGTTATGTGAAGATACCTTTTGGGTTCAAAAATGCGGGAGCAACATACCAAACGGTGATTGACAAGGCGTTCAGAAACCAAGTAGGGAGAAACGTTGAAGCGTGCGTTGACGATATGGTGATCAAGAGTAAGAAGGTAGGAAACTTTGTTGAAGACTTGAAAGAAACGTTGGGCACTTTAAAGGTCATAGAGATGAAACTTAACCCTAAAAAATGTGTAATTGGAGTGGGGGCTGGAAATTTCTTGGGGTACAAGGTTTCCTCAAAGGGTATAGAGGCTAACCCAGACAAGATACAAGCCATAGTGAATCTTTCCCAACCACGAAGTCTTATTGGGATCATTAGCATTGCTTAGTCATTTTGTATCAAAGGCTGCGGAAAAGCACTTTTCACTTTTAGATGTGCTAAGAAAGGCAAGAAAATTTAGCTGGAGCGAAGACTGTCAGAGCATACGGGGGGTTAAAAGATTAGCTTTAAGAATTGCCAACACTAAAATCGTCCGTACTGGGAGAAACATTGTACTTTTACTTAGCAGTCTCGCAAAACGATGCCAGCTCTGTGTTAGTTCGGTTGGAAGGGCAGGGACAGGTTCCAGTTTATTACATCAGCAAAATCCTACAAAAGGTGGAGACAACTTTCATGTATATAGAAAAGCTAACCTTGGCTTTGGTCTATTCGGCGCAAAGATTCAAAACTTTCTTTCATAGCCACATCATAGTAGTTTGCACAGGGTTCCTAATCAAGAACATCCTCTCTAAACCAGAGTCTTCAGGCAGATTGGTAAAATGGGCTATAGAACTAGGTCAATTTGAAATACAATTTCAACCTAGAACAACAATCAAAGCTCAAGCATTGGCATACTTCATTGCTGAAATGTCAAGTGAAGAAGCACAAAGAGCGAGCATCCATCAGAGCTTCACAATTGACAAAGGTAAGACAAAATGGGAACATGTGGCTTGGATGTTATTCGTTGATGGCACATCAAGTAAGGAGGGATGCAGAGCAGGACTGCTTTTAGTGGACCCAATGGGGAAACACAGACACTCATTATGATTCGACTTCTTGCTTACCAACAATAAAGTAGAATACGAAGCTCTAATTTGTGGATTAGATCTCGCGATCAGAATGAAAGTAAGAAGTGTCTGGGTATCCATTGATTCACTAATTGTAGTTCAACAAGTGCGAGGTGACTATGAGGTACGAGAAGAAAAGTTGATGAAATATTTGGTGAAGGTGTGATAACTTATAGCCCAGCTTGAATATTTTTGACATAAAACACGTCCGCAATGCGAAAACATATAGGCAGATGCATTAAGCAAGCTAGCAACTACAGGGTTTGATTTCTTTACTCAACAGAGGGATGCCATCATAGAGGTTATCCCAGATAGAAGCACCATATCAATGATGGTGCTAATGATCCAAGAAAATGAAGCAAGCTAGATAACTTCGCTAATGGATTTCTTCGCAAAAGGGACGTTGCCAGAAGATAAGGTGCATGCTAGAAAGTTGGAATTGCATTCCTCTAACTACGCCTATGAAGATGGGACATTGTACCAAAGGGGGTTCTTGTCCCCATGGATAAAATGTGTAGGGCTAACAAAGGTAACCGAGATCTTAAAAGAGGTTTATGAAGGCTTATGTGAAACGCATTAGGGAGCCAGAATGATAGCTAGAAAAATAATCAGAGTAGGGTACTACTGGCCAACTATGTTCAATGATGCACACAACTTTGTCCTCAAGTGTAGGAGTTGCCAAATCAACGTTTCGCTATCTCATAAGCCGCAATCAACTTTAACAGGAATCCACAAATCATTCGATAAGTGGGGATAAACTTAGTGGGACCATTTCCAAGAGGAGAAAGCAAACTAAGTTCCTCACTGTAGCGGTTGATTACTTCACAAAGTGGGTCGAAGCTAAGCCATTAGGACGTGTCACAACCAAAGCCACTAGGAAATTTGTATAGAAAAACATTGTGTGCCGATTCGGAGTGCCACAGACCATTGTCTCAGATAATAACACATAATTCATAAGTGTGGTGTTCACCGAATGGTGTTCGAAGCTTGGGATTACTTAGAAGTTTACCTCCATGGTACATCCTCAAGCTAATGGCCAAGTGGAAGTGACAAATAGGACCATAGTTCAGGGGATACAGAAGCGATTAGAAGGAAAGCAAACATGATAGGTGGATGAGCTACCGAACACGCTATAGTCGTATAGAATAACCATTCGACAAGCAACAGGGAAGAATCCATACACGTTGGTGTACGGTTACGAAGCAGCCATACCCGTAGAAATTGGAAATTCAAGTCTTAAGATAAGAAACTTTAAGGAGATGGACAATTCAGATGTGCTAAAACTAGAACTAGATAAACTGGAGGAGCAAAGAAACTTGGCAAGTATCACAGAAGCTTAACACAAGGAAAGAGTGGAAATAGCGTACAATCAGAAAGTGAAGGAAAGGGGATTTCAGATTGGTGATTTGGTGCTGAGAAAAAATGATGCTAGCCTGGCTGAAGAGCTAGGAAAGCTATGCCCAAAGTGGGAAGGACTATACAAAGTCACGATGGCTCATAAGTCCAACAACTATGAGTTAGAAAGAATGGATGGCACCGCAATCCCAAGCACATGATATATGACTAACTTAAGGAGGTTTTATGTCTAAAAGAAAAATAACGAGCGACTACCTGTATAGACACAAGGACATTATCCTTATTTTCCTTTAGTATCATTGTTCCGCTGCGATATGATCGTCATTGTACATATTTGATATAAAAACCCACTTTTCTTAACCATGATTATGCTTCCTATTCTTCCTTTTTTTTTACTAAGACTTGACAAACAAAATTTAACAATGGGCTATAGATCCCGCATTCTTGTTAATGCTCGCAAGCTTTAGATTTTGCAAGTCAAACAACCGCAAGCTATAGATCTTGCAAAATTGGCGATGCTTGCAAGCTTCAGATCTTACAACTTTGCATATCAAAAAAATGCAAGCTATAGATCTTGCTCAAATATTGATGATGGCAAGCTTTGGTTCTTGCGGCTATATGAATCAAACAAATTGCAAGCCATAGATCTTGCACAAATGGTGATGCTTGCAAACTCTAGATTTTGCAACTTTGCAAACCAAACAAACGCAAGCTATAGATCTTGCTCAATTACCGATGATGGAAAGCTTTGGATCTTACAACTTCATGAATTAAACAAATTGCAAGCAATAGATCTTGCAAATTGGCAACATCGACAAAGCAAAAAATATATTTAGTGACAAAGCAGTATGCCTACAAAGCACAAGATCACAGAAGATCGATAATGACAGAAAAATGTGTCAGCAAAAAAGATAGGAAACAATCGTTATTAGTAGAAGATGAGCCATAAACCCCAACAACAACCAAATATAGAGACGATCATATCATCTATAGTAACAAAGAAGACACACTATCTACATCTTAGAGAGCGTGATGGTCTAGAAGTAGAGGAACCATCGTGACGATAATTAATTTCAGCCTCGTAAGGAGGGCGCTCGGTTTCACAAGAAGATCGTTCACCACCGTACGAACGTTGCTCAACTCGGCGGTAACTTTCTTCTGCCTCATGCTCCTTGCTAACTAAGTGATCATATTTCCATTGCATATGTAAGTATGCAGGGTGACATGTCATACCTCTTCATCCCATACGATAAAAATGTTTGGCATAATAAGCCTTGAAGTCAATTATAAGACCAAACTCTTCACAATCCAACTGTATACTCATAACGTTAACTGTTTCCTCGTACTATTCTATTCTCGTCCTTAAATTCCAAACTTCATCTTCAAGACAACAATATGAGATTGGACAGCGTCTAACAATCTAATTCTTCAATCACTGCCATCAATAGTTAAATCATCATGGCTTTAGGTATGACGTGATGACGAAGGGGGAACTTGAAGTTGATTCTTGTAGTTAGTGCAAGCTTGCTCCAACTGATGAACATATGAATCAAGATGATTAGATTCAACACGAAGATCTTTGTTTTCCCCTCGTAGCTGTATGTTTATGGCAACTTGTTCGCCAAACTTATTTTTCCATCTAACAGCAGAGGTCGAGAAATGGCCGCTTTCAGCATGTTTCTTCTTAAGCTTTTCTAGCAGGGCACGTTGCTTATCAATAATCAACGTCTTCTGATAGGCTTCACTAGTATTGCTTGCGATACACTCCCTAGCCTCCATTTTTTGCTCGAGCATCTTTATAAGGTTCAGTTGCTGATGGTAAATAAGATCATTTTGTTTACTCAGGATTCTGTGCAGAACTCGCAAAGCATCCTGATATCCCTCAAGACCGTACCCCATTTCTTTTCAATATCATCAATACACAAGAACATATACTTCAAACGGATGGCAAAACAAAAAGCCCACTCTTGAACACGAACATGAAGGTTAAGCAATCGGATATATACGCCAGCAAACTCAAGATCGACTAACCCATGAAAAATATCCTTCCCAAGAGATTCAACATTGTGTCCATCAGGAATAAGCTTGCTATAAGAGCAACTTGCAGACAAAGATGGAGGGACAGAAGGAAAAGGAAGTTGCTACCCAATGCATAGGTGAAGTGATTCCACTCGTATAAAAAGATCAGAGGAAACGACCATTTCACATTCTTCAGTAAGCAATCGAGTAGCACAAAGCAAACTGACTGGTTCAGAAAGAGGTTCATTACGTCCCATAAAATCAAAGCTTTTTAGAAATTTACGATCAATCAAAATGTTGAAACCCTACACACGAGTAAGACTGATAAGAAAATGCGGGACAATAAGCATATAAACTCTTATAAATAAAGTCGTGCAAATAGCACATACAAACACTAAACGGTTGTTTTAAGAGTACAACCCAGCAACCCAATGTATATGAAGAAATACTAAAAATTAACTAACTTCGAGGTCAGGGTTAGGCGGAATTGGAGCTGCGATTGCAGATACATCGCCGCTGAGTGGAATCCCCATCGCTGGCTTAAGGAGAAGAGTTTCAGTACTTGCCTTACCCATATTAGCATCTGGATTAAGAGTCCCAACATCAACGCGGGGATTAAATGGAAGTTCTTCATAATAATCCACCTCACACTCTTTTAGCTCAGCCAATGAAGGAAGACTAGCAAGACTAGCGAGATGTGAAAGCAAGGAGTACGGATGCCCCTCGTTAGTGATCTTATCAATGAAAGCTTGATTCAAATCAGCCCTCTTGCTTTCTAGAGTTTCAATGCACTCTGGCATAGTGGGCACACTTTTACAACCATAACTGGCGTTCCACTGCCGTACATTCTTCACGGCATTGCAATACCCAAACATTCGAGCAGCCTTGGAGATATCCTCAAAAAATTTATAAAATGATTTTGTCTCACATAGCCGATCCACCAGCACTTGGGGGTACTGACGGGAAACAGGTCCATTGGTTTGCATCTCATCCAATTGAAAACAAAGGTCAGAGAATTCCACCCCCGCGATCCACGCAGCCTTCACTTTGTCCTCAACTTTCCTCAGCAGCCTTCACTTTTTCCTCAGCAGCTTTCAACGAACTCTCCAGTAATGAACACTTAGTCTCCAAAATTTGTATTTCTCCACCATTGAATCATCAGCAGGAGAATGTATGGATAATCGCTCACTCACAATATTTAGGCCCTCACCAACCTTACAAGTGTGTAACATAGGGAATGAATTTACTCACTACGTTATAAACACTAGATTTATACATAAGAAAAGTTACTCAAGGAAAGTTGCAGCCTTACCACAACCAATGTGTTGGGTAGTGAAAGGCTAGAAAAAATATTAGAAATTACCCCCTCAGCCAGAAAGTCCTCAGTTTGCTCAGTAATTGGCAAATCAATTAGGTTACCACACCCATTTTTAAGGGGAGAAACAGAATGTCCTGAGTGACCACTGCTCAGATCCGTCTTGTTCTTCTTCTCCTTCTGTGGGTTCAGGGTTCGACGATGGCTTGTTTTCCCACCCTCAGTCTGTTTATCCCTAGAGCCTGTGATGATGGGCAGCAGAGGCACAACATTGTCATCACTAGCATGGTCAATCTAAACGACATCCATATTTACTTCTTCATCATTAAAGATTGATGAATCAATGTCCCCTTTCGTAAGATCAATATATGCCAAAATAAGAATCAACATAGGTCAAAACGAATTCATGCAAGAAAGAAAAATAATGACACAACCCATTATAAAGTACACAGTAAAATACAGTATAATATAGATAAAAAAAACCTTCAGCGTCAGAGTTAGCATGGTGAAGATGTTGGTTATGTACGTGAAGCGTAGCCACGATCGGCGTCTCCTTAGTATAACGAACACTCAAGTTAGGAAGCTTAGACTTAGGAACTCTGTAGTTCCATGAAGGTATATCAGACCCAGGGGTTTGTTTGGCTTTGATAAAAAAATATCTCCTGCGCCAATCGCCAACGTTACCGGGGAAGCCACTCACAAGCTCTACCCCAGAAATAACAGGATATAGGGTGAATTTGTCCACAGTATTCTTCACTTTTTGAAGGTGGTAGAAATTGTAGAATAAGTAAATTGTGAAAGGTATGTTTGCATTTTCACACACACGAAGGAAACCCATCATAATAGCGAAGCCCTTAGGATGAAATTGGGTCAATGCAATCTCATATGAATGAAGCATTGCAATCACATGTTCGAAAAGTGGAAAATAGAGACCACAGTTCAGATATGCTAGATAACAAGAAATATAGCCAGGAGGAGGGTTACAAACACACTTAGATTTGGAAGGCGAACAAAGCTTATAAGCAGACAAAAAAAGGAAAGAGGTTCTTTAAGTCATTTACATAAGAGATGGTCAAAATACTGAAAATGGTGGAGGATCCGGCAATATGGTCGGAATCCCCATCGGAAGCAGCATCCTTTACGGGGGACTTACCGTGATTAAAAGAAGACATGGAGGTCCTAAAATAGGGAGATAATAATTTCAGTTAAATTCAATGGAAACAAATTTAGTGCAAAAAGGATTTACATAAAACATGCTGGAGAGAATTGATCGGAAACAAGTTACACAGACAACCAAAACCAGAGAAAGTACTCCAATCCCAAAGAACACAGTGGAGCTATGAGAAATAATTCAAACAAGGGAACTTACTCTTGAAAAAGCCGAAGGTGGATTATGCACAGAAAATTTAGGAATTAGTACATGAAGACAAACTCTGGACAATGGAGAGGAGAAACTGAAACAAGAGTGAAGAATGGAACTTAAATATAGAAAATAAAAGGAGCAGTTGAAGAGGAAAGCATGATGATGAGTATCTGACAAAAAGTAAAGTACAATTTTGCTTATATCGAGACGACGATGGTATATGAAAAGAAAACACACTGATTAAGGGCTACATTAAATTCTTCGTTTCAAATTCCCCATTTAAGAGATATAACGATAACAAACGTTAGGAAATTTTTGCATGGAATACCAAATAACGGGGAGCAAATTGCGGATTTCAAAAATAAAATCACCGCAAATGCTTCCTTGTCATGAGGAGCTCAAGATTCAAAAATTTAAAATTTGAAGAGCGATCGAAGATAAAATTACAGCCAACAAGGCTACATCACTTTACAGGCTGAAAGTAGCTTCTTCATCATGAACATTCTGTACAACAGTAACATCAGTTCACACTCAGGCTACAAACAGAATCATCGTTTCGTTTCTTGTAATCTTCATGGCTCGAGGGAGCTTATGGTGTATTTGTGGCCTTGCAATCAAAGGAGTGAGAGTTGCTAAGCCTAACATAACATTATCTAGCCAAGCTTTGGTCCAAGACAAGGAACAGGTAGACATATCGAACATAAGAATCATGAATCGTGGCATAGATAGTGGGTTGTCAAGAACGGGACACACAACAAACACAAAGGCTATAACCAAGGCGTGTCCACGATCTAAAATTCCTAAGAGCAGGGAACTACAAAGGGAATGAGCCTATAAATATAACAATCTCCGTAGGAGCTAAGGTAAGCGCTAAGATACAGAGAAATTCCATTTCTTGAAGAGATGACTAACTTTATCGTCAGAGTTTCTATCCCGAAATCACTTCTGGGGATGCATTTGCAAGCAAAAGAATTGAAAGCAAGTGAACCAAGAAGAGGCTACCTGAACATGCTACCACATTAATAACCAAGAATTTTTCAAAAATGCTAAAAAAAATGGTGAATACAAAATCACAAGACATATTTGGTGGAAATAGACCTCATTCACATGAGTTTGGTAACTCTCGAAGATCTCAAATGGAACAAAACAATCTACAGTTTCTGAGAAATTAGAACAGTGAATCAAAGCAGCAAGGAAGGATTCAATGCAGAGAATGTGAAGGTTTTGGTCACATCCGGGCTGAATGTGCTAACGCTCAAAAGAGGCAGGGGAGATCGTATATCACTTCATAGAGTGAAGATGAGGAAGATGATGAAGAAGAAGAACTCGCTAGCTACTATGTGGCATTTGGAGCAAAGATTATTGAATATGACGGTGCATGTTCCAACACCAATAAGACTGAGAAGGTGGGATGTTCCAACACAGAAATGCTGAGTGGAAACTCTTCTGATGATGATGGTCAAGAAATGAATGACGATGATATATACCAGGAGTATGAGAATATGTATGCAATGTGCCTCAAAGTTGTGAGATGAACAAAGTTCTCAAAGCTGAAAAACATCAACTTGTGGAAAGAAAGACAGAATTAGCAGATATGATTGAGAAATTGGAGGATAAGATAGAACTGCTGAAACACAATCTTAAATCAGCAACTGTCATAGTTGAGACGGCTAAAACTACAATCACAAATTTGAATACATGAAAGGCAAAGCTCGATGATATGCTAGTAATGGGAAAAAATGCTGGAGATAGACAAGGAATTGGGTATAACAAACTGAGAAAGGTCCGGTTGATTTTAAAGTAGAGGTATGTGCCATGAAGAAAAGGATAATGAAAACACGATGTTGCAAGCCTATCTTATGCCACTACTACTCTTATGAAGGTCATTAAGAGGAGCAATGCCTCTGGCTACTCAGAGATATTATGAATGGATGATAGCTGTCAGCATGTTCCAACATGAACGATACCCAAAGAGCTAAATTGATCAGAAAAGTATGGATTCCTAAACCAAGTATTGTATGTTTAGTTGCTCACACATCTCTTATTGCACATTCTAGAGATTCTTGGTACTTTGATAGTGGTTGCTCCATGCATATGAATGGAACTCAAGAATACTTGAACAACATCAAACCATATGATGGTGGCTTCATTACCTTTAGTGATGGAAAGAAGAGTTCTGTTGTTGGTAAAGGAGAACTACAAATAGAGGGATTCCCTAGCTTTAAAAGTGTTCTGCTGATAGAAGATCTGAAGGCTAATCTAATGAGCATCATTCAACTGTGTAATGACAATATGACAATCGAGTTCCAAAAGGACAAATGTATTGTGAAGCATGGAGAAAACAAAGTATTGTCTTGAGTTCGTTCATCAGACAACAATTATTATCTAGACCAAGAAGTAAGGTTTCTGAGCTCTAGAGAGGATGAAAGAACCATGGGGAATAGAAAACTTGGTAACATCAACTACAAAACATTGATAAATATTGCAAGTGCTAAAGAAGTTCGAGGTATGCCGACCCTTACTAACAAAAAGAGAGTTGTGTGTGGACCATGCCAACAAGGTAAACATATTTGATCTTCTCATTTATCTGTTCAGTACATTACCACTTCAAGAAATCTTGAATTACTTCACATGGATTTAATGGGTCCAATTAGTACTCCTAGTATGACTGGGAAAAAGCGTATTTTCGTATGTGTTGATGACTATTCCAGATACACTTAGGTGTCTTTTCTCAAAGAAAAATCAGATACAATGGATGTCTTCAGAATTTCGGTGGTCAAGTTACAAACAGAAAAAGGGAATCTTGTTGGAAATATTGTGCAAATTTGCAGTGATCGTGGCAGAGACTTCAAAAGCTCCCAGTTCATTGATTTCTGTGATAAACTTGGCATCCAACATGAATTTTCTGCTCTCATTACTCCTCAAAGTTGAAAGAAAGAATAGAACTTTGCAGAAGATGGCTCGAGTTATGTTGGCAAAATAAGGAATTCACAAAAAATTGTGGGCTAAAGTAATCAACATAGCATGTTATACAATAAACAGAGTGAATCTACGTCCAGTCACAAACAAGACCTATGAAATCTAGAAGGGAAGAAAGCCAAATGTTTCTTATTTTCATGTGTTTGGAAGCAAGTGGTACATCATTAGGGATATAGAGCAGTTGGGAAAGTTTGACAATCGTAGCTATGAGGGACTTTGTCTGGGTTATTCAGTGAACAGTCGTGCATAAAACATGTTTAATCTCCACACTAAAACTCTCATGGAGTCAATCAGTGTGATTTTTGATGATTCAGATGAAAAACAAGTATTAGGAAAATGAGACGATGAACCAGCTCCCGATCATGTTCCAACACAACAAATTTCGACTAGCCAGCGAGTCGGTGTTGGAATACCAAAGCCTTCTGAAAATCTTGATAACCCTGATGACACCGATGTTTGAACATCGACCCTTGATTCTCCACCTCATGTTCCAACACAGGCTGAACCAGAACCAAGTATGAAGAGAACTCGGACTCTAGCATGTGTTAATTACAGGGAACTTGCAAGATTACAATGTTTCATTTCACCGATTGAGCCAAAGAACTACAAAGAAGCCCTCCTTGATGAATACTAGATTGCGGAAATGCAGGAAGAACTTGGACAGTTTGCAAGGAACGATGTGTGGTATCTTACCCCTCATTGAAAATGGGTAAATGTCATTGGCACCAAGTGAATCTTCAAAAACAAGTCAAATGGTGATGGCCAGATTACTCAAAATAAAGCAAGACTGGTGACACAAGGGTACACTCAAGTAGAATGAGTTGATTTTGATGAGACATTTGCACCAGTTACCAGGTTAGAATCTATTCGGATTTACTTGCTATTTCATGTACCAAAAACTTTACATTGTACCAGATGAATGTGAAAAGTGCTTTTTTGAATGGAGTGGTGAATGAAGACGTATATGCTGAACAACCAAAAGGATTTGAAGATCCTCACTATCCACAGTATGTGTATAGACTCAAAAAATCACTATATGGATTGAAACTGGCACCAAGGGCTTGGTATGAGCGACTTACTAACTTTCTTATTAAGAAAGGTTAACGTCAACGGGGAGTAGATCACAGGTTATTTGTGTTAAACAGGTCATCAAAATTTTGGATTGCTCAAATTTATGTCGACGACATTGTTTTTGGCTCTACTTCACCATCTATAATACAAGATTTTGTAAATCTCATGCAGGATGAATTCGAGATGAGTATGGTTAGAAAAATGACGTATTTTCTAGGACTTCAGGTGAAACAATAGAATAATGGTTTGTTTACTTCACAAAGTAAGTATGCCATGAATCTTGTGAAACGATTTGGCTTGAGAAATTCTCGATCAGTTTGAACACCAATGGGGGCTACAAATAAGTTGGTGAAGGATGAGAAAGGTAATTTAGTAGATCAGAAATTGTACATAAGTATGATTGGTAGTTTTCTATATCTTACAGCCAGTTGACCAGATATATGCTTTAATGTTGGGGGTATTTGTAAGATTTCAAGCTGTGTCGAAGGAAACTCACTTGACTGCAGTAAAAAGGATTATTCGTTGTGTTAGTGGGACTTCTAAGTATGGTATCTGGTAATCTAAGAATCAAGACTCGGATTTATTTGGCTATAGTGATTCTGATTGGGCTGGTAATGCAGATGATCGAAAAAGTACTACTGGTGGTTGTTTCTTTATTGGCACGGATTTGGTATCTTGGTGCAGCAAGAAGCAAAATTCTATATCTCTATTATCTGCTGAAGCTGAATATCTTGCTGTTGGAAGTTATTGTACACAATTATTATGGATGAAACAAATGCTTTAAGATTATGGAATTCATCAAGGGCCCCTGAAGATCTTATGTGACAACAAAAGTGCTATAGTCATATCCAAGAATCCAGTCCAACATTCTCGAACGAAGCACATGGATATAAGGCATCACTTTATTTGAGATCTTGTGTAAAGAAAAGAAGTCATGATGACCTATGTTCCAACATCGGAGCAATTTGCTGATATTTTCACAACACCACTAGATTCAGCCACATTTGAGCTACTCGGACAACACTCAGGTGTGAATCATATTTGAGGCATTTTTGTCAAGCATCTTTATTAGCTGTAGATTTTTTTTGCTTCTTATTTTTGTGTACAAAAAATTGAAAAACACAAAAAATGAAAAAGAAGAAAGGCAAAAAATGGAAAGGATATGCATGTTGGAATCTAGAAGGAAAATCAATTAGAGGAAAGAGAATTTAATTTGACGTCTGGTAGGTGAAATAAGGTAATTATTGCCTTGGGAATGGAAAAAGTGGTACGACTTTAGAGAAAAAAGAAAGTAAAATTTTAAAAAAATTTATCCCTTCATGTTCTTCCCACCACTGCATCTTTCACGCAACCTCTCTACCTTTCCGATATTCTTGCCATTCTCTATTGCTTGTGTGGGATTGTGCTTGGATTTTTCATGAAAATCTTTGGCAAGAAGGTAGAAATCAATCAGGTCTCTCAAGACATTGTGGTCAACAGTCAATCAACTCAAACCCACAACATGGAGAGCAGCAAGAACTTCAAGAAATTATTTGGAGACCCGAAGAAGAGCATTCAACTGCCTGAGAGCAGTATGCTTGAGCCCTGGGATGGTGTTCAAGAACCAGGGGTTGAAGTTGTCAGGTTACCACCATTTGAAGCAATAACAGATCCCTCTGTGCCGGTGAAAATCAAGGTGTTCCGAGAAAAATCATTTACCATTAATGGCCAAACTTTCAAGTCTTTGGATGATAGTATGAACCACTATTTGAAGCATAATAAGAAGGTTGATTTAAGAGGGTATAAGTCCATGTCTGGTAGGGTTAATGGTTATAATCTTAGTCACCTACTTAAGGGGATTATTGAGAATATTAGACACATGGAAAACTGGAATCCTAGGTTAACAGAATTAGCATGTATTTAACATGAAGGAAAGAAGGTTATGTGTGTGTACATAAGTGATTTTGGGCTAAGAAAGCTGAGACTTAGAAATCTGAGAAATTGGCCTAAAGATCAGTATGTATTGAGTTCTGCTAGCTGTAAGGCCATTCGGGTCTATGATGCCAGTGTGGGGGAAAACTTGAAGAAGCTTAAGGAGTTATCCATTGGCGTAATTGAGATTGAGGACTCTGATGAAGATGAACTGGAAGCAAGTGATGCTGGTCTGGTATAGAATGAAAATGCGGGAGGGGAGAGCTGATCTTAATGCAAACGTGCAATTATTGAAGATTATGATCTGGGTGGAGAGTTTGTCATTCTGACTTCAGAGAGGGAAACAGGAGGAGAAGAAGCTGAAGTTGATGATGTTCCAACATCATATCAGCCTGATAATGTGGAAGAGAAAGTTGAGAATTAGGAGGTTGGCCTTGATGATGTTCAAAATCAGGCCAATGGGACATATAAGAAGCTGAGAATGAGAGGATTACTACCCCTGAGATGGAGACAAGGGAAGAAGAGCTAGCTACTGATGATGTCCAAAAATCATATCAGCAGGATGTTAAGGAGGAAGCAGCTGAGGATGAAGAGTATAACCTTTATGACGTTCCAACATCAGGTTAACCAGAGATAAAAGAAGCAAAAATTGATGATGTTCCAGCACAAGAACATAATGAGGAGGTTGAAGGTGGAACTGATGTTCCAACAGAGGAAGAGGATGTGCAGAACTTGGTCTACTCCAGTAATGAAGTCCTGGATGATTTTGTTAAAACTCTTCCCAGGAAGATCCAAGAGGAAGGCATCTGTGCCTGAGATCCCACAGCCATAATTGAAGAAGAAGAAAATCAAGACTAGCTAGAGCTTAAGGCCTACACCTACAGCAAAAGAGGCACTGAATTTTGATTTTTTTTATGAAGGATGTCTGGATGTTTGTAAAGCTATCTGCTTGAAGAGAATTATGGCAGAAAGGCATACTGATCTAGCTGCCTACAAGGAGTGTGAATTCAGTGATTACCTGGAGTACTTGGGATTTACAACAGTCGCCTCTGTATACAAGGAGTACAATCAGCATATAGTGCAGGAGTTTTACTCAAAACTGATAGAAGGCAGCCTAGGCTCTGACTCAGTCTGGTACAGTCGGGTTTACGTTAGAGGCAAAGTGATCAATTTTTCTGAGGAGAAAATCAACAAGCTGCTGAGATTGTCCACCCCTAGGTTTGAGTCTGTGTATGTTGAAGATTTTGCAGTAACTTATGATCAAATCCTTACAAAGATCACAGGAGGATATCAAACTAAATGACTAACTTAAGGAAATCCTGCTGCTTCCAGTCTGAGTATCAGGTATTTCTGCCTATTCCAATTATCTATAACCTACTGAATCCCATCATTGAACACTATTGCTCTCACCCGAGATATGGAAAAATCATTGTATTACATTGGCATTAAGACTCATATGAATCTTGGTCTCCTTATCCAAGAAAGCATAGTTGAGCATGCTAGTTCTTCAAGGGCTAAGAACTCCCTGCCATATCTGTGCATAATTTATGGATTTTTGAAAGAAGAAAAGGTGAAATATGAGGAAAAAGATGTAGTGGTACCCATTATGCCTCTCAATAAAAACAAGAAGACCTTTCAGTTGAAGATAGTCAAGGATCTTCCCTGGAAGCCATCAGAAGCTGGAACTTCCTTAGATGCAATTCAGAAAGCAAAGGAAGCAAATAAGTTAGTTATAAAGGCCAAGATTACTGCTCTTCAGGATCAGATTGCTGCGTTAGAGGCTGAGTTGGCTCAGATGGATGCTCCTGATAAAAACTAGCAGAATGCAGAAGAAGTCTGATTTTTTTTTACTTTTGGCAAATTTTATAGCCCCAAGGGGGAGTATTTTGGATATTCTATTTTTGGATTTCTGTTTGGATATTATTTTGGATTTCTTTATATTATTTCGGGCCTAGTTGGAAGCTAGAGTCATGGGATATTTTGGTGATTGATATTATGTTTTATTCTTTGATGTCTAGTACTTATGTGTTTATGTTGGTTCTATGTTCCAATATGGTATTTTCTGGTTAGTTAAGTACCGATTGTGAATTTGATGTTCCAGCATGGACGTTGCATTGAAGCTGTGTATTTAGGGGAGCTAAATTTTCTTTTGAGCTCATGTTCCACATCCATACTGGTGTTAACTTGATATTCTTATTTTCATAGTTATTGTGTTGAAGGTCCAAAATATTGATGGGTCTAAAAAATGCCAAAGAGGGCAATTGTAAAGTCCAGATTTGGTTAATTGACAGTTTGTGGTAATTATGCAAATATGGAAGTATTATGTTGTAACATCAAAGAAGGAATTTCGATGACATAAGGAATGTGGAATTATAATCCGAGAAGAAGATTTCTTGCCCAAGATGATTTGATTTGAAGAATATATCAATTCATATATTTGTGGGATTGGATTAGATTTGTAGAGTTGGGATTGATATGGGTTTCGCCTATGGTAAGACTGAGGACGAGATATTATAATTCTTATCTCCAAGGGATTAGATTTGGTAATTCTATCTCTAAGGGATTTGATTGTTATCAAAATATTTTGTAGAGATAGAATTCCAGTCGCATAAAAAATTGAAGTGTGCAACCATGCTATGTATTGTGAACATTCTAGCTAAGCTACTTACGGGTTAATATTGAGAAAATCTGCACTCAGGTTTTCAACATTCAGAAGTAATGCAGAGCTGTACTATTGTGTTCTAACATGATCAAACTCTTTTGATCTTAAAGTTTAGAACGTAAGCCTTAATTCCTCGGGAGGAGGGGATCCAGCGTCGACGAGTTTCGAGGTTAGAGGGAGTCTGATCAAAGCGGATCGGAAACTAGGGGAGCTAGTAGAATTCACGTGTTTGATTAGAAGAGATAAGTATCTTGTATTGTGTACTTTGTACTATTTTTCTTATTGGTGTCCATTCTGAACTGGGTCAGGCCCCACAGATATATGTGACATTCACCAAACCACGTAACCAATTCGTGTGTCTTTAAGTTTTTACTTTATTACGAACTTGATTAATCGGGCTATGTTGGAACACGGTAAACATAATTGAAATAATTAGGTGAAACTAAATTTCACAACTAATGCACCAAAAGATATTTCCAATGAACACACTAGGATACCAACTGAAAATGTAACATTTTTCGAAATTAATCTCCAATATTCAATGCACAACTTAACAATTAAATTCCTTTCATTATTTTTGAAATACTTCATATTCTCTTAGTTTCCCGAGATTTTCAATGATTTTAATTGATAATTGCTTTTTTTTGAGGAAAACGTGCAGTTATATTACCATCATATCCATGATTACATGTTGGGCTAGATTATGGGAATTCCTTACTACATATCTATGCACTTTTATGGCATGAATGTTATGGAAAACCATTGCTAACATTATGATGCTCCTAACTAATCCTTTGAGACCAGGTGGGACAAACGAAAAGTTGCTAGTGTGGGTGAGGACCATTTCGCAGTCTGTGCGGATGCAGATGTGAGTGGCACCCATATTACTAGCATGTGTCATTGCTTCGTGTATGGCTATGAGCTTTGCTTGTGTTGGTGTTGCCATTTAAGGAAAGGCTTACGGTGGATACCTAGGCACCCAGAGATGAGGAAGGGCGTAGTAATCGATGAAACGCTTCGGGTATTACGCAATATCCATGACAGCTAGAATTTTTTTATCCTTGTGCAACACACCATACTGCTACTGCCTTGCCATCCTGTTTTTGGAATGCCGCGTCTGTGTTGATGCATATCCAACCCTCATATTCCTGGTTCTTTTGACCATCCTTTGCGTACCATAGTAGTCGCATGTCTCCCACTTGTTCTTCCTTTGGTTTGTCTGTTTGTGTCTGGTTCGCCATGTGTTCCAGTGTCATTTGTGATGAGTTTGGGTTAGCTATAACTCCCTGTCTTGAGTGAGCGCTGCCCATATCATCCTCATAGGCTGCCATAATAATTCCTAGAATCATCTCAACATATGGTGCTTGTTGTTCAATTGTTGCCTTATTTCTTGCACACCAAATCGCCCATAGAATGATGCATGTAAGGTTTATGTCGTCCTTTTCCGGCGCAGTTTGGAACCATTGTCGAAGCCACAGTTCCAATTGCAGTGGGCCTTGACCAAAATCAAACCCCAGTCTAGATGTTCTCCATACCCTTCTTGCGATGTCACACTCGAGGATCATATGAGACGATGTTTCTACCTATTTGTGGCACATTTGGCAATATAGTGATACCTCCATCTTTCTTGTTCTGAGCGCTAGTCCTATTGATGCTGCATTCTGTACCAGTCTCCATATGAGGAACTTAACTTTCTCTGGTATGTTAAAATGCCATAGTGTCTTCCAGAGGTACTGATTTTCCTGCGGGGGTGATTCCAAGGTGGAGGAGGATGGGATCTGGCTGTTCACCTTGTTCCATGCCTCATGGTAGCTGCTTTTGACCGTGTAATTTCCGAGCCATTCCTTGTCCCAGAATTAGAAATTCTTCAGTCCTAATGGGGTGTATAGAATGTGTATTCCTGCAATGTGGTTGACTATTTTTAGGCTAAAGAATAGTCTCAATAGAGGCATATGCCACTGCTTATCGCTATCGATCAGGTCACTCACTTTGAAGCCAAGTTGTGGAAAGAGTTGTGTTTCGTACTAGATTGGGTTGCTATGATTTGGAATCCACTCATCCTGTATGTTAATATCATTCCAATTGACCATCTGCCATTTTAGGCTGCGTATGATGAGGTCTCTTCCCAACATTATTCCCCCCTTGTTTCAGTTTGACGTTGTAGAATTCCTTTTTGCTGCAGTACTTGCTGAGGAAGAATTTTGAGAAAAATGATTGTTTATCTGTAACCAGCTTCCATGATAGCTTTCCTAACAAGGTCTGGTTCATCTGTCATGTGGAGCGCATCCCCAATCCTCCCTACCACTTTGATTAGCACATTAATTTCCACGACTTCCAGTGTATTCCTTTTCCATCAGTGTCCCCTTCCCAAATGAATCTTGCAAGGTGGCTATTGATTTTCTAAGCAACCGTCGATGGTATTCAGAAAGTACTTAGGGTGTACTGGGTTGTTGATGCTAGTACTTGTTTGGTCAGGGTGATCCTTCCCATGACCGAGATGTTCCTAGTTTTCCATATGAAGGTTTTTGCCTTTACTCTTTGGATTAATTTTCTGAACATTCCCACTTTAGGGCCATTGAAATCCATATCATGGCCAAGGAATTTTTCCTTTAGTAGGTCTGCAAATATTCTGAATGTCTGGCTGAGTCGCTCCTTTGTCATTGGTTGTGCGTTTGGGCTGACTAGGAGTGCAGACTTCTGAAAGTTTATTCTTTGGTTCGAGTAAGCTGCGAAGAGATTTAGTGTCCGTGCAAGTTTTGTTGATCCTGCTTCTCAAATGTTGAAAAAGAGGATACAATCATCTGCAAACATCAGATGTGAGACAGGTTGGATGGAATGGCCAATTTTAACACCTGGGCAGACACTTTGGAAATCCTCTGATGTTATCATCGATGAGAATGCTTCCTGACAAATGATGAATATGAATGGCGAGAGAGGAAAACCTTGTCGTAGTCCCTGTTTTGGTTGGAAAGTCGTTGAGATCCTTCCGTTGAGCTTAATGGAGTAGGAGATGGTGGTGACATATTCCATGATCCAGTGTATCCATTTCCAAGGAAAGCCCATATGTTCCATCATTTTCTCCAAAAATTCCCATGACACCCGATCATAGGCCTTGCTCATGTCTATTTTCATTGCTGCCATCAGCTGTTTTCCTGTCTTCCTTTTGCGTATGAATTCAATTATTTCATGTGCTATAAGTGAGTTTTCAACAATGGATCTTCCTTGAACAAAAGCCGATTGGTTTCTTGAGATCAGGAACCCCATGACTTTTTTTATTCTGTTTGCTAGGATCTTCGCAATGATTTTGTACGTGACATTGCATAGGCTTATTGGTCGTAGGTCTCCTGGTTCCTTTGGACATCTCTCTTTGGGGTAAGGACCAGAGTAGTGTGATTCCACTCTGTTGGCATAGAGGAGGTAGAGAAGAACCTCTGAATCACAGTTGTTACCTCCTCCCCCACTTCAGACTAGTAATGTTGGTAAAATCCTGGTGGTAGGCCATCTGGCCCTGGTGCTTTCCATTTGCCTATTTGAAAATGGCAGATTTTATTTCCTGTGTGGTTACTGGGGTCTCCAGTGCATCTTTTGACTATGATTAACCCATTTGTTTATGAGGTTTAGAATGTCCTGCATAGTCGACTGTCCAAAAGCGTTCTCCAGCATTACAGAGTCAGTGAGAAAGATAGAGCTCACATGATTGTAGACTAGCTGTTGAAGGTCCTCTTGCTTTGATATCTAAGCTCCTGCTTTGTCCTTGAGTTGGGTTATGTAGTTTCTCCCCTTCCTTTTTTGCACCCATTTGTGGAAGAATTTTGTGTTTCTATCGCCTTCTTTAAGCCACAGAGACTTGGCTCTCAGTCTCAAGTAGTCATCCTGCATGGTGAGGAGTACCTCCAGTTCTACAATCTTATCGCGCATACCATCTGCATCCTTCTGTCTTTGCTTTGCGCTAAGTTGTTTCGCCCTTCTGATTTTGAACTCCAGCTTACCAACACTCTCTTCAGCCCAGTTGTGGAATCTAGTTGCAGTTTCCTGCAGCTTCCTATTGAAACATGTTGTGATATTAGGTGCATGATCACTGTTTATGTCTCTTGATTGGCTTGCCATGCGCTGGACGAGCCTCCAAACGCGTTTTACCAGTTCTTTTGTCTGGTCATATCTTACCTACCATGACTTAAACTTCCTTACAGTGTGTTTGTCTGGTGACCTAAAACTGTAGTGTGTATTGATGGTGAGTGCCCCATGTTCAGATCTCATAATTTTATGGTTTGTTAGGCTGTATTTATGGAATAGTGACAATTACTTAGCATTTACAAATGCTATGTCTAGTCGTTCTAGTATCAGGTCACTGCATTCTCTACCATTAGACCAAGTATACCACTGTCTCTTGTTCATAAGTTCACTTAGGTTGGCTTCCTTCAGTCTTCCGTTGAGGTCCTTTGTCTCCTGCAATAGGACCAGCCTACCACCATATTTGTCTTCCCTGTCTATGACTTGATTAAAATCACCTGTGATCAGAACATGTAGTTGGGTACCCTGTAGGACCACATGTAGGCAGTCCCACACTTGTTTCCTTTGTGGTCGGTCTGGATGCCCATACACAAGGATCAACATCCATTCCTTGCCCTTGGCAGTAGTGATTTTACAACATACAAAATTTTGGCAGCTTTTAACTACCGATACAAGGATGTCCGCTGACCAGGCTACACAGAGTCCTCCACTTGATCCTACTGAATCTACCACTTCCCAGCTAGTGAAATAAGTTCTACCTAGCCACTTTCTAATTTTACTATAATCACACTTAGTTTCCATTAAAAACACAATATTGGGGTTATACTGATTGACGGTATTGTTTAAGAAATTTACTGTCAAAGGATGCGACAGTCCCCTGCAGTTCCAACAGAGTAGATTCATGTACCTCTGGGTGGTTGTTCTGGACCAACCACCAAAATACCGTAGCTTTCTTCTCTCTCCCCTTGCAACACTATTTGTATCACTGAATCAAAGATTCTTGCTGTGACTATAACTTGCTTTCCATGTTCCTCACTAAGTGCTAAGCCAAATTCCTTGAACTCGGATGGTGACCGATACAAAAGCTCCTGCTCCTGGTCCTCTGTACATTTTCTCTTATTAAAATTAATGCCACCCATCTCCTCTTGGAGGAATCTCTTTCTTTTGAAACCCAACACTTCCGCCACCGGCATATATTCTGCCATTACCTATAGAATAGCCTTTCTCTGTGTGTTGATGTGATCGAAGTCAACATTCACCTTTTGGTCCACCAGATCTTGTGTGGCTATTGATTTTGGCCAGATTGTTGCACCACGAATGGTCCCCCATTTCCTTGTTACTCATCATCACCAATTTTCAGCTTTCTTACTCTTTCCATATTATTTTGGATGAGAATTCTGGTATCCATTGTTGATCTGGTTGGGGCGAGAAAAATTTTCCCTCTTCTGCCTGTACTGCGGGTAATTGTTCAAAATTTTCCTTTCCATTTTTCTTCAGTTCGCAGTATTCTGTTAAAATTTAGCCCATCTTGTGTGTGATCTTCCTTGCCCAATTCTAAAAACTCTCCCAAAACCGGTTGTTCTCTCAATATTCTCCCCTGATGTGGGTCATATATCACTAACCCATTGACCCTAATTTCCTCCTGGCTTATCTTCTCCCAAATTCTTCCTCCCTGAGCCTCTCCCTCGGTTCCCAACAACATAAGATTCAGGTCGTGTTTCTTGTCCACAAACCGGTCCCCAAGGATGACCGATCGTTCCTCTCCCTCTCTTCGTTCTGGATCTTCCTCATGCCGTGTCCTACCGATGCTCCGAACCTACGGTTCCATACCGTAGATTGTTGTTTGTCCCACCACAGATATGTTGTCTCCGGTAGATCCACCACTGGCAGCACCACCATTGTTTGATATTTTCCCTGTCTGTTGGTGCTAAATCATACTGTTGCAGATCACTCGTTCATCTTGGTCATCTCCGCTATCGATTTGTGTCTGTTTATCTCTCGACGTTGCCACCATTCTGCCGCCAATGCTGACTATGCAATTGTCATCCTTGTGAATGGGTTTGACCCAGCCCACTTCCACAGCGCTGATGCAACTTCCACCTTCGTATTGATCAGCAATGTTTTCCAGTGATGGTGTCACATTGGTACTCTGTTGGGTCGGTGCAGGTACTATATTTTCTTGGGTTAGACTCTTCCTTTTGTTGGTTGTTTGGTTTGTTGGATTGTTAACTGGATGTGTGTGATGAGATGTTTGGGTTTGTGTTATGGAAACTGATCGGGTTGTGGTACTTGGATTTACATTTTGTTTTTTTGGTTGGGCCTTTGTTGATGGTGGGGACATGATTGTCTTGTTGAGAATATGATGGATCAGTGGGTTATTGTTTCCTTGTTGGGTTGTTTGGTTGGCAGGGTTTGGGCTTAGTTTTATTATTTTGGGTTAAGGGATGTTGTTGACTTGGTTGTTTTTGGCTGTTTTGTATGCCTAAGGAATGAGTTGGCCCAATAGAGCATATAAGGAGAGATTGATCATTACCTGGGTCCCTGTGCATTGGTGCTATCTGTATTGAACTGTCGGCTTGTTTAAGTGCTCCACTTGCTTGCATTGAATTCTCATTGCTTTCCCCCTTGAAGTCCATCTTTTTTCCACACTCTGTCACATCTCCCTTCATATCCATTTTTTTCTTCCATCTTGTCTGCTTAACTCCGCACACCTTTTCTTGCCAACTATACCTCTCTTTTCATCATCATCCTCTAAGTGTAGATGTGGCTGTATTCTCGAGCCGCTTGATTCTCTGTCGTGTCTAGTTTGTGGCTCAACTGTGACTAGATCATCTGGCTCTGGCTCTGAGTCTTAGCTTAGGGCCTGTAGAAGTGATGTGCTACTGGGTTTATTAATTTGAACACCAATATTGCGACGTCGATGGCGTACCTTGCTTCTTCCTGCTCTCTTAAGTGTTTTGGCCCTCTTGAACTTGCCTTTCTCTAGCTCAGCCACTTTCCCCCTTTCCTTAGAATTAATTGTGGTAGGTAGACTATCTTTGAATGCACTCTGGATACTCATCATGGCATCCATCTCGTCGCTGAGATCACCAAAATTAATGGTAAGATCCATATCAAACTTGAGCCCGTCACTGCTTTAGTCTGAGTCAACTCGAAAATTAAGATCTTCCAAAAATGCCTGTTGGTGAAAAAAGGTTCGATTACTGTTCCATTTGACAAGGTAAATTGTTTGAACTCCACCTTGTTGGCTGTGTGACACTATTCTGCTCCTGCTTTGGCGAATATGTATTTTCTCCCATCGGTGATCATGTACTCTTCAGTTACGATTTCACCGTCTTCACCCTCCACATGTCTTGTACGGATCATTGGACCCTCCGTATTCGATTGTTGCTGCTGGTAGATTTGTTGTGGGAATGGTGTTAGTTAAGCTCCTGCATTTCCACGTCAGAGTGGCTATTCTGTGAAACGAGACCTTGACCCACTTCTTCCCAGAAATCTAGTACTTCTGGGAGGTTTAGCAGCCTCTCACGTCCTTCTGCAAGTCCCTGTAGGTAAATTTGATTAATGTCAATCCTTTGAGCAGCCTTCTGCGGGGTTAGCTCTTCTTGTTCTTCTTCTGGGTCTTCCATCGGGTCTTCCATCGTGTCTTCTTCCAGGTCATCCTCCTTGTATTCCTCTCTTAGGTTTAATGTTTGCAAGTCTTCTGGATTGTACTCCTCTGTCTCCCTTAGTTCTTCAGGGGTGGGGTAAATTTCTTCTTCATATTTAAAGCCGTCTAGAAATGCTTTGTCTGGCATATACTGAAACATGTGTTCATTTGTATAGAAATACTGTGGGGGAAACCTTGTGAACCTTCTTATCGGTATGTGCCTATGAACTTGGACGGCGGGTGGGTAGAGCTCTTCTGAAAGGTCTCTATAAATATCAAGCTGTAACTCTGACCCGAGTGTTGCGAATCTTTCATCGATATGCCGTTCAAGAGCCTCCACATTCTGCCAACGACACTATGGATAGGTATGGCCTAGAGCTCCACATCGTCGGCACATTTTGTGGACTCTTTCATATCCAATAGTTATCTAAACCATTCCACCCCTTTGCAATTTTAGCCAAAACCAGGATATCAATGCCTTTTGGATCGGCGTCCACACCCGGACACTTACATACTTAGTGTGTTGTAGCAGCCTTTCTCCAAAATCCACTTCTTCAATATCTCCAACAACAGATGCAAAGTTTTTATGGTACTCCTGCCGAAATATTCCGACGTGAGCCCATAAATGCGGATCCATATTAGTACTTTGGTGACTGTCATGTGTGACAAAGCCATCTCAGGGACTAGTCTGTGCAAAGCCAACAGACCACCATCGATGTTCACAGGACCATTGTATAGTACTGCTAGGAGCTTGGAACACTGTTGAAATTGGATAACATAGAATTTCCCATTCTTCGCGATGACATGTACACCTTCTTCCCAACAGTCTGATATGAGGAGCTGCATTCTTGTTAGGGCAAAATGGCGATAGTCGAGGGAATACCCTACTAGACCTTCCTCGAGTAGACTCTGGCCCCTTTGGTATTCCTCCTCTTCCAGGGTGAAAATGACTCCCCTTCTGGGTGGCAGTTGAGTCACTCTATTGAGTTCATCCCCGAAAAGGACATCTCTTCGCTCCTAAGAGTTTTCTGAGCCATCACGAACTCCTGACCAGTGCTCTTCCCTAACTGTATTAGCCACGTTTCCTCTGAAAACCTTTCAGACAGATATAGATTTCTTCCTATTGCGCTTTTATGTTAACAAAGACTGTTGTGAATGTGTTGTCTATGGTTTTGTTTGAATTTGTGGGGACTGGATGTTGGAATTGTGTGTGGAATGTGTATTGTGTTTTATTTTCCATGTAAATTTGTTTCTTTGTAGGGTGCAGGATTTGTTAGGCTGAATCTAGATGCTTGGCTTTGGGATTGTTTGGCTTTGAGAGACTACCGTGCAAGCTTGCAAGGTGAGTTCAGGGATGGATTTGGATATGGGATTAGTCTGTGGCTTTGGGATGGATTTGATACTGTATTGATGATGAACATATATTGATATTGCTGCTTGCTTCGCTGGGCAAAAGGAATAGACTTTACTCTTCTACTGTTGCTCTTAAATTGTTTGAGAGAGAATCCTATCTGACCGCGATGATCCTCTGAAAAAAAAAATTTCTCATCAATAATTGTTGCTTTCCCAATACTTCATCTTTCTTGCCGTGTGGATTGTTTTTATATTCTCAATTCATTTGTTATGGAAATTCCTTCACAATACTTATTTTTTATGATATTTATTTTTAGTTTTGATACACTTTTCATTTTCATTTATCTTTTTAAAATTATCAAACTTCATGATTAAAAATGAATTATTTTCATCTACATGTTTTTTTTTACTTTCTGCAATCACTTCTTTCAACGCTATTTAATTTGTCTACAAAAATATCTAAAATTACTATGTTACACATATAGAGTGATAGAAGAGTAAAATTTTTTATTATTTACTTAAGTGTTTCTAATAAATTTAAATTTAGAAAAAAAATTAGTATGCTTTATATAAATATTAAATATAGTACTGAAAGATTTATTTTATAAATCCTTCCAATTGTTTATTTAATACTCTGTAAATTTTGTTACTATTTTTCTCCCACTACTTTATTCAATTTTGTTAATTAATATTTAGAAATAGCATTTTTTGTTAAAGTATAAATGATGTATCTTAGTACATATCAATATGTGATTAATTAGTGATAATAGTAAAAAAATTAGATTTTAACCACTAAGAGTTAATGCATTAAGATATATTATATTTTAATTTAAATATTAAATTTCAATTATCATAAATTTAAGGCTAAGTTTTGGGAAAAAACGTCTTTCCATAGGCATAAGGAAAGGCAGGTTTAAATTAGAATTATAGAAAAGTAAAATATTTTAGTTGTAGTATTAAAAATTTATTAAGCAATGTACAATTATTCTAAGTTTATGACTCGATTAATGTAACCCAAAAATTTTATCTTGAAATCTTCTAATTTGCAGTTTAAACCTTGATCTTTTCATAACTTATGGAAAAACTGTCTTTCAAGAGATGGATTCTAAATTTTAACTTTATTTAATATTTATAATTAATTATTATAAAACATCAACAATATAAGACTATATGATTTTTATTTATTTTTCTAAGATGATGAATTTGGATTTGTCTTGGATCAAAATTTAAAATTTAAAACTTCATATTTTATATTTTTCTAATTCAATCAATTACTTATTAATTGCTGATATTATCCCTAATTAAATTTTTTTAGATCTAACGTACATAAATATTATTTATCATATAATTGAGCACCTCCTTATATTTGACCCTGGTTCTGCCATTGGTGATATTGGAAATGTTCAACCCTTTTACTGTAGATTTTGTCTGAAAAATATTCTACAGAGTACAATATTCGTTGACCACAGAACTTATCTTTTCTGGTCTTCCCTAGAATGTTCAATAAAAAAATGGCCTTCTCTATAATGTCTTTTTTTTGTTAGAAATGATTAATTGACCATGGTTTTCAAAATAGCACAATGTTATTAATCGATCTCAATATATTAAAATAATTATTAAAAGAAGAAAAAAAGACATCTAGGACTCAATTGCACAAAGTTTAATTAGTAAAAATATCTTGTTTAATTATTTTTTTAAAAAATATAAAAATTTGTATGATAATAAGAATTTCTTTTTACCACAAACCGTACAGTGACACCATATTACAATCAAAATTTTAAAAATTTGATCATTTTTCATATTATATGAAATTCACATTTATTGATAACGATAATGTTGTTTTACTAAATTGATACTTACTAATATTTTTACTAACTACTTAAATTATATTAAAAAAATATATATTATTTATGGGCAAAGTACGGGTATTATCTAATATACATAAATATATACAAAGTCTTGAGAAATACGGTATTTCCATAAGCTTAGGAAAGATGAGGTTTAATTAGAATAATAAAAGGTAAAAGGTCTTAGTTGCAATATTTTAAAAAAATTATACAACGTGTAGTAATTATAAAGTTTATAACCCGATTCATACGACCCAAAATTTTTATTTTCATTTCTTCTAATTTGCACTTTAAACCTTGGTCTTTCCATGATTTATGGAAATATCGTCTTTCAAGAGACGAACGCTCTCACTCTATATATAATTTTTATTTATACACAAATTCCTTGTCATTTGATGCTAAGATCAAAACAGGAAAAAATAATGTACAAAAGATAAATTAAGTTATTTTACCTTAATATATATATATAAATTCCGTGTCATTTGATGCTAAGATCAAAACAGGAAAGAATAATGTACAAAAGATAAATTAAGTAATTTAACGTTACGCAAAATTTTTGGGAAAGACCGTCTTTCCGTATGCTTATGGAAATATGGAGTTTTATTGGAATAATAGAAAAGTAAAAAGTCTTAGTTGCAATATTAAAATTTTATTATACAACGTGTAGTAGTTATAAAGTTTATAATATGGTTCATGCAACCTGAACCTTTTATCTTCATTTATTTTAATTTATACTTTAAACCTTGATTTTTCTATGGATTATGAAAATACCATCTTTCAAAAGATAGACTCTTTACCTTAACACACTCAATGTGCACGAAATAACTTTTTTTTTTTCACATTTTACAAAACAATACGTCGCGTGTTGATGCTTTTAGACTTATAGTGACATACAACTATTTTCATTTTCTTAAGGGATCAGCTTAATGGCACCTTCACGTCATACTAGTGCTGTCAATCTCTAGCCGAACCGAGAACTCGACATGGATCGACACGATTGAATTTAACTTGAAATTCGATTTTCACCTGAGAAATATCGACCCAAACACAAACCTGACTTGATCAAACTCAACCCAATACCTGAAACTGACCCGAGAAATATTGACCCGAACTCGAATCTGACACGACCGAACTCAACCCAAAATCTGATTCTGACCTGAGAAGTGTCAACCCAAATCCGCCCCGACCCGACCAAACTCAACACGAAGCCCGAATCTGACCCGAGATATCCCATACCTGACACGACCGAATTTAACCTGAAACCCAAATCTGACCCAAAATATATTATAGAAAGATCAAAATTCAAACTGCAAATTAGAAAAATGAGGATAAAATTTTTGAATTGCATTAATTGGGTCATGAACTTATAACTACTACACGTTGTATAGTAAGTTTTTAATATTGCAACTGAAATCTTTTACCTTTCTACAATTCTAATTCAATCACGTCCTTCCATATACCTATGGAAATATGATATATCCCAATACTTTGCCTAACATGCTAAATTATAAAAACTAAAGTATAGTATTATTTACAACACATCATCCAATGAACAAATACTTATTGCTATTGATGTGGAAGTTATCATCAAGGTGAGAGTTTTACATTAATAAAAAAATTAGTCAAGAAAGTTTGCGTTATAGAAAGTGAAGCAAGAATTGATTACAAGAAATCAACTTTATTGGGCTATTTATGAATGATTATAGTTAAATGTTGGCATCTAACTATAAATGATTGTTTTTATAAAAAGTAAATTAACTTATTTATAATGTAGATCATCATTTATCCTTGTTTAAGAAAATAAGCGATAATTAGCGTGTATAAACGAAAGTAATAGTTGATCTAGAATCAACTTGAATTTAATCAAGTACCATAATAACCTGATTTAGAATGAACCAACCCAAAATATACATGAATCCAATATGAAATATATTTTAAAAAACTATTATGACCAAACCCGATAACAAATTGACTTGTACAAAAAACAACAAGACAGTAACCCGACCCAATCCAACTCGACCAAATCTAACCGGAGAAAAAAAGTACACGACAATAACCCGACATGATCAAAAGAAAAAAAACTGACCCATTTCAAATGTACACGACAGCAACCCAACCCAACCCGACCTAACCTGACCCGAGAAAAAAATCTAAGACGTTTCAACCCGACATGACAGTAGCCCGACACGATCCACCAACTAAAAATTAACACGTTTTCAACCCGGTCCATTTTAACCCAATATGTATTAACCCAAACTGTTTCCAACCCGACACAAACCTGACACAATTACCCGAAATGACACCAGTACTTTATACTCAAAACTTACTAACAAACCAATGTAATTTGAGATCCTTCATATCGAATGACAAAAAGAAATGGGCAATATCTATATGTGGACAATATCTGTCTTAGCAGTAGGGGTGTTCAAATGCGGGCACCCGCACTTTCGGGCACCCACACATTCAGGTATTTGCATGTGCTAGTAGTTGAAAATGTGTCCCGTAGCCCGACCTAGAAGAATGCGGGTACCCGGATTGTTTGGGCCGGGTAACAGAGTACCCGCTGACCCATTTAAAATTGATATTTTTGAGATAATTATCATTTCTTTTTGTAATATAAATTTTTATTAATGCAAGAAAAATATATTTACAATGATGGTAATGTAATTTAACAATTGAATTCTCGTGACATTTGTTTTACAAATAATTATCACATTTTATCATTAAAAAATACAGCATATAATGTTTACTAAGAGTAACAAGTCCGTAATCATCATCACCATTTTCTAGTTTGGATGAACATAACAAAATATGCTGAAATAATGAGAATAAGATTATTTTGTTAATAATTTTTAATTTGGTGGAGACATTATGAAAGTCCTACTCCCCCCGTCCCAACCTATTCAGCACACAATATATTTTTGGTGAAATATGCTAAACTTTGACCACATATTTGAATAGAAATATGAACACTAATTTTATCGTATGAGATATGGTTAGATTTGCCGTAACATGTAGTTTCTAAATATCAAAATTTTGTGTGTCATTATTGTCCATAGCTACACGTATTTACAGTCAAATATGTTTATTGGAGGCCGTGAAAAGTTTATGTGCAGAATATGTTGGGATAGAGAGAGTATAAGAAATTTGTGATGGAAAATTAAATATGTTTTTTATCAACTTGACCTATTGGCTACTGCTAGAATATGGTTGTGACCCGGGTTATAATTAAAAATTTGAGGCTGAAAGGGAAGGGACGTAACTTAGAAGAAACGATCGAGAATTCAGAGTTGAAAGAGAATGCTTGAAAATTTAGCATTTGAATATTATGTAAATTTGCATTATTTAATAATTAATATTACATAGATATGGACAATTGAGAATTGAGAGTAGATGTGTAGAAAATTATTATTTAAAATTAAAAGTAATTAAATATATTAAAATACCACTGGGTACCTGAAAATTGCATTTTTGCGGCCCTGGCCCGTTCAAATGTAAAATTTCTAGGCTGGGTACCTGGCCATGAAAAATGAAAAAGTACCAACTTATTTTATAGCTGGCCGGTGAATAGACGAGACAGGTATTTTTTTAACACCCCTACTTAGCAGAACAGATGATGCAAGGGCAAATTAGTATTTTCCCGGATGTAGTTCAACTGAAACAGAGCTGAGTTGAGTTGAGCTAAATTTATTGGAGTTAAGAAGAGTTGAGAAGAGCTGAGTTGATTGGATCTGAGCTGAGTTGAGTTGAGCTGATTGAAGTTGAGTTGATTTGATTTGAGCGGAGTTGAACTGATTGTAGGTGAACTAAACTGAATTAATTGTAGATGAACTAAATTGAATTAATTGTCGATGAACTAAAGTGAACCAAAACGAACTAAACTAAATCAAATGACCGAATCTAATTGAATTGAAATGAATCAAATTGACTGAATCAAACTACACTGAACTGAAACAACTGAACTGAGGTGAATCAAACTAAACTCAATTGAATTAAATTGAAAAACATTGACAATAATAGATTAGTCATTTTGAGCAAATTTAAAATTAATGGGTCGAACTGAAATTTAACATTATGAAAACATCTATAATAATAGACCTAAACGAGCGCATTTTAATAAATTAACTCAACTCAACCAACCCAATCAGAACGTAACAAGAACTAAATTCAATTGAAATGAACTAAACTCGACAAAATTGAAAAATATGAATGGAAGACAGTTTAAAGTGAATTGAACAAAATTTAAATAAATATAAATATGAGCCAGTCTCTTGAAAAATAGTTTTTCCATAAGTTATGGAAGACCAAGGTTTGACTGCAACTTAGAAAAAACTAAGTTAAAATTTTTAGGTTGCATTAATCGGATCATAAACTTATAACTATTGCTCAATGCATAATAAAATTTTAATATTGCAACTAAAACCTTTTACCTTTCTATAATTCTAATTCAACCCTGTCTTTCCATAGACATATGACAAGACGGTCTTTCCCAAGACTTTGTTTATAAATATACAAAACTAAACTTTATTTAAATAATTTAAAATGATAAAGTAACCTAAACTTAAATAAGAACCTAAAAAACTAATTTGAATCAAAATGAATTTAGATGAACTGAACTGTTTAGAACTGAACTGTTTAGAACTGAATCAAACTGAAAAGAACTGAATCAAACTGAAAAGTTTTGAATTCGACATAAATGGAAGGAGTAGATTGACCTAGACTATGTATAACACAGTAAAACATTAATAATTGACCTAAACGAGCACATCTTTATGAAATTAGTTTATCTGAATTGAATTGAACTAAACTACATACAATTTGAGCTGAACTTAGCCAAACTGAAATAAACTAAATAAAATTAACAAGGTTGAAATACCTGAAAAGAAATGATTTATTTGAACTAAAATTAAACATCTAAAACAGTTTATATGCTTTTCATAATCACAATAACTATAATAATTCATAAATTCAAATATGAACATCATTTACTATAAGTTTCATATTTAAAATATATTAAAAAAATTCTACATTAAAAAGAAACGATCTGAAATTATTAAAGCTGAGCTGAGTTGATTGGAGCTGAGAAGAGTTGAGTTGAGAAGAGATGAGTTAATCTGATTGGAGCTAAGTTGAGTTGAGAAGAGTTGAGAAAGTTGTGAAGAGTTGAGAAAAGTTGAGTTAACTTGATTGGAACTAAAATATGTTGAAATGAGCATGGCCTTAGTTCTGAAGTTGCTGATATCAATTTCCTAGTTAAGAGTTTTACTTTTGTGTCTATTATAAGAAGATATGTAGCACTGTAACTACATGTGACATTGGGATATAACTTGATTAAAACCCTTCTCCGCAAACCTCTTCAAGCGGCAACCCTTCTTCTTCAAGTTTTTCCCCACCTTCTCATTAGGGAAGATGTGGAATAATAATTTATTTTAATTCATGTTTTGTTATTGAATATGATAAAGAGTCGGATTCAGAAAAGGAGGACTGGTGGATCTGTGTAACTGCGAACCAGGAACAAAAGGATTAGTGACCGGAACAGCATTAGACATGCCAGCACGAGCAAGAATATCCCGAGCATACTTAGCTTGTCTAAGAAGTAAACCCGGTGAAGTGGGTGAAACCTCTAGGCCAAGAAAGTAATGCAAAGCGCCAAGATCCTTAATATCAAACTCCCGTTGTGTCCTATCAATGAATTGGTGGAGGTGTAGAAAATCGTTTCTTGTGAGGATGATGTCATCAACATTGACCAGGAGATAAAGCAAAGACGTCCCTCTAGATAGAACAAATAAGGAAGTGTCAGCCGAACTGTACTGAAAACTGAGCTGCAATAGATAATACTGAGCTTCTGAAACCAAGCCCGAGGAGGCTGCTTAAGACCGTAAATGGCCTTTTTTAGACGGCAGACGTAATCCAGATGAAGTGGGTCCTTATAGCCAACAGGTTGCGCCATGTAGACTGGAGTGTCAAAAACACTGTTCAGAAAAGCATTCTTGACATCCAGCTGATGAAGGGGCCAGGAGCGCATCGTAGCAATGACAAGGACAGTGCGTACAGTGGAAGCTTTAACCACGGGACTGAATCAAAATCAAAACCTAGAATCTGCAAAAACCCCTGAGTAACAAGTCAGGCCTTATGACGATCAACTGTGCCATCCGGGAAATACTTCATCCGATAGATCTATTTGGAGCCAACAATGTTGACATCCGATGGGCGATGAACCAAATCCCAAGTGTGCTGACCTTTAAGGGAAACAATCTCTTCATCCATAGCAGCTATCCAAGAAGGATCCTTAAGAGCCAAGCGGTAATCAGAAGGCTTAGACTGAGTAAGAAGGGTAGCAAGAAGACCATAGACAACGATATCCGAGTAATCCCATTGCTGAATAGCACCAGTGGTCGTTCAAGTAACCATCCGATGGGAATTCAGTTGAGACCGAGAAGGTGGAGGCATCAAACCGGTGGAAAAGACCGGGGATGGAGTGGCGGTGGTGGTAGGAGAAGGCATGACCTGGGAGGGTGGATTGGCTGGTGGTGACCGAGAGAGAAGGCGTTGTGCAGGTGTAGGCTCATCGGATGGGTAAACTGGACTGGGCGCAGAGACTGATTCATCAAATGGAGACAATAAGAGACTTGAACCACCGTCATCATCCAAAAATGTAGAGACATCCAAAGTCGAGAGAGAAGACGCCAAAACAGAGGAGACAAAAGGGAAACAACTCTCGTCAAACTGCGCATGATGGGTAACATAAATTTTTCCAGTAGTATCAAGACAACGGAAACCCTTATAATGGAAGCTGTATCCAATGAAAACACAAGGAATGCTCCATGGAGATAACTTGTGATCGGCCATAGGACGAACAAAAGGGAATACTCGACAACCAAAAGGATGAAAGTTTGAGTAAACAGGGTCCCGCTGATAGAGAAGACCATAGGGAGAGGTACCTTGTAAAACTGGAGTAGGTAACCGATTAATGGTGTAAACTGCAGTGGCAAAAGGGCCAACCCATCTAGAAAGCGGGAGATGCGAATGGAATAGCATCGTAAGGCCCATTTCCGCAACATGCCGATGTTTTTGCTCTACACGTCCATTTTGCTCTGCACGTCCATTTTGCTCCGGAGTATATTGACATGAAACTTGATGATGAATGCCCTTTTACGCAAAATGAGACCGCATGCGCGTGCTTAAAAACTCAGTGCCTCTATCACTCTGAAAAACCTTAATAGTAGATGAAGATTGATTTTCCACTAAAGCCTCAAACTGTAAGTATGTTTTAAAAAACTCAGATTTTCAATGAAGTGGAAAAAACCAAGTAAAATGAGAATGATCATCCATAAATCAGGCATAATAAATAAAACCAGCCTCAGATAAAACTGGGGAGGGACCCCACAAATCACAGTGTACCAAATCCAGGACGCGCGCAACACGTTTAGTGTTTTCAACAAAGGATAACCGCTGCCCCTTGACCATAACACAAGGAGTACAAGTATGTAGTTTAGGTAATAACAAGGAAACAGAAAGTAAACCGGACTTCTGCAAACAGGAAATGACTGCAGTGGGCACATGTCCTAGGCGAACATGCCAAAGCTTGAAGGATGCCCGTCCTTTATTCCGCTGCAAAAATGAAATCGGTGCTGCATCATCGTTGTTCAACACGTACAAGCCTCCATCACTGTGGCCCCTACCCACGACTGCCCTGAATACTTTGTTCTGAATAACAAAGTTCCGATCATTAAAAGTAACAGACACATTCAAATCTTTGGTCAGTTTACTAATAGACAGTAAGTTCTTAGTATATGGGAATCACTAATATGCAAAATCTGAATACAGGCACCATTACCAACGGAAACCTGGGAATTACTAGAATAGGGAGAAACACTGTCCAGTCCGGAGGCTGAAGACGCCATGTGACTAGTTGCGCCAGAATCAAGATACCAGTCTGATGTGCTAAAAGATGGGTTCAGCTGCATGGACACCTGGAAGTTTTTATGCTAGATGAGTTGAGTCTGCACGACGGGTCTGAGCCAACATCTTATAACAAGTGGCAGCAAAATGACTGGGCCGACCACACCAGGTGCAATGCGGCCGACCACGACCAAAACCCGAGCCCAAGGCAGCTGACTGGGTGTAACCAGAGAACTGACCACCACGACGTCCATCATAATGACCGTCCCTGGCGACGTGTGGTCCAAATGCGTCGCCGCCCCTCACCGGTGGATGATCCCATGCACGGCCGACTGAGGGGTTTTCTCCCACCGTAAATGCAACTAGCCCGGATGCCAGTGCTGAATTTCCCTATAAATTTTTTAAGAACTCCTCGTGGTTCTTGGCACGAGATAATACATCAGCATATAAGAGTGTAGGGGAAGAATTAATCAGAGGGGCAAAAAATATTTGAACTCAGACCCAAGAAAAGTTAAAAACCAAATTATCTGATCACCATTAGAAACTGGAGAACCCATAAGGGATAATTTCTCAAAAATATCTTTTAATTGTAAATGGAGTTCATGAACGGTACCGCTCTTACGTATACCGTGGGCATCTGCACAAAGGTGGAGAATGGTGGATGTACTACTATTCTGAAAAGTGGCGCAAAAACTATCCCAGATGTTCTTGGAAGTCACACACGAGGTCGGGAGTTCGGAAAGGGCCTCCAGAGAGAGAGAGAGAGAGGAGAACAACAAACTGCAAACCCTCTGGTCTTCATCAATCCACAGGTCATAGACTTCCTTGGCCAATTTATAAGCCGCCTGAGCCACCACACGGTCAGTCTTGGAGCCGGCGGGAGGAGAACTGAGGGCGGCGGCGAAAGATGAAAATGCGGAGCCGGCTGGCGACAGAGTAGGGAGAGGTGTCCATGGCATCGACCCATCAAGATAACCAAACAGCTTTTGAGGTCTGAGGACATATTCAATCTGACGTTTCTAGAGAAGAAAGTTGGACTTATTGAGCTTGATTTGCATCATTTGAAGAAGGGTATTGAATGATAATTTTTCACTAGCCATGATGAGAGTGACGTCGAAAAAAAATTGTTGGAAAGGAGAGGAGGAAGGAGAAGTTCCGCCGCTGGAGGGAGAGGGAGAAGGGCGGCCAAATTTTTTTCAATTTTGGAAGGTGAATCAGAACACTGCTCTGATACCATGATAAGACGTATTTGCCGTAAGGAAATGATCTATTGCTGACTTGATTAAATAGAATAAAAAAGGAAATATAGTACTACTAAGACTCTGGCTTAAACAACAAAACTTATCATGAATTAATCAAATCAATCAAATAAAATCAATCCTGATTTACTCTAACAGAATAAGTGTGAGATTATCTCCACTAATTAGTTTTGTTCTTCGACCTGATCGATTATATCGTTGTATTCATGATGATAACTCGATTTAATTGTTCATGTTGATGTTTTGTTCTCGATCTGCTTGTACAGATCGTGTGTTTGCAATTTCGTTTGTAATTTTATTTTGGTTTTTCATAAATTTAGGTTCGTCAAATCTGTGTTGTTCAGGGTGTTTACAATTTGGACAACATAGATAGTAGTTGGATCAAGTGATGTTATAGTGGTAGAAGATTCATGTTTGACACAGTGATATTGATGCGTGATACGCTTCTCCCTGCCAAGTGGTTATAATTTTCGCAGGAAGTAAGTTAATATCCCTGAGGGCGATGTTACAGTTTTTTATTTGATCTCTGAAATGTAATAGTACAGACGATCAGTCTGGTTGATATATGATTTAGATATTATTACAATATGTTAGTTATTCCTAGAGGGTAGTTAGGTTGGATGTCAAGTAATCGTTGTTGGACATTTTTCCCAACATCTTGGAATAATTTTCTTTTAAAAAAGAAAAAGAAAAAGAAAAAGAAAAAGAAAAAGAAGATATGTAGAACTGTAATTAACCAGGCAAACGACCTAGCTAAATGTATCATAAAATCTTTATATTAATAAAAGTACTCCCTCCTTTTTTTTTTCATTGGCATACTTACTAAAAGTGGTGTTTTTTTTAATTGGCACTTGCTATTTTGGGCAAGTTTAAGGTTTTTACATCTACTCATTTTACTTTCTCTTCTTTCAATTCAATTTCATCCACTCATTTAGCATCTCCTCAATTCTAACACCAAAAGAGAGGTGCCAATGAAAAAAAAACGGAGGAAGTAAGTTTTCTGATAAAAAAAAAGAAAAGACAAAAAGCATTTGGAGTAGTTAAACGTCCGATGTCCAAAGGGTTTCATGATGTCGTACACTCAACTTCATAAAAACCAATAATAATTCGTTATGCACTTATTGGTGATGTTACACAAACATAACCCTTTACTCCCTCTCTCTGTCCAAACCAAACGGCATACATTGAATTTTAACAATTAATTTAAAAAATATTTATTTATTAATATATTTAATTAATGATAACTAATATTTGTAAAAAATTAATATTTTAAAAATACCCAGTATATGTTATAACGAATCTAATAACGTCTTAGTAACACATTTATTTAATTTTATAATCAAAGTTAATTACTCCCCCGTCCCAACCAAATCTGTATACTTTTTGGTCAACTTTCTCAAGACATATTTGACCATAAATTTCAACTACTATGTAGACACCAATCATCACATGAGATATTGTTGGATTCCCTGCATGATACATTTTCTAAATATCAAATTTTAACATACCGTTAATATATGTAATTAAAGTTATCATTGGTCAAACATAACTTAAGAAAGTTGACCAAAAAGTGTGAACATTTGATTAAGACCGAGTGTGTAAGAAGTTTTAACTAAATCAATCAATACTCAAATTGCATCTTGAATAGTACAAATGAGTATGTGTTAACCACAGGAAATTAATTTGATCCCTCTAAAAAGCCTACCTTTCTAAAGCACAACCTGCCTTCTCTCTTGTCTTATTCTCTCTCTAGGATATTTTCCCTAGTTTATCTAGATCTTGAGGATCTTCTTTCTCAAGCTCATGCAGCTTGTGTTACCATCTGTAATTCAAAATTTGAAATTCAAAATGGGTGATTTGCTCATAGCATTCATACAATCACGATCATATTGCTTGATTGTAGCAATTAATGATTTCAAAAAATCAATAATAACTCCTATATATTGCCAGGTTCAACACCCTCCAGCCCTTACAAGATTCATCCACCATAACCACAATTTCCCGATTCTTTTACTCAGCAATACCGATCTCCTCGCAGCCTTAGCCATGGGTGATGAATTGATTGCCCAATATGCAAAAATAAACTTATCTGATGAAACCTCCAACAAACTAATCGTCCCTGACTCAATGCACTCAGTAAATACGCAAGCCAAAACATACCTTTTGGGAGCAAAAATCCTTAGCCCCAAATCCAAGCGTGTGGATTTCATGATATCCACCATGACTAGGGCATGGAAGTGGTGCAAAGGTAAATTTGAAGGCCATCAAATGGGTGAAAATTTAGCTCTCTTTGAATTTGAACGGCAACAGGATCAAGCAAAGGTGATCGATAACTCGCCCTGGTCGTTTGAGTTCTATCTTGTAGCCCTAGCAGAGACTGATGGAGATGAGCCTCTCCGCCACCTCTCATTCGCTGAGAACCCCTTCTGGGTCCACGTCCATGACGTTCCACCAGTTCTTATGACCCCCGACATGGCAGGCTTAATCGGTGATTATCTAGGCAATTTTGTGAAGGTCGCCAAAAACAAGTTTGGATCTTGCAAGGCGTTCTGTCAGTTGTGCGGATGCCTGGATCACCCGAAAATAGATTGTCTGCTGAAAAATACTCCACAAAGAGATTCACTAATGCCAATGGGGTATGGGCGATGGCTAAGGTATTAAGACGATCATCCGTTCCCGATGCCAGGGCCTGGAGTGATGCACCAACGAGGCAGACAGGAAGCGCAGGAAGAGCAGGCCAAGGTCATCTACCATAGCACAATCCCAGGTCATGAACACATAAATCTCAATATTGCACCAGGAGACGAAGCTGGAAATCAGGCTGAAAATCCAATCGACAGCGCACTGGAGCAGTCAATTCGCCCAGCTGACAAATCAGTGGCATTTACTACCCCCATTAATTACCCCAACGGCTCCTCTGCATTGACACCTCAAACCAGCGATAGTTATATTCCATTAAGGGTCAAATGCGTGGATTGCGTAGGCTCATTTACTGTCAATAAAATTGGACAGTTGGTGATTACTACCCCTTCTTCAATTCCAAATAAACTGCACTTAGGAAAACAGTTGCTTCCAATGCAGGAAAATGAAGCAGACTCTACTTTTCTATCTGAAAGTAGTGCAGCGAATTTTTGGGCAGAAGCTCTAGGTATTCAGGACCGGGAACATGCCAGAAAATTGGCAAATCTTGATGCTGTTCTCATCAGAGAGTTATTGTCCCACCCAATACATTCTCTGAGGGATTCACCAGCAAAACCAACCTCAGCCATAACAGAGCCATACATGAAGAAAAGATACCACAATTTCCCACCGCCAGGATTTGAGAAGGTACCTATCATTGTGGAGATACCATCGGATGAGGAAGCTGAAGCTGTGCACCCTTTAGCAACCCTGGACCGGAGACAACAAATTCCCGCTCACAAGACACAGGTCGACGTCGCTGGAAATCACCATAGGCCCGGAAAGGAACCGATGATTGCAGACAACAGATTGGCGGCATTGGAAAATCTCCCAAAGCAGCTAGTCCCTGGCCAAAAAACCATGATCGAAGGTCCAAATATATGGAGCCCTAAGCCTCTGAAAAACTACCGGGATTTGGGAATGATAGCGAGACCTCAGGTCCGTCATCCGACAGCCGCGGTGGGACTCTTTGTCGGCGGCGCTGAACCTGAGTCCTTAGATCGAGGCCGTTGAGAATGGATTGAGCCGCTGGACAAATGGGAAAGATGACCGGAGGCGGGCCATTTTTACAGACCAATGCAAGGTCTGGCGCTAAGAGATGAGTTCGATTAGCCTACTAGAAGAGTTCAAATAACCGCTAGAGAAGAAGAACAATTGGTGGAGGAAAACTCCAAATTCATGGCGAAAATAGAGGAGATAGGTGTGAGGCCCAAAATTGCAGAAGATAAACAAAAGTCAAAGGAGAAAAATCCCCTACTCTTTGGGGACCTGGGATTTATTGCCACAGGCCACAGATTGGATGGGTCAGTGGAAGATGTTCAGTTTTTTAACAAAGCTACAGAAGAAAGATTGAAGCCCAACCCTTTTAATCACATTCAACAAGAGGGTGAGGCCCAATACTCACCAACTCATGCCCAACTTACAATCTTCAAGAGGAAATCAGCTTGTGTAGAGGACCAGATGCCGGGAGAGGACTTTCAGTATCCAAAAAAAACAAAAAACAATATTGGAGACGCCTTTCATTCTACCACCAAGAATAACTTTTATTGTGGGCTCACCCACATTTGGACCAGCGGCGGCGACTGGAAAATCCCAGTCCCGCCGACGCAAATGAGTCTGCTAAGTTGGAACTGCCGGGGGCTGTCATGCCCTCGAGCGGTTAGACATCTCAAAGAACTCCTACGCAAGTTTTCTCCATCTTTAATTTTTCTGTCGGAAACAAAGTGTTCTTCTGATAAGTTAGTAGGCTTAAGAGACTCCCTAGATTTGTATGGAGTTTTTGTCGACTCCCATGGTAACTCGAGGGGTCTAGCTCTGTTTTGGAATAAAGATTTGGATGTTTCGGTTTTGAGCTATTCTTTCAAACATATTGACTTCACGATCAAGGAACCGCGATCCAGTTTACTCTGGCGTTGTACATGCATTTATGGGGAACCAACAACACATAAGCGCCATAAATTCTGGAGAAATTTTCCCACTTTGTGTAATGGCCCAAACATGCCTTGGATGTGTATAGGAGACTTTAATGAAGTCCTACACCAACATGAATTCTAGAGTATTAACACGAGACCTCCAAACCAAATTGATGATTTTCGGTTAGCCTTAAACATGTGCAATTTGATAGACCTGGGATACGAGGGCTACAAGTACACGTGGTTAAGAAACTGGAGAGTCCCCCATACAGTTAAAGCTAGGCTAGACAGAGCTGTAGCAAACCCTATCTGGATGAATGCTTTCCCTACATCGAAGCTCATACACTTGTCTAGTCACCAATCAGACCATTCTCCAATACTACTATGCCTTATAGACACATCGAGAGGTCCAATAAGCTCACGGCGGCAGAGACCCTTTCGATTTGAGAATTACTGGATCCAATCCCCGCAATGCAAGGACAAAGTAGCGGAATATTGAAATGTGATAGCTCCGGACTTACCTTCAGCAATTGAAGAATGTTCATCGGGTTTGGTAGCATGGGCAAAGTCAAAATTCCATAATCAACACAAAAAGAAAGACCAGATCGCGGCCAAGCTAGAAAGACTTCAAAAAGGGGTTATCACTACCGATGTTCAGATAGAAATGGCTGCTCTGAAGCTCGAGTTAGAAAAACACATGGATATGGAGGAAGCACGATGGAAACAACGAGCAAAGCAACATTGATTAGAGAAAGGAGACAGAAATACAGGTTTCTTCCATTCTTTTGCAAAAAAAGGGAAAAGAAAAAACACCATCCATGGGTTGACGAACCAGCATGGTCAATGGTGCACTGATGAAAAGGATATAGAAGCTATTATCTCAGAACACTTTCGGATACTATTCGAAAGTTCTCATCCGTCTCCGTTAATAATCGACAACTTGGCATATTTAATCTCGCCAAAAGTATCGTCGGCAATGAATAATAAGCTAACAAGGCCATTTACTACAGTAGAAGTACATGCAGCATTGTTGAGTATGACCCCAAAAAAAATCTCCAGGTCCTGATGGTATGCCACCATCTTTCTTCCAACAATACTGGGGTATCGTTGGACCAAAAGTCACCCAAGAGGCACTGAAATATCTGAATGATGGGAAATCTATGAGCTCGCTAAATAGCACAAATATTATACTCATTCCAAAGGTGAAACAACTAAAAGATATCTCCCAGTTCCGACCAATCAGCTTATGCAATGTGATATACCGAATAATTTCAAAATGCATAGCTAACAGGTTAAAAGTGGTACTCGATAAAGTGATTTCAAGTCACCAAAGCGCCTTTGTACAAGACAGAATGATCTTGGATAATATCATTATAGCCCATGAAGCACACTATCATATCAAGAGGCGAACCACATGACAGAAGGGACATATGTCAATCAAACTAGATATGAGCAAGGCATTAGATCGAATTGAATGGAACTTCCTCCTGAGGGTATTACAAAAACTGGGTTTTGACCAAGTTTTTATAAGCTTGATTGGAAGATGCATCTCGACAGTCAATTTCTCCTTCATGCTAAATGGAAAGTGTTTCGGAAACATTACACCCACTAGAGGACTGAGACATGGAGACCCACTTTCTCCGTATTTATTCATTATTTGTAGTGAGGTGTTGTCCCAAATGATTAAGGTGGGAGTTAGGGAGCGGAGGCTGCATGGTTTAAAGATTGCTAGGAATGCACCAGTGCTATCACATCTCCTGTTTGCGGACGATACACTAATTCTTGGAGAGGCGACAAATCAAGAGGCATTGACACTAAGAGACATGATGCAATCGTATGAGGAGGCTTCAGGACAAAAGATCAATCTAAACAAGTCCTCAATCATGTTCAGCCCAAACACTGGGAATCGTATAAAAGCCCACATCTTAAACACACTCCAAATACAGAAGCAATCAACCATGAAAAATACTTGGAACTTCCCATCGTGTTTGGAAGAGAAAAAACAAGTGCACTTGAGGGAATAACAGACAGAATCTGGACAAAAATTGGCAGCTGGGAACATAAAAAATTATCAAAGGGCGGAAAGGAAGTACTCATAAAATCTGTCCTACAGGCTATACCCACTTATACCATGTCATGCTTTAAGCTACCAGACAAGCTTATCGAAAATATGTGCAGATTATACAGTAGATACTGGTGGGGAAGCACAACACAGAAGAAGAAGATTCACTAGGCCACATGGACAAAGTTGTGTTCTCCCAAGAGCATGGGTAGATTAGGATTCAAAGAATTGAAGATTTTTAACATGGCACTGTTAGCAAAACAGGCGTGGCGTCTACTGGCCAACCCAAACTCTTATGTTGCAAAGCTTCTAAAGGCCAAGTACTATCCATCGGGAAAATTTTGAGAAGCAAAGTTTGGGTGGGACCCATCGTATGCGTGGAGATCCATTATGGAAGGGAGACAACTATTGTCAAAAGGAATTCGGAAGCGAATTGGAACTGGACAAAATACAAGCATAAAAAATGGTCTATGGCTCCTAAGAATAGGAAACCAAAGACCCATATCTTTACCAGATGAATTTCCGGCAGATCGAAAAGTCTCCCATCTTATGACTGACAACGGGACTGCCTGGAATGAAGAAGTTATTAGAAGTATTTTCAATCAGGAGGAGTCAAATCTTATTCTAATTTTACCAAGAAATATGAGTGTTCAAGCCAAGGATCGATGGATATGACACCCTACAGTTGACGGTAAATACACGGTCAAATCTGGTTATAATATAGAAATTAACTCGTCAACTCTTGAAATTGTAGGTAATATGGTGTCAAGCAGCTCAGGTCCCTCTCCACACTGGAAGAAGATATGGAATTTACCGGCTCAGCCAAAAGTAAGACACTTCCCATGGAGACTATGTAAGAATCATTTGCCATCGGCAAGCAGTCTGCTTCAAAGGCACATGCCAGCTGAAACTTGCTGCCTGAGTAGCTCTATGGCTGATATCTCCATTGAACATATATTTTTCCACTGCCCAGTAGCGCACTAAATATGGTTTGCAGCTGGGCTGCATGAGAAGATTTTCCACTTCCAACAACAAAGAGCAAGCTTGTGGGTCCAAGACTTAATACTGGAGTCAAAACCTATGGATATGGCAATGGTTGCAACACTGCTATCACATCTTTGGCACCACAGAAACAAGCTTCTTCATGGAGAGAATCATGGCCTTCAACCTCAACATTGTGTCACATACACCACAAAACTGCTATCCGATCTACAAAGGACATTGAGCACCGAGAAGTCTAATCAGGAGACTTGGGGCCAAAGCAACCAACCGTTAACTGATGGAAACACTCTTCATTTCGATGCAGCCTTATCCCAAAACAGAACATGTATTGGATGATACATATGTGACCCAGTTGGAACCTGGATTTATGGAGAATCGCAGCACCTTCCAATAGTGCATACGGTTAAACAAGCAGAAACTATGTCTCTAAGAGCCGGGATGCATACAGCTCTACAAAAAGGTATTCAGATCAGCCGCATTCAAGGTGATGCATAGGTTGTCAAAAGGGCAGTCAAGATCCATACTGAAGATTTGTCGGACTTCGGCCTCATCATTGATGATATAGTTCACCTAGCAAAGAGTCATATGCACCCAGAACCATTCTGGGTTAGACGACAGTTTAACACTGTAGCACACTCTTTAGCTCAACATGCTAAAAATATTGTAGAGCCCATCTCTACATGGGAGCACATCCCACACTTTGTACGACACCTATTCAATGAATGAAAGCAACGTTTTATTTCAGAAAAAAAAGAGTATGCCTGTATTTGCTTTCACAAATTTTGATAGTAATGCTTTAATTTTTTGCTTTATTAGGTCATCAAGAAAAGAAAGGTTGGTCTATTACTACTTATTAAATTTATATACAGTATACACCTTTTATCTTGACTTTATGATATCTTACACTCAATTGATCATATTATTTAATGGCGTCAGAATGATTATCTTATTTATATTTATCTTTTAAAGAATGGATCACAATTGCTTGATAAGCAGTGTACCACTTTTGATACAGGAAGTATATTATATATATTGTATTAAAAAGCGAAAAAATAATTAATTCTTTGGAATTTTACCGGTAAGGGGACACTTTTTATGGAAGTAAAAGAGTATTCTGTGTGGTTCATTTTGATAAAATTAATTTATTACCATTTCTGTAAGGAATACTTGTTTTATCGGAGCAATTTGATTTACACAAGGTTTTGTTTTTAATTGAATAATCATTAGCCCAAATTATTTGTTTATTTTTGCAATGTTCCTAAAACTTTGAAAAACTTTTAAAATGTATTGCAATGTATAAATAATTATAGTTCGACACTAAAAGTTAGTGAAACGAGATTTTAATGATTTGTCTAATCGTTCAGAATATTTTGTATGTTAGGGAAATAAGTATGTTGGGATGAGGGTCCAATAAAATTTTGACAAGTGTTAAATACGTTAAGAAAATGAAAGATAAAAATTTTTAGAAAATAAAAATTACCTTTAACTTTCCATTTCATTGACACTTTTAAAAATATGATTGGATGCTCACCTCAACATACTTATTTCCCTAACATAGAAAATGTTATGTCTAACAATTAGTTGGTCTAATATGAGACATTCTCTTTGATTTATTGAAAATTAACCACAGGCATAATATTTTTTAAAAAAAACCACAAGCATGATAAAATGAGCTATGTAGTACGTGTATGTTAGCAAGAACGAAGCTAGTAGCTGATGCTAGAAAAGCAGTTTTCTTTTTTGGTTTTCAACTTTGTCTTTATAAGTCGTCTCCTACGAGACCGTCTCATGGTGAGATCAGTGGGAGGTCGTCGTCGTGCCTCTCAAAGTTAATATTTATAAGCCCTTTTTGCTTACTATCTACAACTAAGTAGATAGCGGTAAGTCAGGGTCGTCCACGAAGAAGGAGAATTTTCTCAAGCGTTTAAGCACAAAAGGTTGCTATCAGGATAGGAGTATATATATATACACACACACACATATAAAAGCAAGTAAATGGGGGGGGTTGGTTGTTTGGTGGTCCTAAGTTACAAAAGTTAAAAGACAAGACAACTAGCACAGTCAAGCGACTATGCTAAATCATCAAACAAAACTAAGAAAAAGTGTTTTAAAACTATAAAAGATAAAGCCTTGGGGCAATCGATATCCACTTCCAAACCTGATATAGATCATTGAACCATTCACTCATCCTATCACAATTGTTACCTATGGGGAATGCCAATGGAAGATCGACATTCATTCATTCTTAAGAGTAGTTTGCAAAGACAAACAACGACCATTTGCAAACCTCATTTATGATCACCCTAGACAAACAACGACCATATTGGTATTTCATCAATGACATTATACACGAAGGACCAGAGATTTGACAACGACAAGCCTTCTACTAAAGACATAGCCATTTAACCAAACATAGCATTCATTAGGCTAAACCTAGAACAAACCACATTCAAGGTTCAACCTTTCATTGCATCTATAGGATAAATATGAAAACAATCCACATTAACATACTTATCTAGCAAGAGCACAACACTTTATGCGCAAGAAGTTCTAAGTTCATGTTCCTAGATTTTCATGCAAAGGAACTAAGGAATTCGTCACTTTCCTAACACCCTAACACTTCAATCATACAAACACTTCCTATTCTCAAACAACACATGACATAAATGAACTGAAACATAGCATTAAGAACACATGAATACTAAATAACAAACACTTCAAGGACAAATGACAAAATCTATTCACTACTTCCACTAATCATGCATTTACACAAGATTAGCCAAGAACAATCGACATTCATTGATTTCTCTCATTTGCTACCTAAAACAAACATGATAACAAATTCGACATCATCACATTCATCTAGCAATAATCAACACACCAACATCATTAAGAAGCTCTAACTCATGCTCTTGGATTCCACATTAAAAGAGGGGAGAATTAGCTACTTTCTCCCAATTAGCTACAATCCACATTAAGGTTACTTAGCTTGTCATGTCATCAATTCACACATTTAAAAAGATAAACATAGCAAGAAGATATGCTATATGGGTCACCAAAGGTTTCTGGATGTGAATCACAGGTTTCGGAAGGATGCTACACATTTTGATGGAATGGTAGAACGTGGAAGACCTCCCCCTAGGCTATTTGGGGATAGAGTTTTGGAAGATTTAAAAGATGTCAATTTCAGATTCGGGAAGATGGTGATTGATAATACCGAGTTACCCTTCAATTAGAAGAAAAAAAAGTAATTTTTGGATTTTCTGTATTGGAAAGACGATGGGTTGCATCACAATCTTGATTTTGTTCTTATCGAGAAAATTATATGTGAGCATTTGTGGAACATTATTAGAGGCAAAAACAAAATCAAAAGATAAGCTCGAGTCACGACTTGACTTGAAGGAAATGGGGATTAGAGCTGCACTTCATCCTGCTAGAAAGGAAGGTGGTGGATATAAATTGCCAGCTATAGTATACAAAATGGAACTGAAAGAAAAGAATAGGTTTTATAGAGTGTTGTAAGGAGTTAAGGTGCTTGATGATTATTCTTCAAATATTTCTAGGTGTGTTCAATTGAAACCCCCTAAACTAGTTGGACTTAAGAGTCATGACTATCACATTTTGATGCAGCAGTTGATGCCAGTTGCAGTGCGGAAAACATTACCAAATTCTGTTAAGGTTTTTCTGATTAAACCGAGTAGATATTTTCAACAACTGTGCTCTAAGGTGATTTATCCCCCCGATGTGGTGTGTCTGGAAAAAGAAATCGTTGTCATTTTTTGTGAATTGGAGCATATATTTCCACCATCTTTTTTTGATGTAATGGTGCACCTCACCATGCATTTGGCAACTGAAGTTAAGCTTGGTGGACCAGTTTACTATCGCTTGATGTATCCTATCAAAAGGTTTAATTTAAATGCACATGCATGCTACTTTGGGTTACGTTTGTTTTAGTAGATACATTTCCTAATTGTTTATGTTTCAAGTACCTGAAGACTCTGAAGTCTTATGTCAGAAATTATCGTTGGCTTGAAGGGTCAGTTGCTGAGGGTTATGTAGCCAAAGAGTGTTCAACATTCTGCTCTATATACCTTGCTGAATACAGTGACACGAGAATGAACTCGATGCCTAGAAATGCTGAACCAGCTGAGAAGGGTACAAAGGATGGGTTGGATATATTTACAATGGACGACCACTACCTCGGAATGGGTACACAATAAATTTGATGAAGACGCAGTTAAGAAAGGACATCAATATGTGTTGTTCAACCCTGAGATAGTGAAGCCATACATTGAGTAATAATGTCATTTAAAATTCAATTTGCAATTGTTTAAAATATGCTGAAAGTATAATTTCTAAGATTTGTTATTTGACTTAATTTTTAGGCAACGTCTCCGAATTGTGGAAGAGAATCATCCTCGAGCTCCATGCCACCATATTTAGCGAATTCGTTGTGTGAATTTGCAAATTGATTTTATGAACATGTAAGAAAGTAGTTGTAATTTAGTACTGAGTTGTCATTTTTTTGTCAAGTCTTAGTCCTGGTAATTTATATGCTAAATTTTTATGAAATATATAAAAAAAAAATTCCAGGTTAATTTCTTGCCATTGCCAGAAGATGAGATAGTCTCAAAGGATTCGAAATGTCTTGCAAGAGGCCCAAACAACATATGACTAACATTTGATAAATACATCGTGAATGGTTTCAGATTTCATACTAGAGAGTTAAAGCAACAACATCGAGTTTTTTGAGTTCAAGGGATGGCAATTCAATTGTAGGGGATGTAGACTATTATGGTGTTCTAAATAACACCATAGAGCTGGATGACGTGGAGCGCAGGGTGGTGTTATTTGACTATGATTGTGTTTCAAAGGGAAGTTGGCCGGAACATGATAGCGATGGTTTCATCCTAGTTAATTTTAATAATGTTAGGCGTCATAACGAGCCATTCATTTTATCTAACCAAGCCTCGTAAGTGTTCTACATAAATGATCCATTAGAAAATGACTGGTCTGCTGTTATAAGCACTTATGCTAGAAGCATTTGCAGCATGGAACCATTAGCGGATGTTGATACCTATCTTCAAAGTAATTTAGGAAATCTAGTTCAAGACAACATAGATGAAGATGTTCGATGGGTTTGTACCGATGTTGATAGGGATACTGTTGATATCAGCTCTGAAAGGTAAACAAAACTGTTTATCAACTTCATTTAGAGTGTTGTTCTATCTATTTTGTGTTGTACATATGACACTATATATTTTGGATTAATATCATGCCATTGACTTTGCAGATAAAAAAAATGCCCAGAGAAGTGTGAAAGATAAAGGAAGAAGATTTGTGACTTTTTTTTTGTTTTGTTTTTAGAAATCTCCTTCTGACATTCAATTTGAGTTCAAATTCTTAAATATAAGAGGGCTTGCCAAAAAAATGACAAAAATAACATTGTGATCTCAGTAAAACTGCAATAATTACTAATTACATCTCTGGTCACTAGCAAAGCGAACACGAAATCCGAGCCACAGGTAAGGCAACAGCCCTCCGGGATTCTGAACAAACTCCTTTCTGACAGAAATAGGACTAGAAACCATCCATTTTGACATCGGTGACATCAAGTTGCAGGATTTCTGCTCTGCACCCGAGTATTGAGCCGATACTTGGATGAGTTCGTCCGAGGTCACCATGCACAAGTTCTTTAATGTATGTGCCAGCCTGAGTGCAGAGATGTAATAGAAAATACTGACTGCTTCCTGCTATTTTCTCTATTTTCATCCAAGGTATAACTTTCTCACGAGTTAAAGGACTTCGACGGTGTAGAACCCTTATTGGCGTGTTCTGCAATATTTGCACGTCTTTGGTTGAGGCTACAGCTTCCAAGTCGCCATCCTCGAGAGGACGGGAAATCCAGGCGACTGCAGCATATTGCTTCTGCTTCTCAGATTCCTTCACGCATCAGTTCCCACACTTTACAGTCCATAACTTTGAGATTTTTTACCTTTACGAAGTTATGCTCCAAGGTATTTATTTTCATTTCTGCTTCTTTCACAAGCACTTCAGAGGGCATCTGCCGAGCGTTTTGTATCTCAACTGGGAAAGGACGACCTGTACCCAGCATGCGTACATCTATATCCTCTCTACCGGCTCACCTAGACAAAAAGGAAGGATGTTGCCGCCTATTATTTCCTCAACTGATGCTTCTCCCTTTCTTTCATCTTCAATAATCCAGCAAGTCTGGCTGACATTTCTGGAGTACTTGAGATATCTGCCGCCAATGAATATAGGGGACCTATAGAAATTGAATGCCAAATACAGTGACTCATTATTCTTCTTCAGAAGCAGTTCCAGGGAATCACTTCCGTGGCCTTCCAACTCCTTCGTAAAGCCTTTAGTCAGTTCATAAAGTTTGGTTTTTGAATCACAGGAACTATCAATGCCAGATGTCTCAGGTGGAACAACGCCATTCTTATTACCCATTTTTCTCCTTTTGTTTCCACTGATGTCCTTGTTATTCTGAGCTTCAGTAGATTCTTCAGAACTTCCATACGCTAAACGAATACGGAAAGTGCTTGTATTTGATTTACCACCCAGTAGTGTTTCTAGACGATCGGTTATTGCCAACTTCAAAGCATCCTTTACAGAAATTTGTGCTGCTGTGGATTTGTACCAATCTTCAGAGCCATACTTGACATATACAACCTAACTACTCGCCCGTTTTCGGCCACCACCGGTGGCAATGAAACCTCGAGAGAAAAGCCATCAATTTGTTGATGTTCTTGCTTCACAGCTTCTGCAATCATCAGCGCAAAGTCAGCTGCACAATCTTTATTCACCAAAATCCCCTGCTTATCTCGGTATATAAACTCCAAGATGCCTAAACAGATTCTGCAAACTCGAGGCTCCAAATCTTCTTGTTCTACATCTCCCTGTATCCCCAATACTTCTCTGAGCACAGATTTCACATTGGAGGTGATTAGGGAAGGGAAAGAACCACCATTCTCATAAACACCAAAAACCCGAAAAATGCAGCCACAGCAAGCCCGAATTGATTACAAATCTTGGAGCGCAAAGGTCGGCAGCTTGCTGATTGTGTCTTTGAAAAGTTTGAGTTCCTCTGTAACGGCGGCATTGGCGGTGGAGGAGGTTGCCGGCGGTTCCTCGCCGCCGTTAAGCTGCACAACTTCTTCTCCCGCCGCCGTAAGGACCATGGCAGCTGGGATTTGTGACTTGAAATGATGTTGAAGTTTCAGATTTGAACATTTTTTTTTCTTTTATGAAAATGTGATTGAATGATTTTCACTGCTAGTAGTGTATTTTGTACGTTTATTAGACATCACTTGACAACTGAGGATAAATTTTGTTTGAATCTAATTATGATCTTTAAATTTGCTGAGTCCGGTTACATTTTCTGGTGCCTATGAGGCTGGTTACATTTAATGAAATTTGATGATCTGCAATCGAATATTGTTCGTTATGGTTTCTGAATTCTGATGCCTATGAGGGTGGTTACGTTTAATGAAATTTGATAATGCTAATGTTGCAGCATCGATTGAATATTGCTCTTAATGGTTTGTGATGATGTAATTCTTCCCTGTTCTGGGATCTTATTTTTGCATTCATTTCTTCTGATTCTAATGCAATTTTTACCAGTTTTGAGATCTTATTTGCTGCTTCCTTTTGTACATTTTCTGATGCAATTTTACCAAGTTCTAACCTTTTATTTTTGCATTCATTTCTTCTGATTCTAATGTAATTTTTACCAGTTTTGAGCTCTTGTCCTATAAAGGCCATACAATAAATGAACACAATACTAAGTATGATAAACCGGAATCCAAGATCAAGTTCTCTAAGGAAAGCACATGAAGCAAAAATGATTAAAAGAGTAAGAAAAATGTTCAATGGCGTAAAAACCTTCATTAAAGGAACAATGTAATGGGAAAAAAAGAATTACTACAAAGTAGCTAGGACTAGATTAACACAAATATCAACTTGCAGAACTAAAGGTTGGGAAAAAAAGAATTACTACAAAGTAGCTATGACTAAATTAACACAAATATCAACTTGCAGAACTACAGGTTGACATACGTGCTGCTAAGCACTATTTATTGAAATTAAAAATAATGCAGTTCTTGAAATTCTAGAACAAGCTGGTTGAAGAAATTTGGAACACTTCATCGACAATAAATATCACTAACATCTTAAGTACTTTGCACAGGGGTAACGAGACTCATATGCCATGCAATCATTGTGCCGAGGGCATCTCTAAGGGTACGGTGGTAGTCATATGAACGAATCAAATGCTCTTCAGAGTGAACTACTACCGTAATGTTGACTTTGCACCATCCTGGTCCTAAAACTTGGCCTCCGATCTCTCTATCTTCATTTGTGTTACTAATGAAGCCTTTGGCAACTATCTTTGTTTGATCGACTATGCTTCTAAGATGAACATAACAACCAACCTAAAATTTTCATAACATAAGTTGTAAATAACCACCATTGTAGCAAAAATGTATAAGACCACATCTGATAACATTGTACCTGGAGCTAGAGAGGTTCATGGGTTACATGACGACTGGAATTGGCACTATACTCTGAACTCTCACTATCGCGAGTGGATAATTTTGCACTGATATGAAAGTTCCTTTTCTAGGTAAACAATCCTAGATTTCTGTTCTAACATTGCCCTTTTGGTAGTTTTACGCCCTAGGATTTCACCTCGTACATCCGACGGGGAGATCCATGTCCAAACCATTCTCACATATCCTCGCTTGTCTGGGCAAACAACTTTTGCAAATGTATCATCCGGAGCAATTCCTCACCTTTTGGGAGTTCACTTCCGAGTTTTTCAATTTCAGCCTGAAATATCAAAAACAAAGCATGTCACAACATAACATTGGAACATCTTAATTGCTGTTTATAAGTATGAAAGTAAAGGAACAAAAAAACAAACAACATACTAACCAAGACATTTGAAACACATTCAAAATTTCAGTCTTCCTAGCATAGCAATATCCAAACATTTCAGCCCGAGATGGGTTACGTCCAAGTTCTTATTTCTAATTACATGTAACTCATCCATATTAGGATATAATCAGATAATATATTAAACAAAAATTTTAGAATGAATATCCAAGCTTTGTAACCTTAATTTCGTAAACTTTAGCATACACACGCTTCCCTGTAGTATGGTTCGTCCTTTTTAGACCTAGCTATCTTGTTCTTTTCACATTTTGAATATGTGGTATCAAAAGAGGTACATATCAGTCAATCAATATAAACACAAAATGCAACTTATAAACAAAAAAGTAAAACTTACTAGTGACTCAGGTGTATTCCAAAGATTGCAAAGATTCACCCATTGACCTCTATCAACACGAGTGTCCTCTCTAAAATCAGGGTACTCAATGACATTAGGAACCCAATAATTATTTTTCAAATTTTGTTTCTAATTCCTCCATTTAGCACTAATTGACTTGAATACTTGAGTCTCATCAGCCAATGATATGCCAAAACGCGCTTGGAATAATGTATAATCTATTGTGAATATAATACTTACGAACAACATGTCAAATACTATACAATTTGATTCATATACCTTGATAAGATTCAGTGTCTCAGTTTTCTTTTCATTAGGCATTTCATGCCAACGTCCCACATCAATTGGACAATACTTTGGATTTCGTGTTATCAACCCCAAAAACTCACTAAATGTGTGCCCCTCACGTCCTAGTTGAGATCCATGCTCATTGAAATTAAGCTTTATAGGAGGTAAATGGGATGGCCTACCCCAAATACTCAGCATATATGCTGGACCTCTCTTTTTCCTCCCTACATGTCAATAACTATTTTTAACAATGTCGAAAAAATAAATTAAAATATCAAATAAGAGCAAAGTGATCTTACCAATATTTTTTGTATGATTCTGGCCCTCATTCCCCGTATTGTTTTGTCCATAGGGTCTGAGGTTTCATTATTTGTTGGGTTCAAATTTGTTTCTTCACTCTGATCATGTACTTGCTTTTATGATTTTGTTGTCGAAAAGTGACTCTCTTACCATATTGCACATTTGTTCTACTGACTACAAAACAACACCAAACAATTACAGTTGAGTCAAGTTGAGGGTCTTAGATGATATGTATACAACAATAATAAAAATAATAAAACCTTATATTATTACTAGTCGAGGGAATCCCTATGTTTTCCCTTTCATCATGCGCTTGCTCCCCTTGAATTTCTCGATCTTTGCTACTATTTGTGACATGAGGGTTTTCCTTTGGACCTGAGGCGTGACTCACTTTTTGCCTTTTGTCTGTGGAGCCATACCTATTTACACATAACATTCAGATATGTTAGTAAAGCTCAGAAAGAATGAGCGAAAACAGATAAAAGGTAGAAGCTATATACTTGCTAAAGAGTCATTGCAAAATAGTTTGATCAACCAGTAACAATCCACTCACATCTTTTAAGCAAACTTAAAGTAACTTTTATTTAAACTGAAAGCTCTCAACTATCAAAGTGCCGACATAGGAAATTATCAACCTAAACATGACATAAACAAACTGAAATAACTTCAACATAATTTGAGTCGAAATTGAACACCTGCAGGAACAACATATGTTTTGCAATCCTTTATATCTTAGAAAAGAACTCGATGTCAACAATGAGTTGAACCTACATGGATTCCATCCTTTATACTTATTGAAATGAAGAACACATCCTATAATTTTGCTAATCTCCCGATAATCAGGAGCACCAAAATGGCGCAATCCAATGAGGCAGGAGAATTTCTTTGGGTGCAAAAAAAAGACTGAATTGGTAGAACTTGAAGAAGGAAATCATGGCGCAATTTTTTTAATTCTGAAATTGAAAAGGAAATCTAACATAATCGGTAGAAGTTGAAGAAGGAAAGATTTGAGGAGAGGATTTGGGGGATTCCGTTTAACGATGAAATAGGGAAGACATATGTCATCAATTAGGGTCTGAGGTTTTTTTTAAAAAAAATAAATTACTTTATATCTATGATTTATTTATAATCACTCACACTAAAAGTAAAATAAGGTGGATTTTTTTAAATTTAATTTTATTTTGTATCTAAAAATATGTACCTTATTGATAGAACGTCAAATGCATCTATTTTCTAAAGCGTTTAACATCCCTTTTGTTATATTTTTGTTAGAATATTGCTAGATTTAGGTAGGTTCACATCATAAGGGGTTTGCATGACCATTTTCGATTTTCATATCTAAATCTTTCATTTTGTAACCTATGTTTAGTCTAATAGATTTTTGGTCCTTACGAGCATCTAGATTCTTTTTTGTGAGCTTAATTTGTAGATTTCTCGTGAGCACTTCAGAGTGGTTTAGTGAAGACCACAAGCCAAAACGTGGTAGAAGATAGAAGGGTCAAAGAAGGAAGACAAAGAAGCGGATGAATTGTGACCCAGAAGTTTGGACCAAGTTCTTAAAATGATCTGAGAAGAATCAGCCTACAAGGGTGGCATCATTGGATTAGTCTTCTCGAGCACTATAAAATTGACTATAAGAACTCCAAAATCGGAGCAACGGTTCAGCCGTAGCGATGCAAAAACCGGCCGCCTAATGAAGAAGACCGGGCGCTGCACCACGCGCCCGCGAGTTGGAGAATAGCCGTGGTGCACATCCTCAGCCCAGCAAAGTGCATCCCGCTCAGCCTTGTGCGTGCCCGCAGGCTGCGCATCAGCCATACCCCCGCGAGCGACAAAGATAACCGGAGTGCGTTGCCCTGGACTCCTGAATACGCCCGCGTGTCCGCACCCAGCTCTCACGACACTGCCTCACGCGCCCAAGCCTCGCAGGCCCAGCAAGCGCCCACGTGCCTGCTGCACCCTTTTGACTTATTTTGACCAAACTTAGGCTATAAATAGTCCCTTTTCTTCCCCCATTTGCTTGAGCCCAACTTGGGGGGCTCCAAACCCTAGTTCTTCATCTTTTCGTAGTTTTTGCATATTTTCCATGGACTCTTGTAGATTTGTTATGAGTTTTCATAATCTAGGCTAAATATACTCTTGGGAGCAATTGGTAAGCATTTCTAGTATGCATTTGTGAGATTTGGTTTATCCTATTTTGTGCTTTGATTATCAAGTATGTTTGGTGCTTTATTGTGTGATTAATGCATGATTTATACTAGGATGATCAACTAGTTGATGGTTATGGGTTGATTCTTTGCTAGGTTTTTGGTCAAACCCGGAAGACTTTGACTTTTTTGTCAATGTAATTGTTGTTGGACAATGCTAGGTTATAATTAGGAGTGACAACTAATTAATATTGTTGATTGATGAAATTTCTTAGACTTAGAATGAATTTGGATGGATTTGACTAATTATCAATGTGGTCCACTAATAGTGATTAGCATGAAGGCCGATTCTTGTATTCGTTATTAGTAAATATACTTGTGCTAATGATGTGTTTCTCGATTGTAGGACATTTTGGTAAGTGGGTTGGGGTCTCCATATGTATTGCTATCCTTGGGGAAGTCTATAACGCCGATCGTTTAGAGTGACCCGAGGATAAGGGTTATTGTGTAGCGCCGATTGCCCACTCTACCTATAATCGAGGAGAGGTGAGAAATATCAACACTCGAAAGGTGTTGATAAGTTTTCCACAATTGTGATGAATGCATAAAAATAGGATAATTAATCGATGATCAAAGGATGAGTAGAAATGTAAACCAACTGCGCCAAAGACTCATCATAGTCTTAGTTAAATTAGTTGTGCTAGTTGTGATCGTAATTACTTTGCTTGCTCTAATTGTTGGTTAATCTAGTTCTTAAAGTAGTTGTAATGTTTTCAAAAATTAAAACCCCCCAACTTGGTTACGACGCACATAGAGTGACTTCTTCGTGTGCCTTTTAACTTCTCTTAACACTCGATAAAAACCTCTTTTCCTCGTGGACGACTCCGTCTTACCACTAGCTACTATTTAGTAGTTAGCCCTAATTTGCACATATAAATACTATATTTAAGAGGCACGACGATGACCTCCCACTTATATAGATTAGTTTATAAATATTATGCAAGCTTAGGTAATATGAAGCTCAAAGTCTTATTTTTTCAATTACTAATATTTGATGTTTTTATTTATTTATTATACATCAAAATAAAAAAGAAATTATGTCACTAATATGAATTATCATATAAATAGTGTTTCTTCTTAATCGTGATATAAATTACATAAGTACTGCACTCAATTACATAGTTGCTAATATAATTTAATATTTAATGTTTATTTTGTTTAATTGAATTGTCCTTTTATATTATTATTATGTGTGGAGGCTCAATTTATTGAAGAAATTGGAATTCTATTAAGAGTCATGTTAATATTAATAGAAGTGTTCCTGCAATAACTTGATTCATGTATGCAATCCTGGCCCTCCCAGTTATCGGCCACAAGGTTGGTGGCGTCCATAACTGTCTTCCTCCATGATGAACGTCATTTCACTCACTAAAATAATCTGCAAACTTTATAGATGAGATTAATACAGTAGCAAGCAGTGTCGATCCCACGAGGAACAGAGCAAAAACTATAATAAAATACCTACTAATATAGAACACTTTTGGTGCAGCCACCACGCCTTAATTTTCAGATTTATCTAACAACTAATAATGCAACTAACTAATATAAAATAATAATGCAACTAACATATATAAAAATCTATAAAATATATGAATAAGGTAATCGGCTCGGAATAACTCACATTAGTGAAACATCGATCATAGGTGCAAAGATAAATCAATTCATATGCATCTATCAGTTATAGAAAGTATGTACGTTTAACCTCCCCAATTCTTTCGTACTTTATCGGTAATTAACCAATTATAATTAACTAATTATAATTAACTAATTGTTTCTCTTACCAAGATACCTCCAAAAAGTATTCGCTGAACCAGATACACACCTCGATAGCATTAAGAATGAATAGAACATGATATACAAATTACCAAAGTAAAAAAAATAGTAACAAACATTTAATTGCTCCCCATCTTGCTATTACAGTCTTAGCTAGTTAGCTATTTTTCACAAGAACTGACTACTTACTAACCCTTTTCAAAGATTACGTATTGGTGGAATTAGATAACATTATCCCAATAATATTCAAGTTGATCAGGCTTAAATATATCAAGAATAAAATAAACCAAGAACAATCAAGAACACATAAGAATAAATTATAAAATAATTAGGCCTCACGATTCATAAACTAATGCTTGTTATTCCATGCCGATATATAAATTAGCTACTCATAAGAAAACAAAGATTATAATCAATATACATAATTAATCTAAACAGAATAGTGACGGAACAAGTAAATCAAACCAAGAAATTGATTTGCATGCATGCGTATCAATGTTGCTGCCGTGCAGAAGAACATTCAACTAAAGCATATTAATAAATCACTAAACTAAACCTTCAGTCTCCGTATTTATGTGTGTCCTCTGGACTCGGTAAAGCATTGGTATATATATACATGTATGCTGCCGACGAGAAGGCTAATACCAATCATTTTTCAAGAAATAAAATACTATCTATTCTAACTCTAAATAACTAATTCCTACAATTAAGGAATTTCAAATGGAAGGAAATAATACAATCCTTATCAATATGGGAAGTAAATATATTTATTTTCTTCAAATCCACATCTCTTCAATAATTCACTTTTCACCCGATAACTTCAGCAATTCTTCTTTTCCCTCTCTTCCTTTATCCCTGGAAAAATGTCGTATAAAATAAGAATATTTTCCATTGGAGCACATCGCCTCATTAAAAACCTTAACCTGAAAAACCCGGTGGGAAAAAACTGTTGGTTAAGGAAAAAGAGTACAATGTATAGCTCCCTCTCAATTCTTCACAATCCATGAAATCCTGCACCAAAAACACCTAAAAGTGCAAATTATATCTCAATAAAATCACAATAATCCACTAAATATGAACACACTATAACACACATCACTCCATGTGATATCAGGCAAGAGGCTTGAAACCTTTATTAACCTATCAAAGAGTTTGGTTGTTTTTTTTCAGAACGAATGCAAAATTAAGTGAATCGATCAAGAGCTAGTTGATTGGCATAATCGATATGTGATTATATTTATAATCATGTAAAAATCAGCGAATTGATCACAAAACATAAAGAAGACATAATCGATATACAATTCATTTATAATGCAATTATACTAAGTATTAACAATGAAATAGTGAACCTAATTACGATTCTTTTTATTGATATTAAAAGTTACCATGCCATATATATCTATATTTTCATTCTTTAAATCACTATTATTTTATTATCATTATAGTATCTAGAATCTAGTATAGCGATTATAAGTAAGTTTATACTTTTCATAGTAATAAATCATAATGGTGCTAAGTGTATTTGTCGAGATGCTAATCATGCAGTATATGCTATGTCAATGAAACTAGAGTGCTAAAATGACTCTAACTTTAGGCTGAACATGCCAATATAACAATGAAAAATGAGAAAGTGCTAAAATTACCCCAACTTTGTGACAAAATGTGCATTTATGACTTTTTATCACTATTACGACGTTGACTCATCAATTTGGGTATTGATCGGACCTAAAATGACAAAAATATCTTTACCCCATACCCTTGCCCCATTTTCAGCTTATATGGGGTATTTTGATCATTACAGGTCTGGTCAACACCCAAATTGACGAGTCAACAGCATAATAGTTATCAAAAGGTAATAACTGCACATTTTGCCCCAAAGTTAGGGTTATTTTAGTTCTTTCTCATTTTGGAGGATTACATTGACACTTTCAAGCTAAAGTTTGGGTTAGAAGTATAAAAATCCCATGAAACTAATTCAAACTCATCTTTAAGTTATAAGCACCTATAGGATGCCTATATCTACATTTGATATAAGCACGTGAAATTATATTTAATGAATGAAGTCCCCAATAAGTTGCCATGGATCGATTTCCACCTTATATGAATCCTAACCACACGGGAATGGGTGTTCATTAACAGAGACTGACACGAAAGACAATTCCAACATTAACTTCTCTTTGCATTCCTGCGAATCTTTAACTTCTACAACTCGTTATAATTTTAGTTTGTACACATTTCATTGTACGTTAATCCATACCAAGGTGAACTATTGTGAAAGAGGTAAAAATCATAACAATGAGCTATGTATGTTTGTTGAGAAACTAATCGTATCATGCGTTGTGAAAAATGAGCTAACTCACATTCATCTGACATCTACAACATTTTCAACATCAAATAACTTTCAGTCTTAAACAATGATTGAACCAATTATAACTAATGGATATATATATATATATATATATATATATGTGTGTGTGTGTGTGTGTGTGTGTGTGTGTTTTACTTTATAGACACAAATCAATATTTATAGGATATACTTAGAGATTAAAATTAAAATTATTGTCAAACTCAAATTATCGACTTAGACTAGTCAGCTATTAACATTGACTAAACTTGGAGAACTAAAGGCACTCTTATCAGGATTTCAATTAAAATTCAAATTGTTGAGTCCACCCTATTTCCTCGCCCACCGGACCTCCCCAAGACCTCATCTAAAAAATCTACGACAATGATTCCCGGATGACAAATTTTTTGAAAATAAAGATCCGTTCAATTGTTTGGATAAGAAGTCTCTCTCAATCTGTATCCCTTAACCCGAGGAATCGTTCCAGAGCTTAAGCACACTCTGCCCCCCTTCTCATTCTTTAGATTAGTTAAATATTTTAAAATTAAAATTATATAAATAACAAAGAAATATTAATCACATCTACAAAATAGTGTTTGTGTTAATCCTTATGAAAAAGGATTAGAACTGATTAAAAATAATGAGGGATTTTATTAAATATGGAGATGAAGACGAACCGGAATAACGTCCGATCTTGTTTCTGGATTGAGTTATATAAAATACTATTATCTTTTTTCTATAAATACCCCCTAATGTCTTCTCACTCTCCTAACCCTAATCATCCCAGCTAATAGCATCGCCGCCCTCAACCTGCCTCAACCATACACCACCACTAAGTACACCGACGCCTCAACCCTACACCACCACTAAGTACACCGACGCCTCAACCCTACACCACCACTAAGTACACCGACACCTCAATCCTACACCACTGCTAACTTCACCGCCGCTATCAACCTTAACCTCACTCACTGGCACCATCAACCCTACACCACCGCTAACTTCACCACCACTATTAACCCTAACCTCACGCACCAGCGCTATCAACACTTCGCCTCCATCACAAACAAGATAGGTCGATTCAGGGGTCATACTTTTCCGAGCATCGGCGGATGGAGATTACCAAGCAATTGGCAGTTTAAATGGTGAAGTAAATTGCCAACTGCTTGGTACTCTCCGTCTGCCTCTGAGCACTAATAATGCTACTTGTTTTGCTGTGTTCATATTTGTGTTCTGCATTATCGGGTTCTTTTTTACTAATGTTTTGAAATGGAACAATATTTTTACAATGTTTTGATAATGTTATGCATTATTGAGTACTGATAAGCTATGGAACAATGTTTTGTTGTGTTCATGATTTTGCTAATGTTCTGCATTATTGAGAATTGGTACATATATTAGTATAGTGATCGGAATTCACTTTGATATTCTGTGTTTTGCTAGTGAATTTTAGGTTAGTTAAACTCTGGCTTAGAAATTGAGTTGTGACAACTGTATTGTTTGCGAAACCATCACATTTGGCTTTGACATTTTCTATTTTTTGCTAGTGTATTTTAGGTTCGCTGGTTCCTTTCCACTTCTTTGGCTGTTAAAGCTTTAAGTGGACTAAACCAATAATGAAGCATACGAGTATTTTATAAACAAATGTCTGTCTATCTCTAGTTTTCTCTATCAAGCTTTTGTCATAACTCTGAAATTTGTTCGAATCTTATTATGATCCTGATTCTGCATTAATGGGTTCATTTTACTGATGTTGCTGCATTTACTGCAAGGCTTTTGATGCTGCTAATGTTTTTGCACCTTTGATTTTGTCTATGACTTTGTTGGTATTATTTTTTTGCTTTCATGGTTACTTATGTCCATGATTGTGATGTTGTTGCATTTTAGCTAATTATGTTTCATTTTCACTAACTTTTAGCCGGTGCATTTATGCTATTTCTGATGCACTTCCCCTAGTTCTTACTTGTCTCTTTTTAGATGTTTGTGATGCATGCTTCTCGAGCTCTTAGTTGCTGCATTTTTTCTGTTCCTGATGCATTTTTCCCTAGATCTTAGATGCTTCATTTTTGCAATCTTTGCTGCAGCTTTCATAATCTTTTCACTGTTGTTGACTAGTTTTTTTTTTTAAATTTAAAACACTCATCAAATGAGGGTGAGGATTTTTGATTAAGGGATCCCACACCCTAAAAATGTTAATGTTCGTAACAAGCAGGTCAAAATCAGTTAGGAGAAGAAAAAGTTCTTGTTAGTGTTTCCCTCTATAAGCCCTCCACCCCTGTGTGAAGCTTATGAAGGCCAGACTATCAAGAACTGTCGAAAATGAAAACCTAACTAGTGTATTGATGTTTCCATCTAAATTGAGGGAATAGTGTTTCCCTGCGGTTAAGAAACATAAATCGCTGAGATGTGAGAATTTCTTCAAACTACGTGCTAATATCCTCTTCTGATTGCTAACTTTGCTAGAAAATCAGGTGTTTGATTTCCTTCTCTGTGAATGTGGCTGAATCTGACATGTTGAAATATGGATGTTGCTGATTTTATTCGATCCAGGAGCTGCTTCAGAGACCATGGGCACGACTCTCCTCGGATAATCTGTATCGCCGAATAGCAATCCGATTGGATGTGGACTTGGTCAGTCCTTCCTGCTGCCGCTTCCAATCCGTTGTAGATAGCCGTCAATTCAGCCATTAAAACTGCAAGATGAGACAACATGGAAGTATTATCCGTGGGCATACAACATGATACGACATATACAGTCCGTTTATTGGAGTCCCTAATGACACATCCTATCCCTAACCTGTTCCCTTTTATTGCTGCATCACAGTTAACCTTGAGACTAATGTCAGGTGGTTCCCATTTTATTAAGAATAGTTTTTTTATCATTTTCTTTTTAAAAGGTGGCATTAATCCAGCAGTAACCAGGTGACCTTGTGTGTGGAAAATAGCTGTAGGATGAACTGAGTATATCATATAGCAAAGATTAGAGATGTTTTTCCAAAGAGAAGGAACATAGTTTTTTTTATTTTCCTGAATGTGTTTGTTCCTGGCTTTCCATAATTCCCAACAAATTAAACAAGGCAGAACAATTAAAGTTGAAGAATGAGAAGATGATGTCTTATGTATGGACCAGTAAAACTCCATTCTCTCCCCGTTGTTATTGTGGGATCTAAATGGTATATGTAGAACCTCCTGCATTTTATTCCATAGAGCCGAAGCTGTGGCACATGAGTTAAAATAATGTGATAAAGATTCTATATTTTCACATTTTGTGCATTTAGAGGGTAAGTTAAGCCCAGATTTTATAAGAATATCCGCAAAGGGTAGAGCATAGAGCAGCATTTTCCACATAAAAATGCTGATTTTTTTGGCAACAACTGATCCCAAACTTTTCTAAAAATATCTAAGCTAGGTTTTTGAGGTCTGAGAATTTGATATGCAGACTGAATTGTAAAGGAGCCATAGGTGTCAGGTTTCCAAACAATATAGTCTTGCTGATCTGATATGGTAACATCCTTCAGTAGTTCAATAATTAAGGCAGAATCTAATAAGTGTGAGAGTTGAGGGATGTAGATACCTTTGTTGAGCTGGAATTCAGAGACTGTAAGTAAACTTGTACCTGTGATTCTTCCACATGATTAATAAGCGGGCCTAACCCTAGCCAATTAGCTATCCAAAAGTTTGATGATCTCTTTCCCACGATCACCTTAGAGTTCACTTCTGCCATGTAATTTATTTTCCTGACCCTAGCCCAAGTTTAAGATTTTCTAGCATGTGAGGGTAACGACCACATAAATTTAGACCAAATAGACTGTCCTAGTTGTAGTTTCCACCAGATTTTAATTGAAAATGAGTCAATTATGGACTGAATATGCCTGATGCCTAAACATGTTTCTTCCCGTGGATAAGTTATTCTTTCCCAAGAGATCCAATGTTTATTCATTCCATATTCTGATTTCCCCCATAAGAAATTACTAAAAATGGATCTAATTTTATGAACGGTGTGCTTAGTGGGTGCTGTAACAACCCATGTGTGCTGAGGTATAGATGTCAACACATGATTTATTAATATTATTTTGCCCCCACTCGAAAGCCATTGGTTTTTCCAGTTAGAGATTTTGTTGTTAATCATATCAATTAAGATTTTGAAGTGGAGGTTTAATTTCCTTCCTCTAAAAACCGTGACTCCTAGGTAGGAGAAAGGGAGTGTTCCCCGTGTCATGCTGGTCAGATCCTTTATCTCTTTTTTTTAATCGGCTTAACTTTCCTGAGTAAAATGTACTTTTTTGAAAATTTATTTCTGTCCAGTTGCTTTTTGATAGATCTCCAGAAATTTCATCATGTTTTGTAAGGATTTTTTAGTCCCTTTTAAGAAGATCACTGTGTCATCAGCGAAAGACAGCTGATTTAAGGAATTTGCTGATCCTGGGGTTTGAGATTTATGGATGTTTCCATTTAAGAATGGGATCCTGAGGTTTCTAGTAAGGAGTTCTGTCAAGATGTTAAAGAGGAAAGGTGATAATGGATCTCCTTGTTTTAAACCTCTAGAAGGTTAAAAAAAAGCATAAGGGGATCCATTGACCAATACAGAGAACCAGGTTGAGTTTATGTTACTCATTATGATTTTTACTATATGACCATGGAAACCCAATTTTAATAGAAGAGTGTTGATGGTTGACCAAGCAACTCGGTCAAAAGCCTTCATCATATCTAACTTAAGAATTAGATTGAGTGATTCATTTTTCTTATCAAGCAGTCTAACTGCCTCCTTCATCATGAGAATATTATCCGCAATATCCCTACCTTTTAAAAAAGCAGATTGTTCCTCTGAGATTATTGAGCTCATGAATGGCTTTAGTCTTTCCACCATAATCTTAGACATCAGTTTATTAATAAAGTTAGAAAGACTTATAGGTCTGAATTCACTAAAGGATTTTGGAGTTTTTATTTTTGGTATTAATGCAATCAGTGTGCTTGCCACTGATTTTGGTATGGGAATGCCAGCTTGGTATTCTAACACTGTAGTTAGAACATCATTTTTGATTATCTCCCAGGAGTTCCTATAGAACAGTCCTGGAAAACCATCTGGCCCAGGTGCAGCAGATGGAGACAATTCAAAAACTGATGATTTGACCTCTTCTATGGTTATAGGCTTTAATAGTTGGATGTTATCCTGTTCAGAGATAGAAGGGTGGATTTCCTTCGTTAAAAATGAGAGACATTGTCCGGAGGGGTCATCATTTTCATCAGACATCAAGGTTTTAAAAAATTGAACTGCTGCCTCACCTATATAAGTCTGAGAATTCAACCAGTTTCCATCCTGGTCCTGTATCTTCATGATTGATAGTCTAGCATGATTCTCAGTGATGGATTTATGAAAATATTTAGAGTTTAGATCTCCATCTTTAAGCCACTTCATCCTAGTCTTTTGTGTTAAGAAAATGTTTTGTTCAACTAGGTGTCTAGTTAATCTGGCCTTTGCTTTGTTCAAGTTAACTCTGTCAGTAACTGAGTGTGTTATGTCATATTTTGCTTCCAGAGTAGCAACTTCCATTTCTGATGTTTTTATGTTTTCATACACATCTCCAAAAATCAGTTTATTCCATGTTTTTAATTCATTTTTTAGTCTTTTCAGTTTAGAGGAGAAGCCTACTAGACCTTGTTCCTGGATGGGCTGGGACCAACTATTTGAGATTAGGACCATGAAATCTTTTCTATTAAACCACATTTCCTGAAATCTGAATGGTCTAGGGGTTGAGATGTCGGAGTTTGCAATGTCCAAAAGCATGGGTGAATGATCTGATGTTGTTCTACTTAGGATTTGGACAGTGGAGTGGTTAAATGAGTTAAAGAAACAGGTGTTTCCCATTACCTTATCTAACCTCTTGGAAGTGGGATTGACAGATCTGTGGTTACTCCTTGTAAGGTGATTACCAGCTGCATTTAAGTCTGCTATCTGGACTTCATTTATAAAATAGACAAAATCAGAGATGGAGTCTAAGTTTGGAGAGCTAGGACCAGAGTATTCATCCATTGACCTTATTACATTAAAATCTCCTCCAATCAGGGTTGGTGAATTATCAAACTTAGCAGTTAAATCCTTATAGACACTACTTCTTCCATCTCTACTATGTGGAGCATAGATGAAGAAAGACTTAAGTCTCTTATCCATATTTTTAATGTTTATTTCCACATGTATGTAATGGCTATGGGTTTCTATAAGATGGAGGTCAATCCTATCAGAGTACATGACCCATATTTTGTTATGAATCATTCCCAGGTGATGTCAAAAACAGAACATCTTTTTATACATATCCATTTGATGTAGTTGTCCTTTAGGCTCAATTATAACTAATAAATCCAGCTTATGTTTCTTAGACAAGTATTTTAACCTAACCATAGAAGTTGATAGACCCCTGACATTCCAAATTATGCATTTAACTGTCATTGGAAACTTTGTTTTTTAAAAGCTAACCTGGAACTCCTTTTAGGACGATTAACCTGTGTTGATGTTTTCTCATCCGAAGACTCTGTTAATTGGGTCTTGATTACCTCTTGCTGGATATCCTGGATGTTTACTTGCTCTATGCCTCTGAGATTGTCTATGTTTCCTTGCTCCTTATCCTGTGAAAGATCAATATCTGAAATGATTTGTTTATTAGGTATCCAGGAAAACTGATCATGGAGAAAAATATCTGAATTTATAGGAATTTTAACTTTATCACATAATGTATCATCAGTAAAGGATGTGAAAAGGATATTCTTCGTCAGTGGTGATGATGGGGCAGTGTTATAGCCTCTGGACTCTTGTCCTTCATCTAAATAATCTTCAATTGAGTCATGTTCTGAGGTAGTTTCTGCAATCTCTATGTTGTGCTGGTTCTGGGATATTTTTTGTGTTAACTCTGTATCTTCTTCTGATTGATCCACTTGAAGACTAACTGTGTTTGCTACCATGATGGATGTGGGACTGGGATCTTTTGGCTGCGGTGAAGCATTCTTTGCCTTACCATCTCCATGTGAATTACCCTGCTGTTTATTCTGGGTCCGATCGGGTAAAGTAGCCTGATCTTCTGAAGTTGTTACCTCAAGGATAGCAAATCTGTTTGCAGAGGTGGAGGTTTTGTTTTCATCACCTTGGGCTACAGGAAGAGAGGTGGTAGTTTTCTATTGATTTTGGTTTGGCTTAGGTTGATAGACCTTAATGGTGGGTTGGGGTTTTTCCTTACTGATATTTGGTAGGTTTCTGATTTCCTTTGACTTATCTATCGCAGGATGTTTAGGATCAGCAACCTTCCTAGTGGTTTGTACTCTTGGAAATAAAGGTTCTATGTGATATCCAGCCACAATCCCTTGGTCCCTTTTACAGTATGATTCACTATGACCAAGTTTATGACATTGTTTGCAATACTGTGGGAAATCTTCGTAGGAGATAGCATAAGATTTGTTATGGGCTATCGAACCTAGCCTAATCTTATTTGGTCTTGGCTTAGCAACATCCATTTCTACACATAATCTAATTGTGGATGGCCTAGTCAAGTTCCTAGTTGGGGCATCAGCAAGCAGAAGCTCTCCTAAGGAATTTCCCAAATCAGTAATAGCTTTAGGGTGGAAGAAATATACCGGGGGAAATTCCACAGTTAGCCAAACCGGAGCTAGAGATGATTCTGCTTCATAGTTGAAGTTCTTTGTCCATTTGATGATGCGCATGATGGTTCCTCCCATAGACCAGGTTCTTTTGAGCCAACAGCGATGGTAATCCTCATCTAGGTCGAAGGTGATTCTGATGTGCCTAGAATCCATTGCCGATAGCTGCACTTCGCCTTTGAAACCTATCGTCTTCATTTGATTTATGAGGAAATCCATTGTTGGGCGGCCTCTACTGAATTTACCGATGAGGGCTTTTGAGAATGGAGCAGCTAAGAGGTCAATTTCCTCCTCTGGGTATGGGACGGCGAGTTCCCCTTTGTAATTGAAATGGGGGTGGAGATCTGGTGTGGATGGGATGGTAGGATGAAGGGATTGTTTCAGCGTTTGAGCAAAGAAAGGTTGTGCCATGTTCCATGGCGTTGCCGCCATGGCAGGAGGCGGAGGACGGTGGTGTTAGAGCCGTTAGACTGTGAAATCGCGTTTCCAAGGGGAAGAGTCAGGGAGAGAGAAAGTTTTTGTACTGTTGTTGACTAGTGACTAGTATTTAAGATGCATTTTCCTCAACTTCATAGCTGCTGCATTTTTGACTATTTTGTGTCCATGATTAATAAGATTTTGACTACCGTGTTTTGTGTTTCATTTTCCTAAGTTCTTAGCTACTGTAAGTTTTCTATTTTGTTGCATTTTGGAGCCTTGAAGATGAGTTTTTCTCATCTGAAATGCAAGCCCAGCATGTATTCAAGATGAGTTTTTCTGTTTCTGAGTGCTTTACTACTCACGCGCTAATGCTGGTTTACCAGTTTTGTTACTGGACTGATAATGTTGTGCTACTTATTTATAGCTGTTGCCGCTGCTTGTCTTCATCAGTCCTGCCGTATTCTGCTGCTGAGAGTTCCAGTTCATCATCGTTGCAAGGTCAAGCTATACTCACCAGAGGACATCAAATTTCGGAACAAAGATCAATTGCATGGTCAAGAAGAACTACGATAAAGATCCTATAGGATAATTTAGGTTTTCTTACTGTATCATTATAGGATTATTAAGACACAAATACCATGACTCAATACATTTTATATTATAATAAATTTTAATGTCTTTATATGTACAAAATATTTACATTAACAAATGTATGTATTGATAATTTATTCTAAGATATCAAAATGTCGTACTATTTGAATAAAATCAAAATTTTAAAATGTTAACTAAATTAATTTACATGACATTGTGTGATGTGTAATGTATTCTAATTGTGTCAAGAAATGAGTTTCATTATAGATTAAATCTATTACAATTTCTCATGTCCCTTTTTTCTTCATACTATTCATGTACGAATGTCACAAACTTATCGATACATAGGCATATAATATGTCAATTTCGATACATTTACTTGCAAATACTGTCCTTTTTATCAACTAAATCACACATTAGAATATGTCATTTAATAATAAGTTTACTGACACTATTGTTTAAAATCGAGTGATATGACATATTTCATCGCCAGATACCAAGACGTCTCCTGCAATTGTATCATATGACACGTTGTACTTTTGGACATTGAAAACTTTGATAATTTTGTAATATCCATGTTACTTCATTATATAAGGATACTATACAATGTCACGTTCATAGACATCTAGATGTACCGTTATGTGTTGAGACAGATCGCACATAGAGTCATTTCCAAGCGTAAGGTGTTTGATTTGTCTCATTCAGTACTGTTATAATATTTTATTTTTATGACACTGAACTTAGGGATAAATGCACAAAACCACTTTAATTTCATTATAAAATGATATAAATTTTTATCTATGACGACATGTTCAATTGTAGGTTATTCAATTTGTCGCATGGAACCATGGCATGATATAAGGTTTCTTAAGACATGCACAGTGTAACAATTGGTTTTCATCGACTTTCAACATGTCATATCTTGACATTCCTCACAGACATGTCAGTATACCTGTTGATATATAATCACGTGTCGATAAACCATACCTGTTGAGACAAATTTTTATACCATCATAATTTTGTATTAAATAAAAAATAATGTATAAAAACATATTTTTGGGTACTATATACATAAGTTTGGATACATAATTTGGTGTTGCCATATATTGGCTATTACGACATCAAATTGTGTGTTTTATTTAATTTTTGTTAAAATAGATAATGACTTATAAGGATATACTTACGTGTCAGACATATCCATTGCTACATCGATACTAAAGATATGTTAAATATGTGTCGGGATACATCGAACGTAGCGATATGGCTGTTCATATGAAAAAAAAAAATCTTTTGTACAAAGATTATTTCTCCAGTAGTGATGAAGTATATATAATTTTTTTTTCATCTCTTAAGTCTTGGGAAAGACCGTCTTTCCACAGGCTTATGGAAAGATGATGTTTAATTAGAATAATAAAAGGGTGAAAGGTTTTAGTTGCAATATTAAAAATTTATTGAGCAATGTGTAGTTGTTATAAAGTTTATGATCCGATTAATGCTCAATTCTTCTAATTTATAGTTTAAATCTTAGTTTTTTTTATAGTTTATAGAAATACCGTCTTTCAAGAGACAGACTCTTAAAATATTATTATAGCTGATGAAATATGCAAAAAATCATCACTTTAATGGCTAATCACATGGATACAGCTTCTTTAGTTCTTGAAATATTATTATAGCTGATGAAATATGCAAAACATCACCACTTTAATGGCTAATCACATAGATATAGCTTCTTTAGCTCTTGATCTGGAACCACATATTGCCTGTCAATTTCATCCATCTCATAGTCCATGAGCAGTAGGTTGAGTCGCATCCACGCTTTTCTGCACGCCTTTGCTGGCGGTAATATGAATGTTTGGATGAAAGCCCTCCATATCCAATTAATCATTGCCGCCTGTCCCAAAATTCCTGCTGCAAATTAACTGGTACTAGGTCAAGAATCATTCAGTACGAGTCGTCCAACAATACGTTGGAAGAAAGAATATACTCACTAAAAAAGACACAAGAATTTTTGTAAAGTGATTGAATGAATGAAGAAGTTTGGAAGAGTATTTTTAAAAAAAAAATGAAACTTATCTATATCAAATATGAAAAGTAGCATTATAAAAGGATCAAACAAAAATGAAAAATGTGTCATTTTTTATAAATTGGAAAATATATAACTTCAGAGTCTAGCTAGAAGTTCTTTTTTTTTCTCCTTTAGGGTTGGGGGAAAACAAATTTTTTTTTCCTCCAATTCAAACTACAATTTAACTATTTATTTGATTAAAGTTGCTTAGTCCCGAACTTTAAATTAAATCTATGTATAAGTTATAATAATATTATGTTAATCTTTTTAATAAATTCATTATAATATATTTTTAAAATATTATTTTTTATAAATTTTAATCATACGTACATAACTAAAAATATTAATCACATATAAATAAAATTAACTTTTATAGTTAAAATATATCTTTTTAATTGGTGTAGAGAGAGTACATGACATAAAGTGTGACGTAAAAGTCATGTACTCTTATCTTCTTTTTTCCTTTTTCTTTTATGAAACAGCAGCGTCGGGGGATTATATCAATAGGGTCCCAAACCCATTGAAAGGTGAATACAAATGATAGTTTAATTTGTTTCAAAAGATAAAGGAAATATATTTGTCTCATTAATACTATTTTCCTCCTGTGCCCAATAATACTATTCTATTTCAAATAAAAGAGGGGAATTCTTGTTATATAGTTACCATTACAATAAATATAAACAAGCATCAGATCACTCTATTAGTTGCATTAATTATAAAATGACGCCATCTAATAATTAATCGATCTAAAACAAAAATTTGTGTTCTTTGAATATTAAAAGAAACTAAATACAATTATAACTTTATTTGTAAAAACTGAAATACCTGTATATTTATCCCAATAGCTTGACCTTATACATAAGCAACGATGTAGTATATAACCCGGCCGATAATGCGGTAATAATGGTAGATATATGAACAGGTTTAGGAGTATATATGTGAAAACGGCATTTAAACTATAGATAATAGGATGACCTTTCGTTCTTTTTATAGGCCTTCCGCTTCTCCGGACTTCAAATTCCGGATTTCATCCCTACTCTCTATTGAATAGGAATCACAAGAAAATGAAAAATGGAAACAGAAAAACTTGAATCACTAAAACATCGATTTTTTACAATCGCTGTATGTATATGTCCAAATGTTCCTTCCCCCTCCTTCTCTATTTTGTCCACTTCTGTCGTATTATTAGAGTCATCATATTTTATTAGAAAATTAATTTATAATAAGTGGAGATGACATGTTGGGTATCTCTTCAAATTTTAAAAATTTAATGAATAAGAAAGTCAAGAGTTTTGAATTTATGTATTGGCAATTTAAGGGATGATTCATGAATTGGGAATTTCAAGAGTTAGATACATGAATTGAAACTTTTGACCTGCACTTGAACTCTTATAAATAAAGGGAGAGTTAGAGAGTTTATTTGTGATCAGTTTGGTAGACATATGTTATGTTCTTCAAATCACTACTTCTGTATCCGTAAGTTGTGGGAAGAATGTAGTCCCTTATGTATCTGTAATCTGGATTGGGTGGTCCTGCATGACGTAATCCCTGACATCTATAATCTGTTTGACTCATTTGGGTAATAAGATTAATCTGTTTCTGTTCGTGGAGCACTAGTGGGGGAATATGTCATTTAAGATGGTTTAATCGGACCAAAGAAGGCACATTTAAAGTGCCTTCTCTGGTTGCGCCTTTGATCACCTCTGATTAAAGGCTGTTTTGAAAACCGCCTTAAAATTGCCATTAAAGGCGGTTCTAAACCTTCTTAGAAAGGGTGAAAGAACCACCTTAAATCGTTTCCGAACTCGGAACCCGCGTTGCCTCCACCGCTCGGTGAGACCCTTTTTGAACTCGGAAGACAAATAAAGGCGGTTCTAAACCACCATTGAAAAGTCAAAGTAACGGCCTTAATTTGCTTCCGAGTTCAGAACTTGTCATGCCTGTGCACGGTGTGGAAGACATAATCCGAACTGTAACCTGAGTATGTTCCAATCTCGGAAGAAATGTCGGACACAGAATTGCCTTAAATGCCAATGGACTTCCCTATTCGGATGCACAATCTGGACCAGCATGGTAAGTATCATGTGTATAATATTTGGGTTATTATATCGTTTGTGAGTTCGGAAGTGAAATCAGCTCTTAACAATTTGAAGGGACGAAATGGCTTCCGATTTCGGAAGAGCCCACGACTCCAATGGTCAATTACACAATTTACATTCATTTACCCAACTCAAAATATGCCTCGTTCAACAGCCACAGTTGTAACACAATACATAAAATCATTCTACAAGCTAACAAAAATCTATAGAAAATTCTAACTAGGCAATAGTCCATAGATAGGAATAGAAATAAACACATTTCTATTCCAAACTTACACGGCATACTAAAACAAATATGTGTTACTCTACCACATTAGGGTCTGCCAAGGTTAGTGAGCGGTTGAGAATGAGATGCCAACCAAACAATTCCGAACACTGTTGATGTCTTCCTTTGAATAGGGCCTCGTTGCCCTAGGAAGAAGCTATGACTCCAACAAAATAACTAACCGTTAAAGATGATTTGAAGACACGATTAATGTTTATTTGAACCAAATGTATGATTACCTTGTCAATTTCAAGGGAATCCAACATCATAGCTTCTATGCACTCTATTGCGTACAACATTACGTAATAATCGCATTCCCACATTTGTGCTTGTTTCTTGTATTGAATTGAAATAATTTCAAATTAGAGCTGAATCGAAACAAGAAAAATAAAAAAGCAATTGAACTAGAATTCATACCTTGATTTCGACCACATCCATTTTCATTCCACCATCACCGCTAGTTTCTTCATGGTGGACTACAAAATCTTGACAAATGCTTCCGATGGTTGGAAGTGCAAGGGATCCATCAAATAAACTCTTTTTGTTTCTGGAACAATCGGGAATGGTCTCTAAACATAAAACATAGGAAAATTTATGGTGATATCATTGTGTAATAATGTTTGTGACAAGTAAATAATTTTGTAACTATAACCTTTCAATGTAGGGCATAATGAATAATTTCTCATCCTTCCTCCCAATATTTTTGCAAACCTAGTCGACTCTCTCTTGGTTTGTACAACCAATTTCTTGGGTCATTACCGGGCACATGTATCCAATCTATGCCTTCTTTAGATTATACAAAATATACGTGTACCTTCAAATAAAAAAAAATACTTAAACATTAGTCGTAAAGATTGAGAAAGTAATTAAATGAAAACATGAATCAAATATATTGATATTGGACTCACAAGGTGTAGATGGATAGTAGCATCTGATTAACTTGCTCACATTTCCAAAGGTCCTCAAAATCACTGCATTGGGTGATGATATCCCATTTCGCATCAAATACGCAATCGTTTCCATGAAATCCGTAAGTTAAGTTGCGATCATGTGGTTGAAGCCAATTATATAGCACTCGCATGAAGGGAAGTGAGTTTTTCAGGAATTATTGTGCAGTTGGAACTGGCTATCAAATCCTGTCTGGTGTTGTTTGGACCAATTTATGTGCTCTTTCAACCCATTTTGGTATAGCTTGCTTTGGTTTTGTCTTAGCTATAAGGTCCTTAGGTGTTGTTGGCCGGCTGAGTTTCAAATGGAGGTCTTTAATGGGATCGGCATAAATTAGTCGACAAGGCCACAAAAGAAACATTCCACGAGCGGTACCGACAGTCTTGTATTCTTCGTTTGGAACTGGCAAAGTGGCACCTCTTACCAACGCCTTCTCTAGAGATACTCTTAACAATTCTCCAGGAATTGGTATGGTGTGATTATGCCTTATTAACTCATGTAAAAAACCATTGGCAACATGTAGTGGTCTACCACCCATGTCTTGATTAATGTATAACTCACAAACATGTGAACCCTACATCGTAACAATTACTAATGTTATGTCATACACAAAATTCATATGAAAGAGTTGGTATACTTAAACATGTACCTTTTTAACTTACGAGTAAGGCCTTGTCGAGGTCATCGGCTTCATCTCTAGGACTTAGGATAATTGCCTTCCGGTTAACCTCAACATCTTTGGGAGAGTGACGTGATCCTCTTGATGGGGGAATCCAATAAGGTGTCAAATCATCCAAATTTTCGGGAAGATGTAAGCCCGTATGTTGGATGAACTTCTGAATGAGAATGTCTTGTTGCTCAATTCATTTTTCTTTTTGAAGGGCTTGTTTTTGCAACGTGTGGATCCACGATGTTTGTGCACAACCATAGTACTAGGTAATTCCAAATGCCTCTCGTTGTGTCAATGACCCACCCACTTCCCTAACACGCCCCGCATGATCCGGTTTATTTTTTGCCTCACAAAGAATATCATGCTTGAAGGTGTGTACGAATTTCCCTTCTAATTGATCATTTTTTAATTTTTTCCTAAGTGATTAAATAAGGGGAAAATGTTAGCACATGTGAACGGAAAATATGTGAATGAATAAATAGAAAGTTTTGATAAAAGGTATACCACTCGTTCCACAATTTCTCTTATATCCTCCTCCTTGTATTCACCCTCCTTGAATAGTCGACCTTTGAGGATAGATACCACCTATCAATGTCATCCACATCCATTAGTTGTACCTTTGAGCGAGCCTCTTCTTCGTGTCATCTCAGCTTTGATTGCAATTTGAACATCTTTCTCAAGGCGTTCTTCTACTAACTTCATTGCCGCCAATCCATACCCGCCACAGATTAAACAATGAGGCATTTTATTCAAACTGGAAAGGCATTATTTTTCTTTACTCGTACCCTATGTTAGGCTGTTAGGGACATTAACACTAAAACCTAGTTCATTTCAAAATATTTCATAAAATTTATATAACTTTACTAACGTTAGAATCATTCTCCAAAGCCCTTCTCTTGTGGATCTCCCAACTCTTCGGTTGAATGTGTGTGTACATCATCCATGGGCGATCACCTTTTTCCAAAGAAAATATGTACTCTCTCGACAAAGTATATTTTTGTTCCCTCCAACTTTTGCACATCATGGTTGTTGCCTTCTTCCTAATATATGTCCTATCCGGTGATTCAATTTCAAAGGATCTATAGGAGGATTTAGAGACGATGGTAAGTTTAGAATATTCTATTAGTAAAATATTTTGCGAACACACTATGACCATTAACGTTACCTTGCATTCCATTCATAGAGTCTCCTTATAGTATTTTGGTACGTCATGGAAACTATCAAATTGAATGTCAACCCTTGTTCTCCCGATCTTCGCGACCCAACTAGGCCATTTCGGACAATCTTTGGACAAACACTTTCCGGACTCGTTAAAAATTAACGGAGTTAACTCCTTCCTAGACATTCTATATTCTAAAGTTCTACAATGGGTCTTGGCTATTCCTACCTCGTAGGATCCGTCATCGTCATCGGAACCAAATCCCATAGTGTTGCCATGGCTATGTTGCGAACATGACGCATTATCACGAGCCCGTTTCTTAGACATGTTTTTTCCCACAAAAAATATACAAAATTTATATACTACACTAATTTCATAATATATAGTTTAGGCCGGGAAAAATGCCACATTACATGGGATCCCCTTCATATTTAAAAGCTGACAATATTATACTAATTTTTCATTAGGTTTTTACAATCCGGAAAAGAAGCCACACTCAATAAATTATCCAAAAAACTATAACACTGAACACAAATAATATCCTTATAGCCCTAGATTAAACAAACCATTCACAAACACACTAAGGAGAACAAGCATTTTTAGGGTTTTACAACACAAACCTTACAAATAAACAACTGAGAGCTTCAAGTTGATGAAATCTAGCTCTCCCTCAAGCCTTCTTCCTCCATGATCATCATCCTCCTGAAAAATGAGAAAAATATGTTAGATTGAAAAAAAATGAGAAGAGGATTGAAGGAGTTTTAGGCATTGACACCAACCTTTCATCAACTTGTGAAGAAATCATGGAGATGGATGAATAAGACAATAGATTTGATGAAGGAGAAATGGATTTTTGGTGGGGAAAGATGGAGGGAAATGACGGGTCTTCTTAGGGTATGTAATACCTTTTGAAAACCGGCATTAATGGCTATTTTTTCCCATCAGATTGTTCTTCCGAACTCGGAAGGTATTTGGCTATTCATAAATAGCCCTTTGAATAGCTTCCGAGTTTGGAACCTCTGTAAATATAAAAAAAAGTGGAAAAATGACCGGCCACTTAAACAATCATTTTTCAAAACCTCTCCAATTTCCTCTCCCCACCCAAACCCGAACCCTTATCAAAATCAACCAACCTCAAATCCTAGCACAATGTCGAAGCAACAATACACTAAGAAGAAAACCGATGAAGCCAATGACATGAGTTATAACCCATACACTGAAATTGGAGTATTTGAATGGTTTTTCAACTCAATAGCAGAGGAGAGGTATGTCGAATTCTCCAAACGTAAAGTGATTAATGCTAAAGTTATTTGTGCATCGTCAATTGAATATTTATGCTTAGAATATTTGTTGAGGAATTTTGAAGAACAACATCTTGATGGATTGATGTGTTTGGAAGAACCCATTTATGTGGACGAGGTTATTCAATTTTATGCAAATTTAGGACAATATTTTAAAAACCATGGTGTGACTTTGGTGAATGGGAAGGAACTTTTGGTGAATAAGTACAAAATTTGTGAAGCCCTAGGTAGCTCCTACACCACCCTTGACAAACTCGTAATAACTGACGATCCCCATGGCCCTTACAAAATTTATCACCAATAGAGTTGGCCATCAGTAGCCAAAGTTGCCCCACTAGATCCCGTAGTGATGGTTTAGAAGTACTTTGATACAAGTGGGGTGGCCTCGGCCCCAGCTGGGAGCTATGACATAGGACAATTGAAGGTTGAGCAGAGACTTATTTATGAATGGGTTTGCTTGAATGTGCTCCCGACGGGTGGCCACACGTGTGAGCCAACTAGGTAACCTCATGCTATTCTACTATGTTATGGAGGGAAAGAAGGTAAACCACAGGTTCACCATCTTAATGAGCATGCTTAAGGCCGCCAACACAAAAAATAATGAGCTCTCTTATAATGGCTTGATCACGGCTACGATCATGAAGGTCGGCGTCCAGCCGAATGATCGACCTATGCGCATAGAGTTTTATGACTAGGGTTGTTTCATCATAACAATTGACGCTTAGTGAAGATAAGAACGGGTTCTTCCAGGGCAGTTGGTAAGAATGCAAAAAGGGTTAGGGAGTCGAAACTTGATAGAGCCGAGGCATTGGGATCTCGTAAGTATAAATTATTTTCTTTTTTTTCTCTAAAATTTTCACTCAACACTTCAATAAGCCAAATTATATTTGTTACATTAACTGGTAATTTTTGTAGGTTCACGGAGCTCTTGGAAGACTACCATAGGGAGGTATCTGAATTGCCTTCGTGGAGACGCTGAGGAGATATTGTAAGTGTTGACAAGAGCCGATGTGCAACATGAACCTTTCATGGCAGGTGAAGGACTCAATTTAGTACTAAGCGATGATGAGGAGCCACCAAATTTTGAGCCATAGTTCACCGAAAATGAGGGAGAGGCTGATGCAGGCCAGATGTTAGTGGTCACGATGTGGTGGACATTGACGATGATAATTAGGACTTTTTCCAATATGTTTAAGACTTGTGTTATTGGTTTCTTGGAATGTTTTCCTTACACAATACCCATTTTTTAGTCCCCAGATATCATGTCTTGTTGGAATGTTTAAGACTTAGACTTTTGTTGAATTGTAGTGACAAATGGATTTTGAACTTGTGGTGTTGAAGTGACCACCAATATAGTCCATCATTTGGTTTTCCAAATCCGTCATAGGAAAAAGAGACACTCCATACAATATCCAAAAACTATAACATTGTACACAAACCATCATCAAGGTCAAAACACCCACCATCTTATATTTTGTGTTTAAAATTTTACCAATTGATCAGACCCTCTTTCGAGTTTGGAAGAGGGTCATCCCTTTGTAAAACATGATATTTTGCGTGTTCCGAGTTCTTAACAAATTTGGGCCCAAAGGCAGTGATGGGGAAATTTTTTTTCCAAACTCAGAATAATGTGGTTTCAAATTCGTCCCCAGAATCCGAACCAACATGCATCCAAACTAGTTTCCTAAAATTAATCATTTCTGAGTTCGGAACTGATTCGGCTCCTAATTGTGAAGAGCTGAATACAATATTTCCATGTTTGGAAAATGAAAATTGGCTCTTCATAACACGAGGGCCGATCATATTCCAAACTCGGAACACATGGATTATATATAAAAAACCCCATATCAGAGGCCATTGTTTTATCGACCTCGAACTTTCAAAATCCTAAAAATCCTAGCGAACCATTTAGCTTGGGAAATTGTGCACATCAAATTTTATCAGAGGGCAATGATTGAAGATGGTAAGAGGTGGCTCGTCTGGCATCCCTCGTTCGAAATCCACCGACAACAATCCCGGGTACGATCAAGTGGAATTTGTGTCTTTGGTCGCACAATCTAGGTACAATATCTTGCATTTTTCTGGGAACTTACTAGATTGTTATACTATTGATTTCAATGAGTATATGAAGATAGTATTAGCGGATCCCCCTAGAAAAATATAAAGAACAATAAATGGAAACATTGCTTGGTTGTAATGAACCCTCGTATTTCGACTTATGTTGTCAATTTTATAGTAATCCGGTGGATCTTGGGAATGGTGGTTATTCAACTAGGGTAGGGGGTATGTAAATTCCTATTAATCAATGGATTATAAATAAAGCCTTAGATTGCCCGTATTTGAACCTAGAAAGCGTCTATCCGGAAGACAACGATGGTCAGTTGGACGATTGTTATCATGGGGACAAGTTTCCTCTTGTTTTCGACCCCCCATATATTGACCCTACTGAATGTAGTGTTAGGTGCCTTTGTCGTCATCCTACTGATTTAGGTAAGTCCGAGACTTTTAGTCTGAAGAAGTTAGGGATAGATAATTGCATTGTGTTTGAGTGATTGCTAGAAGCATGGTTCCCACCTCCGGTCACACCACCAAGCCTACCTACTGGGGATTGATGTTATTTTATCTGATTATGGAGGGTAGAAAAATTAAATCCGGGGCAATTATATTAAGACATATGCTCTATGTTGGCACCTCGACAAGGGTAGAGAAAGGCCTCCCGTACGGGAACTTCATCACCTTATTATTGAAGACGGTAGATGGATTGGAAATAAACGGCGAGGAGAAACAACCAAAGTACTATGACAAGACGCACTATTAAAACAAGAGGTGGATCTTGGTTGATGGAAAATGGTTCCATCCTAAGGAATCAGAATGTGGCGAGCCAAGAAAAAACCTCGGGTTGATGAAGGTAAATGAAATTGTTAGTTTAATGGCTTTTTCGTTAATAAATTCCTTTTAATTATAATTGATTATGTGTATATGTTACTTTATTTAGATTCGGAGAAGGCATACTTCAGAGGTGTTAGACATTGCTATAGGTGGGTGCGGACGGAGTTGGCCGCCATGAAGGCGAAGATTTTGAAAGTCGACAAAAGACAACGGCCGTACAAATGTAATCTCGCATCTAGCCACCGTCTATGTCTTGACCGATCCACATCGAAGGGAGATCTTGAGAACGACTTGGAGTTGGGACATTCCTCAGATCTTGAAATGTTTAAGTGATATTGTTTGAATGAACTTGTCATGTTTCCATGAATGGTGGATTAGTACTTTTTTTTTTAGTGTTGATGCTATTTGAATTAGTACGTTTTTTTAGTGTGGATGTTTCCATGGATGTTTCCAATGATATTTAGTATGGATGCTATTTGGATTCTCAAGTATGAATGTTCTTTAATTATTGAAATTTAGCAGAGTTCATTATAAAAACAAAGGCAACTAAGCTATTACACACTTAATCAATGTGACAAGAACCCTTACACAAAATGAAACTATTTCTTAAGTTTTCTTTTCTTAGTAACCTTTTTGGATTTCCTCCTTTTACAACTTACCTTGCCACATCCACCCATATTCCCACATCATGATTGTTGTGGCCTACTGAGCAGTTCGACACAAGATCGTCCTCCTCAAGCAACAAAGCATCATCCAGACTGACTCCCGTTGTATTGTGACCGAATCATACAATTTCTTCGGCTTCAAATTCTTTAAAAAAAGCCTATTTTCCTTCCACAACAATCTCCCACCTTGGATTGGAATGATCCCTTACATAGAAAAATTGGTGCACCTGGGAGGCCATAATGAAAGGACCATCCCACCACCCTACCTAACTCCGATCAACGAGGCTGAAACCAAAATCCTCGGTTCGCTGCCCATTGTTGAAATCCACCCACTGCTATTAAAAAACTGGGACTTTCATAGTCATATAGTCAAGCTCTCATATATCTATAATTGTTCCAAAGTAACACTAATGAGTGTATATTGGATTATTTTCACTTTCATTACCGACATGCAAAGTTTCAGAAATGAGGGACACTCCACTATTCTATGACACACCCTTATCATCCATTGATTTTGTGCCAAATGTAAAACCGTTAATGTCAAAACCTCTATATAAAAGCACTGTACCCATAGTCTACGAGTCAACCACTTAACTGTCATTGGATGATCGCCCTTGGAAACGTGATCACGCAACCATGATGCAAAAGTCCCAAAATGTAATCGCAGAACCTATGCCTCGTTGAAGTTTAGGTCCGCGATTCTAATGGAATCCATGTGATCCTCTATATATGGTACAACATCTTCATGATTACAAAGAACATAGAGATGTGTTGTATTTAATTCTTCTGTGCTAGGGCTGAAGGGTTTCCCCTGCCAAAGCGCATGACCTTCCAACCACTCATCATGTCTATGTGTCGGAACCTTGATCGAACCAACCTCCTTCAAGTAATCAGTACAAAACTCTATGACCTCCTCCGCCACATACCTGTGTACAATACTTGCATCAAGCCTATACCGATTCTTCACAAAATGTTTGAATATTTTCATGTACCTCTCGAACGGGTACATCCACCTCAGAACCACAGGACAACAAAGCTTTACTCCTGCACAAGATGAACACACAAATGGATCATGATGTCAAAGAACAAAGGGGGAAAATACATTTCCATCTGGCACAAAACTTCAACAATCATTGTCAATAAACAGTCCAACTTTGACACTCTAATGTTTTTGCTATAAATGGACTTGAAAAAAAACAAAGCTTCGTAATGCACAATCTTACATGGGATGGAAATGATGATTGAGTGACAATGACATTCAATTCCCGTATAAGATTGTGACAACCATGGGACTTTTACCGTAGAAACATCAATTCCTAAATTGACAGACATGTACTAATATTGGATGAATATGCTGCCGAGACCTTAATGCTACTAAGCGTCTCACAAAATGACTTCTTCTCCACCCAAGATATTGAACAGCATGAAGGGGTCAAGTAGAAACTCTCACCCAAAGTTATTGGCTATAATGTCTTCTTAATTCCCATCTGAACCAAATCTAACCGAGCCTTAAGCACGTCCTTTGTTTTTCCAGGGGTATTCAACAATGTCCTGACCAGGGAATCGCACACGTTCTTCTGAATGTGTATCACATCAAGGAAGTGTCTTACATCCAAATGCTCCCAATAGGGCAATCTAAAAAATATATAGCATTTCATCTTGCTCCCATCCACGAGGACTTTTTGTTTCTTTTTCCCTAAATCATTTGCCAAATTCTTCACTGTTTCAAACATCTGACTCCCTGTTCGAGCAACCGGTGCTTCTCTTGACTCTCTGTTTGAGGATGGTTCTCTGGAAGAAATCGTCGATGACCTTGATAAACAGTTTTACAACCATGCTTCAATTGGCGATATTAGTGTCCTTCTCGCGCACATGATAAACAAAGTGACCTTTTACGGAGTAACCAGACAAATTACCATACGCAGGGAATTCATTAATAGTGCGAAATAACATGGCTTTCAAAGTAAAGTAATCTTCATCCATACCATCATATGCCCTAACACCATCCTTAAATATGGTTAACAAACTCTCTTGTAGAGGATTTCAATGTGCAACCAGACAAATTACCCTACACAGGGAAGTCATTAATAGTGCAAAATAACATGACTTTCAATGTAAAGTAATCTTCAACCATACCAACATATGTCCTAACCCCATCCTTAAATAGGGTCAACAAATCCTCCACAAGAGGTGCAATATACACATAAATGTCATTACCCGGTTGCCTAGGGCCGGAAATCATCAAAGATAGCAAAACATACTTGCATTTCCTTGTCAACCATGGAGGAAGGTTGTAGATAACCAACATCACATGCCAAGAACTATGTGTACTAATCATATTACCAAATGGATTCACTCCATTAGTACATAGGCCTAAAAAGTTATAGCAAGAAATATATAAAAAATCAAATAAAAATAAACAAAAAGTTGAAAAATCATCGACTACAAATAATGAAAAATCAAGTGAAAATCATAAAAACATCAACAAAACTTAAATTATCATTTTAAAAAAACCTACAAACATCAACTTATATTACCCAAAAGCAAAAAACATAAATTCCTATCATCTAAACTTCACCAGGAAAATGAAAAACTAACATAAAGAAAAAAAAATGCCACAAGACATCAACCATATCACCAAAAAAACTACAAACATCAACCCGTATCACCTAAAACTCACATAGAAAATGAAAAACATCAACATGAGAGAAAAAAACTAAAATATCAACCCATGTAACCCCAAAAAACTACAAAATATCGACTCAAATTAACTAAAACTCACCCGAAAAGTAAAAAAATCAACATGTGATAAAAAAAAAACTAAAAACACCGAAAAAAGCTACGGTACTTCAAGAGTGTAAATTATTCACTCTGAAAATCATAAAACATCAACAATTTTTTTTTAAAAAAAACTACAAATATCAACGTATATCACCCGAAAGCTACAAACATCAACTCCTAACACCAGAATCTCATCCGAAAAAAAAATTAACATAAGAAAAAAGACACTGCAATCATCAACTCTTATTAACGAAACCTTAACTAGAAAATGAAAAACATCAATATGAGAAAATAAAAAAAACTACAATTATCAATCCATATCACCAAATAAAAACTACAAAACATGAAATATCAAATAAACCTCACCCGAATAGTGAAAAACATCAAAATAAGAGGGAAAAAAGCTACAAACATCAACCAAAAAGCAACGATACCTCAAGAATAAAAATTCTTTTAAAAAGGACCTAGTGGGATTTGAACCCAGGTGTCTAACCTCAAAGTCTAAAGCAATAACCACTACACCAAAGACTCGTTACTGAACATGCACTTAGTCAAATAATATTAAACCTCCATGTGTATCTTTAGAACATAAATTCATAAAACAATAATGACCTGGTGGGATTCCAACCCAGGTCAAAAGCCTTAAAGTCCAAATCCTAAACACTACACCAAAGAGTCACTAATGGACATTCTCTCAGTCAAATATATATAAACCTCAACATGTCTTTGAAAAAAGGAAAACAAAAAATTAAACCCCATCTCTCAGAGGTCGAAGTTCAGCCGCCGCCCTCGCTGTTGTCGTCAGCCGCCGCTCCCGCTGTTGTCTCATCCACCACATCGCTGTCGTCACCTCAGGTCAAACTAGAAGCCATCCGCATTTTCTTCCTTTGGGCAAGTGCATCTCACACGCCTTCAACTTTAGCTCGATTTGCTCCTCTTCCGCCAGCGTCGCACTCCTCCGCCATGAGCTCATCGATTGCAGCACTTGCAGTGGAACAAATTACAGAGCAGTGGAGCTCGTCGTCACCGTCGATGCTGTTTGGGTATTCAAGATCTACCTAAATCTTCAGGTATTCAAGAATTGGGTATTCGGGATCTACAATTCACTGATCTGTTAGATTTGGGTATTCAGAAGTTGGGTATTCTAGAAATTATCCTTGCATCCCGCCATCCCAAAAGCACAATTCCAAACACTCAAAGATTTCCAAACACAATCCAAATAACAATTGCAACCCAAGTAAAATCACAAGCACAAATCCAATAGGGGAAAACCCAAAACTCACCAACTCAAACAAGATTCAAAATTTGTAACAAATAATCCAAGAATCAAAACTACTAGTCCCAAATCCAATCTTGTGAATCCAAAACTCACAAGTACAAGAAAATTCGTAAGCCCCAAATCGATACTCAAAATCTTAAAGAGAAAAGTGTTTTTATAACCCTACCTACTTCACATAAGTGCCAATATAACCTTTCAATAATTGAAAGTGCAAATATACCCTAGATAGTTTGTGTAAGTGCAAATGTACCCATTCCGGCAGATTTTTGCCAGAATTAAGTGAAAAGTCAATTTTACCCCTCCAAAAAGGAATGTTTTTTACTATTTTGACCCTAATTTTGACCCGTAAACAAAACTCTAATTTGTAAGCCACCACTGAACTCTCCTATTTGCCTCCTCCGCTGGTGTTCTATCCCTCTCCATTACATCTTCTAGACTCCTAACTGCCCCTCTCGAGTGCCAGCACCACTACCACCATGGCGAGAGGCTCGATCTGCATAGGAGGCACCATTTGGTGGATTTGGAGGCACCATTCGGAGATGAACGAGGTGCCATTCGGAGAATCGTGACTTGAGCCGATGAGGTGCTGTTTAGAGGAGTCTCCATTTGGTGGAGTCGGAGAAGGTGCCATTTCGTGAAATCGGAGGTGCTATTCGAAGGAGGTGAAGAATGCACCATTCAGAGATGGAAGAGGAAGCGCTGTTGAGAGGATGCGACGGAGGCATCGTTAGGATGACTACGACTATAGCGAGGCTACCAGTCGATGAAGTCGGCGGAGCCCATGTTGGAGACACCTAGATTCTTCCTCGTTGACACCAAGTCCCTTCAAATAGGTCGGAGATTCAATGCTCTGAATGCTAATGAAGACCTCAAAATTGCCAACATTTGTGTTATGTTTCAAGCACTACTGTAGGGATGCCTCTATGGCACCAGTCGCTGGGGGCTATGGCACCGGTAATTCATGCCTCCATTTGACCGGTGCCTAAGTAGGGTGGTGCTGAAATGTAGTTAATACGGCATCGGTATTTAAAACCGGTGCTGACACATGTAAACCCAACATCGGTTACAATTCTGTGAGCACCGATTTTAAGCATTGGTGCTAGGATTGGTTAGGAAGAGATTTGCCTTCATAAAAAGCACTAGTAGCATCAAACCGGTGTTGTATTGTAAGTTACAATATGTTTACAACACCGGTGCTCTTTTACTAGAAAATGTTGGCCAATATTTTCAGCACCGGTTCAATATAGAAATAATGCTGGAGTTTAAATGTTTTTGAATTTCCAGCACTGGCATTTCTTGTCCGAATGTGGTGCTATTATTTTGATATTGATTATTATTTTTAGCACCGGTATGGGTGATCTTCATCGGTGCTAGTTTTATTTTTATTTTGCAATAACGAATTTAATTTTTTCCCTGCCCAACCAAATCGAAACCCGGGCAATTATGATTGAAGTATAAGACAACATCCAACAACAATCAACAAACAAGAATAAAACTTTGAATGGAGTAAAGAACTAATGAAAAACTAAATATGGTTGTGAAGGAACATAATCAATCAATTAACAAATCCCAGGCAAACAGTACAAGATTTTGAATTTCTACACTTGAAGAAACTCATCAATTTCCATCGAAGTCTTACATTATTTGGAATACGTGTCCACCAAAATCTGACACCATCTATCGGCTATAGATAATATCTCATTGTCACTGTATGATCCCTGATTTTTGGGGAACAACTGTTGTGTCAAAAAGAAGAAAATGTGTTAATACATGAAAGTATTTAATAAGTAAGAAGAAGAATGGGGTTATTTGAAATTTATCGACAAACCTGTACAATATCTGTAGTAGTGTGCTTGAGCACAAACTCTTCCATGAAGAGGATGACGTAATATCCGCATTCCTACTCACTGAATTGCCTTTGGTATTGCAACAGAAACATCACCTTAAGTGTAATTGTTTGACTTACAACTGAATAATGGTGGATATGAAGGGACTATTGGATTGTATGACTTACATCAATGTTTGTGATTCTCCATGTGTATTCCAGAGGGGGTTCCACTTTCAACGTCTACCTTTGATATTCGCATGCAATCCTAGTAATGTTGGACTTATAAATGTTAGTGAAATCATAGTTTAAGTCATTCAAATTAACTCCGCTGAAATGAATGTACGTACCTAGCAATCATTTTGTTTTCATTAATGTTCTTTGTCAGGAATGAAAATTTAGACCTATGAAGAATGTGAAATACTATAAGTGCCACTTACATCTTAATATATGGCACCACATAAATAGGGCTTCTGCGGCGAGCATGGTTGATAGAATGGTTTGAGCACGACCTTCGACCTCTGTATCCTTTATTTCTTTGGAGTATCCTCCCATACAACATGGTAAAAATTGGATGCGTCCATTGTTGGTTTCAAAGACTTGATCCCAGAGGTGACTTCACAAATAAAAATATTTAATATCTGAAACATGTAAGTGTACGAATTCATTAAGAAATTGTGATGAAGTCAATCTTACCTCATCCAAGCATCTATCCAAGAGTTTGCTAGCCATGCTATTCCTCTTAGGTTGCCAAGCTTGGTCCCGAGCTCCACCAAGCTATCAATAAATAATCCTAATTTATGCAGCCTAGAAAATAAGCTCGGCTTATACATTGGAAATAAACTCACCAACCCCGACTGTTGCATGCTCTTAAGTAGGTCATTGCAGTACGTGATGTACTTCCCTATGCTGGGATATGCCACGAACGGGCACTTGTTGACGATATGAAATTAAGTAATTGCAACAAATTTAGGCAACTTTATAATGTAAGATATACAGTACGAGTGACTTTTGTTAGGGTTTAACACCTGTTTCAGAGGTCTCTCATGTAAAGTTTTTCGGCCCTAGGGAAGGAATGAGTTGGTTGATCTAGAATTTTTAGGGGTGGATTCCTGTGCATGAAATTAAAACAATTACAATGATTATCTAAAAAATATTAGTCAGTTTTAATAGTGATATGTTACTAGATTTTATTACCTCATTGTCGCTCACATTAACACAGTAAAACTCATATGTCCATGGTTTGCCCTCCTCAATATCTCCTGTCTAAGTGTCAACCCCGAATGTGACCAAAGTTAGTGACTAGTTTATCACACTCCCCAAAGCATCCCTCACGTCTCTAAATTGGTGGTTGGCAGACAGAAACCCAGCTCTTGGGTGGTAGACTGGCTACGCGAGCTAATGGTCTATGTACTTGCTCCAGACACCTTGATTTTTAGAGCCAAGCTTGTGCAACCTTTATCCTCTCTCCCTCAATGCCCTTGATGTACATAGTGATCAACTCACTGTCCTGTTACGTATTACATGGGAGTTTTTTTAGCCTTTGTAACAGTTAGCTAGAAATGAAATTGGATTAAAACAATGCTATGAACGTTTATAGTGTAATCGATATTTACCTCTCCATCATCTTCTTTATCGCTTGGGGGGTCTTGGCCAAAGTCGCTGAGACTGGTGGATATACCACCAAACATTGCATTCTCAATGAAGGTCTTACTGTCTGCTAGGCCCTCGGGAATGTCTACACCCCCTGGCTATAGCTATACTCATCACAAACTGCTCGAGGTACGAGACCATTGTTTTCACAACTGGCTGATCAACGGAGGGTTTCTTGACAGAATTTTTCTGGGACAATGATCTACTGCTGCATTTGCTTCGTGATAATCCGGGGATAACAATAGCCGTGGGAAGTCGGTATTGGGTTCCTCTATACCGCCCCAGGTGATCCTTCTTCCCAGTTGCTCTTATCAATATGTCCTCACACGGACCCAAGATTAGAGTTCCCTTATCTTTTTCCTCGTTCATCTTCAACTATGGTTCATGTCATTCTATTAGTACTGAAAATTAAAGTTGACGGAAATGGAAAAATTGAAAAATGATGAGAACATATACTTACAATGTTGGCTGCCATGGTCTTCACTTTCAAGGTTGTGTAGTCCTTGGTTTTTCCCCGATTCGACTCCAAGTACACCAGGGATATGCATACTTGAATTCTTTCGAATTTATTTCCCCCTCTACCTCTTCCTCCATGTACCCAAGGTCCCTAAGCCTCTTCCTCTCTTTATCCTTCATCTGCTCCACCAATTTTTCTCTCGCCGCCCTATTCCCATGTGGGCCGGTGTGGTGGACATAATTCTTTTCCTTTGAGTTCTTGCTATTTTTATTTTACTTTTTTTGTAAAAATAATATATATTAAATAATGTAATTAACATCTCAGTAAATATGGCAACATGATATTTTGTTCTATTTTTCGTAAATAGAAAGTATGAATTGTACTTACTAGCATGTACTCAGTTCTCCGGTGTTCCTCAAATTTTTTCCACTCCTCCTCGTCCATCCATTTGTATTTTTTCCTAGGGCTTGTATTTAGGAGCTTTCCCATCAAGGAATAGCCAGATGTACTTGTTTCCTACCTTGCTCTTCCAATTGTGGTGTACATCGCCAACCTTAATCAGCACAGTCCTCCTCAACCTCGCCATTTGTTAAACAGTCAAATCTGTTTCAAATTTAAAACTCATCTACGATGGAAGATTACGTAGAATTAAAATTATGGGACATGAGCAAAATATTTGAATATTCACAATTATGGATTGATGAACTTTGTAATGTAAATTTTATCATTACCTTACTGTCCTTCCACGCCTCTTCTTTCACATCCTTTGGCACATTGGGCCAGTGTATCCACGTACCAAATCTGATGCGCCTTCTATATGGGTAATTGGTATATGCAATCCAAGCACTCCAATTCTTGGTATAAATCAACAGACCTCTTACCTCTTCGAATGCGACGGGATGTGGCTATTCTCCTTTGCTAACATAACAGATTGACACGTAGCCATCCCGCGTTCTCTACAAGACTTGCCTATTTCAAATTTGTTAAAAGCCTTCCCATTACATCTGCCCACTTTTGTAAGGTCATCATTCTTTGGATCCCGATGGGGCTTGTCCTCACTGTCATTCATTAGTTCTTCTTCAAGTTCTTCCTCAGGAAAATCTTCTGGAGTATCCTCATCGGTAGCACCCATTGCATCAACTCCATCTTTCTCAAACTGAATCTTTAGATGAACAATCGGCAATAACTCTTGTTCCTCTCCTTGGCATCAATTTGTTTTTCCTCCACTTTTTACTGTTTGGGGGAGGGCCACCCCCACTCTTCCTCTTTCCACACTTTCTTAACCTTTTGGAGGCATATACACATCATAATAAACAAGCACTAAATCATCAACATCACACCATTACATACAAACTTACAACATTACAACATTACATAGCAATAACAACACATGGACAACACTGCAACACTGTAACACTACAACATTACAACATTACAACATCACAACATCACAACACGACAACATTGTAACACCGCAACACTACAACATTACAACACCACAACATCACAACACCACAACATCACAACATCACAACATTAGAACATTAGAACATTAGAACATCAACATTAGAACAACATCATAATTTTGTATAGCACAACAAACAACCTGACAACATGTAAGATTTATAACCATTCGTTGACACATTTCATCAAACACATACAATTTCAAACTAAGTTTTACTAAGTTCAGCCCACAGAGAATATGATGGAATAATGTCTTACCTCTTCAAATTGCGGCCTGAAACCTATTCACGTCGACTTTCCGCAGACAAGTGCAAAATGGAGAAAAATATTGAGAGTACGAATGAATAATTGGGTTTTCTAGGGTTTTTATAAGGCAGAGGTGGCAAATCTGGAGGATTTGGCAGATGTGGGTGGAATAAACGATCGAGATCATAGGAAAGTGGTGGAAATCGTGGGACTACTTATTGGAGAAGGAGATGAGAGAAGACAAAAGGGGACCGTTATGCGGGAAAGACGACCGGTCCCTTTTTATATTAAAATTAGTAGCACCGGTACACATTAAATAAACAGGATATTTATTTACTTAAACCCGAGGCTACATACATAAGAAAATTTTCTAAGTATACAACACCCGTAATAAACCGGTGCTGAGGTGCAATAAAAATGGTGCCAAGTTTTCCAAAACTAGCTGCGTACAGTTGCCTGGATATTTATTTTCCAAACCTGAGAGAAAAATAGCTAAAAAATTGACTAAGTATAGAGCACCGTTTTAACAGCCAATGCTCACTAGCCATAACCAGTGCTAAATAGGGAAAAAGCAGCTGCGTAAGGCTGCTTAATCCCAACGACCAATTTGTTATAAGTACCCTTTCTTTTAGCACCGGTGCATTATTTTCAATAACTGGTGCTTATTATTTCAAGTCTGGGCTAAAAAATTTCTTGCCCAAAAAGTAAAAAAAATTGAATTTCCTGCCAATAAATACTGTATTTCAAAAATTTTAAGTAATTTTGAAATTCAAGTACTGGTACGATAAGTTGTTCACTATTTCCCAATAATTAATGAAAGCCCCTAATTAGTTGGATTTTTTTGTTATTTATCATAAATGCAATACGATTGAGAAATATTCAATTAACCATGCAATAAGTCACGTGTTTCAAAATTAGACCCGATGGAGACTCAGAAACTCTTGTACCAGAACTTTGTTAAAATATCACTATTGCCCAAAACTGTGTTACACCGTCATTCTAGTATCCAACTTCATTCAAATTATGTATTCTTGGGTTAATTTAAGGTTTTAAAAAGAAATTCATGTTACCATGGAATTTGCTAAAGCGCTTGTACATGCCTTAGTGTATTCTACTCTAGATTACTTAGAAGTTACGAAGTTCAAACGATGAGGTATGATTGTAACTTTTTCCAGCAATATGTGAATCATTTTTTACCCAAGTTTGGGATTGTGATTAGGGTTTCATATTTTTGGATTCCTTCCGATCGGATTTTTGTTTGGACCCCCGAGTGAAGTTTTTACCTTTTGTACTTTAGTCCCTCCAAGAATCTTGGAAATATCAAAATTCAAAATTACTGATTCAAAAGTGAAATTGAATACGCTATGATCATAAATATGTGCTTAGAAATTGAATTTGTAAATCCAATATCCCCTTAAGTGAAGTAAGATGTCTAGTTTGAAATTTCCAAAAAATTACTGTGTGGGCCAAAACATGTATGGATGCCAGCATCAGCTCGACATTCTAACCTGGTGAGAAGTACAAAAGGCAGCTTCGTATGGATGCCCCATATTTATTTTTTACATTTTTTCCAACCCGATAGATAGATGGCGGATAAAATTGCTAAGTATGGAGCACCGGTTGTTATGCCGGTGCTAGAAATGTAAAAACCGGTGCTTATAAATAGTCAGGCAGCTGACTGAGGCTTCCATGTACATTTATTTGCAATTTTTTTCCAACCCGAGAGCATAATGTCGTAAAAATGGCTAACTATGGACCACCGGTTTTTATACCGGTGCCAAAAATCGATCTAACCGGTGTTTTTTTCTATTGAAACAGCAACTTGAGGCTGCCCTGTATTTTTTTCATCAAAACATTTTTCCCACCAAGAGCAAAGATAAATAAATAGCAACAACTGTGTAGCACCGGTCTTGAAACCAGTAATAATGCTAATATTTCCAGTGCTGATAGGGAAAACAGAGCACCTTGCTCTATTTTCAAGCACCGGTTAGATGTTTAAAAGAGGTGCTAATTTGTTTGAAAATACTACTAACAGACTCTTTCTAAAAGGTGAACACCAAATTCAGGCAAAAATATACTGAGGATTAGCCAAACAAAAATACCTATAATAATATCATTGTGCAGATTACAAAGAACAGTGGCATTTTCAAAAAAAGTATAATGATAATTACAATTGCGATCATTGCACCCACCAATCTTTTCCTTTTCTACACAACATCACCCCAAGAATTTGACTGCTCTCATCAACCCACAATCCATCGCCATGTGACCATGGGAATACAGATGGGAATTCTGCAATTTCTGCTCGGACAGGACAATCAATCTCCTCATCGAAGTATAACCTTTTCTCATGTAGTACGACATGTCATTTCTCATTGCTATAATCTTGGACATAGAGAACTTGTTGTGCCTGGGAAGCTAAGATAAACCTGTGATCCTCGAACCTAAGTCGGTTAAGGTCCACTAATGTGAAACCCATGGGTTTCTCCGTACGAACCCCTGCTCCGTTATCAACCCACCATCACTTGAAAGGCACAACTTTGAACTCAACATTGTCTAACTCTCAAATTTCTTCACTCACCCCTTAAAAGGTCAGCACTGCAACGATAAGGTTTTTGTCTTTCTTGCTAGATTGTTACATTGATTCAGATTCAATGTAAACTCTATTGTTGTGTGTCGTGCTCTTGTTTTCCTCCTAGAGATGATCATTTTGCTGCAGTTACACAGATTTTGCATTATGTTCATGGCACTCTTCATTTTGGTCTGGTTTTTTGTTCTGCTAGCACTCTAGAAGTGTTAGGATATTCTGATGCTCACTTGGCCCACTGTTTGGAGACTCATTGGTCCACTTATGGTTATGCGTTTTATCTGGGTGGGAATCTATTTTCTTGAAGTGCCAAGAAATAACCCACTGTTTCTCGTTCTAGTACCAAGTTTAAGTATCATGCTCTTGCCAACACTACTTCAGAGGTTTTTTGGCTCACTCATTTGCTTCGTGATCTTCGGCTTCCGCTTTCTGGTTCGCCTTTGCTGTTATGCAACAACAGCAGTGCTATCTTTTTGGCTCAGAATCTGGTGGCGCACAAGTGGGCAAAGCATATAAACATTCATTACCATTTTGTTCGTGAGCTGGTGACATCTGGAAAGCTGCACATTGCTCATGTTCTGACTTCTCTACAAATTGCAGACATCTTCACCAAGGGGCTCTCTCGTTCGTTGTTCGAGTTCTTCAGATCCAAGCTGTGCATCGATGAGCATCCGACGCTTGTCTTGAGAGGGGGTGTTAGAATAAAGCAAGTAGAAGATTAGATAATATTTTATTCCATGTTGACTAGGCCTAGAGTTATATTTAGACTAGTCTTCTTTGTACTCTACATATACTCTTCATCACCCGCACATTACCAATCCCCCTGACTTTTTTATACCCCCCCTTCTTACCCCATTAATCCCAATTCAAAACAACCGAATCAACTCAGTAATAATCCCAAGCCTTTCTTCCCTTCCAAGCCTTACATTTTAGAAAAAAGCTTTTACCTTTTCTGCCTCTTAGTATAGAGCTAACCCAATACAAAAGAAAAAGGCCTTTAGATCAGCTCATAAAAGATCTCTTTCAACAATGTTGAGTGTTTTTCTCCCTGATTCCAACCCAGAGGGGTCAATGGACCACATGCATGTGAATGTTCATACTCAACAAAGTCTGGAGAACTCATCCCTCGAAGAACCTTTTTGGTACACCCTTTTAAAGGCTCATCTTCACGAGTGTCTCGTTGAAATGTGAGATTAAAGGTATTGCTGGACCACAATCTATTTTGAACTTCAAGACAAAGATTCATATTGCTAGTTTGTTAGTTGGACGACAGGGATTTCTCGAACTATAGATTCTAATAGTATTTTCAAAAGTTTTGGGGTCCAAAGGTTTGGAAAGTACATCATCGTCATCGTTTTATTTTAGTTGATTTTGAATCTGAAGTAGAAATGCTGGGAGTACATCAGAAAGGTCCTTACATGGTTGAGGGTGGACTCTTATGCCTAAGGAGATGGATGGAGTAGTTCCCCTTGGCGAGTATCAAGGTTACCAGAATCCTAGTATGGATTCGTCTTTACAACTTTTCTACTGATATGGTAAATTAGGTCATGGGTAGAGATCTTGCCTTGATGATCGAAGATGTGGAGAGAGTGAACTCTTCTCGCTATAATAACAACATGAATGCACAATACCTAAAGGCTCGTGTTTAGATTGATCTAGAGCAACCTCTCATTCGAGGTTTCTATCTTCAAAGCCTGGACGCACCAGTACTGGATCCCATGTGCTTACAAACTTTTGCAAAAGGTGTGGAGTCTTGGGTCATCCGGCTTCCATGTGCAATATAGTGGATGAAAATGACCAAGAAGCCTTCGCAAATGGTGCTATTACAAGGCACTTTGCTCAAAGAGGAGTGGACATTGTCTACAATCCAGAGGTTCCAAGGATACCATGCGAGTGCACTCCTACAACCTTCAAGATTTGAATACAAGGATGCCAATGTCCTTCATAGATGAGAAATGGAACATCTATCACTCTTAAAGGGATACTATCAAAAATGGTTTCAAATAAGTTTGGGTGGATGAGGGGTGTAAAGTCCAAAATGTTAATAGGCAATTTGTGACTATGTTGTAACATCAAAGAAGGAGTCATGATGGAAGAAGGACAATGTGAAAGTATGAATCCGAGAAGGATGAATCTCATCTTAAAGTAGTTGATTTGCTGAATATTTCATCTTCCATATTTGTGGGATTGGAATAAGTTATATAAAGTTGGAAGAAGAAAGGAGATTCAGTTGTGGAAAAGGATTGGGATGAGATATTCAAAATCCCTTACTACAAGGGATTAGATTGGCTAAATCCTATCTTTATCGAGATTTGAATATACTGAAATATTATGAAGATAGTGATTGATTTGCACATGGAAACTATGATGTACGGAAGGGCTATATATGGTGGGCATTACAGGCTAAGCTACTTACGGAATCATAGAGAAAATCTGCAATTAATTTTTAGTTCTTCTATCAAGAGTAGCGCAGAGCTGTTTATTGGTGTTCCAGCATAATCAACGTTGTTTGATCCCAGAGTTCAGAATGAGAGCCTTAATTCCTCGGGAGGAGGAGATCTAGCTTTGACAGAGATCGAGGTCAGAGGGAGTCCGATCAAGGCGGATTGGCAACTAGGGTAGCTAGTAGAATTCACGAGTTGGATTAGAAAAAATAATTATTTGTATGATGCATCTTGTACTATATTTATAATTAGTGGATTCATTCTGAACTGGGCCAGCCCCCGTAGATGTAGGTGATTCTCACCGAATTGCGTAACCAAGTTTGTGTGTCTTTAAAGTTTTTACTTTACCTACAAACTTGGTTAATCAAATAATGTTGGAACATAGTAACCTTAATTGAAGTAATTAGGTAAAACCAAAATTTCACTTGGTATCAGAGCTTGGTCACTTACCCTTACCTTGGTTGTGTCAAGGAAAGTGTTGATCCAGTTTTACCATTACGACCAAAGAAGGTGCTTCTGTCTCTCGACCCCCACTTCTGGAAGGATCAAAATACAATTATTGGAAGGCACGGATGTGAGTGTTCATCAACTCACTTGATCAACTTGCCTAGTACTTTGTTGAAACAGAATGGAATCATCCATTGGAAGATAGTTAGTCAAGCTCAAAGGAGAAAGAAGGGGAATCAATTCTGAAGAAACAAGGAGTCAGGGACAAGTCACCATGGAGTGCAGGCGAGTTAAGGGCTACAATGGAAAATTCCAAAGCACAAAATTCCATCTTTACTGCAGTAGATAAAAAATATTTTAAAATTATCTCAAACTGCTATCAAGCAAAGAAGGGATGGTGTATTCTACAAATAGTATATGAAGGAACAAGTCGTGTACGAGATTCAAAACTACAAATGTTGGCCACAAAGTTTGAAGAATTGAAGATAGAGGAAGATGAAACTATTGCTATCTTCAACGGGAAGATAAGGGATATACTAATATGGCTTATCAATTTGGGAAAACGTACAAGGAAGAAAAATTGGTAAAGAAAACATTAAGAGCTCTTTTAAGATGTTTCGCAATGAAGGTGGCTGCTATTGAAAAAGCATGTGATGGGACAACAATGACACTTGACGAGTTGATTGGATCACTACAGACTTATGAGATGATGTTTGATCAACCAATAAAAAAAGGCCATAAAGAGCTAGCCTTTAAGGTGTCATCCCTAAGAGATGAAGGAGATAGTGAGAGTGAGGCTGAAGAAATTGTACTTACTACGAAGAACTTCTCAAAAATGCTGAAAAAGGTAGTAAACAGAAGATCATAGGACAAACTGAGTGAAAATAGACCTCGATCACAGGAGGTTGGAAACTCTCGTGGACCCAAAGTTGAGCGGAATAATCAGCCATTTATAAGGAATCAAAATAATGAGACAAAATAGGCAGAAGGATCCAATGTTGAGAATGTGAGAGTTTTGGTCATATTCAGGCGGAATGTACTAATACCATAAAGAAACAAGGCAGATCATATGTTACTTCATAGAGTGATGATGAGGAAGAAAATGCAGGAGAAGAACTCACCAGCAACTATGTAGCTTTTGGAGCAAAGATAAATGAAGTTGTTACTCCATGTTCCGACATCGAAGAAATGAGGGAATCCAGATGTTCCAACATGGAATTACAAAGTGAAAACTCATCTGGAGATGACGATGGTTAAGAAGTGAATGATGACGAAATACACCAAGAATATGGGAAAATGTACTACATGTGGCTGAAATTCATTGAGACGAATAAGATACTGAAAGCTGAAAAACACCAACTTATGGAAAGAAAAATGGAGCTATTTGATATGATGGAGCTATTAGAAAAAGAGATTGAAGTACTGAATCAGAAGCTTAAATCAGCAACTGAAAGAGCTGAAACTGCTGAAGAAGCAATCAAACGACTGAATTCTAGAAAGGCAAAGCTTGATGAAATCCTGGAAATGGGAAAAAATGCAGGTGACCGACAATGAATTGGTTATAGAAAAATTGAGACAAGACCAACTGATTTCAAAGCTGAGAGGCAGACCATGAAGGTAAAAATTATGAAGTCACGTCCCCGGCGCAAGCCTATACTATGCCACTACTGCTCATACCATGGTCATGAAGAGGAACAATGTCTCAGACTACTCATAGATATCATGAATGGTAAAAAATTGTCAATATGTTCAAACATGAGCAATATTCAAAGAGCTAGACTCGTCAGAAAGGTATGGATTCCTAAACAAAATACTGTATGTCTTGTTGCTCACACATCTCTCATTACACACTCTAGAAACTCGTGGTATATTGACAGTGGTTGTTCTAGACATATAACAGGAACTGATTTTTTGAATAATGTCTAACCGTATGACGGCGGATTTGTTACTTTTGGTGATGGAAAGAAAAGTCGTGTGGTTGGAAAAAGAGAACTCCAGATGGTGGGATTTCCCAGTTTGGAAAGTGTGCTACTTTTCGAAGATTTGCAAGTAAATCTCCTGAGTATCAGTCATTTATGCGATGAAGATATGACTGTTGAGTTCCAAAAAGATAGGGGTATTATGAAGCATGGAGAAAACAAAGTACTGTTGGGAGCACGATCGTCAGACAATTGCTATCTGCTGGAACAATAATTGAAGTGTTTAAGCTCTAAGGATGATGAAGTTACTCTGTGGCATTGAAATCTTGGACATATAAATTACAAGACCTTGGTAAAAGTTGCCAATGCCAAAGCAGTACGAGGTATACCTATTCTTACACATGAAAAATGTGTTGTGTGTGGACCATGCCAACAAGGTAAAAAACTTCGATCTCCTCACTCTTCGGTTTAATATATTACAACCTCAAAAAACCTTGAACTATTTCATATGGATTTGATGGGTCCAGTTAACACTCCCAGCATTACTGGGAAAAGGTATCTTTTTGTGTGTGTTGATGATTTTTCCAGATACACTTGGGTAGCCTTTCTCAAAGAAAAATTAGATGCAGTGGATGTCTTCAGAAGCTTGGTAATTAAGCTACAAACCAAGAAAGGAAAACAAGTTGGAAAGATTGTAAGAATCCGCAGTGATCATGGAAGAGAATTTGAAAACTCGCAGTTCAGTGATTTCTGTGATGAACTTGGCATACATCATGAATTCCTTGCTCCCATTAATCCTCAGAAAAATGGAATTGTAGAAAGAAAGAATAGAACCCTACAGGAGATGGCTCGAGTCATACTAGCAGAAAAGAGTATTCACAAAAAATGGTGGCCAGAAGCTATCAACACAGCATGTTATACCATCAACAGGGTATACCTACTACCATTTACCACCAAGATGTCATATGAAATCTGGAATGGAAGAAAGCCAAATGTGGCTTACTTTCATGTGTTCGGGAGCAAGTGCTAAATACTCAGGGACAGAGAACAACTGGGAAAATTTGACAATCGCAGCGATGAAAAAGTCTTTCTGGGATATTTAGTCAACAGTCGTGCATATAGATTATTTAATCTCCAGACTAACACCCTTATAGAGTCAATCAATGTGGATGTTCGAGAGGTGAAGGTTCTAGTGGATATTCGAGAGGTGAAGGTTCCAGTGGATGTTCGAGAGGTGAAGGTTCTAGTGGATGTTCGAGAGGTGAAGGTTCCAATAGAGGTTCGTGAGGTGAGAGTCCGAGTGGAGGTTCGAGTGGTACTGGTTCGAAAGGTGAAGGTTTGAGTGGTACTGGTTCGAGTGAAGGATTCGAGAGGTACAGATTCGAAAGGTAAAAGTTTCATTGGAGGTTCGAGAGGTGAAGGTTCCAGTGGAGGGTTGGAGAGGTAGTGGGTTTGAGTGGTACTGGTTCGAGAGGTACGGATTTGAGTGCTAAAGGTTCAATTGGAGGTTCGAGAGGTGAAGGTTCTATTGGAGGTTCATGAGGTTGTAGGTTCGAGTGGAGGGTTCAAGAGGTAGTGGGTTTGAGAGGAGGGTTTGAGTGGTACTGGTTAGAGAGGTATGGGTTTGAGAGGTGAGAGTTATAGTGGAGGTTCGAGACGTGAAAGTTTGAGTGGAGGGTTCGAGTTGTGAAGGTTCTATTGGAGGTTCGAGAGGTGATGGTTCCAGTAGAGGGCTCGAGAGGTAGGGGGTTTGAGTGGTACTGGTTTGGGAGGTACGGATTCAAGAGGTGAAGGTTCCAATGGATGTTCGAAAGGTAAAGGTTCCAGTGGAGGTTCGTGAGGTGAGAGTTCGATTGGAGGTTCGAGTGGTACTGATTTGAGAGGTGAAGGTTCGAGTGGAGGGTTCGAGTGGTACAGATTTGAGAGGTGAAGGTTCCATTGGAGGTTAGAGAGGTGAAGGTTCCAGTAGAGCTTCAAGAGGTAGTGGGTTTGAGTGGAGGTTCGAGAGATGAGAGTTCTAGTGGAGGTTCGAGAGGTGTAAATTTGAGAGGTGAAGGTTCTATTGGAGGTTCGAGAGGTGAAGGTTCTATTGGAGGTTCGAGAGGTGAATGTTCTACTAGAGGTTCGAGAGGTACGAGTTTGAGAGGTGGATGTTCTATTCAAACTTTGAGAGGTGAAGGTTCTATTGGAGGTTTGAGAGGTAGTGGGTTTGAGTGGAGGTTCGAGTGGTACTGGTTGTAGAGGTACGAATTTGAGAGGTGAAGGTTCCATTGGAGGTTCGAGAGGTGAAGGCTCCAGTGGAGGTTCGACAGGTGAGAGTTCGAGTAGAGGGTTCGAGTGGTACAAATTTGAGAGGTGAAGGTTCTATTGGAGGTTCAAGAGGTGAAAGTTCTATTGGAGGTTCGAAAGGTAGTGGGTTCGAGTGGAAGGTTCGGGAGGTACTGGGTTCGAGAGGTACCAGTTCGAGAGGTGAGAGTTCCAGTGAAGGTTCGAGAGGTGAGAGTTCCAGTGGAGGTTTGAGTGGTACGAATTCGAGAGGCGAAGGTTCTCTTGGAGGTTCGAGAGGTGAAGGTTTATGTAGAGGGTTGAAGAGGTGAAGGTTCCTATAGAGGGTATGAGTGGAGGGTTTGAGTGGTACATGTTCGAGAGGTATGGATTCGAGAGGTGAAGGTTCCAGTGGAGGTTCGTCAGGTGAGATTTCGAGTGGAGGTTCGAGTGGTATTGGTTCGAGAGGTGAAGGTTCCAGTGGTACTAGTTCGAGTGGTACTACAGTATTTCCTATAGTACTATAATTTATTATCAAGCTCACGAACCTGTTCGAGTGTTACCTACCTAGTTCCTAAGAAAAAGTCTAGACTATTTAAAAGCCTTATTAGCAAAGTTAGATCAAAAGTGGAGGGATGGAGGAAAGATGGGATTTCTTTTAATGTGAGAATTACTCTAGCCAAATCAGTTACTTTAATCTGTGGCTAAATATGCGATGTCTATCGACAGGATCCCAAAGAAGATCTGTGATAAACTGGAGGCCTTGGTAAGACAGTTAATTGGACTGGTGGTCTGGAAAAAAAGGGCTTACATTGAAAAAATTGGAATACACTTCCTTTTCTTAAACACCAAGGGGGTATGGGACTGAGATCAGTGGAAGCCATGAATCAGGCTTTACTTGCTAAAAAATCTTGGAGAGTTATCTCTAACTCGCAGTCTCTATTCAGTAGGGTGATGATTGAAAAGTATGCAGGAAAAAGCCTAAGTGCAGGAAATCCTTCTTCAAGTTTATCCTATTGATGAAGATCAGTGAGATAGGGGGCTCTCCTTCTTAAATAAAATCTAAGATGGAAATGGAAAAATGGAAAGAGCATCCATAATGTGGATCAGTGGATTTCAGGCATAAGTAACTCTAAGGACATAAAACTCATGGGTAAATCAATCTAGTCTCAAGGTGGTTCATCTGATAAATAACAACAAAGAGTGGAGAGTTGAGTTGATCAATAGAATTTTCCCAACTGAGGTGGCAAAGAAAATCTTGAGAATTAGAATACCCTAATGCCTTGATCCCTAGGTGTCAGACAAAATTGTTTGGGAGGCGTCATATACAGGGGAATATCTAAATCACCTAGCTAAGTGTTCAGAGACTGAATGCAGGCCTCAATCCACATCTCAGGCCCTATTGCAAAGTAACGTCATATGGTCCGGACTTTAGAGAACTCCGTTACCATCTAGGTTTAACTTCCTTGTTTGGATGATTATATCGGATGCAGTTCCCACTTATGATCAACTAACGAAACAAGGCTATGGAAATCATGTTCCCTCACCTGTCTGTATGATTTGCTGTCAGCATCTGGAAACGGTGGATCATTTGTTTGCTCACTATCTGGTGAGTCAAAGGGAATGGAGATATAGTTCATTAGGTTTTGATTTTCATGGCCAGGGATCCTTCAAGGCTTGGTTGGCAGCTTGGATGATGGAAGCACCATCCCAGGAAGATCTAATGATTTCATTCTGTATCATGAGGGAGGTATGGAAGTACCAAAATTGTGTTATCTGGGATCATCTAAACCCTAACCCAGGGCGTATTTGATAGCAATTTGGGAAAGAACCAGAGACCTTTTCAATCATAGTCGGAAGAATCGGGTGGGAGATGGAATAACAGATATTATTCCAATAACATCGATGAACAACCAACACTTTCCCTCCCATTTGAATCACTACCCACCCATAGAAGATGGGACGGTATGTTATGTCACATACCCCGCTTTAGGGAATCTTTGATGGTCTCAATTGGAGCTTGGGTTAGAATATAAGTGTGTTGATATGCTTCATTTTGTGTGCGTTAACCATTGCATCGGCATAGTTATTAGCTTTTTTTATGTGGTGGATTGCTAGTATTAGTTGAGTTTATGTGACAAGGGGTTTAGATGGTCATGTTTGGTTTTCTTATCTAAATCCAGCATTTTGTAGACTTAATTAGTACTAATGGACATTTTGTATCCACGGGCTCCTAGATCTTCCTTGTGATCATCCTTAGTAGGTCGCATGTGGGTACTTTTTGGTTACATTCTATGGTCGTTCGTAAGGGCGGTAGAAGATATTGAAGATTATTTGCAAGGATGGTAGAAGAGATCAAAGGCCATTCACCTCTAGAATGGTAGTAGATGAAGTCCACAAACATAAAAAACATGGTAGAAGGAGATTAGAGCCAAAGATAGGCGGCAACAGAGTGCAAAGCGGCAAACGAAGAAACGTGGAATTGTGGTCCAATGAGTTGTGTCAAAGTCTAAGAAATATCTGAGAAGAATTAGCCTTCAAGGCTGATTCCATTGGATTTTTCTTCTCAAGCGCTATAAAGTTGACTACTAAATTTCTCAAATCGGACTAACGGTTCACCTGTAGCGAAGGAAAGAAGTTCAGCTGGTGAAGGTACCACGGGTCAGCGTGGGTCACTCATGGGTGGCACCAATAGCCCGTGCCTAAGGGATTCAGCACGAGGCAATGGTGTGGACCACACCAAATGCCACGAGCTGCACGCACAAGTTTAAATCTTCACTCAAAATCGGCTAAGTATGTGTGCAACCCGTCCTATTTACGATGGACAGCACCGTTCCAAGTGCAAAATGTCAAGACCAGCTTGCGGGGTGTGGAGAATCAGATGTCCCATGCCAAGTTTTTGAGCAAAGCAAGCTTCCAGATGGTGGTCCACACAAAGGGCTGCGTCTAGCAGATCAGAAGTTCAAAACGAGACTTCAAGACGATGGTCCGCACCAATGGAGTCGATGCGGACCGTGCCAGATCTAGCGGCCCGAAGCACCACAAAGTAGTTGTCCGCGCCAGATGTTTCATCATGTGCCAGATGATACAACAGGACCCGCACCAGATCCAGCAGTACACAGTGCGCAACGGCCCGCGTCAGGCGGCGGTTAACTTAGAGTTTTAGACATTTTTGGCCTATTTTGGGCCTATTTTTAGGCTCAATCCCCCTTTATTAAAAATATATCCTTAGTCTACTAGGTTAAAGAGGAATGGTCATTTTTAGTTCATCTTGTAGAGCAACTTTAGAGAGAGAAACACTCTCTCCCCTTTCTTTTCTTTCTTTTATTTTGTTTTAATCCTAGGACGTGGAATTCAAATCTTATTTGAATTCCATATCTATGGAGTAGTTTTCATAGCTTGGGGATAAATTGTAGATGCATGATTATTTATGTTTTGTGAGATTTACTAGTTCATCCTAATTTTGTGTTCATGATATTTTTGTGACTTGTTCTCGAATGTTTGAATTGCATGAATAGCATACTCCATAAAAGCACACACTTTAGTCTATATTCATGTTGGTGCAAATATGGATGCCCTATTTATAAGAGAAACCTGTATTATGTTATAGGTAATGGGGTGCGGGTTCGCGTGGGTGTGTGCACGGGTGACCCAAGAAATACTCTGAATTGTTTGCCATCGCACCAGTCTTAGCTGATTACGTAAAGTAGTCCGATAGGTTACGGGTAGAGATAGTGAAAAGTAGCAAACTATGGTTATAAGAGGCCTTAGTGTCATAGATAAGGTGCCAACGACCCTTTGCTTAATTCATAGGCCATTGAGAAGTAGAGCATTTGTAGTGGAATGCCCCAGACGTAATCTCACGGGGGAGAAACAGATCTAAAACAATGGTCGGACCTTGTTTTACTCCTCTAATTATGATGGTGGTGTCGATGAAGGGTTGTGTGCGCACCCAACATGATAGGTATGGGGAAGTGTATGTCATAGACCACACCACATGTTATGAACACTCTATTAGGTTTGTCTAAATATCTAAGTAAATGAATCGAGGATCAAAATATTAAATTAACCATGTTGCTCAATGACTCCCCAAGTGTTTAGCTTTATAGATTAATTGCTTTTTGCTTTTATATTTTGTAGCTGTTAATTGAAAAACCAACCCTCCCTTAGTTTGCTTTACTAACTATTCCTATCACTCGTACGAATTGACGACCCGTACAAGGTTATATTTTAGTTGATTCTTAAGCCCTAGAATCTTCAAGGGCATACCTGGGTATTACTGATAACTACCCTTTAGGTAGCGCTGTAGTTAGATTGGAGGCATAATATAAATATTAAATTTGAACCCCTTTGACCTCGGTGCCTCTGCTCGGATTAATTTGCTACAATTGATGACCCCGAGTGGAGACGGGTCATGCTCCGTCTCCGAATGAGTCATACCAGGTTCCAAGCTCCACATCTCCATTGCAAAGTGATCATCTAGCAATCCTACACTACATGGAGTACTTGTTGTCAAGAAATGTAGAGAAAGTCCACATATGGTTTGATTTTGCTAATGTAGTTCAGCTAATCAAAGGAGAGGTCAAGTGCCAAATTAGGGTAGAAAATGAGGTACTAGAAATAGTGAGTATCTCAAAAAAGTTTCAGCCTGCTAAGTTCTCCAAAGTAGACAAAAGTGTTGTATCTTAGGCTCATAATCTAGCCTCGTATGTAATTAGCATTATTTAACTAATGAAAACTAAGGTTCTTTGATTAAAAGAAAGAGTAAAGTAGAATAATAAAATGTAACTAAATGTGAAAGGACTTTGGGGGATTTGGATAATGTTACTATAGGTTGTTATGATGTACCTTAACTTCAAGTAGTTTGAAAAGTTTGATTTAGTTGATCAATTTCATGAACCTAGACTAGTACATTGTCCCCCGTCGAATGTATTGATGAGTGAGAGGTATGTCTACATAAAGCCATAGATGGTTATTTTTTAGGAAAACAATAACCCCTCCAGGCAGAGAACCTTGTTCGTCCTAAAAGGAACCATGGGAGAAAAATATATCCTACAACTTTATTCCTACAAAGCAAACCACTAAGTTATCCACACCACTTTATTAATTCAATACATGGTGAATCATAGAAAATATATTAACAAAATGAAGAGATTACCTAACGCAGGCAGTCTCCCTAATCACCACATCACGTGGATGACTTCTTGTGGATTGTCAAGGGTCTATCTTGACTGTTGTTTTCAGACAACTGTGGTTCAAAATCAACTGAATGCCTATAGCTGAATTCTGAAAAACCAATATATGATTTGGACTTATTTTTGCGTTGTATATTATATTTAATGAATTAATTAACACACATTAATAGTATTCAACAATCCATAACTACATATAGCAAAAACCAAAACAACCATGCATGAACAAAAACAATAACTGAAACTACCATTGTCTTATCAAGTCCAAGCATTTCCATGGTGGCATGTAGATCCACAAAGTTAATCTCTTTTTTTTTCGGAATAAGATAACTTTTCACTAATTTCTCCAAATAGTTTAAAACTCCTCTATTTCCTCTAATTTGCATCAACCATAAGCTTTGCACAATACTCTCCAAGCTTAGGTCTCATCCATGCTCTACATACTACATTTTCCACCATTTTTTTTGTAATTTATACATAATTTAAATTTCCATTAAAACATCTATCATTTCTGATACTCCATATGCTATACACAGTTTTAGCTGCTAAAAGTTTAATCATCCCTGCTCTATTGCCTCTCCCTTTGCATTTGCAGCACAATCACTGCAACGCCTGCTCTCATCCTTCAGGCTCTCTTTCTATTTGTAGTCAATCAAGCACATCCCTCCATGTTGTTTTTGTTCTTCTATACTGAAATAGAAGATGGTCCAGTGTTTCTTTTTCACCACAAAAAGACACATTTATCATCCACTGCCATTCCAAATCTTCCGAGCCTATCTTTTGTAGCCAATTTATTGTGACAACACATCCACAATGTAAACTGAGTTCTTGGCATTTCCTGATTACCATATAACACAAACTTCCATGTTACATCCTCCTGTTGTTGCCTGATTTTCTTGTAGACTTTCCTCACCTTGAATCTCTCCTTCCCCAGCTGATTCCTCCAAGCTTCCAGATGCTTTGCTGTATCCCTGCATTTATTTAAGTTCTTCAACATCCATGAGCTAGAGTTTGGGAATTCCATATTCATTACATCCCTTCCCTTCACATAATAGGTATGGATCCATTTGATCCATAACCTATTAGTTTTCCTGCAAAGATTCCACAAATTCTTGCTCAGGCTAGCTATACTCCATTCCATCAGTGATATAACATTGAACCCCTTCCTTTTTTAAGTCACAAATGTTATCCCATGCAACTGGAGCTTTTGTGTTTATAAATTCTCCACCACTCCACACATAACACTTGCAAAGGGCTTCCACATGCTTCAATACCACCTTTGGGACTAGAAAATGCAACCAGTAATTTGCAATGGCAATGCAAATAAAACACTCTTAACTAGTTGCACTCTTCATGCATAGTTAAGAAGTCCAGAGCTCCAGTATTTTAGCTTTTCCACCATTCTATCTATGAGTGGTTGAAATACCTGAACATTTAATCTCCTACTTGATAGAGGCCCTCCAAGGTATTTAAATGGCAGGCTCCTTTCAACAAAGCCTGTGGCTTCCTTTATCAGCTCTTTCTTATCCTATCCCATAGCTCCAAAGTACACTTTACATTTGGCTTTATTCACTTTAAGCCCTGTAAAATTTTCAAATTTCTGATATGCATTCATTAGAATTTTTATTGATTCGGTCTCCCCTTTTGCTAATAACGATACATCATCAGCAAAGGTTAGGTTTATCAACTTTAATTCTTCACACATAGGATGATACCTGAATTCTCTTTTCTTCCCTGCCTGCTGCAAACATCTACACATTTACTCCATAACAAGAACAAACAACAAAAGAGATATGGGATCTCCTTGTCTCACCCTCTCAGTGGCTGCAAAAACTGAGTTAGATTGCAATTGATACTGTACTTATAGCTTACAGTTTCAACACATACTATTACCCATTTTATATACGGTTTAGGCATACCAAACTCTTTCATTATAACTCCCAAAGCCCTCCACTCAACTGTGTCATAGGCTTTCTGAATGCCCATTTTAATCAGACATTTAGAATCTCCACACTTCCTATTATAGCCTCTGATTAGTTCATACACTAGCATTATGTGATCATGAATGCCCCTGCCAGGCACAAAAGCAGCTTGATTCTCCTGCACTACCTCAGATATTACTTGCTCAGTCTATTAGTTATCATGTTAGAGATAATCTTGTAAAGAGTTATGCAATAGGATATAGGTCTTAACTCTCTAACCTTTTTTGCTGCAGAGTGTTTTGGTCCCAAAGTCACTAGTGTGCTGTTTATAGGCCTTTATATCCCTCTATTTTCAAAGAAGTCTTGTACAACCTTCATCAGATCTTCCTTTATCAACAACCATTTTACTTTAAATAGTTTAGCACTAAAGCCATCAATTCCTGGAGCTTTTAGATCCCCAATCTCCTTCAGTGCTCCATTTACTTCTTTCTTAGTTACTCGTTCTATCAGCGTTCTTCTACTTTCAGTACTTAACACATTTCCCTCCCTTATAACTCCAGATCAATCACTTCAATCTCATATACTTTTTCTCCCATCAGATTCTTGAAGAAATTCATAACTTCTTCCTCTATTTTAGCCTCAACCACAGTCTCTGATCCATCATCTCTTTCAATTTTCTGAGTTCCAGCCATTCTATTTTTTCCTATTACTAGGGCATGAACGTAAAATTCATTTCCATCTACAAGCCTCAACCAATACACTTTTGATTTTTTGCTTTGCTATATTTTCATCCACTTCATTTCAGTATTTCACCTTCTCAATTCCTCTCACTGCTGCTCTGATCAGATTATGGTCCATTCTTTTTGCTTCTAATTCTTTTTGTACTTTCTGCAAAATTTATTTTGCCCTCTCTAGTTTCTGCTTAGCACCACTAATTTGTTTAGTATAGCTTCTTAAATCCCCTTGCAACCTCATCAGTTTCTTCCAAAATGCAAACATAGGTTTTCCTTCCTGTTCCTTCCTCCAACTTTCATCAATGACCTCCAGTACTTCAGTTTTCTCCAGTAAGGAGTTCAACAACTTAAACTATGTATGCCTTATTTCCTCCTGCACACCTATACTGATTTTCACCAAAACATGGTCAGAAATACCAGTTTCTAGGTTTTCTACAGTTGCATCTGAGTACTTTGTGAACCATTCTACATTAGCAATAGCTCTATCTATTCTAGAATATATGACTCCTCCCACCTACCTATTAGACCATGTGTAATAGTCTCAACTGTTCTCACATTCAAACAGTCCAACCTTATTCACCATATGTTCCAAATCCCAGAATTCTTGTATTTGTACCTCATTTCCTCCAATCCTATCCTTTGTAGGACATTGTTAAAATCACCAATTAGAATCCATGGACCTTGAACTAGATTCTGAGAGTTTTCAATTTCATTCCACAGTTTCTTCCTCATTTTCCCTTTGTTACGTGCATAAATAGTTGTCAGCCAAAACATTAGATTTCCTTCCACACCATGCACTTCACACAACATTATCTGCTCAAACACCACCACTTTTCTAACTTTTACCTTCCTTTTATTCCATAACACCCATATTCTACCATTTTAGTGAGTTGTATAGTAATCCTCAAATTTCGAGTATCCACCAAACCTTCTCCTTACCTCTTCAACTTTTTTTACTCTTGTTTCCACTTTTACAGCAATACTCATATTCATGCTATTGAGCTGGGAGCTAATCTCATTTGCTATTTTATTTATCCCCCTCCCATTCCAAGCAGCTAACATGGTATATACCCTACGTCTTTCCCTCGATCAATCCAAATCCAGAGGGGATCCTCTCCTTCTCTTCTTTAACTACTATACCATAGGTCTTGCATTCTGAAATTGTGTCAAAAGGCTCCCCAAAAGGGGTTCGTATATAACTTTGGTAAAATTACATTGTTGCCCAAAATTGAGTTACACCTTCTTTGTTCTATTAAAATAACTTGGAATTGGGTATTCTTGGGTTAGTACAAGTTTTATAGTAGAAAATGATTTTTTCATCGAATTTAATAAAGTGCTAGTACATGTCTAAGAGTATCTTACTCTAGATTACTTAGAAGCTAGGGAGTCCAAACGAGAAGTATTAATGGTAAGTTTTTCCCACGAAATATTAATAAAGTTTTAGATTCGGTCTTGAAATCTACATCAGGGGTTACATAATGTAGCATTGCATCCGATCGGACTTTAATTTGGACCTCCTAATGAATTTTTTGCCTTTTGCGTTTAGGTCCCTCCAAGATTCTAGGAATTGTCGAAACACAAAATTGGCAATTCCATAGTGAAATTCAATAATGTATGATCATAACTATGCATTTTGGACATGATTGGATAAATGGAACGTCCTCGAAACTGAAAATAGAAAAGTTGTACAACATTTTGTGAAATTACTTTGTTGCCCAAAACTGAGTTGCACCATCTCTTTTACTTTGAAATAATTGAATTCTGTTATTATAGTCTAAATACAAGAATTTAAAACAATATATTTTTCATAGTATAAATTATAAAAGCGGTATTACATGTTCTAGACTAAATTATGAAAGATAGTCTAGAATTGATAAAGGGAAGTCAGATTTGTTTACACAACCTTTGTTTTGCTCGATCATTTATAATTTTTCCTTTATGTACAGAAAATTCATTAAAATTTAATCTCCTCAATTCACATCTAATCGGAATTAAATATGGACCTCCGGATGTGATTTTACTAATTCGATATAAAAACTTGATATTGCTCGATCCATGTGATAATAATAATATTATATCTGCAAAATAACGTAGATTTGTTCTAAACATCCAATCAATATAAAAAGTTAAAACCACAATAGTTTATGAAATTTTAATAGAAATTCATGAATAATGTCAAGCGAACAACTTTTCATCCAACACCTATGCATCTTCTAAGCTGATCCCTACGTCGCTCTGCCCAACGCCTGGGTCTTGGTATGTAGGGAAAGGTACAATTGCTTTACAACATCAAGGAATCGATATTTAAAAACCTTACCCATGTGATCGCACCAGGATGTTTGATAATGTGATTCCGTAAGAAGATTTTACACACTAACCTCCAACACCACAACTCTAGATTCCAATGAAGGATCCACATTGTCGAGAGCCAATTTGTAGAAAGTGTCTACTGTAATCGTACCCATTGGTTGGACGTATGTGTCATGCGGATAGTGCGAGATACCCTCTTTTGTGTACAGTGTAGAGATGAGGCTGCAGAAATCGTAACAACCAGATTTCTCAGCACCTAGTCTCAATGCGTTCACCATTCGACCACCTACATTCAATCACAGTTGCTACTTAATTGCGTACAGATATGTAAGCCTCAACCTCGGCACAACTGTGTTCACTATTACCGAGTCCATTCTAGATGCTACAAAGTGGTACCATCCATTCATCTTGGGCGTGAAGGCCTTCTTTGGAATCTTTGTCTAACCAGGTTTGACAAGTGAATCGACATAGGTTCCCTCCCTCGTAGTCCTCACGATCTCCTTCCCAGCGAGATCATCAATATCCCAACCGTCATTGTCCCAGAAGTGGAAGGCAAGAAATTCATCCTCCTCAGTGGGAACATTTGGCAACCCGTACAATTAGGATAGGTTGCGGATACTATTATTGGTTTCCATTTAAAATTTTTCATAAACATTTATAACAAAGGAGAAAATAGAAACGCGCGATACTTCAGACAAACTAAACCCAAATTCATATATTAATATCAATATGTTGAATAGATATGACAGTGGCTAGTACACAAAAGTATAATGCTAATTACATTTATGGTGATAAGATGCACATATCTTTTCCTTTTCAAGACAACATCACCCCCACAATTTGACCGCTCTCATCAACCCACAATCCATCTCCATGTGACTATCTACCTACTAAAGCTCCACCCACATCCTCCAAACTTGCAAATATAGATGGGAACTCAGGGCGTTCTGCTCGGATAAGCCAATTAATCTTCTCTTTGAAGTAGAACTTCTTCCCATGTAGGACAACATGCCAATTCTCGTTGCTAGGATTCCGAACATAAGAACCTGGTGTGCCTGAGCAGCTAAGATGAACTTGTTATCCTCAAACCCAACTCAGGTAAGGTCCACCAATGTGAAACCCATGGGTTTCTCCGTACGAACCCTGGGTCCATATCAACCCACCAGCACTTGAATACCACAACTTTGAACTCAATACAGTCCAACTCCCAAATTTCCTCAATCACCTCGTAAAGGGCCATCACTGCAACAATAGGGTTCCCGTCTTTCTTCCTAGATTGCCACATCGATTCAGATTCAATGTAAACTCCACTGTTCTGTGTCGTGCTCTTGCTATCCTTCTCAACAGTTGTATAAGTAAAACCATTAATATCATACCCTAAGTATCTTCTAACAGTGCAGTTTGGCCTTCTTACAAATGAACGAAGTTTACTAGACATGACGTTCACATTGCACCGATTATAAAACCAATTCACAAATGTGGAAGAATGCACTAGTTGTATTTTGTTCGAAGACCAGTGCGGATATAGTGCTTGTAAATATAACATGTGCTCTTGAACATAGATTTAAGTCTTGATACTATTCTGTAAAACATAAAGGTGAATTGTCATCAACTCAGCATAGAAGGGTGTATGAAGTGTACCTTTAGAACGTGAAACCCCATTCTTCCTGCCAAAGTGGCCTTGTTCAAGTAATCCAACTGATTTATTACCAACTAAGTTTGAAGTATAGTATTCAATGATCTCCTCGGTCATTTACCTTTACAAGATGCTCACATCGGATCGGCTATGATTGTGAACGTATGAAAACACCCATGCGCCGCTCGAAAGGGTACATCCAATGCATTCCAACAAGACCACATAGTCAAATTTCCCTAACCAAATGAATGACTAGATGAACCATGATGTCAAAAAAGGACAAATTGACATAACACTAAAACCCCCTCCCACTCCAACACATCAAACGCTTGCCTGCTTATATTCTTTCCGACAAATGGAGTGGAAGAAGAAACACAATCGCATAATGCTAAATTGCATGTACTTCATCATAACACCACATATGGTAACTGGCAACAATTGTTGCATGAGAATGTTACAATCATGCGATTTCAAGGCGTTCATACGCAAATCATCATTCGCAAAGCAACTAACATTAGAAGAATATCCGGATGGTACCTTGATTCCTTGGATACACTTGCAAAACGATCTCATCTCATCCACTAACAGATTGTACAGGGAAGGTAGGAGGAACGTTCCTTTCCCTCTCACTTCTGGGTTAGGTCCGATCGAATTCCAAATTCCAACAAATCATTCCGCCCATTCAAGCTGTCATTTGTCTTCCCAGGAATGTTGAGTAAGGTATCAGTCAAACTCTTGCACAGATTCTTCTCAATGTGCATTACATCCAACCAATGTCGAACCTCCAAATGCTCTCTGTAAGGCAGATTGAAGAAATCCGACCTCTTCTTCCAAGGTCCATCAGGCATTACACCCAACTTCTTCATCTTTTTCCCAAGAACAACATTCAATTTCTTCAACTTGTTGTGGATGAAAACCCTCTTCAATGGTCTTGGGGCCCCTGACCTCCTTCCCACCAACAAACTGAAATACCTTCTCACACAATTTTGCTTCATTGGGAGGAATTTCCGGTGACCCAAATACATTGTCTTACAACCATTCTTCAGCTGTTGGTAATCTATGGACTCTTTGCACACGCGACACGCCTTTTGCCCCTTCACCATATAACTCGAAAGGTTTCCATATGCTGGAAAATCATTTATCGTACAAAAATGCATTGCCTTCAAATTGAACTCCGATTACCTACAAACATAAAACACAACGATACCATCAGACCATAGAACGTGAAAATCTTCTATCATCGATGTCATTTCTGAGCTTTTTTGGCCTAGATTTTAACAAAGGCATCAACATATATTTCCTCTTCATACACAAATACAACGGAAGGTTTTATATGGCCAGCATTACCGGTCATGAACTATGCCTAGAGGACATGTTGTTGAACGAGTTCATTTCATCAATACTCAAAGTCATACTCAAGTTCCTTGGCTCACTTGAAAATTCCAGATACCTCTTATCTAAACTCTTCCACTGATTGGCATTGCTGGATGATGAATAACATCATCTTCAAGAGAACCCCTTCCCATGTACCACGTCATGTTCTTTGCATCATTGGCATTCTTGAACATTCTCTTCAACATCAGATGGAGTGGAAGATACCACATGCATTTTGCAAGAACCCTGCATTTCTCCTTTTCTTGTAGAGTGACACATGGCATATGCGGCATGCCAACTCCTTCTCCCAATCACTCTTGTACAAACACATAGTTGGGATAAGCATGTATTTTTCATACTCCATTCGCATCGGAGAAATAATTCTCTTAGCTTCATAGGGGTTGTCCGGTAATCCGTTACAAGAGGGAAGCTTCTCATTCAAATACTTTAGCAACTTATTCATGCTAGTGTCGCTCCATGAACCAACACCTTTCATATTAAACAATTTCATCAAACATGACATCACCGTATCTTTCTTATTGCTACCGGGATACAACGGCCTGTCTTTCTCACCTAAGAAATTTGACGCAACCTCGAGCCCCCTCTAAATTCATCGACAACCTTCTCACACATGTCATCTAAATTTATGTACCTGAAACACTCTCCTCCACTACCTACAACCACCTTCTATGGTGCCTTCTTGACATGAAATGTCCAAACCAAATAATCTTTTTGAACCCTCTCCTAACCAAGTGAAGTTTCATGATGTCTCTGTCACCACTACGGTCACGATTTTTTCAATTAGAACAAGGACATAACACTCGCTTCTCACAACCAAATGCGTGCTCTAAAAACTCCTCCACGAAAACAACATATTCTTTGCTCAACTAACTAACGTTGCAATACACATGGTTATGCCTCTCAATTGCACGTTCCATCTCTACAATTTAACAAATGTACAACAATTATAGTTCTACACAATGACCATGGCTACGCAAGATTCTAAAATCAATTCGGAATGCCTTACGTACAACTCACATCACTACATTGAAAACTTACCCAACAATTTCACATCCCTAAACAAGGTATTAAGGACATCAAGAAATCTAGAAAGGTATCAAATTTCTTCCATCAATGCAAGTATCATGAACATGATCAAACACACAAAATATATGCTTACAAACTATTTGTAACATATTCCATCATCAATAACATGGAAAATAATTAAATATCTAACCTTTGTGGGTCTTCATTTGAGCATTCAATGCAAAAACCCTCCAAAAAAACACCATTAATGACATTCTCTCCCAAAATCCCATTTTTTACCCGTCAATGAATAGTGGTAGGTGAGCATTAAATGCTCTTCTAGCACTAGTATTATGCCTACATACCGGTGCTAGATATTTTCCCACCAAAATATTGCCCGCCAAATCCACTTTTCCGATCATAGGAACCTCTTTCAGCACTGGTTTAAGGTACCGGTACCGGTGCTAGAAATAAAAATGGTATCATCCCTTTTCAAAATGTGAACACTTTTTTGGTACGATGTATTCTGGTGCTAAGATTTTACATACGCACCGGCATACTGCCATTATACTGGTGCAAGATTTTTTCCACCATTTTTTAGGCGCCAAAGACACTATTACTCTCATAGATACCTCTTTCAGCACTGGTAGTCAGCCGATATTAGCACTATCGCTGCTAGAAAAATGATATTCCCGAGACTTTTCCACTACTGGCACCGATTTCTTGCACTTTTACATTTCGTACCGGTGCTATGTTTCTTGTAAGGCACCGGTTTAGGCACCGATATCTAATTTCCAGTGCTGAAAATGGGAAATGACACCAATTTCCATTATTTTTGTCATAAAACCGGTGTCTTTCATAATTTCCGCACTAATTTTTACCCCCAGGGCTAAAGTACCGGTGCCTATATATATATATATACCTATTTTATATTTCAAATGACGAGCTCATCACCGGAGTTAACTTTACATCAGCTGGTTCAGAATTGGACGACGAAACTTATGCCAACATGGAGAGAATTTGGTTGTCGAAGCAGAAAGAATTTCTTAAGGATTAACAATGATTGTTGGGAGGCAAAAAGCTCAAGAAATAGTGAACGAAGCTTTGGTGATGATTAATGTCGGTGGTAATGATATTCTTAATCACCTGGATATCCTACCCTTCATCAACATAATGGAACAGTAACTAAGTTTAAAGACTCCAGATCCAACAATTACGGGGACTTTTTTGCCGAACAAGATGCAAGCAATTTTATGTAATATTAGGTTGTTAATTATTAGAATATAATATATATTTATGAAAAACAAAGCTGTATATGATTAGGTTACCGTAGTTTTGCTTATTCTCTAAGTAACCTCTTGTAAAAATACAAGTTAATATCTTGAATGAATACAAGTCAGTTTTACACAATCCTTATACAGTTTTACACGGTATCAGCCTAACCCTGATCACCTCTCATATTTTATGAAAACCCTAACCTAAACCCTACAAATTTCCGCCGCCCACCCTGATCACCTGCCGCCTCTCTCCCTATTTTTCTGACTGGCGGCGCCTACCCTATACCATGGGTTTCGATGATATTTTCTCCGATAATTCTTGTCCTCTACATTATTTTTTGGGCATTGAGTTTAATCGCTCAAAGGATGGAGCGGGTTTATCTCAGCAAAGTACATTAATGTCTTTTGGACCGCAGTAAAATGGCCGATGCAATGCCTATTTCCTCTCCATCTGACACTACAAGAAACATGACCTATTACCTCATCCCTTTTACCTCGATTTTTTTGTTAACAACAAATAACCGAGGTAAAAAGTTCTTCTACCTCGGTTTTTTTCCGAATTAAAAGATAGTAATTACCTCAGTTATAAGAAAACTAAAGTAAATAATTAGTTTTTTTGCCTTGGTTATTTTTTGAACCAGAGCAAAGGGTTTTGAAATGAAGTAAATAATCTTACAGATTAACGTGCGATGTCGCATGTGTTCTTTGAAAACGGGCCGACTTCGCTAGACATGTCGTTGATGCCGGGAGGTATTGCTAACTAATTGCGAAGTTGTATTATTTGGTGAAATGTAAACTAAGGTTATAAGTTAGACACAACATTGTGCTACAAAACACCCTACAAATATTGCCCTAATTTAAACACAATCAGTACCCCATTTGTTCAATGTTCAAATAAGATAGACAAATAATTAGAACAAACGTAGTCATTAAAATATCCTTCCAATTATATTGTACATAATTTAATTCGACTAAGAACTCTCTTAGTTTCAACACAATAGAAATTACCATACACTCAATCAGCTCGGACAATGATGACCTTGAAGATGATTGGCCCCCTAGCTTGTACCACCTCGAAGAACAGGGTGTCCCCAATGCGTAGGTTGTTACCTCTAAGAAACTCGTCAAAACCCTTAGGGGATAGGGCCATGACCCTTCCACCACCCGAGTAGTTCATATGCCACTCGGCCCCATAGCACCTCAGCACTACGGGGGTCTTCTCAGTCGGCAGGACTGGTACAATCTCCCATGGGATGTACTAATTAAGTCACCGTAACAAATTAATATTGTTTAGAAATATTTAAGTTTATATATATATATATATGTATATGTATATACATATGCAATTGTCAACAAACAAACTTTATTTCAAAAAGTTTTATTAAAGTTGGTATTTTCCCAAAGGTCAACTACTTCAAAGTGCAGTCAAAATGTGGGCTATCAATAGCCATTAAATGATGTTCAATGTCGAAGGAAAAAGGCTCTAGGAGCCTCCGTTGTGCGGTGAACCATGCGAAAGCAAGAATTTATTAGTTGTTACAAATTAAAGTGGAGTGTTTGTACATATATAGGTGAAATACCTGGAAAAAAAGGCAGATTAGATCCTTTGCCAGCCATTAGTCCTGCATGAGAAGAAAAAATGTGAAGTGATGAACCACACCATGGAATGCCATGTTCGACGTCGTAACAAGCGTCACAGGTGGTTGTCGATAAGAAGCAGTGATTTGGTCAATGTTATAATGTGATCCAGGTTATGTTTCAATTTATCCGAATAGAGCACCGAAATAATACCGATGTCTTGTGGGGGATATTCAAAGTAAAGTAAGAGGTCATAATGCAAAGTCAGCAACATTTTAGGCAAACGGAATGGCATACCAAGATACATCTGAAGTCATTAAATGAAGAATTATCAATTTTTAAAAAACTTAGCGAAGTCGCACATCTATTGGAGGAACCAAACTATGCCAGATATACTACCGACATCGTAGATATCACTAGTTTCTTTGGGAAGAAACACATCAAAATGGAAAAAAATGAAGCTTCATCAACATGAAATAGACCAAATACCCCTTGGGAGATATACCAAAACTTAGTATCAATGCTCAAAGTCAAGTAAAGCTCACACTCTCATAATTTTGAAACAAATTCACAGACCACAGATTTGACAGTGTGAAGTAAGAAGTACAAAACTTATGTGTTAGGAGATTAGAAACACCATACCTTTTTCCAATACACGAGCAGGGTGGAAGGTGTAGACCGTTGGAATTTGGGGGAAATTCGTGAAGAAAAGCTTGAACTGTCTGTTAGGGTTATCATATTTATAACCTATTTTGGAACGACGTTGTTTTAGTGGTTCAATAAGTTTCCAAGAGGCTCGCTCCGATAGTACTAAGACTTCAGTGGAGCATTGTTGAGCCAATACGCACAGAAGAAGAAGTTTACCAAAAAATTGTTAGAAATCTACCAAACAAAGCAAAAGATAGGGGAAAGCACATATGCCTTCTATCATCGGTATGTAGATGAGAGCTTTGGAGTGATAGAAACAATGGAGAATGAGGTATTCTAGGGGTACCTGTTGGAGATGTGTGATTTAGAATTATACAAGAAGCTGAGTACCAATACCCCCAAGACCTTGCAAAAAAATTTAGGAGGTTGTAGAGCAGTACTCGAGGGTAGAGGGGACAACTAGAAGGAAAAAAAGATAGACTTATAGAGAAAATCGAAAGAAATGTAGCGCATAGAGAAAAAAGGCTGGTCGAACCTATAAGAACTCCATTTGAGAGGTACACTTTATTGCCACCAAAGCTCGGAGGGAGAAGTCCTGCACAGATCTGAAGTATACATAGAGGGTTGTTCCAAGAACCCCCACACTTGCACAGTTCACACAACTCGGTAGTGGCCCGGTCATGACACAAACGATTATGGCCATATTGCAATCATCACAGGAATAATCATCACAGATATTATGGCCATCACATAAACGATTGCATGCTATTGAGGATGGAGATCGATAGGTGTGAACGGGAAGAGCAATTTCGAAGGTAAGGACATAGGAACCATGCTGCCCCATAGAGGCCTTGAGTGAACCAATGACAGCCTTACAGAAGGAACAATCAAAACAACAGGGGTAGAGGAGATAGAAAACCTCAAGAATAGGTGGCTCGAGATAGGGGATAGGAAGGAAGGCATGACAAATCCCAAGAACAATAGGGGGGAAATCAAGATAACCAAAGCAGGGAAAACCCACCCATGTGAAGGGTAATTAATGTCATAAATGGCATGGTGAAAGAGAGATCATCGAATGCTTTGATAAGAGCAGAGGCTCGAAGGGTCCCTGCGGAAGAGCCTAGTCACAAAAGGTTTCGACCGGACTAGACGGTCACTTTCTTGGAAGCGGATGTTGTACCAGAACAAACACCTCATTCGGATCCTATGGCAATTTCATCCATTATTGGAACATCTTTGATACGAAGGGTATTTGGGGATGATGGAAGTAGAGTAGGAGTGATGTTTGCTGAGTGTTTTGACCAGTTAGATATAGAGCGTGAAAACTTGAAAAAGTCAGCTTCCCCTTTATCCGGACTCACGAGAAACCCGATATTCCCTATAGGAGAGATAACCCTACCCGTTTGCATAGCAGATGGCAACAAAAGGGTGACTATCAGGTGTAATTTCGTTGTCCTAGATGCCCCTTCCCCTTATAAAGTGATTTTAGGAAGGACATGAATGTGCTAGGCTCGGCGGTCTTCTCACTCTATCACCGGATGATGAAGTTCCCAATGGAAAAGGGGGTGGAATCCAGTTGAGGAGATCAAACTTTGGCTAGAAAATGTAACCTTACGGTGGTACGAGAAGCGAGAAGGAAAAGAGATGTAGCAACAGTACGTAGATGTGAGATTGGCTGATAAAATACATATGCCTATTCGGGATATGGGATCAGTAGATTTGGGAAAGCCCGAAGATGTCAAGGAGAGATTGGGAGACTTATTGAGAGAGTATAGAGACGTGTTCTCATGGGATACTTCTGACCTAACAAGAGTCCCTTCGAGTCTCGTACTGCATAGACTGAATATTGACCCCCTTAATTATGCCAGTCAGGCAGAAAAGAAGAGTGTTTACTCCCGAGAGAGCTCAAGCAATCAAGGAAGAGGTGGAGAAGTTTTTGAGGGCAGACGTTATAGAGGAAGTGTTCTACCTAAAATGGATTGCTACCCATTGCCACCAATCGACAAATTAGTAGACACCATCACTAGATATCAGATTCTAGCTTTCTTTGATGCGCATAAGGGATATCACCAAATACTCATGGCGGATAAAGATAAGGAAAACATTGTTTATTACGGATGTAGGCACGTACTACTATAAGAAGACGCCCTTTGGCTTAAACAACGATGGGGCTACTTACCAGAGGCTAGTTAATAAGTTTTTTAGGGGGAAGATAGGGAAGAACATGGAAATATATGTGGATGATGTGGTTGTCAAAAGAAAAAGTCATGAAGAATTCTTCAAGGACCTGGAGGCAACATTTAGTAGGCTTTAAGGGGGCTAATTTGAAGTTAAAACCATCTAAGTGTGTTATTGGCGTGGAGCGGGGAAGTTCCTCATATTCATGGTCTTGGAGAAGGGTATTGATGTAAACCCAAAAAGGTTGAAGCTTTGAAGACAATTAAAACCCCACAATCAATAAAAGATGTACAAAGGCTTATAGGGTCTCTAGCAGTATTAAGCAGGTTGTTATCGAAGAGGGCGGAGAAGCATCTACCTTTTTCGATGTCCTTCAAAGGGCAAAGAAATTTGAGTGGAATGGAAAATGTAAAAAGGCATTCAAGCAGTTGAAGGAACACTTGGGAACACTATAAAGCCCCTCGAGGTGTGTTTGGATCCCATTCAAAAGGTGGGGGTGAGCCAAAAGGAGGTATGGCAGTTGTATGTGGATGGTTCATCACAATCAAGAGGAAGTGAAGTCGGGATTCTGTTAACCAGCCCCAGTGACAGAGATTACCCTTATGCGTTGAACTTCACATTCAAGGAACCTAAAAATGAGGTTGAGCATGAAGCGCTGATCACTAGATTACACCATGCAAGGGAGCTGCAGGTGGAGAAACTGGAGGTTTTCAGTGACTCTCAAATTGTGATTCAGCAGGTGAATGGAGAATACGAGACCAGAGAGCGCAACCAGCAAAGATACCTCAAGGTAGTAAAGAACCTGTTAAAAACATTTAAATCTTACACTTTAACGCAGGTCCGAGGGAAAAAATCATAAAGCATACGCACTAAGCAAGCTCGCTTCTTCGGAATTGGGAACCCAATCCCAGAAGCAACTACTCATGAAAACTTTGAGCAAACAAATTTTTTAAGAACCTGTGGTTATGGCGCTGGAAGTGGAAGACTCTCGATGACACTGTTCGTGGCATATCTCGAGTGTCCTGTCGGAAAATGAAGTGGATGCCAGAAAGATAAGGTTGAAAGCTGCAACGTATGTGCTGCAGGAAGAAGTGTTGTACAGAAGGGGTCATTTACAGCCATTGCTTCTATGCATTAACACTCATGAGGCTGATTATCTCATAAGGGAATTCTATGGGAGGGTATCCAGCAACCACCAGGGAGCCGGATCTGTGGTGAGGAGGCTCATTCAAGTGGGATTTTACTGGCCCAAAACGTTCGAGGATACGAATTGATACATCCAGGCTTGCCACCAGTTTCAGAGACATTCCCCTATAACACATGTTCCCCGAGAAGAGATGAGAAGCATCTATAGTTTGTGGCCATTTGATAAGTGAGGGATTGATCTGGTGGGCCCTTTTCCGGAAACACCAGAAAAATTTTGATACATAATGGTGACTGTTAATTATTTCACAAAGTGGACAGAGGCTGAGCCCCTGACGAACATAAGAGAAAAAATAATCATTTCTTTCTGCTGGAAGAATATTGTGTGCCATTTTGGAACCCCAAGAACGATCATTACGGACAATGGAACACATTTTGCTCATGATCCCTTTAAGAAGTGGTGCGAGGAATATCGGATTAAGCAAAAGATGACATCAGTTTACCATCCCTAAGCTAATGGACAAGTGGAAGTGACCAACAGAACAATAGTGAATGGAATACGAGCATGCCTCGAGGGGATGAAAAGTAATTACATATGGGAATTAATCAATGTGTTGTGGGCGTATTGGACAACTGAGTCTTCCATTACTGGTAAAACACCTTATAGCATAGTATATAGCTCGGAGGCAGTAATTCCTGCAGAAATAGGTGTTCCTAGCCCAAGGATGATGGCTGCTGCAGATGAGACAAGCAATCAGCAGAACCGATGTCTGGATTTGGATATGGTTGAGGAAAAGAGGGAGTTAGCTTCTTTACATGAGGCTAAAGTCAAAGAACGGGTCAGAAGATACCATGACAGAAGGGTAGAGAAAGTGTTGTTTAATCCGGGGGACTTGGTAATGAGGAAAAATGAGAAAAACATAAATGAACCTGAAGGGAAGTTAGATGCAAATTAGGAATGACCCAATAGGGTGATCGAATCACACCTGGGAGGAAGCTATGTTCACGAAGAGATGAATGGGATTCATGTGCCAAGGAGGTGGAACATCACCACCCTGAGAAGGTACTACCAGCTATGATGAGTGGGTTGCCTTTAAACGGCACACAAGATTATGTTCGAGTGGTTTGCTTTTAAGCGGCACTCTAGTTGATGTTCGAGCAGGTTGCTCTTAAGCGGTGCTCTAGATAATATTTCTAGCTATGGCTGATGTTTTAGTCATTTGCTCTTAAGCGGCATTCTAGATGATGTTTGAGTGGTTTTCTCGTAAGCGGCACTCTAGTTGATGTTCGAGCAGGTTGCTCTTAAGCGGCATTGTTGATTATATTTCCAGCTACGACTGATGTTCACGTGGTTTTCTCTTAAGCAGCACTCTAGACGATGTACGAGTGGTTTTCTTTTAAGCAGCACTCTAGATGATGTATGAGTGGTTTGCTCTTAAGCAGCACTCTTGATGATGTACGAGTGGTTTGCTCTTGAGAGGCACTCTAGTTGATGTTCAAACGAGTTGCTCTTAAGCGACGCTCTAGATGATATTTCCAGTTATGGCAGAGGTTCGGGTGGTATGCTTTTAGTGGCACTCGTGGGCTACTTTTGTAATCTTGGAATGATGAACTAGTGGACAAAATTAGCAGGATGTAGGTGGAAACACCAAACCTGTGTAAAATGATTATGTCTCTGAACTTCTTAATTCCTACTTATCAAAGATATTCATACTATATTTTCCTAAGGAAGTTGTGTGTGGCATTTATATTTGAGGGGTAAAATGTTTGAGGAAGTATAGGCATGAGCAACGTGAATCCTGTTAAAATTCCCTAATCCCACTGACGCTAATAACAAGGGTTTGAGAAACCCAATATAAGTTTTCTAAGAGTGAGAGTAACACAGACTATTTATTCAAACTTTATCAATAAATAGAAATGCAAATTTGATACTAAAAATTACATGAATTCATTTAAATGGAGGAAACCCCGCTCGAAACAAATCTTCGATGGAAGGAGCTAGCCCCTTCATCTTTGCTTCTATCTCTTCGAGCTCTTCAAGATTTATACCATAGGCTCTTTGAATATCCTTCATCCATTCTCCCATAGGATATTCGAAAAGATCCTGCGTAGCAATGGTCTTACACCGCTTTTTTGTGGAAGGTTTGAATGGGCCTTCGAGGAGGACCCAACGCTCTTATTTATGACATTTTGTGGAGGATACTTGGTAGCTTTTCTCGAGGGGGAAAGATTCTTTTCAGCTTCTTTAGTGGCAGATCTTTATGACCGAGAAGCAGAACGATAACACGAGGGGGTGAATCCCTTTACCTTCAGTTCTGCCAACCAATCAAGAACAAGGTCAAAAGTTTTTTTTTCTACCAAGGAGTTCCATTCTCATGGACGTTAACTTCCAGCATCTAGTACTGAGCAGCTTTGAGTAGAAATTTCAAAAGCCGGTCATTTCCAATTAAATATAAGGAAGGAATTCCATAAGAAAGCATGTGGGCATGAAGGTTTACTTCGTGTGCATCAATATTTTCTTCAAAATCGGCGATACGCTCCTCGAGTTCTTTGGCCTATACCTTCCAAACCTTAATCTCCCCTACGAGTCATGAGTTCTCGAACAAGAGGGATTCTACCAAATAACTATCCTCAACCCAGGGGCTTCTTCAAGGGGATGTATGTGGTTTGCTTGTAGAGAGGGGGTCCTCGTTAGCTATCTTCCAAGCGAGCAATTTCTCTTCAAGGCTAGTTATTTTGTGCTGAGCCACTAGATGTTGCTCGGCAAGTAATTCCCTTTGGGTCACTAGCCTGTGATTTTCACCCATGCAACCAATTCGGTGCCCTTCCACTACTGGAAGCCTAGTCGCAGTAGCAATGCATAACTTCAAAGAACCAAACTTTAAAAATATTTGTCGCATCAGCTCTTCAAAGTCTTTCTCTACGAGATCACAACCTTTGACCACCTCTAAAGGATATGTACCATTATATTCTTTGATCAAGAAATCTCTAACAAACCCCTTAAATGTTGAATGGTCTTTAGACAACCATAGCTTCATCTATGCTTCAAGCTGGTGGAGCTTGTCCTTCAAAGATTCCTTCTCTCGATTACAATTACATAAATCTCGTGTGGCTTTTAATAGCTGTTTGTTTGTCTCGCTTAATTCTTTTTATGCACTCGAAATCTCCTCACAAGTGCATTCTAACACTCTCTTCAACGAGTTAAACTACGAAAAGAGAACAAAGGCAAAATCAATAATTAAGTCATAAAAATGGCAAAAGACATTCTAATATTTAAGTTTAAAAAAAGAGTTACAACTAGGCCCCTAATTGGAAAAGTTACAATCAAGGAAAAACCCTAGAATCGTCCTCTTTTTAGGTGGATGCAATCAGTTCTTCCATTCTGCTGGCTAGTGAGTTCTCCTCGGGAGAGGCGTCTGTGCCCTCTTGAAGGGGGATCGCTCCCCCCCAACAATGAAGAACTACCCTTTGGACTTAATGAAATCCACCAGGGCAAAGCGAAGGCCGTCATTCTCTATTTTCTCATCTTCGGATCCTGAGTGGTTTCAAGCTTTGGGTTGACTAGATCGTCCACCTGCTTAGCAAGTTCTTCAGACATAAAGGCAGGTACTTAATGCTTCTGGAATTCCTCGGCTAATTCGATACAGCCGATATGCTTAGCCACCCCTAAGATATCCACAAATAGTTTAAGCAGCTCGGATTTGTTCAAAAGTTTGCTTTCAAATGCCTCAAGCAGTTGATCATGTGAGGTTGGATCTTCAGTAGCTTGAACCCTCTGTATCCTTCTCCAGCATCCATTGACGCCTCTTGGCATCAATATTCCGCCTCTCCTCTTCCATAATTTTTTTTTTCCTCAATTTCCCTATTCTTCTCCTTGAGCACTCTCTTCAAATCCAAAATTTCAGCATCCTTTTTGTTGAGTTTTTCTTTGAGAGAGTCATGGCCAGAAGTACAAGCAAAGGAAAAAACTACTATCCTCTCAGTGGCCTCGTGGAAAAGTTGAGAGACCTAGAAAAATATTTAAACTTCGATCAATACTAGGAAAAATGACAATAAAATAAAATTTTCAAACGTACAGATGAAAACCTCTGGGTTAGATACCATCCTCAAGAGATGATGCTCAATGCGGGACATGGACACCGCATCACTCGAAGGGGGTGCCGACTATTGATGGGAATTCTCACTGTTGCGTGCTCCTATTAACGGTGCTGGGGAAGAGTTACCAATATTGCTGCCGTTTGCCCTCATCTTCCGGCTAACATTCCTAGTATGAGGAGGCTGGCCATCAGCAATGGTCGAAGTAGGCCTTCCACTACCTACTGTGGGAGGGGGGGAGGAAGCCTGATTAAAGGGAATGGAGGCCTGATTGAGGGAGTAACGGTCCCTTTAGGAGGAACCTAACCCTGCTTCGTGGGCTTCTTCTTTCTAAAGCCGCTAGCAAGACCAACTGAAAAAAGAAAAACAAAGACCATCAGTAAAAGTAAACTCAACGATACAATAGACAAGAGAAGTAAAATTCTATTAAGGCATCTTTAGAGGCTGCCAAGTGCCTAAAATCACTAACAAGGGTCTCGGGAGGAGGGCTTTCTTTGAGGCCCTTAAGTTCTCTTCTCCTCTTCCTGATATTCTTACGGAGTATTTTATATACATACTTCTTGTAGATTTTGAGAGGGAATGCAAAGCTGCCAATCTGGGAATTAGGATTGTTATAGCGGCTGTAGTCAAGAGAGCTAGACAATAACTTTTTCCTATCCCTGTCGAGGGCATCTGGACAAATATACTCCCAAGGTTTGCGAGACTCGACTTGCATGTTCCAATTCCACATGGGAACTTGATACCTCCTGCTGTCAAATGAGATCCCTTTCTTCCAGCTTCTCCAGTCACCCGAATTACCAGGGATAACAAAAACCTTGTAATGTGCCTCCTGGCTGGTAAAAGTGGCAATCATATAGGTGGACAGCTCACTAAAAGACACGAAGGACAGAGAGTGAAGTGTCTTATACCTTGGCTTGATACCAAACTTTCCACATCATGTCAAGAACATCATGATGATCACCAAGACATTGGGATGAACTTGTGCAAGGCTAACCTGGAATAGTTTAAGAAGTTTGGAAAAAAAGGGGCAACAAGGGAAAGGTGAGCCCGCAGCAAAGATGTCTGAGGAAAATATTTGATTTTCCCTCGGGGAGGTTGTTGGGGGTATCTTCCTCTCGAAAGGGTTGAAAATTGGCATCTGGGGCTATTCGTTGGCCAAGAGGGATCGAGTCTGAAATCGCTGAGATAGCTTTCCCCACTACTAGGTTTGGGGGATCCTGGCCCGAGTCCCTTAGCCTAATCCTTCGAGAAGTCTCATTTTCCTTCTTTTGAGAGGGTTTAGCCAAAGAAGATACCCAGGGTTCTTTTGAGGTGCTCTCGAGGGTGATCCCGCATCCTCGAGGGACGTCCTATCACTCAAAAGAGACACATTTTCCTCCTTCTCTATGGCCTCGAGGGACGCTTCCTGTCGAAAGAGCTCTCAATACCTTACCTTCATCGAAAGGCAATTTCTAGGCGAAAAAGGCACTGCCTTCTCCCAAGAACAACGGGAGCCATTTCGTCCGATCCTTCATCGAATCCAACCCTAAAGGATGTTTATCTAGAATCCCCACATGATTCAGGACATATACATCCCTTAGTTGCGGGTTCTTTGGAGATAAATATCGTGGAGCGAGGGTTAGCGCAAAAAGAGGGCTTTGCTTAAATGGTGAATTCTGAAACCTTTCAGACAGATTCTTGGATTTGGGTAGTGGTGGAATAGACTAGGGAACACTGAATGGAGCTCGATCTCACCAGAAATCCGGGCTTCCATTCATGTCGAATTTGATTTCTTCCCAAAGGAAAGGGTTTTCTTCCAAAAAGTAACTTGAAGTGAGGTAATTACTAGCTGGGGTAGAAGGAAGATCAGATTTGGGAGATAGAATTCAACCACAAACGAGTTCTACGAACTCTTTTTGTTGTTGAATTTACTTCTCCAAAGAATTAACTCTTTTCGTGCTTTGTGTGGTTTTTATCTGTGCTTTCTGTTGTGCGTTAAATTTTCTGTAGAGTGGATTAATTTGGTGGTGCGGGGAGATACTTTTAGTCTCCTTATGTGCTCCGATAAGTTAGTCGAATTATTATTGCCTGTTCTTTCTTGTTCTGCTATTCTACGGGTGAAAATTAGAACTAAGTATGGACAACTCGGGTGATGAGATAGTCTTGAATAGAAACAACAAATAGAAGGATACGGTAGGATTGCAAGATAAGGCTGAAAGCACAAATCAGGAATCAGAACAGTAAAATCAGAATCTGGGGAAGAACGAGATTAATCAGAACCAGAATTTGAAGGCTAGGAGTTGGTATGACCCTCTACTTGAGAGGAAAAGAGCCTGGAATGATGCCGAAATCGCCATGGACAAAGTTCTAGTAGGTTCAAAACCAGACGTAGACTTTGTTCTAGCTGAAGAAGATATTTTCAAGGAGGAGAAAAAAAATGTTTCTATGGCTTTCTTGGGGTATTCCCGGGGTATTTCCCGGTATCCATGTTGTAAGATCACTGCTCATGGCAAAATGGGGGGTCCCCTGCAGAGTACAGACATTATGCAATGGTTATCTAAAGTTCATATTTAACTCAGCGGAGGATAGGAATAACGTGCTAAATGGTCAAGATCATTATCTAAATGGCAAAAAGCCGTTTACTGTCCCTTTACCTGACTCTAGAAAATTTGACATGAGAATAATGGGAAAGAAGCCTATCTGGATTCGCATGAACCATTTGCCAAAGTCCTGCTGGCACAAGAAAGCGCTTGAAAAAATGGCATCCGCATTAGGTGATCCAATCCTAATGGACAATGCAACAAGAGATCGGGTGGGATATTATGCAAGGATCCCGGTCCTCGTTGACACTTCAAAGAAATTAAAGGAAGAAGTCAGATTCTGCATGCCTGATGGAACTACTTGCTCGCAAAAAGTCATTTATGACTACTGCAAACTGTGGTGCCCAAACTGCGGTGAGAACTCCAACCTTTTTAGGCCTGTGATAAATTTTTTAAGGCAAGAGAAACAGCATACCAGGAACGCATGGCAAAGAGGGAAAAAAATGCCTTATGTAACAGATGCCACCAGGTAATGCATACTGAAGGGGAGACTTCTAAGGCCCTTGATGTCTCCAAGGAGAAGGTGGTTAACGGGGATACCACTTCCGGGAACAAAGCAGAAACTTCAGCATCCAGTACTACAGGCCGGGAAAGAATTTGGAGAAAAAAAGGTGATAGTGACTATAGAAAATCCAACTGAAACAGAGAGGGAAGGTGCCGCTGACACATTATCAACTGAAGATGCTTGTACTTCTGAACACACCCTGCCGACTACACAAGAAAACAACAAAGAAAACTCAACATGTGGCAGAACAACTCAGGATACACCCCCCGCCTTCGGAGATGCTGACACACCGCTAGGAAGCTCGGGAGACTTACCTCAGTCTATGGTTCACCCGGAATTCAAAAGAAGCAATCCTCCCAGGTCAGGCCGCTCCCCCATGCCGAACACCCCATCCTTGGGTGGAAGAATGTCAGCCAGCGCCACAGGCAAAACCAAAATTCCCTCAAGACTGAAAATTCCAATCAAGAAACCGTATCAAAGAGTGGCAGATGTAGCAAAAAGCGCATCAAGTGATACACCCAAAGGCGGCGGTCCGAAGCCAAAAGGGACCTCGGGTTCCCAATGAATGCTGCTTGCCTAAACATTAGGGGTCTTGGCGCCCCTGTAAAAAGAAGATGGATAAAAGACATCATCTCCGAGAACAATGTAGGCATCTTTGGAATCCTGGAAACAAAGGCGAATGAATGAACTCTTAGCATCTTCTTAAAAAATTTCAAAGGATGGAAGCATGCCCACAACTTTGACCTGGCACTATGCTCTAGGATTCTCATTGTTTGGGATCCTAAAAAGTTCACGGTGGAAAGGTTAGTAGAATGCCACAGGTAATACACCTGAAAGTGCACAGCCTCTCCTTGAATGTCCAATTTCTATGCACTTACGTAGATGGCAGCAGTGAAGGAAGATTGCACAGACAGCCACTTTGGGCTGAGTTGATGAGGTATGGTAAATCTTGACTCCCCATGGATAGTACTGGGTGATTTCAATGCCATTCTTAGTACTCACGATCACATAGGAAGCACAACACCTAGAGTATATCAGATGAAGGAATTTCAGGAAACATGTAATGCATGCGGTTTAAAAGATGCACCTGCACTCGAAAATCATTTCACATGGCACAACTCAGATTAGTCAATCAGGCGCAAGATTGATAGAGTCCTACTCAATCACAAATGAGATGGAGACTCCTGCCACAAAACCTTCCTATTGGGTTCTGCAATCTCGGATCACCTCCCTTTTGTGACTTCCCTAGCGCAAGACATTGAGAAAATTAACAGGCCATTCAGGTTTAAGAACATGTGGAATGTACACCCAAACTATAAACAGGTTGTACAAGACCAATGGACACAGGGAGTACAGGGCTTTAAGCAGTATGTTATATGTTGCAAGCTACAAGGGCTGAAAAAACCCCTTAAGGAGATTGGCTAGAAAGACTTCAACCATATCTCCGAAAAGGAAAAAAGAGCGGACGGAGACTATATGGCTACTTTGAGAACACTGGATTCGGCGACCATCATGCCTCAGCTAGTATAGGAACTGACCTCCCTGAAGCGAATGGTCATTCTCTTATACATGGCAGAGTCCAAGTTCCTTTCCCAAAAAGGAAGAATTAACTTCATCACCATGGTAGACAAGGGAACAAAATACTTCCATGGCTTGGTCGCGAACAGAAAGGGAGGAGACATCCCAGCCATATTGGACAGCGAAGATAAGATCGTCACCTCCAATGAAAGGAAGGAAGTCTCCTCGCAGAGTTCTACAGGGGACTTTTTGGGAAAAAAAATTCCAAGGCATCATATTGATATGCAGGTTCTTCAGTCAGGCCTTGTGCTTAATGATATGGATAGGGCAATGCTGGGATAGGGTATAGAAAGACATGAAATAAGAGCTGCCCTCTTCTCCATGTCGGATGATAAAGCGCCAGGCCCAGACGGCTTCACAGCAACGTTCTTTAAGAAACACATGGAAATCGTGGGCCGGGACTTCACGGAATCGGTTCAGGAATTCTTTTAGACTGGAAGTCTTCTAAAATAACTCAATCACACATCAGTGGCACTCATACCCATAAAAGGAGAAAATCTTAGAGTGGGCAATTTCAGACCGATCTCATTCTGTAACATCATCTACAAAACCATCACGAAGATCATGGCGAACAGAATTGAACCCTTCTTCCATGTTCTTATTGACCCATGCCAGGCATCATTTGTTAAAGGATGGAAACTTTCAGATAATGTGATGCTGGCCTAGGAAATAGTTCAAGGATACGGCAGAGCAAGATTATCTCCCAGATGTGTGGTTATCTTCGACCTCACCAAAGCATTCGACACAGTTTCCTGGGATTTCTTGGAAGAGGTTCTATCAGGCCTAGGATTCCCAAACGTACTCACAGCCAGAATTATGGAATGCGTCAGAACTCCGACATTCTCAATTGCGGTCAATGGGAAACTATACAATTTTTTCAAAGGCGAGAGGGGTGTCCGCCAAGGGGATCCGCTGTCACCATTGCTTTTTGTAATATGCATAGAGTACCTCTCCAGGTTACTGAAAAGGGAAACGGAATCGCTGTTCTTCACATACCACCCCAGATGCGAAAGTCAAAAGATCTCCCACCTTGCATTTGCGGATGATCTAATGTTATTCTCCAGAGCTGACAAAGAATCAGTCCACATCTTAATGTCGGCACTGAACAACTTCGAGCAAACATCTAGCCTCGCAATCAATGCCTTAAAATCAAAGTTTTTTGGAATAGGCATCAAAGAAGACTTAAGCTTCACGGGAATACCATGGGCCACTTTCCCTATCAGGTGTCTGGGTATTCTGCTCGACTCGAGAAAGCTCAAAGTCTCCCAGTTCCACACATTGCTGGGAAATCTAGATAAACAAATTGCAAGTTTTAAGGGACACACTCTCTCTTACACTGGCAAACTGGAATTAATCAAGTCAGTGGTCCAGGGTATCATTACCTTTTGGATTCAGCATTTCATAATACAGGGAAACATCATGGAATCCCTGGAGCAAAAGTGTAAACATTTCCTGTGGGGAGAAAAGAAATTAAACAAAGTATCCTGGAAGAGACTGTGCATACCCAAGATATATGGCAGACTTGGAATCCAGGACTTTAAGATCTGGAACATAGCCGTAATCGCACAGCAACTGTGGGACATTCACATGGAAAAAGACTCACTATGGGTAAAGTGGTTACACTCACATTTTTTGTATGGGAGCAATATCTGGCTCATCAATCCAAGAGCCCCAAGCGGCAGAGTCTCAGAGAAGTTCTCTCTTTGCTTCACAAATCTATGCGAACTGAGGGATAATCTATTGGAATTTTGGGAGGATCAGTCGAATCGCTCAAAAACATGCTAGCAGCATGGGTAGGAACAGGAAAATTCACAGCAATGGCTCATGATCATATCCACAGGTTTATTTACCCGCACCAGTACGATATATCTGCCCTTCCTAGGGAGAGATTCTACAAGTCCATCTGGAGGGGTTTCATACCACCCAGGTTCTCATTTATTGCTTGGCTGGCATTCCTCGGACAATTGCAGACAAAGGATAAATATCATGGAAGGGAAGATGAGCCCAGTAATTATACCTGCTCCCTATACCGCCTGGAAGCCGAGAAGCATAATCATCTATTCTTCACATGTTAATTCGTCAAAACTATATGGGACGGAGTGCGCAACTGGATTGGCCTGAGAAGAAACACAGATTCTATAGCCACATCTGAAAAATGGATCAGAAGACATGTCAGGGGTTCAAAACTAAGAAGAATGTTGGGACCACTTGCTCTAACAACCTCCATTTACTACATCTGGAGTGAGAGGAACAACGTCGTCAAAGATTGACTCCAACCGGACTCGGTAAGGGTGTCTAAAATCATCCAAAGGGATTGCTACATGATTCTTAATAGACTTTTCCCTGATCAGATGCTGTTCTAAACCAGTTTCCTCAGCGATGAACTTTTGGGAACCCCTCGAGCGATCCACTTTTGAGGGAGAATTCTATGCTCTTTAGGCTTACATCTTCATACCACTATATATAATACTATCTCTACATTTTGCTACAGGACTAACTACATACTTATACCGGGAAACAAAGGACACACCACGACATCAATCCCTAAATTTTGATACAGGGACATACGGGGGGCTTCCAACAAGAAGGATCTTGCAAACCAAAACAACCTTCTTCATTATCAGACAAGGTCACTCATACTTTTTGATACAGGAAATGCCTCATGACATTTAAAAAAAATTGAGTTCGACCCTCGAAGGGGTTATACCCTCGAAGAGGCTCTGCCCTCGAAGAGGTTATACCCTCGAAGGGGCTCTGTCCTCGAAGGGGTTATATCCTCGAAGGGGCTCTACCCTCGAAGAGGTTATACCCTCGAAGGGGCTTTGCCTTTGAAGGGGTTATACCCTCGAAGGGGCCCTGCCCTCGAAGGGGTTATACCCTCAAAGGGGCTCTTCCTTTGAAAGGGTTATACCCCTGAGGGGGCTCTACCCTCGAAGGGATTTTACCGTTGAAGGGGCTCTGCCCTCGAAGGGCCAGACCTCGAAGAGTTTCACCCCTCGAAGGGGTCCGGGCACCGAAAGAGTTCTGCCCTCAAAGTGGTTATATCCTCGAAGGGGCTCTGCCCTCGAAGGGGTTATACCCTGGAGGGGGCTCTGCCCTCAAAGGGTTATACCATGGAGGGGGCTCTGCCCTCAAAGGAGTTATACCCTCGAGGGAGCTATGCCCTCAAAGGGGTTATACCCTTGAGGGGGCTTTACAGGGTGATTCGAGGGCCAGGTTATTCGACCGTTGAAGGGGGATTTGAAGGGTAGGTGGTTTGAGGGGAAGGTGGTTTTAGGGGAAGGTGGTTCGAGGGTCGAAGGGCGGTTCGAGGGATAGATGGTTCGAGCCTAAATGGATGGTTCGAGGGGTAGGTGGCTCATGGGCTGAAGGGGGTTTTGAGTGGTAGGTGGCTCATGGGCTGAAGGGGGTTTCGAGGGGTAGATGGTTCGAGGGAAGAAGGGTGGTTCGAGGGATAGGTGGTTCGAGTCTCAATGGATGGTTCAAGGGGTAGGTGGCTCATGGGCTGAAGGGGGTTTCGAGGATTAGATGGTTCGAGGGAAGAAGGGTGGTCCGAGGGGTATGTGGTTCGAGCCTCAAAGGGTATCGAGGGGTACAAGGTTCGAAGGATGAGGGGGGGTTCGAGGGGATGCTGGAATCACCCCTGAAGGTCTGATGGGTGGTTCAAGGGCTGAAGGAGGTTCGACAGTGGGTGGTTTGAGGGTTGAAGAGGGGTCCGAGGGGTACGTGGTTCGAGCCTAAAAAAATAGCCTCTCTCTATCTGGCTGCAAGAATTTCCTACGACAGTTGCATGGCCATGCAAGTCGGGTAGGGGGTTAATTAATTTTCCGTACGCAAATTAATTAATTCCTTGCCAGGTATCACTTGAATTTAACGGTTGTGCTATGTGTCTACGATGTACTGAAAAGTGTAAAATGGCATCAGGCTGTCCATTTGCCTAAAATGGAAAGAATGGTTACAAAATCGTTACGCGGGGTGTGCGCGATAGAAGTCATGCCCGGTCTCTTATCACTAGGAGGTCTATCCGAGGGGAACAATTGGGAGCACAACAGACCACGGTCAATCTTCTCCCAACCCCAAAGAGAAAACCTCGGCCCTCATCCAGAGACCGTTATCGAAGGCCAATAACACCTCTTTATCTTCATCTTAGAGGTGTACATGGTAGAAGCAGTGTGCCAGCTCTTCCCGAAGGAGAAGACATACTACTTCACTCATTTGAAGGTCAAGACCACTCTCGGTTTGGAAGACACCCGTGGGGAGCAAACCACGGCGCAAGAGTCGGTTCACACTACCGGATGCATGGATGTTGTATGGAGTGAGGGGACTAGTGAGTTTGTTCTCATGCCCCTCTGTTTCTCAGGGATGGTTTTCATAGGCCCCGGTCACCACGATGAGTTGTAATATCTGTTTTTCAGGGTTACTTTTCACAGGCCCCAGTCAACACGATGGGATTAACATCTCTTGGCCACCTGGTTGTAACATCTAGATCAGGGGTAGTATATTAGGTTTCATGTATTAAGGGAGTGGGCCTATGTTCCCACTCCCGTAAACTATCACGGTTTCCTTTTATTTACCTTACCTTCATCGAGGGACGCTTCCTTATAGGCTAGAGATGTATTTGACCCCACCCCCCCTTCCAATTCGAGCTCTGGATTCGGAGGAGGGTAGAGGCCAATTTTTCCACTAGTAGGGGATCTCCTTATATAGGGCTTGCCCATGCCTAGTGGCCAGTTCTCAATAGGATCTCAGGGAGGCATATCAGTTACTGGGAAAACCCTCTCTTCCTCAGGACTGTTAGTAACATGATCAGACATACCTTCTCCAGCATTGGAACGATATTGAAATTCTTTGGAATGAGTGTATTCCAAGTCACTAATAACTCTTCCTGCATACTAATTCCCGTCCCTCCTAACCTAATCTCACCAGGAAATCTCTTGGATGCAGAACCCTCATTAGAACAGGTAATGATTGTAAGGTAAGGAACGAAACAGATTATAATAAGAAGAGAGATGAAGATACTTACTGATTTTCTGGGAAAGGTGATGAAAAGTAGATTGCTTGAGAAAGAATACTCGTAAGAAGTTCCTGCAAATGAGAAAAGTGAAAGAAGGAAAATCGGTTAAGGCGTAATAATTGGGGCTAAAATGGCAGATAATTAATAACTGCCTTGGAAATACAAAAAGTTATAGAAAGGTGCAATTGCTTTTCTATCTTCTGATGACAAGCTGTTTGGGGAGCAGTGACACGTGTAGTTGTACGGTACGCGCGCGCCTTTTGGAATCCTAACGCCGAGAGCAGTGACACGCGCGATTGTACGGCACACACACGTCTTTTGGAATCTTAACAGTGAGAGTTGATTAGAAAATCAAGTTCCCTCCCTCGAAGGCAAGAGCAATGAAGTGGATGGTTCATTTAGAGTCTTCAGAGTCCTCAAACTATCCCATACATTCGAGACCTCAAAGAACCTTTGTATCGTTCTAGTCTTCTAAGGTAGAGAACCTGCTTTTCTAGGGGCTCTTGATAGAGGTTAAGCCTAAGAAGGCCATTGGGCCAAAGATGTGGCGGCCCAGATAAGAGAATATTTAATACCATAACGTAATTACTGCATTTGTGGTTAATTAAGGGCGATAATTAAGGAGAACGTTATTTAGGACACGGAGAATAAATACAAGGTACGTATTTACTTATCATTATTCTGTCTTAATCATATTGACCACTTGGACTAACTTAGGCATCAGAGTGCTGACCCCTGGAACCCCCAGGGATAGTTTTATTGCAGGTCAGTTCGAGAAGAACTCAAGCCCACAAATCGGTTGGTTGTTCGAGATGCATCAGATAGAGCATCTTCGGGTTCAAATTTATTGAGGTAGTTAATTTTGGCATCTCCTAAATTGTATATGTTTTTCTACATCGACAAAAACTTGAATATATTAATTAAGTATGATGATTTTGTTACATTTTATATAAGTTACAATGTATGTCCTTCCAAAGTAATGTCTTGTTTGTAAGGATTGTGAAAACAATCATAGATTATTGCTGATTGTGGAAAATAATCAAATTTTTGTATGAACATAATATGAATGTGCGACGTCGCACTATGTCCAGCGCCATTCACGATATAGAGCCGGATGTTTTGCGCTTTTTCCAGGAGCTAGACCAAAAAATCAAAGGGCTTCTATTTTTAGATAAAGCTCAGATACCTGCACTTAGAATTTAGGATGGATGCTGTTGATTTGAAAATAAAAAATTAGGTTTGCAAGATAGACACTTTGCAGGTATGGAAGTTCAAAAAAGAAAGCCATCTCAAGCAAGAGACAAAAGCCAAGGAACTATCTTAAGCGAAAAACATGTGCAGCAGGGTTCAAAGATGGTTCCTTACAAACCTCTACAATAGGTTTCAAGCCAGGGAGCAGAAAAATATTCTAACCGATGGAAACTTTAATGATGGTGCTTATATCTTTAGTGGCTAGGAGCAGAATTCTTCAATCTATACTATTGGTTCTATCTTTGATTCTTCTATCTTTTGAGGGCTGGACATATTTTGGTGACTTATCAGAGGCTCTTCTCATGGATAATCTACGACTAGGGTCTAGATTTGACTAACACCATTTTGTATGTAAACACTTACGTAGGAGTTTTTTTTGGAGGTCCGGCCAATCGTTTTACACTAACACGAGAGGTGGAGGTGTGGCAATTGGAAACACTTCCAAAATACTCCTTTGTAAAAACTTCAGAAACCATAGCAATTTGTTTGTGTTTTTGGTTCCAAAGTTCAAGTCCTTACTTGAATACTATGTAATTTTGAATCATACTTTACTACTAGGTTGGGGAACCTATTACATATCCCCCCATTAATATGGGTTTTATTATATGTGTGTGTATGTGTGTGCGTGTATGTGTGTGCGTGCGCGTGCGTGCGTGTGTGTGTTAGATGATTTTGTTATAATGTTTTTAAAACAATTAGGTAGTATCAAGTCGCAACCTTTGGGACATTGTAGAAGCTCTTTTTTAAAAGAATAAATAGCTGCTATAGTGTAGGAAATTTCAAATCTGATTTACTCTCGGGCATGTATTGAATTTTTTTAGAAAAGGTAGTAATAGGTCACAACCTTATGAACATTGTAGTAGCTCTTTTGTGAAACAAAAAATAGCTGCTACGGTGTTAGAAAATCTCAGAGATTTTTACGTAGTAGTACTCTCGGACATGTGAATTGTTTTTTGATTAAACCATCCATAGATGGGGGAAATTATATTTGGCCTTCCCAAGCCATGAAATAAACAGAAAATTAAAACGAAAGTGAAATGAAGCCGTAGCTTAGTTGTGATATACAATGGTGAGCAATAGACTCGTGAAGCAACATTTGTTGCTTCCAAAAGAATGAAAGTAGACAGGAAAATAGTTAGAGGATTACAAAAGCTCTTAGTCTATAGTAGAGATGATCAGACTTATTAGTGAATCTAGGTAAAGAAACACAAGGCAGTCTGAATCACTCCACATAGTCTAGAAGCGTATCCTCTACTAACAGAGAAAGCAATGAGTGCACCAAAATTGTTGCAGCAGTAGGAGCCATCCAAGAGTGAAAGACTTCCTCAAGCATGAAGAGCATTATGAGTCCCTTCCTCAAGTAAGCTAAAAAAGTATGTCCCAAAGGAACGAGATAGGAAACCAATGTACAGATAAATGCTCCTTAATGTGAATCTGTCCAAAGGAGAAGTCCCGATGACAAAGAGCCAGCCAACTCATGAAGGGCAACCAGTATGAAAGTACCACAAACCTGCAAATAACAGCTCAATTCAGTAGCATCCATTCAATGCACCATCCTTAAAGAAGGAGTACCTATCTGATCTAACCTAAGTAACCCTGACTGGTGTTAGATAGACAATTAAATGTAGCGCGGAAGGAACTGGACTGTGCTCGGAGGCAAGATTTGGCTAGAGAATCCGCAACTAAGTTAGCTTGTCTCTGAATGTGTACTAAATTGATATCACCCAGAAGTTGGTGAATATCATCAGCTAATTGAAACAATTTCCAATGAGCATGCAGGGGATCAGTAACACAATGAACCGCATTCAGACAATCTGATTCCATATAAACAGGGATGCAAAATCCTGAACACTTTCCTAAGGCAAACTGAATTGCTTTCAATTCAGCCTCCAAAGGGGAGATGGCCTGTGTATACTTAGTATATGCAGCAATGAAGCAACCCCTAGTATCCCTAATAATCATTCCAAGTCCACACATATTAGAGAAACAACACCATGCAGCATCTACATTGATTTTATAACCCTTACATGGCTTTGTCCATGCTATTTTAAAAATTTTGGGCTTTGGAACAGATTTTATCAAAGGCAAGAATGAATGATCAGCTATACTGAAGTCGATAGCAGAGGTTATGAAAACAGGTTTGGAACAAAAGGAGTAGAAAATTTGTTCCTTAATTTGATTAAGCACTAAGCCTGTAGTTGGCAATGCTGAGTCAAATATGCATTTGTTTCTCATCTTCCACAAGTTCCAGCATGTAATCAAAGATGAAGTTCTAATTATGACAGAGTGTAAAGAGCTCAAGCCAGGATAGGTGAAATAGCATGATATTCTTTCCCAAACAGACGGGAAATTCCTGTCCCCAATTCCCATAAATTGATGTACTGTCCTCCAAACTTGCAGAGCAAAAGAACAAGAATTGAAAAAATGCTCTAAGGAGTCTTCATGGTTATTACACATACAACACTTAGAAGGCAAGCAGAATCTCAGTTTTTACAGAATATTATCAAATGGTAAATAGGAGTTGATCAGTTTCCACATTTAATTCCAAGTTTCCATATGAGCCTATTGCACCTATGAGTTGAGAGTTTTGATTCCTGTAAAAGGGAGATGGCATGAGATGGTAGCAGAGGAGATATTTTCTAAATCATAGCTGGTTTGTTTGAAATGAACTCAGATACAGTACATGTATCTGAGATATCCACAAGATTACGATCACAAAGATCCGTAATGGGACCAATATATAACCAGTTTGATGTCCAGAAGTTACAATCACCTCTACCAACTATTACTCTAGAGTTTAATTCTGCCCATTCATTGAAGCAATAGATTCTCTTCCAGTTAGGAGAAGATCTAGATGAGGGTGGAAGAGAAGCAACCAGATGAGTCCATAAAGCCTCAGCCATTTGATATTTCCACCATAGCTTAACTGAGCATGTATCTATTATAGTGGTAATTGATCTAAAACCTAGACCATTTTGGTTAATAGGAAGGCAAAGAGCATCCCACTTCCTCCATGTTCTTTTAGGTTTAAGATCAGTAGACCCCCAAAAAAATCTGCTTAGTTTTTTTTCTATGATAGTAATAATCTCCTTGCTAGGTTTTAGAACTGACCATATGTGCTGAGGGATAGAGTAAATACATAATTGTATAGTGTAATTTTCCCCCCAGAAGAAAGCCATTTATTTTTCCAACTACCTATCCTACTGTCAATTTGTTCAAGTAGTGGCTGAAAATAAAATTTTTTTGCCTTTCCAGTAAAAAGGGGAACTCCCAGATAGGTGAAAGGAAAACCCCCAATTTTCATCCCTAGAATCCTCTTTATAGTGATAACTGTGTGAGCGGAGGCATGTTTTCCAATGAAGATATCACTTTTATTGTAATTTATCTTTTGACCTGTGACATCTTCAAATTTAGCCAGAAATGCTTTGAACCTAATCAGTTTGTTATTGCCAGCTTTTAGGAAGACCACCGTATCATCAGCATAAGATAAATGAGAGATTTTTAGGGAATTACCTGGAAGATCATAATATGACAACTTACCATTATGAAAGATGAATGCTAAGCTCCTGGTAAATGCCTAAGAAAAAATATTAAATAGGAAGGGAGAGAGGGGATCTCCCTGTTTGATACCCCTTGTAGATTGAAAAAATCCAACAGGCTTACCATTGATTAAGATGGAGAACCATGCCTGTGATAGATTTTGCATAATGGAAAAAATGAATCCAGGATGAAAACCAAATTTAGCAAGGACACTATATAAAAAAGACCACCTAACTCTATCAAAAGCCTTCTTAAGATCTAATTTAACAATACAGTTAGGTTCTCTTTGCTTCCTATTTAGAAATCTAACCATTTCTTGTAGGTAGATGACATTATCCGAGATGTCTCTACCCTTTAGGAAAGCTGTTTGGTGTGGAGAAATTAGTTTTGGCATTAGAGGTTTTAGTCTCTCCATTAGAACTTTTGAGCAGATTTTATTAATCACATTGGAAAGACTAATTGGCCTGTAGTCATCAAAAGAAGTAGGGGTTTTCTTTTTAGGAATAATTGTAATCCAGGTGCTACCAATACCTCTAGGGATGTTATTCCCTGCCAAAAAATCTTGGACCGCAGCAAGTAGGTCAGTTGAGATTACATCCCAAGATTTAATGAAGAACTTAGCTGTGAAACCGTCTGGCCCAGGACTACTGTTCTTATTGAGACTAAGAACAATGTCCCTGAGTTCAGACAGTGAGACCGGTTGCATCAGTCTGTCATTTTCTTCTTGAGTAATCAAATTAGGTATCTGACTCAGGAAGTGAGATTTGAACAAGCTACTGTCCGGAGTGCAATCATCTGTTAAAAGATCTTGATAATAGTGAATGGCCTCTTTTTCAATATCCTGTATATTATCCAACCAAAGTCCATTACTACTCTTAATTTTTGTGATCTGTAGCCTACATTTTCTCTCTTTAACAGAGTTATGGAAAAAACTTGTGTTATCATCTCCTTCTTTTAACCATTTAATCTTAGCCTTGTGTTTCCAGAAGCTTTTCTGTTCTGCTAGAGCCCTAACTAATTTAGCCTTTGCTTCTTTAAGTTTGACCAGATTATCCACAGAAGCATTACTATCATATAAATGTTCCTGAGCTTCTAGTACAGATTCAGCCAGCACCACATTGTCATGAACATTACCAAATTGTTCCTCATTCCAAATTTTGAGCTCTTTTTTCAATCTGATGAGTTTAAGATAAAAACCGAGCATTCCTGATTTGTTGAGAAGAATTTCCCAGTTTTTCAATATTACATCACTAAAATCCTTCCTTTTATACCAAGTGTTCAGAAATTTAAATGGCCTCGGGTTGGATAGGATGTCACTACCAATGGAAAGAAGCATAGGATTATGATCGGAAGAAATCCTATTCAGAATCTGAATAGAGGAGGCAGGGAAAGTGGTTGACCAGGAAGGAGTGCATAGTCCTCTATCTAATCGTTGGATAGTCGGGTTCCTTAGCCTATTATTACTCCAAGTAAACAGATTACCCACCGTATTAATTTCTTGCAAAGCCTTAACATTTATAAAATCATTAAAGTCCCTCATACTACCCAGTTTGGGAGTAGATGGACCTTTGTATTCATTTATAGATGTAATGGCATTGAAATCACCAATGAAAATAGCATCTGAGTGGGTAATGGACTTGAGGTCAGACCAGAGATTTTTTCTACCATTTCTAGTTCTAAGGCCATATACAAAAAAAGCATCCATACATTTGTTCAGAGTAAGACTATGCAAAGAGACAGCTAAGAATTGCAAATTATCCCATCTAACTGTAAGGGATACACTTGAATTCCAAAAAAGCCAGATTTGGCCATTCATTGTAAACATACAATTGTCATAAAGTAACCTTTGTCTATAAGAATCACATTGATAATTTTCATGCTTAGGTTCAATTAAACAGATAAGCTCAAACCTATGCCTAGTGATCAAATTTTGAAGTCTTAGCATTGAAGTGTCCATACCCCTAAGATTCCAAACCAGCATTTTAATCTTAAGAGTTGTGTTATTCATAGGGAAACATTATTAGAGCTTTTTGATCTAGTCATGATAGTATTTAACTGAGTTAAATATGTCTCATTACTATGATTGATTTCTTTCCTTAGTTGCCCACCCTTTTTCATTTTGCTAGGTTTGGAATGTAAGATGGAAGAAGTTACCTGACTACCCTGAGTAGCAAGATTGTCTGTAATATTGACAGGAGGAGATTGTAGGAGTTCATTTGAGGGAGCAGCAGTCTTTGAAACCTCTGCATTGGTAGGGAAGGTACATGGGGATTCCTCCGCACTGGATGCATCTTCAAACGCAAGCGGAAGGAATCTATTTTGCCTATGTTTCTGCTGAGAGAAAATGAAATTTTTAGCAGCAATGAGGGTATTGAAAGGTGAGAAGGATTTACCTCGTTTGCTAGGAAGATCATCCTTAGCATAAATTTTCTTGGAGATGAAGTGTGGTGGAGCAGATTGAGAGTGCTTAGACTGGTGACCCGGGGACTGAAGTAGTGAATTTGAGCACCCCTCAGTATCGCAAGGGATCCCCTTAGGTTGCTCAGCCATGTCCATGTCAATTAAATCAACATCTATATTCTGATTACTACCCAGTGTCTGGTCAACACTCATGGAGTCATGAGGATCAGGAATATGAATCAGATCAACTTTCTCCAATCCCCCAACCAGGATATCCACCTGAGGAGCCTCAGTCTCAGGAGGCAACTCCTCCTCCGCAGAAACAGTAACTCCTTCTTGTTCAATATTAACAGTAGAAAGCATTTTATACTTTGGAACATATTTGAAGGATTGTGAGGCCAGTATTTTCTGTTTCTCAGCTGCAGAAACCCCAGAGCCTCCTACTTTATTATTATCCTCCTGCGTTATGGATACAAACCAATTAATTTGACCCTCAGTGCCTATTGGCTGATCCTTGGTTTGAAACTCTCCTTTACCATCTCCTGGATTCTTATGGGTTGGTTTCTCCATCTTATATGACCTAGATCTCTTAAGTTCAGGATGCAAGTAGATACACTGATTGTCATCATGGCCTATGGATTTACAGTGATGGCAGTATAGAGGTAGATCCTCAAATTCTAGAGGTAGCTTAACCACATTATATTCAATTCCATCTTCCTCTATACCCACTCTAATAAATGATGGCAGCTTATTTTTAAGGTTAATTTCTACGCACATCTTCACAACTGAAGGTCTAGATAGAGCTGCAGTAGCTGCGTCCATCTTAATGAAATTCCCTATTTGATTCCCCATAGATTGAATCATAGCAGTATTATAGAAAAAAATAGGAACATGTGGAATATTAACCCATACCGGGACTATTGAGGATTCTACATCGGGAGAGAAGTCCGTAGTCCATTTGAGAACCTTCATCGGGGCATGATTGAAGGTCCATTGGCCCTTGAGCCAGAACCTCCGATAGTCTTCCTTGTCTTGAAATCGGATAAGATTATGTCTGAAATCAATTGAACCTAGCTGAAAATTACCTTTGAACCCAACTGATTTGAAAGCCTCATTGAGAGTAGCCATCGATGGCTTGCCCCTTGCAAACTTACCCACCAGGGCGTTATGGTAGTGGGAGGCCAGAATCTCTGCATCTCTATGACTAACCAAACAGGCTATGTCTCCCTTGTACTGGGTTTTCGGAACGATTTCAGGGTTCGAGAGCAGGGTGACATTTAGTGGAGAGGGGCGACTACCTAAAGCTTGGAGGAAGGACTTGCCAATTGCACCGCCGCCGCGGCCAGGCGGAGGAGCCGCCATGAAGGGAGGAGAAGAACCAGGTAGATGACCGTTATCAGCTAAAAACAGGAAAAGAAATGGAAGTGCGTGTTTCGCACCTAGATCCCTTAATTATCGCACATAGGAACAGTAAACATTAGTCAATATCTAATCGGACATGTGAATAAATCCAAAAAAAAATGAATTTAGGTACTAATAGGTCGCAACCTTTGGGACATTGTAGCTGCTATTTTTAAAAATAAAATATAGTTGCTATATTGTTTTAAAAGCTCAAATAAACTTGTAAAATCAATAATCCTCTTGGGCATGTCTTTAAATAGGAAAAAAATAAATTTAGGTAGTAGTAGGTCACAACCTTATGAGCATTGTAGCTGCTTATTTATGTAACAAATAATAGCTGCTACTATGTTGAATCTCCACCATCTGAGAGATTAAATCTCCACCATTAAAATATCTTATATAAATACTCAAACCCCTAACATCACCCTATTCAAAAATCCCTCTTTCTCCTAAACTAAACCACCGCCACCAACCCTCCACCGTAAGCCACAACGCTCGCCTCCTTTCTCCTTCCCACAGTGCACCTTGGTTGGTAAACTCAAGTGGGATCAAGATGGCAGTTACTTCTTATTTAGTTGTGTGTCATTTAGGGTTTTTGATATTATAATAAGAGGAGGTCTCTTGACAGGTGACCTATCCTTTAGTTATAGACCGTCAAATATACATTTTCATTTATACACGGTATTATTTAAATTACTAACAAAATTAAAAGAGGCAAAGTCTTGGAAAAGACCGTCTTTCCATGGGCTCATAGAAAGATGCAATTTAATTAGAATAATAAAAGTTAAAAGGTGTCAATTGCAATATTAAAAATTATTATGCAACGTGTAGTAGTTACAAAGTTCATAACCCAATTTATGCAACCCAAAAATTTTATCATCATTTCTTCTTATTTGCACTTTAAACCTTGGTCTTTCCATGTCTAATGGAAATACCGTCTTTCAAGAGACAGACTCATTAAAATATATATATATATATATTATATTTTTTTATATATTTTTACATTTAAATACACAATATTATTTTATTTAACTTATATAATAAAATACTAAATTTTTTAAAGAACTTTCAACTTTGAAACAGTAAGGGAGTTTTATCCACAAGTGTATGGATATGCCACATTTCTTAAGACTTCCTCATATAATAAGATATTTAAATTTTCAAATACCGAATGACAATGTACCATATTTGTATAGAAGTCTGTCTCTTGAAAGACGGTCTTTAAAGTGCAAATTAAAAGAAATAAAGATAAAATTTTTCGGTTGCATGAATCAGGTTATAAACTTTATGAGTAGGTCTCCTGTCAGGCGGCTTGTCTATAATATTATGGACAGGACATGGACCTACTTGCAAATTAGAGAAAGTTAAAAATTTTGCAGGTCATATTTGAACAACAATCAGTATTTTTTTATTTTTCTCGGAGATGTTTCATACTTCATTCAAATCTAAGTTGCCTCACACAAAGGGGGTGAGGCTCCCCTGTGTCTCACACAAAGGTGGGGGTGAGACTCCTACATGACACACAAAGTGTCACGGGTCGACCTTTGAGGGGATCGAACCGTGCGGCCTAGCCGTGTATCCAACACTCACTACTACCGCCTTGATCCCACGTGTGTCGCACTCAGCCCGGTAGCACCAAGCAAACCGGGCCTTTAGAGGAACGTGTCGGTGTGCAGCAGAAAATACACACACGGGTTTAAACTAGGAGCATGGCTCACACACACAAGCCAAAGAAGTAATATAGAGTCCAACAACTTGGAAGCAAACACTTATCAACACTATATTACAAAATGGTAACCGGATGTGGGTAGCTCAGTACTCCACATATATGCTGTGCAAATGTTATCACAAGTGCCAGCTACATAGACAAAATGAGGTCAAAGGATAAAACAGCACGTAGGCTTGGACCTCGTTCAAAAGAGCTTCGCTAAACTAATAACTAAGCTATTACAAGTATTTACAAGCAAAAGAGAAGACTTCTGGGACAAGGAGCTTAGGACATGTCTTCTCGGACCGGGCTGCTGGCCGACCGCGCTGCTGGACGACCGAGCTGCTGGGCGACCCAGCTGCTGGGCGACCGGGCTGCTGGACGACCGGGCTGCTGGGCGACCGGGCTGCTGGCCGGCTGGGCGATCGGCGCTGCGCGCACGGGCATTGGGCACAAACGACTCGAGCATTGTGCACAGCGCATTGCGGGCGCATAGGGAGGCATCACGGTCCGTGAACGGTTAGGCGGTCGGCACTGGATGCTCCAAGGGCGTGTGCGGTGCGGTTGAGGGAAATCGGTTCGCAGTGACGCAATGAGTGGCACGGGACCGCGGTTTTGGTATCGTTTTAGCCCTGGTGCGGGCATGGGGTTGCGTTGGGGTCGGGCGTAAATCCCCACCCCGTAACATTCTCCCCCACTCAAATCGGCGAACGTCCTCGGAGCCATCAATTCCCCAAGGTGCTTCGCTACCCACACTTGTCTTGTACACTTCTGCCTTAGAAAAGGGGTTGATTTACTTGCTAGCACTAGTGTACTTTGATGTAGCCATGGTCCTCGGCTTTTCTTCCGTTCCTGGTTGAGCTGGCTTGATTTTATAGCACCCACCCCTTGATCAATAACCAAAGGAGTGTCCAACTCTGGATGCTGTCCGGTACGCATCATCATCCATTCACGTTTTTGCTCCCAGCCTTGTGGAACAACAAGGGGTTGCTGATGTGAATGATGACTCGTCTTTCCCCGTTGAGGTTTACAAGTTTTGGCTTGATTGAACGACTCAAAATGGGAAGTATGATGGGGCGCGCTAGCCGGCAGATTTGTCTTTGGCATCCATATCTTCTTGGCAACCGACGAATGCTTCCTTCCTTTTTCGGATCTATCGGGCAAACCCATTGCTGGTGTAGACCCTCCGGACCCTTCCTTTCTGTTCTTCCCACTTGAATCCTATCTTAAGCACTCGACGAACTGCAAAGTCGAGATTTTGCCCCCGGATGATCTCTTTGCAGTCGTTTTGATCGTGCACGGATTGGTGCCTAAGACATAAAGGCAATTGCCGAATGGGTATACGACAATCCGCGCATCTCTCAGGAATTTCATGCCAAGGATTAAACCGAAGTCATCCATTTTGAAGACATGAAAATCCGTTGTGGTGGTTATTGAGCCAAACTTGATCGAGCATCACCTCGCAATGCCCAGTACCGATTGAGCTTCGCTATTCACAGCCTTCACTCTGCCCACAACTTTCTCCGGCCTGAGCCCCAACCGTGATGCCTCTTTTTCTGAGATATACACATGGCTGGCCCCAGTGTCGACCATCGCTCGGATGGGTTTTCCATTCACGCACACATCCATGTACATCAATGCTCCGTCAGTTCGACGCATTGGTTTGACACGGACGATCTCAGGTTTGTCAAGCTTTGGTGCGGCTTTCTCCGCTTTGCTCGACCAATTCTTAGCTCTCTTTGATCGGACTGCAGCAACCACCCGGTTGATCTCAAGCTCCGTTAACGGATCCACCCGCCCTGGCTCTATTGATCCCACCATGGAATTACACCGCATATTTAATGCCCCCATAGAGCACGGTACCTCCTCTTCGGGCCCAGACTCTTCAGCAGACTGCTCCTGAACTACCTCGCTCAGTGCCTCCCTGATCTGTCTCGAGTCCTCGAGTAACATAGCAGTGATCCTCTGCTCTGTTGGACAATCAACAAGGGCATGATTCCCTTTGCACGTTTCACACACCAGCCGCGCCTTCCCGGTTCATCCATCCCACCTCTGGTTGGACCCACTTGAACTCGCCGCGCTTACACTGGGGCTTACCCCTTTCCTTCCAACACCCGAATTGGGCCTGGAGCTAACTCCGCCGTTTGGACTGGGCCTAAGATTACCCCCTGCCGTGGGAGAACCAAGACCAGCACCATTACCCACCTTGGCAACAGTGGAACCGTCCACTTCCCTATCAACTCGTTGCGGTCCTCCGCCATCACAGTCTTCCAGACTTTCGATGAACGCCACCGCTGAGTTATAGTCCGTGCAACGAGCCCTCCTTAGCTTGAGCCTTGCCCAGGGCTTCAATCCCTGGCTGAATTCATGGAGTTTATATACCTCTGGATGATCAGGCAAATCTAGCATACAACTCTGGAACGCAGACACGTATTCCACAATACTGCCGGTCTGCGTCAAGGTCCTCAAACGAAGCAATGCCTGTTCCTTCACGTTTGTGGGCATGAATTGTCGCCTCACCTTGATCTTCAGTTCATCCCACGTGTCGATGGCTAGGCGTCCTGCCTTAATCTCCGCGTCCTGGGATCGCCACCACACCATAGCAGAGCCCTCCAAGTACATACTCGCAACAGTGACTTTCTCAGCTTCCGAATCCATTCCGGTCGCCTTAAAGTATTGATCCATCTCGTACAAGAAGTTCTCAAGCTCTCTCGCATCACGTGCCCCACCGTATTTGGGAGGTTCGGGGACTTTCAGCTTATGCACAGCACGGACACCACCGCCAGTGCCCCCACCTTGGGACAAATTGGCCACAGCTTGCAAGAGCACGCTCACGTCTCTGCCCAACTTCTCGGTGATGCCTCTCAACTCAACAACGTCCGACTCGCGAGATGCCAAAGCTTCCCTCAGCTTGGCGATCTCCTCATCCTGACGTGCCACCTTCGCATTGGCCACTTCGAGGTCTTTACTGATTATAGCAACATCCGATTCCGTCTGATCCACTCGGTCAGCTAAGCTCTCGGATCCTTATGCTTCACCAAAAAGGACCCTCTCAATGTTCTCCAACCGTTCCACCTTCTTAGACATAGCAATGGCCAAATCACTATGCGCCCAAGTGCCAATTGGGCTCTGATACCAACTGTCACGGGTCGACCTTTGAGGGGCTCAAACCATGTGGCCTAGCCGTGTATCCAACACTCACGACTACCGCCTTGATCCCACGTGCGTCGCACTCAGCCCGGTAGCACCAAGCAAACCGGGCCTTTAGAGGAACGTGTCGGTGTGCAGCGGAAAATACACACATGGGTTTAAACTAGGAGCATGGCTCACACACACAAGCCAAAGAAGTAATATAGAGTCCAACAACTTGGAAGCAAACACTTATCAACACTATATTACAAAATGGTAACCGGATGTGGGTAGCTCAGTACTCCACATATATGCTGTGCAAATGTTATCACAAGTGCCAGCTACATAGAAAAAATGAGGTCAAAGGCTAAAACAACACGTAGGCTTGGACCTCGTTCAAAAGAGCTTCGCTAAACTAATAACTAAGCTATTACAAGTATTTACAAGCAAAAGAGAAGACTTCTAGGACAAGGAGCTTGGGACATGTCTTCTCGGACCGGGCTGCTGGCCGACCGTGCTGCTGGCCGACCGTGCTGCTGGGCGACCGGGCTGCTGGACGACCGGGCTGCTGGGCGACCGGGCTGCTGGGCGACCGAGCTGCTGGGCGACCGGGCTGCTGGCCGATCGGGCTGCTGGCCGGCTGGGCGATCGGCGCTGCGCGCACGGGCGTTGGGCACAAACGACTCGGGCATTGTGTACAGCGCGTCGTGGGCGCATAGGGAGGTATCACGGGCCGTGAGCGGTTAGAAGGTCGGCACTGGATGCTCCAAGGGCGTGTGCAGTGCGGTTGAGGGAAACCGGTTCGCAGTGACGCATCGAGCGGCACGGGACCGCGGTTTTGGTATCATTTTGGCCCTGGTGCGGGCATGGGGTTGCATTGGGGTCGGGCGTAAATCCCCACCCCGTAACACAAAGTGAGGCTCCACACCTAACACAGTGTATATGGAGACTTAAACTCCATAGGGGGGGGGAGTCGAGTTGCCTCACACAAAGGGGGTGAGGCTCCTCTGTATCTCACACAAAGATGAGGTGAAACTTCCATATGACTCACATGAAGTGAGGCTCTATACCTAACACAGTTATATATGGAGATTTAAACTCCATAATAATACAACTCCAATACAACTCCAGGAAGGAGGAGGAGTTAAACCTGGGTTGCACCTGGAGTGGCTATCCCAAGTTGTTAACAATTAGTAATGGGGGTGATGGGCCTCGTTCTTCCTTTTTTCTTCTCCGAATTTGCTCACAATGAAGCTTGCACATCTTCTGATTTTTTTTATTTTTATTAAGGGGTGCTTAGGTGGCAGGAACCGGACGTCGGCAGCTACGGCGGCGGAGGAAGAGTTGGTGGTGGTGCGGCTCATCGAGAAAGCCCCCACCTCAACTATGTCTGAAGTCATCCCTGCCTCTTGAAGGCCATCAAATCCATCATCGGTGACTCCGAGCTCCACCATGCCTCCCGAACCCTAATCTACCACATGAAACACAATCAATCTCAGGTAATCGGCATCATATTCTCAAGCTCTGTAATTCACCTATTCAATGGCAAAATTGACCTGATTTTTATACTATTATGTATGATTATATGTAGTTTTAATGAATTGAGCAATTTTTGAGTTAATTGTGTGAAATCAAAGTGTTGTTGTTTTGTAGAAAATAAGGATAATAAGATGTGCCTGTATTCATGAATTCAGGATACATTATATAGTAGTACATGATACATATACAAGCTAAGAAAAGGTAATAGAATACAATTACATCTACAATAATGGTAAGAATACAATTCTAATTCTAATTCCTTAACACTCCTCCGCAAGTTGGAGCATGGGGACCGTAAATGCCCAACTTGACAAGTAAAGAATGGAACTGATTACGTCCGAGAGCTTTAGTGAACAAATCCACAGGTTGATCTGTCGTACGGATATGTTGAGTAATGAGTGCGCCAGATTGAACAAGATCCCGGACGAAATGACAATCAACTTCAATGTGCTTAGTGCGTTCATGAAAAACCAGATTGGCCGCTATGAAGAACGGATTGACTGTCACAAAACAATTTCATAGGGGAGGAGTACGAAACCCCTAAGTCCTTCAGTAATGACCTAAGCCATAACAACTCACAGCAGGTAACTGCCATAGCACAATACTCCGCTTCAGCAGAAGACTGGGAAACAGTAGGTTGCTTCTTAGTTTTCTAGGAAATCAGAGAATCACCAATCATAACAAAATAACCAGATAGAGAATGCCTGGTAATCGGGCAGGCAGCCCAATCTGAATCATAATAAGCAGTCAATTGTAAAGTACTACGGGAAGAGAGAAATAAACCTTGACCAGGATGACTCTTCAGGTAGTGCAACACACGGACGGCAGCTTCCCAGTGAGGAACACATGGAGACTTCTTAATTATGCAAGAGTATGGACTGAATAACTAAGTTCAGGATGAGTAATAGTCAGGTATATCAGACGCCCAACCAAGCATCGATACTGCTCCAGGTCGTGGTATGCTGGACCTTCAAGACGTGCCAAATCATTTTGTTGCTCCATTGGAAAATCAATTAGTTTAGAAGCAGATAAACCTGTATCAGATAAGATATCCAAAGTATATTTCCTTTGCGAAAGAAATATCCCCTCCGGTCTTCTAGCAATCTCTATGCCCAAAAAATGCTTAAGCAAACCAAGATCCTTTATGTGGAAACAAGAACCTAAGTATTTCTTGAACTCATAGATGAGCGAAGAAGAACTACTAGCAATAACCAAATCATCCACATAAACCAGAACATGTAAAGAAATTGATTCACGGGAAAAGACAAATAAAGAGTAATCGGCCTTACTTTGAATGAAACCAAATGCTCGTAAAGTCTGAGCCAGTTTAGCAAACCGATTTCTAGGAGCCTGACGAAGACCATAAAGATATTTCTCAAGGTGACAAACCTGATCAGGTGGTACAACGTAGCCAGGTGAAGGATGCATGAACACTTGTTCATGCAAATCACCATGCAGGAAGGCATTATGAACATCCATCTGATGTAATTCCCAACCAAGGATAACTGTAACAGACAGAAACAATCGAATAGAACTCATCTTTGCAACCGGAGCAAAAGTCTCATTGTAATCAATTCCTTCAACCTAGCGATTACCAAGAACCACTAGGTGCTCCTTATCATGTTCAATGGTACCATCTGAATGAAACTTCGTCCGATATACCCATTTGCACCCAATTGCCTTCTTATGCGCGGGCAAAGGAGACAAAGTCTATGTCTGATTTCACTCCAGCGCAGTAATTTCCTCAGCCATAGCATCCCGCCAATGACAATGACGGGAAACCTTGGAGTAATTAGTGGGATCTGCACTAGATGTTACAGCACCCAAAAATCTAGAATGCATACATGAAAAATTATCACAATTTACATAATCAGTAAGAGGATAGAGAACACCTGAGGAAAGTGACGATGCATGAGGGAATGTAGTCGAGGGGGGTCTTCAGTAGTAAGAGCACAAGCATAATCATCATAATAGTAATCTGCCAAGTACGAAGGAGGACGACGAGATCAAACACTCTATCTGGTAGGTGGAAACTCAGCAGCGGAATTATCCAGTACCAGAGAAGTTGGTAAAGTAGATATCGAGGATGTAGCATCGGTGGCAACTGGTGGAGAAGTACCTACAGCGGATGGCGACAGTAGGTTGGCAGCGGCCGACAAGGAGGTACCGGTATTGGGCGGTGGAGAATGGCCAGAGATTGCTGGTGGTAATTGGCCGGTGGTGACCATTGGTAACTGGCCAGAAACTGTCGGTGGTGAATGACGAGCGTTGACCGGAATTGACCGGCCGGTATTGACCAATGTTGACCGGTTGGCGTTGACCGGCTGGTATTGATCGGTATTGATTGGCTAGCATTGACCGACGTTGACTAGCCGGCGTTGACAAACCGGCATTGACCAGCGGAAGACCTACATCGATCGGCGGCGTTGGCTCTACAGTTGAAGGCAGAATCAGAATTCTATGCGGCTTCGGCAAGAAGGAGGAGGAAGCCGGCGGTGATGTGGTGGCACCACCGGGTTCAACAGATGTTGGAGTTTCAGAGTACGGGAACATGTCTTCAAAGAAATTGGCATCCCGACTATTAAAGATCACTCGTGAGTCCAAGTCAAAAAGGTGATAGTCTTTCTTTCCAGCAGGATAACCAATGAACAGACACCACCGACTTCGAGGTGCAAACTTGTCATGATATCTAGGAACATAAGCAGCAAAACACAGCAACTCAAAGGGAGTACAACCGTTGAGATGCTGAGTCGGTGTTTGGTTGATCAGGTATGCAGCAGTAAGAACACATTGTCCCCAAAATTCAATAGGAAGACTGGCTTGGAACCGTAAATCACGTGCCACATTGAGTAAATGATGATGCTTTCTTTCAACTCAACCATTGTGTTGTGGAGTATCAACCATAGATGTCTCAAAGATGATCCCAGATGCAGTAAAGTGAGATCGCAAAGGCAAAAATTCAGTGCCGTTATTAGCCCGAACTCGTTGAATTATCTGGCCCCACTGGTTCTTCACTAAGGCACTAAATTCTAAAAATCTAAAAGCTACTTCAGATTTAGCTACTAATAAATAAACCCAAACAGCTCGGGAGTAATCATCTACTATGGTCAAAAAATAAAATGCACCACTTGAAGATGGTGTTCTATAAGGTCCCCAAACATCACAATGAATTAATTGAAACAATGCAGTAGCATTTGTAAAGCTCAACTGAAAACTATGTCTAGTCTGTTTTGCTCTATAACATATAGAGCAAGGTACAGAATGTTTATTAGTGCTAGAAGAAATAGAAGGCAAAACTGTGGAGGATGGATGACCAAAACTTTGATGCCATAAGTCAGACGAAGATACTGAAGCAACTGTAGGAGGAGACTGCAGTATAGGACGGTGAGCACGAGCATCCAGTAGACGAAGTCAAAACACCCCCCCCCCTTTCTGTTCACCCACGCCAATCACTTTCCTCGTACTGATTGTCTGTAAAATGTAATAATTGTTAGTAAAAAAAGCTAGATAGTTCAGGGTAGATAACAATCTAGAGAATGATAGTAAGTTGTATCGTAATGTAAGTATATATAAAACATGAGGCAGAGTAACACCACCAAAGCAAATAGATCCATATTGTGAAGTTGATGATACCGAGCCATCAGGCAGAACAACATTCACAGAATCAATAGTTGTAGTAAGATCAAGTAGAGAACCTTTGTCACCAGTCATGTGATATGAAGCTCCCGAATCAAGTATTCATGGTAAAGTAGTCTTACTAGACTCATCGCCAATAAGAGAATTAAACTGATTAAACAAGTGCATGGTCGAGCTCCATTGGTCATCGGAAAGAGCGGGGCCAAAATCGGAACGTGTCGGGACATCGCCGAAAGAATCCGCCTCCACCAGACTAGGTGACGACGTGGCTGCTCCAGAAAATGGTGGTGGGAGCTGGAGATTGGCGGTGCCTCCGGGACCGGCAGTGGTGACTGACGGCCGGGAAGGTGGTGCCGATTTCTTGCTTTTCTTGAACCAGTCTGGTACACCATGTATATGGAAACAGGTATCTTTGCGATGACAATGGGTACAAACAAGATTCTTACGGTCGGCTGCAGAAAGAATAACTTGCAAAGAACTTGCAGGTGGTGAACGTCGGGCAGCATACGCCATGGAGTTAGAATAAGGCTCATGAGCTCGAATGACATCTCTATGATTCTCCTCCTGAGCAACAAGGGCATACACTTTCATGACAGATGGCATTGGATCAATGCTCATGATGTGTGATCGCAAGGTGTGAAAACCTTCGACGAGGCCAGAGATAAATTGGTAGATCAAATCCTTCTCTCTCTCTTGGAAGACTTTCGCAGCAAGATTTCACTGGCATAATGCCTTGCAATCTTCACAGGTACAAACCAGGGGAGGTTGTATGCAGTGATAATCTGCAAACAACTTCTTCAGTTTGGCAAAGTAAATGTCGATGGGCTGACCGTTTTGCCTACAAATTTGAATGGCTTCTTGCATCTGCAAAAGCTTCATACCATCAGTGAGATTAAATTATGCCTTTAGGTCATCCCACAGATCCTTAACTGTGGAAAAAGAACTTGTAGAAGATCTCAATATCGGATCCAGGGTTTGCAAGATCCAGCAGACAAGAGTAGCATTAACCCCAGGCCAATCGGCAACATCAGGATGATCATCCTGGGGTTTGGTAATGGATCCATCAATGATCATCCTGGGGTTTGATCATCCTGACGCACTGCCCCTGAGTCTCTAGACATCTCAACGTTTATTGATTTTGATTTGGATGAGCTGTCTAGATCCCCTACTACCACCTACTCAGAATTTGTCTGAGTCATCAACCCCGACACCCGTGTCCCCTTTGCAGCCATCCCCGGCTGTCGTTCCACTGCCTCCTCCATTGATTGTGAGTTATAATGACCACTCGGTCTTATACATGTAGTTGCACAGCAAAACAGTATCCAGACTATATTATGTCAGGGTTTCTTGCACCATTACTAGCACAGACTGAACCTCGAGGGTATCGGTCTGCCCTTAAGGATCCTCATTGGGTGGCCGCTATGAATGAATAAATGAGTGCCCTTCATCAGTAACATACTTGGGATCTTGTTCCACACCCTACTGGTGTCAACATTGTTGGCTCCAAATGGGTTTATCATCTCAAGCATCGCCGGGATGGTACCATTGATCGGTACAAGGCTCGACTTGTTCACAAGGATATTCTCAGCTGCCAGGATTTGACTTCACCCACACTTTTAGTCCGGTCGTCAAGGCATCCACAATCAGAATTATCATATCCTTGGCCACTACTTTCTCTTGGCCCCTTCATCAGTTAGACGTTAAGAATGCGTTCCTTAATGGTTCTATTGATGCACCAGTCTACATGGAGCAACCGGACGGTTACACTAATCCCGTTTATCCTGATTATGTTTGTTGTCTTCGCAAGGCTATCTATGGTCTCAAACAAGCCCCTCGGGCTTGGTTTCAGCGATTCAGCTCCTATTTATTTCATCTGTGATTCCGGTGCAGTTCTGCCGAAACTTCCTTATTTATGTTCTCCCAGGGATCGAAGATTCTATATTTTCTAGTATATGTGGACGACATCATTCTAACGGGCAATGATCATATTCTCATTCATTGGTTCATCACCCGCACTGATCGTGAGTTCGCCATTAAGAATCTTGGTGCACTTCACTATTTTTTAGGTTTAGAGGTCTCTCAATCTTCATCTGGACTCTTTTTGGGGCAGGCTAAGTATACGATGGAGATACTTCAGCGCGCGGGCATGACAAATGTTGTTCCTGTTTCTACACCTTTTGTTCCTGGCTCTCAGCTTCATAGCACCTTGGGGTCTGAGTTCTCGAACCACAAGCTTTATCACTCACTAGTCGGTGCCTTGCAGTACTTGACCATCACTCGTCCCGATCTCTCCAATGCGGTCAACTTTGTTAGCCAGTTTCTCCAGTCACCTCGAGAGGATCACTATCAGGCTGTCACTCGCATCCTTCGGTATGCCCGTGGAACACTTCATCATGGTCTATCTTTTCGACCATCTCGTAGTGGTCTTTCCCTTCTAGGCTATTCCGATGCTGATTAGGCCCGTTGTCTCGAGACCCGACGTTCCACCTATGGCTATGCCATTTTTCTTGGAGGCAATCTTGTCTCTTGGAGTGCTAAGAAGCAACCGACAGTGTCTCGATCCAGTTGTGAGCCTGAGTATCTCGCTATGGCGAATACTGCTACTGAACTTACCTGGGTGTGCAATCTGCTTAAAGATCTTCGGGTTCCCCTTTCGTCGTTGCCTCTCCTGCTTTGCGACAACAGCAGTGCCATTTTTCTTGCTCAAAATCCGATTGCTCATAAACGGCTAAGCACATAGACATCGACTACCACTTCGTTCGTGAACTTGTTACCTCGGGTAGGCTCCGTGTTAGTCATGTTCCATCCTCTTTACAGATTGCGGATATTTTCACTAAGGGTCTGTCTCGCAATCATTTTGATATGCTTCGTTCCAAGCTTGGCGTTTCATGTAGTCCTACACTTAGCTTGAGGGGGGTGATAGAATAGATAGAATATCCTGATTGATTTTAGATTAATTAGGATTGATACTGTACATATATAGAACAGTCTAGGTTTGATGTAACTAGCTCATTGTACTCTATTTATTCCATCTATGATAGACACACCAAACATGGTGAATTACACACTTTCAATTCTCATGCCAGAGGGCAGGGTATGGTTTTACGTCTTCTATCACCATCGTCTTCTATCGAATTACCCTCTCTTCCAAGAATGTGAAGAACCTCAAGAAAGGTACTCACTTCTTTCAATTTTGGGCTATATTTGAAATATTATACGACATTGCTTGAGGTTTGATGCGCCTGTTATAAGCATTGACGTAGTGTTTTTGGTTGTGATGTTGTTGAAATAGTGTGAGCTGATCTTGTTCGTGGTGCCAAGGACAAGAGGCTTAGGGTTAAGGGTCCAGTGAGGATGCCCACTAAGGTTCTCAACATCACCACTAGGAAATCTCCTTGTGGTGAAGGTGCGTTATATACCCTTGTCTTTTAGCTTGATGTTATTATTTGTGCTTCCTGCGAATAGTCTGAAGCTGCACTTTTGCATCTAAGATTATGTGTACTTTTTACTCTTGGTTAATATGTATAGAAGTTGCATCCAATTCAAGTGCCTTTGTAGCTGATATTTGCTGCATACAGATAATCTATGTTTCACAATAGAAGAGTTCAGGTATGTTAAAATGATTCACTCTATGCTCATTGTTATGTAGAATGTTTAGCTTATGAAACTCTATATGATGAAATAAATGTTGCATAACTTTTTATTAGACTATTTGCATTTTATATTGACATTTCACCTGTAATTGTTATTCTTTAGTTGGGAGTCTTGGGACTGAAAGACATTGTTGTGAACTATTTTGTTGTAGTTAAATCAAAAGCTAGGCATCACATGGTAACATTATCTATGATAGTTGGAGGAGTTGAAGAGTGTATTGAAGTAATTTGTATATAGTTTTTGTCTTGAACATCCTTGATCCAATGTTGTTGTATTGAAAGATGGCCCCATCCGGTGGGCGCGCAATGTGCTCATGAACACCAGGAAGTTGATATATGCCACATATCACATGGTTATTCAGTATATCCTTCATTCCCTCCATGTGTGATCTGAAAATTGGCTGATTGCACATTTAAAACTGTAAGAAGTATTCCTCAAATCTGGTTTCCCTTTCCCGGGTGGCAAAATCTGACAGGAATTGCAGGTTTTCCAATAATCTTCTCCTGATGATCAAAAAACTCTGGTTCGAACTCATAACAAGATCAAATCACGGTGGCTTTCGACACATTGCCTACCTTTCAATTGTATTGTAATTCTTATTTCAATTGTATTGATCGAAATAACTTATTTTAATTCGATTAAAATGAATTTCAATTGTATTGTAATTTTTTCACATTCGATAGAGGTTAGGTCATTCGATTGCGTTCGATGTGAATGATATTGGTGTTGAAAATTCTGAATGTATGAATTTGGTTGCTAATGAACATGTAAAAAACATGTTGCAAATATTAAAAAAAATGAAATAAATGCTACTGAAAATTTTCGTATATGTCATGCACATGTTACCTTACAATACGTATCGTCTCTATTAAAACATGTACTTGTTTTAAAATCTCTTAATATGAATTATGAAACTTTTCTAGGAGATCATGTATAAGTTAAGTAATGAATCACATCTGTTTTGTTAACACGTGAATATGTTAGTCTACAACTAGTATATGTTATAGTTTACACAAACAGAGAAGAATAAAATTTCACAATTTAACATTGTCATATTAACTCTGCATTAATTAGTTTACAACATGTATTGTTTAAATAAAAACATGCATATGATTCCTTAATAGTTCAATGTCATCTTCATATGAATCATCCTTGTGTCGGAACTTCTTGTGTAGTCCAATGTTCAATGTTGTCTGATTCCTTAAAAGATAAAACTAGAAAAAGTATAGATCCAACTCCTGAAAAAAATCATACATAATGTATATTAACAGTTGTAGCATATATGCAAACATGTACAATTTCTAATTCAAAATGACAATAACCAACAAGGAAAGTAAAACTCAAACACAATAAAACTAACAAGTACATACTGGATATTAAAAGTTGCAGCATATAAACAAACATGTACAAGTTCTAATTTAAAACGACAATAAATAACAATGAAAGTAAAAGTCAAACACAATAAAACTAATAAGTACATATTGGATTCTAACAGATGCAATATATAAGTAAACAGATGCAGTTCTTATTTCAAAATAAACAACCAACAACTTTAAAAAAAATAGTCATACACAACATAACTAACAAGTACATACGAGATACTAACAGATGCAACATATAAGTAAACAAATGCAACTCATTATTCAAAATGTACAACTAACATATGAAAACAAAAAGTCATAGACAGTACAACTAACAAGTACACATTGAATACTAACATGTGCAACATATAAGTAAACAGATGCAACTCCAAATTCAAAACATACAACTAACAACAAATGAAAATAAAAGGTCATAGGCAGTACAACTATAGAGTACACATTGGATACTAACATGTGCAACATATAAACAAATGCAGCTCGAAATTCAAAATGAACAATCAGTATCACCTTGTTTTCAACGACAAATGAAAACAAAAGGTCATACACAGTACAACAAACTAGTACACACTAAATATTAACAAATGCAATATGCAACTAAACAAATACATCGTCTAATTTAAAATGATCAATCAACCACAAATGAAAAGAAAAGGTCATACTCAGTATAACTAATTTGTACACACTGAATACTAATAAATGCAACACATAAGTGAACAAATGTTGTTCCTAATTAAAAATGAACAATCAACGATAAATGAAAATAAAAAGTCACACACAGTACAAAAAACTAGTACACACTGAATACTAACAAATGCAATATGTAACTAAACAAATACATCATCCAATTTAAAATAATCAATCAGCCACAAATGAAAAGAAAAGATCATACTCGGTACAACTAATTGGTACACACTGAATACTAATAAATGCAACATATAACTAAACAATTGCAGTTCATAATTCAAAATAAACAATCAACAATAAATGAAAAGAAAATGTCATACACAATAAAACTAACTAGTACACACTAAATATTAACATCTGCAATATATAACTAAACAAATGCATACTACAATGTCTACACCACTGTACGCTCCAAGCGATATCTCTAGTGCTTGTCTGTCAATCTTTTCCCAGCGCATTCATCTATTCAGTGTGTGGAACAAGATCCTTATATTCATCACAAAGCCAACAGTAGAAACAAAATACAGTTCTTCTTTCGGAGTATGTTTGACACCATGTAAATGCTTTTGAATGGTACTCATAAATTCATAACTGCAACCACCGCTAAAATTCAGAATTGCAACCAATACAACGACGAATCATAAACAACAACTCTCAAAAGAAAGCAACTCGCTCAGGTGGCGGGAGCAGAGAGTCGTCGGCAATAGCGGGACGCAACCTTCACTATCCAGCAGCATCATCTCAATCGCGGACCCCATAACTCATCGAAAACCACCGCCTCGCCTCCAGCCGTAAAAAAATACAACATAGAAGTAAACAGATGCAACTCGTAATTCAAAACGAGCGATTAGCAAAAAAGAGAAGAAAAATAGTCAATCACAAAAGGTCATAGACAGTAAACACTAACCAGTACATATTGAATACTAATATATGCAACATATAAGTAAACGAATGCAGCTCGTAATTCAAAACGAATGATCACCTAAAAAGAGAAAAAAAGGGTTATTCAAAGTACAACCAACGCTCGGAACCAAAATGGTTGCGGCGGCTTTTTCATCCCTCAATTCCTCTACTCTTCTTCGATCTAGTATCTGGGTTCCCCCTCATCGTCGCCTTCGCTTATCAACATCAACGTCATGGTCTATCCAAACACGTCCTCCGAAAGAATCTGGATTCGGTTTGGCCTTAAAAAGCAATGAGAGAGCTGTTGCGCCAACCTCAGCTATTCGACAGTTAACTGGGTCTCTCACCACCGCTCAGGGCCTCTGTTCTGCCATTGTGGTAGCTCGTTTTAATGAAATAGTGACTCGGCCACTGCTTGAGGGAGCCTTGGACACTTTTGAGAGATACTCAGTAAGAGAGGAAGATATTGATGTTGTATGGGTTCCGGGCAGCTTCGAAATTTGTGTAGTTGCGGAGAAGCTTGGTAAGATGAAAAAGTACCAAGCAATCGTATGTATTGGAGCAGTGATTAGAGGTGATACTACACATTACGATGCCGTGGCTAATTCAGCTGCATCTGGTGTACTCTCAGCTGGCATTAATTCAGGTGTTCCTTGTATTTTTGGTGTTTTAACATGTGACGACATGGACCAGGCTTTAAATCGAGCTGGTGGGAAGTCGGGTAATAAAGGTGCTGAAGCAGCTTTGACTGCTATTGAGATGACATCTTTGTTTGAGCACCATCTGAAGTTATGATGAACATCTCCTCTCCATAAATGAGGGCCTTGTACCTGTGTTAGATTGTGAGTGTTTGTGCTTATAAGGATAAATAGCATTATGCTCCATTTTTCCATTTCAAAGTATGTATACTCATCGGATCGAAATGTGCTTTTTGTAACAATTGTGATTCCATTTTTTTCAACTGTGATTATGCTGCAGCTTTACGGACAAAAAAAAAATACAATTAACAAATACGGGTTGGATAATAACAAGTGCAACATATATATAAACAAACGCACCTCATAATTTTATAAAGCATACACTTCAAAGATAGTTTAAAGCATAGAAGGCAACCAATTCAAAAAGAAGTAAAAAAATATTAATTTGCACAATAAAAAGGCATATCCAATTATGTTAAACAAAGGCCACAACAAATTTCCTAGACAGGTTAAGCAGCTCACGCAAGAACAACTGCAATACTAAGGCACATAAAATGCCCATAAAATAATTAAAATTTCCTTCACACCAATACCCAGAAAAGGGCAGCCATACACAACCTGAAGAACTGAACTTTTTATATTGAAACCAGCTCCAAACCCAATTTTTCTTCTTTGTAGTCCAACAGAATCTGCAAAAAGTTCCACCAGGTTCATGTGGGAGCTAGTACCATTGAAAGAAACCAATGTTCCTTGTATCGTACAGATTTCTTGCGTTAAGAAGAAACAAAAGAAGGGAGTGTAAGGGCAATGTAAGCATGCAAACACGTTCAGGCCACATACCTTTTGAACATCTGCAACCTTAAGTTCTTTACCACCATCATGTGATGCATGTTGAAGCTTTACATGTGTTTCCTGTGAAATGGTGTAAAATAAATGGGACTAAAAGCTTTGCAAAGCAGCAAAAACATTATAGCTAGAAGAACGAATTGGCTTATTGAAGTCAGAATGGATATGGCATGAATAGCCATTAAAACAGCATTATTTGAAGTCTGTAAAGCTTCATCGAGCGTCATGAAATCGTTATCTAAAACTCTATTGGTGTCAATATCTACAAGTCACACCAGGGAAGCCTTGCACGTAAGCATTTGCAATTAAGAAATATTCAATAGCTAATAAATATACGAATGTTTCGAGGATGAAGAGATGAAGAACTTGCCTCTCCATATTGCTGGAGAGCATAAATGTTGTTATCCTTGGTCATAGAAACCAGCTACTCAATTCCAACGTTGTAGTCGTCATTCGAGGTTGGAGCAGCAACATCATTGTCGGTGTCTAAAACTAGGTCGGAACAAAAACTCAATTATTACATTTTTCATTAAATGGTCAGAAAATAAACAAGAAGTGATCAGTTCATATACCAATGGCTCTCTGGCCAGCCAATTTGAAGAGAAAAACAACCCACAAATAAAAAAAATGCATGAAACAAGATCAAATTTTCAAATCCAAAAACAAAAACCATTTACAGGATATAAGATTGCATACTCTAATGACTTGGGCATGGGCTCTGATCATCCTCCTCCGATGATCTTCATCATCTCCCTTCTTGAAATCCAATATAAATCGGAATCTCCGAGAAGCATTCATAACCAAAGCCACTTGTTCCATATCAATTCCAAACATATTAAAACATTAACCCCAAATTCCAACGTTAGAGATCTCATCACTCAAATTACCCGCCATATTTTAAGCGACTCGACAGAGGCGGTCTTGGTGTTGCCAATGTCGACAGAGTACCAAATCAAAGATTTCTCATCCTGTAAACAAATCCATTCTTCAACCACATGTTTAAAAAATAAGAGTTCGATTCAAAATGTAAGAGAACTCCATTCTAAATTGTGAAACTTCCAACAAGTTGAAGAAATTATGCATTAATCTGCCACTTAATTTCCACTTAACTTTGAACTCATGATTTTCTGATTGATCCTAAACTAAATGAAATAGGAGTCTTTTGTTGTTACATAATACATATTCTTAGAATTTCAATCATCAATAGAAGAATTGTTGACCAAAATATAGAGCATGGAAGCGATGATGATGGTGCGGTAATGGCCAAGAAACGAGTCACCACAAAAGCACCCAAGAGCGGCAAAAGCGACACTGTGCCTATTAGTTCTCCAGAAGCTTCTTGTTGAAATCGAGCGGCAGATAGTAGACGTACACGCCACCATTTTTGCAAGTTGTTATGGCCATCGTTACGGCGCCGGAGAAGCTGCTCTTTCTTGTCGCCGAGACTGGAAAGAGGAATCTCGCATCTCCCGGAAAATGAACACGGCTTGGATTAGGATGACGTTTGATGGAAAACGAGCACGACCTGGAAAACTAAATTGATGGGTCCAAACTATTGGCCTTGGCCTTGGCCCGTGGTTTCCTTTTTTCATTAATTGCAAGCAGGTGTCTGACGTGTCCATAAGCTTATGGATGAGCCGCATTTTCTGAGACTTTCCCAAACTTTATAACTATTACACGTTGTATAACAAATTTTTAACATTGAAACTAAAATCTTTTACCTTTTATTATTCTAATTAAACCTCGTCTTTCCATAAGTCTATGGAAATACGGTCTTTCCCAAGACTTTTTATTTTTATAGTTCAACTTTTTTAAAAGGATAACATATTTGTATAGTTGTACCAAAAGTTATGAGAAAGTCTCATGTGAGACCGTGTCACTAGAGTTTTAGGTGAGACAAGGGACCATAATGCAATTATGGATAAAATTATCAAATCTCACGGGTTAAAATGTTAATTTTGTGTGTCAGAAATGGGTTATAAGAGAGACTCAGTTTCCATCTCACGCGCCCCTTTCCTCCTTTCTCTCTCTTTCCTTATTTCTCCTGTGCCGCCGCCCTGTTTCCTTTTTTCCTCTTTGCCTTTAAAACAGGCCACCACACCTCCAGTAATTCTCCTCAACTCAATTCAATTCCACCTATTTCCCAAAAGAAATACCACCCCCCCCCCGTCCCAGCTCAAACTGCACACTTCACTTTATGTCACTATTCACTGTCGAACTTTGATCACATATTTGAATAAATATTTAAACAATAATATTATCATATGTTATATGGTTGGATTCGTCGTAACAAGTAGTTTTTCAAAAGTAACTTTTTGTTTACCTTTATTATACGTAGTTAAACATATTAACGGTTAGACAAGTTTCTTGATGAGCTTAAAAAAGATTATGTGCAATTTGAGCTGAGATAGAGGTAGTATGCAGAGATGGGTCAAAAGAATTCTTAGCACTAGCCATTATTTCCTTCAAAATTAGTAAAATTGGTATTCTTTCTAAGTTTGAGCCTTTGTATTATAAAATAAGCCACTAAAATCATTAACAAACATCCTAAATATAAGATTTTTTTTCATTTTCTATTTTTAAGTTTTATGATTATCTTAGAAGAAATGAAAACATAAATTATAGGGAATACGACTTCAGGGGCCCTCCAACTCTTGTCATTTGACCCTTTTGGCCACCCTTTTTTTCGATCACTTTCATCTCTGAACTAGAAAGTCAGTCAACTTATCATACTTCTATCCATTCTCTCCATCAATTTGTGATTTTCCTTCGTTTTCTAAAGTCAACCTGACTTTCCAAGAGTAAAAATGTATTTCAAAATTTCCATCTTACTTTATTTTCTTCCCCCTTTCCCAATTCCCCTCCACCTTTCCCATTTCTGCCTCCGCCGTTTGCCCACCAGTCGATGTTACCACCTCCAGCCAGCTCCACCGTCTAGCTAAGGTGGACATCCCACAGGTGGCTAAGTTCAGCATTACCAGTTCCCCGCTCACTCGCTGCCTCAGCTCCGCTGCGCCACTAGCTCGTTCCTTGAGCGAGTCAGGTACATCAACTACTAATCCTATATCCCGGTGGCGCAATACCTTGACCCACATGAAGATGAGCAGCCTCTGCCAATTTTCGATCAAGATACAGTCAGCTCGCGGCCGTAGCTCGATCTGCCATTGTCCTTTCTTGAGCGAGTAAGGTCTTTCAAGTTCTCATCCATTCGCTCTGACCAACCTGACCCAGTTCATCACGCCGTCGACCCACGCAAAGTTGAAGAAATGCCGGATGTGCATGTGGCCAGCGTCGGAACTAGGGGGCGAGGGGGTGCTAGCGCCACCCCTAGGATCCAGTGGCCCTGAATTTAGGCCCAGAGCCACCGGAAGCCACCGAATTCTGCCCCCCCCTTCAGCCGCCGGCAGCCAGATCCGCCTTCAGCCGCTGCAGCTGAAGAAGATGACAAATTTTTGTTTTATTTTTTTTTCTTTTCTAACTAAACAAAATGACGTCATTTTGGCTAAAGTGAAACAGCATCATTTTGTTAAGGTTAAGGCAAAAAAAAGTAAGGCCAATTGGTCTTAAACCCAATTGGCCTAAATGAAATTTAAACAAACTAATAACACTCCATCGGGTTTCAAGTTTTCAATCAAATAAAATCTTGTCTTCCTCCAAGCTCCAACCAAAACGCAATCCACCACCGCCGCGTGCCGCCGTCCTCCGCCTGCCGTCGTCCCCTTCCTCAACCACAACCAGCGACCGCGTAGTTCGCAACCAAGCCAAACTAAGGGCAAGGTATCAAGGAGCCAATATATTTTTGTTGTGTAATTTATGTTGAATAACTTGAATTGAATTGCTTATTTGTGTGAAATTGTGAATACTGAATATAGATATGAATAATTTAGTGGTTGTGTTGAAATTGTAAAATTGTGCTAAATATAGATATGAATAATTTGACATATTTTTGACATATTTAATTTGACATATTTAATTAGACATATTTTTGAGAAATTGTGAATACTTAATAGCATATACATATTTAATTTGACATATTTTTCTTATTTTATGTCAAATAGGATATGGATAAATTCTTAATTCAAAGTAGTGGATCGTCTATTTTTAAGAGACCGGGTGAACCAAATGAAGAAAGGATTAATGAAGACGGTAGTATTCAAAAGCATTCTCGTGTTGAGTTCAATTCGGATGATGTAAAAATCTAATTATTATGTATTCATATTATTATGTATGTGTTGTTTGTTAAAAAATTGTTGTATTTAGCATTGCAAAAAATTTTTTTGCCTCTTTTAACCCCCTTAACATATCATCCTGGTTCTGCCACTGTATGTGGCTGAGGTGGCACCAGCGCTGGTAGTGTCAAAGAAGAAGAAGTCCGCGAGCGAGAAGGCGATACCAATGGGAAGAGGCTGAGACAATGAAGCAGAGAAGCGGGAGCTTGACTGCCCGGCTTATGGCGGTGGCGGCAGAGGATGAAAGCATGGGTGAGAAAGCAAATGACTCCATATATTGTTTCAGCAGCTTAAACTGCAAAGGATGGATTCGATCTTGAGGTATAGAGAGATAGTATAAACATTTCTCTGTCCATCCGGTCAATGGAGAAAATGCAGAAAAGGAAAAATAAATAAGAAAATTGAGAAATAGAAATAGAAAAAGAGAAAGAGAAATGGAAAAGGAAAAGGGGAAAAGAGGAAAAGAGGACAAGAGAATAAAAATGACCGTTTTACCTTAAATTTAACGTTTTGACTGAACTTAAGGCTTTGACCAGATGGAAGGGCTATGATTTAGCACTTTTGCTAGTTCAGGGACGAAAGTGATCGGGAAAAAGGGGGAGGGGGGGGGGGCTAAAAGGGTCAAATGGAAAGATTTTGAGGGCCCCTGAAGTCGTTTGCCCTAAATTATATCACTAAAAAAAATAGCAAACATTTTAAATATACGAGCTATTTTTTGCATTTGCTACCTCTAAGTTCTATAATTATCTTAGCGTATATGAAAGTATAAACTAAGTCATCAAAACCATTAACAAATATATGAGCTATTTTTAGGTGAGACATATTTGTAACATATTTGTATATTTGTATAACATATTTGTATAGTTGTACCAAAAGTTATGAGAAAGTCTCATGTGAGACCGTGTCACTAGAGTTTTAGGTGAGACAAGGGACCATAGTGCAACTATGGATAAAATTATCAAATCTCACGGGTTAAAATGTTAATTTTGTGTGTCAGAAATGGGTTATAAGAGAGACCCGATTTCCATGTCACCCGCCCCTTTCCACCTTTCTCTCTCTTTCCTTATTTCTCCGGTGCGGCCGCCCTGTTTCCCTTTCTCCTCTTTGCCTTTAAAAAAGTCCACCACACCTCCAGTAATTCTCCTCAACTCAATTCAATTCTACCTATTTCCCAAACGAAATACTCCCTCCGTCCCAGCTCAAACTGCACACTTCACTTTATGTCACTATTCACTGTCGAACTTTGATCACATATTTGAATAAATATTTAAACAATAATATTATCATATGTTATATGGTTGGATTCTTCGTAACAAGTAGTTTTTCATAACTAACTTTTTGTTTGCCTTTATTATACATAATTAAACATATTAACGGTTAGGCAAACTTCTTGATGAGCGTAAAAAAGATTATGTGCAATTGAGCTGAGACAGAGGGAGTATGCAAAGATGGGTCAAAAGAATTCTTAGCACTAGCCATTATTTCCTTCAAAATTAGTAAAATTGGTATTCTTTCTAAGTTTGAGCCTTTGTATTATAAAATAAGTCACTAAAATCATTAACAAACATCCTAAATATAAGATTTTTTTTTTTCATTTTCTATGTTTAAGTTTTATGATTATCTTAGAAGAAATGAAATCATAAATTATAGGGAAAACGACTTCAGGGGCCCTCCAACTCTTGTAATTTGACCCTTTTGGCCCCCCATTTTTTCGATCACTTTCGTCTCTAAACTAGAAAATCTATCAATTTATCATACTTCTATCCATTCTCTCCATCAATTTGTGATTTTCCTCCGTTTTTTGAAGTCAACCTGACTTTCCAAGAGTAAAAATGTATTTTTCAAAATTTCCATCTTACTTAATTTCTTCCCCCTTTACCAATTCCCCACCACCTTTCCCATTTCTGCTTCCGCCGTTTGCCCACCAGACGATGTTGCCACCCCCAGCCAGCTCCACCATTTAGCTAAGGTGGACATCCCACAGGTGGCTAAGTTCAGCATGACCAGTTCCCTGCCCACTCACCGCCTCAGCTCTGCCACACCACTAGCTCGTTCCTTGAGCGAGTTAGTTACATCAACCACTAATCCTATATCTCGGTGGCGCAATACCTTGGCCCACATGAAGATGAGCAGCCTCTGCCAATTTCCGATCAAGATGCACTCAGCTCGCGGCCGTAGCTCGATCTGCCGCCGTCATTTCTTGAGCGGGTAAGGTCCTTCAAGTTCTCATCCGTCCGCTCTGACCAACCTGACCCAGTTCATCACGCCGTCGACCCACGCGTAGTTGAATAAATGCCAGATGTGCATGTGGCTGAGGTGGCACTAGCGCCGGCGGCATCAAAGATGAAGAAGTCTGCGAACGAGAAGGCGATACCAATGGGAAGGGGCTGAGGCGATAAAGCAGAGGAGCAGGAGGCCTACAACGGCTGTGGCAGAGGATGAAGGTGTGGGTGAGAAAGGAAATGACTCCATATACCATTTCAGGCAGCAGCTTAAACTGTAAATGATGGATTCGATCTTAAGGTAGAGAGAGATAACATAAGCCTTTCTCCGTCCGTCCGGTCAATGGGGAAAATGCAGAAAAGGAAAAAGAATTAAGAAAATGGAGAAAAGGAAATAGAAAAAGAGAAAGAGAAAAGGAAAAGAGGAAAAGAGAACAAGAGAATAAAAATGACTGTTTTACCTTAAATTTAACGTTTTGACTGAACTTAATGCTTTGACCAGATGGAAGGGCTACAATTTAGCACTTTTGTTAGTTCAGGGATGAAAGTGATCGGGAAAAGGGGGGGCTAAAAGGGTAAAATGGAAAGATTTTGAGGGCCCCTGAAGTCGTTTGCCCTAAATTATATCACTAAAAAAATTAGCAAACATTTTAAACCAGAATGTTCTATAATTATCTTAGTGTAAATGAAAGTATAAACTAATTCATTAAAATCATTAAAAAATATTCTAAACATACGGATGCTCACCACTTGAACCAGCACCACTCGAACCCAGTCCCACTCGAATCCTCTACTCGAACCCTTTCCACTCGACCCTCACCACTCGAACTCTCACCACTCGGACGCTCACCACTCGACCCCTCACCACTCGAACTCTCACCACTCGGACGCTCACCACTCGACCCCTCACCACTCGAACCTCTCCACCCAAACCCAGTACCACTAACACTTGAACCCAGTACCACTCGAACCTCTCCACTCGAACCTAGTACTACTCGAACCCTCTCCACTCGAACTTCTCTACTCAAAGCCTCTACAGGAACCCACAACCACACGAACCTCCATTTAAACACTCACCACTCGAACCAGTACCACTCGAACCCATCCACCCTTCTACAGTACACCATGACTCACTCGAGGCATATACCCTTCGAACCATCCACGACACCGCCATTTGAACCATCTACCCCTTCAAACACCATCCATCCACCCCTGGAACATCAACCATCCACCGGTCGGACCATCTTTCATCCACTCCTAGAACCATCACCCCTCAAACCACAAGTTCTCGAACATCCACCCCGCCACCACTCGAGCCATCTACCTCTCGAATTATCAACCATCTGCCTCGAGACCTCCCTACCAGTCGAACCATCCACCTCGACGGGTGTTGATTTGAGGCATCCTCCCTCAAATTATAAACCCTCGAGCCCCTGGAACCATCAACTATCCCCCTCGAGGCATCACCCCTTGACTCATCTACCATCCGCCTCGCCACCACTCGACTCATCTACTATCCGCCTCACCACCCCTTGACTCTACCATCCATCTCACCACCCCTCGACTCATCTACCATCTGCCTCACCACCCCTTGACTCATCTACCATCCGTCTCACCACCCCTCGACTCATCTACCATCCGCCTCACCGCCACTCGAGTAGTCCTGGTTCAAGTGATGAGAATTCGAGTACATCTCCCTCTCTAAATACACCACCTTTCGCCACCGCCATCCTCCTATCCACCAGCCACTCGGTAACTAGCCGTGGCTTTCCAAGCCTCGGTGGCGACACCACCGGAGACCACCAGCTCTATTCCCACTCTTCCACTCATCCCTACCTGCCACCATTATCTCCCAACCTTCCCGCCACCTCCACGTCCTAAGTCGACCACCTCTTCTGCCCCACATTTGCCAGTGATTTTTTCTAATAAACTTACTAATTCTCAAATTATAAAAGACAAAACTGTACTTAAAAAATATCCAATTACTGAAATTTTCAACATATATATGCACACACAGATCTATTGCCTTATACAAAGCTCCTAAACTTCGATTCTTAATCTAGTTCAGCTCCCCCATCACAAAGTCTTTTTCTCCTAAAATTTCCCCAAAACTGAAAAACAATTTCATTGTCACAAAAAATCAAAACTTTCAGAAAAAAACTCTCGATGGTATAAGGTTGTGGAAGGTGTCTGACCTGATTTGGACAAGGATGGAAGGAGTCAGAGTAATACTGATCTATGATGATTGGATTACAGACGTTGTCCATCATTACATTCTCAAAAGTTACATTATTTATATAACCACTGCCTCCTTAAGAAGTCGACAGTGGAGATAGAAAGGTATCAGAAGCGCCAATATGTGCAACAAACCTGACTTTTGGAAGGGAAAATACTTGCTATGATTTGATCCTCATACCATTTTCATTGTTGGAAATCTTAACTCCGTTGACATAAACATCATGAACCTGATCCCAAGCTTGATGTTTCCCCAAGTTTCCAATACTAAGAAAGAAAGGAAGATAGTTTTTCAGAAGTTCTGAATATACGAGGAATTTTAGTTAGCGTTCTCACATCCACTCCTGGAACCATCACCCCTCGAACCATCAGTCCTTGAACATCCACCACTCGAACCATCCATCTCTCAAATCATCAACCATCTACCTCGAGGCCTTCCTAACCAGCAAACTTTCGATCATCAACCATTCGCTTCCAGGGGTGGATGGCTGATGGTTCCAGGGATGGATGGTTCTAGGGAATCTAGGGGTCATAATTTCAAGGGTGAATGGTTGGCTTGAGGGGGTAGATGGTTCGAATGGTGGCATGGTGGATGGTTCGAGGGGTGTTGGTTCGAGGGGTTAAAAATATAAGAGTGAACTGCGTTTTAAACCCTATGCTTTGGTCGAAAATGCAAAAATAACCTTGTAAAATCTGAAAGTGTAAAAATAACCCTATAAATCGTTGGCCAAAATGTCAACGACAGAAATGGCTGGGAATCATTAAAATGACCATTTTACCCTTCTATTTAAAAAATTTATAAATTTAAAAATAATAAAAGAAAATAATTCCCTCCTTTTTAAGAAATAATTTCTTCTCTATTTACTTTTTCAAAAATTTTCTCTCTTTCTTTCTTATTTTCACAGCATCGATGAATTTGCTCGTTTCCTCTCTTTTCCACTCAAATCTAGTCAAGTTTTCTCTCTTTCTTGTTTTCCCAACATCGACCCACCGACCTTCTTCCTTATAAAAAATTATCTTCATTAAACATCAAATTAAAAATATAAATTTTTAATTTTAAAACTGAACTAAAATATTCATAATATAATTATTATCCAAAAACCTTAATCTTCAATAATAATATTTTATTAAAACAAAAATGTAATTTTTTTCCAAATATGTGGGCAAGAAATGCTTCTATAATTTTAAGTAATTAAAGAAAGTGGGTCATAGGCTCCTAGCTAGATTAAAATCATGTAGCTAGACGCACTAGTGAGTCATAGGCTCCTAGGCTTCATGCTACACGCATGGAATTCAACCATGCTACGTACACGCTCCAAGCAAGAGCTTCAGGATGACAGAATTTGTGCATCTTTATGTTCAACACGCATCCCATTTTGTCCTAGAACCCAAAATAATCCATCAGTTCAACCTGCGAGATTTGTTACATTATTTATAAAAATTGCATATGAACCCTGGTCTCACCATAAACTATGGTGAGAAGGTATCACAAAAGTTTTTTTAAACCCACTTTATATTAATATATGATAATGAACAGAGATATAGGGATAAAAAGTTCATTCACACAACACTTGGGCATAGGGGTGGGCATCGGGTCGGTTTATTCGATTTTCGGTCTATTCGGTTTGGGTTATTTGGTTTTTTCCCTTCAAAATTAAGAACCGAATCTGACCCAAACAAGTCAAATAATCCAAATTATCCGAACCAAATTCAAAACTCAGTTTCGATTTAAAACCGAATTCAACCAAATAAACCAAATTTATTCCAATTTTTATCAAATCAAATTTAATTCAATCGATTTTTTTACCCACAATAATTATGGGCCAATCCAAAATATTTATAAATATGTCAAAATTTTAAAATAATTATGACCCAATAATTCAAGGCTAAGTGATTTTTTTAAAAATAATTATGGGGGAAATTTGTATTTGGCTCCCCAAACCATAAAGCTGGCAAAAGCCTAAAGATTCATACGTGTATACAAAAGATCATCTGTATGATGATCAGAGATTAATGTGAATATTCAAAAACAAAATTGGTTGCGAATGAAGCTAAACTAGAGTTAGTACCTTTCTATAGATAACTTTCCAATGTTTTCCATAAACAGGTCGGCGAATCGAGCAACTCGAAACCCCAGTATGTCCGTGGAAATCAACAGGAAAGAAGCTATAGAAAGAAGATTAAGAACATCCAGAAGAGTATATCTCTATCCGAGAGATGTGTCGAGCTTCTAAGTCCAAAAGAGTTGGTCTAGAGTAGTATAGATTGTCTGAGTCCAGTGGTAATTTTCCTCGTGTTCCATCAGAGTCGGGCACAATCCATCCTGAGGCAAAACAGAAAAACAACGTAGATTCCATTCCAGAAACAGGAAGTAATGACAATTTTGAGTCCATATATTGGATTGCATATAGTAAATGAAGAGCAACTAGAGTAAATGAGCATGTCAAGATCCAGAGCCTACTCGTATGGAAGGTAAACCAAGTCTGTCTAGTGAAATTAGACCTCTGAGCACAGGAGGTGCCAACTGAAAATCTATGTTCCCTTGTAAATTATTTTGTAATGAGTATTTAGCCAAGTAATCCGCAGCACTATTAGCCTCTCTGTGAATGTGTGTAATTGGGAATTTCATACGCTGGAGGCTAAGAGTACTGCAAATAGAGAAATTCCTCCAAGGGGCAGTCATCAGATTATGTATACCCCTAACAGCAGTTAAACAGTCAGATTCCAGTTCACCATTTGCGATATCTAGTTCTTCACATATTTCATATCCAAATTGTATAGCTATCAATTCTGCATGTAGTGGTGTAGGGGATTGGAAAGTTTTAGTTCGCATTGTAACCACATTCCCGAACATATTCCTAACCACTACAGCCGAAGAAGCCAAACCAGATTTTTTCCATGAGGCATCTGTATTTAACTTAAGTCCAGAGGAAGGTTTCTTCCAAGTTACAGCAATTAGAGGTTTCCTTCTCTTGGGGTGAATGTTAGGGATAATGTTAGATTCTATCCAATACCTATTCCTGGTTATGTTACCAGATTGGTGATGCACAGTAAATATATCATGAATGATGCATTTTATCTCATGTAAGCAGGCTGTAGGGGAGACTGATTCATTATCAAAAATGATTTTGTTCCTCTTTACCCACAAAATCCATATTGTAACCAAGAGTGAGGCTATGATAATATTAGAATGGATCTTTGTATCATCTTTAAAAGATAGGAAGTAATCAACTCTGTGCTTCAATTTTTCAAATAAAGGTAGGTGCAGATGTATCAGATCAGCCACTCTTTCCCAAACTTCAATAGCAAATGAACATGAATTAAAAAAATGATCTAAGTTATCAGTGTGGTTCATACACAAAGGGCACATAGATGCAATTTGGAAGCCCAGCCTGACTAAAATGTTGTCGAAAGGCAGGATGCAATTGATTGCACGCCACAAAATGACTGACATTTTCCTAGGGATAAAACTACTCCATACCTTAGAAAGGTGTCTGATTTTGAATTTTTGACGCCTGAGAGTGTGGTAGGCCAAGCTTACTGTGAAACTACCGTTGATGTTTGGAGTCCAAATCATTCTATCCTCATGATGATAGTCCAGTTCTGCAACCTGCAAAATGGCAAATATATTGGTAGCCAGGTGTGGCTCCAGCTGTGGTAGGAGATTAGCTTTATTTTGTATGAAATACCTCAGGGAGATATCCTCAAAAGGAATATTATGCCCGTCAGGCCATTCATAGAAAAGGGCCCCCACACCAGTCCAGTTCGAGTTCCAGAAAGAGCACTCTCCCAGTCCATATATCACTTTAGAGTAACTGTTAGCCTTATCAGTGATTCGGCAGATTCTTTTCCAAGTATGAGATGCTTTATAAGAGTTGGGGAGTGACCATATTAATGAAGTCCATTGATTTTTGTTAGCCTGTAATTTCCACCATAGCTTAGATGAGAATGCATCTACTATTGCTCCTATATCTCTTAGGCCGATGCCATTTTCATCAATTGGTAAACTCATGTTTTTCCATGATCTCCATTTTTTCCTATCAGTATTGTCCAGTTTCCCCCAGAAAAATGTTGAAGCAATTTTTTCTATTTTCCTTAGGATTATCTTGGGAGGGCTCAAAACAGAGAAGATATGAGTAGGAATCGAAATTAGGCAATGGCTTATGAGTACTAACTTACCAGCACTAGAGAGCCATATATTCTTCCAATTGTTGATTGTTTTCTCCATCCTCTCTAGCATCGGCTTGTAGTATACCTGCAGATTACGACCATAGAAAACAGGCACTCCTAGATACTTGAAGGGAAAAGAACCCTGTTTCATTCCCAGTATTCTTTTAACAGAAAGAGTGATGTGAGGAGGGGTTTTATGTGAAGCAAAGAATTCAGACTTCCCAAAATTAACTTTTTGACCAGTAGTTTGTTCATAAGCAATTAAAAACCTTTTAAACCTCTTCAGAGTTGTAGGTTTGGCATTGAGAAATATTGCTGTGTCATCTGCATACATCAAGTGAGTTACAGTTGAGCAAGATTGAGGTAAACTAAAATGTTGGAGATAACCAGTGTTAATCATCCTTTTAAGAACCCTTGAGAAAGCCTCAGATACCAGATTGTAAAGAAAAGGGGATAGGAGATCTCCCTGTTTTAGTCCTCTGGAAGATTTAAAAAAAACCAGAAGTGACTCCATTTATTAAGACAGAGAAGTGAGCTGAAGTTATATTACTCAGTATTATTTTAACAAAGTTTCCATGAAACCCGAAATGAAGAAGTATAGAATTTAGAAAAGACCATGACACTCTGTCAAAGGCCTTTTGCATGTCAAGTTTCACAATTATATTATGTGCCTTTGATTTTCTGTTTAAAATTCTTGTCAATTCTTGCATTTGCAACACATTATTAGTAATATCTCTACCATTGATAAAAGCACTTTGTTCAAGAGAAATTAATGAATGCATTAAAGGTTTGATCCTTTCCATTAGCATTTTTGAAAACACTTTATTAATGAAGTTAGATAGACTAATTGGTCTAAAATCGGAGAAGGAGATTGGGATGGGTTTTTTGGGGATCAAGGCCAACCAGGTGCTAGATATAGCTAAGGGAATATTTCCTGAAACCAGGAAATCATTTGCTGCATCTAACAAATCAGTTTTGATGGTTTCCCAGAAAGTTGTGTAGAAACTACCTGAGAAACCATCAGATCCAGGGGCACTGCTTTTGTTCAAGTCGAATACAGCATGTCTGAGTTCCTGGATTGTGAACTGTTGAAGAAGCATTTGGTTTTGTTCTTCAGAAATGACCACTGGTATCTCACTCAGAAAATAATTAAGATAGGATCCTAATTTTGGAGGGGATTCCTCATTTAATAAGTCCTTGTAAAAACGGATGCCTTCTTCTTTAATCAGGTTAGGGTCAGAAATCCAGTTGCCTAAGCCATCCTTAATCTTGCTAATTCTAGATTTGGCTCTGTTTTCCTTAATGGCATGGTGAAAGTAATTAGTATTAGCATCCCCGAACTTAAGCCAATTTAGTCTAGCCTTTTGTTTTAAAAAAATGATCTTCTCTTTCTGAGCTCTAAGCAATAAGGCTTTTGATTCATTCAGTTCAGCTAAATCCTGTTCATTTTGAGTTTGTTGGAAAATTATTTCCAATTCACAAACTCTGTCCTCAGCATGTATGAGGTTCTGGTTAACATTCCCAAAACTGTATCTATTCCATTGTTTAATTTCCATTTTAAGCCTCTTCAGTTTATGAACAAAGCCAGTCATTCCTTTTAAATGGGATATTAAATTCCAATTTCTAATCACAATATCCTTGAAGTCTTGCCTAGTGGACCACATATCCTGATATCTGAAAGGCATAGGGATCATTTCAGAAGCAGATTGTATAGACAAAAGTAGAGGAGAATGATCCGATGTGATTCTATTTAAAACTTGGATAGAACTATTAGGATATAGATCCAACCAGTCAAGATTACAAAGTCCCCTATCTAGCCTTTGAAAAATGAGGTCTTTACATCTGTCCTTAACACTATTGTTAGACCAGGTAAAAGAATTCCCAACAGTAGTAATTTCATGCAAATCAGAGCTATTGATGAAGTCATTAAATTGTTTCATGCTTTTATGAGGAGTGGTTTTCCTTCCTTTGTAATCATTAACTGATGTCACCATGTTAAAATCCCCAATATATATGGAAGGTTCAGACTGAGGAGAGCCCAAATCTTGCCAAAGATTTTCCCTAACATTCCTATGAACACTAGCATATATAAAGAAGCAATTCCAACTAAGTGAGGTAGCTACTTCAGAAATTCTAGCTTGTAGAAATTGATCAGATTCTCTGATACAGGTTAAGTGAAAAGATTGATTCCAAAGAATCCAGATTTTAGCAGTTTGAGCTGTAAGAGCATTGGTGAATCCTAGGGCATGCATTAGAGTATGAATATGTTGATTATCATGCTAAGGTTCAATCAGACAAAGTATGTCTATCTTATGGTTCATCTTTAGAGTTTTTAGTCTATCCAGGGATGATCCATATCCTCTAACATTCCACACTAATATATTCCCTATGATTGTGTATCTAATCATTTAAAAACCATTGGGACAGCTTGTGTGAGGATCGAAGCTTCCTAGTTTTGTTAGTAGAGGCCTTACTAATATTATATAAAGAGTTCTTACCTTTTTCACTACATTCAGTAGACTTTGGAGTATCAACCTTTGTGTGTACCTTATTGTGTTCCTCATTTGTGTGTTGATCAGCTTTGCCCGGTCTGTCAGTTGATACCTCATTCTGTGCTTGATCCTGCTCTAGTTCTGCTGAAGATTTTGTTGCTGATATGAAGATTTGATCTGGTTTATCATCTTGTTTATTACCTGGAGTTAGTTTTCCTTCTGACCTATTTGCTGGTGAACCTGGTATACCTGTGTGTACTACTTGCTCATGTGTTTCCAGAGATTCGTGGAAGATTTCCACAACTTCTCCTTCTTGTTCTTCCTCAGTGAAGACATCTAAAGCATGAAAGGCATTAGAAATGGACACAGTATTTGTTAGCTGTAGGTCTTCAACTAGGGATTTGTCAGGCTGTTTACTCTTCTTTCTCCAGATGGTATTTGTAATAGGCTTTGAAATATCATCCAGAGAGTAAAAATCAGATCTTTTCTTATGAGTAGTGATAAATAAGTTAGAAATGTTGTCATGGTGATGGACTGGTTGATATCTCTGTTCTTGACATTCTACTTGTTTCTGAGACACAGTAAGGGCCGAAGAACCTACTACATTATCCTTAGCTATTTCCTCAGAAAGTAATTGTTTCCCGGCGATTAAATTCTCCTGAGTGTTACTGACCATTTTAGCAGTGTTGTTGTCCACCTTTCCAATTTTTAGTTTAGTATCAGTGGCCTTCCTTTTTAGCTCAGGGTGGAGAAAAGTACACTTATCCTGATTATGTCCAACAATCTTGCAATGGGAGCAATTGTATGGCAGTTCATCATATTCTATTGGATAATCAGCAACCTTATTCCCTATACCTACAACTATTGAAGCTGGTAGTTGAGACTGAAGATCTATTTCGACACAGACTTTAATAGCCGAAGGTCTAGTTAGAGCTGCAGTTGCAGCATCCATTTTTAAAAATCTACCAATCTGACTACTCAATCCAATAATAGCAGAGGTATTATAAAAGTGAAGAGGAAGTTTGTGAATCGTTACCCACGCCGGGACAATCGAAGATTCAGCTATTGGTGAGAATTCGGGTGACCATTTCTACACTTTCATCACTGCGCCTTGGATCATCCATTGTCCCTTCATCCAGCAGCGCTGATAGTCTTCAGGATCCTGAAACCTAATTAGCACATGACGATAGTCAATTGAGCCAAGCTGGAATTTAGATTTAAATCCGATTGACTTGAAAGCAATTTGTAAAAGCTCCATCGAGGGCTTTCCCCGATTGAACTTGCCCACCAGTGCGTTCTGGTAATGAGATGCCAGGCGTTCTCCTTCCTCTTGAGGAAGGATAAACGCAATCTTCCCTTTGTATTCAGTTATCGGATGTAAATTTGGTGTGTCTGGAAGAGAAGAAAATAACGGCAGTGGCTTGGAGGTAAGAGCTTGGATGAAGCTCTTATTGGTGGCTGTGCCCAGCTCCACGATGGGAGCGGGCGACGGCGACGCCATGGATGGCTAATATGACCGTTAATGGCCGTGAACAGTAATAGAAATTGGAAGAAGAGGGTGAAGAGGAACAGTGATTCGTATATCGCACGTTTTTCGCCAAAAATCGCACCTAGTGATTAAGTTTATAAGACTAGGCCAAGTGATTTATCACTTGAGGCCCAATTGGCAATTGGCAATTGCATCTACAAGTTGATGCTTTGCTGTGAAAATGTGGAGGAGTAAGCCTAGTATTTATAGTTTCTAGATATGCTAAGTCTCCTACATTTTCCGATGTGGGACTAAATTACTAATGTAGTAATGCTAACTTGCTAAGTCTTCTTTCAAGTTTCAAAGCATTGCCTCTTGGCTCTTCCTTCACCTGCGAATTCTTTTTTTTAAAGATATCAATAATCTGCCAATAAACAGACCGCAAAATATACTCAAATTAAGCATCGCCATACTTTAATAAAAGGAAACAGCTCCAAATCCTTAATTAGTATCCATATCACTAATTCAACTCAAACGAAACATAAACGCCTTAAAGAAACCATCACTAATTAAACCTTCACCTGCGGATTCATTTCAAAATTTCAACTTTATTACCTTTTTTTTAAAATTTGTTATGAGTCTATCTCTTAAAAGACGATCTTTCCATAAGTCATGGAAATATTATGGTTTAAATTACAAATTAGAAGAAATGAAGATAAATTTTTTTAATTGAATGAATCGGGTTATATAAACTTTATAATTACTACACGTTGCATAATAAAATTTTAATATTGCAACTAATACTTTTGACTTTCTATTATTATAATTAAACACTGTCTTTCCATAAGCCTATGGAATAATGGAAAGACGGTATTTTCCAAGGTTTTTCCATTTATTATTACATTATTTAATTTGAGGAGTATTTTGTGACTGAAGATTATTTAATACCGTTTGATCTCAAATCCTTTTTATTATTATTACCCTGTTAATCTGACTTATGTTTTTACCATTTCCATACATGATGAATGTGTTTATAATATATTTTATGATTTCTTTCTCTTCTATTTATATAAGTAATTTAAATACATTTAGATGGTGAAAAAAAATTCCACTATTAAATTAAGACAACGTCTTGTTTTAGACTGACAAATCCTTATACGAGGTTATTTTATAACCGATATAACTAATAAGTTGATTTGATATTTGTTTTTATTTATTGCAACAAATTTCTTATAACTTTTAAAATGTACAGTAATGTATAAATAATTATAATTTGACCATAATAGTTATTGAAACGAGATTTTTCATGATTAGTCTAACATTTAGATGGTCTAATAGGAGACTTTCTCCTAAATTAACTATGATATTTATATATTACAGTTTTTAAGTTTTTTAAGTTTAAAATTACATATTTTAGTAGATGTATTCATCAAAATTATTAGGAATTGTATTTTTTTTAAAACTAAGAGTTAATGTATTAAAATGTATTATATTTTAGTTCAAATGTAAAATCTAAATTATCATAAATTTTATGTCTTACATCTTTATGTTTATTTTTTTTAAAATAAAAACACCCGAAGGAGGGGGAGTTCTTTATTGGGATCCCCAAGCCCTATATCAAAAATGATACTTTATACATTCTAGATCGTGTATGTTTATGTAAAAATGATACTTTATACATTCTAGATCGTGTATTATGTTAAATTATTTTTCTACTATTATCATCCCGCCCCTCCTTAAAATCAGTTCTGGTTCTACCACTGTCTGCGGTTAAATAAAGGTTGTACCAGGCTAGTTGCTTTAGGTTCTATGAGTAGATTTAAACGTTGGTTTTGACTTTGAACTGACATATTTTCTTCTTCTGTTTTAGTGAATATGGGAAGTGGAGACTGGAGATTACGAATCAGATTGAAATAGGCTCATTTTCATGCTACCGGAATCATAACCATTACACAACGATCCACATCCTCACTTGTTTATGCTTCTCGATTGGCTAATCACTGTTTTCATCTCTTCACCAAGTAATTTCTTCTGAGTCCATTGTAGTTTGTTAATTTTTTAGAGCAGAAGAAAATGTCCATTGTTTGAGGAATGCTTTAATCTAGTGAAGGATTACTGTTGAAGAATTAATTTTTCGTACACCTTATCACTGTGATTACTAAGATCACTGAAGCTCCTACGCCTCCTTTTTCCGGCCGTCAATTTCACTGGGAAAGGTACTCTAATTCTGGTCCTAATATAGTGCTACTATTTAACGGTCCTAATTTACTCTAAATCTGATCCTAATATAGTGCTCCAAGAATTTTCCCTGCTACTTGTTTACCCCAAGTGCTACTTGCTTGCTACTTGTTTACTTGCCCCGCTACTTGTTTGCCATGTTCACGCCTCCAAGATTTTTCTACTTGTTTTAATTCAGCTCCTAAATTTTCCTCTGAACAAACTATTAAATGATATGACTTGGAACATTTTCTATTCATTATTCATCACATTAGAAACAAATTTATTTTTCTTCAATAATTTATTATTACTTTTTGTGACAGTTTTCATTATTGATGGCTAATAAGTCACACCTCAGTAGGGCAAAAAATAGAAAGTCCCCAGAGCTAGAAGATCCTCTTGTGCCGGATGTAGCAGTTATGTTTGATTGTCCATAATTGGTTCAACCTCCACTATTTAATTGTGAGTGACACTTGGGGCTTTTGTTATGATGTGATGCTCAACGTGGCAAATGTACAATGATCGAAGGGTTGATAGTATTCTACATTTTACCTTGTAACGTAGATTAATATGTGAAGATGGAAAAGAAAAGAGTTGATGATCATGATGTTGACACCATGGTCCAGTGCGAGTTGATAGGTTTGGATTTATAAAGCATGAGCCCCAAGTCCTGCTAAATGTTTAAGTGATGATAGATCATCTGCCAAGTTTGAGAGGTGTGATATCACATACTTACTAATGGTGGGTGATCTTCTTGGTAAAAAATATGTTTGTTCCTTGATAGTTGTCTTTGTCTTTCTTTGAAAGTGCTTAAATGGATTTTCTAATATGTCTCCTTAAGATTTTGTCTTGAGATGATTTGCAGAAAAGGAATGAGGGTCGGGAGCAGCTCAAAATGAGATTAGAGCACTGGGAGCAACATGATGAAAGATAAGGCGGTTGAAGAGGTAAAAGGCAAATGAATACTCCCTCTGTCCTACCATATTCTACATAGAATATTTTCAAAGTCTCCAATAAACATGTTTGATTGTAAATGTGTAGCTACGGACAATAATGACACACAAAAATTTGATATATAGAAACTACATGTTACGACGAATCTAACCATATCTCATACAATAAAATTATTGTTCATATACCCATTGAAATATCTGGTCAAAGTTTGGCATCTTTGACCAAAATTTATTTTTGTGCAAAACAGGCTGGGATGAAGGGAGTATATGATTTCATCCATCATGCCAAGACTCAAGAGTTCATCCACAGCCTACTATTGATTGAAATATGGGCTTTTAGTTACACTTTAGTTTTTGTAGGATTTAGCGTAATTTTGTAGAGTTATGTATTGCTCATGTAACTACAATTGAAATTACAACTGATTATGTTAAGTTTTCTATTAATAAAGAAATTTTATGTATTTTTATCATTTATGGAGAAATACAAAATTGGAGCACTAATTTTTATTTATTTATTTAGAATTACAAATTTTGTGTAACACCTTTTATAAAAATAGCTGCAATATGTAGCAGCTATTTTTGAAAAAAACCTCCACTTCATGTGTAGAAGTTGTTACTAAATTCAAGAGCTTTAATATGCATGTCAACATCTGATTCAACATTGGATTCAGAATTGCTAGCCTTACATCATGGAGCTTTAATGGGCATGTCAATCACCTCTCAACTAGGGGTGGGCATCGGTTCGGTTTATTCAGCTTTCGGTTTATTCGGTTTGGTTTATTCAGTTTTTTTTTCTAAAAATTCCAAAACCGAAACCGACCCGAACTACCTGAATAACCCGAATAAACCAAACCGAATTTGGAATTCGGTTTCGGTTTGAATTCGAATCTAATCCGAATAAACCAAATTGGATTAGAACACTTTTAAAAAATATTAAAAATACATTACTTAATTCAAAATTTACGAAAAATACTGAATATGTAATTTAAATTCTACATCACCAAAATCAATTCTTCAAAATTAAAATCCCACAAATATAATACAAATTCAACCATGGATTACACTTAATATCAAGGATCAATTGTTTATTTTAATACTTATCTTCAAAAGCTTCACATTTCTTCAAGACTTGAAACACTTTAAGTTTACCCTGAAAATACAAAGAATTGAGAAGATTAAAACATTAACTAACATGAAAATAATGTACAGTTTAGTAGCCTTTAAGATTGCATCAACAATGTACCCCTACCTACATACCAACTTTATTCCGAATTCATATGTGAGAACATGTATGAAGAATCAGCACAGAAAAGAAAAGATTAGGATCAAGGTTAGGATCAAAACTCCTAATCATCCAATCCCACCAATCCATCCTTTAGATTAGGTCTATACAACATCTAAAACAAAAAATGAAGAAATTACCTTCAAAATTCAAAGGCAAAGCTGAGGCTAAGCCCGGAATTGCAAGAGCCTCGGCCAAATCTTTCTCTACGAATTCCCATAATCGGGCATTCTCTGAGAAAGCTTTCCTCTAGGAGGCCACCCATTGTTTGAAATGTTTCCCGTATCAGCTTGAGATACTCCAACCTCCCTACTATCATCATCCTCCCAATCCCTAGGAGAATGCCATCGGATGAAATCTTCGAATACAGTATCAGGATTCACAGCTTTAAATGCTGACATGTCTAGTTCAAATAGTGCAAAAATTAACCGTCATATAAAAATATATACTACAACTAAAAACATTCAGGCTATACGTGATAATCTTTTTGCAGCACATGTCATTTGTCCTCTTCAGAGTTCAGAGGCAAGAGATAACTGGCATTTTGACATACGAAGTTTACACAATAAGCATCGAATTCTAAATCAAAGTTCCAAAAAACCTACATCTGAAGATTCATTAACTGATGAAAGAAATCTCAATTTCGATAGATTAGCAAGAGAGGCTTCATGTGGTTAAGCATAATAAAAAGAAGGAATTAAGTAACAACCAGTTCAAGCACATACAAAACTTTTCTCTATTATTTCTTAAGAACCTTCCCCTCCAAACTTTGAACAAAAGGAACATTAAGCTGCTAGTCTAGTTTTGACATGAGAGATTTCTGGAATCCCTTCAAAATATCAACATATAGGAGAAAGATTCACTCAGGTTCAGATACCAAGAATGACACTGGAACCTCAAACAAAGAAACAAGCCAAACTCGAGCCTTACCACCACAATGTAAAGAGAGGCTAGTGATCTCACTTCGGCCTCTGCAGAATGGAGGAATGCCCTTAGCATCTAAAGTGTCATAAGAGAAATCATAAATGTTAGAAGTTTGGTATTAGACCAATCATAATTACTAGAATTCATGTATAGCCGTAAAAACAGAAGTAGTCAAGTGTGTGAACCTTTCTTCTCACAGATGAAATTATAAAATGAATAAACAAGCACTGGAAAATTAAAAGAAGTAAACATGGTGAGTGTACTACATTGAGTGACTAAAGCCTTCGGTGCATTCTAAGTGATGATCAAGAACTAAAATTGCAATAAATGCCACAATATTGCATAGTCAAGCTCTCGGGCTACAGAAAAATGCAAAATAACTATCCAACAAACTGAATATTGGCAATAGTAAGGTACCTTGCAAAAGTTTTCAGATACAGGACCATCATTTTCTGATGCTAGCAGCTCTTGTGAGACTTTCTCAAGCCCTTTGGTGATGGCTTGCATTTCCTCAGCCACATGCTTTAGTTGTATCTGCATGCAATGAATATTAATTCCATTCAAACAACAGATGGTTGTAGATAAATGTTTCTGACACTTATATGACAAAAACAAATTTAGACCTTGGTTGCAGCCTCTAAGCTCATTAGCTCTTTTGGAAAATCTATGAGTTCTGGAAGCTTTTCTGCAAGAACCTGCAGATCAAACACATAATTTCAAGATCAAAGAAATGGGGTTACATGATTACGTAATATGTAAAAAGCTCTGAGGCAAGGCTCAGACCAGATCCTCGAAATTTATGTTGTCCTGTAAGAAGGTCTCCACACAGCTTTTAGGAAGGATTAATTATCAGGATTTACAATTTTTAGAAGTCAAACTTGCTCAACCATAATGCAATACCATTAAAACAAGAAGAGAAAGGTTCATTTAACTTTGAGCGAAAGAAACAAAAGAGTATACATAAAGAAGAGAATGGTCCATTTCAGTTTACAAGAAAGAAAATTTAGGGATGGGGCAGTTGCAGCTACGCATTTTTATAATGAACTTCATGAAACTAATGTTGACATCTGAAACCAATCATCGTGTGTTGACATCAATAAAATGTGAACCTTGTACCTTACAAAGATAGTGCATGAGAGTCATCTTGTTGTTCCGAGCTCGAGTATCACTGAGTTTTAGAAGGCTATCCAATCGAAATCCAATTGCAGAACCTAAATTAGAATGCATCACCCAAAATTACAGGAAAAAACATTTGGATACATCAACCTCGTTTAGGGTTTGCCATCATTATATGGATATTATTGATAATTTTCTTACTGTTTCGAACCCAGTCCAGCTCTTCAAAGCACTTGTTTTACTCAATGTTATAAATGCATATAATGATTACAAAGCCTGCCCTAACTTTCATGTTTTTTAGAATAGACTAGGATACTCAGACATTTTATTACTATCACCAAGGAAGTTATTCCCATCTTTGAGAAGTAAAAATTGGAACAAATGTGAAAGGCACATCAAACAACAGGTGGCATGCATTGTGGAAGGGAAAAAATTGCGACAAAAAGCTGGTAGGTTGTGCTGTAGTTCACAACCTTTAAAAAGTTTTACACCACCCAAATGTGGACTTTATTTATCGAGTATGTAACGCAAAAATATGTGTGCATAGTGCATGTTGTGGGATTATCTAACCAGGAAATTTTTATGTTGCAAAAAAAAAAGGTTTCAGAGAACAACTACTCATCCCTTGCAGTCCCGTGGTTCAAAACACTACCCAATGAAAGAATGCTTTGCATCACTCTTTTCAAGTTGATAGAACTCCTGACCTGTCGAACAGATTCTTTCAGGGAAAATCTCAGGATGATGATAGAGGTAAAATGAACTTAAGAAACATCAGAGCTTGCCTCTTCAGATGCGAAGTTTACAAGATTCAAAGCACCTCTTAAATCACAAACCTGTGTGTGGGAAAAGTAGGATTCAAAAGGCTATTAATTAACAGGAGAGAAAATATGGAAATTCCGAAACTGGACTGCTAAAAAAATGATTAAATTCTCTTACCCTTGAATTAAACTGGATTTTGAAGGAAAAAACTCTTAACTTGAAATCTGCCCGTGGAACTTTCATCATCTCCAAGAGAAACTGACAGCAAGGAAATCAGAGCATGTTATAACTTTTAAGTACAACTCAGTATATGTGTGCTTTTGGGAATATGCTTCTATGAACAAAGAGGGATTCCACTCAACCGGTAGTTGGCTAATAATATATTCTTTTAACAACTACAACGGAAACTCACAGAGCATATTCCCTAAACTAGTTTCTAATCCACGGAAACTCACAGAGCTAAATTAACAAACAGAGTGATCTACAAAAACACAAACGCAAGTAGAGCAAAATCAATACCTTTAATATTGGCACGAGAAGTCTTGAATCCCAGCCCAACGTTCTTGAAGAAGCGGTTTCCTCCCTTGCCAGGTCTGTTCCCCTTGGCAGTCTTCTTCGTGCTCAGAAACACCTTAGGCTGCTTGAAGAAGGTCTTCACACTCTGCAAACAGTACAAAACACGTTATGGATCATGCAAAATCGCGGTTAAAGCTAAAATCGACTGCAATGGCGACGGTTACTCACCGTTTCTGCCATGATGGGAGATCGGGCGGCGTTGATTGCAGGTGCGGCGGCGGTGGGAAGAGTGCTCCTTAAGCCCTAGCTCCGGAGACGAAGGTATCAGCTGAAGAAATGTGTGCTGACAAAGTGTGTGTTTTGTTTATATAGTGTAAGGAGATTGCAAACTCTCCTGGACTGGGCTAATCCGATTTGGGCTAGGCAAAATAATATTTATTCAACTGGCCCAAGTCTATTTAATTAAAATTCTCTATTAAGAATTTATAGCATTTTATTAATATATATATATATATATATATATATAATATTTATTTATTTACAATTCGGTATTCGGGTCGGTTTTCGGTTTGAGTTTCAATATCCAAAACCAAACCAAAAACCATATTCAAAACTCGGTTTACTCAATTTGGTTATCCAAAAATCGTATTTTAAATTCGGTTCGGGTTATTCGAATTCGAATAATTTGATTTTTGGTTCAGTTTTCAGTTTTTGGTTTTTTTGCCCACCCCTACTCTCAACTTTTCGAATTAGAGACAGATTGCATTAGTGCTAAAACTTACTACCTCAATCCCTCAACTGCACCATGGAAGTCCTATAATTTGGCTTATCAAGTATCCATTTCTGCTATAGGATTAGGATTTTGGGTTTCATTGGATGTGTGTCCTATATCTCGCTAACAAGGGGTGGAGGTTATGGATAGAGACACTTTTCCTTTAGAGGCTCCTTAGCAAAATTACAACTTTAGCATATAGATAGAACTTCATAGTCCTTTCTGTATCATTCAACTGAATCTTTAAATTTATTTTCGGGTTTGGAGAGCCCAATAAATACTCCCATCCACTATTAGTGGATGTTTGATCTTAAAAAAAAGTTGTTACTATAATAGCTGCTAGGTTATATTTGCATTGCACCGCCCACTTAGGAACCTCTTTTGGAAAATAAAAAAAAAATAGCTTCTACAGGGATGAAAAATAGATGCTACGCAAAGCAGTGGTTAAATATACCGCTGAAAAAAATAGCCCCAACGTGTAGAAGTTGTTAATTAATAGTTGCTATGTATTAATTCTCTTTCATTGGCCACTTAGGCATCCCTTTTGGAAAATTGAATAATAGCTGCTATGGGGGCACACAAATAGCTGCTAGGGGGGTGGGTTGGGGGGTTTTCCAGTAGTGAAACTACTATTCTAAGTAAAAATAACTACAAGCATAATACAGTACATTATCGAGTTGTATACAAACTACACCAATACTGCTCCTCCCCTCAAATTGGAGCATGGAGATTTGAAATGGCCAACTTACCCAGTTAAAAAGCAAAAGGTCATTAGCCAAGTGCCTTAGTAAGGATATCAAAAAGTTAATGAGTGGTCAAAACATAGGATGAAAGAACAACACCACAATTTATTTCATCACATTCAAGTGGTAGAAAATTTTAATGTGTTTGGTACGCTCATGAAACACCAAAATTTTAAGCAAGATAAAGTGTTGATTGAATGTCATTATAGATGGACATAATGGTAGGATAATTGACCTCGAGAGTACCAAATAAACTTTGTAGCCACCTAAACTCACAATTGGTAACACCAAGCACGCTTTAGTCAGCCTTAGTGGATGATCATCATATCATTTTCTGCTTCTTAGTTTTCCATGATATAGGAGACCTGCCTAAGAAAAAAAAGTATGCACTCAAAGACCTCCTAGTTAATTGGTAGCTTGCCCAATCAGCATCACAATAAGCCATAAGGTCCAATGACAAACTTTCTTTCAATAGCATACCTTGTCTTGGGTTGGACTTGAGATAGCGAACAACTTGAATAAGGGCTTTCCAGTGAGCTTTTTAGGTTGTTGCATAAATTGTTCAAAAATGTGGAAGGAGTATCTCAGTTCGATTTAATCTCAAGTTGTCCAACAAGTTGGAGGTAACTGTCAAAATGGACATAATTGTCACCTTGATCCAGCGCCAAGCGATGATACTGCTCAATAGGTGTCAAGGATGGTTTAGCACCCAATAAACTAGTTTTGAAAATGTTAACCTATGTGCCGAGAAAATATTTAAGCTTACATGAGTCTTTCATAAGAAAGAAAGTACATAAATATTTCTTGAAGTTGATAATAGCTTTAAAATCATCACCTGCAATGACCAAATCATCCACATATACCAACAACTTAATATGAATATTACCTTGAGTAAAGGTAAATAAATAGTTATCTTACCCATACTTGAGAAAACCATAGGGAACAAGGGCAGTTTCGATCAACTTTCCTAAACCCTAAACCCTAAATTTTTCATTTTTTCCCTCCCTCTCTCCTTTCCCACCAACTCATGGTCAATTTTCGGCTATTTTGGTCAACTTCCAGTTGTCAATTTTTGGTTGTCAATTTTCGGAGGATAAAATCCGGCAATTTCCTGCTACTTTCTTCTGCCAGTGGTCATCTTCTCCCCTCATCTCGTCTCCGCCAGACCATTCTCTTCTCCGGCCCGATTCATCACTGGTGGTTCTCAGTTCCAGCAGCGACCTCCTTATTTCAGCATTCTCACTCCCAGCGATTCTCAGTTCCTCGCCTCGTCTTCACCGGCATCAACTCCAAATTCATTCTTAGTTCTGGCGGCATTCTCATCATCCGAAGGCATTTTTGGTACGACCGGCATTCGATTCAACTACTCTGGCAGCGTCTACCCTCGCAGTATTTCGTTGACGGCTATAGTTCATTGTCGGGCATTGTTCTCCAACGGTAGCTCTCCAAGCAATTCAGGTCCAGAGTCTTCGTTCAAAGAAAGTTCAGTAGACAACCACGCACCCAGATCCATACCCACGAGTTTCAATCCTTGCGTGTGAAATTCATGAGCTCGCTCAAGCTATACCGTGCGTCCCCATACTCACACGTGACATTCATGCGCGGCAGCTTCTTTCGCGCTAATACAATGCGCAAGACGGTTTTTCTGGGCAAATTCTTTCCTCTACTAATATCTGATTTTTCATGGCTCATTTTAATTCCCCACGAAGTGATATTTTAAGATTTACTGGCCTTTCTCATCATTGACGACACGATGGCTCCAAGTGGATTGTTGATTCCGGCGCACAAAACATATGACATCGTCCCCTGCTGCTGTTGATCATGTCACACCTTATCATGGTTCTTCCCCGGTATATGTTGGTAATGGTTCTCAACTACCTAGTACTCATGTTGGTGATTATCAGATTTCTAAATCCTTGTCTTTTTATGATGCTTATTGTGCATGATATCACTAAAAATTTGCTTTCGATTAGCAAATTAACTCGGGATTTAAATATTGTTGTTTTCTTTGATGATCGTTCATTCATTATTCGGCATAAAATCACTAGTAAAATCTTGGGTCACGATCATAGTGAAAATGAACTTTATGTTTTAGACTATAGTGCATATGATTTGTTGTCTACTATGAAAGCAAATAAGTTGCGTGCGTCTTTTGAAATCTGGCATGCTGGACTTGGTCATGTTCCGAATTCCATTATTTCTAGTTTGTGTGCTTCTGGATCTTTATCTGTCTCATTGATTTTTCCAAAACCTAGCCTTTGTGATGCGTGTGAAAAGGCTAAAGAGAAGCGTTTATCTTTTTTGTACAAATGATAAACGGGTTACTAGGGAACTTGATCTAGTTCATTGTGACTTATAGGGGCCTTCTCCTATTTTATCTACTGATGGTTTCTCTTACTATGTTATTTTCTCGATGATCATTCCCGACTCTCGTTGTTTTACCCACTGTCCCAAAAATCTGATTTTTGGGATGTTTATCGTCAGTTTGAGTCTTTTTGTGGAGAACCAGTTCTCTTTCACCATTAAGGTGTTTTAGAGTGATGGGGGGACTGAGTTCGTAAATGGTCACTTGCGTTCTCACTCTCAGACATGGGCATTCACCATCAGATTTCTTGCCCGTATACTCCTGAGCAGAACGGTCGGGCTGAGCGTAAGCACCGCCACATTGCTAAAATGAGCTTGTCTATGTTATACCATTCTCATGTCCTTCTCTCTCACTGGCCTCATGCCTTTGTTGTAGCCGCTCACACCATAGTCGGATGCCCACTCCTTTTCTTGATGTATGATCACCATATAAAGTTATTAATGGCCCGATTCCCACATACACGAACTTCCATGTGTTTGGTTGTCGTGTGTACCCTTATCTTTGTCCATATACATCTCACAAACTCACTCTTTGCAGGTTTCCCTATCTTTCCTGGGTACAACTCCCAGTAAAGGGATATCGATGTTTGGATCCTACGTCTGGAAAGATATATGTCACCAGACATGCTCGATTTGACGACACTTCATTCCCTTATGCCGGTGGTTCTACTTCAGTATCTCCATTCTCTCTGGATGTCCATACTTTTTTGGATCATGTTGATGGATTAGCTGATATTATCACTTCTTCCACATGGTCATCTTCTCCTGCTTGGCTTGTCACTTCGGTTCCAGCCATCCTGACTCATCGATGGTATCGTCCTCCTCAACTGCAACACCCTGTTATGTCTGCTCTGCCGATTCAAACCATCCAGTGGCTGCCAGGACGCGTCCTGCTCTGCCCATCTCATCATCCACCAGTTCACCGACCAACCCATCCGGCTTACTACCCCCCTCACTGATTCCTTCATCGGCCACCTCACCGCCCCCTTTGCTGGTTGTGCTTGCTCCTTCGATCTCTCTGCCTCGTCCCCGTACTCATAGTGTGGCTACTCGATCGGTGATTGGGGCTATTTAGCGAGGAGATTATTCTGATATTGTTGCTCACGGTCTTACTGCTACCTTACTTGCTCAGTCGGAGCCCACAAATTACTGCACTGCTCTTCAGGATACAGCTTGGGTTTGTGCTATAGATGGCGAGATAGCAGCTCTTCGTGGATAGTGCACTTGGGATTTGGTGCCTCGCCCATTGGACATTAACATTTTTGGCTCCAAATGAGTTTACCGACTGAAGTATCAACCAAATGCCACTATTGAACTAGAGCAGAATCTGTAGCACAAATGGAGCAAGGGGACGAATGAGATAGAGTCAGTATAGGAGAAACTGTGAAAATGAGGTGCTGAGTTAGAATCAGGATCAAGAAATGAAGAATCATCTAACATTGAATGTGGGGAACCGCTTGCCAAAGGAATGGATGGGGTAAATGGAAAGAATGTCTCGTTAAAATGAGCATGTCGAGTGACATAGATTCTGCTAGTAGTGCGATCAAGACACCAAAAGCCTTTATATTGCGAGATGTTAACAGTAAATACACATGGAATACTGCGAGGAGATAGCTTTTGGTCGGAAAAAAAGTAAACAAATGGGAAGACCCGACAACCAAAAGCATGAAAATTGGTGTATATAGAAGCTCGGCCATTAACAACTTCATATGGTGATTGTCTGCTAAGAACAGGAGTGGGAAATCGATTTATGGTATAGGTAGTTGTAGCGAGGGCGTCAGGCCAGTGGGAGAGAGGAACACGAGAGTGATACAGCATAGACAAACCCATCTCAGCAATGTGGCGGTGCTTGTGCTCAGCTTGACCGTTCTGCTCACGAGTGTAGGGGCAAGAAATCTGATGGTGAATGCCCTTTGTCTGAAAGTGAGAGCGTAAGAAACCATTTCCAAACCGAGTCTTCCTATCAATCTAAATCACCTTAATGATGGGAGAGAACTAGTTCTACACAAGAGCCTCAAACTAGCGATAAACTTCCCAAAAATCATATTTGCGACACATTGGGTAAACCCACGAGAGTTAGGAATGATCATCGAGAAAAATGGCATAGTAGGAGAAACTATTAGTAGATAAAATAGGAGAGAGTTCTCATAAATCACAATGAATTAGATCATGTGCCCTAGCAACACGTTTATCATTTGTATGAAAAGATAAACGTTTCCCTTTAGCCTTTTCACACGCATCACAAAGAGTGGGTTTTGGCAAAACTGATGAGATGGATAAGCATCCAGGAGCACACAAACCCGATATAACAGAATGCGGAGTATGACCAAGTCTAGCATGCCATATTTTAAAAGACACATGTGACTTATTTGACTCCAAAGTAGACAATAAAGGAGATGCACCATAGTCAAACAAAAAGCCTATCTTCAATATGACCGTGACCCAAGGTGGCCTTTGTGATTTTATGCCAAATAATAAATGAACGATCATCAAAGCAGACAATGGAAATTAAATCTTGAGTTAATTTGCTATTTGAAAACAAATGTTTAGTGATATCAGGCACAATAAGCACATCATAGAGAGACAAAGACTTAGAAATTCGATAATTATCAACATAGTAATGGGTAGTCGAGAACCATTACCAACATAGACGTCACCAGAACCATTATATAGTGTCACATGATCAACAGCAGTGAAAGATGATGCCAGGTGTTTTGTGGCGCTACAATCCACAATCCACTTGGAGCTATGGTTTTTGTGCTCCGAGATACCACCAAAATAAGATATAATGCACGCAGAAACAAAATGGGAATAAAAAGGGCGCAAACCTGCTGAGCGCCTGGATGCACGGACTGAAAAAAATATAAGCGCATGGATGCACGTGCTAGAACACCTGTGGCGCATATATGGGATGCGGTGGAACTCCTGTGGGCGTGTAGGTGATACGCGTGGGACACCTGCGTGGACCTGACGCTGAAAACTCACTGCATACAGAAGTAATGAAGAGTGGTCGGCACAGTGTTTCTGAGTTCAATCTTCGTCGGTGCTAAATACCAATAAAAAAATAGAGTGAAGTGGAGAGTGATGATACCAAACACAGCAGGAAGAATCGACGATCGGAGAAGATAACGCCGGGGACTGGAGGATTCGTTCGAAGTCGACGCTGCCAGAGATGATGTCATAGATGATGCCGGAGAACTGCCACAATGAGGCGGCAACGACGATCTTGAAATTAAAACCAGAGAGAAATGCCCCCTGAAGCAAAGACGCCAGAGAAAATGCCGCCGGAGAAGAATAAATACCACAGAAATACGCTGGAATGATGGTCGGAAAAACTGTCGAAATCTGCAGGAAGTTGGCCAGATTTTGACTATAATTTGCTAGAATCTGTGGTGCTTCTATCGCTAGAAAGAAGAGAGGGGGAGGCGGCAGAAAAAATAAAAATTTAGGGGTTAAGGTCTAGGATCAGAACTTGCTCAGATATCATGAAAGAATGATTTTCCATAATGACTCTGATGTTACTAAGTTGTTACTAAAATAACTCTAACCTAGTCAACATGATAAACACAAATGAAATCAAATCTAATCGTAACATTGACTTATTCTAACAGGAAAACCAACATCTAGGAGGTTGACACAAGGCATAAAGATATTTCCACATATGGCATACGAAAATTGGCATTTGGAACATGAAATCAAGGAGGCAACTTCTATACCTCCTCCTCAATATCGCCATGGAGAAAAGCTTTATTTACATCCATTTGATGGAGCTCCCCTTGTTTAACGGCAACTTAATGTTTAGAGAGTTCTTGATTTGTATATGTATGATATTTGAAAATTGGATGCAGGTGTGCTTAGTGGCTGATTTGGACATCAGGAGGGAGGATGCATTCTACGAATGCGTCCTCTGTGTGGGCAATTTTTTTCCAGGAAATTAAGAGGATACATTCTACGAATGCGTCCTCAGTTTAGGTAATTATTTTTTTTGCAGAAAATTGAGAGGACACATTCTACGAATGCGTCCTCAATTTTGTTCAATTCTTTTGCAGAAAATTGAGAGGACGCATTCTACAATTTTTTTTATTCCCAGAAATTTCAGATTATTTTTTGTCGAGGATGCATTCGTTAAATGCGTGCTCTTGGGGACTTTTCAAAAAACAAATTCAGAAAACTGTTATAACGTCTTGTTTGAAGAAAATTCTGCAATGCCTCTGGATTCGTTGTTTTAAATTTTTTTTGTAGATTCGGTAGAGGACGCGCCTTGAATTTTTTTAAAAACGTGTCATGAATTCAACAAATGCATATTTTTCAAAATGCGTCGTGAATTTAAGTAATGAATTTTCTTTGAATGCAGCAATGTATAAGTTATTATTTTTCATATACTTGTGTTTGGTGAAGATTGCGCATAAGTAGACTTGTGTTTGTTTGATGATATTTTTAAAATTAGTAAAAATAATAAATTAGGATCGTGTGATTTTCAATTTTTTAACTAGTCTTCAATATAGAGTAGGAATGAAATATTGCATAGAGTTTAAATGAACACAAATTAGCATAAATGTACATTAGCCGAACAAGACGTTTGAAACATAATGAAATGAGTGTTGAATGACATGTAATGTCCTAATGACGACCTCTGCAAAGCTTTCCACCCGTTTCACGCGGTGGAGGACGTATGGTCCGGGATGTCCGACGTGGAACAGCCATCTCAGTAAGTACATGTACTTCCTTATGTAGAGCTCCTCTGGTATTTACTCCTCCATATTGTCTCCGGCCTCATCATTCGAATCATAATGGACATGTGGTACACTACCTGTATCTAATGGAGCAATAGGCGACATGTATGCATGACTAGCTGTGGGAGTGAAATATGTAGTGAAATCATCTGTAGTCGTGTCATGCTAGGAGGTTTCCCAATGTGATGGTCCGGCATGGCTAGCAGTGGGAGTACAATATGCAGTGAAATCTGATGTAGTCATGTCATACTGTGAGTGTCGACCATGTGATGGTCCGCCAATCGCTAGACTTGCATGTGAGGGTCCGGCTTGTGATGAACCAATGTGTTCTATATGGCCCCGAGCACGCGGCCTCCGACTCCATGTCGACTGGTGGAGCCGGATGGTGGCTTCTGATGTCAGTATATCCCACACTAGGGGGAGGCTCCTCACAGTGCACATACAGCTGATAATACTGCAGTCTAGAGGGCTCATGCACATATTGTAGACTACGTGTAACAACACTATGCATTCCCTTGATAACGTCCGCGATACGTGGGAGACATTCATCCAAATTAATATCTGACATGATGCGCAACTCGGTCATTGCCTGCAACTACAGAAACGAGATAAATATGTTAGATATTTAATATTGAGGAAATCTAATGTATTATTCCTTAACAATATTAGAAATTTAGGAAATACCATATACTCTATAGTTGCACCGTCTCCATGGAAACCCTCTGTAATTGTTAGGGGCCGTCCTGGATGATCAATCAGGGTCACCATCCTTCGAAAGTACCACTGCATGTATTCTCGACTGGGTGTGTATGGATCCACACACCCAAGTGCGTTTACTTGTTGATCGGATCGACGTTGCTAAGCATCGAGATATCTTCTCAGTTCCACACGCCAATCCATGCCAAACCTTCCTCGATGGTTTCTAGTATGAAGCAGTTTATACTCATCCCTACTGACCAACTGGGTGGGTATTGGCTGGATTAGGCCGAACTGCCTGAGAACACGATGTGCATGATGGTACTCTATGACATACCAGCAAATGAGGTCAACACAAAGTATCCAAATGTTGCTACCAGTTGTACAATTCCACATGAGTTGTTCCATGACATCCTCCGTGTATGACTGCCAAATAAATTGAAATAATAGGCTGGTGTTCTAGTTAGGTAACTAAAACCATTTTCCCCACCAATTCAATGAAAGGAAATCCGAATTGGCCTATACCTGATTGTCATTGAGAGATGCCAGCTGATCGCGGTACACTTTCAATACATGCATCGGTGATTGTGATAAATTGTACCGGGCTCTCCACCTATGAGGAACAGAGGGAATTATATTAGCCATTTGTTGGAATTGTCAGTGGTTTAACAAGTGTCTCTTAACTAATTCGACACGTGCCGGGACCTAAGAGCACTCATCGTGACTGTCACTGGTAGTCGTTCGGCAGGTTGGATGGATGGTATGCGCTCCAATGCCCATAACTGCCAATAATTAAAATAAAATGTAATATAAAGTAATATTATGGACATTACGTACAAGTGACTAGATTGGCCAACAATTTTACCTACAGCAAGACAAGTGGCCCAGATATGGATTTAACTTGTGGGATTACAGCATCACATAAGCATATGTACAAGTGTGCCAGAATGGCACTCCCCCAACTGTACTGATGTGCTGCACCTAGATCCATCAGCACCAACAAGTAGAGAAAAGGAATAAGGTGGCTGGACGTGTCTGACATGAGCATCCCCCCAACCAGCAATAGAATGAAAACCCTAGCCCGTTGTTGACATTGTACCTCAGTAGGATCAATAGGGAATGGACTGTGCAACAAGTTTCCCAACCAGCTGGCCCTAATGCGACCCCATCTGATAGCACTAGGGTCTGGTGTAGCACCCAGGTAGTCTGTGCACACTCTCTGACAGTCCTCTATACGCCTACTAGTGTCTACACCTGTGACAGGGATACCATCGATTGGAAGACCCCATAGGATCCCTACATCTTGCAAAGTGACCGTAGCCTCTCCCACCGACGGGTGAAATGTGTGCGTCTCCGGTCGGCAACGCTCCACTAGGGCAGTGATGAGGGAATGGTCAATATGTATTGGTGCGGAATCCAGGAGTTCCTGGAATCCAGCTTCACGCACATAGCATATAACTCTATCATGCATTCGTTCGGTCCAGCATGCCCCATCACACTGCCTCACCTGCAGTGCCTCATCCTCTAAATGACCGTTGTACAATGCACGTGCACGATGCTCCTGATGAAGGTACAACAAATCCTCCTTAATGGGTCCTGGATGATACATTGTTCGTCCTTGTTGACAATTATTAACACGTCAAATAAAAGTACAAATAAAAGTAATACTACAACATGTGATACATATTCCACAAATAAAAGTAATACTACAGCATGTGATACATATTCCAAAAATACAAGTAATACTACAGACAAACAGAACACTAAGCACGGTATCTCCGACCAACGCCTCTGGATTCACCTGGAACCCTCTCATCCATCTGATTCCTTATGCTTCTCTCCGTAAATTGACCATGCCTCATATTGCGAAACTTCTCAACATCAAGAATCAACCTCCAACTGGCACATTGCCAGAGTGATGAATCTCGTACATGCATGAAAACCTGACTATATTGTTGCACATAGGTGGTCGTGTGATAAACCCTGTCACATAGACTAGCAGGATCGACATGCCTATGCCGACAGACGGCCAAGCCGTGGGAACAATGGAAACGGAATATTTTCCATTCACGATAAGTACACTCCTTTCTCCAGTATTTAACTGTGTATTGTCTTTCACTAATGCTCCCATCAATGGTCCTTATCACAACCCTATAAGTCTGCGACGCATGACCAAACAAGGTGACGATATGTCCCTGTGCCCATGTGTCATGCTTCTGAAACTTTTTCCAATTCCTATTAGGGAACACAGATCTAGACAAATGAACCAGAATTTAGAATCCAGAAACTGGTCTGTGAACACATAAAGAACTGTAATGAATAAGGAAAGTACCTCCAATTCGTGGCGTCCATTACCCTTTGGGCAAACATTTCAACTGTTCGCTCGAACGTCGCCTTGACACACGCTGTTATTGGGAGATGATGTGCGCATCGTAAATAGTTGTTGAAACTCTCTGACAAATTCGTTGTGAGAATTCCGCAACGTCGATCACCCTCATCAAAGGTAAGTCACCACTTACTGTTATCTTGCTTTACCAACCAATCCCAAGCAGATGGATCTATACTCTCTAACTCCTCCTTGTACTCCCTCCACTTGCTCTCTCTCTCATAAGCGCATTCTTGAGCCTCCCGCTATCAGCAGTAAGGAAGTTGGACTGAAAATTATGTAAGCAAAATCGGTGGTATCCAACTGGCTCCATCAATTCAATTCCTCCATATGTTTCATTGCATTTCTAATTCCATCGTGCCGATCTGATATGATATAGATTGGCCTGCTATCACCACCAACCACATATAGACTAAGTCTCTGCATGAACCAATTCCAACTCTCATTCGTTTCTGCGTCAACAATTGCGTAAATGATGGGGAGTATGTAGGTTCACGTCGTGCGTCACGACAACTAGCATTGTGGCCTTGTATGCACCACTCAAATGAGTGCCATCCACACTAATGACCGGCCTGCAGTGGCAAAAGGCTTCAATCGCCTGACCAAATGCCCAGAAAATAAATTTAAATTTCCTACACACGTGCCCGTGTATTCTGTTAGGTACGTCAGCCCAATCAACAACGGTGCTCGGATTAGCCCGGACAAGCTCATCTATATACGTTGGCATCTGTTCAAATGATTCCTCCCAAGTTCTGAATACCATGTCAATTGCCTTTTGTCGAGCATACCACGCCTTCTTATAGGAAAGGGTGATATTGAACTCCGTCTTGACTTGAGCTTGTACATCTTTAACTGTGTATGAAGGGTTTACATCAATGTGGTGGTGAATTGAATGGGAAATCATCACCGATGTCAGGTTAATGTTACCCGTAGATCGACCAGCACCAATACACGCATGCGTACTTGCCCATTTGGTGATCTCCCACATGCCATGCGAAGCCTTTTTGGTAGCTCTGGCAACCCAATGATAATTACCAGTTCCTTCAACAACGCCCTTGCATTTCGCATACCATGTGCGTGACCTGCTCTCCATGACTCTGTGTTCCCTGTTCATCATGAAACTCTACCTAGAAATAGCTTCTACCAATTTCGGCTTCCTCTGGAATCGCATACCCAACTCTACTTCACCAGTCGCTTGAACATAACTAGAAACTCTGGCACCATAATGAGTAGGGTCATAGATATCATCATCAGGGTCCCCATAATTCTATAGTAGGCCTGTGTATCAGGATTCGCCAAAATATGAAACGACGTGGATACATTGTTCGTGCACACCACTTGTTCATCATCGTCCTCAGGATTCGAATGTGTTGATGAGGAACAGTCATCTTCACTTCCTTCACCAAGTTCAGCTTCCTCACCATCATCTTCTCTACCAACATGACGAACAACATAGTTGCCAATGTCACCCACATAATCATCATCGAAGGCATTCGGCTCATCATGGTCCATACCATAGATACCACCAGTTGTGAATGACTGAGCGCAATCCACGTGAACATACGCACTGGGTTGGCTGGACTCACCAATGTCAAAACCTTGAAAATGAACAGGTGGTGGTAAACTTGGTACAATGGTAAAGTTCTGCATGTTGCTTAACAACGACATGAACGTGCTTGGTCGTGCCCCGTCAATGGTGCTTGTCAACTTCTCCGTAATAATGTACAAATCCGTTAAGGACAACGACAATTGATCAACAATGTTGAAGAAGAACGCGGTTGACTCATCATTTTCCACATTATAACACCGATAATATACGTCCGAACCAATCAGCTCAGGATATCGGTAATATATTTTCAACATATACCCCTCACTTGCAATGCCAAGCCTTGTGACGATTAAATCAACTAACTCGGAGTGGTTTAACCTCCTCTCGAGAGTCACGTTCCGCTCCGATATTAGAGGATCATAATACACACCCACGGTCAAATCAAACTTAATCTGACCCCCTTTGTACATATACACGGTCAAAAACATCGTACAACTGCATTATACAAATACATAATTTTTAATTCCTTTTCATTCGATATTCCTTTTCATTCTATCCTCAAATATGTGCTCAATTCGGCCACACTAATAAAACTATTACTACAAACTTAATACATACATCAGTAAATAATTCACATAATCAATTCACATAGTCACGCATCAGCATAAAACGATATCATAGCACCAGACCAAACATAATCATTCAAACTACACACAATCATACAACACATTCATATTAACAAAATTATTTCGGGTTCTCCGCAAATTATAGTGTAACAAAAAATTCAACAACAAATTTTCTAGGACAACTCACACATAATCGTTGGACACATTCGTAAAATCATGTATGGTTCAATTAGCTTTAGGAAAATCAAAAATTGACTAAGCGGGTGTCTGAGACTCACGGACAAGGTGATTGCAGCGGCGATCAGCGGCAGTCAAAGGCGGTCAACGCGGTCAACAATGGTCAACCTCAGTCAATGACGGTCAACAGCGATCAACGGATGTAAACTCTGGTCAATTGCGGTCACCGGTGAAAAAATCTCCGCTCGTCTACGTCGGACGTAGACTGCAACAACCAAAAAAACAATATAAATATCACCAAAAGAACAACCAAAAACAACTAGAAAATAGAAAAATTGAGAGCTAAGAAAATCAACCAACCTGGTATGCGGCGGTGGCGAGGTCAACTGGACGAGGACCAGCGAGGACAATGCAGGAAGAAGGCGGAGAAGGACGCGGAATGGCGGAGAAGTCAGGAACATGAATTCACAAATTGATCCCGAACGTGAACGGAGAGCGGGAAAAGGCGGAGAAGGACGCGGAATGGTGGAGAAGCAGTGGCGAACTTGAAGTATTCGGAAGGAAAGGGAGAAGAAGATCTGAACATGAGAATGGCAAACCTGAAGTCTTCTGGCCATTTCAACGCAGGATTGGAGGACGCAATCACTGAATGCGTCCTCGCGACGTGGCATTGTGAACTTCAAGACGAATTAGAAATTCAGAAATCAAAATGGGAAAAAAATATATAAATACAGAGGATGCTATTGCCTAATGCGTCCTCAAGAAAAGTAAAGCAAAAAAAAATTCTGAAAGTGGGAGAATGCATTTGTCGAATGCGTTCTCCACATTTGAAACTGCTGTGAGCTGCTGCAGCCCCAGTTCTAGAAATTTCCCAATGTTCTGAATGTCACCATTTTTGTCATAGAGGCAAAGGTCTCAATATAATCTAGCCCTTCGACTTGTTGATTTCCAAAAACCACCAATTGTGCCCTATGCCGTTCTATGGTCCCATCGGCATCATAACTCAATATATACTCATTTTCTCTTGAGATCCTTTTTTCCCTTCGGCAAGGTAGAAAATTTCCATCTTCCATTATCCTCCAATGCATTTGAGTCCTTTTGTCATTATCCTCCAATGACAAAGCAGGTGTTTTCCATGTTAAGGATACATCATACAAGTAAGACTCCATTTCATCAAATATGAGAAGCATGTTAGTTACGTGCACACGATCGATTACTTGCAAAATGAAAGAAAAGGAAATATCAAACTCAAAAATCCATATATCTGGCGTTGAAACTACATGAGCCCCAATAAATCAACGATCAAATGCTTCATTTTTCAGCAAAAATTCTTTCGACAATGGAACTTCTCGGCGGCCACTTGTGGAAAGTTTTCGTGCAGTACTCCTTTTCTATCATATTCATATGGCTGATATCCAACAATGTTTGTGCGGCCCAGAAAAAGGCCGAATTCAGTGCGTTTCTTGTCTTCGGTGATTCTGTTGTTGATACGGGAAACAACAACCACCTGGCTTCGTTCAGCAAAAGCAATCATCCTCCGTACGGCATGCGCTTCCCCGGCGCGATCCCTACCGGACGGTTTTCCGATGGAAAGCTTGCTCCGGACTTCCTAGCATCCATGCTAGGCATCAAGGAAACCCTACCTCCTTACTTGCAACCAAATATTTCAAACGACGAGCTCATCACCGGAGTCAACTTTGCGTCGGCTGGTTCAGGATTGGACGATGGAACTTATGCCATGACGGAGAGAATTTGGATGTCGGAGCAGAAAGAATTCCTTAAGGATTATATTTCGAGGCTTACAATAATTGTAGGGAGGGAAAATGCTCAAGAAATAGTGAACGAAGCATTGTTGATGATTCATGTGGGTGGTAATGATATTCTTAATCATCTGGACATCCTACCCTTCATCAATATTAATGGAACAGTAACTAAGTTTAAAGACTCCAGATCAAACAATTACGGGGACTTTTTGCTGAACAAGATGCAAACATTTTTAGAGGTTAGTTCTTTTCTCTCACTTCATTAAGATGTTAATAAAGCTTTGATTGTTATGTATTTGTAACACGAATATTCGAAATGCCCAATATGCCAAGTAAAGAAGTTTTGATTGTTTTTTTCTCTCACTTCTTTTCGCTCATGTTCACTATAAACAAGCTTAGAATGGTAACAACAAGTGTGTGGTAGTCAACCATAGTGGATGATGGTCACATCATTTGCTGCTGCTTAGTTTTCCATGATATAGGAGACCTGTCTAAGAAAACAAAGTATGCACTCAAAGACCTCCTAGTTAGTGGAGAGCTTGCCCAATCTGCATCACAATAAGTCATAAGATCCAATGACAAACTTTCTTTCATGAGTATACCTTGTCTTGGATTGGAATTGAGATAGCGAACAACATAAACATGTTCCAAGTGAACTTATTTAGGTTGTTGCATAAATTGTGCCAAAATATGGACCGAGTATGATGACTCAAGTCGATTTAATGTCAATAAGATAAGTTTCCCAACAAGTTGGTGGTATCTGTCAGGAGGGACATAATCGCTACCTTGATCCAGCGTCAAGCGACAATAATGCTCAATAGGCGTCAAGGATATGGTTTAGCACCCAATAAGCCCGTTTCAGAAATGATGTCAATGGCATACTTACGTTGGCTAAGAAAGAGCCCTAGAGAACATTGACTAATTAACCTCTATGTCGAGAAAGATTTTAAGCTTACTAAGTCTTTCATAAGAAAGGAATAACATAAATATTTGTTGAAGTTGATAATAGCTTCAAAATCATCACCAACAATGATCAAATCATCAACATATACTAACACCTTAATATTAATATCCCTCGGGTATGTTAACATATATGTAATTACATTAGTTTAGCTTAAGGGTAGTTTAGTCATTCACTATTCTTATCTATATGTATTGTACTCTTGCTCTTTCAAGACTAGGCTTTCATTTCTGGAAAAACAAGAGTTCCTTCCAAAACCTTCTCCTCTTTTCCCTACTCTATGTATTGATTCTTTCATCTCACATGGTATCAGAGCTTTGGTTGTGATTCTTGGAGTAGATTGTGATCCGATGCCCAACAGTCCTAAAATTTTTTTTAGGACTTGTGTTTTTCGTGAAGGTATTTTTCGGATCTTACAGTTGATATTTGGATTATTGGTATTGGGTTGTTCAATTTCTTTCGAATTGGGGCTGTTTGTTTGGATTGTTGGTATGTGTATTTAGGGTTTGCTATTGATTTGGGGTTTTTCTAATTGGAGTTTATTGTTGGGATCGTTTGGGTTTGTGATTGTTGGATTTCTGATTGTGGGGTTTATAGTTGTTGTCGATTTGGTGATTGAGTTATTTTCGACCAGTTTGTTGCTCTCGGATTTGTACCTCCGAGTTTGGTTGTGTTATTTGTGCATTTGAATTTCTGGAATTGTAATCATGGTGGGTGGTAGGGATGATTCCCTTCAGTCAATTAGTGTGCAATTGGACGGTAAGAATTACTCGCATTGGAGCTATGTGATGCGGAATTTTTTACGTGGCAAATGTTTGTGGGGGTATATCTCTGGTGTGAAGAGACTGCCTACGTTAGGAGTTGAGGATTATGATACTTTGTTGGATACTTGGGAATCTGAGAATGCGAAGATTCTTACTTGGATTAATAACTCCGTGACTCACTCGATTGGTGCTCAGTTGGCTGAGTATGAGACTACAAAGGAGGTTTGGGAGCATTTGGAGAGGATTTATACACAGTCTAACTTTGCAAAACAATACCAATTGGAGACTTTATGTTTTGGACCACCTCAGAGTGTCAGATGATGTTGCTGCCTCTAGTGTGGATTTGTCATCTTTTCGTTTGAGTAGTTCGTCTTCACCCTTTTATTTGTGGCATTCTCGTTTGGGTTATGTTTCTGCATCCCGTTTAAGGTTTCTAACCTCTACGGGTGCTTTAGGACCATTGAACTCTCATGATATTTCTGATTGTAGTGGTTGCAAACTTGCAAAATTTTCTGCTTTACCCTTTCAGAACAGTACTTCATCATCTCTTGCTCCTTTTGATCTTGTTCATTCTGATGTTTGGGGACCCTCTCCCGTACCTACGAAAGGGGGCTCTAGATATTACGTCTCTTTTATTGATGATTTTACTCGTTATACTTGGGTTTACCTTATGAAGCATAGATCTGATTTCTTGGATATTTATCGTGATTTTAGAGCTCTTATTAGGACACAACATTCTGCTGTCATTAAGTGTTTTAGGTGTGATTTGGGAGGTGAATACACTTCTAATGCTTTTTGCCAGCTTTTTTCTTCTGATGGCACCATACGTCAGACTTCTTGTACGGATACTCCTCAGCAGAACGGTGTTGCCGAAAGGAAACACCGTCACCTGGTTGAGACAGCTCGCTCATTCTTGGTGTCAGCAGATGTTCCTAGGATATTTTGGGGGGAAGCCATTCACACTGCTGTACACGTCATTAATAGAATTCCAACCTCTCACAACTCAGGTTTGTCATCTTTTGAGAGGCTGTATGGGGTTGCACCTGATTATACTTTGTTGCGTGTTTTTGGTTGCACTTGTTTTGTCCTTAAACCTCATGTTGAGCGCTCTAAGTTGTCCCCAAAGTCTGCCTTGTGTGTCTTTTTGGGTTATGGTAGTGGTCAGAAGGGAATTGGTTGCTTTGATCCAGTCAGTCAAAAATTATATGTTTCTCGTCATGTTGTGTTCTTAGAGCATATTCCTTTTTTCTCTGTTCCACGTAGTTCCCATCAGTTGACTCAGTCAGATCTTCGTTGCATTGATCCTTTTGATGTCACCACCGATGATGTTCCGCCACCAGACTCTGATCCTCTGAATACAGATACTCCTCCGAGCTCTCCCCCTCCATTGCCTTCACCGCCTATTCCACCATCTTCTGAGATTGCGGCGCATCCACCCCCTCGTCGGTCTACTCGTATATGTAAGTCCACTCAGAAGCCTGATTTTGCTTACTCTTCTTATTCTCCCTCATTTGCTTCATTTCTTGTCTCCATTCACTCTCTGTCTGAACCTACATCCTATAGAGAGGCTGTCTGTAATCCTCTTTGGCAGGCTGCCATGGCTGAGGAACTTGCTGCCCTGCATCAGACTCACACTTGGGATTTGGTACCTTTGCCTTCGGGAAAGCACACCATTGGTTCTCGTTGGGTCTATAAGATTAAGACCAAGTCTGATGGATCTGTTGAGAGATACAAGGCTCGCCTTGTTGCAAGGGCTATTCACAGGAGCATGGGATGGATTATGATGAGACTTTTGCTCCTGTTGCCAAGATGACCACCATTCGTACCTTGATTGCAGTTGCCTCTGTTTCTCAGTGGAAGATTTCACAGATGGATGTGAAAAATGCCTTTTTGTACGGTGATCTTCACGAGGAGGTTTATATGAATCCTCCTCCCGGTGTACCACATGAGCCGGGGCATGTTTGTAGGCTTCACCGATCTCTTTATGGACTCAAACAGGCGCCTAGAGCTTGGTTTGAGAAGTTCTCCACTGTGGTATCCTCTCTTGGCTTTCGTCCCAGCTCTTATGACTCGGCATTGTTCATCAAGCATACAAGTAAGGGTCGTATTCTCCTTTCTTTGTATGTTGATGATATGATTATTACTGGTGATGATTGCGAGGGTATTGAATCATTGAAGCGTGATTTGGCTTATTGTTTTGCTATGAAAGATTTGGGGGTGCTCCGTTATTTTTTGGGTATTGAGGTTGCTTCTTCTGCTAAGGGTTATCTGTTGTCTCAGTCGAAGTATATAGCCGATATTTTTCAGCGTGCCCGTCTTACAGACAATAAGACGGTTGACACTCCTCTTGAGACTCATGCTCATTACTCTCTGGATGATGGGATTCCTCTGTCAGATCCCACACTTTATCGTACAGTGGTTGGTAGCTTGGTTTATCTTACAGTCACTCGCCCAGACATTGCGCATGCTGTACATGTGGTTAGTCAGTTTGTCACTGCTCCTACATCGGTTTATTGGGCTGCTGTTCTTCGCATTCTCAGATATCTCCGAGGCACCCAGTTTCGTTGTCTCCTCTTTCCTTCATCATCATCTTTGGAGTTGCGTGCTTATTCTGATGCTGATTGGGCTGGTGATGTTGAGGATCGCAAATCCACTACCGGATTCTGTATCTTTCTTGGCGACTCTCTCATTTCTTGGAAGAGTAAGAAACAGGATGTCATTTCTCGCTCTTCTACAGAAGCTGAGTATCGTGCCATGGCCTCGACTACAGCTGAGATTGTTTGGTTGCGTTGGTTACTATCTGATTTTGGCATCAAACTTTCACGACCCACTCCGTTGCATTGTGATAATCAGAGTGCTATTCACATTGCACGCAATTCCGTTTTTCATGAGCGCACCAAGCACATTGAGATTGATTGTCACTTCACGCGCCATCACTTGCACCTTGGTACGATCTCATTGCCATTTGTTCCCTCTTTTCTCCAGATTGCGGATCTTTTCACAAAGGCTCACTCCACTGCTCGCTTTCGTTTCTTATCAGACAAACTCTCAATGCTTCTTGCTGTAGCATCGTGAGTTTGAGGGGGGATGTTAACATATATGTAATTACATTAGTTTAGCTTAAGGGTAGTTTAGTCATTCACTATTCTTATCTATATGTATTGTACTCTTGCTCTTTCAAGACTAGGCTTTCATTTCTGGAAAAACAAGAGTTCCTTCCAAAACCTTCTCCTCTTTTCCCTACTCTATGTATTGATTCTTTCATCTCACAGGGTAAAGGTAAATAGAGACTTATCATACCCATACTTGAGAAAATCATAGCGAACAAGGGCAGTTGCTTGCTTAGAATACCAGCATCTAGGAGCATGGCGTAATCCATAAAGAGATTTCCATACACGACATAAGGAATTGACATTTGGAGCATGAAATGAAGGAGGCGAATTGATATACACCTCTGCCTCAAGATCGTCACGAAGAAAAGTATTATGTACATCCATATGATGGAGCTCCCATTGTTTCACCAAAGTGAAATGTCCGGAATGTCACCATTTTTTCCGTAGAGGCAAAGGTCTCAGTACAATCTCGCCTTTCGACTTGATGATTTTCAATAACCACCAATCGTGCCTTATGTCATTCTTTGGTCCCATCAGCACTCTAATTTAATTCATATACCTATTTTCTCTTAAGGTCCTTCTTTCCCTTTGGTAAGGAAGTAATTTTCCATGTTCCATTATCCTCCAAAACATTTATCTCCTTTTGCATTACATCTCTTCATGAGGGAATTTTCATGGCCTTTGAATAACTTGAAAGGCTTCATGCTTACTGTAACGGCTGCTAGAAAGTGCAGGTATGGAGTAGAGAACAAACCACAATTGACATAATTGGAAATTGGATACATAAGGCATACATGAGGGTGCCAACGGAGTGGGATGGCGCTGCATGTATGGCACAGGGGAAAGAAATAATTATGATGAATATGTCAGCTAGTTGCAAACAAGATGCAATATGAATAAAATAAATCAGATTATTGATTAGATTATGATTTATTATGATTAAAGTTCTATGCTTATTACACATCTATTGTACTTTCTATATATTCAGTCATCAATAATACAATTCCTTACAGCAAATCGTTCTCTCATGGTATCAGAGCCTCTTCTGATCCAAAACCTAAAAACTTAAAATTTTGTCGACGTCGTCATCGGTCGCCAACGACTCCGCTCCTCTTCCAGCGGCTCCGTTCTCATGCGCCGCTCCGTGCTGCTCCGCTCCCCTCCGACGCGTGGCTCCGCTCCACTCTGCTCCCCTCCGACGCCAGCGGCTCCACTCCACTCCTCTCCACTCCGCTCCTCTCCAAAGAAGAAGGCGCGGACGCTAGCGGCTCCACTCCCCTCCTCTCCAGAGAAGAAGGTGCGACTTTGCTCCGCTCCGCTCCATTGCTTTTCCTCCAATCATGGCTCAAGAAAAACTCTCCTACAACACTTTGCTCCAGATGATGCAGATCAAACTCACTCCATCAAATTATCTTCTCTAGAAGCGTCAAGCAGGTTATGTCTTTCGCCCTCAAGGTCTGTACGGTTTCATTGGTAGCACTAGATCTCGTCCCACTCTCCCACCACCACCAACACCGCAGACCCTGTCTTTTGCTGCCACGGTCTCAACTCCTTTGGGTGGAAGCAAGGTTGAGCTCCAGGAGGCTTATTTGAAAGCAAAAGAAGAATATGATCAATGGGTTGATGAAGATCAGTGTATATGCACTCTCCCGTTTTCCTCGCGAGTTGGTTTCTTCGGCCAAGCTTCGTATTGCTCATGTTCCTACATCTCTACAGGTTGCAGATATCTTTACCAAGGGTCTTCCTCGTCCCTTGTTTGAGTTCTTCAGGTCCAAGCTTTGCGTCTCTAAGAATCAGACGCTTCGCTTGATGGGGTGTTAGGATAAATCAGATTATTGATAAGATTAAGATTTATTGTGATTAGAGTTCTTTACTTATTACACCTTTATTGTACTCTCTATATATTCAGTCATCAATAATACAATTTCTTACGGCAAATCATTCTCTCAAAAACCATACTTGTAATAATCACGAACAATGTGACAATTCAATCATAAAGTGCTTTTTCTTTTCATGAAAACATTATTATGAATACCGTAGATTGCAACCTGGTTGTCACACAAGAGAAGTATAAAAAATAAGAACAGCGAATCAAAATCCTCATGAATGTAGCTCATCCACTTAAGCTCAGGGGAAGTAGAAGAAAGACTATGATATTCATGCTTTGCGGATGATTTGAAACATTATTATATTTCTTGGAATTCCTGGAGATTAACGAAGATCCAAGAAAAATGTAGAATCATGTAATTGGCCTTGTATTAATGGGGCATATACTCCAAGCCTCATCACAATAGCCATTGATTTGAAGATGTAAAGTGGAAAGTAGAAGAAACCTTTGATGGGACATGTGTTAAGGTAACGATTGATGTGGAAAGCATTATTTTAGTAATGAATAGTGAGATTCAGAATCGGCCTAATAAGTTCAGGCAATGCAAACACCCAATTGATCTGGGGTTGATAAGAGTGGAGACAACTCATCGTGAATTATCCAACTCAGAGGAAGAGGACTTTTCCTGAGCCAAGCCAACAGAGGATACTGGGTCAGTGGCATATTTACTTTGACTTAGAAAAATACCAGATTAGTGCCAGTTATCTTCTCCAAGATCTTTGATGGAAAATCGGGCATTCAGATAAGCTCTAGCAGCTGGAATCGAATCATATTAGCGCCAGCAAGAAGGACATCATCGACATAAATCATTAAAGCCAAATATTCAGTTCCACCGGTTTTCAGGAAAAGGCAGTGATGTACAAATCGCAAGGAAAGAATGTGGTGAGTGAAATCTTGATTTCACAGTCTGGATTCACGCTTTAATTCCTATATAAATCATGTAACTTGCAGACAAAATTAGAATTGAAAATTGCATAACATTCCTGAGGTGCTAAACAGACCTCCTCATCCAATATGTCATGTAAGAAGGCATTATTCATGTCAATTTGATGCAATACCAAGATTTAGTAGCTGTTATGAAAATAAACATCCAGATCGTAACAGATTAAGCCATATGAGAAAAACTATTAAGAAAATCAATCCCCTCAATCTAATTGTATCCTAGCTAGTATGACTTTGCATCTTTTCACTAAGCCACTCAGACTATGATTTTTGTTTAAATAGTAAAGGAACCGTGCATGCTCTTCTCCTCTAAATATCTTAGTTCAGTTTCATTGCATCCTGATATTCTTTCTGCCTTATATGTGTTAGCTCATCAACTATGATATATTAGCACCGAAAGAGACAAAAATGGTGTTTTAGTGATTAGTGTCATGACCGTTACACTGGTTCACGACATTAATATTTCACTAAACATACGAAATTTCTATAACTAAGCTTACAAACTTTCTCAACTCACAATAGGTTGCAAATCCTCTTCATTTTTTTTATTATATATAATTGTAAATGAAGTGCATTTATGCCCCAAATTCCTCCCTTAACTTTTGAGAGTGCACATATACCTCGGTTTCTTGTTTAATGCACATATACGCCTCAATTTTTCAATGATGGTACTCGGAATTAGAAGTATATATGCACTTTCAATAAATATGGGAGGGTATATGTGTACGTTCGAAAAACATGGGGGTAGATATGCACTTTCAAAAAACTGAGGGAGTATATGTGCACTAAACAAGGAACTAGGGGCATAAATTCACTCTACCCAAATAAAAGTTCGATTTCCTATCTCCATATATATGGGGAAATGTGGATGAATATTTAGAAATAGAAACCAGAGTTTTAAAAAAATTAACAATATAAAAGAGGTGATCCTTACATTCTTTTTGTATATTGAAACAAAATAGAGCACTGCAATAACACTTGACTAATATTATTTTTTATGTTAATTGTGGCCTTGTCTTTTCTTTGTAAACTATTTGTTAAGTTTGCATTAAGAAAATTATAGGTGTGCAGAAATTAGTTAATTGCATGACTTTCTAATTTCTAAATAAAAAATTTCTCTTTTTAATAATCATTGATTATAGGAAGTGTATGCACTTGGTTGTCGGCGTATGATCGTGTTGGGGATACCGCCACTTGGATGTCTACCGGTGACGATGACCCTTTATTCCCCATTTTCAAGAACCTGTGTCGACTCTATAAATTCAAGAGTTTTACATTATAATAAAAAATTAGCTATGTTGCTCCCACAAATCCAGGCCAATCTTTCAGGGACCCAACTCATCTATGTTGAAACTTTTGCTCCCATAATGGACATGATCCACAATCCTCACATTTACGGTAAGTTTTCGAGTTCAATTACACCATTTAATCTGCCTAGTTTATTTAATTAATTCTATTTACCATGATTAATTTATTGATAATTTTGTATAGCTTTTGGCAAAAAAATTTAAACTCTTATGTTTATTATATATATATATATGTGTGTGTATAGCTATATAATAGACTTTTTACTCGTTTTATTTCACTACTTTACTCGTTTCTTGTCCTCCATTTTGAAGTGTGCATTTAATCTTTTGTATCTTTAAAGATTAATTAAAGCGGTAACTTGCTATTTTTATACTAAAATACTAAGCATCTTGCCTATAAAGGAATTTACCCAATTAACATACACGAATTATTAATTTTGTATTAATTCAAACTAAAGACGAAAATATGAGTCATTTTTAATCTTTTTGTTCTTTTATTTGTACCAGCTAGATGTTTATTTAATTAATAAATTCGATATAGCCGGCCGAAGAATTGGAGATTTATTTTACACATTTGAAATACTATTTTCAAAATGAAACAGTAAACTATTTCTCGAACTCACTTCACTTAAACTAGCATTATGACATGTAATAAAATTATTCATTTTCTCAAATATATTTTACAGGCCTTGTGGAGACTAGAAAAGGATGTTGTGGAACTGGATTGTTTGAGTTCGGGCTCTGGTGTAACAGACTCACTTCAACTTGCACTAATTCTTCCCAGTATTTATTTTGGGATGCAATACATCCGTCGGAAATAATCCAGCATCATTTTGCCAACCAAATCTTCAGTGTGTTATCTCAGAAGTTTACTTCATAAAAACATGATCATTGACTATAGTTCCTGGCAAATTTATGTTGGTCGCTCATTATTATTTTTCTTATAAACTGAAATGGTAGGAAATATTTTGTGTATGTTCACTCTCGCAAATGAAGAGGAAAATGCACGATACTTAACTTACGAGAGAAGCTGAGATTTGTCATCCTAGTAATTACGAGGTTTTGTAAGCACAAGCAAGTTCAAATTAAATATACAAGACAACCATCACTATACGGATAAAAATTAACGCAATAAATTTCATCATTCTACTTAATATCTAAGCCTTACTTAAAAAATTGTAAACTCTAAAATAGTAAAAATAAATAAATTGGAGTAACCAAAAAAAATGAGCACGCTAATTATTTTTACAATTAGACTACCATGGTTACAACATACCATAAGTTGGATGCACCCTTGCTTGCAAAGAACTTAACTTCATCACAAAGTCACTTTATCTCTAAACAATTTTGTATCCATGTATACTTGGTGTCGTCTTCAAGAATTTCTTACCTTCAAGCTTGCACAATTATAAAAAGGGAAAAGTAAACATGTACTCATTTTGTAAACACGTTATAAGTGAAAAATACGTATTATTTGCTCTTTTCTCCTCTCTTATCATTTCATCTCTCCATGTAGTGACTAATTTATAGTCTACCGAGGATAATTTCATGAATTTCATTCAGTGATATGTTATCCTTAATCTTAGAGTGGCAAAAGTGCTACATAAAACCTATTTACATGTTATCGGCACGAGCCTCTCCTTAACAAGGATTTTCCATTAGGTAAGTGTGAAAAATGGATGTTTCAGTGATCAATACTAAAAGGTTTTTCTGCAAGATGGAGCAGCTACCACTACAACAAACAAGGGCTATTGGGATACAAAAAGCATCCAAATAAATCCTACATTGGGACTTTTCCTGGAAAAGTACGCTTATAATAAGTGTTCTATAAGTGCTTCGCTATCACAAGTCCTAATAGATGATATGTATTTGGTCACTTTTTGAAACGATTTAGTTGGTCTATGTTCTCTGGAACTTATCTATATTTCAAATAATTTCAGTTCAGTTTGAATTTAATTTTGATGAAATTTAGTTTAATTTAATCATATGTTAGTCACATATTACTATTTTTTAATACACTTATTTTTATTTTTCAACACACTTATTTTCAGATCATTCAGTTCAGATAAGCTTAATAGAACATGGCCTTAATAAGATATTGAAAATATTCATAACATATTAGGACACTTTAATGTGACCCTGTTCATAACATATTATGACACTTTAATGTGACCCAGTTCATAACATATTATGACACTTTAATGTGACCTTATTTATAACATATTAGGTGATTTTAATGTGACTTTATTTAAAACATACTAGGATACTTTAAAGTGTCCTTATTTATAGCATATCGAGACATTTTAAAGTGTCTCTATTTATAACATATTGAGACCTTTAATGTGTCCCCATCTATAAAATACACCCTATGGTTTAAGAGATTGGACTCTAGTAAGATGGCACAATTTTTAAGAAAAAATAGAACTAGGGGTGGAGATTATATTGAATGAGTAAAAAGTAAATTAAGTGGATAAAAATAATCTAGAATTTGTCAAAAAAATGAAGAAGCCAATATAAAAAAACAATCTCGAAAAGGGAAGAGAGCCATTGTTAGATGACCACATTGAGTATTACAGCATCTCCAATTGAAGTGTTAGTTTTGGGGGTCTTTTGCCAAATGACATGTTTTAATTGGAACTTATATATGATGTAAACAAAGTAAATTAATTGACGGTCTAAGTTGAATTTTCATCTTCAGTACTACCTTTACAAGAACAGCTTAGGTAGGGAATATCATTTATTGATTGAACAAAACTTTAGTATATATTTGCATTCAACATGTCGTCAAAGGGAGTCATGTCTCTGGGAAACGCACATGGATCTGATAACATAGTAGCTATAGGTAGTTCGTTTCCCAGGAAATAGTTGCTATATGCTGAATGCACAAAGACATGTTGTCAATGTTGGTTATTAACTAGAATTTTCTTAAAGTTTATTTTTATAATTGCAAAGAATCAAATGTCGGATTGGTATATTTAACTATTATCCAACACCTTCTCATCTACACCGACCAAAAACACAGCATCGATATAAGTAGACATCGTAGAAGTCAGTGGAATAATTATAACACGATACAGTCATTAACAAAAGTGAAACAAAAGTCAAGGTGTTAATAATTAGTTACAAAACAACATAATTCAATTAACCTCATTCACATATTTTTCGTTCACTTGTAATAACATATTCCTATAATTTTGATACTTAGAAAAAATTGAAGAAGGATAAATTGGAAGGGCAATTCACACCCACGGGTAAGCACGACATCCTTTGCAAAACTGCAAGAAAACCCAACCACCCGGGGCGTATTAGGGGAGTGGGTGTGTTCCTCACCTAACGAGAGGCATTTGGAATTGCTCGATCCTATGATCATGCCCAACCATTGTGTATCCACACATTGCAAACACTAGCGCTTCTCTTAAGTGATACAAAATGAGCAATATGACATTCCAATTCGTAAATTTATCTACACATTGTGCTTGCTCTTTCGGAAAATTTAGACGATTTAACGCCATGTTAGACCCAGCCATCAAGAGGATCACACCATTTTCCCAAAGATGTTGAGGTTAATTGCGGGTAATTATTGAAACTCCTAGAGATGAAGCCCACAACCTCGACAAGGCCATCCTAGCAAGTGATAAAAATGTACAGATTTCATTGTTTTCAAATCATTACTACGATGTTCATGTCATATTTAACAAATGTTATTGGTGCGATGTAGAGTTCACATGTGTGCGAGATATACATTAATCAAGACATAGATACTAGACCACTCCATGCAGCCGATGGTGTTTTGCATGGGTTAATAAAACATTATCACACCATACCAATTGTAGAAGGTATTTTGAGAGTTTCTTTGGAGAAACCATTGGTGATGGGCGTCTCTTTGCCAATTCTGAACGAAGAATACAAGAAAGTTGGCCCGGCTCGGGTAATGTTCCTTCTGTGGCCTCGTCGACTAATATACGTCGATCCTATAAAGGATCATCATTTGTGTTGGTATGCCTTGAATACTGTAATAGCCGCTTCTGCGACCCTGGCCTGGAATACAACTACATCTACAATTATGATAAGAATATAATTCCAATTCCAATTTGGACTGATGTTGATTTGGGCCGAATTGTGTTTTGTTCCAATCCCAGTTTGTTAGGGTTTAGTGGAGACAATATATAAAGTGTCTCTCTTCTCTCTATAAACATTAATTCTGTTCTGCACTTAGATAGGTAGAAATCTGGCCAATTTCTTGGCGTCTGTAAACTGCTATGATGGGCGGGCGGGCGTCGCGCCCGCCGTGCAAAAGATAATTTATAAGCCCTTTTTGCTTACTTTCTACAACTAGGTAGATAGCGGCAAATCGGGGTCGTCCAATGAGAAGAGGGATCTTCCTAAGCAATCAAGCACAAATGGTTGATACTAGGCTAGAAGTAACTATATTTACACACACTTAAAAGCAAGTAAAAAGGGGGGGTTGGTTGGTTGGTTTCCTAAGTTAACAAAGATAAAAAGACAAGATAACTAGCAAGGTCAAGTGACTATGCTAATCATCAAACGAAACTAAAGAAAAGGGGTTTTAAACTGCAAAGATAAAATGCCTTGGGGGCAACGGATATCCACTTCCACATCTAATGTAGTTCATCGAATCATTCACACATTCCATCATATAGCATTCAGGACCCAACACTCACACACCCATCTAGCAAGTACCACAACACACACATCACAAGGAGTTCTAAGTTCATGCTCATAGATCTTCATGCAAAGGCGCTACGGAATTCGTCACGTTCCTACACCTAAACAATTCAACCACACAAGCACTACCTATGCTAAAACAACTCATGGCACACATGCAGTGAAACACACCGTCAAGAATACATAAACGCCAAATAACAAATGCTTCAAGAATGAATTTAAATCATCTATTCAATACTTCAACTACTTGTCGTGGAGACTAAACTCCTATCCTTCTTAGTTCGTAGTTTGCGAGAGTGAGTTCCACATCTCTCGTCAAACCTCACCAATGACTCCCGAGTCGCGACCACGACTCAAGGTGTCATTGGTGGCATTTAGCACGAAGGACCAACAAGCTTGGCAATGCCTATGACCACTACACCGTGACTAAGCATTTAACCAATTCATGCAATTACACGAGATTAGTCAAGAGCGACCACTCATAGACCACGCGCATATAACTCTTCTCGTTTGCTACACAAACGAACATGACGAAGAGTTCAACATCAATCACATTCGTCTAGCACATTGTCAACACACTAACACAATCAAAAGCTCTAATTCACACTCATACATTCCTAACAAGAACAGGGGGGAAATTAACCCAAATCCCCCAAACCCTAGCTAGCAATTCATACAAGCATTCATATCCTCAAGCTCCCAACAACATCAATGGAATCAACAATTAACATTCAAAGCACAATAAATGCACAATAGCAAAAACACCAAATAGATAGATAGAAATGGTTCTCAATACATAGAAATGGAAGCTTCAATCCATAGCTCCCAAGTACAAGAACTACTCTAGAACAACAAAAGACATAATTAAACTAAGAAAAAGCTAAGAAAAGAAAGAAGAGAAAAAACCTAGGTTTCCGCCCAAAAACCAGAGAGAAAACGGGCTGGAAAAGCTTGGAGAAGAGGAGGAAAGAGAGGGTATTTATAGTGCAAAGAAAATAAAATAGATTTCTGGCCGCCTTTTGGTCGCGACTCGCGACGAGTTCGTCGCGACTCGCGACGGTGTTGGTCGCGACTCGCGACGGTGTTGCGACGGGGGCCAGCACTTTACATTGTTTCTTTGTCTTCTTCATAGTCATCCCTCTCAATCTTCAAGTCTTCAACAGCTCCAAAATGGTCTTCAACGACGACGGTGTTCATGTCTTCGAAAAAGTCTTCGAAGGTATAGTCTTCAATGTCTTCCGGTCTTCGTTGCCTCCGTGTTCTTCCCTCGTCACACAAAATCCACTTAGAAGAGGTAAAAGAGTACAAAGTTGCTTTTGCCTCTCCTAAGTGAATTTCAAGGTAAAACACAAGCTCTCGATAATAAAAGAGCACAAAAGTGATCCTAAATACTACTAAATAAAGCATATAAAATGGACACATCAAACCTCCCCACACTTAAACCTTACTCGCCCTCGAGTAAGAAAAGATTCAAGCACACGGAGGAAATGACATATCCACATCCTAAAAACCCTAAAATACCCGCATAAAATGGCCACATCAAACCTCCCCACACTTGAACCTTACTCGCCCTCGAGTAAGAAAAGATCCAAGCAGACGGAGGAATTCATATGGCCATGTCCTAAACTAATCCCCCAATCAAAATCTCACAAAAAATCTCAATATCATAAATCCCAAAATTAAAGCTCACATGAGAATTTTGCACACACACATCCCCAATCCTAAATCTAACCAAACCTACCACTTATCAATTCACTACCCATAAAAATATTTCACAGCCCAGAATTGATATTCCCATAATCCAATGACACAAAATGAAGCTAAAACCATAGAGGAAGTTTTAAACACATGCTTCACCTAATGCCAATATATCAACCAAAAACGAAGTAGAAAGAGATAAGGAATTTCATAACCACACTTCGTTTCCTAACCCACTAAGCTACCCAATCCCAAGAGGTCTATAGATATTGAGCTACCCGATCCATCCATGTGACAACCGCAACCTTATGACTCCATCGCCGGCAAGTGAGTGAAATCATAGCATTTTTCAATTTCTCTCAATTTCTCTCATTTTGCCTAGGAGCTCTTTCGAGTTTTCATCCTAGCCACACATCATGTTTCTTTAGCTCACATCTCACCTTTTTCCGCACATTTTAGCCTCTCATTTTTGCCTAGGCCGCCCTTTAAGGGTTTTCGACCTATCCGGGCCCCCAATGTTGCCTAAGTTACCCTCTCGGGTTTTCAACTTAGCGGGTTTTCTTTTTCTAAATTTTTTTTTCTTTTTGTTTTTCTATTTTTTTTCTCATGTTTTTCCAATGAAAAGTAGCAAAAAGTATTCCAAAACTATCTAGCATGCATGTGAATCCTCTAACCCCTCCCCACACTTAAAACATTACATTGCCCTCAATGTAAACATATAAGGCAAGAACAATAACAATTAAGGTAAGGGGGTAGAGTGACACCCGTGTCTCCGCAATTCGCCGGTGATATGGCACAATCCAAGCACTTGTATGGTCCCGAAATTGGTTTCGGAACCGGAAGGGGGAGCAAAGATGCCGTAGAAGAACTCACCCCTCGAGAAAAGCATTGTCTCCATGACGCCGTTTGATCAAGACTAACACCACGAAGAACACATTAAACTCACAAGTACATAAGGATATGTAATACTAGGTTTAGCATCAAGAGTTAATAACCATAGTATTTTCAAAGAACAACCAAATCACACTCAACCAACACTATAAGAATAATCATGAAAATTATCCAACATATATTGACATGTATACAAGCATCAGTATAGGATATGCGCTTACGATCACAATGATGTAGTCGGCATACTACAATCAACAAATGTACCATAAAGATGCAAGAATGTTCATATGTCAACATATGTAGGATGGTGGAGGAATGAGTGGGGATGTGGTGGTTCTTGGGAGTGTTGGGTGGAGAAGAAGGTAGGATCATGCAATGTTTAAAATCATTTGGAAACTTGGAAGCTTGGAATTTTGAAATCCGGGCTCAAAAAATTTTCAACAGTTACTGAGCACGTCGCGACTCGCGACGAGGTTTGTCGCGACTCGCGACGGGCCTCGCGAAGTCATCGCTATTCGCGGAAAGGTGAGTCCGAGAGCTCAAAATTTTCTGAGCTCGTCGCGACTCGCGACGAAGTGTGTCGCGACTCGCGACGAGCCTCGCGAAGTCATCGCGACTCGCGGAAAGTTGAGTCCGGAAGCTTGACAAGTTCTGATCACGTCGCGACTCGCGATGAAGTTCATCGCGACTCGCGACGGAGCCTCGCGATGTCATCGCGGCTCGCGGAAAGTTGAGTCCGGAAGCTCAAAAATTTCTGAGCTCGTCGCGACTCGCGACGAAGTGTGTCGCGACTCGCGACGAGCCTTGCGAAGTCATTGCGACTCACGGAAAGTTGGCGCTGGGAGTGATTTTTCTCCCCTGTTCGTCGCGACTCGCGACGAAGCCCATCGCGACTCGCGATGACAGGGTATCCCAGGCTTAAAATTTTTCTTTTGCTTACCAACTGTCCAAGCTTTCTTCCCTCATTCATTGATCTCGTTCCTTCATCTCCTTCATTGCAATGCACTTCACTTTGCTACAAAATCACAGAAAAACAAGCCATAAAAAGAACAAAACAAAACAACAACAAAAACAAACTAAGAAACACAAACTAAGAAACAAAAACTAAAAGAAATGCCGAATTTATTTAACGTCATCGGCACGACGAAGCTCCGTATTTTTAAGGTCGTCGGCACGACCCTAATGTTATCCGTATGGTGAAGGCTTGAAGCTCTTCACCATGAGCATCCAAAATACGAGAGGTGGGGGCACAAAACTTCCAAGAGGAAAGTCTTGTGGAGGTGGAGATGGTTCAAAGGGAATTGAGTGGTTAGGGACCTTGGGATAAACTTTTGGCTCCTCTCTTGTTTCCCTCAAAACTTTCGAAAATATTAGAGTTGGTTCACTAGGTGGGAGAAGGGGTGACGATGCTAATGGATGTAGCACTATCACCTCTTCCTCCATTTTTCTATCCTCTACAACCAACTCCTCATCCCTTTCAAACTCAAAATCATTTTTATTGGTGACCTCACTCACCGAATCATCGAGTTCAAGTTGGGATGGTGTATTTTCGGAATCACGAGCTTCCATTCGGGCCAATACCTCTAATATGTTCCTCACATGCCCCTCAATGGCCTCAACACTAGAGGAGAGCTGGGTATCCGGCTCCTCATTAGTAAAGGAGTTCAAGTTTGCTATGGTATTTAAGACATCCTCACGTGTCAAACTTGAACTTCCTTGTTGGGCTTGGTTTTGGGGTATGGTATAGGGTGGTGATGGCCAACTAGGTAGCTCGTAATATTGGTTTTCCGGCTCATTCTCATACCACAAATCCGGACTACCACTCCATTCCGGATTGTAAGAATTGTGGTACGGATACCATTCTTGAGCTTCTTGCCCTTGAAAACCAATATCTCCTACCTCTTGGTAGCACTCTTCATAGTACCCATGGTTTTGGAAACCAAGGGTTCTTTCTCGGTCATAGTGCTCTTCCCACAACAAAGGGCAAGATTCGGTAGGATGATCGGAATGACACATCCTACAAAACCTTGCTTGTTGAGCCTCTCTTCTCATCATGAGTTCCCTCAAGGTGAGACGCTCCATTAAAAAAATTTTCTTTTTTATTTTTTATTTTTCAAAAGTTCGGAATCATAGTGCAAGGATTCTTGATAAAATAAATTACCAAGAACTCAAGCAATACCTACTCCGAACAAAAACAACCACCAAGTAGTGGAAAATAAAAACAACTAGCCAATACACAACCAAATACACCTAAATACATAAGAATAAACGCCTCTTCCCTGGCAACGGCGCCATTTTGACGGGCGGGCGGTCGTCGCGCCCGCCGTGCAAAAGATAATTTATAAGCCCTTTTTGCTTACTTTCTACAACTACGTAGATAGCGGCAAATCGGGGTCGTCCAATGAGAAAAGGGATCTTCCTAAGCAATCAAGCACAAATGGTTGATACTAGGCTAGGAGTAACTATATTTACACACACTTAAAAGCAAGTAAAAAGGGGGGGGGTTGGTTGGTTGGTTTCCTAAGTTAACAAAGATAAAAAGACAAGATAACTAGCAAGGTCAAGTGACTATGCAAATCATCAAACGAAACTAAAGAAAAGGGGTTTTAAACTACAAAGATAAAATGCCTTGGGGGCAACGGATATCCACTTCCACATCTAATGTAGTTCATCGAATCATTCACACATTCCATCATATAGCATTCAGGACCCAACACTCACACACCCATCTAGCAAGTACCACAACACACACATCACAAGGAGTTCTAAGTTCATGCTCATAGATCTTCATGCAAAGGCGCTACGGAATTCGTCACGTTCCTACACCTAAACAATTCAACCACACAAGCACTACCTATGCTCAAACAACTCATGGCACACATGCAGTGAAACACACCGTCAAGAATACATAAACGCCAAATAACAAATGCTTCAAGAATGAATTTAAATCATCTATTCAATACTTCAACTACTTGTCGTGGAGACTAAACTCCTATCCTTCTTAGTTCGTAGTTTGCGAGAGTGAGTTCCACATCTCTCGTCAAACCTCACCAATGACTCCCGAGTCGCGACCACGACTCAAGGTGTCATTGGTGGCATTTAGCACGAAGGACCAACAAGCTTGGCAATGCCTATGACCACTACACCGTGACTAAGCATTTAACCAATTCATGCAATTACACGAGATTAGTCAAGAGCGACCACTCATAGACCACGAGCATATAACTCTTCTCGTTTGCTACACAAACGAACATGACGAAGAGTTCAACATCAATCACATTCGTCTAGCACATTGTCAACACACTAACACAATCAAAAGCTCTAATTCACACTCATACATTCCTAACAAGAACAGGGGGGAAATTAACCCAAATCCCCCAAACCCTAGCTAGCAATTCATACAAGCATTCATATCCTCAAGCTCCCAACAACATCAATGGAATCAACAATTAACATTCAAAGCACAATAAATGCACAATAGCAAAAACACCAAATAGATAGATAGAAATGGTTCTCAATACATAGAAATGGAAGCTTCAATCCATAGCTCCCAAGTACAAGAACTACTCTAGAACAACAAAAGACATAATTAAACTAAGAAAAAGCTAAGAAAAGAAAGAAGAGAAAAAACCTAGGTTTCCGCCCAAAAACCAGAGAGAAAACGGGCTGGAAAAGCTTGGAGAAGAGAAGGAAAGAGAGGGTATTTATAATGCAAAGAAAATAAAATAGATTTCTGGCCGCCTTTTGGTCGCGACTCGCGACGAGTTCGTCGCGACTCGCGACGGTATTGGTCGCGACTCGCGATGGTGTCGCGACGGGGGCCAGCACTTTGCATTGTTTCTTTGTCTTCTTCATAGTCATCCCTCTCAATCTTCAAGTCTTCAACAGCTCCAAAATGGTCTTCAACGACGACGGTGTTCATGTCTTCGAAAAAGTCTTCGAAGGTATAGTCTTCAATGTCTTCCGGTCTTCGTTGCCTCCGTGTTCTTCCCTCGTCACACAAAATCCACTTAGAAGAGGTAAAAGAGTACAAAGTTGCTTTTGCCTCTCCTAAGTGAATTTCAAGGTAAAACACAAGCTCTCGATAATAAAAGAGCACAAAAGTGATCCTAAATACTACTAAATAAAGCATATAAAATGGACACAGCATGCTACCTATTATAGTGAATCCGTCTCCCGTGGATGTAGCCAAATTGGTGAACCACGTAAATCTTGTGTCTTGCTATTTTTGTTCATATTTTCTGTTCTTTCTCCATTCCGCACAACAAACTGGTATCAGAGCGGTTTCTTTTTCCGGCGATATCCGTAGTGGGTATATCGGATTCTGGGCTCATCAGATCGGGGCTGATCGGGGAGAAAGATGTCTGGGTTGAACGTGAAGATCGACAAGTTTACCGGGAGAAACAGTTTCAGTTTATGGCAGATCAAGATGCGAGCTTTGCTAAAACAGCAAGGTTTGTGGACTCCGCTGACGAAGGATTTCGCGAGCAGTTCTGGCGATGTTGTGAGTCTGGAAGAAAAGGCACACTCGACGATTATGTTGTGTCTCGCGGACGAAATCATCACCGAGGTCTCAGATCAGGAGACTGCTGCACAACTGTGGCTGAAGTTGGAGAGTTTGTATATGACGAAATCTCTAACCAACAAGTTGCTTCTGAAACAACGCCTCTTCGGTCTCCGAATGCAGGAAGGTACGCAACTCAGAGACCATCTAGAGCAATTGAATACTTTGTTATTAGAATTGCGAAATATAGATGTGAAAATTGAAGATGAAGATGCTGCTTTGATTTTGCTAGTTACTTTACCACTTTCGTATGAGAATTTTGTTCAGTCATTTATTGTTGGTAAAGATTCTGTGTCTCTGGGTAGAGAGTTGCGACATAAGGCAAACAGTACAGGTACAGAAAGTCAGGCCACTGGCTTGTTTGCTAGTGACGGAAACACAAAAGGCAAGGAAACCGGCAATAAGAAGAAGGGCAAGAAGTTATCTTCAAAGGGTCCTAAGGCCAATGATGTTTGTAACTACTGTAAGGAGAAGGGGCATTGGAAAAAGGAGTGTCCGAAGAAGGCTAGTAAATCTGGGAGTACATCTGGTACTGCTGCTGTGGCTGAAGGGGATTTCAGTTCTGAAGATGATTTTGCTCTAGCTGTTACTGGGCAAAATAATCATTCTAATGCGTGGTTTCTTGATTCTGGGGCATCTTACCATATATGCCCAAGGAGAGATTATTTCTCAACTTATGAGCAAGCTGAGGGCATCATTACTACGGCAAATGGTGTTGCGTGCAAGGTAGTTGGGATTGGTTCAATCAAGATCAGGACACATGATGGTAGTTTCTGTACTTTGAACGATGTCAGGCATGTTCCATCGATGACAAAGAATCTAATTTCTCTTCCTACGTTGGATAGAAAGGGTTTCGTCTACTCAGGAAGTGATGGAGTTATGTGTGTCTGCAAAGGTTCTAGGCTGGTTCTGAAAGGTGTTCTGCATAGTACTTTGTATTTTCTACAAGGTTCCACGGTTATGGATTCTGTTAATGTTGCATCTTCGGAGGTTCACCAGGATGATATGACTAAGTTATGGCATATGAGCCTTGGTCACATGGGTGAAAGAGGGATGCAGATTCTGTCGAAATATGATCTTCTTGGTGGCCACAAGGTCAAGAGTTTGGACTTCTGTGAGCATTGCGTTTTTGGGAAGCATCACCGCAGCAAGTTCCCTAAGGCAATTCATAGAACAAAGGGCACATTGGATTACATCCATTCTGATTGTTGGGGACCTTCCCGAGTTGAGTCACTGGGAGGTCACAGGTACTTTGTTTCTCTGATTGATGATTACTCAAGGATGACTTGGGTTATCATGATGAAACATAAGAGTGAAGCTTTCTCGAAGTTCAAGGAGTGGAAAGCTTTGGTGGAGAATCAGACCGGGAAGAAGATCAAGAGGCTTTGAACTGATAATGGGCTGGAATTCTGCTCGTCTGAGTTTGATCAGTTCTGTAGGGATGAAGGGATTGCTCGTCATCATACAGTCAGGAATACGCCACAGCAGAATGGTGTAGCTGAGCGGATGAATCAGACATTGCTGGCGAGAGCAAGGTGCATGCTCTCTAATGCTGGTTTGGAAACGAGATTCTGGGCAGAGGCGGTGAGTACAGCTTGTTACCTGATCAACCGCGGGCCTCACACAGGTATAGAGTGCAAAATACCTATGGAGTTGTGGTCAGGTAAAGTTGTTGATTACTCCAAGTTAAAAGTTTTTGGTTGTACGTCTTATTATCATGTTAGTGATGGTAAGTTGGAGCCCCGAGCCAAGAAGGGTGTCTTTGTGGGTTATGGAGATGGAGTTAAAGGCTCCAGGATATGGTCTCCATCTGAGAAGAAGGTTATTCTGAGCAGGGACGTTGTCTTTGATGAAAATTCTTTACTTAGATCTATGGTGAAGCCCACAGTTGTGCCAGAAACTAGTGGAGTTGATAAACAGGTGGAGCTTGAAGTCACTCAAGGTGAAAATAGATTGGAACAATTTGAGGTGAATCAAGAGCCACACACAGAATCTGAGATACCGGAATCTCCACCACCAGATCCACAACCATCAGGAGCTACAGTCCGTAGTTTAGCTCAGGACCGACCCAGGAGGGTTGGAGTTGGGGCGCCCAAGAGATATGGGTTTGAGGATATGGTGGGTTATGCACTACAGGTTGCTGAGGAGGTGGATACTCATGAGCCATCCACCTACAGAGAAGCTGTTTCAGGTACTGATGCTGACAAATGGCTTGCTGCAATGGGAGACGAGATGGAGTCTCTTCAGAAGAATCAGACATGGGATTTGGTTCAACAGCCTCAAGGGAGAAAGGTTATCACTTGCAAATGGGTTTTCAAGAAAAAGGAAGGGATATCACCTACAGAGGGAGTCAAGTACAAGGCTAGAGTTGTTGCTAGAGGTTTCAGTCAGAGAGAGGGAGTAGATTACAATGAGATTTTCTCACCAGTGGTCAGACACACTTCCATCAGGGTGTTGCTAGTTATAGTGACACATCAGGATTTGGAGCTTGAACAACTTGATGTGAAAACCGCTTTTCTACATGGAGAGTTGGAGGAAGAGATATACATGACTCAGCCAGATGGTTTCCAGGTTCTTGGAAAGGAAAAGTATGTTTGCAAGTTGAAGAAGTCTTTGTATGGACTTAAGCAGTCTTCGAGGCAGTGGTACAAGAAGTTTGACAGTTACATGCTTCAGCTGGGATATACGAGGTGTGCTTATGACTGTTGTGTCTACTACAGCAGGTTGAGAGATGGGTCATTCATCTATCTGGTGCTTTATGTAGATGACATGCTGGTAGCCGCAAAGAGTAAGCACGAGGTTCAGAAGTTGAAAGGACTTCTTAGTGCTGAGTTTGAGATGAAGGATCTGGGTGCAGCTCGGAAGATACTAGGAATGGAGATTCTTAGGGATCGAAGTCAGCGGAAGCTTTTCTTGTCACAGAAAGGCTACATTCAGAAAGTGTTGGCTAGGTTTGGCATGTCTACAGCCAAGCCTATAGACACTCCTAGTGCTGCAAATATTCATCTCACCAATATGTTTGCTCCTCAGTCAGACGAGGAGAAGGAATATATGTCTCGGGATCCTTATGCCAGTGCGGTGGGGAGCTTGATGTATGCTATGGTTTGCACGAGGCCAGATTTAGCACAGGCAGTCAGTGTTGTGAGCAGGTTCATGGGGCAACCGGGAAAGGAACATTGGCAAGCTGTGAAGAGGATCTTCAGGTATCTTAGACGTACGTCTGATGTGGGTCTCATTTATGGAGGTGATACCGAGTGCTTAGTTACAGGCTACTCGAATTCTGATTATGCTGGTGATGTTGACACGAGGAGATCGATGACTGGTTATGTATTCACTTTGGGAGGTTCTGTGGTTAGTTAGAAGGCGACTTTGCAACCTACAGTGACATTGTCTACTACGGAAGCAGAGTACATGGCTCTGACAGAGGCTGCAAAGGAGGGAATATGGATGAAAGGGCTAGTTAGTGATCTTGGTCTACATCATGATCAGGCTACTGTGTACTGTGACAGTTTGAGTGCAATCTGCCTAGCCAAGGATCAGGTCCATCATGAGAGGACCAAGCATATTGATGTCAGATATCATTTCTTGAGGAGTGAGAGGAGAATCAGGGTGAAGAAAGTGGGAACTGCAGATAACCCGCTGATATGTTCACCAAACCTGTTCCACATAGCAAGTTTCAACATTGTTTGGACTTGCTGAACATCAGAGCTGATTAGGTGCTCTATGGGCAGTCCCGGGAGTGGAGGGAGACGTCTACTCATCTGGCACTGTAATGGTGCATCTGGAGTTTTCTACTTTGAGGATTCAAGTCAAGGTGGAGATTTGTTGGTATGCCTTGAATACTGTAATAGCCGCTTCTGCGACCCTGGCCTGGAATACAACTACATCTACAATTATGATAAGAATATAATTCCAATTCCAATTTGGACTGATGTTGATTTGGGCCGAATTGTGTTTTGTTCCAATCCCAGTTTGTTAGGGTTTATGGAGACAATATATAAAGTGTCTCTCTTCTCTCTATAAACATTAATTCTGTTCTGCACTTAGATAGGTAGAAATCTGGCCAATTTCTTGGCGTCTGTAACCTGCTACCTATTATAGTGAATCCGTCTCCCGTGGATGTAGCCAAATTGGTGAACCACATAAATCTTGTGTCTTGTTATTTTCGTTCATATTTTCTGTTCTTTCTCCATTCCGCACAACAATTTGAAATACACACGGCCTACAACACCTAAGCCGGTCCAAACTACACTGAAACCATTCCAAAGAACACCTAAACCGGCCCAAACAACACCAAACACGATTAGACAACCTGTTCCAAGAGAACAAGTCCTACAAGACTCCCCCACTTTGTACGAGTGCTATACAATTGACTTCAACCACATAACCGCAACTCAACATACACATTTTTGGGAAATGAATGTGTATTTGTTTGCAACAGGAAACTCTGGGGAAATTACACTACGGCTCAACTTGCTTGCCTGTCACTACGGTAAGGAAACATTCACCCGAACAAAATGATAAATGTTTCGTGTGGAAATTATGCATACTGCCTTACAGGCATGCGAAGCTGGGTAATCTTCCGAGTTTTTTTATAGTATTCCATAACGATAAGCGTTATGGAAACGGAAATTTCCACCACATAGAATCACATGAAATTTCACATTCTAGGTTTTTTTATGAAATATAAAAGTAATAAATCGTGTCCTTTAAATTTTACAAAGCACCAGTACATGGTCTAGAGCAAATTGAAGATGATTACTTAAACGTATACGAGTGTCGGTCGTATGATATTCTGGAAGTCTATATGGAAATGAGACTAGTTTCTTTATTACTGTCGGTTATTATAAGTTCGACTATATATGGATGACAAAGCTTCTTAATTTTCAGGATGATCATAATCGAGTTTGGGACAACACGTTCTATTTTTTTTGCACTTATGTCCCTCCAAGAAAGTGGGAGACGTCAAAATGCAAAAATGATATACGCTTATGTAATTCACATTGTCACAACCACCATGTTCCAATTTGGACATGAAAGCGTCACCGGAATGGGCCCAAATTAATCACGGACAGTGCATCCCCGACAACTCTGGGGAAATTACACTACGACCTAACTTGCTTGCTTGTCACTACGATTATGAGACATTAACCCAAACAAAACGATAAATGTTTCATGTGAAAATTATGCGTATTGTCTTACAGGCACGCGAACCAAGGTAATCTTCCGAGTTTTTAATATTATTCCATTAATACTATAACGATAAGCGTTATGGGAACGGAAATTTTTGCCACATAGAATCACATGAAATTTCATATTCTAGGTTTTTTATGAAATATAAAAGTAATAAAATCCTGTCCTTTAAATTTTACAAAGCACCAGTTTATGGTCTAGAGTAAATTGCATATGATTACTATACGAGTGTCAGTCGTATGATCTTCTGGAAGTCTATGTGGAAATGAGATCAGTTTCTTTATTACTGTCAGTTATTATAAGTTCGACTATATATGGATGAAAAAGCTTCTTAATTTTTGGGACGATAGGAATTGAGTTTGGGACAACACGTTTTGTTTTTAATTTTTACACTTAGGTCCCTCTAAGAAAAGTGGGGGACGTCAAAATGAAAAATATGATATATGCTTATATAATTCACATTTTCACGGCCACCATGTTCTAATTTGGCCATGAACGCGTCACCGGAATAGGCCCAAATTAATCACGGACAGTACATCCCCAGCAACTCTAGAGAAATTACACTATGGCCCAACTTGCTTGCTTGTCACTACGCTTAAGAGACATTCAACCGAACAAAATGACAAATGTTTCATGTGGAAATTATGCATACTGTCTTACAGGAAAGCGAACTTGGGTAATCTTTTAGGTTTTTTTATAGCATTCCATTAATACTATAATGATAAGCGTTATGGGAACGGAAATTCTGCCACACAGAATCACATGAAATTTTATATTCTAGATTTTTTATGAAATATAAAAGTAATAACATTATATCCTTCAAATTTTACAAAGCGCCAGTACATGGTATAGAGTAAATTGTAGATGATTACTTAAAAGTATACGAGTGTCTGTTGTATGATCTTCTGGAAATCTACGTGGAAATGAGACCAGTCTATTTATTACTTTCAGTTATTAGAAGTTCGACTATCTATGGATGACAAAGCTTCTTAATTTTTGGGACGATCGGAATCGAGTTTGGGACAACACGTTCTCTTTTTTATTTTTGCACTTAGGTCCCTCCAAGAAAATGGGAGACGTCAAAATGCAAAATATGGAGATAATATTATTTTATTCAAATTTTGACAACAATGTTGTTCCAATTTGGACATAAATGGGTCAACATAAAGGCCTGGATCCTTTACACGGAGATGTTTATGACAAATTTTGATTATTAAACTATGGCAACATATTCAATGTCACACATATGTCGCATGTAACAAAACATATACCGAATAGCTAGAAACATCCCTGATTCTGAAATTTCTAGCGGGAACCGAAAAATTCAGACAAAATTTTGAAATAAAATTTCCCCCCAACCATATTTGTCATGTCAATAACTATCGGCAGTGACACCCATTTCCATCTCTAATACATATCCCACAAACCCACCCTATCTATTCACACCATTAAAAAAATGAAATGGCTCATTCATATTGATTCCTTTAACCATCAACAAGAATCCAGGGATGGAGAATTTCTAGGTTCAAATTTATTGAGGTACTTTTCCATCTTTTACATGTTCATTTAGCAATTTTGTTACCGTATATACCTTCTACATGTTTCTACTCATTCATCAAAGATCAAAGAATTTCATGAAGGATGAATCATTGTGTCACATATTATATATATTGTATGTTGTTTTTGTTACGAATATGATGACATGTTTGTAAAGAGTGAGAAAAATGTCTTACATTCGGATGAATGCAATATGAATGTGCAACGTCGGTCACAGTAAATTGCTCTTCACGATATGGTACATAATAGAAATCGATGTCACATAGGTCTAGGAATTGTTGATTTTTTTATTTAATATCCATGAATATCCTAATTCGCTTTTAATTCGGTCTTTACGATGTCAATTTTTATGAGTGCAACGTCGGTTTACATATCAATTACTATTCCTATATTGGGAATAATGCCATCTACGTATGACTATATTATGTGTATTTTTGGGTACTGGCCAATTGTAAATTTTGTTTGATGTGTATTGGTTGTAATGGAATCAAAGGGAGTTATGTATCAGTGGACTTCTAGCATTCAAATGGACGTAGTTGTCTTCCCAGCGGTCGCCCAAAAAATATGAGCCGTACAACTTAGAAAATGGAGGTTAAATACAATTATTGTTTCAATTTTATATCAACTTTATGTATTTTAATATATTCTTACCTTTATTTTTAATATATGTCATAATTTTGTTGGTTTAAATGAACAAGACAATTAATGATTCCCACTATAATTGAACAACATTTGAGTGTTGTATGTTGTTCAACCATTACTCGATTTATCAGATTTTTAATAACATGTAACGGCTATCGAAGACCGATTGTTTGCGTCATCAAATATTTAATATTTAAAATATTTCACGAGAAATGAGTGATGACCGAGTAAACCACGATATCGCATTAACTAGCTCCAAAACAACATATTAGTGATGTCGCATAAACCGGCATCATTTTTTTTCCAATTTCAAATGCTCAAAACGGTGTCATTTTGTCAGCATTCCACGTCATCTGGCACACGACGTGGGTCCCTCACTACGTACGATATCACTTCTCATCATTTGCGACTTCGCTCGTATTATTAACGACATCATCTTGTGCGACGTCGATGCACTACCTCTCTCATCGGCTGCTAGATTCCTTTCGTCGATGTCGCATGCTATATGATGTCGTCATCTATAATGATGTTGCAGCTAAGGTATCATATTGTCGGCCTTCTACCAAGGTGCAACGCCGATCTCAATATCTGTTGGCGTCGGTCCAAAACTGAGGTAAAAGGTATTATTTACCTCAGTTTTGAACCGAGGTAAAAAGTATGCTTTTTACTTCACCCACATTTACCTCAGTTTTTTTGGGCTGAAAACCGCAGTAAAATGCACTGAAAAACTGAGGTAATAGGTGTTGTCTCTTGTAGTGTCACATACACCATATGCTCTTTCAGTATGAGGGTACCGATATTGATTCTCTTGGGATTATCAATGATATCCACGTCACAGTGAAAGTATTTCAGTGCTAGAGGGTAAGGGTACATGCAGTCGTGGTTGTTTCTCTCCCTCAGCCAACTGTCCCTAAAATATAAGCAACGCACTTCAGTCATTCTCTTATTAATTGGACACAGGTGGTGTCATTGATGGTGTTGGAACTGATGGTGAACCGCTTCTTGTTCACCTTTATCTCGTAGTCACAGTTGTCGAGGAGGCTAATGTTTGAGTAAAACTGGATGACCTCTGCTTGATACAATGGGAGGTCGAGACATATGAGATTTTGCTATAAATGACATATTGACGGCTTAATTAATAAACAAAGTCCGGGTGCTTGGACATGGTTGTTTCCACTTTTATAACCCAAACAATTTCATATTCGATTGCAAAATCGAGCAACAATTTTGGTGTTTAACAAAATCCAATATAAACAAAAGAAACACCAGCATCAGATTAACCTAATGGAGAAATAACAATGCCAGAAACGGGGAGAGAGATCTAGGGTTTTCAAAAATTAACAACACAGCGGTGGCGAACGGAATCCAAACGGCGGCGAGAGCTAGAGGGGGGGAAGGAGGCGGAAGGACTCCAAGCGGTGGCAAGAGCTAGAGGAGGCAGAGGGATGCGCCAACAATACTCTAGGCTGCAACAAGACCTAGAGGAGGTGGAGGGATGCACCGGTGAAACTCTAGGCGGCGGGGAGAGCGAGCAAGGTGGAGGGACACAGCGACGGAGCTCTATGCAGTGGAAACGAGAGAGGCTCCAGGCGGCAGGGATAAGAGAGACTCCAGGCAGCGGCGATAAGAGAGGGAGAGGAGCCAATCAGAGGAAAATGGAGAAGGAGCTTTGTAGCGGCGTGAATGAAAAGAGGAAGAAAACAAGTCTGCTCGTGAGCAGGGTTTGGCTTAAAAAATAACAAGTGTTGTTCACATATTGAGACAACAAAGGTCCATTAAAAGTGGTTCTATACTTACACTATCACAGGAACCCACCTTTAGCACCGGTTTTTTAAGTAACCGATGAAACGGTTTCATCGGTTGGAAACAACCGGTGCTAAATCCCTACTTTTAGCACTGGTTGAAAATCGGTGCTAATTTTAGCACTTGTTTAAAACCGGTGCTAATTTTAGCACCGGTTTTTTGGTTAACACCGGTTTTTCAACCGGTGCTAATTTTAGCACTAGTAGCACCGGTTTTTTTGTTAGCACCGATTTTTTAACCAGTGCTAAAATATTTACAATGACTAAAAAAATTCCTTCCCCTGAAAGCTGCAGTGGGATTTTTTTTAGTCGTAAATATTTTAGCACCAGTTTTTCAACCGGTGCTAATTTTAGCACCGGTTTTTTTGTTAGCATCGGTTTTTTAAACCGTGCTAAAATATTTACGATGAATAAAAAATTTCTTCCTCTAAAAGCGGCTGAGCACTGCTGCTTTCAGAGGAAGGGAAAAAGACCCAAAAAAACATTTTAGCAGGACATCACTGCAGCTAAATTTATGCTTAGCCACAAACAGAAACTTTCAGAATGTAAGGAATTCCTATTTATGTGCCACATAATACATGACTACGGATCCATGAAATCATTGATGCCAAGCTAGTACTTCGAACAACTTTCTAAGGAATTACAAAGTTTTGTAACCCACTACCGACCGCCCATAAAGAATCAAAATGAGTACAAGCAAAAAGTAACTCAATCATATTATATTGATTGCTATGGGGATGTGAAGATAAACCACACATTTCATAACTTCTACTGAACTAATTCAACTAACGAAGCGTGATGAATCTCACTCAAGAGGCCAGAAGTATGAATATGGATACATAAATGAACTTTACCATGGCAGAGTCATTTATATGATAAATATTGGAACAGCCACCTGAACCTCTTGAAAGAATTATGTTAGTTTGATCCATGTTAATCATATCCTGGAGGTATCAGTCCATAGTAAAGAAACAGTCAACACATTAGTTCTACCATTTTATGCTCTTCTCCATGAATAAGATGCAGTGCTGGCACGTCTAATAGCACAACGAATATTTCTATCATTACTCTTATCCAACTAATATAAAAACAAGGTATGTACTCTTCCCCAAGTTCCAATGTTAATTTCAGATTTTCTACTTGGAGTTAAAAAAGAAAACACAAAGTTGAATCTACATGACTAATATGTACCTTATCAAAGGAGAACAACTTCCTGTGAACACCTTCCTTCGATAAAAGGTCCCATTGACGATTAGCAAGTGCAAATGAAAAATTATTGCTTGGCATTAGGAACTCAACTCCCTAGAAAATGCCAACAACAGTTATCCATTAAAATCGAACAACTGAGCATATATACAATCCACATACATATGGTACTGGGCTTCACCTTAGGGTGTCCAAATTTATTTCCCATGAAGTTGAGATATGCCGAACCACCAATTGTGAATGTAATCAACCTTATGATCTTGATGGAGAGGTTTGATGTGCCCATTTTATATGATTATATTAGGAATTTTGGGACTCACTTTTGTATTCTAGACATGCCATTTTTCCTTGAAATTCTCTAAGGAGAGTTTAAAGCGACTTTTACGCTTTCATCACTTTTCTAGAGGATTTTGTGTGACAAGGCAATTTGTTTGAAGACTTTGAAGAATACCTTTGAAGATTTGAAGATTTGAAGACTTGTATTTAAGCTTTTGAAGACTTGAAGAATTGAAGGTAAGTGATGTGAAGAGGAGGCCTTGAAACAAAAAGAAGAAAGAAATCAAGATGCTGAAATTGGGCTCGGTCGTGACTCGCAACGGACGTATGGCCAGAAACTTTGTTACTTTTTGTACTATAAATACTCACCTTATCCTCTCCTCTTCAGACTTCTTCTTATTCCTGCATTTTTCTGGGTTTAAAACCCTAGTTTTCTTTCTTTATTTTCTTAGTTTTTGTAGGTTAATCATGTCTTTTAATTATCTAGGTTAGTTTAATCTTTGGAGTGATCGATTGAAACTTCCATATCTATGTCTTGAGAATCATATTTATTCATTTAGTGCTTTTGTTATTGTGCATTTATTGAGCTTTTAATGTGAATTGTTAATGGCATTGATTTGTTGGAAGCTTGAGTATATGAATTGCTTGTATGATTACTTGTTAGAGTTGGGAGAAAGTAGCTAATTCTCCCCTCTTTTAATGTGGAATCCAAGAGCATGAATTAGAGCTTCTTAATGAGGTTGATGTGTTGATAATTGCTAGATGAATGTGATGATGTTGAACTCGTTGTCATGTTTGTTTTAGGTAGCAAAAGAGAGAATTCAATGAATGTCGATCGTTCTTGGCTAATCTTGTATAAATGCATGAATTGGTAAAATGCTTAGACACGGTGTAGTGTTTATAAGTGTTGCCGAGCTTGTTGATTCTTCGTGCTCAATGCCACCAATGGGATACTCTTAGTCGTGTTTCGACTAAGGGAGTCATTGGTGAGGTTTAACAAGAGATGTTGAACTCACTCTTGCAAACTACTATCTAAGAATGATGGAAGACTTATTTTCACAAGTAGTGGAAGTAGTGAATAGATTGTTTCACTCTTTCTTGAAGCCTTTGTTATTTAGAATTCATGTGTTCTTAATGCTATGTTTTACTTCATTTATTCCATGGGTTGTTTGAGAATAGGAAGTGTTTGTATGATTGAAGTGTTAGGGTGTTAGCAAAGTGACAAATTCCTTAGCCCATTTGCATGAAAATCTAAGAACATGAACTTAGAACTTCTTGTGCATAATGTGTTGTGATTCTTGATAGATAAGTATGTTAATATGGATTGTTCTCATATTTATCCTATAGATGCAATGAAAGGTTGAACCTTGAATGTGGTTTGTTCTAGGTTTTGCCTAATGAATGCTATGTTTGGTTAAATGGCTATGTCTTTGGTAGAAGACTTGTTGTTATCAAATCTATGGTCCTTCGTGTATAATGTTGTTGATGAAATACCTCTATGGTGTGGTTTTCCTAGAGTGATTGTCAATGAGGTTTGCAAATGGTCGTTGTTTGTCTTTGAAAATTACTTATTAAGAAGGAATGAATGTTGATCTTCCATTGGCATTCCTCATAGGTAACAAATGTGATAGAATGAGTAAATGGTTCAATGATCTACATTTGGTTTGGAAGTGGATGTCAATTGCCCCCAAGGCTTTGTCTTTTGTAGTTTTAAACCCTGTCTCTTAGTTTGTTTGATGATTAGCATAGTTAATTGACTTTGCTAACTATCTTATCTTTTAATTTCATAACTTAGGAAAACCAACCAACCAAATCCCCCCTTTTTGCATGCTTTTATATGTATAGATATATTTATTTCTAGCATAATATCACCATTTTATGTTTAAGCGCTTAAGAAAATCCCTCTTCTACATGGATGATCTCGATTTACTGCTATCTACTTAGTTGTAGTTAGTAAGCATTTAGGGGTTATAAATATTAACTTTGAGAGGTACGGCGATGACCTCCCAAGGGTTACAAATCAAACTGAGAAATAACTATTCCATACAATACCTTCAACATGATGCTTGCATGGCAGACATTATGGTAGTTAATTCTTATCATTTAAAGTAGCTTAGAATCAGAGCATGATAATAAGATCTCCTTGAATTTACCCAGTAATTTGTTTGAACCTTTTCGGGTTACAGGCAACCGATGTAATACATTTAATTAGTTTCTCAGAGAGGATCTATAACACTAGCTTACTTTGTGCAGTGAACAACCTCTAAGCAACTCCTTTGTAATAGAAGATGAGCCTACAACTTTACCAAGTAGAACTTTGGCCAGAGACTGCCCTCCTAATATGGACTAGCAAGCAAGGAAATGATAATCAGAATGGTACCATTACGCAATTTCAGACAGTTAGAAGCGATATCAGTAGATGTAAAAATTTTCTACAAAAAAATGGCATGCAATAGTTAAATACTACTACACAAGAGTAGGTTTCAAAAAATAAGCAGAGAATTAACAAGTCACCTGGTTGTGATTTTCAGCATACAAAAGCACCGTATATGCATTATGTTTGTTCCCAGCTAATGTGCTTACAATACCAAAAACAGAGTCAAAAGTAAGGAGTCAACACTTATCTTACATAAAAACAGTCATTCAAATCTTTACCTGTGATCAAAACAACAAATTCTTAGGGAGAGATATTCACATAATCAAACATGTAAAACCATGTTCCAGAAACTAACATATATAATGTCATACGAGTCTAGCATGGCACAAACCTTACTTATGCTCCATTCATGATCGGGGGAATTTTCAAGTAACGAAACCCACATCCCAGGTGCAGAAAGGTTAACAAAATAATCAAATCCAAGTCCACCTTGAGAAATAGGCTCACATAGTCCAGGATAAAGAGTTGCCTGAGAAGTGAAAATATTGAACCATCTTAGGCACAAAAGGAGAAGCTTGGTCGAAAGGGTTACACAAGATTAAAAAGAAGAAGAAAAAGAGGTTCAAAGAATAGCTCATGCCCTGAATCACTTAAACGAGCTTCTAAATTTGTTATTTCGAGATATTACGAACATGGATCTTAGGCTCACACGACTGCAACAAGCCTGCAATGTAAATAAACCAATTTCCCAAGATCAAAGTTATAGCCAGCATGTAAAATGGTCTATGAAATTGCAACTGACATTTCAAAAAGTAAAAACAAGACCTTTAGATTGCCTCAAAACAATGAAAAAAAAAATTAAACATGTGAACCTGGCCTATAAAATATTTAATACACTTAAAACAAATATGCAAGAGTGCTCACATCTTCAGCAATTGTGATTATGTTTGGATGAAGAGCATGTAGTATGTCATTCGCCAGAACGAGATATAACTAAGCATCCTTGTCAACGTATTGGTTGTAGTACATGCAAAAGATGATATCTGTTATAATAATCTCCGGCAGAAAATTGTCACGACATGATAAGAGTACATCATCCTTAATGCGGATTAAAACTTAATATAGCCAATATGGCAAGAGTTATAATTGAGGATGGGAAAAAACATTTCTAGTGACACTAGAGTTGTAACTTTAAAGTATGTAAATAATGAGTACATAAACCACATGATAATCAAAGTAAACAAAAGTTTACATAAATCGATAAGTAAAAGGACTTACTCTTCCATGTCACCCGTAAATGAAGCAAAACCATTGTGTGTGCACATCATTGATGGAAGTGAGTGAAAGTTAAAGTCATCAATATGATACTCCTCCACCCACCTGAGAGGCATTAACCCATAAATCAGCTATAGTTCCAACTTTTGACAAAAAGCAAAGCCTATTAAACTGACTTGAGGAAGACCAGATATGCTACCAATTTAAATTTGAAAGAAGGAAGTGCAACACATTTTGATCTCCATAATTGAACATTCTCGTACCCCAGAATTTATGATTGCCTTGCTTACCTACAATATATTAAAATTGCTCAAAAATATATTAGCTTGACAATGATTTTTTTTAATATCAATGCAACACATACATATGACAAAATATTATTGTGACTAAATGAGTACAAAATATTCACAGAAATACATCAAGAAGGGTACCATATCATTCAACTTTGAACCATTACCATGTGCTATATCAACCAAGCGCTTGAAGTATTCTGACTGAGATAAAAGAGAGGGTACGTAAATAATATCTTAAGCCTCTTACTTAATTACTGTATAAAAGCTAAAATTGTTCTCTAGAAATGTGAAAACCTTGATGAATCAGACAAGTTGTGAAGCTCATCAGCAAGTTTTGCTATGCTTGCTCAAAAGAGCAAGCAAAAACCAGGACTTTATTGGATCATATGATATGCTAACATCTCCACAAGCCCATAAATAAAAATAAAACAAGAAAAATTCATAAAAGAATACAAGCCCTAAAAACTTCACCCCCATTCGCACATTTTACCCCAAAATCTCAAACAATTAACAAAAGCAACTCCATAAGGGGAATCAGAGGCAGAGAATGAGGCAACATTGAGGACTTATTGACGAGTTCTTACCATTTTGGATGGAGCCCTATTTTAGGGGGTGAGCAAACTGGAGTCTGCTACCACCGCCGCCTCGTTCCGCCACCACATCCGCCTCATCCCATCACCATTTTTGCTACCTAACCTCGCTGCCTCACCACCTCTGTTGCCCCTACGCCAGCACATCGTCGTGTCCCCACCTCACCACCTCCTAGCTCTACCCTAGCTCCGCCAGAAACCCACGCCAATAGTCACCAGAAAGAACAGTGCCCTACCTCCGCCCTAGCTCCGCCACCTCCTAGCTTCGCCACCTCCTAGTGCTACCCTAACTCCGCCAGAAACCCACACCACCTGCCACAAGAAAGAACCGTGCCCTAGCTCCACCACCGCTGGCTTAGCTCTGCCACCCCTTACCTCTACCCTAGCTCCGCCACCCCCAAGCTCCATCAGAAACTCTATCCCCCGCCACACTGTGCCGCTTTGCCGCCGCTGCTCCACAATTGCTCCAATCAAACCACCGTCGCACCGCCGCTGACTTATCTATAATCGAACCACCGCTCCCACACCAATCCAACCACCGTCGATCATCGATTAGTCGAGCAGCGGCGAGGAAAATGCGAAGGATTAATTTTAGTAAGAAAAAAATTAAATGAAGAAATGAGGGCAGGGTTTCCTTTTTGATTTTTTTATCACAGGGGTATAATAGTTATTTCACTTATTTCCAGCCATTTTTATTTGTATTTATATATAATAATTCAAATAAAGTTTGACCGTCGATTAGTTAAAGTCAACTTTGTTATTAGTGTTTATATAGTGAAAATCGACTAAAGTTAGACCGTTGATTAGTTAAAGTCAGCTTAGTCACTAGTGTTTCTATACATAAAGAGAGAGTCAAGTAAAGTTTCACCGTTGATTAGTTTAAGTCAACTTAGTTACTAGTATTTATATATATATAGAAGTCAAGTAAGGTTTGACCGTAGATTAGACAAAGTCAAACATTATTATTAGTATATAATATATACTAATTCAAATAAAGTATGATCGTTAATCAGTTAAAAGAAACTTTGTTATCAGTGTTTATTTATTGAAAGTCATGGAAAGCTTGACCGTTAATTAGACAAAGTCAACCTAGTTGTTAGTGTTTATATATTGAAAGTCGAGTAAAGTTTGACCGTTGATTAGTTAAAATCAGCTTAGTCATTAGTCGAAGGTAATGGTAAATAAAAAGAAACCGTGAGAGTCTACGGGAGTGGGAACATTGTCCCACTCCCGTGATACAATGAGACCTACTAAACTACCCCTGATCTAGATGGTACAATCAGGTGGCCCAAAAAGGAACCGGAAAAGTTTACGGAAGTGGGAACCTTGTCCCACCTCGTGAATACATGATATCTACTAAGCTACCCCTGGACTAGATGATACATCCAGGTGGCCCAAAAAGATGCTACCCCGTCGTGGTGACAGGGGTCTGTAGAAATCATCTGTGATAATACCGAGGGGCAAGAGAACAAACTCACTAGCCCCTCACTCCATGCAAATTCCGTACAGCCGGTTGTGTGAACCAGCTCTTCAGCCGTGGTTTGTTCCCCGTGGGTGTCTTCCAAGCCGAGAATGGTCTCGGCCTTTAAGTGAAGTAGTATGGCGTCCTCTCCGGGAAGAGCTGGCACACCGCTTCTACCATGTACACCTCTAAGATGAAGATAAAGAGGTGTTATTGGCCTTCGATAACGATCTCTGGATGAGTGCCGAGGTTTTCTCAGTGGGGTTGGGAGCAGATTGATCGTAGTCCGTGTTGCTCCCTAGTGTTCCCCGCCTATAGACCTTCTAATGATGAAGAGACCGAGCATGACTTCTACCGTGCATGCCCCGCGTAACGGTTTTGTAACCGTCCTCTCCATTTTAGGCAAATGGACAGCTTGATGTCATTTTACACTTTACAGTGTAGCGCAACCAAGTAGCGCAACCAACAATAACAGCTACCATATAACCGTGTGTGTGAACCGGCTCTCGATCCATGGTATGTTCCCCACGGGTGTCAACCCAACCATCACTGAGGTGCGGTGATGGCCTACCAAACCGAGCGTGGACTCGGCTTTCCTGGCATTCTCATGAAGCATACGGATGGTCATAAGTGAGTAAAATGAAATCTGTGTCCTTGGTATAGAGCACGTCAAATCGATCCCAATTCCAACTAATTTAGGTAAGACAAGGCCGGGCAGTTTCCGGGAACTGAGCACAGGCTGGGATTTTATCTTGGTCCAAACATATGCAAGGTCGTGGTTCGTCGGGCACTTGCAAGGGTGAAATTTCCCAGGTTCTAAATGCACAGCCGGAAGGTGACCAGGCACCAGCTTAGCCAGAGGGATGGATCGGGATCTGAACACAAGCTAGGCCGGTCAAGCGCCCAGGGTTCGAGCCCAAGCTCACCTGAATGAGCTGAATATGAATACTCTCTATGTCTGAGACCCATTATTAATTCCATTCCCAAATGAACACTCATACTACCTATCAATATCAGCAAGGAACAGCACAAATTCTCAGCCCAGATTTTCCCTAAGGAACCCCCTAAGAATCCAAACATGGTTGTTCATGAGGCCGCGAAATAGATCAGAAATTTGTCATAAAAAGCATAGCATTTGGTCGAGAGTAGCAATCAAATTAGCAAACGAGGCCGGGGTAGAGCACAGGTTTACTAGAATGAGAGCATTCAAATGCTATGAGTTTTTATGCCTAAGATACATCATTGTTCCGCGTACCAAACGAACGAATCCACACTATACTGACAAAACAGAGTTCCACAGAGTCCCTCCATTCCATAGCAGTCCACACAAAATCAGAAAAACAAATCCCACCAAGCTCGAATCATGTTCTATACTAGTTGCACAAACTGAACCCAAGCAAGATACAAGTGATTTGCCATAATCCGCCCAGTACCGCACAAAATAAAAAAATAAATCCCACCAATATTTCTGAGTTCAGATTAAAACCCATCAATATGCACAGAAAATTCCACAAATATGCACAAAACAGTACCCAACAAGGGTACTTCCAACACAGCCCAAAATTTTCCAAACACGAATTCATTAACCACAGAAGTCCCACCAACGAAAGATGAAATCTTACTTGGGACAAAGGTAGAAGGTATTCTGTGGTCACCGAATCCGTCGCCGTCCTCCTCCATTGGGCACATGGTTGTTCATCCGAAAGCAGATCCAAAATCGGCTTCCTCTGCTACCATAAAGCTCCATTCTTCAAGACCGGTGAGCAAGTATTCTTCCAAGATAACCCATCGTAAAACTATAGGTCGTCAAAATTGAAGTTCTAAAAGTTCGATATTCAAACTTCAAGAACAAAAATCTCCAAGCTTGAAGACTGAAAGGCAATCTTCTTCCCAGAAAACCCAAAAAGAAGTTATGGGTTTTTGAAATCCAAGATCGAAGTGCAGATTTTCCTCCAAAAGTTCAAGGCCATCCTCCAAAATTTTGACTAGAAACCCAGCGACGAGAAACCCAGATTCTGGCCTGAATCCTTCAAGAACAGCGACGTACTATACATTAAAACACTCCTGGCGAGGAGCCCAACATTAATGTCAGGCTCCTCGCCGGAGGAAATGATCCGCAGAAGAGAAACGAGGTGAAAATTAACCACGATGAACAGTGGCAGGGCTGTGCCCTATTTTCGCCTCAGAGAAGATCTCAGCTTAGTCACTAGTCGAAGGTAATGATAAATAGAAAGAAACCATGAGAGTCTGCGAGAGTGGGAGCATTGTCCCACTCCTGTGATACATGATACCTACTAAACTACCCCTAATCTAGATGGTACAACCAGGTGGCCCGAACAAAAAGGAACCGGGAGAGTCTACGGGAGTGGGAACCTTATCCCACTCCCTGAATACACAATACGTACTAAGCTACCCCTGGTCTAGATGTCAGGTGGCCCAAAAAAAATGCTACCCCTTCGTGGTGACAGGGGGCCTGTAGAAATCACCCGTGAAAATACCGAGGGGCATGAGAACAAACTCAGTAGCCCCTCACTCCATGTAACTACCATACAACCGGTTGTATGAACCGCCTCTTCATCTGTGGTTTGTTCCCCACGGTTGTCTTCTAAACTGATAATGGTCCCGGCTTTCAAGTGAAGTAGTATGGAGTCTTCTCCGGGAAGAGCTGGCACACCGCTTCTACCATGTATGCCTCTAAGATGAAGATAAAGAGGTGTTATTGGCCTTCGATAACAATCTCTGGATAAGTGCCGAGGTTTTCCAGTTGGGGTTAGGAGCAGATTGACCGTAGTCTGTGATGCTCTCAAGTGTTCCCCACGAATAGACCTCCAAATGATGAAGAGACTGGGCATGACTTCAACCGCGAATGCCCCGCATAATGGTTTTGTAACCGTCCTCTCCATTTTTGGCAAATGGACAGCCTGATGCCATTTTACACTTTCCAGTGCAGCGCAAGCAAATAGCGCAACCAAACAGTACAGCTTCCATACAACCGGACGTGTGAACTGGTTCTCGAACCATGGTTTGTTCCCCACGAGTGTCAACCCAACCGTCGCTAAAGTGCGGCGATGGCCATCCGAACCGAGAGTGAACTTAGCCTTTCGGGCCGAATGGCCATGCAAGTAACAGTGGAAGAGCCAAATTTCTTTTCCAGACCTCTCAAACCAGTGGCCTTCGAGACCCCTCGAACCAGTGGCCTTTGAGACCACTCGAACCAGTGGCCTTCAGGACCCCTCAAACCAGTGGCCTTCGATACCCCTCAAACTAGTGGCCCTAGAGACCCCTCAAACCAGTTGCCCTCGACACCCCTCAAACCAGTGGCCCATGAGACCGCTCGAACCATTGGCCCTCGGGACCGCTCAAACCAGTGGCCCTCGGGACCGCTCGAACTAGTGGCCCTCGAGAACCCTCAAACCAGTGGCCCTCGAGACCCCTCAAACCAGTGGCCCTCAAGACCGCTTGAACCAGTGGCCTGTGGGACCGCTCAAACCAGTGGCCCTCGAGACCCCTCAAACCAGTGGCCCTCGAGACCCCTCGAACTAGTGGCCTTGGAGACTCCTCGAACCAGTGGCCCCTGAGATTGCTCGAACCATTGGCCCTCGAGACCCTTTAAACCAGTGGCCCAGGAGACCGCTCAGACCAGTGGCCCTCGAGACCCCTCGAACCCCTATGGAGCCCTTTTTTTTCTTTATTCCACGAGGAGGCTCCTTCTCTTTTATTGTCTTTCTGGTTTTCCAACCCGGTCCAGCTGTGAAACGGACTTCACATCCAGACTTCTTTCCTCATCTGGAATGCGACTTTCCGGCATTGGTGAGTCACCGAAAACTGCGCAAAATAAGTGAATCCACCATTACGAGAGTTGGATATTCCATTCGTCTTTTCTGGGCATTATCATGAAACTGAAGAACAGGGAAAACAGGTTGGGCACACCATTTTCAATGATACCGATCGGTCCACTACGGTCAACCGCTATTCAACTAATGCATAGTAAAGCCTCTTGTAATTTCCATCTTAAATCCGATTAGCCCCAAAGTGTGCGCCCCATCCAACAGTTATCAATCCAACACACCAAACGGAGCATACATATGGATGTTCAAAAGTGAATAAAGTGAAATCCGTGTCCATAGCATAGAGCACAGTAAATCAGTCTGAACTCCAACTAATTCATGTAAGATAAGACCGGGCGGTTTCTGGGAATTGAGCACAACCGAGTCTGGGAATTTACCTAGGTTTGAACACATGCAAGGCAGCGGTTCTCTGAGCACTTGCAATGGTGAGAGTTTCCCAGGTTTCGAACGCACGCAAGGCCGGAAGGTGACCGGGTTTTAGGCACTAGGTAGGCCAGAGGGGTAGACCGGGATCTGAACACAAGCTAGGCCGATGAGGTGCCCGGGGTTCGAGCTCAAGCTCACCTGAATCAGTTGAGTAGCAATACTCTCTATGTATGAAACCTATCATTCATTCCATTCCCAATGAACTTTCATACTATCTATCCATTATCAGCAAGGAACAACACAGATTCTCCATAAACATCCCCTTACAAATCAGCCCAGATTTTCCCTAAGGGACTCCCTAAGAATCTATACATGGGTGTTCATGAGTCCGCAAAATAGATCGGAAATTCGGCATAAAAAACATAGCACTTGGTCGAGGGTTACAATCAAACCAGAAAACATGGCCGGGGTAGAGCGCAAGTTCACTAGGATGAAAGCTGTCAAGTGCTATGAATTTTTTATGCCTAAGCTTCATTACAATTCTGTGTGCGGAACAAACAATTCCACCCAATATACTCAAAACAGAGTTCCACAGCAATCCACACTGGTTTAGCATACAATACAAACTCCTTTCCACAGCAGTTCACACAAATTCGCACAGCAAAATCTGCACTTAATTCATCATACCACCATTCATACCAACCCGCAAAGCCATATAAACTTAGAGAGCAAGACTTACATGGGTGTTCGCCAAGCTCTCCTTGTTTGCGTCGGGTTCGGGCCTTCCTCCTCCGCCAGAAATTCGTCTTCCTTCTCCGGTAGAAAACACCACTCATCAAGACCGGTGGGCAGGTCTTCCTTCAAGAAAACCCATCGTGGATCCATCGGTCTTCAAATCCAAGTTCGAAAAGTCCGATATTCGAACTTCAAGAACCCAAAAGCTCCTAGCTTGAAGACTGAAAAACAAGTCTTCATCCTAGAAAACCTATAAAGAGGCTATGGGTTTTCAAAATCCACGTTCGAAATGCGGATCTTCCTCCAAAAGTTCAAGAATCGAACTTTATTTTGCAAAATGGGGAACCCAGATCCCAAATTCAAAACTTCAAAAACCCAAGCAAACTATACATGAAAACACTCCCGGCGAGGAGCCCAACATTAATGTCGGACTCCTCGCTAGAGAAGAAGAGCCGCATAATAGAAACCCAGCGAAAACTGACTACGATGAACATTAGCAGGGCTGCGCCCTATTTTCACCTAGACCTTCAGCTTTTTTTCCAGCTTTCAGCTTAGTCACTAGTCGAAGGTAATGGTAAATAAAAAGAAACCGTGAAAGTCTATGGGAGTGGGAACATTATCCCACTCCCGTGATACAATGAAGCATACTAAACTACCCCTGATCTAGATGGTACAATCAGGTGGCTCAAAAAGATGCTACTTAGCTACCCCTGGTCTAGACGTAACCAGGTAGCCCAAAAAGATGCTCCCCCTTCGTGATGACAGGGGCCTGTAGAAATCTTTCGTGAAACTACCGAGGGGCATGAGAACAAACTCAGTAGCCCCTCACTCCATGCAACTTCCATACAACCGGTTGTGTGAGCCGGCTCTTCAGTCGTGGTTTGTTCCCCACGGGTGTCTTCCAAGTCGAGAATGGTCGCGGCTTTCCAATGAAGCAGTATGTCGTTTTCTCCAGGAAGAGCAGGTACACCGCTTCTACCATTTACACCTCTAACATGAAGATAAAGAGGTGTTATTGGCCTTCGATAACGATCTCAGGATGAGTACCGAGGTTTTCTCGATGGGGTTAGGAGCATATTGAACGTAGTCTGTGTTGCTCCATAGTGTTCCCCTCCGATAGACCTCCTAATGATGAAGAGACCGGGCATGACTTCTACCGTGCACGCCCCGCGTAACTGTTTTGTAACCGTTCTTTCCATTTTAGGCAAATAGACAGCCTATTGCTATTTTGCACTTTTTAGTGCAGCGCAGGCAAATAGCGCACACTCAGGCATTTTGACCCTGGCAAATAGCGCAACCAAGCAGTACAACTTCCAAACAACTGGACGTGAATCGGTTTTCGAACCGTGGTTTGTTCCCCACGGGTGTGAGGCCAACCATCGCTAAGGTACGGCGACGGCCTTCCAAACTGAGAGTGAACTCGGCCTTTCTGGCCGAATGGCCATGCAAGTAACAGTGGGAATCCTTGTGGTCAGATGAAGAGAGGCCTCTTTTTTTTGTTTTTTGTTTTTTGATTTTTTTTGTTTTTTTCCTCGGGCCCCTTCGAGGGCATAGCCCCTTTGTGGGTATACCCCTTCGAGGGTATGACCCCTTCGAGAGCGAAACCCCTTCGAGGGTATAACCCCTTCGAGGGCAGGTCCCCTTCGAGAGTATAACTCCTTCGAGGGCAGGGCCTCTTCGAGGGCAGAGCCCCTTCATGGGTATAACTCCTTCGAGGACAGGGCCCCCTCGAGGGTATAACCCCTTCGAGGGCAAGGCCTCTTCGAGGGAAGAGCCCCTTCGAGGGCAGAGCCCCCTGGAGGGCAGGGCCCCTTCGAGAGAATACCCCCTTCGAGGTCAGAGCCCCTTCGAGGGATTACCCCCCTCGAGGGCAGAGACCCCCCGAACTTAAAATGCCCCGATCCAGCTGTAAAACGAATCTCGCGCCCAAACTTGCTTCCTCACTTTGAACATAGCTTTCTGGCATCGGTGACTCACGGGGAACTGGGCAAAATAAGTGAATCCACCAGTTACGAGAATCAGCTGTTCCATTAGTATTTTTCCGGGCATACATATGGATGTTCACGGTGAATAAAAAGACGTCCACGTCCATGGCATAGAGCACATCAAATCAGTCTCAACTCCATCTAATTCAGGTAAGACCAGGCCGGGAAGTTTTCGGGAACTGAGCACAAGCGAGGCTGGGATTTTGCTGGGGTTTTAACACATGCAAGGCTGTGGTTCGCCTGGCGCTTGCAAGGGTGAGAGTTTCCCAGGTTTTGAGTACACGCGGGGCCAGAAAGGTGACTGGGTTTTGGGCACTAGCTAGGCCGGAGGGGTAGGCCGGGATCTGAATGCAAGCTAGGCCCATCAAGTGCCCGGGATTCGAGCCCAAGCTCGCCCAAATCAGTTACATAGTAGCAATCTCTATGTATGAAACCCATCCTTAATTCCATTACCAAATGAACCTATCCACTATCAGCAAGGAACAAATCAGCCCAGTTTTTCCCTAAAGAACTCTCTAAGAATCCATACATGGGTGTTCAGGAGGCTAAAAATTAGGTCAGAAATTTGGCATAAAAAGCATAGCACTTGGTCGAGGGTTGCAATCAAACCAGAAAACAAGGCCGAGGCATAGCACAAGTTCACTAGAGTGAAAGTACTCAAATGCTATGAGTTTTTTTATGCCTAAGCTTCATCACTGTTCTGCGCGCCGAACGAATAATTCCACATAATATTGAACTACTCAAAACAGAGTTCCACAGCAATCCACACGGGTTTAGCTTACAACTTCTTTCCACAGAAGGCCACACAAAAATAGATTTCTGTACAACTTGCAGTAAATGAAATCGAAAACAGCCTCTCACACAAGTTCCTCCTCATAATTCCTCCTCACAAATTCACAAAACAAATCCGCAGAAAATCCGCACAAGAAATTCATCCAGTAAAGTCCACAGAAATTTGCAAAAAAATTCGCATAAAATTTATCATACAGATGAACACCATCACGACAACCCGCACCACTTGAATTTAGAGAGCAAGACTTACATGGGTGTTCGCCAAGCTCTCCTTGTTTGCGTCGAGTTCGTGTCCTCTTCCTCCGCCAGAAATTCATCTTCCTCCTTCGGCCGAAGACTCCACTCATCAAGACAGGTGGGCAGGTCTTCCTCCAAGAAAACCCATCGTGGATCCATGGGTCTTCAAATCCAACTTCGAAAAGTCCGATACTCGAACTTCAAGAACCCAAAAACTCTAGCTTGAAGACCAAAGAGCAAGTCTTCGTCCCATAAAACCCATAAAGAGGCTATGGGTTTTCAAAATCAACGTTCGAAAACACGAATCTTCCTCCAAAAGTTCAAGAATCGGACTTTATTTTACAAAACGGGTAACCCAGATCCCAAATTCGAAACTTCAAAAAGCGAGGTAAACCATACATGGAAACACTCTCGGCGAGGAGCCCAACATTAATGCCAGACTCTGCACCGGAGAGGAAGAGCCGCGGAAGAGAAACCCGGCGAAAACTGACTACGATGAACAGTAGCAGGGCTGCACCCTATTTTTGCCTCAGAGCCTTCAGCTTCAGGTTAGTCACTAGTCGAAGGTAATGGTAAATAAAAAGAAACCGTGAGAGTCTACGAGAGTGGGAACATTGTCCCACTCCCGTGATACAATGAAACCTACTAGGCTACCCCTGATCTAGATGGTACAATCAGGTGGCCCCAAAAAAATACCGTGGGAATGTACGGGAGTGGGGACATTAGCCCACTCCCTTTATACATGTTACCTAAAATACTACCCCTGATCTAAATGTTACAACCAGGTGACCAAAAGAAGCTAGTCTCGACGTGATAACCGGGGCCTGTGGAAACCATCCGTGGAAAATATTACAACCCGTCGTAGTGACCGGGGCCTGTATAAGCCATCCCTGAAAAATAGAGGGGCATGAGAACAAACTCACTAGCCTCCTCGCTCCATGTTACATCCATGCTACCGGTGGTGTGAACCGGATCTTGCGTCGTGGTTTGCTCCCCACAGGTGTCTTCAACTCCGAGAGTGGTCTCGGTCTTCCAATGAATGAAGTAGAATTACCTGTCCTCCTAAAAGGGCTTGCACACCGCTTCTACCTTGTACACCTCTAGGATAAAGATAAAGAGGTGTTATTGTCCTTCGATAACAGTCTCTGGATGAGGGCCAAGGTTTTCTCTTTGGGGTTGGGGGCAGTTTGACCATAGTCCGTTGTGCTCCCAAGTGTTCCCCGCGGATAGACCTCCTAGGCTTAAGAGACCGGGCATGACTTCTACCGTGCATGCCCCGCGTAACGATTTTGTAACCGTTCTTTCCATTTTAGGCAAATGGACAGCCTGATGCCATTTTACACTTTTCAGTGCAGCGCAGGCAAATAGCGCAACCGTTAATTCCAAGTGATACCAAGCAAGGGGTTAATTAATTTGCGTACGCAAAATTAATTTACCCCCTACCCGACCTACATGGCCATGCTACTACCATGGGAAATCCTTTCAGCCATATGGAGAAAAACTACTGCATTTTTTTATGGACCCCTTCGAGGGTAATACCCATCGAGTGCAGAGCCCCTTCGAGGGTATGACCCCTTCGAGGGCAGAGCCCCACCTTCGAGGGCAGAGCCCCACCTTCGAGGGCAGATCCCCTTCGAGGGTATGACCCCTTCGAGGGTATGACCTCTTCGAGGGCAGAGCCCCTTCGAGGGCAGAGCCCCTTCGAGGGTATGACCCCTTCGAGGGCATAGCCCCTTCGAGGGTATGACCCCTTCGAGGGCAGAGCCTCTTCGAGGGTATGACCCCTTCGAGTGCAGAGCCCCTTAGAGGGTTTACACCTTCGAGGGCAGTGCCCCTTTGAGGGTATAGCCCCTTCGATACCTCCACCACTCGAATGCCCCCTTGGAGTACTCGAACACCTCCAGCATTCGAAAGCCTTCCTCGAGCACTCGAACACCTCCATCACTCGAATGCCTCCCTCGAGTACTCGAATACCTTGGACACTCGAATTCCCCCTCAAATCACCATTCTGACCACCTACCCTCGAGGCCCTCAAAATACCGTTCGAGAGTCATTCTGGCCGGACCCCCACCTCGAACTACCCTAACGTTGTAGCCGGACCCCCACCTCGAGCACTCGAACACTTCCATCTCTCGAATGCCCCAGTTAAGCACTCGACAGCCTTCAGCACTTGAATACCTCAGTCCATCTATCCTCGAACCAGTCTTCAGCACTAGAATACCCTTTCGATCACTCGAACTCCCACTTCCCTCGAATGCCCCTTTCAGTGCTCAAGAACAAACTCGAGGACAAATGAAGCAAAATCCTTGAACTGTCCCTCGAGGGCAAACATACCACCCCTCGAATGGCCCCAACACACAAACACTCCAACACTCGAATGCCCCCTTGGAGCACTTGAACACTTCCAGCTCTCGAATGCCCCTGTCAAGCACTCGAATGTGTTCAGCACTCGGAAGCCTTCAGCACTCAAATACCTCAGTCCATCTATCCTCGAACCCCAAACCCTCGAAGTATCCTTCACCCTCGGAGCATCCTGTCAACCCTCAAACCATCCTACCCCTAGAACCATTCTAACCCTTGAACCACCCACCCCCGAGCAACTTTTTTTAGACTGGTCTGGCATTCCAAAATGAAGTTGTAAATGCCGGTTCTACCATATATACACCCATATTTAATATGGTGTTGTGGCCTTTAAAAAATGTTCTCAGGGCAGTCCAGGGACAAAACGCATGACCCTCAACCCTGCCATGTAGATGTCTACATCTGTTCTCACCTGCAAAGAAATGTTTACCTGCCAGGTGTGGTTTCGATGCCCTCCACTAAGCTTACCTGCAAGAAACTCTTAGATTCACATTTGTGCCGACTGTTAGGGAAGGATCCCTGTCTAGAACAACAGTTCGTGCGGGAATAATCTGTTGAGGATGAGGTAGCTGTCATTTTGGATAAGCTTGAAAGCCCTAGCCGAATCTGGGCGAAGTCCTTTTTGAGAACTCTGTTCCTTTCACTCCATATGTAGTACACTGTGGTTGTCAGCGCAAGTGGACCCATCTTTTTTTTCAATTTTGATCCTCTTACCTGTGTTCTGATCCATTTGTCCAAAGCTGCAATGGAAGTAGTGGCTCATATAAATTCAATCCAGTTTCGCACTCTATCCCATACCGGTTTGACGAAATCACATTGGAAGAACAAGTGATCGTGTGTCTCTACATTGGAGTGACATAGGCAGCAGATGTGGTCTGTGGGTTCGTCATCTCCTCCGTGGCACCAGTCCTTGGTTTGAAGACGACCAAGCAAGGCAAGCCATGTAATGAAGGAGAACCGGGGGGGTATCGATCCACGCCAAATTGATTTGAAGAATCTTGGCCGTGGGAGGGTGGGTATATCATACAAGTGAGGGTAAGTAAACCTGTGGAAATGATCATGAGCCATCGCCGTGAATTTACCAAATCCTGACCAACCGCCAACAAGTCGATGAGTGTTTCACTTGAGCCACCACACATGATTACTAGGTTGTCCCGGAGTTCACACAGATTCGTGAAATAGAGTGAAAAATTCTCCGAGATTCTGCCACAGGGAGCCCTTGGGTGTACACTCCATATATTGCTCGTGCTCAAGAACTGTGAATGGACCCATTTGATCCAGAGTGATTCCTATTGTGAGTGTATATCCCATAGCTGCTGTGCGAGAATGGCCATATTCCATATCTTAAAGTCACGAATTCCCAGACCCCCATTACTCCTCGGAGTACAAAGCCTTTTCCAGGATACCTTTTTCTATTTCTTGTCTCCCCACAGGAAATGTTTGCATTTTTGTTCTAGTGAATCCATGACATTACCCTGGATGATGAAGTGCTGTATCCAGAATCCAACAATTCCCTGGACCACGGATTTTATGAGTTCCAGTTTCCCCGTATAAGATAATGTATGACCTTTGAATCTTGCGATTTCCTTATCGACGCTATCGAGAAGCGTATAAAACTGAAAGACCTTCAGTTTACTGGAATCCAATGGGATGCCCAAGTACCTGACTGGAAAGGTAGCCCACGGGTACCTGTGAAGCTTAAGTCCACCTTTATACCCACTCTGAAGAATTGCGACTTTGCGGCGTTAATTGCTAGGCATGAGGTCTGTTGGAAATCATTTAGAATAGACATGATGGTATGAACAGAATTCCGGTCTGCCTTTGAAAAAAGCATCAAGTCATCCGCGAAAGCCAGATGGGTGATTTTTAGGTGTTCACATCTCGGGTGATAGGAGAACGGAGTGGTTTCTGCCCTGTTTTTCAGCAGCCTGGAAAGGTATTCCATACAAATGACAAATAGTAGGGGAGATAGGGGGTCACCTTGTCAAAGTCCCCTTTTGGCTTTGAAGAAGTCACATAATTTGCCATTTATCAAAATGGAGAAAGTCGATGTTGTTACGCATTCCATAATTCTATCAACCCATGCTTGCAGGAAGCCTATGCCATTTAGTATCTCCGGTATGAAATCCCAGGAAACTGTGTCGAATGCCTTTGCGAGGTCTACCATAATTATACAGCGGGGAGAGGATCGTGATAGTCCGTAGCCCCGCACCAGCTCTTGGGCCATCATGACATTATCAGAAAGTTTCCGTCCCTTTACAAATGCTGCTTGGCAGGGGTCAATGAGGCCGGGGAGGAGAGGATCGATTCTGTTGGTGATGACTTTGGAGATAACCTTGTAAATGATATTGCAGTAGGAGATAGGTCTAAAGTCAGCCACCCTTAGGTTGTCTTCTTTCTTGGGTATAAGTGCAACAACGGTATGATTTAGCCTTTTCAGCAATTCACCGGTGTGAAAGAATTCCAAGACCGATTATGTGACATCCTGGCCCACAATCTCCCATTGACCCTTGAAAAAAGCCGCAGTGAAGCAATCAGGGCTCGGTGCTTTGTCATCGGACATGGAGAAGAGGGCAGACTTTATTTCATGTCTTTCGATATCTTGGCTCAGTGTTGCTCTCTCCATATCGGTAAGTAAGGGGCCTGAACGGATTATATCTGGGTCGATTGGTATACGTCGAACATTTGTACCAAATAAGCCCTTGTAAAACTCCGCAAGTAATGCCTTTTTTTTCTCGCTGGATGTGACTATCCTTTCATCAGCGTCCAGGATTGTCGGGACTCCGCCCCCTTTCCTGTTGGCCACCAAACCGTGGAAAAAACTTATGCCCTTATCCACCAAAGTGACAAAGTTTATTCTTCCCTTTTGGGATAGGAATTTCGACTCCGCCATGTAGAAGAGCAAAGCAGTTTGCTTGAGAACAGTCAGTTGGTGTACCAGTTCATGTGATGCATTCTTCGGCATTAAACTTTTCAAAGCATTCGCGTACTCCATATCTGCCCTTTTCGCCTTTTCGGAAATGTGGTGGAAGTCAATTTTCCCCAGATCCTTAAGGGGTTTCTTAAATCTTTGTAGCTTGCGGCATAAAACATACAGTCTGACCCCTTGTATCGCTGGTGACCAGTGATCATGCACTACCTGTTTGCACCTCGGATGCGTGTTCCACATATTTTGATACCTGAAGGGTCTGTTTAGCTGCTCTATATATTGCGCTAGAGCTATTACAAAAGGTAAGTGATCCAAGAGGGCGGATCCAGGAAGAAAGGTGGTACGGCAGGAGTTTTCATCCCATTTGTGATTCAGGAGGACGTGGTCCAGTTTGCGCCTAATTGTGAAATCCGCATTGTGCCATGTTAAGTGATCCCCGGTTGCTGGAGCGTCCCTCAGACCACAGGCAGTACAAGTTTCTTGAAATTCTCTCATTTGGTAGACCCCGGGGGATGTGCTACCTATATGATCATTGACACTAAGGATGGAGTTGAAATCGCCAAGAACCATCCATGGTGAGTCAAGGTTTACACCATATTGCTTCAACTCTGCCCAAAGGGGCAGTCTGTGTAATCTTCCCTCACTGTTTCCATACGTATAAGTGCAAAGAAATTGCACATTCAATGATAGGTTTCGTACTCTAAGGTGGATCAGCTGCACCATTTTTCCCGTTATCTCAACAAAAAAGTTTTTGGGGTCCCAAACAATAAGAATTCTAGAGTTGGGTGCCAATTCAAAATTGTGGGTGTATCTCCATCCTTTGAGACTCCTCATAATGTTATTCAGTGTTCGTTCACTTGCCTTTGTTTCCAGAATACCTAACAGACTGACATTGTTTTTAGAGATGATGTTCTTCGCCCATCTCCTTTTTTCTGGGGCGCCAAGGCCCCGTATATTAAGGCAGGCCGCATTCATTGGGGATCGAAGGTCCCTTTAGGCCTCGGACCGCCGCCTTTACTGCTATCAGTTGAAGAGGAGCTCTTTGCTGCTTCAGCCACTCTATGGTAAGTCGTCTTCAATGGGTTGAGCAGCATGGAAGAAGATCTGCTTTTGCCGCTGCTCTTGAACAACTGTTTTTCAACCATGGTTTTTCCCTTTGGCGCAGGAGGTCTTCCTGCCCGAGGGGGATTGCCCCGTCTTGCCTCCGGGTGGAGTATACTGTCTGGTATGTTTCCTGTACCATTCATCGGTCTGTCTGCATCACCGAAAACCAGTGGTCCAACCGAGCCGGCATCACCACTGAAAATACTCTTGGTATGGACCTGAGAACCCGGTGGTGTAGGATCCCCTGTTACCCTATCCCAGACCATCTCCATAACCACCTCTGTGTCGTCACACTTCTCCTTTTCCTAGTTTAGTTCTTGACACGTGGTGCTCGATCCTGAATTTTCTAATTTTGAACCCGAAACTGTGTCTCCATGGGTACGGGAGAGCATGCCATTTGGGTTTTTTTCTTCATTTACCTGTGTAGGCTGAACACCTTTGTCAAAGTTTTCATGTCGATTTCTTTTAGCCATGCACTCCTGAAAAACCCTGTCCCTGGTCCGAAAGAATTCATCGCAAACTTCAAAGAGATGTGTATTTTCTCCGCAATTAGGGCACCACGGTTTGCAGTAGTCGTAAAGTATCTGTTGCGATTAGGTAGCTCCATCAGGCATGCGGATTGACTATTTCTTTGAGCCGTTTAGAGGTGTCGATGAGGACCAGAACCCTGGCGTAGTAGCCCACGAGGTCTCGAGTTCCTTTGTCCATGAGAATGGGATCTCCTAAAGTGGAAGCTATCTTCTCGAGGGCTTTTTTGTGCCAGCAAGACTTGGGTAGGTCATGCGAATCCAGATCGGTTTCTTGGCCATGATGCGCATATCGTACTTCCTAGACTCAGGTAAAGGAACAATGAATAACTTTTTACCGTGGAGGAAATGATCCAGACCCTGTAGCACTTTGTCCCCATCCTCCGCTGTTTTGAATCCAAATTTTAGATACCCATTTGTCATTGTCTGAACCCAGCACTGGACACCCCACTTTGCCATGAGCAATTTTCGGACAGCATGTGTACCTGGGAAGGAACCTGGGAAGATGCCTAGAAAACCGTAGAATACCCGGACATGCTCCTTGATAACTTCTTCCTCTGAGAGGACAAAATCCACATCCCGGTCTGCAGTAATGTCTTCTTTTTCCAAGGCGATTTCAGCATCGTCCCAAGCCCTTTTTCTCTCCAATAGCGGATCATGCCATTCTCTGGACTTAAAAGTCGTGTCAGCCTATTCAGCCAGGCCCGGCAGGTTTATAGATTTGGTGGCAGGGGGTGATGGAGGAATTTGGTCCATACTTTCTCGGTCTCAGTGACAGTAAGAGAAGACAAGTGGGGGTTAGGCAAACAATCCGACTAATGTATCAGATGCACAATAGAGACTAACTTTTGAAGGTGAAAATATAAAACTAGTATTTCTATAGAGAGAGAGGGGGGTCAAGTAAAGTTTAACCATTGATTAGACACAGTCAACCTAGTTATTAGTGTTTTTATATTGAAAGTCGAGTAAATATTGACCGTTGATTAGTTAAAGTCAGCTTAGTCACTAGTCGAAGGTAATGGTAAATAAAAAGAAACCGTGAGAGTCTACGGGAGTGGGAACACTGTCCCACTTCCGTTATACAATAAAACCTACTAAACTACCCCTGATCTAGATGGTACACTCAGGTGGCCCCAAAAATGCTGTGGGGGTGTACGGGAGTGGGGACATTGGCCCACTCCCTCAATACATGCTTCCTAAAATACTGCCCCTGGTCTAAATGTTACTACCAGGTGACCCAAAAAACAAAGAGAACAGAAGATCATGAGAAAAATCTCGCTAGCCCTCATCATGGAACCTCCATCCAATCGGGAGTCGTAACCGGCTCTTGACCCATGGTTTGTTCCCCATTGGTGTAATCCCAACCATCGCTGAAGTGCTGCGACAGCCTTCGAAACCCAGAGAGGTCTCGGCCTTCCAAGGAATGAAGCATTGCGTCCTCTCCTGATGGAGTTGGTACACCGCTTCTATCATGTACACCCCTAAGATGAAGATAAAGGGGGTGTTATTGGCCTCCGGTAACGATCTCTGTGTGGGTGTCGAGGTTTTTCCTTTGGGGATGGGAGCTAGTTGACCGTAGTCGATGGTGCTCCCAGTTGTTCCCCGCGGATAGACCTCCTAATGATAAGAGACCGGGCATAACTTCTACCGCGCACACCCCTCGTAATGGTTTTGTAACCGTTCTCTCCATTTTAGGCAAATGGACAGCCGTATGCCATTTTACACTTTTCAGTGCAGCGCAGGCAAATCACGCAATCAACTTAGTCACTAGTGTTTCTATACAGAGAGAGAGAGAGAGTTAAGTAAAGTTTGACCGTTGATTAGTTAAAGTCAACTTAGTCACTAGTATTTATATATAGAAAGTCAAGTAAGGTTTAACCGTAGATTAGTCAAAGTAAAACATTATTATTAGTATTTAATATATACTAATTCAAATAAAGTTTGACCGTTAATTAGTTAAAGTCAAATTTGTTATTAGTGTTCATTTATTGAAAGTCATGTAAAGCTTGACCGTTAATTAGACAAAGTCAACCTAGTTATTAGTGTTCATATATTAAAAGTCGAGTAAAGTTTGACCGTTGATTAGTTAAAGTTAGCTTAGTCACTAGTATTTCTATATAGAGAGAGAGTTATGTAAGGTTTGACCGTTGATTAGACAAAGTCAACCTAGTTATTAATATTTATTATATACTAATTCAAATAAAGTTTGACCGTTAATTAGTTAAAGTCAACTTTGTTATTAGTGTTTATTTATTAGAAGTCAAGTAAAGTTTGACCGTTGATTAGACAAAGTCAACCTAGTTATTAGTGTTTATATATTGAAAGTCGAGTAAAATTTGACTGTTATTTAGTTAAAGTCAGCTTAGTCACTAGTGCTTCTATATATATAGAGAGAGAGAGTCAAGTAAAGTTTGACCGTTGATTAGTTAAAGTCAACTTAGTCACTAGTATTATATATAGAAAGTCAACTAAGGTTTGACCGTAAGACAAACAATTTTATTAGTATTTATTATATACTGATTCAAATATAGTTTGATCGTTAATTAGTTAAAATCAACTTTGTTATTAATGTTTATTTATTGAAAGTCAAGTATACTTTGACCGTTGATTTTTCAAAGTCTGCCTAGGTATTAGTGTTTATATAATGAAAGTAAAGTAAAGTTTGACCGTTAATTTGTTAAAGTTGTATTTATGTAAACTAAATCAATTAAGGGTTGAACGTTAATTAGTTAATGTAAACAAATTTTATTCTTAGTTGTATATATTAAGTCAGTAAAGGTTGATCATTGATTAATTTAACTTAACTTATTATTAGTTAAAGTTAACAAAAGAAGTGAACGATTTTGAAAGTTAAAAAAAATAGCTTAGAGCAGCTACGCAGCTGCTCCCAGCTCATGAAATTTCTGGGAAGATTATTTGAAAATTTTGGCAAATTTTATGAGTTTTTGGCAGAAAAATTGAACTTTAAAAAATTTTGACGAATATTTAGAAGTTTTTGGATAGAATTTTAAAAAACTTTTGGCAATTTCTTTGGCGGGAAATTTTTTTAGGCGATTTCTTTGGCGGGAAAAATATAAAAATTTTAAGCACCGGTTTAAACCGGTGCTATTTTCTTCAAAAATTGGTGCTATTGTTTTATTTTTTAGCACCGGTTCAAACCGGTGCTATTTTCTTTCAAAACCGGTGCTATTTTTTTAATTTTTAAAATTGATTTTTAAAACCGGAGCTAATTTTTCCAAAACCGGTGCTATTTAAAACATTTTGCCTATTTCTTTGGCGGGAAAATGAATTTTGAAAATTTTTGTTTACAAAATTCGGTGCTATTGTTTACAAAAATCGGTGCTAAATTTTAATTTTTTTGACGATTTCTTTGGCGGGAAAAATTTATAAATTTTTAGCACCGGTTTAAACCGGTGCTATTTTTAAATTTTTAGCACCGGTTTAAACTGGCGCTATTTTTTAATTTTTAGCATCGGTTGGAAAAAACTGGTGCTAATTTTTTTTAAAACGGTGTTATTTGGCTATTTCTTTGGTGGGAAAATGAATTTTAAAATATTTTTATCACCGGTTTTACAAAATCGGTGCGATTGTTTACAAAAACCGGTGCTAAATTTTAATTTTTAGCACCAATTTTTAAAACTGGTGCTATTTTTTTATTTTTAGCACTAGTTTTTAAAATCGGTGCTATTTTGAATTTTTTGGCGGGAAGATAGAATTTTACAAATATTTAGAACCCATTTAAAAAAAATTTTGGCTATTTCTATGGCGCGAAAATGAAATTTTTTTAGCTCTGGTTTTTAAAAACCGATGCTAATGTTTTCCAAAATCGGTGCTATTATAAATTTAGCACCAAATTTAAAAAAAATTGGTGTTAAAATTTAAAAAATTGGTTAAATTATCACCGATTTTAAAAACTAGTGTTAAAATTTTTTTAAAAAACTGGTGCTATGAAATTTTTAGCGCAGGTTTTAAAAACCGGTGGTAAAAAATCGGTGCTAGAGGGGGGTCTCTATGGTAGTGTTAGAACCTCCTTTAAAATAAATTGAGGACTTGGGATAGCACTTCTGAACTCATAAGTGCTGCCAGACCTCAATTGAAGGCGGAACCGCCTTTACTCGATTGCCATTAGAGGTGGAATTGCTTTTAATTAATTCGAAACGGCTTTAAAATGACTTGGGAGAGACTTCCGGACCTCAATTAAATGTGGTTTTGCTAGAACCATTTTCTAACAATGCGTTTAATAGAATTTTCTATACTAGTGTGAGTAAGCATTCAACATATGCATCCTCCTTTTTAGGTTTTAATTTTTACTATCCACATTCAATAAAGCTGGCTTAAAATTTATATAGAAAAAGAAAAAAGTTGATGCATTTCATTTGTCTCCACTTCTAACAACCACTCCATCTCTACTCAGGGATGGTATTAGCCTTAAAAAGATTTTTTTCTTGATATCAACAACCCAGTTTCTAAAAGGCGATCAAACGGTTCGCCCTCATCCGCCCCGACCGCACCGATCAACACACCAGTTTCTAAGTTCCGCCCATGATGGTGATAACTTGACAGCTGGTTTGATTGTATTTTAAATTTTTTGGCCGGATTTTCTGTGTCTGGAAATCCTATATTTGTATATAATTAATTAAACCAAATCTAGACATGTCTAATGTTAGACTAAATCAAACTCCTGATTAGATTATGATTTATTCTGATTAGAGTTCTTTCCTTATTACAACTCTATTGTACTCTCTATATATTTAGATATCAATAATACAATTTATTACGGCAAATCATTCTGTCATGGTATCAGAGCAAGTTCTGATCCAAAAACCTTAAACCCTAATTTTTACAGACTTCCTCTTCCCTTCTCTTTTCCGGCCGGTCAAATTCCAGCCAACACTTACCGGCTTCGCCGGCGCTTCTCTTCTCCCGGAAGTAAACCTCTCCAGCATCAGAGTCTTCTCGGCGTCCAAGTTCTCTGGCATCAAGCTCTTCTCTCGGCTCCCCAGCTTCGTTGACTCCGGCCGGGTTCCTTCTCCAACAGCTTCGTTGGTCGGGTTCTCTTCCAGCAACATCAAGAAAGTCCAAAATCCCCGTCTTCATCCGACCTCAAGAAGGTCACCGTCCGTGGCATAGAAAGCCGCCAATGCTGCCGAGCCCGACGTCGAAGGGCTTCCAGCGCAACGCGAGCTTCCGACGTAAATCCGATCACCAGGTCCAGCGCGAGATCCACGTGTCATCTCCAGTGTGTGAAGGTCACACGCTAGCTTTTCCAAAGAGGAAAATCCAGCGCGTGAAGTGCACGCACGATTTTGACCCGCGCGTGAAGGGCACGTGCAATTTTGACCTGCGAGTGAAGGGCACGCGCGATTTGACTCGTGCATCAACTCCTTGACGCACTGTTGAACCTATTTCTTGCGAGTTGAACCTATTTCTCGCGAGTTGAACCTGTTTCTCGCGAGTTGAACCTATTTCTCGCGAGTTGAACCTGTTTCTCGCGAGTTGAGCCCATTTCTTGCGAATTGTTCACGTTCTCGTTAGCACTCAATCCAATTCTGTGAAATTTTGGTCTTCTGCTATGGTTCATTTGGGCCCTATATCTCGGGAAGATTGCTCCACTAATTGGATTACGGACAAGGTGTTGTTTCAGGCCAGTTTGAATGGTCCCAATCGTTATTCTTCGTCGAATCAGTGGATCGTTGATTCAGGTGCTACATCTCATATCACTGCTCACACCAGTTATCTTGATCAGGTACAACGTTATCGTGGTTCTGATTCTATTCTTGTTGGAAATGGTGAATCATTATCTATTTCTCACATCGGCCAATGTCATTTATCTGGTTTCTCTGTTAATGATGTCCTTGTGGTCCCTAAGATTACTAGAAGTTTATTGTCCATTAGTAAGCTTACTCGTGATCTACCTGTTCGTGTTATATTTGATGCCGATGCATTTTCCATTGAGCACAAGATTACAGGGACGATAATTGGTAAAGGTTGTCATAGGTCTGGTCTTTATTTTCTTGAGACTAGTGATTACAGTTTTTTAGGCGAACTATGCTCTACAAAGCTTCATGCTTCTTTTGAGCAGTGGCACTCTCGCCTCGGTCATGTGTCTCATGATACTGTTCAGTTACTGAATCGATGGGGCCTTATTTCTGTCACTTCTGCTATGCCTGCATCTGTCAGTTGCTCTCCTTATCAGATGGCCAAGAGCCGCTTGCCCTTTTCCACTAGTGACAAGCGCGCTACTGGTTTATTGGATAAAGTACATTGTGATTTGTGGGAACCAGCTCCTGTTTTATCTGTCGGTGGTTTCTCTTATTATGCCGTGTTCATTGATGATTTCTCGCGATTCACATAGTTTCTTCCAATGCGGCATAAGTCGGATTTCTATGACACTTTTATCCAGTTTCAGAAATTCGTTGAGAATCAGTTTTCTGCTAGGGTTAAAATTTTCCAGACCGATGGTGGCACCGAGTTTACTAATCACCGACTTCAGGCTCATCTCATATCATGTGGCATTCATCATCAGATGTCCTCGCCTTATACACCTGCTCAGAATGGCCGGGCCGAGCGAAAGCATCGTCACATCACAGAGACTGGTCTTGCCATGCTTTTTCACTCTTCTGTGCCGCACTGTTATTGGGTGGAAGCTTTCTCCTCTGCGGTTTACATTATTAACCGTCTACCTAGTTCAGTTATGAGTGGCAAATCACCTTTTGAGGTTGTTTTTGGTCATGTGCCTTACTATATCCTCTTTCACCCATTTGGTTTCCGTGCATTTCCATGTCTGCGTGCACTTGCTACTGATAAGTTTGCACCCCGATCCATTCCCTGTGTTTTTATTGGCTATAGCCCTCATCACAAGGGCTTCCAGTGTCTCGACCAGACTTCTGGGTGCATCTATATCTCTCGCCACGTTCGTTTTGATGAAACTTTCTTCCCTTATGTCTCATCTTCCACGGAGAGTCGTTCGATTTCAGATCTGGAGATTTCATCATTTTTTATGGAACTGTTACTTCATCGATTGGGGCCACCACGCCTGTGTCTGTGTCTGTTCCAGTTGCCCCTCTTTCACCACCATCTTCCATCTGGACGGCCGACCTAGACCCGGCTCCTCGGCCAACGCCCACAATACCTCAGCCGCTGACCATCACTCCTCCACCACCGTCTCAACCTTTATTGGCTATCATTTCTCCGGCGACTTCCGACGGCCACTCTCCGGCCAGCTTAGCTCGATCTTCCTCGGTGTCATTAGCTGGTTCGACTCCTCCAGCTTCGCCGCCCCAGCTTCATACTCATCGGATGGCCACTCGGTCTTCTACTGATGCCATTCAGTGCCAGGATTATTCGGATATTATTGCTCATGGTCTCACTGCTGCACTCCTCTCTCAGATAGAGCCCACTGATTATCGCTCTTCCCTTCAGGATCCAGCCTGGGTTTCAGCCATGGATGATGAGATGGTCGCTCTTCGTGGTCAACACACTTGGGATTTGGTGCATCGACCTTCGAATGTCAACATTGTTGGCTCCAAATGGGTCTATAGGCTCAAGTATCGACCAGATGGCACTATAGAGCGTCACAAAGCTAGACTTGTGGCACAGGGTTTCTCGCAGATTCCAGGTTTTGATTTTGACCACACTTTCAGTCCTGTGGTCAAAGCCTCCACTTTTAGGACGGTTCTCGCCATAGCCACCATACGTTCCTGGCCACTTCATCAGTTGGATGTCAAGAACGCTTTCCTTAATGGTGTTCTTGATGTTCCAGTCTACATGAAGCAGCCTGTTGGTTATCAGGATTCTGTCCATTCAGACTATGTTTGTCGTTTACGAAAGGCCATTTATGGTCTTAAGCAGGCTCCCCGGGCTTGGTTCCAGCGTTTCAGCAGTTATCTGACACAGCTTGGTTTTTGGTGCAGCTCAGCTGATACTTCTTTGTTTGTTCTTTCGAGAGGGTCGTACTATACCTACTTGTGTATGTGGACGATATCATTCTTACAGGCAATGACTCGACTCTTCTTCGCCAGTTCATTGATTGGACACACAGAGAGTTTGCGATCAAGGATCTTGGTGCTCTTCATTACTTTCTTGGTCTTGAAGTTTTGCCTACCTCCTCAAGATTACTGCTTGGCCAAGCAAAGTATGCTCGGGATATTTTCAATCGGGCCGGTATGTCTGACGCGGCACCAGTTTCTACTCCATTTGTTGCTGGTTCTCAGCTTCACAGCTCTACCAGTCCTCCATTTCAGGATCCTACACTTTATTGTTCTCTTGTTGGTGCCCTCCAGTATCTCACCATCTCTCGCCTGGATTTGGCATTCTCGGTCAACACGGTGAGTCAGTATCTTCAGGATCCCAGAGATAACCATTTTGCTACTGTAACTCAGATTTTGCGGTATGTTCGTGGCACTCTTCATTTTGGTCTCCGGTTTTGCTCTGCTAGTACTTCTGATGTGTTAGGATACTCTGATGCTGATTGGGCTCGCTGTCTGGAGACTCGTCGGTCCACTTATGGTTATGCGGTTTTCCTTGGTGGGAATCTGGTTTCTTGGAGTGCCAAGAAACAGCCCACTGTTTCTCGCTCTAGCACTGAGTCTGAATACCGTGCTCTCGCCAACACTGCCTCAGAAGTGGTTTGGCTCACTCATTTGCTTCGTGATCTTCGGGTTCCACTTTCTGGTTCTCCACTGTTGTTATGCGACAATAGTAGTGCTATCTTCTTGGTTCAGAATCCAGTGGCGCACAAGCGGGCGAAGCACATCGACATCGACTATCATTTTGTTCGTGAGTTGGTGACATCCGGAAAGCTGCGCGTTGCTCATGTTCCGACTTCTCTTCAGATTGCGAACATTTTCACCAAGGGGCTCTCTCGTCCGCTGTTCGAGTTCTTCAGGTCCAAGTTGTGCGTCGGCGAGCATCCGACGTTTCGCTTGAGGGGGGGTGTTAGACTAAATCAGACTCCTGATTAGATTATGATTTATTCTGATTAGAGTTCTTTCCTAATTACAACTCTATTGTACCCTCTATATATTTAGATATCAATAATACAATTTATTACGGCAAATCATTTTGCCATCTAACTAATATCACGTAAGTAGCCGAGTACGTAGTCGGTCTGCATGTGTCCACGATAGAAGAATCAGGGGTACATCTCATTCTAGTCGATCTTTGCATTAAACAATTGCAGTATACAAATAAACAAAGCTAGAAATTTAGTAGTCATGGAGTACATTTTACTGATATTTCCTGGTTTATTTCCAAACTTTCTTTTCCATTATAAAGGATGCATCACCAATAAGAAGGATGTTAGTTAGTGCACGCGATCGATAACTTAATTACAAAATGAAAGATATAATTTTAAAGACGCAAGAATAAGAAAAAAAAAAACCAAACTCAAAAATCAATCCAGCTGGCGTTGAAACTCCATGAGCCCCAATAAATCAACAGTCAGCTGGCGTTTTTCAGCAAAAACTCATTCGGCTATGGAACTTCTCCGCAGCAACTTGTGGGCAGCTATCATATTCATGATATTCGTAGGGCTGACTTCCAACAATGTTTGTGCATCCCAGAAAAAGGCCGAGTTCAGTTCCTTTCTTGTATTCGGTGATTCTGTCGTAGATACGGGAAACAACAACAACATGGCTTCCATCTGCAGAAGCAATCATCCTCCATACGGCAAGCGCTTCCCGGGCGCAATCGCTACTGGACGTTTTTCCGATGGAAAGCTTGCTCCGGACTTCCTAGCATCCATGCTTGGCCTCAAGGAAACCCCACTTCCTTATTTGCAACCGAATATTTCAAATGATGAGCTCTTCACCGGGGTCAACTTTGCGTCGGCCTGTTCGGGATTGGACGATCGAACATATGCCATCACAGAGAGAATTCCGATGTCGAAGCAGAAAGAATATCTTAAGGATTATATTTCAAGGCTAACAATGATTAAGGGGAGGGACAAAGCTCAAGAAATAGTGAACGAAGCTTTGGTGATGATTCATGTGGGTGGTAATGATTTTCTTTATCATCTGGATATCCTGCCCTTCAATATCAATGGAACAGTCATTAAGTTTAAGGGCTCTAGATCAAACGATTACGGGGACTTTTTACTGAACAAGATGCAAACATTTTTAGAGGTTAGTTCTTTTCTCTCACTTTCATTTCTTGATCCATGATACATCAAATTTAGCTATATCCCATGATATTAAATTTAGGGCGAACGACTTGTTGGGCCCCTAAACTCTCTCCTCCGTTTATCTTTGGCCCATTATCTATTTTTTTATCACTTTTGACCCCTCAACTTACGGAATTGCTGAGTCGTGGCCCTTCCGTCAGGTCAAAGCATCATATTTAGTCAAACCATTCATTTTAAGGGCAAAAGAGTCATTTACCATTTTATTTATTTTATTTCTTTTTTGGTTTTCCCTTTTGGCAGAGTTTTGGGAAAAATCATCTTTCCATAAACTTATAGAAAGATGGTGTTTAATTAGAATAATAAAAGACAAAAAATTTTAGTTGCAATATTAAAATTTATTATGCAACGTGTAGTAGTTATAAAGTTATAAAATATGAACGTGTGTTTTCATTGATGGTACAAGGATACAATATATAGACATCATTTAAAGAGTCAAGTAAGGAAAAGGATTCTATCTAAGGTGGAATTCTATTTAAGGAATTCTATCTAAGGTATAATAATATTGAATATATTCACAAAATATCTCCTACACTCCTGCTCAAGTTGAAGTGTGTGGATCTCAAATGCCCAACTTGCCAAGCAAAGTCTGAAATGTCAGTCGTCCAAGTGCCTTCGTAAACAAATCGGCTGGTTGGCTAGCAGTCCGAATATGATTAGTAACCACAGCACCGGACTGTATCAAATCACGAACAAAGTGACAATCGCCCTCAATATGTTTCGTCCTCTCATAAAAGACTAAATTGGTGGCAATATGAAGAGAGCAGCCTGACTATCGTAGTACAAGCGTATCGGAGTAGGATGCGCCACTCCCAACGAACGAATAAAGGACTTCAGCCATAGAATTCTATCTAAGGTATAATAATATTGCAGAATATATTCACAAAATATCTCCTACTAGAGTTTATAATCTGATTCATGCAACCCAAAATTTTTATCTTCACTTGTTCTAATTTTCAGTTTAAACATTGATCTTTCCATTGCTTATGGACAGACTGTTTTTCAAGAGACGGACTCTTCCCTTTTTCCATTTTCTTTTTCTTTTTTATTTTCCTTTCCCCTTCCCGTCGCCCACCACATCCAATCTCCCCGTTCCCGTCACCCACCACATTTGACATCACCATCCCCACACCACCTCCTCAACGCCGTCATCGGTGATCTAACAACCGCCATCTGCGTCAACCCCTTAACCTTCCCCTTTCCCCCTTTTCCCTTACCCTTCCCTTTCTCGTCGTCCATCACATCTGACATCACCATCCCTACGCCACCTTGTCAACGACACTGCCAATCATCCAAAAACTGCCACCTGCGTCCACCCCTCCTGTTCCCTCTTCCCCCTTACAATTTCCCTTCCCACTGCCCACCACATCTGACATCACCTTTCCCGTCTCCCACCACATCTGACATCACCATTCTCACACTACCTCCTCAATGCCGCTTTCGGTGATCAAATAACCGCCACCTGCGTCCACCGCGAGTACGACGAAGTCCCGGACACCAAAGGAACCATTATCCCTCTCGCCAACATGGTCCACAATATCTTCTTCTTCTGCGGCGTCGATCTGGAGCCACCTCCCATCGAACCTCCGATGCAAGTGCTCCACCTACAAGGTTCTCACCTCATGCTTGTGGTGGTGCTGCATGACGTCGTTGAAGCAGAACACAAAGAAGATGATGATGATGGGAGAGGGTGGGCTGAATTGGAAATAAAAAATAGGGCCAGATTGTAAAAAAATATTAGGGATTGGATTTATAATTAAAAAAGATGAAGGGGGCTGAATTCATAAATAAAAAGAATAAACGTCTTTTATACCCTCAGTTTTATTACAAATTCAGCAATTAACGGTCCAAACTTCAAAGTTAATGGTTTGACCTGACGGAAGGGCCACGACTCAACAATTTTGTTAGTTGAGGGGACAAAAGTGTTTCAAAAAAATAAGAAAAGTGGCCAAAAGTGAACGATGGGGAGAAGGGGTCATCCATGTCATTCGCCCTTAAATTTATGTAACATTATGATGCCTTGATATATTTATAGTCCCTAGATTCACCACTTGCCATAAAATTACTTGTATATATTTATATCCCCCAGATTCACCACTTACCATAAAATTACTTGTGACATTGTGTCAGCTTACACACATATATCTTAGATAAATACAGACATTTAACTTTATCATAGTACATGTTTCTCTATTATTGTCATATCATTTTTGGGTGTTATAATTTAGAAGATATTCAATGAGTGGTTGAAATTGAAATGAAAAAAGGGTAAAACGAGTGTTAGTTAAATTTGCCATAACTAGAAAGTGTCAATATAAAAAAATATTCCAAATTAGAAAGTGTGTCAATATAAGAGAAACATATGAGTACTCTCTTTACTTATCTAGTTGTTCAAAAAGGAATTAGGATCTCTCTTTGAAAAAATGTCTTGCATTTAAGAAGTCTAATTTTGTTCCAAAATATTCAATTATGAAAAAAATAATTTGTGCACCACTGCTCAATAACATTGGTCGGTGTGTCGCCTTCAAATTAGGAACACAAAAATGAGGGATCTAGCCTTTTATTACGAAAACCCCATATCAAGCTCTCCTAACAACACCCTAAAGTCGGATTTAGCATATTCAATATCCTATTATGTGTTCTAGCAACTGTTTTGTACCTTGAGAATGATGGCGTAGGTGTCAATGTATGTTGCGGAAGATTTTGTATCAAACTTGACACCGCATCTTCTAGTTGTTGAAGAACCCAACACTAGATACGAGATTCCTAAGAGTATGATAGTGAGAAGTATGTTGATACTTTCTAGAGTTTGTGAGAATGATTCATATAGTGAGGTAACTAAGGTGAACAGTAACAGAAGAATGAGAGTTTTAGGAGAATGATGTACCTTAGTTATATGAAATGTGTTTTTCGTATGTTTTTTTTCTATTCTTTATATTGCCAAGGGGATAAGAACTAATACAAGGAAGTTCAATTGCCGCGCAACTGAAAAGTTTTTATTTAACGGTTTACATTCCTATTTTGGAAATTACTTTTTTTCCCTATGCAATAAGAATTAGTAGAAGGCGGTTCAACCACCGTGCATTTACTAGTTTTTAATGCGGCATAACGTTCCCGATTTCAGAACTTGAATTGGTCAACAACTATTTAACCGGGATAACCTGGTAAATGGAGAGACTTGAATGCATTATACTTGACGAAAAATCTTATAGCATTGTACCGATAAGCCAAGGTATATTACAAAATCGGAATGTAATTCTTATGCATTTCGATTAATTTTTTTTTTAAATCGAATAAGTAAGTAGTTATTTTTTTTAAAATGAATTAATTAATAGTTCAATATTCGTGGTTAGGTAAGCCTCATGTGCAGCTTAAGATCCAAGTGCATATTTCCGAATTCAGAAGACTTGTTCATTTCCTGGATCGTCGCTTGTATCAAAATTGGCACAAGTGTGTTGGATTGAAAATTAAGTTTTTTTAAATTTCCACCCATCGCGTAAGTGGAGATGGTTTCACTACCGGAATTTTGTCCAGTGCGCTTTCCAAAATTGGACTTTCGTGAAATCAGATCTAGATCTCATGTTCCAATATCATAAATTATATCGGAAATAGTGAGAAAATATGGTTCACTGAATATTTAGAATGGGGTTGAACTTGAACATGTGAAGGTATACAAAAAAGATAACATTAATCTTGATGCATGCCGGTGAGAACCATAATTCATGTTGTCCGAACTAACTTTTCCATGGACGTCTCCGCTTGATCTGTCGTTTCAACTTTTTCTTGACATCATCTCCATGAGAATCCAACCAAATCCCTTCCTTCCTGGTGGTCAGTTCTTGTTAGAAATATTTTCAAACTGATATATTGGAGGTCATAAAGTCCCATCTTGGACTTTGTTTTGATAAAAATAGGGGAAAGAAGAATTTTGTTGTAGATATCGGGTAGTTGCAAAGAGATGCATTTAAACTAGATGAAGAAACCAGAATTGTAATTATCACGAACAATGTCAATCTCTAAGTGCTTTGTTCTTTCATGAAAAACATGATTCACAGTAATGTAGGTTGCAACCTTGTTGTCACACAAGAGGAATGGAAACCGAACTGGGAGATCAAAACCCTTAGGAATGTATCTTATTCACTTATGCTCATAGGAAATACATGGAAGATTGCGATTTTCAGACTCTATGAATGTTTTTCAAATAGTAGTTTATTTCTTAGATCTCTCTAGAAGATGATATATATAGAGAACTTTATTATGGTGCACTGATATTAATCAATGACACATCTCATCAATGATGAGGATTACAATATATAGGCTTACAACAAACCAAAGTCTAACAATCATATAATTCTAAGTCTATAAAGAAACTATCATCTATAACTAATTCTATAAGGTAACTACCATCTATAACTAATTCTATAAGGTAACTACCATCTATAACCTTTCCTGCAAGGAAAGGGTTTCTATTTCCTTAACATCCTCCCTCTAGTTGGAGCATGATGACAAGAATGTCCAACTTGCGAAGAAGATTATGAAATTGCTAATCAATAAAACAAAAAAAATTTTAAAAAAATCTCAGTAGGGGTAGAAGTAGCAGCAACAACCGTAACAGTAGCAGCTAGTAGAGCAGTATTTGTAGGAGACCATTCAAGGTAATTCTCTTGACCCTTCGGGATGATGGGTGCAATAACCAAACCAGGTCCGTCAAAAGTGCCAATGAAGTAGGGGTCAGTCGACAAACGACCAACAAGTATAAGTATCTTAGGGCCAGGTTGCAACTGCAACTGGTTCAGTGAAGTCGCAATTACCTCATAGTCATTCGTGTTCTGAAGCAAAGTAGCCTCAAAGCCAGCATCAGTATGGGCATGTTCTTCGGGATTACTTCCAGAGGCAGACATAGTGCAAACTTAGGTAAGGATCAGCAACAGGTGCAGCAACCGGCGGCAGATCGGATCGGCGGCTGTGCGTGACAAGAACGCGGCGGCATGTGAGCTTCGGGATCAGCGTGTGTGGCTTACCGTATAGACCGATCGGATCAGGAGAGGTGGTGCACGGATTACCACGGCCAGACGGTGGCGGTGGCGATCGGTGGAACGAAGCTGACGGTGGCTGTGGCTCAGAAAGGCAGCGAAATATTTTCTTAGAGGTTCAGGATTTTAGGCTCTAATACCATGATAAAATATAGAGAACTTTATTATGGTGCACTGATATTAATCAATGACACATCTCATCAATGATGAGGATTACAATATATAGGCTTACAACAAACCAAAGTCTAACAGGAATATAATTCTAAGTCTATAAGGAAACTATCATCTATAACTAATTCTATAAGGTAACTACCATCTATAACTAATTCTATAAGGTAATTACCATCTATAACCCTTTCTACAAGGAAAAAATTTCTATTATGGTGCACTGATATTAATCAATGACACATCTCATCAATATTGAGGATTACAATATATAGGCTTACAACAAACCAACGTCTAACAGGAATATAATTCTAAGTCTATAAGGAAACTATCATCTATAACTAATTCTATAAGGTAATTACCATCTATAACTAATTCTATAAGGTAACTACCGTCTATAACTAATTCTATAAGGTAACTATCATCTATAACCTTTCTTACAAGGAAAGGCTACAAGGAAAGGGTTTCTATTTCCTTAACCGAAGATCAAGGAAGATCCATGAAAATTGTAGAATCTTGAAACTGGCCTTTTGGTAAAGGGACATTTTACTACAATCCACCTCACAGTAACCGACGATTAGAAAATCTGTAGCAGAAAAATAGAAGAGGTCTTTCCGAGGATAGGATTTTATGTGACAAAGGATGTGTCAAGCATCACTCTGGTGATGAATAGTGGGACTCTGGATATACTGACTTAGTTAAGGAAATGCATAGGTGAGATCAAACCTAGTAAATTCTGGTGAAGCGAACAGCCAACTAACCTTCTATATTGATCTGGGGTTGATGAGAGTGGAGACTGCTCATCATGAAAATCCGACTCAAAGAAAGAGGGGTGGGAAAAGAGTTTTCCTGACCAAAGATAACTGAAGATACCGGGTCATTGGCATATTTTCTTGACTCAACAAATGCCAGATGTTGATCCCAGTATTTCAATACCAAGAAAATATTTTGGTTCACCAAGATATTTTATAGGAAATTGGCCATTAAGAGACGTTTTGACACCTGGATTGGATCCAAATTAATTATGGCTAAAAGGAAATCATCAACATAAGTCGGTAAAGCCAAATATTTAGTTGTAGCGGTTTTCAGGAAAACTGGACGGTACAAATCCCAAACAAAGAAGATGATGAGTTGAAAATGGATAAGTAGGAGGCATTCGCCTTTCAAAGATAATATTTATAAGTTCAATTTATGGCTAATTACTAAATAGTAGTTAGTGGTAAGATGGGCGAGGAAAAGGTGGTTTTATCAAGTGTCAAGCATAGTTAAAAGGCACACAAAGATGTCACTCTAAGTGTGTGATAACAAAGTGGGTGAGAGTGGATGTTTTTGAAAAACATTACGACTACTTTAAACTACTAAATTAACAAATAATTAGAGCAAACAAAGTAATTACGATCACAACTAGCACAAATAAGTAACTAAGATTATAACGAGTCTTGGTCGTAATTGGTTTACATTTCTAGTCATCCTTTAGTCATGGATTAATTATCCAATTTTTATGCATTAACCACATATTGTGGAGAAATTGTCAACACCTATCGAGTGTTGACATTTCTCACCTCTCCTCGGTTATAGTTAGAGTGAGCGATCGGCGCCACATAATAACCCTTACCCTCAGGTCACTCTAGACAATCGGCATCTAGACTTCCCATTGGATATCAATACACATGGAGACCTAACACAACTATCACAATGTCCTACAAGCGAGAAACACATAAATAGCACAAGTATATCTACTAATAACGACTACGAGAATTGGTCTTCATGCTAATCGTTATTAGGGTGACCACATTGATAATTAGTGAAACCCACTCAATTTCATCCTAAGTCTAAGCAATTTCATCAATCAAAAATCATAATTAGTTGTCACTCCTAATTATAACCTAGCATTGACCAACAATAATCACATTGACAAAAGGTCATAGTCTTCCGGGTGTGACCAAAAACCTAGCAAAGAATCAACCCATAATTATCAACTAGTTGATCACCCTAGTCTAAATCATGCATTAATCACACAAAAAAATATCAAATACACTTGATAATCAAAGCACAAAATAGGATATATTGAATCTCACCAATTCATACTATAAATGCTTACCAATTACTCCCATGAGTATACTTAGCCTAGATTATGAAAACCCATAACAAAATAGCAAGAATCCATTCAACAAGTGAAAAAACTAAGAAAAAAAGTGAGAGAAAACTAGGGTTTTTAGGTCTATGGTCGGGCTTGGATGAATTAGGAAGAAAGAGATAAGGTTCAGAGTATTTATATTACAAAATGGTCAAAAGAAAGTCAAAGGACGCAGCAGGATGCGCGGGTCGGGCATTGGACGCTCTTGGCGAGCAACATGACGCGGATGGTGCTGACGCAAGGGTGCTTGTCTGGTGGCGTGAGGGTGCTTGGTCACGCAAGCCCAAGTGCCGAACACACATGTCTGGACTGAGGATGTGTGCCATGGCTATTTTCCAGCGCCCGGGCTGCGCGCCACATATTTCTTCAACTGGTCGGTCGGTCGGCAGGTCTTCGCGTCGCTATAGGTGAATTGTTGCTCCGATTTTAAAGATCTTGTAGTTGATTTTATAGTGCTTGAGCAAACAAATCAATAATTCCATCCTTGTAGGGTGGTTCTTCTCGGATCATTTTAACAACTTTGGCCCAAACTTCCGGGTCACAATTCATCCGCTTCTTGTCTTCTTTCTTCGACCCTTCTATCTTCTACCACGTTTTGGCTATGGCCTTCAATCTTCTACTATTCTAGCGAATGGCCTTCACCAAACCAATCTGATGTGCTTACAAGCAATCTACAAGTTAAGCTTACAAAAAAGGAATCTACACGCTCGTAGGGACAAAAAATTCATTAGACTATAAATAGGTTACAAAATGCAGGATTTAGATATGAAAGCAGAAAACGGTCTTCTAAACCCCTTATGATGTTAACCTACCTAAATCTAACAATCTTCCAACAAAAAGATGACAAAAGAGATGTTAAATTATTTGGAAAATACATGCATTTGACGTCCTATCAAACCTCCCCGTACTTAAACCTTTACTCGTCCTCGAGTAACAAGAACAAACAAAGATTAAAGTGTAAGCTAGCATGCACATCTTTTACCAAAACATCCAACATCATATTCCTAGACTACCCTAATCTCCAAGACATAAGAATCTCTCACACTCTCACATCCCAAAGTTTAAGATATTCTAAACCATCATACCAAACAAATGTGAGGTATAAAACACAAGTGCCAAAACTAGCTTACCCTACCAAAGAAGCTGCCCAATAGACAAGTCTAGTGAAGCATGAAACTTTTCAATTTCTCTCACTTTCTCTCATTTATCCTAAGAGCCCTCTCGGATTTTTATCCTAGCTTCACACAATTCTTTTTTTCCAGGCTCACCCTCACCTTTTTCCACACTATTTGGCCTCTCATTTTTGCATAGATTGCCCTTTCGAGTTTTCAATCTATCTGGGGCCCCCCAATTTTACCTAAGTTGCCCTCTCAGGTTTTCTACTTAGCAGGGTGTGTCTATTCTCTTTTTTCACTTTTTTTTCATTATAAATGCTCTCAAAAGAGCTACTTGCTACAACAAAACTAACTACTAATCATAAGTATCATCATATTCCCCTCCCTGCACTTAAATGTTGCATTGTCCTCAATGAAAATAAACATTCTAGAGCATATGTCGAGGATAGAAAATGAGAGAATATTCATGACGAGTAACAAACACCAAAAACACGCTTAGTAACGCAACTACAAGATCTAATGGACAAACTACCACAACCACAATATACTCTTCCCACAACCTCTATCATAAAGGTTCAATAATAACCACTGTCATACACAACAAATCGAAGAGAGCATTGAAATTGCAATGGACGAGATAAATACCTCTTTGGTTTCGAATTGTGTGTTTCAAGTGGGTCGGGTGTATTTAATGGTGGTAGGGAGGGAATTTGGTACTTTGGAGATGGGGGAGTGTGTGAGCATTGCGGACCTTGCACTTCTATACGGTTCGTGAGTTGAACTTCTCCTAGCCCCAGTTCCTCGCCCATTTTTGGCTCCTTTTTCTCCAAAACCAAATGCTCCCTGCAAAAAAAACATGCAAAGCAAGTGTAATAGTATTCCAAAAAAATATAAATAAAAATAAGCAGAATCAATCATGAATTCCAATTAAAACAACAAATCTCCACAATTCTTAACAAAAAGGATATCACAATTACATCGACGGAATATCACGAATGACTATCCGGATGATCAAAACCAAGTTTATTTAAAGTTATCGGCACGACATACTCCCTTTTTTCAAGCTTCATTCATAACACTCCTCGGGTCTCCCGAATCATCATCTGTGATTCCATCTATTCCTGCCTCCGCATGTATTGGTCTCCAACATTGTCTTGCCTTAATCCTCACCTTCGGGGACAAATCGACTTGTGCGCCTCTCTTCTTTTCGGGTGGTTTTGGGGACTCATTAGAGTGAAGGGGGTTTAGATGATTTTTCTTTAACCCCCTTTTCACTCGCTGCAAGTTAGTACTAGCGACATTCACATATGCAACATTGACCTAGTTCAAAATACTATAAACTTGCTTAGACACCTTACTCATTCCATTATCAACTTCAACTAAGTCAATCATGTGGCAACGTTCAAGTTCATTGTGAGGATCATGCAAACTTTCAAGTATAGTGACACTGTGGCAATACATTTTATCCTTTTGAAGCTCTTTATCCTTGTAGATCTCATAACCTACTTTTTCTTTGTCAAACTCTAAGGTCAATGAACCACCAAGATCGTCAATCTTAGTTCTCGCCATTTTCAAAAATGGCATCCCTAACAAGATAGGGGGCTCACTCTCATCATGCGACATATCGAGCACATAAAAAACGGTGGAGAAAACTAGTTTATCCACTTTAACCAATACATCTTGCACTAGTCCTTTTGGAATAGCTTGGGAATGGTTGGCTAGTTGTATGATCACCCTAGTTTCGTGCAAAGTCCCAAAGTTAAGAGTCTTGTATAGAGAGTGGGGAATTACATTAATAGAGGCTTATAGGTCTATCATTTCCTTTTTAAAAAAAAACCTATGACACAAGGGATATTGCATTTTCAAAAAAAAACACCTAGAACATTTCGGGGTCATTGCATTTTTGAGGCAATTTCTTTTGAAAAAGAGTCAGCACTTGTCCACCAATTTTAATTTTTTCAACATTCTTCAATGCTTTAGTTCTCTTAGGTGTGCATAACTCTTTAAGGAATTTATCAAACCTAGGCACTTGATTGATAGCAGAAAAAAGGGGAATGTTTACCTCACATTTGCGGAAGATCTCAAAAGGGGCTTTGTTCTCATCCTTGTGATTCTTATCTCGCAAAGCCGCCGGAAAAGGTGGTGGTGGAAGGATTTTATCAATTTCCCCTCTTATTTGATGGTTGAGTGATCACCTCCTCAACCTCTTGGTCTTTCACCATAAGCTCTTCTTCGACCTCCTCTCCATCCTTAACAACTCGGCCAGGCTTCATGGTTTCTTTCTCACTCCTCAAGGTGATTGAGCTCACATTTTGCCTTGGGTTCAATTCTGGTTGTGAGGGAAGTTTCCCGGAATCCTTAGCCTCCAATTGGGCCACCGTGGATGCAATTTGGCTAACTTGAGTATCCAAGCTCTTGAATCTAGCCGAGGTATGGTCTTTCATATTTGTGACCATGCTGGTTATGGCATGCATAAGCTCCTCTTACTCCGACCTTGATCTTCCCTCTCGGGGGTTAGATGAGCCCTCATCCTTCAGGTAGCCTTGTTGTGGTGCTCAATTATACCCTTGATTTCCTTGGTAATGGGCTTGTGCCCCTTGATGATTTGATTGTCCGGTTTGCTCATCTCTCCACTGAAATTTTGGATGGTCTCTCCACCCAGGGCTGTATGTTTGGGAATATGGATCACACTTCTTCTCATGAGCTTGTCCCCTTTAGAGACCTTGTCTGCCTTGCCTTTTTCCACCTTGGTATCCCCAATTTCCTTGAAAACCTTGGCCTTGACCACCTTGGTAGCCTATTGCATTTTCTTCTTCAAACCTTTTATCTTGGAGTTGAGGGCATGCATCGGTGTGGTGATCCAATGAAAAAAAACCCCACAAACTTTGGATTGATGCATCCTCCATTTCATTAGTTCTTTCATCATGGAAGCTAAAGCTTTAGCTTACTCCTCAAGCTTAAGGTTTTCTGGATGTGGAGCTTCTTGCACCCTTGCTCTTTCTCTCACCCCAAATTGTCTTGTTCCATTAGCCATCTCTTTGAATAATGCCATGTAGTCTTTCGGACTCTTGTTGGCAATCGACCCATTATAAGCGACATTGATCATCCTAATATCTTCAACGGACAAACCATCGAAGAAAAAGTACACAAGATCTCCTTTCTTGTATGGGTGGTATGGACAACTCGCTAACAACCTCTTTAACCTCTCTAATATTCGTACAAAGATTCACCCGAATATTGGGAGATGTTGCTCAAAACCTTCTTTTTCCCTGCCGACTTGGATGCCGGATAGAACTTGCCCAAGAACTTGCTCTTCATCTCCATCCATAATGTTATACTTCCTGGAAGGAGGTAGTACAACCAATCTTTGGCCGCATCCTTCAAAGAGAAAAGGAACGCCCTTAGATTGAAATTGTCCTCCGAAATTCCAGATGGCTTCATGTTCATGCTCACATAGTGGAACTCAGACAAATGCTTGTTTGCGTCCTTCTCGCTCATCCCATGGAAAGTTGATAGATAATGGATCATCTCAGACCTAAACTCATAAGTGAAATTTTCCTGAAGATGATGGAATGTGATGCAAAGGGGTTGGCTTTCTAGGTTGAAAGCCATGAGCTCTCTCAAGGTTCTATTATCACCCTCCATAGTTTTTTTTTTTTAATTTTAAACCATCCGGATAGATGGGAGGAATTTATTAGGCTCCCCGAACCCAAACGGGATAAACCCAAAAGGTGCTACATGTAGAGTTTTTTTACAAAAGATCATTCATTTGATGATCCAAGAGCAAAAGAAACCTTCAAAGCAAATAGAAAGTTGCTTCCAAAAGCGGTATGTTTAGTCAAATCTAAGCTAACTGAACATGTGAAAATACAGATTGCTAGTCTTATGTCCATCCAGCATGAATAACACGAACATGGTCAGGGAAGCGAAGAATCGAAACCCTTATTAGTCAATGTTATTCAGCCGAGTAAGACGTAAGACCGCCTGAGTGTCCATTGTTTGTTGCCATCCTCGATTTCTCCTATGTTCAAGCAGTGCTTCCTCTCCTATGATCGAAATCCTCCCTTGCTTCAGATGTGGCTCAGAACTCAATTTCTCCTATGCTCAAACAGTGCTTCCTCTCATATGTTCTAATCCTCCTTTGCTTCAGATGTGGCTCAGAACTAACCTGAGCAGGAGATCTGCAAAACAGACAGACAGCAGTCCCTATTCCACAACATTTATATGAATTATAGCCAGAGACAAATACCAGCCTATGTGTAATCTGAGTTCCCATTAACAGTTCTTATTCTTACCCCCTGAACTCCAATTTTATCTAGCATAATCAAGCCTTTAAGGAAAGGAGGGGCATTGCTAATTTTAAAGACTCCATTTAGGGATTCCTCCCTTGCAAATTTTGCCAAAAAATCAGCCACAGTATTAGCTTCCCTAGGAGCATATTTGATTGGGTTGTCTCCATGCAACAAATTCAGTTGACAGTTAAGAGAAAAAAATCTCCATGAACCAGAATAAGGATCATGGATTGCTTTAACTGCAGGTTTGCAATCTGTCTCTATGGTACTACCCTTAATATCAAGTTCTAAACATGTCTGATATGCAAATTGAATGCCTTCCATCTCTGCAAGTAGAGGAGAATCTGATTTAAAAGTTTTGACTCTCATATGTTTAACCTCTCCCCTCCAATCTCTAACTATTACTGCACAAGATGAGTCTCCTCCTTTTACCCATGATGCATCAGTGTTAATCTTATAAGCTTTTGTTGGTTTATCCCATCTAACTGCAGTAACTTTGATTTCCTTCTTCTTATTTTTCCGAGTTATCTGAGGGATGATTCCATCCTGTATTAATTCCTCATGCTTATTCAAATTTCCTTTCAATGGATTTGCAGTAAAGATTATGAGAATCAGTTCCTTTATATTCTGGAAGCATGCATCTACTGAGAAAGTATGATTATCATAGAGTTTTTTGTTCCTAAAAATCCAAAGAGACCAGATTGTGGCAATGAGTGCAGCGGTATACACCTGATGCAGAATCACAGAGCCTGCCCTAATGTTGAGATAGTATTCCACTAAATGACTAAAACTCCTGAATTCAGGTGTATGCAGATTCAGCATGCAATTAACTTTATTCCATACTGCAGTAGCCTTACAACAGGAATTAAAGAAATGGTTGATAGAGTCTGAGTGATTAGAGCATATAGGGCATTTAGAGGCTAGTGAAAAACCTAACCTACACAAAACATTTTCAAATGGCAAAATTCCATTCAAAGCTCTCCAGGTTAGTACTGACATTTTAACAGGTATGAAATTTGCCCATACCTTATGAAGATGTCTGATGCTTGTTCCCCGCTGCCTCAAAATCTTATAAGCCGAGCTAACTGAAAAGTTTCCATCCACTGAAGATGTCCATATCAGTCTGTCCTCATGTGAGTTCCTGATAGATACTTCCTGCAAAATTGAAACTATATTGGTAGCCAAATGTGGCTCCAGAAGAGGAAGATTAGAGTCTTTGTTCAGGATGAAGGAGCTAAGTGTGATTTCAGGGAATGGTATTTCCACATCATCAGGCCATTTGTAGTATAAAGCTCCTTCCCCTGACCAATTTGAATTCCAGAAGGAACATTTTCCTTTTCCATGAATAACTCTAGTCAAACCATTAGTTTTTTCAGTTATATTGCATATTCTCTTCCATACCTGGGAATTCTTGTAAGAATCAGGTAATGTCCAGAGATGCTTAGCCCATTGTGTAGTGTTCATTTGAAGCTTCCACCATAGCTTACAGGAGAATGACTCAACTATAGCATGAATGTCTCTAAAACCTATCCCATTCTCTTGTACTGGAATACTCATTTTTCTCCATGCTCTCCATTTTTTCCTAGTCTCTGTACTATCTGAGGTCCCCCAAAACAGTCCAGAAGCCATCCTTTCCATTTTCCTCAATACTAACTTTGGAGGCCTTAGTACAGCAAACAAGTGAGTTGGAATAGAAAGAAAACAATGGTTTATTAGGATTATTTTACCTCCAGTACTCAACCACCTGTTTTTCCAGTTATTAATGCTTTTTTCCATTCTCTCCAATATGGGGTAGTAGTATCTCTGAGTGTTCCTTCCTGTAAATATTGGGATCCCTAGATATTGAAAAGGAAACACTCCTCTAACCATCCCTAAATTCCTACTTAGGATCTGAGATCTTTCTACTGATGTGTTAGGAGATACATAGAAATTAGATTTGGAAAAATTTACTTTTTGTCCTGATGTTTGCTCAAATGCACAGAGAAATTTTTTAAATCTTTTCAGGTGTTTCTTATTTCCACTTAGAAAAACTGCAGTATCATCAGCATACATTAAATGAGTAATCTGTGGACATGTTTTAGGTAACCTGAAAAATTGCAAATAGCCCAAATTAAACAGTTTTTTAAGTCCTCGTGAGAATGCCTCAGATAAGATGTTAAACAGTAATGGAGAAAGAGGATCTCCCTATTTTATTCCTCTGTTTGAAGCAAAGAAACCTGATGCTACTCCATTAATTAGCACTGAGAAATGGGCTGAAGCTATGTTCTGCATAACTCGGTTAACAAATATACCATGAAAACCAAATTTAAGGAGAATTGAGTTAAGAAAAGACCATGATACTCTATCAAAAGCTTTCTTCATATCTAATTTAATGATTAAGTTCTGCTTCTGTGATTTCCTGGTTAACATTCTGGTCATTTCTTGCATCAGAATTATGTTGTCAGAAATATCCCTCCCTTTCATGAAAGCACTTTGTTCAGGGGATATAAGTTGAGACATACGCGGTTTAATCCTTTCCAGCATCATCTTAGAGAATACCTTATTAACAAAATTTGAAAGGCTAATTGGTCTGAAGTCAGAAAAAGTAACAGGTATTGGTTTTTTTGGGATTAGAGCTAGCCAAGTGCTGGAAATTGCCTTTGGGATGTTTCCACTTGTTAGAAAATCATTTGCAGCTTCAAGTAAATCAGTTTTAACAATTTCCCAGAAGGTGGTATAGAAAAAACCAGTGTATCCATCAGGTCCGAGGGAACTATGTTTGTTTAGGTCAAAAACTGCAAATTTGAGCTCCTGTATCAGAAAAGGAGCCAACAGTAAGTTATTCTCTTGTTCAGTTATTACTCTTGGTATTTCAGCTAGAAAATAACTCATGTAAGTTCCCTGTTTCTGAGGTTCTTCCATGTTAAATAAAGCTTTATAATATCCCACTGCCTCCTCTTTAATCTGTGTAGGATCAGAGGTCCAATTTCCTTGCTCATCTCTAATCTTGCTAATTCTAGTTTTAGTCCTCCTTTCCCTAATTGAATGGTGAAAATAACTCGTATTTGCATCACCATATTTAAACCAGTTCAACCTTGCTTTTTGCCTAAGAAAGGTTATTTTCTCTTTTTGAGCCCTCATTAAAAGTTGTTTAAATTTATTCAAATCTGTCAGGGTAGATTCAGTAGGATTTTGTTGAAATGAGATTTCTAAATCATTAACCTTATGCTCATATAGTGACAGATTCTGGTCAACATTACCAAAGTGAGTTGTATTCCACTGCTTTATTTCCATCTTGAGTCTTTTCAGTTTATTTATTAACCTATACATCCCTCTGTAGGGAGTGTCCAGATTCCAGTTAGTTTCCACTAGACTTAGAAAATCCTGCCTACCAGTCCACATCTCTTGAAACCTAAAAGGTCTGGGGACTTGTTCCTCTGATGATTGTACTGATAAGAGGAGAGGAGCATGATCCGAAGACAGTCTATTAAGAACATGTATTGAGCTGTTAGGAAATTTATCAAACCAATCTAATGAGCAAATTCCCCGGTCTAACCTTTGGAAAATTAGCTCTTTGCACCTTTCCTTATACCTGTTATTGGTCCATGTAAAAGAATTACCTACCGTAGGTATATCATGCAAATCCAAGTCACTTAAAAATTTGTTAAATTGCATCATGCTCTTTTTTGGAGTTGACTTTCTCCCTTTATACTCTGAAACAGAAACTACAGTGTTAAAATCTCCAATATATATGGAAGGGGGAAGATTAGCTACCAGTAAATCACTCCACAATGACTCTCTTATTTGTCTATGTACACTTGCATAGATAAATACACAGTTCCAGCTCATGGAAGATAAGGAATCAATTATATTAGCTTGTACATACTGATCAGTCTCACTTAGAACAGAGATGCTAAAAGACTGGTTCCAGAATAACTAGATTTTAGCATTGTGGGCACAGTAAGCATTGTGGAATCCCAAATCATTTTTAAATTTTATGATTCTCTGATTTTCTTGCCATGGTTCTATTAAACACATTATGTCTAGCTTGTGTTTAAGTTTCAAATTTTTAAGTCTGTCAATTGAAGTACCAACTCCCCTAACATTCCAAACCAGTACATTCCCTATTATGGTGTGTTTTATCATTTAAAAATTTTGGGATTGGCTTTTTGTGATGATCTAAGTTTTCTACTAGTCTTTCCTGAATTTTTGCCTTTATCTCCTGAGTTTCCATTACTATGACCAATAATCCCAGATAACTCTGAAGGACTTACCTTTGCCTGCTCACCTTTTTTTTCCGTTATGCTCGGATCAGGATTTGTTGTAGTTGTTTCTTTCAATCCTTCCTTGTTACTGGTACTATGCTCCGCAGAACCTGTTTGTGCTTGCTCTATAGTCACCAGTTGTGCTATGTCTTCTTGGGCCACAGGGGAAATAATGTTATTAGTAGAAATATCAGAAGTAATGGCAAGAGGTGCTTCCTGTGATTCCATTGTTACTTTAAAAATTCCTCCAATCTCCCCTTCCTGATCTTCCTCACTATCCTCTAAGGATTGAAAGGCATTAGATATTGTTACAGTGTTTATGTTTGTTTCCTTTTCAGGTATGGATTTTTGTTCAAGTTGGTGGTCCTTTTTTCTCCATATGGATGTGGTTATTGGCTTAGATATATCATCTAATGAGTAAAAAGGGCCATTACGTTTTTTGTGACTTACCTTGTAGAAGTTAATGCTACTATCATTTTGGACTCCAGTGATTAATTTTTGATTCTGTACATCATTTTCCTTTTGTGAGACTGTAAGAGCAGATGTACCTTCGATGTTTATTTCCTCTGTTGGGTGAGAATCTGTCCTCAGTTTGTTCTTATTTGCAGGATTCTCTATCTTCTTACTTGTTATTTTCCTTAAGTTGGGATGCAGGAAATTACAGTTTGTATTACTATGCCCAATTATTTTACAGTGAGTACAATATGTAGGCAAGTCCTCATACTCTATTGGGTATTCAGCAACCTTGTTTCCTATGCCTACCATAATTGATTTGGGAAGCTGGGCTAATAGATCAATTTCTAGGCAGACTTTAATAGCTGAAGGTCTGGATAATGCCATAGTAGCAGCATCCATCTTAAGAAACCTTCCTACCTGACTACTTATACCCATGATAGCAGAGTTATTATAGAAATGAATTGGAAGTTTATGAAAAGTTACCCAGACCGGTACAATGGAGGATTCCACAGACGGAGAGAAATCTGATGTCCATTTCTGCACTTTCATTGTGTAGCCTTGAATTGACCACCGGCCCTTCATCCAACACCTTTGGTAGTCTTCATTATCCTGAAACCGAATCAAAACATGTCGATAATCAATAGGGCCTAGCTGAAATCTCGATTTAAAGCCTATTGATTTGAATGCCTGTTGAAGTGAATCCATATGTGGTTTCCCTCGGATAAACTTTCCGACGAGGGCGTTCTGATAGTGCGAAGCAAGGATTTCTCCTTCTTCAGGTGGGAGTATGTATGCAATCTTGCCCTTGAATTCTGTAATCGGATGAAGGTTTGGAGTATCTGGGAGGGACGCTAGGAGAGGCGATTGTTTTGTATTGAGAGCTTGGGCGAAGCTACGAGTAGCCGGGGGCTTCAAGAGAGAAGGGTCCGGGGCCGGAGGTGGCGTCGGCGACGCCATGATCAGCGGTCCAAGTAGTTACCAAGAAAAATTAAATGACCGTTACAGACAGAAATGGAGGTGGCGAGCTTGAGAAGGAACAGTAGTGCGATTCACGGTGCGATTAACACACATCACCCTCCATAGTTGGTGTAACTACTTCGGGCGATGGTTGGGTGGCTTGGTTAGCAAAATGGCCTACTCGTCTTGCTCTCCGGAGCGTTCCTAAGAGATCGGGGTCATAGTGCAAGGGTTCTTGTCTATTGGTACGAGTATCAACCATAAACCAAGAACCAATGCAATACAACCTTATCCCAAGTAACAATCAGAAGAGCAAGCAAAACAACAACAGCAAACAACTAAAGACAAAAACACACAAAAACTACATTAACACTTTAATAAAATACACCTTTTCCCCATCAACGACACCAAAATTTTGGAGGCCATCATCGTGCCTCTCAAAGATAATATTTATAAGCCCAAATTATGGCTAACTACTAAATAATAGCTAGTGGTAAGACGGGGTCTTCCACGAGGAAAAGGGGGTTTTTATCAAGTGTTAAGCGTAGTTAAAAAATACACGAAGATATCACTTTAAGTGTGTGGTAACAAAGTGGGGGTGGGTTTTTAAAAACACCACGACTACTTTAAACTACTAAATTAACAAACAGTTAGAGCAAGCAAAGTAATTACGATCACAACTAGCACAAATAATATAACTAAGATTATAACGAGTCATGGGCGCAATTGATTTACACATTTAGTCATTCTTTGATCATAGATTAATTATCCTATTTTTATGCATTAACCACATATTGTGGAAAACTTGTCAACGTCTTTCGAGTGTTGACATTTCTCACCTCTCCTTAATTATAGTTAGAGTGAGCGACCGGCGCCACACAATAACCCTTACCCTCGGGTCAGTTTAGACGATCGGCGTCATAGACTTCCCCGTGGATAGCAATACACATGGAGACCCAACACAACTATCACAATGTCCTACAAACAAGAAACACATAGATAGCACAAGTATATCTACTAATAACGACTACGAGGATTGGCCTTCATGCTAATCATTATTAGGGGGGCACATTCATAATTAGTCAACCTCGTTCAATTTCATCCTAAGTCTAAGAAATTTCATCAATCAACAATCATAATTAGTTGTCACTCCTAATTATAACCTAGCATTGACCAATAACAATCAAGTTGACAAAAAGTCAAACTCTTCTAGGTTTGACCAAAAACCTAGCAAAGAATCAACCCATAATCATTAACTAGTTGATCAGCCTAGTCTAAATCATGAATTAATCACACAAGAAAGCATCAAATACACTTGATAATCAAAGCACAAAATATGATAAATTGAATATAATAAATTCATACTAGAAATACTTACCAATTGCTCTCAAGAGTATATTTAGCCTAGATTATAAAACCCATAACAAAATAGCATGAATCCATGGAAGAAGTGAAAAAACTAAGAAACGATGAGAGAAAACTAGGATTTTCAGGTCCAAGGTCAGGATTGGATGAATTAGGAAGGAGTATTTATAGTACAAAATGGTCACAAGAAAGTCAAAGGGTGCTGCATTGCACAAGCGGGTGCACAAGCTTAGGCACCGGGCGCGCATTTTTGGACAGAGAACGTGTGTCATGGCTATTTTCCAGCGCATGGGCTGTGCACCACGGTTTTCTTCACCCGGCCGGTCTTTGTATTGCTATGGGTGAACCGTTGCTCCGATTTTGGAGTTCCTTGTAGTCGATTTTATAGTTCTCGAGAAGACAAATCCAATGATGCCACCCTTGTAGTCTGATTCTTCTCGGATGATTTTAAGAACTTTGGCCAAAACTTCCGTGTCACAATTCATCCGCTTCTTTGTCTTCCTTCTTCAACCCTTCTATCTTCTACCACGTTTTGGTTGTGGCCTTCAACCTTCTACAATTCTAGAGAATGATCTTCACCAAACCAATCTGAAGTGCTAACGAGCATTGCAATCTACAAGTTAAACTTACAAAAAGGAATCTAGACGCTCGTAAGGACCAAAAATTCATTAGACTATAAATAGGTTACAAAATGAAGGATTTAGATATGAAAATCGAAAATGGTCATCTGAACCCCTTATGATATAAAACTACCTAAATCTAGCAATATTCCAACAAAAAGATAATAAAAAATGTTAAATGCTTTGAAAAATGCATGCGTTTAACTCCATATCAATAAGTATAGCATCTCTATTGCCTCCTCTCTATTTTCTTCACTCAATTCAGCCACTTGATCAGACCACCTCTTTAACTCTAACTAGATTAGCTATGCTTCTCAAGAGCTCCTGATCAAAAAGCTCCTTCAGCAGTATTCTTCCTTCCAGAGCAAGCTAACTGGATTCTTTCTTCACCTTGAAATCAAGCTCAGGATTTGACAGTCACTTTTTTTTAGCTTAGGGATCATAATTGTAACTAGTTAGAAGCTTATAAATATCAGTTAGTCCGTCATTACAAAGGTGTATATATACTCATTAAATGCGCCTGGGCTTTTGATTAAGTTAATCAGGAGATTTTCTCCCAAAACATTTGTATTAATTTTATAATTCTTTGTTTGCGCATTTGTTCAGAAGCTTGATTACATTGTCTACATGCCTGCTTCAATCCATGGAGGAAGTTATGTAACCTACAAAACAGATTAGGATTGGAGCTTCCATAACATTCAGGATGTGCTAGATAGATTTCCTAATCAAATGTAACATGTTAGAAGGCATTATTCACTTCAATCTGACGTAGAGATTTCCTAATCAAATGTAACATGTTAGAAGGCATTATTCACTTCATTTTGACATAGATACCATGGTTTAGTTGTTTTAGTGTCAACAAACATCATGATAGTAACACGTTTAACCACATGAGAAAATTTATCAAGAAATTAAATCCCCTCAATCTAAGTATATATTTTTTGGCCACTAGTCTGCCATTGTATCTTTCCATTGAGCCATTTGACTTGCACCTAACTTCTTACACCCACTTAGACCCTATGAGCTTCTTTTCGCTCCGGGTCTAATTCTCTCAACTCACATTAGCTTCCAAATCCATCTAAAGAAACGTTAACGTACGCCCTCCGTCCTGAAACTTCACATTTTACTATTTGATATTATTCAGTATTAAACTTTGATCACATATTTAAATAGGTATATAAGCAATGATATTATCTTATGTGATATTGTTAGATTCGCCATAACGAGTAATTTTTAAAAAGTAACTTTTTGTTTGCCGATATTATACGTAGTTAAATATATTAATGGTCAAACATATTTTTTTATAACCGTAAAAAAGATTTTATGCAATTTAATCCGGGACAAGGGGGGCTTTGTAATTGGTAGATTGATCGCAGCAACATACGCATCACTATCTAATTTCTTGTTGCTCAACAATATTGTTAGAATAAAGAAAGTAGGTTATTAGATAATATTTTATTCCATATTGAAGACTAGTACTAGAGTATTATTCATAGTATCAGAGCAAATCTGGTTCTAAAACCCTCTCTTTTTTTCGGTCGGCCGCCTCTCCCTCCTTGCTCCCGCCGCCGGCGATCTCTCCCCCTTCCTCCTTGCAAAAATTTTTTCTACTCTCATCATGTCTAACGAGAAATTATCTTATAATATCTTGCTCCACATGATGACTATCAAATTGTCATCATCCAATTATTTGTTGTGGAAGCGTCAAGCTGGTTATGTTCTCAGACCCCAGAAGTTGTATGGTTTTCTTGATGGTTTCAGGCCCTGTCCGTCTGTTCCTCCTCTCCCTCCGGCCGCCGCCCCTTGCGTCTCCTACGCTATGGCCGCTAGTTCCACTCCAAGTCGCTGCACCACCACCAAGCCTGATCTCATGGAAGCTTACTTGAAGGCCCAGTCTGATTATGATCTCTGGGTTGATAAAGATCAACGTGTGTGCAATCTTGTTTTTTCTTCTCTCATTCCAGAGGCCTTGGCGGTTTTACATGAATGTGCCACTTCAAAGGAAATTTGGGACAATCTTCAGTCCATTTATCACGACAACAGTGCATCATCCATCCTTCGTCTTCGTGATGCTGCCCACGGTATACGTAAGACTGGTACAGTTCATGAACTCCATCTCCAATTTAAAGAAATTTTTGAGCAGTTGTCTATGATGGGTTCTCCTGTATCGAATGATGATTAACTTATTTGGTTTTTCACTGCTCTTGGAAATGAGTTTAAGGATTTTTCTGCACCTTTAATTAATTCCTCGTCTACTCCATTGTATGCCGATGTTTTATCTCGTGCCAAAAACCACGAAGCTTTTCTGAAAAATTTACAGGACCATTCAGCCCCAGCCACTGGGCATGCCACCTTCACAGCAGGCATTTTTCCCTCGGCCGGCCGGGCGTGGGATCACACACCGGCGAGGGGTGGTGGCACGTCCGGTTCACGCGCCGCCAGGGGAGGCTGTTTTGGCAGACGGCGAGGTGGCGGGTCTGGCGGTCAGTTCACGGCAAGGGCTGGTCGTGGTCGGCCGCAGTGTGCTTGGTGTGGTCTTCCCGGTCACTATGCTGCAACTTGTTATAGGATGCTTGCTCAAACTGGTTCTCAAGGTCCAACTAATCGTATAGACTCCACTCATCTGGCCGAGTGTTTTCAGTCATCCCTGCAGTTAGAGCCTACTGCACGATTCTCCGATTGGTATGTTGACTCTGGTGCCACTAGTCATATGGCATCCTCCGCCTCAGGCTTAGAGTCTGTCTCTCCATATTCTGGTCATTCTCATATTTATGTTGGTAATGGAGCTTCTATTTGAATCTCTCAAGTTGGTGATGCTAAACTTTCTGATGATTTATGCCTGTATGATGTTCTGGTTGTTCCTGATATTACTAAGAATATGCTGTCTATTAGTAAATTGACCAGAGATTTAAACGCTTTTGTCACTTTTGATGATTGAAACTTTGTCATTCAGAACAATGTTTCGAAGGCGGTCGTGGGCAGGGGCCACGGTGATGGTGGTCTCTATGTTTTGGATAAAGGCAATTTAGCATTTTTCTCGCATTTACAGTAGAATAAAGGACGGGCATCTTATGAGTTGTGGCATGCTCGCTTGGGTCATGCATCGGCATCAATTATCTCTAGTTTGCAGAAGTCTGGTTTAGTTTCTTTGTCTTCTTTGTTGCCTATACCTGTTGCATGCGCCCCATGTGTTATGGCGAAAGGCCAACGGTTGGCGTTTGTTGAGAACCATAAGCGTGCTACACATGTAGTGGATTTGATTCATTGTGACTTATAGGGACCTTCCCCTATTTTATCGACACATGGTTTTTCATACTATGCTTTATTTTTGGATGACTATTCTCGTTTCACCTGGCTTTATCCACTTCGTCGTAAGTCAGACTTTTTTTATGCTTACTTACAATTTGAGGCTTTTGTGGAGAATCAGTTCTCATCCAAAATTAAGGTGTTTTAGAATGATGGTGGTACTGAATTCCTAAACACTCGCCTACGGAGTCATTTTTCCACTAAGGGCATTCACCATCAGATATCGTGTCCTTACACTCTGGAACAGAATGGTCGTGCGGAGCGCAAACATCGGCATGTTGCCGAGATGGGTCTTACTATGCTTTTTCATTAGCATCTGCATGTTTCTTACTGGGATGATGCATTTACCGCAGCTGCATATACAATCAATCGACTGCCTACTCCAGTTTTGCATGGTTCTTAACCTTATGATCTTCTATATGGTTGTGCCCCTTGCTACTCGAAATTTCATCCTTTCGGGTGCCAGGTTTTTCCATTTGTTTGACTATATGCTGATCACAAGTTATCTACCTGCAGCATTCCATGTATTTTCCTTGGCTACAGTTCCCAATACAAAGGTTTTCGGTGTCTCGATGCTTCTACAGGCAGAGTCTACATCACTCGTCATGCTCGTTTTGATGAGACATATTTCCCATTTGTTCCTTTTATGTCTTCGGGATCTTCCGCATCCGCCCTTGATGTCTCTACTTTTCTTGATCCTGATGGAGACTCTGTGATCTCTGTGCTAGTTTTGGCTTCATCTCACGTTCCTCCATGCACCATGTGTCCACCGGATCCGGAACCGGAACCAGCTTCTCCATCATCGGTTCTGCCTTTTCAGCCACCGGTTATGGTCCTACAGCCAGCCTCGGTTGCGCCTTCTCCAACCTTATTCGTAGCTCACCGCTCAGACGGCTCTTCTGAGTCTTCTCCAGTGTCGTCTGCTAGTTCTACTCCTCCGGCCTCGCCGCCTCTACCTCGTACTCATGGGATGGCCACTCGGTCAGCCACTGGTGCCATTCAGCGATGAGATTATTCAGACATTATTGCACATGGTCTTATTGTTGCGCTGCTTTCTCAAAAGGAACCCATGGATTATCGCTCGGCCCTTTGGGGTTCAGCCTGGGTTTCAGCTATTGGATGATGAGATGATCGCTCTTCGTAGTTATCACACTTGGGACTTGGTGTCTCGGCCTTCGGATGTCAACATTATTGGCTCCAAATGGGTCTATCGGCTCAAGTATCGACCTTATGGTACTATTGAACGTCACAAAGCCAGACTTGTGGCGCAAGGTTTTTCGCAAATTCTGGGTTTTAACTTTGACCATACTTTCAGTCCTGTGGTCAAAGCCTCCATTGTTCGGACAATTCTTGCAATTGCCACCATGCATTCTTGGGCACTTCATCAGCTGGATGTCAAGAATGCCTTCCTTAATGGTGTTCTGGATACTCCGGTCTATATGAAGCAGCCTGTTGGTTATCACGATTCTTCTCATCCGAACTATGTTTGTCGCCTGCGGAAGGCTATTTATGGCCTTAAGCAGGCTCCTCGAGCTTGGTTCCAGCGTTTTAGCAGCTATCTTACACAACTTAGTTTTCGGTGCAGCTTGGCTGACACTTCTTTATTTGTTCTGGCAAGAGGATCATCGTTACTGTACCTCCTTGTGTATGTGGACAACATTATTCTTACAGGGAATGACTCAACTCTTCTTCGTCTGTTCATTTCTCGGACGCACAAGGAGTTTGCGATCAAGGATCTTGGTTCTCTTACTTGCTTTCTTGGTATTGAAGTTTCTCCTACTTCCTTAGGGTTACTTCTCAGCCAGGCAAAGTATGCTCGAGATATTCTGACTCGGGCTGGTATGACTGATGCTGCGCCAGTTTCTACGCCTTTTGTTACCGGCTCTCAACTGCACAGTTCCACTAGTCTGCCGTTCAGGGATCCTACTCTTTATCGCTCTCTTGTTGGGGTGCTTCAGTATCTCACCATTACTCGTCCAGATTTGGCCTTCTCGGTCAACACGGTGAGTCAGTACCTTCAGGACCCTAGAGATGATAATTTTGCTACAGTTACACGGATTTTGCGTTATGTTCGTGGCACTCTTCACATCACTAAAAAAAGAAAAATTATTTCCCAACCACCATGTATACAGAGAAATGTGGATGAATATTTGAAAATAGAAATTAAATTCTTAAAAGTAACAATAAGACCAAGTTTATCGACAACCCCAACTCATGAGTTGCTAATTTAATCATGTTAAAATATTGAAGAAAAGAAGAAAGTCCACAACCCCTTCCTTCTAAGAGCTGAAATGTACTCCTCTCCCTGTTTACGGGGTTTGTTGGGTTTATTCTAAAGGCGTGACATTTGTTGAGTTTAATTTTTGTTTATTTAATAATTAATTTTTATATTTATTTATTTATTGTATAATTGATTTCACTTTTTTTAAATGTATATTTTTTTCTCTTTAAATATATTTTTTTCATGTACAATATTTTTAGCATTTGCTTTGAGAATGTACTCCGAAAATTAAATTATTTCATAGCTAAAAATTCTCTTATGTTTTGCAAAATTAAGTTTATGATTTCAATCTTATTTACTTTGTTGTAGTGTTTAAAAAGAATGGATTCCTTATTTAATTTAACTATAGTTCTTAACTAATAATTATATTAATAAAATTTTGTTATTATAATAGACAAATACAGTATAATAATAAGAGTTAAGTGGTCATATAACCCTATGTTTAGTTCAAAAGTGCCAATATGACCATGTGAAGTTAGAAAGTGCTATTATAACCCTACGTTTTGCTTGAAAGTGCCAATATAACCCTGGAGGCCTAACTTTAGCCGGAAAAACTTGAAATGACGATCATACCTTTTTAATAAAAAATTTAAAATTCAGCAAAATTGGAAAGACATTTATACCCTCATCAAGTTTGCTTTATTTCTTTAGAACCCACAATTTACCCTGACTAACGAAAAGGTCAAATTGCCATCGTCCATAGTGAAGCTTATCAATAATCCAACACTTTTTCATTTAAGATTATGCAAAGTAAGATTGTCCGCCACCGTCCGCCACCACCTTCGCCGTCATCCACCACCACCTCGGAATTAATGGAGCCGAGAATTATCTTTGACGATTCCTTCCGCCGTTTTTCATTTTCTTCAATTTTGAACCAAAAGAAGACCTTGAATTCGACTCCGTTCACCATAGAGAAGGTTTCCATTTTTTGGCATTTGGCTGAGCGGCGCCGAAAATGGTGGTGTTGGGCTGTGGGGCAGCCTGCTTCTGCAACTCGGTCGACGGAGAGCTGAGGCCAGAGACTCTTTGCGCAATGAATTCTTCGGAGTTGTCGGAGGGTTGTAGATCTAACAGCGCCTTTTCGTGTGGAAACACGAGGACTTTACCAGTGGTGATTGATGGTGAGGACTTTTCTTCGTCTTCTCCTTCTAGTGTGGAAACGCCTGGAAACGGTGAGCGGCGGTGAGGCTATAATAAGTGGTGAGCGGTGGTGAGGCTGAGTTAGGGTTTGCAGTGGTGGGGCTAGGGGTAATGGCGGTGGAGGAAAGGTAATGGTGGTTTCGACGGAGGGGTGATAGTGGCGGAGGGATAACAACGGCGGAGGTGGTGGCAGACGGCTGCGGAGGTGTTTTCAGTAGAGCTAATACATGTTTTCACTAGCTTTAGATCTTTTCAGTAGCTTTAAATTAGTTGATGATACTGTATAGTGTTTATTTCTCAACAAGAAAATACATTTGAGATGAAGTATTATGCAAGATTCCATGAAAACATAGCTGAAGTAATGTGGCAACAGGGGTAATGGTGGTTTCGACGGAGGGGTGATGGTGGCGGAAGGTAGTGGCAGAGGGATAACGGCGGAGGTGGTGGAAGATGGCGGCGGAGGTGGTGGCAGAGCGGTGGAGCCACAGTGGCTGTGTTATGGAGAAGAAGAAAAACAAAGGGTATTTTTGTCTTTACAGTTTTAGTATTAAGGCTAGGGTTATTTTAGTCTTTTTAGTTATGGTCAATGCTGAAAAATGACAAGTCAATGCCGAAATAGTGCTAAAAGGTTATATCGGCACTTCTGATGCAAAATATAGAGTTATAATAGCATTTTCTAACTTCACAAGATTATATTGTCACTTATGACCAACACATAGGGGTTATATATGTATTTTTCCCTAATAATAAAATAATTTGATAAAGTGGAGTTGGTTTGGGTTGTTGATAAAGTGTTAAAATAAAATGAATTGGTCGTATAGTGGATTGTATAGGTGGATGTGAGAGAATAATTGTTTATTAATAAATTTGAGTTAGGTTGGGTTGTGGATAAAAATAGTCTAACAAAGGAAATTCTGACATTTATTTTGTAATATTTGAAATAAAATGGAGAATTACAACAACAATAGACTAATTTTATTTTTTGTTAATTGTGATTGTAGCTATAACATGTTTCTTTTCTGTGAAAAATATTTGGTATGTCTAAAATTATAGGTGTGTAGAAATTAGTCAATTAACATGACTTTCAAATTTCATTGGTATAAAGCTTCCACTCTTTTTCTATAAATCTCTTACAGGAAGTGTATGCACTTGGTTGTCGGCGTGTGATTGTGTTGGGGATACCGCCACTTGGATGTCTACCACTGACGATGACCATTTATTCCCCATTTTCAAGAACATGTGTTGGCTCTATAAATTCAAGAGTTCAATATTATAATCAAAAGTTGGCTAAACTATTACCACAAATCCAGGCCAATCTTTCAGGGGTAAAACTTATCTACATTGACACTTTTGTTCCTCTAATGGACATGATCCACAATCCCCACATTTACGGTGAGTGTTCTAGTGCAAGTAAACCACTTAATGTTCTTGCTTAATTAATTACAATTGGTTAGCATGATTCATCCATAGATAGCTTAATGTAGTTTTTGGGTTTTCAGTAGAAAACCAATGATGTTAAAAAAAACAATAAGGGGGAAAATACAAGCTCTTATGTTTATTTTTACATACATATACACATGCGGAGTACATTATATATACTCGTTTATTGTTCTCAATAATAAAAGTGTGCTTTTCATCCTTTGTTTTCAAAATTAATTAAGATATAACTTGTCTAGTTTTAATAAAATAAGCATCTGACCATCATACAAATAACACTCGATATGCAAATGAAATTTACCCATTTAACATATATGAATTATTAAGTTTGCATTAATTCAAATTCAAGAAGAAGATATGCATTATTTTAATATTTTTGTTCTTATATTTGTACTAGCTAGATGTTTATTTAGTTAGAAAACTTAATAAGGCCAATCAAATAATTGGATATCTTATTTCACACATTTGAGTTCTAGAAGTACAAAAGTTTTAAAAAATATATAACATACTAATCATTGTTGGAAGACACACCCACGTAGACATTGATTTTAAGGGGAGCCTAGCACCTTATATTTAGGCTCTTGAAAAATTGGTGCCTATGTATTGGGATGCTAGGATGGCAGTTTTGAGCACTGGGTGAGAGAGCCTGTTCTAAATAACAATCTGCACTGGTTTGCCTTGCCGATGCGAGGACTAGTGGCTACTTTCATCTTAGGCATCAGTTTGAACTCTAGAATGGGTGTTCCTATTTACAACATTAAATCTTTCACCTTGTTGTGGATGGAGATCCTGGTCAATGGCTTCGGTGCCTTCTTTTTCTCCTTCCCGCCCACAAAATTAACTATGTCATCTCTGAATTTGTGCTTCACCGGTAGGAATTTGCGATACCCGAGACAAACCTTTTTTTTACCATTCTTCAATTACTGGTAATCTATACCTCTTCTCATATGGGGATAATGCTTGTGGCTCTTCACTACATAATCGGAAAGGTTATTGTATGCTGAAAAATCATTGATACTACAATATAGCATGGCCTTCAAGTTGAACTCGGTGCTCTAAAAACCATATAATATAAATGCCCATGGGGACCACAACTCCTGAAAATCTTCTATCATAGGGGAAATACGTATCGATGTAATTTCCAGTCTGTTTGGGCCCCAAAATCATCAAGGGCATCATCACGTATATCCTTTTTATGTGCAAATAAGGGTGGAGATTGTATATGACGAGCATAACCAGCCTTGAACTGTGTTTCGATGACATGTTACCAAAGGGATTCATACCATCAGTACACAAGGCTAGCCTCAAATTCCTTAGTTTGGAGACAAACTTTGGATACATGTCGTCAAAATTCTTCCATTGATCTGCATCGGCCGAATGTCAAATAATATCATCATTCGATGACAACCGACCTTGTGTCATTCTCTATTATTTTCATCCAATCAATTATGAAACAACCTCTTAAGCCTCAAAACAATTGGAATGTACCACATAAATTAAGCCGACATTTGCAATTTCTCCATTGAAAACCTGATTTATTCTTTTCTTATAACAGGACACATGGGATACGGGCCAAGCCACCTCTTTCACCAAATCACCTCTAAAAAAACATAATCATTTGGACATGCATGGATTTTGTTATAATCCATTCCCATGGGACACAAAGTTCTTTTACCATTATAAAGGTTGTCTGGTAACCCTATTACCGGCCAGCAACCTTTTATTAAAAAAACTTAAGCAACTTGTTCAACTAGTGTCGCTCCATGAACTCACAAATATTAAACACCTCCTTCAAACAAGACATGATTGTGTCTTTCTTCCTGCAACCGGGTTCAACAAATTACTCTTCTGCACACACTCCTCACACACGTCGTCCGAATTTTCATCATCAAAATACTTTCCAATACTACCAACTACTACTTATGAAGGTGTTTTTTCACCATGAAAAGTCCACACCAAATAATCTTTCAATAATTCTCCCTTGTACAAATGAAGTTTTAAGTCCATGTGACTAGTACAGTTTTGAATTCTGCAATCCCAACAAGGACATAGGATTCACTTCTCATGACCAAAGGCATATTCAAGAAACTCATCAACAAATCGGTACACTCGGCTCGGTCCATCCGGACAGGTGATCTACATGACCCGACTAGGCCAATCAAAATAACAAAGTCATGAACAAAGTATCACTTCATTAATAGACATCAGAAGGTCATCTCACTTGGCAAAGCTCCAAACACAACTACACCACTAATGGGTATGCAACGGAGATAGCAGAAAACATGACCGGCCAAGGAGGCCACAACACCTCTTATCCAGATGAGGTACATCAAAAGAGATGACATGATCTAGAGATAATAGCACAGAAGTAAGACCACAATCACACCCCAGAGAGATAGGCGTAAGACAATCATGTCGTGATTATGGCGGAAAAGAACAATAAATGAAGAAAATAGGCGCACACGGATGGTAAGTAATAACTCATAGTAAAAAAAATACATCATTGTACTCTACTGACTTAAGCATCCAAACTTCTCCCCCGGGTGCTATCTGTGGACATTCGCAAATACTCAGAGAGGCATGAACTAGCTATGAGCTGATTTTGGGTACTATCATTATTCAAAATGAGTCAACCATAGTAGTAGCGTCATCTGTTTACCTTCTCGATGCAATACAATAAGTGTGTCGGTTGAGAATTAGAACCATGTCACATTAATATAGGGAAACTTCTTGTAATGATTACAGGTTTCAAAATTCAATTTATATCGCATAAATCCCCTTTTTTGGCCCATTCATAACGAACCCTCAAAAATTCAAGAATATTGAAGATCACTTAATTAACTATAAGATGCTCACACTCCAACATTAAATACTGGATAGTTATCCATACAACATGTATAAACTAGTTCATACAGAAAGTTTTACATAATTAAACTTTTCCTAATTTCCACGTCCTGACCAGAGCATACTAATTTCATTTTCTTCTCCACACTTCATCTCAAAAACATATAACCCACATTAGTATAATTGCTCTTTCATGCTCCATTCACATGACTTTCCAGGTGGAGACTTATGGTATGTATGGCCCACTCTGCTTGGTCCATTAGGACATAAGATCTACATGACATGATCATCCCAAACAATCTATAAATATATAGAATAAAATAACAAAGTCATGAAATGGAAAGTTATCACCTCGTTAATAGACATAGGTAGGTCAGTTGTCTTAGAGAAGCTCTAAACACAGCGGTACCACTAATTGGTATGCCATGGAGATACCGGAAAACTCTATGAACCAAGGAGGCCATGACACTCCTTATCCGGACGGGGTAAACCTAAGGAGAGGAAACGATCTAGAGATAAGATCATGGGAGTAAGACCGTGTTCACAGCGTGTAGAGATAGGCGCACGATGGTCAGACCACAATAATGCCAAAAAAGAACTATAACTGAAGAAAAGTGGCACACACAAAAGGTAAGTAAGAACAGCTAAATAAAGGAATACATCATGTACTCTAGTGATTTAAGCATCGGAGCTTCTCCCCCTGGAACTACCTGGGACATTTGCAGCCACTCTAAGAGGTATGAACTCGCCATGAGCTGATCTGGGGAGCTATTATTGTTCGAAAGGAGTCAACCATATCAAAAACCAACGAATTCATTGCTCGCCCTGCTAACGTTGGTGTACATGTGTTTATGCCTCTCAATGGAACGATACATATTTAAAATTTTATGGTTCCACAAAAGGTAAAGTTTTATGCTAGAACTCATTCAAATTCATATTAAATCATTCAAATCAATACTAATTTAAAACCATAACTTACAATAAACATAAAAATTAACAATTCCACCCAAAACATTAATTCAGTGCATTTCATTCAATACATATTCTCATAAAACTATCAAGAAATTAAATAAGCTCACCTATTAATAAAATTCACAATTTATCATTGTCAAGAATCTTAATGAAACAAATGTCGCCTCTTACGATCCTCATTGGAGTGCATTCAATGTTTTCTTCCTCCAAATAATGCCATTAATGAACCCAAGCATTAGAACCCCCAAGATTTAACCGCCAAAAATGGGTATGTGAGCATTAAATGGCCACCTAGCATCAGATTTTTTTTGCTTACATTATGCATAATTTTTCCAACTTAGTACTGACATGCTACACCAGTCAACAAGAGGGTATAAAAAACCAGTGTAAGATATCACCGTTTAAGCTCTTCCAGCCGTTCCACCAGTCCAATCACAGGTTGAATATATATTTTTATATTAAAAATAATTGTGACCATTTGACTCGTTAGTACCGATTCAATATGCTACTACTACTAATTTAGGTTTTTAGAATTGGTATTATAAAATTATTTATTTCTCTAGTGCTTATTACTTATTTAGCATTGGTTTTCCTCAACCGCTGCTAAAATACCAGTGCCCACGGGAATCCTTTTCAGTAATGAGTATCTAACATATTGTAAAGAAACAAAAATGGTATATTTTTAAAAGTAAACTAAAAATATTTCTTGAACTCACTTCACTTAAATTAGCATTATTGTGTGTGATAAATTATTATTTTCAATGTGTTACATGACTTGTGGAGACAAGAAAAGGATGTTGTGGAACTGGATTATATGAATTTGGGCCATTGTGTAACAGACTCACCTCACCTTGTACTAATTCTTCCCAGTATTTATTTTGGGATTCCGTCCATCCATCAGAAATAATCCAGCATTACTTTTCCCAACAAATTTTCAATATGCTATCCCAGAAGCTTACTTCATAAAAACGTGATCATTGATTGTAGTTGCTGGTGAATTTATGTTTGGCTCTCATTATTATTATTCATATAGATTGGGGCATGGTATTAATTTGTACGAAATATTTTGTAATGTTCTCTCCCAAATGAAGAAGAAAATGCTTGAAACTTGACTTCTAAGATCGGTGAGATTTGTCATCCAAGTTACTATGAGGTTTTGCTTGCAAGTACGGACCCTTCAATTTTTTAAAACAATAAAAATTTATTAAATTGTAATCAACAAGTAATATTAGAACACTAATTTTTTTTACAATGCGATGACTATGGCTACATTATACCATAAGGTGGATTTCCCCTAGTCCTTCGTATAGAAGAGTCCTTGACGTAGCTTGTAGTGTTATAAAAAGGAAACATTTAATCATTTTATAAACACATCACAAATAAAAAATTATAATGCACTTTTTTTCTTTTCTCCTCTTTTATCTTGTCATCTCTTTGTAACTAGTTGTAACTATTTTATAGTTTGTTGAAGATAATATTACTTCAATTAGTAACGCTTATCCTCAATATTATAGTGGTAAAATTACTATTTCAAATTTATTTACATGTTATCAGCATGAGCTTCTAATCAACAGAAATTTCTCATTAGATAAAAGTAAAAATAGACGTTTTAATGGTCAATGATAAAAGGTTTTCCTTCCGAACAATGCAACTACACATTATTCTATATTCAGGGATAAGAAATAATTTCCTTGTATAAAAAATGGAAGAAACATATGTTAGTACCATATTCATTGCTACAAAATTAAAGCTATATATGAGCATTCATGATTGAGAATGTCTCCTGATGCCTATGGATGCCAATGAATAATTCCAGCACCATTTCTGTAATTACTGGTGCCACGTACTAGTGCCTATGTAAAAAATGACCTGGAAAGGTTATTTTCTAGCACCGATTTTGATGGAAATGACTTCTACATGTGCTACTACTAGTGCCTATGGCATAGAAAATTAGCTAGCACCGATAGGAGAGGGGATTTACCAGTGCTATAAGTTCATTTAATGCTCACCTACCCACTTATTTTTTGTGGGTAAAAAAGTGGATTTTTGGTTTGGGTTCATTAATGGCATTTTATGGATGAATAAGACATTAAATGATCATCAATGAAGATTCTTAAAGGTATTTTATTTGATTTAGTTTGTTATTAGTGATGGAATATGTTAGAAATGGTTTGTATATATTTTGTGTGTTTGATCATGTTAATGTGCCTTCAATTGAAATCCTAAAATGAGTTTCTTGGTAGTATTGTTGATGTACTTAATGCCATGTTTATGAATGTGATATTGCAGGAATATGTTTTGAATGTAGTAGTGTGACGTTCCTATGTATGCCTTCAAAGACAGATGAAGTAATTTGAGTTTCTATTGATGGCCACTACAGTTGTCCCTAGGAAGGTCACCTGACGAGTTATTGTTCATGGGAGCTATTACTGCCAAAGAAGTCATGCTGAAGATTCTAGGTAGGATAGAACCAGTAGCCTGATTGAATCCTAACAGAAAGTAAAATCGACAATTATTTTTTTATGTGTATTAATATATATATATATATATATATTGAATCAAAGAGTATAAAAGTACAAAAAAAAATATGGAACGGGATATTTACAAAATCAATCAGAAAAGGTATTCCTTTCTTTTCCTAATTCTATTCCATCTATATCTCTATTACCCCCCCCCCTCAAGTGAAGCGTAGGATTGTTAGCAAAGTAAAGTTTGAAACATAACGATGTGACCATTTTATACGGTTATATTATGACTTTTAGTATTCACTTTTGTGCTCTAAATGTGACGTTTTTCCTTGAAGTTCTCTAAGGAGGGTTAAAAGCAACTTGTACGCTTTTATTACTTTTCTAGAGAATTTTGTGTGACAAGGTAATTTGTTTGAAGACTTTGAAGAATACCTTTGAAGGTTTTAATATTTGAAGACTTGTATTTGAGTTTTTGATGATTTGAAGAAATGAAGAAGTGAAGAGAAGAGGAGGATATGAAACAAAAAGAGGAAAGACATTAAGCTGCTAGAAATGGAGTCCGTCGCGAACTCGTTGCAAGCCTGTCGCGACTCGCGACGGAAAAAAGGCCTGAAATTCCTCTTGCTTTTTATACTATAAATACTCACCTTATCATCTCCTCTACAACAGCTTTTGACACTCTCTTCTTCCTGCGTTTTTGTGGGTTCAAACCCTAGTTTTTCTTTCTTTTCTTTTCTTAGTTTTTTGTAGGTCAATCATGTCTTTTAATTGTCTAGCTTAGTTTTATCTTGGGAGCAAAGGATTGAAGCTTCCATTTCTATGTAGTAAGAACCATATATATATATATATATATATATATATATATATATGATTGGTGCTTTTGCTATTGTGAATCTATTTAGCTTTGAATGTGAATTATTAATGGCTAATTCTCTCCTCTTTTAATGTGGAATCCAAGAGCATGAGTTAGAGCTACTAAATGATGTTGATGTGTTGATTATTTCTAGATGAATGTGATGATGTTGAATTCGTTGTCATGTTTGTTTTAGGTAGCAAATGAGAGAAGTCAATGAATGTCGATTGTTCTTGACTAATCTTGTGTAAATGCATGATAGTGGAAGTAGTGAATAGATTTTGTCATTCGTTCTTGAAGCCTTTGTTATTTATCATTCATGTGTTCTTAATGATATGTTTCACTTCGTTTATGCCATGTGTTGTTTGAGAATATGAAATGATTGTATGATTGGAGTGTTAGGGTGTTAGGAAAGTGACGAATTCCTTAGCTCTTTTGCATGAAAATCTAGGAACATGAACTTAGAACTTCTTGTGCATAATGTGTGGTGATTCTTTCTAGATAAGTATGTTAATGTGGATTTTTCTCATATTTATCATATAGATGCAATGAAAGGTTGAACCTTGAATGTGGTTTGTTCTAGGTTTAGCCTAATGAATGCTATGTTTGGTTAAATGTCTATGTCTTTAGTAGAAGGCTTGTCATTATCAAATCTATGATCCTTCGTGTATAATGCCATTGATGAAATACCCCTATGGTTATTGCTTGTCTAGGGTGATCATCAATGAGGTTTGGAAATGGTCGTTGTTTGTTTTTGCAAATTACTCTTAAGAAGGAATGAACGTTGATCTTCTATTGGATTTCCCCATAGATAACAATTGTGATAGGATGAGTGAATGGTTCAATGATTTACATTAGATATGGAAGTGGATATCGATTGTCCCCAAGGCTTTATCTTTAGTAGTTTTTAAAACCCTTTTTCTTAGTTTTGTTTGATGACTTAGCATAGTTGCTTGACTTTGCTAGTTGTCTTGTCTTTTAACTTTCATAACTTAGGATCACCAAACAACCAAACCCCATTTACATGCTTTTATATGTATATATATATATATATGTCTACTTCTAGCCTCTTAGAAACCTTTTGTGTTTAAATGCTTGAGAAAATCCCCCTTCTTCGTGGATGACCCCGACTTGTCGTTATCTACTTGGTTGTAGATAGTAAGCATAAGTGGCTTATAAATATTAACTTTGAGAGGTACGGCAACGACCTCCCACTTAAGGACTCAAACTGAGGACAAGGTAAACCCTTTGTAAAGATGTCTGCAAGCTAAAGATTAGTAGTAACATGAGCAAGTGTGAGCTTGTCAGAAGAGACCATCTCAAGCACAAAATGACAGTCAATATCAATGTGCTTTGCTCTCTTGTGCAAAACTAGATTTCGAGCTAAAAATAGAGCACTGTTGTTATCGCAAAATAAAACAGAAGGCACATAAGTGGATACACGTAAATATTGAAGAAGATTCATCAGCCAAGCTAACTTTGCAATAGTATTGGCCATAGCATGGTATTCAGATTCCAAACTAGAATGTGAGACTATAGGTTGCTTCTTAGCACTCCAAGACACCAAGTTACCCCCAAGAAAAAGGGCATAATCGTATGTGGACCTACTAGTCTCTATACAAAGAGCCCAATCGGCATGAGAATAGCCATGTACTGATAAAGCGGATGGATTAGCGTGAAACTGAAGTCTATAGTGAAGAGTATCACGCGCATAACATAAAATTTGTGTAACGGCTTGGAAATGGTCATCAGCCATAGTTGGGAGGTCATCGTCGTACCTCTCAATGTTACAATTTATAAGCCCTAAAGGGCTTCCTAAATACAATTAATGAGATAGTGGCAAATCGGGGTCGTCCATGAGAAAGAGAGATCTTCCTAAGGGTTTAAACATATAAGGTGGATACTAGACTAGATATAGATATACATAGATATATAAAAGCGAGTAAAGAGGAAGGGTTTTAGGTTGGTTTTTCTAAGTTATGAATTTAAAGGACAAAGGGACTATCATAAACTAGAAATCAAGATAAATATGCAACAAATTACAACGAGTGAGTAAAATACAAATTACGGGACCTTAGGCGCAATTGATTTCCACTTTCGAGCCTCTTATCTATCCTTGAATCTATGACCTATTCAAAACTTTAACTACTTGTGAAGATAAATCTTCTATCCTTATTTGATAGTAGTTTCAATATCACAGGAACCCCCTTTAGCACTGGTTCTTTTTGTTCTAGCACCGGTTTTTTCGTTAAAAAAACCGGTGCCTAAGTAACTGATGAAACGGTTTCACCGGTTGGAAAAAACCGTTGCTTAATCCCTACTTTTAGCACCGGTTTTTTTGTTAGCACCGGTATTTTAGCACCGGTTTTTTAACCGGTGCTAAAATATTTACGACGACTAAAACAAATCCCTTCCTCTGAAAGCTGTAGTGCGCTGCAGCTTTCAGAGGAAGGGATTTTTTGTAGTCATAAATATTTTAGCACCTGTTTTTCAACCGGTACTAGTTTTAGCACCGGTAGCACCAATTTTTTTATTAGCACTGGTTTTTTAACATAATCAAATTCTTAGGGAGAGATATTCACATAATCAAACACGTAAAACCATGAACCCGAAACTAACATATATAATGTCATACGAGTCTAGCATGGCACAAACATTACTCATGCTCCATTAATGTCGGGGGGATTTTCAAGTAACGAAACCCACATCTCAGGTGCATAAAGGTTAACAAAATAATCAAATCCAAGTCCACCTTGAGAAGTAGGCTCACATATTCCAGGATAAAGAGTTGCCTGAGAAGTGAAAGGATTGAATCATCTTAGGCACAAAAGGAGAAGCTTAGTCAAAAGGGTTGCACAAGATTAAGAAGAAGAAGAAAAAGAGGTTCAAAGAATAGCTCATGCCCTGAATCACTTAAACCAACTTCTAAATTTTTTATTTCAAGATATTACGAACATGGATCTTAGGCTCACACGACTGCAACAAGCCTACAATGTAAATAAACCAATTTCCCTAGATCAAAGTTATACCCAGCATGTAAAAAGGTCTATGAAACTGCAACTGGCATTTTAAAAAGTAAAAACAAGACCTTTAGATTGCCTCAAAATAATGAAAAAAATTAACCATGTGAACCTGACCTATAAAATATTTAATAGACTTAAAACGAATATGCAAGATTGCTCACATCTTCGGCAATTGTGATTATGGTTAGATGAAGAGGATGCAGTACGTCATTCGCCAGAACGAATATAACAAAGCATCCTTGTTAACGTATTGGTTGCAGTAACTGCAAAAGATGCTATCTGTTATGAAAGGAATAATCTCCGGAAAAAACTGTCACAACATGATAAGAGTACATCATCCTTAATGCGGATTAAAACTTAATACAGCCAATATGGCCAGAGTTATAATTGAGGATGGAAACAAAAATAATGTATGCAAGTAATGAGTACATAAACCATATGATAATCAAAGTAAAGAAAAGTTTACTTAAATCGATAAGTTAAAGGACTTACTCCTCCATGTCACCCGTAAATAAAGCAAAACCATTGTGTGTACATCATTGATGGAAGTGAGTGAAAGTTAAAGCCTCAATATGATACTCCTCCACCCACCTGAGAGGCATTAACCCAAAAATCAGCTATAGTACCAACTTTTGACAAAAAGCAAAGCCTATTAAACTGACTTGAGGAAGGCCAGATATGCTACCAGTTTCAATTTGAAAGAAGGAAGTGCAACACATTTTGATCTCCATAATTGAACATTCTCATACCCCAGAATTTATGATTGCCTCGCTTACCTACAATAGATTAAAATTGCTCAAAAAGATATTACATTTATACATCCTCGTAATGGATATAAAGTATGAAGTATCATAGTATCAGGACCCCGAAGAGGAAATAATGGACTGCACAAATGACAATGCCTTGATCCAAAGGGCTCCATCAGTGACTATCACAGAAGAAGCTGGCACAATACGGGCTAAACTCTCAGTATTATGCGTACAAAATTTTTTCCAACGAAATGGATAGGAGCCAATTTATGAACTATTACAACCTTTGTTCTCCAAATGTTATATCTTTTTTTAACTAGCTATAAGCATACAGCCAGGCCCATGTATTAAAAAATTGCAATATGCCGAATCAACAAAGAAACCTGGTTAATGCAACATTGATGCTAAGGCAAAGCAATGTGATAATCTAGTCATCCTACATGCAAACTAGTCCTTGTTGACATTCTGATATTATGAAATATGGACAAGTCAGTTAGAAATGTTGGATGACACGCAATTTACTAGAAATACAGTGGCATCTAAACATGTCATAATTCACCCGTCAATGCAATTTATTAGATTACCATAATGAAAACAGAAATAATTTGAACCATCATAAAGCGATAACCCAACCATCTCATCTGATGTAGCGTAAGAATGAACTATGTCTAAGAAGACCAATAATCCAAGACCTGCAAACAAAAGAAGAAAAATATCTCTAAAAAATTAGCTGCATATCAAATCGGGTAAGGTTGGTATCACAACTCTCAAGAAGAAGCCATATATGTAAAGCCATATTGGTCAGTTATAAGAACAAATTAAGAATAAAGAACCATGTCCAAAGGAGAACAAGAAGTGGAAGAACATGTTACCAGGGATCAGAGGTAAAGAATGAGGCAACATCAAGGACTTATTGACGAGTTCTTACAATTTTGGATGAAGCCTTATTTTTAGGAGGTGAGCAAACCGGAGTCTGCCACCACCGTCGCCTCGTCCTACCACCACATCTGCCTCATCCTATCACCACTGTCACTGCCTGGCCTCGCCGCCTCACCACCTCTTCTACCCATGCGCCACCACATCGTCGTGTCGTCGCCTCACCACCTCCTAGCTCTGCCCTAGCTCTGCCCTAGCTCCGCCAGAAACCCACGCCACCAGTCACCAGAAAGAAATATGCCCCTACCTCTGCCTTAGCTCTACCACCTCCTAGCTCTGCCACCTTCTAGCACTGCCCTAACTCTGCTAGAAACCACACCACTAGCCACCAGAAAGAACCGTTCGCCACCGCTGCCCTAGCTCCGCTACCCCCTACCTCTGCCCTAGATCTGTCACCTCCTAGCTCTGCCAAAAACTCTATCCCCAGCAACACTGCGCCACTTTGCAACCGCTGCTCCACAACTGCTCCAATCGAACCACCGTCACGCCATTGTAGACTCATCTCTAATCGAACCACCACGCCCACACCAATTCAACCACCGTCAATCATTGATTAGTCCAGCAGCGGCAAGGAAAATGCGAAGGATGAATTTTGGGAAGAAAGAAAAAAATGAAGAAATGAGGGCAGGGTTTCCTTTTTGATTTTTTTATCACAGGGGTATAATAGTTATTTCACTTATTTCCAGCCATTTTTTTATTTGTATTTATATATACTCATTCAAATAAAGTTTAACCGCGGATTAGTTAAATTCAACTTTTTTATTAGTGTTTATTTAGTGAAAATCGAGTAAAGTTAGACCGTTGATTAGTTAAAGTCAGCTTAATCACTAGTGTTTCTATACAGAGGGGGGGAGTCAAGTAAATTTTGACCGTAATTAGTTAAAGTCAACTTAGTCACTAGTATTTATACATACAAAGTCAAGTAAGGTTTGACTATTGATTAGACAAGGTCAATCATTATTATTAGCATTTAATATATACTAATTCAAATAAAGTTTGACCGTTAATTAGTTAAAGTAACTTTGTTATTAGTTCTTATTTATTGAAAGTCATGTAAATCTTGACCGTTAATTAGACAAAGTCAACCTAGTTGTTAGTGTTTATATATCGAAAGTCGATCAAAGTTTGACTGCTGATTAGTTAAAGTCAGCTTAGTCACTAGTCGAAAGTAATGGTAAATAAAAAGAAACCGTGAGAGTCTGCGGGAGTGGGAACATTGTCCCACTCCCGTGATACAATGAAACCTACTAAACTACCCATGATCTAGATGATACAATTAGGTGGCCCAGAAGGAGCCGGAAAAGTCTACGGGAATGGGAACCTTGTCCCACTCCGTGAATACATGATACCTACTAAGCTACCCCTGGACCAGATGATACAGCCAGGTGGCCCAAAAAATGCTACCCCTTCGTTATGACAGGGGCCTGTAGAAATCGTCTGTGAAAATACCGAGGGGTATGAGAACAGCCTCACTAGCCCCTCACTCCATGCTACTTCCATACAACCAGTGAACTAGCTCTTCAGCAGTGGTTTGTTCCCCACGGGTGTCTTCCAAACCGAGAATGGTCTCGACCTTCAAGTGAAGTAGTATGACATCTTCTCCAGGAAGAGCTGGCACACTGCTTCTACCATGTACACCTCTAAGATGAAGATAAAGAGGTGTTTTTGGCCTTCGATAACGATCTCTGGATGAGTGCCGAGGTTATCTCGGTGGGGTTGGGAGCAGATTGACCGTAGTCTGTGTTGCTCCCTAGTGTTCCCCACTGTTAGACCTCCTAATGATGAAGAGACCGGGAATGACTTCTCCCGTGCACGCCCCGCGTAACGGTTTTGTAACCGTCCTCTCCATTTTAGGCAAATGGACAGCCTGATGCCATTTTGCACTTTTCATTGCAGCGCAGGCAAATAGCGCAACCATCAAATCCAAGTGATACCTAGCAAGGGGTTAATTTATTTGTGCACACCAAATTAATTAACCCCCTACCCGACCTACATGGCCCTGTAACTAACATAGGAAATCCTTTTGGCCAGATGAAGAGAGGCTGTTGTGCTTTTCCTTTTTCTATTTTTTTTTCTTTCCTGCGGACCCCTTCGAGGACTCGAATGCCCCCTCGAGCACTCGAACACATCCATATCTCAAATGTCCCATTCAAGCACTCGAACACCTCCATTACTCGATGACAGGCGGGCGGTCGTCACGCCCGCCGTGCAAAAGATAATTTATAAGCCCTAAATGCTTACTTTCTACAACTAGGTAGATAGTGGCAAATCGGGGTCGTCCAATGAGAAGAGGGATCTTCCTAACCGTCTAAGCACACAAATGGTTGATATTAGGCTAGGAGTAACTATATATACACACACATAAAAGCATGTAAATGGGGGGGTTGGTTGGTTTGTTTCCTAAATTAACAAAGATAAAAAGACACGATAACTAGCAAGGTCAAGTGACTATGCTAATCATCAAACGAAACTAAAGAAAAGGGGTTTTAAAACTACAAAGATAAAAAGCCTTGGGGGCAATGGATATCCACTTCCAAATTATACGTAGGTCATTGAATCATTCACTCATTCCATCATATAGCATACATGACTCAACATTCACATACCCATCTAGCAAGGATCACAACACATACATCACAAGAAGTTCTAAGTTCATGCTCATAGATTTTCATGCAAAGGAGTCCCGGAGTTTGTCACGCTCCTAACACCAAAACAATTCAACCATACAAACACTCCCTATGCTCAAACAACTCATGGCACACATGAAGTGAAACATACCATCAAGAATACATAAACGCCAAATAACAAATGCTTCAAGAATGAGTACAAGCCATCTATTCAATATTTCAACTACTTGTCGTGGAGACTAAACTCCTATCCTTCTTAGTTCGTAGTTTGCAAGAGTGAGTTCCACATCTCTCGTCAAACCTCACCAATGACTCCCGAGTCGCGACCACGACTCAAGGTATCATTGGTGGCATTTAATCACGAAGAACCAACAAGCTTGGCAATGCTTATGACCACTACACCGTGACTAAGCATTAAACCAATTCATGCAATTACACGAGATTGGATGAACGTGCAAGCACATTCATCCACGAGCATATGACTCTCTCGTTTGCTACACAAAACAAATATGACGAAGAGTTCAACATCAATCACATTCGTCTAGCACATTGTCAACACACTAACACAATCAAAAGCTCTAATTCACACTCATACATTCCTAACAAGAACAGGGGGGAAATTAACCCAAATCCCCCAAACCCTAGCTAGCAATTCATACAAGCATTCATATCCTCAAGCTCCCAACAACATCAATGGAATCAACAATTAACATTCAAAGCACAACAAGAGCACAATAGCAAAAACACCAAATAGATAGATAGATATGGTTCTCAATACATAGAAGTGGAAGCTTCAATTCTTGCTCCCAAGAACAAAAACTACTCTAGAATAACAAGAGACATAATTAAACTACAAAAACTAAGAAAAGAAAGAGAAGAAAACCAAGGGTTTTCAAGCCCTAAAATGCAAGAAGAAAAGGGGAAAAAAACTGTGGAATGAAGGGGAGGAAGAGGTATTTATAGTGGAAGAAAAAGGGGAGAAAAACGCTGAAACAGAGCTGACTGGACACTGCCGTCGCGACTCGCGACGAGCTCGCGACCAGATCAGTAACTCAGCCTTGCTGTTTTGTTTTGCTTCCTCCGGGTGAACCGTTGATCCGTTTCGGGAGTTCTTGTAGTCAATTTTATAGTGCTCGAGAAGAGGAATCCAATGGTGCCACTCTTGAAGGCTGATTCTTCTCGGAAAATTCTGAGAACCCTGGATCATCATTCATCCGTTGCTTTGCTCTCCTTTCTTCATCTCTTCACTTCTTCAAATCTTCACAAAGCTCAAATGTAAAGGTCTTCAAATCTTCAAAGATAAATCTTCAAAGTCTTCAAATCTTCAAAGTCTTCAAACAAATCACCTTGTCGCACAAAATCATCTAAAAAGTGATAAAAACGTCAAAGCCGCCTTTATCCCTCCTTAGATGATTTCAAGGCAAAATGCCACATGTAGAGCACAAAATTGCACAAAACCTAATCCTAAAAAGCCTAAAATAACCATCTAAAATGGACACATCACTCGAATGCCCCCTCGAGCACTCGAACGCACTCGAACGCCTCCAGCACTTGAATGCCTCCTCGAGCACTCGAAGACCTCCAGCACTCAAATGCTCCCCTCGAGCACTCGAACACCTCCAGCACACAAACATCTCCATCACTCGAATGCCCCCTGGAGCACTTGCAAACCTCCAGCACACGAATGGTCCTCCCGAGCACTTGAACATGTCCAGCACACGAACACCACCATCACTCGAATGCCCCTCAGGAGCACTCGAACACCTTCAGCACTCGAGTACCTCTACCATAAATTCCCATTCGAGCAGTCAAATACCTCCAGCTCTCGAGGGCTCACACATCAGCCCCTCGAGTAAAAAAGCACCGGTGATTTGTCGGATACTGGGCAAAATCAGTTAATCCACCAAATACGAGAATCTGCAATTCCAATCTTTTTTTCCGGGCATCAACACACCAAAAATGAGGCATTACATATGAGTGTTCATAAGTGAATAAAAATAAATTCGTGTCCATGGCATAGAGTACAACAAACTGGTCCAGTCTCCAACTAATGTAGGTAAGACAAGGCCAGGCGGTTTTCGGGAACTGAGCACAAATGGCTGGGAGTTTACCGGGGTTTGAACACATGCAAGGCTGTGGTTCACCGGGAACTTGCAAGGGTGAGAGTATCCCAGGTTATGAACACGCAAGGCCGGAAGGTGACCGGGTTCTGGGCACCAGCTTGGCCGGAGGGGTGGACCGGGGTCTGAACACAAGCTAGGCCGGTTAGGTGCCCGGGGTTTGAGCCCAAGCTCACCCGCATCAGCTGAATAGTAATACTCTTTATGTGTGAGACCCATCATTAGTTCCATACCCAAATGAACACTCATACTAACTATCCCCTATCACAGAATCTCCTAAAACATCCCCTCACAAATGAGCCTAGTTTTTCTCTAAGGAACTCCCTAAGAGTCCATTCATGGGTGTTTGTGAGGCCGTGAAATAGATCAAAATTTGGCATAAAAAGCATAGCATTTGGTCAAGGGTAGAAATCAAACCAGCAAACAAGGCCGGTGTGGAGCACAGGTTTACTAGAATGGGAGCACTCAAATGCTATGAGTTTTTATGCCTAACATTCGTCACTGTTCCGCAGACCAAAACGAACGATTCCAAACAATATTGAACTACTCAAAACAGAGTTCCACAGCAATCCACACTGGTTTAGCATACAATACAAACTCCTTTCCACAGTAGTTCACACAAAATAGAGTTCTATACAACACACTCTGTTTCGTGGAAACAGAGTTCCCTACAAATTTGTTCCACCTAAATCCTAGGCTGGGCACAAGATGACACAACAAATCCGCACAACAAGTTCATCCACACAAATTCACACAACAAATCCGCACAAAATCCGCACAAGAAATTGAACCGCGCAAATTCGAACAGCAAAATCCGCACGTAATTCATCATACCACCATTGGCACCAATCCGCAAAGCCACATAAATTTAGAGAGCAAGAGTTACATGGGTGTTCGCCAAGCTCTCCTTGTTTGCGTCGGGTTCGGGTCTTCCTCCTCCGCCAGAAATTCGTCTTCCTCCTCCGCCAAAAAACTCCACTCATCAAGACTGGTGGTCAAGTCTTCCTCAAAGAAAACTCATCGTGGATCTATGGGTCTTCAAATCCAAGTTCGAAAAGTCCTATATTCGAACTTCAAGAAGCCAAAAGCTCCAAGCTTGAAGACCAAAAAGCAAGTCTTCATCCCAGAAAACCCATAAAGAGGCTATGGATTTTCAAAATCCACGTACGGAACGCGGATCTTCCTCCAAAATTTCAAGAATCGAACTTTATTTTGCAAAATGGGGAAGCCAGATCCCGAATTCAAAAATTCAAAAACCAAAGAAAACCATACATGAAAACACTCCCGGTGAGGAGCCCAATATTAATGTCGAACTCCTCGCCGGAAAAGAAGAGCTGCGGAAGAGAAACCCGGTGAAAACTGACTACGATGAACAGTAGCAGGGCTGCGCCCTGTTTTCACCTCAGAGAGTTTCTCAGCTTAGTCACTAGTATTTCTATATACAGAGAGAGAGAGAGAGAGTCAAGTAAAGTTTGACCGTTGTTTAGACAAACTCTACCTACTTATTAGTGTTTATATATTGAAAGTCGAGTAAAGTTTGACCGTTGATTAGTTAAATTCAGCTTAGCCACTAGTGTTTCTATATAGAGACAGAGTCAAGTAAAGTTTGACCATTGATTAGACAAAGTCAAACATTTTTATAAGTATTTATTATGTACTAATTTAAATAAAGTTTCACCGTTAATTAGTTAAAGTCAACTTTATTATTAGTGTTTATTTATTGAATGTCAAGTAAAAGTTGACCGTTGATTGGACAAAATCAACCTAGTTATTAGTGTTTATATATTGAAAGTCGAGTAAAAATTGACTGTTGATTAGTTAAAGTCAGCTCAGTCACTAGTCGAAGGTAATGGTAAATAAAAAGAAACTATGAGAGTCTACGGGAGTGGGAACATTGTCCCACTCCCGTTAAACAATGAAACCTAATAAACTACCCCTGATCTAGATGGTACAATCAGGTGACCCCAAAAATGTCGTGGGAATGTACGGGAGTGGGGACATTGGCCCACTCCCTTAATACATGTTACCTAAAATACTACCCCTGATCTAAATGTTGCAACCATGTGACCAAAAGAAGCTAGTCCCGTCGTGATGATCGGGGCCTGTGGGAACCATCCATGGAAAATATTACAACCCGTTGTGGTGATCGGGGCCTGTATGAGCCATCCCTTCAACAGAGTCCCATCGTGGTGACCGGGGCCTGTATAAGCCATCCCTGAAAAAATAGAGGGGTAGGAGAACAAACTCACTAGCCTCCTCGCTCCATGTTACATCCATGCTACCGGTGGTGTGAACCGGCTCTTGCGCCGTGGTTTGCCTCCCACGGGTGTCTTCAACTTCGAGAGTGGTCTCGGTCTTCCAATGAATGAAGTAGTATGACATGTCCTCCGAAAAGGGCTTGCACACCGCTTCTACCATGTACACCTCTAAGATGAAGATAAAGAGGTGTTATTGGCCTTCGATAATGGTCTCTGGATGAGGGACGAGGCTTTCTCTGAGGGGTTGGGAGCAGTTTAACCGTAATCCATTGTGCTCCCAAGTGTACCCCGCAGATAGACCTCCTAGGCATAAGAGACCGGGCATGACTTCTACCGCACACATCCCGCATAACGGTTTTGTAACCGTTCTTTCCATTTTAGGCAAATGGACAGCCTGATGCCATTTTGCACTTTTCAGTACATCGCAGGCAAATAGCGCAACCGTTAAATCCAAGTGATACCTAGCTAGGGGTTAATTAATTTGTGTACGCAGAATCAATTTACCCCCTAATTTGTGTACGAGAAGCTGCTTTTTTTTCTTTCTTTTTTTTCAATCCAACGGTAGCCATCCCTCGAGGACAGAGCACTTGAACACCTTCAGCCCTCGAATGCCCCCTCACGAGCACTCAGGAGCTTACGACACTCGAATGGATACCTCAAGTACTCAAGCACCACCAGCACCACCTCGAGGACAAAGCACTCAAACACCTTCAGCCCTCGAGTGCCCCCCCCCGGCGCACCCGAAAGCTTCCAACACACGAATTGCCCCCTCGAGATCTCGAGCACCACTAGGACCACCTCGAGGACAGAGCACAAGAACACCTTCAGCCCTCGAATGCCCCCAATGAGCCCAAGAACACCTTCAGCTTAATCCTTCCATCCTCGAACCATCCCTCAAACTCGAATACCTCAATCCGTCTCTCCTCGAACCATCCTCAAATTTTCGAGCATATCCAGCACTCGAATCCATTGAAAACTCCTTTAGCCCTTAGACTATCCTTCCAACCTCGGACCATCACTCCGCTTCCCTTCGAGTACTCGAGCACTTCCATTATTCAAATGCCCATGTCGAGCACTTGAATGCCTTCAGCACTCGAATCCCTCAAAATCACCTTCAGCCCTCGAACCATCCCTTAACTTCCCTTCGATTATTTGAACCTCCCCCCCCTCGAGGGCAAAGAACTAGATCACCTTCAGCCCTCGAATGCCCTCCACCGAGCACTCGAAGGCTTCCAGCACTCAAATGTCCCCCTCGAGACTCTAGTACCTCCAGCGCTCGAATACCTCAATCCGTCTAACCGTAAACTACCCTCGAGTACTTGAGCACTTCCAGTACTCGAATACCCATCTCGAGCACTCGAATGCCTTCAGCACTCGAATCCCTCGAAATCTCTTTCAGCCCTCGGACCATCCTTCCATCCTCGAACCATCCCTCAACTTCCCTTTGAGTACTCGAACCTCCATCCCTCAAAGGGTTACTGATCAGCATACCATTCTAGTTGCCACTGCCAACTGATAGATGTGATTGCCGGACCATATTTTTCGGCGTTGTTGAGTCACCGGAATCTGGGCAAAAATTGAGAAAACTACAAATTACGAGAATCTGCTCTTCCGTTCCTTTTCTTCCGGGAATTCTTATGAAACTGAGAAACAGGGCCAACAAATTGAGAGTGCTATTCTTTATGATTCCGATTAAAACAATCCACCATGGCCGGCCGCCGGACCAACCAACACACAGTGAAACATCTCATGACATCTATGATGAATCCGAATAGCCCCAAAGTATTGCCACCTCAATTATACCCAGAATGAAGGTTACCGTGTGAATGTTCATAAGTGAGAGAAAATTTTAAATCTGTGTTTTCAGCATAGAGCGTCTAAGTGCAGACTAGATCAGGGAACACAAGGTCGGGGGTTGTCCGGGTTCTAAACACAAGCAAGGCTGAGAGTTTACCGGGTTCTGAGCACAAGCAAGGCCGGGAAAGGAACCGGGTTCTATTCACTCGCAAGGCCGGAGGTTTCCCAGGATTTGAACACACACTTGGCCGAAAGATGGCCGGGTTCTGAGCACTAGCGAGGCCAGATGATCAGTCCGAGTTTTGAACACAAGCTAGGTCGATCAGGTGCCCGGGGTTTGAACACAAGGTCCCCTAAATCAGTTTGGGTAGCCTATTGGTCTAAGCTCCAATTTGAATTCGAGTAAACAAGGTCGAGCATTTTTCGGGTTCTGAGCACGAGCAAGGCTGGGTGGGTTTCGGGAGCAAGACCGGGCAGGCAGGCCGGGTTTTGATCACTTGCAAGGCCGGAGGTTGCCCAGGTTTTGAACACAAGCAAGGCCGGAAGGTGACTGGGATCTAGGTACTAGCAAGGCCGTGGGACAAGGCCGGGGTTTGGACACAAGCTAGGCCAGTCGGGCTCGAGGTTTGAGCACAAGTTTACTTTAATCAATTTTGAACTCACACAAGTGCTAACAGTGTCTATGCGTGAGACCCTTCAATAATATTTATTCCCTATGAACAACATGTTGACAATCCACTTTCATACCCACGCAGATTCTCATAAACATCCCATCTATCCATGCCACACCTTGTGCAGTGATAGATTTCTATGTAGAGAGAGAGAGTCAAGTAAAGTTGATAGTTGTTTAGTTTAAGTTAGCTTAGTCACTAGTGTTTCTATATAGTGATGGTCAATTAAAGTTTGACCGTTGATTAGTTAAAGTGAACTTAGTCAATAGTATTTATGCATAGAAAGTCAAGTCAAGTAAGGTTTGACCGTTGATTAGACAAAGTCAAATATTTTTATTAGTATTTGTTATATACTAATTCAAATAAGTTTGACCATTAATTAGTTAAAGTCAACTTTGTTATTAGTGTTTATTTATTGAAATCCAAGTAAAGCTTAACTGTTGATTAGACAAAGTCGACCTAGTTATTAGTGTTTATATATTGAAAGTCGAGTAAAGTTTGACCGTTGATAAGTTAAAGTCAGCTTAGTCACTAGTATTTATATATATAGAGTCAAATAAGGAGGTTTGATGGCTCGAGGATCGAGGTAGGATGTTTGAGGTTCGAGGGCTCGAGGCAGTGAGTTCAATACACTCGAGGGTTCGAGGACTCGAGACTTGAGGGTTCGAGGGCTCGAGCGTGAAGTGGTAAAAAATCGCCACATTTGGGATCGAGGCTCAAGGTAAAAGGTTCGAGGGCTCGAGGAGGCAGGAGGCTCGAGGTTTGAGGGCTCCAGGGTCGAGAGCTCGAGGCAGGAGGTTCAAAGGCTCGAGGGCTCGAGCGTGAAGTTGTCAAAAATTCACAAAATTTAAAATTAGGATTTTTTGATTGAAAATATTTGCTCATTAGTAAAATTACCATTATACTCCTGACTATACCGGAAAACCATTTAGTCTTACCAGAAAATCACCTTTGGGGACCAAACAAATTGTTTTGAATTTTTTGGGTACTGTCTAGGGGTTGATTTGCAAATGGGGACCAAAACATGGCATAAGATACTTGTAGGGGACTAAAAAAATAATGTAGTCTTGTATTTATGTATACTAATCGAATAAGGGTTGAACGATAATTAGTTAATGTAAACAAATTTTATTCTTATTTGTATATATATTAGGTCAGTAAAGGTTGATTGTTGATTAATTTAACTTAATTTAGTTATTAGTTAAAGTCAACAAAGGAAGTGAACAATTTTAAAAGTTGAAAAAAAATAGCTTAGAGCAGCTGCATAGCTGCTCCCAGCTCATGAAATTTCTAGAAATATAATTTGAAATTTTTGACGAATTTTTTGAATTCTTTGGTGGAAAAATTGAACTTTAAAAAATTTCGACGAATATTTAGAATTTTTTGGCGGGAAGATTGAATTTTAAAAATTTTTGGTGATTTCTTTGGTGGAAAGATTTTTTTGGCGATTTCTTTGGCGGGAAAATTTTTTAAAAATTTAGCACCGATTTAAACTGGTGCTATTTTCTTCCAAAACCAGTACTATTTTTAAATTTTTAGCACCAGTTTTTAAAACTGGTGCTGATTTTTCCAAAACCGGTGCTATTTTAACATTTTTGGCTATTTCTTCGGCAGGAAAATGAATTTTGAAAAGTTTTAGCATCGGTTTTTAAAAATCGGTGCTATTTTTTAAAAAAAATGGTACTATTTCTTAGTTTTAGCACCAGTTTTTAAAACCGGTGCTATTTGTTACAAAGGTCGGTGCTAAGTTTTAATTTATAGCACCGATTTTTAAAATTGGTGATTTTTTTTACAAAAACCGGTGCTATTTTAAAATTTTTAGCACCGGTTTTAAAAAATTGGTGCTATTTTTAAAGAAACCGGTGCTATTTTGAATTTTTTTGTGGGAAGATAGAAATTTACATATTTTTAGCACCGGTTTTTAAAAACCGGTGTTAATATTTCCAAAACCGGTGCTATTTTAAAATTTTTGGATATTTCTTTGGCGGGAAAAATTAAAATTTTTAATTTTTAGCACCGGTTTTTAAAAATCGGTGCTAATGTTTTCCAAACTGGTCCTAGTGTAAAATTTAGCACCGATTTTTTAAAAATTGGTGTTAAAATTAATAAACCGGTGCTATCAGATTCTTAGCACCGGTGCTAAATAACCGGTGCTAGAGGATGGTCTCCGTGGTAGTGTTTACAAGAGTGAATTCGACATCTCTTTTTAAACATCACTAATGACCCCTTTAGTCGAGAAATGACTAAAGATATCTCATTAATGGCATTGAGTACGAAGAATCAACAAGCTTGGTGACACTTATAAGCATTAATGCAAATGTCTAAGCATTGAACCAGTATATGCATTTACTAAGATTAGTCAAGAAAGTTCAACATTCAATGACCTCTCCTATTTGCTACCTTAAACAAACATGAAAAAGAGTTCAACATCATCACATTTATCTAGCAATTATCAAATCATAAAATCCAATTAGAAATTCTGACTCATTCTCTTAGATTCCATATCAAAAGAGGGGAAAATTAGCTATTTTTACCTAATCCTAACAAGTCATCATACAAGCATTTCATATTCTCAAACTTCCAAAAACATTAATGGCATCAACAACCAACATAAAAACTTCATAAATGAACAATATCAAAAGCAATAAATAGGTAGAAAGAATTCTCAAAACATGGGCAAGGAAGCCTCAATCAATTGCTCCCAAGACTAAAATTAGCCTAGATAATCAAAACATGTAACATAGAACAAATATATACAAAGAAACGAGAAGAAATTGAAAGAGAAGGTGAAAACTAGGGTTTTGGAGCCCCCAAGTTGGGCTAAGAGAGATAAGGAATGAGTGGAGGAAGTGATATTTATAGTACAAGAAAAAGGGGAGTAAAAAAGCAAGTTGCGGGGTGATCTTTGCGACCCGCGATGCCTTCCTCACAACTCGCAACGCTACAATGTCAAAAAACCAGCTACCAGTAAATATGTATTCGCGAGTCGTGACACAATCTCGCGGGTCGCAACAGAATTCAGTCCAGTTTTGTTTTGTTTCCTCCGGGTGAACCGTTGATCCATTATGGGAGTTCTTGTAGTCATTTTTATAGTACTCACGAAGACAAATCCAATGATACTATCCACGAACACCAATTCTTCTCAGATCATTCTCAGAAATCAGCTTCAAATCTTAGATCATTCTTCACCCTATACTTTGATTTCCTTCTTCACTTTATCTTCTAAAACCACTTTGTAAGTGGCCTTCCTTCTTCTACCATTCTTGTGAATGGCCTTCTTCAATCTTCTACCATCCATGTGAATGACCTTTTTCATGATGGTTTCCAAATAAGCTCACAAAACATATATGAATCGACCAAATCATAAAGGTATAACGCGTTAGACACCACATGCTTACAAACTAGGGAAAATAACCACACAAGGTGATTCTAAACCCCTATTTTGTAAAATACCTAATAATCTAACTAACCACCAACAAAACAAGCTAAAAAGGGATGTTAATTGCACCAACTGAATGCCGATAAAGAGTGGGATTTTTTAACGGCTTACTGGAAGAGCTGAGAAGCTGCGAAAAAACCACAAATGGAATGGCGATAGGTGTAGAATCCTGCATCCCTTCCCTACGCACAAAATATGTCCTTAGCATATCTGGCTCGGCAAAGGAATAAGCCGTCGTAAGACCCAAAAAATATTTCAGAGTACTAAGATTGGTAATCTTGAATTCACGATTAACCCGATCAATAACTTACAAATGAGTAAACTATCATTTCTGGTAAGAAGAATATCATCAACATAAAACCAGTAAATAAAGCAGAGAGGCATCCTAAGAGAACATAAATAAAGATGTATCTGATGAGCTGCACACAAAACCCAAATCAACAAGAAAGGAAATGAAACGTTGAAACCAAGCACGAGGAGCTTGCTTCAGACCATAAATGGTCTTGCGCAGACAACAAACATCGCATGGAGTCTTTGTATCCAACTGGCTGCTCCATAAAAACCAGTGAGTTAAGAACATCATTTAAAAGGGCTTTTTTTAACATCCAATTAACGTAACGGCCAGTTACAATGAACAGATAAAGATAGAAAAGTGTGAGCAGTAGAAACCTTTACAACAGACTAAAAGTATGATCATAATCAAAACCTAGAAGTTTTAAAAAACCTTACGCAACCAATCTCTCTTTATGCCAATCAAGCGAGCAATCAGCCTTATACTTCAATCGGTACACCCATTTTAAGCCAACAACATTTACAGAGGAGGACGAGGAACCAACTCCCACATCTGCTGAGTGTGAAGCGAGTCCATTTCAGAATCCATTGTAGCAACCCACTCAGGGTCCTTAACAGCCGAGTGATAACTCTGGGGTTCAGTCCCATCAAATAAAGCACTCAAGAAACAACGCTTCGAAACTTCGAGTGATGGCTTCATGGGGTTAACGGAGCAAATTGCACAGACGACAGAGATATATCAAAAGCGATGGCGATTAAGGTGATTTCACAGTTAGATACAAAGGCATTTCCACGTTTGTAGAGGTACATATTTACAGATTTAGTGAAATAGGCTCAAGAGACGTTCGACGAGGAAGCCTAGGAAAACCACTTGCCATTGTTGCTAGTCATGTGCAAGTGGTTATGGCCACGAGCCGCCACAACAATTCACATGCCTATTCAAAGGCGATCACCGCTCGCCCTTAGCGGCCCACACCAGCCGACACCACAGCCATCATGTGGGAGGTAAGTCACGGTAGCCCAGCACCAGGACCATTGGTGGCAGTCATACTCAGTACCCATCAGGAAGCCCAAGCAGCCCTTGGCCCAAAGGCCAAGTTAGCTCAGGACATTCCCACACAGTGGCTGCCGAGCGTCGAACCACTGACCTCGTGAAAGGCCACCCAACTTCCAACTCTCAAGAATGTGATGTCAAGCGTAAAAAAAAGTCTTCTAGTCGAGGTAGGAAGTAGAGAGGTCAATTTTATTTTCTTTCATTTTAATTTTATTTGTATTTTCCCTTCGTTCATTTCCCTTTGTCGTTTTGCTTTCTGTTGCGTGTTTTTTTTGTGCTGCTTTCTTTGTCTTAACTGATTAATGGGCTTCCTTTGATTTTCTCAGTTTCGAAAAGGGTTGGTCTTAAAAAAATAGTATCAGATTAAGATGGTCTCTATCACTGCAAGTCTTATCGACGACCATTTTTATGGTAAAACAATCTGGTAATTCAAATCAAGATCATTTTAATAATAGAATTATGGCGAGTCCATATCGGAGGATTTTGACTTTAGACTTGGATCGTTGGGATGTTTTGGGCCAATTAAATTGATTGTTCGGTTTAATTGCCTTTACACTGTTTGTTCGGTATCCTTTCAGGTTTGAATTAGAGATAATCCTACATACTATAATTGATTTTTGTGAAACAAATATAACCCTAGACAGTAAATGTAATTAAAAATGTACCCATTCTGACAGATTTAGTTTGGAATTCAATAAAAAGACCATTTTACCCCCATGAAAAACTAACAAATTGTGAAATGTTTTTTCTTTGTTGTTTCAAGGGTTTTGAACAAGTCCTCTTGTCCATGCAAATTCATCAAAGCAGAGAGCGGTGAAAATGGGGAAATTTTTTAAGCCAAAGAAGGCATTGATCTTCCTGCAGAGACGCTACAGTGAAAGGAATGCGATGATTGTTCGACCGTTCGATGACAGAACTCGCGACCGCCCCTACGGCCACTACCTTGTCCCCGGAGGTTCCAAGTATCCGAAGAAGGTGATCCACAAGGACTCACAGAAAAAGCAGGTGAAGAAGTTGCACGTCAAGCTAGAGAGTTCAATCGCAGTGGAGCAGCTGCAGACGCTGGATTGTGGTATTGGGAGTAGACTTGAACAGCATTTGGTCGGAGCCTATGCTATGAGCTGCTGCGGTGGTGGTGCTTCCTCAAGTTCCAGCGGTGCGACAGAATAACGAAGACCTAGAAGTGGAGCGGCAGAGGAGATAGAGCGGCGGCGGAAGTGGTGCAGGAGTGGTGGTGGTGTTAGAACAATGGCGGGGAAAATGGCACTTTGTGTTTTAAATATTTGTATTTGTTCCAAAGGGGATTTTGGTCATTTATGGTCGGTCAATGACCGAAAGTGGCCAGTCTATGCTGAAATATAGTCTTGGCGGTTATATTTGCACTTTCATTAAGTAGTTTTTTTTTGTATTTTGAATTATATTAGAGCTATATGTGCACTTATTGAACTTATAGGGTTATATTTGTACATAATCCCTTAATTTTTATACACCCACCAATAAACATTTAAACAATTAATCTGAAACTTATTACGCAAATCAATGAATTTTGTTTGGTGATTTCGAATCAATGTTACTAGCCGGTTACATTGTTGGGACCACTCATCTTCGCACATACTCTTCGTATTGTCACTTAGACTTTTGATTAAAATTGTAATATTTAATTAATGGATTCGTGGACTTTTCTTACTACCACTCAGACCACTGACTAGAAATGCAATATGTAGTTAGTGTTGTCGCGTAAATAGAATAGAATTATCCCATCCCTTAATGTAAGGATTACTCAAATGTAGGCTATTTGAACAATCTAATCTTTGTCCAAAAAACAATCTAATCAATACTCCCTTTGTTTTGTTATTTATGATACACTTACTATAAATGAATATTTTATTTTATTTGACACTCTTTTCATTTTTGGCAAGATTCATCCAATTTCATCCACTCATTCTACTTTTGACATTCAATTTCATCCACTCATTTTTTTTACATAAATCCATGACGTCATAAATAAAAAAAAATGGAGGGAGAGGAATTTCAAACATCCTCTCTCACTCTCAGGTTTGAAAACGGAGGACACAAAAAGGAAAGAGGTAATTCTCCCTCATAAGTTAACCCCTCCAAACGCGATACCCTCGCCCTTACGGCACCAGTCGCGCTGACACCACAGTCATCACTGAGGAGGTAAATCACAGCAGTCACTAGGATCAAACATCTGATCCAAGAGTAGCTAAATTAAAATCAAAGACCTAACTTCTTGATCGATCGTGTGGGTGTGTTAACCCCTCCAAAACAGGAGTGAGGTGGGTTGGGTTATAATTAGTGTCCTTGATTGAGCTAAATCGTGAATATGAATCATGATAGCCCACTTGCAGAAACAGCAAGTAGTACTCTAGTCATCAAAGCTTGACCACAAGCCAACTGTAAAGCCAAGAAAAGCTCTTGCTGCAAGTCAAGACAAGCCTTGGAACAACCGCTACAGCAAAGTTCAACGACATCAATTAAAGTTAGTGAGCATCTATTTCCCCATCCAATCTAAAAATGCTGACGTTCGAAATTTATACTCTCCTGTCCTTTTTAAATAGTCTCATTTGACACAATTTTTTTGAAAAAAGAAAGAGATGGAGGTTGAATTGGAACTATAAAAAATAATATGAGTAAATGAAATAACCTAATGTTTACCAAAAAGAGAGGGATCAAAATAAAAAAATTATCCTAATATAAAAAGAGGGATATTATTAGAGAATCGAAGGGAGTACAAGTATCATCCAAGACTCCAAGTACTTCCCAACACAAATGTCACCGGCCTTTCAGATCCGCTTAGAGACACTTGAGCGTTGATTCATTCTCCCTTCGGTCTAAAAGACTGTCAGCATAATAAGGGTAATATGCAAATATAACTCTATATATTGAAGAAAGTGCAAATATAACTCTATATATTAAAGAAAGTGCAAATATAATTCCGAATTATTTTTTAGTGTAAATATAATCTGAACTATTATACATAAGTGTAAATATAACCTTAAAGTCATCATTCCGGCAATAACTGACCATTTCCGACCATTGACCAACCAGAAATGACCAAATTGTTCTTCTAACCTAATACAAAATTTAAAAGACAATTTCCCTTTGCTGCCATCACATCCACTGTATAACCACCAGCTTGCCGCCACCCCACCACCACCACCACCACCACCCAGCTGCCCCGCCCATCCACCACGTTCCACCCCGGTCACCACCACCAGCAACCACTATCACTATTCCCGATCTACTACTCCGCTACAATAATCCCAATCCTCGCTGCGAACCACGACCAGGAATGGCTCAACCACTGCTCATCACCATAGAACCACCACCACCACAAAAAACAATCACCACTGCTACCATTCCCGATCTACTCCTCCACAAGACTGATCCCAAACCTCTCCGCGAACCACCGCCCGAAATGGCTTAACCACCGCTCACTACCATAGAACCACCACCACTATAGAATACAACCACCACCACTATAGAATACAACCACCACCACTACCATTCCCGATCTACTCCTCCGACACACTGATCTCAAACCTCGCCGCAAACCACCGCTTGAAATGGCTTAACCACCGCTCGCCACCACAGAATACCACCACCACTGCAACCATTCCCGATCTACTCATCGCCAATTGTGAATCAAAAGCATAGCAGTTGCCAAATCGGAGGTGCAATGGTTGCAAATCATAGGCGCAACGGTTGCAAATCATAGGCACAGCGATCACCGATCTTCATCACCATCGGTCTGTCATCACCTCCGGAGCTCCTCTACCTCCCCTGTCATCAATTTCGCTAGTGTTCGCTGGCGGTGCTTAGATCGAGCAGAGGCGAAGCACGAACCGTAGATGGCGGTGGTGTTTACCAGTATCACAGACGACGAGCCAATGGCATGAAAGAGAAGAGAGAAACGGATGGAAGTGAAGACAATGGTGAAGGTGATAACTAAAAGAGATCATGGCAAAGAGGATAATTTTTAGGCTTTAGAGCAAGTGTGTAATATCTGTCTTTATTTTTTAGGGTAATAAGTGCAAATATAACTCAAGTTATTTTTTAGTGCAAATATAACCATAATACATATGTGCAAATATAACCCTAAGTATTATACATATGTGCAAATATAACTCAAACTATTATACATATGTGCAAATATAACCATAAAGCCATTATTTCCGACATTGACTGACCAGGGTTATATTTGAACTTTCAATTATTACAGGATTATATCTACGAGTCCGTCTCTTGAAAGACGGTCTTACCATAAGTTATGGAAAGACCAGGATTTAAAGTGTAAATTAGAAGAAATTAAGATAAAATTTTCGGGTTGCATGAACCGGGTTATAAATTTTATAACTACCACATGTTTCATACTAAAACTTTAATATTGCAACTAAGACCTTTTACCTTTTATTATTCTAATCAAACCCCGTCTTTCCATAAGCCTATGGAAAGACCATCTTTCCCAAGACTTTGCCTATATCTGCACTTTGAATATTACAGGATTATATATGCACTTTCATCAATTATATAGGGATATATATGCACTTTTCTCTATTTTTTTACATAGGGATAAAATGCCATTTTTACTACATTCTGACCTTTAACTACTAGAAAAAGTTATATTTGCACATAACCTTAATAGAAAGGGTTATATTTACACTTTCAATTAATCTGCACTTTCATTAATTATATAGGATTATATTTGCACTTCTCTCGCATGACAATTTAGTAGTGTAGAACATACCCTCTCAATTCACAACTCCAGTACATCCACCGGAAGGGGACAAGTAAAATACAGGAAGCTCTCTACTATTTACTACTCTGCTCAACCACACTCCCCCACAACCATCAAAAAACAGTTCCCTTCACCTATTCTAGGATCCAAACCCAAAACACCCTAGTGGCAAAAAAATATTACTCTGCTCAACTACTCCCCCACAACCATCAAAAAACAGTTCCCTTCAACCATTCTAGGATCCAAACCCAAAACCCTAGTGGCAAAAAAATGTTACATATCAGTACATGGATCCATAAAAAGGACCAATTGTCTGAAAAATCATTACGTCAAAGAGATGAAAATAAAGAAATTGGTTAATGGTAAGTTTACTTTAATAGGAACATTCAAACAATATTCCTGAGATAAGTTTACTTTAATAGGAACATTCCTGAGATAATTAAGCATGAACATAACAGCAAGCTGAATACCTAAAATTACTTCAAAAACGCATCACAAAGTGATATGAAAGCAACAAAGAGCAAATTGAAACTCAAACTCCAACAAAATCAGCAAATTCATATCAAATGACAACAAACTCAACTCTTGCAAATGCAAGAACTTCATTTCATCTAGTGAAAGGAAAGCAGCACCAATATGCAAAATGAAACTCAGGAAAAGTACAATACAATCATTCCTGAAGCAGCGCCAACATGAAAAGTAAAAGGAGTACATTGAAGAATATGAAATATAAGAAATCCAAATCCCTACAGCTGCTTAAATAAGAGTGCAATAACTTAATCCCCTCTCTTTAAATTTGTAGGATATAACAATTATGCATGACTGGGCATCAATCCTAATACTTCAGAGCTTACTACTCGTTATCAGGCTTTGAAGCTTCCTTAATCTCCTCATTGCCATCATCCTACATCAGAACAACAGACGAGTTAGTCAGATTCTAGTACGAACTTTACTCAAGAAACATAATGAAACAAAAAGATATAGTAGATACAAACAATTACCTGCATGTCTGAAGTCCACAGAGTAAGGTTATCCCGTAAAAGCTGCATTATTAAAGTGCTGTCCTTGTAGGACTCCTCCCCTAGTGTGTCCAACTCTGCAATGGCCTCATCAAATGCCTGGAAATGGAGTAAAACAATCAGCAACTAAAGCTAAAGAAGCTGAAAACAAAAAAGAAAGAATGCAAATAAAAGCCACTAATCAAACACAATGTTGATACATCACAAAGCCCAGAAAACATAGCAAAACTCACCTGCTTTGCAAGATGACAAGCGCGGTCAGGAGAATTTAGAATCTCATAGTAAAACACCGAGAAGTTAAGCGCCAGTCCAAGCCGAATGGGGTGTGTTGGAGCAAGTTCTGCAACAGCAATATCCTACACACATGCCATAATACACATTCAAATCACCAATAACTAAACCTACATCACTAAGAACTAATCATACATATGAAGAGCTACAAAACTAATGCAGCATTAACTAGTAGTTTTAGTTCCAGATCAGCTGGTGTAACTAATATACAACTTCAACAGCTAGTCAGATCGGGTTCCAAAAGTATAAATTTTAAATAAATTCAAATATGTAAATTGTAATAAGTGTAAGATATATAAATACGAATAACTGAGAAGGGGAAAAGAGATAATTAACCTGAGCCGCCTTATAAGCCGAGAGAGTGTTCTCGGCGGCTTCCTTCCTCTCGGCTCCAGTCTTGAACTCAGCCAGGTAACGGTGATAATCCCCCTTCATCTTCAAGTAAAACACCTTGGAATCGCCGGAGGCGGCGGCGTTGATTAGTTTCTCGTCGAGTAGCTTCAGAATGCCGTCGCAGATCGACGAGAGCTCCGACTCGATTTTAGATCTGTAGCTCTTAATCGCCGCCACGTGCCCATCGTTGCCGCGGCTCTCCTCCTTCTGCTCGATCGAGGAGATGATACGCCAGGAGGCTCTCCTAGCGCCGATCACGTTCTTGTAAGCGACGGAGAGGAGGTTGCGCTCCTCCACGGAGAGTTCCTCGCCGTCGACGGCGGAGACGACTTTCTCCATGAATTCCACCATCTCTTCGTAGCGCTCGGCCTGCTCGGCGAGTTTAGCCTTGTACACGTTCTCCTCGCGAGGGGAAGCCATTGCTGCAGAGGAAATGAGAGGAAGTTGAAGAGAGAGAAAATACGGAATCTAGAGAGAGAGAGAGAGTGTTTGGAACTGTGTGAAACTGTGTGCTTTGGGGGATAAAATCGAAGCGGCTTTATTACGGATTCCTGGCTGGATTCATTTTGGTTTCGGAATATTAAATTATAAAATCAAAAATAAATGATAGCTTTTACTGCTCCCTCTATCGTCACCTGAAATTACCAACTTACTTTATAATATTAATTTCTATCATTTATTATATATTTAAATAAATATATAAGATATAATACTATCGTATGTAATATTATTTAATTTGTTATAATAAGTATTTTTTAAAAAGTAATTCTTAACTTGTCACTATTATACATATCTAAATATATCAATGATCAAATATATATCTCGAACAATAAACAATAATTTAATTATAATTTAATGTGGGACGGAAGAGCACAAGGTTTGGTCTTTCTTTCGCTCTTGTCTTCTTGGTGTTTAAAAATGAATTTGGACCAAGTCCAAAGCACATCTATGGGCTATAGTTGGGCTGTACTACAAAATAGCCCTCTTAAGAAACATTTTTATTTTGTTCATTCTTGTCATATTCTTCATAGTTTATCTAAACTCGGTTAGTACAAGTAAATTTAAATTAGTTTAGTTCAATTCAAATTAGCAAAAATTTTATTTGTGTGAAATTAAGCTTTATTAATTCATATTATTACTCTTTTTCAACGTACTTATTTTAGTTCAGTTCAAATAGGTTCAGTTCAGGTACTCTAGAGAACAAATCCAAAGAAAATATTGATCACAACATTTGTTTTAAACCGTCAAATTGTTAAACGGGTCGGTTTATAAACAATAAAAAATTAAATGCAATGGGGTTTTTGTTAGAAACTTTAAATTTGGAAGATTATGTATGCAATTATCAATAACATTGAAAATAACTACCTCTGGCATCGTCAACCTCTCACATTCTGACCAAGAAGAAGAAGATTCAAACAGCGTCTTGAACAATGGGTTGCCGAGGATTGAGCAGCCTAACGCTTCATTGCTTCCTCGTGTATATATGACATACCTGACTCTAATCAGTCAAAGTTGAGCATGTGAAGTGGTAGTTTTGTTGAATTAGGACAGTTCACTAAATCCATGAAGGCTGAGAAAATCATATTGGTCATGAGCCAACCAATTACAGAAAATAGCGGAAAACACTACTTGGCGTGACACCATCTATTGGACCACGATCCAAGAGAAGGTAGTGCAAGAAACGGACCACCGATCATACAATTGAAACCCTATAAATAAAGATAGAAAACACCAGACAAGGTAAGTGACTTTTTACTCCCAAAATGCATAGGCAAGAACAATATTGGTACATACATGGCCCCCGAAGGCCTAGGATAAGAAACTACCTTGCTACAACATGTTCGCTAACCACTTGGAAACTAGTCAAGCCCACCTCGATGTCAGATAATTGATCCTAGAAAAAAAAGTGCAGAGTTCTCTATTCACTTGGAAACAAGTCAAGCTCACTTCGTTGTCACATAATTGATCTTGAAAAAAGCACCACTCACCGTGATGCCCCTCTACTAGACCACGATCTAGAAGAGTGAAGCAAATCACACAAGCCACACTCACACAATCAAGAGACCTATAAATAAATACGTAAAACTAATGTGTCCATTTTATGCGGTTATTTTAGGACTTTTCAGATTCACTTTTGTACACTTTTGTGCTCTAGATGTGGCATTTTACCTTGAAAATCTCTAAGGAGAGCTAAGAGCAACTTTTACGCTTTTATTACTTTTCTAAGGGAATTTGTGTGACGAGACAATTGTTTGAAGACTAGTTTTGAAGATTTGAAGACTTGCACTTGAGCTTTTGAAGACTTGAAAAATTGAAGAAAATTGAAGTGAATAAGAGGACTTGAGACAAGAAGAAGAAAGAAACCAAGATGCTGAATTTGGTATCGGTTGCGACTCCCAAGTAATTGGCCGCTAGTCGCGACGAACGTATGGCCAGGAATTTTTTGTTCTTTTTTGTGTAATAAATAATATTTCTTATCCTTTCTCTCGTGCTCTCTTATTCTTCCTGCGCGACTTGGGGCTGAAAACCCTAGGTTTTCTTCTTCTTTTCTTAGTTTTTGTAGGTTAGTTATGTGTTTTCATTATCTAGGTTAGTTTTGTACTTGTGAACAATTGATTGAAGCTTCCAAACCAATGTCGTAAAACTTCCATTTCACTCTTTCTTGAAGCATGAAATTTGGTTTTATCGAATTTTTCTAATTATTACTAGTATGTTCCAACATAGCCTATCTAACCAAGTATGCAATAAAGTAAAACATTAAAGACATGAGACTTGGTTACGCAGTTCGATGAAATCTACCTACATCTGTGGGGTCTGACCCAGTTCAAAATGAATCCACTAATCAGAAAGATACAGTACAAAGTACAACATACAAAATACTTATCTTTATTAATTAAATGTGTGAATTCCGCTAGCTCCCCTAGCTACCAATCTTCCTTGATCAGACTCTCTCTGACCTCGAAACTAATCGATGCTGGATCTCCTCCTCCCGAGGAATTAAAGCATATGATTCTAAACTTTGAACAGTAGGTCACATATATTGTAACATAGAATTCTGGCTCTTTGCAATTCTCTCGAAAGATTAAAAATTTGTGTACAGATTTTCTCTGTTTAATTCATGTATTGAATGCAGCTGTGGTGTCCCCTTTTAAAGCCATGAGCATATCAGAACTCTCCATGATTATCTCCATAATATTCCTATTCCTTATCTGCTTCTCGAAGCATATCCAAATCCCATAAATAAAGGGATTTTTCCTTATCATAATATTTCTCATATATTCGATAATATCAACACCATATTGGTAGGGATTTTCCATAAATCAACTATGCTTATACACGCCTGATATATAACAGAATATTCATATTTTCATAAATCACAAATACCATAATATTCTGTTTTCTTTCTCGCAAAATTGGATCGGCATATTTATTGTAATCTGCGTGTTCCAACATTGAAAGATTTTTGTTTCTAAATATGTTCAAAAAATTGCCAATTAAAATATTCAATGAATACCACTTGACTTTACAATCTCCCCCTTTGGCATTTTGTGGACCCAACCATTTTGGTCATTAATATCACGACGAACACATAGGTCTTCACAAACTTCACCTATGTTGGAACATATTCAAAATACTGAATCTGATATGAAAGAATACCAATTAAATTGAATACCGGAATTCCAGAATACCATCTACCATCAAAATAATACTAATCAGATTACAACCAAAATATTCTCCCCTGGGGACATAAAGATGCCAAAGGCAAAAAAAAATTACACAAACTGAAAGCAGGCTCCCCCTGAATGTGACACTCGATCTATGTTGGAACATGGATACATCGGAAAATCCTTCTCGTTTAGGAGCAGGCCTCCAGCTGCGCTTTCTCCACCTATAGTTTAGCCTTTTCTGCTCTGAGTGTTGCCATTTGAATTGCTATCACCCCCAATATTGCATTCAGTACCACCAATTTAGCCATCTTTTTAGCAGTTGCAGAAGTGGAGCCAGAAGGATTCCAAGGTAGATCATGAACATGCCTCATGCCAAATGTCTTCTTATTAGGCTGTAAGAATTATGTATCTATGATCACATCTTTCGCCTTCCCCTTCACCTTGGCACTCTTAGCCAATGCCGAAATCAATCAGGGATACACAATTGCATGTTTTGCCTTAGGAGTTGTAGCTTGCCTCACTAGATTCTTTTGTATGAACAATCTAAGTTTCACTAATTTCTGTGTTCCAACACAGAACAGTAGTTTAGCCATTTCTCTTGTCAGGGCCGTAGTGTTTGAGGATGGCATCTAGCCGTTTACTGCTACCTGATACAGACCAAAGAATCTCGATGACAGACAAGAAGCTTGTGAATAACCAGTTTTGGGCCACTTGGTCTTGTATCCTCCTGAGATTGTCTCCATAATCTGATCATCTGACACTTCAAGATCAACTGGAAACACCCCCTCAAATTCTGGAGTTTGCAGCCCCAAAATCCTGTTTATCCTTGCAGCTGAGAAGTAAAAAATCTTCCCCCATACATACACCCTTTCAAACCAAGGAGAGTCAGCTTACAAATTTCCAGGCATCAAATTTCCATACACCTCAATGACCACCTGTCTATTGTATTGAAGTTGTACAGTGGCAACCCTCTTTATACCTATTAATTCCAAAAAAAAATAGAAAACCCACTAGCCATGTATGCCTCTAAGTCTACGGATTTCTCAGAGATCACCTTCCTCTCTGCAAATACTTCTCCCATCTTTTCACATTTTATATCAAAGTACAAAAATACAGTGCATCACTGACAGGTAGAGGTGGTAGCACTTTCTTCTTGGGAGCTTCCTGATTTTTCTTGGCCTTTTTAGTTGGTGGGGAATCCTCTGTAGCAGCCACCTTTCTCTTGCCTTTGACAGCCTGTAAGAACTTATCCAACACCTCATCACTTAAATAGTTCATCTCAGGATGTTCCTGTATTGAAACATACTCAGTATCCTCAGCTCCTTCTTCTTCAACGGTCTGTGTTCCAACATACTGGTCTTCATTTGGTTCACTTTGTCTAGAAATAGGCTCTCCAGTCTGTTCTCCATCTGCATCAGCATCACCAGTTACCTCAACCTGATCTTCGTCTCCCCTATCTTCATCATCAATCTCCATCTCCTCAATATTTTCAGCCTCTACATTCTGTGTTGGAACATAGCCAACATTGTCTTCTTCTTCGCTGTTAGAGACTTCAATTATCACTGGTTTTCTCAGTTCCTCCATTCTCTGAGCAGCATTCAAATCAAAGAATCCAACAGGCAACCTATTTGTAGACTTAATTACATCTCGTTCTGCTGCATCATCATCGCTAATCTCTCTAATAAAAACATAACTCGGACAAGGTATAGAGGAATAAACGTGAAACTTGTCCTTCCCTCTGTACACACCATACCTCCCCCTCAGAAATTTAACTTTATAGTTTTCAATATCCCACATATGTCCAATATCATCGGACATGAATTCTTTGACATTAACATTCAAGAATTCCCCATCTATACTCTTAATCTTGGTCAAATCTACTGTAGTTCTATTTTTTTCCAGCCATTCAAATATCTCATCTACAGTATTCAATTCCATTCCATGAATTTTAAGAGTTGGAGGATCAGGATCCGTTACCTTCTGATATGGACCCTTTCCTTTGTCTCTGATGTGTTCATCCTGACCGTCACCACAGAAGCTTGAACCACCGGATTCTACATTCTCTTCTCTTTGTTCAACATAGTCATCCTCTGCGGATTGGAGAGTTTCCTACATTTCTTCGTCGACTATGGGAGAATTGGGTTCGAAGACATCTTTCGTCAAAGATTTATTGCATAGGGAAAAAATTGGGGATGAGTTAGGCAACAAGAATCCGAAAGAAACCAAGATGAGTGGGAGAGTGGCCAAAAAGAGAGAGATTTGGAGGGATTTAGACAACTTTGAAACCAACACAAACTCTTCACTTCACTTCCTCGTTAGCCGCAAAAAACTTTTTCTCTTTCCAAAATGAGCAATGATGATTTGTTTCTCTCTTGTCAACTCAAGACATCAACTCAAGGCATACCAACTTCCAACACACCATAACTATACAACATCTTTTTTTTTGTTTTTTCAATTTTCTGAACAGAATTAAGACAAAATATTTACAGCAAAAAAATGACAGGAATTACCTCAAATTCGACACACACCTAAGTATTGTCTGAGACTTTTGAAAGTGATATATCAACAAATTGCTCGTGTGTTGGAACATTGACTACCACAACTTCCTTCCTTTCAACAAGATCTCTAATAAAATGATGCCTTATGTCAATATGCTTAGTTTAAGAGTGCTGGACTAGATTTTTTGAAATATCAATAACACTTGTATTGTCACATAAGATCTTCAAAGGACCTTGATGAATTCCATAGTCGTTCATCATTTGCTTCATCCATAACAATTGTGCACAACAGCTTCCAGCAGCAAGATATTCAGCTTCCGAAATACACAAAGAGATCAAATTTTGTTTCTTACTATACCAAGAAACCAGATTCATGCCAGTAAAGAAACATCCACTTGTAGTGCTCTTTCAATCATCAGCATTACCAGCCCAATCAGAATCACTGTATCCAATTAAATCATAATCTTGATTCTTAGAATACCAGACACCATACTCAGAAGTCCCACTTACCTATCGAATAACTCTTTTGACTACAGTGAGATGAGACTCTTTTGGATCAGCCTGAAATCTTGTACGTATCCCTACGCTGAGACATATATCTGGTCTACTTGCTGTTAAATACAATAGACTCTCAATTATTCCCTTGTATAACTTTTGATCAACTGCAACTCCTTTCTCATCCTTGACCAGTTTGTCAGAAACCCTCATAGGTGTTCGAACTGCTCTTAAACCAAATCTCTTTACTAGATTCAGTGCATACTTACTTTGATTTATGAACATGCCATGTTTTCCTTGCTTAACTTGCAATCCTAGAAAGCATGTGAGCTCTCCAACCATGCTCATTTCAAAATCAGCCTGCATAACCGTGGAAAAATCATGTGCCATAGATGGTGATGTAGAGCCGAATACGATATAATCCACATGAATTTGAGCAATCAGAATTTTTGATGACTTATCAAGCACAAATAAAGTGAGATCTACCCCTCTCGACGATAACCTTTCTTAAGAAGAAAGTTAGTAAGTCGTTCATACCATGCCCTGGGTGCTTGCTTTAAACCATATAAAGCTTTCTTGGGGCAATACACATGATGAGGGTAATGAGGATCCTCAAATCCTTTAGGTTGTTCTAATAAACTTCTTCATTTACCACACCATTTAGAAACACACTCTTGACATCCATTTGATACAAATTAAAGTTCATAGAGCAGGAAATAGAAATTAAAATTCAAATTGACTCTAAGCTGGCAACTAGTGTGAATGTCTCATCAAAGTTGACTCCTTCAACTTTTGTATATCCTTGAGCTACCAGTCTAGCTTTGTTTCGAGTAATATGTTCATCAGCATCAGATTTATTCTTGAAAATCCATTTTGTGCTGATAACATTTACACCTTTAGGGCGAGGAGTAAGATACCATACATCATTCACTGCAAACTGACCTAGTTCTTCTTGCATTGCAGCAATCCCATATTCGTCCAGTAATGACTCCTTGTTGTTCTTGGGTTCAATGAGATAGATGAAGCATTGTAATCCTGCCAACTTCCTATAATCCACCCGAGGAACTGGTCGAGTACTTCGTGGCATTGATTCAGGTTGATATTGTGTTGGAACATAGGATACGGCAATGGGGGATGATGTTCCAACATGCTCAATGTCAACTGGTTCAACATCAGTCTGCTCAGATGTTCAAACATTTGATGGATCTGCCTTGTCAGGTTGACGAGGCTGTGTTGGAACATGAGTGTTAAGTTCTTCTTCTACAACATCTGACTTTTGTCCTTCTTCATAATCGTCCACAATAACATTTATAGACTCCATAAGTGTGTTGGTCCGATGGTTATAAACACGATAAGCACGACTGTTGACAGAATACCCAAGAAAAATTCCAGTATCACTGCGATTATCAAATTTTGTCAATTGCTCTCTATCCCTAAGGATGTACCATTTGTTTCCGAACACATGAAAGTATGAGACATTTGATTTTCTACCCTTCCAAATCTCGTAAGATGTTTTCCTGGTGAATGGACGTAGATATACTTGATTAATCGTATAGAAAGCTGTGTTCATAGCTTCTGCCTACCATTTTTTGTGAATTTCTTTCTCGACTAACATAACTTGAGCCATCTCCTGCAAGGTTCTGTTTTTCTATACTACAACACCGTTCTGATGAGGAGTGATCGGTGCAAAAAACTCGTGTTGAATCCCGAGCTCATCACAGAAGTCACTAAATTGAAAATTTTCAAATCCTCTACCATGATCATTACGAATTCGAACAATCTTTCCAACTGGACTTCTTTTTTCAGTCTGTAACTTTATCACCAGACTTCTAAATACTTCCACCGTATCAAATTTTTCTTTAAGAAAAGCTACCCATGTATGTCTGGAGAAATCATCAACACATATAAAGATATATTTCTTTCCTCATATACTAGGTGTATTGACTGGACCCATCAAATCCATATGCAATAATTCCAGATATCTTGAGGTGGTTATACATTGAACTGACGAGTGGGGAGATAAATTTGTTTACCTTGTTGACATGGTCCACACAAAATTTTGTCCTTGCTTGTTAAGGTAAGCATACCTCGTACAGCTTTTGCATTTGCAATTTTCACCAGGGTTTTGTAATTGATATGACCGAGCTTCATGTGCCATAGAAATCCTTCATCCTATTTTGAGATTATACATCGTACTTCCTGTTCCAGCAGATAGCAATTATATGATGATCGTATGCCTGAAAAAATCTTGGCTTCTCTATGTTTCACTATGCATTGGTCTTTCTGAAATTCCCAGTCATCTTGTCATCACACAATTGACTTATGCTCAGCAGATTGGCCTTCAGGTCTTCCACAAATAGCACACTAGTGAATACTAGAAATCCTTCAATATGTAGTTCACCTTTTCCAACCACTCTACTCTTCTTTCCATCACCAAACGTAACATAACCACCATCCTATGGTGTGATATTCGTAAGGAATTCTTGAGTACCAGTCATATGGCGAGAGCAGCCGCTATCAAAGTACCATGAATCTCTGGAATATGATATAAGCGAAGTATGTGCAACAAAGCATGTACCAGATCTTTTGACAACCCATACCTTTCTGACCATTCTAGTTTTCTGGACTTCACCTATGTTGGAACATACTAATAGTTGGCGTCCTGCCATTTGATCTCTGAGTAGTTTCTAGCATTGATCCTCTGAGTGACCTTGATATGAACAGTAGCTGCAGATGAGAGGTTTCCTTTGATAGGGCTTGCCGAACTTTCTCTTTACCTCTCGAATGTTTGTCTTGAGATTTGCTGGACTCTTGAGTAGCTCGTGTGCCTCAGGCTTGAGTGTGCATGTGTTTTTGAGTGGGTTGTAATACCCAATTCCGTGTGGACCTCCAAAGTTCTTTCCCATATCCAGAATATCATCAAGCTTTGCTTTTCTAGAGTTCAGCTTAGAAATTACTGCTTCAGAAGTCTCAGCTCTCTCGGTTGCTAACATTAGCTTTTCATTTAATTCTTCATTCTCCTTTCTAAGTTCAGCAACTTTCACACGCAATTATCTTTCTATTTCCATCAACTGCATTTTTTCTTCCTTCAGCTCTTTGTTTGTGTCAACCACTTAAAGCCACATAGCATACATATTTTCACAAGTGCTGTAGATTTCTTCATCACTTACAGCAAGTCCATCGTCTTCATCACTAGATGCTTCATACAGATCTATGTTGGAAAATAGCACTTCAACTTTATCCAATGTGTTGGAACATCCATCCTCCGATGCATCATGAATTTTTGCTCCAAATGCCACATAGTTGCTTGTAAGTTCCTCTTCGTTTTTCTCTTCTTCTTCATCTTCACTTCATGAGGTGACATAAGATTTTCCCTGTTTCTTCCGGGTATTTGCTCATTCGGCCTGAATATGACCATATCCTTCACATTCCCTGCATTGAATTCGTCCAGGCTATTTTGGTTTTAATTTCTGGAGAACTGTTAATTTCCTTGCTCAAATCTCGTTCCACAATTATTTCCAAAATCCTGTGGCCTTGGTCTATTTCCTCCAAACCTCTCCTGAGATTTCTTGTTTACTACTTTCTTCAGTATTCTTGAGAAATTCTTCGTGATAAGTGCAAGTTTTTCAAATTCATCATCACTGTCAGATTCGTGATTGTCCTTTGATTAAGATGTTTTGAATGCCAACTCCTTTTGGACCCTTTTTGTAGCTTGTTTAAACGTCATCTCATAGGTCTGTAATGATCCCATTAGTTCATCTAAGCTCATGGTGGCTACATCTCTTACTACTTCTATTACCGCAACCTTCATTACAAACCTTTTAGGAAGTGATCTCAAGGTCTTTTTCACCAACTTCGCCTCTTTGTAGACCTTTCCAAGTTGATATGTCATATTGGAGATGTCCCTGAGTTTTCCGTTGAATATACAAATAGTGCCATCTTCCTCCATCTTGAGTTCCTCAAACTTAGTAGTCAAAATCTGTAGTTTAGATTCTCGAACTCGACTAGTTCCTTCATGAATAGTTTGCAAAATATCACATGCTTTCTTGGCTTGATGACATGTAGAGATGAGTTTGAAATGGTTTTCATCAACCGCAGTGAAAATAGCATTTAGTGCCTTTGAATTTGCTAGAGATGCCTTGAGGTCATCAGGAGTCCAATTAGATTTGTCTTTAGGCTTCTGCTCCCTTTGACTTGACTCTCCTTCCTTGGCCTTAGAGCTTGTATCAGCATCTTCAGTAAGGTGATTCCACTCATTTTCAACATAGTACCACGAAAGTTCATCCAGTGAGTTGATAAAAACTCTCATGCGTGCCTTCCAATAATTGTAGTTGTTGCCTTCCAGCAGAGGTGGCCGAGGCATCGAAGCTCCTTCTTTGGTTGCCATAGTAAAACCAAATCACACTTTCCTTGACACAACCAAGGGGAAAATAAGTGACCAAGCTCTGATGCCAAATGAAATTTGGTTTTACCGATTTTTTCTAATTATTACTAGTATGTTCCAACATAGCCTATCTAACCAAGTATGCAATAAAGTAAAGCATTAAAGACATGAGACTTGGTTGAGCAGTTCGATGTAATCCACCTACATATGCGAGGCCTGGCCCAGTTCAGAATGAATTCACTAATCAGAAAGATACAGTACAAAGTACAACATACAAAATACTTATCTTTACTGATTAAACGTGTGAATTCTGCTAGCTCCCCTAGCTATCGATCCACCTTGATCAGACTTTCTCTGACCTTGAAACTTGTCGATGCTGGATCTCCTCCTCCCAAGGAATTAAGGCATATGATTCTGAACTTTGAACGGCAGGTCACGTATGTTGGAACATAGAATTCCAGCTCTTTGCAATTCTCTCAAAAGATTGAAAATCTGTGTGCAGATTTTCTCTGTTTAATTCATGTATTGAATGCATCTGTGTTGTCCCCTTTCAAAGCCATGAGCATATTGGAACTCTCCATGATTAACTCCATAATATTCCTATTCCTTATCTGCTTCTTGAAGCATATCCAAATCCCATAAATAAAGGGATTTTCCTTATCACAGTATATCTCATATATTCAATAATATCAACACCATATTTGTAGGGATTTTTCATAAACCAACTATGCTTCTACACGCCTAATATATAATAGAATATTCAAATTTCCGTAAATCACAAATACCATAATATTTTGTTTTCTTTCTCGCAAAACCTAATTGGCGTATTTATGCTAATCCGCATGTTCCAACATGGAAAGATTTTCGTTTCCAAATATGTTCAAAAAATTGCCAATTAAAATATTCAATGAATACCACTTGACTTTACAAAGCAATTTTTATTTAACATTTTATGTGTTCTTAATGTGAATGTTTGCTTCATTTATGCTATTGGGTTGTTTGAGAATATAAAATGTTTGTATGATTGAGTGTTGGGGTGTTAGAAATGTGTACAATTTCTGAGCTCTTTGACATGAAATTCCAAGAACGTGGAATTAGAACTTCTTGTTGTGTAATGTGAAGTTAATGTTGCTAAATGAGTATGTTAATGTGGTTTGTTATCATATTTATCATGAGGTAGCAATAAAAGGTTGAATCTTGAATGTTGATTGTTCCAGGTTTAATCTAATACATGCTTTGTTTTGTTAAATGGCTAGGCATATGGTAGAATGCTTGTAGTTGCTATCAAATCTATGATCTTTTGTGTATAATATCATTGATGAAATACCTTTATGGTGGGGTTCGCCTAAAGTTATCATTGATGATGTTTGCAAATGATCGTTGAACGTCTTTGTGAATTATTATTAAGAAGGAAAGGATGTCTATCTATTAAAATGGAAGTGATAGCATTCTTCATAAGTAATGAATGTGATAGAATGATTGAATGGTTCTATAACCTACATGGGTTTGGAAGTGGGAATCAATTGCTTACAAGGGTCTACTATTTGTAGTTTTGATCATTTTTTCTTAGGTTGTTGCATGATTAGCATAGTTACTTAATTTTGCTAGTTGTCTTTTTTTTTTTAAATCCATAACTTAGGAAAAACTAACCCCCCCTCTTTACTTGCTTATATATATAAATATATATAAATATATATGTATGAATATGTATATCTATATATCTATATCTATATCTATATATATAAATATATAAATATATATGTATGTATATGTATATCTATATATCTATATCTATATCTATATATATATATAAATATATAAATATATAAATATATAAATATATAAATATATAAATATATAAATATATAAATATATAAATATATAAATATATAAATATATAAATATATAAATATATAAATATATAAATATATAAATATATAAATATATAAATATATAAATATATAAATATATAAATATATAAATATATAAATATATAAATATATAAATATATAAATATATAAATATATAAATATATAAATATATAAATATATAAATATATAAATATATAAATATATAAATATATAAATATATAAATATATAAATATATAAATATATAAATATATAAATATATAAATATATAAATATATATATATATATGTATATCTATATATCTATATGTATATATATAAATATATATATATATATGTGTGTGTATATATATATATCTATATCTATATATATAAATATATATATATATATATCTATATATCTATATCTATATCTATATATATCTATATATATATATCTATATATATCTATATCTATATATCTATATCTATATATATGTATATCTATATATCTATATCTATATATATGTCTAGGCTTATATCCACCCTTATATGCATGAACCCATAGGAAAATCCCTTTTCTTCATGGACGAACCTGATTTGCCACTGTCTACTTAATTGTATTTAGTAAGCATTTAGGGCTTATAAATTGTAGCTTTGAGATGTACAACGATTACCTCCCAAATTTTGGCTCCGCTGCCAGGGAAGAGGCGTTTATTTTTAAGTGTTTGGGCATATTTGATTGCATAATAGCTATTTGTTTTTATTTGCCTTTTCTTTTTCCTTGTTTTTGTTCAGAGTAGGTATTTCTTGAGTTCTTGATGAATTTTTATCGAGAATCCTTGCAATATAATTCTAAAATTTTAGGGGAAAAATAAAACATCTCACCCTGGGAGAACTCATGATGAGAAGAGAAGCTCAACAAGCAAGGTTTTGTAGGATATGTCATTCCGACCATCCTACCGAGTCTTGCTATCGGTTGAGAGAGGAGCTCTATGAGGAGGAAAGAACCATTGGTTTCCAAAACTAAGGGTATGATGAAGAGTGTTACCAAGAGGTTGGAGTTGTTGGTTTTCAAGGGCAAGAAACTCAAGAATGGTATCCATACCATGATTCTTACAATCCGGATTGGAGTGGTTACTACATTTGTGGTATGAGAATAAGCCAACAAACAAAAAATACGAGCAAAACTGTTGGCCTTCACTACCTTATATCATACCCCAAAACCAAATCCAACAAGAAGAATCAAGTTTGACACATGCGGAGATCATGAATGCAATAGTAAACTTGAAAAACTTGGCCAAGACTAATGAGGAATCAAAAACTCAAACCTCCTCAAGTCTTGAGGCTTTGGAGGGGCATGCGAGCAATATGATGGAAGTGGTGATCTGAATGGAATCTCGTTATTCCAAAGATACACCATCCCAAGTCAAACTCAAAGATACGAGGAGTGAGGTCACCTTGAGAAATGAGTTTGAGTTCGAAGGGGATGGGGAGTCGGTTGTTGAAGACAAAGAAGTTGAGGAAGAGGTGATTATGCTACATCTATTTCCAGCATCACCCCTACCCCCTCCCCCAAATGAACCAACTCCACCACTTTCGAAACTCTTGAAGGAGAAAATAGAGGAGCCAAATGACTATCCCAAGCCTCCTAACCACCCAACTCCTCTTGAAAGTTTTTTACCCCCACATCTCTACTTTTGGATACTCAAGGTGAAGTGGTTCAAACTTTCACCGTATGGATAACATTAGGGTTGTCCGACAACCTTAAACATACAGAGCTAAGTCGTGTCGATGACGTAAATAAATTCAGCCTTTATTTTTGTTTTTGTCGGTATTTTTCATTATTTTGTCTTGTTCTTTTCATGGTGTGTTTCCATGATTGTGTAGCAAAGTGAGTGCATTGCATTGGAGAAGATGAAGGAATGAGATAAATGAGAAAGGGAAGGAAGTTTCGAAAGTTGGTAAGAGAATTTCTTCTAAGTGCTGGGAAACCCTTCCTGTTGCGAGTCACGACAGAGATGTCGCGAGTCGCGGTAAACAAGGGAAATTTTACAACTCACAGTCCAAGTTATTCGCAAGTCGCGACCAAAATCATAGTTTTTGTCAAAATGTGAACTCCCAGTTGCATGATATTGCATGTCCCGAAGACATTGTCGCGAGTCACTACGCTACCTCGCGAGTCATGGTATGTCCGTCGCGATCGCAATAAGAATCATAATTTTTTTTTTCTGAAAATTGAAACTCTCAGGACCAATGCTTCACGAGTCGTGATGGTTTTGTCACAAGTCATGACTGAAAGATAACTTTCCAACTTCTTTGACCTAGCTGTCGTGAGTCGCGACACTGTGCCAGAATACTGCACAATCCTTTCTCCTTCTCCACTAAATACTCCTAAGAACCACCACACCTCCACTCATTCCTCCACCATCTTACATATATTGACATATGAAAATTCTTGCATCTTTATGGTACCTTTGTTGATTGTAGTGTGCCAACTACATCATTGTGACTATGATTGCTAAATTTTATAATGATGCTTGGATATTAGTCGGTATATGTTAGATATTTTTATTGGATAGTTTCATAGTGGTGATTGCATGATGGATTGGTTATTTTTTTAGAATACTATGGTTATTAACACTTGGTGCTAAACTTAGTATGACAAATCTCTACGTACTTGTGAGTTTGATGTTGTTCTCTGTGATGTTACACTGCAAGAGGCAACAACTTTTACCTTGGTTCTGGAGGGGTTTTTACCTTGGTCTTCTCTCCAAAAAAACCAAGGTAAATACTACCGGAGTAAAAAGTGAATTTTTTACCACAGTTCTGAATCGAGGTAAAAAGGGCCTTTTACCTCGATTTTTAATTAACATTGGTTGTGAAAATGTGCAACATCGATTATGTGAATGAGGTCCCTCCAACCAGATCATGTCAACCTTCGTTAGATACATAGATATATATATATATATCTATATCTATATATATAGATATAGATATAGATATATATCTATATCTATATATATATATATCTAGGCTTATAATTACCCTTATATGCATGAACTCTTAATAAAATCCCTCTTCTTTGTGTACGGTCCCGATTTGCCACTATCTACTTAATTGTATTTAGTAAGAATTTAGGGCTTATAAATTGTAATTTTGAGAGGTACGACGATGACCTCCCAAAAACACCAATCCAAGGTAAGCAACTTTTCCAGACTATATGTAAACAAAACACCTCTACGGACTATAGCGTCAGAGCGTTCTCCTAGGGTACACCCCCCAAGATATCTTGTAGGATTTGTCGGACCGATCTTGGTGTCTATCATTGCTTGGAAGGATTCCCCCGCATCCGCGGTGCCAACTGGGGATAATTTTTCTTTCTAGGTTTTAATGGTGATCTGGAAAAGGTGGAGACTACCCCAGAACCATCGTCCACTCAGACAAACACAAAAATAAGGAATCAAATACACAGTGGGGCCGATAAATAAGAAATCGGCTAAATAAATCCAGAGAGAATCACATATAACAGTTAATACAAACAACAAGTCCGCTGAAAAAAACCAAAGAGAACTATGATGATATCAGAGTTGTACGTCTACAAGCTTAACAAGAGGAACCAATATCAAAGGCACGAAATGGTAGTATAGGAAAAAAGGTAGGAGTTAGAATAAAAGGCCAGGGATATTGCAACAGAGGCACACCCAAGCCAGTATGCCCAAGCAAATAAATGACTAAGGTATGCTTCTGAATAACACCATACTCATATATGCACGAAAGACCCCTCCTCTTCTCAGAGGATGTAGTCCTAATAATATCTCAGCAATGGAACTAGGCACGCTAGATTTTGCTCTAGGAAGACCTGACAAAACCATGCTCACGCCAGTTAAAGTAATTTGAGTATCTAACCGATGATTGGACCCCCACAGTTGAAATTGGTTCCGGAAAGCATTAACAAAATGCACCTCACCAACTCAATAGTGCAACACACCAAAATCATCCATAATTACAACTGAAAAGAAGATAAAAGAAAACTTATATATAATAAGAAAAAAATATAACAAAAATACCTTGCTGTAAGACGGGTAAAAGATTCATTATTCTTAAAGCTTCGATACAAAAATTAAGGATTACAGCAAAAAATGCATCCCTAAACCAAAAATCTCTCCCCATGGAAAATTACAAATCCCAAACCCATTACATCCAAAACTAATTGCGTCCCTAGTTGTATGCTAGCATGGCCACAAAAGGCCCCAAGGGAGAGAATGATAGCCATTCACCCTCTTCCATCTTCTAGTGCCCCTATTGATGGGGCTCAATCCTCCTCACCCACTAGGTAAAGTGTGCCAGAGAGAGCGACAATATCGCTCCGCCAGAATGCCAAACCTATCATCCCGTAGCACATGCGGCAGACTTACAAACAAATCCACAGCCTTTCACTATGCTTCTTCTTCTCCACAACCCATGTTATTTCTTTTTTACGTCCACATTAGCGGACCTCTGAGATGATGTTATGACAACAACATCCACATCGCTTCTGCGTTTGCTATCTCACATGCCGATCCTACCCAAAACCACGTAAGACATAACACTTTTCAGAAATCAGAATACAGTAACATAAAAAATAAAGTTGTTGCCTCCAAACAACCCGAGCCATCACTTAACTGGTGACATGCCCATCCCATACTGTGGATAGCCCTGACATCCCAAATAAAAGTAGGAAAATTATAAAGCACACAGAACATTATTTTCACAAGAATAATGTCTAATATACTTACTAAAAGATACTCCCCCCAAATATTATCTCATAACCACAATAACACTAACACTCTAATAGCACCCTTTTTATAGGCACAACCTAGCCTTGGGTAATTAACCCTCAATTAGTAAAACACTTGGAATGACGATTTCACACATTTTCCAAAAATTGACTAACCAACTAGTCAGCCTTGAGAAGCCAAACATTGCATTATTCTCTACATAAAGAACCTGAATAGACCCTGCCCACGTGGCATTCTTATCCACTCCCAAGCTCATTCCCCCAAAGTCAACATACCAGCCCATATCGATAGGCAGCCCAAGGTATAACTCATATAGAAACTCCCATTAGATGCTATATACCTCCAACCTCTACATAGAAAAAACACATCCCAGCAAGCCTCACTAGTCAAAATGACACAAGTAGGGAAATAACCTATGAACTCTATTGACATTAAAGACACCCACACCCCCACAACGGACATAGGATGATCATCCACGACTTCACATACTCCTAGAAACACACTAGCCAGCACCACTAGTGGAAGATCACCTGTGTTCTTAAACGCTAAACCACTAAATACCAACCACCAACCTTATAAAAACCTAGGACCCTAAGACTAGACCAATAAAAACCTTAAACAGACTATCAACAACAAGTACAAGAAGTTCACCCATGGCTCCGCATATGTCTAGAAAAACACCAGTCATCGACACAAGTGTAAAATCCCCCGCCTTCCTAAATGCAAACTTAACAAACCACGACCCACAAACTAAAAGACAAAAAAAACTATTTCAAACCCCTAAAACTAGTTTACCTCATCAAAATACGTAATAATCACCATAACAAATTAGAGCCCCCGTAATAGGTAGGTAGAAATCTAAGACACTTCACCAAATAACAAAAACACCTCGATGTGGTCACACAGAGTATTCTCACGGCTTCTCATATACCTGGAAAAACCAACAGTCAGCAACATAAGTGCACAATCATCGGCTCCTAGTCACGAGGTTATAATCCCTAACCCCATAGCCTACTTGAGCCAGTTAGCCAACCAAAATCATTGCCAACTTTAACACACTAGATTTCCATAACCCAGACCTAATACAGTTCGGAGGTTATGCTCAAAAAACTGCCACCAAATCGTAACTCAACACCCCTATGAAATTAACTACTAATATCACACCCTTAGGATAACCCAACACCCTTAATGAACAATGGTATATACATAGCCCGCAAAGCCCTTGTATAAGAAACCACCTTACTACAACTAGTTCGCCAACCACTTGGAAACGAGCCAAGTTCACTCCGTTTCTAGATAACTGAACTCAGAAAATGTGCAAAAGCACCACTCACCATGACACCCTCTACTAGATCACTATAATAGAGTGGATCACATCACGCGAGCCACAATCACACAATCAAGAGGTCTATTGATAAATATGTAAAACACCAGCCCAAGGGAAGCAAAATTTCCATTCTATATTCAGAAGAAAAAAAATATATGGACTAGAGCGTCAGTGCTTTTTCCCTAGGGAAATTCCCCAGGACTTCTTGGAGGTACTCGGAAGGAGTAGGACTCATCAGGCTGATCCTGGAATTTGTCATTATTTGGAAGGATTCTGCCGCATCAATGGTGGCAATTTTGGGGATTGAACTTTTCTTTTTATGTTTTGATTGTCCCTCTGAAAAGTTGAAAGCCACCCTAAAACCACCGTCCATCCAAAAAATACACAAATGAAGAATCAATCACACGGTGGAGCCAACAAATAAGAAACTGGCTAAATAAAACCAAAGGGAATCATAGACAATAACTAGTACAAACAACGAGTCCAATGAAGCAGACAAATGGAAACCGTGATGATGGAACAGTTGTACATTTGCAAGCTTTACATGATAAACCAATGACAAAGGCACGAAATAGTAGCAATTGGAAAAATGAAGAAGTAAGCATATCATGCCAGGGATACTTCAAAAAGATCACATCGAAGCTCCTCATGCCCAATCAAATAAATGAAAATTGTACGCCTTCGAATAACACCACACTCATGTATGCGTGACCCCCCAAGAGGACGTAGTCATAAGAATACCTTAAATATAGAACTAGGGATGCTAGATCTTGCTCTAAGAGTGCCTGTCAAAACCAAGCTCACTCCAGTTAAAGTAAATTGAGTAACAAACCAATATTTGGACCCCCACAAGTGGAACTAGCACAAGTGTGCCACCACAATTTGGCATCTCTGACAAGGTACATGCTTGCAACATTGATATTATTCTCTTTAGATATTTTGGTCGTCCAAAATTATTAATCCATATCCCACACAAAGTTCTCAACGTATTTTGAACTTCGAGTTCTGTTGAAATGCTTGGGCTCTATAACTTTGAACACATTGACCATTTAGAGGTGTTAGCACTGACTTGACCACCAAGCATCACCATTTTCAACAACTTGATCTCTTTTTCAAGTGCACCCGTTCGGGGTCCTTCATCGAAAGGTTCCTCCTTAGGTTTCTACATCTTGATATTGCATTGCAGACCTGCAATATTGTTTCATATTCATTTAATATCCTTTTGAACCACTGGAGGAATGATCAAGGTACTTGGGCTTTCACGCCCTTTCTTTACCAATTCCTCGATCTAGCGTTGGAGATCAACCTACGCGGATTCCAAATCTTTGATTGCCTGCTTGAGTACTTTAAACTCCATATTCGTTGGAGTGGAATGATCTGACCTTGTTCCTACCACCATATTTAAAGTAATCCCACCATAATACGCAATAAAAGTTTGATTCCACGTATAGCTGGGCTCTGATACCAACTTGTTAGACCTTTTTGCTAAGGCTAACTTTTCTCTTCTAGTTTACCGACGAACTAGATATAATAGGGTTACAAGGTGATTGATAATGAAATGTAAGCACAATATTTACAGGAACCCAACCCTAACCTTCAGAATATTACTCAAAGAAATTCATCTAGGTTGGAAAAAAAACACCCACCAGGATTTTCTTGGGACTTTGCTCTAACCTGGAATATTTTTAAGCAACTATTCAACTGGTGGTTAACACCCTTAACCGCCTAAGGGTTACAACAACTTCAGAAATATGGACTAAAACTGATGATTTACTCGAAGGATTGCATCTCTTGGCATAGGGCGTCTCGCACGAACCATCGTGTCTCTTGATTGGGAATCCTGGACTACCAATCAGGCTTTCCGAGCTCTCAGTTGGAATGATGCATCCCTTAACATATATTTTCCTTCCGGTCGAATCTTTGTTCACTGCCTTGGACTAGCCTATCGTCTAAGGATGATCCATCCCTTAGCATTTCAACTCTAAAGTTCCCAGCACTGAGTTTCCTTTCTAAGCCATCAACCGACCTTGCCTTTATACTTTGTCTAAATTAGGATATGACCAACACTAAGCAACACCTCCAACTTATGGTCCTAGACAACGATTTAGCCGACTAGCTACCCACCTTGTACAAGCTTGTTACACTAATTCTAGGTCCATTGCTTTTGAAAATATAAACCAATGATTCATGGAAAATAGGGGTGTAGCACTAACTGCCTGAGATATTTTTCCAAAGTGATTCTCTAGATTCTGAATACTTGTATTCATCTCCTGTTAAAATTTCATTAGATTTTAGGCAAGGGACTTAACCATATCTTCAAGGGAAATAAATGAGCTTGGATTTTGTACCTGGAGCCTTGGACTGAATGGCATTCTTACTTGTTGAACTTCAAGTTGCTAAAATTGGTTCTTTGCACATTCTTGTGGTTCCCACATCTCAGGTTAGATGATCTCTCCATTCAAGATCGTAGGTGTTAGATAATGGATAATATCTTTTCCTTTGAGGTCATCTGAAACCTCCCAAAACATTCACTTCAGCATTAGGTTCTCAAATTTGTGGACAAGCATCCGTAAGGTGAGACACATCAACACAAATTCCACATGTCTTGATTTATTGAGGGGTTCTTTGCAGAATGAGTTTCTCCATCATATATTTCAACTCAACCACATCAGATTATGTGACAAGTATTGAGAGAGATGCATCACTAACTCCACGAGAACCAGACCTTTTGTGAATTAGCTATACCCTTTTTAAAGTTCCAAAAAAATTCAAAGGATGCATTTGGGCTTTTATTGAGAATGCTACCCTCATAAGCGGCACTCACCATGCTTGACCCACCTCCACTCAGAGTCATTAAAATGAATCGTAGCTAACCCAAGCGAAGGCATTCCAAACAAACAAAATGGAAAGAAAGGGAGGTCAAATATAAATTTATATTCTGCTCCCAAACTCACTACTAAGCTACCTATGTGGTAGTTAGTGGAAAGACTGGGTTTTTCCATAGAGATGCTAGGGTAAAATAGCCAATTAAACACAACCATGTACGAGTTGTCAATCCGTCTGCGTGCGAGGAATAGCTAAAATTGTAAAATGGGGGGTTTTGGGTTTTTCACTTAGTAACTACAAACATAATAGCTAAAATAAGATAAAACTAAATAGCCAGACACTTGGAGAATATTTTCATAACATGGTCGATTAAATGTTTCAATCATCGATTCTATCACATATAAGACATCAACAACCTAATCTAGTGCTCATAACACATGGTGTGCTTGATGGTCAGCATTTCCCCATTCCTGTCACGTAGGGTGCTATAGTAATCTTCCACCAGCACCGCCTCCGTAATTAGGGGAGTACGACAATGGCATTCCCATTGCACAGATCTGTTTCCCTCTCGTCCAATTATGTCACAGGCACTACACTACGAATTCGTTACCCCTGGCCTAAAGAGGCAAGGAAAATAGGCACCTTATCGATGGCACTAGGGTCGCTAAACCCAACTTTTGCTACTAAATGCTATCTCTACCCGTAACCCTTCAGACCAACTCACCAGCTAAGACTAATGTGCTGTTATCGTAGCGGTAAAACTCAGAAAATACCTACGTGCACACACCCATGTGGATCCGGACCCCGCTACCCATATCACATCCAGGTTTCTCTTTCTCGGGGGTATCAATATGTGCACCAACATGAATGTAGACTAGAGTGTGTGCTAATGGAGTGTATCATTCATGCAATTATAACAATTCAAGATTAAGCCAACATAATATCCCAAGCACATAGAATTAGGAAGATCTAATAAATCTCACAAAACATAAATAAACACATGGATACAAATATTATCCCCAAGCTATAGAATTACTCCCTAAACATGAAATCCAAGTATTGCATTGGATTCCACATTTTTTGGGCAAAAGCAAAATAAAGAAAAGAAAGAGAAAGAACCTAGAGAGAAGGGAGAGTGTATTTCTCTCTCTAAGCTACTCTTAAAACCCAAAAACTGATCTAGAGGCTATATATATAAAAGTAGGAGATTTGGACTTAAATATGCCTAAAATAGGCCAAAACCCTAAAAGCCGCCACTGATATGAGGCATTGTGTGGCACAGCCTAAAAACTACCACGCTTTAGAGTCTGTGGCCTTCATCTACCATCATTCTTGTGAATGGCCTTTGATATCTTCTAGCTCCCTTGTGAACGACCTTCTATTCAAAGATGATGAAAAGTACCCACGAGTGAACTAATAATGATGATCACAAAAGGAAGATCTAGGTGCCCGTGGATATAAGGTGTCCATTAGTATCAATTAAGTCTACAAAATTTGAGATTCAGACAAGAAAATCAAACATGACCGTCTAAATCCTTTGTCGTGTAAACCTAACTAACACTAGCAATACAACAAGTAAAACAAGCTAATCATTATGCCAAATGCATTGGTTAACGCATGCACTACACTGCACATCAATCCCCCCACACTTAAACCACTAGTGCGGAAGGGAGAAATTGAAGGCGGTTCTATCGGACCATTAAAGGCACTTTCATTGTGCCTTCACTGGCCCTGTCTTTCAATGTTTATACAATAGAAGGTGGTTCCAAGAACCGCCTTTAAAAATTGCAAACAAAGGTGGTTAAAAATCACCTTTAAAAAACTATACAACTGTCTTTAAATAGTTTTCGAACTCGGAAACTATGTCTTAGCTTTAAAAAAAACTGTCGGAAACTGATTGGTTTTCGGTAGCGAACAACAACCTAGAACAGAAAATCAATACAATTATTCCACAGAAAATAATAGTAATTGCATTTGCAATATTCCATATAATAATCAATACAATAATAAATCCGCAGAAAACAACAGTTAGAAGAAGCAAACTCCATCGGAGGTGCGTGAACCTACACGGCGAATGGCGGAGGCACTCAAATCTTCACAATGAATGATGGTGTCAATCAATCATGGTGAACGGCGATGTCGATCGTCTCTAGCAAACAACGAGCTTCACAGTGAAGGCGAGCTTAACATCGAAGTTTCCAATCGGAGGCAAGCTTCCAATCCGGTGGAGCTTCATGGTGGTGGCAACTTGAGGACGACGATGGTGAGCTTCACGGCGGTGGTGAGCTTCACGGCGGTGGTGAGCTTCCAATCTGGCGAAGCTTTATGGCAGTGGCGACGTGAGAACGGCGGTGGTGCTACGTGAGGACGAATGTGGTGGAATTAGGGTGGCGGAGGGATAAGGTGGTGGTGAAGCAAGAGAGAGGGAATAGGGTTTGGTAAGAAGGAGTGAGAATGAGAGGGAATAGGGTTTGCGTAAGAAGAATTGGGCTCATAATTCTAATTCTAAGTGTTAGTTTTATATTGGGCCAAAATGCAAAGCCTATTAAAGGCGGTTCTAATTAGAACCTCCTTCAAATTTAAATGCTGGCCTAGGAAATAGTTTCCAAACTTGGAAATGCTTTTGTACCTAGTTTCTGAACTCATAAATGGGGTTTTAAAGGCGGAACCACCTTTAATTAATTAGAACCACATTTAAAATAAATAAAAAAAAGTGGCCTAAGAGCTATTTCCGAACTTGAAAATAGCTTATGAGCTCAATTAAAGGCGGTTCTAGGCGAATTTTTTAAAATCGCCTTCCATTGGCGCCTCTAGTATAAGTCTCTCCACTATAGAACCATTACTCATCCTTGAGCAAATAAAAACAAGAAAAGGTCTAAGCGAAGTGTAGCATGCAAGTATAAGTTAGCCAATGCATTCAACTTATTCCCAAGCTACCCTAGTTACCCCAAAGAAGTTAGAATCTCACAAGTCTCACACTTCCTGAAGATCCTAAAGTAACCTAACCACCCAAAATAAAGTGAAGAAAAAGGTAAGCAAGAATGATAAGTGTTAAGCTATCTTACTTTCCTAAAAACTTCCTTAAAGCAATCCAAGAGTCGTTGCTAAAAACCCCCAAAGGAAATCCTAAAGATTCTCAACTCGATTGTAACTATGGATAACTCTAGATTCTCAACTCAACTGCAACCAAGTAAAATGCCAAAGTATAATCAACATAGTTTCTGTTTTCTCTCAATTTCTCTCATTTTGCCTAGGAGCTATTTTGGGTTTTCATCCTAACTTTCACATATATTGAGCTCACATTCTCACCTTTTTCCACACGGTTTCTCATTTTTTTTCCTAGGTTCATAAACCTAGCAGAGCCTAGCCTCTCAATTTTACCTGGGTATTTTGACCTATCCGGGCTTTTCACATTGTTGCCTAAGTTTCCATTTCGGGTTTCCAACTTAGCTGGGTATTTTATTTAAAAAATTTTCAAAATTTTCAAATTTTTTTTGTGTAGCACAAAATGCCCCAAAGTTGGGCTTCATACTACACGAAGATAAGAAAAACAAAAATTACACCACCAAAGTTTCCAAAACAAATACCCCCTAGACAAGCTATGAATGCTACCAAGCAAGTCACACCACCAAATTAGCATCTTAAACATCCCAAAACAAATCAACCAACAAAAGCACCAAAGAAACACCAAAAGCACAAAGAAATCTCAAGATGAAAACTCTCTAAGTGCCCAACTAATCCCTCCCCCACACTTAAATCATGCATTGTCCCCAATGCATCATGAAAAATGGAACTCATAAGTGGAGTTAGGAAAATAGTGGGACTTGCTCTTGCGGCCCCGAAAGGCTTTCCTTCTCTTGCCTCGCCTCGTCCTTCTCAGTGTAGCCCATAGATTGAATGGTGGCTTCCATGGAATCCAACCTAGTACCAAACTCCTCCAATTGTGATTTCATACCCCCTACTACAAGACTGACCTCTTGCACAACTTGGGTAGAGCTTGCAAGTTGCTCCCCCAGGAGTGTGCAATTGGTCAAGGATGTCGGTTAGTAGTTGAGTGCATTTAGGTAGCACCCTATATGATATCTCGCCATTCATCTCATTGATCTCTATCTCCGGGTTGGATAGAATCCTATAGAACTTCTTCTCGAATCGTGGGTTAGGCTTTAGAAATAAATCATCCAATCACGTCTCATGGTCAATGGCGGTGCGCTCAGGCTAAGGAAGTACCATGAAGTTGCAAGTAGTTGCACCGCCATACAACCACACAAATCGGTCGTCTAAGGTTGTATTTGCTATCATAGAAAATTGAGCTAGCTTCTCTATGGTATACTTTGTCCCCAAACGTTTGAAACTTGCCAATGCAAATCGAGGAGGGATTGGATGACCCAAATATTGAGCCAAGAGCCCTACCATGCCTTCCATTGAGATCTTTCCTCCTTTCTTCTCTCCCATTGCAAAGAATTCTTGTACAAAAGCTCCCACTAAGTTTGGGTAAAAGTTACCCTTAGGAGTCATTGCCAAAAGGCAATGCACATCCAAACCCGGACACTGCGTAAGTTTACCATAGCAAAATACCCCATAGATAGCAAGCGTTGAACATAGCGTAGCGCTGGATGAACATAGCGTAGCGCTGGATGAACTATAGCAGTGCTTTTGCATAAGTTATCCATGTCTGTGCCCGTCAAGATCCTCCAAAAGTTGCCAAGCGAGAATGGTAAACCCTAACGGTGCGTTCTCAAAACATCCCTTCCATATTTCCACCCAAAGGCTTAAGCCACTTCTCGATATGTCATCGTGTATTCCTTGTCATCCAAATGGAATTTGATGGCTTTATGTCCCTCAACATCCATAACTTTCCATAGAGTTGTTGAGAATTCCAAGGTCCACTGGATATAAGTCTTCGAATGCTTCTCTAGAAAACCTTCCAGGCCTATCCAACCTAACAAGTAGGTAACATGCTCGAGTAGGCCTAGAGCTTCTAGAGTATCCTTGCATACAAAAACCATCTCCAAAAAGTTCCTCTTTGGTCCATTCAAGTACCTCCACCTTCAGGTTGTAGTCCCGAAAATGGTAGTCAACTCCATGAACTCATCTGTCACAAAAGCGGTGTTGCAAGGAAGAGAAGTTGTCGGCTCATGTTTCCCCACTTTAGTTGGCTTCTTCCTTTTCTCACCCACTACACACTTTTTTCGAAGGTATCCTATCACAATAAAGGAGGTAATGCAATAATACACAAGGGCATTCCTGCAATATCATTCAAAAAGAATAATCTTCCTAAATATCCCAGTCATTTCAAATCACGCTACTCTCAACATAAAGGCTGTTCCATCAAGAACCATTATCCTTAAACAATAAACTCATGGAAATCATATCAACCCATCAATAAGATCATGCAGTAAAGAATCATCCCTGCTAAATCACCAGTACACATAAAAATTATATCATCTAAGCATAATAGCACATCAATCCACCCACACTTACTTCAACCCAAGATCATTCACAGAACCTAAACAACTTCTCGAGAACATACTCAGTTTCAAGATTCATGCTTCACATAAGATCACCACAGTGCTAAACAAAGCAAGTAAACATGAAGTTCAAAGGATTACCCAAAATTTGAAGCTAAGAGTTGAAAGATCCACACAAGAAAAAGCAAAAATGCTAATTTTTGAGAAAAAAACTACAATTGTTTTTGCGTTCACCAAGAGAATGTGTGAGTGAGTGTTTCTTAGAAGCTTGAATTTTTTAAATGACTCAATTAGGTGGAAAAATGTACCAAGAATCTTAGAAAATGAGTGATAAGGAGTGGAGGTACAATTGAGATAAGGATTAAACTGAAATTGCAAATCTAGGAGACAATAGTACCAATCTATTTGATCACAAGAGATGTTTGAAGTAATATTTAAATAAAAAATCCTAAGGAATAAGGGAATTTCAAAATTTATGAACCAAAAATGCATTTTTTAGCTTAAAATTCCAATTTTTCAAAAATATGCATTTTTGGTCCAATTTGACAGCTCAAATGGGGTGCCAACACGTGTTCCCTTGTGTTGATAGCACCCGCATGGACGCCCTCATGCCAAGGGTGTCTGGCACATATCGTATCTCCTGGAACGGCTCGTGACACGAGCCGTATCTCGTGCCGTATCTCGTGGAATGGCTCGTGCTGAGCCTTGGCACGAGGCTGCCAATATTTTGAATTTTTTTCTTAGTTTTTCCCTCTTTTTTTTCAAAAAAATCTATCTCCCAAGAACCCCTATTTCCATCCAAACAAAATCATGATATTTGAACTTAAATTTACAAATCAACAAGAGTTTCATCTCAAAATTCTCCACACACAAAGACAAGCAAGATCTATCTATCTACTAAAAACCACGAAACCAAAACAAAAAGAAACACCATATTTTTATTGTCGTCCTCATGACTTATTTCTTTTTCATGCATCTTAGTTTAAAAAAACCTACCGTTGGGTCTCCGGAGTCGTCATCGACAACTCCACCCACAATGACATCATTGTGGAGAGGTCTCCACAATGTGTCATCCTTACCTTTAGATGTCTTGTTCGCCATATTAGATGAATTCCCGCTCCTTGCTAATGTCGAGTCCGTAGACATCACCTTGGGTGTAGAAGAAGCTCGATGGGGTTTATGTCCTCGTCGCTCTTCCCCAACTGCTGCATGTTAGTGAGCATAGAAAAGCATTATGACACATATATGTCATCACTAGAATTATGCAATGTAAAGGACTTGTCAACAATATCATTATCACCAAGGAACTCATCTAAGCATTCATTCTCATTTGTCATGCAAGAAGTGTTACATAGATCATGCTCATCAAAAAGGGTTATGCATTTGTACACAAAAGATGAGTTAGATGAATCATGCTTAGACTTACAGAGGTCAAATCCCACCTTATCCATATCACCTTCCAGGGTTAGGGTTCCTAAATAGACATCGATTTTTATCCTTGACGTTTTAAGGAATTGTCTCCCTAATAGTATTGGGGGTGCATTTCCGATGTGTGCCACATCAAGGTCGTAAAAGTCCACTGGAAACACAAACTTGCCAACTTGAACCATCACATCCTTAACTAGCCCATGAGGGCTAGCTTGGGAGTGATCGGCTAGTTGGGCATTCGCCCTAGTGTCCGTAAGTTCACCTATATCTAGGAGTTCATAAAGACTATATGGAATCACATTAATTGATGCTCCCAGGTCTATCATGGCATTTTCAACTGACTTCCTCCCTAAAAAGGTAGGAATAGAGAACATCTCGAGGTCATTGCATTTCATAGGTAAATTCTTATGGTTTAAAATGGCAACTCCCCCCACTTTCAAGTGTCCTACCTTCTTAGTTGGTTTATTTCTCTTTTTAGTGTATGCAACTTTCAGAAATTTAGCATATGATGACACATGTTCAATTAGCTCTAGGATAGGGATTTTACATTAACTTTCTTTAAGATTCTTTGGATATTTGATTTGTTGGTCAACACTTTTGGCCACCCCCTTAATGCACTTGGAAATGGCACTGGAATGGTCACTCGTGCATTTGGTGGTGGAAGCTAATTAGAGGGTGCTTCCTCAATAACGATCTCATACCCTTCAAAGTTGGTCTTGTTTGCCTCCAAGATCCTATCATCTTCTTTAGAAACTTCCTTTTCAGGCTCACAAACCTCCTTCCCGCTTCTTAACTTTAATACGCCCACATTCCTCGATTTAACCTCCTGTTGGGAAGGAAGTTTTCTGGACTCTTTGGCTTCAAGTCGGCTCAACAAGATGGCGAGTTGCCTGACTTAGATCTCAATATTTTTTATGCTCGAGAAGGCCCTACTGCTAAGATCTTAAATTTTACGCCTTGTTCTTTCCACAAACACCTTATGTTTTTTCCCCAATTGGCTAATGGCTTCCAAAAGTTTTTCCCGGTCCAACTTGTAGAGAGAGGTGTAGTTGTTAGAAGGACCCTCACCCCTTGGATAAGGTTGAGGTGGAGCTTGTACGCCTCAATACCCTTGAGCTTGGTTATCCTCCCTCTAATGGAAGTTGGGGTGGTCCCAGTACCTCGGGTTGAACGAGTTTGCGTAAGGGTCTTGCCTTGCATTTGTTGTTCCCCCCTAGAAAATTTTTTCCTATTCCCATTGTTGTACTCCATGACTTTCACCTGTTCTAAGTCCTTCGCTACTTGTGGACAAACCTCTGTGTGATGGTCGAGATTGCATAAGCTGCAAACCTTGACTTGGTGAACCTTGCCTTTCAAAAGTTCCCTCATCATTGAAGCAAGAGCTTGGACTTGCTCTTTCAACTTCGGGGATTGAGATGGTTTATCAAAAGTCTTCACCCTAGACCTCGTTCCAGATTGCCTCATCCCATTAGCCATCTCTCTTCAAAAAGACCATAGCATCTTTAGACTCTTGTTGGCAATTGATCCATTGCACGCGGCGTTCACCATCCTCATATCGTTGTTGCACAATGTTGCACAATCCCTCAAAACGTAATAAACCAGGTTCCCTTCCCTGAATAAGTGGTGCAGACAGTTTACCAATAGTCTCTTGAATCGCTCCCAGTAACCATAGAATGATTCATTAGCGCTCTGGGTGATATTGGATAGCTGCTTCTATAATCCGACGGATTTAGAGGCCAAAAAATACTTCTCAAGGAATCTTATCTTCATATCCATCAAGAAGCTTATACATCCGGGCGCGAGGTAGTACAACCAATATTTTGCGATGTCTTGAAGCGAACATGTGAATGCCCTCAGGTTGTAGTCATCCTTCGAGACCACATGAGACTTCATATTTGTGAAAACAAGGTGGAAATCTGACATATGTTTGTTGGGATCTTCCCATGCCATCCCATGGAAAGTGGGGAGATAATGTATCAACCCACTTTTCAATTCGCAATTTACGTTGGGTGGCAATGGAGGGAAAGTGATACACAAAGGTTGGTTCTCCAAATTCAGAGACATAAGCTCCCTCAACATGATATCTCGAGAAGCTCCTCTACTACTAAAAACTGGTTCAGGTGGAACCCTCACTCTCGTTCTCTGTCTCCTCCATCTCCTACTATTTGTATTCTCAGATGGATAGTGTTAAATCCCTAAGTTCGTGGCACAGGTGTGCACCATAAACTAGGAATCAACAATACCCAACTAAAAGCAACACTAGCAAACCAGATTAGATGTACCAAGTCACTATCACAAAGGCTCAATAACAAAAACCAACAAAATAAAGAAAACAAAAGCAATACTAACTACTCAACTAACGCGTTATGCAAATTGACAATCAAACTTTTAAGAGCAAAGTGCATATATAACCCTACATAATTGACGAAAGTGTAGATATAACCCTGCGATAATTGAAAGTGAAAATATAATTTAGGTTATGTACAAATATAACCTTTTCCGGCAACTTTTAGCCGGAATTTCATTAAACGACATTTTTTCCCTTCTAGAAAAAAACTAAAAAATAGGAAATGATGTTATAGCCCTTAGCATCATTATACCTATATATTGTCGTTGGACCGCTGCCGGACCACTGCAAGTCCGCTGTTGGACCACCGCCAAAGCACCACCGGACTTGGTAGGGTTATATCAGTACATTATGAAATTTGACATGGTTATATCTACCCATTCCTAAAACTTATAGGGCTTTATCTGCATTTTCATCAATTTTGTAGGGTTATATATGAACTTTGCTCTAAAAACAAAGTGCCATATCAGTACAAAATCAACGTCAACCGCATGCTACCGCCATTTCAACCTGTTCTACCGATTGCCGACATTCCAAAGTGTGATTCTAATTTTAAGAAAGAGATTTGGTGAGGTCGACGCAGCGGACGTTGAAGTGGAAGTGTGGGAACCTTTCAAAAATGTTATCTTCATCCAAAAATTCCTCTTAATTCACTAGATTAACGCAATATTGAGTTTGATTATGTGATTTTCTTTTCCTTCTTATCACATGAATAGAGATAAGTAGTATCTATGGTATTGAATATAAGGATTTTGACGACATATTTTCTATTTTGTTGCATTTAGTCCGGATTAATAATTGAATAGCCTTCTGTGTTGTGTGTGTAGTTGTTATTTTGTTGTGTTGTTCGACTCATGGTTTTTAATGTTGATGGGTTTTGCTTTTATAATATGTGATAATATAACCCTACACTTTTTTATGAATGTGCTGATATAACCCTATAAGTTTTAAGAATGTGCATATATAACCCTATCAAATTTTATAATGTGCTGATATAACCCTACCTGTTATGGCGGCGAACAGGCACGTGTAAGGGTATAATTGTCCATCCAAATTTAGCTTCTGCTATGAGGGTATTTTTGCTATTTTTGAAGGGGTCAAAGCTAGAAAAACACGGTCAACGGCGAAAATGTCACCAGAAGGTTATATTTGCACTTTCGTTAAATAGTTAGGGTTATATTTGCAATAAAAATTATCTCAGGGTTATATATGCACTTTCCCAATTATATAGAGTTATATTCGCATATTTCCCAACTTTTAAACTAGCATCCCCGGCAGCGGTGCCAAAATTTGACCCGCCTCCACTCGGGGTCGTTAAAATGAGTCGTTGCTAATCTGAGCAAAGGTGTTTCAAACAAATGGAATGGAATGAAAGGGAGATCAAATTTAAATTTATAGTTCTGCTCCCAAACTCACTACTAAGCTACCTATGGGGAAGTTAGTGAAAAGACCGAGTTTGTCAACAGAGATGCTAGGGTCTAATAGCTGCATGCTAGGAATAGCTAATATCATAAAATCGGGTGTTTTGGGTTTTCACTTAACAACTACAAAAATAAGAGCTAAAACAAGAGAAAACTATATAGACAGACATTTGGGGAATATTTGTGTTACATGGTTGATTAAATATTTCAATCCTCGATTCCATCACATATAAGAGACATCAAGAACCTAATCTAGTGCTCATAACACATGGTGTGCTCGATGGTTAGCACTTCCCCTTACCTGTCACGTAGGGTGCTCTTGCAATCTCCATCGGCACCGCCTCCATAATTAGGGGAGTGCAACAATGGCCCTGCTGTTGCACAGATCCATTTCTCCCCCGCATAATTACGTCTCGGGCACTACACCATGAATGCTCTAACCCTAGGCCTAAAGAGGCAAAGGGAAATTTTCACCTTATCGATGACACTAGGGTCACTAAACCCTATGTTTGCTAATAAATTCTATCTCTACCCGTAACCCTTCAGACCAACTTGCTAGCTAAGACCTGTGTGTTGTCGTCGTAGCAGTAAAACCCAAAAAAGACCTACGTGTACACACCCACGTGGACCTGGACCCGGCTACCCATATCACATCCAAGTTTCTCTTCCCTGGGGGGTATTAATATGTGCACCAACATGAATGTATACTAGAGTGTTTGCTAATGGAGTGTATCATTCATGCAATTATAACAATTCAAGGTCAAGCCAACATAATATCATAAATATAAAATCAGGAAAATCAAATGAATCTCACAAAACATAAAATTAACACATGAATACAAATATTATCCCCAAGTTATAGAAATACTCCCTAAACATGGAATCCAAGTATTGCATTGGATTCCACATTTTTGGGCAAAAGAAAAATAAATAAATAAAAGAATAAGAGAGCCTAGAGCGAAGGGAGAGTATATTTCTCTCTGTAAGCTACTATTGAAATCCAGAATCTGATCTAAAATCTTAACCCTAGTAGACTAAAGGCTATATATATAGTAGTAGGGGATTGGGCCTAAAAATAGGCCAAAACCCTAGCAGCCACCACTGACATGAGGCATCGCGATTGGCACGGCCCGTGCTGCCGACATGACCTCACATCGGCGTGGCCCGTCGATCATGGAACGGGTTGTGTGGCTCATGCTGGCAAGGGGAACCAGTCTTGGCATGGTTGTGCTAGCGTAATCCATGTCAAGCGGTGCAGGTTATGGCTTGAGCTCCATTTTTGCACTTCTGATCTGTACCCTGTGCCGTTTGGCACGGGCCGTCAAACGGATCTTCATTTTTCTCAATTTCTTGGCACGGGCCGCATCATTCTCCATAACCTATGGTCTGGTCTTGACATTTGGAACTTGGAACGATGCAGGCCATATGAAATAGAACGATCCGCACCAATACTTAGCTAAATTTTGAGTGAAAAAATTACTTAAGGACCTAACCAACTGAGCTTGGAAGGTCCCGTGCTGGGGCTTGGCACGACCCACATTGCTTGACATGACTCATGCCAAAGGCTCCTGACACGGTCTGTGTGGCGTGGTATAGGTCATGTGTGTGACGAATAAATCGTTGGTCAGATTTGAAAGTTTTTGTAGTCGATTTCATAGCGATCGAGAAGACAAATCCAATGGTGCCCCCCTCAAGAGCTGGTTCTTCTTAGATCTTTCCTAGAACTTGCGTAACTCTCGGACAACAATTCCTCCATTTTTTTCTTGGCCTCTTTGATCTTCAAATTTGCCTTTCTTTAGCACAATCCTTCTACTACTACGCTTTAGAGTTCGTAGCCTTAATCTACTACCATTTTTGCAAATGACCATCGATGTCTTCTACCATCCTTGCAAAAGGCCTTCTATGAAAAGATGATGAAAAGTACCCACGAACAACCTACTAATGATGATCACAAAGGAAGATCTAGGTTCACGTGGATACAAGGTGTCTATTAGTATTAATTAAGTCTACAAAACTCAGTATTTAGATAAGAAAATTAAACATAGCCATTTAAACACTTTTTCATGTAAACCTAACTAACACTAGCAATCCACCAAGTAAAAGAAGCTAATTATTATACTGAATGCATTGGTTAACGCATGCACTCCGGTGCACATCGATGCTGCTCAAGCGGCATTCACCATGCTGGTATTCATTAACTCCTTTTGTTGTCATACTCGTGAAAAAAACATGAAAATCATTGAGATGTTTGTTGGGATCTTATCCATTCAGGCCAGGGAAAGTAGGAAGCAAGTGGATGAATCTATATTTCAATTCAAAGTTCACCCCTTCAGGCTATTCAAGAAACTTTATAGCAAGCGGTTGTTATTCCAAGTTAGAGGCAATGAACTGTCTCAATGCCAGATCAACCATCTTGACTTGTCATTGAAATGTGTTTTGAATCCTACGTTAACTAGCAAATTTTTGCTCAATTTCAATATCAAAATGCCCATTGAATCATTTGAGTGCTTTTACTCAATTTCTTTATAAAAAACCATAAGAGGTATATCACTAAAATATGTGTGAACCATATAAAAAGATCACACCATTGATTAGTAAACACAAAAACAAACAAAGAAATAGAATTTTAGAAAATTCATAGGCAACGAAACCAAATTTGACGCAACTTAAGTCGTAATGCCTATCAAAATAATAAATTTAAAGCCCTAAAATAGTATGATGCATGTCGAACCGCGATCGTGATAGCTGAACCTTGTTTTCTAACGTTGTTCCTACAAAACAAACTCCCCAGGGGCACTAGGGAAGAATTTATGATGGTAAAGTCTGATAAAAAATGGTTTAATATAAGTACTGAGAATGAAATGAATAGAACAAAGTAATGCCTCGATATTTATCGGGTTTGACCAGAGAGAGAGATAACTCAATCATACTAGGATGAATATTTACTTTTCTGGTAGGAATAGTTGTCTTACCATAATAGAGTTGTCAAATATTTGATGTACTGTAATTGTACCTTGGATGAAGGAGATCTCATACAACTATATTTGAACTAGGAGATCTTCCGTAGGATTATTGGGCTTTGGCCCAAGAGAAAATGTGGTATGGCCTTAGGCCTAAGGGTGGAGTAAAATAGTGGCCCTTATCAATAGCCGTGAGAAAGCTGAAGGTATGAGCTTCTGCGAGTACCATCAGTTCTCTCACATGCGAGTGCTTGAAGGCTGTGCATTGTGGATGTTCTTTGGCCTTCATTTCTCAAAATAACTATGGAAACTTTGAACTTTTTTGGGCGTGTTTTGCACTAGTGGGGTCTCTATGTGTCATGGCCTTGAACTGGATGAAAGGGCTTTTTGAAAAAGATGCATGCATTTGATAGTTTTTGAGGCAGTAATAATTACCCATGAACTAAACAATTTCTTGAGTAAATAAATACTTTTCCCTGTAATAATCTGTTTTCACTTTTAAACCCTTCACCAACTATATTTTCCAGCGCTACATCTACCTTTGTTGCATGTTTTCCTTCTGTGTACTCTGGAGAGTTTTCCAGTAAGTTTGTATTTTTCTTTTTCATATCTCTTTTTCAATGATGTCAAGATTCTCCAGTGTTTCACCTATGAGAAAATGAAGACTACCTTGATTTGGTTGCGCCTTTTATGTTGATCCTCCCTGTTTAAGCTATACCTATATAGATAATGGGGATTTTTACTTCCGGCCACGTGCCCTGTAAGGGTGCCTCTTCCTCTATTTTGAAAGATACAGTGTCTCAGTTGCCCATCGTGTCTGTTCCATATTTTTCAGCCCATGAGTGTGATGAATTTGTGGATGAAGGTTCAAGCCCTCAGGACTTAAGAATGTTTGTTTGCCCATTGAAGTGGCGTCCATGTATATGGATCCTATCGATAAAGTGGCTTCACTCTTTCCTAAAGCCTAATGTTGTAGGGTACATGTGTATTTTACCCTTTATTTTACTCTTTATTGAACTCGTGCTGATTTCCTTTTGTCTTCCTAGACCCTTTCTTACGTGGGTGACATTTTGGCCCAACTAGCTCAATTGGCTCTAGCTATTTGTTCAAGCATTACCCTGGCTACTAAGGCTCGTATTACTGATCTGGGAGTCGCCCTTCAATTGGAAATGAACGCTTCAGATGGATTGTAAAGGAGTTTATTGATCACTTTTTCCACTCTTTCGTCCCACAAAAGGACTGTTGTAGAACTTTGGCCTTTTGCTGAGGTAGGGAATCAGACGAAGATTTTATGGACATTCTATAATCAGGCTATAAGACACGGGCCTTCCAAAGTTTCTTTCTACAAATTGGTCATCATTTCATGATTTGTAGTAAAAATTAGGTGGTTGAGAGGTCTACCCCTACGTTCCCAAGAGAATTTATGGAGCTCCACATACCTATATGTTTCCAGGTGCCAATCTTTTTTTAGAGCATGTGTGGCGGTCTGGAATCCAAAATGATAGGATTAATTTTCCTTTCCTTGGCCAATTAGGAGATTTACTCCATTACCTGATTGTTGAAAGGATGAAGGAGAGGAGTTTTAATGAGGATTCCAAGGAGAAGTTGCCCATTCCAGCCCTTCCGAATGTTGTTGAGATCCAGAGTGGTGAAGTGGATGAGTGGAGTGTCGTATCTGGTATTAGGAATCATGTAGAGCTTGGAAAAATGAGCCACAATAAGGTATGTTGGTATGTTTCTTTTGTGAGGGCTCGTCGAGTACCTTAAATGATAGTTTATTTACTTTTTCCTAGAACCTTGTCCCCTATACTCCGGCCCCCTCAGAGGACCCATGCTTTGGCTAACCCATAGGTGGTTCAGTGCATGGTTCTTGGATAAGTCCCACTAAGAGTAGACATAAATGCAACTAAGGGCCACTAATCAGTTGACAACCCTCTTGAAGAGCTTTGTAAGGAGCTTGAAAAAGAAATTAAGGAACGTTGTGCTGACCACCAAATGATTGAAGAGAAAATTCTCCAATTGTTCTCTAACTGGTCTCTTGATGAAATGGTTGAGATGTACAACATGATGGGTGCCTGGCTAGATCTTCCCTCATCATCAATTGCTCCAATCATTGGATTTGACCGTCGTTGCCTAAGAGTGGACCATCCAAAAGCTTAATAGAGATATTGATGGGGTAAACTTGGAAATCTTGAAAATTTATCCCGGGATTTATAATTCAAAATTTGCCCAGGAGTTGACGAGGGAGCTCAAAAGGGCGGAGCAAATAATTGAGGATCATACATCGAAAATAGTTGTATTTCATCAAAGCCTTTGATTTTACAGTATTGTCTTTAAGAAAAGTGATGGATTGGAGATAATACATTGTTGCACGAATTTTTACATGAAAAGTCTCTAATTTTCAAGAGGATGGACCAAATCTTCAATCGGCGAACATTCGAGCTAGGGATTAGCTCAACTGTCTTAACTGCGAGATTGAAGCTTCCACTTCTTTCCTTCCAGCTCCAAAGCTCTCATTCTTCGAAGATTAGAGCAACAGGTAGGACTTAGCCAAGCCTTAGTAATTTGGGGTGGCAATTCTGGTAGTAGGGTTACTAGAGCCAGCCATAGGGGCAATCATCGTAGGTGATTCCCTTTTCTTGTAGCTTCTCTCATTTTGAGAAAGAAATATGTGCATGCTATTGTGATATTTTGGCCATGTAGTATATCCAGTTACCTTCTCCTATTTTTATTTCTTTGGCCATTATCCCTAATCCCTCTGTCCCACCTCAATTTGCAGAAAGAGAAATTGAGGTGGGAAATATGTACAGTAAATACAGTACTGAAAAAGTACTGAGAAAGCTGAAAAAATTTTAAAAAACACTGTTGACAAGAATGTTAACAGTGAAATTAAAAATTGGTAATCAGTTATTTACATTTCATTTCCAAACTAACCTTTCCCTCCAAAATTTAAGATTTGGCTCCAAAATTTTAATTTTGAAGCCAAAAAAAATGGACGCCCAAAAAAAATGAAAATTACAAATTCCAATGACAATTTCATTCTCTGCATTTCCTGGAAGTATTCTCTATAAAAGCTTTCAATCACTGTATTCAATTCTACCTTTCCAAAATCCCAACATTTCTTTTCCACTTATTCCAACACTTTTTTTTAGATTCCACTTTTTCCAACATTAAAAGCCCTCAGATTCATTAAACACATTATGGTCCCTCAAAGATCCTCATTGGGCTCTTAATGTTGGTGGGACTGTGATGGTGGGAAGGAATCTCACAGATGAGGAAAGACAGCAGATAGCACACTTTTTGTTGCAGCATATCAGCAACGGAAAAATCAAACATGACCATCGAGTTCAGGCAGCAAATTAATGGGGTTATTCTGTCTGAACCATCAGCACCATTTGGGCAAGAGTAAAGAAATAGATAGCTGGTGGGGGATCAATATCCGCAAGATCATTGCGACATGGAAGACCATGCCCAACGAAAAAACCAATCGACACAGCAGCATTGATGGCTATACCTCTCCCAAAGCGAAGAACCTGCCGGTCAACCGCTGCTGCTCTACATATTAGCAAGAGTACCGTTCACTGGGCTGTGACAAACAAGGAAATTAGGAGCCATTCCAATGTAGTTCATCCATTCTTATCAACAACAGCCAAGCTAAGGAGAATGGAATGGTGTTTATCAAGGATAGAATGCAACATGCAATTCAAGGACATGCATAACATCATTCACATTGATGAGAAGTGGTTCTACCTCACTGAATCAACCATAAGGTACTTACTAGCCCCTGAAGAACCTGAACCATATAGAACACAACATAACAAGCATTACATACCCAAGTTGATGTTCTTATGTGCAGTATGTAGGCCAATGTTTGACCATGAGGGAAATTGTGTCTTTGATGGTAAAGTAGGTGTCTTTCCTTACACTGAATATGTTGCTGCCAAAAAAATAGTATCAATAGGCCTAGGGGAACCCTTGTTTTAACACCAATTAAGAAGGTTAATAGGGAATGCATTAGGAAGAAACTTATTTATGATGTCATCCCTACAATTAAAGCTAAGTGGCCAGCTTGGTTAAGCAAACAAATATCAATACAACAAGACAATGCGACATCCCATATACTGTCCAATGACCCTGAGTTCATAGCAGCTGCAAATTCATATGGTTTTACAATTAAAATGGTGTGCCAACCAGCTAGATCACCAGATTTAAACATCCTAGACCTGGGGTTTTGTGCCTCCATTCAAATCTTACATCATGAAACCCCTAGCACAGACTAAGAGGGACTTCTACAGGCTGTATACAATGCTTTTGAAAGAGAGGATCCCAAAAAAATTGACCAGATTTTCTTACCTTTACAAAATGAGATGATTGAAATCATGAAGGATAAGGGGGGAAATAACTTTAAAATGCCACATATGGGTAAGCAAAGACTGATTAGGCTGGGGATTTTGCCAAAAAATTTGATTGTGAATCATGAAATTGTGAGGAAATGTTTGGAAGACCTTACTGCTGTTGGAATGACTGCACAAGTTCAAGATCTTATGCTGAGCATGGAAATGGGCTGAAAAAGTTTGGCATGGAAAATATTTTGTAGGGTTGTACTTGGAAATCTGTATAAACATGCATTTTGGTTTTCATAGTCATGTTTAAGGTGCGACCTTGTAAAATAGGGTTTGTATTTCCCCTGTTTGATTTTGGATGTAAAACCAGTTAGTATGAATGAATGAATGCATTACCTATTTCAAAAACACCAAGTCTAAGATTGAAACAATCACAGGACTGAAGCCACAAATACTGGATTGGCACACTACATTAAAATTCAAATTAGAAAACCACATCATTACGCCATCAAAAAGGGATTTGAATCAACAAAAATAGGTTGCGTTCAGTGATATTTTACAATCATTTGTCATCACTATTAACAGGCTGCAAAAACTCAAAGTCATTAGAACAGTACATCTCAGGCTATTTTCAAATCATATGAATGCCCCGCCAAGATCAAATCAGTTTCTTAGCTGATAGGCATGGCTGCATAAGATAACAATCATACATCACAGCTTCATCATCGATTATGACCTACTATATCTACTGTGACTCAATTAATATAATTGCAACCCGATCACACTGCCTCGCCAAGAACAGCCAAGTCTTTAGACCCAACCGCATGGCTGCAATGTGTCAGTCACAGCCTTACCATCTCACAACCTTACCATATCCAACGCTCCATGTTAGGCACTTGCCGAAAGGAATGAAACACATAAAACAAAGCATGTAGTAAGACAGAAATGTAGAAAACTATTAGTCCAGAAAGTCACACACGACTGTATCACAAGTAAAAAATATTAGACCAGACAATCCCACATGACTGTATAGCAAATCAAACAACAGCAGTCCACATAACAACATTCCACAAAATATATACCAGTCCAGGAACAAAAAATCAAATGAGAATGTCAGGTAACACATAAAATACAGGGCATAACTTAAAAACAAGTCACAAATTGAACAATTAGTATTAATATAAGCCATCATATGTATTTACCAAATGCTAGCAAAGGTTAATCACTGGATTTTCTAGTTCCATCATCCACCACCTGCACAGAAAATGTAATTATTACAAATGAATGCAATTCAAAAGTGCCATATTAACAAGAAAAAAACTATAGCTAAAAGGCAAGATGCAACCTTAAGTAGTGCCTTCAAGCTAATTTTGGGAAGGTTTCCCTTTCTCAGCTAGGACGGTACATATCCTTCAGGTTTTGGCATATTCTCCCAATAGGCTATATCATCAAGAACATCTTGGGGCAAATTACACAAGGACCACTTCTTCTTGCCTTCAGTTATCCTTTTTTTAGGCCAATTCCCGTGAAAAGGGCATGAACCATATTCATAGAATCCTGGTTCACCAAACTTGATGCTACGATAATCAGTAACACCTTCAAGTTTTGGAAACCAATCTATATTTTCCCAACTCTCCTTATCAAGTACAAAACCATCATCAGGGGCATCGACAGATTTCGGAGGATACTCAACCTCTAAACAATCAACAGGGGTCTCTGACGACCATGGAGTCCACTCAGCAAAGTTGATTGGACTGAAAATGAGTGGCTATCGGAACATCTGAATCAGACATAGATCCTAATAATGAATGTGAATCATCACCCTTTTCAGTGTCCATCAGCACCTTGGAGCTTGAAGCTCCGGTACATGAGAGGGACAAGTGACTGGGCTCATCACTAGGTGTACTCATTAAAAAAAGTAGTGGCAATGATGGTAGACAAGACGTCATCCAAAAAAAGGGTGTACACATTAGTTAATACCCAGGGACATTAGTTAATACCCAGAGAAATGAAACACATGAAACTCAGATAAGCATAGGGCCACAACATACGAACTGAATCAAAGTCATCAGATTACAAGACCAGCATACAAATTGAATTAACAGGGTTATCAAACACACGAGTCAGTCAAGAATAATAAACAGGGGAATACACTTCAGTTAATACCCAAACAAATGAAACACATGAAACTCAGATAAGCATAGGGCTACGACATGCAAACTGAAACAAAGTCATCAGAGCACAAGACCAGCATACAGATCAAATTAACAGGGTCATCAAACACACAAGTCAGTCAAGAATAATAAACAGGGGACTACACTTCAGTTAATGCCCAAACAAATGAAACACATGAAACTCAGATAAGCATAGGGCCACAACATAGAAATCGAATAAACAGGGTCATCAAACACATAAGTCAGTCAATAATAATAAGAATTATTTGTTGGAAAACTATTTCAGTGTATAGATCTACTAAAACCCAAACCCAAAAATAAAGAAAAATGGGAAAAAAATAATGGAAACAGCCAAAAAGGCATGAGGTAGACCAAATCAAACCCAAGCTAGCACAATCGATGCTCAGCAGACAGAGGTATACAAGGGTTTGAAAACCCGTCTACAAACACATTAAAAACACAAATGGGTAAAAATAAAACCATTTTCCTTGTTCGTAAAAACTTTAAACTTCTAGATCTATGCAAACCCTAATCGGAAAATGAGGAAACTTGCAAAACTTCGAACAAAAAGTAAAAAAACCATAACCAAGGTTATGAAACCCGAAATGACATAATCCGAGCACTCATGGCGCATCGGGAAACCAAGGGTTTCACAAACCTGGTTTCAAAATCGAACAAATTTGGAAAATATGTGAGCATGAGAAGCTGGATATGAGGAAAGAATCAGAATACGTGCTAAAATAGGGTGGGATTTTGGACCTGTGATGGGGAAGTTGAGAGAACTCAAAGGATTTTTGAGTTTCAGAACTCAGAGGATCTCGTTTCAGAATCGAGAGGATTTTTGAGAGAACTCACAGGAAAGGATTTGGGATTTTTGAGGAGTCAAAGGGAGATGATAAAGTTGGTGCCTTGGATGCTGAGAGTGCCTTCGATTTTTTAGAGTGCCTTGGATGCTGTGATGATAACGTTGGTGCTTTTGAGGCATGGAGAAAAGAGAGCGAATCATGCGTAATTCTCTCTCCCATTAACCAATGCATCCAGCATTCAAATTTCTAAAGCCTTTGTCCATTTCTTAAGCCCATGTCCATTATCACCTAAATCAAGCCTTATTAAGCCCATATCCATTAGTTATTTCAGGTTAAAAAATGGGCAATTTGGTAATTTTGACTCAAGTTAAAATGGCCATTTTTGGCTAATTCAGAAATTGCAATTTGAGCTGGGATAGTCCAATTAGGAAAGTGTGCAGTTTGAGCTGGGAAGGGGGGAGTATTTGTGTTCTCCCACATGGGGGAATTTCGGCATCCCAACTGGAGTTAGTTACGTCTACATGAAAGCTTATCTACGTAGAGCATTTTTCATCCCTTCAGGAAACATTGCGGTATAGGGATCGTTACTCCGCTTTAGAGAGTTTTCCATCCTATAGGAAGAACTAATGATATGAATAGTGTTTATCTACTTTAAGGAGTTTTTCATCCTATAGGGAGAACTAATGGTATAAAGAGTGTTTGTCCATTTTAGGGAGATTTTCATCATGTAGGGAGAAGTAATGATATAAAGAGTGTTCATCCACTTTAGGGAGCTTTTCACCTCATAGGGAGAACTAATGATATAAAGGGTTTTTGCCCACTTTAGGGAGTTTTTCATCCGTTCGGGAGAACTAATAATATAAAGAGTGTCCGTCCACTTTAAGGAACTTTATTGTCCCACAGAGAGAACTAATAATATAAAGGAGGGATAGTTTTCTGGTGAGACATCTATTTATTTTTTGTCATCTACCCTCTATTGGGGTTTTGGCCTCTTTTTTTTTGGAGATTGTCTCTTAATACAACGTCTCTTTGTTGTAGACAGGTTATACTCTGGTGGGATGCCAACCTATTAAAAACATAATGTGCAATCAGAATGTAATTTTATTTATAAAAAAATTGGCCCTAAAGCTCCTCTTGGGATGAACGCGTCCTAAGGCATTATATTACAATGGGAAAAAAACCTTGTAGTTCCACTTGGGGGTGAACTATTCCCTAGGTAAAAAAAGGTTGGTGTTTTAAGTCTATATCTTTTTTTATGTGAAGTAAGCTATGCCCTGGTTGCAGAACATGAGTTCTTTGCTTTGATGGTCACCGGCTTCTAGGAGTCTGACATTTTGCTAATCTGGAGATTAATGATCAATGACTCTCCCTCTTTCACAGAAATTGTATCTCTATACAATTTTCAATTGCTCATCGTCATTTCCTAGTTCTCAGGGTTTTGGGCACTCAATATAGCTCTATACAAGTGGGGAAATCGTAGCAGAACTGTTTCAAAGTAAAACTCAAGTCTCCCTAGTGTTATTACCCAACTAATGGTTTTATGGAGTACCTTATCTTCTGTAGTAGTCTCCAATTGAAGTGTCTCTAAGCCAAGATTTCCTCCTTTGTCATTGCAACTTCCCATGATTGATTTGAACTATTTCACTTTGTCAAGCTCCATCCCTTCCGTCACCATGCAATGTTGAGCTATCTCTTTATTGCCTTGTATCGAGGCTATACCATTTCCTTTGGAAACTTTAGTACTAGGTGGTAAGGTGATCATATGGCCTTGTCTTGGTTCGTCCATGATTGGCTAAGTATGACGTTGAAGAGCAATGAAGCATCAAAGAAGCTAAAATTGCACATTACAATCTCAACCTTCTCGACATCTTTGATCATTGCAGGGAGACCAACTACATTGGTCGAAAGCTCAGCCCTTCCTATAGGCCCTGATAATGGATACACGGACTTCCGCAACATGTGACTTCCGATACATAACTAATTGAAACATCTAGAAAACATGACTTCCACCCCACTCCCATTATCAAAGAACACTCTTTTAACTAGGGCATTCCCTATTTGTGAAGAGATCACCAATGGAGCAGAATGAGTAGTGTTCCTAGGACCGCATTAGCTTTGAAGAAGGTAATGGTTTCTTTTTTATTTAAGGGCTTGTCCCTTAATATTTTGGAGGCTTGGATTGCATTCGATTCTTCATCCAAGCGTTTGACAAACCCTCAGCAAGATCCCATTTATCATGTTAACCACTAGAAAGATGTCTTTGTACCTCTCAAAGATAGTATTTTTAGGCCTTAATTGCGGCTAACTACTAAAAAGTAGCTAGTTGCAAGTCAAGGTTGTCTACGAGGAAAAGAGGGTTTTATCGAGTGTTAAATGTAGTTAAAAGCACACAAAGATGTCACTCTAAGTGTGTGGTAACAAAATGAGGAGTTTTTAGCTTGGAAAAACAATATGACTACTTTTATCAAGTAAATGATAAAAAAAACTAGCACAACAGATGTAAATACGATTGTAACGAGTCTTGGGCGCAATTGGTTTACATATATGGTTATCCTTGGATTATCGACTAATTATCCTATTATCATGCACTGACCACATATTGTTGAGAACTTGTCAACACCTTTCGGGTGTAGACATGTCTTACCTCTCCTCTATTATAGTTGGAATGGACGATCGACGTCATACAATAGCCCTTACCCATGGGTCACTCTAGACGATTAGCATCATAGAATACCCCAAGGATAGCAATAAACATAGAGAACCAACATAACTAACACAATGTCCTGCAAGTGAGAAACAAAGGGATAGCACAATATCTTTCCTAATAATGCTACGAGGATCGACCTTCATGCTAGTGGTAATTTGTGTAATAACACTTAGGGAAACCCCATTAAAATCCATCTAAAATCTAAGCAACTTCATCAATAGACAATTACAACTAGTTGTCAATCCTAAATACAGCCTAACATCAATTAATGACAATCACATAAAAAGAGAAAAAGTCTTTCGGACTTGACCAAGAATCTAGGAAATAATCAATTTATAATCATCAACTAGTTTATCATCCTACTCTAAATCATGCATTAATCACCATACAAAGCAAAAACATAATCGATAATTATAGCACAAAATAGGATAAACTGGATCTGCACCTTTAAGCATGTGTTAACTAATGTATTCAATACATTTGTTATTGTGTTTGTTTGGTTGATTGCTAGTTTTAGTTAGGTTTACACGACAAAGGATTTAGATGACCATTGTTGGTTTTCTTATCTAAATCCCGAGTTTTGTAGACTTAATTGGAACTAATGGATAGTTTGTATTCACAAGCACCTAGATCTTCCTTTATGAGATTACTAGTAGGTTGCTCGTGAGTATTTGTCGTCACTTTGTAGAAGGCCATCCACAAGGGTGGTAGTAGATATTAGAAGGCTATCTGCAAGGATGATAGTAGACAAAAGGCCACAAGTCGAAATGTGGTAGTCGATGGAAAGAAGCAGAAAATAGTGTGAAGTCAAAGTTTAAGTTCTTAAGGCGAGGAACGGTTAAAACAGCCGACACAGTCCATGCCAACTAACACCGCCATGCCATGGGCCAACAACATGAGGTTCTCGGTCCAGTACAGCCCATGTCAGCTCCTCTTGGCACGAGACTCTAATCTATCACGACCCATGCTAACACCCATTAGCACAAGTCGCTAGCTCCATCATGGACCATACCGCCCAAAACCTGTGCGACTAAGACCATCAACTCAAGATTCAAAGACCAGTCGATGGGGTGTGACGTTATACACGGCTATGCCATCATTTTGCTCATAAATTGACTCCCATCCAATGGCCCACTAAGATCCCCATGCCCTGCATCATTCAGAAGTGAAAATTAAGAACTCGGATGATGGTCTGTGAAGACTCACACGGTCTGCATCGTTTAACTAGTCAAGACAACACTCCTAGTCGATGGCCCACGCCAAAGAATGTGGGCACGCATCATTAGAAGGCTGAGAACCAAGCCCCAAGCGGCAGTCTGTGTCATCCATCACGGCCCATGCCAAGGGTGGTAAGCACAACCGTGCTAACTAGCACGGCTCGTGCCAAAGCTAGCTAGCATGATTGTGCCACGCATGACAGCCTGCACCCATTGCGGATGCTAGGGTTTTAGGCCTTATTTTGAGCCTTTTTCAAGGCTTATTCCCCTACTACTATATATATTCCATTAGGGTTTAAGTATTGGCCACATTTTAGATCATTTTCTATTCTTGAAGAGTAGAAAGAGAGAGAAATGGAATAACCCTTCTCTCTAATTCATTTCTTTTCTTCTTGTTTTTGCACAAGGGCATTGAATCCAATGAAATACTTGGGTTCAATGCTTAGGGAGTAGTTAATTTACTTGGGGTTTGTATTTGTCTTCATGATTTGGTGCTTGTTTTGGGAGATTCTTTAGATCTACCTAATTCTATGTGTTTGTCATATTATGTTGGCATGTTCTTCATATTCTTGTTAATTGCATGATTGTCACACTAAGATTGGCACACATCATAGTCTACATTCATTGCGCATATATTGATATTAACGAGGAAGAGAAACGTAGATGTGCTAGGGGTAGAGGGATCCGGGACCGTATGGGTGTGTGCATGTGGGTCACTGAGTTACAGTTACAATGACCGCACACTAGTCTTAGCTAGCGAGTTGGCTCGAAGGGTTACAGATAGAGATAACATTGGTAGCAAACTAGGGTTCAAGTATTTTCAACATTAAAGCCATCGATAAGATGCCTACTTCCTTTGCCACTGTAGGCCTAGGGGTAAAGCGCTCATAGTGTAGTGTCTAGGATGTATTAAAACGAGAGAGAATCAGACTTGCGCAATGTACCATGCCATTGTTGTACTTTCCTAATCATAGAGGCGAGGCTGGTGGAAGAATTATACATGCAACCTTATGTGTTAGATAAGGGGAAGTTTTAACCATTATCCGCACTACGTGTTATAAGCATTAGGATTGGTTCATATGTCTTGAATTTGATTGAATCGAGGATCAAAACATTTCACCAGGCATGTTACGCAAATACTCCCCAAGTGTTAGTATATATAGTTTTATTCTCTTGTGATCTCGCATACTTGTATTTGTTAGTTAAACCCCCCCCCCCTCAAAACCTATTTTGCAATACTAGCTATTCCTAACACACAGACGGATTGACGAACATGCTGTGTGTATTTTACTTTTAGACACCTAGCATCTCTATGGACAAACCCGGTCTTACCACTATCTACCCTCTAGCTAGCTTAGTAGTGGGAATAGGAGCAGAATATAAATCTATTTATCTTTATGAAGCCTATGCCTCATATTTAATTGATTACCTAGATTGACGAGCCCGAGGTAGAGGCGTATCAAAACCAAACCTCACACATTCATACTAAAAATGCTTACCAATTGCTCCTAAGAGTATGTGTAGCCTAAATAAACTAAACCATAAGAAGGGATTGAAATCCCATCTTTAACAAGCAATAAATGAAGAGAAATAAATGCAAACTAGATTTTTGAGAGGGGGAAAGTTGGGTATGGGGATGAGGATAAGATAAGAGGATATTTATAGTCTATGTGGTTAAGAATGGGCTAATAAAAGCCAAAAGGGTAGCAGACATGTGCAGGTCACGCCCAAAACACGCGGGTGAGAGGGACAGGGGAAGTGCGACGGCTGCACACCTAACCGCAGTGGATGGTTACCACGCCTTGCATAGTGAGCACGCGCCAAGTACATGGCCTGCTGGTCCGCGCGCCCGATTGTATGCACCCAGCCGGCCAGCCAGCCAGTCTTTTTTACTCAAATCCGGATTTTTTCTTCAACTAAATTACATATTGACCTTCACTTCTAAGCTCTTTTTTAATCTCGATTCTTTAATCTTTAATTCATAAGCATGATCATAAAGGACATTCTAAAAACCCTTTAAACTAAAAACTTAAGATAGAAATCCTAAATCATCATCATAACCTTCTTATCAACAAAATATCCATTAACCTTTCATAAAACCCTAATCTATTCAAATATGAATTTCAAATGTACTAAAATGAGAGTATAAAGGGCACATCAACCACTTTTCCATTGGCAGGAACCAGATCTTTGCCTTTCAAAGAATATTGATCCTCCTCTTTGTTAGGTCACTAATCCTCCCTTTGCTTAGGGTAGTCTCTGCAGTTATTCTCTTTTGCCTTTAGGCAATCCTTCTTTTTTTGGGGGGGGGGGAGGGGGGTCGATGTATTCTTTGAGCATCCCCCAGGCGAGGAAAACCATCTATGTCATACCCTATATCCTTATGGTAATTGCAAAATCATGTTAGCGTTCTTCTCTCAGGATTATTCTTTAAAGGTGGTGGTCTTGGGAAAAGGTGCATGTTGATGGCTGGGATACTGACCCTAGATCTGCTCAAAGAAGTATATGAATAAAATAGTGGTTTGGGCATATACAAGACTTTCTTTTACCTCTCCTATTTGTCCCTTCGATCGATCTTTTCATTATCTCTCTTTTGCTTGGAAGCCTTCTCGACTTTGGCGTATGTCTCCACAAGAGCTTGAAGTTGATGTACAATGTTCAGAGTGTCTACCATCAATTTCTCGTACAACTTTTCAACCATCATACCATTCATATATCCTGAGATTCATTGGTATCGATTATGTCAACAAAATCTAAGATTTGTTCTGTATAGCGCGAACAGAAGGCTGCAGTCAATTGGTTATATTTCTCTCAAAGGTTCAGCAAATCCGTCACTGTTTTGGTGAACTTCTTCAGTTGGTAGAGCCATGTAAGCAAGCTTTGTCCAAAGGCAGTCTGTGAGTTACCCTCAAGGTAAAGATCCAAACCACTGTAGAGCTTTGCCCCTGAGGTATGACCCAACTAACTTGCATCTGGTGTTAAGTGGGATGTATTTTGATACCATGACATGTTGATAGGTTATGAAGAACTTTCCATGATCAAACTATCTATTGTATGTGGGGACATTGTCCAGGAGCTTCTGCTTCATATTCTAAGGGTTTCTTCTATGATCGGTATGAACGGAGAAGAGACTGGCTAACCTTGTCTTCTAAACACTCCAATTCTTGATTGATGATGCTGAGGTTCTTGTCCCCTATAGGATTTTCTGATCCTCTCATGTTTCTAGGATATGTTTGGCCATAACTCACCATTGTTGTATATAGAGGGGTCATCATTTGAGCAAAACTTTGTGTGGTTTCTCCCGAGTCAGATCTACCATCGACTGATGCCTTGGCGTCTACCCAGATGTGTTTAGAAGTGGGGTCTTCCCTTGGTTAACGATAGTTTACCAACAAGGGGCAAGTTGCTTTTCATAAATGGCTTATCAAGTTTGGAATAACTAGTATGGCAACCGTCTAGGTCATTGACACCTGTTGCACGACCGGTCCTTGCATCTTTTATGGTAGCTGCAATCTGGATCCCTGTGTGTACATAGAAATCCACAAAAATTATAAGAACCATTGTAATTGTGTAGGTATTTGTGTCTGCATGTATCATGCCTCTTCCCCCACTGGAGAATTGCATCTCGATCATTAATACACGTGTGGCATAGCTAACGTTAGGGTTTGGTTGGGGATGGACAATGCCTTCCACAGGCCTCACAGCAGCAACTGAATTGCATTGTTCCATGCCTCTTCCCCCACTGGAGAATTGCATCTCGATCATTAATACACGTGTGGCATAGCTAACGTTAGGGTTTGGTTGGGGATGGACAATGCCTTCCACAGGCCTCACAGCAGCAACTGAATTGCATTGTTCTTCTATGAATATGGTGAAATCCATTCCGTTCTGTTGAATAAACTCTTATCCGACGATAAGTTCGTCGATTTCTGGTGAAGCTTTATGTCTGTCTCTTGGATCTCTGAAAATTTCTATTACGGCCATGGGTACAACTTTAGTCCGGACAAGATTAACTAGAGAAGTCACGGTGACCGTCGGATCAGGTGGTGGATTGCCGGTAGTTTGCAAGGTGACCATCACTTAGTGGTCGGTCAAAAGTGATGGGTCCTCTTTCCTGGAGGGTTAACCCTTGATGACAAGTTAGTAGCCTCCTGGAGTGGAACCCACCCCCCCCCCCCTTCAATCTGATTGGTGATAGCTTGTTAGTTGACCCTCATCACCGGTCTTTCTGATGGCACCATTGAACAAGGTGCTCGGTTGTTGATAATCAGGTCCCACTAGAAGTGCCGATTGGTGAGTGTTAAACTGAAATCGTGATAGCCAAACCTCGTTTCCTAACATTGTTCCTGCAAAACGACACAGGGGGAAGAAACTCTAATGTAATATCAGATCAAAAGTGTTTAATTTGAGTACTGAGAATTGAATGAGTATGGGTTGATACTTAGGATGGATATTTATTTTCCTTGTACGAATTATCATCCTACCATAATAGAGTTGTCATATATTTGATGTACTATAATTGTACCTGGGATGAAAGAGATCCTGTACGAGTATATTAAAACTAGGAGATCTTCCGCGGAATGTTTGGACTACGACCCATGAGAATATATAATAAGTCCAGAAGCCCAAGAGTGGAGTAAAATCTTGGCTTTTGCCCAAAGGAGGAGTTTTGGCTCCAACCCTTGTCATAGTATGTATAGGCAAGTAAGGGTCAAATCCAAGGGGAAAAGCTATTTATATTCATAAGCAAGAAATCAATGTACAAACTAATGAACCAAAGAAGGATTGATGTATAATAGGTTGATAATGAAAACCTAGGCTAAAACTACTCCAAATACTCTAAAATAATAAGCCAGAAAAATAGCTTTCGAAATAATTAAAAGGAACCTAATTATAATGAAATTTGGAAACAAATTCGTCATTCTAGCTTGCTGGTTTCATGGGTGTGGATGTGGATCCGCAATCACATATTACATCTATGAATAAATTCTTCATGAGCCACTCTGTGGTCGCGAAAATGATGTTAATCTCCATCTCTATTTCATCCATTCTTCTGTAAATCTTCTTATTTCTTCACCTCTACGCCTCAACTCGGAATTACATAATTACATTCAAAATGTATCCAAAAATTTTCTCAACTATGCTAACAATTACTAAATATGCTATACAAAATACAGCATATCAAACACCAACACCACAATCTAGAGGCTAATGATTTGGGGCACACTATTTCTTTCAATGCAACTACGACACCAAACAAAAAATAGTGTAATTATGTGAACGATGTATCAAAACGTCAGACAATGCATGGATTAATAGAGAAGCAATACAACTTGATGAACCCTTCACAACAAATTTTCCCAAGACACTAATGGAGAACAGGTATATAGGCACTGGTAGTTTAAAAATGGTGCTAGTACATCGGTTATGTTGCAAAAAAACACAAATATCGGTGCCTAAGAAAAATACCAGCACTGATTTTATAACTATCGGTGCCACATACCGATGCATGTGCTAAAGAAAATTTGAAAAGGTCATTTTCCAACACCGATTTCGATAGAAATGTCTTTTACCAATGCTAATACAAGTGTCCCTGTCAAAGAAAAAGTGCTAGCACCAATAGCATGGAGGATATACCAGTGCTAGTAGTGTATATAATGCTCACCTACCCAAAAAGAAATTGTGAGTAAAAAGTGATTTTTGGTTGTTTAGGTTCAATAATTGAATTGTTTGGGTTCGTAAAGGGTGTGTTAGTAAAATTTTGGAGTCACAGTGTCATTTAAAATAACATATGTACAAGTAATCATTTTTTTTACTCGAGACCCCTCCGTTCACCCGTTTAGGACCAAATCGGCAAGTCGCGATCGTCTCTTGCTGAATTGCCTTTTGGTGTTGCTAATTTTGTGATTCAACGCCTTCAACTTTCTTGGAGAGAGCTAAGTGCAAAGAGCACAAAAGTTTACTCATAACTCAAAATTCAAATCCACTCAAACGGGAGGGTACTCGATACATCCTCAATGTCTTTTCCAAGTTCGGGCCGGAAGATTTATGAGGGGTTTGGCACACAAACAGATCCATAAGTGATTCCGATTTCACTTTGTTACTTCTAAGTAATCAACTATAATTTACTCTAGAACATACACTAACGTTTTTCCACATTTCATCAACAAAAATGATTTATTTTCTATTTTCATAATCAGGTAAGAATATGAAAATTCGTGTCAAATGTCTTAACCCAATCGCACAAAAGAAAGACCTAACTGCAATAACAAGTGTAGATGGCCTAAGGAACATAATTAACATTCACGGGTTGACCGTACACACCATGGAGTACGATGCCAACTAAGGTCCCAAACGAATGCGGAAAAGAGGTTGTAGGGTGTGTTTGTAAAATTTGGGGGACACGGTGTAGTTTTAAAAAAAATTGTGCAAGTGATTATTGTTTTGATTCGAGGCCCCTTCGTTCACCCGACAAGCCCAAGTCGGCAAGTCACGATCGCCTCTTGGTGAATTACATTTGCGTTGCTAATTTTAGGATTTGACGCCTTCAACTTTCTTGGAGGGACCTAAGTGCAAAAAGTAAAAATTTTGTTCGTAACTCAAAATTAATATCCGCTCGAACGGCAGGGTACTTGATACATCCCCAATGAATTTTCCAGGCTTGGACCGGAAGATTTATAAGGGTCGGGCACACAAACATATTCATAAGTGATTATGATTTCATTTTGTTACTTCTAAATAATCAACTGCAATTTACTCTAGGACATGTACTAGTAATTTTCCACATTTCATTAAGAAATGATTTATTTATTTTTTTCATAATTAGTCAAGAATATAAAAGTTGTGTAATTTGGAGCGATGAAAAATGCTTTAACCCAATCGCACATAAGAAGGTGATAATCAACAAGAATTTTTTGAGAAGCCTAGCAAGATTCAAAATGTAATTTGCCCATCTGACTCCTCCTCACAAGAATTTGGTGGCTCAAGCGCCTAATGGTTCTGGGAAAACTACGTGTTTCGTACTCGGGATGCTAAGTCGTGGATCATGTTCGCAATGTGCTGCATGCACTGTGTATTTCCCCACCCATTAATTGGCTACTCAGTCCGGGAAAACTACATGTTTCGTGCCTGGGATGCTAAGTCGTGGATCCTGTTCGCAATGTGTCGCATGCACTGTGTATTTCCCCACCCATGAATTGGCTATTCATGTGAGATTAAGGCTTTAATATTTTTGTTTGGGTGTTCTTGGAAGGGCGTTCCTAGCTATTCGAATGGATGGAGTTTCAGACTCCACTGAGCTTCAACAGATTCAATGGTGGTGTCTCATAGTTAGGTCCTAGATTGTCATGTTAATATGTAATTTGGTTGCTTGTATATAGTCTATAAAAAAAGCTTTAATAGTTTTGGTAGTAAGTTGAAAATAATGGAATCCAATAGAGTGTTTGATATGGATTCTCTAATCTTATATCAATACTAATGTTGATTCTTGGTCATATTTGTCTTAGGAAGTTCTAAGTTCTAATAATTTAGAATGTGACTGAGATTCTTGTTTGTGATTTTTCCGTAAGAAGTATACTTTTCCGTCCCAGTTAAAGGATCCAATTATTTAACATTTTCAATTCATGTTTAAACACCAATAACTTTAATTACATGTATTAATGGTGTTTAAAAATTGATCTTTAAAAAATAGATGTTGCATGGAATTGAACAATATCTCACATAATGTTTTTGTCACATTTGTACTAATTGAAATTTATGGTTAAACATCGCTTGAGAAAGTTGACAAAAAAAAGAACCTTAAAAGATGAAATTTGATATATATATATATATATATATATATATATATATATATATATATTCGGTGCGGAGGGTTGTGTACGTAGAACATGGAAGTGCTATTGAAGATGGGGAGGTTCACCGGGATAACATCAGAATTAGCTATTCCGGGAGACACGCTTGTTTGTAATAGACTCCCAATTTCAGTTCAAGTGGTGATTGGAACCCGGCACAATCAGTTGGTGGCACTAAGAGTTCACACAAAAACATGTTTTTTTTTATTAGTATAGGTTGGTAAGAGTTAATTTTACCTATTTAAGTTGAATATCAGTAATGAGTGTTCATTGAATTCAATTCACGTTTTTCCTCATATTTTAGTGCATTTTTTTATTTTAACAATATTTTAACTTCTATTTTTTAAAATGAAAATAAACACTATAACCAATGTTCATTTTTTTAATTGATCACCTGCTAACTAACACTGATACAAAAGAGTATAGACACCCTTCATAGTTAGTGAGAAAAAATTAGCAACAATTACACTATATTGAATTGACATTCAACTCAACTATCGTGTAACAATAATTAATCTATTACAATGATATGGATGCATTCAACTGCAACTCGTGCCTCATAGATCCTATGAGATGCACAATCTGTGATTCAAATAAAAGGCAGTAGAGCTGATGTAACAGATTTTGAATTGATAATTGTTACTATTTAATTTTTTATAAGCTTTCTCCGTCTTAGTCGATTTTGTACATTTTCTTTTTTAATCCATCTCAAATAAATTCACACATTTTCTGTCTTGGAAAATATTTAACATGTCATAATACATAGTTACCCTTAAGGAAATAAAAATTTACACCATTTGCCTCACAAGAATATACGCTCAATTTACTCAGTATTCACACAATCTTCACTCCATTTTACACAATCTTTCCCCTTTTTCAACACACAATCTTCAATCTATATTTACACAATCTTTATCCTTTTTCAACACACAATCTCTTTGCAGAATCTGAATTCACACACAAAAACAACATTCATAAATAGAATTCACACAGAAATGACAACCCAGAAGAATCGATTGAAACACAATACGTGACAAAACTGACAGAATGATTTGCCGTGATGAATTGTATTATTAATATCTTAATATATATATAGAGTACAATAGAGGTGTAATAAGGAAAAAACTCTAATCATAATAAATCATAATCTAATCATGAGTCTGATTTATTCTAACACCCCCCTCAAGGTGAGCGCCGGATGCTCGTCGACGCACAGCTTGGACCTGAAGAACTCGAACAGCGGATGAGAGAGCCCCTTGGTGAAAATTTCTGCAATCTGAAGAGAAGTCGGAACATGAGCAACGCGCAGCTTTCCGGATGTCACCAACTCATGAACAAAATGGTAGTCGATGTCGATGTGCTTCGCCCGCTTGTGCGCCACTGGATTCTGAGCCAAGAAGATAGCACTACTATTGTCCCATAACAACAGTAGAGAACCAGAAAGTGGAACCCGAAGATCACGAAGCAAATGATTGAGCCAGACCACTTCTGAGGCAGTGTTGGCAAGAGCACAGTATTCAGACTCGGTGCTAGAGCGAGAAACAGTTTCTTGGCACTCCAAGAAACCAGATTCCCACCAAGAAAAACCACATAACCATAAGTGGACCGACGAGTCTCCAGACAGCGAGCCCAATCAACATCAGAGTATCCTAACACATTAGGAGTACTAGTAGAACAAAACCAGAGACCAAAATGAAGAGTGCCACGAGCATACCGCAAAATCTGAGTCACAGCAGCAAAATGGTCATTTCTGGGATCCTGAAGATACTGACTTACCGTGTTGAGCGAGAATGCCAAATCCGGGCGAGAGATGGTGAGATACCGGAGAGCACCAACAAGAGAACGATAAAGTGTAGGATCCCAAAATGGAGGACTGGTAGAGCTGTGAAGCTGATAACCAACAACAAATGGAGTAGAAACAGGTGCCGCATCAGACATACCGGCCCGATTCAAAATATCCCGAGCATACTTTGCTTGGCCAAGCAGTAATCCTGAGGAGGTAGTCGAAACTTCAAGACCAAGAAAGTAATGAAGAGCACCAAGATCCTTGATCGCAAACTCTCTGTGTGTCCGATCAATGAACTGGCGAAGAAGAGTCGAGTCATTGCCTGTAAGAATGATATTGTCCACATACACAAGTAGGTACAATAACGATGACCCTCTCGAAAGGACAAACAAAGAAGTATCAGCTGAGCTGCACCGAAACCAAGCTGTGTCAGATAACTGCTGAAATGCTAGAACCAAGCCCGGGGAGCCTGCTTAAGACCATAAATGGCCTTTTGCAAACAATAAACATAGTTTGGATGGACAGAATTCTGATAACCAACGGGCTGCTTCATGTAGACTGGAACATCAAGAACACCATTAAGGAAAGCGTTCTTGACATCCAACTGATGAAGTGGCCAGGAACGCATGGTGGCTATGGCGAGAACTGTCCTAACAGTGGAGGCTTTGACCACAGGACTGAAAGTGTGGTCAAAATCAAAACCCGGAATCTGCGAGAAACCCTGCGCCACAAGTCTAGCTTTGTAACGCTCAATAGTGCCATATGGTCGATACTTGAGCCTATAGACCCATTTGGTGCCAACAATGCTGACATTCGAAGGTCGAGGCACCAACTCCCAAGTGTGCTGACCACGAAGAGCGGCCATCTCATCATCCATGACTGAAACCCAGGCTGGATCCTGAAGGGCAGAGCGATAATTAGTGGGCTCTGTCTGAGAGAGGAGTGCGGCAGTGAGACCATGAGCAATAATATCCGAATAATCCCGGTGCTGAATAGCACCAGTAGAAGACCGAGTGGCCATCCGATGAGTACGAAGCTGGGGCGGCGAAGCTGGAGGAGTCGAACCAGCTGATGACATCGAGGAAGATCGAGCTGCACTGACCGGAGAGTGGCCGTCGGAAGTCACCGGAGAAAGAATAGCCGATATTGGCTGAGGCGTGGTGGCAGGTGGCTGAGACGGTGGCTGAGGAGTGATGGCCAGCAGCTGAGATATGGTGGGTGTTGGCCGAGGAGCCGGGTTCAGGTTGGCCGTCCAGATGGAAGATGGTGGTGAAGGAGGGGCAGATGGAACAGGCACAGACACAGGCGTGGTGTCCCCAATCGATGAAGTAACAGTTCCATCAAAAAATGATGAAATCTCCATATCTGAAATCGAACGATTGTCCGTGGAAGAGGAGACATAAGGGAAGAAAGTTTCATCAAAACGAACATGGCGAGAGATATAGATACGCCCAGAAGTCGGGTCGAGACACTGGAAGCCCTTGTGACGAGGGTTATAGCTAATAAAAACACAGGGAATGGATAGGGGTGCAAACTTATCAGTAGCAGTAGCACGCAGACATGGAAATGCACGGCAACCAAACAGGTGAAAGAGGGTATAGTCAGGCACATGACCAAAAACAACCTCAAAAGGTGATTTGCCACTCAGAACTGAACTAGGCAGACGGTTAATAATGTAAACCGCAGAGGAGAAAGCTTCCACCCAATAACAGTGCGGTACAGAAGAGTGAAAAAGCATGGCAAGACCAGTCTCTGTGATGTGACGATGCTTCCGCTCAGCCCGGCCATTCTGAGCAGGTGTATAGGGCGAGGACATCTGATAATGAATGCCACATGATATGTGATGAGCCTGAAGTCGGTGATTAGTAAACTCGGTGCCACCATCAGTCTGAAAAACAACGAATTTCTGAAACTGGATAAAAGTGTCATAGAAATCCGACTTATGCCGCATAGGAAGAAACCATGTGAATTGCGAAAAATCATCAATGAAAATGGCATAATAAGAGAAACCACCGACAGATAAAACAGGAGCTGGTCCCCACAAATCACAATGTATTTTATCCAATAAACCAGTAGCGTGCTTGTCACTAGTGGAAAAGGGCAAACGGCTACTCTTGGCCATCTGACAAAGAGAGCAACTGAAAGGTGCAGGCATAGCAGAAGTGACAGAAATAAGACCCCGTCGATTCAATAACTGAACAATATCATGAGACACATGATCGAGGCGAGAGTGCCACTGCTCAAAAGAAGCATGGAGCTTTGTAGAGCGTAGTTCGCCTAAAAAGCTGGAATCACCAGTCTCAAGAAAATAAAGACCAGACCTATGACTGCTTTTACCAATTATCGTCCATGTAAGCTTGTGCTCAATGGAAAATGCATCAACATCAAATATAACACTGATAAGTAGATCACGAGTAAGCTTACTAATGGACAATAAACTTCTAGTAATCTTAGGGACCACAAGGACATCATTAACGGAGAAATCAGATAAATGACATTGGCCGATGTGAGAAATAGATAATGATTCACCATTTTCAACAAGAATAGAATCAGAACCACGATAACATTGTACCTGATCAAGATGACTGGTGTGAGCAGTGATATGAGATGTAGCACCTGAATCAACGATCCACTGATTCGACGAAGAATGACGGTTGGGACCATTCAAACTGGCCTGAAACAACACCTTGTCCGCAATCCAATTAGTAGAGCAATCTTCCTGAGATATAGGGCCCAGTAAACCATAGCAAAGGATCGAAATTGCACATAAATTGACTGGGTGCTGACGAGAATTTGAGCAATTCGCGAGAAATAGGTTCAACTCGCGAGAAACAGGTTCAACTCGCGAGAAATATGTTCAACTCGTGAGGAATAGGTTCAACCCGCGATAAATTGAAGGCCGCGAGAAAGTCACTTGATGCGCGAGTCAACTCGTGCGTGTCCTTCACGCGCTGGAGATGTCTTCTTCGACTGAGCTAGCGCGTGACTTTCACGCGCTGGAAAACGCGCGTGGAGAAGCAAACGGAGCAGCGGACGAAAATGCGCAGCAGAACAACGACTTGAGCAGGGGACGGAGCAGCAGACGAAGATTCGACGGACGCTGGCAAAGCAGGCGGAGCAGCTGAAGTCGCGGTGGAGAGTTTAGCAGCGGCGTGGCGAGCTTGATTAGAACCGATGGCGCCGGCGTCGGTGGAATGTTACTTATGAAGGCGCCGCTGGAAGAAGCCGCCGCTGGAAGAAGCCGCCGCTGGAGGAGGGCGCCGCTGGAGGAGAGCGCCATCGGAAGAAGATGGAAATTTTGCCAAGAAATCGAGACTTGAGAGGACGCCGGAATTTAACCGGAACTTCGCCGGAAAATAGAGAAGGAGGGAGGCGCTGAACAATAAATTAAAATTTAGGGTTTAGGATCAGAAGTTGCTCTGATACCATGATAGAATGATTTGCCGTGATGAATTGCATTATTAATATCTGAATATATAGAGAGTACAATAGAGGTGTAATAAGGAAAGAATTATAATCATAATAAATTATAATCTAATCAGACGTATGAATTATTCGGACAAAAACCTAGGATAATCGAAGCTCAATCCCCACATACAAAACCCAGAAGAATCGATTGAAACACAATCCTCTGCTTTCGAGATCATCTGAAAAATCACTTCCCCTGCCTCCGCAATTAAAACAAAAACCCGGAATTCAAACTCGATTGATAGGTAATGCCCATTTGGGTAAATCTCTAGGTTTGAGGTGGGTGAGAACTGATTTTCTTTGGGGCGACAGTTGCGACAGCAGCGGACTTCGCCGCCGGTGATTTGGCTGGCTTAGCGACGGGATCCACCAGCCCACACCTCTCCTCACGCTTAATTCTAGAAGAAGCTCGACTTCGGAGAAGAATGAGAAGATGGAGATGCGGTGATGCTCGGAGGATGAAGACGAGGCGCCGAAGAGGAACTCTTTCTTCTCGTCTGGCTCTTTTAGCGGGTCGTCCTTGAAATGACGCGCGGTGGAGGGGAAGCAGATCTGGAAGGTTGAGGTTGAAGGAGGCAAGGTTGAAGAAGAAGACAGTGTGTGTTGAAGAAGAAAAGGCCGAAGAAGACAAGGGCACTTTAGTCATTTTATTGCACTCAAATTAAAAGTTGGATTTTCTCCTTATGCAGAACTCCCTGGCTAGAGAAAGTACATAATCCACATGTTGGAAATCTGGGCAACATAAAACTATAACTCATAAAACAAAGTTTTGTATAAGGCTGTTTTATAGTGAGATTAGGATTTAATTGCAAACGAGATTTCTAATTAAATCTTTAAAAGTCTTGAATTAGATGTGAAATTTCACTAATTTATATTTAACTCTAGGTATAAATATTAATATTTCATCATTTTTCTCTCATATTTTTTTGAAAGTTTTTTTCTCGTTTCCTTTAATCTCTCCTGTGTAAATATCCTTCTTTTCTCTCTTCTCTTTTCGCAAAACCTTCCTTTTCTTCTTTTATCCCCTTCTCTTCAATTTTCCTTGACTTCGAGCTCTTTTTCTTCCACTCAACCATTCATCCTCTCCATTTTTCTTCCGCACAGTGGTTCGTTGATATTTTTGTAGTTTTCCGGCGAATTTTCCGGTATAGCTTAGGTTTCCGACGGCCGAACACAATAGGAGCTTCGTTTTGTGTTTATCTTCGAAGGTAATTTCCTTGCTCATAGTTTTTATGCATATTTTGTTATTTTTTTAAATTTTTGTTTGCTTTTTTTTTGTTCATGTGGTTTTCTAGGGTTTATGTTGTTCAATGTGTTAATATTTGGAAAAATTTCTATTTTTGGTGTTTTGTGAGTTGTTCTTACGGATTTGTGCTAATATTCGTGTTTTTGCGGCTGTTTGTTAGATGTGTAAGGAGATTTGCATCACTGCAGCTGTAATCAAGAAGGAAGATGGATTTGTAAGTTTTCTAATTTTTTTGCTATAATGTTTCAGGTACGGTTAATGATATTTCTCGGTTTCAATGTGATGTTTCAGGTTTTATACTTTAAGTACTGTTATTAGTGTCGTGACGTTTTAATTTCAACGTTTGATACGTGTCGTGTTTTCATGCTTAAGTGTGCAATTGATGTTCAGTTTTGATTGTGTGTGATATCTTAGGGTTTTGTTAGGATTTGTGTTATTTTTTTTTGTTGTTGATGTTCCTTAGATGTCTAAGAATGCTTGTCCATTGTTGCTGCTATTGAGAAGGAAAGAGAATCTGTAAATTTTGTTATTTTTTTTAGATGTGATGTTTTAAATATTGTTGATGTTTCAGGTTTTCTCTGTGATGTTTCTTGTTTAGGGTTCAAGTATTGTTATTTGTGTTGGTGTGATAATTTAATTTCAGAATTTGATGTTTGTAGTGTTTTAAGTGTGCAATTGATGTTCAGTTTTGTTGTTTTGATTGTGTGTGTGATATCTTAGAGTTTTGTTACTATATGTGCTGATTTTTGTGGTGGTGTTGTTTCATAGATGTCTAAGAATGCTTACCCATTGTTTTTGCAATCGAGAAGGAAAGAAGATCTGTAAATTTTGTTATTTTGCAGATGTGTTGTTTTAAATATTGTTGTTGATGTTTCAGGTTTTATGTTTGATCTTTCATGTTTAGGTTTTAATTATTGTTATTTGTGTTGGTGTGATGATTTAATTTCAGTATTTGATGCTTGCAGTGTTTTAGGTGTGCAATTGATGTTTAATTTTGTTGTTTTGACTGTGTGTGTGATATTTTAGAGTTTTGTTACTATTTGTGCTAATTTTTGTGTTGTTGTTAGTGTTTCTTAGATGTCTAAAAACACTTGCCCACTGTTGCTACAATCGAGAAGAACGAAGGATTTGTAAGTTTTATTAATTTCCAGCAGTGATGTTTCAGGTACAGTTAATGATGTTTCTCTTTTTCAGTGTGATGTTTCAGGTTTTGGGCCAATGGCAACGGTAGAGACCCGTAGTGGTTTCTTACCAATTAAATATATTATTTCTATCTATCTCTCTCTTCCACCTTATCTTAAGAGATCACTTATTTTGTTCTCCACAATGACAAAAGACCACTACCTACTATTAATGGACCCACTTGATTTTTCTATCATGCTCATTAATTTTTTTACATTTAATTTAAATAAATTTGTGCACCCAAAAAATTGAATTTGAAATTTAATACATTTTCATTTTTAAATTTAATTTTTTTTTCACAAAAAAAATAGATTTTACAAAAAAAAATCAGATTTTACATAAATAAATAAATCAGATTTTACAAAATTTTCAAATTTTACAAAAAAAAAACAAATAAGATTTTACAAAAAATTAATTTAAAATTTTTCATATTTTAAGAAAAAAAGTTAGAACAAGAGAGGACAAAAGGCAGGCCACATGTGGTCTCTTGGTAAGAGACCATGGAGTAGTCTCTTATTAAAAGGCCGCTCTAGAGACCACCACTGTGGTATTTTTTATCTCTAGAGTGGTCTTTTAATTTTAAGATACCACCATTGCCATTGCTTTTAGACTTTAAGTACTGTTATCAGTGTTGGTGTGATGTTTTAATTTTAGCGCTTGAAGCTTGTGGTGTTTTCATGCTTAAGTGTGTAATTGATATTCAATTTTGATTATGTGTGATATCTTAGGGTTTTGTTACGATTTGTGCAAATTTTTGTGTTGTTTCTTAGATTCTAAGAACGCTTGCCCACTGTTGTTACAATCAAGAAGGAAGTATGATCCGTAATTTTTGTTATTTTTCAGATGTGATGTTTTACATACTGTTGTTGATATTTCTGGTTTTCTGTGTGATATTTCATGATTTAGGTTTTAAGCACTTTTATCTGTGTTGGTGTGATGTTTTAATTTCAGTATTTGATGCTCGTGGTGTTTTCATATTTAAGTATGCAACTGATGTTTAGTTTCGTTCTTTTGATATTTTAGTGTGTACTAATTGATATTTGGGAATTTTGATATTGATATTTTAAATACTGTATTTGATGTTTCACAATATAATTTCCATTCATGTTATGTGTGCTATTGTGATGTTTTAATTACTACATGTGATGTTTTATGTTTATTTCACATAAATACTTTCCATGGCAGAGCTCCACGATGTCATTGATGAGATATTTTTAAAAATGCTATGAGGAATCATGTTACTGAAAATGTTCCCTTGAATGAGGACCAGAGCTGACCTTTGATCCTGGCGTTGGTAGAGTAGAAGAGTCATCATCTTCAAACCAGCAGGAGAGAAGGCAAGTCTATGAACAAGCGAGGAAGGGAAATAAGTTGGGAGGAAATAAAATTTGATTGTTTGCGATGTATTGTTTGAGAATGATGTTATAAAAATATTGGTTTATTTGTTAGAGCGATTGCCATTGATGTTTTAGGTTTATTTGGATTTTTTCAGTTTTTATGTTAGCGATGTCTCAGGGCATTTGAACTGTTTTGTAATGAGTGACGTTTAACAAGTTATTTCAAATGCAACAATGGAATGTATAAGTGCAGTGGAGCATATGCTAATCTTGTTTAAATCAATATATTCATCGGTACTTTTATAAAACATCAACCAAAAAAATTGAACCATCACAACATAACTATGTAACATCACAATATGACATTAAATAATAATGAACTCTAAATAAGATGATTTTAGATGAACTGAGCATTATGTATATTTTAATTTTGTATTGGATGTTAATTTATTATTTTTTGGAGGATTAACTAATTATATTTAATGTTAAACTATTTTTGTTTGATGTGTATTTTAGTTTACACTTGACATTAATCTTTTTATTTTATTTTGATATTTAACTATAATATAGTGTATTTTTAGTGTTATTATTTGTGTTTAACTACTTTTATTATTTTTATGTGATGTTTATCTATTTTAATTTAATTTAATATATAATTTATTTTTAATTTTGATGTTTAAATATTTTAGTAGGATGAATTATCATTTGGAAGTGATGTTTTAGAATTTAGGACCAACACAAGTGCAAAAACAATGAAGCCCAAAGTAATTCTGATTTTATATTATTTTCAATCGGGTTGGCCGGGAATCAACATGACATTTCCTCTTTGGTGAACTCTTCAGCCGGGCGAGCATGATGCCTTCACCGATGATTGCCGGAAAACACTCAACGGACTCGAAAACAGTGGACTGCTTCTTAGATTTCCAAGAGATCAAAGAGGAACCTAAGAAAACAACAAACCCTGTAACTGATCTTCTGGAAATTTTGCAGGTTGCCCAATCAGCATCACAATAAGCATGAAGCTTGAGATCATTAGCTGAAGGATAGAAAAGGCCATGATTTGGATGGTGATGAAGATATCTGACAATGTGCAAAGCACCACTCAGATGATGATGAGTAGGAGACTGTACAAATTGACTAAACTGATGAACAACAAAGGTTATGTCTGGCCTGGTGTAGTTGAGATATAACAGTCTGCCAATGAGTCTTCGAAAAATACTGGGATCAGAAAGTGGAACTGAGTCTTCATCATGAATAGTCCAAGAACAAGGAAATGGAGTAGCTGCAGGTTTACTGTGAAGAAGACCACAATCAGACACAATATCCTGAATATACTTTTGCTGATGAAGATGAAGACCAGAAGATGATCTGTGTAATTCCAAGACAAGGAAATAGTGAGTAGGTCCAAGATCTTTGATGGTGAATATCTGATGTAAAGATGCCTTTACAGCAGTAATGGCAGCAAGAGAATCTCCCATAATGAGAACATCATCAACATAAACAACCAGAGCCAAGAAAGAAGAAGAGGTGAACTTTAAGAAAAGACAGTGATCATGGTGAGATTGATTGAAGTTCAAGCTCAAAAGATGTTGTGTAAACACCTTGTTCCACTGCCTGAAGGCTTGTTTTAATCCATAGAGACTTTTAGTCAGCTTACAAACCAGATGAGGTGTAGAGGCATGATAACCATCAGGAAGTTTCATGTAGACCTCCTCATCCAAATGCCCATGCAGGAAAGCATTGTTGATGTCAAGCTGATGAACATGCCAGTGTGAAGCTGAAGCTAGAGCCAGAAGTATTCTGATAGTGACTGCCTTAGCCACTGGTGAAAACACTTCAAAAAAATCTATACCTTCTATCTGATTGAAACCTTTGGCAACTAGCCTAGCTTTGTGTTTAGCTAAGCTCCCATCTGCATTATACTTCAGTTTATAGATCCATTTTGAACCAATGGCCTTCTTTCCAAGTGGCAGCTTTACCAGATCCCATGTATGATTTTGCTCAAGGGCAGTGAGCTCCTCAGCCATAGCCTTAACCCATTCATGAGAATGCTTTGCTTGCTGATAAGTGGATGGTTCCTTTGCCTGTGAAACATTAAGAACATGTGCAAAAATGCTTGACTGAGGTTGGATGGATGAAGATACAAAATCTTTGGCCCAGACAGGTGGTCTGATAACTCTAGTGCTGTGTCTTGCACCAGTATCAGATGGTGGAGAAGGAATAGGAAAGGGAAGTGCAGGATTAGAGGATTCAGGATGATCAGAAGAAGAAGTGTCCGTGAATGGAAGGGAAAAAGAGAAAGGAATGGATGATGAGTAAGGAAAGACAGATTCATGAAAAACCACATCCCTAGATATGATCAACCTGTGATTCTGCAAATCAAACAGCTTATAAGCCTTTTGACCTGTTGGATAGCCAATGAATACACAGGGATATGCTCTCTCTGCAAACTTATCTTTGTGTGGAGATGTATTGGTTGCATAGACTAAACAACCAAAAGTTTTGAGCATGTGCATATCAGGTTGTTCATGAAACAACAGTTCAAAAGGTGTTTTCCATGAAAGAATTGGAGTTGGAAGTCTATTGATCAGAAAGGTAGCAGTCAAAACTGCATCTCCCCAAAAAGGTTTGGGTAAATTTGATTGAAAAAGAATAGTTCTGGCTATTTGCAAAAGATGCTGGTGTTTTCTCTCCACTACACCATTCTGCTGTGGAGTATAAGGACATGATTTCTGATGGAATATACCTGAATCAACAAACAATTGTTCACACTCAAGATTAACAAACTCACTTCCATTATCTGTTCTTACTGATTTGACTGAGGTATGAAACTAATTCTGAACCATGGCAAGAAACAGTTTGAGAATTGAAAACACTTGATCTTTGGATTTTATCAAATAAGTCCATGTAGATCTAGTACAATCATCTACTACTGTTAAGAAATACTTACAACCATTAATGGAACTGATCTTATAAGGTCCCCACAAATCCAAATGCAACAACATAAAAGGAGACTGAGTAAAACTGGTACTGAGTGAGGAAGGCAGTCTATGTTGTTTTGCCATAGGACAAACTGTACAAATACTATCAGTATTGGACAATGTAGCAGTTTCAGAAATGTGTTTTAGTACATCATTAGAAGGATGACCTAATCTAAGATGCCAAGAATGAAGAGATGGTGGATTCTAATTAGCAACAGCTCATATTACAGTACTTTGGAATGGTTTTGAATGAAGTCTCAACTTGATGATGTCTGGATGAAATGAATGGCTGTCTAAAATGTATAGGCCATTTTTTTCTTTGATTGCTGCAATGACTTTGTTAGTTCTGAGGTCCTACAGTACACAAAGACCAGAAGAGAATTTGAAGATAACAGGCATGGACTTAGTAAGCTTATTTACAGAAAGGAGATTATATCTGAAATCAGGAATGTGTAGGCAATCAATCAGGGTGACTGAGGGATTCAACTTGACTGATCCTATAGCTGTGACTTGCTTAACTGTGTGATCTGGTAAATAAACTGGTGTGGGACTTTGCACAGCAACAACATTATGAAACATAGACAGATTTGCACACATATGACTTGATGCTCCACTGTTAATAATCCACTTATCATCAATCAAAGTAAAAACATTAAGAGAAAAGTTTGTGACCAAGCTACCTGCAAAATCATGATAATGTGCATAGTTCACTGCTCCATACTGATTTGGAATTTGTTCCTTCCCTTTCTGTTTCTTCTCAAGTTGTGCTTCCACCAGTTTTGCAACTAGTGCATGCAATTTTGCATCTGGATCACTCAGTGGTGTATCCTCTTCCTCCATAGCCACATGTGCTGTATACTTCTGAGCAGGTTTCTGATAGATCTGTGGAGCAAATTGAGGCTTAACTGCAACATCTCTGTTGCCTTCCCACCATTCTGGATATCCTTTGATTTTGAAGCAGTTCTCCTTCACATGTCCTAGCTTTCCACAATGATCACACTTCAGGTCAGGTCTTCTGACATTTCTCCTCCTGAAACCATCTGATTCTTCAACCTGATCAGTACCTGATTCCTTGATCTGATAAGGTACTTTCCTGTCCCTATAAATCCTTACAGCCATAGCAGAATTGCCTTGAATTTCCTGATAACCATAGTGAATAACCTTTTGTTTCTCTATCCTAGTTATCATGGAGTATGCTTTCTCAATACTAGGAAGAGGATCCATCAATAAGATCTGATGGCTAATGGAACTGTATTCTTCATTCAATCCCATTAGAAATTGATGCAACTTATCATCCTCTTCTTCTGCAGCTAAACAAGTGTCATTAATGCAGTCTATACTACATTTCTTTCTCGGCCTCAAGCATGCATACTCATCCCAAAGACTCTTCAATTCAGTAAAGTAAACTGCTATAGATTCATTGCTTTGCTTTAATTCACATATATCCTTTTTCAGTTTGTGAATAAGAGGACCATTACTCTCCCCAAATCTCTCATTCAGCTCATTCCATAAAGCATAAGCATTTTCAAAAAACATGAAACCTCTTGCAATTTTCTTTGAAATGGAATTCAGTATCCATGAAATCAAGGTTGAGTTTACCTTATCCCATCTATCATATAGTGGATCATCCAGATCTGGTGTTTGAATCTCACCAGTCAAGAACTTCAGTTTTCCTCTGGATTTGAAAGCAATCACCATTGACCTGCTCCATGTTATATAATTGAACTCGTTCAAAGGTTCTGCCACCAACACTAGACTTGAATTATCACCATTTTGCAGATCAAATGGATCATTAATTCTTGGCCTTCCTCTGTACGAATTAAATCTGGATGAATGATGAACCGAATCCACTGATTCACCATCAGAAGCCATGATTTATAGCTTAAAATGTTCAGAATTCAACGAAGTTTTAAACAAGAAGCATCTCCAGATTTTCCTGGTTATGCTCTGATACTATGTGAAAATTTAAGTTCAGAGAAAAAATGAAGAATAAAAGGAGGCTTTCATTGATACTGCATTGTTTACTTTGTACCACACAATCCAAAACTCAACCAAATCACAGCTTTTAAGCTGGTACCACAAAGCAGAAAAACAAACAAAATAAAAAACCAGTCATAGCACGACACGTGTTTTGGCCAAATAACAAAATCAGGAGGAAATGAAAATGCAGTGGTTTGATGTCGTTTCGGCACTTTCAAACTTAAACTGAAGATTTGAAGTTGGCGCCAAAGTCGAGCTGTTTTAAACTTGCCTCCAGTTTTCCTCTTGCACTGATTCAGATTTCTTGCACTGTTTCATCAAAAGCTCCATCCTCTCCCGTCCTTCGCCGCTGACACCGACACCGACCTCGACCTCGACTTCAACATCATGCTCGAATTCCTCAATACTAGCACTACTAAAGCTATTCGTACACTCATTTTCCTCAATCGTATTACAACCGTCACCATCTCGCCGTTCGGTAACCGTCTGGAGAAATCTTCCGCGGCGAATTCTCTGCTTGCTTCTCCCGCGCGAAGCGAGAGAACGAGAACAAAATTCCGATGGATCTCGATCTCTGGAACGTCGGGTCGCGGTCGATCGGCTCGAAGACACATCTGCCGCCTCCGTAGGAGATGGCATCATTGCCGGTGAAGGTAAGCTCCGCCCTAGCCAAGAGTAACGGCAAAAAATGCACCGAGTGTGAGAAGAAGCCGATTCTGGAGTATTCCGCCGGAGAGATGGGGACTCCGACGGCGAAGGTGGGGGATTGTGGGGAGGTGAGAGCGAAGGGAGAGTGACGGAACGGCAGCGGCCGCGGTGGCAGAAAGAGCAATCTAGGATTTGGAGAAGAAAGAGGGAGACGAAGGATGTGTTATTTTTTTGAAATTGCACATTAGTCCCTGAGTTTCAGTATGTTTTATAACGTAACTTCGAGTTCAAATTATTTGTAATTTAACATACGAATTTCATTTTTCATTTACCTATTTTCACTTTAGTCCTTGATCTCACAATGAAACGGTATCCTAGTAGACGAACTCAACTCATAAACTAATGCACTATGCAAAAAAAATAAGAAGTTAAAATGACTCAATTCATAGAGGACATATTCAAATTTTGTAACAATTATTACTTATTTATGGAATTCAATTTTTTCTAGAAAAACGAAGATAGCTTTAGATTAGAACTTTCCTAGTAGAATCCCAAGGGTGTAATGCTCCATCTGTACTCATTTCGCCGTACACTTTAATTATTTATTTAGTTACGAAATTTTAATTTTAATTATAAAATTGAATTAGTATGTGAGTATAAATACTATTAATTGATATTTCATTATTTTTGTTATATTATATTATATATTTTCAAAAGGCAAAGTCTTGGAAAAAATCGTCTTTCTATAGGTTTGTGGAAAGATGAGGTTTAATTGAAAAAATAAAAGGTCTTAGATGCAATATTAAAATTTTAGTATGCAATGTATAGTAATTATAAAGTTTATAACTCGATTCATGCAACTCAAAAATTTTATCTTTATTTCTTTAAATTTGCACTTTAAACCTTAATTTTTCCATAGTTTATGGAAAGATCGTTTTTTAAAAGATAAATTATTTTTAAAATATTATTTTTTACAAATGTTAATTTATTCTTAAGATCAAACTTTTTGAAATCAATTACTGAGATTCAAAGTATAAACTTTGAAATGAGATGGGCCGACTACCAAAGAAGGTGTGATGAAGTACTAACTAAAACGGACGATCTTATCCACTAGAGTTGTTGGCATTTGTCATCTGCTAACTAGACAAAGGCTTTGAAATTATTTTAAACACATGTATCATGCATGTCACAAAATATCTGGACTGGAGAATATCTATAATTTGTTACCGCAGCGAAATGACCAGAGACTGAATAGAGAGAGCATGCATCTGACAATCCTGCATCGAACCTCATGTAAAAATTGAAAGAGTAAAAAGTCCGCACCCTTCTGGGGACATGGAGGATTGATTATTGTAAACACATGTATCATGCATGTCACAAAATATCTGGACTAGAGAATATCTATAATTTGTTACCGCAGCGAAATGACCAGAGACTGAATAGAGAGAGCATGCATCTGACAATCCTGCATCGAACCTCATGTAAAAATTGAAAGAGTAAAAAGTCCGCGCCCTTCTGGGGACATGGTGGATTGATTACAACTAATAGAATTTTAAGAATATGCATACTCCCTCTGTCCCATTCAAATTGTAAGAATTTTGTTTTACGATTATTAAAAAATATGTTTGACAGTTAATATATTTTACTATATATAATAATAGTAAATAAAAATTTGATATTTAGAAACTACTTGTTATGACGAATCCAACCATATAACATATGATAATACTATTGTTTATAAATCTTTTCAAATATGTGATTAAAGTTGGACAGTGAATAATGACATAAAGTGAAGTGTGCAGTTGATGTCAATATGGTTTGCTGGCTTGTGTGCAACCAGATTTTGGGCAAGAAATATGACACTATTGTTGTCACACAAGAGAAGCGGAGGCGAGCCAGAAGTGGCACGAAGATCCCTCAAAATGTGACATATCCACACCAACTCGGCAGACGTATTGACCATAGTATGATACTCGGACTCACAGTTGGAACGAAAGACAATACATTGTTTCTTAGCAGACCAAGAAACAAGATTGTTGCCAAGAAAAATAACATAGTCATAAGTGGAGCGGTGACTCTCAAGGCAACGAGCCCAATCAGAGTTCAAGTAACTCAAAATAGGAATGGAGCCAGATGATAGCGAGAAAGAAATGCCATAATGAAGAGTGCCCTGAATATAACGAAGAATCCTAGCATCTGCTTGAAAATGATCAATACGCGGACTTGGCAAAAACTAGCTGATTGTGCTAACAACATAAGAGATATCTGGCCGTGTAATGGTGAGGTACTGAAGTGCCCCAACTCTGATATTGGGATTAGACTAATTATTTTTTTAGTCCCCTACAAAGTATCTTATACCATCTTTTGGTCCCCGTTCGCAAATCAGCCCTCAGACAGTACCAAACAAATTCAGAACGATTTGTTTGGTCTCCAAAGGTGATTTTCAAGGAAAGTCAATGGTAAAATTGGTCAAAATATGTAAAATGACCAATATACCCCTGAGTTTTAAAAAATAAAAAAGAAAAAGAAAAGGTCTTCATCTTCTTCGCTCGTTTTCTCCGCCGCCGTATATAAACGCCAGCCACCTCCCCAAACCAGGGCCACCCGGTGGTGGCAAACGGCGCATTCTACCTCCATCCGACCAGACCCTGCTTGCTGAAGAAGGCAAAACAAAAGAAAACCCCAATCGGAACATGCCAAATTAGATTGATCCAAGTTTCATCCTTCTAGGTTTCTTCACAATCAGAAAAGGTTTATCATGGTTTGGAGAAACTTGAATAACGGTCGAGGGTACGCCGGCGAGAAGCTTCGAGCTTAACCCTTCCTCCCTAGATTCATCAAAACCTCAGATATTTCTTTACATGATTCAGATGCCTCCGCCATTTCCGCCGAATTTGGGCCCCAGCAGGGCTAGGAATTCACCGCCAATTTACACGATTTTAATTCCCTCAGGTTGCTCTCTTGTGAAAGTGATGGTAGTAGTTTTGATTTGGCATTTTTTTCCAACTAGTGATAATTGCGGCCAGGTTGGCTTTCTGAAATTCTGCATAAGGATTCCCAGACCAATTCTAAAAATGTGAGAGATTTTACTGCTAATCATAGATTATATCACCGGATTTTGAAGCTACTTGTGAACCCCACTTCTTATTTCATTGGGGGTTGCACAGGTAATGTTCGTTCTTTTCTTTTAGACTTATCTCCTACTCAGCATTCTCAAGGGTTGACTCCGGCGAGGAGCTTTGAACTTCAAGACGCCGGCGGAGCTTCGAGATCCATGGCAGAGCTTCGAGCTTTGAGACACCGGCAGAGCTTCAAGGGCACCGGAAAATACCAGTGCTGCCCGAGCTTCCGGTGTTTCAAAAAATATTTATTTTATTTGCATCTAAGCCCCTCAACAATATAGAATATTTTTGTACTAACCCCAAAATTTTATTGAAAATGTTTTTTAATAAGTAAATTTATGAAAATACCCATGGCTATATCGAAAAACAGTTTTAGTTTCCCTGAAAATCACCTTTGGGGACCAAACAAATCGTTCTGAATTTGTTTGGTACTGTCTGATAGTTGATTTGCAAACAGAGACCAAAATATGGTATAAGATACTTTGTAGGGAACTAAAAAAACAATTTAGTCTTGGGATAATAGCTTCAAACATGTATTTGTTTTAAGATTCCCCAAAAAAAAACGAAGTTACGATGCAAGGTATAGTTCTAATCAGCTCCTTAAACACAGAATTCCCTTTAGTCCCAGAGATATTTAAGTTACGAGACTCCAAGTTAAACACTCTGTCAATCATATCCCATAATTTTTTAAAAATCTTTTTACATCTATTCAACCAATTATGAATAGTCTCTGATGAATTGTTGCGAAACGCTAACAGGAAGATTGAATGCAAAGTCTTCAAGAATAGGAAGGCTACTAATTAATTTATAGTTTCCAGTTCATGAAACTAATCTGTTTTGGGATAACTTTTTGCCACAAGTATTTAAAGGATAGAATCCTCATTCTTCTAGTCCTGATCAATTCATAAGCTTATTTAAGGTTGAATTAACCATTCTGAGTAGGTTTCCGGAACAGTTTATCTTCATAATCTGGGAATACTTGATAATTCTGTTGATTCTAATTACTTGGTTTGGCAGGTTTTGTTTGAGTTGCGGAATGTATTCAAACTGGTTGGCTAAAATATCACGAACTGTGATCTTTGGGAAAGGAAGATCAACTTCAGCATCCTATAAATCAATTATGGGACCTATATTAGTCCAGCTAGCAACCCAAAATGAGATTAAACATTTTCCAATTTTGACCTGGGAGTTGCTTTATGCAATCTGCTGCACTTATATAATTCTCATGAGAAAAGTGCATATATAACCCTATATAATTGATGGAAGTGCATATATAACCATGCGATAATGAAAGTACAGATATAACCCTGTGATAATTGAAGGTGCAAATATAAGTCAGTCAATGCCGGAATGATGACTTTAGGGTTATATTTGCACATATGTATAATAGTTAGGGTTATATTTGCACTAAAAAATAACTCAGGGTTATATTTGCACTTTCTCCGACATATAGGGTTATATTTGCATATTACCCAATTCTCTTCTAGGTTTTAGACTTTTTTTTATGATGATTAGGGATTAACCACATAGTTTTAATCCAAAGGGAACTACCTTGATGCAGTTTCCACCAGAGTTTGATGGTCAAGCATTTTTAATCCAAAGGGAACTACCTTGATGCAGTTTCCACCAGAGTTTGATGGTCAAGCATTTGTTATTATGTGTAAGCTCTTAAAATCAAGTCCATTGTCTTCTGTTGGATAATAAAGCTTAGAGTATGATTTCAGGAAGCCGGCTGCTTATTGTCCTATGTCATCTGCATCCTGAATCCAGTTTCCCTCCTTATTTTATATTGAGGTTATGAGTTGTTTATTACGCTTTGATTTTAAATATTGGTGGAAAAACTTTGTGTTGGCATCCCCTTCCCGAAGCAATTTTATTCAAGATTTTTATCTCCAAAAAAATTCCTAATTTGTTAGGGCTACTGTCAACTTAGCTTTAGCCAAATTAAGTGCAGCTAAGTTTTTTGGGCTTTCAGATAACTATAAATCAGGTTCAGCTCTCATCAACTGGACCTCATAAGACTAAACATTAAACACATTTCCAAACACTTTATGGTCCCAAATTTTCAAAACTTCTTTTAAGTTTTTTAGTTTAAATGTTAGTCTTCTCATTATTGTGGTTTTAGTTTGAATTTTCCATGCACCTTCCACCAATTTCATGAATGTTGGGTAGTTAAGCCAACATTCCTAGAACTTAAAGGGTCTAGGTCTCGATTGGAGGGGGTTTTCTGAGATACGGAATAAGAGTGGACTGTGGTCTGAATACTCTCTTGCTAGAATTTTTAATCTGAGAAGATTGAAACTATGTCCACCATTGGTTGTTAGATAGTATTCTATCTAATCCCTTCCATACTCCATCTTTAGTTCTCATGCTAACTAGGTGAAAAGACTGCTGGTTGTAGGTATATTTGATAGGTTTGAATCAGGTAGGAGTTAAAATTCCTTATGCTTCTTTGTTCAAGGACCGCGGGACCTAGGTACTCCTCATAATTGGAGTTTACATTGAAATCTCCAGTGAGATTGAAAGCTCAAAGATTCAAATCAATCATTGAATTATTTTGGAAGAGTTCGATGATGAACAAGTTAAAACCAGTTTTGGTGTGGCTTAATATTCTTTTCTGTTATATTTTTTAGGCTTAGATCTCAGATCTGAGAATTTGTGCAGTTCATGCTTACCTGAGTTTCAATTAGGGAATTAAATATGATCTTTGATTCATTTAAAAATTTAGCAAATTCTCAGAAAAATATAGCTTTTCAGCAGTGTTTTGGTGATTGAGGGGATGTTCAGTATTAAGCCAATTGAAATTCTTGTCATTTTTAGTTCTAAAAGTTAAAAGGGGAGAACCACCTCCATTAATTTCCATGAAGTCATCGTTTATATTGCTTGAATTAGGTAGTGGAGGTTTTTTGTGGTTTTCATATTGCTTGCTAGCTGGGGGTTTAGTGCTAGTATTTGGGGCACCCTCAGAAACTAAGCCAGAAACAGGCACATCAATGTCACAAACAGGCACATCAGCATCATAAGAAGGCACATAAACACCATAAATTGACACAAATAACATGGTATCATATCAGAAGAAGCCATTGGCTGGTTTGTACCTATGATACTTTATCAGTTTTATTTTTCAAGAATGGAACATAAGTTTTTTCTCTAAGGGTTAAACCTGAGAAGGAAGCCCTTCCCTCTTTACCTAATGGCTTTCTATGTTATTCAATAGGGCAGGGGTCATGCCATTTGAGGAATACTCCTGAATTGTTAAAACCTCCAAATTGAAGAGACGTGACCTAATTTCGAGCATTTGTAAGAATGGACCTGGAGCCCTTCTTAGTCTCTGTACTGCCAAAACACTACATCACGAAAGCTAATCCAAATCCTTTACCTCAGTGGTTGGGTGGCATAAATTTTGACACATTTTTTTGAAGACGAGTGCAATTCCGAGTGGCCTTGTCTTCCTTGACCGAAGTTTCGATTAGGCTTCCGATCGACATCATGACCCATTGATTGAAGAACTATTGAAGGAGGCCAAAGAAGGAGACCCAATTTAGTGTTATTTGGTATAATTGGGATGATCCCTGCTGCTCTGTATTCATCAGTATAAATAGAAGGAGTACAACAATATACGAGAGTCTTACGGAGAGGATAACTCCAATCCTAACAACCTTGACTAAGTGTACTAACTAACTGTGCGGACTAATTCTACTAACACGCCCCCGTAGTCGAAGCGGGAGCAGGGCGGATGCATAGACTAGACCGAAAATCCAAGAACAAAGGAGACGGAAGTCCCTTAGTGAAGATGTCAGCATATTGATGAGCAGAAGGAACATGGAGGACACGGACTTGACCAAGAGCTACCTTTTCTCGAACAAAATGCAGGTCAATCTCGACATGTTTGGTGCGCTGATGTTGCACCGGATTACACGAGAGATAGACAGCGGAGACATTGTCGCAGTAGACAAGGGTAGCACGATGGAGAGGAACACGAAGCTCACAAAGTAAGTTCCGTAACCAACATGTCTCGGCCACTGCATTGGCAACACTGCGATACTCGGCCTCGGCGCTGGATCGGGAGATAGTATGTTGCCGCTTTGAAGACCAAGAGATGAAATTGTCTCCAAAATAAACGCAGTACCTAGATGTCGAACGACGAGTATCGGTACACCCAGCCCAATCGGCATCTGAGTAGGCGGTGAGAGCCGTGGTAGAAGATGGCTGAAGCTGAAGACCATACTCAGTGGTGCTTTGGAGGTAGCGTATAATCCTTTTGAGTGCCTGAAAGTGTGGCTCTCAGGGATCATGCATGAAAAGGCAAATCTGCTGTACAACATAAGCAATGTCCGGCCTGGTAAATGTAAGATACTGTAGTGCGCCAGCAAGACAACGGTAAACAGATGGATCAGGTAGCGGTAGGCCAACTCCGGCAGCCAGCTTGGACTTGGTGTCGACAGGCGTAGTGGTCGGCTTGCATGTAGTCATCTTGGCGCGGGCAATGATTTCCCGTGCATACTTCTGCTGTGATAGGAATAAGCCGGACTGATTCTTCGTAACAGATACGCCAAGGAAGTAGCTTAAAGGACCAAGATCTATCATAGCAAACTCTGCGCCAAGCATGGTGGTGAGGCATTGAAGAAGAGCCGTCGATGAAGCTGTGAGGATGATGTCATCAACATATAAGAGCAGGTAGGCAGTCTCACCTCCAGAACTTAAAATGAACAAGGAGTGATCACTCTGACTGCTAATGAATCCAAGCTGGTGAAGATAGGTAGCAAACCGTTGGTACCAAGCACGTGGTGCTTGTTTCAAGCCATAGAGAGACTTGCGCAGGAGGCACACATGTGCAGGATGGTGCTTGTCTAAAAAGCCAGGGGGTTGGTGCATATAGACGGTTTCCTGCAATTGACCGTGTAGAAATGCATTCTTCACATCAAACTGGTGAATAGGCCATGAATGAGACAGAGCAATGCTGAGAATCAACCGGATGGTAGCCGGTTTCACGACAGGGCTGAAAGTTTCATCACAATCAATGCCCACCTGTTGTGACTTGCCGTTGACAACCAAACGAGCCTTGTGTCTTTCCAGTGTGCCATCGGACCTGTATTTATGTTTAAATAACCACATGCAGCGAATAACATTAGCACTAGGTGGCCTCGGAAGCAAGTCCCAAGTACCATTTTTAATAAGAGCACTATATTAATCTTCCATGGCGGCTTGCCAGTTAGGGTCCTGCAGGGCAAGGATTGGAGATTCTATTCCTGTTGTTGGTAAAGGTTCTGCAACTCTATATACTTCCCCACCGTACTCCTTGAATAATGTTTTGCATACTCCAGATATTGTTACAAATTTGATCTCTGTTCGAAAATTCACCAGAGATAATAATGTTAGTGTGGAATTTGATCCTATTGGTTTTTCTGTAAAGGATCTCACCACAGGGAAAATCAAAACGAGATGTACTACCCAGTCACCAACTCTCCAGCCATCGCTTTTGTCGCCTCACAACCACAACCCTGGCATGCTCGACTCGGTCACCCCGGTGATCACGTCTTGGATATTCTCAGGGGCAGGGACTCTATGTTTAATAAAGACACTTGTTCGGCCATTTGCAATTCTTGTCAGCTTGCAAAACATAAGCGACTTCCTTTTTCCCATTCTCGTAGTGTTACATTTAAACCATTTGATATTATTCACAGTGATATTTGAACTTCTCCAGTTTGTAGCCCTTCTGGTTTTAAATATTACCTATTATTTATGGATGATTTCTCACATTTTCTCTGGATATTTCCCCTCAAACACAAATCTGATGCTTATTCCAAATTCGTGATTTTCCATACCATGGTCCAAACACAATTTCACACCAACATCAAAACCTTTCAATGTGATAATGGTGGTGAGTTTGCGAATCAGCAGTTTCACAATTTCTGTGAACAAACTGGCATGCTCATGCGATTTTCGTGTCCTCACACTTCACCTTAGAATGGCAAAGCCGAACGAGCTCTTCGCACTCTCAATGATATTACCCGCACCCTACTCACTCATGCCTCTCTACCACCTCGTTTATGGGTTGAAGCCCTTAACATGGCCGCATATCTTCACAATATCCTACCTTCCAAAGCCATACACAACAACACTCCCACCTACATCTTATACCACAAAAATCCAACCTACTATCATCTCCACATATTTGGTTGCCTTTGTTACCCAAACACTTCCGCCACAGCCCCTCATAAATTAGCCCCTCGGTCAATCAAATGTCTCTATCTTGGCCCATTCTCCGACCAAGTTATCACCTCTAGACATGTCGTGTTTGATGAAACAACATTCCCATTTGCCCAATCACACGAGTTCCACTGTTCGACTCCTAATGACACACCATCCATTGATATCTGGAGTATGCAAAACATTATTCAAGGAGTACGGTGGGGAAGTAGTTAGAGTTGCAGAACCTTTACCAACAACAGGAATAGAATTTCCATTTCTGACATATATAGGTGAAAAAGTGCTCGAATTAAAATAGGTACGAAGGGTACTTGAGTCCGCAGCCATGTGAGAAGATGCTCTGTTGTCCATGTACCAATTATCTGAAGGTTGTTGCAGCGATGTAGTGTTGAATGTTGCTGGGCCTGGGCCTAAAATGGAAGAGGACCCATTTATATTGTGGTTTTCGTGTCCAACTAATCCAAAACTTGGATTCACTGTGTGAGCGAACCTGCCAGGGGCAAACGTCGACATTGGCTGGCGATTTCCTGGCGGCGGTGCAGTGGTCGGATACGGGCATGGCGGCGGTGCAGCGGTCGGGTTCTGGTAGGGCGGCAGTGACGGAGACCACGCAGCCGACCAGTGGTGGGATGGTGGCGGTGGATACCAAGGAGATGCACCGCCGCCGCCTGTAAATTGGCGATCTGAAAATCCACGGCCACCGTTGCTATTGTGCCTACCACGACCACGGGATCGGCCGGTGGTGTGCCACTGATGATGGTAGCCCGAGGCCCCATCCGGCGTTATGCTCTGTCCGGCGCCGGCGACAAGAGCATGACCCGGTTCGACGACTACACGGTTCCGACGAGACTCTTCTCGAGTCAGCATACTCCGGGCGACGGAGAAAGAGGGCAGAGGCGATATTTGGCTGATGATGCTTCCGATGGTGTCATAGGCTGCAGAGAGACCGTTGATTAGCTGGAGAACGAGCCTCTGATCTGAGACGGGGCTTTCTACGTCTCCGAGCTGATCGGCCAGCGACTTGAGATGCTGACAGTATGCTGAGACAGAGGGAAAAGAACCAAGCTGAGTGTTGATGAAGCGGCTCTCAAGGTCGGCAGCCCGGGCGGTGTGGTTGTCGTGAAAGATTCCTTTGACGCGAAGCTAGGCGTCGCGGGCTGTTGATCCTGTCTGTATCACGGTGAGAAGGAGGTCATCACTTAAAGTGCCATAAATTCAGCTGAGAACGATGGCATCCAATTGATTCCATTTGGATTTCGAGATGTCGGATGGACGAGTAGAGTCATCGATGTGGTCCAAGACATTATGTGCGCGAGCTGTAATTTGGAAGAGCTCGGCCCAGGTATGATACTGAACTTTTTGAAGATCCAGAATAAGGGGTATTTGGTTGTGGATATTAGTAACCGACTGAGCCGAGTGAAAACTCAAGGCTTTATTGTTGTTGCTGGGAGTTTCATCATCGCTAGAAGAGGTAGAAGAGAATGACATTGTAGGAAGAAATAGAGGGGATCAGAGATAAGGGAGTAATAGATGAAGGAGATAATTTTAAGGCTCTGATATCATGTTATTTGGTATAATTGGGATGATCCCTGCTGCTCTGTATTCATCAGTATAAATACAAGGAGTACAACAATATACGAGAGTCTTACGGAGAGGATAACTCCAATCCTAACAACCTTGACTAAGTGTACTAACTAACTGTGCTGACTAATTCTACTAACATTTAGCACTATGAGAGAGTCACCGTTTGGATTGAAATTGGTAGTCCACTTTGTGATTTGAATTGAGTACGACCCAAAATTCCAAATCCTATAGAGCCAACAATGATACTATTCATCCGACAAGGAGACGTGAATGAGAACTTAGCAACCATCCAAAAGATTTATGTTTGGCCTTTGAAATCGGAAGTTTGAAAATCCTTTCTCCGCTTTTCCATTTGGGACCTGCTCTTGGAGAATTTCTCAACCAAAGTTCAGCGAAGAGTGGCTTCAAGACGTTCGCATTCATCGTCCATAAATCTCAGACCAGGTTTGCAAAGGTTATCAATTTTCATTTTTGGATTGAGTGGAGCTCTAGTGGGTATGGATAGCACGTCAGTTAGGGTTTTGTTCAAGATCTGGGCATAGGAGAATGGTTGGGCCTTTATGGTTCCATTATCATGAGGTTGCCAGAATGAATCCCTAAAGAGCAGTGATGCCGGGAGTTGCAGCGTGAAAGTAGGAGAGAGTCGTTTGAGAGGAGAAGATATTTAATCTTGAAGTCGTATTTAAGACACTTTTCTTAAAACTTTTTTTATTCATTTTGTGTGTGCATATGATTCAAAAAAAATATTCTCTAGGATAAAATAAATGTTGGTTGATAAAAGTGTACACTCACTTTTCCAATCCCGAATGAACAAAGGATCAAAAAGTAGGAATTATACACTATCATTTTTTCCACCTTTGTGAGGTTTTCTCTCATATTGAGTACTCCTCTCATATCTCATGTTTTCTTCTTGTATTCTTGTATTCATATTGTACCCTTTTAAGAGAAGACAACTCATCTATTTTAGACTAATGGGTTTAGATTAAATAACACATATCTTCATGTCATATACTCTACTGGAACAAAAAACCATATCTATTGCTGATGAACAATATTCACACTACTTCTGTATTAGATGTAATATCTTTTCAATCATTGAAAATATTCAACTAAAGATACATATGCAAATCATTGAAAATGTTTTAGACTAATGGTTTGAGACAGGGGTCGATCTAGAAATTTAGATTTGGTGGGTCATGGTGCCCCTACCTTTGAAAATAGTGTTGAAATTTCAAGGAATTTTAAAATTTAGGGGAATACAATGGGTTCAAAATAAAAAATAAAGCGGGACACTCTAAAAAATAATGTATTAACCAGCTAAAAATATAAAAAAAACAATTTTTTTGAACACAAAGGTAAGGCAGTTGCCCTGATTTGCCCATGCATAGATCCGCCTCTAGTTTGAGATGAAATAACACAACTCTTCATGACATATACTCTTTGAAAATTTGAAATCATATCTATTGCCGATGAACAATATTCACACTGCTTCTTTATTAAAAGTCCTATCTTTTCGATCATTGAAAATATTCAATAGAGGATGCATACTTCCTCTGTTCAACTAATTATGGCACATTTTTCAACCAATCCTTTCAGAACATGTTTGATCACTAATAAATTTTGATACGTATAATAATATGTAAAATTTTAATATTTAAAAGTACGCATTAAGAAAAATTTAATAATAACTTGCATGATAATATTATTAGTTATATATTATATGAAATTTATAAGTAAACGTAATAAGAAAACTAAATGAAAAATGTGAGAATATTAGTTGAAAAGAGGTTACGAGTATGAGGGCAGGGCATCATACACATTGGACACCAATAGGCACCCAAATGTGAACTCCCCGGGGTGCGAATCAACGTGATTCTCATGTTCCCTTTCTGTCATCCTCTTAAATGTATTCCCTCCGATCCTGTAATGTATAGTTGCACTTATTATTATTTTTAATCGACAAATTTTTGACAAAGTTTTAGGAAATCGTCTTTTTTCAATCTTTATGGAAAGACGTAATTTAAATAAAATAATAAAAGGTAAAATGTCTTAGTTGCAGTATTAAAAATTTATTATGCAACGTGTAGTAGTTATAAAGTTTATAATCCAATTTATGCAACCCAAAAATTTTATCTTCATTTATTCTAATTTGTACTTTAATCCATGGTGTTTACATAACTTATGGAAATACCATCTTTCAAGAGAGAACTCCTTTTTTATTGTAAATACTAAATTAATTTCATCATGAGTTCGTCTCTTGAAAGACGATATTTCCATAAGTTATGAAAAAATCAAGGTTTAAAGTGTAAATTAAAAGAAATGAAGATAAAATTTTTGGATTGCATCAACATGCCATAAACTTTATATTGCACGCTGCATAATAAATTTCTAATATAGCAACTAAAATATTTTACCTTTTTATTATACTAACGAAACATCGTCTTTCCACATACCTAAGAAAAGATGGATTTTTTCCAACATTTTATCTTTCATATTTTTAATTTACTTCTTTTTTTCTCAATATAATCTCCACCACTGATTCTATTATTTAAGAAAAAATATATGCGAACCAACAGAAAATAGCTACAGGGAGTATGATTTTCTTTTTAAGATTCCTTTCTCTGTGTGTGAACTTTACTAAGTGGTAAATGAGTGGGTGAGTTAAATATGATTAGAATAATATTAGTTAAATAAATTCGACTTTTTTATAATTAGTTATATATAAATTGAATCGCTTGCATTTTAATTAAAATCCGTTTAATTTGCAAGTTCAATTATATGAGTGTATATGTCAATATACTAAGTATAAAAGTGAAGAGAGTCTGTATGTTATTAAACTCGAATTTATAAAACTCAAAAAATATAAATTGGTGATTACAAAGTCTTATTTTAAATTAATTAATTGTTAAAATGGGTCAATTTATAACTGATGTAACTAACAGATGAACTTTACCAGCTCCTTTCTTCTCTGGGGCGACTTTGGAAAAATAGGATCTCTACCTTACCTCCTCCGCGCCTTCTCGGTATCCGTTCTGTGCCGCTGCCATGGCGGTGCCTCCCATCAACTATGCGAACATCCTAGCCCCAAACCAAACATCTCATACTGTAATCCCTACTGACAGAGCAACCTTCAATCCAAAAACTAATCACCTGGGTGAACCCGGACTCTCTTCTCTAACGAAGAATGTGATAAACTCGAGACCCCTCTGAAATTGACACTTGTTGGGCAATTCTCTCATAGTAGGCCTCAACTGGAAAAACTACGCAGAGATTTCCAAACAGCCGGTTTTAATGGCCACACTAATATTCATTTGCTAGATAATCGTCAAGTGTTGATTTCTTTTGCTATTCCTAATCATTACTATAGATGTTGGAACATAAAGTGTGAAATTTTGGGTCATATTCTCTAAGGATTTCAATTCCAATTTTAATCCCAATGTTGATTCTCCCATTGTGCCAGTATGGCTAGCTTTATATGGTTTGCCTCGGCAATTTTTCGATCAAGATGTTATGCTGTCAATTGATATTCTTGTAGGTCATCCTGTAAAGGTTGATAAGGCAACCCTTAATAGATCCAAGCCCCATGTAGCTAAAGTCTGTGTTGAATTAGATATCACTATGCTCAGACTAATCGTATTTGGCTAGAATATAGAGGGACTGGATTCTGGCAGTATATTGACTATGAAGGGGTTCCTGATTATTGTGCTAAATACCTTAAACTTGGTCATATTGATGCCTATTGCAAGTCTGATATTTTACAAGACAAAAGCTAAGCAAAATGAGGAAATCCCCTCATCATCAGGTATACCTTCAAAAGAGAAACCTTTTATACCTACTCACAATATGGCTGGTTCTTTGATGCAGGAGATTTGGAGACCAAAAACTAAAGCTAATAAGGATTCTAGTGAGATAAGAGGCACATGTTCTTCCTACAACTGCTACTAGTTTATCTAACAAGGATATCCCTGCTTCTTCTGTGGAAACCCCTGTGATCTCTATCAGCTCTAATGCTTATATGATTAGTCAAAGTAATGCTGATATGTCTCCTTAGAATGCCTTGATCATGTTTCAAACAAACCTTCTAATAATCATTCTATTTTTGGAGTTGTACTTAATGTGGTTAACCCCCTATCTTCTGTGCTGAACTCTGCTGAGAATACTGCTCTTATGTGTTACACACTGCTGCAATATTGGATATCCCTTCTAAAGAAACTGCTCAATCAGGCTCTAAGGCCATTCTATCTGACTTGGTGGTTACAGTTAGTGAGGATAATGTGAATCATCCTTTATTTAATGGTCAAGATATGGAGTCTTGGTCATATCAAGTAGTTGCAGCTCAGGCTAGAACCCAGCTACCTGTTAAGCCTGATTCAGTTAATCAAACAAGTCATAATGGATTTGTTATAAGAGACAATCAGAATGATGATTTTATTGAGATAAATGATGGTTTTCTCCCCTGCTATCATCAAGATCTAAATCAAAGAAGAAAAACATAAAAATGGGGACCTAAAGAAAGGAAAATGCTCTTAAAAGTGGCTACAATTCTAAACTAGAGAGCTTTAATGAAGTTCATGTATCCATGTCACAAGAGATTTTCATTTCTGAGATGGTTGCTTCATAAAACAAATCTAATGCATTATTAAAACTACCATCCGAGGAGAAAAATAACTGTTCCAAAACCCAAACCTATAAATATAGTCCAAAAGACTATTCTTCCACTCCTCAGATTGTCATCTAAGTAACAATTTTAAATGGAAGTTAATCTTTGTACATGGAATGTGAGAGGAATTGGCAACCAAGCTTCTAAAATAAGAGTAAAAGACATTAAGCATAGGCATAAGATTGTAATCTTTGCACTTATTGAACCAATTTTAGAAGACTCTCCGATTTCAAAAACTGCTTTTGACCTCGGATATGAAAACTTCTATTCTTTGCCTGGTTGTAAGGTGTGGTTGTTTTGGGACAACTGTGTCAAAGTTGATATAGTTAAAACATACAAATAATATATCCTTACCAAAATCCATCACCCTAATCTGAATAAGGAATGTCACATTGCCTTTGTGTATGCCAAACACTCACAAAGAGCAAAGGCTAAACTATGGACATCCCTACTGACCCAGAAAGGTACTCCCATGTTAGCTATAGAGGACATGAATATGATTGAACACATGTCTAAGTATCTAGGACATTCTACCCCTGATCCATTAGTTATCTCTGACTTTAGTGCTTTCATGTCTGCTGGAAATTTTACTACTTAACCTACATCAGGTAGCCTATTCACATTGACAGGGATGCGAATTAGAGGGAGGGTTTGGAAAAAAATGGATAGGGGCATGGAAAATAATCTTTGGTTAAATGATTTTCCTACATCACATATCAGTGTGATAGCTAGAGAACAATCAGATCACTCTCCATTAATCCTACACATCAAATATCAGAACTGGAACACAGGCCCTAAACCCTTCAAATTTCAAAATTGTTGGATTAGTCATCCTTCATTCACAGCCTTAATTCAGGGTTCATGGAAAATTGAGACTAACCTTACAGGAATGGAAAAACTCATATTAAACTAAAAACTACCAAACATGCTTTAAAAAGTTAGAACAAGAATACATTTGGTAATATTTCTGATAAGGTTACAGCTTGTGAAGAAAGATTCTTAAAAGATGAACAAGATCTTCAATTATCTGATAATGATTCAAATTTGATTGCTTAAAGCCAAAGCTAAATTAACTCAATCTCTGTCACAACAAGAAACATTCTGGAAACAAAAATACAGGATTAAATGGTTAAAAGAAGGCGACTCCAATTCTAAGTTCTTTCATAATTCAGTCAAGGCTAACATTGTAAGCAACATATAGCTTCTATTAAAAATTCACAAGGTAGTTGGTTACATGATCAAAAAGACATAGGGACTGAAGCAGTGTCTTTCTTTTCCAATCTTCTAACTGAGGAAAATGCAGACCCCTCGGGGATCAACAGTGCATGGCTCATAGAAAACATTCTTCAAATGATTACATCTAAAATGAATCAGTCTCTTACACAACAAGTCTCTATGGAAGAACTATCAGAAGTTCTTGCTTCTATGGATGCAGATTCTGTACCTGGACCTGATGGGTTCTCAGGAAAGTTTTTTAAAACTTGCTGGGATATAATTAAAACAGATTTATTATCATTTGTACAAGACTTCATGCTTGGCAATCCAATTCCAAAAGCCATTTCTTCTGATATAATAACTTTAATCCCTAAAAAAGACGTCACATCTACATTTAAGGATTATAGGCCAATAAGCCTTTGCAATTTTGTGAACAAAATTCTCTCAAAACTACTAAGCCTAAGGCTTAAACCCCTTATTCCTTCTCTAATTTCTCATCTGCTTTTGTTGATGGTAAAAACTGACAGACAATGTTTTGTTAATGCAGGAAATCACAAATTTTATGAATTCAAAACATAGGGGTTCAAATGTCATATTCAAACTGGATATGATGAAACCTTTGATAGAGTCTCTTGGAAGTTTTTAAACTATCTTCTACTCAAAATGGGATCCAAACTTCTCTGGTGAATCTTATATTGGGTAATATAAAAGCTGCCCATTTTTCCATATTGCTCAATGGCAGCTCCAGTGATTTTTTCAAACCTTCAAGAGGGCTTAAACAAGGGGATACATTTTTTCCATCTTTATTTATCCTCTTATCAGAAGCTTTTTCTAGAAATCTAAACTTTCTATTCCAATATGCTAATATTCATTTCTATAAAATGTCTTCTTCAATGAAAACAGTAACACATCTAGCCTTTGCGGATGATACTGCTATTTTCATAAAATACTCTAAGAATGGGCTAAGAAATTTTCTCTCTTTTCTCAAGTCTTTTGAAATGGCCACTGGTCAGAAAGTGAATTTTGAGGAGTCTAACTTCTATCTTTCCAAGTTTGCAACTACTATGATCAAAATCGAAATCTTAAATCAAACTGGAATGATAGAGGGTTCTTTCCCATTCAAATATTTTGGCTGCCCTATTTATTTAGGAAGAAACATAAAAATTTATTATCAACACTTATTAGAATCAGTTTCTTCCAAAATAAATGAATGGCAAAACAACTTTTTAAATTAAGCAAGCAGGTTGATCTTGATCAAGCATGTACTTTCTGCAATGCCTTTGCATTTATTAACAGTACTGAAACCCACAAAAGGGATCCTTGAAAAGATCCACTCCATTCTAACCAAATGTTTCTGGAACAGAACTGAGAATGAATCGGGGAACAAAAAGATTTGGAAGTCATATCCTAAATTATGCTTCCCTAAATCTGAAAATGGGTTAGGAGTTAAGAATCTACATTTCATGGTTCAAAGCTTCTCCTTAAAGTTGTGGTGAAAACTACAACATGGAAACTCATTGTGGTCACAAGTAATGTGGTCAGTTCCTGATCATCTAAAATCTTCAAAGACTTGGCAAAGAATCATGGAAGTCAATGAATTAGCAATGACAAACTCCAAACTGCAATTAGGTTATGGAGATGTGTCATTTTGGGATACAAATTGTACTGAACATGGTCCTTTGTCCCAATTGTGGTCCTCTTCTTTGAATATTCCTTTCCCTGATGCATCCATTAATGAATTCTATGTTATCAATCAGAGTTCATAGATTCTGTGCAGACTGGTCTTCTTACACATATCATTACACATCTTCAAAGAAGACTGATCTTCTTTTCTGAGTACAAAGACTCACTGATATGGAAACCTACTGAACATGAGAATATTTATATTAAATCTGCATATGAACTCATTAGACCTAAAAGGGAAGTGATTCTGTCATTCAGATTCCTATGGTCTAATCTTCTGCTAAGGAAAATCAGCATTTTCAGTTTGAAATTTTTAAAGAAATTTGTAGCACTACCTGATGTGTTAGAAGATTTTAATAATCACCTACCCTCTAAATGTTGTTCCTATGCTAATGATTCCGAGAACATTCATCACATATTCAATTCCTGCAGCTTTGTATTGAATATCTGGAGCACTGTTAACAGAATCTTTGACATTCAAGATGTTGTTTTCATTACTCTATGGGACATGTTCTATTTTTATTGGTTTTTAACACATGATTCTACTCATCTGTTGAACCTAATGAGAATTCTCCCTTTCATTGTGGCATGGTTTTTGTGGTGCTCTAGAAGCAAACATTTTTTTGAAACCATCAAACCAAATGTGGTGCTACTTATCAAATCCCTTCTATCTCATTTTCAGGACATTTTTTATGTTCATAAGCTGAGATACAAATGGGGATCATCCTCTGGTTTCCCTACACTTCTCATGTTCAAATCTGTGGGAAGAAAACAACCTCATTAGAAGATAGTACAATGGTATCTACCCATATCTTTCAAACTCAACACTGATGGTTCAGAATTGGGCAATGAAGACTCAGGTGCAGGTGCTATAATCAGGGATGCCTAGGGAAGACTGATTTCAGCTGTTTCAAAACCATTAGAGCAATGCTTTTTTCTGCAGGCAGAAATGGAGGCACTAAATATAGGGCTGGATCTAGCCATCCAAAAGAATGCTTTCATATTGATATTGAATGTGACTCTCTGCTGCTTGTGAACATGGTTAGAAAGGTTTTTTAAACTCCCATGGAAACACATCACACTACTGAGAGAAATATGGGAGAAGATGTATAGAACCAGAGAGAGGATTTCTCATATCTACAGGGAAGGTAATAGTGTAGCTGATTGCCTTGCCAAAGCTGCTAGCTTACATAAGGTGGACTCCTATTTTACATTTGATAGTTTACCTATAAAGATTAGAGGTCTTGTCCATCTTGATGCTATGTGTTTCCCATATATTCGGATTTCATGATTATAAACCTACACTGTTGGAGCTTCTTGCTTGGAATGTGTTACTACTCTTCTTCTATTATCTATGCAGGTACAACATCAAAGCATGGGGACCAGAATTGCTCATGTTGTGGTGCATCTCTTTCCAAATCATCCCAACTGAAGCTGCGTGGTCCTCACTTTTCTCATTTTGTTTTCATCAGCATAATCATTTGGAAGTGGTTTCAAATGGTCGTTTCATATGTGAAGAGGCCAGTGTTGCGAGTGAATCTGTTATGGGGAAATGGTTTGCGAGAGACTATTACAGAAGGGCACATCTTTTTGTTAACACGCGGGTGTGAAGGAAAAGTGGAAGGCCATAATAAGTCTCGATGAGGGATTAGGGCCATAGCCTTTGCCAACAAGGGAGTTGGAGGCATCAGCTATGGATTCTTCTACTTTGTGTATGGCTATTCCACTTTGTATTTAGCTGCACAATCGCATTATGACTCAACTATGTATATTCGTCTTTTTTGGGTCTGGGGAGCCTAATATATACTCTCTCACTTAGGTGAGTTTTTTTAATATAAAAAAGATGTAGCTAATAGGCTGATTTGAAATTTATTTTTATTTATTGTAATGAGATTTTCATAATTATGAAAAACTTTGAAAATGTATTACAATGGCAAAGTCTTGGGAAAGACCGTCTTTCCATAGTTTATGCAACGTGTAGTAGTCATAAAGTTTATAACTCGATTCATGCGACCCAAAATTTTTATCTTCAATTCTTCTAATTTGCACTTTAAACCTTGGTTTTTCCATGACTTATGGAAAGACTGTCTTTCAAGAAGCGGACTTGTATTGCAATATATTAATAATTATAACTTAACTCTAAAAGTTATTGAAAAAAAAATTTTCATCATCAAATTAATTGTTAGTCGGTTTAACAGAAAACTTTTTCATTCTCAATTAATTTGAGTTATTTTAAATTTTATTTTAAACTATTTTATTTTAACACTCAATTCACGAGTTGAGGAGGAGAAAAGTGAATAAAACTCACAAATCTTATCAACTTTATATGGCACGCAATTAACCTGTATTTCAAAATGACTCACAACTCATTTATCTATACTCCGTAGAAAATGAATGATTCATTTTACATTCATTTTACCTGCAACTTTTTATTCAGTGCCACATTCTCAATTTTAGCAATAATCAAAATGTTTTTTCTTCATTTTAGGAGTATTCAATTTTTTATTTAATATTTTTGATATTTTTTCATTCACAAAGTTTTGTTTTAAATCGATTAATCGATAGATGTACTAGTGGAGGAAGACCTATTAAAGGAGGTTCTATTAACCAGAGAAGACACTTTAGAACAGTCTTCTCTAGTTCTGCCTTTGATCCAATCGATCAAAAGCGGTTTCAAAAACCGCCTTCTATCGGGTCTGAAATGGGTTCTGAACTCGAAACTTATTTCTGACCTTCTAAAAATAGCCGCAATAAACCAATCAGTTTCCGGCAGTAATTAATACCCTTTGTTTTGAGTAAAATAAGTTTATAGAGCAACTAAAATACACATGAACGATTCAATTTGAGCGTCGGCAGAGGCCTTTACCGACAGTGGGCTTCAACGCGGCTACAGAGACCCAATCGACAGAGACTGTACGGCGACTAAGGCACCGGATACCGGATCCAAAAAAGAGGCGCAGCCTCATCACTGTTCATCGCGACCAGTTTTCCGCGAGTTTCCCTCCCGCTGCTCTTCCCCTCCGGTGAGGAGTCCGACATTAATGTTGGGCTCCTCGCCAGGAATCTTTTGAGGTACGGTTCGTCCTTTTTCGCGGAGTTTGGAAACCAGATCTGGGTTTTTAGCAAACTTTTCTTTACGCAAGCTTCCTCTCGGAAGTTGAGCTAGATCATCGCTCGATCTCGGACCTTGGAAACCCACATCCTGATTATGGGTTTTCCTTGAAGAGGACCTCCATCCCGGCCTTGTTGAAGCAGAGAAATCCGATCTGGGTTTCTCTCGAAGTCTGTATTTTGGAGGAGGCCCGGGGTGTCAATGACCCATACACACAATATGGGCTTTCTGAAAAAAGGATTTACCGTCTGGTCCCTAAGAATGGAGCTTTGTGCTGGCGAGCAGAGCATGGCGAACATCCGTGTAAGTCTTGCTCTCTACATATATGTGCTTCTTGCGGACTGGTGACAATGATGTGGATTTGAATTGTATGCTGAATATTCTGAAATTTATGCGGACTATCTAGTGCAAATCTGTGCGGATGAATTTCTGGAGTGAATTTTGTGTGGAAATTTTGTGCAAAATTAGGCGGATGAATTGTTGTGCGGACTGCTGTTGGATCTTATCCTCAGCCTGAATAGTCTGAAATGGAACTCTGTGGACTGGTGTGGATGTACTCTGTTTCATGTAGTACTCTGCCCCTATCCACATGGAAATTCCATGGGGTTTGTCCTCAACGTATGCTGTTTTCTGTGAAAAAATGTTGTTGTGTGGATTCTGTGGGATAAGATAGTACTATGAAGTTCATCAGAAGCTAAGAGTATTGATAGGTTTCACACGTGGAGAGTGTTAGTGATCGGTGAAGTCCCTAATCCATCCGAGTAAACTTGTGTTCAAAAAACTGGGCACCCGACCTGCCTAGCATGTGTCCCCCTCCCTTGCTAGTGCACTGTTAACTGGTCTCTTTCCGCCCTTGCTTGTGAACAAAACCTGGGCGCCAACCCCCAACCTTGCTTGTGCTCAAATCCTGGACACCGCCCGGCCTCGTTTACTTGGATTCATTAGTACTTACATCGGCAGGCTATGTGCTACGTTACAAGCTTGGAATTACTATTGGCCCGCTTTGAACTTCGTACGGTAATCTTGATTTGGAGTATTGGGGTGTGATTGCTGGATGAAATACATGCCTTGGGACTAGTCAGATTCACAAAATGGAAGTTAGGAGAGGTCCTGCTATGTGTTGGAATGCAGCCGGCCAACCATGATGGATTGTTTTCAATGGAATCATCAGTGACAACGTGCCCAAAATCATGTCTTAGTTTATCATTTCCGTGACAAACACCGAATTAAGACTAGAAGAGGAACAGAATCTGCAAATTTGTGGTTTAGGAGAAACTTTTCGCAGTTTATGGCCAGTGGCAGGTGGTCTGAGGATAGACGGATTGAGGACAGTAACATGAAGCTCATCGGAGGCTAGGAGTATTGATGGGTTTCACACGTGGAGAGTATTAGTGATCGGTAAAGCACCTAATCCATCCGGGTAAACCTCCCCGGGCACCCGACCGGCCTAGCTTGTGTTCAAAACCTTGCTAGTGCACAGTTAACTGGTCTTGTTTACTTGATTTATTTGGTACTAACACCGACATCTATGTTCTACGCTATGAACTCTGATTTACTGCTGGTCCGCATTGAACTTGCATGGCAATGTTTATCAGTCCCGTGCCATCATTCAGACCAAGATCAGAAGAGGAACAGATACTTGAAGGGAAGTTGAGGAAGAGAAAGAAGAAGAGGGACCATTCGAGTAGAGGGATGGCTTGAGGACGGAAAGATGGTTCGAGGGTCGAGGGATACCTTCGAGGATTCGAGAGCTGAAGGTATTCGAATGCTTGACAAGGCTATTCGAGGGCTGGAGGTTTTCGAGTACTCGAGGAGGACATTCAAATATTGGATGCCTTCGAGAACTCAATTGGAGGTATTCGAGCACTTCAAAAGGCCCTCGAGTGCTCGAGGAGGTTCTCGAGAGTAGGAGGAGTTCGAGTGCTCGAGAAGAACATTAGAGAGTTGGAGGTCTTCGAGCACTTCATGAGGCTTTCGAGAGCTCGAGGAGGTTACCGAGCGTGGAGGTTTGAGTGCTCGAGAGGAGTATTTGAGAGTCGGAGGTCTTCGAGCACTTCAGTCCTTCGAGTGCTCGAGGAGGTTCTCGAGCGTAGCAGGAATTCGAGTGTTCGAGAATAGTATTCGAGAGTTGGAGGTCCCCCAGCACTTCATGGGGCATTCGAGAGCTCGAGGAGGTTATCGACGTTGATGTTCGAGTGCTCGAGAGGAGTATTCGAGAGTTGGAGGTCTTTGATTGCTAAGTGGGAGGCATTCGAGGGTTGAAGGTATTCGAATGCTTAATCCTCGAGTACTGGAAGGGAAGGTGAAGTGCTCGAGATGGCACTTCGAGTGCTGGAGGTGTTCGAGACCTCGAGGAGACCATTCGTGTACTGGAAGCCTCTGACGGCTCACTGGGAGGCCCTCGAGGGTATCAAGGTGTTCGAGTACTGAAGGTGTTCGAGACCTCGAGGAGTCCATTCGAGTACTAGAAACTTTCGAGTGCTCAGTGGGAGGCCCTCGAGGGTGTAAGGTGTTCGTATACAATCTCCTTTGGGCGCAGTAAATTTCAGACTAAGCTCCGGGCTGACAAGGTACACTACTTTCAAACTACGCCAAAAGAACTCACAAAAATATAGTTAGAGATAATATCTGGACAGAAAAAAGGACGCAGTCCTTCTCCGGAACTCCGGGGCCAATTTTCTTCCATCTTCTCTTCTATGATTCAAGGTGGGCATCTTTCGGTGTATGTGCTATGCCTGAGCTAGAAGATTTGATCTTTGGACCCAGAATATGTTAACGAGCGGATTAGATGAAGACCTGTCATTGTTCCAAGTAAGCTTCAACCTGTTGTTGATATATCTAATCTGGTGATTGATGAGGATGGAAGAGCAGCCTTTCTACATTTGGTTGCATGGTCATATGAGTTGAGTAGTGGGTTAATTAATTAGCTCACGCGAAGTTAATTCACTCACTGCAAGCTGTTACTTGTATCTGATGGTTATTATGCGCTCTATGCTTGCGCTACACCTTGTGTGTTAAATTAGCATAAAGCTGTCCATTTGCTCAAAATGGAGTGGGCGATTAAAGAATCGCCAGGCTAGACGCACGCCGTACAAGTTGCGCCCGTTCTCTCCATCCTTAGGAGGGCTATTTTTAGAGGGATTCACAAGAGCCATTGGCACTGCCTACTGCACTCTTGCCCTCTAAATTAGCCCCGATCTATACCACGAGAACGTTTGAAGGTCAATAACATCCCCCTTTCCTCACCTTAGGGGTGTATATGGTAGAAGCTGATCCCCCCGTTGGCGGTCCTAGCTTCATTCAGATGTAGCAACACCAGCACACCATGGTAACCATTCAAGACCCGAGTGCACAAGACTCGGCTGCGTTTCCTGTTCACTACTGGCATCCTCTTCATCATTCTCTTCAAGACTCGAGACCCATGTCTCGACTGCGACGATTATTCTTTATGAAGAGCCAGTACACATTTCTGGTTGCTATGAGGGCCCCGTTTGTTAGGGGTAGAAGCGGTACACTTGTTCTTGGGCAGTGAGTTTATTCTCACCCCATTTACCTAGTATTTTTCGGTCCCATTAGCGCTAGGACTTGTCTTGTTTCCCTTCGCTAGACTTATATTGCTAAGGGTAGTTAGTTTTATTTAGAAAATGGGGGGGGGGGGGAGGGGTGCTCCTAGAGCCTCCTTCCTCCCCCCCTCTCTCTTGCGGATTTGCTCCTTAGGTTCACCACGTAACCTAAGGTTGGATCATGTTTTGTATTTGGTAGAGCTCCTTCGGGGCCTACCGCAGGTTCCACCGTATATACTATTTACCAGTTTACAGACAGAGACTGTACGGCGGCATGAATGTGGGCGGAGAGTGTTCGGCAGCGTGAGTGTGGGCGGCGATGTGAAGGGAGAAATATAAGGCGGGTATGGGAAAGTAATTAACTAAGGGAAGTTTGTACTCAAACGATGGAAAGTGTTATTGAAAAAAAAGGTTAGGGGAATGGAACCCTATAACTGGTGAATGGGCTTTTGTATTGAGCCAAGAAGACATTACATTAAAGGATTAGAACTGCCTTTAAGTTTAAATAGTGACATGGGATATCACTTTCAAACTTGGAAGCACTTTGAATCATAATTAAAGGCGATTCTAATCAATAGTTTTGAAAGGATAATTGCCTTTAAAAATGAAAAGATGACCAGAGAGGGAGTTCCAATCTCGGAACCCAACATTAAAAGGCAAAAAATCACGCGGAACCGCCTATTAATGCTACGTTTAATGAGGTCTCCTCCACTTGTGATGAAGTTAATTTAAATTTAGGAGTAAAATACAAATATAACACTATTATTTTTCAAAAGTTCCAATATAACCATGTATAATCTGAAAGTGCATTTTTAACCCTAACTTTTACATCAAATGTACCGATATAACCTTTTCGAACTATTTCGACATTGACTTGGCATTTTCCGGCATTGACCATAACTAAAAAGAGTAAAATAGCCATAGTCTCAAAACTAAAAATGTAAAGACAAAAATACCCCTTGTTCTTCTTCTTCTCCATAACCACAACCACTACTGCTCCGTCACTCCACCACTTCTGCCACCCCGCCACCACCTCCGCCGCTGCCTCTTCGCCGACGTCGGCAGTCGGAATATGGAACCTCTCTGTGCCACCATCTCACCGCCTCCAGCACCACCTTAGAGCTCCTGGCCAGATCCGCTCCTCCATTTCACCACAACCCCGCTCCCACCAGCACAAATTCCCACACCTCTTCCGCTTCGCCACTACAGCCCTGCCTCAGCCACCACCCAACCCTTCTTCCCCGGCCGCAACCACTCTTCCTGATTCCCAGCACCACCATTGAAGATCTAGCACCTTCAAGCGAGTAGCCATAACCCCCCCCCCCCCCGTCCACTACCCATGCCTCCACTACCTCCTCCCTGTACATCCAACTCGAGCTCTTTTTGTGCCGCCGCAACCACCCTCTCCCCAATTCCCAGCGCCACCATCGAATCCACCACCGTCGTCCCAAGCTCCTAGCCCCTCCACAACAGTCCCAACCCTTTCCCAAGCCGAACCCCGTCGTCTCGAAGCCCTATCGCTACTCCCACTCTGCTCCGTTGCCGCTCAATCTTCTTTACCACCGTTTGGCACTTATGAACCCCGACTAATTTTCACCACTTGCCACCTCATGCCACCGCTCGCCGGATCTTTATCGCCACCGAACTCTTTATCGCCACTGTAGCGCTTGGCTCACCGCTTACGTCGTCGGATTGATGTGAGAAGAGGATTGATGTGGGAGAAGATGATTGATATGAGCAGTGGTGTCGAACAATTGTGAGAGAAGAGGATTTTTATGGTAAAATTATTACCACCGTCACCGCCCAGTGCTAGCCTCCGTTATGAAGTTGCCAGATGACTATAAAGGAAAAAAATGAAAGTTTATGTTAATTAGGGAATGAGGGTAAAAACGTCCTTCCATTTTTCTCTCTCTCTATATATATTTAAAAATAATTACCCATAATAATGCAACTCGGGGGGGGGGGGGGGGGGAGATGGGATTGAATCCTAGTTAAACAAGGGCGGGCACAAAGTCCTGGCCACTTGAGCTAGCCCAAGTGGTTTCCATTTGTTCTGTATTTTAAAATATTTTTAGAGAGGGTTTAATCGTTATTTCACATATTTCTGGCCAAATTACGGTTCTCAGGGTTAAATTAGCACTTTCAAGCAAATAATAAAGTTATAATCACATTTTTGAATTTTACATGGTCATATTGGCACTTTCAACCAAAACATAGGGTCATATTGACACTTAACTTTTTAATATAACTAATTAGATGATTTGATGTTTACGTTTACTTATTACAATGACGTATCTATAACTTTGAAATACTTAAAAATGTAACATTATATAAATAATTATAATTTAACCTAGAAGTTATTAACACGAGATTCTCATGTGTTAAATTTCAACAGTATTTTAGACTTTCATTTTGAAACAAATTGGTAAAGTGAATGATACATCTTTCATTTACATTAAGAAACTGAAAAACAATGGACGTCCAACTGCTGGATGATACATCTTTCATTCACATACAATGGTTGGTTGCACGTCGGAATTCCTTTGGAACACGAGTTTGACTCTCGACAGCAATAGTGTGTGAATTCTTTTAGTTGGAAGACTCTTTGTGTGCATCAAACATAATCGAGGACCATATACTCAATTATGAGAGTGCTATAATTTACCTCTCTAATAAATCTTGTGATATCAAGAGTAGTTAAGCGAGCCGATTAATCACCTTTTGGAACAATGGGCGCAGGAAAAACAATGGACGTCTTTTAAAACAGAAAAATACAATGGACGTAGGAAAAGACACGTGTACATGTGTCATCACATCTAGTTACCGTCCTTCCCACATTCAGCACTTTCCTATTTAACCGTCTTCTTGCTAATTGCTTTATCAATAATATCCTTTACCTAAATCCCAAGTCTTAGATATTTTTCCAAAGATCGAAATGTCCTCTTCAATTGTGAAATATGCTTCTCAGGAAAGTGGTAATGGCACTAATAACGGACATGAAGATGGGAATGAAAGGATTGATTTGCTTCAGAGCTGTCATCTCTCACTACCAGCTGAAACTTTTCTCAGGGCAGCCATTTCTGTCAAAGACCAGGCAAGCTAGATAGCTTCTTCCAATTTTGGACAGTCAGTATTGTGCCTTGGGATGTTTTCCGATATGGGTTTTGGTTGCTTTGTTGTCAGGTGGTTCGATTTACATGGTTAGAAAAATGCGCCGATGTCGGCGGTGTGGATCCGTGCGTGTACACGGGTTTGCTTGGAACAGCTTTCACCTGTCTGCGGGCGTACGAGGCTGCTGGGAATCCGCAGGACTTGAGATTGTGCTCTGAGATCATTGATGTCTGTGCCCCTGTAGCTCGTTCCTCCACCAGGTCTGTATTCAATATTTCAAATTAATAAATTGTGGAGTAGCTTTGTTTATTGGTTTAGAATGGTAAGTAATGGTGCAGTGGAGAAGCGAATGCCAATATGCTGAAAAGGAAAAGAGATGCTAATGCGTGTATTTTGAAAGCGATACGATCTAGGCCCCGTGCAGTTCAGTTGTTATCATTAATGAATTGTACTCATTTCAGATCGCCTCAATACAGTCATGAAGAACACGGCCTTGTTCCTAGTTTAATTTTTGGATCCTTCTAGTACTACATTTCTCCCGTAACATTTTATTGAGGAAATCCCCACTTTGTGAACAAAACGTTTGATTGATTACGTGACTCGATATACTGATTGAGCTCTTGTTAATCTGAAATTTGTAGCTGGCAAGAGCCAAGTCTTGGGTTCTCAAATGTTATTACTGTTGAGAGTCCGACTTTGATGGTGGTCAAAGCAATTGCTTAGTATATAAGATCACGAGTCATCTCTACATACTACATAGTAGTACCAATTGATTTAATGCTAGAAGCTCATGATTATTACATCGTATTAGAGCCTCAGGTTGGCCTGACGTCCCAATGGACGTATATTCCCTCTAATAAATGACGTATATTTCCACTTATGTTTGATCAACCAAAGCAATTGCTTAGTAGAGTCATCAGTCACTCCTTTAACTCATAGGCTTGAAAATCTATTCCAAACTCTGTAACTTTAGCTCTCTGGTGCATGCACTTCCAAATTTGGTATCTTCTATCCTGATCTTTATCTATCATCGTGTTGCAGGCACATGACATTTCTCTGTGGTAGAGGAGGGGTCTATGCCCTTGGTACTGTGGCTGCCAATTACTGCAGGGACCGGCAAAAGCGAGACTTATATTTGGACAGCTTCCTGGAGGTATGAACTAAATAAGCTTATATTTTCTTGCCTTTTGCATTGGTGACTTATCAAACTTGGTTATGGCACACCAAGTATGTGAAGCCTTGACTGCTTAACTTGATTATAGCTGCTGAACAGTTATTAGAAGTTTACCTGCAGGTTGGTGTAGGAATATTTGACTATCTCTCTGTTGATTAAGTTGGTTGTATCAATTTCCATAAGCTGTTTCTAAGTGCTCAAACCATAAGGAGATGATTGAAACCACTATTAGATAATTGATATCTGTTTATAAACCACTCCTTGACTTGGGGAAAAGGTTGCGGAAAGGACCCCTTTGTTGTATGTTCACTGATCCAGGATGTGAGACACCAGTGGTTGCAATGGTCAGGGAAAATTTGTGAGGTCACTTCTATACTTTGCTGTCATGTGCTCACTCAGATGCTGTCAAGTTTATTAATTCTACTTCTTGAATTGGCCTTTTACCTTTTAAATTCATTAGTGTATAAATGGTGCATTAGCATTGTTTATTTTGATAACTATCAACTGATGTATAGACATTTATAGAACTGCTAATCCTGATAGATGGCACAAGACACAGCCCTCCCGATTGGACCTGAGGAAGGTGGACTAGGAATGTCATATGATCTACTGTATGGACGTGCTGGCTTTCTGTGGGCTGCTTTATTCATAAACAAACACTTGGGAGCAGACACAGTTCCTAGTGATCTTCTTATGCCAGTTGTTGAAGCTGTGTTAGCAGGAGGACGGGCAGGTTCTTCAGACAACGCAGCATGCCCATTGATGTATAGATGGCATGGGACGAGGTATTGGGGTGCTGCCCATGGCCTTGCAGGCATTCTACACGTGTTACTCCACTTCCCAGCCCTTTCAGACACTGATATTGAAGATGTGAAAGGGACTCTGAGGTACATGATGAGCAACCGATTTCCCCATAGTGGCAATTACCCCGTGAGTGAAGGAAACCCGAGGGATAACCTGGTTCAGTGGTCTCATGGTACGACAGGCATTGGCATCAGTCTCTGCAAAGCATCAGAGGTAAGACTAGATTGCAATGAGCTATTCAATGTAAACTAAGTAGTTAAAACAATTTCGTACTAACTGACTCTGGATTGTGCAGGTGTTACCAAATGACAGGGAGCTTCGTGAAGCAGCCATCGAGGCAGGGGAAGTGGTGTGGAAGAGTGGGTTGGTCAAGAAGGTCAGTCTAGCTGATGGCGTGGCGGGAAACGCTTATGCGTTTCTGTCTCTACACCGTCTCACGGGAGAAAGCATCTACCTCGACAGAGCCAAGGCATTCGCGAGCTGCTTGTATCACAACCAAATAAATGCAATGTCTGGGAGCTCTAATGGAGGAGCGGATCATACACACTCTCTTTCCCAAGGGCTAGCAGGAGTTGCTTGCTTATGGTTTAATTTACATAAACCAGAGGAATCCAGATTTCCAGGTTATGAAATTTAGGCTTCTGAGTTGTTTAGGGAGTACTTCTTTCTGGGAAACTTGCAAGTGGTGTCCATTAGATGGTTGTGATTTTCATGTTGTGCTAACCGTGTGCATTATAAGTTTAATGTTATCTACAATGGCAAGAATGCTACTCCATCTGGAAAGGGAAAAAGGATGGAGCACACCATTATTAGTGTTTGTCATGAGAGGTAGACATGAACTAGTGGGTGTAGTTTTGTCTTGGTCCAAAGACAAGCTATACCATTATCGTCTTTCTGATAAGAAGTGTTAAAGCTCAAGTGGCTAGTAAATAACAATTAAATTTCTCTGCTCTACTTAATGGTTCCAAGTAAATTCTCAAGATTCTTTTTTACCCCCTTCTTTTCTTGAAGTTGCTTTAGATCATTAATCTATCATATACTAGATCATAATCCATTCTAATAGTATTTTATTAGAGTATAATCTATATTATTGGTCAAGGAAGAGTCAATTGATTTTGGCTTTTTTTTTTTTGTTTGGCTTTTCCTGTGGTTCATTGGCAACTGGTCTGCTTGAGATGCCGGACAGGGAATTGATTATGTGTCAATCTCTCCGATGGAAGGGTCACTTTAGGGGTATCTTTTGTTAAATTACATGTTTTAATATGAAGAGGAGAGTGTATATATCACCCATGCACTTCACATTTGTACCAATATAATCTTTTGATAATTGAAAGTGCCAATATAATCCTAGACAGTAAGTGAAAGTGCAAATATACCCATTCCAACAGATTTAAGCCAGAATTTGATCAAAAGACTATTTTACTCCTCTAAGAAAAATAAATTAGTTTACTATTTTACTCCTAATAACCCTATCTTCTTTCTTCCTCTTCTTCTTATCTTCTTCTTATCTATTTTCAGCAACTTTCAATCACCATGAGAGAGTAAAACCATAACATGCAGATCCAAATGATTGCAAATTAAATTTTAGTTTTAGTCAGCTTAGTGTTTCCCCCAGATTTTGCTTTCAATCGTTGTTTCCCTCAAAACTGAAAACCCTAAACTGTTCAATCGCTTTGTTTGCAACGCCATGGAGGAGGCTGGGGTGGTTGGAGGCAGCGCCGGGTGAGTGGGCAGAGATGAAATCTCCAGTGGTGGTGACTGCTTTACAGGTGTTGGAGGAGATGGGGTGGCTGCAGGGCCGACCCTAAAAAAACCCCATATTTAATACTTAATGTGCGCAAATTTATAAAATGGAGCCTCGCGTGAGGGAAAAAAAACTATTGAGGCACCTAATTGGAGCAGATAATATTTATTATTATTTTTCAATATATAGTAATTTAAGATAATTTTGCCCCCAACAACTATTATATTGTCCCTTATGTTAACTAGTTAGAGTTGTTTTTGCACTAAAATTTATCTGAGAGTTACATTAGCACTTATGCAAGTATGTAGGGTTATATTGGTATATATCTCTAATGTGAATTTTAATATGATGTAAACAAAGTACATTTATTAACGGTTCATCTCCAATATTGTTTTCACAAGAATAGCTTCATTATAACGTGTCAGTTGTTTATTGAACAAAAAAATTAGTTGAATCCATGAATATTTATGAATGCATATTACTTTTTTCTTGACAAATGATGGCTTCAATATGAGCTTCTCTAAGATCATCTCTAATGCAAGGTTCAACCATATAACATATGATAATATTATTGTTTATATATATATATATATATATATATATTCAAATATGTGGTCAAAGTTGGACAGTGAATAGTGACATAAAGTAAAGTGTGCAGTTTGATCTAGGACGGAGGAAATATAACTCTATAAACGAGTAAGTGCCAAATAACTTTAACTTTATGATGTACATGTGCCAATATAACCATGAGAGCCATTGACTTCAATTGTCAACATTGGAATTGATCGGATTTAAATGAAATAAGAATTTTACTCCTTCTCAAAAAAAGAAAAATGAATTATATTAACTCTTTTCTTCTTCTACTCACTCTGCCATTCCGATCTTCTTCCCGCCGCCGCTGCCCCTTTTCTTCTTCCACTCTGCCACTCTCTCTCCGGCCACCACAACCACTCCCATTGCCTCTACCCCTTTTCTTCTTCCACTTCTCCATAGCTGCTATAAATATACATTCGATTTCCCCCAATTTACCAAACTAGGTTTCCAAAATAGTAAGATCTGGAGCAGAAGAAGAAGAAGACAAAGATGGCGGATTGGGGGCCGGTGGTGATTGAGGTGGTGCTGTTAGTTCTGCTCAGCCCAGGGCTGCTGTTCTAGCCGTCAGGAAGATCTAAGGTGATGGAGTTCGAGAATATGCAGACAAGCGGCCTTTCTATACTGGTTTATAAGGTTATTGTCTTTGGTCCGATAACCATTTTCCTCATTGCTATTGGGGTCCGTACTGTTACCGGGTAGAATTAAGTTGGTTAGTTATGTTGGTTGATTGTTGTATTGTTGGGGGGTTAGGCTGGTTTTCCTAAATTATGAATTTAAAATAGAACAACTAGCAAAGCAAGGTAACAATGATAATCATGCAACAAACAACTAAAAAGATAATAAAATCAACAATTGACAAAGCCTTGGGGGCAATTGATCCTCACTTCCAAACCTCTTATAGATCCTAAATTCCTTCACTCATTCATTCACATTTAATGCCTATGGGGAATGCTATGACTTCCATTTTGATGATCAACATTCATTTCTTCTTAATAGTAATTCATAAAGATGTTCAAAAAACCATTTGCAAACCTCATTGACAATCACTTTAGACGTTCAATGACCATAAAGATATTCCATCAATGACATTATACATGATTAACCATAGATTTGATAACAACAAGCATTATACCAAATGAATAGCCATTTAACCAAACAGAACATTCATTTGGATAAACCTAGAACAAACAACATTCAAGATTCAACCTTTCATTGCTACCCTATGATAAATATGAGAACAATCCACATTAACATACTTATCTAGCAAGATTCACATCACATTATACACAAGAAGTTCTAATTCTATGTTCTTGAATTTTCATGCCAAAGAGCTAAGAAATTGTACACTTTCCTAACACCCTATCACTTCAATTATACAAACATTTCCTATTCTCAAACAACCCATGGCATAAATGAAGTAAAACATCACATAATGGCACAATAAATGCTTCCCAATAAATATTCATAAATGAGAAAAATAGATAATCTCACTACATGGGCTTGGAAGCTTCAATCAATTGCTCTCAAGTGATTAACTTAACTACTAGAATCCATACTAATAATCAACACTAAACTAAACATGATTCAAGATGAAATAAAGATGAAAAGTAGAGAAAACTAGGGGTTTTCACCGTAGACTATCGGGGAGAAGATGAGATTAGGAAAGAGAGGATAAGTGCTATTTATAGTACAAGAAAAAGGAGAAATAATCCTGGCCACCCGTCTTTCGCGACAGATTCTTTGCAAGTCGTGATAGATGCCCAAAAACAGAATTTTGGTTTCCTTTCTTCTTCTTTTCTTCTAGCCTCCTCTCCACGTCATTTCTCTTCAAATCTTCAAGTCTTCAAAATATTATCTTCATGGTATTCAATGGTCTTCGGTCTTCAAGTCTCAATGTTATTGCCTCGTCACACAAAATCCACTTAGAAAAGGCATAAGAGCGAAAAAGTCGCTCTTACCTCTCCTAAGAGAATTTCAAGATAAAACACAAGCTCTAGATGACAAAATAGCGCAAAAGTGATCCCTAGAAGTCCCAAAATATGCACGTAAAATGGACACATCAAACCCCCCTACACTTGAACCTTACTCATCCTAGAGTAAGAAAAGATTCAAGTATACAAGGAATTCACATATCCACATCCTAAACTACTATTCCCCCAAACCGATACCTCACAAAACTCTCAATATCACACATTCCAAAGCTAAGCTCATATGAGAATTCACACACAACCCCCATTCCTAAATCTACCCAACCATACCAACCTATCAATTGACTAATATCCATAAAACATTTCCAAGTCCCGAATTGATAATCCCAAATCTAGTGGCATCAAGTGAAGTCAAAACTATATCAAATGTTCAAGCATATACTTCACTTAATGCCAATATATCAACTCAAAAATGAAGTATACCAAGAATCAATAATTTCATACCTTGCTTCGTTTTCCCAGCTAAATTACCCAATCCCAAGAAGTCCAATGATGATAGGTTACCCGATCCATCTATATAGCAACCGCAACATTATGACTCCAACGCTGGCAAATGAGTTAAATTGTAGCACATTTAAAAAAAATATCTCTTTCTTTCATTTTGCCTAGGAGCCCTTTCAGGGTTTCATTCTAGCCACATATCATGTTTCTTTGGCTCACATCTCACCCATGCATTTAGCTTCTCATTTTTTACCTTGGCCGCCCTTTCTGGTTTTTGGCTATCCGGGCTCCCAATGTTGCCTAAATTGCCTCTGGATTTTCAACTTAGCGGATTTTCTTTTTATTTTTGTTCTTTTTCATTTTTCTATTTTTTTTCAAAAATTTTAAGTGTTTTTTCCAATCAAAAGTAGCAAAAACCTTTTCACATGTCAAAGCTAACAAAAACATCCGAATACATCCTTGGAAAGCATCCAAAAGAAAAGAAACATCCCAAATCATCCAAAATAAAGTTGTTAAATGCTAACCCCCCCCACCCCACACACACACACTTAAAACACTACATTGCCCTCAATGTAGACAAAATAGGGCAAACCACAATACAAATCAAAGTAGGGGAGTGCAAAAAAAAATATGCTTACAATCACTGCTGTGAGGAAGAACCACCATCACCGAAATAATGTTGTCGATACTGTGCATCTAATCCTCATTCCTTTGACGCAGCTCCCGGTGCCTAGCTGCTCCAGGATCAGGGCCCGAGGGACCACCAAGATGCGTCTGCATATCCCAGACTATGGATGCGAGCTGATCGATCTCCTCATCCTACTCAATTAGTTTCTGTGAGACAAACCGGTTGTGCTCAAACTGTCCACGGAAACCATGCTCCACTGTCCGCATCAGCCGGGTATAGAAATATGAGGGCGGCGAAGGAAATTGACTATGCACGTGGTCCTCCTGCATTGGCTCAGGCCCCGTCTGAGGTGGTGGAGAATGTGGCACATCATGTGCCTGAGTGAACGGAAGGGCACCCTCATCAGTCTGAACTAGCAATGGAGGTAGTTTCTGAAGCTTCCGCTCAAAACCCTCTCTACACGCAGTATCTAGCTCTGTCGCCAAATACTCAACAGGCGTATCGAACTCTATCTTGGTCCTCTGGGGCTGAGGGAGCATCATAAATGTGACATTCCTTGCCCCATACATTCAGTGGTAGATGCCTCGGGTAGCTGTGTCATCGATCAGGATGAATTTCTTCATTAATGTGCTGAGGTATGAAGAATCTCTACCCAAATGCAAAAAATCATATGGGACCATGTGGCCTAAGTACTTTGCTAGGAGGGTGATCATACCACTCATGGAAATCTCTCCCTTCGGCTTCTTTGCCACATCAATGACCATTGTCATCCACAGCTCGCCCCACATCCATTAGTCTGTCCCCTCACTCGTCAACTGCCACAAGAAATGAATGTTTGGATCAGGCACGTTTGTCGGCTCTACGGCACAAAATAATGTTCCAGTCAAGAATCTGTTCACAAATATGAGAGCGAGATGGATGATGATGTTGTTCTTATCCTCGGAATGTCTCACTCTCCTCGTGAAGATGGACCAAAAGTTCATATCCTCCTCAATATTGCGCTCTGGGGCCTGTGGGTCCAATCTCGCCCGAATCTCTGTTGTGTCCCACCCAGAAGCAGCCTCAATCTATGACATTGTCATCTCCTGAGAAATATCATTCAGGTGGAAATGGATATATCTATCGCATGGCTCATCGTTCTTAGTATTGAACATCTGCACTATGGATAGGAACTCTAAGGTATTCCGCTTGTATGTGGGGGAACTCTTACCCATAAACCCCTCTAATCCTCTTTTGACGAGGAGGCAGTGGCCCGGCTCTTTCAGCCGAAGGCTATCGAGTGCCGTCTCATCAATGATAATGGTCTCCTGTATCTTACGAGTGGCTAGGATGTCCCACCTCTCCGCATAGTCTCCGGTGATCAGGGTCAAACCCATGTAACATTCCGGTGGAGGTGTCGGAGCTGGATCTGGAGCCGGTGGGGGAGGTGGAGGTGGAACAGATGCACTCGCACCACGAGTGGCTCTAGGTCTCTTTGGAGGCATGTCTAACAACACAACAAACTATGTCAAACCCACAAGGACATAATGGAAAAAATCCATGCAATTATTTCCAAGACACTATCTTGCGACAGTATGCAACACACAGTGATCAACATTTAAACACCATTTATAGAATTTAGCAATGATAGTTAAAAATATGTAGTTGGCATACTACAATCAATAAAAGGTTACTATAAAGATGCAAGAATAAATATATGCTCACACATGTAAAATTCAGCCCAATTGCATTGCTATAGAAATTATGCTACAATGATGTCCTATTTCACCAATTGAGATTATCATACAGCCCAACATCACATATGCAATATTCTAGAAGCACAATTATGGATACATATCATAATGTTCATCCCATGTGAAAATATCCAAGAAAGTTCCATTGTTCAAGACCAAAGGGAATTTAGCATACGTACTTTATGCTAATTTCACATCAAAAATCAAACTATGCATCGAATATCAACAATCTCAATCCATGAACCAATTAGCAAGAACAATACACAACATTCACAATTTTCTCAAAGTATCCAACATTATCAACTAGACAAAAATTTCAATTCAAGCACAAAGAAGTGAAGAAATGTACCAACTAGATGTGTAGGATGATGGATAGACTGAGCCCACCTAGAATCTTAGCCTTATTTGCTTAAAACTTTAAAACCCCCAAAACTTAGGGTTTCAGATTCTTGGAGAAATTTGGCTAGATTTGTGGAATATTTGTGGATTGGAAGAAATTGGGAATGGAATGGGGGATTATTTTGGCCAAAAGGGGATAATTCTGGCAAGAAATGGTGGAGAATTGGTGATAGAGTGGCGGCTTTGGGGCGGAGACAGCGAAAGAAACTGTAAGATGTTTGAAGGAGAAAGAAAGTTGTGTGCGTTTAAAACCTGCTCTAGACAGGCATCACGAGTCGCAAAGGTTATGGTCGCAACTTGCGACAAGGCAGTCAAAGGGGTTCTGAAAGTCAACCCTGATATTGCGAGTCGTGATGCATGTGTCGCACTCGCGAAATGTTCGACCTGTGAACTCAACTTTCAGAAAACTTCCTGATTTGATCGCGAGGTGTGATAGAGCTTTCATGACTAGCAATGCCTCATCGCGACGTGCCACAGATCCTTTGTGACTCGCAAAATGTTGGGCCTGAAGCTTAATCTTTTTTAAAAAATCACGATCAATTTGCGAGGTGCGATGAAGCCATCGGGACTTGTGAGATCTTGTTGGGACATGCATCACACATGTCATGACTCACAAAATGTTAAGCCTGTATGCTCACAGTTTCACAAGTTTTATGATCTTTTTGCGACGTGCAACGAGAACTTTGCGACTTGCGCATGTCAACCTTCTCAACACTTAGAATTTTTTTTGATTTTACGAATTGTCTAAGCTTTTTTTTCTTCCTTCATGCCTTCCTTCTTCCATAAATCCAGTGACATACTTTTCAAATTGCTACAAAATCAGGGAAAAACACACCAGTGAAAAGAACAAAATAAAATAATGAAACTAATGACAAAAACTTAAATTGAAACAACATTAACAGAAAGTCACGAATGACGACTAGGATGATCAAAACCAAGTTTATTTAACGTAGTCGGCATGACTTACTCCCCTCTTTGGAGTTTACTCACAAAACAGGCCGAGGAGCTCGATCTCCTTTCCTTGATCCGGGTTAAAACACTTGGGATCCACATTATCCCCAAACAAGACTTGGCACACAATGGCTAGGGTTCCTCATGCTCATCCAACATGCTCAAAAACTCCCCTCTTTCCTCCACGGTGATCTCAATTGAATGAGCAATTGGGGGTTTCTCTCCTTCTCCAAGAGATGAGCATTTAAGAACTTTTGGTGGTGGTTTTCACTCTTCCACCAAAGTCTTCACACGAGGAGGAGGAAAACCCACTTTTGTCGGCTTTTCCATGGGTACATGAGGGGTTGTTGGAAGTTGCCTCCCCAAGAAAGTCTTCATCATTGCTGATTTTCTTCAAGTTAGTACTAACAACATTTACAATAGAAGCACAACTCATATCATCATCTAGGGCAACATATAAGGAACTAAAATCTTTGGGCTCAAACACATCTTGCTCTTCATTAATAACAACATTAATAGCTTGGCAAGAATGATATTTACTAGGATGATCAATAGAATTGTTAGTGTCAAATTCTATTTTCCACCCATTAAACCCCATAGTTAAGGTTCTGTTATGCATATCGATTATTCTCTTTGAAGTCTTTAAAAATGGCCTACCTAAGAGAATAGGTTTATCATGATTACCACCTTTCATTTCAAGAACATAAAAATCAGCGGGTAATGTTAAAGAGCCCACCTTCACCAACACATCCTTCACAACACCCTTAGGGTATATGCTAGAGTGATCGGCTAGTTGGATAACAACCACGGTTTTTTTGTGCAAAGTGCCTAGATATAGACTCTCATATAAATAATATGGAATCAAATTATGGAGGCACCTAAGTCTAGCATGGTCTTGTTAACACATTTTTCTCCTATCACACAAGGGATTGTAAACATTCCCGGATCATCATATTTAGGAGGTAATTCATCATCAAACATGGCAGAGACATATTCACTTTTTTCACTCTTTTCACTCTTTTTCTTACTCTTCAATTGTTGTTTCCTATCAACTGTACACAATTCCTTAAGAAATTTAGCATATATAGGAATTTTATTTATAGCATTTAAGAGTGGAATGTTTACTTAGTAGATGTCATTGTTGTCCCCCTTTGTCCTCTTATCCTTCAATGCCTCAGGAAATGGTGGCTCTGGTACATAGATAGGGATCTCCGCCACCTTTCTTCTTTTGTGAGAAGAGGATGAGGTCCCAGGTGTAATACCCCAAACCCAACGTACAGTGTTGGGTCGGGTTTGGTCGTGGTACCAAAAATGATAATAGTAACAAGCAGATAAATTATATGCGGAAGTGATTTAGATAAAGTTCAAATCCTAACTTACTATTACAGTGAAAGTGTTAATGTTAAATGAAAGTTTCACCTAACTATTACAGATTCAAAATTCATATTAAAGCTCATCCAGGATCCCTCTCAAAATAAGTAAAGACATCAAAGGCTTTTCTCTTACAATTCATCTTCACCTGAAAAAGGTTGTTTAACTAGGGTAAATTCCTTGCTTAGTGAGGTTTCATTGCCAGTATTTACCCAGTTGAATTTTAGTGATCACAAAATATCAAATAACAAATAGTCACATGTGTCCTAGCACATAGTAAAAGGATACAGGTGGTTAGTGCCAAGTTGCTGCCAAGTGCACATGTGGCAACTCTGACTAATATACAAGGCACAATCTTTCAGTAGTGCCCCAAGGCCATCAGTCAGTCCAGTATTCAGTCTCGTCAACCATGCCCAAACAGATGTTTAGTTACGAGCTCGTATCAGTACAGTATAGTGGGTAATGCTAGCATACCAGAAACTCCACGAGTAGCCGGTCTAATCAGACGATCCGGTTAATACCGTTCCCCGCCGACTTTGACCAAACTACAACTGCATCGGGGGCCCCAAAATCACAGACAGGTAATCAGGTAGTAGATATTTCAAGTTTGACACGGCAAGATAAAGTACAAGCCGGTTATCCACATAACATATTAGAGCAGTATATGATTCAAATTTGACACGGCAAGGTAAAGTACAAGCCGATCATTCACAGAAAAATATCAGAGCAGTTCATAACTCAGTTTCACGATAATTGAACACAGTAATATACACACTCAGTCTAACAGTCAGTATATATTATCAATTTATTTTTGATAGGTATGTCCCTTTATAATGAAGTTCAAGTACAGGTTCGAGTATGTATTTCGAGTACAGGGGTTTGAGTAGCTGGGTTCGAGTACAAGGGTTCGAGTAAAGAGTTCGAGTGGAGAAGGTTCAAGTGGAACGGGTATTGGGTGGTACTGGTTTGAGGGGTAAGTGGTACCGGTTTGAGTGGTGAGGTTCGAGTGGTAAGTATTACCAGTTTGAGTGGTGAGGTTCGAGTGGTAAGTGGTTCGAGAGGTAAGGTTCCAGTGGTGCTGGTTCGAGGGGTAAGGTTCGAGGGGTGAATTCTTTCAGTAGTTCGAGAGGTGAAATTTTCAGTAGTTCGAGGGGTGAAATTTTCAGTAGTTCGAGGGGTGAAATTTTCAGTAGTTCGAAGGATGAATTTTTCTGTGCTTTGAGAGGTGAAGGTTTTTAGTGGGTTCGAGAGGTACTATTTAGTAGGGGTTCAAGGACAGGGTTTCGAGAGGTTACTGTTTAACAGGGGTTTGAGATGTAGTTTCAGTAGGGGTTCGAGGACAAGGGTTCGAGTGCAGGGGTTTAGTAGGGGATTCAAGAGCAGTGGTTCGAGGGGTATTGTTTAGTAGGGGTTCGATGACAAGGATTCGAGGGCAGGGGTGTAGTTGGGATTCGAGGACAGGGGTTCAATGGGTACTGCTTAGCAGGGGTTCGAGGGTTCAAAGTTTAACAGGGGTTTGAGGACAGGGATTCGAGGGCAGGGGTTTAGGTAGGGATTCGAGGACAGGTATTCGAGGGGTACTGTTTAGCAGGGGTTCGAGGGTTCAAGGTTTAACAGGGGTTCGAGGATAGGGATTCGAGGGTAGGGGTTTAGTAGGGATTCGAGGATAAGGATTTGAGGACATGGGTTCGAGGGGTACTGTTCACTGGTGGCAGTCTGTACGCATAAAAGACAATATATATATATATATATATATATTACTTCAATTCATGCTCAGACAATGAAAACACTCACTGTGGTTAGACTTGGGCTTGCCAACTTCTGTCTCCTGTTTTATCACTGCTCACCACTATTCTTTTGGCAAGAAATTTTCTTAAGGCTGTGTGAGAAGGTAAGAACTGGGGACCTCGTATTTATACTGGATGAAGCATAGGTTCTGACACCTACCAACCTGAAATTTTATCCTGTAATCCTACATCCGCTTGCGCAAAAAATTACTTTGGAAAACTCTCCCTCAAGTCCGCCGTTCATTTCTTCTTTCCAGTAATTTCATTTGTCCAAAATTACTTTGGATAAAATCTTACGTCCGCCGTTTCTCTTCCCAGCAATTCCATTTGCCAAAATTACTTTGGATAAAATTCTTACGTCCGTCATTTCTCTTCCCAGCAATTCCATTTGCTAAAATTACTTTGGATCAAATTCTTACATCCGCCGTTTATTTTCTCTTCCCAACAATTTTATTTGCCAAAATTACGTTGGATAAATTTATTTACGTCCGCCGTCCATTTCTCTTTAATTTTCCTTACTTGTTCATTCATTCACTTATTTATTTATTATTATTATTGTATATATATACACACACACAAATATATATATATATATATATATATATATATCTTCTTTGTCAACACTAACTCTTAGCATTTAATTATAATTAGTCAACATATGTACAGTGATAATATACCGGCTATAAACGGCTATATTCCCAACGGTAATATAACAATTATAAACGACTATATTTTATAGTGTATATATATATATATGAATTTATCCGATATTTCAAAATCACATTTCCTCTTCTATCTTTTGCTGATAACATGTCGAGACTAATGTCATTCTTTGTTGTTGTAATTATCGTGGTACTGCATGTTAGTATTCTCACTGGAGATCTTATGCCGGAAGAATTTTTTTATTCTTCAATAATGATTGGATTCATTTATTACCTTTTATTTTTCACAATCATCATAGATTTTTGTATTTCTAATTACATTTAATAAATTATTTTATTTCCCTACTATATAGTAATATAAATTGTTAGTTTTGTAGACGAGGTTTAACCATTACGGTTGGGGTTTTCACAATCTCCCCCCCCCCCCCCTTAATGAATTTCGTCCCCGAAATTCCCATTTCCCGTGAACAACTCTGGGTTAGTACTCCTCATGTTTGCTTCCAACTCCCAAGTTGCTTCCAACTCCCAAGTTGCTTCTTCAACTTTATGATTTCTCCACAATACCAAAACAATAGGGATCTTCATGGTTCGTAATGTCTTGATTTTTTGATCCATTATTTTTACAGGATTTTCCTCGTACATCAGTTTTTCATTCACTTCTAAGTCTTCATGGTTTAGCATGTGTTCGGGATCAGGGTGGTGGTACTTCTTCAGAAGTGACACATGGAAAACATCATGTAATTTCCCCAACTGGCTAGGTAGGTTAAGTTGATATGCAACTGGCCCGACTCGTTGTACGACTTCAAAAGGGCCAATGTACCTAGGGCTCAGTTTTCCTTTCATGCCATGCCGGACGAGACCCTTGTGAGGGGTTACCTTCAAGAACACTTGGTCACCTACTCCAAACTCCAATTCCCTCCTCCGATGATCCGCGTAACTCTTCTGTCGACTTTGAGCCATTTGTAAGCGCTGCTTTATCTTTTTGACCTTATCCATGGATTCCTCAACCCAAGATATACTGGTAACTGGAAAAGTCTTTTTCTCTCCCACTTCATCCCAGAAGAGGGGTGTTCGACTCTTCCTTCCATAGAGTATTTCATATGGAGCCATACCAATGGACGAATGATAATCGTTATTATACACAAATTCTACCAAAGGTAAATGAGCGTCCAAACTTCCCCCGAAATCCATAACACAGCTTCGGAGCATGTCCTCCAAAGTTTGAATTGTTCTCTTCGACTGCCCGTCTGTCTGTGGATGGGCACTTGTACTAAAGTTCAATTTGGTTCCCAATGCGGCTTGCAGTTGCCTCCAGAAACGGGAAGTGAATCTTGGATCCCTATCAGACACAACAGTTATCGGTACCCCATGCAATCTTACGATTTCCCGGATGGGCTTGGAAGCTTCAATCGATTGATCCCAAGTGATTAACTTAGCTACTAGAATTCATATTAATAATCAACACTAAACTTAACATGATTCAAGATAAAATAAAGATGAAAAGTAGAGAAAAATAAGGGTTTTCACTGTAGACTATCGGGGAGAAGAAGAGATTAGGAAAGAGAGAGGATACGTGCTATTTATATAGTACAAGAAAAAGGAGAAATAATCCTGGCCACCCGTCTTTCACGATTCGTGACAGATTCTTTGCAAGTCGTGATGGATGCCCAGATACAGAATTTTGGTTTCCTTTCTTCTTCTTGTCTTCTAGCCTTCTCTTCAAATCTTCAAGTCTTTAGAAGATTATCTTCATGGTCTTTGGTCTTCAAGTCTCAATGTTATTGCCTCGTCACACAAAATCCACTTAGAAAAGGCTTGAGAGCGCAAAAGTCACTCTTACCTCACCTAAGAGAAGTTCAAGGTAAAACACAAGCTCCAGATGACAAAAGAGTGCAAAAGTGATTCCAAAAAGTCCCAAAATATGCACATAAAATGGACACATCAGTTGTGTAATGAGATGGGTTGGTTGATTTTTTATATTAAAAAAAGTGTCCGCGGAGGCGTGGTGGTAGAGGTGGTGATGGTGGCCAAGGTGGTGGTTGGGGTGGTCAGTGGGTGGCAGTGGATGGTGGTGGCTGGCGGCTATAGCAGGGGTAAAATAGAAAAAATTAAGCAAAAATTGTTGAGGTCATATTCGCCATTTCGGGTCCGGTCAATGACTCAATTGGTGAGTCAATGCTAGAATATGGCCTGGAGATTATATTGGCACAATTCATCTTAAGTTAGGGTTATTTTGGCACTTTTTGATTTTACAGGGTTATATTGACACTTTCAGTCTAAAGTTAGGTTAGAAAATCATTTAACCCAATATATTTTAATGATAAAATATTTATTAATAACTTATTTTTTCTTTTATAATTAATAACGTATATATACTAAATTAATAAATTATATTTTGAATATATGTATATATATATATATTTATATTTAACTTAATTAATTAAATATTAAATCAAATTCAAGCAATTGAAAGCTCGAATCCATTTAAACTTAACTTCTAACTTATAACTACATAAATATATATATGAAAGAGTTCGTCTCTTGAAAACGGTCTTTCCATAAATTATCAAAATACCAAGGTTTAAACAGCAAATTAGAAGAAATTAAGATAAAATTTTTGGGTTGCATTAATCGGATCATAAACTTATAACTACTACACTTTGTATAATAAAATTTTAATATTGGAACTAAAACTCTTTACCTTTATATATATATTTTTTTTAGATTAAACCATCCTAATAGATGGGGGGAATATATATGGCTCCCCAAACCGTTGAATTACCCCCGAGGGTAGCAAAAAGAGTTACATCTGAACAATATCAATCATGTGATGATACAAAAAGGGGAAGCGAAGTATAAATAACATCCTTGTCTCTCGGATTGTGTAAATCTTCTACCATTACTAGAGATCAAACCGAGATAAGGGAACACGAACAAGTCAGGGAGATGAGAATTCAAAACCCTTATCAGTCAATGTCCCTTTACCTAGCATTTGATCTCATAGAATTCCTCAACTATGAAGATCTCGTGCTCCTTTGTGCTTGGATATCATCCTGAGCATTTCCAATCTGCAAAAAGAAAAGAGAAAACAACAGCAGTTTCTGACCAAAAAAAATATTATGTAAAGCCGGGAAAAGAATTCAAACTAGAAATCCATCCATTGTGTGATCTGTGTTCCCTTTTGCTGTGCCAATTCTTACTCCGTGAACTCCATTTTTATCTAGCAAAATCAAACCTCTAAGGAAAGATGGGGAGTTTCTGATATTTAAGTCTCCGTTTAGGGATTTCTCCCTTGCATATTTTGCCAAAAAATTAGCCACTGTATTAGCTTCCCTAGGAGCATATTGGATTGGATTTTCTTTATGCAACATATTCAGATGACAGGTAAGAGAAAAAAGTCTCCATGAACCAACATAAGGATCTTGTATTGCTTTAACTGCTGGTTTGCAGTCAGACTCTGCATGTAGAGGAGATTCTGATCTAAAGGTTTTGACTCTCATGTGTTTCACATCTCCCCTCCAGTCTCTAACTACTACAGCACAAGAAGAGTCACCTTCATTTACCCATGATGCATCTGTGTTAATTTTAAAACCAGTTGTTGGTTTTTCCCATCTTACTGCAGATACAACAGTATCCTTCTTTTTTTGAGTTATATGCGGTAAGATTCCAACCTGAACTAGTTTCTTATACTTTTCAAGATTACCTTTCACTGGATTAGCAGTAAAAATTAGGAGCATCAGATCCTTGATATTCTGAAAACATGTATCCACTGAAAAGGGAAGATTGTCATAGAGTATTTTGTTCCTATAAGTCCAGAGAGACCAAGTTGTGACAATGAGAGCAGCAGTATACACATGATTGAGAATCTTTGAGCCTACCCTGATGGAGAGATAATATTCAACTAGATGTCTAAAACTCCTGAAGGCAGGTGTTTGCAGATTCAGAAGGCTGTTAACTTTATTCCATACTGCAGTTGCCTTATTACAGGAGTTAAAAAAAATGGTTGATGGAGTCTGAGTGATTAGAGCATATAGGGCATTTAGAGGCTAGTGAAAAACCAAGCTTGCACAGAACATTTTCAAAAGGCAGAATTCCATTCAGAGCTCTCCATATAAGTACTGACATTTTAGCTGGTATAAAATTTGCCCATACCTTGTGCAGATGTCTAATTCTTGTTCCCTTCTGCCTCAGGATCTTGTAGGCAGAACTGACTGAAAATTTTCCATCCATTGAAGATTTCCATATCAGTCTATCCTCATGTGTGTTCTTGATGGTCACTTCCTGCAATATTGAAACTATATTGGTAGCCAAATATGGCTCCACAAAAGGAAGATTAGAGTCTTTGTTCAGGATAAAGGTGCTCAGTGAGATATCAGGGAAAGGAATTTCCACATCATCAGGCCATTTATAGAATAGTGCACCTTCTCCTGACCAGTTTGAGTTCCAAAAGGAGCATTCACCTTTTCCATGAATTACTCTAGTTAAACTATTAGTTTTTTCAGTTATGTTACAGATTCTTTTCCATACCTGAGATTTCTTATAAGACTCAGGTAGAGTCCACAGATGCTGAGACCATTGAGTGGTGTTCATTTGAAGCTTCCACCATAGCTTACAGGAGAATGAATCAACTATAGCCTGAAGATCTCTAAACCCTATCCCATTCTCTTGTACTGGAAAACTCATTTTCCTCCAGCCTCTCCATTTTTTCCTGGCCTCTGTACTATCATTAGCTCCCCAGAACAGACCAGCAGCCAGCCTTTCCATTTTCCTCAGTACTATCTTTGGAGGTCTTAATACAACAAATAAGTGGGTTGGGATTGAAAGAAAACAGTGGTTTATTAGGATAATTTTACCTGCAGTACTCAACCATCTGTTTTTCCAGTTATTAATGTTTTTTTCCATTCTCTCCAATATAGGGTAGTAATATCTCTGAGTGTTCCTTCCTGTAAATATGGGGATCCCTAGGTACTGAAAAGGAAACTCACCTCTAGCCATTCCAAAATTCCTGCTCAAAATATGGATTCTATCTACTGAGGTGTTTGGAGCAGCATAGAAGTTGGATTTAGAAAATTTAACTTTTTGTCCCGTAGTTTGCTCATATGCACTGAGAAATCTTTTAAATCTTTTCAGATTATTCTTATTACCACTGAGGAATACAGCAGTATCATCTGCATACATTAGATGAGTGATCTGTGGGCATTTTTTAGGTAAACCAAAGAATTGCAGGTATCCCATGTTAAACAGTTTTTTTAAACCTCGGGAGAATGCCTCTGATAGGATATTATACAGAAATGGAGACAGAGGATCTCCCTGTTTAATTCCTCTATTTGATGCAAAGAATCCTGTTGGTACTCCATTAATTAAAACTGAAAAGTGAGCTGAGGCTATGTTCTGCATTATCCGGTTTACAAAAATACCATGAAAACCAAATTTAAGGAGGATTGAATTAAGAAAAGACCATGAGACCCTATCAAAAGCTTTCTGCATGTCTAATTTAATGATTAAGTTCTGCTTTTTTGATTTTCTTGATAAAATTCTGGTCATTTCTTGCATCAAAATTATGTTATCAGAGATATCCCGCCCTTTCATAAAAGCACTTTGTTCAGGGGATATAAGTTGAGACATGAAAGGCTTAATTCTTTCCATCATCATCTTAGAGAATACCTTGTTCACAAAATTAGAAAGACTTATTGGTCTGGAGTCAGAAAAGGTAACAGGTATAGTTCTTTTGGGAATTAAAGCTAGCCAGGTACTGGAAATTGCCTTTGGAATATTTCCACTTTTTAGAAAATCATTTGCAGCTTCAAGTAAATCTACTTTAACATATTCCCAAAAGGTAGTGTAAAAAAACCAGAGTATCCATCAGGTCCAGGGGAACTATGTTTGTTGAGGTCAAAAACTGCAAACTTGAGCTCTTGGATCAGGAAAGGAGACAGCAGTAAATTATTTTCTTGTTCAGTTATTACTCTAGGGATTTCAGATAGAAAATGACTTGTATAAGTTCCCTGTTTCTGGGGTTCATCCTCATTAAATAAAGCTTTATAATACCCCACTGCTACCTCTTTGATCTGGGTTGGATCTGTGATCCAGTTTCCATGTTCATCCCTAATCTTACTGATTCTAGATTTAGTCCTCCTTTCCCTTATTGAATGGTGAAAATAACTCGTGTTTGCATCACCATATTTAAACCAATTCAACCTTGCTTTTTGCCTAAGATAGATTACTTTCTCTTTTTGAGCCCTCATCAAAAGATGTTTAGATTTATTCAAATCTGACAAGATTGAATCATTTGGAGTTTGTTGAAATGAGATTTCTAAATCATTAACCATGTTCTCATATTGTATCAGGTTCTGATCAAGATTACCAAATTAAGTTTTGTTCCATTGCTTTATTTCTATCTTAAGCCTTTTCAGTTTATATACTAGCCTATACATTCCTCTGAAAGAAGTTTCCAGGTTCCAGTTAGAAGCCACTAAGTTTAGAAATTCCTGTCTACTAGTCCACATCTCTTGAAATCTAAATGGTCTAGGGGCTTGTTCCTCAGATGTTTGTACAGATAAGAGAAGAGGAGCATGATCCGAAGACAATCTATTAAGAACATGGATTGAACTGTTAGGAAATAAATCAAGCCAATCTAATGAGCAGATTCCCCTGTCTAACCTTTGGAACATCAAATCTTTGCATCTATCCTTAAACCTATTGTTGCTCCAAGTAAAAGAGTTACCTACTGTAGGTATATCATGCAAATCCAGGTCATTTAAAAATTTATTAAATTGCATCATGCTCTTTTTTGGGGTTGACTTTCTCCCTTTATACTCTGATACTGACGCTACAGTGTTAAAGTCTCCAATAAATATGGAAGGAAGAAGATTAGCTGCCTTTAAATCACTCCATAAAGACTCTCTGACTTGTTTATGAACACTTGCATAAATAAAAACACAGTTCCAGCTCAGAGAAGATAATGAATCAGTTATATTCACTTGTACATACTGATCAGTCTCGCTTATAACAGTAATGCTAAAAGACTGGTTCCAAAATAACCAAATTTTAGCACTATGAGCAGAGTAGGCATTCTGAAAACCCAAATCATATTTAAATTTTATGAGCTTCTGATTTTCTTGCCATGGTTCTATTAAGCACATTATGTCTAACTTGTGTTTAAGTTTCAAATTCTTAAGTCTGTCAATTGAAGTGCCAATTCCCCTTATATTCCAAACTAATACATTTCCAATTATGGTGTGTTTAATCATTTAAAAATTTTGGGATTGGCTTTTTGTGATGATCTTAGGTTTCTACTAGTCTTTGCTGAGTTTTTGCCTTTTTCTCCTGATTTTCCATTACTATGATCAGAATTCCCTGCTAACAGATTTTGGAAGAAAGGTTTACCTTATCCTGCTTTCCTTCTTTTTCCAGAATGCTCAGATCAGAGATTGTTGTAGATTGTTCATTCAATGTTTCCTCTTTGCTGGAACTTTGCTCTGTAGGACCTATTTGATCTTGCTCTTTAAGCTCCAATTGTGCTTGTTCTTTTTGGGAAACAGTGGAAGTAGATTTATTAGCAGAAACAACAGAGATTATGACAAGTGGTACTTCCTGCGATTCAACTGTTTCATGAAAAATCTCTACTATCTCCCCTTCCTGCTCATCCTCACTATCTTCTAGGGATTGAAAGGCATTAGATATTGTCACCGTATTCGTGTTTGTTTCCTTATCCATTACGGAAGATTTTTCAGGGTTCTTTTTTCTCCAAATGGATGTGGTTATTGGCTTAGATATATCATCGAGTGAGTAAAATGGGCCATTCCTTTTTTTATGACTTACCTTGTAGAAATCAAAATTGCTATCATTTTGGATTCCTATATTAATTATTTGTTTCTGAACATCCTTTTCCTTTTGTGATACAGTTAGAGCAGATGTTCCTTCAATGTTTACTACCTCTGTTTGGTGAGAATCTGATCCTAGTTTGTTCTTATGTGTAATATTCTCCACCTTATTACTAGTTGTTTTCCTCAGATTGGGGTGTAAAAAATTACAATTTGTGTTGCTATGCCCAATTATTTTGCAGTGAGTACAATATGTTGGCAAATCCTCATACTCAATTGGGTATTCAGCAACCTTGTTTCCTATGCCTACCATAATTGACTTAGGAAGCTGAGCTAACAAATCAATTTCTACACATACTTTGATAGCTGAAGGTCTAGTTAAGGCCATGGTTGCAGCATCCTCATCTTTCCATATGCATATGGAAAGACAGTATTTCCCAAGACTTTGCCTATATAAAATATGTTAAATTACAATTATTGAACTAATACATGCATTTTTTTAATAAATTATATTAAATTCTTATCTTTGACATTATATTTTTTTAATATTAAATTTTAAAATTCAAAATTTATTATATTTGTAACTAATATAAAATTATTAATTAATTTTACTTTTCAATTTATATTCTAAATGAAAATAGTTAAATAGTTAAAAGTAAAGAAATAATTAGCATTATTTAATGTTTTTGACAACTGAATGACCTTAGTATGACCTTCTCTATACTAAAAAGGTGATCACCGCTCGCCCTCAGCGGCCCACACCAGCCGACACCACAGCCATCATGTGAGAGGTAAGTCACGGTAGCCCAGCACCAGGACCATTGGGGGCAGTCATACTCGGTGCCCACCAGGAAGCCCAAGCAGTCCTTGGCCCAATGACCAAGTTAACTCAGGACATTCCCACACGGTGGCTACCGAGCGTCGAACCACTGGCCTCGTGAAAGGCCCCCAACTCCCAACCATTGGGGTACACCCGCGGGTGTAATTGACGGTAATTGACGGTGTCACTCATAATTACTTCCACATAGGATTGATGTCTTGAAGTGACTGTCCCATTTAGAGACGTATATTTGATTTGGGAGTCTTTCAAGCTGATGTGGAAACTGACTTTTTTAAAAGTGGCCCCTGGGGTGGAGATGCTCTAGAGCTTCTATGTAGATGAACTCATACTGACACTACTGGAACCCTCCCCCAGCAGTGGTTCAGAGTAGCTATTTTTAAAAAACGCTGCTATGTAAGTAAGTAGCAACTATTATTTATTTTTAGCAGCTACTCCATCTGTTCCAGCTATTTTTGCACTCTTTACTTTTTGGGACGTCCCAACGGTTTTTGCACTCTTCATTTTATTTCCAATTTTGGCCAGGTTTTATTCGTTTTTTAATTAGGATGACCGAATTATAAGGCTGAAATAAAATACAAAAGGAAAATAAATACAAGTACCCCACCAGCACATGGGTCATAAATCATTAAATAATGAATCCTTAAAAATACTTCTTCTTTCTCTCTCTGCAAAAATAGCTGGGACGAGGGGAGTATTATTTAATAAGCACTTTGATTACAAATCGTTAACCAGCTAATTATTGAAAAACTGCTTCTAGAGTGACGTATTTTAGTATTGGCGGAAAATCATAACAGCTATTTCCTAAAAACTGCTACTATATTAAGTTGGACGGGAAGACATAACAGCTATTATTGAAAAATAACTGATGTGTTCAATAGGTCACAACCTTTTGAACATTGTAGTAGCTATTTTTGTGTAAATGTAAATAGCTGCATCGGTGTTAGAAAATATTCTTTGTTTCAAAAGGACGTTGGTCTCGGCTATGCATAAAAGAGAATTTAAAAAGTAATAGATCACAACCTTTTGATATTATAGCAGCTATTTTTGAGTAGACATAAATAGCTGCTTCAGTGTTAGAAAATGTTACATGTTTCCAACTGATGTTGCTCTCGATCATGCATGAAAAAAAAAGTAGTAATAGGTCACAGCCTTTTGACATTGTAGCAGCTATTTTTGTATAAACGTAAATAGCTGCTTCGGTGTTAGAAAATCTTCTTTGTTTCAAAAGGACGTTGGTCTCGGCCATGCTTGAAATATAATTTAAGTAGTAATATGTTACAACCTTTAGACATTCTAGCAGTTATTTTTGTGTAGACGTAAATAGCTTCTTTGGTGTTAGAAAATATTGCATGTTTCAAAATGACGTTGGTCTCGGCTATGCATTAAAAAAGAATTTAAGTAGTAATATGTCACAACATTTTGACATTGTAGTAGCTATTTTTGTGTAGATGTAAATAGTTGTTTCGGTGCTAGAAAATATTACATGTTTCAAAAGGACATTGGTCTCGGCAACACATAAAAAATAATTTAAGTAGTAATAGGTCACAACCTTTTGAGTTAGACACATTAGGTTATAAGGTGGGTATTTAAAACTTGGGTTGATATTCCCACGTTTTTGGTATATGGGCTTTTCTGCCTGAAGCCAAATTCAATCAATTTGTATTAAATAATTGATAGTTAAATATAATCATTATATATATATATATATGTGAAATTAATAAAAATATCATGTGAGATATTATTAAATTTATCTTCAATTAGGGAGTGTATAAATTTAGTTAAACTTATCCAAAATTTGAAACATATAGGTACAATTTATTTTTTCATTAGTAATTAATTATTTTTTAATTTCATAAATTATGATAAGGAACTCGGTTGATTTTATGATTAGTTTTGAATTGAGTGAAGAATGTAGAAAAATTAAATTACAGACAATTGCGTGTTTAAAATTTGGGCTACAATGGGTGAACAGAAGCTCCTCTAACAATATTTAATAAAAAATACGCTATGGTCCAAAAATTTGTTACGACATTATCCTTCTCTCATATATTCATGATTTTCTTTATTCTTTCATGAACATAGAAATAGAAAATGAATATTTTTTTTGTGTAACATGTTGAAAAACACCAGTACATGTTCTAGAGTAACTTAGAGTTGATTACTTAGAGGTAAAAAAGGGAAATTAGAAAGGATTACAAATATGTTCTTGAGGCCAATTGTTGATAAATTTTCTGTTACGAACTTGGAAGATACAATGGGGGTGTATAGGGTAGCATCACATTCGAGAGGATTTGAATTTTTAGTAATGAGTAAATTTTTAACTTTTTGCACTTAGGTCCCTCGAAGAAAGTAGGAATTGTCGAATCATGAAATCGGTGACACCAAAATGCAATTTAATATTATACGTTTATGAATTTGCGATTTGGGCATGTATGCATGAACGAAAAAGGCTCTAAAGCCAACATTAATTACTTCTACACAATCTTGAAAATTTACACTATGGCCCAAAAGTGTGTTACCCTATTATCCATTGCTCTGAAACACATTATTTTTGTTATTCTTGCATAAGTATAGAAAAAGAAAATAAATAATTTTTGTGTGATATGTTGAAAAATTCTAGTACATGTTCTAGAGTAATTTAGAGTTGATTACTTGGAGGTAAAAAAGAGAAATCGAAAAGGATTATAGATATGTTCTTGACCTCGATTGTTGATAAATAATCTGTTACGAACTTGGAAAATACAATGGATTTGAATTTCGAGTAACGACTAAATTTTTTACCTTTTGCACTTAGATCCCTCCAAAAAATTGGAGTCGCCGAATTACAAAATCGGCGACACCAATATGCAATTCAATATTATACATTTGCAAATTTGTGATTTGAGCATGTATGGATGCACGAAATGACCTCTAAAATCAACATTAATTACTTGTACACAATGTTGGAAAATTACACCATGGACCAAAATTATATTACCCTATTATTCGTTGCTCTGAAATACATAATTTTTGTCATTCTTGCATAAATATAGAAATTGAAAATAAATATTTTTTTTGTGATATGTTGAAAAGCGCTAGTACATATTTTAGAATAACTTAGAGTTGATTACTTAGAGGTAAAGAAAGAGAAATCGGAAAGCATTACAGATATGTTCTTCAGCCCAATTGTTGATAAATATTCTGTTACGAACTTGGATAATACAATGAGGATGCATAAGGTAGCATCACGTTCGAGCGGTCAACCCTTATTTGACTTCGTATCTATAAATATGAATGAAATATTTGGCTTTTAAAATATTTATTCATCGTATTTTAAAAAAGGAATTAACATTAAAATAACAGTCTGTCTCTTAAAAGACGGTCTTTCCATAAATTCTTAATATTATAAATAAAATCTTTTACATTTTTATTATTATAATTAAACCTATTTTTCCATAAGCGTACTGAAAGATAGTTTTTCCCAAGACTTTGAAAAAAGTAATAAAAGATAAAATATAAATTATTATATTTCAATAATTATACAAATTTGAAAGAAAATAATTAAATTAAATTTAGTTAATTTAAATAAATCTGAACCGTTGATTACTTTTGATAGATTGAATCTTAATCCTTGAAATCTTCTCCTATATATAGCTAAAACCCTAATACATCGAACAATAGATTCAACCTCACTTGCCATTTTCTCTCAAGCCTAAGAGCATGAGCAATGATGGTCTCTTAATTTTAAAAGATCGCTATAGAGATCGAAAATGCCCACAATGGTGATCTCTAGAGCGGTCACTTAATAAGAGACCACTCCATGGTCTCTTGCTAAGAGACCACCCAAGAGACCACTTTTTGTCTTCTCTTCTCCTTTTTATTTTTAACTTGTTTTCTGTTAGTAATAATTGGTTAAACTAGATCAAATTTGGGTTTTCTATTTCTAATAATTGGTCAGACTAGATCAATATTTCAAATTGTAAAAATTGGTTGGACTAAATTAATATTTTATTATTTAAGTATTTTATGTAATTTTTCTATTTGTTATAATTGGTTTTTGCTAGAGTAATATTTTTTATAATTAAAAAATAAATTTCTCTTATTATTTTTTTTATTTTGATTTTTAAAAATAATTTCTTGAAAAAAACGAAATTAATTTTTTTTTACAACGAATGACAATATATACAAGAACGAAAAAAATGAATTATTTAATAAATTTTGAAAAAAATAAATTCAATTAAAATGTATTATAAAATTTCACATTCAACTTATTTTGGGTAGATAAATTTATTTAAATTAAATGTAAAAAATTAGTGAGTAGTATAGAGAAAATCAAGTGGGGTAAATAATTTATTTTTCTCGTTTTTGTAAACATCATCCTTTGGTGTAAAAAAATTAAAGGGCAGATGAAAGAAGCCGTAGCTAAGTTAAGATATACAATGGTGAGCACTAGTCTCGTGAAGCAACACTAGTTGCTTCCAAAAGAATGAAGAGAAGACCGGCAAATCGTTAGAGGATTACAAAAGCTCTTAGACTATGATGGAGATGATCGAACTTATTAGTGAATCTAATTAAAGAGACACAAGGCAGTCCACGTCATCTCTACATAGTTAAGAAAACATATCCTCCAATGATCATGAATGCAGTTAGAGTATCGAAAGCTATTTGCAAAGGTGATAGCCATCCTATGTAGAAGAACTATGTACAGATTAATGTACTAAACTATGAACAAACCAGGTGCCTTCCTTAAGCTGCAGCCAGCAGCAGTAGTGCTATCCATCCTATTGATCAGTTGGAAGAAGAACGTCTGATCATGTTAACTTGATATGAAAGAAATTGGGGCCATCCATCTTGAGAAAATGAAGTTGCAGACACTACATTGAGGAACCCATGTACCCTGCATAAAAAGATTAATATCAGTAGCATCCGAGCTAGTTTAAACTATCCTTAAGGATGGGGTACCAATTTGATCCAGCCTAATAAGCCCCTGGACCAAGTTAGAGAGCTCAGAAAATCTGTGGAAGGAAGAGTGAGTCTTAGATTGCAAACAGTTTTTTGCAAGGGTGTGAGCCACCAAGTTGGCCTGCCTGTAGATGTGAACCAGATTATATACACCCAGGGATTGATGAATCTCATCAGATAGAGTGTACAATTGCCAGTGAGATCTTAATGGATCCTTAGAAAATTTAACAGCATTAAGGCAATCAGATTCAAGATGAAGAGGAGAGGAGAAAACTGTAGCTTGTTGAATAGCAAACTTAATTGCCTTCAATTCAGCTTCAAGAGGGGAGTATGCATTTGTATATTGAGTATATGCCCCCCTGAAACCACCTCTACAGTCTCTAATAATCAATCCAATACCACACATATTTGTATTGCAGCACCATGAAGCATCCATATTAAACTTAAGACCTGAAAGAGGCCTTTTCCATGTAATTTTAAAAAATTTTGGCTTAGGAGGAGATTTCATCTGCCCTTTAATTTTTTCGTATATTTTATGGCTTGGGAAGGCCTAATACAATTTCCCCCATCGCATGATGGTTTTATTAAAAAAAATGGTGTAAAAAATAAAATTATTTTCATTTTTTTAAAAAAAATTATTAAAACGAAATTGAAGCAAAAATAAATAATATGAGAATTTCATTTTTTTTAAAAATTATGTAAAAAATATTGAATTTGCAAAAATCAATTATAACAACTAAAAAAATTACATAAAATACTGAAATAATAAAATATTGATCTAGTCCAACCAATTATTACAATTTGGAAATCAAAATATTGATCTAATCTGACCAATTATTACAAATAGAAAAATGAAATATGAATTTAGTCTGACCAATTATTACTAACAGAAAACAAGTTAAAAATTAAAAACGAGAAAACATGGATGAAGAAACCGTAGCGAAATCTTAATTTTGACCACCCAAATATTGGTAAAGATATTCCGTACGGTCGTTCTTCAATTGATCATGTTTAGCTCTGCTGCGTACTTCCCTCCAATTTTGTCTAAAAGTCGGTAGATCAGCATGCCACTCGGCGTTATAATGCTAAGGAGAGTCGTCGATTTGGTCATAATCACCTGGTTGAACCTGCAACCCATAGGTATCTCTTTCATCTTCGACTATCATGTTGTGCAGTATGATACAAGCTATGATAATATTGTCCAACGTTTCGACATTCCAGTATCGGGCTGGGATGCGGATTAAGGAGAACCTAGCTTGTAAAATATCGAAAGCACGTTCGACGTCTTCCCGATAACTTTCTTGACGCTTTGTGAAGAGTTGTTTCTTGGGGTCATTTGGAGCTGTATATACTGGCATGAAGGTTGCCCACTTAGGATAGTTTCCATCAGTAAGATAGTACCCTTGATCGTAGTTGCGACCATTGATTTCATAAGGAAAACGTGGATCTCTCCTTCACATACGTCATCAAACAAAGATGACTTGTCTAGGACGTTGATATAATTGTTTGACCCAACCAAACCAAAAAATGCATGTCAAATCCATGTATTGTATGAGGCGACTGCTTCCAAAATAATTTAGGTGCATCCACCCCTACCCTGAAATTGACCTTTCCAACCCACATGACAGTTTTTCCATTTTCAATGTATACAATCAATACTTCCAAGCATACTTGGAAATCTACATCCATGAGCTTCATGCATCAGGCGGCCAATATCCTTATGATTTGTTAGTCTGAGGTATGTTGGACGGTATACGGCAATAATTGCATTCACAAAATGAGACATTGTTTCTCTGACCGTCATTTTGCCCATCTGTAAGCATTCATCAAGTTGGTTGCACCGTGCACTTGTGGAGTGGCAAAAATCCTTGATAACCAGTTGCATCAGGCCTTTGTCTCAAATAGGGATCGTGGTTGGTGACATCTTCCAGCATACATTTGAATACATTTTACCGCATACGAAACCTTTGACAAAAATGTTAATCGTCGTACATTATTTCCGGAGGTTGAGAAAAATATTGCCTCTGGAGTACTTCATGTGCTCGAACACGGTCTCTTTTTATATGATTCCTGGTTTTTTTCGGTAAGGTTGGAGAAGTTTGAGCACTCTCATCCTCAATGGATGTGTACCATTGTTTAGGGGAATTAGAGGAAGACATGGTTGTGTAGAAGAAGGAAAGTTGCATTGATAGGAATTTGGGGTTGGAATGAAAGGTAAACAAATGACCCCTTTACATAGAAAACCATCAAATGTGAAAACCCTATTAATTTTGTCTAGCGGAATCTTTGAAATGATGAATTGAACCCATGTGAATAGATGAGACATGTCCATGACAACCTCATTAATTTTGTCTAGCGGAATTTTTGAAATGATGAATTGAACCCATGTGAATAGATGGGATGTGTCCATGACAACCCCATTAATTTTATCTAGCAGAATCTTTGAAATGATGAATTGAACCCATGTGAATAGATGGGACGTGTCCATGACAACCCCATTAATTTTGTCCAGCGGAATCTTTGAAATGATGAATTGAACCCATTAAAATTAAAACCAATGACAAATGTATGGTCTAGTCTGATCAATTATTACAAACAAACTATTACAATCAATTATGACCGTAGACTATCCCCATTAATTTATCTCGTAGTACTTTCTCTGCTGCAGACAACCCTCCCTTTTGAATCAAAGTATCAAGGAGTTTAGTGTTAGCTATCATCTTATCGCGCTCCGATTGTATTTGGCTGAACTCCCGTTGCGCTATGTTGTACTCCATTTTAGCTCTTTCATTTCCGCAACAATTTCACCCTTTTTAGTAGCTGCTCTCGATTGCGGCCGCATACTGCATTCTTTGTGATTCTTTTGATTGTTCATCATCTGTTGTTCTTCCCCTTTCCTTTCTTTTTCCCCTTGCCTTGCATTTAGCGGCTTTCACACTAATAGGCCTAAATGGATATTGCATAGCTTGAGCATCATCGCTACTACGGGACGTTGATGGAACCCGTGGTGAATATTCCTCTCCATCAGTTTCCTTTGGGTCATATTGTGCCATAAAGGGTTCTTCCTGCAATAGTCATAGCAATGGAAGAATAAAAAATTGTTGCCCATCATTTTCATCTGCAAACAAGTTCATGGCCCATGACTTCATATCTCCTTGGCTAGAGCCACTCCCGCCCCGACTGAAGTGACGTGCTGCTTTACTTTCACATCCCACAGATTTGCCGATAGCGTGAGCCATTTTTGACCACCAACACTTGCACGACTTCATTGACTAGTTCCATTTTGCATAATGATTCACATCGCGCATAATTTTAGACCAAAACACACCGGCATTCTGACCCATACCATACCCACCAGAGAGTCGGTGGAATGCTTGAACCATGCGCCACATAATGCTTTATCATCATCTACACTCCATTTGTCCCGGCTACCTTTCTTCTTTGTAATCTTACTCCCGGGCACTATTGCAATTTCATCGTTTTCTTCACCTACATCATTTTCTAATCGAATAAATCATTTTTTCAAAGCAAAACGAATGTCAAACATATACTAATTTTTCAAATATGTTTATAAATATTTAAAATACATGAACATATTAAATCATATACTTGATTCTTCAATAATATACTAGATTCCATACAATAGATGCATGTTAAAATGCATGTACTAAATGCATATACGGGCTACGTATATTTTGCATGTTCAAATATACTAATTTTAAAATATAACAAAGGGAAATAAAGGCAATGTAAATTAATTATAAACTAGAATCTTCATAATTAAAATGAAAATGGATGATAATTAAAATAAGATGTAAAATAATTTTCACTAAATTCTGAATTTGAAAATGGACAATAATTCAGATTTTGCGTAGAATTTTTCAAATTGAAAGAATTTGGAATTACCTTATCTTTGTCCTTCGACGTTCTTCGTGGATCCATCACAAAATATGGATTACAATATAGAGGATGATTTAGTGAGGTAGAAGTATTGGAATTGGAAGTGGTGTGATGAAATGAGTTAAAATCATTTATATTTATAGGTAAAAAAGTGGGGGGAGATGGAATAAAAAATTAAAATTCTAATTTTTTTAAAAAAGTGGAAAAATTTCCAAACAATTACCGTTGGGACACGTGTCACCATCAGAATGGGACACGTGTCCTTAAAAAATCGATGCTAAATATTTTAAGGAGATTAAAAAAAATGCCCTTTCTCTGTATGCAGCCGCGCACAACTGCTTCTAGAGAACGGAAAAAGACCCAAAATTAATAATTTAGTAGGCAATTTATTTAATAATATTATTAACTTCACAAAACTGATAATATAGAAATAAATTTTTTTAAATGTAGAATACAAAATTAATGATCTATGGGACTAAACATAGCCATCCAAAACAACTAAACATATATTCAAAGGCAGAACTACCATGGCGCGAGGTAGGGCTCTAGCCCTACCTGAGATTTCAACGCCATGGTAGTAGTGGTCAGTAGCACTTCACGACATTCAGGGACTTAGGGCTACTTTTTATTCTGACAATTGCTCTATTTTTCCGGCGATTGGAGTCGGAGAAGAAGGCATGTCGCGGCCTTTTTTTCCCCATATTTTTGCCAAAACGGCGTTGTTTTAGTTCAAGTCGAACAACGTCGTTTTGGTTAGTACTGAACGGGAAAAAAATTCAAAATTTAAGTCCTAGGTTTGTTTGGATTGGGCCATTTCTCGCCTAATCCACAATTAGAACATACGGGAGAGGAGCCAAAAATGCTGAAGGCACGCCTCCACTTGCCACTGCTCCAGCTCCAGGCTCCGCCACCACCGCCGTCCCGCCACTGTATAGTATTAATCTGCCCCACCTGAAAAAAAAATCTGGTTCTGCCACTGCATATATTAGTTAACAATACAAGTAGTAAAACAGCACAACCTCCATAGCTCCACTCCATTCCAGCCTACTACTAACAGCAAATCATCAAAACCCTATTACCAAGGTTGCAGCAACATGAGGGTGCAATTTATAGACATATTAAGTCATCATTTAATATGAAAGCAAAGAACACACTTTATCATTAAAAAGCAAAATCAATGCAGCAATACCCCAGTAACCAATTGAATAGTGAGAAATACAATAAAGTGTATGCATATGTTAGGGCAGGCTTAGAAGGTATGTAATGAGAAAATCTTGTGCTATATGTTAGGGCGATCAACAAAGGAAGATATTTTGAAATTTAGTTTTACAAATTTTTCTAGTCCTTACTCGTGTGTTCCAACATGACTAATTTAACCAAGTGCATAATAACGTAAAATGTAAAAGACACACGACTTGGTTACGCAGTTCGGTGTAATCCACCTACATCTGCGGGGCCTGGCCCAGTTCAGAATGAATCCACTAATTAGAAAGATACAGTATAGAGTACAGTTTACAAAATACTTATCTTTACTAACTATAGCGTGTGGACTCTGCTAGCTCCCCTAGCTACCGATTCGCCTTGATCAGACTCCCTCTGATCTCGAACTCCGTCGACGCAGGATCTCCTCCTCCCGAGGAATTAAGGTTTCTGATTCTGAACTTAGTGCGGCAGGTCAGGTGTGTTGGAACACAGTGTTCTGACTCTATGCAATTTCTCGAAAGTCTCAAAAATCTGTGTGCAGATTTTTGCTCTATTAAATCCGTGAGTATGCAGCCGTGATTGTCCCCAATTTATATCCACGAATCAGATCTGAATTCTCCTTGATTATCTCCACAATATTCCTATTCCAAATCTGATTCTTGAAGCATATCCAAATCCCATAAATAAAGGGATTTACCTTATATCATTCTATCCCATATATTCGAATAAATCTTCTCCATATAAGTAGGGATTTTCCATAAACCAATTATGCTTCACACGCCTGATATATATAGTCAGATATACGAATTCCATTTATACCAAACTACTGCAATATTCTGACTTTGATTTCCATAAAACCTTGGCGTAAATATTCTGCACCAGCATGTTCCAACATGGTCAGAATTTCTGTTCAAAATTAATTCACGCAAAATTGCCAATAAAATATTTTCTTGCAAACCCGTGACTTTACAATCTCCCCCTTTGGCATTTTTGTGGACCCATAATATTTTGGACATGTAAGATACCAGCAATCATAAACTTGTAAACCAGCAATCAACAAGATATAGAATTCCAGAATTCCCTTAAGCATGAAATCCGAAAACCAGACACCAGAAATCCAAAACATAAAAATCATTACAGCCAAATTGAATCAAAGTCTAAATCATGCCATCCAAAATTTCTCCCCCTGGGACCACACATAATCCAAAGATACTATTAAAATCATGTAACAGCATTGCTCCCCCTGCATTAATTATAAGAGTCAATCTTCCAATCGGGACTTCTCAGCCTCCAGGATTGCTTTCTATGCCTCCAAAGCAGCCATTTGAACACCAATAGCACCAAGACGGGCATTCAGGGCCAGCAGCTGAGCCTCCTTTTCTGCTACTGAAGACGAAGTCAACCCAGAAGGTTTCCATGGGAGATTGTGAACATGTCTCAGTCCAAATGTCTTCTTGTTTGGCCTCAAAAACTCCGTGTCAATCACTATATCTGAAGCCTTCCCTTTCACCTTTACAGTCTTGGCTAGAGCAGAGATTAAAGCAGGGTAGATAATAGCATCATTTACTTTTGGAGAAGTAGCCTGTCTGACCAGATGCTGCTGAATGAGAAGTCCGAGATTAACTTCTTTCTATGTTCCAACACAGTATAGCAGCTTAGCCATCTCCGTTGTCAGCGCTGTAGTTTTACGCGAGGGCAACCAACAATGCATAGCTACCTGATATAAGCCAAAAAATCTTGATGACAAGCAGGATGCTTGTGAATATCCCGTTGTTGGCCATTCAGTCTTATAACCCCCAGATATAACACCTAAAATTTCATTATCAGACAATCCCAGATTTTCAGGAAATGCTCCCCCTGTTTCAGGTGTGTTCAGACCCAGCAATGTGTTGATTCTAGAAGCAGAAACCTCTATTATCTTTCCCCGTATGTATACTCTACCAAACCATGGGGAGCCAATTTCTAAATTACCAGGCATAAGATTGGAGTATACCTCAAGTACAACCTGCCTGTTGTACTGTAGCTGGATTGTTGTTGCTGTTGTTATGCCAGTTAGCTTCAGAAAATCTGTAAAGCCGCTCTCCTTGTAGGCTTTTAAATCCAGAGGCCTCTCTGCTATGAACTTCTTTTCTGAGAAAAAATCTCCCATCTCTGCAGCTTTTTCATCAAAATAACCTGCAGAGTAAGCCTTGCTAACAGATGGAGGAGGTAAAACCTTCTTTTCCTTGCTGTCGTGCCTTTTCTTGCTCCTCTTAGCTTGAGCAGACACTTTGGCTTTGTCAGCTTTCCTCTTGCCTTTTGCATTCTGATAAAACTCATCCAGTATCTCATCACTGGAATATGCCAGATCAGAAATATCCTGTGTTAGAACACTCCCTGCTCCTTCAGCTTTCTTTTCCTTCTCAGATTTTTCTTCTGACTGAGTATCTTCATCACTCTCAGAAGCATTACTCTCAGAACCATCACTCTGGGCAGACAGGTTTTCATCAGGTGCTTCATCATCTTGATTATCATAGAAATCATCATTATCCTCTCCTCCCAAATCAGCATCAGTGTCTAAGTCCATATACTCAGGTTCATCCTTCTGTGTTGGAACACTATCTTCACTGTCCGACAGAACAATGATGATAGGATTCCTCAATTCTTCCATCCTCTTTGCTGAATTCGTATCATAGAGCCCCACCCGAAGTTTATCTCCATAACTAACCACTTCTAATCCAGCCACTTCACTTTCCCTAATCTCTCTCAAAGAAACACAACTTGGTACTGGAATATAACAATGCACATAAAATTTATCTTTTTCCCTAAACTCGGCATATCTCCCCATCACAAATTTCACCGTGTAATTCTCAAGTCTCCTGATTTCACCTATGTTTCCAGTCACCAACTCCTTAACTTTAACCGTCAAATATTCTCCTTCAATTTTCTTGATCTTCCTTAAGTCTACAGCTACTCTATTGGCCTCAAGCCACTCAAAGATTTCATCCATACACGAGCATTCAATACCCATAAATTTTAACGGACTAGGGTCAGGACCAGTTACCGTGGATTTCTTCTTCTTCTTGATTCCAGAAGATCCTTTTTGCGTATCGGGTTCAATTTATGGTTCCCCATTCTTTTTGCTTTTGACGGACGCATTTTCCTCTTCCTTTTGTTCTTTGGCTTCAACAGATTCTAACCCAAGTCCTTCCTCAACCTCTGCATTTTCTATGCTTCCTCCTATCTGAGTTTGTTCATCATATTTTCTCGCCTCAGTGACCACCATCAATTCCAAATTCGATGAAACTTGAGCTTCCTCCATAATTTCTAGTACCGCAGCTTCCACCATAGGCGAGTTTGAGTTTGACATCCTTTCGCACAATGCCGAGATAAAGAAAGGTGTGGAGTATAACAATTTTTTCTTCCTTGCAGAGATTTGGAAGAAAAATCTGGGCCGAGAGTAGGGGGATGTGAAAAGATTTTTTGTGAATTTGAATCCCACTTTAACTCTTCAACTATCCACCTCTTTTCCGGCGAAGTCTCCTTTTAGATTTCCCAAACTTTTAATGATGACCTTTTTCTTCTTGTCACATCAAGTTGTCATCCCTTAATTAACTTCCAACATACCAAGCTAACATCTCCTATTTTTGTAAGCCTTTGCTTCCTTCCATATTTTTGTTCTTTTTCAATTTTTGTAAAACGAAAATTACCAAAAGAAATATTTACAAAAAAAAAAGCAATTATGGTAAAAATTACCTCAGATTTGACAAACACCTAAGTGTTGTCGAAGGCTCTCAAAAGTGGTGGCATCCAATGGCTTTGTAAATATATCTGCAAATTACTCGTGTGTTGGAACATAGACTACTTCCACTTCTTTTCTCTCAACCAGATCTCTAATAAAATGATGTCGTATGTCAATATGTTTGGTCCTTGAGTGTTGAACTGGATTCTTCGAAATATCAATAGCACTTGTATTGTAACATAGAATCTTCAAAGGGCCTTGATGAATTCCATAATCTTTCAACATTTGTTTCATCCATAACAGTTGTGCACAACAACTCCCTGCTGCAAGATACTCCGCTTCTGCAGTAGGTAGAGAGATCGAATTCTGTTTCTTGCTATACCAAGACACCAAATTTGTTCCAATAAAGAAACATCCACCTATGGTACTTTTTCGATCATCAGCATTACCAGCCCAATCAGAATCGTTGTATCCAATCAATTCTGAATCTTGATTCTTTGAATACCAAACACCATACTTAGAAGTCCCACTTACATATCGAATAACTCTTTTGACTGCAGTAAGATGAGATTCCTTAGGATCATCTTGAAATCTTGCACATATTCCAACACTGAAACATATATCTGGTCTGCTTGCGGTGAGATACAGTAGACTTCCAATCATGCCTCTATATAACTTTTGATCGACCGAAACTCCTTTTTCATCCTTCACCAATTTATCAGACACTCCCATAGGAGTTCGAACTGATCGAGCACTACTGAGTCCAAATTTTTTAACCAAATTCAAGGCATACTTACTTTGATTTATGAATAGGTCATTCCGTCCTTGTTTGACTTGCAGTCCAAGAAAGTAAGTTAGCTCTCCAACCATACTCATTTCAAATTCAGATTGCATAATGGTGACAAACTCTTGTACCATAGATTGTGAGGTAGAACCAAAAACTATGTCATCAACATACATTTGAGCAATCAGAAACCTTGAAGCTTTGTCACGCCGAACAAAGTGCGATCTACTCCCCCTCGACGATAACCTTTCTGAAGAAGAAAGGTAGTAAGTCATTCATACCATGCCCTGGGTGCTTGCTTGAGTCCGTACAACGCCTTTTTGAGACGATATACATGTTGTGGATAATGAGGATCTTCAAAGCCTTTCGGTTGTTCCACATATAATTCTTCATTCACCACTCCATTTAAAAAGGCACTTTTAACATCCATTTGATACAAAGTAAAATTCATAGAGCAAGCAATAGCTAGTAGAATTCGAATGGATTCTAACCTGGCAACTGGCGCAAAGGTTTCATCAAAATCAACACCTTCCACTTGTGTATAGCCTTGAGCAACAAGTCTTGCTTTGTTACGGGTGACTAAGCCATCTGCATCTGATTTATTCTTGAAGATCCACTTCATACCAATAACATTAATGCCTTTGGGGCGAGGAGTAAGATACCAAACATCATTCCTTGTAAACTGACCGAGTTCATCTTGCATAGCAGCTATCCAATACTCATCAAGTAAAGCTTCTTTGTAGTTCTTGGGTTCAGTTAGAGAGACAAAACAGTGTAAGCCAGCCAGTCATCGATAATCAACTCGAGGTACAGATCAAGTACTTCTCTTGGTGGAATCAGGTTGTTCATGTGTTGGAACATAGGATTCATGTGTTGGAACATACTCAGCTTCGTCAATTTCAGACCGTATCTGCTTGGTCGTGCTAGTAGTCTGTTGTGATTCTGGTTCACTCAAAGGAGGTGAATTATCAGGTTGGGACACCTGTGTTGGAACATGAGAGATACCAGCTTCTTCATCGACACCATCAGGCTTTTGTTCTTCCTCAGAATCATCCACAATAACATTTATGGATTCCATGAGAGTGTTGGTTCGATGATTAAATACTCTATAAGCATGACTGTTGATGGAATACCCGAGAAAAGCTCCTGTATCACTTCGATTGTCAAACTTTGCCGATTGTTCTCTATCTCTGAGAATGTAGCATTTGCTTCCGAACACGTGAAAATATGAAACATTTGGTTTTCTTCCCTTCCAGATTTCGTAGGCTGTTTTGCTGGTGAATGGTCGAAGGTACACACGATTAATTGTATAACATGCTGTATTGATTGCTTCTACCCACCATTTCTTGTGAATATCTTTCTCTGTCAACATAACTCGAGCCATCTCTTGGAGAGTTCTATTCTTTCGTTCTACGATACCATTCTGTTGGGGGGTGATAGGAGCCGAGAACTCATGTTGGATTCCAAGCTCATCGCAGAAGGAAGTGAACTATTCATTTTCAAATTCTCTACCATGATCACTTCGGATTCGAATTATCTTTCCTATCAGGTTCCCTTTTTCAGTTTGTAATTTCACTACAAGACTTCTGAAAACTTCTATTGTATCGGATTTCTCTTTTAAGAAGGCTACCCATGTGAATCTAGAGAAGTCATCGACACATAAAAATATATATTTCTTTCCACCTATACTAGGTGTATTAACCGGACCCATCAAATCCATATGCAATAGTTCCAGATTTCTAGATGTAGTAATATACTGTACTGAAGAGTGAGGAGAACGAATTTGTTTACCTTGTTGACATGGTCCGCACACAATTCCACCCTCGCTGGTTAAGGTAGGCATTCCTCGTACAACTTTCACATTTGCGATTTTTACCAGTGTTTTATAGTTATGTGGCCGAGCTTCCTGTGCCAAAGAATTCCTTCATCTTGTTTTGAGAGCATGCATCGAACTCCTTGTTCCAGCAAATAGCAATTTTCTGATGATCTTATTCCAGAGAGAACCTTGTTTTCTCCATGCTTTACTATACACTTGTCCTTCTGAAATTCCACTACCATATTGTCGTCACACAGTTGGCTTATACTTAGCAAGTTTGCCTTCAGATCTTCAAAAAATAATACACTTGTGAATACTGGAAAACTTCAATTTTCAATTCGCCCTTGCCAATTACTCTGCTTCTCTTTCCATCTCTAAAGGTTACATATCCGCCATCATATGGAGTAATGTTCGTGAGATATTTTGGAGTGCCAGTCATGTGGCGAGAACAACCGCTATCAAAGTACCATGAATCACTGGAATAGGCTGTTAGAGAATTGTGTGCCACCAGACACGTACTGGATTTTTTAACAACCCATATCTTTCTGATCATTTTTCCCGTATGAGTATTGCCTGTGTTGGAACACAGCAGAAGTTGTCTTCCTGCCATTTGATCTCTGATCAGTCTTTTGCACTGTTGTTCAGTATATCCTTGGTACGTACAGTATCTGCAGATTAGTGGCTTTCTTTGATACGGCGTCCCATACTTCCGTTTTACTTCTCGAATCCTAGCTTTGAGAGTTACTGGTTTTTCATGCAGTTCAGTCTTGGGTTCTTTCCCGTATCCAATCCCGTGTCTATCACCAAAGTTTCTTCCCATATCCAGAATATCATCAAGCTTTGCCTTTCCGGAATTCAATTTACAGATAGTTGCTTCAGACATCTCAGCCATCTTGACTGCTGCTATCAGTTTCTTGTTTAGTTCTTCATTATGTTTTCCAAGTTCTGCAACTGTGGATTGTAATTCTTTTTCACTTTCAATTAGCTTTCTTTTTTCTTCATTCAGCTCTTTGTTCATGTCAGCTACTTGAACCCACATGGCATACATTTGTTCATATGTGCTATAGATTTCTTCATCACTTACAGACAGATCATCATCTTCATCGTTGTGTGCATCGTCCAGATCTATGTTGGAACATACAGCTTTACCTTTGTTCAGTGTGTTGGAACACTGATCCTCTGATGTATCATGGACCTTTGCTCCAAAAGCTACATAATTACTGGTAAGTTCCTCTTCGTCTTTTTCATCATCTTCATCTTCACTCCAAGAGGTGACATATGATCTTCCTTATTTCTTGCGAGTGTTAGCACATTCAGCCTGAATATAACTGTATCCTTCAGATTCTCTGCATTGAATTCGTCCAGCCTGTTTTGGTTCGTTGTTCTGATTTCTCCCGAACTGCATATTCCCTTGTTCAAATCTCATTCCACGATTATTGCTCGAATCTTGTTGTTTTTGTCTGTTTCCGCCAAACCTTTCCTGAGATTTCTTGTTGACCACCTTCTTTAGCATTCTTGAGAAATTCTTTGTAATAAGTGCCAGTTTTTCAATCTCATCATCGTTGTCAGACTCGTGACTTTCCTTAGCTGGAGAAACCTTGAACGCCAAGTCCTTAGAGACTCTTTTTGTAGGTTGCTAGAATGTCATCTCATAAGTTTGTAACGAACCCATTAGTGCATCTAGGCTCATGGTGGCTACGTCTCTTGCTTCCTCTATTGCTGCTACTTTCATTGCAAACCGTTTGGGGAGAGATCGCAAGGTCTTTTTCACCATCTTAGTTTCTTTGTATACCTTTCCAAGTTTATAAGCCATGTTGGAGATATCCCTGAGTTTTCCATTGAATGTAGCAATGGTGTCGTCCTCCTCCATTTTGAGTTCTTCGAACTTGGTAGCCAGCATCTGTAGTTTGGATTCACGCACTCGACTGGTTCCTTCGTGAACAGTCTGTAGAAAATCCATGCTTTCTTTGCTTGGTGACACGTAGATATAAGCTTGGACTGATTTTCATCAACAGCAGTGAAGATAGCATTAAGTGCCTTTGAATTCGCCAGAGATTCTTTAAGGTCATCTGGAGTCCATTTAGCCTTGTCTTTGAGTTTTTGACTTGACTCCCCTTCTACAGCCTTAGAACTTGTCTCAGCATCTTCTGTAGGATGATTCCATTCATTCTCAACATAAAACCATGCCAGTTCATCCAGCGAATTGATGAAGACCCTCATGTGTGCCTTCCAATAGTTGTAGTTATTGCCTTCTAACAGTGGTGGTCGAGAGACTGAAGCTCCTTCTCTTATCGTCATGGTAAAACTGGATCTCACTTTCCTTGAAACAACCAAGGGAACGATAAGTGACTCAGCTTTGATAGCAATTGAAATTTAGTTTTACCAATTTTTCTAGTCCTTACTAGTGTGTTCCAACATGACTAATTTAACCAAGTGCATAATAACGTAAAACATAAAAGACACATGACTTGGTTACGTAGTTCGGTGTAATCCACCTACATCTGCGGGGCCTGGCCCAGTTCAGAATGAATCCACTAATTAGAAAGATATAGTATAGAGTACAGTTTTCAAAATACTTATCTTTACTAACTATAGCGTGTGGACTCTGCTAGCTCCCCTAGCTACCGATCCGCCTTGATCAGACTCCCTCTGATCTCGAACTCCGTCGACGCAGGATCTCCTCCTCCTGAGGAATTAAGGTTTCTGATTCTGAACTTAGTGCGGCAGGTCAGGTGTGTTGGAACACAGTGTTCTGACTCTATGCAATTTCTCGAAAGTTTCAAAAATCTGTGTGCAGATTTTTGCTCTATTAAATCCGTGAGTATGCAGCCGTGATTGTCCCCAATTTATATCCACGAATCAGATCTGAATTCTCCTTGATTATCTCCACAATATTCCTATTCCAAATCTGATTCTTGAAGCATATCCAAATCCCATAAATAAAGGGATTTACCTTATATCATTCTATCTCATATATTCGAATAAATCTTCTCCATATAAGTAGGGATTTTCCATAAACCAATTATGCTTCACACGCCTGATATATATAGTCAGATATACGAATTCCATTTATACCAAACTACTGCAATATTCTGACTTTGATTTCCATAAAACCTTGGCGTAAATATTCTGCACCAGCATATTCCAACATGGTCAGAATTTCTGTTCAAAATTAATTCACACAAAATTGCCAATAAAATATTTTCTTGCAAACCCGGGACTTTACATATTTCAATCCGAGAAGGGTCTATGAGGTCCATCTAGAACTGCAAGTAATCCAATGTTTTCTTATATCATTGATGTACTGAAGTTTCTTTTGGGGGTCAAAAACCACCATCAATGTCTAGGTAATTTCCACTTTAGCAAAGATTTTATAGCTTCAAGCCTAAGTTAACAAGATCTGATCTCTGATCAAAAGCTACACGAACTAGTACTTCAAATCAAGAATAAATATCGAAAGATGCAAGCAAGAGCAGAAACCATACACATCATATTTACAAGCAAGATTCAAGAAGTGCTTTTGGGAGAGAGAATCAAATATTATTGCAGCAGCCAATATATTGAAGAAGTAAGAAAAAAAATTGACATCCAAGGTACTAATGGTTATTGAAACCTTAAAAATGATCTGAGCTATAGAAATGTAATTCAAAAGCCACATGAAAGAATAACACACCAACAACTGGAAACTAGGCCCGTCAAATGGGTCGTATGACCCGTTGGATAACCGTTACTCATATACTATTTTCACTATGACCCATTGGGTTAATGGATATAATTGGGTTGTAGTTATTGGATTTAGTTGGGTTGGATAATGGATTATCCGTTGGATAATTTTGGGTGGGTCGAGTTCGGTTGGGTAACGGGTGACCCGTGGATAATTTCATATCATAAGATAACAAAATTTTCACAAGTTTGATTACGAATGATTTAATTTTTCCCTAACATATATAATCATTTTAGAAACGATAAAATTCTCGATTCATCATATTTATCGATTTCGGTTCATGTCTTAATCAATTTTAATTTGAACCAATTAAAAATTAATAAAAGATCTTGACGAAAGAAGTAGAAGTAGTATTTAAGAAACTTTTACTAAATTTGAAAAATCTCCTCCATAAAATATGAAGATTTTTAAAAATATTTTCTTTTATTGAACATAAGAAAATAATAAATGAAATCCCCACATTTAGCCACTCGAATAAATATTTCCTCTTTTGTAGTTATGTACACGATTCAGCCTATATCAAAAAATGATTAGAGTTAATCGTAATTTTTCACTCCAAGTAAAATATTACGTGACTTATCCATTTAAAGTTTCTTATCCATTTAAAGTTTAAATGGTTGAAAACACCAATTATCCATTAAGTATATACTGAATTATCCATTGGGTATATACTAATTATCTATTGGGTCTATACTAATTATCCATTGGGTCGAACTAAATGACCCATTGGGTCGAACTAAATGACCCATTGGGTATAGGTCATTTATTTGGGTGAAACGTGAATTACCCATCAAGTCCGTGTTCTTTCTCAGTTCTCAGTTCTCACTTCTCACTTCCCAATCTGCGTTTTGTTTCATCGATCCGTGTTTTGTTCATCAATCGGTCTGCGTTTTGTTCATATTCGAGTTCATAATATTATATTATGTAATATAATATTATGTACATTATATAATATTATATTTAATAAAAATAAAAAATATATAATATACTGGCTTTGTAAACTCGACGAAACTAACGAACAATATTACTTGGGTTCGAGCTCGAGCTCAAATACTGTACGAACTCGAATACTGTACGAACTCGAATACTGTACGAGATTGAACTCAAATACTGTACGAACTTGAATACTGTACGCGATTGAGCTCGAATATTGTACGAACTCGAATACTATACGAGATTGAACTCGAATATTGTACGAACTCAAATACTGTACAAGATTGAGCTCGAATACTGTACAAACTCGAATACTATACGAGATTGAACTCGAATACTGTACGAGATTGAGCTCGAATATTGTACGAACTCGAATGTTCTACGAGATTGAGCTCGAATATTGTACGAACTCGAACACTGTATGAGATTGAGCTCGAATATTGTACGAACTCGAATACTGTACGAGATTGAACTCGAATATTGTATGAGCTCGAATACTGTACGAGATTGAGATCAAATACTGTACGAGATTGAACTCGAATATTGTACGAACTCAAATACTGTATGAGATTGAGTGCGAATTTTGTACGAACTCGAATACTGTACGAGATTGAATTCGAACATTGTACGAGCTCGAATACTGTACGAGCTCCTTGATTATATCCACAATATTCCTATTCCAAATCTGCTTCTTGAAGCATATCCAAATCCCATAAATAAAGGGATTTACCTTATATCAATCTATCCCATATATTCGAATATATCATCTCCGTATAGGTAGGGGATTTTCCATAAATCAATTATGCTTCACACGCCTGATGTACATAGCTAAATATACAAATTCCATAAGTTATAAAATACTCCAATATTTCGGTTTTGATTTTCATAATACCTTGGCGTGAATTATGCTGATTACAGCATGTTCTAACATGGAAGGTTTTTCGGTTCAAAATTAGTTCACACAAAATTGTCAATTAAATATTCACTTGCAAATCCCTTGACTTTACAATTGAAATTTAGTTTTACCACTTTTTCTAGTCCTTACTAGTGTGTTCCAACATGACTAAATTAACCAAGTGCATAATAACGTAAAACCTAAAAGACACACGACTTGGTTACGCAGTTCGGTGTAATCCACCTACATCTTCGGGGTCTGGCCTAGTTCAGAATGGATCCACTAATTAGAAAGATGCAGTACAGAGTACATGTTACAAAATAATTATCTTTACTAACTATAATATGTGAATTCTGCTAGCTCCCCTAGCTATCGATCCGCCTTGATCAGACTCCCTCTGATCTCGAACTCCGTCGACGCAGGATCTCCTCTTCCCGGGGAATTAAGGTTTACGATTCTGAACTTTGTGCAGCAGGTCAGGTATATTGGAACACAGTAATCTGACTCTTTGCAAATCTTGAAAGTCTAAAAAATCTGTATGCAAATTTTTGCTCTGTAAAATCCATGAGTATGCAGCCGTGTTTGTCCCAATTTATATCCATGAACAGATTGGAATACTCCTTGATTATTTCCACAATATTTCTATTCCAAATCTGCTTCTTGAAGCATGTCCAAATCCCATAAATAAAGGGATTTTACCTTATATCAATCTATCCCATATATTCAAATATATCATCTCCATATAAGTAGGGGATTTTCCATAAATCCATTATGCTTCGCACGCCTGATGTACATAGCCAAATATACGAATTCCATAAGTTATAAAATACTCCAATATTTTGGCTTTGATTTTCATAATACCTTGGCATGAATTATGATGATTACAACATGTTCCAACATGGAAGGTTTTTCGGTTCAAAATAAGTTCACACAAAATTGCCAATTAAATATTCACTTGCAAATCCCTTGACTTTACAATTGAAATTTAGTTTTAACACTTTTTCTAGTCCTTACTAGTGTGTTCCAATATGACTAAATTAACCAAGTGCATAATAACGTAAAACCTAAAAGACACATGACTTGGTTACGCAGTTCGGTGTAATCCATCTACATTTGCGGGACCTGGCCAAGTTCAGAATGAATCCACTAATTAGAAAGATACAGTACAGAGTACAGGTTACAAAATACTTATCTTTACTAACTATAATGTGTGAATTCTGCTAGCTCCCCTAGCTACCGATCCGCCTTGATCAGACTCCCTCTGATCTCGAACTCCGTCGATGCAGGATTTTCTCCTCCCGAGGAATTAAGGTTTACGATTCTGAACTTTGTGCAGCGGGTCAGGTATGTTGGAACACAGTAATCTGACTCTTTGCAAATCTCGAAAGTCTTAAAAATCTGTATGCAGATTTTTTCTCTGTAAAATCCGTGAGTATGCATCCGTGTTTGTCCCAATTTATATCCACGAACAGATTGGAATACTCCTTGATTATCTCCACAATATTCCTATTCCAAATCTGCTTCTTGAAGCATATCCAAATCTCATAAATAAAGGGATTTACCTTATATCAATCTATCCCATATATTCGAATATATCATCTACATATAAGTAGGGGATTTTCCATAAATCAATCATGCTTCACACGCCTGATGTACATAGCCAAATATACGAATTCCATAAGTTATAAAATACTCCAATATTCCGGCTTTGATTTTCATAATACCTTGGCGTGAATTACGATGATTACAGCATGTTCCAACATGGAAGGTTTTTCAGTTCAAAATAAGTTCACACAAAATTGCCAATTAAATATTCACTTGCAAATCCCTTGACTTTACAATTGAAATTTAGTTTTACCACTTTTTCTAGTCCTTACTAGTGTGTTCCAACATGACTAAATTAACCAAGTGCATAATAACGTAAAACCTAAAAGATACACGACTTGGTTACGCAGTTCGGTGTAATCCACCTACATCTGCGGGGCCTGGCCCAGTTCAGAATGAATCCACTAATTAGAAAGATACAGTACAGAGTACAGGTTACAAAATACTTATCTTTACTAACTATAATGTGTGAATTCTGCTAGCTCCCCTAGCTACCGATCCGCCTTGATCAGACTCCCTCTGATCTCGGACTCCATCGATGCAGGATCTCCTCCTCCCGAGGAATTAAGGTTTACGATTCTGAACTTTGTGCAGCAGGTCAGGTATGTTGGAACACAGTAATCTGACTCTTTGCAAATCTCGAAAGTCTCAAAAATCTGTGTGCAGATTTTTGCTCTGTAAGATCCGTGAGTATGCAGCCTTGTTTGTCCCAATTTATATCCACGAACAGATTGGAATACTCCTTGATTATCTCCACAATATTCCTATTCCAAATCTGCTTCTTGAAGCATATCCAAATCCCATAAATAAAGGGATTTACCTTATATCAATCTATCACATATATTCGAATATATCATCTCCATATAAGTAGGAGATTTTCCATAAATCAATTATGCTTCACACGCTTGATGTACATAGCCAAATATACGAATACCATAAGTTTTAAAATACTCCAATATTTCGTCTTTGATTTCATAATACCTTGGCGTGAATTATGCTGATTACAGCATGTTCCAACATGAAAGGTTTTTCGGTTCAAAATAAGTTCACACAAAATTGCCAATTAAATATTCCATTGCAAATTCCTTGACTTTACAATCTCCCCCTTTGGCTTTTTTGTGGACCCATAATATTTTGGACATGTAATTCCCAACGAAAAACTTCCATCATAAAAAAACATAGGCTTTCATCAAAATAGCAAAATAACAATCAAAAGAATACTAGAATTCCCATACACATGAAATCCGAAAACTAGAAACCAGAAATCCAAAACATAAATGTCAGTACAGCCAAATTGAACAAAATAGTCAAATCCAACATCCCAAAATCACTCCCCCTGGGACCACACATAGGCCAAAGGCAACATAAAAAAAACATCAAACTAACAGCATCAAGTAAGCTCCCCCTGCATCAGACATCAACTCAAACTTCCAACCGTGACTTCTCTGCCTCTAGACTAATTTTTCCTGCCTCAAACGCAGCCATTTTTACACCGATAGCTCCAAGTCTAGCATTCAGAACAGTCAGCCTAGCCTTTTTTTTTGTTGCTGATGAAGAAGTCGATCCAGATGGTTTCCACAGAAGATCATGCACATGCCTTAACCCGAACGTCTTCTTGTTGGTCCTAAGAAATTCTGTGTCAATAATCACATCCAAAGCTTTTTCCTTCACTTTCGCACTTTTGGCTAGTGCAGATATCAGAGCAGGGTAAATCACTGCATCATTGACCTTGGGAGCAGTAGCTTGTCTGACTAAATGCTGCTGAATAAGTAGCCCGAGGTTGACATCCTTCTGTGTTCCAACACAGTACAACAATTTAGCCATTTCCCTTGTCAAAGTTGTGGTATTAGTAGATGGCAACCAACAATGTACATCCACTTGATATAATCCAAAGAATCTTGAAGACAAGCAGGATGCTTGTGAATATCCAGTTGCCGGTCATTTAACCTTATACCCACCAGAAATAACAGCCAATATTTGATTATCAGACACTCCCAAGTCTTCAGGAAAAACTCCCCCTATCTCAGGTGTCTTAAGACCCAGTAATTTGTTAATCCTGCTAGTAGAGACATCTATGATCTTCCCCCGTACATATACCCTACCATACGATGGGGAACTTATCTCTAAATTACCAGTCATAAGGTTATAATATACCTCAAGTACAACCTGCCTGTTGTACTGTAGCTGGATCGTGGCTGCAATAGTCATGCCAATTGCTTTCAGATAGTCCGAAAAACCACTATCCTTTGTAAGCTTTTAAATCTACAGGTCTTTCAGCAATGACCTTCCTTTCTAAGAAAAATTCTCCCATCTCTTCACCCTTTGAGTCAAAATATACAACAGAATAAGCCTTGCTTACAGAGGGGGGAGGTATGACTTTCTTCTTCATGCAGCCATGCCTTCTCTTGCTCTTCTTTGTCTGGGCAAAAACCTTAGCTTTAGAAGCCTTTCTCTTGCCTTTAGCCATTTGATAGAATTCGTCAAGCACCTCATCACTTGAGCATGCTAGATCTGGAATTTCCTGTGTTGGAACACTTCCTGAACCTTCAGCCCCATTCTTCTCCTCAGATTCTCCTTCAGGCTGATCATCTTGATCCAAATCCTCATCAGTCTCATCATCACTCTCAGGGACATACTTCTGATTAGAAAAATCTTCATCTGATGACTCATAATTCAGATTATCCTGCATCTCATCATCTGCACCCCCCAGATCAGTATCAGAATCTAAATCCATATAATCATGTTCACCCTCCTGTGTTGGAACATTGTCATCACTGTCTGACAACACAATGATAATGGGCTTTCTTAATTCTTCCACCCTTTTGGCATAATTCGAATCATAAAATCCCACCTGCAGTTTATCTATATTTCTAACAACCTCCCTTCCAGCCACTTCACTGTCATTTATTTCTCTCAAAGAAACAAAACTCGGCAATGGAATATAGCAATGCACATAGAATCTGTCTTTTTCTCTAAATTCAGCATATCTTCCCATCACAAATTTCACATTATAATTCTCAAGCCTCCTTATTCCTCCTATGTTACCGGTCACTAACTCCTTAACTTTAACAGTCAGATATTCTCCTGTTATACTCCTAATTTTTGTTAAATCTATGGCAACTCTGTTTGCCTCAAGCCATTCAAAGATTTCACCAACACTCTTACATTCAATACCCATGAATTTTAATGGAGTAGGATCAGGACCAGTTACCGTGGGTTTCTTCTTCTTGATTCCAGAGGATTTTTCTTGAGAATCGGTTTCAACTCCGGATTCCCCATTCTGTTTACCGTTACCGGGAGCCTCTTGCTCTACTTCAGCTGTCTCCTTGACCTCATCTTTGTCAGTGCTTCCTTCATTTTGCTCTTGATTTTCTTCCACACCTGTTTCTCCTCTAGCTTGGTCAGCATACCTTTTATTTTCATCAAGTAAAACCAATTCCAGATTGGTTGAAAATTGATCTTCATACATAACTTCCGGCACCTCTTCTTCATGTGTAGGATAGTTTGGAGTTGACATTTTTTAGCACAATATAGCGATGGAGAGGAGTTGTGGAGAGCAAGATTTTTTGGCAGTGAGTTGAAGAGGAAAATATTGGCCGATTGTAGAGGGATACGAAAGATTTTTGGGCAAGTTTGAATCCCACTTTAACTCTTCACCTATTCACCTCTTTTCCTGCGAAGCACTTTTTAGCTTTCCCAAACTTGTTATGATGATACTTTCTTCACTTGTCAAGTCAAGTTGTCATTCCAAAAATAACTTCCAACACACCATTCTAACCATCTCTTATTTTTTTACAACTTCCAATTTTTTGTTCTTTTCGGATTTTTCTAAACAAAAATAACCAAACAAAAATATTTACAGGAAAAATAATTATGGTAAAAATTACCTCAGATTTGACAAACACCTAAGTGTTGTCGAAGGTTCTCAAAAGAGGTGGCATCCAACGGATTTGTAAATATATCAGCAAATTGCTCATGCGTTGGAACATAGACTACTTCCACTTCCTTTCTTTCAACCAGATCTCTAATAAAGTGATGCCTTATGTCAATATGTTTGGTTCTCGACTGCTGAACTGGATTTTTCGAGATATCAATAGCACTTGTGTTATCACATTTAATTTTTAAGGGGCCTTGATTAATTCCATAGTCTTTCAACATTTGTTTCATCCATAATAATTGTGCACAATAACTCCCTACTGCAAGATATTCAGCTTCTGCAGTAGATAGAGAAATCGAGTTCTGTTTCTTACTATACCAGGACACCAAATTTGTTCTAATAAAGAAACATCCACCTGTGGTACTTTTTCGATCATCAGCATTACCAGCCCAATCAGAATCACTGTACCCAATCAACTCTAAATCTTGATTCTTAGAATACCAAACACCATACTCAGAAGTCCCACTTACATATCGAATAACTCTTTTAACTGCAGTAAGATGAGATTCCTTAGGATCAGCTTGAAATCTTGCACATATTCCAACACTGAAACATATATCTAGTCTGCTTGCGGTTAAATACAATAAGCTTCCAATCATGCCTCTATATAACTTCTTATCGACCGGAACTCCTTTTTCATCCTTTACCAATTTATCAGAAACTCCCATAGGAGTTTGAACTGCTCGAGCACTACTGAAACCGAATTTTTTAATCAAATTCAAGGCATACTTACTTTGATTTATGAATAGAACATTCCGTCCTTGTTTGACTTGCAATCCCAGAAAGTAAGTCGGCTCTCCAACCATGCTCATTTCGAATTCAGATTGCATAATGGTGACAAAATCCTGTACCATAGATGGTGAAGTAGAACCAAAAACTATGTCATCAACATAAATTTGAGCAATCAGAAACATTGAAGCCTTGTTAAGCACGAACAAAGTGCGATCTACTCCCCCTTGACGATAACCTTTCTAAAGAAGAAAGGCTTTAGAAAGGTAGTAAGTCGTTCATACCATGCCCTAGGTGCTTGCTTTAGTCCGTATAAAGCCTTCTTGAGACGATATACATGATGTGGATAATGAGGATCTTCAAAGCCTTTAGGTTGTTCCACATATACTTCTTCATTCACCACTCCATTTAAAAAGGCACTCCTGACATCTATTTGATACAAAGTAAAGTCCAAAGAGCATGCAATAGCTAGTAGAATTCGGATAGATTCTAACCTGGCAACTGGCGCAAAGGTTTCATCAAAATCAACACCTTCCACTTGTGTATAACCTTGAGCAACAAGTTTAGCTTTGTTTCGGGTGACTAAGCCGTCTGCATCTGATTTATTCTTGAAGATCCACTTCGTACCAATGACATTAATGCCTTTGGGGCAAGGAGTAAGATACCAAACATCATTCCTTGTAAACTGACCAAGTTCATCTTGCTTTGCAGCAATCCAATACTCGTCAAGTAAGGCTTCTTTGTAGTTCTTGGGTTCAATTAGAGAAACAAAACAGTGTAGTCTAGCCAGTTGTCGGTAATCAACTTGAGGTACTGATCGAGTACTTCTCATGGTTGAACAGGGTTGGTCATGTGTTGGAGCATATGATTCAGTAGTGGGGGATGATGTTCCAACATACTCAACTTCGTCAGTATCAGTACTTATCTACTTGGGTATGCCAGTATTCTGACGTGATTCCGTTTCAACCAAGGGAGGCGCCTTGTCAGGTTGAGACAACTGTGTTGGAACATGAGAGTTACCATATTCTTCCTCGACAACGTCAGACTTTTTTTCTTCCTTCGAATCATCCACAATAGCATTTATGGATTCTATGAGAGTGTTGGTTCGATGATTAAAAACTTTATAGGCACGGCTGTTGATGGAATACCCGAGAAAAACTTCTGTATCACTTCGATTGTCAAATTTTGCCAATTGTTCTCTATCTCTAAGAATGTAGCATTTGCTTCCGAACACATGAAAATATGAGACATTTAGTTTTCTTCCCTTCCAGATTTTGTAGGATGTTTTGCTGGTGAATGGTCGAAGATATACTCGATTGATTGTATATTGATCGCTTCTGCGCACCATTTCTTGTGAATATCTTTCTCCGCCAACATAACTTGAGCCATCTCTTGTAGAGTTCTGTTCTTTCGTTCTACGATACCATTCTGTTGAGGGGTGATAGGAGCCGAGAACTCATGTTGGATTCCAAGCTCATCGCGGGAGGAACTGAATTGTTCATTCTCAAATTCTCTACCATGATCACTTCGAATTTGAATTATCTTCCCTACTGGACTCCCCTTTTCAGTTTGTAACTTCACTACAAGGCTTCTAAAAACTTCTATCATATCAGATTTTTCTTTCAAAAAGGCTACCCATGTAAATGTGGAGAAGTCATCAACACATACAAAGATATATTTCTTTCCACCTATACCAGGTGTATTAACCGGACCTATCAAATCCATATGCAATAATTCCAGATTTCTAGATGTAGTAATATACTGAACCGAAGAGTGAGGAGATCGAATTTGTTTACCTTGTTGACATGGTCCACATACAACTCCATCCTTGCTGGTTCAGGTAGGCATTCCTCGTACAACTTTCACATTTGCGACTTTCACCAATGTTTTATAATTGATGTGGCCGAGCTTCCCGTGCCAAAGAATTCCTTCATCTTGCTTTGAAATCATATACCAAACTCCTTGTTCTAGCAGATAGCAATTGTCTGATGATCTTATCCCTGAAAGAACCTTGTTTTCTCCATGTTTCACTATACATTTGTCCTTCTGGAATTCCACTACCATATTGTCGTCACACAGCTGGCTTATACTTAGCAAGTTTTCCTTTAGATCTTCAACAAATAATACACTTGTGAATACTGGAAACCCTTCAATTTTCAATTCGTCCTTGGCAATTACTCTGTTTCTCTTTCCATCACCAAAGGTTACATATCTGCCATCATATGGAGTAATGTTCGTGAGATATTCTGGAGTGCCAGTCATGTGGCAAGAACAACTGCTATCAAAGTACCACGAATCACTGGAATAAGCTGTTAGAGAAGTGTGTGCCACCAGACACGTACTAGATTTTTTAACAATCCATACCTTTCTGATCGATTTTACTGTATGAATATTGCCTATGTTAGAACACGGCAGAAGTTGTCTTCCTGTCATTTGATCTTTGATCAGTCTTCTGCACTGCTTTTTAGCATGTCCTTGATACGTACATTATTTACATATGAGTGGCTATCTCTGATGAGACATCTCATACTTTCGTTTTACTTCTCAGATCTTAGCCTTGAGGGTTACTGGTTTTCCATGTGATTCAGTGTTGGGTTCTTTCCCGTATCCAATCCCGTGTCGATCACCAAAGTTTCTTCCCATAACCAGAATATCATCAAGCTTTACCTTTCCGGAATTTAATTTAAAAATAGTTGCTTCAGACATCTCGGCCCTCTTGACTGCTGCTATCAGTTTTCCATTCAGTTCTTCATTACTCTTTTCAAGTTTTGCAATTGTGAACTGTAATTCTCTTTCACTTTCCATTAACTTCCTTTTTTCTTCATTCAGCTCTTTGTTTGTGTCAGCTACTTGGACCCACATAGCATACATTTTTTCATAGGTGCTGTAGATTTCTTCATCACTTACAGACAAATCATCATCTTCATTGATGTGTGAGTCTTCAGATCTATGTTGGAACATACAACTTTACCTTTATTCAGTGTGTTGGAACATTGGTCCTTTGATGTATCATGAACCTTTTCTCCAAAAGATATGTAGTTACTGGTGAGTTCCTCTTCGTCCTTGTCATCATCTTCATCTTCACTCCAAGAGGTGGCATATGATTTTCCTTGTTTCTTGCGAGTGTTAGCACATTCAGCCTGAATATGACCATATCCTTCACATTCTCTGCACTGAATTCGTCCAGCCTGTTTTGGTTCGTTGTTCTGATTTCTCCCTAACTGCGGATTCCCTTGTTCAAATCTCATTCCACGATTATTGCCTGAGTCTTGTTGTCTTTGTCTATTTCCGCCAAACCTTTCCTGAGATTTCTTGTTGACCACCTTCTTTAGCATTCTCGAGAAATTCTTCGTGATCAGTGCAAGTTTTCAATCTCATCATCGCTGTCAGACTCGTGATTATCCTTAGAAGGAGACACTTTGAACGCCAATTCCTTAGAGACTCTTTTTGTAGCTTTTTGGAATGTCATTTCATATGTCTATAATGAACCCATTAGTTCATCTAGGCTCATGATGGCTATGTCTCTTGCTTCCTCTGTTGCTGCTACTTTCATTGCAAATCTTTTGGGAAGTGATCTCAGGGTCTTTTTCACCAATTTTGTTTCTTGTACGCCTTTCCAAGTTGATAAGCCATGTTGGAGATGTCCCTGAGTTTTCCATTGAATGTAGCAATGGTGTCATCTTCATCCATTTTGAGCTCCTCAAATTTAGTCGCCAACATCTGTAATTTGGATTCACGAACTCGACTGGTTCCTTCGTGAACAGTCTGTAGAATGTCCCATGCTTTCTTTGCTTGGTGACATGTAGAGATAAGCTTGAACTGATTTTCATCAACTGCAGTGAAGATTGCATTAAGCGCCTTCGAATTCACCAGAGATTCTTTGAGGTCATCTGGAGTCCATCTAGCCTTGTCTTTGGACTTCTGCTTCCTTTGGCTTGACTCTCCTTCTACCGCCTTAGAACTTGTATCAGCATCTTCTGTAGGATGATTCCATTCATTGTCAACATAAAACCATGCAAGTTCGTCCAGTGAATTGATGAAAACCCTCATGCGTGCCTTTCAATAGTTGTAGTTATTGCCTTCTAGTAGGGGTGGTCGAGAGACTGAAGCTCCTTCTCTTGTCGTCATGGTAAAACTGGATCTCATTTTCCTTCAAACAACCAAGGGAATAATAAGTGATGAGGCTCTGATTAAGACTTGGAGCTATAGGTATACAAATGGCTGCGTTGGGGGCAGAAAAAATTAGTCTAGAGGCAAAGAAGTCACGGTTGGAAGTTTGAGTTGATGTCTGATGCAGGGGGAGCTTACTTGATGATGTAGTTTGATTCAACTTTGGTAATTGCTTTCATTGCTGCCTTATCCTCCGAATAAGGAATATGATTAGGGAACATACCTGAAATTAGAATCCTACAATAAGGGGAAAATATAACATGTATAATATATGAGAATTTGAGTTTCACCGCCTTCAGTTTCAAATGGCCCTGATTCACCTGAAGCCCTACTCCATATCTGGTTCCCAACGGGGAGAAGTCGGCGAAGACGAAGCGACGGAGAAGGCATCGAAGAAGACAAAGCGGAGAAGCGGCGATAAAGATGAACAGGAGAAGCAGCGAAGAAGATAAAGTGGCAGAGAAGACGAAGCAACGGTGAAAGGAGGAGAAGATGAAGCAACGGCGGAAGGCAGAGAAGATAAAGCGATGGCAGCGGATGGCCAGAGCTCAGGTGGAAGCGGCGAAGAAAATGAACCAGAGAAGCGGCGAAGAAGACGAAGCGGTGGAGAAGACAAAGTAACGACGGAAGGCGGTGGAAGGCGAAGAAGACGAAGCAATGGTGGAAAGCGTAGAAGACGAAGCGACGGCGGCGGATGGCCAAGAGCGAAGAAGTGGCAGAGAAGGAAAAGAAGAAGCGGAGAAGCGGCGAAGAAGATTTACCAGAGCAGCAGCGAAGAATAAGAAGCGATGGAGAAGACGAAGCAACGGCGGAAGGCGAGGAAGACAAAGCAGAGAAGCGGCGGAAGGCAGAGAAGATGAAGCAATGATGGAAGGCAGAGAAGACGAAGCAACGGCAGAAGGCAATGGCAGGCAAAGAAGACGAAGCGACAGCGGCGGATGGCCAGAGCTCAGGCAGAGTAGACGAAACGGAGAAGCTGCGAGAAGGAGGAGAAGAAGCGGAGAAGTGGCGGAGAAGGAGAAGACAAAGTGGAGAAGCTGCGAAGAAGATGAACCAGAGAAGTGGCGAAGAAGACGAAGCTACGGCGGATGGCGGAGAAGACAAAGCAACGACGGAAGGCGAGGAAGACAAAGCAACGACGGAAGGCGAGGAAGACGAAGCAATGACGGAAGGCGAGGAAGACAAAGCAATGATGGAAGGCGAGGAAGACATAGCAAAGAAGTGGCGAAAAGCAGAGAAGACGAAGCAATGGTGGAAGGCGGAGAAGACAAAGCAACGACGGAAGGCAGTGGCAGACGGAGAAGACGAAGCAACGGCGGAAGGAAGTGGTAGGCGGAGAAGACGAAGCGACGGTGGCAGATGGCCATAGAAGAACTCAGGCGGAGAAGGCGAAGCTTAGCGGAGACAAGCGAAGAAGATGTCCCATTTTTCTTTTATTTTTTATTTTTTTAAACTCACGGGTATAATTGTCATTTTACATGTTTTGACCAGTTTTACCTTTGACTTTCCCTGAAAACCACCTCTGGGGATCAAAACATATCCTTTTGAATTTTTTTTGGGTACCTTCTAAGAGTTGGTTTGCAAACGGGGACCAAAAGATAGTAAAAGATACTTTGTAGGGGACCACAAAAACAATTTAGTCAAAGAAAAATCACAAATTTGAGTTGAAGATTTCTGCAAGGCAGGGTCTAACAGCCGGAGCTTAAGAACATCAGCTCACATGTACATAAAAGCACATGGCAATACCATCGTTAAAAAAATAGGGGATAAGTGCCAATATAACCCTATCTACTTGAGTAAGTGCCAATATAACCCTGTGATAATTTTTAGTGCAAATATAACCCTATCTAGTTAATGAAAGTGCCAATTCAACCCTCAAACCCCATTTCCGGCATTGACCTCAGTTTTTCGGCGTTGACTCTATGTAAATTGACTCAAATACCCTTTGGGCTAACTCTAAAATTATGTGGATAATTTTACCCCCATGGTTCGTCGGACCGCCACTGGACATGTAAAAGGGTAATAATGTCATTTCCTATTTTTTGTATTTAATATTTTTCAGAAGGGCAAACATGTAATTTTAATGAATTCCAACTAAAAGTTGCCGGAGAGGGTTATATTGGCACTTTCACTAACTAGATAGGGTTATATTGGCACTTTCAAATACTGAAAGGTTATATTGGCACTTATGTCAACTAGGTAGGGTTATAAAAAAAAAATTTCAAAAAATAGAGTATCAAAGATTTTTCGGGAACATATACCTCATACTCAACCTCTTCTTCCTCCTCCCACACATCATCACCAATTGGTTCAACGTCCCTACCTTCATCTTCTTCTTCCCCTGTAATTAAAGCATTTTTTCTCTATCAGAAAAAGTATCGAACACTTGGAGAGCGAGCATAAGAAAATAAAGAAAGGAAGAGGCTAATGAGAAAATCGCTCTCCCATCTCGAAGCTGCTGTGGGATGTGCCGATGCCATCTGTGACCAAACTCGATGCTGCCATTGTGACCATAATAGACGTCGTTGTCTGTGACCAGAATCATCGCCGCCGTCTGTGATCCATCTCGATGCCGCCGCTGTGACCAAACTCGCTGCCACCGTCTTTGACCCATCTCGATGCTGTCGTCTGTGACCCATATTGACGCCGTGCTTCCGATACCTCACTGTTATCAACGAACAAAGAGTCATCTTCAGTGTGGGCAGAAATGTTTCGATATAGGGTTTGTTTACAAAGAAATCAAAGAAAGGAAGAGGCGAATGAGAAAATTGCCTCACCACTCTCGATCTAGGGTTTGTTTACAAAGAAGAAAAACAGACGCGGGTTTGTTTACCGAGAGAGGAATAATAATATTTTCTCTTCACAATTGCCCCTACAAGCATTAGTACTAGAGTTAAGTGCTCATATAACCCTATATTTTAAGGGTTTGAATTAATATGACCCTTGAAGTTAGAAAGTATCATTGTAGCCCTGTGTTTTGCTAGAATGTGCTAATATAACCCTGGAGACCTGAATTTGAACGAAATTTAGTAAAATGACCAATATACCCCCAATTTTAAAAATAATAAATAAATAGAAAAAATCCTTTTTTCCCTTCCCTCTCCTTCTTCCTCAATTTGCTCCTCTCCTTCTTCCCCATTTTCCAGACCAACTCGATTTCCTTTCCCTTTTCCTCTCCCTCCCCTTCTTCCCCATTTTCCTTTCCCTTTCCATTTTCCTTTTTGTTCCTTTTCTTTCTTTTCTTCCCCATTTTCCAGACTTGTTACTTTTCCCCACCGACAGAGCAAATATGCAGCGGGCCTGGAAATGCAAAGCTGCGGCTGAGCAAATTGAGGCAGGGGTGAGTCGAACGCGACAGTGTAGAAGAATCGAAGTGGCATTCCAATTGGGTTTCCAATCGGCATTCTAGGGAGAGGAAGAGCACAGTGGCGGGGCTAGGCAAAGGGGAGAGGTGGTGTGCAGTGGCAGCACCGGGTTTCCAATCGACATTTTAGTCTTTTTGTTTTTGGTCAATGCCGAAAATTACAAAGTCAACACCGGAATAGTACCAAAAGATTATATCGGCACTTCTGATGCAAAATACATGGCTACAATAGCACTTTTCAACTTCACATGGTCATATTAGCACACACCTCCAAAACATAGGGTCATATCAGTATTTTGCCGTTAGTATTATTATCGGTCTTTCTTTAAAGTGTAAACTAGAAAAAATGATAATATAATTTTCAAGTTGCATGAATTGGGTTATAAACTTTATAAACACTACACGTTGCATACTAAATTTTTAATATTACAACTAAGACCTTTTACCTTTTATTATTATAATAATTAAACCCCATCTTTCCATAAGCCTATAGAAAGACGGTCTTTCCCAAGACTTTGCTTTATTATTATATTAGCTTTTCAGAATTGATGTTTATTTTGAATTAAATAATTATTTTATGTTTTTGAATTTAATAAATATAAATATAATGACGTATACATATATAGAAAGTAGGGGTTGATTGTTGATTAGTTAAAGTCAATTTAATTATTAGTATTTATATATCAAAATTCAATTAAGGTTTGAGCGTTGATTAGTTAGAGTCAACTTAGTTATTAGTGTTTATATATCGAAAGTTAAGTAAGGGTTGACCGTTAATTAATGAAAGAAAACCTAGTTATTAGTGTGTATATATATATATTAGTGTGTATTTTTTACTCGTATTTATTTATCCTAAGTCAAGTTAGTGTTGACCGATGATTAGTTAAATTCAACTTAATTACTAGTGTTTTTATATAGAAATTCAAGTAAGGTTTGACCATTGATTAGTTAAAGTCAACTTAGTCACTAGTGTTTATATATAGAAAGTCAAGTAAGGTTTAACCGTTGATTAGTGAAAGTCAACCTAGTTATTAGTGTTTATATATTGAAATCCAAGTAAGTTTTGACCGTTGATTAGTCAAAATTAACCTAGTTATTATAGAAAGTCAAGTAAGGCTTGACCATTGATTAGTCAAAGTCAACCTAATTATTAGTGTTTATACATTGAAAATCAAGTAAAGTTTGACCGTTAATTAGTTAAATTCAATTTAGTTATTAGTCTTTATATATTGAAAGTCAAGTAAGGTTTGACCGTTGATTAGTCAAAGTCAACCTAGTTATAAGTGTTTATATACAGAAAATCAAGTAAGGTTTAACCGTTGATTAGTCAAATCAACCTAGTTATTAGTGTTTGTGTATAGAATGTCAAGTAAGGGTAACCATTGCTTAATTAAAGTCAACTTAGTCATTAGTGCTTATATATTGAAAGTCAAGTAAGGTTTAACCGTTGATTAGTCAAAGTTAACCTAGTTATTTATGTTTATATACAGAAAGACAAGTAAAATTTGACCATTGATTAGTTAAAGTCAACTTAGTTATTAGTGTTTATATATTGAAAGTCAAGTTAGGTTTGACCGTTGATTAGTCAAAGTAAACCTAGCTATTAGGGTTTATCTATAGAAAGTCAAACCTTCTATATTCTTATCTATGTATATATTAAGTCAAGTAAGAGTTAACCGTTGACTAGTTCAAATCAACTTTTTTATTCATATTTATATATACTAAGTCAATTGAATGTTTATTAGTTAAAGGCAAACATTTGTATTTGTATTTATAAATATATACTAAGTAAATCAAGAGTTTACCGTTGATTAATTAGTTAAAATGAACTATTTTATTCGTATTTATTCATAAATCAAGAGTTGATCATTGATTAGTGAAAGTCATGTTAGTTATTAGTGTTTATAAATAGAAAGCCAACTAAAATTTGAAACATAGATTAGTTATGTCAAACATTTTATTAGTATATACAAATTAAGCCAACACAAGAGTTGATCGTTGATTAGTTAAAGTCAACTTAATTATTAGTATTTACACATAGAAAGTTAAGTAAGGGTTTACCGTTGATTAGATAAAGTCAACTTAGTTTTTAGTATTTATATGTAGAAAGTCAAATAAACCGTTGACTTGTTAAATTGTATTTATGTATACTAAATCAATTAAGGGTTGAACGTCAATTAGTTAATGTCAAACATTTTTATTCTTATTTTTATATATTAGGTCAATAAAGGTTGATCGTTGATTAATTTAAGTCAATTTAGTTATTAGTTAAAGTCAACAAAAGAAGTGAATGATTTTGAAAGGTAAAAAAAAGAATTTAGCTTAAAGCGGTTGCGCGCAGCTACTCCCAGCCCATGAAGTTTCTGGCAACATTATTTGAAAATTTTGGAAATTTTTTTGAATTTTTTGGCAGGAAGATTGAACTTTAAAAAATTTTGTCGAATATTTTAAAATTTTTGGCCGGAATATTGATTTTTAAAATTTTTTAGCACCGATTTAATTTTTTTTCCAACATCAGTTTTGTCACTGCTTTTTAAAAAACTGGTTACAAAACCATGTTAAATTAATACCGGTTTTAAAAATTGGTGTTCAAATAAAAACCGGTGCTATTACAATTTGGGCACCGATTTTCAAAACCGGTGCTAAAAAAATTGGTGCCAGAGGGGGGGTGTGTCTTTGTGGTAGTGTTAAAATGAAAAAGGTGACCTATGAGGCACTTCCGAACTCGGAACCTCTTTCTGACCTCAATTAAAGGCGGTTCCAATGAAACCGCCTTCTAACGCTGCCTATAATAGAGCATTCTCTACTCGTGTGTAGGCCCGTCAAATGGGTTAATTGGATAAATACATTATCCAAATCCAACGGGTCATTATTCAATAGGTCATTATCCAATTAATCCATTTATTAATGGATCATAATGGGTTGTGTTATAAATGAGTTGTGTCATTAAATGGATAACCCATGAGATATTCATATGACCCAATGGGTTAAAATATATTATCCAATAAGTTATTATATAATTAACCCAATAAGTTATCATTAAATATTTTCTATCAATTTGGGTTACAAGTTGTCATTATCCAATGAGATCATGTATTAAATTATCATTATTTTTTAGAATTTGGGATGAGAATAATTATGTTAATGGAAATTTTTGATCTCAATGGGTCCCATATTATGTTAATTCAATGAGACCTAACAAATACCCAATAAATATAAAAAATTACTCAATTAATAAAAAAAATTACCCAATTAAATGCATGTGTAATATTTAACATAAATATTCACTATAATTCACAAATTGTACAAATTATAATTCACAATTTATACAAATTATAATTCACAAATTATACGAGTTCAGAACTCGTACAATATTCGAGTTCGTACAGTATTTGAGCTCGTACAGTATTCGAATTCAATCTCGTACAGTATTCGAGTTCGTACAAAATTCGCACTCAATCTCGTACAGTATTTGAGTTCGTACAATATTCGAGTTCAATCTTGTATAGTATTCGAGCTCAATCTCGTACAGTATTCGAGTTCGTACAATATTCGAGTTCAATCCCGTACAGTATTCGAGTTCGTACAATATTCGAGCTCAATCTCGTACAGTATTCGAGTTCGTACAATATTCGAGCTTACTCTCGTACAATATTCGATTTCATACAGTATTCGAGTTCAATCTCGTACAGTATTCGAGTTCAATCTCATATAGTATTCGAGTTCGTACAATATTCGAGTTCGTACAATATTCGAGCTCGTACAGTATTTGAGCTCGAGCTCAATCCCAACTAATATTGTTCGTTAATTTCGTCGAGTTTACAAAGCCAACATATTATATATTTTTTATTTTTATTTTTATTAAATATAATATAATGTACATAATATTATATTACATAATATAATAAATGATTATATATTAGGGGAAAATTAAATCATTCGTAATCAAACTTGTGAAAATTTAGTTATCTTGTGATATGAAATTATCCATGGGTCATCCATTACCCAATCCAACTCAACCCACCAAAAATTATCCAACGGGTAAACCATTATCCAACCCAACTAAACCCAATAACTACAACCCAATTATATTCATTAACCCAATGTGTCATTATCCAATAAGTCTTATCCAATATGTGAGAATAATATATGAATAATGGTTATCCAACGGGTGACTAGATCCGTTTGACGGACTTACTCGTGTGGGCGTACTCAATTTCAAAATCTACTTGACAACTTGGGAATTTTTTATCTTCACACTCCAACTTGAAAAGTAGTGTTAAGAAATAGAATATTTTGTGAATATTATTTCTGTATAAATTAGAATCATTTTCCTTTTATTACTTTGTATATGTCTCTTATATCTCTATAAATTGTAATTTAAATCATAAATACAATTACAACATTGTTTTTTATAGAAGGACTAGAGGCAGGTCTATTTCCTTGTTCACAACTTGGGAAAATTGGATGGGTCTCTCTCCGGCTCTGGTGATCCGGGATTTTGTTATGACCCGTTTCAACTCGGAAAGGATCCGTGAGTTTTGAATTAATTTTATTATTAATATCAAAAGCTTAAACTGTTTGACTTTCAATCATAGCGGTTCAAAATTTTATTTTAATGGTGTAGATTTTGTCTCACATAACTTAGTGGTTTCACATAATTTAGGTAGTCTTACATGATCCTAATTCTATATACTTCTTTCGGTTCACTAACATTGACTCACTTTATTTTTTCGGATGTTTTTTTATATTGGCTATTTCCTTATTTGGCAAATTTTAGATTGTTTTCAATCACTCAATTTAATTTTTACTCTTCAATACATTTTTCACCACTAATTCTATATTTTTTAAATTAAAGTGATAAAAGTAAGTGAGCCAATATTTTTAAATAGGGGAAAGTCTCAGGAAAGGCGGCCTTTCCATAAACTTATGGACAGTTCTCAGGGGCATTTGCCTTAAATGTTGTAATTTTTTATAAAATTTAAATATTGCATTTTATAAGTTAAAACAAGTAATAATATGTATTTGAAGGTGAAAATATAAAAATATATGATATAAAAAAATATTTTCAAAAATTTTAAATTTTGTATGTAATTTAAAAAATGCAGTGTATAAGGTAAGAAATAAGTGACCTGTCCATAAGCTTATGGACAGGCCGCCTGTCAGGAGACCCACTCTTTAAATAGAACTGAGAATATATTCAACTTGAAAGTTTCAACATCCCCTTAACTTATATCGAAGGAAACCCAATCAACGACAGTCGTATAATTGCTGATGCTAGAAGCAGAAAGGGATCCGCATCTCCGTCGAAGCTCAAGGAACCGTTAGCAACAACGTACGTGATAAGCTTAATTACCCTACGCATCCCTTTCAAATGTCTGAAAGATTCTGGGATGCCATCATTTAATAAAGCATTTAATAAAGCATTTAAGCTATATGGCCACCCGGCTTTATTTAATACTCCCTTTGTACTATCGGTATTGGCCTATTTATTTTTTTTCACGATTTTTAATGATCATGATCATTAATAACTCTAATTATATATAATAATTTCATATAAAAAATTAATAATTGAAAAATAAATATTAACATAAATTTAACATCTCACCTAATATTTTTATATAAATATATTAGTTTATATTTAAAATTAAAGTTTACCAAATAAATTAAAACTAGTGGGACGAAACGTGTAATAAATAAATAAATGGGCATTTCTTCGCATGCAAGTACCAAGTCCTTGTCCAATCCCAACTTGATGCTTCCCACGAGTTCCAGCCGCTCAAATCCAGCCACGTGTACACAGCATGTTGTCTTCCTCAGTACTGCTTCCCTTCAACTAAATATGGACTTCACGTTTTAGCTAATTTTCTCATACGGAGTAAGTACAATGACCACTAATAATTTTTTATACATATTTTGACATATAAACTTTTAATATTTAAAAATACGTTTAATGAAGAATTCAATACCTCATATAATGGTATTACTACTTATATACAATGGATTATATCAATTATGATCCAACGTAGGATAAAAAAGTTGAAAAGCTTTATAAAGTTGAATGAAAAATGTGTTAGTATTAGCTGAACAATATGCGGGAGCATATCATTTGCCCGGACTATTTTGAGCTAGATATTTTTGAATTAACGCCATTTTAATTCATATGTTATTAATATCGACTTTTAAAAACAGTAGTTTAGTGGTTAAATTTTAAGGTATATTGGGGTTCTATCTTAAAATCAATTGGTACCAAGTGAAGGTGACCTGATACCTTATATGTAAGTCATTTAGTTATTAAAAAACCGATGCATATATCTTTCAACACCTCCCCCACGTGCCAACGTGGAAACACTCCACGACCCGTATCAAACCAAATTAAAGAGGATCCACACATCGGCCCAACAAACTCAACCTAGACTCTGATACCATGTTAAATTCCAAGGTATCTTGGTCTTCGATCTTAAAATCAATTGGTACTAAGTGAAGGCAACCCAAGGCGATATATGTAAGTCATTTATCTCTTAAGAAACCGATGTGGGATATATTTTTCAACATTAGCTCTATTGTGTAGAGATGAATTTAATTAGAAAGAGGAGGAACTGATTCTTGTTCGAGCTATAAAAGGACACACTTTTGATGACCCTAGATAATCTTTAGCGATTATTTTGAGGTAATATAATGGCATTGAATTATACACATGTGGATTAGTATGGAGGGATGACTAGTTAATGACCTTAAAAGCCTAAAGGAAGTGTACCAGAAACACCAATTTCCAGTTTGCAAGAATGGGACAGTACACTTGTTACCTCTTCTTCCAGGTATAGAGACGTAGACAGAAAATTCAAAACCAGCCGCTCAAATATAGATTGAGAAAGGTATCATTGATCAGAATCAAGTGCGGAGGGAAATGGAAAGATACGAGGTTATGAGAGACATTGGTTCCGGCAACTTTGGTGTAGCGAAGCTGGTGAAAGATAAACGGAGTGGCGAGCTTTTCGCGGTCAAGTATATCGAGAGAGGTCAGAAGGTCTGCAATTCTCTCTTTCTTCTCTCTGCTGCTTAATTTCCTGATTAGTTTGGTAGTTTGTTTGATTAAGACTTTTCATGCCGGTTAATTAATGCTGTTTTCGCATGATGTAGATTGATGATAATGTGCAGAGAGAGATCATGAACCACAGGTCCTTGAACCACCCTAACATCATTAGATTTATGGAGGTAACGTTTCGCTCATCACTTTCTGAATGGCGGATGTAGAATTGTAGACTTAAACTTTGCTTTATGATTGTATTGACAAATTCTAGGAAACTTGACTGCTTTTCAACTTACGAATTTGGCAAGAATGAATATGTAGTAATTCTTGACACCCAGGTCTTCCTCACGCCTACTCATCTGGCCATTGTCATGGAATATGCTGCTGGCGGTGAGCTTTTCGAGAAAATCTGCAACGCCGGCAGATTCAGTGAAGATGAGGTACCCTTAATTAGTTCATGTTTGATGATTTATTAGGCTTGTTTTGCATAAGGATATTGTAGAAAATAAGGGTAATGATGTGTGTTTATTCATGAACTCAGGATACGTTATATAGTAGTACATGATACCTATATAAGTTAGGAAAAGGTAATATAATATAAATACAATTACAAGTAATATTCTAATTCCTTAACACCCTCCCTCAAGTTGGAGCATGGGGATCAGAAATGTTCAACTTGCCAAGTAATGAATGAAACTGGTTACGTCCGAGAGTTTTGGTAAATAAATCCGCAGGTTGATCTGTAGTGTGGATATGATGAGTAACTATAGCACCAGACTGCACAAGATCCCGGACAAAATGACAATCAACTTCAATATGCTTCGTACGTTCATGGAACACTGGATTTGCTGCAATATGAAGAGCAGATTGACTATCACAAAACAAACGCATAGGAGCAGTATGCGCAACCCCTAAGTCTTTCAGTAAAGACCTAAGTCATAACAACTCACAACAGGTAACAGCCATAGCACGATACTCCACTTCAGCAGAAGACGAAGAAACTGTAGGTTGCTTCTTGGTCTTCCAAGAAACTGGAGAATCACCAATCATCACAAAGTAACCCGAAAGAGAACGCCGGGTAATAGGGCAAGCAGCCCAATCAGAATCACAGTAAGCAGTAAACTGTAACGTACTACGAGAAGAGAGAAATAAACCTTGACCAGGATGACTCTTCAGGTAGTGCAACACACGAACAACAGCTTGCCAGTGAGGAACACAAGGGGACTTCATGAATTGCGCAAGAGTGTGAACTGAATAACTCAGTTCAGGACGAGTAATAGTCAAGTAGATCAGGCGCCCAACCAGGCGTCGATACTGCTTCGGGTCATGGTAGGCTGGACCTTCAACACGTGCCAAATCATGTTGTTGCTCCATCGAAAAGTTAGTCGGCTTAGAGGAAGATAAACCGGCATCTGATAAAATGTCCAAAGCATATTTCCTTTGCGAAAGGAACATCCCCTCCGATCTTCTAGCAATCTCTATGCCCAAAAAATACTTAAGCAGACCAAGATCCTTCATATGGAAACAAGAACCTAAGTATTTCTTGAACTCAGAGATGAGCGAAGAAGAACTACTAGCAATAACCAAATCAACCACGTAAACCAGAACATGTAAAGAAACTGATCCACGAGAAAAGACAAACAAAGAGTAATCGGCCTTACTTTGAACAAATCCAAATGCTCGTAAAGCCTGAGCCAGTTTAGCAAACCAATTTCTAGGAGCCTGTCGAAGACCATAAAGAGATTTCTAAAGGCGGCAGACCTGACCAGGCGGGTACAACGTAGCCAGGTGGAGGACGCATGAACACTTCCTCATGCAAATCACCATGCATGAAGGCATTATGAACATCCATCTGATGCAGTTTCTAACCACGAATGACTGCAACTGATAGAAACAATCAAACAGAACTCATCTTTGCAACCGGAGCAAAAGTCTCAGTGTAATCAATTCCTTCAACCTGGCGATTCCCAAGAACCACTAGGCGCGCCTTATGGCGTTCAATAGTACCATCTGACCAAAACTTCATCCGGTAAACCCATTTGCATCCAATAGCCTTCTTGTGCGCAGGCAAAGGAGACAAAGTCCATGTCTGATTTCGCTCCAGTGCAGTAAGTTCCTCAACCATAACATCTCGCCAATGAGAATGACGGGAAGCCTCGGAGTAAGTAGTGGGATCTGCACTAGAAGTTACAACACCCAAAAATCTAGAATGCATACTAGAAAAATTATCATAATTTACATAATCAGTAAGAGGGTAGAGAACACATGAGGAAAGTGATGACGCATGAGGGAATGTAGTCGAAAGGAGGGGGGGTCTTCAGTAGTAAGAGCACAAGCATAATCATCACAATCATAATCTGCTAAATACGACGATGGACGATGAGATCTAACACTCCGTTTGGTAGAAGGTGGATCGACATTAACTGGTAGAGAAGTACCGGCGACAAACGGTGTAGGTAGATCGGCAGCAGCCGGTAAAGAGGAACCGGCGTCGGGCGGCAGAGCACAGCCGATGAATGCCGGTGTCGTAATGTCAGAGATGACCACCGGGAGTTGATCGGCGACTGTTGTCGGTGAATCGATGGCGTTGACCGATGTTGACCGGCATTGACCGGCCGACGTTGACCGGCATTGATCGGCCGACGTTGACAAACGGGGTTGATCGACATTGACCCATTGACGTTGACCAGCATTGACCCACCGGCGTTGACCGGCATTGACCCACCGGTGATGACCGGCGTTGACCCACCAACGTTGACCCGCATTGACCTACCGATGTTGACCCGCATTGACTGGTCGGCGTCAACCGGCGGTGACCAGCAAAACAGCATCCGGCGTCGGAAAGCCGATGTTGACCGGCTGTGGTTGATCAGCTTCAGAAGGCGGATCAAAAAATTCGTGCGGCTCGGGTGAGAAGGAGGAGGAATCCAACGATGTTGTGGTGGTACCGCCAGGTTCATCGGATGAAGCAGAGTACGGGAACTAGTCTTCAAAGAAATCAGCATCCCGGGTATTAAACATCACTTGAGATTCCAAGTCGAGAAGACGATAACCTTTCTTTCCGGCAGGATAACCAAGGAACAAACACCGCCGACTTCTTGGTGCAAACTTGTCACGGTAGCTGGGAACACGAGCAGCAAAACACAAGCATCCAAAAACTCGTAGAGAAGAGTAATTGGGCGCCTGGCCATAGAGTAACTCAAAGGGAGTACGACCATTGAGAAGCCGAGTCGGGGTTCGGTTGATCAGGTAGGCAGCAGTAAGAACACATTCTCCCCAAAATTCAATAGGAAGATTGGCTTGAAACCATAAAGCACATGCCACATTGAGTAAATGGCGATGCTTTCTTTCAACTCGACCATTCTGTTGCGGAGTGTCAACCATAGATGTCTCAAAAATGATCCCGGATGCAGTAAAGTGAGATCGGAGAGGCAAACATTCAGTGCCGTTATTAGCCCAAACTCGTTGAATTGTTCTTCCCCACTGGTTCTTGACTAAGGCACTAAATTCTAAAAATCTAGAAGCTACTTCAGATTTAGCTACCAACAAAAAAACCCAAACAACTCGGGAATAATCATCTACGATTTTCAAAAAATAAAATGCACCATTAGAGGATGGAGTTCGATAAGGTCCCCAAACATCACAATGTACTAATTGAAATAATGCAGTAGCATTTGTAGAACTCAATGGAAAACTGTGTTTAGTCTGTTTTGCTCTATAACAGACATAGCAAGGTATAGTAGTATTATTGATGCTAAAATCAAGAATAGGAATAGAAGACAACACCGTAGATGATGGATGACCAAAACACTGATGCCATAAATCAGATGAAGAAACCGAAGCAACTGTCGGAATAGATTGCAGGATATGAGGACGAAGGCGAGTATCCAACAGACGAAGCTAATAAACCCCCCCCTTTCTGTTCACCCACGCCAATCACAATCCCCGTACTGATTTTCTGTAAAATGCAATAATTTTCAGTAAACAATGCGAGACATTTTAAGGCAGATAACAATCTAGAGCATGATAATAAATTGCATCGCAAAGTAGGTATGTAGAGCACATGAGTAAGGGTGACATTACCAAAACAAATAGACCCATATTGTGTAGCAGACGACACAGATCCATCAGGTAGTATAACATTCACAGTGTTGGTACCAATAGTAATTTTAATAAGAGAACCTTTGTCACCAGTCATGTGATATGAGGCTCCCGAATCAAGAATCCAAGGGAAAGTAGACTTACTTGACCCATGGTCAGATAACGAATCCAACTGATTAAATAAATGTACGGTCGTACACCATTGGTCGTTAGACAGAGCAGAACCAAAATCAGATCGTGTAGGTAAGCCAGAGGAGGCGGCTACCGCAAACCCTTGCGGCGACGTCACTACGCCGGCGAAAAGAGACATAACGCAATTTATTTATTGTGTTTAATAAATAAATAAGAGAATAATAATCTCATCAACCAAATGTGTAAAGCAGCCCAAAAATAAACTCAGGCGCGTGGTTACATGCGCTGAACTGGGGACCTGCGCATCACTGTTTGGCGCGTGGTTACACGCGCTGATGAAGAGGAAGACGCAGTTGGCCGTGGCGCGTGTCAACACGCGCGAGGTCGCGCGCGTGAATCTCACGCGCGCCTTGTCGTCCAGGAAGCAACGGGATCTGCCAAAGTTGCAGGCGAGCAACGGACGAACGGAGAGGCAACGGGATCCGCCGGAGTTTCAGGCGAGTGACGGACGAAGGGTAGGGCAGCCCTATGGGGCAGCAACCAAGGTGGCGTAGCAATTGAGCAAACGGAAGGCGATTGAGCAACGGACAACCGCGCAAATACCGTCGTCGGCGGAGGAGCAAACCGCGGCGGAGCTTACGCCGTCGGAGGTGGAATGGACCGTGGCCGAGCAAACGCTTCCGGAGGAGTAGCAGACGGTGGCTCGGCGGAGGGGCAGCGAACAAAGCAAATTTTTTTTGAAAGGTAGTCCGGATCGGGAAAAGGCAGCGGAATTTTATTTTAAGGTTTCAGAATTTTAGGCTCTGATACCATGTAGAAAATAAGGGTAATGATGTGTGTTTATTCATGAACTCAGAATACATTATATAGTAGTACATGATACATATACAAGGTAAGAAAAGGTAATAGAATATAAATACAATTACAAGTAGAGAAAGGCCGTCTCGGGAAAGGCGGCATTTCCATAAGCTTATGGACAGTCCTCATGGGCATTTGACTTAAATGCTGTAATTTTTTATAAAATTTAAATATTGTATTTTATAAGTTAAAACAAGTAATAATATGTATTTGAAGGTGAAAATATAAAAATATATGATATAAAAAAATATTTTCAAAATTTTTAAATTTTGTATGTAATTTAAGAAATGCAATATATAAGGTAAAAATAAGTGGCATTATGAACATGCCGCCTGTCAGGAGACCCACTCTTACCAGCAATATTCTAATTCCTTGACGGATATGAACCTCGGTTTGGTACTTGATTCCTTTCCAAATTCCTGTTTTGTGTTGTAACTCGTGCACTTGTCACAGGCAAGATTCTTCTTTCAGCAGCTCCTCTCAGGTGTCAGTTACTGCCATTCAATGGTACGGTTAATTGGACAACGTCCTCCGTCTGAAAATTAGAGTCGTGCTTCTAATACAGCGTCTACTCCTTAATCGCAGCAAATATGTCATCGGGATCTTAAGCTGGAAAACACCCTGTTGGATGCAAGCACGGAACCCCGTCTAAAAATATGTGATTTTGGCTATTCCAAAGTAATGTTCATAGTCTTCTTCAAGCTAGCATCAATTAGTTGCCATGTTTGTGTTTAACAAGTGTGTCTCATTTTTTAATTTTATTTGTGTCTCAATTTTCAGTCTGCTGTGTTGCATTCTCAACCGAAATCTACTGTTGGGACGCCAGCCTATATAGCACCGGAAGTGTTTTCAAGAAAAAAATATGATGGGAAGGTGTCCATGTTACCAATAGCTCTCTCTCTCTTGCATTATTTTGCAGTATGATGGTTGAAACCGTTTGGCTGACTTATTCCATGGACACCATTATTATATAAAGATTGCAGATGTTTGGTCATGTGGGGTTACGTTGTATGTGATGCTGGTTGGTGCTTATCCCTTTGAAGATCCAGATGATCCAAGAAACTTCAAAAAAACAATCAATGTAAGTTACAATCTTAGAATATATACTATTAGTTCTTCTTGATTCAGCATTGACTTCTTCTAACAAGTTTATTTTGTTTAAACTAATGCAGAAAATTCTCAGTGTCCAGTATTCAATTCCCGATTATGTTCGAGTTTCCAAGGATTGCAAACATCTTTTGTCTCGAATCTTCGTGGCCGACCCCGAAAAGGTCAAAGTCTATTTTCAAAAATTGCTTCCATTTTACGTGAAGAGGCGTGTTTCTAATAGTTGCATTCTCTCATTGTCTTCAGAGAATTACGATTGCAGAAATCAAGAAGCATCCCTGGTTTTTAAAAACTGTGCTTCCAGGGTTCTTGGAAGGGGAAGAGGCGAGCCAAAGGGGAGATCATATTGCGAACCATCCTTTACAGAGCAATGAGGAAGTTGTGGGCATAATTCAGGAGGCAAGGATTACGTCATTGAAAGAGGGGTCTAAATTACCAAATGGAGGAGATAATTTTGTGGGAAGCAGCAATGATCTTGATGATGATGATGATTTGGATTTGGATGCAGATTTGGATGCAGATGACACAGAGACAAGTGGGGATTTCGTATGTTCTCTGTGAAACATGGAAATGATATGTGTGTTCTTTGTGGTGTTAAATTAATTTGCCTCATTGAGCATCGAAGAGGCAATGCAATAGGCTGTGGTTAATGTTCCACATTATAGATTGCAGTTCTATAATCCATAAGTCAAATTAGCGTGGCGTGTAACAAAAGGTTGGAATCCCACGTTTATTGTCAAGTATAATGCGGAGTTTTTTTTTTTGAGCAACATTTTTTAAATTGAAGACACACATCAAGGATGAGTGGAGGAATTTATTTGGCTCATCTAACCAACCAGAAACCTTAATATACTTTACAAAAGATAGTTCGGGAGTCAATCTTGAACAAAGTTTTATGAAGATTCTATCGAGTTAACCTAGTGAGTTTGGGAGATTATTCATTGTGTTCCTTCTCTAAATGCTGCACCCCTGTGTGAGATTTATGAAGGCCAGACAATGAATACTTTTCTGATTTCCTAAGCGTTTAAAAAAATTCCAATTTATCACAAGAGATTTCCATCCAAACAGTGGAAACAGATTTCTCTTCGGTAATCTCTCGGATAATTGTAGATCTTGAAAGTCTGTGATTGATCCTTTTCTGATCGCCAATTTTGCCAAGAAATCAGGGACTTGATTCAATTCTCTGTTTATGTGTACAAAAGTAACAACTTGGCCAGGTGTGATGATGGATTTCAGTTTTTGCATCAGCTTGATCAGAATCCAAGGACATGGGGCTTCACCATTGATTATTTGAATGGCCTTCGAGCAATTCGACTTTATCTCCAAGTGGTTTGTTCTGCCTATTCCCCATGCCAGACCTGCAATAATAGAGAAAATTTCAGCTTGCAATACTGAAGAAATCACTTGATTTTTAACCACCGAGGCCACATGGATCAGATTAGAGTTGTGATCTCTCACAACAAAACCCAGTCCAAGTTTTTGATGCCGAAAGTGAAGCATCACAGTTGAGTTTCAATTTGTCCGAATCAGGTGGTTTCCACCTTATTAGTAATCATTTTAATTTTCACTTTCCTGTAGGGAGGTATCAACTAATCCAGCCGTAATTAGAGAATAATTCACATGCCAGTGTGTTTTTGTGTGAAATGTGACGATCATTTGACACAAAGAAGTGATGCTCTACCATTTACTTAATGTGCTTACAGTCCTTCCCTCATGTATTTTATGTTCCTCACTTTCCAGAATTCCCAGCAGACAATAGAAGGCAAGATTATACAAATCGAATAATGAGCAGAAGATTCATTTTTCAAAGACCAATAAAATTGAAGTCTATCAAAAATTGAGCTAAAGTGAGGTGCCGTGATATGTAAAATTGAATGCATTTTTCCCATATAAAAAGTGCAGCAGGGCAAATATTAAAACAATTTGAAAGATAATCTACATTATCACAATGAGTACACTTCGAAGGAAGATTAATTCCCACAGACATCATAATATTAGCAAATGGCAGGGATGATCGTAGTAATTTCCAAACCAAGAAGCTGATTTTTTTGGCAATGCATTATTCTAGACCTTAGAAAAAATGTAATCAGTTTCATTTTGAGTCTGAAAGCATTATATACATATTTTATTGAAAAAGTTTCATGCTGGTTTGGTTCTCATATCATAAAATCAGGGAAATCAGACAGAAAGCTATCTTCATTTATCACATTGCATATCTCAGAATCAAGAAAATCCTCTAAAGTTGGAATGTAACCAACTAACTTTTGCTTACTGGAATTCCTTAACTGTCATGAATGGAAATGGATGAATGGAAATAGGAACCGTACCTGATTTACCTTACTCCCTCCTTCCCGGCCAAAGAGTCCGATCAACTTTTGACACAATTATTAAGATTGTGGGACCAGAGAGGGAGAAAACGTCAAATTTGTGTGCTGCACATGTGGGTGACGTCAGCTAAAGTAATGCTGACGCCACCACTTAACAAAAAAGTCAAACGCAAATTACAAGCTGAAAGTTCGGTTATTTCATAACTCTTCCCTCCAATTTTACATTTTCCCTCTAAAATCAGCACCATTTGACGCCAAAAATCTGGGAAAAATTAAAATCGATTATTTTTACAATAATTTTTAAATCCTACTTTAACTTTAAATAAGTTCAGACTCATGCATTCCCCTCACAAAAACATTCCCCCTAACAAAAAGAACATTCCACAGAATGTAGATCTGAGAATATTGCTCTGCTTTCAGGCCATAATTATCACTAAACTTCTCCATCTTTGTTCTTCTCTGGTTATCTTTTTTGTTGGCTTCACCATCTTTGTTCTTCTCTGATCATCAATGAGGACCAAGAATCTCTCGGATGAGGAGAGTAACTCCATTGCCTAGTTTATTCTCTCTTCGCAAAAAAAATGGAAGGATAGCACATGGGAAGTCAGCCGAAGCTGCTGCTGCTTGGAACATTAATGTCCGGACAGTCAACAAAATCTGGAACCTGGCAAAACAACATCTTGCATTAGGTATGCCTGTTAATGTTAAAAGAAAAAACTGGGAATGCAAGGTCATGGGGCTGTGTTATTGGACAATGAGGCATTCAAATCCATTCCACTTTCTCAGAAAGGGACATGTAGACGTGCATCTAAGCAAGCGCATGTAAGCAAAAGCACAATTCACAGATTAATAAAGAGTGGAGCTCTAAGGAAGCACAGCAACACAATCAAACCATTGTTACATGAGGCAAACAAGGTTGAAATAGTGGAGTTCTCATGTTCCAAGTTAAGGTATGAAAGACACAACAACAATATCGAGTTCAAAAGCATGCTAAATGTAGTTCATATTGATGAAAAATGGTTCTTCATGTCTGAAAAATCAGCAAGATACATAATGCTCCCAGAGGAGGATAACCCTCTACGAACTTGTCAACATAGAAGTCATATCCCTAAGGTGATGTTCCTATGTGCTGTAGCTAGGCCTCTAATTGCACCTAATGGTGTGTTATTTTTTATGGGAAGATAGGTATTTTTCCATTAGTGGAAATAGTTCCTGCTCAAAAAAAGAGCAAGAACAGGCCAAAGGGTACACTTGAAACAAAACAGATGAAAGTTGGTGGTGATGTGTTCATAAATTGTTTAATCGATAAAATCATTCCAGCCATAGAGCAAAAAGGGCTAGTAGCTGCTATAAAGAGGATTTACATTCAACTCGACAACGCTCCAGCACATATTAAGAAGCAAGAACACAGATTTCATCAAGCATGCAATTCAGATGGGTTTCAAATCTGTCTAGATTATCAGCCACCTAACTCACCCGACCTAAACATATTGGACTTGGGGTTTTTTAGATCTATTCAAGGACAACAACAAGAGAGGGCGTGCAAGACGATACAAGAACTGGTTGATGCAGTAACATATGCATATGATCAGATGGAGGCAGTTACAATTAACAAGATTTTTCTTTCTTTGCAGGCTGTGATGATGGAGGTCCTTAAATGGAATAGTATTAATCATTTTCCATTACCTCATCTAAAAAAAGATGCTTTGAGCAGGTTGGGATTATTACCAAGTGACCTGAATGTGCCTATTGATCTAGTGGTGCAAGAACTCAACTTTCTTATGCAACATGGAAAAACAGGGAAAGTTCAAAGTCTGCTCCAAGCAATGCAAGTTCACATGGGGACTGCCTTAACCTCTACTGGATGATGTAAAATGTTTGAACAATCCCTAATTTTGCAAAACATCATTGTTGCATGCCTTTTGGTTAGGTAAACATTAGAAACACATTTGTATGTTTATGCTGCAACAATTGATCTTTTGAATTTTTAATGTGACATGTAATGTTTCATTTTTATCTTTCCCCAAGTCCAAATGGTAGGTGTTTGAATTTCAACAGAATGCAATCATAAATAAAAACAAGGGGTCACACTACTAGGCCAAATTTGTTTATGAAAACTGATTTGGAACAAGTACCATTACATTCAGAAAATGGAATACCTAACACATACAATCTAATCACACAAATCACATGCAAGCAACATGTCAAAAAATATGTAACACACCACATTTCATGCATGAACATATACTAGCACACAATATCAATTAATGTTTTAGCACTCCATATCCCACCCTAACATCAGCAGGTGGGATTGATCAACCAATAATAGGGAAAAACCCCATGCACCCTAACACCAGAAAGTGCACGGGAAACAAGGGTTTAGAACACTTAGCTGGTCAGTAGACTAACATGATATTTTAAAAATAATTTTCCTCGATCCAGTAACAGCTCGTTTCCGTTGGGTAGTTTATAAAAACCTGCATAAGCCACAAATACTCGCACATAAGTTTTCAAATATTTAGTTAGAAGAACAATAAATTAACCATACTCAACCAAATATGAAATAAAATAAAAATCAGTGACTTGGGCTAGTTTATCCGCAGCTCAGAAAACACAAAACACTCAGTTATAACACTCAATGAAAACAGAGATGATTAACAACATAAATTCAGCAATTACCATCCTACTCCAAACACCACTTTCAGCTATTATAACAGAGAATTTAGTAAAACAGTTTCCATTTTTCAGGAAAATTATATGACAAGAAGCAAGGAACGGAATGCAGGATTATTAATCAACCATCCCGTTTCAATTAGGGGAAAATAAAACATCATTTACCCTTGAAGATTCCACACCGCCCCACTAGACCATTAGAATCAAATACACTCACCTGGTTTTGTTTTTAGGAGCACTTTCTCCCCTTTCTTCATAGTCTTCACTGCATTTGGCAATGGTGGCAGAGATGACCTAAAGAAAGCCACCATAGTCAAAAGTGGCAAAACAAGATTAACAAGGAGTTGCTCAAACATCGAAACCAACATTCTAATAATTACCATCCTTGACATAGAACTCCACCTTTCTTCAGGATTTTTTTTTGCACAGGATCCATCATCCATCATTGATGCATACTTCACTGGCAGAAACACCAACTGTCATTTTTCTACGAATAAATTAGTATACATGTAAACACTTATAAATTAGAGGTAAGTGACTTAGATGAAGTTATTATACATGAGTTAATGAGTGGCAGTTACTTCACTTACATTTTGAGAGTTAAAAATGTAACTGCACAAAAATGAGAGCTATGAGCCAGGATACGAGTTCAGCCTTCATAGTTTGTGCAGTATACTTAACTCTCATTAACTCTCACTTAAATCTCACAAATAAATTACATTTTGTGCAGATAAATCACAAATTAATCACTTAACTCTCCATTAGTGCCCCCTGCTCCATAATCGATTCTCGGGGGCAGTGTGAGCAATACCACCACTTCCCCTCTTTTTCCGGTGGCAATCCCATGATTCAATCCAAAAACCACTTGACCTAATCAAAACAAAATTGGCACCTATAATCAGAAAACCTTTTAGCAAAAAAATAAATAAAAACAACCCGAGGCAAATGCTCACTCTGTAGATGGGGGATGACGACATAGAAGATCGGGGATGAGGAAATGGAGATCGAGGATGACACCACCTGCAGACCGGTGATGCAACCACCTGCAGATCGGAGACGACGACATCAACGACATCACGCGCCACCATCTCCGTCCATCGTCATAACTTTGCGACATTGAAGCATCCCTACCACCAGTAATAGGTTCATTGACGGGTCATCATTGTCGATTTAACGGAACAACATGAGAAATGTCGACATAGAAGGTGGAGAAGAGATGAACAATGGAGAGAGGATGGAGGAAAATGAGATCTAGGGTTTCTTGAAGAACATTCGAGAGAGGTTTCTGAAATATGTGAGTTGTTTGAGAAATGTGAATGTAAAAGTTGGCCAAGACTTAAATTTTGACCATTGATTGGTTTAGATGGACGGTGGGTGGGTGATGCATTCAAAGCTGAATTCAAATAAAAAGATAAATGGGTTAGACTAAATTTGTTTATTGGGTTTGGTTAGTTTAATTTTGGGTTTAGACATCTACTTATTGGGCTATTTAGTTTGGAAAATTAATTGGGTCAACACTTTTTTATGGGTAACTTGTAAAATCAGAAATCTGGTAGGGCTAAAATAGGGAATTTAATGTTAAAATTCAGCCCAAATATGGAAAGATAAAAAATAGGAACCTTTGGTTGGGACGGACCAAAAAGGAAAATAGGAACTTTGGTTGGGACGGAGGGAGTATTAATTTAATAAGTGGTCTGCATCCTAACCAATTTGATGTCCAGAAATTACAATCTCCGAGCCCAATTATAACCTGTGAGTTTTCCTCTGCCCTAGCTTTTATGCCCATGTACCTTGTCCATGTTTATCATTTTCTAGCATAGGGGGATAAAGACCACATAAAGGCTAACCATATTGAATCTCCCTTATGAAGCTTCCACTAGATCTTTGCTGAATATGAGTCAATAACCGAGCCTAAATGCCATACTCTTAATCCCTTTTGTACCAGAGCGTAACATATTCTCTTCCAAGTAACCCAATGTTTTTTGGGCCATGTTTTGTTTCACCCCACAGAATATTACATATGATTGATTTAAGTTTTTTTATTGTGTGATTTGTTGGAGCTGTGACTGCCCACACATGTTGGGTTATGGTAAATATCTAGCCCAACAACTAAAAGTTTGTTGGCTTCTACTTCACTTTGTAGTAAAACAAAGTCATTTCAGCCCAGTATGCAGATCGGCCAAGAAACAGTATACGTGGAGCTTCATAGTCGTGGGACAGGTCGTGAACCGGGAAACACATAGCAACAAAAAAACACTAAGCCATGAAACAGAAATGTGGGGAACGTGGTGTGTCGACTCCTAAAAACATGGAACCACGGCTACAATAGCCTATAAATACAAGAAATTCAGAAGGAGCTAAGAGAAGCATGATTATACTGAGAAATTCCTGTTCTCATAAAGAAATACCAACTTGATCGTTAGAGCCCTCTCCCGGAATTACTTCCAGGGCTTGTTTTTGCAGGAAAGGGTTCCCAGGGTGAACAATAATTTACTTGCATGATTGGATTACCATATCATTTGGCATCGTCTGTGGGAATCGAGAAATTTTTTCAGTTCAAAGTCCTTCAGGTAAACAATGATGTTCACCAGAAGTGAGAAGAGACATAACTACCAGACACAAGAACACACACTTAGATGCAATAGAAGCATGCATCCTAGCTAGGACCAAGAATATGTCCCTAGTAGAGAAAGGGAGCGTAATAAGGGAGAAACAAAGGATGAAGAAGAGGAAGCAGAATCTCCCAATACGAACCAAGAAAAAGAAAGGAGAGCGTTCACAAAATTCTCGGAAACGAACAAGGAGAGTTTGTACAACTAAATTTTAACCACGCTCAAGCCAAACCCGCCGAGAATGGAAAAAAAGATTAAGTTAAGAGCGTGAGAACCTTAAGTATGAAGAAGAGTTAAAGGACATAGTCGCAGATGATGATGTGTAAAAATCACCATTAGCATCACATCTGCGAAATTTTAAAATGCCAAAGGACTTTAAACTTCCTTTACATGTTAAAATCTATGATGGGACCATGGACCCCCAAAGAATTCTTGCACTCATATCGAAATAGGATGAGATTTTGTGACGCGAACATTGAATTGGCATGCAAGGCTTTCCTCATTTTCTTGTCGGGATTAGCGATCATGTGGTACGTGAATCTCTCAAATGGAAGTATAAAGTCTTAGGTGCACCTGTCCAATTTTTTTAGGCTGCTTCTATCAAAAAAAAAAGTTCACAAAAATGATCGTTGACTTGAACAACACAGCTCAGCACAACGACAGAAGCCTTGCAAAGTATCATAATAGATTCATCATGTAGAGTTTGTAGGTTCACAATTTGTCATTCCAATCTTCCTTGGGAGCATTCACAGGAGGCATACGATCAGGAAAGTTCTACAAAGAATTAACGAAGAATATTCCTGAAAACCTAAGATATTTGCAAAAGATGATTGAGCAACACGTACGAACGGAATAAGCGAACAATCGAAAGATAGAGCGGGAAAGAGGCAAAAAGTGAACAACGGAGGATTCAGAAAAGGGGTTCATAAAGAAAGGGAAGGGAAACATTCCTTTCAAATGCCTTTGACAAAATAAAGAAAAGAAATATAGCAAGAAAACAAGGAGCTATTTCGCGAACCGGCACCTGTGATAGCGCCGCTAGATAAGAGGTCCAGAGAGTATTAATGTGCTTTCCACAAGGACCATGGCCATGCTATAGAGTATTGCAGAGATTTGAGGAGACAGATTGAAGAAAATTTGAAGAATGGCTACTTAAGCCAGTATAGGCAACAAAGCAGGGAACCTCGCGGCAAGAAACGAAGGGACGACGAGCACACTTACTAAAAATTAGAAAATAACTACGGTAGTGGACTATAATGACGATGCAGCGGCTGAAGTTCCAAAAAAACTAATCATGTCCATACATGGATCCACAGAGTCATTATCAAATAATGCTTGGAAGGCAAAGCTAGATATTCCTTCCCCCCACAAGAGCCCGTTGACAAAAGATTTCATTCAAGCGAAACAATCACTTTTAGTGAAGAGGCTGCAGTGCATAATGCTTCACCCCATAATGATCCCATGGTCATCATTGCTAAAATTGGAAATGCAACAATTCATAGAGTGTTCATGGACGATGAAAGTGCAGTTGAGATATTATTCGTCGATTGCTTCGACAGTCTTAGGTTCAAGCGAACTGAACTAAAGAAGTCCACGTCTTTGTTCGTAGAATTCTCAAGGGGAGCAGAAATGCCTTTGGGGAATATACAATTGCTTGTCACCATTGGAGAGAGTGAAAGAAATTGCACAATCATGAGTGACTTTGTGGTCATGGATACTCTAACCCCATTTATTGCCATTATCGGAAGGCCCTGGATGAACACAACAAGAGCAATATGGTCCCCATACCACTTAGTAATGAAATTCCTAACTCCAGTTGGAATCGCGACAATAAGAGGAAACCAACAAACAACGAGGCAATGCATGATTATTGCGATGAAAGTAGGAGGAAGAAGTGTGGAAAAATACTAAGATAGCTAGCACAGTCTCAGATGGTGGACTACTTGAGCAGTCAGAGTCATTAGTAGACTCGGGGGAAGAAATAGAGCTGGTTAGTTTGGATGAAAAAGACAATTCTAAGTGTGTGAAGATAGGGAAACATCTTCCATGTATGGAAAAGGAGAAGATCATACAAATCCTGCAAAGTCATAGAGATACATTTGCATGAAGCGTACAAAACATGGGAGGAGTCAACCTGATAATTGCTACCCATTCTTTAAATATCAGTGACTCGGTCAAGCCAGTCAAACAAAAACAACATAGCTTCGCTAGCGATAGGAAAAAATGATCTAAGAAGAAGTTACAACACTGCTTCAAGCTGGTATATTGAAAGAGGTCTTCTATCCAAAATGGTTAGTGAACCCAATGATGGTGAAAAAATTTGACGTGGGGTGAAGAATGTGCATAGATTTCATTGATGTGAATAAGGCATGCCTAAAAGACTATTATCCTTTGTTGAAAATTGATCAACTAGTTAAAGAAATTTCAGGGTATGAAGTCTTAGCATTCTTAAATGCATATAAAAGGTACCATCAAATCCTAATGAATCCGGAGAACGTAGAGAAGACCACATTTATAACAAGCTTTAGGACATTTTTATGTAAAAATGCCATTTGGGTTAAAAACAATGAAGGAGCAACATACCAGGGAGTTTTTGATAATGCATTTCGTAATCAAATAGGCTGAAATGTTAAGGCATACATTGATGACATGGTTATAAAGAGCAGGAAGGCGAGTGATTTTGCTGCAGATTTAAAAGAGACATTGGATACACTAAGTAGCATTGGGATGAAGCTTAATACTAAAGAAATGCGTCATTGGAGTAGGTGGAGGAATGTTTTTGGGATAAAAGGTATCCTCAAAAGGGATCGAAGCCAACCCAAGAAAATCCAGGCTATAGTGGATCTTCCCTAGCCACGAATAGTCAAAGAAGTGAAAATATTAATGGAATCGCTGGCAGCACTCAGTTGGTTTGTTTCAAAGGCAGCGGAGAAACATTTCCCACTTTTTGACGTCCTAAAGAAGGTAAAAAATTTTAGCTGGAGCGAAGAATGTCAGAAAGCGTACGGGTGTCCGAAGGAGGAGCTTTAAACATTACCGACGTTGAAGTCACCAGTTCCTGGGGAAACCCTCTATTTGTATTTAGCAATCTCACAGACTGCAATCAGTTCAGTTTGGGGTCGTCAAGAAGGCCAAAAGTAAGTGCCAATGTATTACATCAACAGAAAATTGAAAAATGCAAAGAAGGCATACGTGCCAGTCGAGAAGCTAACCTCGACGTTGATATACTCAGCAGGAAGGTTGAGAACATATTTCCACAACCATCGTACCATTGTCTACACTGATTTCTCAATTAAGAATAACCTCGACAATCCTAAATCATCTGGTAGAATGACGAAGTGGGCTCTTGAACTGGGCCAATATAAGATCCAATTACAGCCGAGAACAACGATCAAGGCTCAGGCCTTAGAACACTTTATTGCAGAAATGATAAGTGAAGACGATATAACATGAACAAGCGCCACAATTTGGGAATCAACAAAGGAAAATCGAAGTGGGAAGATATCTCATGGAAATTGTTCGTTGACGGCGTGTCCAACAAAGAGGGTTGTGGTGCAGGATTACTATTAGTAAACCCAGAAGAAGGAGAACATAGATATTCACTTCGCTTTGACTTCCCACTTTCTAACAATGAAGAAGAATATGAAGCTTTAATATGTGGACTAGAACTTACCATTAGAATGAGGGTCAAAAGCGTCCGGGGATTCACCGATTCATAGATCATAGTTCAGCAAGTATGAGGAGACTACGAAGTACGAGAAGAATAGTTGGTGAAGTATTTAAAGAGGGTTCGGTAGCTCATAGCCCAGCTCGAGTACTTTGACATCCAGCACGTACCAAGAAGTGAAAATACAAAAGCGAACGCGCTAATCAAGCTAGAAATCACTGGAATTGAATCTTTGATTGAACATAAAGATATGATAGTGGAGGTCATTCCAGTCAGAAGCACAATGTGACAACTGTGTCAATAATCCATACAGAAGGTGTAAACTGGATGACACCACTAATAGAGTACTTTGCGAAGGGAACATTGCCAGTAGGCAAGGTGCAAGCTTGGAAGATGGAATTACGTTCTAACAACTACATCTATGACGGAGGAATTTTATACAAGAAAGGTTTTTTTATCTCCATGGATAAAATGCGTATGACCATCACAAGCTAGTGAAATTCTAAGAGAAGTGCATGAAGGTTTGTGTGGAACACATCAGGGAGCTAGAATAGTTGCAAAGAAGATCATCCGAGCAGGATACTATTGGCCGACTATGCTTAATGATGTGCATAACTTTGTTCTCAAATGCAAAAACTGCCTAATTAATGATTCGTTGTCGTATAAACCACATGTTTCTCTAAGAGGCATATATGGAGCTTGGCCATTCGATAAATGAGGGATTGACCTAGTTGGACCCTTCCCAAAGGGAATGGGAAATGCCAGATTTCTAATTGTGGCAATCGATTACTTCATGAAGTGGGTCAAAGCGAAGCCATTAGGAAGAGTCATGGCTGAGGTAACAAGAAAATCTGTTTGGAAAATATAGTGTGTCGTTTTGGGGTGTCACACACCATCGTCACAGACAATGACATGCATTTCACAAGTGGTACCTTCACTGAATGGTGTTCAAAGCTAGGGATTCTTCAAAAGTTTACATCTGTAGCTCACTCTCAAGCTAACGGCCAGGTGGAAGTAACAAATTGGACCATAGTCTAGGGTATTCAAAAGCGGTTAGAAGGAAAGAAAACAAGATGGGTTGACGAGATACCTAATACCCTATGGTCAAATAGAAAAACCGTTCGAGAACTGACGGTACAGACACCATATAGTCTGGTCTATGGTCATGAGGCAGGCATACCAGTGGAAATCGGTAATTCCAGTCTCCGAGTAGACGATTACAAGGAGAACGATAATTTGGACATGATGAAGCTGGATTAAGATGAATTTGAAGAAAAAAGATAAATGGCAGTTATCACAGAAGCAAAGTACAAGGAGAGAATGGCTAAAGCTTACAATCAGAAAGTTAAGGAGACACGATTCTAAATTGGCAGTCTTGTGTTGAGAATGTAACAAAGCAAGCTTAGCAGAAGTAAGAGGAAAGCTATGCCCAAAGTGGGAAGGGCCCTACAAGGTTACAAAGGCACACAAATCCAACTGTTACAAACTAGAAAGATTGGACGGCATCAGTGTTCCCAATACTTGGCACGTGATCAATATGAGAAAGTTCTATGTCTAGACTAAAAGAAAAAGATAGGAAATGTCTAGTTGTACAGAAACCATGAGATTATCATTGGTTAGACTTGTCCCTTTGTTTCCAAGGTGGTATGATCATAGTCGTACATTGTAAATACCAAAAACCATCATTTCGGGCAAACATTATTTTTTTAGTTCTTTACTTGCAAATTTTAGACTTCGGAAAATCTATAGCACATTAAAACCAATGCACTAAGTCTTACGATCGTCAAAAGTCAAATATAATAATGAGTATTATACCGAACATCAAAATTGTTTGAAAACAATAAAGAACACCAAATAGGGGATCTTATAACTCGAACACAATTACCAGATTTTGCAAGCTATAGATCTTGTAACTTTGCAAATATTTTATTTGCAAGCTATAGATCTTACGTAAGGGCAGATGTGACCATAAAAATAGTGCAAGAAAGCGATAGATCTTGCACTTCACAAAATTCGAAGCTCTTAAGTTTGCCAGCAATAGATATTGCAGATTCGTTATATTTACTATGGAAGCTATAGATCTTGCAAAAAAGGAAGATATTCCCATAGAAACAAAATGAATGTGATACGAGCAAGCTATAGATCTTGCTTAACCACACGACTCATACACAGGGCAAAAAAAGGAGGAATATTCTGTATAAATGTTGGTGGTATTCAACTTATCAAATGATAGTGAACATGCAAGTTTCCAAAATCATAGCTGAATTATTAAGTACATCACAAAAAGGAGAAGGTAATATAAAACAGAAGAACTATCTGCTCCTAGATGCTCGTGATGATCTAGAAGATGACGAACCACCACAGCAACAACTGTGCTCAGCCTCGCGATAGGAGTTGTTAGCCCTACGCCAGTTTTCCTCAGCCAGACGCTCCTCACTTACTATATGATCGTATCGCCATTTCATTTGCAAGTAAACAAGATGATGCGTTAGACCCCTTTGCTCCATATGACCAAGATATCTATCATAATACACCTTAAAGTCAGTTATAGGGTCAAACTCCTCGCTATCCTGCTTCACACTCATAACATCAACAGTTTCTTGATATTTCTTATTCATGACCATCAGATTTTGCACCTCATCATCTAGACACTGAATATGCAACCAGACAGCCTCTGACAAGTTAATCCTCTGCACGCCAATTTCCATAGTAAGATCTCCATGACCAGTAGAACTACGATATGACGATGGGAGGACATGTAACTATCTTTGTAATCAACACAAGCTTGATCAAGTTGGTGCATAGACGAATCAAGGCAATTGCACTCGACGCGGAGCTGATTATTCTCACTTCACAACTGCGTATTTATAGCAAACTTCTCGTCAAACTTACTTTGCCAACCGATCGCAGAAGATGAAAGGTGACCAAACTCATTCTATTTTTTCTTCAATCGCTCCAGCAAGTCGTCGATGCAAACACATTGCTTGTTAATGATTAAGGTCTTCTGATGGGCTTTGTGAGTCTTGCTTGCAGCAAAAGTTTTCACGCACAGAATCCTAGGTGTCTTTTACAGCCTTCTCCCATCTCACTTCAAGATCATTAATACCCAGTAGCATATATTTCAGACAAATGCCTAATGAGAATGCCCATTCTTGGACATGGGTAGGAAGGTTAAGCTAACATATGTACATACCGGCGGATTCAAGATTAACCAAACTACGAATAATATCATTACCAAGCGATTCAATGTTGTAACCATCGGGGATAAACTTGCTGCAAGAACATGTTGTGGAAGAAGATAGAGTTGATGAAGACGTAGGAACTTCCTACCCAATATGGAATGAACTCCACATAAGACATGCGATAATAAGAAATATGTTGGTGACATTCATAGGATAAACACTTAGTAGCTTCAATCAGTTTAACAGGGCAACACAAGTGAGGAGACAAAAACCCAGTGTGAAAAGGAAAACAAACATAATATCCCAGATAATCAACACTTTAAAAAAAATTATGATCAACCATAATATCAAAGTCCTGCATATAAATAAATATGAAGAGAACTGTCAAATTAGAAAAGACGACCAAAACAATAACATCTTTGATAGTACAAAATAGTACAAACATACTTCAGAATATTGTCATCAATTACAAAAAAAATCTTAAAATCCATAGCACTAAGATTGACTAACTTTAGAAGGAGAAGCAGATGGAGTACAGGAAAAAAATAGTAGAATCCTCATTGCTTGCCTGCTGAGCGAAACCTTCGCCATTCAAATCACCCCCAGGGTTAGCATCATTAGGATTAGACGCATGCTTAGGAATATGAAGCTCGGAAGTGGGTGAGCTAAATGGATTATCCTCAAAGTAATCAACCGCACGCTCCTTCAACTCAGTTGCAAAATGTAGCTTAGGAAGACTTGCGAGATGGGATAGCATCGCGAAAGGATGATCACCATCAGAAATGGTGCTAATGAAATCCTGGTTAAGAATTTACTTCTGCTGTTCCAAGACCTTCTCAGATTTGGCCAGTTTAGGTATCTTATCAACCTTTGCAATAGAATTTAACTTCCACAATTCGACCAAGGCCTCACAGTACCCAACGTCGCGAGCGCTAGTTGTGACCTCCTCAAATAAAGCATAAAAATATTTTTTCTTCACAAGTCGATCAACTAGAAACTGAGGATATCCAGGTGAAACAGAGCCAGTGGTCCACATCTCTTCCAACTGGAAACATAGTTTTTTCATTTCTTCTTTAGCAGGCAAAGCACGATCTTCAGCAACACACACTCTCTCTTCGGTGTCTTTAAGAGAAAAATTTAGGGTGGCACACTTCATTTTGTTTGCTTGCCACTTTTCCAGCATCACCCCTTCTCCCTTAGCATACCCAGGATCCCATTCACTGACGAGTTGAAAGCTCTCACCAACCTTGTTTTCAAAACAAACAAAAAAGTAGAATAGTTACACACTAGGAAATACCTAATTTGATCACAATAATATTTCAACAAAAAGAGAACATACCACAACCATTGTCTCATGAAGCGACAACTTAGAAAGAGTAGCAGGAACAATTCCTTCCACCATCAAATTGCGGCTTCGAGACAAAAGGTTAGAAAGAGAATGGCTAACACGCCCCTTCTTCTTAACAAGCTCCAAGGTAGTTTTAGAGTAATCGATTCGTTCCTTTTGCCTCCTCCTATGAGAGGTCCCATTGGAGATGCGATTACTCCCTCCATTACCTTCTTTAGTTATGGCCCCAGAGGGATAACCATATCAGTGTTGTCATTAGTTTTATTTTCCAAAGTCTCTAAATCGTCGTTCTCATCATCAAAAATGAATTTTCTTTAGTGGAGCACTTGGTTAGATCCATATTTGCAATTCAGAATACAAAGAAAGTTAGGCGAACATACAAACATAGAAGGACAACGAGAACAAAGACAGAGAAAAACAAGTAGGACAAAGAAGAAGTGACCAAATCAACGACAAGTAAAACACCTTTGCTCAAAGAGCCTGCATAGCGAAGGGAGATGGAATACTGGCTGAGCGACAATACAACTTTAAACTCAATATTAAGATAAACCTTAGCCGTAGGAAGTTTTGATTTAGGAACACCATAGTTCTAAATTGGAAAAGCCGGTCTACTATCATTACCAAGTTTTATATAGAAAATTTTTTCACGCCACTCTACACAATTATTTGGAACCTACTAACGAACTCAACAGTTGGAATCACAGGATAAAGGTTAAACTCATTAGAGATAATTTTCACTTTTAGAAAATGGTAAAGGTTGCAAAAATAATTCAATGGATAAAGGAACCTCAGCTGCTTCGCACACATGATAGAAGAAAATGAAAATAGAAACAACTTTAGGATGCAGCTAAGATAAAGTGATCTGATAATGAGAAAGCAAGTCCATGACATGTTGAGGCAAGGGGAAGGAAAGTATAAACTTAATGTAGTCTAAGTAATAGGAAATATAATCAAAAAGAGGGGTGCAGAGACTTTCAAAGGACTTAGGAGCCCTAGCCTGCCACCCCTCCTGGTCGTTAAAAACTGTTGCTTAAAAGTTAACCCGGTTAGAGGCAGTGTGGGTCAAAAGATAGAAATTTATAGTTTTGCTCCATGTTCTTACTGCTACGCTACCTATAGGGTAGTTAGCTGTAAACCCTGAGATTATCCACAGAGATGCTAAGTATAATGTATCAACTAAAAACACAACCTCGTTTTGGTCGTCAATCCATACTAGTGAAAGGAAAAACTAGTAAAGAAAACATGCAAATATGAGGGATTTTGGTTTTTCAAACTAACAACTACAAAACATGAAAAGTAATTACACAACTAGAATATTATCTAAGCACTTGGGAAATCATTAAGCAACTCGGTCAATCTAATGCTTCTATCCTCGATTCATTCACATTGAGGTCTAAAAAACCCTAATAGAGTGTCGATAACACATGGTGTGGCCAATTGAATACACTTCCCCATCCCTGTTACGGCGGGTGCTCTCGCAACCCTCCATCGACACCACCATCATAATTAGGGGAGTATAACAAGATCTGACCATTGTTGTAGGTCTGATTCTCCCCCGTGTGATTACATCTCAAGCTTCCACCACAAATGCACTACTCTCCTCGGGTCTTATCAATTAGGCCCAAGGATCGTAGGCATCTTATCTATGATACTATGGTTTCTTATAACCCTAGCTTGCTACTATTATCTATCTCTACCCAGAACCTCTCATACAACTTTATGAAGTTAGCTAAGGCTGGTGCAATGGTAAGTGGATGAGAGTGACTTCAAATATCCCATGCACACACTCACGTAGACGCGTTCTCCTCCACCCATTCAAACAACCAGGTATCTTTTCCCAAGGGGGCATTGATATTTGCGCCTAGCATGAATATAACCCAAAGTGTGTGCTATATATGTGGTGTAGCATTCATGCATTCAAACTCAAAAGTAAATCACAATAATATTATGAACACAAAATTAGGATGAACTAGAGAATCTCAAAAGGCATATAGATTACCAAGTCACTACAATTTATCCCCAGGCTATGGAAACTACTCCATTGACATGGAATTCAAATACTGATTTGAACTCCACATCTTATGATGAAAGCAAAATAAAAAGAAGAAAAAAGATAAAGTTTCTCATAAGGAGAGAGTCTACAAACTACTCTTGAAAATGAAGTATGAGATATGAAAACCTAGTAGACAAAGGTTATTTATAGTAGTAGGAGATTTGATCCAATGGATCCAGCCTTGAAGGCTAATTTTTCTTGGACCGTTCTCGGACTTAAGCACAACTCATCGGACCACAATTCCCCATTTTTTTGTTTGCCGCTATGAACTCCATTTTTGCCTATCTTTGGCTTCAATCTCCTTCTACTATGCATTGATGATCGTATCCTTTGTCTACTACCATTCTAATGTGAATGGCCTTTCTCTTAACTATCGTCCTTGCGAACGGCCTTCAATATCTTCTACCACCCTTACGAACGGCCTTCACATATTATGTAAATAAAAAGTACCCATGGGTGACCTACTAAAGATGATCACAAGGAAGATCTAGGAGCCCGTATATACAAGATGTCCATTAGTACCATTTAAGTCTACAAAACATGGGATTTAGATAAGAAAACCAAACATGGCCATCTAAAGCCCTTGTCACGCAAACTCAACTAATACTAGCAATCCACCAAGTAAAAATAACTAAAAAGTATGCTAAATGAATCAGTTAACGCATACAAAATGAAGCAGATCAGACCCCCCACACTTATCCCTTTACTTGTCCTTGAGTAAATAGAAGACAAGAAAAAGAATCAAGCGAAATGTAGCGTGCAAGTATAAGTTAACTGAGGCATTCAACTTATTCCAAGATTACCCTGTTTCCCCCAAGAAAGTAAGAATCTCACAACTCTCACACTCCCCAAAATACATAAGTAATCAAACCACCAAAAAGTAAAGTGTGAAAAAAGGTAAGCCAAAAAAAAGTGTTAAGTTAGCTTACTTTTCCGGAAATGATCCCAAGAGAAATCAAAGAGTAGTCTTAAAAAACAATCCATTGTGGAAGTATGCATTCAACCTAGTTTTCTATTTTCTCTCAATTTCTCTCATTTTGCCTAGGAGCACTTTTGGGTTTCATCCTAGCTTTAACACACAAAGGGTACTCACTTCTCACCTTTTTCTACATGACCTCTCATTTTTACCTAGGCTTGTAAGACTAGCTGGGCCTAGCCTCTCATTTTTACCTAGGCCTTTCGACCTATCCGGGATTTTCCCATGTTACCCAAGTCGCCCTTTCGGGTTTTTGACTTATCCAGGTTTTTGTATTTTTTTTACATTTGTTCAAGTTTTTCCATTTTTTTTTGGTGTAGCACAAAAATGCCCCAAAAGTGGGCTTCATACTACAAAAGATAAAAATACACCACTAATTTCCTAAAACATCCTACCCCATGCAAACTAGAAAGCCTAGCATAGCATGTCATGCGACCAAATGTTCAACCAAAATTATCCCTCAACAAACAAAAATCAACATTATAAACTAACAAGAAGAAAAAAAATACCAAAGTAAATCATGAAATGCATCGAGGAAATCCAATGAAAACTCCCTAAGTGTTCACTACTCCCTCCCCTCACTTTGCCCATGAAAAATGTCCAATGCACAAAAATATATCAAAACATAGGTGAGGTAGGGAGAGTAGTGATACTCACTCTCGCGGCCCCGAAGGGCCTTCATCCTCGTGACTCGTGAAGCTCCAATGCATGTATCCGGTTGCTTGAAGTGTGGCCTCAATGTTATCCATCCTAAAGCTAAGATCTTCCACTTGCGAGCGCATCCCTCCTATCGCTTGGACTACCTCTTGCAACACTTGAGTAGAGCTTAAAAGATTGTCCCCAAGTGAATGCAAGTGGTCAATGATGTCCGTGGATAAGCGAGAGCGACTAGGAAGCGCTCTTGGAGTGGACTCGCCTTCAGCCTCCTCAACATCTATCTTTGGGTTGGCCATAACTCTTTAGAACTCCTTCTCAAATTTCTGGTCTGGTGAAATGAGTAGGTCATCCAATCCCGTGTCATGGTCAATGGCGGTGCGCTCCGGTTGTGGAAGAATCATAAAGCTACATGTGCTCACTCCGCAATAGAGCCATACATATCTACCCCTTCGATGTTGTTGGTCCCACTATGGATCCCTTCACTAACTTCTCTATGTTGTGACGTGTGCTCGATCTCCCTAAGTTAGCTAGAGCCCTTTGTGTGACCGGATGACCTAGATACTCCGCCAAAAGACCAACCATGCCTCCCATGGAGATTTTGCCACTCTTCCTATCTCACATCGCTAAACATTCGGGCACAAAATACCCTACCAAGTTTGGGTAAAAGATACTCTCGGGAGTCATTGCCCAAAGGCAATAAACATCTAAACCCTGGAATTGCGTTAGTTCACCGTGAGAAAACACTCTCATAACCAACAAATGGTGAACATAACGGAATGCCGGATGAACTATGGTGGTACTCTTGCATAGGTTCTTCCGATCTGTACCTGCCAATTGCACCCAAAAGTGCCAAAGAGAGAAAGGTAACCCTTATCGGCGTGTCTTCTAGATCTCCTTGCTATACCTCCACCTAAAGGCTCGCGCTACCTCCCGATGGGTCATCTTGTACTCATTGTCGTCTAGGTTGAATTTGATCGCCTTGTGTCCATCATAATCTACGACCTACTATAGAGTAGCTAGGAACACTAGGGCCCATCTAATGTACTTCTTAGAGTGTTTCTCGAGAAACCCCTCTAGTCCTACTCGACTCAATATGTAAGTGACCAACTCGAGTAAACCTAGAGTCGCCAAAGTGTCATTGCAAGCAAACCCCATCTCAAAAATAATCCTCTTAGGCTCTCTCAAGTTCCTCCAGCTCTGGGGTGCAGTCTCGGAAATGTTGGATAAACCCATAAACTTCTCAGTGACAAATGCGTGGTTACGAAGAATGGATGTCATTGGATTGGGGTTTGCACCCTTAATCGACTTCTTCCTCTTCTCACCCCTAGTGGACTTGCCATTCTCTGAGGATTCTTCTTAGGTGGCATCCTAACAAAATGAGGACAAGAGTGGTGATATGATCATAAACAAAGCATGGCCTACAATTCAATAAGACGACATTCTCCCAAATAACCCAAACATTCATAACAGGATAATCTAAGCATGTGGGCTATTCAAACAAGAACATTCATCATCAAACAACAAACTCATGTAAGTTATTACCAACCCATCAAAAAGATCATGCAATCAAGATTCACTCTCTCCTAAATCATCCAGCACCAAAGATCATATCTTAAGCATAATAACACATCAATCCTCCCAATATTCCTTTCAACAAAATATTATGCATAGAAACTCAAACACATATCTCAAAACACACTCATTCAAGATTCATGCTCTAAATAACACCACCACAATGTCAAATAAAGCACATTAGCACAAAGTACAATGGGTTACTGAAATTTGAAGCTAAGATTTGCAAGACCCATAAAAGAAGAAGCAAAAATTGCTAACTTTTGGAAGAAAAGCTTCAATTTTTCAAGTTACACCAAGAGTGTGATAGTGAGTGTCTCTTGAAAAGAAAGAATGTGTCAAACGAGAGAATTAGGTGGAGAAATGTACTATGTGATTAAAATTTCAGCCTAGGGGACTAGGGTAAGAGGTACAATTAGGATAAGAATAAAATTTTAAAATGCTCAAATTAGGGGACAATAGTACAAGCCAATTAATTCCATTGGCTTTGGAAGTATTTTCAAAAATCCTAAGGAATTAGGGAATTCCAATATTCTTGAACCAAAAATGTAATTTTGCATTTGAGAATAAGAATTTTCGGAAATTTGCATTATTGGAACAAAGAAAAAATTGAAAAATTGGTGTAGTGCGCAAAAAGGTGCCTGGCCCGAAGCAGAGCCTCGCGCTAAACCACTTGGCATGAAGCATATCCTCGCGCCAAACCTCTGGTATGAGACATAGCCTCGTGCCGTTCCAGTCTCAACACAAAGCATTGCCTCGCTTCACCCTACTTTGCACGAGGCATTCACCAACATTTCGCTAATCCTTGGTTTTTCCCCCTTTTTCAAAAGACTATATCACCTGCCCAATTTAATTCCATTCAAAACAAAATCAGTCTTGAGCTCAAATTTCCAAACCAACAAGAGTTTCATTTAAAAAATCCACATAGCAAAACAAGATTCATGCAAACACTATCTACTCACTAATCAAAACACGAAAGCAAAAGAAACAAAATATATTTATTATCGTCCTCACGACTTATTTCCTTTTTCCATGCATTCTAGTTAGAAACACTTACCTCTAGGTCCCTGGAATAGCCATCGGCGACTCCAACCACGATGACATCGTGGTGGAGAGGTCTTCACAATGAGTCATCCTTACCTTCAGACCTTTTGTCCACCAATAGGAATGAATCTCCATGTCTTGCCACCACGGAGTCTGTGAATGTCATTTCGGGGATTAAGGAGGTTGAGGAGATTTTAAGCTCTCATTCATCTCCCTTTCCTGCTGCAAATTGGTTAGCATAGAAAAATAATCCAGCACCGACATATCATCCATTGCATTATGCAATTCATTGGAATCATCATCAATATCATCAACATGAGATTCACTCAAAAATTCATGCTCGTTTGTCACACAAGAAGAATTTTCATGCTCATCACATAAGGCTACACCTTTGCACATCAAAGAAGACTTTGTTGAATCATGCCTACATTTATAGATATCAAATTCCTCTTTATCCATGTCATCTTCTAGAGTTAAGGTTCCCAAGTGGACATCAATTTTAGTCTTAGACGTTTTAAGAAAAGGTCTCCCCAAAAGTATTGGGGGAGCACTTACGTCGTGCGCCACGTCTAAGATATAAAAGTCTGCTGGAAAAACTAATTTGCCAACTCACACCATCGCATCCTTTACTAGTGATGAGACGTCAAATGCATGTAATTTCCAAAGTATTTAACATCACTTTTGTCATATTTTTGTTGTAAGATTGCGAGATTTAGGTAGGTTTACATGATAAGGGGTTTAGATGACCATTTTCGGTTTTTTAATCTAAATCTTTCATTTTGTAACCTATGTTTAGTTAAATGGATTTTTGGTTCTTACGAGGATCTAGATTCTATTTTTTGAGCTTCATTTGTAGATGTCTCATGAGCCCTTTGGAGTGGTTTAGTTAAGGCCATATGCCGAAACATGGTTAAGGCAGAAGAGTTGAAGAAGGAAGACATTGAAGCAAATGAATTGTCACCCGAAAGTTTAGAAAAAGTTCTTAAAATTATCCAAGAAGAATCAGCCTACAAGAGTGACTTCATTGAATTCATCTTCTCGAAAACTGTAAAAGCGACTCAAAAAACTCCCAAAACAGATCAACGGTTCACCCGTGTGAAGCAAAACAAGAAGCCGCAAACTGTAGCTCGCCCGAGCGGATCATCATCCGCCCGCGCAGATGAGCAAGCCAAAATAAGAGATTTTTTGGTTGAAGCCTCCACCGCCCAGGCGAGGCCATTTCCACCCAGATAAGATCCTGCTGAACTTTTTCCTTTTGTCTTCCTTTTCCTCTCTCTTGTATTATAAATAGCCCTCATTTCTTCCCTATTTTCTAAGCCGGACTCGGGGGCTCCAAAACATTAGTTTTCACCATTTTCTTCCATGTTTTCTTGTTTCTTTATAGATCTTTGTTTTATGTTATTGATTTTGATTATCTAGCTTAGTTTGTTTACTTGGGAGCAATTGATTGAAGCTTCCACACCTATGTAGTAAGAGCCTCTATTTCACTATTTCTTGAAGCTTTTGTTATTTAGTATTCATGTATTCTTAATGATATGTTTTAATACATTTATGCCATGGGTTGTTTTAGAATATGGAGTGTTTGTATGATTGAAGTGTTAGGGTGTTGGGAAAGTAGCCAATTTCTTAGCTCATTTGACATGAAAATCCAAGAACCTGGATTCAGAACTTCTTGTGTATAATTTTTTGTGATTCTTGGTAGATAAGTATGTTAATGTGGAATGTTCTCATATTTATCCTATAGATGCAATGAAATTTTGAATCTTGAATGTGGTTTGTTCTAGGTTTAGCCTAATGAATGCTATGTTTGGTTAAATGACTATGTCTTTGGTAGAAGGCTTGTAGCTATCAAATCTATGGTTTTTCGTGTATAATGCCATTAATGAAATATCTTTGTGGTCGTTGAACGTCTAAAGTAATTATCAATGAGGTTTGCAAATGGTCGTTGAACGTCTTTGCGAATTACTCTTAATAAGAAATGAATGTTGATATTCAATTGGGAAGTGATAGCATTCCCCATAGTTACTTGACTTTGCTAAATTTCTTGTATTTTTAATTTCATAACTTAGGAAAACCAACCAACACGAACCCCCCATTTACTTGCTTTTATTTATCTATATATATATATATTTACTTCTAGCATAATATAAACCTTATATGTTTCAACACTTAAGAAAATCCCTCTTCTTTGTGGACGACCCTAACTTGCCACTATCTACTTAATTTTATTTAGTAAGCATAAAGGGCTTATAAATTATAACTTTGAGAGGTGCAGCGATGACCTCCCAACTAGTCCATGAGGACTAGCTTGGGAATGATTGGAAAGTTGGAAAATTACTCTAGTATCCCTATGCTCACATATTTCTAGGCATTCATATAGACTAAACGGGATAACATTAATGGATGCACCTAGATCTATAATGGCATGTTTCACAAGTTTACCATTAAAGAGATATGGATAGAAAACATTTCGGGGTTATCGCATTTCTTAAGCAAGTTCTTATGGTTCAAAATGATGACTCCTCCCATTTTCAAATGTCCTAATCTCTTAGTTGGCCTACGCCTTTTTTTTGTGCATGCAACTCTAAGAAATTTAGCATATGATGGCACATGTTCAATTAATTCAAGATAGGGATGGTTACCGCGACCTTTTTGAATGTTTGCATCACCTGTCACCATCTTTGACCGTCATCTTACAACATTTAGAAATAGAGGTGGAATAGTGACTTGTGCCTCGGGCGGTGGAAGTTCCTTGGAGGGCGCTTCCTTGACCACAAGCTCCTTTTCTTCAAAGTGTCAAGTGTCCCTTGGTAGCCTCCACTATCTTGTCATCTTCTTGCATTATCTTCTTCTTGGTCTCGCAAACTTCCTTCCCACTTCTCAATTTAAGTGCGCTCACATTTCTTGGTTTGACCTCCGATTGGGAAGGTAGTTTGCTGGACTCCTTGGCCTCAAGTTGGTTTACCGAGGTGGAAAGTTTCCCAACTTGAACTTCAAGATTTTTGATACTTGAGAAAGCTCTATTGCCAAGGCCCTCAATCTCTATTGCCAAGGCTCCACGAAGATTTCATGTTTCTTCCCCAATTGACCGATGGCTTCCAATATCTCATCTCATTCCGACTTGTAATGTGAAGTATGATTTTTGGAAGGACCTTCACCTCTAGGATATGGTTGAGGTGGAGCTTGTCCTCCCCGATACCCTTAAGGTTGGTTGTCCCCCCTCCATCGGAAATTAGAATGATCTCGATACCTTGGATTGAATGAATCTGCATAGGGGTCCGACCTTGCATTTCCTTGGTCCTTTGGAACCCTTGTGGTTGACCCCTAGCAAATTGTGGTCTTTCCCGGTTGTCGTAGTAAATTGCCTTCATCTCTAGTAAACCATTTACGACTTTGGGGCACACTTCGGAATTGTGGTTAAGGTTGCAAATTCCACATACTTGGACTTGATGCATGCAAAAACTCCTTCATCATAGAAGCAAGAGCTTGGACTTTCTCCTCCAACTTTGGTGAGTGTGTGGATTCATCTAAGACCTTTACCCTCGATCTAGTACCAAATTGCCGCATAACATTTTCCATTTCTTCAAAGAGGGCCATTGCTCCTTGGGGCTCTTGTTCGCTATCGAACCATTGCAAGCAGCATTCACTATCCGTGTGTCTTCATCGCACAATCCATCAAAGAAGTAATACATCAAATCTCATTCCTTGAATGGGTGGTAAGGAAAACTTGCCAAAAGTCGCTCGAAGTGGGCCCAATAATCGTACATACTCTCGGTGACACCTTAGGTGATGTTCGACAAATGCTTCTTCAACCCGGCCGACTTGGACACCAAAAAATATTTTTCTTGGAACCTCTGCTTCATATCAATCCACAATCTAATGCACCCCGGTGGAAAGTAGTAGAGCCAATCCTTGGCACTACTTTAAAGGGAAAATAGAAAGGCTCTTAGGTTGTAGTCATCTTCAGACACTCCCGGGGGCTTCAAGTTCGTGCACACCAAATGGAACTTCGAAAGATGTTTGTTCTGGTCCTCCCCCGCTAAGCCATGAAATGTAGGAAGGCAATGGATCATGCCACTTTGTAGCTCACAACTCACATTGGTGGGTTATAGAGGAAAGGTGATGCATAGAGATTGATTCTCCAAGTTGGGTTCCATAAGCTCCCGTAGGGTGCGGTTGTCTTCCATCATTGCTAGCGGATCTTCTTCTACTACTACTTCCTGCCTCGGTTGAACTTGTGCCCCAGTTCTTCACCCCATTCTCCTCCAAACACCTGCCTTCTCAGTCAGGCAGTGTATGACTCCTAGATTAGGCATGGGTGTGTACCATAAACTAGGGCCAATAATACCCTCCCGAATACAACACTAGCAAACAGATCAAAAGGTAACAAAATAACTACAACAATAGCTCAAACTAAGAATAAAAAATATAAAAAAAAAAATAAAAGGTAAACTAACTACTTTACTAATGTGCTATGCCCAAGTTGATACCTATACTGATAGCATCGCCAGCAGCAGTGCCAACAGTCTGACCCCCCCCCCCCCCCACGGTCGTTAAAAATTGTAGCTTAGAAGTTAACCCGGTTGGAGGCAAGATAGAAATTTATAATTCTGCACCCTGTTCCTACTGTTACGCTACCTATAGGGTAGTTAGCAGTAAGCCCTGGGTTTGTCCACAGAGATTCTAGCTCTAATGTATCAACTCAAAACATAACCCTGTACGGGTTATCAATCCGTACGAGTGAAAGGAATAGCTAGTAAAACAAACATGCAAACTAATGACTATTTTTTTTAAAATTAAACCATCCGTAGATGGGGGAAATTATATTAGGCCTTCCCAAGCCATGAAATAGACAGAAATACAATGACAGTGAAAAGAAGCCGCAGCTAAGTTGTGATATACAATGGTGAGCAATGGGCTCGTGAAGCAACACTTGTTACTTCCAAAAGAATGAAAGTAGACCGGCAAATCGTTAGAGGATTACAAAAGCTCATATTCTATAGTAGAGATGATCCAACTTATTAGTGAATCTAGTTAAAGAAACACAAGGCAGTCCGCATCACTCCACATAGGCTAGTAGCGTATCCTCTACTGGCCGGGAATGCGGTGAGAGCACCAAACTATTTACAGCTGTGGCAGCCATCCAAGAGAGAGGACTATGTACAGATACATGGTCCAAAATGTGAAACTTCCAAACGGAGGGATCCAATGACAAAAGGCAGGCAACTGATAAGGGGCAACCAGAGAACCCCAAACCTGCAAATAACCTGCAAATAACAGCTCAATTCAGTAGCATCCATTCAATAGCATTCAATGCACCATCCTTAAGGAAGGAGTACCTATTCGATCTAACCTAAGTAAACCTTGACTGGAAGTAGGTAGACAATTAAATGTAGGCAGGTAGGAACTAGACTGTACTTGGAGACACAATTTGGCTAGGGAATCCGCAACTAAGTTAGCTTGTCTCTGAATGTGTACTAAGTTGATAACTCCCAGATTTTGGTGTATATCATCAGCTAATTCAAATAATTTCCACTGAGCATGCAAGGGATCAGCAACTGAATGAACCGCATTAAAGCAGTCTGATTCCATATAAACTGGGAGGGAAAATCCTATACACTTTCCTAGGGCAAACTGAATTGCTTTCAATTCAGCCTCTAAGGGGGATAATGCCTGTGTGTATTTAGTATAAGCACCAATGAAGCCACCCGTAGAGTCCCTAATGATCATTCCAAGACCACACATATTAGATACACAGCACCATGCAGCATCCACATTAATTTTATAGCCCCTACATGGCTTTGTCCAAGCTATTTTAAAAATTTTAGGCTTTGGGACAGATTTTATCAAAGGCAAGAAAGAATGATCAGCAATGCTGAAGTCAATATAAGAGGTTATGAAAACCGATTTGGAACAGAATGTGTAGAAAAGTTGTTCCTTAATTTGATTAAGCACTAAGTCTGTTGTTGGCAGCACTGAGTCAAACAAGCATTTGTTTCTCATCTTCCACAAGTTCGAACATGTAATCAAAGATGAAGTTCTAATTATGACAGAGTGTAAGGAGCTCAATCCCGGATAGGTTAAGTAACATGATATTCTTTCCCAAACAGACGGAAAAAACCTGTCCCTAATTCCCATAAATTGATGTACAGGCCTCCAAACTTGGAGAGCAAAAGAACAGGAGTTGAAAAAGTGCTCTAAGGAGTCTTCATGTTTATTACACATACAACACTTAGAAGGCAAGCAAAATCTCAGTTTTTGCAGAATATTATCAAATGGTAAATAAGAATTGGTCAGTTTCCACATGAAAATTGAGATTTTTTTCTCTGTTCTTGAATTCCAAAAATGCTGAGTAGAAGCAGTAGTACCTGTCTGGTTGCTGAGCAAGAGGTTGGCTGATTTGAAGGTGAAAGCTCCCTTAATTCCGGGTTTCCATATGAGCCTATCACTCCTATGAGGTGAGAGTTTGGATTCCTGTAAAAGGGAAATAGCATGAGATGATAACAAAGGGGATAACTTCTGAATCATAACTGGTTTATTTGAAATAAACTCAGATACAGTGCATGCATCCGAGATATCCACAATATTACAGTCACAAAGATCCACAATGGGACCGATATCTAACCAGTTTGATGCCCAGAAGTTACAATCACCTTTACCTACTATTACTCTAGAGTTTTATTCTGCCCATTCATTGAAGCAACAGATTCTCTTCCAGTTAGGAGAAGTTCTAGATGAGGGTGGAAGAGAAGCAATTAGGTGAGTCCATAAGGCCTCAGCCAATTGATATTTCCACCATAGCTTAACAGAGCAAGTATCTATTATGGTGGAAATTGATCTAAAACCTAGACCATTTTGGTTAATAGGAAAGCAAAGAGCATCCCACTTCCTCCATGATCTCTTTGGTTTAAAATCAGTATACCCCCAAAAAAATCTGCTTAGTTTTTTCTCTATGTTAGAAATAGTCTCCTTGCTAGGTTTAAGAACTGACAATATGTGCTGAGGGATAGAATAGATACATGAATGAATCAGTGTAATCTTCCCCCCCCCCCGAGGAAAGCCATTTATTTTTCCAGCTACCTATCCTACTGTCAATTTGTTCAATTAATGGCTGGAAATGAATATTTTTTGACTTTCCAGTGAAAATGGGAACTCCCAGATAAGTGAAAGGAAAACCCCCAATTTTCATCCCTAGAGTCCTCCTAATAGTGGTAACTGAGTGAGCAGAGGCATGTTTCCCAATGAAGACATCACTTTTATTATAATTTATCTTTTGACCTGTGACCTCTTCAAATGTAGCCAGAAATGCTTTAAACCTAATCAGTGTGTTATTTCCAGCTCTTAAGAAGACAACTGTATCATCAGCATAAGATAGATGAGAGATTTTTAAGGAATTACCTGAGAGACCATAGTATGACAACTTACCAATATTAGAGATGTATGCCAAGCTCCTGGTGAATGCCTCAGAGAAAATATTGAATAAGAACGGAGAAAGGGGATCTCCCTGTTTGATACCCCTCGTAGAACAAAAAAATCCAACAGGCTTACCATTGATTAAGATGGAGAACCATGCCTGTGATAGATTTTGCATGATGGGAAAAATGAATCTAAGATGGAAACCAAATTTTTCCAGGACATTATACAGAAATGACCACCTAACTCTATCGAAAGCCTTTTTAAGATTTAATTTAACAATGCAATTAGGTTCTCTTTGCTTCCTATTAAGAAATCTAACCATTTCTTGTAGATAGATGACATTATCCGAGATGTCTCTACCCTTAATGAAAGCTGTTTGGTGGGGAGAAATTAGTTTAGGCATTAGAGGTTTCAGTCTCACCATTAGAACTTTTGAGCAGATTTTATTAATGACATTGGAAAGACTAATTGGCCTATAGCCATCAAAAGAAATAGGGGTTTTCTTTTTAGGAATAATTGTAATCCAAGTGCTACCAATACCCCTAGGGATGTTTCCCCCTGCCAAAAAGTCTTGGACTGCAGAAAGTAGGTCAGTTGAGATAACATCCCAAGATTTAATGAAGAATTTAGCTGTGAAACCGTCCGGCCCAGGGCAACTATTCTTATTGAGACTAAGAACAATGTCCCTGAGCTCAGACAAAGAGACCGGATGCATCAATCTGTCATTTTCTTCCTGAGTAATCAAATTAGGAATCTGACTCAGGAAGTGTGATTGGAAAAAACTGCTGTCAGAACTGCAATCATCAATTAAAAGGTTTTGGTAATAGAGAATGGCCTCATTTTCAATGTCCTGTATATTATCTAGCCAAGGTCCATTACTGCTCTTAATTTTTGTGATACTTAGCTTAGATTTTCTCTCCTTAACTGAATTATGGAAAAAACTTGTGTTATCATCACCCTCTTTTAACTATTTAATCCTAGCCTTATGTTTCCAGAAGCTTTTCTGTTCCGTTAGGGCCCTAACTAATTTAGCCTTTGCTTCTTTAAGTTTGACCAGATTCTCCACAGAAGCATTACAATCATATAAATGTTCCTGTGCCTCAAGTGCAGATTCAGCAAGCACTACATTGTTATGAACATTACCAAAGTGAGTCTTGTTCCAAATTTTGAGCTCTTTTTTCAATCTGATTAATTTTAGATAAAAACCGAGCATTCCTGATTTGTTGAGAGGGATCTCCCAGTTTTTCAAAATTACATCACAAAAATCCTTCCTTTTATACCAAATGTTCAGAAATCTGAAAGGCCTCGGATTGGATGGGATGTCGCTACCAATAGAAAGAAGCATCGGATTATGGTCAGAAGAGATCCTGTTCAGAATTTGAACAGAGGAGGCAGGGAAATTGGCTGACCAGGAAGAAGTGCATAGTCCTCTATCTAATCGTTGAATAGTCGGGTTCCTTAGCCTATTATTACTCCAAGTAAACAGATTACCCACCGTATTAATTTCTTGCAAAGCCTTAACATTTATAAAGTCATTAAAGTCCCTCATACTGCCCAGTTTGGGAACAGATGGACCTTTGTATTCATTTACAGATGTAATGGCATTGAAATTGCCAATGAAAATAGCATCTGAGTGGGTAATGGACTTGAGGTCCGACCATAGATTTTTCCTACCATTTCTGGTTCTAAGGCCATATATGAAGAATGCATCCATACATTTGTTCATAGTAAGACTGTGTAAAGAAACTGCTAGGAATTGCAAATTGTCACATTTAAGTGTAAGGGAAACACTTGAATTCCAAAAAAGCCAAATTTGGCCATTCATTGCAAACATACAATTATCATAAAGCAGCCTTTGTCTATAAGTATCGCATTGTAAATTGTCATGCTTAGGTTCAATTAAGCCGATGAGTTCAAATCTATGCCTAGTGATCAAATTCTGAAGTCTTAGCAATGAAGTATCCATCCCCCTAAGATTCCAAACCAGCATTTTTATCTTAAGAGTTGTGTTATTCATAAGGAAACATTATTAGAGCTTTTTGATCTAGTCATGATAGTATTTAACTGAGTTAAATACGTCTCATTACTGTGATTGATTTGTTTCCCTAGTTGGCCACTCTTTTTCATTTTGCTCGGTTTGGAAGAACTTACCTGACTATCCTGAGTGGCAAGGTTGTCTGTGATATTACCAGAAGGAGATTTTAGGAGTACAGCTGAGGGGACATCAGTCCTTGAAGCCTCAGCATTTGTAGGGAAGGAGCATGGAATTTCCTCAACACCGGATGAATCTTCAACCGCAAGTGGAAGGAATCTATTTTGCTTATGTTTCTGCAGAGAAAAAATTAGATTTTTAGCAACAATGAGGGTATTGAAGGGTGAGAAAGATTTACCTCGTTTGATAGGAAGGTCATCCTTAGCATAAATTTTCTTGGAGGTGCAGTGTGGTGGAGCAGATCGAGATAGCTTAGAATGGTGATCAGGTGACTGTAATAGTGAATTTGAGCACCCTTCATTCTCACAATGGATCCCCTTAAATTGGTCAGCCATGTCCACATCAAGTAAAACAAAATCTATATTCTGATTACTACCCAGTGTCTGATCACAACTCATGGAATCATGAGGATCAGAAATCTGAATCAGCTCAATTTTTTCCAAGCCCCCAGCCAGGATTTCCACTTGAGGAGCCACTATCTCAGGAGCCAAATCCTCTTCAGAGACAGTAACTCCTACTGGTTCACTATTAATATTAGCAGGCTTCTTATGCTTTGGAATATATTTGAAGGATTGAGATGCCAGAATTTTCTGTTTCTCAGCTGAAGAAACCCCAGAACCCCCTACATTATTATTACCCTCCTATACTATGGAAACAGACCGATTAAGTTGACCATGAGTGCTGGTTTGGTACACTACGTTTCCACCTCCTGAATCCTTATGGGTAGGGTTTGGTTTCTCCAAATTATTTGTCCTAGACCTCTTAAGTTTAAGGTGCAAGTAGATACATTGGTTGTCATCATGGCCAATGGATTTGCAGTGATGGCAGTATAGAGGTAGATCCTCAAATTCTAGAGGTAGCTTAACCACATTATATTCAATGCCATCTTCCTCTATACCCACTCTAATAAATGATGGCAGTTTATTTTTTAGGTCAATTTCTACGCACATCTTCACAACTGAAGGCCTAGATAGAGCCGCTGTCGCTGTATCCATTTTAATGAAATTCCCTATTTGATTCCCCATAGATTGAATCATAGCAGTATTATAGAAAAAGACAGGAACATAGGGGATATTAACCCATACCGGGACTATTGAGGATTCTACCTCTAGAGAGAAGTCTGTAGTCCATTTGAGGACCTTCACCGAGGCATGGTTGAAGGTCCATTGACCTTTGAGCCAGAGCCTCTGATAGTCTTCCTTGTCTTGAAATCGGATAAGGATATGTCGGACGTCAATTGAACCTATCTGAAAATTACCTTTGAAACCGACCGATTTGAAAGCCTCATTGAGGGCAGCCATCGGAGGCTTACCCCTTGCAAACTTACCGACTAGGGCATTGTGGTAGTGAGAGGCCAGAGTTTCTGCTTCTTTACGACTAACCAAACAGGCTATATCCCCCTTGTACTGAGTTTTGGGAACGATTTCAGGGTTCGAGGGCAGGGAGATATTTAGTGGGGATGGGCGACTACCTAAAGCTTGGAGAAAGGACTTGCCAGTTGGACCGCCACCGCGGCCAGGCGGAGGAGCCGCCATAGAAGGAGGAGGAGAACCAGACAGAAGATCGTTATCAGCTAAAAAATGGGGAAGAAAAAGAAGTATGTGTTTCGCACCTTTTTCGCTTAATAATCGCACATAGTAACAGTTAATTCAGCTTAATTGATACTGTTTCAAACTAATGACTACAAAACATGAAAAGTAAAAACACAACTAGAATATTAACTAAGCACTTAGGGAAATCATTGAGCAACTTGGTCACTCTGATGCTTCTATCCTCAATTCATTCACATAGAGATCTAAAAAAACCTAATAGAGTGTCCATAATATGCGGTGTGGCCGATGACATACACTTCCCCGTCTCTGTCATGGCGGGTGCTCTTTCAACCCTCTATTGACACCGCCATTGCAATTAGGGGAGTACAACAAGGTCCGACCATTTTGTAGGTCTGATTCTCTCCCTTGCAATTTCATCCCAGGCTTCCACCATGAATGCGCTACTCCTCCCGGGTCCTATCAATTAGGCCCAAGGGTCGTAGGCACCTTATCTATTATACTAGGGTTTCTTGTAACCCTAGCTTGCTACTATTTAGCTATCTCTACCCAAAACCTCTAGGACAACTTTATGAAGTCGGCTAAGACTGGTGCAATGGTAAGTGGATCAGAGTGACCTCAAATCTCCCGTGCACACACTCACGCAGATGCATTCTCCTCCACCCATTAAAACAACCAGGTTCCTCTTCCCAATGGGGCATCAATATTTGTGCCTAGCATGAATACAATCCAAAGTGTGTGCTATATATGTGGTGTACTATTCATGTATTTAAAGTCAAAAGAAAATCACAATAATATTATGAACACAAAATTAGGATGAACTAGAGAATATCAAAAAGCATATAGATTGCCAAGTCACTACAATTTATCCCCAAGCTATGGAAACTACTCCCTTGACATGGAATTCAAAAAAATATTTGAGGTCCACATCTTAGGATCAAAGCAAAATAAAAAGAAGAAAAGGATAAAGTTTCTCCTAAGGAGAGAGTCTACAAACTACTCTTGAAAATGAAGTATGAGATATGAAAACCTAATAGACAAAGGTTCTATTCATAGTAGTAGGAGATTGGGCCTAAAAATAGGCCCAAAGTAGGCCAAAATAGGGTAAACCCTAGCTTAGTCACTGCCTGCATCACGGTTATGCAAACCGTAACTTATACTTAGTGCGAGGTATAAGAAATGGCGCGGGGCATCTCCTTTGGTGTAGGCCATTGGTGCCAAATAATGCACGGCCCGCGTCGACTCGTTGGTGCATTGGCCGGCTGAACTAGTTTTTTTCGCTATGGGAGAACCGTTAAACCGATTTGAGAGTTTTAGTCAATTTTGTAGTACTCTAGAAGATAAACCCAATGGAACCAACCTTGAAAGATAATTCTTCTTGGAACGTTCTCGGACTCAAGCACAACTCATCGCACCACGATTCCTCATTTCTTTGTTGGCCTTTATGAACTCCTTTTCCACCTATCCTCGGCTTCAATCTCCTTCTACCATGCATTGATGATCACGACCTTAGTCTATAATCATTCTAATGTGAATGCCCGTTGTCTCTGCTACCGTCCTTGCAAAGAATGTAAATAAAAAGTACCCACGGGTGATCTACTAAAGATGATCACAAGGAAGATCTAGGAGCATGTGGATACAAGATATCCATCAGTACCAATTAAGTATACAAAATGTGGGATTCAGACAATAAAACTAAACATGGCAGTCTAAATCCCTTGTCACGTAAACTCAACTAATACTAGCAATACACCAAGTAAAAGTAACTAAAAAGTATGCTAAATGCATCAGTTAACGCACTCGAAATGAAGCTGATCAAGCCTACGCTCATCCAAAGAAAAAAAGGGAAACTATGCTTTAACTCCTCTACATAAGAATTAGAGAGGATACTACTAATGATAGAAGTGCCGACGAGGTGGTTAGAATCCTCCCCAGGATTGACACTGTTTTCAGGGACATTTCACAAAGATTTTCCAATAATGTTAGAAGTAGACATTGAAGTGCTCAAGATCCCTAAAATTCAGACTAAGGTGTCGTCAATTAAAACAACAAAACCTAGAAGTGAAGATTCCGGCCAAACTCTAAAAGAAAAACACAAGCAGAACACCGGAGAAACAAAAAGATCCCCTTAATTAGGAGGAAAATGAAAAAAATACTACAGAAACAAAGCCCTACAAATTCAAACCTACAGAACTTGCTTCAGATAAGGAAAAGAATAAGAAGAAGAGAACTTACGAGATTAACGTGGAGTATGACAGAGGATCAGAGCAATAAAGAAGGAAGGAAGGATGAAGAATTCTAAATAGTTAGGAGTTTTAATTAAAGAAAGTGAAAGCCAAAAGACAAAAGGTGAACAGTAAGTAATTATGACATCCTGACAAAAAGCAAACTACCTTTTTAGGATTTTGACAAGGCAGCAGTGTACGAGTACACTGAATAGTAACATACGTCAAATCACAAAATTCAAGGAAATTATAAAAGAAAGTAAGTGTAACGATGGAGGAGGAAATCTTGGAATTGATAGTGAATACAAAGGAGCGGATCTCGACTACAGGATCGCAACAGCTGGATGTCTACACAGTACTTCCATGTTCTAATTTTGAAATTCAAATTTCAAAGATTATACTTTTTAATAGGATAATGAAACACAACCAAGAAGAATAAAACACTTCACGAGAATAGTTCACATCGCAGCAAAAATGAATGTGTTATTACGCATCAATCGAGGTTGAAAAAATAGTTCACAAGCAGCTCCTGAACATGGTCACAACTTTGTGTAGTACTGACTTCGTGGCGGGGGAGGGGGGCTTATGGTGTATATCTAGCCCAACTTCACTTCGTAATAAAACGAAGTCATTTCAGCCCAGTGTGCAGATCGACCAAGAAACAGTATACGCGGAGCTTTGTAATCGTGAGACAGATAGTGAACCAAGAAACACAGAGCAACGAACAATCACTAAGCTATAAACTGGAAATGTGGGGATGGTCTCGACTCCTGAAAACATAGAACCACGACTACAATAGCCTATAAATACAAGAAGTTCAGAAGGAGCTGAGAGAAGCACGATTATACTGAGAAATTCTAGTTCTCATAGAGAAATACTGACTTCATCGTTGGAGCCCATCTCCCAGAATTACCCCTAGGCTTGTTTTGTAGGAAAGGAGATTCCCAGGGTGAACAACGATTGACTTTCCTGATCGAATTACCACATCCGGGCATGACTATTAAGATATGATTAATGAGAACAAGTCTCCCCCTTGGGATAACCACTTGTTCATCCGGTTGTTTATCTTACCACTCATAGAGTCAATGATGCATTTGAAATGTTAAGCTTCTTACCTCTTAAAATTGTTACACCTAGGTAAGAAAAGGGTAAATTACCCTAGTCTATATCTGTTATGTCTTTATTTTCTCTTTTTTTTTTTACAATTACTGAGCTTACCTGCGTAGTAAGCCCTCTTTTTAAAATTTACCTTTTGTTCTGTGCTGGTATTTTCAAAAAAAGATCATCAGGTTTTTTAGATATTTTTTTGTTGCTTTTAGAAACACAACAATGTCATCAACAAAGGATAGTTGGCTTCTTGTGTTTGCATTACCTAATACCTTGAATTTCTAAATATTTCCATTTTGAAACTCAACTCTTAGGTTTCGTGTTAGCAACTCTGTTAGAACATTAAAGAGGAAGGGTGATAGAGGATCACCCTGTTTCAATCCTCTAGTGGGTTTGAAAAAAACCACAAGGTGAGCCATTTATCAATGCTGAAAACTAGGCTGAATTGATGTTACTCATTATTAACCTAACTATATGTTCGTGAAACGCCAATTTTAAATGCAATGTATTCAAGGTGGACCAAGAAACATGATCAAATGCTTTCATCATGTCAAATTTGATTATAAGATTGAGTGATTCATTTTTTTTTCAAATCTAACAGTCTTACAGCCTCCTTTTCATCATTGAAATATTATCTACTATTTCCCTATTTTGCAAAAAATCAGATTGTTCTTTAGAGATGATGGAGCTCATCAGAGGCTTTATTATGTCCACAAGTATCTGGGTCATAAATTTATCAATAAAATTTGATAAACTTATTAGCCTGAACTCAGCTAAAGATTTTGTTGTTTTGGTTTTAGGTATTAGGGAAATTAAAGTACTTGCCACTGCCTTTGGGATTGGTATTCCTGTTTGAAACTCCAGGTTTGCTTTGTGGACATCTTGCTTTATGGTGTTTCATGATTCCTTATAGAAGAAACCTGGATAGCCGTCGGGTCTAGGTGCAGAGTTCGGATTTAGATTAAAAATTGCCATTTTTAATTTCCTCCATTGTAGGAGGTTGTAACAAATAGATGTTTTGAGCTTCATTAATCTCTGGCTGAATTGTTCTCATGAGTTCTGTGAAGCTTTGCTGTTAAGGAAATAGAAACCATTTCCTTGTAGGAAATGTTATAAATGATAGCTACCTTATTGAATTAGTTATAAGGTAACTACCATTTATAACCTTTCCTACAAGGAAATGATTTCTATTTCCTTAACAGTTGACCAAAACTCTGTTGATCTCATTGCCGTGGGATTATTTTATCTGAGATTGGACCATGTAATTTGGTTTCCTACTGTGTTTATATCTATGAGTTGAATGCCATTGACGAAGGTGTCAAAATCATTGATTGAGTTTAATTCAAGAGAACTAGGTACTGAATATTCAGTCAAGGTTCTTATGACATTAAAATCACTTCCCAATATGATTAGTATGTCTCCTAGTTTCTCTATGGCCTCCTTAAGTTCAGCCCTGTCATTCCTATCGTGAGCTGCGTAAATGAAAATCCCTACCATCTTCTGGTTGTTATGTTTTAGAGTTACATCCATGATTATGAAGTATAGGTAGTTGTTTTATGGGTGTGTGTAAGTTGTGAGTATCCTACAGGGTTCATGGTTTGGGATGGTGGGGATACTCCACATGTGGGTTTTGGATTTCACTGGTTATGTGATAATCCGACTCACATTAGTGTGTTGGGTGACTTGGTTGTTGGGTATGCAGCTTGGATTAGGTTTCTTGTGGGATTTCCTAAAACAACTTATGCATGTTGTAAGTGTGTTTCTTATGATTTGTTTTGGTAAGGGTTCAATCACCTAATGTGTGCTTTGGCTTTTTCCCTATTGCATGATTGGTGGGAGAGATTAGTCAACGTAGTGTGTGCTGAGATGGAGGATGATGATGAATCTCCATATGCTAAACCACTACGTATAAGAGCTAAGGAGAACCGACGTGAGGGAAAGTCCAAACTTGTGGTGGCTTGGCTTTGTAGGACAGATGAGCTACACAGTTTTCGGGCTCGTGAATTAGGATTGGACTGGATTTCACGAGGTTGTTCAATTGTGGATACGACAGAAAAAGTATGCTAGCTATGGATTTTCTTGCATACTTTCTTATTAAGAGGATGATGCCTCATCATGGGGGCACTTTGTGGGGGTGGTGCAGTGGGAGAACTAAAACAATGTTCTCCAACGAAATCACCTTACTGTACGCCCTTAGTAGGCGGGCTAGCTTACAACTAGGGACTTAGTTTACTGTTTTACCTATGTGATAGGATCTCTATTTGACGTGATATAATACTTCATAGGGAATTTTTATATGCTAGAGAGGGACATTTTGCTGCAATCCTTAGTTTTTGTATAGACTTGAAGTTGATGAAGGAAAAAGAATTTATTACCTTTTTCGACTATGCTTTCCTATCGTGTTGTATTTAGTATTTCTAGTGTCTCTTAGCATTGCATTTGTTAGTACTGCAATTTGCGCTTTCCTTAGGTGGCTGATAAGGGCATGACTCTACCGGATATCTTTTCATCGATGTGTAATGTTTATGTTTTCGAGTACCTAGTTTCACAGCTAAGTGATTCTTATGACTATGTCTTCTAAAATAGGGAATGAGTATACCATAACTCTTTGAGTCATGTGTCAGTTATACACATGTGAGGTGATTATTGTGTAGAAGCGTACCTTTTATTAGAGGAAACTAAATTAGGCTAGATCGTGCTTTGTCCGGGAGAGTGGTACACGTGTGCGGCCAAGCCTATTAAACAAGAAGCAGATGTAACAGATATAAAACATAATTTCACAATCATGAAACATGAAAAAATTATTGAGGACCCCATGGACCATGACATAATTTTGTGAACACCAATTAATACTTTATTAGATCAAGAACATACAGGATTACAAAAACTAAGGATTACAACAAGTCCTATGCTAAACACTAACAAACTCTCTATTAGATCTTATGATTTAAAAACCTAAGGATTGCAGCCAATTTTCCGCAGATCTAACACATAACACTACATATTGGGGGTGGGGTGGGGTGGGGGGGGGGGATAGTTCCTTGAGTCCCATCTTCCTCACTAGGAAATGCGGGTGCACTTGCAAGCAATGTCCGCCAATTATCTCACTGCACCATCTTCCTCCTTCACAAGTCCTTCAACTTAGTAGTCCATCTTCTTCCCTCATAAACTACAACGAACTTGGACCGCTCTAATGCATTGGTCTCCTTCAGTGCCCACGAATTTTGCATGCACATGACAAAGATCTCTATGATTTTCTCCAAAGCCAATAACATAGTAGGCTTCATCTCGATTAATGCCCAACACATAAGGCCACATGTACAACACCAATAATGTCAACAACAAACGTACAATGGAATGAACAATGGTGCCCAACCACAAATACTTACAGTAAGCATGGATATTTTCAATGCTTCCACCAAGGGAAATAAACCCGAACTGCACTATCATCGACCAGAACAAGGCTGTCATTTTTGCAATATATTGCAGTTTATCCCCTTTCTAGTAAATACCCTTGGTAACTTTGGCATGACTATCTGTATAACCAATAAACCCACATATCCCCAAGATATCACTAACAATCTCCCTAGAGAAACCTTTCCTAAAGAAAATGTTCATCGTCCTATTGACACTCATAAGACATTTAGGATACCATAATTCACCCGCAAGACATCACATGTCATCTGAAAGTACAAACACACATTAGGGTAAGGAATGAAGGAAATATTTATGAAGAGTAGCTTTTACAAAGGTAGAAATATCTCTAGAAAAGATAACAATAAACAATAAAGCCCTAGAGAAAAAAAAAGTGATTCCACTGTGTGCGATTAGAAGTGCGAATACACACACTACCGTTATAACTGCATAGCGCCACCAATCTCCACCAATCACCACCATAACCTCCACTGTAACGACCATATCGCCACCACCGTTTTTCAACAACATAACTTCTCATGGCGGCTCCTCCACCTGGAGGCAGCCCGCCACTGGCCTACGCTGATTGCCTCAAACAAAAGAGCAACCCAGAGAGAAAAACGACATCAAAGCTCACGAAATTGAATCTCAAACCTCAACTGTCATACAAAGGGGAACCATGCTGCTTCTTCACGGAGGAGGAAATCGACCTCATCGCCGAGCCTTTCAACGATGCCCTAGTGGGTAAATTCACCAGAGGTCGGCCAACTTTACCATTTCTCAGGCACCATTTTCAGACAATTGGATTCAAAGGGGAATACAAAATCACTGCTCTGGATGCGAGGCACGTGAGAATCACCTTCGACCTAGACGAGGATCTGCATCGCTGCTGGAGCAGATACACATGGAATCTTGGAGGAACGGTAATGAGGATACTAAAGTGGACCAAAGATTTTGACATTGATGAGGAACCCCCATTTGCACCCATCTGGATCAATGTCGAGCTGCCACCGACACACTTCTTTCACCCGGATGCCATAGAAGGTATTGGTGAGTCTCTAGGCAAGTTTCTTTATGCTGATATTCCAACGGAGAACTTATCAAGACCTTCTACAGTTAGAATGAGTGTAGAATTCGACCTTAGGAAGCCACTTCCTGCTAAAGTTAGACTAGGGACCCTGAGAAAACACAAGTACTACAATATCACTTACGAGGATCCCCCCCATTACTGTAAGGAATGCAAGAAATTGGGTCACAATGGGTCAAACTGTAGAATGAGGAATGGGGTACAAGTAGCACTACAAGCAGGCCCTGGCGCCACCAAGAACACAGCAAAAGGGCCAGTACCAAAAGGCCAAGCCCCAACCACCGGTGCCCACAAGAAACCTCCACAAAATAAGCCTGTGGAGGTCTGGAAAAAGAAAGAGGGAGGAGACCCTCACATAATCCAGGAGGAGGAAGAGGATGTTTTCCTGGATGCTATCAACATGGAGGAACCACCTTTAGACAAAGGAAAAGGACTGATCATCCAGGATTCACCCTCACCTTCACCAGCAAAATCGGGGCCATCAAAAAAAGGATGCTCTTTGGATGATCTCATATCTCCATCGAGATCAGGTACTTCTGGTCAATTTATTTTCCAAACTACTAATCGTTTTCAACTTTTGGATGAGGCTCAGGAAAAAGAGGAACAAACTGAGGGGCAAGCTGAGGATCTCGAAATGGACCTTATGGAAGTGAGTATCCATAATGATGCATCCTTGGCTAATGCTGAGAGGAGGCACATAAAACAGGTTCCACATTCTCCCTCCAAAAGTTTATCTGTTATGAATGAGGTTGAGAATATGCCTGTCATCGAAAATGATAATGTGCCTAAAATTGAGAATGATGATGAGAATATAGACAATGATGGTGAGAAAGAGGTACAAATATTATCTGTTGTCAATATGCCTGGGAAAGAATCTGAGAATGAAATTGCAAATAGAGATCCTCAGGATGTAAATGAAGTGCACATTTCCAATATGGATGCCATGAATCATAACAATGTGTCTCCTCTAGTTGATACCTCTGTACAAACTCTTGCTCATATTTCTGCTGCTCTTTCTGTGCCTTCAGTGACTGTTGTACCTAATATAGCCAAGGATGACCAGCAGAATCAAACTGGCAAGGTTGAGAAGAAGAAACCCACTTTCTTCACCCAACCTAACAGAATCAGTTCTAGGCTAGCTGCAAAACAAAACATTTCCCATGAATTGTAAACTCTTAGCATGGAATGTTAATGGAATAACCACCTCTGTGGATAGAATAAAAGAATTAGGTTTAGTCCATAGACCTGATATCTTAGCCATTATTGAACCTAAGCAGAAACATAACACTTTAGATGGCTTCACTAAGAATTTACACTTCCACTCTAGCTTAGCATCTGAATCAGGGAAAATATGGATTATGTGGAACACTAATATACACACTCAACTCATCCATAATGATCCCAATTTTATAGTACTCAGAATTGATAACCAGGACCCAGGGAAAGCCTGGCATCTAGTTGTAGTTTATGCTGAGCATTCTAGGCTAGAAAGACAAGAGATGTATGGCAGAATTCTAAATTTACCCCCCTTACCATATCTCTTGATAGGAGACTTCAATGTAATTATATCTCTTTCCGAGTACAATGGTTCTTCTAATCCTGAAATCGATAGTATAATGGACTTTGATGTCTTCATAAATGCTATGGAATTGGAGGAACCTCACACAGTGGGTAACATTTACACATGGGCTGGGTACAGATTAAAAGGGAAAGAAATAAAAGTTAAAGAAAAGGTTTCCAAAAAGCTAGACAGAGGTCTATTTAACCCAAAACTTAGGCAAATCTTCCCAAGCACCTCAATCCAGGTACTGAATAGAACCACATCAGACCATTGCCCACTCTTAGCGAGCTTAAACAACCAGGCCAAAACCTACCCAAAGCCATTTAGGTTTCAAAATATGTGGTACATGAGAGAGGGCTTCCAACAGGTTTTAAGGAGTAACTGGGAGCAGCCTATAGAGTGTTATGGAATGTCAAAATTTTGTAATAAACTCAAAAGGCTCAAAATTTTTCTTAAACAGTGGAACAGAGAGGTATTCAAAGATGTTTTTCAAAACATAAAAGAAGCAGAGCAGGAGGTAGACAGACTGGAGACTGAGAATGATGAACTTGATAACCACTTAACCCTAGAAGCTCTCAATACTGCTAGAACTAAACTCCTAACCAAAATAAAGGAGAGAGACACCTTCTGGAAACAAAAGAGCAGAGTTAGATGGATGAAAGAAGGGGACTGCAACAGTCAGTTCTTCCACAACTCTGTAAAACAGAAGCACTCTAGACTGTCCATACAAAAGATTAAGGATGAGCATCAGAACTGGTTAACTGACCAGGACGCTATTGGAAGTGCAGGGGAAAGATTTTTTAAAAATCTTCTTCAGGATGAGAACACAGACATGCATGGTGAAAACCTAGCATTCTTTCTCAGAGACATTCCATCCTTGATTACTCCTCAGACCAATACTGAGCTCATGAAACCAGTTACTACTGATGAGGTCAAAGCAGCAGTATTTAGTCTTGGAGAACATAGTGCAAGTGGTCCTGATGGCTTTCATGGGTTTTTTTATAGAAACAGTTGGGACATCATAGCCCAAGACCTTACTGAGGCAGTAAGAGATTTTCAAGCTGGTAAGCCAATTCCAAGGGCAATGGCATCCACTCATATAGTCCTTATCCCCAAAAAACAGCACCCCTCAACCTTCAGTGAGTTCAGACCAATCAGTCTCTCAAACTTTAGCAATAAAGTTTGCTCCAAGATTCTGATGGAGAGGATAAAACAGCTGATGCCCTCACTTATATCAAGTGAACAATCAGCTTTCCTTCAAGGGAGGGAAATTGCAGACAATGTTATCCTGATGCAAGAATCTACTAGATTTTTGTAGAAAGATAATGAGTGTCTCAACCTTATCCTCAAATTAGATATAACAAAAGCTTTTGATAGGGTTTCCTGGACTGCTCTAAATTCTCTACTGCTTAAACTGGGATTTCATGGCTCTTTGGTTAGATTACTTATGTCTAACATTGCATCTGCATGGTTCTCAGTTATAGTAAATGGAGTATCTTATGGTTTCTTCAAGCCATCAAGAGGACTCAAACAGGGTGACCCCCTGTCACCTTTTTTGTTTAACATCTTGACTGAACTCATGTCTAGGAAGCTTCATACATTATTCCAGTCTGGTACTTTAGCTAGGTTTCATCTGCCACAGCACACTACTCCACTTACACACCTGATTTATGCTGATGACACATGTATTTTTCTTAAAGCAACTGCCAAGTCTCTTAAAAATTTTGCTGCATTTATTACTTCCTTTGAAAGGGCAACTGGGCAGAAGGTAAACATGTAGAAATCCAGCTTTTACACAGGGGACAAAAGCAGTAGAGCACAAAAAAGAAAAATTAAGAGCATCCTGGGAATGCAGGAGGGTAGTTTCCCCTTTAAGTATTTAGGATGCACTATTTACAAGGGTAGAAAGCTAAATGCACATTTCCATGGTCTCCTAGAAGCTATAAGTGCTAGAATACATACATGGAACTCAAAATGGTTATCCAGGGGTGGAAGGATAATACTAATCAAGTATGTTCTTTCCTCCATACCTCAACATGTATTTGCTGTGATGCAGCCAACAAGCTTCATTCTCAGGAAAATTGAAATGCTATGCTCAGATTTTTTATGGGGGGAAACAGAAGGAAGGAAGCATAAGCATTGGAGATCCTGGGAAAGAATGGCTTTCCCAGAAGAAGAAAATGGGACTGGTTTAAAAAATTTAGACTCCACTATAGATGCATACTCCCTCAAGTTATGGTGGAAAATGCAGCAGGGCACAGCACCTTGGACCAAGTTTCTTTGGTCCCTCCCAAGCCATAGAAGAACCTCTGATGCATGGAAGAGAGTGAAATCAGTTTCTGACTTTGCAGAAAACCATACCAGAATAGTTCTAAGAAGAGGTACCTGCAGCTTTTGGGGTTCCAATTGGCTAGGTCATGGAATTCTGATAGATAAGTTGGGTAGTAGGAGTCCCTTGCATCCTGATATGACAGTTAGAGACTTCTATACTAACAAGGCACCAATACTATCTTTTCTGGCACCATATATCTCTGCTGGTATTTTACAGGACCTGCAAAAGGAGCAAATGTTTACTGAAGATGAGGATATCATGGTCTGGACTCCAAGTCCACAAGGTAAGTTTTCGGTTAAAAGTGCTTATAGAAGCCTGAGACACAGGCATAGAGAATCTACATCATTGAAGAAGGTACAGTCTCTAAACCTACCAGTGAAGATCTCATTTCTTACTTGGAGAATTCTTAACAACTTGATGCCTATGGATGATATGCTTACTGATTTTGGGATTGTTAATGTATCCAAGTGTCCTTTCTGTGAGCATGAGGACACCTTGCAACATTTTTTCAACACATGCCCCTATGCTTCTTTCATATGGAAACAAATGCATGCTATATTAGAACTACCACAGGTTCATTTTGCTAATCTATGGGACAGATTAACAACTTACTGGAATATTACACATCTGTCAAAATTGCATGGTTTTCTGTGTTGCTCTCTGCCTTGTTTAATTCTGTGGGAACTGTGGAAAGCAAGGGGTCAGGCATTATACCAGGGTGTTAAGAAAACCCCTCTACATACCTGGAATCAGGTTAAGGCAAATTGTAGACTTATCTCTATAGCTAGACCACTTACTTCTGGCCATCTCTCTAATAGCATATGGGTTCAAAGAGGGTTAATTTCTTTTCTGAATCCACCCCCACCTACAAAACTAATCCCTATCAAGTGGGAGCCCCCTGATAGTGGTTTCAAATTGAATGTTGATGCATCTTTTAAACAAAACTCCTCATCAGTAGGGGGGCTCATAAGAGACACAGGGGGTAGATTCAGATTTGCATTTTACAAACTAACACAGGGTGATTTCCCTTTGCAGGTGGAGCTTCAAGCAGCCCTATGGGGTATTCAATTGGCAGTGGAAAATGGTTTCAATAATGTCTCATTAGAGATGGATAGCCAACTTGCAGTGAGCATCATCAATGGAAAATTAGAGCCTCCATGGAATTGTCTTCAACTGGCCAGACAAGTGGCTGACTTAATGAGGCAGAATAGCTTTCGAGCTTCCCATATCTACAGAGAAGTCAATGGACCTGCAGACTTCTTAGCAAAGTTTGGACAACAGAGGAGGGAATCACAACATTTCACTGATCCCAGAAGCATCCCACAACTGAGAGAAGAGCTCTTGAAGGATAACCTACACTCTTGGAGAAGAATCAGGGCATGAAACATGACATGCTAGGCTGGAGTGTAATTCGACACTAGGGGTTGTGGAGTCTTACACAAACAGAAGGGCTACTCCTGTTTTCTCTCTGATTTGCATATATGTTTAGGCTTTCTTTTGTACAGGTTTTGTTAATGGCATGTGCCTATGCCTGTTTTGAATTGGTACAACTAGTGTCCAATTCGCCCATGTATCTAGCTGTCTGACTAACACTATGGGAATTAAATCCCAATTTGGAGGCTTGGGGAGCCATAAAAAATCCCCTCACCTAATGGTGGTTTCATCCAAAAAAAAAATAAAGCCCTCGAGAGTTGCACAACCTTTTGTGTTCTCATGATTTTGACCCACCACCAATTAAATTGATGGGGAATACTGATCACCGATATATTTTGCACTTCCCATTGAAGAACAACTGAAAAAACCACGGTCTCATGGCATGCTTATCCATATATAGGTGCAACTATTGGAATATATGCAAAGAACAGTTATTTCAAACCCACATGGATATATCAGTTCTCACCCTCACACAACCATACCCTACAACACATGTCACACTTATCGATCCCTATAAGCCAACATCCACCTCAATATCTTACTACTTATGCACCATATACCATAATGAAACTATGAATCAGTAATTTCTTTAATAGAATTGAAAAAGGAGTTGAAGTATAATCCTTTTTTGTTGTAATTTCTTGGTTTATCAGTGATTTTATGTGATTTAGAATTTTTAGTAAATTTTAGTAATGTCTTGAATATATTATTAGACTCAATAAGGTTGTCTTTAATCTCGTCAAGGTTCAATCAAGTTTGTTTTAGATTATGAGTTTGTTGCTCTTATGAGTTGTTCAATATTGAACCACTCCAATCTATTATTAACTTTATTTCCTAACATAAGCAATGGATAATCTCCGACACTTAATTAAATGAAATCTTCAATATTGGTTTTAAGGTTCTCAGATACATCATCCTCTCTTCGATCATTATTTTTGTTAGACTTATTGTTGTGAGACCGTCTCATGGTGAGACCAAGGACTAAAGTCAAAATAGGAAAAGAGCAAACTAAATTCGGGGGCAAAAAACTAATAGAACTGGACTAAATAGTAAAATATCACAATTACACATTAAATCCCTGAACTTTTAAAACATCAATATGAAACCCCATCTTAAAATTTTTACAATTTAATCTCTGATCTCATCGTGAAACTATTTTATACCAGAGTTTGTCATTTAGCTAACCAAAATATAGACCAAGTGCATGAGTAAACAAATGCTTTCTAACCTTGCACGTGCAAAACACAAAATTTGAAGATGTATGAAATGAATATTTAAACAATATTTCGGATACCATTTCGGCCATTGTGTGTACAATAACTCAAACTTAATTTGGACGACAAAACAATCACTTAGCATCCCAGTCCATCATATTATTCCTAGCAACTTTCTCTCCTTTCTCTCAGGCACGTTTCCCAATTAACGGAAATCAGTACCTTCTCTTAAGCTCTCCGCTGCTGTTAACGGCTTCTTGCCGATAACGGCTTCTTGCCGCTGCTGAAACCACTGCTAGCTTGCGGTTTTCACCGGAGGCCAGCATGGCCGCGAACGCTAATGAGCAAGCTCCACCGAAAACCTTCGCCGCTGCTCTACAAATCAAAGCCCCTCCTCTGTCCAAAATTCTGCCCAATAACCCAGAAATCACTCCCAAAACAAACCACCTGGGTGATCCATCTTGTTTGTACTCGGAGGAACAGATTGCAACTCTCTCTGCGCATTACTCAAATGCACTTGTGGGGAAGTTTACCAGGGGCAGAATTTCGATGGAACTATTGGAGCAGGCCTTCAAAACGATGGGGTTTGAAGGTAAGTATCAACTAGGCTCACTTGATTTCAAACATGTCCTGATTAGGTTTGAACTGCTTAACGATTACCAAAGATGCTGGATGAAATGTGTTTGGAATCTTAATGGCATCTCACTGAAAATCCTAAAATGGACACCTGAATTTTCTACCCATATCGAGTCTCCAATAGTCCCAATCTGGTGTACAATTCGTGAAGTCCCATTATACTACTATAACTCAGCCTCTATAGAAGCAATTGGGAATAGTCTTGGCAGTTTCATTAAGAACGATTTGGCCACAGATATGCTAACCAGGCCTTCTGCCATTAAATTCTGTGTAGAAATGGATCTCCAAAAACCAATGAATCACTTTATAAGGCTTGGTTCTGTAACCAATAATAGAAAATATAAGGTGGAATATGAGGATGTGCCTCTGTACTGTGATTACTGCTTGAAACTTGGACACTCTTTGCCCCAATGTAAGGCTAAGCATATGCCTAAAGATGATCTAATTCAGGATACAACCCTAGAGCCAATTGTATCCCAATCAAAATGGCAGCAAACTGGGAAAAAATTTGAGAAGGCCCCTCTAATAGTTGACTCTCAAGATCAATCTCTATCACATCAGATTAATAAGAATATTGGTACATCTAGTGGATCTGAACACAACATATCACATAGCCCCCCCCACAGGGTACCATTAATAACCAGAGATCTCCCACTGCCATCTCACATACTCAGGATAACTATGACAGTTCTATATCTAGGCTGTTAAGGGATACTGCTATCCATAAATCACCTATTATGACATATGCTAAAGATGACATTCAGATAGGATCCTTTTCTATTCCTATGTATAGCCCAAATCACAATCTAGTGCTCTCACAGCCTGGAATTAGGGCAAACAGGTTTTCTGTTTTGCAGAATTTGGAGGATGGCTCCAAGAAACAAGGTATTATTTCTGAGACAGATAAACCCATGGAAGATGCTTCAAACCAGCAAAACACTACTTCCCCTTCCATCACAGGTATGCAACAAGGTAAATCTAAACTAAAGAAAAATAATTATTTGAGTCAATTAAATAGGATGATGCTGAGATCAGCAACAAAAAGTGCCAAATCAGGTGAACAATGTTAGTCAATTCACATGTCAATTGGTTAGTGTGGAACATTAGAGGCATGGACACATCAATGCTTAGATTATTTAATTTATGTAAGATTAAGAAAATTCAGTTGTTGTGTATCATAGAACCAATGCATGACAACAGTTCTTGTCAATCATATATGCAGAAACTCCACTTTACTCATAATCTCACACTATATAATGGGAAAATTTGGTTAATGTGGACTAACTCTATTTCTGTTACACTGCTTTCTACACATGAACAGTTCCTGCATGTTAATGTCTTGCATCATACCTTTAACTGGCATATGGAGGCAGTATTTATATATGGCCTTAGGAATAGGGAAGGTAGGAAGACTCTATGGACTGATCTGACCCCTATTTCTAAAGGGGAAATAATTTTCATTGGTGATTTTAATTCAATAACTTCCCTAACAGAATATAGAGGCCCTTGTTCCCCGGCACTTGGTAGTATCAGGGATTTTAACTCATGGATTAACTTAAATGGGATACAGGAAGTCAACACTGTTGGAAACCTTTTTACTTGGTGTAATGCAAGGCTTAGAAACCCGACCTCTAAAAGACTAGATAGAGGCCTGTGCACCATTTCCTGGAACTCAAGATTCCCTTCCTCTTCCATTCAAATCCTAAATAGGCAGACATCTGACCACTCTCCCCTTCTTCTCCAAATCTCTTCCTTAACATCTGTAAATCCAAAGCCTTTTAGATTTATAGATGCATGGTTCCTTAGACTGGAGTTTAAAGACATAATTAATGAATGCTGGAATTTACCAATGGCTGAAACAGGTATGCTTAGGTTTTACCTAAAACTCATTAGGTTAAAAAAAGTTCTTAAGAATTGGAATAGGGTCAGTTTTGGTAATATTGACCTTAATGGCAAGCTAGCAGAGGAGGCATTAAGATCTCAAGAAATTAACTTCGACCTTAATCCCACAACTCAGGAAAGAGTCAAACTAAATGAGAAAAATGCATTACTGTTAAAAGCTTTAAAGGAAAAAGAAAAATTTTGGAAACAGAAGGCAAGACTTAAATGGCACAAACTGGGGGATAATAACACTAATTTCTTTCACAAGACTGTGCTTGAGAGAAATAGTAGGTTGCAGATCACAAAAATAAAAAATGGTGCTGGCAATTGGATTAACTCCCAGGTGGAAATCCAAAATGTAGCTGTTGAATACTTCACTGATTTACTTACTAAACCCACACAGGAATCTGATATGACATATTATCCTCATTTCCTAAGTCAGATCCCAAACATTATTCAAGACAGTGATAACCAAATTCTGGCAGCATTAGTATCTGAATCTGAGCTGGAAAGAGTAGTAAAAGGATTGGAAAAAAATAGTAGTCCAGGTCCGGATGGCTTTTCACCTAAATTCTACTCAAAGTGTTGGCATATCATTAAAGATGATCTGATTTCTGCAGTTAATGATTTCATAGATGGAACAGCTATGCCTAGGGGTATTACTAGCACTTGGATTACATTGATTCCTAAAAAGACTACCCCCTCCTCTTTTGATGATTTTAGACCTATTAGCCTTTCTAATGTACTGAATAAAATCTGCTCTAAAATCTTAATGGAAAGGCTAAAACCTTACATGGACAGGTTGATCTCACCTAACCAAACTGCATTTATGAAGAACAGGGACATTTCGGATAATATCTTGTATTTACAGGAAATGCTCAGGTTTTTGGACAAGAAAAACAGAACTCCAAACTGTATACTTAAACTTGATTTAAGAAAGGCTTTTGACAGAATTAGTTGGAACTTCCTTAAACATATTTTGTTTAAGTTTGGTTTCAGTGGGAAGTTTTTAAATGCAGTTCTTAATAACTTGTCTCAAGCATATTTTTCTGTTCTAGTCAATGGTAATCCTGCAGGTTACTTCCAGGCATCTAGGGGCATTAAACAAGGTGATCCTCTATCACCCTTCCTATTTAATCTATTTTCAGAAGCCTTTTCAAGGAGTTTAGCTTTTTTATTTCATAATAATAAGCTAGCTAGCTTTCAGACTGCTGCATCCATTCCTTCAGTGTCTCATCTTAGCTATGCTGATGACACTATTTTATTCATGCAAGCTTCAAAGTCCAATTTAATTAAGATCAAGGCATTCCTTGAAGTTTTTGAGTACACTTCGGGTCAAAAAATCAATTTTGACAAGTCTGAATTCTATCTAAGTAAAAGGGCAAGCACTGCTAAGCTTCATCAAGTTAAAGCTGTATTACAAATGAAGAAAGGATCCTTCCCTTTTCAATACTTAGGCTGCCCAATTTTCAGAGGTAGAACTCTTAGGAGATATTATCAACCTTTGCTAGCCAGCATGGACCAAAAGCTTCAAAATTGGAAAAACAAATGGCTTAGTAGTGGGGGAAAAATGGTCTTAATTAAATCTTGTCTTTACTCTATTCCTCAACATATATGGACAGTAACTAATCCACCCAAAGGAACCATTAAATTAATTGAGAAAAAATTGGCTCGATTCTTTTGGGGGAAAACTGAGGACAAAAACAATAGAGTATGGAAAAAATGGGTAGACCTTGCTAAGCCTACTAAGCTTAATGGCCTTGGTTTTAGATCCATTACAGCCATTGTAGAGTCTTGCTCCTGTAAACTGTGGTGGAAGTCTCAACAAGGCACTGCACTATGGGCTAAATTCATATGGGCACTTCCTACAACCCATAGGAAATCTGTCACATGGAAAAGGATCAGTCTAATCAACACTTTTGCTGAATCTAACTCCTTAATCATACATGGGAAAGGGAGTTGTAGTTTTTGGCTGGCCAACTGGTGTCCACTTGGTCCCCTCATAAACCATATCCCAGATAGTATAATATCTCTTATGCCCTACATCAGTGTGGCAGATTTTATTAACAGTAGAAACTCTATTCTGGATCAGATTTCCTCCTTCTTGGGGCATGATACTCTTCAGTTTTTACAGGGGGTGGAAATAACTACTGAAAGGGATGACAGAATGGTGTGGAAAGTTGAGCACTCAGGTAACTTCACATTCAAATCATGCTATAAGGCCTTAACCTCACAGACAGGTAATTTTATAGCAAACTGCTTCTTATGGAAAATACCTGTGCAAACAAAGATCCTTATTTTCACATGGAAATTACTGAACTCTTTTCTCCCTTTTGATGAGGTGCTTATTTCATGTGGCTTTAGTCTTGCATCCAAATGCCCTATCTGCAATCATTCTGATTCCATCCAACATTTCTTTGTGAACTGTAATTTAGCTCAGGCTGTCTGGACTAATTTTGCATCCTTGTTACACTTCAACCTAAATGCTCTGCAATCTATTTCACAAAGATTCTTCATGTTTTGGAATTGCAGTGACTTACCAAAAACTGAACATATTTATTGCAAAATCTTACCTTCCTTGATTTGTTGGGGCCTATGGAAGGCTAGAACTGGTTTCCTCTTTGATAATAAACCTTTTTCACTGAATGCTATCTGCAAAGAGGTTGAAGACTTGATCAAACTAACATTTTTGGTATACCCTGGAAAACTGACATCAACTGGTCATATAACTCCCTCACTTAGACAACTTGTTACTCTATCTAGACCCCCCCCCCTAAGCCAAATTTTTCAAAGATTATATGGGAAAGGCCTGGCCATGGTTATATAAAAATAAATGTTGATGCATCTTGGTCTAATGGTAATGCTTCAATGGGTCTTATTGCTAGAGATTCTTCGGCTTGCCCAATTATGATTTCTTCTGCTACCTTGTCAGCTGCTTCTCCTCTTTCAGCTGAAATTGAGGCAATATTATATGTTTGTCACATTTTCCCTCATCTGAATCATACACATGTAATTGAATCGGACTCAAAAGTGGCTGTTTCTATGATTAATGATCCTTACAATGCTCAGTGGGAATTTTTTGACAAGGTCTATAAAGCTAGGGCTTTGTTAGGCCGGGCTAAGCTCCAACATGTCTTTAGGGAGGGGAACCTTGTTGCTGATACTCTTGCTAAAAACCATGTTGATCCGGGGTTTTCTTTAGCTAATCTGTCCAAGCATATTAATGGTCTTATTACTTTAGATAAACAATCCTTGCCTTCCATCCGAGTTCGTAACATCAATTTGAATTGATACTGCTGATGGAGTTTTGAACGAATATGCAGGTACGGAGAGGAGTTACAGAAGACAATACAACACAATGGCTGGTCTTTCACTTCGGAGGACGACTCTCCCAGCATCTGCATTACCTTTTAATGTAGATATGTTGTGAACATTAGTTACAAGTAGGAGTTGCCTGGCTGGGGGAGAAAATTAACACAAGGGGTGGAGATTTTCTCCCTCGGATCGCAACTTCTTCAGATACTGAACTACTATAGTATAGATGCACATATATGTAGGCTAATACTTTTGGAGACAACAATGTTGCCTCAAGTCTAGTGACCTAGACACACTCATGTACATACTGTTTCTTTTGATATAGGGCATGGGGAACCCAATACATAACTCCCCCACCTTAGGGTGTTTTTATTTAAAAAAAAAAAAAAGTCCATCATATTAACTTTTTTTTTTTTTGGCAATCAAATATCTTGTTCTTTTCCGTAAAACACAAAAATCATGAATATATTTAACAACCACCAGTATGTTAACAAACTCGTTAACCTTGTAGAAATTGCTAGGAAGTTGCACGCTGATACAACTAAAACATGATAAACCAGGGTTTGGGTTTACTGTAGCAAAAAAAGTCACTCTCAAACATGCATCTATGTCTATAAGTAGAAGCGAAATTATGTTTTCTGATGAACTCGTTCTTGTCCTATAGATACTCTGCTCTCTTTCTTTTTTTCCAGGAAGAATGCCTGGTTCTTTGCACACTCCGCTATTTTCCTCAACATTTTTATGCTGTAGCACTTTTCAATATCGATTCTGACCTCGATGCATATTCTGTACGCACCCATGATGTTATATGCATTTTCTTAGAGAAGCATCTCCCCATCATGTTACAAATGCCAACCATTGGAGCCGGTCAGCATGTTACAGATGCTCACCGAGATCCGCTATTTGCAGGTGGTGGTGCCTTGTGGGTAGGAGAGAGTTTCAGATGAAAAATTGTACGGAGAGAAACGGGCATTCAAATTTCTTTAAAAACTTTCTTACAAAAGGAGAAAATTCTATATGTTTGTTTGCATTGAGTAGTTAAAAAAATATAGCAAATACATCCTTACAGTAAATTAAAAAATGAAGTTATTTTTGTAATCAAATTACAATCCAAAGAATTTCTTTTCTTGAATTTGTTTCTTGGCTATGTGGGAAATATCTAAAGCTGCACTCCCTCCGTCCTACCTCAAACTACACACTTTCCTAATAAGGTTGTCCCAATTCAAATTACAATTTCTGATTTTGTCAAAAACGGCCTAGTTGACTTGGCTCAAAATTATCAAAATGCCCTTTATTTAAACTGAAATAACAAATGGACATAGGCTTATTAAGGCTAGGGTTTAGGTGATAATTTGAAGTGGCAAAAATTTGGATCTGGCTTTGGCTTAACAGCATTGGTAATTACTCCAACACACTTCCCACGCATTCTCTGTTCTCCTCTCTACCTCTCCCCTCCATTTCTCAAAAATCTCAAATCTTATAATCTCTTTTCTCTCAAAAACCCAACATCCCAAAGCAGATGGCTCTCCTCTCTACCTTTCCTCTTAGCTCCTCAAAAATCCCAAATCTTATAATCTCTGTTCTCTCAAAAATCCTTCATCCCAACGCATTATTTTCTCCTCTCTACCTCTCCCCTTAGCTCCTTAAAAATCCCAAACCTTATCATCTCTGTTCTCTAAAAAATCCTTCATCCCAACACATTCTTTTCTCCTCTCTACCTCTCCCCTCCATTCCTCTTGAATCATATTCTGAAACCCTTCCTCCTCCTCATCACAGGTCCGAATACCCCCCTATTTTCGAACATATTCTGATTATGTCCTCATATCCAGCTTCTCGTGCTATGTTTTTTTTTTCCAAATTTGTTCGATTTTGAAACCGGGTTTGTCAAACCCTTGGTTTTCCGAAGTCCATCAGCGCTTGGATTGTTTCATTTCGGGTTTGATAACCTAGGTTATGCTTTTTTTAAAACTTTTTGTTCAATGTTTTGCAAGTTTTCTATTTTCCGGTTAGGGTTTGCATATATCTGGAAGATTAATGTATTTCCGAACAAAGAATATGGGTTTTTTGACCCATTTGTGATTTTGATGTGTTCTTAGCCGGGTTTTCAAACCCTTGTGTTTGTATACCCCCGTCGAGTACCGATTATGTTAGTCGGGGTTTGAATAGGTCTAGCTCATGCATTTTTGGCTGTTTTCATTCTTTATTTTCTATTTTTCTTCATTTTTGGGTTAGGGTTTTTGTAGATCTATATACGAAAATAGTTTTTAAACAAATAAATCTTATTCTTCTTGACTGACTCGTATATTTGATGACCTTTTTAAACAATTTGTATGTTGGTGTTGTTATTTGATGAGTTAGTTTGAGTTGGTTTGGATTTGTATGATGTGGCCCAATGCATATCTGAGTTTCTGATTTCATTTCTTTGGGTATTAACCAATGTGTACTCCCTTGTTTACTGGTGTTGACTGATTCGTATATTTGATGACCTTTTTAAACGATTTGTATGCTGGTATTGTTATTTGGTGAGTTAGTTTGAGTTGGTTTGGATTTGTATGCTGTGGCTTTATGCATATCTGACTTTCTGATTTCATTTATGAGGGTATTAACTAATGTGTACTCTCATGTTTACTGGTGTTGACTGATTCGTATATTTGATGACCTTTTTAAACAATTTGTATGTTGGTGTTGTTATTTGATGAGTTAGTTTGAGTTGGTTTGGATTTGTATGATGTGGCCCTATGCATATCTGAGTTTCTGATTTCATTTCTGAGGGTATTAACTAATGTGTAATCCTCTGTTTACGGGTGTTGACTGATTCATATATTTGATGACCTTTTTAAACAATTTGTATGCTGGTGTTGTTATTTGATGAGGTAGTTTGAGTTGGCTTGGATTTGTATGTTGTGGCCCTATGCATATCTGAGTTTCTGATTTCATTTCTTTGGGTATTAACTAATGTGTACTCCCTTGTTTAATTGTGTTGACTGATTCGTATATTTGATGACCTTTTTAAATGATTTATATGCTGGTGTTCTTATTTGATGAGTTAGTTTGAGTTGGTTTGGATTTGTATGCTGTGGCCCTTTGCATATCTGAGTTTCTGATTTCATTTCTCTGGGTATTAACTAATGTGTACTCCCCTTTTTTTGCTGACGTCTTGTCTACCATCACAACCACTACTCTTTTTTAATGAGTACACCTAGTGATGAGCCCAATCACTTGTCCCACTCATGTGCCGGAGCTTCAAGGTCTAATGTACTGATGGACACTAAAAAGGGTGATAATTCACATTCATTTTGGGATCTATGTCTGATTCAGATATTCTGATAGCCACCAATTTCAGTCCAATCAACTTTGCTGACTGGACTCCATGGTTGTCGGAGACCCCCGTTAATTGTTTAGAGGTTGAGTATCATCCTGACTCTGTCGATGCCCCTGATGATGGTTTTGTACTTGATAAAGAGAGTCGGGAAAATACAAATTGGTTTCCAAAGCTTGAAGGTGTTACTAATTATCGCAGCATCAAGTTTGGTGAACCAGGATTCTATGAATATGGATCATGTTATTATCGGGGGAATTGGCCTAAGAAAATGATGAATGAAGGCAAGAAGAAGTGATCTTTGCGTAATTTACCCCAAGATGTTCTTGATGATTTAGCCTATTGGGAGAATATGCCAAAACCTGAAGCGTATGTGCCGTCCGAGCTAAGGAAGGGAAACCCCCCAAAATTAGCTTGAAGGCACTACTTAAGGTTGCATCTTGCCTTTTACTTTTAGTTTTTTCTTGTTAATATGGCACTCTTGAGTTGCATTCATTTGAATAATTACATTTTATGTGCAGGAGGTGGATGACGAAACTAGCAAATCCAGTGATTAACCTTGCGGGCTATTGGTTAAATACTTATGATGGCTTATATTATTACTAACTGTTTGATTCATGACTTTTTTTTACACTATGGACTGCATTTGATGTGTTACGTGACATTCTGATCTTTTTTTTGTTCCTGGACTGCTAATATATTATGTGGAATATTCTTATGTGGACTGATGTTGTTTGATTTGTTATACAGTCGTGTAGGACTGTCTGGACTAATATTTTTTACCTGTGATACAGTCGTGTGTGACTGTCTGGACTAATAAATTTCTACATTTCTATCTAACTATATGCTTTGTTTTATGTGTATTATTATTTTCAGAAAGTGTCTAACATGGACCGTTGGATATGGTAAGGTTGTGAGATTAGTATTTGTGACCGAAACATTGCAGCCATGCGGTTGGGTCTAAAGACTTGGTTGTTCTTGGCGGGGCAGTGTGATTGGGTTGCAATTTTATTAATTGAGTCACATTAGATATAGTAGGTCATAATCAATGATGAAGTTGTGATGTATGATTGTTATGTTATGCAGCCATGCCTATCAGTTAAGAAACTAATTTGTTCTGGGCAGGGCATTCATATGATTTGAAAACAGCCTGAGATGTACTGTTCTAATGACTTCGAGTTCTGGAATCATGTTAATAATGATGACAAATGAATGAAAAAAAAATCTAAGAACGCAACCTGGTTTTGTTAATTCAAATCCCTTTGGATGGCGTAATGATTTGGTTTTTTACTTTGCATGTTCATGTAGTGTGCCAAACCAGTATTTGTGGCTTCACTTCTGTGATTGTTTGAATCCTAGACTTGGTGTTTTTGAAATAGAAAATGCATTCATTCATTCATACAAACTGATTTTACATCCAAAATTAAACAGGGGAAATACCATCCCTATTTTACAAGGTTGTACCTTAAACATGACTATGAAAACCAAAATGCATGTTTATACAGATTTCCAAGCACAACACTAAAAAATATTTTTCATGGAAAACTTTTTCGGCCCATTTCCATGCTCAGCATGAGATCTTGAACTTGTCCAGTCATTCCAACAGCAATCAGGTCTTCCAAACATTTCCTCACAATTTCAAGATCCACAATCAAGTTTTTTTTGGAAAAATCCCCAGCCTAACCAGTCTTTGCTTACCTATATGTTGCAGTTTAAAGTTATTTCCCCCCTTATCCTTCATGATTTCAATCATCACATTTTGGAAAGACAAGAAGATATGGTCAATTTTTTTCGTATCCTCTCTTTCGAAAGCATTGTATACAACTTGTAAAAGTCCCTCTAAGTCCGTGCTAGGGGTTTCGTGCTGTAAGCTTTGAATGGAGGAAAAACACCCCGGGTCTAGAATGTTTAAATCTGGCGACCTTACTGGTTGGCACACCATTTTGATTGTAAAACCATCTGAATTTGCAGCTGCTATGAACTCAGGGTCATTGGACAGTATATGGGATGGGGCATTGTCTTGTTGTATTGAGATTTGTTTGCTTAACCAAGCTGGCCACTTAGCTTTAATTGCAGGGATGACATCATAAATAAGTTTCTTCCTAATGCATTTCCTGTTAACCTTCTTCTTTGGTGTTAAAAAAAGGGTTCCCCTAGGCCTATTGATACTGTTTTTTTTGCAGCAACATATTCAGTGTAAGGAAAGACACCTACTCTACTATCAAAGACACAATTTCCATCATGGTCAAATATAGGCCTACAAACTGCACATAAGAACATCAACTTGGGTATGTAATGCTTGTTATGTTGTGTTCTATATGGTCCAGGTTCTTCAGGGGAAAGTAAGTACCTTGTGGTTGATTCAGTGAGATAGAACCACTTCTCATCAATATGAATGATGTTATGCATGTCCTTGAATTGCATGTTGCATTCTATCCTTGATAAACACCATTCCATTCTTCTTAGCTTGGCTGTTGTTGATAAGAATGGATGAACTGCATTGGTATGGCTCCTGATCTCCTTGTTTGTCACAGTCTGGTGAACGGTACTCTTGCTAATACGTAGAGAAGCAGTTGTTGACCGGCAAGTTTTTCACTTTGGGAGAGGTATAGCCATCAATGCTGCAGTGTCGATTGGCTTTTTCGTTGGACATGGTTTTCCATGTCGCAATGATCTTGCTGATATTGCTCCCACACCAGCTATATGTTGCTTGACTCTCGCCCAAATGGTGCTAATGGTTCAAACAGAACAACCCCACTGATTTGCTGCCTGAACTCGTTGGTCATGCCTGATTTTGCCTCCTGTGATATGCTGCAACAAAAATTGTGCTATTTGTTGCCTTTCCTCATCTATGAGATTCCTTCCCACCATCACATCCTCACCAACATTAAGAGCCCAATGAGGATCTTTGAGGGACCAGAATGTGTTTAATGAGAAGGAATCTAAGGGCTTTTAATGCTGGAAAAAAGGAAGGAAGGATTTTGGAAAGGTGGAAGTGAGTTGAAAGTGTGCAGAGAATAAAAGATTTTATAGAGAACATAAAGTTTCTTCTGAATTTGTAATTTTTATTTTTTTGGGTGCTCATTCTCTTTGTTGGCTCCAAAAATAAAATTTTGGAGCCAAATCTTATATTTTAGAGGGAAAGGTTAGTTTGGAAAAGAAATGTAAAAATCTGATTACCAATTTTAAATTTTACTATTTACTATCTTATCTACAGTATTTTTTTTCAGCTTTTCAGTACTTTTTTTACTGTACATTTTTCCCACCTCATTTTATCTTTCTGCGAATTGAGGCGGGACATAAGGAGTACATAGCCTTCAATTTCAGTTTTATACCCATCGTCACGTACTTATCATCTTCACCATTACCATGGATTCTTATTTTGAAATGACTTTCAGTTAGTCATCATCAGTGAAGAACTCCAACTAGAGCTTTTTTTATTTTCAATTTCCGTATCGAACCGTTCCAAGTCAATGTACCTAAAAAATTTAGATTCAGCCATATATGATTGATTCATTAAATAATTGTTTTTAATCTCATTCATACCATCGATGTATAAAATGAGTAACTCAAACTTAATGGGGATGACAAAACAATGACTTGTCATCCCACGTATTTTAGAGCATTCACAAAGACTAGTTTGGTTACACCACGCAACGCGCGGTGATCTTGATAAAAAATTATAGAAATTCTATAGGAATGGTAAAAAAGTTGTAATTTAAGTTATAAATGTACCAATTATACATGTAATAGAAGAGTCCATCCTTTTGAAGGCTGAGAGCTCGACCTGGACCTCTTCGAGGAAAGAATTCTCCATCCCTTCGATGACTAAGATGTTGACCTCTTCAAGGATAGAAGAGTCCATACTTTCAAGGGCTGATAGCTCGACCCTTTCGAGAACAGAAGAGTCAATCCCTTCGAGGGCCGAGAGCTCAACCCCTTCGAGGAATAATGACTACATCGCTTCGAGGGCTGAGAGATGGACCCCTTCGAGGACAAAAGACTCCATCCCTTTGAGGGCTAAGAGCTCGACCCCTTCGACGACAGAGGAATCCATCCCTTCGAGGGCTGAGATCTGGACCCATTTGAGGACAGAAGACTCCATTCCTTCGAGGAATGAAGACTCAATCCATTCGAGGGCAGAAACCTTCATCCATTCGAGAGCCTAGAACTCGACTCCTTCGAGGCCAGAAGACTCCATCCCTTAGAGGGTTGAGATCTGGGCCCTTCGAGGAATGAAGACTCCATCACTTCGAGAACCTAGAGGTCGACCCCTTTGAGAGCTGAGAGTCCATCCCTTCGAGGGATGAGAGCTGGACCCCTTTGAGAGCTGAGATCTAGACCCCTTCGAGGACTAAAGGCTCCATCCCTTCGAGGGCTGAGAGTTGGACCCTTTTGAGGATAGAAGAGTCCATCCCTTCGAAGGCTGAGAGCTGGACCCCTTCGAGGAATGATAGTACATCCCTTCGAGGGCTGAGAGCTGAATCCCTTCGAGGGTTGAGAGTACATCCCTTCGAGGGCTGAGAGGTGGGCCTCTTCGAGGGCTGAGAACTAGACCCCTTTGAGGGCTGAAGACTCCATCCCTTCGAGGGCTGAGAGCTTGACCCCCTTTCGAGGATAGAAGAGTTCATTCCTTCGAGGACTGTGATCTTGACCCCTTTAAGAGCTGGGAGTCCACCCTTTCGAGGGCTGAGAGCTGAAAACCTTTGAGGATAGAAGAGTCCATCTCGTTGAGGGCTGAGAGCTCGACCCCTTCAAGGATAGAAGATTCTGTCCCTTTAAGGCTTTAGAGCTAGACCCCTTCGAGGATAGAATACTCCATTCCTTCGAGGGCTAGGAGCTAGACACCTTTGAGGATAGAAGAGTACATCCCCTTGAGGACTGAGAATCTACCCCTTCGAGGCCTGAGGGCTGGACCCGTTCGAGGAAAGAAGATGCCATTCCTTCGAGGGCTAGGAGTTAGACCCCTTCGAGGATAGAAAAGTCAATCCCTTCGAACACTGAGAGTTTACTCTTGGAGGCTGAGAGGTGGACCTCTTCGAGGAAAGAAGAATCTACCCTTTCGAGGGCTGAGAGCTAAACCCCTTCGAGGACTGAGAGCTAGACCCCTTCGAGAACTGAGAGCAAGACCCCTTCAAGGGCTGAGATGTCGACTCCTTTGAGGATAGTTGCCTCCATCCATTCGAGGGTTGAGAACTCGACCCCTTCGAGGACTGAGAGTTCACCCCTTCGAGGACTGAGAGTCCACCCCTTCGAGGGCTGAGATTCTCTACCCCTTCGAGGATAGAAGAGTCTATCCCTTTGAGGACTTAGAGTCCATCCCTTCGAGGGCTGAGAGCTGGACCCCTTCAAGAATAGAAGAGCCCATCCCTTTGAGGGCTGAGAGCTGGACCACTTCGAGGATAGAAGACTCCATCCCTTCGAGGGCTTAGAGCTACACCCCTTCGAGGGGTGAGATTCTCGACCCTTTCGAGGGCTGAGAGCTAGACCTTTTCGAGGGCTGAGATCTCGACCCCTTTGAGGATAGAAGATTCCACCCCTTTGAGGGTTGAGATCTCGACCCCTTCGAGGATAGAAGAGTCCATCCCTTCAAGGGCTAAGATCTTAACCTCTTTGAGGGTCGAGATCTGGACCCCTTTGAGGATAGAAGAGTCTACCCCTTTGAGGATAGAAGAGTATATCCCTTCGAGGGCTGAGATCTGGACCCTTCAAGGATAGAAAAGTCCATCCCTTCGAGGGCTTAGAGCTTGACCCTTTGAAGATAGAAGAGTCCTTCCCTTCGAGGGCTGAGAGCTTGACTCCTTCGAGGTTAGAATAGTCCATCCCTTCGAGGGCTGAGATCTTGGCCTCTTCGAGGCCTGAGAGTCCAACCCTTTTACGGCTGAGAGCTGGACCCCTTTGAGGATAGAAGAGTCAATCCCTTCAAGGGCTGAGATCTGGACCCCTTCGAGGATAGAAGAGTTCATCCTTTCGAGGGCCTAGAGCTCTACACCTCGAATGGGTCCCCAAAACGACGTTGTTTTGGTCAGCCACCTGGCAGCTCCTATACCCGCACATTGAGGTGCCGCAACTTTTGATCTAAACACCTTGACCTTGGCGGGATAAGATCATTGGAACCTTAGAATGGTCTCCATTTTCATGATCAGTAATATAATGAATGAATCATAGAAAATATTAAAGAATAAATTATACTCTTTTTTCCTACAGTAGCGGCCGCTAAAGGAAAGGCATTGATTGACTTTCGTTTGTGCCCATGCATGAATGAAATGAGACTGCTCGATAAGCAGAAACAACCACTGACTTTGGAAACTAAATTTAGGGCCGAGGGTCTTCAAGTGAGAGGAGTCTTTTCAGCTTCAATCAACTGGAAGCCATTTATTTATTTTATTTATTAATCTAAATGGGTTCGAGGTTTCACACGGAGGGGGCATTTTTGTCATTTAAAATTTTGTATTAGGTTAGAAGGGAATTTTGGTCATTTCCAGGCACTCAATGGCTGAAAATGGTCGGTCAGTGCTATAATAATTACTTTAGGACTCTTTCAACAAATACACTAAGCCTACAATATTTGATACTAACAATTATCCAAGTTAATCCCATCTAAGGGGGGGGGGAATCCCATTTGAAACAAATCTTCAGTGGACTTAGAGTTTCCTAGTTTGTTAAGATTTGACTCTATCTCTTCGACCTCTTCCAGCTTTATGCCATCCGCCCTCCAGATTTCCTTCATTTGTTCCTATATAGGGCATTCTGTAGGAATGACAGCGATAGTCTGACACTGTTTCTTCATCGAAGGTTCGAAGGAAGCCTTTGAGGATGGCCTAGTGCTTCTGCAGCATTTTGAGGAAGACCCTTGGTTATTTTTACTTAATGGGACCGGGTGCCATTTAGCATCTTTGACGGTAGACTTCTGTGATTGAGTAGTAGAGTTTTCACTCGATGTGGTAAATCTCTTTACTTTTAGTTTCGCTAGCTAATCGAGAATGAGGTCAAAAGCCTTCTTCTGTTGGGGAGTCCCATTCTCATGAACGTTGACCTCCTCCATCCAGTGGTGTGCAGCTTTTAATAGAAACTTTGGAAGATGGTCTTTTCTTATCAAACAGGAGGAAGGAATGCCGTGAGAAAGCATATGGGCACAAAAGCTTACTTTGTGTGTGGCGATTTCTTCTTCATACTCAGCAAAACGCTACTTCATTTCTGTTAATTGTACCTTCCAAGCTTCGATCTCCCTAGAGAGTTTTGTGTTTTCTAATAAAAGAGATTCAACCAAAGATGTATCTTCAACTGGAGGGCTCTCTTGAGGGGCTTGAGCGGCCAAAATGGGTTCGCTTGTTGAAGGGGGGTCCTCGCTAGCTGCTATTTTCCAAGCTAGTAAGTCCTCTTCAAGGCTAGCCACTTTGTGTTGAGCTAACAGATGATGTTCGGAAACTGAGTTCTTTTGGGCTACCAATCTTTGATTTTTTCCCATGCAACCGATCAAAGGTCCCCCACTAATGATAGCCTGGTTGCAGCGGCAAGGCAGGACTTCAAAGAACCAAATTTCAAATAAATTTGCCATATAATTTCTTCTAGTTCTTTATCAGCATCATCAGAACCCTTGCCCACTTCCAGAGGGTAGGATGATCACCTGAAGGGAGGATGATCTTTAGATTACCACAACTTCATCTCTGCCTCAAGGTTGTGGAGCCTGTCCTTCAAGGAATCTTTCTCTTGATTGCATTTAGAAAGATCTCGAAGGGCAATCAGTAACTGTTTACTTGTCTCATCCAGTTCTTTTTGGGCACTTGAAAGCTCCTTGCAAGCGCCTTCTAGTACCATTTTCATTGAATTATACTACGAAAGAAAACAAAGGTAAAATAAAATAAGTGGGTATTTCCATTAATTCCCAAAAAATAATAATAGAAAGAGAAACAGAGGAGGAAAATTTTACTCTCAGGGACCAACCCTAGAATTATCCTCCTTTGAAGTGGAAGCAATCATTTCTTCCACGTGAGTGATTGGGGAATCTTGCCCAGGAGAGACACCTGCAATCTCTGAAAGGGAGATTGCTCGAATCCCCTCGGCAGTAAGGAACTCCCCTTTTGCCTTGATGACATCCAGCAGAGCAAAGTGAAGGCTGTTGTTTTTTATGGACTCATCCATCTGCTTGGCCATATCTTCAGAAAGAGAGGCGGACACTTGTGGCTTTAAAAAATTTTGGCCAATTTGCTGCAGCCGATCTCCTTGGCTATTCTTAGGAGTTCCAGGAAAAATTGAACAGTCTCAGAGCTATTCAATAGCCTGTGTTTGAAAGGCTCAAGCAGTTGCATTTGCGTTGCTGGATCTTTTGCAGCTTGAGCCCTCTCTTCTGCGTCTTGAACCTTTTTCTCAGCAGCTTGAATTTTCTCTTCTGTAGCCTGAACTCCCTTAGTGAGGGTATCCCTCTCTGTTAACCATTGATGCCTCTCACTGTCCCACATCTTTTGTTTTTCTTCGAGCATTTTGTCCTTCCCTTCGAGACATTCCCTCAGCCGCAAAATTTTAGCATTTGTTTTGCTGAGATCCTCATGAGGGTTATCGTCGCCAATGGAAAAGAGGGATGCTATACTGGTTGTGACTTCGTGGTAAACTTTACAAGCCTTGATCAAGCGATTCAGCTCAGTTGAAGTAAAAATAAGAAAAGAGAAGAGAGAAACAGATAGGAGAATGGAAAACAACCTTAGGATTGGAGGAAATTCTTGAAGGTGATGCTCGAATTCTAATGTAGGCACTACATCACTCGAAAATGGCAGAGGTTGTTGTTGAACATCTTCACCACCTTGAATTCCCATAAGCGCCCTTGGTGAGGAGGAGCTGATAGTATTCTTGTTCGGCCTCATCTTCTGGCTAACATTCCAAGTGTGAGGAGATTGCTCATGACCGACGGTTAAGATAGGCCTTTCGAGGCCTGCTCTAGGAAAGGAGCCATGATTCAAGAGGGGAAACACTGGAGTTGTGTGGGTGGAAGCCTGATGCGAGGGATCAAGTATCCCCTCGGACCAAGCTTGACCCTGCTTCCAGGGCCTTTGCTTCTTTAAGTCCTTTGTGAAACCCACTGGAATTGGTAAAAGAAAGAAAGAGAGTTAGCTAATAGTGATAAATCAAATAACATAACAGATTTACTGATGACGATGTCTAAAAATGATAAATTAATAACACAACAGGTTTACTAGCGAGGATCTCAAGGTAAGGATCGTTTGTGGGGCACCCTCACATTTTCTTCGCCTTTTTCTTGTAAACTTCAGGAGGGCGTTAAACACATACTCTTTTCATACATTCTGGGCTGGAAAACAAAGGCCGCCAATTTGGGAGTTGGGATTATGGAAAAGGCTATAGTTGAGGGAACTGGACAGCAGTTTTTGTCTGCCCCTCTCGAGGGCATCTGGACAGATATATGCCCCCCAGATTTGGAAGACTCAACTGCTACTGCCCAATTCCACAAAGGGGTTTTATGCCTCCAGCTATTGAATGAGATCCCTTTCCAGCCCTTGAAGGAATTGGGTGAAAACAGTTTTTCCGCTTGTAGGGAACTTCATTATATAAGGTTTGCCCATGCCCGAAAGCTAATTTCCACAGTCTTTTGAGAGGGCATATCGTTATAAAAATGAATCCCTCTTCCCCAGGAGTATTAGCACCAGGATGAGATACGCCCTTTCTAGCATCTTGGATCAGGCTGGAATCCTTCGGAATGGGCATATTCCGGGTCGCTAGCAATTTTCTTCGGCATACTGACCCAGACTCGCTTACACTAATTTCACCAAAAAATTTCTTGGAGTGGAACCCTCGTCAGAGCGGGCCATGATAATGGGGGGAAGCGCGGGGGAAACAGGAAGAGAATAGAAGGAGAATAGGGATGAAAGGACTATAGAAGGAGAATAGGGATAAAAGTAAACTATAGAAGGAGAATAGGGATGAAAGAACTTACAGATTACTGGAAAAAAGTGATGGAAGTCGGGATCGGTCTCAAGAGAAATACGGAAGCCAAATTTTGTAGGAAGATACCTGCAAACGAGAATAGAAATATGGAGGTGCAGATGAGAGGTAAATATGGGGGCTGAAGTGACGGATAATTATTTCCACATTGGAAATACCAAAAGTTATGGGAAGACATGATCGCTTCTTTGTCTTCTAAGAGCGCAGTGTTGGAGGGGCAGCAACACACGCGGTTGTATTAGCACGCACGCACCATTTCGGAATTTTAAACGACAAATTGATAAGAAAACTAGATTCTCACTTCCTCGAGACACATCGGGAGTTTGTTATTAAGGATTTGGGTGCTCTCCATTATTTTCTTGGCTTAGAAGTATCACCCACTTCCTCGGGTCTATTTTTTGGTCAAGCTAAGTATGCTCGAGAGTTCGAGGGCCTACAAATTGAGTCCTTCGATGAAAGAACACTCCATCTCTTTAAGGGTTGAGATCTTGACTCCTTCAAGGAAAGAAGACTCCATCCCTTTGACGGTAGAGAGGTTGACTCTTTCGAGGATATGAGCCTCCATCCATTCGAGGGCCTAGAACTTGACCCCGTGGAGGAAAAGAGACTCCACCCCTTTGAGGGCCGAGATCTCGTCTCCTTCGAGGACAGAATTCTGCATCCCTTCAAGGGCCTATAACTAGACCCCTTAGAGGACAGAAGACTCCATCCCTTCGAGGGCCGAGATCTCGACCCCATTGAGGATAGAAGATTCCATCTTTTCGAGGGCTGAAAGCTCGACCCCCTCAAGGATGGAAGACTCCATCTCTTCGAGGGTTGAGATCTCAGCTCCTCCAAGGACTAAAGACTCCATCCCTTCGAGGGCTGAGATCTAGACCCCTTCGAGGGCTGAGATCTCAACTCCTTCGAGGCTAGAAGACACCATCCCTTCAAGGACTGAGATCTCAACCCCTTCGAGGAAAAAAGACTCCACCCCTTCAAGGAATGAAGACTCAGTCCTTCAAGGATAGAAGAGTCCATCCCTTTGAGGGCTAAGATCTCCATCCCTTTGAGGGCTTAGAGTCCACCCCTTCGAGGGATGAGAGCTGGACCCCTTCGAGGACTAAGAGTCCATCCCTTCAAGGGCTTAGATCTCCACACCTTCGAGGATAAAAGAGTTTATCCCTTCAAGGGCTGAGAGCTAGACCCCTTGTTAAAAGATGAACAATTCCTAATGAAATAGATGTAGCGGCAGCTTGTTGAAAACCCAGGGTTTTTACTTGATCCAGGATGTGCGATATATATGCCATTCCAAAGTGCTCTATTAATCGACTAATAAGTCGTTTCATAGCAGTTCCATCGATCTCTTTATTGTGAAAGACCAGAATAAATTCATTCAAGAAAAAAATAAGTTCGCATTAAGTACACCTATTACAATTTTCACTGCCCAATAACCAATTTGGTCCCGATGTAAGCAACAATCAGTTACACCAAAAGATGTGGTTAATACACCCAGAACCACACCTGCAACCCAAGTTAATTCATGAGGTTAAGATATTATCTAACTAAGTCTATTGCTAAATTGAATTATTTAAACATAAAGTTAAAGTAAAGTTCATTTTTTCAATTTCATTTTATATACTTGTTACTTTCTCTTTCTTGGTTCCATCTATAATGATAGGTGAATAGAAAACTTTCAATTGCTATTTTTGAGTATCCTTCTATATCCATCCCTTCGAGGGCTTAGATCTCCACCCCTTTGAGGACTGAAGACTCCATCCCTCCCAGGGCTGAGAGCTAGACCCCTTCGAGGGCTGAGAGCTGGAACCCCTACGAGGACTGAGAGTAGGAACCCCTTTGAGGATAGAAGAGTCCATCCCTTCGAGAGCTTTGATCTCCACCCCTTCGAGGATTGACAGTCCACCCCTCCGAGGGCTGAGAGCTTGAACTCTTCGAGGCCTGAAGACTCCATCCCTTAAAGGGCTGAGAGTTAGACCCCTTCGAGGATAGAAGAGTCCATCCCTTCGTGGGCTGAGAACTAGACCCCTTGGAGGATTGAAGAGTCCATCCCTTCAAGGGGTGAGAGCTGGACCTCTTAAAGAATAGAAGAGTCCATCCCTTCGTGGGCTGAGAGATTGACCCCTTCGAGGATAGAAGATCCCATCCCTTCGTGGGCTGAGAGATAGACCCCTTCAAGGATAGAATATTCCATCCCTTAGAGGGCTTCGATCTTCATCCCTTCAAGGACTGAGGGTCCACCCCTTTAAGGGCTAAGAGCTAGACCCCTTTGAGGATAGAAGAGTCCATCCCTTCGAGGGCTTAGATATCCACCCCTTCGAGGACTGAGAGTCCACCCCTTCGAGGGCTGAGAGCTGGAACCCCTTCGAGAACTGAAGACTCCATCCCTTCGAGGCCTATGTCTTAGATCTTCACCACTTTGAGGGCTGAGAGTCCACCCTTTTGTGGGCTGAGAGCTCGACCCCTTCGAGGATAGAAGAGTCCATCCCTTCAAGGTCTTAGATCTCCACCCCTTCGAGAACTGAGAGTCCACCCCTTCGAGGACTAAAGAATCTATCCCTTTGAGGGCTGAGAGCTGGACCTCTTCAAAGATAGAAGCCTCCATCCCTTCGAGGGCTAAGAGCTAGACCCCTTCGTGGACTGAGAGTCCATCCCTTCGAGGGCTGAGAGATGGACCCCTTCGAGGCTAGAAAAGTCTATCCCTTCGAGGGATGATATCTGGACCCCTTCGAGGACTGAGTGTCCACCCCTTCGAGGGCTGAGAGCTGGACCCCTTCGAGGACAAAAGAGTTCATCCCTTCGAGGGCTGATCGTTGGACCCCTTCGAGGACTGAGTGTTCACCCCTTCGAGGGCTGAGAGCTAGACCCCTTCGAGGACTGACGAGTCCACCCCTTCGAGGACTAACGATTCCACCCCTTCGAGGGCTTAGATCTCTCCCATTAGAGGACTGAGAGTCTATCCCTTCCAGGGATGAGAGCTAGGACCCCTTCGAGGACTGAAGACTCCATCACCTCGAGGGCTGAGAGCTGGACCTTCGAGGATTGAAGAGTCCATCCCTTCGAGGGCTGAGAGATGGACCCCTTCGAGAGATGACTTCATCCCTTCTAGGGCTTAGATTTTCACTCCTTCAAGGACTGAGAGTCCACCCCTTCGAGGGTTGAGAGTTGGACCCCTTCGAGGACTGAAGACATCATCCCTTTGAGGGCTGAGAGCTAGAACCTTTCGAGGACTAAGAATACAACCCTTCGAGGGCTTAGATCTCGACCCCTTCGAGAACTGAGAGTCCACCCCTTCGAGGGCTGAGAGCTGGAACCCCTTCGAGGCCTAAAGACTCCATCCCTTGGAGGGCTGAGAGCTAGACCCCTTCGAGGATAGAAGAGGCCATCCTTTCGAGGGCTGTGAGCTTGACCCTTTCGAGGTCTGAGAGTTCACCCGTTTGAGGACTGAAGACTAGATCCCTTCGAGGGCTGAGAGCTAGACCCATTCAAGAATAGAAGACTCCATCCCTTGGAGGGCTTAGATCTCCACCCCTTCAAGGTCTGAGAGGTGGAACCCCTTTGAGGCCTGAATACTCCATCCCTACGAGGGTTAACATCTCGGCCCCTTTGAGGGCTAAAGACTCGATCCCTTCGATGGCTGAGAGCTAGACCCATTCGAGAATAGAAGACTTCATTCCTTCGAGGGCTTAGATATCCACCCCTTCGAGGGCTGAGAGCTAGAACCCCTTCGAGGATTAAAGACTTCAGCCCTTCGGTGGCTGAGGTCTCGACCCCTTTGAGGATTAAAGACTTCAGCCCTTCGATGGCTGAGATCTCGACCCCTTCGAGGACTGAAGAGTACATCCCCCTGAGGGCTGAGATCTCGACCCCTTCCAGGGTTGGGATCTCAACTACTTCGAGGCCTGATGCCTTCACTCCTTCAAGGAATGAAGACTCCATCCCTTCGAGGAAAGAAGACTCCATCCCTTCGAGGGCTGAGAGCTCGACCCCTTCGAGGGCTGAGAGTCCATCCCTTCAAGGGCCTGGAGCTCTACCCCTCGAATTGGTCCTCAAAATGACCCCTTCGAGGAGAGAAACTTTAATCCCTTCGAGGGCTGAGATCTCGATTCCTTCGAGGACATATGCCTCCATCCATTCAAGGGCCTAGAACTTGACCCCTTCGGGTGCTGAGAGCTAGACCACTTCGAGAACTAAGAGGTAGACCCCTTCAAGGGCTGAGGGCTAGACCTCTTCGAGGATAGAAGCTTCCATCCCTTCGAGGGCTGAGAGCTAGACCCCTTAAAGGACTGAGAGTCCATCCCTTCGAGGGCTGAGAGTTGGACCCCTTCGAGACTAGAAGAGTCTATCCCTTTGAGGGCTGATATCTGGACCCCTTCGAGGACTGAGTGTCCACCCCTTCGAGGGCTGAGAGCTAGACCCCTTCAAGGATAAAAGAGTTCATCTCTTCGAGGGCTGAGCGTTGGACCCCTTCGAAGACTGAGTGTCAACCCCTTCGAGGGTTGAGAGCTGGACCCCTTTGAGGATAAAAGACTACATCCATTCAAGGGCTGAGAGCTGGAACTTTTCAAGGGCTGAGAGCTGGACCCCTTCGAGGAAAAAAGGCTCCATCCCTTTGAGGGCCTAGAGCTCGACCCCTTTGAGAAAAGAAGAGTCCATCACTTCGAGGGCTGAGAACTAGACCTCTTCGAGGACTGAGAGCTAGACCCCTTCGAGGTTAGAAGACTACATCCCTTTGAGGGCTGACAGCTCGACCCCTTTGAGGGCTGAGAGATGGACCCCTTCGAGGGCTGAGAGTCCATCCCTTCGAAGGCTGATAGCTGGACCCTTTCGAGGATTGAAGACTCCATCCCTTCGAGGGTTGAGAGCTAGACCCCTTCGAGGATAGAAGAGTCCATCCCTTCGAGGGCTGAGAGCTCGACCCCTTCGAGGGTTGAGAGCTGGACCCCTTTGAGGGCTGAGAGCTCGACCCCTCGAAAGGGTGCCTAAAACGACGTCGTTTTCGTCGGCCACCTGGCAGCACATGCAGACGCACATGGAGGCACCGCAACTTTTGACAAATGGGATGCACAAAAGGACAAAAGTGGTGCCCAAAATGACGTCGTTTTGGGCGGCCACACATAGAAGGGTACACGTTCGGCTTTGCTGGGAAATGACCACTATGCCCTTGATGGCGGTTGACACAAGCGTGCTGTTTTCAAGTATTCTTTTTATATAGTAAACTAGATGAGTTTTTTTATAAGGATGACACTCCTTGGTTGTGAACTTTGTTCTTAAGTTGAAATTTATGAGAAAATCAATACATATTATTGCAGGCCTCATGCACATATTTGTTTTGATGTTGCACGTTTAAAGCACTAAATTACACCACATGTATCCAATAATTAATTCAATCAATTAATATTTTGATCGCACTCCAACCATCGATGTATAAAATTATCAATTAAAAAATGATCTTGAAGAAAAATGAAATATTTATGGATATTAAAAAAATCAATCCTAAAAAATTCATATCGTTTTCTATAGTTTCAAATAAGTACCAAACAATTAAAAATAATCATTGCTTCTATTATGTATTTAAGCATGTTTTACTGTTTCTAGGTGGGAGTTTTGGTGCGAATTGCCCAAAACGTAACACCTTCTGTCGTTTCTTCCCTTTCTCTTTCATTCTTCATACTCTTTCCACTAATAACGGTCGGATTCTGACCTCTGGCCCCTGATCATGGCGGCTCCTCCGCCTGGCCGTAGTGGCAACGCTGTGGCCAAATCCTTCCTTCAAGCTCTGGGAACCCGCCAAACTCCACTACAGGCAACACTTCCATCCAACCCCGAAATTGTTCCTAAAACGCACTACAAAGGGGATATTGCCTATTTAGTTTCCCGACAGGATGCAGAACGTTTGGCCTCTCATTATCAAAATGCTCTGGTGGGAAAATTTACTAGAGGAAAGCCGCCAATGCCAGCACTGAATGATGCTTTCAAATCGGTTAGTTTCAAGGGAAACTTCCAAATTGGTTCAATCGATTATAGACATATCCTCATCCGATTCCAAGACAAAGAAGACTATCAGAGATTATGGCTTAAAGGACATTGGATCTTCAATCAGGCCCCAATGAAGGTGCTTAAATGGACAACTGACTTCTCTCCGGAGGCGGAGTCTTCCATCGTTCCGGTATGGGTTAACATTCCGTATGTTCCTATCTATTTCTATAATATTACTATGCTCCAATCGATGGGAAATCAGATAGGAACTTTCATTAAGATGGACGCAGCTACTGCTGCCCTTACTAGGTCTTCGGTAGTTAAGATGTGCGTTGAAATTGATCTAAAAAACAAGCTCCCTACATATATTAGAGCTGGAATTGAAGAAGAGGGGATTGAGTATAATGTGGTTAAGCTTCCTCTAGAGTTCGAGGATATCCCTCTGTACTGCCATCACTGTAAGACTATAGGCCACGAAGATAATCATTGTGTTCACCTTCACCCCGAACTTAAGATATCCAAATCCAATAGGTTTGTACCAAGTCACGGAGGTGATCAGCTAGCGCAGCAGAAAGCTTCAGAAAAGAGTCCTGTGGAGGGTATAGCTAACTTACATATTGGGACTAATAGGGCTGGTAGTTCAGGTTTAACTGTTGCAGATAAACAAGGTACAAAGATCATAAAGACTTTTAAATATGTCCCGAAACAAAAAGTGATTCCAAATTCAATCAGTGAGGGGACTAGTGTACCTGAAATTTTTGTTGAGATAAACAGAGCTATTCCCCCTCAGACATTAGTTACTGAAACCTCGCCACAGAGTGATAAGATGGACAAAATAAACACACCTATATCCAATACCCTTGAAGCTGAGACTGTGGGTCAGACTGACACTTGTTCAGACATGTCCCCTATGGTAACTGGGACTAGAAGAAACCTGAATGAAGAAGGCATTGTTCCAAACATGAGGTCTCCAGATGAGCCATTTAAACATGCCCAGTCTGCTCCCCCACTTCCTATATCAAAGAGAAGTTATGCTAAGGATGACATCCCGAGCAAAAGAGGTAAATCTTTCTCTCCTTTCAATTCTATCATTGCTGCTAAAAATTTCCTCTTCTCTCAGCAGAAACATAAGCATAACAGATTTCTCCCACTCGAGGATAATGATGGAACCAATGATGAGAACTCCAAAGATAATCCGGCAACTATCTCTGGAGATTTGGAGGATGGGGAACCTGATGCTCTGAGTGCTTCCCCTTCAACCATTTCTGATTCTCATTTCAATCAGATTAGGCAGGTAAGTCCCTCAAACTCACAGTCCAAACTAGCTAAGCAAAAAAAGGGCAGTCACATTGATATTGAGTCTAGGCATAGGAATGAAACATATCTAACACAATTGAATACTATCATGACTAGATCAAAAAGTGCCAATAATGTTTTAATATGAATAATACAACCCTCAAGATAAAATTTCTGGTTTGGAATTTAAGAGGGATGGATACCTCCATGCTCAGACTACAAAACTTGATTATTAGGCATAAATTTGATCTCATTTGCCTAATTGAACCAAAACATGACAATCTGCAATGTGAATCATATAGGAATTTGCTACATTTTGATAACTGCATGTATGCTACGAATGGACAGATTTGGTTATTTTGGAATTCTTCAGTTAACCTTACTGTAAAATATGATAACTTGCAATTTCTTGCTGTTTCTTTATATAGTCTCACTTTAAATAAGAATATGGATGCCTTTTTTGTGTATGGCCTTAGAACCAGAGATGGAAGGAAATCCCTATGGTCTGATATTCAGGCTTCTACTCACTCAGAAACTATCTTCATTGGTGACTTTAATGCCATAACATCTTTTCATGAATATAAAGGTCCCTCTACTCCTAAATTAGGTAGTATAAAGGATTTTAATAATTTCATAAATGGAATGGCTTTAGAGGAAATCAATACAGTGGGGAATCTATTTACCTGGAGTAATAATCGATTGAGAAATCCTACCATTCAAAGATTAGATAGGGGGCTCTGTAATGCTGCATGGTCATCTTCTTTTCCTTCTTCTTCTGTCCAAATCCTAAATAGATCTTCCTCTGACCATAGCCCCATGCTCCTAACTATAGGTAGTGATATTCCCTCTAACCCTAGACCTTTCAGATTCTTGAACACTTGGTTTAAAAGGAAAGATTTCATGAGTGTAATCAAGAATGATTGGGAACTCCCTATGAATTACTCTGGAATGCTAGGTTTCTGCCTCAAACTCTCAAGATTGAAAAAAGTTTTAAAAATCTGGAATAAAGAACATTTTGGTAATATCCATGATAATGTCATACTGGCTGAAAATGCAGTGTTGGTCCAGGAACAAATATATGATCAAAATCCTAATGAAACTAACCTGTTAAACCTTAAGGAAGCTAAAGCTAAGTTGGTTAGATCATTAGTTGAACAGAAAAGTTTCTGGAAAAATAAAGCAAAGATTAAATGGTTAAAGGAGGGTGACAACAATACTAATTTTTTTCACAATTCAGTTAAGGAAAGAAATGGCAGATTACGGATAACAAAAATTAAAAGTACCAATGGTTTATGGTTAGATAATGTCCTAGACATAGAGACAGAAGCCATCCAGTACTATAAAAGCCTATTAACTGATGACAACACCCCTGACTCTAACCTTTTCAAAACTCATTTTCTCAGCCAGATCCCCAAGTGTGTCTCTCAGCAGGATAATGATATCCTTCTGCTCCCGGTTACAATGTCTGAGCTTAATCATATAGTACTTAGCCTTAATAAACATAGTAGTCCGGGGCCAGATGGTTTCACAGCAAAATTTTACACTAAAGCTTGGGATATAATTTCCAATGATTTACTGGATGCTATGCAGGATTTTATGAATGGAAATAATATCCCCAAAGGTTTTAGTAGCACTTGGATTACAATCATACCCAAAAAGAAAACACCTTTTTCTTTTGAGGATTACAGGCCAATAAGCCTCTCTAATGTAATTAACAAGATTTGTTCAAAAGTAATAATGGAGAGACTTAAACCATTAATGACCAATCTCATTTCTCCACAGCAGACTGCCTTCCTAAAAGACCGAGATTTATCTGATAATGTAATTTACTTACAAGAAATGATAAGATTCTTAGACAGAAAACAAAGACAACCAAATTTCATTGTTAAATTAGATCTTAAAAAGGCTTTTGATAGGGTTAAGTGGTCTTTTTTATATAGTGTTCTTCTTAAATTTGGATTTCACGCAAGATTTCTTTTTCCCATCATGAATAATTTATCTCAAGCTTGATTCTCTATCTTGTTATATGGTAGGCCAGTTGGTTTTTTTCAATCTACTAGGGGCATTAAACAGGGTGATCCCCTCTCCCCCTTCCTTTTCAATATCTTTTCAGAGGCTTTTACTAGGAGTTTAGTATTTATATTCTATACAGGTAAATTGGCCTACTATGATCTCCCAGGTAAATCCACTCCAATCTCACATTTATCTTATGCTGATGATACAGTTGTGTTTTTAAAGGCTGAAAAAAAACTTTAATCAGATTTAAAGCCTTCTTGTCTACCTTTGAAGAAGTCACTGGTCAACATATAAATTATGGTAAAAGTGATATATTCATTGGGAGGCATGCATCTGTTCATAAAGTTCATAACATAAAAAGGATCTTGGGAATGAAAATTGGGACCATGCCTTTTACATATTTGGGGGTACCTATCTTTACAGGTCCAGCACATAAGTTTCATTTTCAGCCACTAATTGAGCAAATAGATAACAGAATCTGTAGTTGGAAAAATAAATGGTTATCTATGGGAGGGAAAATGACACTCATAAAATCTTGCATCTTTTCAATTCCCCAGCATATATGGTCAGTGTTGAAACCTAGCAAGAAGATTGTTTCCATAATTGAAAAGAAAATGAGCAGGTTTTTCTGGGGCTTTACTGATCAGAAGCCAAATAGAGCATGGAGAAAATGGGAATCTCTTTGTTTTCCAATTGGCCAGAATGGGTTAGGCTTTAGATCAATAAATTCTATTATTGATACATGCTCTGTTAAGTTATGGTGGAAATACCAAAAAGCAGAGGCTCCTTGGACACACTTTATTGAATCCCTGCCCCCCTCATATAAAACTTCTCCAAATTGGAAAAGAATTTGTAGTTTTAATGCATGGGCGGAGTCCAACTCCAGGGTGATTCTGGGGATGGGATCCTGCAATTTTTGGACCTCCAATTGGCTTGGTATTAAGCCTATTATTTATTACTGTTCTCCAGTTCAGGTGGATATCTCGGAGAACTGCACAGTGGCTGAATTCATTGAGAACAAAGATACTCTGATTAGGAAATTTCACCAGGTACTTCCAACTGATATCATTTCTCTTTTGCAGGACTCTAAACTCCATCCACATAGGAGGGACAGGCTAATATGGAAACCTGGACCTAGGGGAGATTTCACCTTTAAATCTACATATCTCCTACTTTGTCCACAGTCAGGTAGCATTGCTTCTACTAAACTTTTTTGGAGTGATAGAATTGAAAAGAAAGTGTCAGTTTTCATGTGGAAACTGATCAACTCCTATTTGCCTTTTGATAATGTGTTACAGAGACTGACTTTTTGCTTGCCTTCTAAATGTGTTATGTGCTGTAATCATGTTGATTCTCTAGACCATTTTTTAACTCCTGCTCTTTCACAACTCCAGTTTGGAAGAATATTCATTCCTATATGGGTATCACAGACAAATCATTCCTTTCAATTTGGGAAAGAGTCTCTTACTATCTAACCTATCCAGGTTTAAGCTCTTTACACTCTACATTAATTAGGAATGCTTCTCTAATCACACTCTGGAGTTTATGGAAAATGAGAAACAAATGTATATATGATTTGGCTATCCCTAGTAGAGTCACAGTTCTAAGTCAGATTAGGGATCATATTTTCTATTCTTTCAGCTCTAAACCAGCCTACATTTCTTCTACATTTAACTATGGCATTGCAAACCACTCATTTTTGTCCTTGATAAAGACTGCTCCAAAACCAAAGATCTTCAAAATTGCATGGAAAAGACCAAATGAGGGATACAAGTTGAATGTAGATGCTACTTGGAATCCACATGATGATATGTACGGTTTAGGATTGATCATTAGGGATTCCAGGGGCAATTTCATCTCAGCTCACACGAAATTTACTCAGGCTAGTTCTGCTTTAGAGGCTGAGCTTAAGGCAATTCTTTTTGCTGTGCATATTAGTGTAGGATTCCTGCCACCTATTATCATAGAATCCGATTGCCTAAGTGCTACTATTTGTGTTCAGGATCCGTTCAAAGCTAATTGGGAATTGTTTGAACTAGCTGATGAGATTCACCAGCTTTTGGGTGAAATCAATATCCTCCATATACATAGACAGGATAATTTGGTAGCTGATGCGTTGGCTAAGGAGTGTTTTAATGCTAAGACTACTAGTTTTTACAGTAGTTTACAAATGCTACCTCCTATTTGTTCGGGCCTTATTAAGCTTGATTGGATAGGCACACCTTCTCTTAGAATTTCTCATTGAATGGATGCTACTGAGTTTTTTCGGTTACATGCTTTTGCAGGGACTGTGTATATCAATTTGAAGTCATCAAGCACGGACAGAACCATATGGAAGGGTTCCAAAATGGCTCAGTTACCCTCAGCTGATCATCTCAGAATGGATACCCACAAACACTAATGAAAAAGCTTTACATTTTGCTATCTCCTCTAGTTTCTTAACTTAGAGGATAGGCTTATGATTTAGGTAAAGGTCTTCTCTGACTGACTTGTGTTTCGTTCACTCGATTCACTAAGAAGTTCGAGATCCGATTACCTAGTCATTAGTATTTGTAATCCTCTGGCTACTCCAATACTCTAGCTCATTCTTTTGGAAGCAACAAGGGTTGCTTCAAGAGCAATATGCTCAGTTTGTATAACTAATCTAAGCTTCGGCTTCTTTTAAATTGTTTCTTTATGGCTTGGGAAGGCTAATATAATTTCCCCCATCTACGGATGGTTTAATTTTTTTAAAAAAAGGGAGTCTCGCTACTCAATGAATGTCAAGTGTAGTTTAAATTCTTGTTATATATATATAATATAAAATCTTGGACAATTTATTCCTTGATTTTAATTTTACCTACTGCTAAATTTCCATGTAAATTTTGAATTACTTTCATAATTTGTTTTTGTTAAATCAATTTATCTAAGTACGTGTAATCAAATAGACACCTGAATGGCTCAGGGACAAAATCGATAAAAACAGATTTTCCAAAAGACACAGACATCTAACATCAGCCTACAATTAATGGTGTAAAATGGCCATGCGTCGCACATACATGTCGGTCCAAAATTTTGGCATGGTCGACATGTTTATGCAACATCGCTCATCAGTCAATTAAACCGAACATGGTGAGCGACAGACGTTGCTAACCTAAAGCAAGCTTAAACGCAGGCTACCAATGTTGCTAACCTAGACGGGTGTGACGTCTCATACTTGAAAAAATAGCATAACTATGAATGAGCGATGTCGCACAACGATTGCATAAAACGAAGGTGCACCGACATGTCACCGATTTTGCATTTAACCTTAGCACCTATGTCAAAAATTGCAGGGGCCCAGAAAAATTAATGCTCGTAAAAAACAGATTGACACAAAATCTTCCAAAAACATACATACAAGGAGAGCTCACACTATAACTAATCCATAGAAACTACAAAACTAAAAACATATCAACCAACACATTTACACACCATAGATATAACATTTTGAAGGGGAAAAAACATAAATGAAGGATTTGAAAGAACTGAAAACCATACCTTTAAGAAGAGAGGGTGGGGGACTGTTTGAATTCGAGAGAAAGTTAAGTGTTTGAACTGATTTATGAGGTGGGATCCATATATGTAGTCGTTTTGAACCCTTGTGAATTCTTCCTCGACATGTGCGGTGTGGCATGCCCTTTGGCTTAGCCGACATATGATCAAACTATGATCGACGTCGGCTTACTTGAATGTGGGCCTAACAATTTCAGTCCATCAGCATTATAAATAAGCCTGCGCTTGACCAAAACGAATAGAATTGACTTTAATAACAGTTAATATTATATTAGAAACTACTAATTGAAATTTATAAATATCCATGAACTTTATTAATGTCTGGTTCGATCAGAATTAGCTTTGGCACAACCGGTGGACTATTTAGTTTTTGTACTTAGGTCCTTCCAAGAAAGTGGGGGAAGTCGAAATGCAGAATTGGAGATTGCCTTATCTAATTCACATTGTCACGATCATGTTGTTCCTATTTGGGCATCAACGGGTTAGTGGAAGGGCCTAAAATCTTCACAGACAGTATTTGACGACACTTTCAAAAATTTATACTATGGGCCAAACTTCCTTGAATGTTTCCTACACTTCAGAACTCTGAACCCGAACATAAGGACAAATGTTTAATATGGAGGATATGCGTACTGTCTAAGAGGGACGCGAAGTGGGGTAATTATCCCTCATTTTTATTAGTATTCCATTAATACGCTTACAATGAGCGTTATGAGAATGATAATTTCCACCACATAGAATCACACGTAATTACATATTCTTGGTTATTTATAAAATATAAAGATAATAAAATTGCGCTATCAATTTTTAAAAAACTCTAGTACGTGGTCTAGAGTAAATTGTAAATGATTACTTATAAGTATACAAAGGCTAATCAGAAGAACTTGTGAAAGTCTCCGTGGTATCAGACCACTTTTTTTATTATTCTTGGTTATTATAAGTGCGACTAGGGATGACAAAGTTCCTTTCCGCGACGATCGAAATCAAGTTTGGCATAACCAGCGAACTTTTGGCATAAGTTCGACTAGGAAATGCTTGAAGTAACTATAAATGTCCGACGTCGGTCCCTACCGATGCGACATCAATGTCGCATGTATGCAAAATCACATTAAAGAAGATGAGTTACATTTTTCCGCTTGAGATTAATCTTGTCTGTGTATGAATATATTATGCGTATTTCATTTGGGGACTGCCTATTTCCTTCATAAGTTTTGTTTCTTGGGGATTGGTTGTATTAAGAGTAAGCCAATTATCGATGGACTTTAAGGATGTTGATGGACAAACTTTTCATTTCACTAGTTGCCTTAACAGTGTTAATGTTGTTCAACGTAGACAACAGAGGTTCAATACAATTAATATTTAAATTTCATATAAAACTTATGCATTTTAATAGTTAGTAACATATATTTGTGACAAGATGTATTTGCTGTAAGAAAATGATCTATTGCTGACATGAATAAATAGAATACAAAGGAAATAGAGTCCTACTAAGACTCTTTCTTAGTCAACAAGACATATCCAGAATCAATCAAATCAATCAAATAAAATCAATCCTGATTTACTCTAACACCCCCCCTTTCAAGCGAAGCATCTGGTGCTCGGCGACGCAAAGCTTGGACCTGAAAGTCCCTTGGTGAACAGAGGACGTGAAAGTCCCTTGGTGAAGATTTCAGCAATCTGAAGATTAGTGGAAACATGGGCAACTCGAAGCTTACCAGAGGAGACCAACTCATGAACAAAATGATAATCGATGTCGATGTGCTTCACCCTCTTGTGTGCAACCGGATTCTGAGCTAGAAAAATGGCACTGTTGTTGTCACATAACAACAATGGAGAACTAGAAAGCAAGACACGAAGATCGCGAAGCAAATGAGACATTCGAACTACCTCTGAAACAGTGTTGGCAAGAGCCCGATACTCTGATTCAGTACTAGAGTGAGAGACAATGGGTTGCTTCTTCGCGCTCCAGGAGATAAAATTACTGCCAAGAAAGACTGCATAACTATAGGTGGAATGCCAAGTTTCTAGAAAATGAGCCCAATCAGTATCTGAAAAACCCAAGACTTTCGGAGTGCTGGAAGAGCAAAAGGTAAGACCAAAATATAGCGTGCCGCGAACATATCGAAGAATCCAAGTGAGTGCAGCAAAGTGATCATCACGAGGGTCCTGAAGAAACTGATTAATGGTGTTAACCGAAAAGGCCAAGTCTGGGCGAGTGATCGTCAAGTACTGGAGAGCACGAACCAGAGATCAGTTTAGAGTCAGATTCTGAAAATGAGGACTAGTGCAGCTGTGTAGCTACGAACCAGGAACAAAATGAGTAGTGACTGGAACAGCATCAGACATGCCGGCACGAGTGAGAATATCCCGAGCATACGTAGCTTGTCCAAAAAGTAATCCCAACGAAGTGGGTGAAACCTCTAGGCCAAGAAAGTAATGCAGAGTGCCAAGATCCTTAATAGCGAACTCCCGATGTGTCCTATCAATGAACTGGCGGAAGAGCCTGGAATCGTTGCCAGTAAGGATGATGTCATCAACATACACCAGTAGATAAATCAAAGACGTCCCTCTAGATAAACCAAATAAGGAAGTGTCAGCCAAACTGCACTGACCAAGCTGTAAAAGATAAGTACTGAACCTCTGAAACTAGGCCCGAAGGGACTGCTTAAGACTGTAAATGGCATTTTTCAGACGGTATAGGTAATCTAAATGAAGTGGGTCTTTATAGCCATCAGGTTGCACCATGTAGATCGGTGTATCCAGAACACCGTTCAGAAAAGCATTCTTGACGTCCAGCTGATGAAGGGTCCAGAAGCGCATCTTAGCAATGACAAGGACAATGCGTACACTGGAAACTTTGACCACATGACTGAAAGTGTGATCAAAGTCAAAACCCAGAATCTGCGAGTACCCCTGAGCAACAAGTCGGGCCTTGTGGCAATCAACTGTGCCATCCGGGCGATACTTCAGCCGATAGACCCATTTGGAGCCAACAATGTTGACATCCAATGGGCGAGGAACCAAATCCCAAGTGCGCTGTCCTTTAAGGGAAATGATCTCTTCATCCATAGCAGCTGTCCAAGAAAGATCCTTAAGAGCCAAACGGTAATCGAAAGGCTCAAAATGAGTAAGAAGAGCAGCAAGAAAACCATGGGGAAAAATCTGAATAATCCCATCGGTGAATAGCACCAGGGCCGTTGTAGTAACCATCCTCTGGGGATTCGACCGATACCGAGAAGGTGGAGGCATCGAACCGGCGGAAGAGGCCAGAGATGGAGTGGCGGCAGTGGCAGGAGAAGGCACGGTCGGGGATGGTGGTCTTACCGGCGGGGACTGAGGAGGAAGCTGTCGTGCATGTGTGAACTCATCGAAATCGGATAAGTAAACTGGACTGGGCATAGAACCAGATTCATCAACTGGAGACAAGAAAGAGCCGGAATCACCGTTCCAAAAAAATAGAGACATCCAAAGTTGAGAGAGAGGATGCCAAAGTGGAGGAGGCAAAGGGAAAATAACTCTCGTCAAACTGTGTATGACGGGTGACATATATTTTTCCAGTGGCAGTGTCAAACAACGGAAACCCTTATAATGGCAATTGTATCTGATGAAAATACAAGGAATTCTTCGAGGGGATAGCTTGTGATCGACCATTGGATGAAAAAAAGAGAATACTCGACAACCGAAAGGATGGAAATTGGAGTAAATAGGATTCCCTTGAAAGAGAAGACCATAGGGAGAGGCACCCTGTAAAGCCGGATACCAACATAAACCTGAGAATTATCGGAATAGGGAGAAACATTGTCCAGACCGGAGGGTGAATATGCCATGTGTCTGGTTGCGCTGGAATTAAGATACCAATCTGAAGTGCTCGCAGGGGGGCTCAGCTACAAGGACGCATGGAAGTTTTCTACCAGGTGCGTCGAGTTTGTACGACGAGTCTGAGCTAAAATCTTATATCAAGTAGCAGTAAAATGACTGGGCCGACCACACCAGGTGCAGTGCAACCGACCATGACTAGTACCTGAGCCTAAGCCGGCTGGCTGAGCATTACCAGTGGACCGACCACCACGACATCCACCAAAGCGACCGCCCCTGGCGGCACGGGGACCGAACGAGCCACCGCACTTTACCGGTGCGTGATCTCACATGCGGTCGGCTGAGGGGTTTCTTTCGCCATGAAAACAACCGGCCCGGACGCCGGTGCTGAATAACCCTGTAAATGTTTTAAGAACGCCTCGTGGTTCTTGGCACGAGATAATACATCGGCATATAAGGGTGTAGGGGAAGAATTAATCAACGGGGCAAAAAAATCTTTGAACTCAGACCCGAGAGTAGTTAAAAACCAAATTATTTATTCATCATTGAAACGGGAGAACCCATAAGGGATAACTGCTCAGAAATATCTTTAAATTGGAAATAGAGTTCATGATCGGTACCGCTCTTACGTATACTGTGGGCATTTTCACGAAGGCGCAAGATAGTGGACGTGCTGTTATTATGAAAAGTGGCACAAAAGCTGTCCCAGATGTCCTTGGCAGCCACACACGATGCCGTGAGTTCGGAAAGGGCCTCATGAGAGAGAGAGAAGAGAGAGGAGAACAACAGACTGTAGACCCCTGGTCTATGTCAATCCAGAGGTCATAGACGTCCTTGGCCAATTTGTAATCCGCCTAAGCCGCTGCACGGTCAGTGGGATAAGCACAGAGGGTGGCGGCAAAAGAGGAAGACGATGAGCCGACCGGCACAGAGTGGGGAGAGGTGGGCATGTAGTTGACCCATCGAGATAACCAAAAAGCTTGTGAGGTCTGAGGATGTATTCAATCTGACATTTCCAGAGAAGAAAGTTGGACTTATTGAGCTTGATTTGCATCATTTAGAGAAGGATATTGAACGACAAATTTTCACTGGCCATGATGAGAGTGGCGTTGGAAAAAAATTATCGGAGGGAAGAGGGAGGAGGAGAGGTTCGGCCGCTGGAGGGAGAAGAAGGATGTCAGCCAAAAAATTTTAAGCTTTGGAAGGTGAATCAGAACACTGCTCTGATACCATGACAAGATGTATTTGCCGTAACAAAATGATCTTTTGCTGACAAGAAAACATAGAATACAAAGGAAATAGAGTCCTACTAAGACTCTGGCTTAGTCAACAATCAAATAATCAATCTTGATTTACTTTAACAATTTGTAATAGAGTAAAAATTTTTTGGCCCACTACATATATCGCAATACCATATTTTGGTCCAAAGGTGGTTTTTAGGTAAGTCGATGGTAAAATTTGTCGAAAATATGTAAAATAACCATTAAATCCCTGAGTTAAAAAAATATAAAAAAGAAGAAAAGATACGGTGATTGAATGGTGGCGTTACCTCTACGACTTCTCCGCCGCCAATAACTCTAACTCCTCCACCACACCGACTCTTTCTCCACCGACCCCACCATCCTCTTCTCTGTCGCCGACCGCCTCCAGAAGCTCTTTGGCAGAAAGTCGAGAAATGCCTGTGATGAAGACCTCATATTTGCCACGATGAAAACCACGACTAGCCTCTTCTTCGCGAAAACTAGCCATAACCAGATCTGGAGAACGTGAGATTCCATCACTGTGTGATAAATTATAAAGGACTTTATTATAGTGCACGAATATTAATCAATGATACATCTCATCAATGATGGGGTTTACAATATATAGGGGTACAACAAACCAAAGTCTAACTGGAATATGATTCTAAGTTTATAAGGAAACTACAATCTATAACTAATTCTATAAGGAAACTAATTCTATAAGGTAATACCATCTATAACCTTTACTACAAGGATATGGTTTCTATTTTCTTAACACCATCCCTCAACTTGGAGCATGATGACAAAATGCCCAACTTGTAAAGAAGATTATGAAATTCCTAATCATAAAAAAAATCACCATAGATTGAGATCAACTTCATTAGCAGTAGAAGTAGCAGCAACAACAGTAGCACGAGCAGCGGTAGAAGTAGTATTCAACTTCAGAAAGAGAAATATTTGTAGGAGTTCATTCAAGAGGCAATTCTCTTGACCCTTCAGGATGGTGGGTGTGATAACCAAATCATGTCCGTCAGAAGAGCAAATGAAGTAGGGGTCAGTCGACAAACGACCAACATGTACAGGTATCTTAAGGCTAGATTGCAACTTCAACTGTTTCAGTACAGCAGCAATTACCTCATAGTCATTCATGTTCTGAAGCGCAGTAGTCTCAAAACCAGCATCAGTACGGGCCTGTTCTTCGGGATTACTTCCGGAGGCAAACATAGTACAAAATCAGGTATAGGTCTGCAGCAGGTGCAGCAACCGCCGGCAGAACGGATCGGCGGCAATGCATGATAGGAACACGGTGAGATCGATGTGTGTGGCTTAATGCACAGATCGATCGGATCAGGAGGGGCGGTGCATAGATTGCCACAACCAGGTGGTGGCCATGGCAATTGGCAAGTAGTGGAACGAAGTAGATGGTGGCGGTTGTGCAGTGGCGTGTGAATCGATGTGCAGTTTGACGGCAACGGCGGTGGCTCGGAAAGGCAGCGGAATATTTTCTTAGGGTTTCTGTATTTTAGGCTCTGATACCATGATAAAAATAAGAGACTTTATCATGGTGCACGGATATTAATCAATGATACATCTCATCAATGATGAGGGTAACAATATATAGGGTATAGCAAACCAAAGTCTGATAGGAATAAGATTCTAAGTCTATAAGGAAACTACTATCTATAACTAATTACATAATGAAACTAATTCTATAAGGTAACTACCATTTATAACCTTTCTTACAAGGAAAGGGTTTCTATTTCCTTAACAAAAGGAAAAAGTTTCAAGCCGCGCGTCGATCCACACGCTGCCGCACAGCCGCCGCCATCAGCTCCTTCTAGCTGATCGCCACCGCCACCGTCTAGCTTTGGCAATTCATGCGCCGCCTCTCCTAATCCGATCGGTCGGTGTGTTAAGCCACACGCACCGATCCCTAAGATCGCGCATCGCCGCCGATCTGATCCGCCGCAGGTTGCTGCACATGATGCTGATCCGTACATGATTTTGCACTATGTCTGCCTCCGAAAGTAATCTCGAAGAACAGGCCCATACTGATGCTAGTTTTAAGGTTACTGCGCTTCAGAACATGAATGTCTATCAGGTAATTGCGACTTTACAGAAACAGTTGGAGTTGCAATCTGGCCCTAAGATACTAATTCCTGTTGGTCGTTTATCGACTGAACCTTACTTCATTGGCTTTTCTGGCGGACCTGGTTTGGTTATTGCACCCACCATCTTGAAGGGTCAATAGAATTACCTTGTATGGTCTCCTACAAATACTGCTCTTACTGAATTTGAATATTGTTCTACCAGCCACTACTGTTACTGTTGTTGCTGCTATTTCTACCCCTACTGAGATTTTTTTTAAGATTTTTTTTAATAATTAGCAATTTTATAATTTTTTTTTGCAAGTTGGTCATTCTTGTCATCATGCTCCAACTTGAGGAAGGATGTTAAAGAAATATAAACACTTTCCTTGTAAGAAATGTTATAAATGGTAGTTACCTTATAGAATTAGTTTTCTTATGGAATTAGTTATAGATAGTAGTTTCCTTATAGACTTAGAATCTTATTTCTGTAAGACTTTGGTTTGATGTAACACTATATATTGTAATCCTCATCATTGATGAGATGTGTCATTGATTAATATCCGTGCACCATAATAAAGTCCTTTATATTTTATCACTGTGGTTGCAGAGTCGCGAAGAAGAGGAGCTCCGCTGCTGTGGTTGCAGAACGATCAATAGCAAGGAGCTAGGGTTCGTCAACGATGGCGAGGCCACCGCTAGGAATTGCAGACGACGAGGCAATCCGACCACCGAAGTGCCATAACTCGGTGTTGTTCCACCTGAATCCCACAATTGACGGATGTTCCGAGAGGAAATACAAATGGTAGCAGATACAAACTTAAGCAGCAGCGCAAAGCCGAAACCGACAACTAGCACTCGGTTGCGCCGAGTGGTCTTCAAAGTTAGCGGCGCCACTCTATCTGGAACACCTCCTCATAACGTTGATCCCAAGGTATACTGCTGCTTGAGTATTTGTGGATACGAAGGTGGTTCATACTTGATTATATCTGTAACTTTGTTTCTGTTGATAATATTTCAGGTGGCCTTGCTGGTGGCACAAGAAGTTTCCATAGCTTGTCGATTGGGTGTTGAGGTAGCACTTGAAAATTAAGAGAACTCCATTTTTCTTCTTATTGGCATCAGATTTCTGTTTTTCATTAGGTGGCCATAGCTGTTGGTGCTCGTAATTTCTTTTGTGGACACACACTGGTAGCGACAACAGAGTTGAATAGATTCTCTGCTTATCAGATAGGGTAATTCTTCTGGAATGATTGTGGTTTTGTTTTCATTTTTTTTTAAATGCATTTTGTTGTGAGTCCGTCTCTTGAAAGACGGTCTTTCCATAAGTTATGGAAAGACCAAGGTTTAAAGTGTAAATTAGAAGAAATTAAGATAAAATTTTCAGGTTGCATGAACCGGGTTATAAATTTTATAACTACTATATGTTTCATACTAAAACTTTAATATTGCAACTAAGACCTTTTACCTTTTATTATTTTAATCAAACCCCGTCTTTCCATAAACCTATGGAAAGACTGTCTTTCCCAAGACTTTGCCTTTTGTTTTTGTGGTTTTTCAAATAATTCAGAGGAGAGATGGCCGGTGTAGCAGGAGAGACGCAGGGGATTAGGGTGAATTTTTTTTATTTTTTTTTCAGTTAGGCCCCTAAAATGTTGTGCCTTTTCGAAAATGTACCTGGAATTTAAAATAATTAAATTCATAGTTTTTTAGTTAGTAAAATTACAAAGATACCTCTGGCTATATCGGAAAATCATTCCAGTTTACCTGAAAACCACCTTCAGGGACCAATTAAATTATTTTGTATTTATTGGTTACTGAACATATACGGTATTGGCCTTTGAGACCAAAAAATGGTATTGCGATATATGTAGGGGGCCAAAAAAATAATTTAATCTTTATAATATATGTGATAGTTGTGTGAGTTTTATCTTATGATTCCTTTTCGCATTAATTGAACAACAATTGATTATTGTATGACGTTACATGCCATAAGTTATCGAATATAAAATAACATGTAATAGCTAGCGATGAACGATTGTTTGTGTCATCAAACATAAATTATTATAATATGTTACGAGGATCGAGGTCTCCATGATTAATCTGTGACGTCCCTCACAACGTTACATCGATGACACCTTACCAACATTGCATAAACTGTCATCGGTATTTTTTGTGCAACATCAACCTATCAAAATGTCGTATCCACATTAGCATGCACACGCCATAACTGCAACACAATGCGCGATGTCGGTTACAAGCGTCTGCGAGGTTGCTGTAGTTAAGATTGACGTTGGCCTTCATGAATTTGCAGCAATTCCTCTCCCATTGTCTACCTTCTTGCTCTGACCAACGTCGGTCACAATACATGCCGACGTCTGCCAAAACAAAGTCGCAACAAGGATCTCCCATCGTTTGCCTTCTTGCTTGGACTGACTTCGGGAGAAAATCTGTCGGCGTCAGTCCAAAATTGAGGTTAAAAAATACTTTTTATTACATCAGGATTAACTTCAGTTTTTCTGGGACTATAAACCATGGTAAAAAGGTCTATAGAACCGAGGTAAGAGGTTCTATTTTTTGTAGTGCTAGGGTTGGCACTAGGTTTCCAACTTGAGCTTTTTTTAGGCCAATTTATCTTCCCCCATAAACAAAGCCTTTAGTCTCCTAGGGTTTAGTAAGTGGACATAATGTAGATTTTAGAGATTGGTAGGTAGGAAGGGAGGCTGGGAGAAATTCTCTCTCTAGGGTTTTTCTTCCTCTTCCTTCATTTTAGCTCTTAGATCCATGGTATTTAATTCACCAAATGCCATTGACTTAGTAGTAGCAGAGTAGTTTTATTTATTGGGGTTGTGTTTGTATTCATGACTTGGTTAGGATTTGTGAGATTCTAAATTGCCCTATTTTTCTATGTTTATGAATATTGTGCATGATTTGACTATTATTATATGATTGAGATGTTTTATGATGCGCTCATGATTTCATTCATAGTATAATATCGTGCTTGGCTAAAATACTAATTTGGGAGTGTTATATTATTGCTATTGTAGCCTTGAAAGTACTAGGGAGATGTGAGCATTAAATCTAACATGAGAGTGCCAAGACAATAGTTAGAATTTAATTACAATTGGCTATTTGTGTGAGTGATCGCATTTTAGGAGCGGTAGAACGAAGGTCGCAGTATAGAAATTCCATACGGGGTGAAACCTTGGCTTACCCCTATAATTGAGCATTTGTAGTTTGTAGCGACTAGGGTCGTATCAACCCTAGAGTCATCACAAGGAATCAATTCATTTACCTCTCTAGCCTAGGGTTGGTGTCTATAGTGGAGAACCCGGGATGTATTAGGCTTACTCCTGTATCCAACAGTGTTGCCTGTGGAGGTTTGTGTTCCTTTGAGAAGAGGCTCATTAGCATCAGAAATGAAATTACGGGGATGAATTGTGGAGTCAAAAGGATTGGAGTGCATCCCTAATTACGAAGGTGGCGAGATGGTTTGAAGGGTGGCAAACCTCAGTGTGACAGATATTGGATATTCCTGACCATCTTCACACTATGTGACATAAGCATGAGATTAGGTTTATATGTCTATATGTGATAAAAGTTAGGATCAAGTCCGTAAATCAGTCATGTTATGCGAATACCCCCAAGATTAGTTAATCCATATATTACTTCTCTTTAATTGCATGTTAGTTTTTGTTAGTTCACAAACCCACGCCCCCTTTATATGTTTAGTTCGAGCCATTCCCGACACATAATTAGGGTGAAGCCCAATTATGGGTTGCGTTCGGCTAACCTTTAAATACTGATGTGCCTCGAAATCGATTGGGCTGCGCCGCCGTTCGGTTAACCTTTAAACAAAGCCCCGGAATTATCCTGGGGAAGACCCTCCGATGGTAAAGTTAGCCAATAGTTAAAATGGATAAGCTGTAAATAATAGTGAATGAATCTTTCACAAAGAATGTACCTGAGTATTTATATGCTAAAACCGTAATAATAAATGTGTGTAACTTAAATACTTAACTCCTGCATAATTATCTCCTTAATTATCACAGCCTTTGAATGCTCCATACGTTGAATCTAGACGTATTTCATCGGCCCATTCTTACTTACTTATTGGGTGGTGGCCCAGTATGGAAGAGTGTCATCAAAAGCCCTCAGAGAACTCAAACCATGATAGTTATGTTCGAGTATTTGAAGCAGCTTAACTTCGAATATGTCAACATTGTAGGAATGTCTTAGTTCTCTTACTCACAAATATCACATCCTCGAATATATTTAGTTTTCCTTCTTCGCTCAAATAGTCTCTCAAAATATTGTGCTTCCGAGCTACGTATTTTCTTTAAAAAAAAATGAGGAGTCTAATATCAAGTTTGCAACAATGATGATCAAGGATGAGAAGAAAAATTTCAAGATTCATAAGCAAGGCTTAGAGCATGCATATAACCCTAGTGCCATTATTCTTTACTAGAGAGAAATGTGTGGTACCTCCCGGTCTGACTACCCATGTTGCCAAATATGAGGTAAACCCTTGAGTAGATAGAAGTGCACGAGTTTCCTCTTCTCCCTTTAATGCCTCACACTTTATCAAAATTTTAATGAATCTAATCTCATTTTCCCCTTATCTCCTTAATTTCTTTTTATCGCATTCGTAGTGTATGAATCTGAAAGAGGCATTAGAGAAGTCTCGTCAACATTTGATTAGATAAGTCTCAAGCTGATGAAAGTTAAGCGGGACTTAACCAAGGAAAACGAGGAGTTACAATCCTGTTGTAATAATAGTCACCCAACCATACGAGGCAAGAAAGTTTCAAACTCGCGTTAATGAGATGGTGGAGCGAAACAAGTACGCAGAGGAAGAGATCAATGCCTTTAAGGGACTATCAAAGACCACGATACTATGCTTAAAGATCTTGCAAATAATGTTTCTCACCTCAAGGGTGGAATTCTCGATAAAGCTTCATCAATGAATGCTCTCATGGAGTTTTTGAGAGAGTTTATCATGGTAGCATATCATGCAGTATATTATTCGATGCCTTGTAGCATTTATATATTTATAGATGTATGCTTGAAGTAATTTCACTCGAGTTTTAGACTTGACGTAAACTAGGATAATGTCGCTCTATGCGTACGAATTCTAAGCAGGTCGTTGGTTAAAATGTAGCGTTGAGCGTACGGGTAATCCTAAATCTCATAGTTCGATGTAGCATTGGGCATATAATTCCTTAATAACGAGTCTGGAGTTGAGAGTGTGTCCTTTAACTTTTAGCGGTGGTTCCCTTGGGTACACTACCCTCCTCACTCGAAGGACACCCGTTATCGCTAGTAGCGTCTTGACCATGGAAGACTTCGACATCATAGATTTCTAGTTTCTTCTTCCATGAAATTTTTATTTTGAGAAGTTGTAACCAAAGTTACTGTGACCACATAGAGATCATGTGTTTTACAATGTCCCCTCCTGGGTGCCAAAATATTGTTGAGGATTTGATTGTCTCAACTGCATTTGTGGGATTAACTTACTGTTTTCTAGCTATTATACTTGACATGAGTAGGAGTTAGGACCTCGATCTCCTTGACCGCAACCACGGAGTTTACTATTGTTTGACTATCAAAATTGGTTTAGACAGGAACAATTAAGCAACGAGGATATGGTTTATCCTTTGGAGGGAATTTATGATGTTATCTTAATGATATGAATTCACTATATTGTCCCTTAAGAGGGTAGTTGAAATTTTCCTTCCCTTTGGAGGGAATTTCTAGATTTAATTCCTTTGAAATTTGGTATCGTAGATTTCATCCCTTTGCGAGCATTACTAATTAAGCCCTTGGAAGGTGGAGTTTTTCCCCCGAATGTTGCATTTTGTCACCCATCTTTCGAAAATTTTTCTTCACTAAAACTTTTTTGGGCGGTGTGCTGATAAGCTGCGTTGAAATAAAGGTAACTCAAATGTGGCACATAGCATACATAACCAAATTGAAAATAAGGAATGCAGCGAGTATCATATAACTCAAATTACATCGCTCAGCATACAAAACTGAATTGTTTCAGGGAGTGTCGCTTATCAACATCTAACTCGAATCATCAATGACAGCGCATAGCATACAAAACCGTAATTGTTTCATGGAGTGCCGCTTATCAGTATTTCACTCGAATCATCACCCAAAGATGGACATATCACAAGAGTTCCGCTTATCGTCTTTTCACTCGAATTATCAGTAGTAGCTGGAATTATCACAAGAGTGCCACTTTTCAGGTTTTCACTCGAATCATCAGCTATAGCTGGAATTATCACAAGAGTGCCACTTATCAGCTTTTCACTCGTATCATTAGTCGTAGCTGTAATTATCACAAGAGTGCCACTTATAAGCTTTTCACTCGTATCATCAGTCGTAGCTGGAATTATCACAAGAGCGCCGCTTATTAGCTTTTCACTCGTATTATCAGTCGTAGCTGGAATTATCACAAGCGTGCCGCTTATTAACTTTTCACTCGTTTCATCTATTGTCATGAAAATTTTCAACTAATAACCCTCTGAAGACAATAAGAGCAATATCAATATCAACAGTACCAATATTTTAACCACAGAGTCGGACCCAGGTCTTTATGCCACATCTATGGTCATATAAATAAATAATGGTATTTAAGCACAAAGTCATGCCCACCATGTCTAGAGTCATGAAACATGATGGGGGTAATAAGAGTAATATCATGCAAGCAAATAATCTCAACGACAGAATGATATACATAAAAAATTGAAACTTGTCCAAGCATCCATGGAATAGAGAGAGAGTGATCACACGCAAGGTGAATCTTTTTCATATGAGGCAACATATCACTTAGCCAACAGAAGAGTGAGAATTGCATTATGGAAAAGGTTCTAGCAACAAAAAATCATACATGAAAATAGCAAGTTAAATCACTTATCAACACTTAAGCTCCAACCCTTTTTTCCGTGAAATAGAGGGGAAAAATATGTTTTATATTAATGGATACTAACGGAAACTTAGAAGATGTAAAACAGCATAAAGATTACATTATGCACCTTAGATCCCACAAATCACCTTTAGAAAAATCGGAAGTTGTTTTCACATGGTGATATTTTTCTGCTATTATTTTTGCTATAATTCACATTTTAATTTTACTTAATTTTTTCATCAGCCCTTGATTCCAATATACAATAAGAAAAGAATAAGCATAGATGTCAGGCTCATATCCTAAGCTATTCATCTTATCAAACACAAGCTTCGTATGTTTAAAAGTAAAATCTTTTAACATTCTTTCAAATGTAATTGAGCAAACACATTATAAGTGCGAGACTCCAGCAAACGATTTCTTGCATGGCTTTGTTCAAATATCTTAAGAGCTATATCAATCCTCTCTTGTTTGCAATATTCATCAATCTAAGCGTATAGTAAATCATTTCATATGGCTTTATGCCTTTCTTTTTAAGGGAGTTAAGTAAGGTGTAAATTCCTTCAACCTAGCTATTATTGCCTCCTAAATTATTTTAAAATCTGAGAAATGATTTAAAATAATTTTAATCCATCCCTAAATATTATTTTTTCCCAATGCCACGAGATTGATGCCAAAATTATTTCGTAGGTGTCACTCTTAAACTTTAGCAAAATTAAATTTAATGTTTTATCCAACTAATATATTCATCTCCTAAATTGTTTTTATTAGTCACATGCCTAAACCTCATCATTACGATCAGTATTTTCATGACCTTATTCCGAAGACATAAAGAACAACAAATGGAGTCAGAAAAGCGATTTTATAAAAGCAGTGGACCTTTTCATTCAAGAAATTGCACTTGGAGCTGACGTAAGTATCGACGTCGAAATTATCGGACTTGAAGTGCTTCCTCGAGAGACAAGGCTCTTCTCTAGGCATCAAAATTGTGAAGAAGCTTTCTGATACCATGTTCCCAACTACTTCGAGAGCTTTCTTTTTAGGGTGTGAAAAATTCTTACCCTGATGCAAATAGGGTGAAAAATCTAACCGAGTAACATCTAGGGAGGACACATTCACATCCTCTAATATATTTTTATTTTTTTAAAAACAAATAAAGAGGATGCATTTCGAGAATGCATCTTCTAATTTCCTTTTCTTTTCTTTTCTTTTTTTAAATTTCTTTTTTAAAAAAATTAACGTAATTTTTTCAAAGTCTTTTTTTATTTTTGACAGAGGAGAGTTTTGAGGAGTTTGGTTCTCAAGCTTTTGGAACAGAAAAAAAGATGAGGATGGTATCCCAGTACATAGTCATCTAAAATAACATATAGCTATCTCTACCTAAATAATAGAAAGTAAATTTATTTTTAATTGACTTATTATTACCCCATTCATCTACTGGGGATACGGTAAAGAATGCATCCCCAGTGCACAGTATAGAAATTGATAATAACTATTATATTGTTATTTTTTGTTTTGATAATATATATGCAATGGTATATGCTATCTCGGGGATACAATACTTCAGTGTATCCTCAGTAATAAATTACAAGGGATAAGTAGTTATTTAATCCACCATATAAGGAGATATTATAATAAATTACAGTAAATAAGTACTTATTTAATCCACTATATAAGGAGATATTATATGAGTTATTGTAGGGATATACTTTTAGTTCAATAGTTATCTCTGTGGATACCATACTTACGATATCCCGAGGATGCTGTAATTTGCGATGAATATAAGTTTAATTAATTACAAAATTCTCTATAACATAATAATATTTATATTTAAAATAATATAATCACAAAAATGATAAATTAAATTATTTATATAAGAAAATAATATATTTTTATTAGAATATTGTTACTATTATTTATAGTATAAATTATGAAATAATATTATTACTATAAAAAAGGTTCATATGAAATTATAGTTTTATTTAAATTTGACCCAAATAACTCAAGAAATAATGTTATAATATTTATACAAATAATAATTATAATATTATAATTTCTGTTTAGAAAATAAATATACTACTAAGACAAAGTCATGGAAAAGATCGTATTTCCTTAGCCATATGAAAAGACGAGGTTGAATTAAAATTATAGAAAGGTAAAAGGTTTTAGTTGCAATATTAAAATTTTATTATGCAACATGCAGTAGTTATAAGTTTATGACCCGATTAATGCAACCCGAAAATTTTATCTTGATTTCTTCTAATTTGTAGTTTAAACCTTGTTCTTTTGATAATTTATGGAAGACAAAGTCTTGTGCGAGACGGTCTCGCAGCGAGACCAGGGATTAAATTGTTAAGAATGTAGCATGAGATTTCTAATTAAAGTTTTTAAAAGTCTAGGGGTTGAATGTGAAATTTCACTATTTTACATTTAAGTCCAGATATAAATAACAATATTTCCTTTTCTTCTCCCATTATTTTCTTACGCATTCTCTTTCCTCTCCTTCTTCTACCCTGCACAACTGCTCCTTCTTCTCTTCCACTCTATTTCTCTTCCATTTTCCTTCAATTCAACCGCTCTTTTTCTCCATTTTCTTCCATGTTTCTTGCACAGGGGAAGAACGCAGTTCTCAAGGAAGATTCGCTTCATTGTCCGGTGAATTTTCCGCGATTTTTTTGGTTAAAGCTTCGATTTCCGGTGGTTGAACACAATACAACCTTCCTTTCGTGTTTATCTTTGAAGGTAATGTCTTTGCTCAGATTTATTATGCATATTTTGTTTTTTTAGAAATTTATTGTTTGTGTTTTGGTTCATGTAATTTTCGAGGGTTTATGTTCTTCAATGTGTTAATATTTGGGGATTTTTCTATTTTTTTGTGCTATGTGAGTTATTCTTACGAATTTGTGCTAATATTTGTGTTGCTGATGTTATTTGTTAGATTTCTAAGGAGATTTGCATCATTGTTGTTGCAATCGAGGAGGAAGAATCGTTTGTAAGTTTTTGAGTTTTCGGTTGTGATGTTTTAGCTACAGGTATTGATCTTTCATGTTTACAGTTTGATGTTTTAGGTTTAAGATTTTAAGTACTGTTATCAGCGTAGTTGTGATGTTTTAATTTCAGCGCTTGATACTTGTGGTGTTTTCATGCTTAAGTGTGCAATTGATGTTCATTTTTTATTGTGTGTGATATCTTAGGGTTTTGTTACAATTTGTGCTAATTTTGTTGTTGTTGATGATCTTCCTTAGATGTCTAAGAATGCTTTTGCCACTGTTGCTGCAATCAAGAAGGAAAGAGGACCTGTAAATTTTGTTATTTTGTAAATGTGACCTTTTAAATCCTATTGTTGACCTTTCAGGGTTTTTTTTCATCTTTCATGTTTAGGTTTAAAGTACTATTTATCCGTGTTGGTGTGATGATTTAATTTTAGTATTTGGTGTTTGGTGTTCTAAGTGTGCAATTGATGTTGAGTTTTTTTTTATTGTGTGTGTGATATCTTAGGGTTTTGTTACGATTTGTGCTAATTTTTGTTGTTATTGTTTTTTAGATGTGTAAGAATGCATGTCCATTGTTGCTACAATCGAGAAGGAAATAGGATCTGCAAATTTTGTTATTTTGTAGATTTGACCTTTTAAATACAGTTGTTGACCTTTCAGGTTTTATGTTTCATCTTTCATGTTTAGGTTTAAAGTACTGTTTGTCTGTGTTGGTGTGATGATTTAATTTTAGTATTTGATGCTTGTAGTGTTTTAAGTGTGCAATTGATGTTCAGTTTTGTTGCCTTGATTGTGGGTGTGATATCTTAGGGTCTTGTTATAATATGTGCTAGTTGTTGTGTTGTTGTTGTTGTTTCTTAGATGTGTAAGAACGCATGCCCACTGTTGCTGCAATTGAGAAGGAAATAGGATCCGTAACTATTGTTATATTGCAGATGTGACTTTTTAAATATTGTTGTTGACCTTTCAGGTTTTATGTTTGATCTTTCATGTTTAGGTTTTAAGTACTATTTACATGTGTTGGTGTGATGATTTAATTTCATTATTTGATGCTTGTAGTGTTTTAAGTTTGCAATTGACATTCGGTTTTGTTTCTTTTGATTGTGTGTGTGATATCTTAGGGTTTTGTTACGATTTGTACTAATTTTTGTATTTTTGTTATTGTTTCTTAGATGTGTAAGAATGCTTGCCCACTGTTGCTGCAATTGAGAAGGAAAGAGGATCTGTAAGTTTTGTTATTTTGTATATTTGACCTTTTAAATACAGTTGTTGACCTTTCAGGTTTTATGTTTCATCTTTCTTGTTTAGGTTTAAAGTACTGTTTATCTGTGTTGGTGTGATGATTTAATCTTAGTATTTGATGCTTGTAGTGTTTTAAGTGTGCAATTGATGTTCAGTTTTGTTGCTTTGATTGTGGGTGTGATATCTTAGGGTCTTGTTATGATTTTTGCTAGTTGTTTTGTTGTTGTTGTTGTTGTTTCTTAGATGTGTAAGAATGCATGCCCACTGTTGCTGCAATTGAGAAGGAAAGAGGATTCGTAACTATTGTTATATTGCAGATGTGACTTTTTAAATACTAATGTTGACCTTTCAGGTTTTATGTTCGATCTTTCATGTTTAGGTTTTAGGTACTATTTACTTGTGTTGGTGTGATGATTTAATTTCAGTATTTGATGCTTATAGTTTTTTAAGTGTGCAATTAATGTTCAGCTTTGTTTTTTTATTGTGCGTGTGATATCTTAGGGTTTTGTTACGATTTGAGCTAATTTTTGTATTGTTGTTATTATTTCTTAGATATGTAAGAATGCTTGCCCAATGTTGCTGCAATTGAGAAGGAAAGAGGATCTGCAAGTTTTATTATTTTGCAGATGTGACTTTTTAAATACCGTTGTTAATATTTCAGGTTTTATGTTTGATCTTTCATGTTTAGGTTTTAAGTACTATTTATCTGTGTTGGTATGATGATTTAATTTCAGTATTTGATGGTTGTAGTGTTTTAAGTGTGCAATTGATGTTCAGTTTTGTTTCTTTCATTGTGTGTGTGATATCTTAGGGTTTTGTTACTATTTGTGCTAATTTTTGTGTTGTTGTCGTTGTTTCTTAGATGTTAAAGAGCATTTGCCCATTGTTGTTGCATTCGAGAATGAAGTAGTTACTGTAAGTTTTCTTTTTTTTTAGCTGTGACGTTTTAGCTACTGTTGTTGATGTTTCAAGTTCTATCTTTGATCTTTTATGTTTAAGCTCTAAGCAGTGTTATGTGTGTTGGTGTAATGTTATAATTTCAATGTTTAATGCTTGTGGTGTTTTCATATTTAAGTATGCAACCGATGTTCAGTTTTGTTCTTTTAATATTTTAGTGTTTACTGTTTGATGTTTTAAAATTTTCATATTGATGTTTTAAATACTATAATTGATGTTTCATAATGTAGTTGTCAGTCATGTTATTCGGCTATTTGATGTTTTGATTTCAAATATTGATGTTTTTTATTATTGTATGTGATATTTTAATTTCAGTGTTTAATGCTTGTGGTGTTTTCATGCTTACGTGTGCAATTGCTATGCATTTTTTATTGTCTGTGATATCTTACAATTTTGTTACTATATGTGGTAGTTTTTGTGTTGTTGTTGCTATTTTTTAGATGTCTAAGAACACTTGCCCAATGTTGCTGCAATCTAGAATAAAGTAGGAACTGTACGTTTTCATTTTTTTTAGTTGTGATGTTTTAGATATTGCTGTTGATGTTTCAGGTTCTATCTTTGAACTTTCATGTTTAAGCTCTAAGTATTGGTATGTGTGTTGGTGTAATGTTATAATTTCAGTGTTTGATGCTTGTGGTGTTTTCATATTTAAGTATGCAACTGATCGGTTTTCTACTTTTGATATTTTAGTGTGTACAATTTGATGTTTTTAAATTTTGATGATGATTTTTTAAATATTGTATTTGATGTTTCTCAATGTAGTTGTCAGTGAAGTTATGTGTATTGTTGTGATGTTTTAATTTCAGATATTAATGTTTTAATTTCAAATATTGATGTTTTAATTATTCTATGTGATGTTTTATGTTTATTTCACTGAATACTTTCCAAGACAGAGCTCTATGATATCATTGATGAGATATTAAAAAATGATATGAGGAATCATGCTCCTGAAAGTGTTCCCTTGAACAGAGGACCGGAAATTGACCTTTGATCATTGAGTTGATGGACTAAAAGATCCATCATCTTCGAAACCAGCAGGAGAGAAAGCAAGTCTGTGAATAAGCAAGCAACGAAGGAAAACAAGTCGGGAGAAAATAGAATTTGATTGTTTAGGATGTATTTTTTGACATTGATTTTTCAGTTATGATGATTGTTAGTGTTAGTGTTAAGGCGTTTGATTGTTATTGATGTTTTAGCTTGATTTGAAAATTTTCAGTTTTTAGGTTAGCGACTTTTTAGGGCATTCGAACCCTTTTGTAATGAATGATGTTTGATGGTTTGATAGTTATGGCATTGACATTTTCACATGCTTCCGTAAAAATTCAAATTAAAGTTTGCAACTTTTATATGCTAATTATATATGTGTGTGTGTGTGTGTGGTGCCAGTGATGATTCAGTGAATGCCTTCGATTTTGAGTTGTTAATGTATGATGTTTTATGTCTTGTTCATCTGTAATATACGTAAAGTGGTACGTATCATTTCACATCTGTAAATTATCATGTAAAAATAATAATAAGATAAGTGGATATAAGTGGAACGTCAATTTTTTCCCAAATGCTACAACAGTGGAATGTATATTTTCAACTTATTTTAATAAGATTTTTTACAATGTTAGTTTGATATTTAAATTTTTAAATTTGATGTTTAGTAATTTTTACATGATGAGTATTTTTAAGATGTATATTTTCATCTTATTTTAATAAGATGTTTTACAATGTTAGTTTGATCATATGTATTTTTTAGTGTTTTGTTTGATGTTAAACTATTCCAATTTTGATCTGATATGATTTGATGTTTTAAATATTTTATTTCATGTTTACATATTTAAATTTGGGCAAAGTCTTGGGAAAGACGGTCTTTCCATAGGCTTATGAAAAGACAGGGTTTAATTAGAAAAATAAAAGGTAAAGGGTCTTAGTTGCAATATTAAAATTTTAGTATGAAACATGTAGTAGTTATAAATTTTATAACCCGGTTCATGCAACCCAAAAATTTTATCTTCATTTCTTCTAATTTACACTTTAAACCTTGGTTTTTTCATAACTTATGGAAAGACTGTCTTTCAAGAGACGGACTCTTAAATTTGATGTGTAAAAATGAGGTTTAGTTATTTCATTTGATAATTTAGAGATTTTAGTTGATTTTTTATGTTTTTGGTTTGATGTGGTTGTTAGTTAGATTTTTAGGCTGATTGTTAGCCCAACATCAAACCAGCCGAAAATGTGACCTGATCCTTCTCATCTGAAAACCTCAACACCGTCGGAATCCCAATGACCGGATCCTCCTACTGGAACGCTAATGATCGAAATTGTGCCATCGGAATCACCCATCGCCTCCTCGAACCTCTCATTTCTTGCCAGAATCTTCTCGCACCCTCCATCTAGCCCTATTTTCTCTGATTCAATCGTCAGATTCAACTTTGACTTTGACCCACTCAATTTCAATGGCGGAAGACGTTGGTCATTGCTTTCAATGGCAGAACCCAAGTGATTGAATATGACATCGGCGACGACGAATCCTGCGAATGAAGTTCCTCTGCATCCCGACGTCGACGTCGACGGTTGAACTGCGATTGAAGTTCTCGTTGATTGAAGGTGTGCTCGGCGAAGATGGCACCGCTCTCCAGCAGCATTCGCGCGATGTCCAAGTGGCCGACGAGGCAGGCGTAGTAGAGCGCAACGGAGTCCCACTGGTCCTGGGCATTGACAAAGGCAGAGAAGGAGAGGTGGCGACTGCGGAGATGCAGGCGGCGCCGGTGTAGCAAACAAGGTGAAGGAGGAAGACACATTTTTTGTTTAATTTTTGTTAATTTGCTGGTTGGTCCTCCATCTTTTTGTGTGTTTTCATTTGGGACCCGAAAAAAAGTATTTGTAATTTGACCCCCAATTTTGATTTGCACTTTACCCATTGTCACTCTAGTCCTTAGTCTTACGGTAAGACGGTCTCGCAAGAGACAGACTCCTTATGGAAAGATCGTTTTTCAAGAGACGGACTCTAAATATAAAGTATAATTCAATTACAATATATAATATAATATAATTTTATTTATAATATAAAATTAATAATTTTAATAATAAAATAATATATATTTATATTATAACTATTATTTTGTATAAATTATAAAATAATTTTATTTATTATTAAATTTTAGTTTATAAGAAAAATATAGTTTTAGTAATATTCAACCCATGTGCAAATCAAAAAAATTATAATATTATTATTTTGTAAATGTTATTAATGTTTTTGTCTATGATAACATATTTAAGTCAAAGTAAGACAATACTATTTAATTAATTTATTCTCTGAATGTGTCATCGAATTATTTTTAGTTTTTTTCCTAAAAAAACGACGCAATTAGAGAATGCATTATCTCCTTATTTTTATTTTTAAAAAATTTTACAACACTAATGGGTTATTTTTAAAAATATTCATAATAGTAATAGGCAAAATCTTAGGAATTACAGTCTTTCCATAAACTTATTGAAAGATGGAGTTTACTTAAAATAATAAAAAGTAAAAGGTCTTAGTTGCAATATTAAAAAAAATATTATGCAACGTGTAGTAGTTATAAAGTTTATAACCCGATTCATACAACCCAAAAGTTTTATCTTCATTTCTTCTAATTTGAACTTTAAACCTTGGTTTTTCCATAACCCGAAAGTTTCATCTTCATTTATTTAATTTCGACTTTAAATCTTGGTCTTTCCATGGCTTATGGAAAAACCATTTTTCAAGAAACAGACTCGTAATAACAAGTTCATAATATTTTAAATAATAAAACATGGAGAACACTTTCTCCGGATGCGATTCCAAATTTTTTTTCTTTTTTTTATTCCACTAAAAAGGAATAATAATTCCATCGCCAAGTTGAAACAAAATTGAGAATGATATGCACACAATAAGCAATGTTTTTCCTTTTTACGCCAAATGCATCATCTATTTTTCCCTTTTAAAAAATGATAATGACGAGAGGTCCTCTATTTTCCTTTTTTTTAAAATGATAATAACGAAATGTGTCATCTATTATCCCTTTTTACAAAATGATAAAAAGCACATTTGACAAATGAGTTCTCCCTGTTCGCATCCATGACGTATTACTGTAGCGTTGGATCGAGATTTTTCTCAACTATTTCATCTTGATTGTTGACTCCTTTTGACTGATTTTGCTTTGGCAAAAACGCACTCCCAAAAATCTGTTCCCACTAACTCACTAACCCGTCACATGATAAACACACATGTACAGCTCACATAACAAATATGATTCGAGCGAAGACCAAAATTCAGAGCAAAATGAGGTCGGTTTCATATGTGATATGTTATAATATAAAAATGAGAAAACCACTGAAATTATGATTTTGGTACACGTACAACTGTAGCCGTTGAGAGAGAAGTGAGCAGTTAGTAAATCCCTTTTCTCTTTCATAAAGAAGGACGACGTCCTTCTTCGGCAGTGGTTGACGAGGGCCGAGAAAATATTTCACAAGAAAGAATGCTTTTGGGATGAAACAATTCTTTCAACAACATTAACAGTTCAACAACCAATCTCCTTGAGAAGTCTTTTCATTCAAGAAATTGCACTTGAAGCTGACTAGGCATTGGCGTCGAAATTATCGGACTTGAAGATGCTTCCTCGAGAGACGAGGGATGAGACTCTTCTCGAGGGCAAGACCCTTCTCGAGGATTTCAATGGCATATGAGCTCTCGAAATTTCGACCTGCATACATTCTTCATCGAAAATGATTTCAGAGAAGATTACTTATCACCTCGGCTATTTTGTCGATGCCTGTGAACTCTGAACGTCAGAGTTTGACTGCTAACATCGAAGCTGATATGCCTGGGACAAGAATCAAACTTTGCAACAGGGAACACATGTCGTTCATTGTTCAAGATCACCAAATCCAAACAAAGTAGTTATTTTCTCTACCAAAACAAATATGTATTCATTGATACAAATCTGTACGAAAATTCACAAACATGATAAGTAAATAACCATAATGCTTGTTCAAATAGCTGGAGAAACATACAGCAGTCACTTGACTCAAAACAAGCAAGAGTTAGATGTGTCATTTGACTAATCAGGCCAGGTAGGCTTGTATCATTGCAGAAACACATACTTAAAACATGACTAATTAAAGGAATGGTACCAACCAGATTTTCATGTAAACTTGCTGGTTCCATTTATAAGATCAACAAAGAGAAGGGCATTTAAAGAGAGATCACCCAATACAACTGCCAACGAGTATGCACATAATTTTATCACCACATCACAGTCGTATAAAAGAAAGAACTAATGCATATAGCAAATAGAATATATATTAATTATGAAAATCAGTTGCTCTTCTTCCTTTCTTGCCAGAGTAGGAGCCCAATTTTTATTTAAAACCAAAGGCAACATGCAAGAGCAGAACTAAATAATTTAAAACCAGAAACAAACGAGGAAGCCAAAATCAGATCAACTTCGAAGCACGTAACTAAAAGAAACACAAATTGAAGGATCTTGAAAAGCTTTTTAACCAACTAAAATGCTTATAAAACTGGACTAAGCATTTTAAATAGACTAAGCATTATAAAACTTAGACAAAAAAAACAGAGTTCCAAATTGCATTTTAAAACTGGACCTTAGAAAGGCCTTTGATAGAGTTAATTGGCAATTTCTTGAAACTATTCTCTGTAAATTTGGTTTCACAGGGAATTTTTTAAATGCTGTGATGAATAACCTTTCTAAGGCTCATTTTTCTGTGCTTATAAATGGTAACCCTGTTGGATTTTTCAGAGCCACAAGGGGCATCAAACAAGGTGATCCTCTATCCCCCTTTCTCTTTAATATTTTTCTGAAGCTTTCTCCAGAAGTCTATCTTTTATTTTCATGAACAATAGACTCAATTACTATCAGCTTCCCTCTACCATTACACCTGCTTCACATTTGAGTTATGCTGATGACACTATCATATTCATGCAAGCTTCAAAATCTAGCCTGATAAGAATCAAAGCCTTCCTAGAAACCTTTGAACTTACCTCTGGCCAAAAAATAAATTATGAAATATCTGATTTCTATGCTAGTAAAAGAGCTACAACTGCAAAAATCAATCAGATTAGATCAATTCTAGGAATGAAGAATGGGTCCTTTCCATTCAAATACTGGGATGTCCAGTTTTCAAAGGTAGAACTCTAAATCTTTATTTTGAACCTTTGCTGGAAGCTGTTAATAGGAAGCTTTTGAATTGGAAAAACAAATGGTTAAGCTTAGGAGGCAAAATGGTTCTTATCCAATCCTGTTTATACTCCATCCCCCATCATATATGGTCTGTCTTAAGCCCCCTAAGCAGATAATAAAATCACTAGAAAGGAAAATGACCAGATTCTTCTGGGGAGAAAAAGAGGGTAAACTGAATAAAGTATGGAGAAAATGGTCTGACCTTAGTGCACATAGATACCAGAACGGTTTAGGTTTTAGATCTATACAAGCAAAAATTGACTCATGCTCTCTCAAATTGTGGTGGAAAGGCCAACAAGGCACCACCATGTGGGTTAAACTGATATGGTCACTACCCCAAACCCATAGGAAATCCCACACTTGGAAAAGGATATGTAATATTAATTCCTTTGCAGAAAACAATTCTTTCATTATACATGGCAAAGGAAACTGCAACTTTTGGACTGCAAACTGGTGCCCTAATGGTCCTTTAATTAACTGTGTTCCACCTTCAGTCCTCTCCCCACTTTTCTACTGCACCATAGCTGACTTCATCAGAGACAAAAACCAGATACTACAGCATATTTCACCCTATTTAGAACATGATACTTTGAATTTTTTGCAGGAGGCAGAGATTAGTATTGAAAGAGATGACAGAATGATATGGAAACAGGAGGAAACAGATTTTTCTCTTTCAGATCAGCCTACAAAGCCCTTACACAACAACCAGGTAATTTTCCAGCCACAAGACTTATCTGGAACCCTAGACTGCAGAGAAAAATCTCTATTTTTACATGGAAATTGCTAAGCTCCCTCTTGCCTTTTTATGATGTCCTAATCAAATGTGGTTTTAGCATAGCCTTGAAATGTCCAGCATGTAATCAATCTGATTCTATAGATCATTATTTCATCTCTTGTCATCTGGCTCAAACTGTATGGGATGATACTTCAGCTATCCTGGGTCATAACCTACATACCCTAGACAGTCTAACTGATAGATTTTTAGCTTACTGGAACAATAATGAACTGTCTAAAGTGCATAAAGATATCTGTAAGTTACTACCATCACTGATTTGTTGGTCATTATGGAAAGCCAGGAATGATTTCTATTTTGATAACAAAAACTTCTCACCTGCTCAAATCTGTAAAGAAGTAAGAGACCTTATCTTTTTAACTTTCTCAGCTAAGCCTGCTTACTCTAACGTGTATTTAAATATGAGCTACCCCATTTCCTCACTAATCCCACCCCTATGACCACCCCCTAAGCCTTCCATCTCCATTGTTGTGCATGTTTGTTTTGTAGGAAGCATATGGTTCTTGGAGGAAGGTTGGGAAATAGGGAGTCCAACTCATGGACCATGTAGACGTACATGGTTCATGATGCTAAAAAATGGTGGACAATGAGAATAACCAAAAGCCTAAATTCATAGAGTGTGTAGACGTGCACGACCCATGAAGCTCACATACATTTCTACACCCCATTCACCATTTCTTCCCTACCACCACTAAAGTACCACCCAAAACCCACCTACCCTCAAAACCATTGAGACACACACATCGAGACCTAAGAGGTAACTCTCCATTGTAATTCAATTCATTATTTGATTTATGATGCATGATAGTGGTTATATTGAACCTTTTTTACTACAGGTTAGGGTAGTATATTGGGGTGATGGTAGTTTGTCTTTACATTTTACAATTGTGCCATCAAGGGTTCACTTTAGTGTTCATTTTCATTATAAGTGCTTTCCTATTTCTTTCCCTTGACATATGTTCTTTGATTTTGTATATGCATTGAGGATAATGCAAGCTTTAAGTGTGGGGAAGGGGTTTAGATAGAACTTATGATTTTTTTTATCTTTATTTTTTGCTTCTATGTAGCTAATAGCTCTTCTAAGAGCATTTTGAAAAATGAAAAAAAATTTAAAAACATGGACAAGTCGAAAACCCAAAAGGGTGACTTGGGTAACATAAGGAAAAGCCCGGATAGGTCAAAAGGCCTAGGTAAAAATGAGAGGCTAGGTCCGGCTAGGCTTACGAGCCTAGGAAAAAAGGAGAGGCTATGTAGAAAAAGGGGAGAAATGAGTACCCTTTGTATGTTAAAGGTAGGATGAAAACCTGAAAGGGCTCCTGGGCAAAATGAGAGAAATTGAGAGAAAACAAAAAACTAGGTTGAATGCATGCTTCCGCAGTGAATTGTTTTTTAAGAACAACTGTTTGATTGCTTTGGAATCATTTTGGGAAAAGTAAGCTAGCTTAACACTTATCTTTTTGGCTTACCTTTTTCCACATTTTATTTTTGGGTGGTTAGATTGCTTATGTTCTTCGGTGAGCGAGAGAGTTGTGAGATTCTTACTCTTTTTGGGGAAAATGGGGTAATCTTGGAATAAGTTGATGCCTTGGTCAACTTATGCTTGCACGATACATTTTGCTTGATTCTTTGTCTTATCTTCTATTACTCGAGAACGAGTAAAGGGTTAAGTGTGGGGAGTCTGATCTTCTTCATTATGCATGCATTAACCGATACACTTGGCATCCTTTTTAGTTACTTTTATTAGGTGGATTGCTAGTATAGTTGAGTTTACGTGACAAGGGGTTTAGACGGCATTGTTTGGTTTTCTTATCTAAATCCTGCGTTTTGTAGACTTAATTGGTACTAATGTACATCTTGTATCCACATGGCTCCTTGATCTTCCTTGTCATCATCTTTAGTAGGTCGCATGTGGTTACTTTTTGTTTACATTCTATGCGAAGGCCGTTCGTAAGGGCGGTAAAGATATTGAAGGTCGTTCGCAAGGACGGTATTAGAGACGAAGGCCATTCACATGAGAATTGTAGTAGAAAAAGGCTACGATCATCAATGCAGGGTAGAAGGATATTGAATCCAAAGATAGGTGGCAACGGAGTTCAAAGCGGCCAACAAAGAAACGGGGAATCGTGGTCCAATGAGTTGAGCCTAAGTCCGAGAATGGTCCAAGAGGAATTAGCCTTCAGTTCTGGTTCCATTGGATTCATCTTCTCGAGTACTATAAAATAGACTACTACAACTCTTAAATTGGTCTAGCGGTTCACCCGTAGAGAAGGAAACTAATTCAGCCGGCTGAGGCACAAATGGGTCGGCGCTGGCTGTGCATGGTTTGGCAACAACGGCTCGTGCCATAGGAGATGCCCCGCGCCAACAGGCCGCCAACACAAAAATGAATATCCCCTCCACGTGACTAAGTATGGTGTGGGACGTCCCATTTTTGGCATCACGCGTCGTTCCAAGCTCAATATGCCAAGACCAGCTGACGGGGTGTGGGAAATCACACGGCTCACGCCAAAGTTTCTGAGCAAGCACCCTTTCTGACCACGGCCCACACCAATGGCCACGGGCCTGGATTAGATGCTCCATTTAAGCACCCTAACGACACCCCACAGAAGACGACGCGGCCTGCCACAGGGGTTAGATGCTGCCCACGGGAAGCCTCACACCCCGCACATCTTAAAGGTTCGCACCATGCCCCAGATTTGGCACCCTGTGCACATGAAGGGACACGACCCACGCAAGTCTTCGCGCCCCGTGCCAAGGACACTTCACGGGCTGTATCATCTGAGATGCCCTGCACCGAGTGGTGGCTGAGCTAGGGTTTACCCTATTTTGGGCCTATTTTTAGGCTCAATCTCCTACTACTATAAATAGAACCTTTGTCTACTAGGTTTACACACTAGATAGAGAAGAACATATCATATTTAGATTTCAAGAGTAGCTTGGAGACTCTCTCCTTAGTAGAAACTTTATCTTTTTCTTCTTTTTATTTTGCTTTGATCCTAAGATGTGGAATTTAAATATTTATTTGAATTTCATGTCGAGTGAGTAGTTTCTATAGCTTGGGAATAAATTGTAGTAGCTTGGTCTAATCTATATGTTTTTTGAGATTCTTTAGTTCATCCTAATTTTGTGTTCATGATATTATTGTAATTTGTTCTTGAGTTTAAATGCATGAATAGTACACCACATATAAGCACACACTTTGGGCTATATTCATGTATGGTGCAAATATCGATGCCCCCCTTAGGAAGAAAAACTTGGTTGTTAGAATAGGTAGAGGGGAACGCATCTGCATGGGTGTGTGCACGGGGGATTTGAGAATGCTCTAATCTACTTTCCATCGCACCAGTCTTAACTGACTTCGTATAGTTGTCTGAGAGGCTCCGGGTAGAGATAGCTAGGTAGTAGCAAGTTAGGTTACAAGAATCCCTAGATAGATAAGGTGCCTACCCTTGGGCCTAATTGATAGGACCCGAGGGAAGTAGTGCATTCGTGGTGGAAGCCCAGGACGTAATCCCACGGGGGAGAAATTGACCTACAAAAATGGTCGGACTTTGTTGATAGCATCGTTGGAGGGTTGCAAGAGCACCCGCCGTGACAAGGACGGGAAAATATGTCATCGGCCACACCACGTATTTTGGACACTCTATTAGGTTTGTTGGTACATTAGACCTAGAGTGAATTGGAGGTAGATGATTTTGAATCTTTTTTCCTTGAGAAGAAAAGATACAACATAGTTGTTAGATTGAAAACCCAAATATATGATGAACGATGGTTCTAAGATTGGCTAATATCTAGCTTGGGTTTTTTTACTGTTCATATGTGCGATTTTATGTGCGATTCACACACTGATAACGGTCTTCACCTCAGTGCTCTGATAACGGTCTTCTCCACCCCTCCGGCCGCCGTCCATGGCGGTTCCGATGTCAAACCCATCCCCTGAGTTCATCAACGACAGAAGCTTTCTGCAAGCTCTCAACTCCAAGCCCTCTCCACTTCTCTCCTCCCTCCCAGACACACCAAATCTCCACCCAATTACTGAATTTAAGGGCAAAATTGCCTTCATCCTCCCCCCGGAGGAAGGGGAAATTCTTGCATCTCACTATCAGAATGCGCTCGTGGGGAAATTTAACCGTGGAAAACCCCCAATGGAATCCCTGCTATCAGCTTTTAAATCAATTGGATTCAAATCCAAATTTCAACTTGGCTCGATTGACTATAGACATGTACTTATCCGTTTTCAGGAAAGCGAGGACTACCAACGCTGCTGGATGAAAGGGCAGTGGATGATTCACGGTGCTGCCATGAAGGTCCAAAAGTGGTCCCCTGATTTCTCACCAGTGGCGGAATCGTCCATTGTTCCAGCTTGGGTTACGGTACACAAATTGCCAATTCATTTCTATAATACTTCTGCAATCATATGAATTAGCAGCCAAATTGGTAGATACCTTAAGATGGATGCTGCCACTAGTGCCTTAACTCGTCCCTCAGCCATTAAGGTTTGTGTGGAGATTGATCTACTATCCCAGCTACCATCCTCTATAGTGGTAGGAATAGGAAACAAGGTTGCAGAATATCCAATCGAATATGATGACTTACCATCCTACTGCACACACTGTAAGATCATTGGTCACAGTCACACAAAGTGTAACTTTCTACACCCAGAGCTAAAAAAGAAAAATCTAAACAAACCTGTAATAGGTGATCAAAAGAACATTGATCCTCCACCAAAAGACACAATTCATGTAGAGGGATCTTCATCTCTAACTGTCACTCAAAAGGAAAGGGAAGTACAAGGTCAAAAACTGAATCTAGGAACTACACAAGGAATTACCTTGAATAATTTTACTTTTAGTCACAGGAAGAGAACTTCACCTTTCTATTCTTTAGATGACATATCCAAACCAATAACCACAAGTTTTTGGAGAAAAAAGAGCCAACAATCTAACCTAACCCCCATAATGGAAGACTTAACAGGAATAATATGATCTCCATATCGAATGCTTTCAAATCTTTGGGTGACTTACAGGATGATCAGGCAGATGAACCTGCTGATATCTTCCATGAATCACTAGAATCTCAGGAAGCAAATCTGTACACCATTTCTGAGGGAATCTTAATCTCCACCAAAGCCAGGGAGTCTCCTACAGAGCAACCCCAACCTGCTTCCCCCGACTTGGAAAGAACTCCAGCCATTCAACCTCCAGCAGGTAATAATGAACAGGCATCTGAACAGGTTAGTGACCATGTAACATCAGACCTGTTATTAAATGCTGAACATACTTTTCTGGATAGGGTTACTAACTCAGATGAGATATCTACACTGGATAAATTGGAAAATGAGGAAAAATCTATTGGAAAATCAGGGAACAAAAGCAAGTACCAGGCTTTAACAATCAGAAACCTCAGATCATCCCAAAAAGCAACCACTACTTTTTTAAAATGATTAAACACACCATAATAGGAAATATACTTGTCTGGAATGTTAGAGGTTATGGTACTTCAATAGACAGGCTAAAGGTTTTAAAATCCAAGCACAACATTGAATTATTATGCTTAATAGAGCCTTGGCATGACAATCAAAAATTAGATGCTTTAATGCTTGAATTAGGTTTTAAATATTCCCTCCCTGCTCAGAATGCTAAGATTTGGATTTTATGGAATCAAGTCTTTAGCATCACTAATATAAAGGAATCTGATCAGTTTTTACAAGTTCAAATCTCTGATATTGCCTCCTCTGTATGCTGGAACTGCTTCTTCATATATGCAAGTGTAAATAGAAAAACCAGAGAGGATTTATGGATTGATTTACAAACCCCACAAAATATTCCCTCTGTTTATATAGGTGATTTCAACACTGTTTCATCAGTTGCTGAGTATAAGGGCAGGAAATCCACTCCTAAAAAAAGCATGAAACAGTTTAATGGGTTTATTAATAATATGAACCTTCATGAAATACCTACTGTTGGCAATTCTTTCACCTGGTGCAATAACAGATACAGAGAAAAATGTAAGGACTTAACTTTTCAAAGACTAGATAGGGGAATTACCAACTTAGAATGGCTGGAACTCTTTCCTAATAGTTCTATTCAAGTCTTAAATAGACTGACTTCGGATCACTCCCCCCTGCTTTTATCAGTTCAATCGGCTGAAGAACAAGTCCCTAGGCCTTTTAGGTATCAAGAAATGTGGACAAATAGAGAAGAATTTAAGGCTCTAGTAACCTCTAACTGGAATTTAGACTCTAATTCATATGGAATGCATAATTTGGTTTTTAAACTGAAGAGGCTAAAAATGGAAATTAAGCAGTGGAACAGATCTACATTTGGTAATGTCAATGACAATTTGATGCTATCTGAAAAATTTGTAAGTGAATTGGAAATATCTTTCCAGCAAACACAAGATGAAAATGTATTAGCAGATTTACTTAAAGCTAAGGATTTACTCCAGAGAGCACAAAAGGAGAGAAACATTTTCTTGCATCAAAAAGCTAGACTTAATTGGTTAAAACATGGAGATGCTAATACTAGCTATTTTCATCACTCCATTAGGGAAAAGAGAGTAAAAGCAAGAATTAACAAAATCAAGGATGGCAGTGGTAACTGGATAACTGAACCACACCTAATAAAGGAAGAGGGAGTGAGATTTTACAGAGAATTACTAAATGAAGATACTCCTAATAAACAGGGAACTTACATACAGCATTTCTTTAAAAAAAATCCCTAAAGTCATCACTGATCAGCATAATCTCAACTTACTGTCTCCTTTTAGTATCCAAGAACTTCACTTCTCTGTATTTGATCTTAATAAATCAAGTGCACCAGGCCCTGATGGATTCCCTGGTGCTTTTTACACCTATTTCTGGGATACAATTAAAATCGATCTTTTAGAGGCAGCTAATGACTTCCTAACAAATGGTAATATCCCCAAGGCTATCTCTAGTACTTGGCTGACTTTAATACCAAAAAGACAGATACCAATCTCTTTTTTTGATTTCAGGCCAATCAGTCTCTCCAACTTTGTCAATAAGGTTTTCTCAAAAATGATAATGGAAAGGATTAGACCTCTAATGACATTACTCATTTCACCTGAACAGAGTACCTTCATAAAAGAAAGAGATATATCTGACAATGTCATACAAATGCATGAAATGACCAAAATTCTGTCTAGGAAGTCTCAGATCTCAAATCTAATAATTAAATTAGACATGCAAAAAGCTTTTGACAGGGTTTCTTGGCTTTTTCTGAATTCCATCTTACTTCAGTTTGGCTTTCATGGTAAATTTGTGCAACGTATCATGCATAACATTGCTGCAGCCCACTTTTCTGTGTTAATAAATGGCATAACATCTGGTTTCTTTGCTTCATCCAGAGGAATTAAACAGGGAGATCCACTCTCCCCTTTTCTGTATAATATACTTTCAGAAGCTTTTTCAAGAGGCCTTAAAAAACTCTTTACAGCTGGATATCTGCAACATTTCTCATTACCTAAAACTTGCCCAGCTGTGTCACACCTGATGTATGCAGATGACACAGCTGTTTTTCTGAACACTAACCCTTCCAACTTGAAAAGATTTAAACTTTTTCTGAATGCCTACGAGCAAACATCAGGTCAGAAAATTAATTTTGCTAAATCAGAATTTTATGTTGCATCTAACACTACTGCTGAAACTGTAAAATCTGTTGGAAGAGTTTTAGGAATGGTCAAAGGCTCTTTTCCTTTCAAATACTTAGGTGTTCCTATCTTCCCAGGTCGGAATTTACAGATTCATTATTTCCCTATGTTGGAAATAATGGAAAAATGCATAAACAATTGGAAGAATAGATGGCTAAGTAATGCAGGCAAAATCATCTTGATTAATCACAGTCTTCTTTCAATTCCCACTCACATTTTTGCAGTTTTAAGTCCACCTAAGATAATTCTAAGGAAAATGGAAAAACTTGCTTCAGGACTTTTCTGGGGGAGTGGTGACAATATGGTTAGAAAAAGATGGAAATCATGGAAAAATATGAGCCTAGCAGTAGAGGAAAATGGAATTGGTGTTAAAGATCTTAATGTTGTAGTTGATTCTTTTTCTTGCAAATTATGGTGGAAATTGCAAATAAATAACACCCAATGGTCAGCTCATTTATGGTCCCTCCCTGTCACTTATAAAAAATCCCATATCTGGCATAGAATTTGTAAAATTATACCTAAGGCAAACAAACTTTCTAGAGTCATATTTGGCCTTGGTGAATGCTCTTTCTGGAGTGCTAACTGGAAAGGAGATGGTGCATTATGTTATGAATGGCCTGAGGAGTTGGAAATACCTTTTGAAGACATATCCCTCAGCTACTTTATAACTAATAAAACATCTTTCCTTCCAACCTTGGAGCCTCACTTGGCTACCAACACACTTACCATTTTGCAGGATGTTCAAATGAGACATCACCATGCTGATAGGCTAATTTGGAGTCCTTCATCCACTGGATATTTCTCCATCAGCTCGGCATACCAAAGTTTCAGACAAAAAAGGGATACCATCAGACACATTTCCAAGGTTTGGTCTCCTTTCGTTCAAAAAAAGTGGTCTGTTTTAATGTGGAGAGCTTTAAATAACATCCTGCCTTTCGATAATGTGCTGTGCAGATTTGGTATTTCAATAGCATCTATATATCCTCTTTGTAAAAAACACTCTGACACTCTGGACCATTTTTTCAACTCTTGTCCTTCAGCTTTATCTGTATGGTTCAGAGTAAATAATCTCATACATTTTCCACATACTAGTTTTGGCAATCTGAAAAGTAGAGTAGATTTCTACCTATCCTTTAAGCCTGACTCTAAGATTTGTTCTAACTTGATTACTGCTGCACTCTTAATCACTACATGGACTCTCTGGAAAATTAGAAACAAAATCCTTTTCGAAAACATAACTTTCTCAGAGGATCATTGCTTAAAGGAGGTTAAACAACTGATTTTCCTCACCTTTTCAGCTCATAAATTGAAAGGTAATATAGATAAACATAGACATTTGGTCCAACAGAGAATCATACCCAAAATCCACCCAAAACAGAAAAAACAAGTTACAATGGTAAGTTGGAGTAGACCACAAATTGGGTACAAGATCAACACAGATGCTACATGGCAACCTAGTGGCCTTTCGTCTTCTGCTGTCATTGTTAGGGATTGGAAAGGGGCAGTGATTAAAATGAGAATGCACATTTTTCAATCTCCTTCTTCATTACATGCAGAACTGCACTCCATTCAGTGTGGATATGATTTATGCTCTGAATTGGATCTGAATCTATGTGTTATTGAGTCTGATTGTTTACTAGCAGTAATTGGGATTCAGAACCCGCTGAAGTGTCAGTGGAGAGTCTACTCAATTTGTAGCTTTCTCCACTCTAAGCATTTAAATCACCCGATCCAACACACTCCTAGGCAAGCAAACACTGCAGCTGATTTTTTGGCTAAACATGCTTTGGAAAATAACCTACAGGGAGACCTAATTATGGATAATGCTCCTGCTTTTCTTAGAGGTCTCCTTTTCCTTGATAATATAAGCCTACCTGGAATCAGAATTGGTTCCCAAATCTCTTGACTATGTCTGATTATTCTCCCAAAAGTGGTTGTTGTCTGATTAGAGAATTTCTGACCAAAACTGTTTATTCTCCCACACACTCTGATTTTGAATGTTGCTTTGGTCTTCATCTCTGGAATCCTATCCACTCGAAAAGATACTGCTGCTTTGCTTTCTCTCATTTGCAGGCTCGAGGTTGGTGCAGCATAATAAGGTCTCTCGATTGAGACGTGCCGATGATACAACAATCAAGGCTGGTTTGTTTGCCTTCTTCACTTCCTTAGCTGACAGTTTTACATTGACAAACTGGAGTCTCGCCTTTCGATTCCCCGATCAGTTCGTGTTATCTCTGTCTAAAGGAATGATAGGATATGGATAGCAATATTAGAACATTTCAGGTGTACCTTTAGCTTTTGGTAGCAAGTTCCATATTGCTACAAGAGCTCTTCAGGCTCTTAGATCATCTTATAGATGACCTTCTTGTAAAACTTATTCTCTTCTCATGCCTTTGTTGGCAATCTATTATGGTTTGGGGAGCCTAATATATTTCCCCCCATCCATGGATGGTTTAAAATAAAAAAAAATAAAAAAAGATTGAAAAACCAAACACCACCACTCCATTTGCATTTTTACTTTACTAGATATCTCTTTCACTCGTACGAAATGACAGCCTGTACGAGGTTGAGTTTGACTTGATACATTAAACCTAGAGTGATTGGAGGTAGATGATTTTGAATATTTTTTCCTAAAGGAGAAAAGAAACAGAGCATTTTGACACTGCTACTCGCACCAACCTTTAAAATAATTTATAGGCTCTCAACAGAGAAACAACAAAAGTATCTATTTCAGAATATGTTGGTGAGCTGGTTGTTGCGTTGTTCTATTCATTAGCTCCAACAATCGATCGACCTTTTCCTCAATGCTGGCCAGTTTACCCGGTGCACTAAAACCTTCAATCCTTAGCGGCCCCTCATCCATCTCAACTATTTGGGTGTGCTTCACCACATGCCCATTGTTCTCAAACTCCTCAAGCATGACGTCAACCCTCTTCTGCTCCTCCAACACTTCCCTTGATAACACCAAGCCATCGCATTCATTGACTCCAAAACTCTGCACGCCACAACAGTCAAACTTGCAACTCTACATACATAACCTTCGCGAGGGAAGAAAGTATACCTGTACTTTGGAATTATCAGCAAGAATGACCATGTCATCAGCAACATTTATCGGTACTATTTCTAGAACCTGGTCACCAGCGGCATCCACACCCTGTTTGTTATCATAAACCACTTTTCCATGTCTGCGTATCATATCCATACACTTCATGCCATGTTGCTTGCTGCTGCACCCTACTTGGAAAGACAAAAAAAATTAGTTTTCCGAGAAGAACAGATTTCTACTCAATCAATCTAAGTTCAGTTCACTATTTAATCAATTGGATACCATGGAAATAAGGGGCGAAATGATATAGTACAAGGATTTAAAATTAAGAATTGAAATAGGACAAAAAAACAAAGGGACTGACAATCATTCAGTATTAAATAGTTTCTGATCAAGCTGTAAACAAACACTGTTGTACTCATAGATGAAGTAGTACCATTAATAAAATACCTATAATTTAAACACTGTAGCTATTACCACTATAAGAACTCGAAAAAAAAGCAAAAGAATTGTAGGTATATCAATATAAACATTAAACATCAATATCCAAAATAAACTAAACTTGATATTGTTTGAGCCGATTTCTATAAAAGCCCTAGGGTAGTATAATGTCTACTACATCAATGACAATAGGCTAATTCAATAGAAAAAGGAAAACTTAGAAGCTTTACTGTTACAGTCATTGTTGTATGTTAGCTACACTACCTGCCAGTTTGATTTAATGACCTCAACTATCCTTCATAGCATTTAGTGGTCATATAAACCTTACATATGTTTTCTTAATCTTGTCATGCGACCATTATTGCACTACATACCAGCCAAATAATTCTATAACAGGCAAACATGGTGCGGCATACAAAAGTTAGAATTCAATACAGCATGAGCAGAACATCTTGTACAGCAATTGCATAGCTTAAAAGGTAAAACACAATTTTTACACACAATACCTGAACTTTTTTCTCTTTTCAACTCCAAGCTGCCAGGAATCAATTTAGGAGGGTTCCCTTTTTGCCCCTTGTCTTCCCTAATATCCTCTTCTATAGGCCTCAGAGCTAATGTATGAGAAGAGGAATCCATTAAGTTTTCAGGGATAAAATCTTACTGTAGCATAAAAACTGAAAAGGAAAAGAAAGTGCACAAACACACTTTTTAAAGTCAAGTGCAAGTCCACCACATTACGTACCTGAAAAGCGTTCACTTTGCGGAGTCACATTCACAATATTTCCTGACGTGTTGTCAGCAAATAATTCTTCCATGTCCACTTCTTGAAAATCGCGGATCAACTGCAACCTTTTTTCAGGTGTCTGCATTTCTTTCTTCTTGTACGCAAGCAAGAAAAACGTGCATCAAAGTTGGTTAAGGTCCATGAGATAACATGAAATTTTACAATAACTTGACATTAAATGGCAAAACAATTGATAGTAGACAGCTAGAAACAGTCTTGTTTTGATACTGACTTCATGCATACTCAATGACATGAAGCAATAGGTACAAACTTGTTTTGGTACTGACTTCATGCAAGCTCAATGACACGAAGCATATCAAAATCAGAACGGATTTTAATTCATTCACCTTCATTTACAGCCATCTAAAGTAAGATTTACTTGCATCATCTCGTGTCATTTAGCAAGTTAGCTCAGGAAAAAGGTTAAAAGGATATTCTTGTCTCTGGCCTTTTTCATTGGCATAATCCATCCTTTGCTGCAATTTTCTTGTTTTCCTAAATATAAGCTGATATATACCACAAAAACAACAAAATAGAAATTATAATGAAGTCATTTCCAGAACATCAGCAGGACAATCAGTCTACATTGGGATACTCTGTAACAAGGACAACTTAACTAGGTGGACATTTGTGATATACACATTTAAATCAATAATAAGTGAAGTCCATACACCCCTCTGTAACTCCTTCATTCCCGAGAGAAGGAAACCTAAATATTCAATATGCCATCTAAGCTCCAAACTAGCAAAAAAGTAGACAGAGTAAGAAAAGAGCCAACCTATCCCTCCACCCATATAAGTAAGAACATGAGTGTATCAAATATTACATTCAAGTAATAAGTTGAAACAGGAGAAATTATTTAAGTGTTGACATAACATGACAATAGAATCCAAAGCCTCCTAAGGTTGGTTACTGCTGAAAAATGAGAACTGGACATTAATAAAGATTTAAAAAGGTATTATGCAAACCAAAGAATGAGCAGTCATACATCATCTACCAAAACATCACTCAGAACTCTTGCCATTCGTTTAAACTCCTCCTGCAGATAAAAGAAGATAAACAGCTGTTCAGAACTTGCAGTGAACAGCATATGTGAATTTACCAAGTAAGTCTATTTTGTCCAACAAATGGGGATCTAATAATGCAACAGAGGGATTCATAAAAGATGCAGCATGAAAGTCTATTTTGCCCCAAATATAGATAGATGTACAAACATTAAGAAAAATCCAACCTTCAAGCGAGGTTTCTGGAACAAACACTGGTCATAAAAAAACACAATTTAGTGAAGACAAACACAGCTGACAGCTGTTACTTAATTACAGAAGAGAAACAAAGTTTCGGCCAATTCTTTAACCAGCTCATTCATAAGAGGGATGAACCTGCAGCTCATTCATCTAAGGCTATTTTCTCAACCCTAGACCTTCATGTAAAAACTCTACTGATTGATGCTTAGACTAATCATGTGTAAAATATGCGACTACAATTCAGTAAAGTTACAAATGTCTGAAGGATTACTCACTACATCAGGCATTTCAATCCAGCCATCTTTCACTTGTTGTCTGAGATTTCCACATAAATTCTGCAATAAGCAAGCAAAGTGAAATAAGCTCATGCTGCTTCAGTTAAAAGCAAACCAGGAAAAATGATGCAATTAGATGGGTTAATTCTATGGGTTTTATAAGTAAGAACAAACATCCATTGGCCATAAGAGCAAGCATTGTCCAAATATATAAAGAAAAGAATCTACTAATATGTTAGGTCTCATTCACACAACAAAAGAATGTTACTGACATGAAATGTGACTAATTTTTGTTAAATGGAAAAACTTGAATAGATATCTATATTAAGCTCTTCCAAGATATCATATATAGACTCATTATTCATCAGTAAATTTGGAAAGGTGTACATATTTAGTTTTTAAAAAACATATCCTTTCAAGAACATGGATGACTTGGTAGAAACTCAGAGCTCAAACCAAAGCCATACCGTATATAACTCATTCATATATTATGTTGCTCAGATTTAAAGAGTTGGGATTACATAAAACACAAAGCTTACCAAATAAGTCAAAACTCAAAAGCCATAAGTTCTTTACTCTTTTTCAGTAGATATATAGGAAACTAATCGATACCAATAAGTACCCGCTTCGACTTGTTTAACTAGGTAAACTAACATAATGCATCAGGAAATCCAAAATTTTGTGATCATCAGTGAGCCATATAACTTCAAGTCTTGTCATCTAATTAGTCCGTTGAAGCCACAAGGTGCTTCCAGATCACAAGTTTCTCTAAAAAAAACAATTGCATTTAAATATTACAGTAGTTCTATAAGGAACTTCACAAGTGGTATTTTTGAAAAAAAAAATGGAACTTCACAAGTGGTTGCACTTACTATTACATCTTTTGTCAAGCTCACTAGCTGCGGTCAAATGAAATGTGCTTTTATGGATTTAAATGGTGGAGATTTTTCATTTTCAGTGGCAAAAGAAAAAAAAAAGACATGAAAAAAAGCATCCTCCAATATATGTGACAGAAAACTGGCCAAACAACAAATGTAAAAGACATCAAGGTTACAACAAGCAAATCAAAATCATACTTATTTGAGTTGTTACCTCATGGAAATCCATGTCAGATACCATATCAACAGATATATCATCTGGCCTATTTTTTACTTGAAACTTGATACAAGTCTGATCATTTTGCAATGAAGTCTTTGTTACCCCTGAAAGGAAAACACGGCTCACAAATCAGTATAAAATATCTGCAGTCCATACTGCAGATAGAGTGTTTAGGAAAACAGTCACAGTTAATACAGAACAGCTAAGCAAAATGAGCATAAGAAAACCCCTACAACAACAAGAACCAGGATTAATTTGTCCCAGTGAGCAGATTTTTATATTGTCTCACTATTGTTTTGCGCGTAAATATAGGTTTGCATTTAGCTTTTAAATGCCAATTCTTCTCTAACAGTTCCCTTCCAGTCTTTAAGAAAAGAAAATTAAGAGAATCTGAATGAGAAGAACTAAGAGTGGATGTCCAGTTTCATAAAGTTCTCTGCTTGTACAAGGATATACATGTCCAAATCCGTAAAAGGTAATTGGTGATTCCAGCAAGGATCATATCTTTCCATTGCATTAAGTCAAGAGACCACGTCAAATTAATATCTTCAAAAACTGATATGTAAGAACTTTGTGATGTTATCTAGCATGAGTGAGATTCTTGATACCGTATGTACAGAAATGGTATTTTATTGGTCAATGCACAATACTGAATCTTCCCAACATCAAAACACTGTCTATCTCCCAAAATTTAATCCTAACAATCCTCCATGTTGGCGCAGATCATTTGTATGTTCTCAATTTGTTATCTATGTAATCCTCCTTGCCCTTAATAAAGGTTAAAGCTAGAGAACAATTTAATCATCCAGAGAACAGTTTAATCATCATTTAAAGGTTTATTTACATTTAAAGCACAAAAAAGCTACCACTTCGCATTGTCCAACAGACAATTTATGCAACAGACCCTGGTTGGACAATTCAACTAACTGCCAAAACATCTCAGGCTGATCCCGTCTAATATGCAACAAGGGATACTTAGCAAGGAAAGCATGTAACTAGACAAACCTGTCACTTGCACAAGCTCACGAATGATCCTGTTCGAGCCGGCCTTTTGTGGTAATTCAATCCCCACAAAGGTCCTCCTTACCTTCTCCTTAAGTGATTCAGGTTCTATGAGGAGCTTCTCAACCACACTTCTGGTCAGGTAGAACCGTTGAACATTATCAGCTGTAAGGGCTGGAACCCTGATAATCGCATCTCTTTTCTGCACCTCATTCTGGGAAGTTTGAGAATTCAGCTTCACCTTTTGAAACACCTCATTTTCATCATTTTTTTCCAAGCTCCAACGTTTACGTTTCTCTCTACCCTTCAGCCCATCGTTAACAGGTACCAGATCATCCAGAGTAAAACCATATCTTTTCTTTAAGATAACATAATATTCCTTGAAGTGCTCAAATCTAGCAGAATTATCTTCCATATTTGGTTTATTCTGCGATGGATAAAATTTTATACACCCGAGGGAATAAATATCTGACTCAATAAGTATCAGTGGAAGAGGAAAGTACAAAAGAAGCTGAAAGTTCTAGGGGAAACTGAAAGTTCCAGAGGGAACTGGCAGCACAACAATATATAATTACAACAAAGAGTAAGGTTACTTACACAAATAAAAACGAATAAAGAAAATCAAACTTAACCAGCATTAGTACAGTACTCCAAAGGTTCTCTTTTTTGTGGAATATGAAGCGGAAAGATCCTAACCAAAATGAAGTTAATTCTCTGAAAATGTTTCCCACTTATAGTTGTACAGACCTTGATGCTAACAAGTTTTAAGCCTAATGTTCATGCAAAGACATGTTTAATCGTATCTATGCTATTTTCAAATAATGAGTAGCGAAACACGAGGTTATATTTATTCATCTTATAGCAGCAAGGGACAACATTGAAATGCCATGAGGTTTCCCTTAAACAACCTCTGGAGAAAGAACTTTCATGGCAAACTACAAAGTAGACTACTAAAGTGATGTTACATCAAAGTATCAATGGAGGTAGCAAAAAAACCCCAGCTACAAAAAACCTATGGGAGCATTCAGGAGGACAAGGAATCTTACTCCAATAAAAAAAACCCAAGAGTTATGCGTGTTTTACCACATAGCAGCAGCACAGCTTGTACAACTATTCTACAATCAGGTAGTTTCATAGACCTTCAGTTACTTCTCATGTTTGCAAAGGCTTTTCTCTTAACTTTATCTTCTTATTATCTTATGGAGTCTCAAAGGAGCTGATCACTTTTCATCATTATCACAAGGAGAGACCTCAAAATATAGAATTATCTTTTAAATTATTCCATTGCAGACAAAAAAGAAAGAAAACCTTCAAGTTACCTAAAATATCAGTAAGAAAACCATACTACATACTCCAAAAGACGAGCAACTAAAAGTAGGTTTCTATTACAGTAAATCCAAGGAGAACTCCTCGATTCTTATAAGCTGAAACTGTTGTGCAGAAAGCTGCAATTCAGTTGGGATGATGGTGTTTGACAAACGGTGTTGCATTAATCCTAAACTTTCCTTTGCACTAGTTATTAAATATTATTTTAAGAGTAAAATTAAAATATAAGCAGTCCTCAGGTATCATTATTACGTTCATGGAGTTCTTAAAAACATCAAAGAAAAAACAAATCGGGCATCCTTATCTGACTTTAAGCATGTGCTTATAAATTAATATTGCAGGATGAGAGTAATCAAATTAAAAGATTTCAGCTGGTGACACCAACAAATCCATCATCATTTCTGCTAACATGATACAGATCTAGGAACTGAGTAATTGATTACAATACCGGCATACCTTGGTCAGTCTTTCCAAATACATAGCCAGCAACAAGCACTTGTGACAAAACCCATATTCATCACGAATAAAAACAAACCCTAGAGCGTTGAGGCATTGAGAGCAGGATGCATTGGGACAAGAGTAGCATAATGCAATAGTCGGGGTTCTTTTGCACCGGAAGCACGAGTGGCGAGCTGAAAGAAATAGCAGAGGGCACATGAATGTGAATGAGATTGTAAAGTAATAATAGTCCTAACCTATACACTACTTCATGTATCCCACCCGCTATGATTATCATACTTCTCTTTCAGATCGTCACACAATTTTTGTCCTACATGTCCTATTTTTGAAAGATTTAATTCATTTTCCATCTACCCATCTAAATAACCTCCTTTCGTTATTTCATTTTAATCTTTCCATCAGAAATTCATCCACTATCTCTTTAGTCTAGTTATAAACCAAAATAATGGGACCGGGGAAGTATATAACTTACGGCAATGCCAGTTTTCTGAGCTGGTCCGGATCGCCTTGCTTTCACCAGCACAACGACAGTGGTAAGCTCTCTCGCATTTCCTGCACCAAACAGAAAGAAAAAAAAAACTGAATTAAACTTATTTGAACAAGAATAAACAGAATGAGGTTTAAGAGGGGGAGATACAGACGGAAATTCACACAGCAAGAGCTTTCCACCGTCCTTACAAACCAGGCACCAGTCGTCCACCTCTCCATCTTCGTAATTAACGCCAGAAGCCATAACCTGCATCAACCTCAAAATTTTGACCCTGATTGACTTGCATTCAAATAAGATTAAAAAAACGCATGCACTGACATGAAAACCTGAGATAATCAAGAAGAATTGAGTAGATGAAGGATTTTATGTGCCAGCGGATTTCCCGATGCTCCTGACTGCTGTGCTGTTTTCCAAAGCCATCACAGCTTATTTTCCCGCTAAATATTGCCTTCGCAACTTAAGCTACGTGTCACGGCAGCCTTTTCTTTTAACCCAACTATTTCTGTTTTTTCCCCATAATTATCATCATCAATTGAATAGGGAGGGGTATCCACTGACATCATACTTTCTCTTTTTTTTTTAATGGAAAAAAAGAAGATACACAATGCATCATTTCTGGGTTTTCCCATGATTATCATCAATTAATAGGGTTTCACACAATATAATAGAAATTGTTTATTTTTTAATAGTATTTTTAATCGGGGATAGTTAAGTTATTTTTACTACTTTAAATCTAATTTGTCTAAAAATAACATACTTCCTCCGTGCCACTAAGAGTGGTACACTATGTTTAGACTCTTTGATTAATGTGAAAAAATGAGAGGTTAAAATTGAGTGTAGAAAGTAAAAAAGTAGAATTAGTGAATGAGATTGTAAGAATCTTGCCAAAAATGGAAAGTGTATCATTTTAAAAAAATATCTCAATAAGATAAATGTGTCACTCTTAGTGAAACGGAGGGAGTATTAATATTATAACATGTTAATAATTTTAATTCTTTACTATATATAATCAATGCAAAGTTTTAGGAAAGACCGTCTTTATGTAGGCTTATGGAAAAATGAGTTTAATTAAAATAATAAAAGGTAAAATATTTTAATTGCAATATTAATTATGCAATGTGTAATAGTTATAAAGTTTATAACCCGATTCATGCAACCCAAAAATTTTATCTTAATTTCTTCTAATTTGCACTTTAAACCTTGATCTTTCCATGACTTATGGAAAGATCGTATTTCAAGAGACGAACTCTTTAATTAACCATAACTTGTTAAAAATATGTAACTTCTAAACATATATTTAAAATATATCGCATTATATAATGGCAAAGTCTTGGGAAGACCATCTCTCCATAGACATATGCAAAGGCGGGATTGAATTAAAAATATAGAAAGGTAAAAGGTTTTAGTTGCAATATTAAAATTTTACTATGTAACGTGCAATAGTTATAAGTTTATGACCCGATTAACGGAACCCAAAATTTTATCTTAATTTTTTAAAAATTACCGTTTAAACTTTAATCTTTCCATAAAACCGTCTTTCAAGAAACGGACTCTATATAAATAATCATAATTTGACCCTAAGAGTTATTGGAACAAGATTTTTTTTATTATTGATTTAATTGTTAGTCGGTCTAATATGAGACTTCTATCTTTTTTTTTACCTTTCATATTTTTAATTCCAAAACACACTATAATAAGAATTCTTACTAGGGGTAATTTTGTCCTTTATCCTTCCTATTAGTGAAACGACGTGGTTTTCACGTGATTGCCGTTGGTATTGCTCATCCCCTATTTCTGAACTCAATTGTTGCTGTCGAAGTTCAATGTGCAGAGATTACATAATCTGATCGAATTCACTTCATCCCCATGGAGAACAATAGAAACAGCAGAAGGCTAACTCCCAATGAATTCCCAAGATCCAAACCTGTCACTCTCCTTATCTTCAACTCATCTTCTCTATTCATCTTCATTGCAACTAGACACATTCTTCCGGAGCTTCCCGACTACTCCATTTTTCTAGATACCATGGGGAAAAGTTCCTCTGGTACGCGCCTCAGAGCGGGTTCAGCAACCACCTGTCGGAGTTCAAGAATGGTATTTTAATGACGGCGATTCTCAATAGAACCTTAACTGTACCCCTGTTCTGGATCACCATGTTGTGGCCCTCAGAATCTGCCCCAAATCAATGGTTTTGGACCCAAATGAGCTTAGGTTCGTTGTGTGGAATCCCTCCCTCGATCTCCTTCGCGAGCATATGTGTGTTTTTTTTATCAAAGATCATAGGTATGTTTCAGTGACTGATATAATCGATCATTCATCAGTGCTGTCTGATGCAACTGTTACAGTGATTGATTTTAGGGTTTTTGTGTCGAAATGGTGCAATATGGATATGGAGGCAATCTGTTATGGGGTCGGGATTCAAGTTTGGAACAAGAGTATGCTGAAGAGCTGAGGAAATGTTGGAGATTATTGACCGTTTCTAATGGTAATGTTGGCACTTGCTATTTTGGGCAAGTTTAAGGTTTTTACATCCACTCATTTTACTTTCTCTTCTTTCAATTCAATTTCATCCACTCATTTAGCATCTCCTCAATTCTAACACCAAAAGAGAGGTGCCAATGAAAAAAAAACGGAAGGAGTACATACGATTGTAGGACGGAAATCTGGACCTATCAAAAGGATAGCTAAGATAGGATAATGGATTCGTTTCAACTAGGCCCGTCAAATGGGTCGGGTGACCCGTTGGATAATCGTTACCCATATATTATTTTCACTTATTGGATAAGACTTATTGGATAATGACTCATTGGGTTAATGAATATAATTGGGTTGTAGTTATTGGGTTTAGTTGGGTTGGATAATGAATTATCCGTTGGATAATTTTGAGTGGGTCGAGTTGGGTTGGGTAACGGGTGACCCGTGGATAATTTCATATCATAAGATAACAAAATTTTCAGAAGTTTGATTACGAATGATTTAATTTTTCCCTAACACATATAATCATTTTAGAAACGATCAAATTCTCGATTCATCATATTTATCGATTTCGGTTCATGTCTTAATCAATTTTAATTTGAACCAATTAAAAATTGATAAAAGATCTTGACGAAAGAAGTAGAAGTAGTATTTAAAACTTTTACTAAATTTGAAAAATCTCTTCCATGAAATATGAAGATTTTTAAAAATATTTTCTTTTATTGAACATAAGAAAATAATAAATGAAATCCCCACATTTAGTCACTCGAATAAATATTTCTTCTTTTGTAGTTATGTACACGATTCAGCCTATATAAAAAAATGATTAGAGTTAATCGTAATTTTTCACTCCAAGTAAAATGTTACGTGACTTATCCATTTAAAGTTTAAATGGTTGAAAACACCTATTATCCATTAAGTATATACTGAATTATCCATTGGGTATATACTAATTATCCATTGGGTCTATACTAATTATCCATTGGGTCGAACTAAATGACCTGTTGGGTACAGGTCATTTATTTGGGTGAAACGTGAATTATCCTTCAAGTCCGTGTTCTTTCTCAGTTCTCACTTCTCAGTTCTCAGTTCTCACTTCTCACTTCCCAATCCGCGTTTTGTTTCATCAGTCTGCATTTTGTTCATCAATCGGTCTGCTTTTTGTAATCAATCGGTCCGTATTTTGTTCATCAATCGGTCTGCGTTTTGTTCATATTCGAGTTCATAATATTATATTATGTAATATAATATTATGTACATTATATTATATTTAATAAAAATAAAAAATATATAATATGTTGCCTTTGTAAACTCGACGAAACTAACGAACAATATTACTTGGGATCGAGCTCGAGCTCAAACACTGTACGAACTCGAATATTGTACGAACTCGAATACTGTACGAGATTGAGCTCGAATACTGTACAAACTCGAATACTGTACGAGATTGAACTCGAATACTGTACGAGATTGAGCTCGAATATTGTATGAACTCGAATACTGTACGAGATTGAACTCGAATATTGTATGAACTCGAATACTGTACGAGATTGAACTCGAATATTGTATGAACTCGAATACTGTACGAGATTGAACTCGAACATATGACGAACTCGAATACTGTACGAGATTGAACTCGACTACTGTACGAACTCGAATACTGTACGAGATTGAACTCGAATACTGTACGAGATTGAACTTGAATACTGTACGAGATTGAGCTCGAATATCGTACGAACTCGAATGTTGTACGAGATTGAGCTCGAATATTGTACGAACTCGAATACTGTATGAGATTGAGCTCGAATATTGTACGGACTCGAATACTGTACGAGACTGAACTCGAATATTGTATGAACTCGAATACTGTACGAGATTGAGCTCGAATACTGTACGAGATTGAGCTCGAATACTGTACGAGATTGAGCTCGAATACTGTACGAGATTGAACTCGAATATTGTATGAACTCAAATGTTGTACGAGATTGAGTGCGAATTTTGTACGAACTCGGATACTGTATGAGATTGAATTCGAACACTGTACGAGCTCGAATACTGTACGAACTCGAATATTGTACGAGATTGAACTCGAATAATTTGTGAATTATAATTTGTATAATTTGTGAATTATAGTGAATATTTATGTTAAATATTACACATGCATTTAATTGGATAATTTTGGATATTTATTGGGTATTTGTTATGTTCCCATTAAGTTAACATAATATGGGACCCATTAAGATCAAAATTTCCCATTAACATAATTATTCTCATCCCAAATCCTAAAAAATAATGAGCATTTAATACCTGATCTCATTGGATAATGACAACTTGTAACTCAAATCGATAGAAAATGTTTAATGATAACTTATTGGGTTAATTATATAATAATTTATTGGATAATGACTTATTGGATGATATATTATAACTCATTGGGTCATATGAATATCTCATGGGTTATCCAATGGGTTATCCATTTAATGACCCAACCCATTTATGACCCAACCCATTATGACCCATTTAATAAACGTGTTAATTGGATAATGACTCATTGGATAATGATTCATTGGGTTTGGATAATGGGTTTATCCAATTAACCAATTTGACGGGCCTAGTTTCAACCCGATGATCAAGTCAGGAGAAAAGAGCTTATATCTTTTGTCAGGAGAAGGAATGATGTGGTTAAGTCACTTGGGACTGGTTCTGATGTTCTTTTATCCGTGGTGGTGATTTTTGGGAGCCTTTTTACTGCCCCGTACAAGAAATCCGGGTCTTACATTGAAATCCACAGTCTGCAAATGATAAATGGCTACAATCCTTGATAGATGAATTCACATTAGAGTGTTGAGCAAGTCGTACTATCGAGTTGATTTATATAAATGGACATAAGCTATTTGTAGATAAGCTAAAATTCTATGTGAAATAATTTGGGGTGCGATATAACTTCTAAACGGCTATAGGGTTCCGAGGGAACCAAAGTGGAGATAGACAAGATCCCTATGCAAATTTCTACAATCTGAGGTACCGCGATCACCCATACTTTCGGTGGCACGAGGATAACCAAGGTCAAGGGTACAATCGAGGTGGACAACCTCAACCCTACCCGAGGGGTGAAGGGCCATCCAACGCCAATGCTCTATTGTACAAGTCGGACAGGAAGGAGATCTTAGATTCAATTGCCCAGTTGGCGAAGACAGGTGATGTGTTCGCGAAGCGGACAAGAAGAGAGATTGAAGAACTAGGCACAAGGGCCTTTTCAAGTATCAAGAACCTCGAAGTCCAAGTTGGCCAACTTGCCACTTCGGTGAGCCGGATTGAGGCTAGAGAATCCGGCAAGCTACCTTCCCACCCAAGGTTAATCCACGCAACGTGAGTGCTTTGAAGTTGAAAAGTGGGAAGGATGTACGTGAGGTCAAGAAGGAGATCGCTCAAGAGGACGACCTAATTGTGGAAAGCAACAAGACCAACATCGAAGAACAAAAATTAGTTGTAGAGGAGGAGCCCTCAAAGGAGCTCCCCTCCACTGAGGCAAGGGTGATCCTTTCGCCGCCGTTTCTACTGCTATATGGGGAAGGCCAAAGGTGGCAACCAATGAATTACAAATTTGCAAATCTCGAGAAGGTCGAGATTAGAATTCCCATTCCTGACGTGATTGGGCAAGTTCCCTCATATGCTAATATTTTTAAAAAAATGCATGCACTAGAAGAAGGACCAAACTAACTAAGAAAGTAGGTCAATTGAAAATAAGGGGAGTAGCCACTTTAGCTCACAAAAACATGCCTAAGAAATGCGATGACCCTAGAATGTTTTCAATCCCTATTTCTTTCGGTGCTAAATTGGTGAGGAATGCTATGATTGACTTAGGCGGCTCCATCAATGTGATCCATTTTATCCTTTATAAGACCATTGGCATAGGTGAGCTTTGGGACACTACGGTTATTGCCCAACTAGCTGATCATTCCCAAGCTAGCCCTAGAGGTATAGTTAAAGATTTCATGGTTAGGGTAGGCAATTTGGGGTTTTTGGAGGACTTCTATGTCCTTGAAGTAGTGCACAATTGTGGTACACCCCCAAATTTAATGGGGAGACCAATCCTAAAAACATCAAGGGCTAAAATAGATGTTCATTTGGGAATACCAACCCTAAAGGATGATATTGATAAGGTTGGATTTGAGATTTACAAGTCTAAGCATAGTTCACCCATTTCCTCTCTTATGTGCAATGGCATATCTTTATGTGATGAACTTGATCAACATGATGACTCTTGCATGACTTCTGATAATGCATGTTTTAATGAGTTCCTTGATGATAATGATGAGAGTGATGGGATGAATAATATTTTGAGCTTTCACTGTGAAAACAATATTGATAACACCTATGCTATGCTTGAGTTTAGTGATGACCTCTCTGTTTTGGATTATTTTTCCATGCTCACTACCTTGCAGCGGTTGGTGGAAAATGGCGAGGACGTAAAACTCCTTGACCACCTCCTAAACCCAAGGACATGGCTAAGGATTCAACGTTGGCTAAGGATGGACACACACTCTCTATGGTAGAAAAAGAGCACAAAGGTAAGGGTGCACTTTGTAGAGGCTTCTCTACATAGATTTCATCATGGGTGGAGTCGCAGATGGCGACTCTGGAGACCCAACGGTTGGTTTGTTTAAAGTAGGATGAATGAAGAATAAGTCATGAGGACTACAATAAAAATACAGTGCTTTTCTATGCCTTGCTTTGATGTTTCTTGGTAGTTTGATTTATACATGATCTTGTTTTTGTGACAAAGGATTTTGTGTGAAAATCTGGCTGAATGTTGAGTCTTAGATTGAGTCTCGTGTTTATGGTTAGAAGGAAATAATGTTTTTGGTGAAAAAGTGTTAGAAAAATGAATGTGCTAGGGAAGCACAGGTCGTGCAGTACACACGACCCGTGTAGGTTGATACGGCACGAGGCTATCATGTGGCATGAGTCGTGCCATTTTCTCGTGCCAGTCTGTGGGTAGGGCAAAAATGCATATTTTCATAACCAAAATATTTGGCAAAAACAAACATTTTTAGCCCATTAATTCCGCGGGTCTCTTACTTCCTAAGCTTGTTAATGTCAATGGTATTTCACCAAAAATTAACACCTTCCTTGTGCATTAATTAAGGGAAGCGTTTGTCCCAAAAAGTTTCAATTTTTGCCTAGACCAATACTATCTCCTTTGTACCTCTCTCCTAAACAACCCATTTTTAGGTGATATTTGATTCTCTGAAATTCAAATTCAGAGTACCTTCCCCCATCCATAAAGGCCATTTAACCTACTACAAGTACTTCAAAAACACCCACTCTCACTTCACATTTGGAAAATTAAAAAAATTGAGCATTTCTATCAAAGTAGAACACTTTTTGCTTCTTCTTGTATGGATTTTAAGCTCTTAGCCTCAATTTTTGGGTAACTCTTTGAATCTTGTGTTTAATTGCTTTCTTTAGCATGATTTTATTGTACGTGGGAAGCATGCATTTTGAAATTTGTAGATGTTTTAGGGAAGTATGTGGCATGTTTTTGTGATGAACTAAGTGCGGGGGAAGTGTATGATCTTTGTGTTGAAATGTTATGATTTTCCATGTGTTGGTTATTTAGGAAGAATGATTCTTGTTACATGATTGTTGATGCCTATACTTGTGTATTCTTGCCATTACCATCTTCTTCTTCTTGTGATATAATGGATCCAAAGAGGAATAAGCCGGAGAAATGAACAGCTTCCCGGGATGAGGAAAGGAAGAAGTCAGCAAAAGTTGGGAGATAAGTGACGACAACTTCCCTTTCTCCTAACCCCGCCTTTGTGGTTGATGAGTTCATGGGGTTGCCCAACATTTCCGAGCGGCCCGGAGGTGGAAGTATCTCAGTAGTCCAAAGAGGACCACATTGGAGATGAAGTTCGCATGCAAGGAGACCTTGATAGCGCTAGGCCTACTTGATCCCGTCACCTATTTTCTAGGTCGGTTAGGCTTAGAGGGAATCCTAGAGATGCACTCCAAAACATATATAAGGTGGACTTTGGAATTCTTGGCAACCTTGGAGAAAACACCGGACAATGATGGGAGAAGAATCTTCAATTTCCACTTAGATGACAAGTAGTACACAATGACCCATAGGGAGATCGCTTGAGGTTTTGGGTGGAAAGAAGGGAATAAAGTTCTAAGGACTCACCGACAAGGGTTTCCATTCTCATTGAGCAGCTTTTGGCAAACCTAACGGTCACAAATAGGAAACACTTGGCCAAGAGTACCACAATAGTCCACCCGGCTTTGCGGTGCGTTCTCTGGCTCCTATGCATGTGATTGTTTTACCATAGAGAGATCTCTCGATGCCTCAACCATGACGTCCAAATCCTTTTGGGCCATGACACCAAAGGGAATTTCTACCCCAACCTGGTGGGGGCCTTTATGGAAGAATGCTTGTTCACAGGGAAGAAGAAAGGTAGCAAGATACCTATGAGAGGCATGTTCGAGCTTTAAGCGCAACACTTGGGACATTCGACTCCTTCTCCCTTCGCCGTAGAAAACTTAGGTCATTTGGGGACAAGGTACATAATGGACAAGCTAGCAAGGGCGTCGATAGTTACTGCCACTACCTCTGAAGACCGCTTCATTTGGTTGTATGACAATGCTTCGATGTGCAATTTCATAATCCTTCTGCAACCCGAACGCACGACTATGAACCACTACACCACATTGGACGACCTTTTATAGCCCAGAATCCAAGATTCGAGAAGGTATTCTACAAAACCCTCTTGGTCTTGGATATGGACATTGAGGAAGAAGATGGTGGGATTCCACCTAGGGTGCCACCCATCCGAGGTACCCTACCCATGGAGTTTCTTTACCAATTCTGCACTTTTGGGGTACAAATTATAAGTTCAACCCAAGTAGTTCAAGAGGTTGGTCAAGTGGTAGGAGGTATAAGCTTGCAAATGGAGGAATTCGGGACTAGGTTGGATACTATGGATGACACCATGAGAGCTTGGGGAGTTAGATTGGAGTCCATTGAGAGGGAGGTAAAGGAAGAGTTTGCAATCATTGATGAGAGAGTTGATGTGCAAGAGGATGCTATAGAGCAGCTGATAGAGAGGTTTCCTGCTTCGAGGCTTGATGGCTTTCGAGACCTAGTTCCTATTGCGAGGCAAGAAATGAGGCAAGAAGAAAGGAGAAGAAGGCGCGAGGCGAGACGCTTAAGAGCGGGCCCTTCGGGGTCCTAAGAGTAAGTGCCACTATTTTTCCCTTACTCCACTGATGATTTCTATTATTTTGTGTTGCATTGGGGACAATGCAAGGTTTACAAGTGCGAATGAGTGGTAAACGGGTGCCTCTAAGTTAAATACCAGTGCCTATGAGGAACATAACGGTGTTAGTAATTGGGAACGCGACTGTGCCAGGCTGCCTTAAATCAATAAAATTAATTTTTAAAAGAACCCGAGAGTAAAATTCCATCAAATTTTCTAAGTGTGGAGCACCGATACATTAGTTGTTCCTTTACAAACATTACTGGTGTTGGCGTATGCAAAACACAGCTACGCCATGCTGCCTTAATGGGGCTTTTAAATTTCTGGCAAGAGATGGGGAGCTATTGTCCAAAAATGTTTCTAAGTACTGAGCATCGGTATCAAAACCGATGCCTATGCGAACATTATCGATGTTTTTTTTGCATAACGTAGCTGCACCAGGCTTCTTTAATGCGGTTTTTTTATTAAAAAAATCTGCCTAGGGACAGAGAGCTGATGTAAAAAATTATGTTTAAGTACTGAGCACTGGTATCAAAACTGGTTCCTTAGGATTCAATACTGGTGCCTTTAAATATTCATTCCCCCAACCCCCCCATATTCATGTTGAAAATATTTAAACATTTTTGGTTCCCTCTAAAAATATATAGCACCGGTACAATGGTCTATATACTGGTTCTAACAATTTTTCCATCTTTTAGATGTTTTGATTTGAGCCCCGTTAATAATTGGGATTAGTCAGATGATAAAATTGACAAAAAACATAATTTAATTCACACATGTACGATGTAGAAATCATGGTTTTGGGGATAATTGTGTAATCTACATATGCCGTAACATGTATGTAGTAAAATTATGTTACGGCCCAAAATTTTTTTAAAATTATTAGGGCCATGAATTATCCCTACAAGAGTAATAACTCGGTTTATAAAGTGCATGTGTACATGTTTGAAGAATAAATTAATTGGGAGTGTGTTCCCGAGGCCAATTTTTTTATTTTTTATTTTTTTGCAAATATGCTCTACTTATGAATTTTTCCTTTACGTTACCTTAGGTTGCTACCCCACCCATGAATTTTCATTTCATAGAATAATTATGGTAAAGAAAACTAATTGTTAATTTTTTGGACATATGAGCAAAACCACTAGTATACGTTCCAGATTAAATGATAGATGCTTATGTAGTGGAAACTAAGGGGTTTCGAGAAGGTTAAAGAATAATTATTCGTTTCCGATCATTGATACTAACTCGGCATCGAAATTAGAAAATACATGTTAATTTTTTGATTAACTTTGAGCAAATTTCAATTTGGAGTCACGAGCAAAGTTTTTACTTTTCGCACTTTGATCCCTCCAAGAAAGTTGAAATTGTCGAAATCCGAAATTGACTAAAAATAATTTTAAAAAAATTCAATGTTTGGTGATGGCAACTTTGTGTTCTAGACATGACTGAGTCAAAGAAGGGTCTCGACTGGGAACTTTGACCGCTACAACAAATTCTTTGAAAATTACACAGTGGTCCCCATTTGTGTTACACCAATGATCGTTGCTCCAATGCACTTGATTTTTGTTATTCCTTGTTTTTTATATGAATTTTTATTAAAATGAACTTTCTTGGGATTTTTAAAAAAAGTGTCATTATGTGTTGTAAGAGTAACTTAGCATGGTTTACTTAATTGTAATAAATGAACATCATGAATGATTTACATAACCTCCTCGTGGTCAATAATTGATAATCACTTCACGTGCAACTAAGAAGCATTGGGCAATTATGGCAAAAAGAAGCTGTCAAAGTGGGCGCATGAAGAATGCAAAGCGTATGGAGCTTACTTAGAGAAATATTTTGAGCATATTGGATAATATATGAGGCTGATTTAAGAAGATATCCTTGAAGATTATGGTGAAAAATTAATTGGAGTTTATCTCTTCAAATCAGATTCAAATTTTGAAAGGATTATATTTTATTTGGAAAAGTCCACATAGGATTACTGCAGGTCAGACTACAGGTGCTACACAGGACGGAGCAGGGAACCATGGCTTTGGTCATGTTCCGAGATAACCGGTGGCAAGGAGACAAGGCCATACTCGCAACGATGGAGGTAGACCTGACGAATGACAGCCAATTGGTCTACGTGGCCCCAAACGTAATGATGTCCATAAGCGACTTCTACCAATATCTTTAGATCTCTATTCAGACACGAGGCTATGGAGACTGGAGGGCAGGAGAAACTAACTTACTGGTAACCAGGGGCATGGTGGGAAGATTGTCCAATACCTCCAACGTAGGCTTTGCCTACGAAGTTGCCAACGTGGTCGATTACTTAGCCACTCGTGGAGTGAAAGCACTTGCCGGACGAAGGTACAATGCCAGAGACTTACAGGGGTTGCACTGGGTAATCAAAGAACCCAGACTGGCCATCCCCATGAGGCGTACGGAGGTCAGCAGTAAGAACTTGCCAGGAGGAGCTGTATCCCTCAGGTTCGATAACTTCACACCAACCCCAAACCTAGGAGCCGGGTCCAGCAGCTTGCACATTGAAGACCTGGACGAAGATGAGGAAGCCATTCGGGGTCACACGGTGTACGTACTACGAGAGGAGCCAATCTGGGATACCCTTGGAGAGCCTTCTGGCCGCTATGATTTCCTGGTTCACTATGATTTCACCCCTTCATATGATCCCTCCCAGCCGGTCCCCTGTACTGGTTGGGATTCCGAAGTTTCAGAGGATGGTGGCAGCGACAGTTTAACACACTTGTCCAACCTCAGCACCCACCAGGACGAAGGCATAATGAGCAGCCAGCCCTGGTCCAGGGATACCCCAGCAGGAAGAAAGAGACTGGCATCGGGATGCTAACGGGTATGCCAGCTGGGAACCAACCTGGCCGACAGGAGAAGAGGATGTGAACCTTGACTTAGATTTCCTGTGCCAGGAAAGCTTGAATGCAGATATCATCAGTCTGGACAGCCCAGTAGGACCTGCAAGCAGCCCAGCACCAGACTATCACCTAGAGGGTGACCCTTTAACAGACGGGGTATACCCTGTGGCCAACGGGGGATATCCAGTGGCCAGTCACACTTACTATGACTCTGCAGACTCGCAGTACTCGCAACATCGCCATGGTGGTAGCAACCTGGAGGAGGAGGGCCACCTGTGGCAAGCCTACCATAACCAAGGGTCCATACCAGACCTTTGGGAGCAAGATGATGAACAAAAGGAGGAAACTATTGCAGTAATTGCTGAAGACGGTGAGCAACCACAGATGGAGTATCCAGCCATAGAAAGATTACGACGAAGGGTAGAACAACTCTATTCAACAAGTGCAAGCACAGGTGCAAACTATGAGCCCCCTCAGGACACTGTTATGGGGCCCCCAAGCTACCCCCCAGCACTGGGGGGGAGGCCACAATTTGAAGGGTATGACCGGAAGGGGGTCCGGTTTAAGTCAAAAGACCACTCCGAATGGTGGACACTCCCATCGGCGCAAACCCAATCTGGAGCGTTGCTTGTTCTCCCAAAAAAGCTGGGCAATTTTGATGAAGTGTTCAGCCGATGGGAGAGCATTACCAAAAATGTGGTAGCCATGCAAGGCTTCACTGATGTATAAGACAAGATGAGCTTCGTGGAGAATTTGCTAGGAGAAGTGGAGAAACTCACTTGGGTCCAGTGGAGAATGGCGTACCCAGTGGAGTATGAGCAAATGCTAAACACAGCAGACGGCAGAGAAGGGACTCAGAACATAACATCCCAGATCATGAGAGTCTTTACTTTGGAGGATCCTGCGCAAGGGTCAACTGTAATGCAAGACGAGGCTTACCGTGATCTGGAGAGACTAATATGCCCCAAAGTAGGGGATGTACTTCAATTCCTTAACACCTACCTAGCCTTGGCAACAAAATCCGGGAGGCTGTTTGTCGGTACAGAACTATCAGAAAAGTTCTGGACAAAGTTATCTGGCTACCTTGGAGAACAAGTGAAAGCTGCGTACCAGGCGACCTACCCAGGAAATACCATTGGCATCCACCCCAGAATAATGTTTACATTCCGGTACCTGGAAAAGGAGTGCAAGGAGGCAGCATTTCATAGGTCCTTGAAGAGCCTTTCCTTTTGCAAGGACATCCCAATACCAGGATACTACAAAGGAGAGAAAAAGTATGGGTTGCAAAAATCCACAACTTACAAAGGCAAGCCACACCAGTTGCATGCTAGAATCGAGCCAAGAAAGTACCTAGTCCGGAATAAAAGATGCAAATGCTTCCTATGCGGGGAGGAAGGTCATTTTGCCCGAGAATGCAAGTTAGACAGGCGAAGCGTTAATAGGGTTGCCTTATTTGAAGGGATCGAGTTACCTGAGGACCATGACATTGTCTCGGTTCATGAAAGGGAAGATCTCAGTGATGCTATTTACAGCTTATCAGAAGGCGAAGGAGGAGGCCTAGACGAAGCAGCTTAAGTAGTCCACCACACTGAGCATGTTTACATGTTCAGGGAAGGAGACAGAACATACTGGGTGGGCGAGCAGGGCGGTTGGCAGCCTATGATAAAAGTTACGGAGGCACAGTATCACTGTGAACATAACTGGAGCATGTATGGCGATCTCGGAGACAACCAGTCGAAGTGCAAAGGATGCGGTAGAGAAACCATGAAGAAGCACAGGGCTTACTGTTCTAAGTGCAGCATAACAGTTTGTGGGCTATGTAGCCCTAACTACTTCAAGCTGAATATCCCAGTCCTGAAAACAGCCCCAATTCAATATGATTCCAGGTCGTTGCTTCAACAGCAGCAAGAATACATAGCCTACGTGGAAGGAGAGAATAGGAGACTCAAAGATCTAGTTGCAGTGCTACAGCAACAGGCAGAAGACAAGGGGCTGAGCCAGCACCTGGAAGTGGAAAGATTACAGCTCGAAAATAAAGCCCTGCATCAAAAGATCACGAAATCAGAAGGACGGGAGTTGACCCTAAAGTTTGAGTTAGATCAGCTGAAGGAGGAAAACATCCAATATAGACAAGCGCAGGCCAAGATGGAGATAGCTTTGGCCAATCATCAAGAGGACTATGAGTACCAACCGGAGGAAATACTGGCTATCCAGCAAACCTGGAAGTCTGGATTAATAAAGCTCAAGGTACTAATGGAAATCCCAGGGGTGGCCCCCTTTTTCACTCAACGCCATCCTCGATACAGGGGTGACCACATGCTGTGTTAACGAAAACCTTGTGCCAAAAGAAGCATTGGAGCAGAATACCTTCGAAGTCCAATTCACTGGGCTCAACTCAAAGTCAGTGGCCAAAAGGAAGCTCAAGTACGGGAGGATGAGTATCAAGGGGCAACAATTTAACATCCCGTACACTTACGCCCTGCCAATGGATATTAGGAGTGACATCCAGATGATCATAGGGTGTAATTTTATCAGATCCAAATATGGCGGGGTGCGCATTGAAGGAGACATGGTGACCTTTTACAAGTACATCACCACTATCCAAGCCCAGCAGGCTTTCTTTGCCAAAGAGGAGGAAGGATGGGAACCTGTACAGGCAGCTGTGGCAGTACAGTTAAGTGACTGGGATTTGGAGAAAGAATTTAAGGACCTATGGCAGGAGAAGATCATTGGAGACGAGCCCATGAAGCACTGGGAGCGCAATAAAATACTCTGCACATTAGAAATCAAGAACCCAGACTTGATCATAGAGGACAGACCATTGAAGCTTGTGACTCCAGCCATGGAGGAGGCCTTCAAACGGCATATTACAGCCTTGCTCGAATTGGGGGTCATAAGGCAAAGCAAGAGCAGGCACCGCACTTTGGCCATGATAGTCAACTCAGGAACAACAGTAGATCCCAGCACAGGGAAGGAGATAAAAGGAAAGGAACGAATGGTATTCAACTATACCAGGCTGAACGACAACACTCACAAGGATCAGTATTCCCTCCCCGGAATATCCTCCATTCTCTGGAAGGTAGGAAGGATTAAGGTATTCTCAAAATTTTATCTAAAGAGCGGATTCCACTAGGTTACCATGGATCCCAAATCAATTGAGTGGACAGCCTTTTGTGTACCTGGAGGACTATATGAATGGCTAGTAATGCCATTCGGGTTGAAAAACGCCCCAGCAGTTTTTCAGCGAAAAATGGATCACTGTTTCAAAGACATGGAGGCATTCATTGCAGTCTACATCGATGATATCCTGGTATTCTCATAAAGCAAGGAGGACCATAAGATTCACCTAAAGAAGATGATTGAGGTTTGTCGAGCAAATGGGCTTATCCTGAGCCCAACCAAAATGAAGATAGGGGTGAGTGAAGTGAATTTCCTCGGAGCGGTACTTGGCAACCGGAAGATTAAACTTCAGGAGCACATTGTAAAGAAGATTGCCAATTTCCCGGAAGAAGGCCTTCAGGAAACCAAAGGCCTACGAGCTTGGCTAGGACTCCTCAACTATGCCAGGAACTACATACCCAACCTGGGAAAGCTACTTGGGCCACTCTATACGAAAATAAGCCCATCAGGAACAAAGCAGATGAATAAGCAAGATTGGGCCTTGATTCACACCATCAAGGAGAAGATCATACGATTTCCAGAATTGGGTCTCCCGAGCCCAAATTGCTATATCATCATTGAGACCGATGGCTGTATGGATGGATGGGGAGCCATATGCAAGTGGAAACAAGCAAAAGGTGATCCAAAAGGAGATGAGCAAGTATGTGCCTATGCCAGTGGAAAGTTCAAACCTCCCAAAGCCACTATTGATGCAGAGATCCATGCTGTGATGAACGGCCTAGATAAGTTCAAGATCTACTACTTGGATAAAAAGGAAGTAACCATCAGAACTGACTGCCAAGCCATTATTTCCTTTTACAATAAATCCAGCCAACACAAACCTTCTCGTGTCCGGTGGGTCGCCTTCACAGATTTTATCACTGGCACCGGCGTTCCAATCACCTTCGAGCATATCAAAGGCCAGGACAATAAGCTCGCAGACGCACTCTCAAGAATTACTGAGGCAGTCCTTTTCAGCATTTCTCCACCAGATCAACAGGTGTTACTGCTAGCAGAAGAGGCATGGCAGCAGGAGGAGGACAACTCACCATCAGTACTAGGCAAGATCTTACAATACTGGATGCAAGCCAGCTACAAGACCTTTACCAATCCATCATCAATGACAGAAACAGCAGGGCAGTTACTCTCGAAGAATGTGGACAACAAAGCCTTGTCCTCATGGGAGTTGAAGCGGAGACAATCAGGAGAGCGGAGGAGAGCAGCAAAGCCTTACACAGCATTCACAAACTCAAGCACAGGAAGTACTCCCCCTACCGCCACTGTGACTGTGTTCGAGGAGATTAGTGGCCAACCGTTAAAATCACCCACGACGACATCAAGGGGATGGCGGCGACGCTGCAAGGGATAGCGGTGTCCATGAAACGAGCGCAGCTGTAGAGCAGCAATGGGCCCATGAAAATGAGATACTGGCTCAATCATTTTTAGGCCAACTTAGAGCCAGCCGATAAGCCTTTCTGGTAGTGGCAACCAGGTGTGGGCCGTACAGGGTTTGGGTCAACACCAGCAATAAAAGTCAGCATGGGCGGCTACCTTGTGAAGAGTGCTAGTCGTCATCAGCAGACAAGAGTGGGCCATGTGGATATTTCGGCCATGATCTTGATCAGCACAAAGTGATAAGCTTTGGCACCAAAGTCAAAAGGAAGCCAACTTTGGGCACAAATGTCAAAAGCGGCCTAACTTTGGCCTAACTTTTGGCAAGGAAGTCAAAAGGCTATAACACCTTTTGGACTTTGGGCACAACCTAGTCATGTAGTAGGAAGAAGCAATAATTGCTTCACCATGTATAAATAGGCTTCGAATTATTAGTTCTCAGTATTCGAATCTCAACTCGAAAACTGAGAGTTTAGGAGAGAAAGCCTTTGCTTTGTGTTCTTGTATGTTCTTCATATGTTCTTGCATGTTCATATGAGTTTGAATGTTTAAGAAAGTTTGGATTTAACAAAGTCTTCTGTGTGATTATCTTTGTTAGATTCGACCTTTGTAGCCTTACTACTATGAGTTTGAATTAACAAGGTCCTCTCTTCGTTCATCCTTGTTGATTCTAACCTGTAGATTCCACCCTTGGTGTATATATATATATATATATACGCAGACATACAGAAGGGGAGTCTGAGTTTAGCCTGAATTTTGATATATTCGGATACACGCATACAGAAAGAGTTAGGCGAGCAGTATAATAATTTCTTTTCTTCGCTTTTGTTGGGTGTTGCTATATCCCGCCCTGTATTTTACTATCCTCGCCCTAATACGTATAAATACACGTATTTTAAATTTAAAAAAAAAGAAAAAGAATGGAAGAATGGTACCCTTATAAATACCCCCTCCCCCTCTTCTTCTTTCTCTCCATTTCTCTCCCCCTCTTCTTTTTTCTTCTTCTTTCTCTCCATTTCTCTCCCCCTTCCCTCTCTCCATTTCTGCCGGAAATCCGCCGCCGCCCGCCGCCCGCCGCCACCGGAAACCCGCGGAAACCCGCCGGAAAACGTAAGTTTTGGAGGAATTTTTTTTTACTTTTCGTGCGAATTGTTGCCCGATCTATTCGAATTTTGTTGAACTTGTCGGAATTGTTAGAATTAGGGTTTGTTACAATTTTGTTAAATGTAGAATGGATGTTCGGTTGGTGGTTAGATGTTGGGTCGGTGGTTAGTATAGGAGATTAAGATGTAGAATAATAATTTGGAGAAATCTAATATTAGGCATTTAATGAATTTTGGAATTAAAACGAAGAAATTGTATTTTTTAGAAATTATTTAGTTTAACTTTGGACGTAATATTTTAGAAATTGTATTTTTTAGAAATTGTGTTTTTTAGAAATTATTTAGTTATGTGACATAATAGAAATTATTTAGAAGTTATTTTCTAGAAATTGTGTTGTTTGGAAATTATTTAGTTATGTGACATAATTGGAATTGAAACGAAGAAATTGTGTTTTTTAGAAATTACTTAGTTTAAATTTGGACATAATATTTTAGAAATTGTATTTTTTAGAAATTGTGTTTTTTAGAAATTATTTAGTTATGTGACATAATAGAAATTATTTAGAAATTATTTTTTAGAAATTGTGCTTTTTTGGAAATTATTTAGTTATGTGACATAATTGGAATTGAAACGAAGAAATTGTGTTTTGTAGAAATTATTTAGTTTAAATTTGGGCATAATGACATAATTGGATTTGAAACGAAGAAATTGTGTTTTTTAGAAATTACTTAGTTTAAATTTGGACATAATATTTTAGAAATTGTATTTTTTAGAAATTGTGTTTTTTAGAAATTATTTAGTTATGTGACATAATAGAAATTATTTAGAAATTATTTTCTAGAATTTGTGTTTTTTTGGAAATTATTTAGTTATGTGACATAATTGGAATTGAAACGAAGAAATTGTGTTTTGTAGAAATTATTTAGTTTAAATTTGGACATAATATTTTAGAAATTGTATTTTTTAGAAATTGGGTTATTTAGAAATTATTTAGTTATGTGACATAATTGGAATTAAAACGAAGAAATTGTGTTTTTTAGAAATTATGTAGTTTAAATTTGGACATAATATTTTAGAAATTGTATTCTTTAGAAACTGTGTTTTTTAGAAATTATTTAGTTATGTGACATAATAGAAATTATTTAGAAATTATTCTTTAGAAATTGTGTTTTTTGGAAATTATTTAGTTATGTGACATAATAGAATATAGTTCTATTTAAATAAACTTTATTAATCCGATGTAAACAATTGTGTAGTAAACTACTACGATATGTTTTAACTATTGTTTCCTTGAATGTTAATAATAGTGTGATGTGGTAAAAAAATAAGATTATTTAGTAATGTAATCTCCAATTTGTAACTTAAAAAAATGTGTAGTTCGTTGTATGGGATTGTACGAGAATTAAATTTGCTGTTTGTGGAGGGGTTTTTTTATGTTATATCCACTTTTTCCTATGCATTATAGAATATGTAGTTTCCATTAGTAAATTGAAATGATGCACTGTTCGAAAATATTAGTTCACACGTTGTTGGAATGTATGTTAATTTATCTTATCATATCAGTTTGATTCACTTGTTGTTATACTAATTACATATCTTGTGTCGTAGATGAGCACTGCTGGTCAACCTGACGGCCATGGTCGTTCCATACGACGAAGAGGTGTTAGTGCCTCGGCGAGACAGGCTAGAGGCTGCATGGTCGAGGATGAACCGTCGCCTCGCCCGCAGGAGTGTGATGTAGGAGCGGAGCGGCCTTCTCCACCGAGCGTTCGTGCATTCGATCCCATGCCAACATGGGACGGTCCGGAGATTAACATTCTCGCGTCTGGTGGAATCCGTCACGATAGTGATTGGCAGTTGAATTATGACCTGCCGGCAGATGTCCCCCTGATGGGCCAACCTGGGACGAGTGTGCCATTGGATGCCGGGATCGAACGTTATGCTGCAGTTGGAGCCAGGCACACCGTGAGGAATAGAGCTGGTCAATTCGCACAGTCTTCTGGTGGATCGTGCAATGCCGGTGAGCCTAGCACCGGAAGGGCACCGAGGAATAGGAGGAAGCGACCCGCCGATGAGACGTGGCTAGTGCGGGGACCGATGGCTGGTGGCCCGCAGGATGACCTCGTCATACCAAGCTTCGGAGGACACGTCGCTGTTGACGTTTGGAATGGTATAGAGCGAGGTGTGCTGAGATGCCATGCTCGGTCGCCGCTATGCAAGCAGCTAGTCGCCACGCTCCCCGAACTGAGCGATGTTGCACAGGCCTGGATACATGCGACCGGGTTGGCCCACCTGCCTGCGATTATGTTCCAGTTCCTCGACATGGCACTGATATCCGCTTTTGTCGAGAGGTGGCAGCCGGACACGAACACGTTTCACATGCCTTTTGGGGAGATGACCATCCTGATGCATGACGTTGAGATGATTCTTGGCATTCCCATCGATGGTGGCGCTGTTGCGAGTACCATTTCGGCGGAGACTATTGAGGAAGCGTGCGCTGAACTGTTTGGGAAAGACGTGGAGTCCTTTGTCGCGAAAGACTGGAACGGGGGTAACATAGATGCCCAATCGTTGATGGCGAGGTGTGTAGCGGCGGGGCAGAGCGAGAACTTCCAATTTATGTGCTACATGCTGACCCTGTTTTCATCCACGCTTTTTGTGGATAAAACTAGGAATAAGGTTAGAGCCAACCTTCTACCCCTGCTTGATTTGCAGTTGTCGTGGGGCTCGGCGACGTTGGCCAGTTTGTATCTGCAGTTGGGAATTGCGTCCCGGTCCAAGGCGCGTGGCCTATGCGGATGTTGCACGCTGCTTCAAGCATGGATATACGAGTACTTTCCAATGTTTCGGCCGAGACCGAGTACATTGCCAGCTCTTCCGGGCCGCGCCAGTCGGTGGCACACAGGGGATAAAACGGGGAGGGGTACGGGGAGGCTCGGTGCCATCAGGCGACAGTTGGATGCCTTACAGCCCGACCAGGTATGAATTCCATGCTTTTACTCTTATTCTGACAGTAGTAGATAGATCGGATTCCATAGAAACGTAACATGTCTGTGAAACTTTTTGCAGGTGGATTGGTTGCCATATGGAGTGGACGTGGTTAGGGCTACGAGGGGGAGGACTCACTACCGCGGCATGATTCGATACCTCGACGCAATGGAGGCGTACATGCCAGATCGCGTTGTGCGCCAGTTCGGTCTCCTACAGGGTATACCGCGGGGTCTTGCAATTGCGCCCGAGCCTTGTTCCCGCCCGGCTGATCCAGCCGGCTATTCAGTGACCTACCCAGGGAGGCTGCAGTTGACCCTATGGGAGATGGCACACACTTGGCACGACGGTCAGCTTGCGGCGTTCCCGATAGCCACGAGCCAATCAAAGTGTACCATGGATTACGAGGACTGGTATGCGACTCATTCGCACCCATTGATCGCAAATCCTGAACATGCCGCCGCGAGTGGACCGGACAGGACACATCATCAGTTATCGGTAAGTTTTCCCGAACTGTTTGCTTCGAGTAATTATATTACATTTTACTGTTTCGTTATTGTAAACTCTGTTTCCTGTGCAACAGATGCTGAGTGACATGATGAGCGCCCTGGATCCATTTGACTCGGCGACCGTTGATGGACTCGGCGACCCCAGCATGAGGGAGTTGATGACGACTTTTGTCAGTCATCGCGATGAGTATCGCAGGCTCGGTTATGGACCCATTCCTTAGTCGACTGTTTGCTTATGTATGATCCCACAGTTTTTCCATATTCTGCTCATTTATGTAATCGGTAACTGTTTGTGCATATCAAATTTATAAGTCATCGATTTTTGCAACAGTAACGCTTTCAAAATAATTACTCGACGCTTCGATAATAACTGTAACGGTTGCGTACATGCCGAAATGTTTCGCTGGGTTGCAACAGTTAATTACTCTCAGAGTATGCTCTTCTCCAAGCCTTTATCCTCCTACGAAAGGGTAACTCCCAACCTACACATCAGCCTTCCTCAATGTGGTCCACATATTAACCACGGGGGGCATGGGACAGTTTTCCTTCACGTGTACCCGGACGAAATGGCTTGCACTGCGAACGTATACAATGTGTAGCTCCCTACTTGTTCCATCCTCGCCCCCACCTGCCCTCAGTGGAAGGACTGTACAGTAATGGTCTGCCGACCCATTCTCTGAAATGTAATATAAAACTACAACCGTGTTGTAGTAGGTGGCGACAGGAAACATGTCTGCAATGACCGTAAACCAATGCTCTGGACCACATGGACCGCTGGTGTGGTGTATACGGGCTCTGGCGAGTTCAACGTCATTTTGCGAACCGTATATGGGAACATAGTCAGGCCAATGAGTTGATACCTCGTTGAATACTGCCCGACGCGCTATAGACCATTCACCTTCACCGTCTACGTGGAACGCATCAGCAACGCATCTGAAGCCACAGTTTCCATCACTAACGACATCGTTCCAGCCTTCGATGTAACGCCGGACAATGTGGGGGACACTTTCGAGGAACGGGAATGTCGCTGCAGGAGAACACATTAAGTAAGATAAATATCTTGTGCAGGCGGCGTTTCATTAGGAAGAATGGTGCTTGTACTTACCGTGCCGGCGACCGCTCCCTGAAGCACGCCCCGGGGACCTTGAACTACTCCCGTATCGCCTGTTCACGTGCTCGTGGTAGCTCGGTGAACGTCAGGTTGATCTTGATCGGGGGACCTGCTCGCTTGGTCTCCCACGTGCACTAGTACAACTGTCCGGCTCGCCAATGCCGCTCTCCTCCGGATGCAACTGCGCATCTATGTAGGATGAAACTCGTCTCTGGACCGAAGGGTCGCTGCGTGCCAGCTCCTCCAACAGAGTGTTGAACCGTGACTGATCTTGTTCGGCCCTCGCAATGTTTTCCATGCTCCGCACGTGATCACCCATTGCCAGGCTCTTAAACAGCGGATGAATGTCGTCCAAGTACAAGGGGATTCCTTCAGCAACTGCCCCTGCCATGACGCATGCACACGGTATTCCGTGTGTCGAGCGCAGCACACAGCCACAGTAAGCATATACCTGTGCTCCGAGTGCATCAATCCTCCCGGACTCGACCGTCAATTTATTCAGACAGTATTTGGACACGTTGTTGATCAAGTTGCTGAAAAGGGCCCTACGGTGCAATCTTCCAATGCACGTTCTTGATTTCTCCAGGCCGGTCTTGATCATAGTAATCTGCTGGGCTATCTGCAGGTCGACACGCCTCCATACCGTGTCCAGTGAACCAGTCGACGTTTGTAACCACCCTTTCAATGACGAGTGTGCACTTTCGACCCTGCATGTAGTTGTGTTCCCGAAATGCAGAAATCTGTTTGTCCATGCCCGCACAAATTTCTCCTTATGGGGGGTGAGCCACGTCATCTCAACGTAACTAATAACAGCTTCTTTCCAAGACCATCCAACCCTCATATCTACCAAGGCGGCTTCGTATGCTGAAACGGTGGACGCATTGCAAACCCGGAACCATGCACCGTTCTTGAACGCTGCCCCGTTCCTCTTATTCCCTGTCAGCACAGTAACACGTGCCTCCACATCCTTGTTAATATGCCAGGTGCAGAGCAAATGATTGGATTCTGGAAACACAGTCCGAAGTGGCCTAATCAGTCCCATCTCCCGATCGGTGACCACAACCTCAGGGAACGGTCCATCCACAAGCAAGTTCTTCAGCGCGTTCAGCACCCACTCATAGGTATCTACCGTTTCGTCAACGACAATTGCGTAGGCAATCAGGAAGTTTGTGTTGCAAGGGGACATCCCAACCATCTCAATGAATGGCATGCCGTAGCGATTGGTCTTGTACGTTGAGTCGATGGCCACAACCCACGGAAACGTGCGAAATGCCACAACAGCATCGGGATTGGCCATGAATAAATGAGTCAAAGTACCATCACCTGCTGAGCGGTGGCTAGTGACGTACCCTTTCGCGGTGGCCAGATGCAAACAATTCTCCGTTGTGTTGCGCCCGCCTCGCCTTTCTGTTACATATGCCGATCTCTCATTGTACACCTGCCTAATGTTCTGATGCAGGTCCGGAAACGAATTACTGAGGCTGGCATTGATATGCCTTGGGGCTGTTTCTGAATCTGTCAAATCTCTGATCATTTGCTTCGCGTCCGCATGGAGCTTGCTGCTCTGTCTATGACCCTCGGGGGTACACTGAGAAAGAGTGGTTGTGCATCCCTCGTCTAGGATCCTTGCACGGCACTACATTCCAACCATCCCCCGTGATGCTCTGTTTCAAGACAATCGCGAATGGGCAGTCACAACTTCTGGTCGAGCTGCTACTCCATCGGACTACATCAGATTCGCTCGTATCTACATCCTTATCCTTTCGGCCCCGATTGCAAATGCAATATAACCTCAGGGGACCATTCCTATTCTGTTTGTAGGACCCCGTGACAAGTTCAAATTCCACCTGCAGAGCAATCCGTTGCAGGTAGGAATAAGCCTCGGCAACACCTGGGAACACAGCTGAGGTGGCAAATGGAGAGTATCCATTCCGCCCTGCAGCAGCTTCACATGACTGATTGTCATCCTTAAGCAGCAATAAACATCAAGTAATTAGTTACACTCAACTGCTATACCAACGACAATGATGTCGTCAATTAACGTTTACATATGAACGAATAAAGATAAAATTACTGTCAAAACGTTAAAACATATACTTAAAGAAGAGAACATAAAGATAAAATTATAGTACATGAAAATGCCATTACAGTTATAAAATTCCCGTACACAAATTAACTCCCTAAACTAAAATTACATTCATCCATTTCAAACTGTCCTCCTAATGGACTTAAGGGTGCACTCTGCCATTTCTCATTAACAGCTAAAACATACATGTAATGGAAAAAAAATGAAATAACATTGTGGCTAGAATTAATATTACATTCTTACATTTCACATTAAGGTTTAAAATTAATTAACGTAACGAATTTAATGTTTACTAGTGAACTTTTGGAATCCAAAATGCAACCGGGTCGTTTCAGATTAACTTTTAATACTTGCATTTGAATAATGTAAAATGAAACAAAGTAATTACATTTCAACAAATTAAAATAACAAAATAACGTAAAAAATGTAAATTAACGTTACAATAATTAACAAAATAACAAAATTAACAAAACAACAAAATTAACGTTACAATAATTAACAAAATAACAAAATTAACAAAACAACAACATTAACGTCACAATAATTAACAAAATAACAAAATTAACAAAACAACAACATTAACGTCACAATAATTAACAAAACAACAACATTAACGTCACAATAATTAACAAAATAACAAAATTAACAAAACAACAACATTAACGTCACAATAATTAACAAAATAACAAAATTAACAAAACAACAACATTAACGTTACAATAATTAACAAAATAACAAAATTAACAAAACAACAACATTAACGTCACAATAATTAACAAAATAACAAAATTAACAAAACAACAACATTAACGTTACAATAATTAAAATTAACGTTACAATAATTAAAATTAACGTTACAATAATTTTTACGTTACAATTAATAAATTAAAATACTAAGATGAGCATAAATTAAAAAACTAAGATGAGCATAAATTTCTTTCTCATTAACAGCTAAAACATACATGTAATGGAAAAAAAATGAAATAACATTGTGGCTAGAATTAATATTACATTCTTACAGGTCAACAAATTAAAATATCAAAATAACGTAAAAATACGTAACTTAACGGTACAATAATTAACAAAATTAACAAAACAACAAAATTAACGTTACAATAATTAATAGGACATAAATTATTGTAGATAAATTAAAAACAGCATTACGTAACAAAATTAACAACAAAATTAACGTTACTGCTATTAATAGGAGATAAATTCATAGGAGATAAATGTGCAATAATTTCTACGTAACAGTTAATAAATTAAAACACAAAGACGAGCATAAATTTCTACGGCAAAAATTATTAAATTTAACAACTACTTATGGACAGAAAACTAATTAGTAAAATTACCTCCGAAGACATGGAATTTCGAACACCCTTTTTGGAGTAATTTTTGCTCGTCTTTGGATAGCAAAAATTTCGACTGCCCTCAAAATGAGTAGAATTCGTGCTAATTTATAGCAGTACAAATTTGGGAGGCAGCCTGGCACGGCTCGCGCCCGCTGCCTGGCGACCGGACTCGGTCGGGCTCGCGCCCAAGGCGCGGCGAGCGGAGGGCTGTTCCGCTCGCGCCCAGGTCACGGCGAGCGGCGCCGGTCCGGCTCGCGCCCAGGGAACGGCGAGCGGCGCCGGTACGGCTCGCGCCGAGTCGGTGGCGAGTGGGCCGAAGGCGGCTCGCGGCCAGGCGGTGGCTCGCGGCCCACCGGCGGCTCGCGGCCAGCCGGTGGCGAGCGGACCGCCGGTGGCGAGCGGAGACCGCCACGGCTCGCACCCAGGCCGTGGCGAGCGGACCGCCGGCGGCTCGCGCCCAGGCCGTGGCGAACCGGAGCCGGCGGGCGGCGGCGGGCGGTGGCGGCCGGCGGTCCGGCGGCGGCGGGCGGTGGCGGGCGGCGGGCGGTGGCGGGCGGCGGTCCGGCGGCGGCGGCGGGATAATTTATCCATTAATTTAGTTAATATTAACTAACTACAATTATCTAAATTAATTTAAATTCAGTTATTGAAATTAAATTAAAAATATATACTGTATACGTATTAGGGCGAGGATAGTAAAATACAGGACGTGGTATAGCAATCCACCTTTTGTTTTAGAGAGCAGATCTGACTTTGCTTTTCTTTTGGTTTCAATTATTTGGAGTTTAGGATTATTGTGAGCATTCTTTCTTGCATTGATTTCCGTGCATACATTTGTTTTCATTAGTTTGTGCGCTGAATTCAACACTGGCATAGGGTTTCGTGCGATTGAATTAACCAGTTTTGCCACTGTTTGCTTTATTCTTGTTTGCGCAGCCTTGCTATTATTTAAGTACTGTTTTTATTATACCTTGTGATATTATTAATTAGTTAATTTGTCAATCATGTTTTGTCCTAGTAGTTGTTTATTTAATTTAATCACCATGAGTAGCTAATTCATATATCGACAGAGAATAATAAATATTAGTTTATAAATTGTGAGGCCTAATTGCATTATAATTGATTCTTGCATGATCTTGATTGTTCTTGGTTGAATTTTATTTCTAATATGTTTAATCCTGATCAACTTAAATATTTTTAGAATACTGCTATCTAATATCCGCCAATACGTAATTGTTGGACGGGATTAGTAAGTAACACAGTCTTATGAAAAATAGCTAACTAGCTAAGGCTGTAATAGCAAGATAGGGAATAATTGTGTGTGCGTTACTATTTGCTGTTACTATGGTAATTTCTACATCGGGTTCTTTTAATACTTAATGCTATCAAAATGTGTTCTGATTTAGCAAATACTTTCTGGGGACATTTTGGTAAAGAAAATAGTTAATTAATCATAATTAGTTGACTGTCAACAAAGTAAGAAAGAATTGGGGAGGTTAAGCGTACCTACTTCTCTATAACCGGTAGATGTGTAGGAATCGATCCATTATTGCGCCTATGATCAATATTAACTAGGATGAGTTATTTTTAGCTGATATCATTCATTTATATATTCATTTCTCATTTTTAGAGTCGTCATTTGCATTTTTAGTGTTAGTAAAATCACTGAATTTGAGGAGTGGTGGCATCACTAAAAAGGTTTTCAAAATTAGTAGGAAAATTAATTATTAATTATTGCTTTTGCTCCTCGTGAGATTGACCCTGGTTACCGTTGTATTGATTGATATTGATTTGAATTTGCAGATTATTTGGCGAGTTAAACAAAGTTCATCAAATTGGCGCCGTTGCTGAGGAGCAGTGAGTCAATTATTTTTATTTTTTTCTACTAATATGTGTGTTAGTGTGCTTGGTGTATGAGCAGATCATCCAGGCCGAATTTAATATTCGACCCAGAAATTGAGAAGACAGCCAAGTAGAATAGAAAGCGAACAAAGGTACGAAAAATAGTTTCTGCAAAGACCCTTCGGTTTGGCCAAACCGAACTTGTCACAGTTTCAGCAACCATCTCTGATTCGGGAACTGATATCGAGATGGATGAAGCTGGCCGAAATTTGAATCCTGGGCAGAACCCAAACAATCCATACATGTGGGAACTTACTGGTCATAGTGAAGATGAACCCCTACTCCTATTCAGATATCAAAGACCAAAAATCCTATTAGAATCAAGCTAGTGTTCCTGAACGTACTTCCGAAGTTCCACTGGAGAAGTACCAAAGACCCTCACAATTTTTCTGAGTGAATTTGTCAAGATTTGTAAGGTTCAGAAGAGGCCATTCACCGTGACAGAAGATCAATTCAAATTGGTGGCATTCCCATTTAGTTTGACAGGAGCAGCAAATCAGTGGTTTTCGAGCTTGCCTCCCACCTCCATTGCGACATGGGAAGAATTGAAGAAATTGTTCTTGGAGTACTACTTTCCAACCACAAGAACATATGCATGGAAGAAGGAGATCACAAGCATCAAGCATGAGATTGATGAACCATGGAGTATGTATTGATTGAGGTTCAGGAAGTTGGTGGATAGTTGCCATAATCAGCGAATGACGGAAGGGCAATTTCTCCAGTGCTTCTACCAAGGGATGACATCCAGCAACAAGGACTTGGTAAACCCTTCCAGTCGTGGTGGATTTTCTCACCTTTGAGTGAATGAAGCTAGGGAGATCATTAAGAGGTTGGTGGGCTCTAAGAAGGACTCTAAGAAGGTGGCACAGAAATTCACTCCCGAAATAGATGAGATCAAGGAAAGGATGGAAATAAAGGAGAAAATTATATCCAAGGTCATTGGCAAGGTTGCGTCTGTACAAGAATGGCCTTGCATACGTGTGGAGTAGTGAACCATACGATGTCGCAATGGATTCTTACCATGGGAGAGATACCTGCCCAAGAAAATGCTATGGGAAATTTCAATGAGAGGCAGCAAAAAGGTGGACCATATCCCCAAACCTTTAAATCCAAGGTATAGGGATCACCCTAACTTCCAGTGGAGTGAACAAGGTCCCCCTCCGCAGCAGCCTCAACATTACCAACGACCCTATGTTCCACCAATGCAACAAGAAGTTCCCATTTTCCCCCATCCCCAACAAGGTGGTCAAGAGAAATATTTGAATGAGAAGATGGATATGTTGATGGACATGATGGTGAAGTAGTCCAAGAAAACCAAATCAACATTGGAAGAGCATACTCGTCAAATCACCCAACTATTGAATTCTCCGAATGAACTCAGGATGAAGCAACCCGGAGGATTGCCCTCTCTGGTCCAAGTGAACCCTCATGAGATGGAAACTCAGGTCACGCTTAGAAGTGGAAAGATAGTTGGTGCGCTGCCATTGAAATCCGCAAACAAAGAAGCGAAAGAGCTCACTGACGAGGGGTCCGATTTGCTCAAACTGAACCCTACAACAGAAATTCAGAATTAAGAAACGGAGGAAAAATGCGACCAAACCACAGTAAACTCTGAGAATCTTGAGCATACTGAGACCCAAGATAAAGGTAAATCCAAGGTACCAGCTGAGGTAGGTAGGAGGTCGAGTTTACATGATCCTTCACTTAAAATTTTGCCTCCTTTCCCTCGTAGATTAGAAAATAAAAGGGAAGAGCCTATGGATTTTATATTGATTTTTGGAAAAATTGATATTAACCTTACTTTCTTGCATGCCATAAATTTATAACCAATCAGCAAATTCTTGAAAGATTTCATTGCAGGGAAGCCGAAGGATTCGAGCAAAATAATATTGGGTGAATCGGTGTCTGTAGTAATTCAAAAGAAACTGCCACCCAAGTGCAAGGACCCGAGTATATTTTCCTTACCTTGTTATATTGGAGAGAAGAAGATTGATGATGCCAGGTGTGATTTAGGAGCTTCTATAAATGTGATGTCATTGTCCGTATATCAAACTTTAAATGGAGCAGAAATGGTTAACACTAGATTAGTGATTAAGTTGGCAGATATATCTTATGTGTTTCCAGAGGGGTTGTTGGAGAATGTACTTGTGAGAGTTAATAATTTTGTGTACCCTGCAGATTTTTATGTGGTAAAAATGAATCATTCTAGTGGTCAGGGAACAACAAGAGTATTGTTGGGTCGTCCATTCCTGAGAACTGCTAATACTATCATTAATGTGGGAAATGGTACTATTTGTCTTGATTATTATGGTGAAAAGTATACTTTTAGTATTGATGAGGCCATGAAAAAGCCAATAGATGCTGAGAATGTATTTTCCATTGATCTTATTGAACCCCTTGTCCAAGAACATCTTGATACTGAAATTTTGCAGGAAAGAATGGAAATTCAATTCCCAACAGGCTCGAAAGAGATAGATATTCAAGGCATGAGTGACAAGGAGATCAGTGAGTTATTGTGCTTAATATACTCTCAGGAAAGGGTGTTCAATACTAATATAGACCCCAAAAGGCCAGCTCATAATGGTCCAGTATGGAAGTTCGAAAAAATTCTAAAGTGCAGGCAGGGTCCAGTTTTGCCAAATCGAACCCGTCCGACAGACCAGTACCATCAGATGTGAAAGCCCCAATTTTGGAGTTAAGGCCTTGCCCCCGAATCGGAAGTATGTATATCTCGGTGATAATGACACTCTTCCAGTAATAGTCAATACAGAGTTATCCACATCTCAAGAGGAGAGATTAATTGCCTTGCTGAAGAAATACAAGAAAGTCATTAGGTGGACATTACGGGAATGAGCCCAGAGATTTGAATGCACCACATTCTATTGGAAGGATGATGCTAAACCTACTAGGGAATTTCAAAGGAAGCTCAATCCCAACATGAGAGAGGCAGTCTTCAAGGAAATATTGAAACTCCTCTCACTTGGGATCATATACACCATTTCTAACAGCAAGTAGGTGAGTCTAATTCATGTGGTACCCAAAAAGTCAGGTTTGCAAGTGGTTAGAAATGACAAGGAGAGATGGTTTCTACAAGGCTGGTTACTGTTTGGAGGATGTGTATTGACCACAGGAAGTTAAATGTCTCCACTTGCAAGGATCACTTTCCACTTCATTCCATCAATTAGATGTTGGAGAAACTTGCGGGAAACAACTTCTTCTGATTTTTGGATGGGTACAACAACTATTTTTAGATTTGTGTGAAATCCAAAGACCAGGAGAAGACCACATTTACTTGTCCCTTCGGCACTTATGCTTACAGAAGAATGCCCTTTGGTTTAAGCAACACCCGAGGCACCTTCCAGCGTTATATGATGCGTATCTTCTCCGATTTGATTAAGACAAGCATCAAGGTGTTCATGGACGATTTTAGCGTCTATGGTGACTCATACGACATTTGTTTAGGTTATCTTGAACAAGTCTTAATTCGTTGTGTGAAGAGGAGCCTTGTTCTTAATTTTGAGAAGTGTCACTTCATGGTGAAAGATGGCATAGTCTTGGGACATGTGATCTCTGAGAAGGGAATTCAAGGGGACAAGGCCAAAGTGGAGACCATAGAGAAGCTCTTATATTCTTCTAATGTTTGTGAGGTTCATGGTTTCTTGGGGCATGCGAGATTTTTTGGAGATTCATCAAAGATTTTGCTAAGATTGCGCAACCTTTGGCAAAGCTTCTCCAAGAGGATGTTCCTTTTGAGATGAATGAAAAGCGCAAGAATTCCTATGATTTGTTGAAGAATAAGTTGATCTCAGCCTCAATCATGCAACCACCCAATTGGGACCTTCCATTTGAGTTGATGTTCGACGCAAGCGATTATGTGGTTGGTGCAGTCTTGGGGCAGAAAGCAGGGAATGAGAGCCATGTAATTCATTACGCATCAAAAACTTTGAATCCAGTACAAAGAAATTACACCACCACTGCTGGCCATTGTCTTTGCTTTGGATAAATTCATATCTTATTTACTTAGCTCTAAAATTATTATTTATATAGATCATTCTGCTATGAGATACTTGGTTACTAAGAAGGATTCTAACCCTCGATTAATCCTCTGGATTGTTTTAGGAATTTGACTTTGAGATCAAAGACAAGAAGGGTAAAAAAATCATGTTGCTGATCATTTGAGTCGTTTGGTAAGGCCCGAGGATGACATTCCCATTCCTGAGGCATTTCCTAAAGAACACTTGTACACTGCAACAGGGTTCAGTTTGGCCAAATGGAACCCGCCGCCTGTACTGAATTCAAGTAAGTTGGATACGGATCCTTGGTATGAGGATATCGTAAATTTTATGACCACTAGAGATATTCCACATACACTGAGTCGTGCCCAGAATTTAAAATTGAAAAGTGATTGCAAGCATTACATTTGGGATGAACAATATCTTTGGAAGATTGGTTTCGACTAGATTATTCGATGCTGCATTCCTGATGACGAGCAATGTAGTAATATTTTACATTGTCACTCATATGCATGTGGTGGATATTTTGGGCCTAAACGTACTGCTCGTAAAGTGCTTAATTGTGGGTTTTTTGGCTGATCTTAGATAAATATGCTTACACATTTTTTAAGAATTGTGATAGGTGCCAAATGACTGGAAATATTTCTCAACGTGATGAAATGCCACAAATTCCTATACTTGTTTGTGAAATATTTGATGTGTGGGGCATAGATTTTATGGTTCCTTTTCCAAGTTCTTTTGGGAATGTTTACATCTTATTAGCTGTTGATTATGTGTCGAAATGGGTGGAAGCTAAAGCCACCCATACCAATGATACTCAAGTTGTTGCAGGGTTCTTGAAATCAACGAAATACTGTAGGTTTGGAGTGCCATGAACAACCATTAGTGACCAGGGAACTCACTTAAAGAATCATACCATCGAAGCTCTTATGAAGAAGTATGGAGTTCACCATCGATTCGCCACTACTTACCGCCCTCAATCCAATGACCAGGAAGAGGTCTCAAATAGAGAGATTAAGCAGATCCTAGAGAAGACAATAAATCTTTCCAAGTAGGATTGGAGCAAGCGGTTGGAGGATGCACTTTGGGCGTACCGTACTGCGTTCAAGACACTTATAGGGATGTCCCCATATCGCCTTATGTTTGGGAAGATGTGCCACCTACCAGTCGAGCTTGAGCATAGGGCATATTGAGCTGTGAAACAAGTGAATATGGAACCTCTTAAGTGTGAGGAGGAGACGAGATTCCAACTTCCGAAACTAGAGGAACTTCGTTTAGAGGCATCTGATCATGCTATGTGGTACAAGGATTGGACAAAAATGTAGCATAACAAGAATCTGAGGACCAAAAAGTTCATGGTCGGGAAGAGAGTCTTACCTTTTCAGTACAAGCTTCGGTTAATGCCCAGGAAACTCAAATCGAAATGGATAGGCCCGTTTGTGGTGTCTTCGGTTTGGCCAAACGGACAGTCAAGATTAAAAGTTTGGAGGCAGATAAAGTATTCCCGGTTAATGGTCATCACCTCAAGTCGTATCATGATTCCTCTCAAGTGGAAACGGTGGAAGAAATTCCACTGAGCACTACCCAACCAAATTGATGGCATGCATAGTCTGGCCCAAAACTATAAATTACGGCGCTACTGGGAGGCAGTCTAGTTTTCTTTTTGAGAACTTTCTTCATTTGATTTTTTTTATAAAAAAACATTTTTTTAAATCTTCGAATTAGGGATTTCATTTTTCTCATTGTGTGCATTTTGGTTCTAGTTTGTGTTTTCCAATTTTTCTTGTAGGAGGGGAACAAATATTTGCAAGTTCTTCATGAAGGGAAGCTAATTGGTTGAATTAAAGGCTTTTGGGCTAAGGAGGAGGCCCATTTTCGTCTAAGGGTGAGAATGAGAGGGCATGGGGACCAAAGGGAAACCCAATTTTTTTGAGGGGCTTATGTGATATTTTATACATAAACTTGACATACTCCATCTCCTTACCAATTGACTGCACATATACTCTTCCTCATAAACCCTAATACTCTTTCCCTTTACCACTTTTCTCTTCCCCACAACTCCCAAACTCACGCACCACCTTAACACCGCCTTACAACCACCACCGGCCACTTACCACCTCCATCCTCACTGGATCCGCCATTGGACGTCCAAAATGAAGAGGTCATCTGCTGGAAACTGAAAATTGAGCCTCACTGAAGTACCCACAGCCACCGGAGGACGACGTGGCCAAGGCGAAGCTTCCTCCTTCCGCCAGTTCTCCCACTCCCGTCAAGCCCTCGCCACCACTCTTAGCCTTCTTGCCAACCAGGAAGCCTCACTAGAGTATCCGTAGTCGCCCGCCTGCATGGCTGGCCACCTATACCATGCTGGAAAGTCCTCTCTGATGGAGCAAGCTCAACCGGCACTGCAGGTGCTGGAAACAAAATGTCCAGGCGTAAAAGCGGCAGATCCGCCATCGCCAGAGGCGGACTCACAACCACAAGCCGAATCACCTCTATCACACATCTCCACACTCCAGCCAGTTACCGCTGCACCTCAGCCATGCACCGCCCGACTCAAACTCTCTATCCGCAGGTCAAGATTCAACCGAGCCTTTACCGACAATTGTACCAGCTCTGGCAAAATCTGACTCTAGTCACCCTATGTGCCGACGCAGAAAACAAAGTTCCCAGGTGTAGAAGCAGCAGATCCGTCATCACTAGAGGCAGACTCACCACCACAAGCCAATCCATCTCTATCACTCATCTCCACATGCCAGCCAGTCGCCGCCCGACTCAAACGCTTCACCTGCAGGTGAAGATTCAACCGAGCCTTCACCGACAACTATACCAGCTCCGCAAAATCTACCTCCTGTCACCCTATGTGCCAGAAAACTGTGGTAAAGAAGAGAGTTCATAAACCAGTTACTACCCCTGCTGACGGTGTTCCATATGAGGTTAAAAGTAGGGAGGCATAACAGCAAAACGAAAAACCAGCCCATCAGAAGAAAAATGCATGAAAAGAGGAGCCAGCCAATTTCATACTGCCCGCCATCAACCACCAAAAGGGTGACTTCTGCAGCAAGTTCAAGGGTGGACAATGCTTCCACACCACATTACGGAGTCCACACCTACAGTGATTTTCCCCTTCACATACGAGTGGATGATCCAGCGGCATTCAGGGAGTTCTAGGAACCCAAGTTCAGGGATTCCTTGCAGAAGCGTAAGGGTAAGAAATATGAAGTTGGCTGGGAGGTAAGTATTCCATCCTTTAGAGTTGCAAATGTTGCTGATCAAGTTGCCCATTTTTTTTGCTGCGATTGATTGGTTTGCCTTGCTTAATTGTCGTGTTTTGCCTATGTAAGAAGAGCTTGATGAAGAGTTTATTACGTTCTTTCATTTTGAGAAATCTAATGCCATGTTATCATCTGAGCATAGTTTATTCTTTCGTATAGGTCCGAATGTGGTTCAATTATCTGTAGATGAGTGGAATTTGTCTTTGGGTCTAGTTTCTAGGGAGCAGTTATTTTCTGAAGATTATGAGTCTGTATTTTGTGGTCCTTATGTGACTTATCCTTGTTTATCCAACACTCAACAAAATAAAGAACATACCAAATCTGACAAATCAAACAAAATTTGTGTAATAATATTGTTGAAAATAAACCTAGATATATGATATACCTCTATTACGAATGATGAACAACAAATGAAGAAACAAAACAGCGACACCAGAGAAGAATCAGAGAGCGGACGGAGAATCACGGAGAAGAGGTAAAAAATGCAGAGAAGAGGCAGAGAAACGTGCGACAACAAAGAAACGGAGAAGAAGCGGAGAAAAGGATGAGAAATCGTTGGGGAGAAGAAGAAAATTGTTTGAGAAAGAAGAGATTTACTTTCGTGTCGCGGAGAGAAGAAGAATCTACAAAAAAAGAGGACCCAGGGTTAATACAGTTAAAAAGTTAATTCTTCATTAATTACAAAAAGAACCTCATTTTGCAAAATAGTCATTGGTATGTTCATAAACTTATGGACAAACTGCCTTTCCTGACACTTTCTCTTTCTGTTATATGGTGGTTGGGAAGAAATAGATATAATTGTTTACATTGATCAATTTGGATTGGGATCCAACCCAACACATATCCAAATCGATCCAAACTAAATTGCCTACTTAACCCAAATGAGCATGACCCGGCTCGAATTGAATAGTCTGAGTTGGTCAGATCGTATTGATTTGAATAGCCTAGACTTGGATCAAATAATGACTCTGATGCTATGGTTTATTCGGATAAATTTCATGAATTGTGATTGTAGTTTATAATCGCTAACCCTACGACTAGGGGTGGCAAAATAGACCTGTAACCCGCGGGTCAAGCGGGTTGTGTACAGTTAACTCGGATGGATATGGGTAAAATGTGTAATGGGTAAAATGTGTAATGGGTAAAATGTGTAATGTGTTAAACGGGTAATGAGACAAATGGGTAGTTGAAAAATATGGGTTGGGTGGGTTGGGTTTGTGAGTTGATCGTGGGTTTGCCCATATGGGTTAAAACCCATGAGTTTACCCATATGGATAGGTATATAACCCATATGGGTCAATATATGGATTGAAACCCACAGGTTTTATCAAATGAGTTGATATATAAACCCATGTGGGTCAATATATGGATTAAAACCTGCAGGTTTTACCCTTATAGGTTGATACATAAACCCATATAGGTTCATATATGGGTTGAAACCCGCATGTTTACTCATTTTCGACCCATGAGTTAAATGATTTTCAATCTACAGGTTGAGCCCATTTTAATCCGACCCGTTTTGACCCGACCCATTTTGATCCGTTATAAAATGGATTAAAATGAATCATACCCATGTTTTTTAATTACCCAACTCATAATTGACATGTCCGCCCATTTGCCACCCCTACCTACGACATCGGAACACGCAAATCAACGATGACACAAAGCTGTACTACTATTCTATCATAGTTTTTTTGTGCGTGTTCGAAACCTACTATAATTGATTTGCTCTACTCAAATCCTTATCCCAGAGCATATGAAAATTCGTCTCAATTGTTTTTGTGCATGTTTAAAACCTACACTGTATAATTGGCTTGCCAGAGTATGTTATATGGCCGTTGTGAATCATATCTACCATTTCCCTGCTGTGATGGCTGTATTCTTGTTCCATTTGACAGTAGCGTTAGGTGCTGGATCAGAGCCAGACTTCCATTAGCTGGTCTTTCTGTTAATGGCTTTGTTTTTTTACCTTTTCTGCTTCTGCTTTGTAGTTTGTACTCTTGGAAAGTGAAATCATTGGGCCAAAACAATCAAGTATTACTGTAAAACCAGTGATAATTGAAGCAAGTAGTAGTCTAGTACAATGTCACGGGTTTGAAGCAAGTGAAGGCTGATGAATCTTGGTGGAACTAGACAAAACTAAGGGGCCTGCCCAGTGAGTCACATACTTCTCAACCAATCCATACTATATTCAACTTCTTGCCACTTTGTTTCCATTAGTGTCAAAAGGTCTCACTACTTGCTACATATAGCTAAGCAACTCAGTTGGAATACTCATACAGCACTCAAGTCTCTAGCAATATGTTAACCAGCCTACTATTAACTGCCCTGCAGTTTCTCCTGATCTCGCCCGGGCGCCCCGACTGCAAGTCCCCCATCTTGGTCATCCCTTCAGCAAATGCACTAAAGAACTCATTCTGATCAGCCTTGAAAAGCTTCACAAACGGTCTAGTTAGCAGATTCGTGTACAAAGTCTCATCGGAGTTGAGAAAGCCTCTCCCACTGGCCAAGTCCTTGAAGTACTGGTTATCGAACACTTTAGGCGTTGCATCCAAATCGACAGTCACGTTTTCGTCTCCGCCAATAGGGCACAACTTGTTCAGCTTCACCCTGAAATTGGGTGCGATTGCAGGGTCAGGCCGCCCCGTGCCTGATTGGTTGTAGAGCCTGAACATGATGGAAAAACACCTGCCTTTGCCAATAGAGTGAGACCCTGAGAGTGCTACCATGTCTTTGACAGAGAGATTGTATCCTCTGAATAGGTCGATGAGGAAGGTGGCATTTGATCTGGGACTTGGCATTATGTTGCTTGAATCTTCCTGGCTTGCTGTCAAGCTGTCTAGCCGGCCTAACTTCACCTCCCAGCTTGGCCCTCCTGTCTGTACAACAGCAGCATATACACAGTTTAAGGTTTCATCTTATGTTAATAAATTTTTAAGAATTCGGGTTTTTATCGTAAAACTAATTGGAACTAAGTAAAATTGGCCCATAATCTTTATACTAAACAATTATTTAGTCAACCAGCACAGTTGACTCTCTGACAATATTACTATTACATGTTATTGTCAAGTTGAAAAACATGCAACAACCAATTGCAGAAAGGAAAGTATTTTCAACATTCAACCACATTGATTTGCAGTTAAACAAAACGGACCACAGAAATAAAACCAAGAAAAAGTGAATGTTATCCTAACCGAAAGCTGTCAAGATAACTTGACTAAAAATGCTTCTGTTTATGATCTGGGATTTCCCAAAATCTGATTTGGAGTTCATTTTCAGTCTTGAAAATGAATGAAGCAGGGGGGAAGTTGAATAGGAAATTGTGTGTGTGTGTGTGTGTGTGTGTGTGTGTGTGTGTGTGTGTGTTTACCAGAACAACAGCATCTCTGGCAGCCATGATTAGAATATCAGCACAAGAAACGATTCCGGGGCAGGCTTGCTCGACGGCAGCCTTGGCATCGTCAACAACTTCAAATGATCTGAGGGAATTGATGTTGGATAAGGCGAGTTTCTCCCCTAGCATGTTTGGGGTGTCATCCAGCAGCACAGACGCATCACACCCCTGCAACCATAAATTCGCATTCGAATTCCGGATAAAAATGACTAAGATACCAGAAGAACATGATGTATGGAGCTTACATTGACAAAGCAATCATGAAACTGCAAGCGCATGACAGAGGCAGCGCTACGCGGTTCTCTAGCCATGGCCTCCCTGATCACATCCCGGACTATGAATTCCGCGGCCGGGCAGGTCTCGGAGTAGAACCCACGACTGAGCTCTGCACGGCCCAACAAGAAGATTGAGAAGATGAAGAGGGCTACTAGCAAAGAAGAGGGCATTTTTTTTTTGGGTAACAAAAGAAAAAGTGCCGTTTGCTTGTGGGGGTGAGGAGTGTAATATTGTGTGTGTGAATGTACAAACAGATCAGAGTGTGGTTTGTTAGTGTGTGTGTCAGGCTGTCAGCAGCCTATTAGTGGAAGTTGGGATTTTTATGGGCAATTGCCAATTGGGTTGGAAGAAGACATCGGTTTCTTCTGCAATACTTTGATTTGTCAATCCTCCCATGCGTCGCCTTTCTTCAATCATCTTCTCATCTTTAACCGACTCAAGTCCCACCCCCGCACACTGCTTCATTTTTCAATTTGCATTCCCAATTTAATTAGTCTAACCTTTTCTTTTCTATTCTAACCTTTATTAAGTGCGCCCATCGAATAATAATAGTATTTAATATTAGCCACATCCGCATCTACTGTATCTATATCGGTCAATCCCTATCTCAATGAAATAATTAGCCTCTTGAATGAAGGGAAGAATAAGAAAAGGAAAATTGCCTTACTCTCTCTATCCCGCTCAAATTACCCACCTACTTTATGATACTATTCTCTATTAAAGTTTGATCGCATATTTGAATAGATGTATGCGAAATAATATTATCGTATGTCATATTATTGAATTCGTCGTAATAAGTAGTTTCTAGAAAATAACTTTTTGTTTGTCGTTATTGTACGTAGCTAAACATATTAACGTTCAAACATGTGTTTCGAACGGTGTGCAATGATTAAGCTATAACTTAGGTTGGGACCAAGCAGTGGCGGAACCAGAAAAATATTTTAGGGATGACTGATAAATATTACTCAAATTTAAATTGTAAATACTCAACTCGAAAATAATGAAAAATACTACGTAATATAATAAATCGAGTACGATGCAATAACATTTTTATAAGTTCACTAAACTACTAAAATAGCTACTTTCTAATGCTCGAATTATTAGAAGTAGGACTAGGAACAAGTGGGGGCAACAAATATCTACGAAACTCCATGGCTTGATAACGTTGCATCAATCTCTTCAATAGGTTTACGTAGCCCGGGATCACTTATAACATCATTCCGATTGAATTTCTACACGAGATTGTTTTCTACTACTACCCTCGTCATTGTGCATTTGTTCATTAGGTTCATTCGATCTCTTTAAAGATGGAGATCCACTGCTTCGAATTAAAAATTTATCCACAACCTATTAAATATCAAACAGGGAAAATGTTGGAAAATGATGGTTAAAAGGTTGAAATTTGTCAACTTTTTGGGCTTCGTTTAGAGTGGGGACCGAACGGATTTTGGGTCAATGGATGTCATTTTTGGGTTCTCCTCCGCGAGTACTATAAAATCGACTATTTAAACTCTCAAAACGGATCAAGGGTGAATGAGATATGGATGTTTGAAATGGCACTCTTGAAAGAGAAAAAATTAGGTGGAAATTGGCCCAAATTAGTTTTTCTCTGGACTGTCCAAAATGCGTATGGACCGCATGGAAGTCTCTGGAAGGCCCAACCGCATAGTATATATGGAATTGCTTGTGTGTAATTCTTAAGAGATAAGAACAAAATACTTCCATATTTTGTGAGATATCTTGTCTTAAATAAATATGCGGTTTACCAATTTTAATACGATGAAGAATATTTGTGCAAATATTTCTTCCATTTCCAGCAGATTTGATTCGAGTATTCATTGAATGTCTCAGATTTGGTGAGTTGGTGATTGGAGAATATTTTTCTCTAATTACAGAAAATCAGAATATCATGTTTCCATGATTAGGGTCTCTTAGAGCAGTATAAATAGATCCTCTAAGTCATTCAGAAATTACACACCATTTCTCAAGTTCCTCCATATTCTAAACTTGAGTCTTCTGTCTGTCTTTCTCGAAGTTTCCATTTGGTGCTCTGTCAAGGTGATAGTCCTTCGGGCCTTGCGTGAATCCGAGGTAACTCTTACGTGTTAATTGTTACCTTCGATGATTTTATCCTAGGGAACGATGTCCACGACGGGACTCATTCGTTTCAAGGGCAGCGAGTGTTACTCGTGACTCCATCATTACTTGAAACGTGATTTATGCTTTGATTATTTGTAATTTAAGCGTTTCGATTGTATGCTTGAATAATTAATAAAAGTTTATTATTCTTGCATATGTTAATTGCTCGTTCAATTTTGTTGTTTAATTTTTCGCATGATATAATCAATATATGTCCAACAGTCTTGAAACGAATAATATTTGTTGATTTATATTGATTTGGTCAAAAGATGCATGCGTGAAGAATCATGATGTAGTCAAAATAATCATGCGGTAATAATGCTTCCATAAATATGGTATGCATATATTACTTGCAGAATATTTATGTAAGGTAATAATGCATATATTACTTGCTCGATTTGCCTGATATATTCATTAATCGGCATACCATCTGCATGCCATATTTATCGAAAATATGCATATGATTTGTAATTCTGCGCAAATCACATGGGATTGCATGCTTTATGGAAATTGTATGTTTGCAAAATTATGCATGATAATGGTTTTGGTTATTTACAACAAAATCATATTGAGCAATTTGTTATGTATAATTATTTAAAATATTATACTACGATATTTGAGATTTGTACATATATTTAACGATGGAAATCTTTTGTATGTACGCATTGGTGAATCCGAGTATACACGGTTGTATATCTCTTATGGAAGGGAAACTAGGCATGGAGATACGACAGGATTTGCTTGGCAACATGAAAGAATCAAGAGTGTAACCACGGTTTTGCAAACTATGGTACGTATACACGTTAATTAAAGGGAATCATGGCATATGCTATATATACATATATTGCTTGAATTATATTTGATAACCATTTGCGTGAATCTGGACGTGAACATGATTTTGTTACAAAGAGAGTTGTGTGAATAATATGTGCACATATATGTCCAGTACACTAAGGCTATCGAATTTGATAGTAAATGGATTTGGTTATATTAATCCCTTAATTATGTGGGAAAATGAGTTGAGCATGTATGGCGTAATTATGGAAATATGTTAATTCCATGATATTCATGCTTATGAGATTAAATGTTGGTATGGTAAGAAATCATATTTGATTCTTTGCATGAAAGATTTGATTAAATTTGGAAAAAAAAATATGCCATGAGTTTAGAATATGAGATCAGACATTATTATTCAATTACATTAAAGCAGTACATATGTTTGGAAATTATGAGACATGTTAAATTTCCTTAGCCCTTGAAATGTTAGAGTATTTGCTTAAATACTTGGTCAAATTTAGAAATACCTATTGCATGGTATAATAATTTGGTTGTGTGGGCTGCTCATGTTGGTTAAAGATTTTAAACCATATTTGTGTGAGAATGTGCTGCTAGTGATTCATGACTTTTATATGCTTGGTCTGAGAATCGCATGCGAAAAATTGGTAAACTTCATTTGCACTTAAACATGACATCTCTCGGCAAGAGTGAAATATATTCGTGCATGAATGAAGTATGTGACATTGGGTTATTTGATCCATGATGTATTCTCGTTCATTTAGGGACTTGATTTAGCTGCATATACAAAAATTTTAGATCTATGTTGTGTCTAAAATTGTGTTATGCTTTATATGCTATAATTATATTAATTGTTTGGGAAAGTGCCCTTTTGATGCAATGAAAGGTTTGACAAGGCTTGTCCCGATAATTGGCTATCTTGATTGATCGCTTACGAGCATATGACTCACGAGTGACAATTGTTAGATTGCACAGATAGAGCATATGAGCTCGAAGTTCGACATATTCTGGTTATTTTGTATGACCTAATAAATGTGAACGTGAAGACATTAGTTTACAACTATGTCTAGGGTATTGGTTCTTGTGAACCATGGTATAAACCCTAAAGCATGAGTTATCATGACTATGCTAAAAACCTTTGATTATTTGTAATCAAAGAATTGAGGGGAAAATCTCAAGAATTTGGTTGAGAAAACTAAGAATCCTGAGAATGGGAATCCCGAGACTTTTGGTCAAATCTCTTGATTTATGGTTGAAAAATCTAAGAATCATGAGATATGGAATCCCAAGACATTTGGTCAATTCTCTAGAATTTTGGTTGGAAAGCCTTAGATTTCTGAGATGAGTAATCCTAAGACATTTGGTCTAGGAACCCCAAGACACGAGTTTTTGAGAAACTTAACATGTGTGGGGATGTTTAATGAAACCATCCCAATGTGGGGGTAGACAAAAACCTAAAAATTCAACGACGATATGAATTTTGATAGGTACTTGAAGTGAAAAAGTAACCACGAGAGATTTGAATCAAGTTGATCAAGTCGGGAGGACTTTAACTCGAACCAAAAGGGTAAACTCGAAATCAAGTCGAGCAGTGCACTCAAACTTGAGTTGAGCAATGGACTTGAATGTGTTTCGAGCATAAAGACACTCAAGTTTGATTTGAGTAGTCTGAAAGTAAAGTACAGTTGTACTGAAGCTTGGCTTTAAAATGGGCATGAAATTGTGTGGAGTTGGTAAACTCACACTGCGCCCTAGTGAGAGTTAATCGAATCCTCGATTGATTGATACTGCATCGGTTGTGGTATTGATCATGCGAGGAAGAACGATTAATTGAGATCGAAAAGTTTAGTTATCTCTAATTCCAAGTGAGTTGAAGGAATAAGAGAGACTTTCACGATAAAAGATCAATACATGAAGGTGTTTTGATTGTTGAAAGGATCAAGCCCTAAAAGAAATTTTATGGGTAAGAATCTAGTGTTCGATTCATTATTGAACACACGAACTTTTAGTAAGTTGGGTTTGTATATTAACGAAACCACTTACGTGATGTATAGAAAACATATGAGGTTATCTGTGACCATGATGTGAATACATAGAATCCTATGGGGAATGTGATTCACAATGTAGACATTTGCAAGGTCATTTGGTGATTGAAGGAAATTGCTAGAAATGATCAAGCGTTGTGGGGGAGCCTTTAAGTTGGCTGGCGATCTTTTAAATAAGATACCCCAAGAAGGAGAAAAATAAAGCTCCTCATAGAGCCATCCTAAAAGTTCTTTCGAATGTGTGGGTTGGCATATTGCGAATGTAGTAAAAGTAATACTTAAACAGTATCTTTACTAGATATGCACAATGTTGAAGTGCTATCAATTTCTTGAAATTCACAAGAAATATTATGCAGAAACTAGAAATATATCTTGATGGAAAGTGTATTTTGTGGAAGTTTCTGTTAAAGATCATGATTTATCTTAAATGGACTTAAGAGTCAATAGATGAAATCATTAAGGATCAGGGATAAACCAACGAAGGAAACGAGATTCCATGAAATAATTTTTGTGGAAAGTGGTGATCAATAGAGAGATTGATCTACCATGAGTGCAAATCACTAGAGTACTAGTAGATTTGAACAATTAGTAAGTATATTTGTGTACTTGATGGGTGTTCTCTAGACGTGAGAATGAGTCCAAGGGTGATGGTACTTGCTATCAAGGTTTTGTGAAAGCTAGAAGTACATCTAATGGACCTAAATGGTTATTTGGAGACTTAGATATTAAAATCTGAATAGAGCAAAAATGAAAAGCTCAATGCTCCTAAATGATCCATCATGTGACCAAACTAATTGTTCTAGCCAGTGATATTAAATCAATGAGTTTGATGAAGGCAGATACGCTAAGAGACATGAAAAATGACCATGTCATTTATGTCTTTGATTTATGATTTTCTCATTGATAGTAAAATTGATACGATGATTGAGTCTCTTGGAGATATGTGGTATTCAATGGAATGACTCTAAACATTATGAGTTACCTTTTTGTAAAGGTGAGGTGTCTCTTAAGAAGATAACTCAAGAGTCATTGATAGTCTGTTGTACTTATTAAAGTGCACATTAGACTATTCTTACAATGGATAGTAAGATGATACACGAGTAATCTAAAAAAGATCACTGGAAACAAGCTGTGTGTGAGACTCGTGGATATGGCTTGAGTTGTGTAGAGAAATGGTTCTCTCTTGCTAGATTCATAGAGGAATCTAAGTCCATCGTGTTGGACAAAAAAGTGGGAAATATATACCCTAGGATGACCAAAGCACTTTTATGCGTATTGGTGTAGCGTAAAGCTTGTAGCTTAAAGCCATATCGATGATGGTGTGTCTCGACATAGACACTTTACCATTGGACGACTACTCTCTACGAGAATTATCGATGTTGACTACGTAAGGTCAATATGATAAGAGTTGTTATTCTTTGACGAAAGGATTCAATCGATTTCTTGACGAAGAAATTGAATCGAGAGTTAGTTGAGAACTCATCGAAAGAAATATGACTAAGTCTAATAAATGGTGGGTTACGTACGTGGACACCCAACCTATGTGACTGGAGATCCCAAGATCTAGGTTCAAAGGGACAACTAAACTGCAAAGACCCATCGCGATCACTGTGGGGGTTTCATACCTCCTGTCGCATTCCTATGATGAAGAAACGGTGATGTGAATGGAGGTTAAGCATTAGGTTGCTTTTAATGATTCAAGGCATCGAGTATGTAGTACTCGAAAGAGCGCAATAGTTTACGAAACTGCTTATACACCAAGAATCACCTATGTAAGCGAGAAGTGTGGCCGCTTCGAAAGGGAATTGTTGGGACGCAAATCTTTAGAAACCTTACAGAACTAGGCGTGTGCCATGGCCTGATTAATGGACACAACCGAGGAAAGCGCAAGGGCTAGGAAAGATGTCTGTGGGAAGTGCATTGTCGTTCACACAAGCGGTTGGGGAAGTTCAAGGACATCGCGTCTACTTCCTAACTAGTGGGCTAAGTGTACTCTCTCAAGGGAAAGTTCAAAGGGTGACACCTACTTATCCTATGCAGCATCTATGCCGTCGAAATGAATCTATCATCAAGTCAAACTCTGTGTCTGACGTGATTGTTCTGATTCCTACATCAATATCTATTCATGTGGGGGATTGTTGGAAAATGATGGTTAAAAGGTTGAAATTCATCAACTTTTTGGGCTTCGTTTAGAGTGGGACCCAAACGGATTTTGGGTCAATGGATGTCATTTTTGGGTTCTTCTCTGCGAGTACTATAAAATCGACTATTTAAACTCTCAAAACGGATCAAGGGTGAATGAGATATGGATGTTTGAAATGGCACTCTTGAAAGAGAAAAAATTAGGTGGAAATTGGCCCAAATTAGTTTTTCTCTGGACTGTCCAAAATGCGTATGGACCGCATGGAAGTCTCTGGAAGGCCCAACCGCATAGTATATATGGAATTGCTTGTGTGTAATTCTTAAGAGATAAGAACAAAATACTTCCATATTTTGTGAGATATCTTGTCTTAAATAAATATGCGGTTTACCATGTTTAATACGATGAAGAATATTTGTGCAAACATTTCTTCCATTTCCAGCAGATTTGATTCGAGTATTCATGGAATGTCTCGGATTTGGTGAGTTGGTGATTGGAGAATATTTTTCTCTAATTACAGAAAATCAGAATATCATGTTTCCATGATTAGGGTCTCTTAGAGCAGTATAAATAGAGCCTCTAAGTCATTCAGAAATTACACACCATTTCTCAAGTTCCTCCATATTCTAAACTTGAGTCTTCTGTCTGTCTTTCTCGAAGTTTCCATTTGGTGCTCTGTCAAGGTGATAGTCCTTCGGGCCTTGCGTGAATCCGAGGTAACTCTTACGTGTTAATTGTTACCTTCGATGGTTTTATCCTAGGGAACGATGTCCACGACGGGACTCATTCGTTTCAAGGGCAGCGAGTGTTACTCGTGACTCCATCATTACTTGAAACGTGATTTATGCTTTGATTATTTGTAATTTAAGCGTTTCGATTGTATGCTTGAATAATTAATAAAAGTTTATTATTCTTGCATATGTTAATTGCTCGTTCAATTTTGTTGTTTAATTTTTCGCATGATATAATCAATATGTAAATTGATTCATTCTTATAAAATCTAAAAGAGTTACGAAACAATAACAAATTGAGATAACAAATAATTTTAAAATTATATTCATCTAAATTCAATTTAACAAATAGCTCTAATTCCCTAATTCCATAAATCGATTATGATAATTTCACATACAAAATAAATCAAACAATTAATCCCTCTGTCCCAAGGGATTCTGCAGAGGGTGAAATTCTCTCTCAGAATTTCCCCTGGGTGAAAGACCATACTGCCCTTGTCTTATCATCCTCTTTCCAGTCTACTCTCTGCCTGCACCTGCGTCCTCTCCGACTCCCGCCTCCACCGTCTCCGCTTGCTTTATCACCGTGAAAGCACAAATGCCTCTTCAAAAATTGCCTTTTTCAACCGCGCCAGATTTGTCGAGTCGCGCCGGATTCACCGAGTCTGAAAGCCGAATGCGTTGAGTCGCGTTGGATTCACCAATTTTGAGAGCTGGATTCGTCAAGTCGCACATGAATCACTGAGTCCAAAAGCCGGATTTGCCGAGTCGCACCGGATTTGCCGAGTCGCACCGGATTCGCTGCACTGGAACTATTTGGACCGCTCACCTGCAACTCCCTACTTCCATCTGCCATAGCAACATGTAAGAAGAAGAAGCAAAAAATCAGTAGCTGACAAGGATGAAGAAGCAAAAAAAGACATGAAGAAATGCTTTTTTTCCTTGTGTGTTATTTTTGGACTTTGTGAGTAGATGCAGATTCAGATTGATTGTGTGTTATTTTTGGACTCACCACGTCGTCGTCACCGGCGACTGGCTTGCGCAAGCTCAAGCCACTGTCGGTTCCATTGAAGGCGATTCCTTCCCGGCCGTCAATTCAATTCCGTCGAAGGCGATTCCACCTCTGGTAGCGTCAATGGTGGTGGATCTGGTAGAAGGGTCGGCCATGAGAGGGAAGAGGCGGGGACAGAGTCGGAGGCGAGGAAGGGTTTGGAATCGGAGGTGGAGGTGGAAGGAGGGGCGGTGGCGGAGCGGATGAGGGTGATCTAAAATGTGGTGGTGGAGCCAAAAAGTGGAGGCGGAGACAAATTGAATGGAATATGAAGAATTTAGGGTTGATGAGCTGTAAAAAAATTAATTTGTAAGGGTAATCATGTCATTAAAATATTAATTTTTTCTAAAAGTAGAAAGTATGCAAATTTGCCTGGGACATCCATACAAGAAAAATGTGCAGATTTCCCTGGGACGGAGGGAGTATAACTTATTATTTATACATATGCAATTCAAATTTCAACTGAATTTCAACAATCATCCAACCATATAACTTCAATTCGACATCCAATCTAAAAATCATGTTCACATAAATTTAATTTTTGAAGGAAAAAAATAAAAAAGACAATAAAATCTAAAATTAAATTACCTTAGCATAAAGAGAACCGGTAGTTCAATGGAGAGTGGAGGGTTGGACGGTGGTGGGCCGTGGCATGGGCGTCAGCTGCGGCAGCGTCCGGCGTCAGGAGGTGGAGGTGTGGCTAGAGCCTGGAGGGAGCTGAGATTTAGCCACCTTTCTCTCCACGTAATTAGAGATATGCTAATCTGAAATTGGATTGGGAAAATGGCCAAATCCAATCCATATTAAACCTGCTTTTTTGTTTATATTTTTTTTGCCATTACTACAAATGAAACGACGTCGTTTCACTCACGTGAAAACAACATCGTTTTAGTGGTTCATTTGCAAAAATAAAGGCCGCAAAGCGGCCTTCTTCTCCGAGCAATCTCGCCAGAAATGGCCTTCTTCCACCACTACTACCTATGGTCGACAATTCAGGTAGGGCTGGAGCCCTACCTCGCGTACCACCGGTTCTGCCAGTAGGACGGAGGGAGTATAATACTTGGAAAAAATATATAAAAAGAGCTTAAAACTTTGAAATAATACCTCTACTTCTATTTGTATATTGTAGGTTAAGTTATACGATATTATCTAATAATTGTTGTAGTACTTTTCTTTTACTAGAATTTTAGAGAGAAGTGGGAAAAGAGGGACAATTGTTTTGTCGTGCAAAGAAAACAAGGGTCTTCTTGTTCAAATTACGTTGATCACACAAAATACTGTTAACTAGAGGACAAGAGGAAGCTACTATCAGATAGAGAAGGATAAGAGCTTTTGGGTTCGTCGTCGTAACTCTCAAAATTAATATTTATAAGCCCTAATGCTTCCCATCTAAAATTAAGTAGATAATGGCAAGTCGGGATCGTCCACGAGAAAAGAGATATTTCCAAGTGTTTAAATATATATAGGAGAGAAGATACAAGATATAAGCATATATAGATATATAAAAACATGTAAATGGGGGGGAATTTTGGTTGGTTTTTTCTTAAGTTATGAAATTAAAGACAGGTTAACTAATCAAGCAAGTTTAATATGCAAATCACGCAAAAATAACTAAAAGGTGATTAAACAACAATTAGCGGAACCTTGGGCGCAATTGACTTCCACTTCCAAGCCTCTTATCCATCATTGAACATGCAACCTATTTGCTACTTTCACTACTTCTTGTGAAAACTAAACTTCTATCCTTCTTAGATAGTAGTTTGCAAGAGTGAATTCAACATCTCTTGTCAAATCTCACCCATGACTCCTTTAGTCGACACACGACTAAAAGTATCTCATTGATGGCATTGAGCACGAAGAATCAACAAGCTTGGCAATACTTATAAACACTACACCGCGTTTAAGCATTTAACCAATTCATGAATTTACACAAGATTAATCAACAACGATCGACATTCATAGACTTCTCGCATTTGCTACAAGCAACAAATATGACAAAGAGTTCAAAATTATCACATTCATCTAGCAATTATCAATCCATCAACACAACCAAAAGCTCTAAATCATGCTCTTGGATTCCTATCAAGAAAAGGGGAAATCAACCCATTTCTCCAAAACCTAACAAGCGTATCATATAAGTACTTCATATACTCAAGCTTTCAAGAAAATTAATGACATTAACAAACACATTAAATGCTCCATAAATGTATAATAGTAAGAGTATCAAATAGGCTACAAATTGTTCTTAAAACATGAGCTTGGAAGCCTTGGTCAATTTCTCCCAAGAACTAGATTAGCTAATACAAACCATACTAATATCCATAGACAAATTCATAGAGAAATAAAGAGAGAAAGGATAAAAAAGATGAAGAACCTAGGATTCTTTGAAGAGGAAATTCGGCAAATAGGATAAGGATATGAAGTGGGTGGCCAAAAATTCCTTTTATAGTACAAGAGGGAGGAAAAGAAAAGCAAAAATTAAAAGTGTAGCAGGCTCCCGCCCAGGTGGGAATGGGCTCGCCCGGGCGGGCTGCCCATTTTCACCCTTGTGTTGCCTTGCCTTCAACTCCTCGATTCTTTTTGTCTTCAATATTCAAAACTAGTCTACAAATCTTCAAAGTCTTCAAAAGTTGATCTTCAATGGTCTTCGGTCTTCAAGTCTCGATGTTCTTCCCTTGCCACACAAAATCCACTTAGAAAAAGGTAAAAGAACGTAAAGTCGCTCTTACCTCTCCTGAGAGAATTTCAAGGTAAAACACAAGCTCTTGATAACAAAAGAGCACAAAAGTGATCCCAAGAAGTACTAAAATATGCACATAAAATGGACACAGCAAACCTCCCTGCACTTAAACCTTACTCGCCCTCGAGTAAGAAAAGATCCAAGCACACGAAGGAATTGACGTATCCACATCCTAACTACCATTCCCCCAAGTCAATACCTCACAAAATTCTCAATATTATACATCTCAAAGTTAAGATCAAATGAGAAGTTACCCACAACCCTCATTCCTAAATCTACCCAAACCATATCAACCTATCAATCCATTGATATCCCTTAAACCTCTCCAAATCCCGAATTGACAATCCCAAATCCAATGGTACAAGGTGAAACTAAAAGCATACATAAAGTTCAAACACATAATCCACTTTATACCAATATATATTCCTAAAAACGAAGTATATCAACAATTAATAATTTCATAACTTACTTCATTTTCCCCACTAAATTTCCCAAGCCCAAGAGGTCTCTAGATGTCAAGCTACCTGATCCATCCATATGGCCACCGCAATCTTATGACTCCAACGCCGAAAAATGAGTGAACACCTAACATTTTCCCTTTTCCTCTCTTTTTCTCATTTTGCCTAGGAGCCCTTTCGGGTTTTCATCCTAGCCACACATCATGTTTCTTTGGCTCATATCTCACATTTTTCCGCACATTTAGCCTCTCATTTTTACCTAGGTTGCCCTTTCGGGTTTGTGACCTATCTGGTCCCCCAATGTTGCCTAAGATAACCTCTTGGGTTTTCAACTTAGCGAGATTCTTTTTATTTTTATTTTTGTTCTTTTTCATTTTCTATTTTTTAAAAATTTTAAAATATATTTTTTTCTCGTGTTTTTCCAATCAAAAGTAGCTGATTATATACACGTCAATCATTAAACCCCCCTCCCCACACTTAAAATTATACATTGCCCTCAATGTAAAACACCTAAGGCAACAAGTTTCAAGTATATGGGAGAAGAAAAAATGACTTACAAACTCTTGATGCAACGATTCCCCCAAACTCCAAGAACAAACTAGCTCCAAGAGTCCAATGAACAATTGACAATATAGAACATCACCACAAAAATTCCCACACCTCAAATCAACTAAGCACAAACACCCGTGATTGTGAAGAGGGTGACTAGGAAGAACACATTTCCAAGTGAGTCCAAGAAATTTGTTGCTTCCCAAGTGACAAATTCAACCCAAGAACAAAAATCTCAAAAAGTTAGGGTTCTTGGATAAATATTTTTTGATTTGAAGATTAAATGGGTTGGAGGATGGATTAAATGAGTGGAAATGATTGAATGTTGGCTAGGAATAGTGAAATTTGGAAGATGGAGATAGTTTATTTGGGAAAGTTCTTGAGGAGATGGAAAGAAAAAGGAATAGTCCCCGAGCGTGTTGTGCGTGCGAGGGCTTGGCTGCCCGGGCAGGAATGCTCCCAGCATCCGCAGCCAGCTCCCCAACTCAGCTTCTAATTTTTTTAAGGCCAATTCTTCCATTCCAAAATTATCGCCGATTCTCCAATGCTCAACCTATTTTGCTACAAAATTATGGAAAACACAACTGTGATAGCAAAAAAATAAATTAAAACAATGGAAAATAACAATAGAAATTAAATTGAGATAACCTCGACGAAAAGTCACAAATGACGATCCAGATGATCAAAACCAAGTTTATTTAACGTCGTCGGCATGACTTACTCCCCTTCTTGGAGCTTACTCACAAAATGAACCGAGATAATCGGTCCCTTTTCCCCGATCCGGGTCAAAACAATCGGAATTTACATCATCCCCCAACAAAACCTTCTTCAAATAGCTAAGGGTTTCTTCATGTTCCCTCAAAATTTCCAACAACTCACCTTTTTGTTCCATGGTGATCTCAAGCACGTGAGCATTCAGGGGTTTCTCTCCTTCTCCAAGGGGTGAATATTTAAGAGATTTCGGTGGTGGTTTGCACTCTTCCACCGAAGTCTTCTCAAGAGAAAGAGGGAAAACCACCCTTATTGGCTTACCCGTGGACGCACAAAAAGTGTTGGATGTTGCTTTACCAAGGGTGTATTCGCCATTGTTGTTTTCCTTCAAGTTAGTACTAACAACATTTGAAATCAAGGCATCACTCAAAACATCATCTATGACAACATATAAGGAACTAACATCTTTGGGGTCAATTACATCTTGCTCTATATCATCAATAACATTAATAGCTTGGAAATAATGGTATCTACTAGGATGATCAATAGAATTATTAGTGTCAAATTCTACCTTCCGCCCATTAAATTCCATGGTCAATGTTCCTTTATGCACATCAATTATGGTTCTTGAAGTCTTTAAAAATGGTCTTTCTAAAAGAATAGGTTTAGAACTATTGTCACCTCCCATTTCAAGAACATAAAAGTCCGCAGAGAATGTCAAAGAATCCACTTTCAATAACACATCCCTCATAATACCTTTTGGGTATGTGCTAGAGTGATCAGCTAGTTGGATAACAACCCCGGTTTTGTGCAAAAATGCCTAGATTTAGACTTTCATACAAGAAATATGGGATCACATTGATTGAAGCACCCAAGTCTAACATGACATTGTTAACACATTTGCCTCCTATCTCACAAGGGATTGTAAACATTCCCGGATCATCAAATTTAGGTGGCATTTCATCATCATACACGACGGAGACATATTCACTCTTCACACTCTTTTTTATTACTTTTCAATTGTTGTTTCCTATTGACATTACACAATTCCTTAAGAAATTTATCATTCATAGGAACTTGATGTAGAGCATTTAAGAGTGGAATATTTACCTCGCATCTACGTAAGACTTTGTAAATGTCCTGGGTGTCCTCCTATCCTTTAATTCCTCTGAAAATGGTAGTTCCGGTGCATAGATAGGGATCTCTGCCCCTCTTGACTTCTTGGGTAGTGGGGATGAGGTTTCAGGATTTGATCCCGGTCTTGGCACAAATATCTCCACCTCTATTTCTTCTTCTTTGCTTTCTTTGGCCAACTCATCGGTCTTCCTTTCATGGTCTCCTTCTTTCTCAACCATCCGATCAACAACAACCCTTGCTTGGGGCTCTTTGACTTCCCTTCCACTTCTCAATGATATTGCACTCACATTATGTCGAGGGTTGATCTATGGCTGGGAGGGAAGTTTGCCTTTTTCTCAGGCCTCCATTCGATTCACCACTTAAGCTATTTGGATCACTTGAGTTTCCAAGTTCTTGATGCTTGCATTGGCTTCATCTTGGAAATTTTCACCTTTTCCGCGCACATGCTCAACCGGTGAATGACTTGTATCACCTCATCTTTTGTTAACCCCAAGATATCCCTTTGGTCTCAGGGCTTGTCTTGGAGACTTTGCAGTTGTTTTTGAGGTGGCCTATATTGTTCTAGACGAGGTCGATACGGTTGAGGGTTTTGGCTTCCTTGAGGGTTTCCATACTGGAGGTTTGGGTTATCACGATTACCCGAATAGTATGGCCGGTTTTGGTAGCCTTGGCCTCCTTGGTAACCTTCATTTCTTTGATATTCTTGCACAGCTTGGTAGTTTTGGTTGCCTTGGTAGCCTTGGTTTCCTTGATACCCCATGTCATTCACCTCCTTGACATAATCCTCTTGCAAAGTAGGGCAAGTGTTCGTAGGATGCGCCAAGTAACAAATTTCACACGATTTAACATGTGGCGCATTTTTGGGCTTAGTCATCAAGGATTTCACCATAAAGGCAATGGCCGAGACTTGGTCCTCAAGCTTTCCACTATTAGAAGGTTAGCATTGGATTTCTTCTTCTCAAATCGACCCTTGAGCTAAAGTTCCTTGACTCCTTCGCTAGCTCCTCACACAATTGCATGGCCTCCGATGAAGTCTTGTTCCCAAGGGTACCACCACAAGAACTCCTCACTAATCTTTGGTCCTCATCAAGAAGACCATTGTAGAAGTAATAGACCAAATCCCCCTTCAAATAACCATAGTAAGGACAACTTGCGAGAAGCTTCTTGAACCTCTCCCAATAGTTGAAGAGATATTCTTCGTGCCATTGGAGGATGTTACTTATGTCCTTCTTCAAGGTGGCAGATTTGGAGGCTGGGAAGTATTTGGCTAGAAACTTCGTCTTCATGTCAAGCCAACTCTTGATGCTCTTGGGTGGTAGGTAGTGGAGGTAATCTCTTGCGCCATCCCTTAGTGTGAACGGGAAGGCCTTCAACTTATAAAAATCTTCATCTACTCCATAGGGGACCGTACCACCACACAAAAAGTGAAACTAAGTGGTGTGCTTGTTGGTATTCTCCCCTTGCCTACCAAGGAAGATGGGCAGCATGTTTATGAACCCGATATTTAGCTCAAAGTGCCCATTCGGTCCAACCAAGGGATACCCAATGCACACCGGTTGTTGAACGAGGTTGGGGGCTATAATGTCTCTTGACCAATGCTTGGCCCAAAGGAATCTCCCTTCCTTGGAGTGGAGGAGCTCTACCTTGAAGAGGAGGATGCTGAGGTCATCCTCCCGGATGCTCTTGTTTATGCTCCAAAGAAGTAGAGGTATCCACAAAATGGTCACTAGAAGGGGTGTTATTCACTCTTTTCAAAGAAAGCCTCCTAGCGCATCTAGAATTCAACTCTAACTCAGGGTCGTAGTGTTGGGGTTCTTGTGAAGAGAATTGTGTACGAACCATACACCAAGAACTCGAACAATATGTCTCCAAGCCAAGCGAACATGGCAACTCAACTAAGAAATCAAAACAAGAGCAAACTAACAAATATTTACAACTAGCACATAATCACACATAATATGCCCAAACACTTAAAAATAAACGCCTCTTCCCCAGCAGCAGCGCCAAAATTTGGGAGGTTATCGTCGTACCTCTCAAAATTAATATTTATAAGCCCTAATGCTTCCCATTTACAATTAAGTAGATAATGACAAGTTGGGGTTGCCCACTTGAAGAGAGATATTTCCAAGTGTTTAAACATATATAGGAGAGAAGATACAAGATATAAGCATATATAGATATATAAAAGCATGTAAATGAGGGGAAATTTTGGTTGGTTTTTGTCCTAAGTTATGAAATTAAAGACAGGTTAACTAATCAAGCAAGTTAAATATGAAAATCACGCAAAAATAACTAAAAGGTGATTAAACAACAATTAGCGGAACGTTGGGCACAATTGACTTCCACTTCCATGCCTCTTATCCATCATTGAACATGCAACCTATTTGCTACTTTCACTACTTGTTGTGAAGACTAAACTTCTATCCTTTTTAGATAGTAGTTTGCAAGAGTGAATTCAACATCTCTTGTTAAACCTCACCAATGACTCCTTTAGTCAAAACACGACTTAAAGTATCTAATTGATGGCATTGAGCATGAAGAATCAACAAGCTTGGCAACACTTATAAACACTACACCGTGTCTAAGCATTTAACCAATTCATGAATTTACACAAGATTAGTCAACAACGATCGACATTCATAAACTTCTCTCATTTGCTACAAGCAACAAATATGACAAAGAGTTCAAAATTATCATATTCATCTAGCAATTATCAATTCATCAACACAATCAAAAGCTCTAAATCATACTCTTGGATTCCTATCAAGAAAAGGGGAAATCAACTCATTTCTCCAAACCCTAACAAGCATATCATATAAGTACATCATATACTTAAGTTTTCAAGAAAATTAATGACATTAACAAACACATTAAATGATCCATAAATGCATAATAGTAAGAGTATCAAATAGGCTACAAATTGTTCTTAAGACATGAGTTTGGAAGCCTTGGTCAATTGCTCCCAAGAACTAGATTAGCTAATACAAATCATACTAACATCCATAGACAAATTAATAGAGAAATAAAGAGAGAAATGATGAAAAAGATGAAGAACCTAGGGTTATTTGAAGAGGAAATTCGGCAAAGAGGATAAGGGTATGAAGTTGGTGGCCAAAAATTCCTTTTATAGTACAAGAGGGAGGAAAAGAAAAATGAAAAGTAAAAGTATAGCAGGCTCCCGCCCGGGCAGGCTACTCATTTTCACCCTTGTGTTGCCTTGCCTTCAACTCCTCGATTCTTTTTATCTTGATTTTTCAAAGCCAGTCTTCAAATTTTCAAAGTCTTCAAAAGGTGATATTCAATGGTCTCCGGTCTTCAAGTCTCGTTATTCTTCCTTTGTCACACAAAATCCACTTAGAAAAAGGTAAAAGAGCGTAAAGTCGCTCTTACCTCTCCTAAGAGAATTTCAAGGTAAAACGTAAGCGCTTGATAACAAAAGAGCACAAAAGTGATCCTAAAAAGTGCTAAAATATGCACATAAAATGGATACATCAACTGTTTTTGTTATCAAGTTATTTTAGCATGCAAGAAGGTACTGATGATAGTTAGTCAGGGATTTTAGGGTTTTGATAGAATCATAGAATTTGTACTGGTGGAAGATCGAAAGGTTATATCGGAAATTATAGGGTTGTGAAGTATTAGCATTGAGCAGAACAAATTGAGGCTATAAGTAAAGTGTGTCACAAGTTATTAAGATGATTGGGGGAGAGAAAAAGTTTTAAGTATAGGGATACGACACTGGGAGGTGGATCAGCGCAAGTTGGGTAAGTAATATTGGGAGACGGAAATGAAATCATTAGGAATGCGAAAGGTTCGCAAAAATCAGAAACAAAATGTTTATGAGAAGAGAAAATGGAAAAGTGGAGGGTTAGATAGTGGCATAGTGCTATAAATACTAAGTCATTCAATGCTTTGATTTATCATCCCAACGATCCTCTTTAAAACCATCGATATAAGTTCACCGAATAAAAGCATAACCATGAGTGGTGTTTCTTCAATCCCACTCCTTGATGCTTTTTTCACACCACCAAGGCCTGATTACTAAAAAGAGCACAAGGAACTATTAGGGTCATTCTCACATCTAGCCACCATATCTAGAACAACGCACATGAGTGGGGTGGTTGTTAGACACAATTAGATATTGAAAAAGTGGTACAGAAGGAAAAAAATTGCCTGTTAGGTTTCTGGTTGGACAACAGAGAATTCAGTGCGGAGAGCCTGAACTATTATGTCACTAACTACTGGAGTGTCAATGGTCTTGTTATCCACAAATACAAGAATTTCTACGTGGTGAAATTTCAGACAAGGGAGGAGGCTATAGCAGCATTACACAGGAGCCCCTACACAATGGCTAGAGGGTTTTTGGCTTTCAAACGTTGGGGATAATGGTGGAAAAGATCAAGCGTCCAATCCAAATACGTGGATTGCCAGCTGAGTGATTTGCGCCAATAGCAACCATCAAAATTGCTAACATGGCAGGAGAGGTAATTGGCGTAAGCATTGATGTGTGGCCTAGGATGAATTTTCAAAAAAATTGTGCGTTATGCTGTGGATCGTTCTGGAGCACCCCTTAATTCTGGTTTTTCTTTAGACCTAATTGATGGCACTAGCATATGGTTGGTGTAAAGTCTAGATTTATCTAGTTGGCAATTTGTGGAAATTATGCAAATATAGTATTATTGAGTTGCAACATCAAAGAAGGAATTTTGGTGAAATAAGGAAAGGTTGAAGACTGAATCCAAGAAGGATACATCTAGTCCAAGTTGTATTTGAGTTGGAGAATATATCAGTTACTATATATGTGGGATTAGATTAAGGTTATGGAATTGAATTAACTGATGAGCATATACGGATGAGAATTAATTTTGAACAGAAATTCTGACCATGTTGGAACATGCTGGTGCAGAATATTTACGTCAAGGTTTTATGGAAATCAAAGTCAGAATATTGCAGTAGTTTGGAATAAATGGAATTCGTATATCTGACTATATATATCAGGCGTGTGAAGCATAATTGGTTTATGGAAAATACCTACTTATATGGAGAAGATTTATTCGAATATATGGGATAGAGTGATATAAGGTAAATCCCTTTATTTATGGGATTTGGATATGCTTCAAGAATCAGATTTGGAATAGAAATATTGTGGATATAATCAAGGAGTATTCAGATCTGATTCGTGGATATAAATTGGGGACAAAACACGGTTGCATACTTACGAACTTAATAGAAAAAATCTGCACACAGATTTTTTATCTTTCGAGAATTGCAAAGAGCCAGAATCCTGTGTTCCAACACACGAACTTGCTGCACAAAGTTCAGAATCATATGCCTTAATTCCTCGGGAGGAGGAGATCCAGCGTCGACGAGTTTCGAGGTCAGAGGGAGTCTGATCAAGGTGGATCGGTAGCAAGGGGAGCTTGCAGGATTCACGTTATAGTTAGATAAGATAAGTATAATTGTATGGTGTACTTTGTACTGTATCTTTCTGATTAGTGGATTCATTCTGAACTGGGCCAGGCCCCGCAGATGTAGGTGGATTTCACCGAACTGCATAACCAAGTCTTGTGTCCTTTACGTTTTACGTTAATATGCACTTGGTTAGACTAGTCATGTTGGAACACACCAGTAGTGATAATTGAATTAATTAGGTAAAATCAAATTTCAATTGGTATCAGAGCTTGGTCACTTATTATTCCCTTGGTTGTGTCAAGGAAAGTGAGATCCGGTTTTACCAATGGCGACCAGAGAAGGAGGTTCTGTGTCTCGGCCACCACTGCTGGAAGGAACAAATTACAACTACTGGAAGGCTCGCATGCGGGTGTTCATAAATTCACTGGATGAATTGGCTTGGTACTATGTTGAAACAGAATGGAAACCCCCTGTTGTTGGAAATTCTGAAGGAGGAGAACCTAAGCCTAAAGATTTGTGAACACCAGGTGAAAGAATGGGAAGCTTGGCGAATTCTAGAGCATTAAATGCCATATTTACTGCAGTAGATGAAGATCAGTTCAAACTCATCTCTACATGCCAACAAGCAAAGAAAGCATGAGATATCCTACAAACTGTACATGAGGGGACAAGTCGTGTACGTGAATCCAAACTGCAGATATTGGCTACAAAGTTTGAGGAACTGAAAATGGAGGAGGATGATACTATTTCTATATTCAATGGGAAACTCAGAGACATCTCCAATATGACGTATAAACTTGGGAAAGTTTACAAGGAAACGAAACTGGTGAAAAAGACCTTGAGATCACTTCCTAAAAGGTTTGCTATGAAGGTTGCGACAATAGAAGAAGCAAGAGATGTAGCCACCATGACCTTGGATGAACTAATGGGATCACTATAGACCTATGAGATGACAATGCAACAGCCTGCAAAGAAAGTCCAGAAGGAGTTGGCCTTCAAATCCTCTTCATCAAAGGTCATCCATGAATCTGATAGTGATGATGGAATTGAAGAACTTGCTCCTATCACCAAGAGTTTATCAAGAATGCTGAAGAAGGTGGTAAAAAAGAATTCACAAGAAAGATCTAGAGGGAATAAAAATCGTCCTCAAGATTTTTGTAATAGTGGAACTCGGATAGAACAAGGAAGTCAGCTATTCTCTAGAAACCAAAGTGGTGAAGGAAAGCAGTCTGAAAGAATTCAATGTCGAGAATGTGGAGGATACGGTCATATCCAGGTTGAATGTGCTAATACCCTAAAGAAGCAAGGAAAATTATACATCACCTCTTCGAGTGAAAATGATGAAGAAGACGAAGGGGAACTTACAAGAAATTATATGGCATTTGGAGCAAAATTTCACGGTGGATCAGATGAGGTATGTTCCAACATGTCAGAGAAAGACAAAGCTGTATGTTCCAACACAGGTTCTGATGGCACGTCCAGTGATGATGACGGACTAGTTGTGAGTGATGAAGATATCTGCAGTACATATGAGCAGATGTATGCCATGTGGCTTCAAGTTGTTGATACAAATAGAGTGTTGAAGGAAGAGAAAAATCATCTGGGCGAAAAGGAGAAAGAGTTGGAGTTTTAGTTGGTGAACTCAGAAGAGAGATTGAAGAGTTAAATTTGAATCTAAGCTCAACAACTAAGAGAACTGAGATGGCTGAAGCAGCTATTACCAAGTTAAACACTGGAACGGCGAAACTTGATGACATTCTGATTATGGGAAACAACTTTGGAGATCGACATGGAATCGGGTTTGACAATTCATCAGGTAGCAAGGTCAATCTCAAGTCGAAGATTCAAGGGGTAAAAAGAAAGTTTATCAAGACTCATCAAAGGAAACCTCTCTTCTGTAGCTACTGCATGTATTAAGGTCATACAGAGGAACAATGCCAAAAATTGCTCAGAGATATCATGACAGGGCGACAACTCTCAGTGTGTTCCAACATAGATGATGTCCAGCGATAAAAAATGGTCAAAAAGGTATGGGTTGTTAAACGCACAAGTACTTGCTTTTTTGCTCATACGTCTCCCATTGCACATTCTAGAGACTTGTGGTACTTTGATAGTGGTTGCTCTGGCCACATGACTGGAACTCGGGAATTACTAACAAATATCCAGCCATATGATGGTGGTTTGGTTACGTTTGGCGATGGAAAGAAGAGTCGAGTGGTTGGAAAAGGTGAACTGCATATTGAAGGATTCCCCATATTCACTGGTGTTTTGTTGGTGGAAGATCTAAAGGCTAATCTCCTAAGTATCAGCCAGCTATGTGATGATAATATGACTGTGGAATTCCACAAGGAAAAGTGCATAGTGAAACATGGCAACAACAAAGTGCTTACTGGTATTCGGTCATCAGACAAATGCTACTTATTGGAACAAGAAGTGAACTTCTAAATGTGATGAAGTGTATCGTACGGCTGACCATGTTCCAACATCGGTTGATTTCTCAGATCAGGGACGTAATGATGTTGGAACATCGGATGAGACAGATCTTAAAGATGAAGCTGGTGACTCTTATATCTTCAACAATGTTGGAACATCGTCCTCTCCAGAACTCTCCCATGTTCCAACATCGATGAAGGCTGAATCAAGCGGAAGAATGACTCGATCGATCCCTTGGGTTAACTATAGGGAACTTGCTGGTCTACAATATTTTCTCTCCCTCATTGATGTTTCCTCAGTTTCCAGGTTAGAGTCTATTCGCATTCTCCTTGTTATGACTTACACTATGAATTTTACGATGTACCAAAAAGCTGTCAAGAGTGCTCCCCTACATGATGTGGTTAATGAGGAAGAATATCATCGACTCAAGAAGGTTTTGTATGGATCAAGACAAGCACCACAGGCGTGGTATAAACGACTCACGGCCTTTCCTATTCATAAAGGTTCTCGTCGAGGGGGAGAAGATCACACATTGCTTGTTTATCAAGAACAAGATTTTGTGACTTTTAAACAAGCTGAATTGAAGATGAGTATGGTGGGAGTATTTGTAAGAATTCGGGTTGAGAGAAAAGTCGTGGTAGCCTATGTTCCAACATCGAGACCAATTGCGGATAATTTCACAAAGCCGTTGGACACTGCTATGGTTGAGCCCCTCAGACAACACTTAGGTGTGTGTTAGATTTGAGGTATTTCTTTAAAGCTTTTATTTAGCTGTAGGTTTTTATTTTTTTCCAGAAAATTCAAAAAAATAAAAAATTTAAAAGGAGAAAAAATGGAGGCGTAGTTGGACATGTTGGAAGTTAGTGTTGAAGATATTATGGTGATTGATGGGATGCATAGATCAGAAAGATGGTTCTTCCCGGTATTCTGGTTTAGGATGATGAGAAGTTTGGAAGGCAGTGATGCTAGTCATGTTCCAACACAGAGTATGGAGACAGGTTGAGAATATGTGGAAATGGATTAGAGATTCAGATGTTCAAACATCAGTAACTGTGGCTGGAGAAGATTATTATCTGGATGGTGAATAATTCGTTCCAACACCAGATAGGGGGAGAAAGTACTGATGAAGTGAAGGAAGCTTAGTAGGTGATATGTTGATTCTGAAGCAATGAAAGGATCTTATGTTCCAATATAGAGAAGGCAGGTGAAACTGAGAGCTGTTATGTTCCAACATTGGTGACTGTGTTCCAACACAAGGTGAGCAGATTATTGAAGGCACTTCTGATCAAACTCCCATGAGGGATATAATTTTAGCCGAAAGGACAATTGATCTGGGTGTATATGAGGAGTGTGGATTTACAGCTTACCTGGACTATTTGGGTCTCAAGACTGCTACCTCAATCTACAAGAAGTACAACCGAGAGATTGTAGAAGAATTCTATGGGAGACAACATTGATCCAGATTTTGACAAACATTGGTGTGAAGTTGAGAGCTCAATTCATTTAGATGGTAGCTTTGGAGGTAGAAAATGCCAGATTAGATGAGGTACAGATAGCTGCTCCTGAAGAGGTTTAAAGGTTCTGTTATGGCTATGTTCCAACATAGGCCAGGTATTGGCTTTAGGGGGAGCTGCATTTAATGGAGATTTTGGCTTTCTGTGTCTATTGCGTGTGGCATGTTTATGGTCCCAAGGGGGAGATGTTTTGGATTTCTTGGATGACTTTATTGGCTCCGTTGGGTTGATGTTCCAACATGCTTATTATTCCTGGATGTTGAAGGAATGCGGAATTCAGGGGGAGACATTATGTTTCTATGTTCCAACATCCAGAGTGGTTTTCAAGGTTGATATCTTTATTTGCATAAGCTCTTGTGATGAAATGCCAAAAGGTGATTGGTCCACAAAATGCCAAAGGGGGAGATTGTAAAGTCTAGATTTATCTAGTTGGCAATTTGTGGAAATTATGCAAATATAGTATTATTGAGTTGCAACATCAAAGAAGGAATTTTGGTGAAATAAGGAAAGGTTGAAGACTGAATCCAAGAAGGATACATCTAGTGCAAGTTGTATTTGAGTTGGAGAATATATCAGTTCCTATATATGTGGGATTAGATTAAGGTTATGGAATTGAATTAACTGATGAGCATATACGGATGAGCATATACAGATGAGAATTAATTTTGAACAGAAATTCTGACCATGTTGGAACATGTTGGTGCAGAATATTTACGTCAAGGTTTTATGGAAATCAAAGTTAGAATATTGCAGTAGTTTGGAATAAATGGAATTCGTATATCTGACTATATATCAGGCGTGTGAAGCATAATTGGTTTATGGAAAATACCTACTTATATGGAGAAGATTTATTCGAATATATGGGATAGAATGATATAAGGTAAATCCCTTTATTTATGGGATTTGGATATGCTTCAAGAATCAGATTTGGAATAGGAATATTGTGGAGATAATCAAGGAGTATTCAGATCTGATTCGTGGATATAAATTGGGGACAAAACACGGCTGCATACTTACGAACTTAATAGAAAAAATCTGCACACAGATTTTTTTTATCTTTCGAGAATTGCAAAGAGCCAGAATCCTATGTTCCAACACACGAACCTGTTGCACAAAGTTCAGAATCATATGCCTTAATTCCTTGGGAGGAGGAGATCCAGCGTCGACGAGTTTCGAGGTCAGAGGGAGTCTGATCAAGGCGGATCGGTAGCAAGGGGAGCTTGCAGGATTCACGTTATAGTTAGATAAGATAAGTATAATTGTATGGTGTACTTTGTACTGTATCTTTCTGATTAGTGGATTCATTCTGAACTGGGCCAGGTCCCGCAGATGTAGGTGGATTTCACCGAACTGCGTAACCAAGTTTTGTGTCCTTTACGTTTTACGTTAATATGCACTTGGTTAGATTAGGCATGTTGGAACACACCAGTAGTGATAATTGAATTAATTAGGTAAACCAAATTTCAGTTGGAAGTAGATATGAAAGGATTTATAAATTCTTCCGTAGATGTAGAGTTATATGTCATCCCTGGCAGACATGTCCTATAAGGGAAGATGATAACCTATAACAATTAATTCATAGTCACATCCAGGAACATAATGCTCCAAGGGGGTCAAATATAGGTGGACACGTTATAGTTTGCTAAATGATAAAGAGATTCGGGAAGGTTTTGTAATTTCTATAGAGCCAGATAACAATCTTCCGCAGAAATCGTTTGTGGGAGCTGGCGGATCACATGGAAACATTTAGGGAGGTCTGTCAAATAATGCTGGAGGTAATAAAAAAAACTTCCACTTCATCCACCACCACCAGAACTATACCTTCCAACACCCACGGGCGAAGCCCAGTGGTTGGGACGTGGGGAGGGTTTGCCATCCATCCAGATTCGAGTCTTGGAAGAGGCCGTGTGGGGAGTTTGTGCTTGCACAGCTCCCTGGTGCTCACCAAGTAGTGTTCCGACCCACGGGTCCTGGTGCTGGGTTACCGTGATTTACCTCCTCGGTGTTGGCTGTGGTGTCGGTGCGGCCGGGGCCCTGAGGGCGAGGGTATCGCCTTTTGCCGCCAGAACCATACCTTCCAAACCGAGATGCTGCAGGGAATAATTTTATGGACCTAGGGGTTGAACAGCTGAGAGAAAGGAGATAGCAACAAAGACAAATATGCACCACATAATGGTGCAGTCGTTTCAACCGGCAATGGAGAATCAACATTCAATAAAGAAATAATAGGGAGAGTTCCAAGCTATACAGGAGGCTGAGATGATGATTAACAACTCAGAAAATAGCGTTGATCTCACAAGTTCATGACTTTAGTGTGCAAGAAAATCGAAAAATGGACGCAAGTGTGCTGGTCTTGTATTCTGGAGGCTGAGGGTGGAGGACGCATTACCAAAATGCGTCCTCTTGGTGGACCTTTTTTTATTTTCTGAAATTAATTAGAGCCAAAACGACTCCTCAGCCCTTTTTTTTCGAAAATATTTGTGAGGACTCGTTTTGGAAACGAGTCCTCTGAGGTGGGGTTTTTTTTTCTTTTCTGAAATTAATTAGAGGACTCGTTTTGGAAACGAGTCCTCTGCCTTTTTTTTCGAAAATAATTGTGAGGACTCGTTTTGGAAATGAGTCCTCTGAGGTGGAATTTTTTTTTCTGAAATCAATAAGAGGACTCGTTTTGGAAACGAGTCATCAGCCTTTTTTTTCCCGAAAAATGTTTTATAGAGGGCTCGTTTCGTCCTCTGAGGTGGTATAAATTTTTTTCCCCGGAAATGTTTTTTAGAGCACTTCTTTTGGAAACGAGTCCCCGAATGTGATGAACTTTTTTTAAAAGTATGGATTTTGAAACGAGTCCTCGAATCTGGTAATAATTTTTTGTTTTCCGAAAGTATTCAAAGGACTCGTTTTTTAAAACAGTCCTCAAATCAGGCATTATCTTGCTCTCCGGGAAATTATGCGGAGGACTCGTTTTTAAAACGAGTCCTGAAAAGCTGGCCAATTTTATTTCGTGGGAAATTAATCAGCAAAATGTTGGAAATTAGCAGAAATTAGCATAAATTTATTTATCGGGAGCTCCTCAAATGAGTCCTGGAATGGGTATTGTTTTAACAATTTTTTTGAAAATGTTGGAAATGAGATGTGTAATTAATTACGGTGCTAATTTAATTTGTAAATGAAATAATGTTTATTATATTTTGGTAAATTTTGTAAATTAAGCGTGTGGAGAATTTTATTTATTGGGGAGAAAGCTTATTATAAAATCCTGCCCTGAATTCAACAAGAGTGTGGTCTTTCAAATGAGTCGTGAATTTAAGTAATAAATTATCGTGGGTTGCTGCAATGAGTAACTTACTATTTCTGAGCCACCTGTTTTCGGTCAAGATTGCGCATACGCAGACTTGTGTTTGTTTGATGATAATTTGGAAAATAGTCAGACGATAATTTAGGGGCATTTTATTTGAATTTTTTAACTGGTCTTGAATGTAGGTGCAGGAACGAAGTATTGCATAGTTAGAATGGATACAAATTAGCATAAATGTACAGTGCCGAACAATACGAGTGAAATGTAATGCAAATTAGTGTTGAATAGCATGTACTGTCCTAATGATGATCTCTGCATAGCGTTCCACCCGTTCCACAAGGGGGAGGACGTATGGTCCTGGATGTCCGTCGTGGTACAACCATCTGTGCAGGTACATGTACTTCCTCATGTGGAGCTCCCCCTGGTATGTCCTCCTCCATTTCATATCCTGCTTCCTCATTCGAATCACAATAGGCATGTGGAATACTACCTGTATGTAATGGAGCGGTAGGCGACATGTATGGATGACTGGATGATGGAGTGACATATGCACTGAAATCTGATGCATTGATGTTGTACTGTGAGGGTTCCCCGACTGATGGTCCGCAAATCGGTGGACTCGCATGTGAGGGTCCAGCTTGTGATGAACCAATGTGTTCTGTATGCCCCCTAGCACGAGGCCTCCGACCTCCTTGTAGCCCCTGTGGGGCTTGGCGGTGGCTTCTGAGGTCAGTATATCTCACACCAGGCGGCGGTTCCTCACAGTGCACAAACGGCTGATAGTGCTGCGGTCCGGAGGGCTGATGCGCATGTTGTAGACTACGTGTGATAACACGATGCATTCCCCTTATAAGGTCCGCAAATTGTGGGGGACAACCATCCAAGTTAATGTCTGACATGCTATGCAACTGTGTCATTGCCTGCAACTACAGAATCGAGATGAATATGTTAGATATATAATTTTGAGGAGCTTTGATGTATTCTCTCTCAACAATATTTGAATTTTAGGAAATACCAAGTACTCCGCAATTGCACCGTCTCCATGGAAACCCTCCGTAGCTGTTAGAGGCCGTCCTGGCTGATCAATCATGAACACCGTCTTGCGAAAGTACCACTCAAAGTAATCACGGCTGGGTAAGTATGGATCTGCACTCCCTAGTGTGGGTACTTGTTGATTGGATCGATGTTCCCAAGCATCGAGGTATCTTCTTAGTTCGACACGCCAATCCATGCCAGACCTTCCTCTGCGGTCTCTAGTATGAAGTAAGTCGTACTCCTCCTTATTGACCAACTAGGTGGGTATTGGCTGGATTAGGCCGAACTGCCTGAGAACACGATGTGCATGATGAAACTCTACGGCATGCCAGCAGATGAGGTCGACGGAAAGTAGCCAATTGTTTCTACCATCTGTACAGTACCGCGGGAGTTGCTCCAGGACATCCTCCGTATATGGCTGACAAATAAACTGAGACAACAGGCATGTGTTGCGGTTAGGTAACTGAAACCATTTTTCCCACGAAGTCCAGAAATCAAAATCCAATTATTCCTATACTTGATTGTGATTGAGAGACGTCAGTTGATCACGGTACACTTTCAAAACGTGCATTGGTGATTGTGAACAATCGTAACGGGCCCTCCACCTATGAGGAACCGAGTGAATTACATTAGCCATAATATGGAATTGCATGCGTTTTAAAAATACCGAATGTTGAGGAATTCGACATGTACCGGGATCCAAGAGCACTCATCCTCACTGTCACCTGTAGTGCCCCGGCAGGTCGGATGGATGGTATGTGTTCCCATGCCCACAACTGCCAATAAATGCAATAGAACTCCGTAAATATTAAGCACGTTATGTACAAATGACTATATTGACCAACAATTTTACCTGTAGCAAGACAAGTGGCCCAGATATGGATTTAGCTTGTAGGATTGCCGTGTCACATAAGGACCGATACAAGAATGCAAGAATGGAACTCCCTCAACTGTACCGATGGGCTGCACCTAGATCCATCAGTGCGGATAAGTAGAGCAACGGGATGAGGTGGCCAGACATGTCAGACATCAGCATTCCCCTAAGAAGCAGCAGAAGGAAAACCCTAGCCCGCTGTTGGCATTGTATATCAGTGGGATCAACGGGGAACGGATTGTGCAATAGCATTCCCAACCACCTGGCCCTAATGCGACCCCCCTGATACAAGTGGGGTCTGGTGTAGCTCCCAGGTAGTCGGTGCAAATGCTATCACCACCGACGTTAGATTCACGTTACCCGTAGATCGACCAGCCCCAACACACCCATAGCTACTAGCCCATTTGGTGATCTCCCACATACCATGCGAAGCCTTTTTCGAAGCTCTGCAAACCCAAAGACAATTCCCAGTTCCTTGGACGACGTCCTTGCATTTCGCATACCATGTGCGTGACCTGCTCTCCACGACCCTGTGTTCCCTGTTCATCATAGAACTCCACCGAGAAATAGCTTCAACCAACTGCGGCTTTGTCTAAAATCGCATACCCACGTCCACTTCACCAGTCTCTTGAACATAGGTAGAAACTCCGGACCCAAAATGGGTAGGGTCATAGCTATCCTCATCGGGGCCCCATAATCTCTATAGTAGGCCTGTGTATCCGGGTTTGCCAGAATATGAAACGACGTGGGTACATTGTTCGTGCACACCAATTGCTCTTCCTCGTCCCCGGGATTCAAATCGGTTGATAAGGAACGATCATCCTCAGTTCCACCGTCAAGTTCAGCTTCCTCACCATCATCTTCGCTACCATCATGCCGAACATCGCGGTCGCTAATGTCACCCACGTAATCATTGCGGAAGACAATCTGCTCGCCATGGTCTACCGCATACATACCGCCACTTGTGGACGGCTGGGCACAATCCATGTGGGCATACCTACCAGGTTGGCTGGACTCACTAAATTCAAAACCTCGGCTACAAATAGGTGGTGGTATACTTGGTACATCGGCGGAGTTCTGCACGTTGCTCAACAATGACATGAACGTGCTTGCCTGTGCCCCATCATTAGCGATTGGTAGCTCATCGATGACAATGTAAAAATCCGCAGAAGACAATGACATTCGATCAACAATGTTGAAGAACAACGTGGTTGACTCATCATCTTCCACAGGATAACATCGATAGTATACCGCGGAACCAATCAGTTCGGGACACCGGTAATACATTTTCAACAAACAACTCTCTCTCACAATGGCCAGCCTCGTGACAATTAAATCAACTAATTCTAAGTGGTTCAACCTCCTCTCGAGAGTCACAACTCGCTCCGGTATTGGAGGATCATAATACACACCCACACTCAAATCAAACTTAATCTAACCCCCTCTATACATATACACCGTCAAAAACATCGCACAACTGCAACACACAAATACATAACTTCAGATTCATACTCGTTCGACATTCCTATTCATTGTATCCTCAAGTACGTACATGTACTCCACCCGGCCACTTTAACAACACTATTGATATAGACATAACACATTAATCAGTACAACTGCTATACATAGGCATCACTTTCATTTCCTTCTCATTCCACATTCTTGTTCACAGTATCCTCAAATGTCATTACTTTTCCTACAAGCCCAGTAAAACAATTCACATAATTACTTCATTCAGTCACACAGGATCATTACACGTAACAGACCAAACTTAATCATTAAAAGTACACACAATTAGACAACACAATCATACACATACAATTAAAAATTAACTAAATTACTCCGGGATCTCAACAGATTATAATTCAACCCAAAAGACAACAACTGACTGTCTATGGCAATACACACATAATCTTGGAACACGTTCGTATAATTATTTAGGGTGCAATTAACTACAAGAAAATGGATAACAGAGTGGGTGGGAGTCTGAGACTTACGGAGAAAGTGACAAAGGTGACAGTCAGCGGCGGTCAACGCGGTCAACGTCTGGTCGACGCGGTCAACGTCGGGTCAACGCAGTCAACGTCGGGTGAACGGCGTCCAATTCAGTCCGAATCCGATCTCTACAACCGAAATCCCATCACGAATTCAGTAGTAAATAACAAAACAAACAAAAATTGGGCGAAAAACAGGGAACCATACCGGATCTTGTAAAAAATTCGATCTGTGGATGAAAATGGCGGAACGCCGATAGAGCAATGCCGGAGAAGAGTGGAGAGGAATTCCCGGGATGGCAAGACACTGGCGGAATGGAGGCTAACAGAAGGAGAAAATTGAGAAATGGTGGAGGAAGAAGATGAACAATGTTGGAAGTGGAGCAATTCGGGTGCATTTAAGCAATTTGGAGGACGCATTACGAAAATGCGTCCTCTCAACGTGGCAGAGCACGATTCGACCGCCATGTTTGACTTTGACCAGATTTTTTTCAAAAAAAAAATTTCCACGAAGGACGCATTACGAAAATGCGTCCTCGCCACGTGGCGGCGCACAATTCGACCGCCATGTTTGACCAGATTTTTGAAAACAGAAAAAAATTCCACGGAGTCCTCGCCACGTGGCATCACCCCATTCGACCACGTGGCATCACCTCCATCACCTCATTTTTACAAAAAAAAAATTAATTTCCACGGAGGACGCATTACGGAAATGCGTCCTCGCCACGTGGCGGCGCACAATTCGACCGCCATGTTTGACCAGATTTTTGAAAACAGAAAAAAAATTCCACGGAGGACGCATTACGGAAATGCGTCCTCGGCACGTGGCATCACCCCCCATTCGACCACGTGGCATCACCTCCATCACCTCATTTTTACCAGAATTTTTACAAAAAAAATTTAATTTCCACGGAGGACGCATTACGGAAATGCGTCCTCGCCACGTGGCATGGCTCCATTCGACCATTTGGCATCACCGTATTTTGACCAGAATTTATAAAAAAAAAAATTAAATTTTCACGGAGGACGCATTACGGATATGCGTCCTCGCCACGTGGCATCACCCCCCTTCGTCGTTTGACATTTTTGACCGAGAATTGACAAAAAAAAATTTAAAAATGAGAGGACGCATTTTCGTAATGCGTCCTCCGTATCAAGTTGCTGTTTGTGGCAACTGTAGCCACAAACATAGTAATTTCTCTTGATCTCACACAGTTTGTTGTGGAGTTGGGCGATCAGCTCTTAGTACGTAGTGAAGCAGAGGAAGAAAATGGATGGGTTGAGCTCGTACCCGAATCTGTTAGAATAGAAACATTGGATATGCTAGTAATACTCGTAGAGGAGCTAGGATTGAAAAAGCAAAAAGGAAAGCAGAAGACAAACAAGGCAAGGAAAGGAAAGTCGCAGGAGGATAGCTTTTCTCCCAAGAAAACATTGAAGAAGAGGATGATAGCGCTATAGTACAATAAACTCTTTAGGCCACAATGCATAAAGAGGAAAAGACCAATGGAGAAAAACACAACTGGTGAATGGTAAGTTTTGCATGGAGTAGAAAGCTAACAAGGGAAGACCTTGCGAATGCATCATCAGAATGTAAACACCCAAGAACAGAAGGAAGAGATATCCAAATCTGAACCGATCCCATTAGAAGTTGAAAGAGCCAAATCTGAACCGATCCCATTAGAAAAGCGAGGAACCTTAGCTAAGAGATCCAACTTGGAGACGGATGTGGACACTATAGAGGTTGCTCTCAGTTCGAAAGCGGTTGACTCAGATCAAGGATATGAGCAGGTGCAAAAACAAGATTGTAGTTGAAAACTCAAATTTGATGAAGAAAAAGTTAGGAGGAAGCAAGAACATATTTTTTACAGGTCATGTTCTCCCTCAGAAGGCTAAGTCAGCACACGTAGTAGAAGAAAAAGTTCCCCCATCGGCAGTGGTGGAACCAGGACAATAGGCTAGGGGGGCTAAAAAAAGGCAAAAATATTTTTCGGACGGACGACGGCAACGGCAGACGGACGGACGGCGGCGACGGCAGATCTGCTCTGCTCGTTTTGGCAGAAATGAAGACAAGACTCCTTGACAAGACTCCTTGCCAAATGCCAAATGAACTGGGTTTGGATGGTTTTTTCGTAGGTATTAATTTATTATTTGAGCCAATTGGGTTTCAGCCCAATTGGCCTCATTTATTTTTTTTGGCTTCAGCTAAACAAAATGGCATCGTTTCACTTAAGCCAAAACGACATTGTTTTGTTTAGTTAGAAAACAAAAATAAAATAAAAAACGATCATCTTCTCGATTTGCACTCCGGTCGCCGTCCACCGCTTCCAGCCTCAGGCTCAAGGGGGGCGGAATTCGGTGGCTCCCGATGGCTCTAGGTGGCTCTAGGCCTAAATTCCAACCCTCCGGATCCTAGGGGTGGCGCTAGCACCCCTCGCCCCGTAGTTCCGCCCATGCCCATCGGCAATGAGGATAATAACATGGAATTGTAGAGGCTATAAAAAAATTGGTTCACCATCTGGTGAAACAAAATAAGTCTTCAGTTATTTTTTTGTTTGAAACATTGACGAACCAGAATGACCTGCAACGATGGAAAGACAATTCATGGTTCATTAAGGCGGAGTTTGTAGAGCTGGATGGTAGATCGGGGTCTAGCTGTATTTTGGCAAGATAATTATACATCACTTTATTATATAAGAGTAGGAATTTTATGTTTTTCCTTATCCAAAACACCAATCAGAATATATGGTGTCTTGGTTTTGTACATGGTCACATGAATGCTTCACAGAGGCAATTAATACGGAACAATCTATTATCTTTGGATTTTTTTCTTAGTATTTGTTGGCAATCTTTCCCTCACAAAACTACTCACAAAACTACTTCCATGGAAGAACTTAAAGAGAGTTTTTAACATGATAAATAGTTTCACTCCTTATTTCTTTAGAGAAATATAGGAGATAATATGTGCAGACCTCATCATTGCAACTGATTAATTCATATAGCAGGTGTTCCTATCTCTTAAGGTCTCTCTCTCTTAAGGTCTCTCTGGCACGTGGATCACTTTAATCCCAAAGTAATCAATCTTTTTAGTGACTTTAGGCCCATAAAGTTTTTTTCCCACGATTGATGGAAAGATTAAGGCCATTAATGCCTAGACTCATTTCTCTTGATCAAACAATAACTATGAAATATAAGGATATTACAGACAATGTTATTTACCTAAAGAAAATGACTTGATGTTTGCAAATATATATATATATATATATATATATATATATATATATATATATATATATATATATATTATAGACATCCTTATTGCATCCTTAAGCTAGATTTAATTAAAGCATTTGATCATGTAAGTTGATATTTTCTTAGTAGTGCAGCAAAGTTTTGGGCGGAAGCACTTGGTATTCAGGATCAGGGACATGCTGGTAAAATGGCGAATCTTGATGCTGGTCTCATCAGGGAGTTATTGTCCCACCCCATCCACTCTCTGAGAGATTCACCAGCAAACACACCCACATGCATGACTGAGGAAGATACAAAAATGAAGTACCACAATAGCCCACCACCGGGATTTGAGAAAGTACCTGTCATAGTGGAGGTGGCATCCGATGAGGAACCTGACAGCATGCTCCCATTAGCAATCATGGGGGGGGGGGGCGAAAAACAATCCAAGAAGCTGACAAAAGAAGGAATGAAAACCAGCATAGGCCAGGAAAGGAACCAATGCTTGCGGGCAAGCGAAAACAAAAATACCTCAGAAACTAATTTCAGCCACCACAAACCCGGTCGGAGGTCCGAAAAAATGGAGCCCAAAACCTTTATGCCCAAAGTTCCTGAAGAATCACCATATTCTCCGTTCTGCATCATCAGTAGAGCCCCGAGGCGGCGGAGCGGCGCCGGAAACCATAGACCATAGTTGTCATACGCTGCCGGATCCGCTGGACTCCATGGATAGACGCACAAATCTGGGCTATTTCTACAGACCAAAGACGGGTCTAGCTCCAAAAACTAATTCCGATTTGGCCATTGAGAAAGTAGACAGCACTTTTGGAGACGAAATTCAGGTGGTAGAGAAGAGCCCCTTAATCGCGACGAACCTGAAGGAGCTGGGTGTACGGTCGAAAGAGAAGGAGAATCCAATGTTGTTCGGAGATCTCGGATTAATTGCTACTAGGCACGGGCTGGATGGGTCAGTGGAGGAGGTCCAATTTTTTCAAAAAGGTTCAGGAGAACATTTGAAGCCAAACAGTTTTGCTCTTGATGGACAAGAAGGTGTGGCCCAATACTCACCAACACAAGCCCAACTTACGATTTTTAAAAGAAAATCAGCCTGTGTGGACGATGAGAAGCCGGAGGAAGATACTCCAGATCCAAAAAAACATAAAAGAGCAGTAGAGACATCATTTGTTGTACCACCGGGAATAACTTTTAATGTGGGCTTACCCGCATTTGGACCAGCGGCGGCGACTGGAAAATCCCAGTCCCGCCGACGAAAATGAGTCTGCTAAGCTGGAACTGCCGGGAGCTGTCACACCCCCGAGCAGTGAGACATTTCAAGGAACTCTTTCGCAAGTTTTCTCCTTCTTTAATTTTTCTGTCCGAAACAAAATGCTCTTCTAATAAATTAGTAGGATTAAGAGATTCCCTAGATCTGCATCGAGTATTTGTAGACTCAAATGGCAACTCAGGGGGTTTAGCTCTGTTTTGGAATAAAGATTTAGATGTTTCGGTTTTGAGCTATTCTTTTAACCATATTGACTTCACAGTCATTGAACCATGATCGGGTTTACTATAGCGTGGTACAGGCATCTATGGGGAACCAACAACGCATAAGCGACATCAATTCTGGAAAAAATTTCCCACCTTGTGTAATGGTCCAAACATCCCATGGCTGTGCATCGGGGACTTTAACGAAGCCCTTCACCAACATGAGTTCGAGAGTATTAACACGACACTTCCGTCTAGCCTTAAACATGTGTAATCTGATAGATCTGGGATATAAGGGCTACAAATACACGTGGTTCAGAAACTGGAGAATCCCACATACAGTTAAAGTAAGGCTGGATAGAGCTGTAGCAAATCCTATCTGGATGAATGCTTTCCCTATAGCGAAGCTTCGACACTTATTTAGTCACAAATCAGACCATTCTCCAATACTACTACAACTGAGGAACGCACCGACAGACCAAGTGCACTCACGAAGACATAGACCCTTTCGTTTTGAGAATTACTGGATCCAATCCCCACAATGCAGGGACTAAGTAACTGAAAGTTGGAATGCGATAGCTCCAGACTTACCATCAGCAATTGAGGAATGCGCACAGGGTTTGTTAGCTTGGGCACAATCAGAATTCCGTAACCAACACAAAAATAAAGACCAGATCGAGGCCAAGCTAGAAAAACTACAAAAAGGTGTCATCACTGCAGATGCTCAGGAAAAATTAGCTGTTTTAAAACTCCAGCTAGAAAAGCACTTGGATATGGAGGAAGGCCAATGGAAACAACGAGCAAAGCAGCATTGGTTAGAGAAAGGAGACAGAAATACGGGGTTCTTCTATTCTTTTGCAAAAAAATGAAAAAGAAAAAACACCATCCATGGGCTGACAAACCAGCATGGCCAGTGGTGCACTGATGAAAGAGATATGGAAGCTATTATCTCTAAACATTTTCGAATACTTTTCGAAACATCACACCCGTCTCCAATAGCTATTGACCACTTAACAGATTTAATCCCATCAAAAGTATCTTCTGCGATGAATACTAAACTGACAAAACCATATACTTCAGCAGAGGTACATGCAACATTGAAGAGCATGGCCCCAAATAAATCTCCAGGACCTGATGGCATGCCACTGTCCTTCTTCCAACAATACTGGGACATTGTTGGACCAAAAGTCACTCAAGAGGCACTGCTCTATTTGAATGATGGAAAGTCTATGAGACCGCTTAATGACACGAATATTGTGCTCATTCCAAAGGTGAAACAACCAAAAGGTGTCTCCTAATTCCGGCCTATCAGTTTATGCAATGTGATATACCGAATAATTTCAAAATGCATAGCTAACAGGCTAAAAGTGGTACTCGATAAAGTGATTTCAAGTCACCAAAGCGCTGTTGTAAAAAACAAACTGATCTCGGATAACATCATCTTAGCTCACGAAGCGCACCATCATATTAAGAGACGAACCACAGGCCAGAAGGGGCACATGTCCATCAAACTGGACATGAGCAAAGCTTTTGATCGGATTGAATGGAACTTCCTACTGAGGGTACTAGAAAAAATGGGGTTTGACCCAGTATTTATAAGCTTGATTGAAAGCTGCATCTCGACAGTGCATTTCTCTTTCCTGCTCAATGGGAAGTGTTTTGGAAACATTACACCCACTAGAGGTCTGAGACAGGGGGACCCACTCTCTCCATTTTTATTCATTATTTGTAGTGAGGTGTTTTCAAATATGGTTCACAAGGGGGTAAGGGATAGAAGGCTACATGGGTTACAGATTGCTGGGAATGCACCAGTTCTGTCACATCTTCTATTTGCAGATGATACACTTATTCTCGGCGAGGCGACAAATCAGGAGGCAGTGACACTACGAGATATTCTACAATTATATGAGGAGGCCTCGGGACAAAAGATCAATTTAAGTAAATCTTCAATCATGTTTAGCCCAAACACTGGAGACCAATTGAAAGCCTGCATTTTAACCACGCTAAGAATGATAGAGGCAATCAACCATGAAAAATAATTAGGACTCCCCATAGTATTTGGAAGATCCAAAGCAAGTGCACTTGAGGGGATAATAGCCAGAATCTGGACAAAGATTGGCAGTTGGGAAAACAAACAATTATCAAAAGGCAGGAAGGAAGTGCTCATCAAATCAGTCCTACAGGCTATACCCACCTATACCATGTCATGTTTTAAGCTTCTGGACAAGCTTATCGAAGACATCTACAAAATATACAGTAGATATTGGTGGGGAAGCACGACACTGAAAAGGAAGATTCACTGGTCCACGTGGATGAAACTATGCTCTCCCAAGAGTATGGGAGGATTAGGATTCAAAGAATTGAGGACTTTCAACACAGCGTTGCTAGCAAAACAGGCGTGGCGTTTACTAATAAACAAAAATTCCTTGGTTACAAGGATTCTAATGGCCAAATATTTTCCATCGGGAACCTTTTTAGAAGCAAGGTTAGGGTGGGCCCCATCTTATGCTTGGAGATCCATTATAGAAGGAAGGAAACTGTTGTCCAAAGGAATTCGAAAGAGAATTGGAACCGGAATGAATACAAGCATAAAGAATGACCTCTGGCTCCCAAGGCTAGGAAATCAAAGACCGACGTCTTTGCCAGCTGACTACCCAACGGATCGAAAAGTTTCACATCTTATGACTGAAAATGGGACTGCCTGTAATGAAGAAGCTGTTAAAAGTACTGTCAATTGGAAGGAGTCAAATCTCATTCTATCTTTACCAAGGAACATGAGCGTTAGAACAAGGGATCGATGGATATGGCACCCTACAGCTGACGGTAAATACACGGTCAAATCTGGATATAATCTAGAACTTAACTCCTCCACTCTTGCAATTGCAGGTAACATGGCGTCAAGCAGCTCAGGACCCTCTGCACACTGGAAGAAGATATGGAACTTATCGGTTCAGCCCAAAGTAAAACACTTCCTGTGGCGACTATGTAAAAATCATTTGCCATCGGCAATCAATCTGCTGCAAAGGCACATGCCAGCTGAACCTTGCTGCCTTAGTTGCTCGATGGATGATATTTCTGTTGAACACATATTCTTCCACTGCCCGTTAGCGCACAATATATGGTTCACCGCTGAGCTGCATGAGAAGATTTTCCACTTCCAACAACAAAGCGCAAGCTTATGGGTTCAAGACTTATTATTGGAATTAGTGCCAAGGGATATGACATGTGTTGCAACCCTACTATCACAGCTATGGCATCACAGAAATAAGCTTCTCCATGGTGAGAGTCATGACCTGAAACCCCAGCATTGCGTCAATTATACCAAAAAACTGCTCTCAAACCTAGCTGAAACATTACAAGGCGGCAAATCAAGTCAGGAGATGAGGATTCAATCCAATCAACGGTTAACTGATGGAAACACTCTCCACTTTGATGCAGCAATATCTCAAAGCAGAACAGGTCTTGGATGGTACATAAGTTCTCCAGTTGGAACCTGGATTTATGGGGAATCGCAGAATATTCCAATAGTGCATGCAGTTAAACACGCAGAAGCTATGTCTCTAAGAGCAGGGATGCTTACATCTCTACAAAGAGGTATACGGATCAGTCGGATTTTGGCCTAATTGTTGATGATATCACCAACCTAGCTAACAAGCATTTACACCCAGATTTGTGCTGGGTTAGACGACAACACAACACCGTAGCACATTCTTTAGCTTAACATGCTAAAAATACTGTAGAGTCTATCTCTAGATGGGAACACATTTCACACTTTGTACAACACATTTTCAATGAATGAAATCATAGTTTTATTTAAAAAAAAAGTTGATATTTTCTTAACATCATTTTACTTAGATTCAACTTTCATGGATCCTTTGTCAGAATTATCATTCAGGATTTATCACTGGCATGAATTTTCATTTTCATAAATGGAATACCGGTTGGATATTTCAAAGTTTTCCGGTTGGATATTTCAAAGTTTCAAGAGGTATTAAACAAGTTGACCATTTCTCACTTCTTTTTAGTATTTTCTCCGAAGACTTTTCTAGCAGTAAGTGTTATATTTTTCAAAATGGCAAACTTAGATACTACCAGCTGCCACGTAATTCTATATCTATCTCACACTTCAGTTATGCAAATAAAAATGTTATTTAAATAAAAATGTTATTTTTCTAAAACCAATTGAACTGAACTTAAAACGGGTAAAGTTTTTTTTTTTAAAAAAATTGAATCTACCACTAGTCAGCTTATTGATTATCTAAAAATTAAACTACTACATTAGTAGTTATGCTCCTAGAGGTCAACTTGATCTAATTCTTGGCATAAAACAGTGAGAGTTTCTTTCTACATGTCTTGGATGTCCTATATATATAATGGGAGAATTATTTTCAACCTCTTATGAAAACTTATGATTCCCACTATCATGGGAACACACTTGTAGCACCGATTTTTTTGCTTCGTAGCACCGGTTATTGGATGGTAAAAAAATCAGTGCCTAAGTAACCGATGATACGGTTTCACCAGTTAGAAAAAATCGGTGCTAAATTTCTTCTATTAACACCAATTTTATTATTAGCACCAGTTTTTTTGTAACTGGTGTTAAATTTGTCCTTGTAACACCGATTTTAAAAATGGTGCTAAATATTATTTTGTTGCACCGGTTTTTTTTAGCACCGCATTTTGTAAACCGGTGCTAAAATTGTATATTTTGCACCGGTTATTTTTAGCACCGGTGCTAAATATGCATATTTAACACCAATTTTTAGATAGCACCGGTTTGTAAACCGCTGATAAAAAAATTTATTTGCACCAGTTATTGTTTAGCACCGGTTTACAAACCGGTGCTAAAAGTGTGTATGTTGCACCGGTTATTTTTTAGCACCAATTTTTGACCTGGTGCTAGAGGTGTATATGTTGCACCGAATATATTTTGCATCGGTTTAAAAACCGGTGCTATGAGTGTAAATTTATCACCGGTTATTAGTTTGCACCGGTTTTTTTTAATCGGTGATAATAGTGTATATTTTGCACCGGTTTATTTTTTAGCAGCGGTTTTGAAACCGGTACTAAAAGCGTAAATTTTGCACCGGTTATTATTAGCACCGGTTTTGTAATCGGAAGAAACCGGTGTTAAACGTGACTAACTATTGTTGTCACTGTAAGCTGCGGCGCGCTGCCACTTTTTCAGTTCATCTTCACGCAGCCAGTTTCATTTTTATGCTTGTTTTCCAACCCGGTAAGTTCTTTTTTAAGGATGGTACCGATTATTTTTTGTGCGTAGTAACAGAACGGTGCATGAATAAAAATAGAACAAATTGTGAGCAACCATGACGCATAGACAAGAAGTAGGTCGAAAAAAGCATTGGATTCGATGAACTAAAATTTTTGACTAGCAAAAGAAGAGCATGGCGTGTTTCTTAGTGGCCTAAGATACTGGAACCCCCCTCATCATGGAGTTGACGAGTATCAAAAGTGAAGGTTAATTACCTTTCTCATAAGAGATAATACTAATTACTATCCGATGATGGAGGCAAGTCCCCGTATGACATTCAATTGAGCTATGCATTTTGGCAGAGTACACTTTTCAAAAATACAAACCCATTTCAGAGTAATTCTCCGCAGTTCATCGCTCCCCAGTGGAGTGTAATCTTCTGGAAATTGCTGAAACAATGTATTAAATCATATGTTAAGAAAAGGATATATATGTGAGAGAATAACAAATACATAAAAGCAATGTAGGAAAACGTACCTGAATAATGTCAATGTCATGCACGTGCCTAACAATTTTTTCCATGAAATACATGCAATGGTATCCACACTCCCAACTACTACTTTGTATCTTGTGCTGATGTACAAGAGAATTTTGTGAAACGATTACGAACATGAAAATGACAGATGAAATATGACGTTATGGGATAATACGTACATTGATGTTTATGACATTCCATGTATAGTTCGAAGGGTAGGAGGTATTTTGGTCGGAATTGATCCGTCGATATTTTATTGCAATCCTACAATCGATGAAAACATATTTATGTCAACATATTAAAAAATATTTTCACAAATTGGGGTTCACACAATATATGAAAATATATTAATTAACATTAATTGTAAATAATCGAGCCAAGAAAGTGAGAAACATACAAGAACACATTTACGTGAACAAACATTTTTGTAAAACATTGAAGTTGAAGGAATGACATGAATGTGTTCCACATACAAATGAATCAATTTAAGGCATGACCTATTTCATTTGCAAATTCCCCCAGTTATTGAGTCGATGCAATATACTCGATCGATTTTTGGTACGAAGACGAGCAAAAACCAATGGTCCCTATAAAAAAAGGAAACACCAAAATACTTAAAATATATTTTGAAAATAAAATCACAGCATGTGGTTGCTATTGCTTCCATGTGGCCTGGACTAGCAACTCAGAAAACAAATGGAGCTTACTCTTGATTGTTCGGGAAGATGTACAACCTCGCTTGAGTGCGGCACATGACAGCCGAAACCTCGTCCGTAGTCAATTCCACTCTTTGATTTGCCTTTTGAGCCATTGAATTTGAAGAGGCCAGAATAAACTGGACGTGGCCTCCATGAACCACCCCATCACAAAGGTATCTTGCAAAATAATATTGTAAGTGAAACAAATATAATGATACATCTATCTATAAATAATGTAACCATGAAAATTCTTACGATGCCCTTGTATCAAGTTGGTACCCACTGATCCACTCCATTTCATCTTCTACGTCCAAGCTGCTCATGAATAATCTTAGCTTGTCAGTAAATATGGCTGTGTAGACTTCTTCTGATCCAAACACCTCCGCGTTAAAATTGATGCGGAAGACTTTATTTGGTCCACATATTTGTGTAGATAGCCTTAAAGCATCATTAATCTATTGAACAGCAGTGAGACATTCTTGGTCTTCCGTGACCCCCTAATTACATTGAGAATTTAATAATATTAGTTGACCAGTATTTGTATATAATTCAGAATTGGATCATATTGTAAAGGCTAAAATGGGTTCTCACAAATATGTACTGGTTAGAAATCGACATGGGAGGATTTGGTTGCCCATTCTCCGTTGATGTAGTATTTTCTTTTAGAACTTGCTAATGGGTAAAATGTGAGTCATGCATCAAAATAAATTGGTCGGAATGAAATAGTCTGGGGGTATGTACCTATCCTTTTACCGATCGAGCGACCACCTCTCCATGCGGAGTATCTTCCTTAGCTACTGCCTCCTGTAAGGGACAGTGTGTTAATAATATGTATTTGAATGTCATAGCCAATTAATATGCTTATTTTTTTAACCTGTGTAGTGTCCTTGGAAAATTTTGGTGTGAGGTTTATTTGAAGACTTCCAACTTCGTCGACTACCAATTCTTGCGGAGGTGGTTGCTGCTCGTTCCCCCACGTAAGCAGATGAACAACATATTATGTTTTAGTAATATCTAGAAAGATATATATGATTCGATAAGAAGAAGAATACAATTATCACACCTTATCATCCTGTTGCCCAATGACACTTATCAGCTTTCCCGACCATAGAATGTTATATCCAATGGCCTCAGTGACAAACTCAAATTCTTCGTGTTCAATCAGCAAAGGTACCTTGGGAATGATCACAGGTCCACGAAGATTTACTTGCTCCCACTTGATGGGTAAGTCCGTGTCCGTGTCCTTTGGAAACAAGATACCAAATGCAGCTACATCCCTTTCTTCATTATGGTTCAAAACATATAGGCAGCACTTTTTTCCTTTCTGAGAAATAAACTCAGATATTGGGGAAATACATCGGTTGGACAATAAGTAAGTGTTATTAAGTAAAGAAAATTAAATAATTTCATAAGTGCAATCGATAGATTATAACAACAATGAAGTCTACATGTAGCTACTGAAGGCTGCAGCACGCTAGAGCTTTTAGTTTTCAACTGAGACTGAGAGCTGGATCGCACTGCAGCTTTCAGCGTTCATCTGCCATGAACTGTCTATCAAATAAAACTATATTGGAAAAGATACATTTTCTCAGTTTACGTGGGAAAGAACAAGATGAAGATATATAACTAGGTCCAAACTACCAACATCCAAAATGAACGTGATAGTAGTCAATGTATCCCCACAAAATCATTTTGACAGGAAATGGAAATCCAGAAACTAAAAACCACAGAGCAAGAAAGGAGCTAACGAAGAGGTTCATGGTATGGAATACCTTGTCATCCATTACGGTTCCTTGTGGGTCACTACATCCAGATGCTGAAGGAATGAATACCCGATTGTCCTTATTCGCGGGGGTGGAAGATGTAGCAAGGAAATTGCGGGTATCCAAGTGTGGGGGAATAACTTTACCCAATTGTCCAGCTAGCCAATTTGTTTGGGCCTCAAATAAGGCAACAAATCTTTCCTTGAGCTCGATGACATCTGTTGGTAGTTTGTTTGAATTTGAGATTTCCTCATATGGTTTTGTGTTTGTGCTCCCACATTGACTAGATGTGTCACGGGTCACAACCATATGTGGTAGGGCCTCGTTCACCTTGGACGTTTCCGAGCAACCTCTCCAACGACCCCTATGATCCTTCTTACCTGTTGCTTGAACGAGAATATCTTCTTTTCCTTGTATAACAAAATCTCCCTTTTGCTTCTTATCCAAAAGGGATTTCAAGGAAACAAAACATATATTAGCCATTAATATGCATTACATCTGAGAATATTAATAAAGATAGAATCAATTATGAATTATGCTCACAATAGTGGGGGCTGCTATTTTAATGGAGTCGTTGGTGTAGGTTGATAATTTCTTGTCCTAGTTAGCTTCAAGGAACACCTCCGAGCGGTCCGGTTTGAAATCCATGATTTGAACTAAAGCCTCCGCTTCTTCTACACTCTGACCTTCATCCAAAAGCTCGTCAATTTTAGCCTTTCTTTTCATCTTCTCGAGTTTTATTGCAACCCTACGATTCCCTCCATTGCCCGTGTGATGGATGTACTCCTTCTGTGAGGCGCTTACTTTTGCTGCATCACTTAATGCCTATTTGGCCATCAATTTGTAAAATACTCACAAAGTAATGACTAGAGATTAATAATTTTGAAGGAATTACCTTGAATTCAGGGGTTGATCTGTGTTTCACAAATAGCTCCCACTCATTTTTGTCCATCCAGCGATAATCTCTCCATGCACAAGAACCAGGTTTTTTTTGCACGATGTACTTGTGAGCCACCTTAGTCTTCCAATTCCTCCACTTTTCTCCTGCATAAATTGTTTATTTATTTCGTAACTTATTCATCTCATTGAATGTCATTTTGGTTTGTATATCCCAGCTAATCTCGTGGACAAAGATACAACTTGTTAGTGCAAAATGTAATGAAGTTGACATGAACTGATGAAAATGGAGGATTAGAACACACTTACGAGAATGTCTTCCCATGCATCTTTGTTTACATGGTCTGGGACTGATTTCCAATTATGCCATATCCCGAAGCGGATTCTTTGTCGGAAGGCATAGCCAACATACATCGACCATCGGCTGCGCATAACTAGGGGTTCGAAGTCATCATCGAAGAATATTTTAAGTGCCTTCTTTTGCTTTGCTAGCAACACGGACTTGCACGTGGCTATGCCTCTACGCTTGCAATATTCTTTAATCTCAAACTTGTCGAAGCTCCCACTCATGTCATATTTTAACATAATTTCTTCTTCTTCCCCCAACTTTTCAGATCCCGAGCAATATTTGGGTGCATCATCCACTTCCTCGTTATTGTCATCACAACTGTCAGCTCTTGGAGGGGTAACACAATTCTCTTCAATGGCTTTTGTACCGCCGGAGTCAAACAATTTCTTCCTCGGCTTCGCCATTCAATCTTTTTTATGATTCAATCAAACATAAGGAAATCTTAATACAACACATCCGAAGATGATTTTCCAATAACAACCAACTGAGAACATATTGTATGGGGGCAAAAACAGGGTTTACAAAAATTCGTATGAGGGCAAAAACAAGGTAGGCAAAAATTATAAAATTATTAGCAAACATATCATCTATCCACATGAAACAATACCCACACTAGTAACCCAAGAAATGAAAACAAAAACTCACAAACTAAGAGACCCACCAAAATATAGCTATTCATTAAGCCCAGGAAAGATGCAAACTACCAATCACTCATACCTTATTGGTACACACTCTCGGCGGTATTGTATTTTGCCAAGATCCAGCCGCCTTTGTAACCGGCTTTACTGGACCAAAATTCCGACCAGAATGGTGACCAAAATTGTGAAGTAGAATCTCGAGCGAAATTGGGAAGTATTATCACGACCAAGATTGGGAAGTAGAACCGCTCAAACTAAATGGAGAAGGGATGGACATATCTTTGGGAAACATTGGCAAAAGAGGTAAAATTTGGGGTTAAGGTTATGTAGGTAAGAGGGAAATCGGTAGAGGTGTTGGGGTGGGAGGGGTACGGAAATTTGGGGTTAAGGTTATGGAGGGAATGGGGAAAATTTGGGAGGGAAGGAAAATGATGCTTTGTTGGGTTATTTTAGTGTTTTATACTTTCAAATGTTTTTTTAAAAAAACATTAACCCATATGAATGGGAGGGATATGTATTAGCTTCCCCAGGACCTGAAATCGTAAAAAAAAATCTTATAGCAATTTTGGAGACTTTGTACAAAAAGTTCTACTTATAGCAATTTGGCTACTTATAGCAAAAAGGTCTGCTTATAGGAAAAAGGTAATTTGTGGCATTCCAATGTGGCTGAGCAAAAGTCTACTTATAGCAAAAGTCTACTTAGAGCGGAAGTCTACTTAGAGTTTAAATATACCATTTTTGCTGCCTTTGTTGACCAAATTGGTCATTATCATGACTTGAGTTAGGTTCAGTATTTTGTATACTACTTCGTGAAAATTGCTCGTATCAAGAATTGTGTATTTACTGTTTTATACTTTTACTTGTACACATAGAACGGCTAGAGAATTAGAGTCTAACCAGGAATTAGTCTGTGTCAATACAAACATGTTTAAGTTCCTCGCTTGGTAGTAGCCTCACTTAGTTGCACTTGGGGAAGACTGTATTTGAGTCGCCTCTGTATGTAAGGGACGATAGGAAGACTGTATTTGAGTCGCCGTAACCAATTATTGTATTGCTCAGAAAAATATATAGAGTACAATAAGGAAACATAATATGAGTAGAACTCTAGCTTAGTAACCATGACTTGTCCAGAATCAATCAAGATCTGATCAAAAATATGATTTACTCTAACAATAGTATAACAATATTAGAAAATGATCTATTGTTGACAGGAATAAATAGAATACAAAAGGAAGTATAGTCATACTAACACTATGGTCTATTCAACATCACTTCTTCAGAATCGTTAAAATCAATCCTGATTTACTATAACACCCTCGAGCTCTCGAGCCCCTCAAGCTCTCAAACCCCTCAAGCCCCTCGATCCCTCGAGCCTCTCGAGCTCTCAAACCCATCGACCCCTCGAACCCCTCCACCCCTTGAACCCCTCTAATCTCGAACCCCTCCACCCCTGAAACCCATCGACCCCTCGAACCTATCCACCCCTCGACCCCTTGAGCCCCTCGAGATCTCGAACCCCTCGACCCCTCGAAACCCCCACCATTCGAACCTCATCCACCCATCAAACCCCTCTAATCTCGAACCTCTCGACCCCTTGAACCTCATCCACCCCTCGAACCCTTCTAACCTCGAACCCCTCCACCCCTCGAACCCCTCTACCCCTCAAACACCTCGATATTCCACCCCTCGAACCTCATCCACCCCTCGACCCCTCGAACCCCTCGAGCACCTTGAACCCCCTCGAACCCATCCACCCCTCGACCCGTCGAATGCCCCCACCCCTTGAACCTCATCCACCCCTCGAACCCTATCCAGCCCTCGAACCCCTCTAACCTCGAACCCCATCACCCCATCACCCCTCGAGGTCCTCAATCCCCTCAAAGCCCTCGAGCCCCTCTAGGTCTCCAGCCCCTCGATCTGTGCCTCTTAATACAGTTCACATTTTTCAACCCATGTCTTTGTAAAATTCAGCCCAATTGGGTGTAAAATTCAGCCCATTTGTTTGTAGACTTGGTGCAATGTGTTTGTGAAATTGGTCACTCAACCCAGCCAATACCCTAACACCTTTCCTCTCCCAAGCTCCCTCCACATTCCCCGCTCCTTCCACCGGAAAACTCTGTCCCCGCTCCCTCCGCCGTCCCCGCTCAATTCCACCTCCACCGAGCTCCATCCCTTCCACCATACACCTTCCACCAAGCTACCATCAGGGAAGCTCCGTCCGTCAAGCTCCATCGGCCAAGCTCTGTCCGTCAACCACCGTCCGCACTCCAAACACCTTTCGTCAACAAACCATAGTCCAAATTAGGTAAGCGGATACACACTCGTGTTTGGTTTCCTAGGGATTGTCTACCGTTTTTGTATGCTTTAGGTTTGATTTCATGAAAATGCCTAATTATGATGAACCTTATTGTGCTTTTGTTTTGGAAATGCGTGAGTAATTGTGTACAAACCTGATTGTTTATTCTGAATATGAAAAAGAATGATTCTAGAAAGTAACTTATTGTATAACCCCTTGAAAATTTTCATGTGAGGTTATTCTGGATGGACAATTTATTCAGGCTAGTGTTGATATTCTGTCCACCTAGTTTTCTAATTTTGTTTGTGCTTTTATTTTCGAAATGCAGGAGGAATTCTGAAAAATCCGGATTCTGTATTCTGCATATGAGAAAACATGATTCTGTGAAATAACCTGATTCTGTATTCTGTATTCTGAAAGCTGATTGTGTATTCATGATAGAAAATTTTCATGTAAGGTTATTTATGTTTTTGAATTTTTTCCTACTTCCATTAATATTCTGACCACCCAGTTTTCTAATTTTCTGTTGATATTCTGACCACCCGTTAATATTCTGGCTTGTGTTAACATTTTGCTGGCGCATTACGTACCATAACACATTTATTTTACCAGTTATGTCCCCCAAAAATAGTGCACCCAAGCAGAATACCAACACCCAAAACTCAAGGAAAAAAGCCAGAGTCAGCAAGAAGGAGGAGCGTCAGCACGGGCCTCAGATTGTCCCCTCGAACAATCCAATACCGACCGCAGAGGCAGACTGTCATGAGGAAATAACTGTGTATAAAGAATTTAGTAGTAGGGGCCTCATACTAGAGAGAGGGTTGAGACTAGAAAAGCCCTACAAGGACTATGTGAACGAGCACGGCTGGCTAGGCTTCATCTCACAACCGTCTCGTGCAATACAGACCATGGCATGTAAGTTCTTGTCGCTCATGAAGTACAAGAATGTCCAGATGTTTTCCTCTGTGGTCAGTTTTTTGAGTTTGCAGTGGATGTGATCAACAGGTTCTACAAGATCCCACCGAAGCCCTCGAGTTTGTACGAAGCCACCAAGAAAGCTGTTCAACAAGCTTCATGGGAAGACATCATAAGAGAAACCTGTGATGATAGCGATAAAGTTACCCGGAATATGCCACAAGAATGGTCCAGCATTGAGAAGAAATACTTGACTGAAGACATGAACGTGTGGTACAGTTTCATAGCTGCCCGACTTCTCTCGGTGAAAATGAGTAGTGAGGTTCATCGGTCCCGTATGTTGCTGCTCTACAAGATCAAGAAGAACATGAGCATCAATGTTGGGGGTACGATAATGGCATACATCTGGGATTGTGTCAATGCCCATAATTGCATAGGTTTCTCCTCACTCATCACTGCCATATGCGTGGAAGCAGGTTGCAGAGTCAAAGATGATGATGTCACAATGATGCCAAAGCTTCCCATAAACCCTCTAATATTCTCGAAGAAGAAGAACATTGCTGAGTCATCTAGGGTGGCAACAAGTACATCATCTAAGACAAACTCGGATGGGGACATGGCAGCATTGCAACTGAAGGTGGATCACTTGGTGCGATGGACATCGCAGGTTGGGAAGATCCTCACTACCATGTATGGCGAGATGATCAAGGAATTGGGTCCAATCCCTACCTTAAATTCGCCAACGTCCAACACTGGGGAGAACAGCTCGCGCAGGGATTGACTACCTACATTGAGCTCACATCTTTGTTTTGTTAGGTTGTTTCTTTTGCTAGGTTAATATGGAACTTTGATTCGTAGATTTTTTATTTGCAAAACATATATTGCTACTGTGTTACTACTCTTTGGATGTGATTTTGGAATTTGACATTTCTAGTCTCGTAACGTATTCATGTTCTTGTCTTAGAGGAAATGAGCAACTCAAAACAGGTAATGTGAGTGTGAAAAAGCTGCAGCGCGCTGAACCAAAGGAGCTGCAGCGCGGTGCAGCTGGCAGCATCTACCATAGGAAAATGAAGCTAATTTTGTCCAAGGCTTTAACAAAACAGCGGCAGTGCACTGCAGCTCACAGAGCTGCTCAAATTGAGGACCAATTGGAACATAGTTGTAGAATAGTTAACAGTGGTACAAAACACAACAAACTACAAAAATACATAAATTTTATCTCGAATTTATTGATCAACCCTCGCTAGTCTTCAACCATCTTCCTCTTCTTGGATTGAACGTCTCGAATTTCTTGGTCAACTTCATCTATCCAAATGCCATCTCGGTGTTTCCTCCGTATTGCTCCCGCCTTAATCCCGTTGTTATTAAGTAGAGGGGAAATAGAGGGGAACTCTAACCTTTCACTTGTAACTTCAAAATCAATTTCATCACGGAAAGAGAATTTCTTACCTTGTAACACAACAGACCAACCTACATTGCACGAGTCATTTACGTAGAAAACTTGTCTTGCTTGTTCAGCCAAAATAAACTGATCATTTTCATATGCTTCACGAGTCTGGTCAACAAGGGTAAATCCCATTGTGTCATCAGTTTGAACTCCAGTTGTGTTATCAAACCACTGGCACTTGAAAACCGGAATCTTGAATTCTCCATAGTCAAGCTCCTAAATCTCATCAATAACACCATAAAACGACATCACAGCTAGGACTGATTTATTGTCTTTCTTACTTGCTTACCACATAGTCTCCGACTCAATGTATACCTCACTATTTTGTGTTGTGCTCTTTAAATCTTGGTCCCTAGTAGAAAAACAGAAACCGTTTATGTCATATCCAGAATACCTCAAAACCGTGCAGTTAGGCTTCCTTGCAAATGCCCTAATTTTTGGGTCGTAATAACCTAAATTGCATCGATCATATAACCAATTCTCAAACTTGTCATTGTGCTCCAACTGAACTTTATTAGGTAGCCACGTGGGATGAGATTCTATGATCGAATTAAGGTGCTCGGTCACATAAGAAGTAGTCTCCATACAATTCCTCAACACATACAAAGGAACTGCCATCAGATCACTATTCAATAGAGTAAATAACATTCCCCTTGACCTCGGTTTTCCCACCTTCCTTCCAACATGTTGATTCTGGGGCACCCCAAAATTTCTATGTTCCCCCAATTAGCTAGAGAAAAATTCAATCACTTCTTCGGTAACATACCTCTCAACAATAATAGCTTCCGGCCGACTCATACATTTCACGTACCCCTTGAAGACTTTCATGTGACGCTCGAATGGATACATCCAACGCATGCCAACTGGACCGCATATCTTTACCTCCCGCACTAGATGGACGACCAAGTGAACCATTATATAAAAAATGATGGAGGGAAATACATTTCCAACTTGCATAGCACAACAACAACCTCTTTTTGTAGGACATCCAAATGGTCCCGATCAATAGACTTCCGGCATATGGAAGAAAAAAAATAAACAAAGCCTAGTGATTGAGTACCTTACGTCGGCCTCCATTACCCTACGAATAGCAATAGGTAACATTTGTTGCATCAAAACATGACAATCATGAGATTTCAACCCGGTCATCCGACAATCCTTCGTAACTAACCGACTCACATTTGATGAATAATCAATTGGGACCTTCACTGATTTCAAACTATCACAAACTGAGATTCTCTCCTCCTTTGACAATGTACAAGGTGCAGAGGGCAAGTAAGTCCTCTTACCCTTCACTTCTGGGGCGAGGTCATTTCAGATTCCCAAATCAACCAAGTCCAATCGGGCATTCAAACTATATTTCATCTTCCAGGGAATGTTCAAGATGGTGCCTATCAAACTTTCACAAACATTTTTCTCAATATGCATCACGTCTAGGCAATGCCTAACCTCAAGATGCTCCCAGTACGGTAGATAAAAAAATATTGACCTTTTCTTCCATGAACCATCACAATGTATTCTGTCCTTGCCCTTATACTTTCCCAACACCACTCTCAATTTCTTAACCTTATTGTGAATTTGCACACCAGTTAGTGGTGTAAAAGATTTCCTTCGTTCTTTCCCACCAATAAAATTAACCACATCATCCTTGTATTTATGGTTTCCTTGCAGCCAGTTTCTATGGCCAATATACATTGTCTTTCTTCCACGTCTTAGCTGTTTGAATTCTGTCTTCTCCTCACAAATAGGACATGCTTTGTGCCCCTTCACAACATAGCCCAACAAATTTCCATAGGCTGGAAAATCATTGATCGTGCAAAAAAGCATGGCACGCAATTGAAACTCCACATTCATATGGGCATGAAATACCAACACCCCTTTTGCTTCCCACAATATCTTCAAATCATCGATCAATGGTCTCAAATACACATCAACCTCGTTCCCAGGTTGTCTAGGACCTAAGATTAACAAAGGCATCATAACATATTTACGTGTCATGCACAAATAAGGGGCAAATTATATATAACCAACATCACGGGCCAAGAACTATGCTTCGATGACATATTACCAAATGGATTCATCCCATCAGTACACAATGCAAGGTGTAAATTTCTAACCTCCAAACCAAATGAAGGATATTGCTTGTCAAAATTTCTCCATTGTTCACCGTCTGCCGGATGTCTTATCTTGTCGTTGCTTAGTCTTTCCAGCTCTCCATGCCATCGCAAGTTCTTTGCATCTTTTGATACCACATACACTTCAATGGGACCTTCTTCTTCTTCTTAACCAAACACCCATCATCATCATTCCTCACACCCTTATATCTTCAATGTTTGCACACGGGACATTGAACCACGTCTTTCAAATCACCGTCATACAACACACAATCATTTGGACATGCATGCATTTTCTTGTATTCCAAACCGAGTGGACACAATATTTTCTTGGCCTCGTAAAAGTTTTTTGGTATTCCATTCCCTTCCGGAAACTTATCCTTTAGAAGCTTTAGGAGTGAATTCACTCTTGCATCACTCCAAGAACTTGTAGCTTTCAAATTGAAAACCTCCATAAAAAAAGAGATTATGGTATCCTTACTTTTACATCCCGGATACAATGTCTTCGTTTTCGTCGAGCAAAGCACTAAACATTTTAGGCTTCCCCTCAAAATCTCTTACAATGTCATCGAACATAGCATCAACGGTACATTTGTTTCCATCTACATTGTCAAAACCACCGTTATGTCCTTGCTCAACCTCTCCATGAAATGTCCATACAATGTAACCTCCGTCAAATCCGTTCTTCAACAAGTGAAATCTAACAAGCCCACGATCATCAAACCGTTCACGACACAAGCATCTTTTGCATGGACAAAGTATCCTCTCCTCCCGACCAAAGGCATAATAAAGAAACGAATCAATAAATGCAATATGTTCACCACTCCCTCTAGCTACACTTGGATAGATAACCATTTTTCCCTCCACGCAAACATCGACTCTCTGTCTGTTGTATCTAAACAACACATAATAAACAATTACACAAATTTTCATTGTTCAAACATAATAAAAATAAACACAATCAATTTGCTACACAATACTAAAAGTGTCATGTATGTGTATATGTATGTGAATCGGTCAACTAGCTTGTTCTTGGGATACATACATACATACATACGTATATATATATATATATATGCATACATACATACATGTATATATATACATACATACATACGTATATATATATATATGCATACATACATACATGTATATATATATATACATACATACATATATATATATACATACATACATACATATATATATACCATCTCCCAAAACAAACACAACCATGTTTACATCCACACTCAGTTACACTCTCACAACATGATACTAAACCGACATAAAGCATATAGAAACCATTAAAACCATTAATACATACGAATAAACTCTCTCCAAGCATGCATTTATGGTTATTATAACTACTAGCTATTTGATTGAAATTCCAAGAAGTTAATGAAAACTTACATCCATGGGTCTTCATTGCTTTGAGTTATTGCTCACCATCCAAAAAATCTTCCATCAATGAAGGGAGAAGGAAACTACAAGTTCAGATCTAATTTTAGAGGGGTAGTTCGGAGCATTAAATGTTCAATTTAGCACCAGTTTCTGTGAATAGTACGTAAAACCAGTGCCATTTCCCTATTAGCACTAGTTTTTAACTGGTGCAAAATCAAACGGTGCCATTTTCCCGCTTTCTTTCTGGAATTCTTTTAGCACCGGTTTCTGTCATTTTTTAGCATGGGATTCTAAAACCGGTGCCAAATATATACTTTACATCGGTTTTCTTTGATTTCTAGCACCGGTTTTCAAACCGGTTCAAATTTAGCATCGGTTTTTGAAATTTTTTAGCACCTGCTTTTCAAACCGGTGCCAAAATTTTCAATTCACCGGTTATGCGGATTTTTAGCACCGGTTTGAAACCTGTTTTTGTTATTTTTAGCACCGGTTTTTTGACCAGTGTTAGTTTAACACCGATTTTCATCAATTCTAGTACTGATTTTCTGACCGGTGCTAACATGATTATAGAACCGGTGCTAACAAAATAAAAACCGTTGCTATTACATTATTTGCACCGATTTTAAAAACCGGTACTAGAGGGGGTCTCTGTGGTAGTGCACAAACTAAAGAAATGGAAAAATATGTGATTAAGTGCAACTGGTAAATTAACTTCGTATGCAACCAGTTCCTCAACATCTTTGGGCTACTATGGACCCTCCAAAGACAGCGATTAAAGATATTGACAGAAAACTTCTTGTGTTCTTCTAAGGTGAGCAGAATTTGAATCATAGAAATCTTAGAGAAAATGGAAATATTTATGTTTTCCTCTAGGTGAGAATGATATTGGTCTTAGGTATTTCAATGCTATAATTAAAGCATTCGCACAAGCTTTTATGAAAAAATTCAATTAAGTTTAACGCCCAGGTTGAAATTTTATTGTCTTTACCACCAAATGTATTGATTTCACATAATTGAAAAAACTTATCTTTATCAATAGGGTTAATGAATCAGCAATCATGGTAATTCATGACAATGGATAAATTTGTCTTTTTGAGCATCCAATTGTACAGACAAAGGTCCTTCAATTGACACATGTGATTCATAAGCCATCAATATTCCAATATGACTCTTTATTTCATATTTCATAAATTTCAGGCACATTCATGTACATTGTCCTTCTTCCTTACTAGCTATAATTCTTACTCTTTTACAGAAAGTAACTATAATATCTAGTAGGAATGATAGAATCAACTGGAAATCAGACTTGAAAGGGAATTTCTCTTTCAAATTTGCTTATTCAATTATCATGAATTATAAGCCTAAATTAAGAATTTTGATTCGGATTTTGATTTAACATCCAAAAAAAATTGCACTCTTTATGTGGATGCTATATGACTTTATGTTGTCTTCATGAATATTTCAGTTGCTTTCTGAATCTCCAATGTGCGTACATACTGATTCACCGTGTCATTGTTTATTACTTGTGATTTGAAAAAAAAGGTATGGTTTGCTATATATATTTTGCTTGTTTATGACTTTGTTTTTTAATCCATTTGGGATATATTAACTTTATGTTGGTCATACTGCGGTCGTTCAAAAATTCACAATATCTAGTTCATACATTTCCTTGTGTTTGTTGTTGCAAAAATCACTAGTGGAGGATGTCTCATTAAAGGTAGCATTAGAAGACGGTTCCGCGAGAATTTGTTAAAATTGCCTTCTAGAAGAGGTTCTAAGCTCGGAACCTCTGTGAATTGGATCGCCTAATTTTGGAAGGCGGTTATTGTTTAATCAAAGGTTTTTTTTAAGTAAAAACACCCGAGGGTGGAGGTTGATATATTGGTACCTCAAGCCAAAAAGAGCGAGCCAGAGTCATCATAGTAGTTTATACAAAATGCAACATCATTACCTCCAAAAGAATGATCAGATACTATTCTCTATGAGTCTATATATGCAAAATCTAGAGAAAAGGTAATTGCAATTCTAAAGTAACGAACCTCCACACCAAGTGTTAATTCATTATTTTGGCCAAGCAACTACCAGCCAGTCAAGTCAGTAAGTAAAAGGATAGAGGGATTGAGCTAGTAAGTCTGTGAGCGGTGGAGAGTCCTCTCGAGCACACGAAAGTTCCCTCGAGCTGACGGTGGTCACCACGAAACCACGGTTGTCCCCTCGAGCACACGGATGTCCCATCGAGCACACGGATGTCCCGTTGCGCAGTAGAAAGTCCAGTCGAGCACACGAATGTCCCCTCGAGCAGTCGAAAGTCCCCTCGAGCATACGAAAGACCCCACGAACACACGGATGTCTCCTCGAGCACACGGATGTCCCCTCGAGTGTACGAACATCCCGTCGAGCAGTAGAAACTTCCCTCCAGCACACTAATGTCCCCTCGAGCACACGGATGTCCTCTCGAGCACACGAATGTCCCATCGAGTAGTCGGAAGTCCATTCGAGCACACGAATGTCCCCTCTAGCAGTTGAAAGTACCCTCGAGCACACGAATGTCCCAACAAAAACACGGATGTCCCCTCGAGCACACAGATGTCCCTTCGACCACCCGGATGTCCCCTTTAGTGTACGAACGTCCCGTCGAGCAGTCGAAAACTTCCCTGCAGCACACTAATGTCCCCTCGAGCACACGGATGTCCTCTTGAGCACACGAATGTCCCGTCGAGCAGTCGGGAGTCCCCTCATGCATACGAAAAGTCCCCTCGAGCACACGAAAGTCCCTTCGAGTAGTCGAAAGTCCCTTCGAGCACACTATAGTCCCTTCGAGCACACAGATGTCGTCTCGAGCACACGAATGTCCCATCGAGCAGTCAGGAGCCCCCTCGAGCATACAAATGTCCCCTCGAGCACACGAAAGTCCCTTCTAGCAGTCGAAAGTCCCGTCGAGCAGTCGGTAGTCCCCTCGTGCACACGAATGTCCCCTCGAGCACACGGATGTCCCCTCGAGCACAAAATTGTCCCCTCGTGCATTGTCCCCTCGTGCATATAATTGTCCCCTTGAGCACATGAATGTCCCCTCGAGCACACAGATGTTCCCTCGAGCACAAGAATGGCCCCTCGAGCACACGACTATCCCCTCGAGCACACGAAATTCCCTTCGAGCACACGGATGTCCCCTCGAGCATACGAATGTCACATGTAGCATACGAATGTTTTCATGACCACTCAGAAGTTCCCACCGAGCAGTCGGATGTCCCCTCGAGCATAGTGGTGTCCCCTCGAGCACACGGATGTCCCTTCGAGCACACGAATGTCCCCTCAAGCACACCTACGGTAAAAAGGAAGGAAAGATTAGCAGTATCAATCATCTTTAGAGGATTGCCTATGGATTCTAATATAAGGTGTGTGAATGCTATCCATATAAATTATCCCTTTAATATGCGCCAGAATGTTATTCAAATTAAGTGAAGAGTCCATCCGGGAGGTTGAGTGGAGTTTAACAATAGCATCAGCCACTGAATTACATTCTCTGTATATGTGCTTAAGAGAAACCTGTGATAGAAGTGTGTGAACTTGGAAAACCAATGGGTATAAAGTCCATTTAGAGCATGATGGGTCATTGATCATATGAACTGCCTGTAAAGAGTCGGATTCGACAATTAAGTTTGGATATCTAGGAATACAGATTTGACATGCCAGAAGGACAGCCTTTATTTCAGCTTCCAGTGGTGAAATGGATGATATGGACTCTGACTTGATTAGGAGTGGGAAACCCTGGTCATCACAAGCAATTAATCCAATAGAAACAGATGTAGCAGACCATGAGGCATCCACATTAACCTTGATGACATTGGGACCTGGAAATTCCCAGTATACTGTGGAGATGGTTAGCTTTGGTGGTGGTCTGGGTAGGGATATCAGAGAATGGAATTGATTGCATGAGTTATGGTGTATATTAGGGAGGCAGGGAGAGGCTGAAATGGAAAGATTCAGAGTATCTATAACTTCCTTACTTATATGGGTAAAAGAAAAGGGTTTGTCCTCAAGAAAGTAGGATTTCTAGCCTTCCATAAAGCCCAGCAGATCAAAGGAGGCAACAATCGACATATTATATTCTGAAACCCAGAGAGGTTACTACAATTCCAAAAGATGAAGAAAGTGTCCACAACACTGTGGATATTTTGCAGATTGAAATTAACTAAACGAGCACTATGAAACCAAACAGATTTAGCAAGAAGGTAGTTAATGAAGAAATGTTCCAGAGAGTCAGATTGATTGCACATAGGACATTGTGAAGCCAAGCTAAAGCCACATTTGATGAGGATATCATCAAAAGGTAAGAATGAGTTGAGCAATTTCCATGTAAAGATGGAGATCTTCTTAGGTAACCTAGTGTTCCATATGAGCTTAGTAACTGGGTAATTACCTCGTATGTATGTTAGAGTTTTATAAGCTGACTTGAAAGAAAATCTGCCAGTCTCTTCAGGTTTCCAAATCATCCTGTCCTCTCTATCATGTACACTTTCTGCACCCTGCAAAAATAGAAAAGTATCATTTTCCAGGAAAGGAACGATCTTAGGTAAAATTAACACTTTCTTATTTATAAAATCAGCTACTGAACAGGGGAAAACATGGAAGTGATGTGGGATGGGATACAGTTTATCAGCGGCCCATTTGGGCACCATTTAGCAGCCCAGAAATCACATTTACCTTGCCCATGAATAATCAGTGAATTTTTTTCTGCAACAGGGTTAACCTCACAGATTCTCTTCCATGTTTTGGAGTTCTTGTGGGACTGTGGAAAGGACCACAGTAATTTGGCCAACAAGGTGATCCCTAATTGGCTTTTCCACCATAATTTAAGTGAGCAAGCTTCAATAATTGACTTAATAGATTTAAAGCCCAATCCATAATGAGATTTAGGGATAGCAATGTCAGTCCACTTTTCCATACCCTATTTTTCCTTTCCTCAGTCTCCCCCCAAAAGAAACTGGCCATTCTTTTTTCCATGGATTTTACAATAGACGTCGGAGGTTTACAAACAGTCCAAATATGATGAGGGAGAGAGTATATGCATGATTGAATGAGTGTCCTCTTCCCTCATGCACTTAACCATCTGTTCTTCCAGTTTTTAATTCTCTTATCCATAATTTCAAGAAAGGGATGAAAATATCTAGATATGGTTCTTCCTTTGAAAATAGGGCAGCCTAGGTACTTAAAAGGGAAAATTCCTTTCTTCATTCCTAGGATAGACCTAATCTGATTTTTCTTAGTGACTGTAGCTCTCTTGCTAATGTAAAACTCTGATTTTTCATAGCTGATTTCCTATCCTGATGTTAACTCAAATATCTGCAGAAATGCTTTAATCTTGATTAGACCAGATTTTGAAGCTTGCATAAAAATTATGGTGTCATCAGCATAGCTTAAGTGGGTGACTGGTAGAATAGTAGAGGGAAGAGAGAAATATTGCAAACTGTTATTTTGAAACATGAATAAAAGGCTCATGGAGAAGGATTCTGTGAAGATATTGAATAGTAAAGGAGAAAGGGGATCACCTTGTTTGATACCTCTAGTTGATTTTAAAAAACCAACAGGATTACCATTGATGAGCATAGAGAAGTAAGCCTGGGAAAGGTTGTTCATGACCGCCTTAAGAAATTTACCTGAGAAACCAAATTTATGCAAAATATTCTGCAAAAAACCCCAGCTAACCTTATCAAAAGCCTTTTTCAGATCCAGTTTGAGCATACAATTTGGTTCCCTATTTTTTTTGTCAAGGAATCTAACCATCTCTTGAAGATATAGGATATTATCTGAGATATCTCTATTCTTCATAAAAGCAGTTTGGTTTTGAGAAATTAGTTTGTCCATATATGGTTTCAGCCTTTCCATAAGAACCTTAGAGAAAATTTTATTAGCAATATTAGAAAGGCTAATAGGTCTGAAATCATCAAAAGATGAGGGGGTAGGTTTTTTAGGAATAAGAGTTATCCAAGTGCTAGAGATACCTCTTGGTATGTTAGATCCTAGAAGAAAATCATTTATTGCAGATAGGAGGTAATCTTTTATGAAATCCCAGCATTTGATGTAAAATTTATTGGAGAAGCCATCAGGCCCTGGGCTACTATTCCTATTCAGCCACATGACCACAGATTTGAGTTCAGTTTCTGTTACAGGCCTAGATAAACTGACGTTATCTTGCTCAGTGATGATGGAAGGAATCTGGCTAAGGAAGTGTGGATAGTAGGTGGAATCCACAGGGTTCCTAGATTCAGTTAGCAGGTCTGAAAAGTATTTGACAGCTTCATTCTGAATGCCTGTTAAATTGTCCAGCCATTGTCCAAACGAGTTTTTGATTTTAGATACATTCAATCTACAGTTCTTCTCCTGAACAGATTTATGGAAAAATTGGGTATTATTATCCCCACATTTAAACCAATTCAATCTTGACTTATGTTTCCATAATTTTTGTTTCTCTTTTAAAGCTCTAAGAAGAAGTGCCCTTTTTTCATTAAGAATGATAAGATCAGTTTCTGAAAGGGATAAATCATAGATTACTTCCTGTCTTCTGAGATTATCCTCACCCATCATTACATTAGAGTAAATATTACCAAAGCTCTCTTTGTTCCATATTTTAATTACTTTCTTAACTCTAATTAGCTTAAGATATAGGCCCATCATACCTGTTTGGTGAATAGGAGAAACCCAGTTCGTCCTGATTAAATCCAAGAAATCTGGCCTATTGAACCAACAGTTGAGAAATCTAAAAGGTTTTGGGTATGAGAGAGTCTGAGTAGCAATTTGTTTAATCAAAGGTGGTATATTTTAGAACCGCCTTTGAATGTGGGAGATGCACTACCACGCGAAGACACCTCTGGCACCGGTTGTTTTGGTTCCTAGCACCGGTTTTTTAGTGGCTAAAAAACCGGTGCCTAAGTAAGCGATGCTACGTTATCACCGGTTGAAATGAAACCGGTGCTAAATTTATTTTATTAGCACCAGTTATATTTTGCACCGATTTAAGTTACTGGTGCTATAATGTACCATATTAGCACCAGTTTTTGGTAACCGGTGCTAAAAAAACCAGTGTAGATTTTGTAATTGTAGCACCGGTTATAGCACCGGTGATAAATAAAATTTTGTCGCACCGGATTTGTTAGCACCGGTTATGGAACCGGTGTTAAATCTTTAGATCTCACACCGGTTTGTAGGTAGCACCGGTTTTTAAACCGGTGATAGAAAAATAAATTGCACCGGTTATATAGTGTAGCAACGGTTTGGGAACCGGTGTTAAATCTTTATATCTAACACCGGGTTGTAGGTAGCACCGATTTTTAAACCGGTGACAGAAAAATAAATTGCACCGGTTATAGTTTAGCAACGGTTTGGGAACCGGTGATAAAAACAGTTTTATTGCACCGGTTATATGTTAGCAACGGTAAAAAAACCGGTGCTGGAGTTGTTTATTTGTTGCACCGGTTAAATTTTGCTTCCGTCTGAAAACTGGTGCAACGAAGTATATGTTAGCACCGGTTATGATCGCACCTTTTTTGCAGTAGCGATTTTGAAAGCGGTGCTACAAGCGTTAATTTTGCACCGTTTAATATTAGCACCGGTTCTCTATTCGAAAGTAACCGGTGTTAAAAGCGTGAGTAATTATTGTGCTCATTGTAAGCTGTGGCGTGCTGCAGCGTTCATCTTCTCACAGCCAGTTCCTTTTTTTCCAGGCATGGTACCCAATATTTGTTGTGCGTAGTAACATAATGGTGCACGAAGACAAATTGAACAAATTCGAAGACACAGTGATGCATAGACAAGAAAGTAGGTTGAAGAAAGGATTGAATCCGATGAAGTATAATATATAACTAGCAAAAGAAGAGCAGGAAGTGTTTCGTAGTGTCCTAAGATACTGAAACCCCCCGCAGCGTCGAAGTACACGAGTATCAGATGAGATGGTCAATTACCTTTCTTGTAACAGATAATACTAACCACTATCCGACGATTTGTGCAAGTCCTTGTATGATATTCAATTGAGCTATGCAATTTGGTAGAGTATTTTTTGCAAAAATACAAACCTATTTCACAGCAATACTCCACAGTTCATCCCTCCCCAGTGGAGTGTAATCTTCCGGGAATTGCTGAAACAATGCATTAAATGACATGTTAAGAAAAGGATGTAAATGCGAGGATAATGATATATAGAAGAAATATATGAAAATGTACCGGAATAATATCAATGTCATGTATGTGCCTGACAATTTTTTCCATGTAATACATGCAATGGTACCCACACTCCCAAGTACTACTTTGTATCTTGTGCTGATGATGGAAAAGACAATTTGTTGAACCGATTACGAAGATGAAAATGACACGTGAAATATGAAGGTATGAGATGATACATACACTGATGTTTATGACATCCCAAGTGTAGTTTGAAGGGTAGGCCCTATTTTGTTTGGAATTGGACCGTCGATATTTTGTTGCAATCCTACAATAGATGGAAACCTATTTTTGTCAACATGGGGAATATTATTTTCAGAAATTGGGGTTCACACAATATATGATAATATACTGAGTAACAGAAATTGTAAATAATTGAGCCAAGAGAGTGCGAAACGTACAAGAACACAATTACGGGAACAACCATTTTTGAAAAACATCGAAGCTGAAGGAAAGAAACGAATGTGTTCCACTAACAAATGAATCATTTTAAGGCATGACCTATTTCGTTTGGAAATTCCCCCAGTCATTGAGTCGATGCAATATACTAGATCGATTTCTGGTACGAAGACAAGCAAAAACCAATGGTCCCTATGGGAAAAAGGGAAAAACAAAAGTACTTAAGATTCTTAAAATAAAATCACAGCACACGATTGCTTTTGCTTCCATGTGGTTGGGTCTAGCTACTCGAAAAATGAATGGAACTTACTCTCGATTGTATGGGAAGATGTACATCCTCGCTTCAGTGCGGTACATGACAGCCGAAACCTCGTCCGCAGTCAATTCCACCCTTTGATTTGCCTTCATTGAGTTTGAAGAGGCAGGAATAAACTGGACGTGGCCTCCATGTACCACCCCATCGCAGAGGTATCTTGCAAATTAATATGGTTAGTGAAGAAAATATAATGATACTTGTATCTATGAATAATGAAAGCATGCACTTCTTACGATGCCCATATATCAAGTTGGCACGCACTGATCCACTCAATTTCATCATCTGCGTCCAAGCTAATCATGAACAGTCGTATGTTGTCAGTGAATATGGCCGCGTAGACTTCTTCTGATCCGAACACCTTTGCGCTAAATTGATGCGAAATATTTTTTCTGGTCCACATATTTGTGCAGATAGCCGTAAAACATCATTAATCTGGTGAACAGCAGCAATGCATTCTTGGGTTTCCATGGCTCCCTAATCATTACATTCAGAATCTAATAATGTTAGTTGAACAGTACTTTTATGTAATTCAGTGGTGGATGGTAATGTAAAGGCTGAAATGAGTTCTCACAAATAAGTGTTTGGGAGAAATCGACGAGGGAGGACTTCGTTGCCCATTCTCCGGTGATGTAGTTTTTTCTTTTGGCTGTTGCTAATGGATAAAATGTTAGTGATGCGTAGATAGAAAATCAGTAGGAATGAAATAGTATGCGGGTATGTACCTCTCCTTTTACCGATCGAGCGGCCACCTCCCCCCAAAGGAGTATCTTCCTTAGCCACTGGTGTGAGGTTTGTTTGAGGACTTCCAATTTCGTCGATCACCGTTTCCTGCAGAGGCGGTTGCTGCTCGCTCTCCTACGTAAGAATATGAATAACATATCATGTCATTGTATTAGCAATAAAGATATGTATGAGCACCAATGAGAAGAAGAATACAATTATCACACCTCATCATCCTGTTGCTCTATAACACTTATCAGCTTCCTCGGCCATAGAATGTTATACCCGATGGCTTGAATGACGAACTCAAATTCTTCGTGTTCGATCGGAAAAGGTGCCTTTGGTATGATCACAGGTCCTTTTAGATTTACCCGCTCCCACTTGATGGGTAAGTCAGTTTCCGCTTCCTTCAGAAAGAATATACCGAATGCAGCTACCTCCCTCTCTCCATGATGGTTCAAAACATATAGGCAGCATTTTTTTCCTCTCTGAGAGATGAACTTAGAGATTGGGTAAATACATGGGTTGGGCAATAAGTAAGTATTCTCTATTGCAGGAAAATAGATAAAGTCGGAAGTGCAAGCGATAGATGATAAGAAGTAATGAACTGTACATGTAGCTGCTGAAGGCTGCCGTGCGCTGCAGCTTTCAGTGCCTAGCTGAGACTGAGAGCTACAGCGCGCTGCAGCTTCCAGTGTTCATCAGCAACGAACTGTATCCCCACAACATCAATCCAAATCAGGAAATAGAAATCCATATACTACAAATCACATAGCAAGAAAGGAACAAATACGATTGCAGTTCACGGTTTGGACTACCTTGTCATCCGCTGCAGTTTCTTGTGGGTCACTACATCCCAATGCTGAAGGAATGAATACCCGGTTGTCCTTGGTCGTGGGGGTGGAAGTTGCAGCTAGGAAATTACGGGTATCCAAGTGTGGGGGAATAGCTTTACCCAATTGCCCATCTAGCCAATTTGTTTGGGCCTCAAGTAAAACAACAAATGTTTCCCTGATCTCGATGACATCTGTTGGTTGTTTGTTTGAATTTGATATTTCCTCAGATGGTTTTGTGTTTGTGCTCCCATATCGACTGGATGCGTAACGGGTAACAGTCATATGTGGTAGGGCCTCGTTCACCTTAGAGGTTGTGGAGCAACCTCTCCAACGACCCCCGTGATCCTTCCTACCCGTTGCTTAAACTAGAATATCTTCTTTTCCATGTATAACCAAATCTCCCTTTTGCTTCTTATCCAAAAGGTTTTGCTAAGAAACAAAGCAAATATAAGCCATTTGATCGGGATAACATCAAAGAATATCAATAGAGATAGATTCATTTATGAATTATGCTCACAATAGTGGGGGCTGCTCTTCGCACGGAGTCGTTGGTGTTGGTTGATAATTTCTTGTCCCAGTTTGCTGCAAGGAACACTTCCGAGCGGTCCGGTTTGAAATCCATGATTTGAACTAAAGCCTCTGCTTCTTCCACACTCTGACCTTCATCCAGAAGTGCCTCAATTGTAGTGTTTCTTTTCCTCTTCTCGAGTTCTACTGCAACCCTACGGTTCCCTCCACTCCCCGTGTAATGGATGTAGTCCTTCTGTGAGGCGCTTAATTTTGCTGCATCACTTACTGCCTATTTGGACATCAGTATGTAAACAGCCGGCATGGTAGTGACTAGGGGAAAAAAAGATTGAAGGAATTACCTTGAATTTAGGGGTTGACCTGTGTTTCACAAACAACTCCCTCTCATTTTTGTCCATCCACCGATAGTCTCTCCATGCACAAGAGCCTAGATTTTTTGCACAATGTACTTGTTCGCCACCTTAGTCTTCCAATTCCTCCACTTTTCTCCTGCATAAATTGTCCATTTATTGCGGAACTTATTCATCTCATTGAAAGTCATTTTCATTTGTATATCCTAGCTAATCTGGAGGATAAGGAGACAACATGTTAGTGCGACATGTAACGAAGTTGACATGAACAATGGAGGATTAGAACACACTTACAAGAATGTCTTCCCATGCATCCTTCTTCACATGGTCTGGAACTGATCTCCAATTATGCCACGTCCCGAAGTGGATTCTTCAGCGGAAGGCATAGCCAACATACATCGACCATTGACTGCGCATAACTAGGGGTTCGAAGTTATCATCAAAGAATATTTTAAGAGGCTTCTTTTGTTTCGCCAGCAACATGGACTTGCACATGGCTGTACCTCTGCGATTGCAATACTCTCCAATCTCAAACTTGTCGAAGCTCCGACTCATGTCTTCTTTTACCATAGTTTCTTTTGCGTCTCCCAACTTCTCTGACCCCGAGCAATATTTCTGTGCATCAGCCCCTTCCTCGCTAATGTCGTCATAGTTGGCATTCTTTGGAGGGGTAAAACATTCATGGGCAACAGTTTGTCTACCACCGGAGACAAACAATTTCTTCCTCGGCGGCGCCATTGAATCTCTTCTATAAGTAAATGAAACACAAGCAAACCATTAATCCAACACTGCCCTTTGCGGATTTTCACGACAATCCAACCGACTTAAAAAAATTCGTGTAGGGGGCACGTGGGTAGGCAAAAACTATGACATTACAAGCAAGTATATCATGTATGAGCATGAAACAACACCCACAATAGTTTAACAAGAAACCTCAACACAAAGTCACACGCAAAGAGACAACCAAAATATAGCTACTCATTAAACCCGGGAAAGATGGAAACTACCAATGGGTGTTACCTTTTTCCGTCAACAGCCGGCCATCTTGGTTAGCCCCTCCCGTGTGAACATTCCGAGCCGGGTACGAGCTGGGTACGATATTTGTGGAGTAGAGTGTCGATGAAATTGGGGTATTTGGTTGGCGACCAGGATTGGGGGGTTGAAGCCCGACATAAATGGTGAAGGGAGGGACACTGTTTTTGGGGGAAATCTGCACGGGGTTATGGGGGGAAGAGGGGGAACTTGGGATTAGAGATGTGGTGGGTGGAAAGAACTCGGTTCGATGTGGTGGGGAGGGAAGGGTACGGAAACAGAGGGTTAAGGATATGGAGGGAAAAGGGCTACTTTTGGAGGGAATGAAAATGCAGCTTTGTTGGCACATTTTGGTGTCTTATAATTTTTCTTTCTTTAATTTAAAAACAATAATCCATACGAATGGGAGGGATATGTATTATATTCCCTAGGACCTGGAAAAGATCGTAAAATCTTTCAAATCTAATACTCCCTCCGTCCCAAAATAAATGGTGTACGAGAGACTTCCACCGCTAATAGGTTTAAGCACGTATAACGAAGGCATGTAAAAGGTTACTTTTCATAAACTTAGTGTCACGACGAATCTAAGCATATAACATATGACAATATTATGTTGTTCATATGACAATATGAATAGGGTAATTTCGCAGTTACTAAGCTCATATGGAATGTAATGTTACCTAAGAAGATTTCTATCTTCACCTGGAAACTGCTTAATACAGCGGAATGTGCATAATACAGTGATACTTTTTCCATCTTCTAAACTGTAGTGACCTTACTGGATAGCAGAGAATGCTATGTCATCTGATTCATTCTGTGATCTGGTGGGCTTTATGGAAGGCTAGGAGTGCTTATTTTTTGGATGGCACACCTTTTTCCATCTCCCATATTAGCAAGGATGTCACAGATACACTCTACCTTTCCCTTACCTCCTCTCCCCGAAGGTTTCATGTTCCCTTCTTTGTTGTTTCCCCCCAGACCCCCACCGAAGCCAACTATTTCCACAGACCTCCACCGAAGCAAACTATATCCAGATCACAGTTTCATCAGGGTTACAGTTGATGCATCTTGGTCTAATTCCTCTGTTTCAATTGGCTTAGTTAAGGCAATTCTAATGGCCTGGCAGATCTGTCTGGACGGATATCCCAACCTCAATATTGAATCTGACTCGCCACAGGCAGTTTCTATGATTAATGATCATTCACTTTCCAAATGGACCCTATACCCTCTAGTTTTCTGAGTTCACACTCTTTTGTCATATACTACCCTGAAGCACACATGTAGAGATTGTAACTCAGTTGCGGATGCCATGGCGAAATATGAAGCATCCTCTGCGATGGTTTCTCCTTTGCATATGACCCACATTCCGGCACATACTAACGGCTTAATCTATATGGATATTATTCATACACCTTATATTAGAATCCATAGGTAAGCCTTTAAATAAGATTGATGTTGCAGATCTTTCCTCTATTTTTGTTGCTCTTCCGCGATGGCTACCATTTTTCACAGTCTCATTAGTGCTTTCAAATGAGCGGATTCCCAGTTTCTAGCATCGAGCACTCGATCCTGGAGCCCTCGAGCCGTGGAGTCCTCGAGCACTTAATCCTTGGAGCCCTCGAGCATTGGATGCCCTCGAGCACTAGATGCCCTCGAGCCTGGATGCCCTCGAGCCGAGAATGCCCTCGAGCCCCCAGAATACCCTCGAGCCCAGAATGCCCTCGAGCACTGGATAACCCCGAGCACCATATGCCCTCGAGCCTGGATGCTCTTGAGCGTGGATGCCCTCGAGCCTGGATGCCGGCGAGCACTGGATGCCCTCGAGCCTGGATGCCGGCGAGCACTGGATGCCCTCGAGCCTGGATGCCCTCGAGCGTGGATGCACTCGAGCGTGGATGCCCTCAAGCGTGGATGCCCTCGAACCTGGATGCCAGCGAGCAGTGGATGCCCTCAATCCTGGATGCCCTTGAGCGTGGATCCCCTCGAGCGTGGATCCCCTCGAGCGTGGATCCCCTCGAACCTGAATGCCAACGAGCAGTGGATGCCCTCGAGCCTGAATCCCCTTGAGCCTGTATGCCCTTGAGCACTGGATGCCCTCGAGCCAGCAAGCACTTGACCATCAACCCCTCGAGTCTAAAACTTAATATTCTACTGGCCCAACATTCAGCCCAAAACAAATGTAAACTGCATCCCAATCAGTATAAGGTGTTTGTGTATTAATATTTTTCCCACAACCTCTCCTCTTCCATCACCTCCTTCCGCCGTTCCCAAGGCCATTCCTCCGCCGTTCCCAAGCACCATCCTCCGCCGTTCCCAAGCCTCATCCTACGCCATTCCCAAGCCCCCTCCTCCGCCATTCCCAAGCCCCTTCCTCCGACGACCCCTGCTCCCTCCGCCGTCCTCTACTCTCACGGCGCTGTCCCCTGCCACCTCCGCCGTGCCCTTCTCCCCACGCCTTGCTGGATCCCTCCGCCATCCACTTCTCCAGCCGCGCCCCTTCATCGGCCAAGCGGTGTCCGACCATCGTCGACTGAACACCAAACACCTATCGTCAACAACCCATACTCCCAATTAGGTAAGGAGATTATTTTCCTGAGGTTTGTACCAAGAATCTTTTGCTTCCTCATGGGTTGATTTTATGATAATGCCTCGTTGTGTCAATGCCCTCATTGTGCTCATGTTTTCGGCATTGGTGAACAATTTTGTGCGTAACCTGATTGTTCATGATATGTGATTCTGGATGGCACAACCCGTGCTCTGATATGATATGATAATATTTTGCATCACCTGACTGTTCATGATATATTTTCTTGCTCACGGGTTAATTTCATCATAATGCCTCATACCATCAATGCCCTCATTCTGCTCTTGTTTTCAGCATTGGTGAATACTTTTGAGCATACCCTTACTGTTGTTCATGACATGTGATTCTGGATGGCCCATTGATTCGTCCCAGGATTTATAGAATGTCCATCTAGTTCAATTCTTTTGCTTATATTAATATTAACAAAAATTGGGATTAAGTGTGAGTAAACATTATTCCATATTCAGCCTACGAGAAGGAATGCTTAATGTAGAATAAGTTGAGTCTGTATTATTTCCCTTTATGACTGTGTATTATTTACCATTTTCCGTTCTGGCTGCCGTTAACACATTTAGTGTAACAGACATGGCCCCTAAAAAAGGTGCAACCAAGCAAAAGAACAACACCTAAAACCCCAGGAAAAAGCCAAAAGTGGTGGAGGGGGAGGACGGCTAGCACGGGACTCAGATTGTTCCGTCGACTGAGCCCATACCAGCCGCAGAGGTGAACTGCACTGAGCATACAACTGTCTTCAAGAACTTCATCTCGAGGGGCCTCATCCTTGAGAGAGGGTTGAGGCTGGAAAAGCCCTTCAGGAACTATGTGAAGGAGCACGACTGGGAAGGCCTCATCGCACAACCGTCGTGGGCAAACCAGACCATGGCGTGTGAATTCCCATCGCTCATGAAGTACAAGAATTCAACAACTATTTTCCTCCGTGGTTAGTTGGTCGAGTTGTCTTCGGATTTGATCAACACGTTCTACAGGATCCCACCAAAGCCCACGAGCTTGTACGAAGCCGCTGACACCGCAGTTGAACAAGCTTCATGGGAAGACATCATCACAACAATCTGTGATGACAGCGATGCAGTAATTCAGAATCTACCACAAGAATGGTCCAGCATAGAGAAAAAGTACTTGACTGAGGACATGAACGTGTGGTACAGTTTCATAGCTGCCCGGCTACTCCCCGTGAAATTGAATAACGAGGTTCATCAGTCCCGTATGCTGCTGTTGTACAAGATAAAGAAGAACATGAGCCTGGATGTTGGGAGTACAATAATGGCATACATCTGAGATTGTGTCAATGCCCATAACTGCATAGGCTTGTCCTCTCTCATCACTGCAATATACGTGGAAGCAGGTTGTAGATACAAAGATGATGATGTCACAATGATGCCAAAGCTCCCAATAAACCCTCTCATATTCTCCAAGAAGAAGAACGTTGCTGAGTCTTCAAAGGCGGCAACAAGTAAATCATCGAATGACAACTCGGATGGGGACTTGGCAGCATTGCAAATGAAGGTGGATCATTTGGTGCGTTGGACATCGCAGGTTGGGAAGATCCTCACAGCCATGTGTGGTGAGAGAATCAATGAATTGGGTCCAATCCTTACCTTTGATTCTCCAAGGCCCAACACGGTGGAGAAGAGGGCGCGCAGGAAATGACTGTCCACAGTGACCTCACATTTGCGTATTATCAGGTTTTTCCAGTTGCTAGTTTAATTTGGATGTGGGGATCATACATTTGTTGCTTCCGAAACATACATTGCTACTTTGTTGGTAATATTTTTGCTTTGGATTTTGGAATGTTAGTTTTCAGGCCACATAACGTATTTGTGCTGTTGTCTTAAACGAGCTGCATGACCAATTCCTATCAGGTTCCGACCTGAGAAAAATTGTTGCAATGCGCTGAACCAGTAGAGCTGCAGCGCGCTGCAGCTGGCAGAACCTATCATAGGAATAATTGTCCATTTCTTTAACAGCCTTTACACAAACCGCTGGAGTGCACTGCAGCGGACAGAACTGCTCGAAATGGCAACAAATTGGGAGATATTCTTACATTAGTTGCCAGGGGCAACAAAACCCAACAAAGTACAAGAAGTAAATAAATTTTAACTTCGACATCGATGCTCGACCCCCCTAGTCTACAACTAACTTCATCTTCTTGGATTGACTGTCTCGAAGTTCTTGGCCATCGTTATCTATCCAAATGCCATCTTTGTGTTTCCTCCGAATGGCTCCCGCCTCAATCCCGTTGTCACTAGGTAGAGGGGAAATAGAGGGGAACTCTAACCTTTCACTTGTAACCTCAAAATCAATTTCATCGCGGAAAGAGAATTTCCTACCTTGTACCACAACAGACCAACCTACATTGGACGGGTCATTTATGTAGAAAACTTGTCTTGCTAGTTCGGCCAAAATAAACTGATCATTTTCATATGCCACACGAGTTGGGTCAACAAGGGTAAATCCCATTGGATCATCAGTTCGAACCCCAGTTGTGTTATCAAACCATTGGCACTTGAATACCGGAATCTTGAATTCTCGATAGTCAACCTCCCAAATCTCATCAATAACACCATAGAACGACATCACAGCTACGACTGGTTTTTTGTCTTTCTTACTTGCTTGCCACATAGTCTCCGACTCAATGTACACCCCACTATTTTGTGTCGTGCTCTTCAAATCTTGGTCCCTAGTAGCGAAAGAAAAACCGTTGATGTCATATCCGGAATACCTCAAAACCGTGCAGTTAGGCTCCTCGCAAATGCCCTAATTTTGGGTCGTAATCAGCAACATTGCATCGGTCATATAGCCAATTCACAAACTTATCATTGTGCTCCAACTGGACTTTATTAGGGGGCCACGTGGGATGACACTCTGTTATCGAGTTAAGGTGCTCAGTCACATAAGTAGTAGTCACCAAACAATTCCTCAACACATACAAATGAACTGACATCAAATCACTATTCAATGGAGTAAATAACGTTCCCCTCGACCTCGGTTTGCCCCCCTTCCTCCCAACATGTCGATTCAGAGGCACCCCAAATTTTCTGTGTCCCTGCAAATAGGAAGAGAAAAATTCAATCACTTCTTCGGTAACATACCTCTCAACAATAATAGCTTTCGGCCGACTCATACATTTCACGTACCCCTTGAAGACTTTCATGTGATGCTCGAATGGATACATCCAACGCATGCCAACTGGACCGCATATCTTTACCTCCCGCACTAGATGGACGACCAAGTGAACCATTATATCAAAAAAGGATGGAGGGAAATACATTTCCAACTTGCAGAGCACAACAACAACATCTTTTTGTAGAACATCCAGATGGTCCCGGTCAATAGACTTCCGACATATGGAGGCAAAAAATATACAAAGTCTAGTGATTGAGTGCCTTACATCGGCCTCCATTACCTCACGAATAGCAATAGGTAAAAGTTGTTGCATCAAAAAATGACAATCATGAGATTTCAACCCCGCCATCCGACAATCCTTCGTAACTACCCGACTCACGTTCGATGAATAACCAATAGGGACCTTCACTGATTTCAAACTATCACAAACTGAGATTCTCTCCTCCTTAGACAAGGTACAAGGTGCAGGGGGCAAGTACGTCCTCTTACCCTTCACTTCTGGGGTGAGGTCATTTCTGATTCCCAAATCAACCAAGTCCAACCGGGCATTCAAAAAATCTTTCGTCTTCCAAGGAATATTCAAGAGGGTGCCTATCAAACTTTCACAAAATATTTTCTCAATATGCATCACATCTAGGCAATGCCTAACCTCAAGATGCTCCCAGTATGGTAGATAAAAAAAATATTGACCTTTTCTTCCATGGCCTACCACAATTTATTTTGTCCTTGCCTTTGTACTTTCCCAACACCATTCGTAATTTCTTAACCTTGCTGTGAATCTGCACACCAGTTAGTGGTGTAGGGGATTTCCTTCGTTCATTCCCACCAACAAAATTGACCACATCACCCCGGTATTTATGGTTACCGTTGAGCCATTTTCTATGGCCAAGATACACTGTCTTTCTTCCATGTCTTAGCTGTTTGAATTCAGTCTTCTCCTCACAAATGGGACATGCATTGTGCCCCTTCACAATGTACCCAGAAAAATTTCCGTAGTCCGGAAAATCATTGATCGTGCAAAAAAGCATGGCCCGCAGTTGAAACTCTTCATTCATATAGCCATCAAATACCAACACCCCTTTATCTTCCCACAATATCTTCAAATCTTCTATCAATGGTCTCAAATACACATCAACCTCATTCCCAGGTTGTCTAGGACCTGAGATTAACATAGGCATCATAACATATTTACGTTTCATGCACAAATAAGGGGGCAAATTATATATAACCAACATCACGGGCCACGAACTATGCTTCGATGACATATTACCAAATGGATTCATCCCATCAGTACACAATGCAAGGCGGAGATTTCTAACCTCCGAAGAAAAGGAAGGATATCGCTTGTCAAAATTTCTCCATTGTTCGCCGTCTGCCGGATGTCTTATCTTGTCGTCATTTAGTCTTTCCCGCTCTCCATGCCATCGCAAGTTCTTCGCATCTTCTGAACTCACGAATAACCTCTTCAACCTAGGAATTATAGGAAGATACCACATGCACTTCAATGGGACCTTCTTCTTCTTAGCCAAACACCCATCAACATCATTCGCCACACCCTTATATCTTGCATTTTTGCACACGGGACATTCAACCGTATCTATCAAATCACCGTCATACAAAACATAACCATTTGGATATGAGTGTATTTTCTTGTATTCCAAACCAAGTGGACACAATATTTTCTTGGCCTCGTAATAGTTTTTCGAAATTCCATTCCCTTCCGGGAACTTATCCTTCAGAATCTTCAGTAGTGAATTCACACTTGCATCACTCCAAGAACTTGTAGCTTTCAAATTGAAAACCTCCATAAAAAAAGAGATTACGGTATCTTTACTTTTACATCCCAGATACAATGGCTTCTCTTTCTCGTCCAGCAGAGCACTCAACAGTGTAGGATTCTCCTCAAAATCTCTCACAATGTCATCGAACATACCATCAATTGTACATTTGTCTCCATCTACTTTGTCAAACCCACCGTCATGTCCTTGCTCAACCTCTCCATGAAATGTCCATACAATGTAACCTCCATCAAATCCGTTCTTCAACAAGTGAAATCTAACAACCCCACGTTCGTCAAACCGTTCACGGCACAGGCATCTTTTTCATGGACAAAGTATTCTCTCCTCCCAACTAAAGGCATAATCTAGAAACAAATCAATAAATGCAATATGTTCACCACTCCCTCTAGCTACACTTGGACAGTTAACCATTTTTTCCCTCCACGCAAACACTGATTCTCGGTCCGTTGTATCTAAACGAGACAAAACACACCATTACACATATTTCAATTGGTCAAAAATACGAACAATAAATACGATCTTTTTGCTACACAATACTAAACGTGTCATACATGTCCGTGTATAAGTATGCGAATCGATCAACTGCATGTCTCGGGAAACATATAAATATATATACCACCTACCTAAAGAAACACAAAAATGTTCACATCAACACTCATTAATTTACACTCCCACAACATGATGGATACTCAACCAACATAAGCTAGGCATAGAGAAACCTATAATAAATACGAAAAAACTACCTCCAATCATGCATTTATGGTTCTCGTTGATTGAAATTCCCAAGAATTAATGAATACTTACTTCCATGAGTCTTCATTTGTTTGAGTTATTGCACACCTTCCCAAGAAATCTACCATCTAATAATGGATGTTCAAGTTCAGAACTAATTTAAGAGGGTAAGTTCGGAGCATTAAATGCTCGATTTAGCACCGATTTTTGTCAATAGTACACAAAACCGGTGCCAGTTTTCCTGCCTTTTCCCACGAATGCATTCAGCACCGGTTTCTACATCCCATAACACCGTTCCATAACCAGTGCCAAAAACATACATCACGCCGGTTTTCTGGGATTCTTTGCACCGATCTTCAAACCGGTGCGAATATAACACCGGTTGTCGTTGTTTTTAGCACCGATTTCTTGACCGGTGCTAAATTCTCAATGGTTTCCACAAATTCTAGCACCGGTTTCCCGATCGGTGTAAAAATAACACCGGTTTTTTTAAATAACCGGTGCAAAAATATTTTCAACCGGTGCCACAATAACACCGGTTTTACAACCGGTGCTAACACAAAAAAACCATTGCTAAATCTTTATTTGCACCGGTTTTCATAACCGGTGTTAAAAAACTGGTGCCAGAGGGGGGTCTCTGTGGTAGTGATGGAAGGTGGTTCTGTCAAAGTGACTTTGAACATGCCTTGTTCGAACTCGGAACAACGATCTGATTAGTGTTCCGAGTCTGGAACTGGTAGGTTTGCGTCGTAATTATAACAATGATTTTCCTTCCGAGCTCGTAAGCTCTGTCGTTTTCATGTTCCGTATCTGGAACAATAGCAGACTAGCTTTGTCCTAACATTATTAAGGTCCCATTGAAGTTCCAAACTTGGAACTCATAAAAACTAGCAATAAATACATACGGCCAATCCCATTTTCATTTGGAGAAATAAACTAAAAATTTAGAGCACTCTTTGGAAGTAAAAGGTTAAAGTAATTCTACATATATAAATATTCTTACCTAATTGGACTAATGATTTTATTATTGAATTAAGTTTTGTAATGTTTTGAATTAGGATTTTGATTTGTAATCTTTTTCATCGGAACTGTGCTGCATATATGATTGAATGTGTGTTGATGTAATTTTCATGTAGTTAATGGATAGAATTGGACTCACCGAGAGCGACCTTAGGACATCATCCAATTATATTCATTTAGTAGATTCATTTATTGTGGTGGCTTTTGAACATGCGGCCAAAAATGGGTCGTGCTTGCACGGTGCCCATGTAAGGATTGCAAGAATGATGCTTATTTAGGGAGGAAGAAGTTGAGTGAACACCTAATAATTCAAGGATTCCAAACAAGTTACACTTGTTGGATACGGCATGGGGAGGTACCGACGGATATAGGTTAAGATGTTGGAATCAAGGAAGGGGTTGAATTAGATTGTGATGATCAATTTGATGAGATGGTGGAGGATGTTGCTAGAGAATTCCATGGTAAACCTGAGGTCCTAGAGTCATTTCCAAGTGCCAAGAATTGCCCATTGTACGTGGGGTCAAAACATTCAGTTTTGAGCGCGACGTTGAAAATCATGAATTTGAAGGCAAAATTTGATTGGACTGAAAAAGGGATGACTAAAACTCTGGAATGGGTTAGAGAATTGCTTCTTGAAGGAAATCGAATGCCTGAGAAATATTATGCCTCGAACAGAGTTCTTTTTCCTATAGGTTTAGAATTAGAAAAAATCCTTGCATGTCTGAATGCTTGCATGTTGTTTAGGGGAAGGAGGATGAGAAACTTGAAACATGTCGGGTATGCAGCGAATATCGGTAAGTTAAAGCGCAGTGAAATTGGTGTGTGTGCAAAGGTGGGGACTGTTTCGAAGAAGAAGACACCTGCTAAGGTTTAATGGTGTCTTCCGATAATTCCACGGTTGCAAAAATTGTTTGCTTCCAAAGAAGATGCAAAGTTACTACAATGGTATGCAGGAAGAGATCATCCGGCGGATGATGTCATAAGGCCTAAGTCCGATGGTGAGCAATGGAAACATCTTGACGACATATACCTGGAGTTTGGATCGGATTCCCAAAATTTAAGGTTAGGACTGTCTACCGATGAAATGAATCCATTTGGAAACATGATCAGTGCATATAGTTCTTGGTCCATAATGTTGGTGATATACAATCTACCGTCGTTGCTGATAACGAAACAAAAATATGTTCTATTGTCTATGATGATTTCAGGCCCCAAGCAATCAGGCAATGACATTGATGTATATCTTGGGCCCCTAGTGGATGATTCGTTGACATTCTTCAAACATGGAGTCCATACCAACAATGTTGTTGTGGATGAGTTTTTCACGATGAAGGCCCTTTTTTTTACATAATGATTTTTCCGCTTATGAAAATTTGTCGGGATATTCTGTGAAAGGCCATACCTCTTTTTGTCAACTTAAGTATGGTTCTAAAACTGTCTACCAGGGACATTGACATTTTCTCCCCAAGGGTTATCAATGTTATTTTGCCAAGAAGTGGTTCAATGGCAAGACAGAGTTGCGAGGTGCGCCTGTACCGTTAACCGACGCTGGAGTATTTGAAAAGGTTAGAGGATTTCCTAACAATTTTGGTAAGCGGAAGTGGAAGCAGAAGTTGGCAATTGAAGGTAGTTGGAAGAAATGCTCAATCTTCTTTCAACTCCCTTATTGAGAGGATTTGGATGTCATATACTGTTTTGATGTAATGCACATAGAGAAAAATGTATGCGATACTTTGATTGGAACACTTTTGAATACTCTCCGTAAAACAAAAGATGGATTGAAGTCTCGACTTGATTTGGTTGACATGGGTATTAGGGAAAATATTGGTCCCATTACTGATGGAGATGCTTGTTATCTCCCTCTCACTTGTTATTCAATGTCTCAGATAGACAAGAAGTCGTACTGTGAGGTGTTGAGTAGTGTGAAAGTGCATGGAGCTTATTCTTCCATTATTAGCACTTGTGTATTGCTAACAGAGTTGAAGTTGGCTGGATTGAAATCGTACGAATGCTATAACTTGATGTGTGAATTGAATTACATTTCCATTTGGTCATCGCTTCCGTCCCATGTACAAGTCTGTTTTTCAAATCTATATGTTCAAAAACCATTAGTGCTACAAAGCTTGATTGGTTGCGAGCTATGATTGTAGAAGTATTGTGCCGAATGGAGATGTACTTCCCACCTTCATTTTTCAACATAATGGTCCGTTTGAAAACTCACTTGGTTCAGGAGATTAAGTTATGTGGTGAGGTATTTTTAAGATGGATGTATCCCTTCAAGCGGTCAATGAAACTTTTCAAGCATTTTGTGAAGAATAGGTATAGGCCTGATGCAAGTATTTTGCTGATAAAGTTATTGAATTTTGTACCAATTATATTTAGGAGATTGAATCATGAAGGGCAATTGGATAGTGTAGGGGTTCGATAAGGTAAGCTATTCAGCCCCTGTGCTGAGGATTTGTGCACTGCACATTTGTATGTTCTTTGGAATCATGAGGATGTTGTCCCATACATTGAGATTCACATGGATTAAATCTAAGGGTTGAATCTCACTTTCAACAAAGCACGAGTTCTTCTTGGCTACGATCTTTCGTGGCAATTGGTCCGCATCCAGAAACAGTCAAATGGTTTTCTTGGAGACCGTTGGGTACAGTACTATCTTTCGGGGGTTATGACATCACCCAATTTACATTTTATACAAAATCAATGGATGATAAAGGAGTCTCTCAGAATAGTGGAGTGGGAGATCGTTAGCGTACCTCTAAAAATTACATTTATAAGCCCTAAGTGCTTCCTATCTACAACTAAGTAGAGTTACAAAATTAAAAGACAAGATTAATAGCAAAGTCAAGTAACTATGTTAATCATCAGACAAACTAAGAAAAGAGGTTTAAAACTACAAAAAGACAAAGCCTTGGGGGCGATTGATATCCACTTCCAAACCTAATGTAGATCATTGAAACATTCACTCATTCTATCACATTCGTTACCTATGGGGAATGCTAAAACTTCCCATTCGAAGATGAACATTCATTCCTTCTTAATAGTAATTTACAAAGACAAACAACGACCATTTGCAAACCACATTGATAATCAATTTAGGCAAACCACACCATAAAGGTATTTCATCAATGACATTATACACGAAGAACAACAGATTTGATAATTTTTACGGTCGGGGTTTTCACAAAGGCGTTGCAAACACTCACCTCAGTTGGATGGAATCTTGGCCCACCTTCTGTTCCTACACCACCTCTCAATTACCGTTCTTATTTGGTAAGGGAATGGTTTAAGGTTGTGAGTTTGGGGAGGCGATGATTTCTATTTATACTAGATGATGGCATGATGGGAGACATAGGTGTACTGACACCTAACACCTAAAATATTTATCCATTTGCCTTCATTTGGATAAGGTTCACGTCCAATTGCTTGAATTTTACTTTATATAAGTTTTCATTTCCACTTGCTTGAATTATTGATGTGCCCATTTTAGATGATTATATTAGGACTTTTGGGATTTACTTTTGTACACCTTTGTACTCTAAATGTGGCATTTTGCCTTGAAATTCTCTAAGAAGAGTTAAAAGCGACTTTTACGCTTTTATTACTTTTCTAAAGGTTTTTGTGTGACAAGGCAATTTGTTTGAAGACTTTGAAGACTTTGAAGAATACCTTTGAAGATTTGAAGACTTGTATTTGAGCTTTTGAAGATTTGAAAGACTTGTATTTGAGCTTTTGAAGATTTTAAGATTTGAAGAAAAGTGAAGTGAAGAGGAGGACATGAAACAAAAAGAAGAAAAAAATCAAGATGCTGGAACTGTACTCCGTCGTGACTCGCGACGAATGATGGCCAGAAATATTTCTTACGTTTTTGTACTATAAATACTCACCTTATCCTCTCTTCTACAACACCTTCTTCTTCCTTCATTTTTTAGGGTTCAAACCCTAGTTTTTCTCGCCATTCTCTTCTTAGTTTTTGTAGGTTAATCATGTCTTTTAATTAGCTAGCTTAGTTTTATCTTGGGAGTAATGGATTGAAGCATCCATATCTATGTAGTAAGAACCATATCTATCTATTTAGTGTTTTTTCTATTGTGCATTTATTGAGCTTTGAATAAGAATTGTTAATGGCATTGATGTTGTTGGAAGCTTGAGTATATGAATTTCTTGTATGATTACTTATTAGGGTTGGGAGAAAGTAGCTAATTCTCCCCTCTTTTAATTTGGAATCCAAGAGTATGAGTTAGAGCTTCCTAATGATGTTGATGTGTTGATAATTTCTAGATGAATGTGATGATGTTGAATTCGTTGTCATGTTTGTTTTAGGTAGAAAATGAGAGAAGTAAACGAATATCGATCTTTCTTGGTTAATCTTGTGTAAATGCATGAATTGGTTAAATGCTTAGAGACGGTGTAGTGTTTATAAGTGTTCCCAAGCTTGTTGATTCTTTGTGCTCAATGCCACCAATGGGATACACTTAGTCGTGTTTCGACTAAGGGAGTCATCGGTGAGGTTTGACAAGAGATGTCGAATTCACTCTTGCAAACTACAATCTAAGAAGGATGGAAGATTTATCTTAACAAAAAGTAGTGGAAGTAGTGAATAGATTGTTTCACTCGTTCTTGAAGCCTTTGTTATTTAGCATTCATGTGTTCTCAATGCTATTTTTTACTTCATTTATGCCATGTGTTGTTTGAGAATAGGAAGTGTTTTTATAATTTAAGTGTTAGGGAGTTAGGAAAGTGACGAATTCCTTAGCTCATTTGCATGAGAATCTAGAAATATGAACTTAGAACTTATTGTGCATAATGTGTTATTATTCTTGCTAGATAAGTATGTTAATGTGGATTGTTCTCATATTTATCCTAAAGATGGAATGAAAGGTTGAACCGTGAATGTGGTTTGTTCTAGGTTTTGCCTAATGAATGCTATGTTTGGTTAAATGACTATGTCTTTAGTAGAAGGTTTGTTGTTATCAAATCTATGGTCCTTCGTGTATAATGCCGTTGATGAAATACCTCTATCGTGTTGTTTGCCTAGAGTGATTGTCAATGAGTTTTGCAAATGGTCATTGTTTGTCTTTGCAAATTACTATGAAGAATGAATGAATGTTTATGTTTCATTGACATTCGCCATAGGTAACAATTATGATAGAATGAGTGAATGGTTCAATGATCTACATTTGGTTTGGAAGTGGGTGTCGATTGCCCCCAAGGCTTTATCGTTTGTAGTTTTAAACCCCTTTTTCTTAGTTTTGTTTGATGATTAGCATAGTTACTTGACTTTGCTAGTTATCTTTTTATTTTTAACTTTCATAACTTAGGAAAACCAACCAACGACCCCCCCCATTTACTTACTTTTATATGCACACACATATATATATATATCTACTTTTAGCATTATATCTACCTTTTATATTTAAACGCTTAAGAAAGTCCCTCTTCTTCGTGTACGACCCCGATTTTCCACTATCTACTTAGTTGTAGCTAGTAAGCATTTAGCATTGCATAAATGAAGTAAAAAATAGCATTGAGAACACATGAATGCTAAATAACAAAGGCTTCAAGAACGAGTCAAACAATCTATTCACTACTTCCACTACTTGTTATTAAGATAAATCTTCCATCCTTCTTAGATAGTAGTTTGCAAGAGTGAATTCGACATCTCTTGTCAAACCTCACCGATGACTCCCTTAGTCGAAACACGACTAAGTGTATCCCATTGGTGGCATGGAGCACAAAGAATCAACAAGCTTAGGAACACTTATAAACACTACACCGTGTCTAAGCATTTAACCAATTCATGCATTTATACAAGATTAGCCAAGAATTATCGACATTCATCGACTTCTCTCATTTGCTACCTAAAATAAACATGACAATGAATTCAACATCATCACATTCATCTAGCAATTATCAACACATCAACATCATTAAGAAGCTCCAACTCATGCTCTTGGATTCCACATTAAAAGAGGGGAGAATTAGCTACTTTCTCCCAACCCTAACAAGTAATCATACAAGAAATTCATATACTCAAGCTTCCAACAACATCAATGCCATTAACAATTCACATTCAAAGGTCAATAAATGCACAATAGAAAAAACACTAAATAGATAGATATGGTTCTTACTACATAGATTTGGACACTTCAATCCATTGCTCCCAAGATAAAAGTAAGCTAGATAATTAAAAGACATGATTAACCTACAAAAACTAAGAAAAGAAAGAAGAGAAAAACTAGGGTTTGAACCCAAAAAAATGCAGGAAGAAGAAGGTGTTGAATAGGAGAGGATAAGGTGAGTATTTATAGTACAAAAAAGCAAGAAATATTTCTGGCCATACGTTCGTCGCGAGTCGCAACGGGTTCGTGTTCCAACATCTTGATTTCTTTCTTCTTTTTTTTTCATGTCCTCAATTTTCTTCAGTTCTTCAAATCTTAAAAAGCTCAAATACAAGTCTTCAAATGTTCAAATATTCATAGGTATTCTTCAAAGTCTTCAAACAAATTTCCTTGTCACACAAAATCCTCTAGAAAAGTAATAAAAGCGTAAAAGTCGCTTTTAACTCTTCTTAGAGAATTTCAAAGAAAATGCCACATTTAGAGCACAAAAGTGTAAAAAAGTGAATCCCAAAAGTCCAAATATAACCATATAAAATGGGCAAATCAAACCTCCCCACACTTAAACCTTACTCGTTCTCGAGTGACAAAAGATTCAAGCACGCAATGGAATTCATATGTCGATATCCTAAAGTAATATTCCCCCAAATAAAACCTCACAAAAACTCTCAATATCATGAATCCCAAAATCAAAGCTCAAAAGAGATTTTTTCACACACACAACCCCAATTCCTAAATCTAACCAAACCTACCACTTATCAATTCACTACCCATAAAAATGTTTCGAAGTCCCAAATTTATATTCCCAAAGACCAATGACACAAAATGAAGTTAAAACCATAGGGTTCAAGCACATACTTCACTTCATACCAATATATCAACCAAAATCCAATGACACACAATGAAGTCAAAACCATATAGGATGTTCAAGCACATACTTCACTGCATGCCAATATATCAACAAAAATGAAGTATAAAAGAATCAAGAATTTCATAACCATACTTCATTTTTCAACCCACTAAGTTACCCAATCCCAAGAGGTCTCAAGATGTTGAGCTACCCGATCCATCCATATGACAATCGCAACCTTATGACTCCAACACCAGCAAATGAGTGAAATCATAGCATTTTCCTTTTTTTCTCTCTTTCTCTCATTTTGCCTAGGAACCCTTTTGGATTTTCATCCTAGCCGCACATCATGTTTCTTTGGCTCACATCTCACCTTTTTCGGCACATTTAGCCTCTCATTTTTGCCTAGGTTGCCCTTTCGGGTTTTTGACCTATCTGGGCCCCCAATGTTGTCTAAGTTGCCCTCTCGGGTTTTCAACTTAGCGGGTTTTCTTTTCTTTCTTTTTTTTCATTTTCTATTTTTTTCTCAAAATTTTCTTCTTTTTTCTCATGTTTTTCCAATAAAAAATTAGCAAAAAATATTCCAAATCAAGCTAGCATGCATGTGAGTCCTGTAACCCCTCCCCGCACTTAAAACATTACATTTTCCTCAATGTAAACATGTAAGACAAGAATAATAAAACTCAAGGTAAGAGATAGAGTGACACCCGTTTCTCCGCATAGTCGCCGATGATATGGCATAATCCAACGTAATTGTATAGAATCGATCCCGAAGTTTTTGGAGCCCGAAGGGGGAGAAAAAGTACCGTAGAAGAACTCACCCCTCGAGCAAAATGTTTCCTCCTTGGCACCGTTTGATCAAGACTAACACCACAGAGAACAACATCAAACTCACAAGTACATAAGGATTTGTAATAGTAGGTTTAGCATCAAGAGTTAATAACCATAGTATTCTCAAAGAACAACTAATCCATCATGCAATCACCACTATAAGATTGTCCAATAAAAATATCCAACATATATCGACACATATCCAAGCATCATTATAGAATATAGCAATTATAGTCACAATGATGTAATCGGCATACTACAATCAACAAAGATACTATAAAGATGCAAGAATCTTCATATGTCAATATATGTAAGATGGTGGAGGAATGAGTGGAGGTGTGATGGTTATTGGGAGTATTTGGTGGAGAAGAAGGAAGGATTATGCAGTGTTTAAGCACAGTTGAAAAGTTGGGTTTTTTTTTCATCGCGACTAACTATGGAACTGGTCGCGACTCGCGAGGGGGGATGTGTGGGTTGGTTTTTCCTAAATTATGAAATTGAAAGACAAGTAACTATCAAAGCAAGAGAACAATGCTAATCATGCAACAACTAAAAAGATGATTAAATAAAAAATTAACGGAGCCTTGAGGGCAATTGATCCTCACTTCCAAACCTCTTATAGATCCTAGATTCATTCACTCATTCATTGACATTTATTGCCTATGGGGAATGCTATCACTCCCTAATTTAAGAGCAACATTCATTCCTTCTTAATAGTAATTTGCAAACGCAAACAACGACATTTTGCAAACGCAAACAACGACATTTTGCAAATGCAAACAACGACATTTTGCAAACGCAAACAACGACATTTTGCAAACGCAAACAACGACATTTTGCAAATGCAAACAACGACATTTTGCAAACCTCTTTGACAATCACTTTAGATAAATAATGCCTGCAGGTGTTTCATCAATGGAATTTCACATAAAGGACCATAGATTTGATAACAACAAGTCTTCTACCAAAGACATAGTCATTTAACCAAACAAAGCATTTATTAGGCTAACCCTAGAACAAACCATGTTCAAGGTTCAACCTTTATTTGCATCTATAAGACAAATATGAGAACAATCCATATTAACATAATTATCTACCAAGAATCACAACACATTATACAAAAGAAGTTTCAATTCCATGTTCTTTGATTTTCATGTCAAATGAGCTAAGAAATTGCACACTTTCCTAACACTCCAACACTTCAATCATACAAACACTTCCTATTTTCAAACAACTCATGGCATAAATGAAGTAAAACATAGCATTAATGACACAATAAATGCTTCCCAATAAATGTTCATAAATGAGAAAAATCAAGAATCTCACTACATGGGTTTGGAAACTTCAATCAATTGCTCCCAAGAGATTAACTTGGCAACTAGAATCATACTAATTAATAACAACAATCCAAACATAATCAAAGATTAAAAAAAGGATAAAAAGAGGGAAAAACCTTTGGTTTCGCTGGTTGAAATCGGGAAGAGAAGAAGTGAGGAGAGAGAGAAGTTAGAATGCTACTTATAGTACAAGAAAAAGGAAAAATGATTCTAGCCACCCGTTCATCGCGACTCGCAATAGGGTCTATCGCGAGTTGCGATGGGTGCCCAGAAACATGAATCAGCTTCTTCTTCTGGTCTTCTAGCTTTCACTCCATTTCACTTTTCTTCAAATTTTCAAATCTTCAAAACTTGTCTTAAAATCTTCAAAATCTTCAAAATATGATCTTCAATGGCCTCTGGTTTTCAAGTCTCAATTTTTTTTTCCTTGTCCAAAAAAATCCACTTAGAATAGGTTAAAGAGCGTAAAAGTCGCTATTACCTCTCCTAAGAGAATTTCAAGGTAAAACACAAGATCTTGATAACAAAAGAGCACACAAGTGATTTCAAAAAGTCCCAAAATATGCACATAAAATGGACACATCACTCAATTACCAAAGAAGAAGTTTACACTGCCTCCACCTCCAGTAAGTGATGCTCTTTCTGACATTTACTATGATGGTAACTGTAAGGAGATGGGAAAAGTGTTTTCTCAGAGAAAATTTATTCCTTATAGGAAAGTAGACTTAGTTACTTACAGAAAGACTGGATTCTCTATTTTTTTTAAATATATTGGTTTGAAGACTGGAGCTAAATTGTATCAGGACTATAGTAAGCAATTAGTCTGTGAGGTGTATTCTAATCTGATGGCTGAAAATATAGATGATGATTCCCCTTGGTGTGATAGGGTGTTTGTGAGGGGCAAGATAATTAACTTCTCTGCTGCAAAGGTTAACAAGTTATTGGGGCTGAAAAAATCCAGAGCTTGAAGGAGTATTCTCTGAAGATTTGGAGATCACAGGTGACAAGATTCTAGAGGTTGTTTCTGGTGGATTCAAGACTGAGTGGCCAACCACTGGATACTCCCAAGCCTCGTGCCTATTATCTAGATTTTTTGGACTCTATCAGGTTGCAGTAAATTGCTGGATGCCCTCAACCAACACTATGATTCTTACAAGAGAAATGGCAAAGATTTTCTACAGTGTTGGAACACAGAAACCTCTCAACCTTGGCTTGCTCATTCAGCAGAGTATTGTGAGAAATACTATACTCCAAAGGCAAACCATACTTTGGTTTATCCTTGCATCATCTCTACCTTGGTAAGGAGTGAAAGAGTGATGGCTAAAGTTGAAGATGAGACTATGGAAACTGAGCCTTTAAGGCCTACCAAGAGGACCTTTGGCATGAGACAGGTGCATGGTCCACCTTGGAATCCTAGGGCTTGTACTTCTGCTGATGATGAGAAAAAGGCCAAGTTTGTGGCTATGAATGCAATATTGGGAGCTATTACTATTCAGATTGCTGTTTTGGAAGTAGGGAAGACTAGGATTGAAGCAGAGATGGCTCAGCTGGAAACACAGTTTGCTGCTCCTGAACAGAATTGAAGATTCTTTAGAGACTATATTCCAACATAGTAAGATTTTGGTTTTAGGGGGAGCTCATTTTTAAAACTTTCTCATATTTTCTGTGTTTCTATCATCTTTGGCATATTCATGGCCCCAGAGGGAAAATTTTTGGATTATTTTGGATATTAATTTTTTGTGGTGATGCAATCTGAATTATTATTGGATTTCTGGATTTCTTGTTTTTTCTTGGTATTCTTATTAATTTAGATTTATGATTAGTATATGTTCCAACATGGTGGGATTTCTGGAAGTATTATTTTGTGAAGTTGAAAGTTTTTCTCTGTGCTCTAAATTTCAAATGGTTGGGTCCACAAAATGCCAAAGGGGTAGATTGTAAAGTCGCAAGGATTGGATTTATTATTTAGTTGCCATTTGTGAACTAGTTTGGAAAAGAAAAAATTTCTATGTTGGAACATATAGAAAGATGAAGCCTAAATGGTTTTAACCAATTGTAGAATATTATGAGGATATTGATTTATGGAATATTGAAGATTTTGCAATATTGATTTAGGCGTGTGATTGAAGCATATTGGATTTATGGAAAATTCATATTCTTAAGGACTATGATTTATGGAATAATATGGGATATACTCCCTCCGTTCCATTAATATTGGCACACCTGCCAAAAATGGCTATTTCTTTTTTTTGTGGTACCTCTGAACCAGATACCAAATATAGGGGGGACAACTTGTATATTTTCCCATTTGGCCCTCATTCATTTTCAAAATTTACCCCTTCTTTCTCATTTAATCATCCATCTTTAGGAGATTAGGCCAATAACTAAACCAAAATCAACTAATCTTTCCCTCCTTGTAAATTGGGTCGAGCCTAGCGTATGACCCAAATTCAAAATTGCTGGGTCTTGCCACTTGCTAACCCTATTCTGCCTCAAAGTCATATTAGTACTCTTCTTCCCCGTCAAACATTTCATTCCCTTCAAACTCTAAACCCTAGCAGACCTCTACTTCCACCAATCACTACTTCGCACCCCACCAACTCATCACCGGGGACCACCGAAGGCCCGCCCGTACGAAGCTCGCCACAGACCGCCTATATCCCGCCGCTATCCACTTCGACCGTTCCTTTAGCTCGTCATTGACAGCACAAATCTGCCGATCTGCCACCGGAAAAATACATCTCCTATCCCGCCGATGAGTTATCGAAGCCCCGCTATGTCAAAAAATAACCACCATGTTCCTAGTGATTCTGAATCCCAATTCCCATACGAGTCTTAGATCAGCAATACCTTCGTCGATGAAACGCAATGTTTCCCGGTGACTCCAACCCAGAAGATGGTATCACATGCAGAGATTGTGTGGATACCTTCGTCACCGACCAGACGCCCATAATTGCAACACCGGAGGACAAGATCTCTGGCACCAAAGTGGGTCAGGTCAGGCAGTCACAAGTTTATGGATGCTCAGGGGTCACCTGGCGTGACAGACACGTACGAATCTGACGAGGAGGATGAGCTCGATTTATTGGAGGATGATGCTACATTTTCAACTCCATATCCGAATAGGGAGATTCAGGCGACCATATCATCTTCAGAATTGTTTGTGTACGAGTGAACGGGGTGCCAATCGACTTGTCGGACGTAAACATTTTCCCAGATCGATATGTGTTTATTGACAGATATTATTTCAATGTTAATACTCTGTGAATACCCTAATATTAGTATGTGAGATTTCCTATATAGCACGATTTTTTGTCTAATATGTGAGATTGTCTATAAAGAGTGAAGGATTGTTTGTCCACTATTCTCAGGTACATCCTTCCGTGCACAAGTTATTATTGAGTCAATATCGGAGTGACGAATATGGAAAATTGCCACCCAAAGCATTAATGGAAGTGTGGAAGGTCATCTTCCATGTGTAGGTATGATATTCAAGATTAAGTGTGTTGATTGAAGAACATTATTTGATATTTTACATGCTTTTATTTTGTATTATTGTGTGTGGCTGTGTATAATTTTTTGGACTGGTTGTGGGTATCTTGTTCACCTTGTAATTGTGTTTGTGTTTTTGGAATTCGATTAACACATGAGGCTGGCTGGAGCTGCCTCATTTTAGATTGGGAAATTTCTTTAAAACTGTCGTAACCAATTAAGTTAACACATGAGGCGGGCTAGAATTCTCTTTTTCGTGATTGCTTTTTCATCTTTCTGTTTGTCTCTCTCAAGTATGCTGGCTGGTTTTGATATGTGAAAGCATTTCATTTACTGAAATTAGATTTTTTACCGTAAAACAGGTTCTTAAACTGTTTCAACAAAGTTTCAACAATATGTAAAACAGGTTCTTAAACTGGAGTGAATTCAAGAGCATCACATTTTTCATTCTAAAAAAGTGGACTGCCAATGTTTTTCAACACATACATGGTTTGATTGCAAACACACTAACAAAACCTAGCATTGTGTTTGCATCCTTTAGGCATGCCTAGCCTAATCCAACCACAACAAAATACCCAAAGGCATTTGAAACCTACTTGCTAACCAAATATTTGATGCACAATATATTCAAGTCCCCTTGCTTTGTTAGCTGATATCAAGTGTTGTAAGCCCTCCCTAACCAATTCTGTGTCCACCTCTATGTCACTTGGTAATAATCCTTGTAGTTGGAATGCATCTTTCCCCATATGTGGTAGCTTGTAACGGTTAGATCCTTTGCATTTCATAATCTCCACCATGACACACTGTAGCGTTTGAAACACTTTGTTCAGTTTTTCTGGCTGTAACTGTTTGAATGCTATTTCTGTGGCTGAAATAAGTTCATCCAATGTGCATGTCGTTGACCGATGCTGGAAACTTTGTATCGAGTTAAAAAAACCCAAATCTAAAACATTTAAATCAGGGTTGTTTGGGGGCTGAAAACCTAATATTATGTTGAAGCTGTTCGAACTAGCTGCCATTCTAAATTCAACATCATCATCACATATGTGGGGTCTTGCATTGTCTTGCCGAATTGTTATGTTTGTGCTAGCTAGTAATGGCCATTTCCTTTTGATTGCTGGGACCAAATTTGTCAACATGAACTCTTTGGTAACTTCACGGTCAATTAATGGTATTGGTTTAGTTTCCAAAGTACTGGCTGGTTTATTTTTGCTTGTCTTTTTCGCAGCTTCATCATGTGAGAATGGCCATATCCATATTTTCCATCAAACAAGACCTTCCCCCTCATTGTTGATGATTGGGCGACATACGACACAAAGGAACATTATTTTCTTTATAAACCTCTAGTTTTGAACCGTACGGTAAGGCTCTTCCTCATCCGGAAGAGGATAGTACTTTTCTGTGACTCTAGTAATGTAAAACCATTTCTCGTCTATGTGTATAATGTGATACATATCCATAAAAGTTATTTTTCCTAGACTTGTATCATGTTTCAAGTGAGATATGGAGTAGTATAACCTGTGTAGCTGGTTAGATACTGAAATCAGAGATTTGATTGCATTTGAATGTCTTCGAATTTGACCCTTCTAGATCCAACGATGCATAGTAGTAGTGCTTACTCCAATTGCTGTTGCAAATCCCCTTTGTGATGTGCGTCATTGGAAGGGGACTGCTATAGCTATTTCCTTGTTTATTTCAACTTTTTTCCTTCCTTCTTTTCCTTTACCCTTGCTGCTCCAATCTGTACATAACCCCAACTGTTCCTGTCTTTTATACAGGTTAGCCATGCGGCTTATAGTGCGAACCTAAGTGTTCCATCGTTGGGCTGCCTCCTTGCGGCGATGGATGGCAATCTTGCCTTCACTCAAATTTTGGAGGATGAACTCCCCTATTTGACACCCCTGAGAATCATTCAATCGTTGCCATTCCGGCATTCCTTTGTGGCTGCAAAAAAACCAGTGGAAGAGAAATCCAAGAAAAGAAGAAGAGAATCAGAAGTGGAAGAAGACCTGGCACTTTCTGGTCTCCTTTTTTTTATCTTAGTTATATGTTGTGTAATTTTTCACTGCCTTATAATACAGTTATTATGCTGTGAGTTTGAATTAAAGTGTAATATTTCCCCCCTTTTGACACATTCACGTGGGGTTTGTAGAGTTCATTTTGGAGGGAAAAATTGTGCTAATTTTGTGGAGGCTTGTCATCATCAAGGTATAGTAATTATGTACTATTTCAAACCAAATCAACCATTTCAATCAACTTTATGTTCAATCCTGTGTCTAGCAATAATCCAAGAGCCTCCAAAGGGTGTGCCAATATTAATGGAACGGAGGGAGTATTGAGATAAGGAAAGTCCTTTTATTTAAGGGATTTAGATATACTTCTGAAGCAGACATGGAATCTGAATATTATGGAGATAAAGATGGAGATTTCCAATATGCTCATGGACTATAAATAGAGAACATTACAACTGCACAACTGACGAATTTAATTGCGAAAATCTGCATCCATATTTTCTATTTTTTTGAGAGTACTGTGAGAGCCAAAATACATATGTTCCAACATACCTTAACCTATTGATCAAGTTCAAAATCATATACCTTAATTCTCCAGGAGGAAGAGATCTAGCGTTGATGAGTTTTGAGGTCAAAGGGAGCCTAATCAAGGCGGATCGGTAGCAAGGGGAGCTTGCAGAATTCACATGTTATAATTGTATGGTGTACTTTGTATTGTATCTTTCAGATTAGTGAATCCATTCTAAACTGGGTAAGGCCCGACAAATGTAGGTGAATTTCACCGGACTGTGAACCAAGTCTCGTGTCTTTATGCTTTACTTTACTGAATACTTGGTTAGATAGATTATGGTGGAACATGATAGTAATAATTAAATTAATTAGGTAAAAACCAAATTTTAGTAGCATTCCGATTAAAACATCCAGTCAAGCAGTCCTAACCCGCAACCCCTAGATCGATTCTACACTCCCCTCAGTCCCCAAATATCATACCCACTACCCAATTCAAAGGGGAAACCTCGATGCTATACTCAAATAATGAAATTGCTCATATTAGAATGCGCTGATAGGAAATTTCCCCAAGTTCGTCCATCAATGGAAAAACTGGAAGCCAACTTCAGAACCATTGGTTTCTTCAGAAGCTATCAAATAGGTGTGATTGAAAACAAGAATATCCTAATTAGGTTTCAACTCAAAGAGGATTTTCGATGATGTTAGCTCAAAGTTGTCTGGTCTCTAAACGGAAACTTTATGAGGGTTCTAAAATGGATGCCCGAGTTCAAACCTAACTCAGAGTCATCGGTTATGGATCACCATAAAAAACTCTTTGTTGTAATACTATAATAGACAATCAATTGAGGCAATAGGCAATCAAATTAGTACCTTCATGAAGATGGATTCAGGCACTAAAAATCTTAGTAGGCCCTCTGCACTCAATATTTGTGTTTAATTCGATCCGAACTCTCATATTCCGGCCACCATAAGGTAAGGTTCAATTGTCGAGGGCAATTTACCTTCATACTGTAATCATTGTAAGAAAGTGAGCCATGAGAAAGCCAATTGTAGGATACTAAAACCTAACCTTATGCCTAAACCAATCCCCAAGCCTAAAGAGGATACAAAGTCTAAAAGTGAAAATAGAAAGGATAACAAAGAATGCGAGGCTTGGAAACCCATCACAACTAGCCATTTAGGATTTACCATATCCCCGAGAGAAAGATGTTTGGAAGATCATACAGTACCCCAAAACCTAAACCCTCAGCCAGGTCTAGGCCATGGAAATGAGGAAAAATCTCGGCACTAATACAAAGTGTGAATCCATAACCATTTAGCCCTCAGATGTTGGAAGAAGCGACCCACACAATACTGCAACTACCAACTGAGCAAAAACAGAAAGAGATAGGCAATACATGTTTCTCATCTAGAGCATAGTGCACACCTGCAATTGTAATAACATTGTGAGATGAGAAAACTCATGAACAAAGCTTATCTTTTAACTACAAGGATCCTGAAATAAATGCACCTCAACCCATCCAAAGGGATGGTATCTTCGGTATGCTTTCTAACCCTTCAATATCAGATGATGAATTTGAAACAAATGTCTCCCCTTCCCTCAAGAACAACCCTCAGTTTTCAAACAAGTTCTCAATGTTGGATAACTCAGAACAGGAAAATGATGTTAAATCAATTGGGAGTTCTAGAGAGCACCTGTAGGAGCGGGTAACTTCCCTAACCCCTCTAGATATAAACACTAAAAATGGTAAATCAAGAAAAAAAAACTTTGTTTGATAGGATAAATCATATGAATTTAAGGTCCACCTAAAAAGGCAAAAAAAAAAAAAAACAAGTTCTCATGTTGGATAAGACTATTAAAAGAAAGATAATGGTTTGGAATGTTAGGGACTTAGAAACATCAATGGATGGACACAAGGTTAATTAACATTCATAACAAAAAAATGTTGTGCATAATTGAAACTAAACACACTTCTCACCAGGGTGATTTATACAAGATTAGATTACATTTTGACCATATTTTCTGCTCACACATCAGTAACATATGGTTACTTTGGAATAGTAGCTTTCAAGTCTCAATAAAAAATGATAACGTGCAATTTTTTTCTCTGCTCAAGTGTCCAAAACCTATTTTCAAAACCACATGAATGATGTTTTTGGCCATGTATTTACTTTTGTGAAAGACAGAATATAAATGCTATGGAAAATGCTGAGGTCTGAAATTAATAACAAGACATTATTAAAAGGAGATTTTAATTCTATGATTAACATAAATGAATGCAAATGGCCTAAAAAACCCAACCTTAAAAACATTAAACATTTCTTAGATTTCATAACAAAAAGCCAACAGAACCAAGTCTTCACATTGGGTAATACATACACATGGTCAAACTGTAGGAAAAAACCAACCCTAGAAAGATTAGATAGGGCCTTAGAAAACTTTGAATGGCTTCAAACTTTCCCAAATAGCTCAGTTTAAATGCTGAATAAGCCATCCCCAGAACATTGGCCTTTATTGATAACTATAAGTAGCAACACCCCCACCTCTTCTAGCCTATGAGACTCCTAAATGTGTGGATGAGTAGACCTGACTTTAAAGAGGTAGTTAACAATAGCTGGACTCAGCCAAATCAGGAAAAAGGAATGCTGAGAGTTTTTCTTCAATTAAAAAGACTAAAAAGAGTACTGAAAGGATATAATAGAGATCAATTTGGAGATATTAATGCCAACCTCAAAGATGATGAGGAACAACTCAGAATCCAAGAGATAATATATGAGGAAACCAACTTCCTAAACAACTGAATAGAGCTAAATATAGGAAGGTTAAACAACTCAAAGCACTTAATGAAGAAAAGCTCTTTTGGAAACAAAAGGCTAGAATTAAGGGGCTAAAGGAAGATGATGAAAACATAGGGGGGAAAAAAGGTGAAAATAGGCCATAACTAAAATCAAATCCTCTCAGGACACTTGGTTAGAATCTCCCAACCTAATAGAAAAAGAGGCAATCCTCTTTTATTCTCAGTTGCTAAAAGATGATTCAGAACCTAATTCCTCCTAGTTCTATAACCGTTTGCTATCATAGATCCCAGCATAATAACTATAGAGGAAAATGACCAAATAATCTGAATTCCTTCTTTATTGGAGATCAAAGAAATTGTTCAATAGCTTAACAATAGTGGAACCCAGATCTTGATGGTTACACTGCAGTCTTCTTTTAAAATTTCTAAGGTGCTGAAATCCCATAGGGTATTTCTAGCATATGGATCTGTCTTATACCAAAAAAAAGAAATACCCATCACATATGCTGACTTAGGCCAATTAATTTGTCTGATTTTGTAGACAAGATCTTTTTCCAAATTACTAGTTCATAGACTAACTAATCTAATGCCTAAAATTGTATTTCAAAATCAATCTGCCTTTATGAAAGTCAAAGAGATATCTGACAATGTGCTATATCTTAAAGAAAGGGCTAGGATTCTTCAATAAAAAATAAAATGAAGGCATCTGAAATGCATCCTTAAGTTAGATCTTGCCAAAGCCTTTGATAGGGTCAAGTAGGAGCTCTTAAAGGAAATCTTAAGAAAATTAATTTTGATAAGAGTAATTACTTCATTCGTAAACATGCAACTGAGGCCCATCATTCTCTTATCAGCGGTGTCCCAGGAATGAAGGAAGGTAGTTTTCCTTTTATATACCTGTGATGTCCTATTATTTCATGTAGAATAAAAGCTAGTCATTTCCAATTTCTGTTAGAAACCTATGATAAAAAATTGCTTGACTGGAAAAACAAATGGCTCTAAATGGATGAAAGGTTCCCCCCCAAATAAGTTCTTAAAACATCGGAAAAGAAACTTTCTAAATTCATTTGGGGTGATTCAGAACTTGGCTAACTATGGTGCAAATATCAACATGGCATAGCTCCTTGGTCACAACTCCTATGGTCGTTGCACATGAGCCAGGGATCGTCACAAACTTGGCAAAGAGTTAAAGAAATAAACTTTGTGGCTGAGGAAAACACTAGGGGACTTATAGGCAAGGGTTCAGTAAATGTTTTCACCTCTAACTAGACGGGGATTGGAATTCTACAAGATTTGCAGCCTCAGCTTGCTAAATTTAACCATGTGGACTGTACAGTTGCCCATTTTGTTACTAACGGGCAATTTTTTCTATCTCATGTACAAAACATCCCAAGCCCTGTCCTCTCAGCATTGCAGCAAGCATCTTTAAGAAAAAAAAATTGAAGATGGGTTAATTTGGAAAGAAGCTGGAAATGGGATGTTCAGTTTTTTTAAAAAAAGTTTATGAAGCTTTAATAGATACAAGAAGATCTCTCGGGTCCTTAAAGTAGGTTTGACACTCCAAACTACCCAAATATATAGTTGTCTTTATGTGGAAATTAGTGAATGCAAACCTACCTTTTGATGAGAAATTGCTATGTTTGTGGCTACAGTAGCCACAAACGGCAACTGAATATGGAGGACGCATTTCGGAAATGCGTCCTCCCATTTTTCCTTTTTTTTTCATTTTTTGGTCAAAAAAGGATGGTCCAAAATGTCAGGCGCCACGTGGCCGAATGGGGACGCGCCACGTGGCAGAGGACGCATTATGGTAATGCGTCCTCCCTGCCAGCGTTTTTTTTTTTTTGAAAATTTTGGTCCAAAATGTCAGGCGCCACGTGGCCGAATGGGGACGCGCCACGTGGCAGAGGACGCATTATTGTAATGCGTCCTCCCTGGCAGCGTTTTTTTTTAAAAAAATTTTGGTCCAAAATATCAGGCACCACGTGGTCGAATGGGGACGCGCCACGTGGCAGAGGACACATTATGGTAATGCGTCCTCTAATCCGGAGATGCCACGTGTCGGTCATTTTTTTTAACCCAGATCCGGCCCTTTCCTTTAAATCCCCAGGCCACGTGTCGGCCAGGGGAGTTGCCACGTGTCGCGGCTGCATGTGAACCATTTTGGTCAATTGTGGAATTTTCGGTCGAATGGCATGCTGCCACGTGGCGGAGGCGTCAGAAATTTTGTGTTTAAAGCACCCGAATTGCTCTTCTTCTCCAGCCTTGTCCATCTTCTTCAGCCTTCCTTCCTCTCATTTCTCCCACCGAATTGCTCTTCTTCTCCAGCCTTGTCCATCTTCTTCAGCCTTCCTTCCTCTCATTTCCCCCACTGTAAGTCACATTTTCGCCAGTGTTCGGGTGCTTTCGCCTTTTTCAGCTGCACTCTTTCTCCGCTGCACTCGTTCTCCAATATTGCTCTGCCGGTGTTCCTCCATTTTTATCTGCAGTTCGAGTTTTGTTCGGGATCCGGTATTTTCCTTTTTTCCGCTGAATATGTGTTTGTTTTTTTTGTTAATTGCTACTGATTTGTTAATTGGATTTCGGTTGCAGAGATCGTGTCGTTGACCCGTTTGTTGACCTGACGTTGACTGCGTTTCTTGACACCGTTGAACCGCCGTTGGCCCGTTGACCCGCCGGTGACCCGCGTTGAACGACGTTGACCCGCATTGACCGCATTGACCGTGTTGACCCCGTCGAACCGCCATTGCCCCGTTGACCCGCCGTTGACCCGCGTTGAACGACGTTGACCCGCGTTGACCGCGTTGACCGACGTTGACCGACGTTGACCCGTAAGTCTCAGAACCCCTCCCACTCTGTTATCCTTTATGTAGTAGGTATTTGCGGCCTATAGAATTATACGAACGTGTTCCGACATTATGTGAGTGTCGCACATTGCCGGTCGTCGGTCAGTTGTTGCCGTTTGGGTTGAATTATAATCTGTTGACATGCTGGAGTAATTTAGTTAATTTAATTGTATGTGTATGATTGTGTTGTCTGATTGTGTGTACATTTCATGATTGAGCTTGGTTCGTTGAGTTGTGAGTTATGTGTTACGTGTTTGTGTGTTGCAGTTCTGCGATGTTTTTGGCAGTGTATATGTATAGAGGGGGCCAGATTAAGTTTGATTTGGGTGTGGGGGTTTATTATGATCCTCCAATGCCGGAGCGAGTTACGACTCTCGAGCGGAGGCTGAACTACTTGGAATTGTTTGATTTAATTGTAACGAGACTGGCCATTGTGAGGGAGAGTTGTTCGTTGAAAATGTATTACCGGTGTCCCGAGCTGATCGGTTCGGCGGTATACTATCGATGTTATCCTGTGGAAGATGATGCGTCCACCACATTCTTCTTCAACGTTGTTGATCGAATGGCATTGTCCTCTGCGGATTTTTACATTATTACGGAACAGTTGCCAATCGCTAATTACGGGGCGCGGGGAAGCACGTTCATGTCATTGCTGAGCAACGTGCAGAACTCCGCCGCTGTGCCCAGTATACCACCACCTGTTCGTAGCTGGGGTCGTGAATTTGGTGAGTCCAGCCAACCTGGACAGTATGCCCACGTGGATTGTGCCGAGCCGTCCACAAGTGGTGGTAGAGCCGTGGTAGACTATGGCGAGCAGAATGTCTTCTGCAATGATTTTGTGGGTGCCGTTAGCGACCGCGATGCTCGGCATGATAGTAGCGAGGATGACGGCTCGGCACCTGGACTTGATGGTGGAACCGAGGATGATCGTTCCTTGTCAACCGATTCGAACCCCGGGGACGAGGAAGAGCAATTGGTGTGCACGAACAATGTACCGACGTCGTTTCATATTCTGGCAAACCCGGATACACAGGCCTACTACAGAGATTATGGGGGCCCCGATGAGGATAGTTATGACCCTACCCATTTTGGGTCCGGCGTTTCTACCTATGTCCAGGAGACTGGTAAAGTGGACGTGGGTATGCGATTTTAGACAAAGCCGCAGTTGGTCGAAGCTATTTCTCGGTGGAGTTCTATGATGAACAGGGAACACAGGGTTGTGGAGAGCAGTTCTCGCACATGGTATGCGAAATGCAAGGACGTCGTCGAAGGAACTGGGAATTGTGTTTGGGTTTGCAGAGCTTCCAAAAAGGCTTCGCATGGTATGTGGCAGATCACCAAATGGGCTAGTAGCCATGGGTGTGTCGGGGCTGGTCGATCCACGGGTAACGTGAATCTGACGTCGGTGATGATCGCCCGTTCAATCCGCCACCACATTGATGTTAACCCTTCGTACACGGTGAAAGATGTGCGAGCTCAAGTGAATGATGAGTTCAACGTCACGATCTCCTACAAGAAGGCCTGGTATGCTTGGCAGAAGGCAATTGACATGGTATTTGGAACGTGGGAGGATTCTTTTGAACAGCTCCCGACTTTTATGGATGAACTTGTAAGGGCTAATCCGACCACCGTTGTTGATTGGGCTGGTGTACCTGACAGAATACACGGTCCCGGGTGTATGAAATTTAAATTTGTGTTCTGGGCATTCGGTCAGGCAATTGCAGCCTTCCGCCACTGCAGGCCAGTGATCAGCGTCGACGGCACTCATTTGAGAGGTGCGTACAAGTCGACAATGCTGGTCGCCGTGACCCACGATGCAAATGATTACATCCTCCCTATCGCTTACGGAATTGTCGACGAGGAATCGAATGAAAGCTGGAACTGGTTCCTGGGGAGATTGCGTCTTCACGTTGTTGGAGGTGATAGCAGACCAATCTGTGTCATATCAGATAGGCACGCAGGACTTGTAAATGCGATGACAAATATGGAGGAGTGGATGGAGCCAGCCGGATACCACCGGATTTGCTTGCGGCATTTTCAGTCAAACTTCTTATCACATGATCGCGGGAAGTTCAAGAATGAGCTCATGAAGTCTCTGGTGTGGCAGCTCGGTAGTGCCAGGCGCGAGAGCAGGTGGAGGGAGTACAAGGAGGAGCTGGAGAGTATGGATCCGTCCGCTTGGGCTTGGCTGGAACGGCAAGACAGGAGTAGGTGGTGTCTTGCCTTCGATGATGGTGATCGGCGGTGGGGAATTTTGACAACGAATCTGTCGGAGAGCTTCAACAACTGCTTACGGCGCGCACGCCACCTTCCAATAACAGCGTGTGTCAAAGCAACGTTCGAGCGAACGGTTGAAATGTTTGCACAGAGGCTTACGGACGCTACGGATTGGAGGTACGCTGTCAGTTAATTGCATTTTCAGATTTACCGGTATGCCGGTTCGATGCTTATGAGATATTGCCCGTCTGTCCAGGTCCGTGTTCCCGCAGAGGATCTGGAAAAAGTTCCAGAAGCAGGATACATTGGCACGGGGACATATCGTCACCCTGTTCGGGCACGCGTCGCAGACATACAGGGTTGTGGCGAGGAACATCGACGGGAGCATTAGTGAACGATAGTACACGATCAAATACCGTAGCAGGGAGTGCACTTGTCGCGAATGGCAAATATTTCGTTTCCCTTGTTCCCATGCCCTGGCCGTTTGTCGCCATAGGCGTGACGATCCTGCTAGTCTGTGTGACCGGGTGTATCACACGACCACATATGTCCAACAATACAGTCAGGGGTTCATGCCCGTGCGAGATCCATCACTCTGGCAGTGTGCCAGTTGGAGGTTGATTCCGGATGTAGAAAAGTTTCGCAACAGGAGGCGTGGACAGTTTGCGGAGAGGCGGATAAGGAATCAGATGGATGACAGGGTGGCGGGTGAAACCAGGGGCAATCGTAGGCGTGGTCGTGCTTAGTATCGTGGTGTCATACGGTGTCTGTAATAGAACCTCCATCTTTCACTTGGTTTGCATTGTACATGCGTAGTCTGTCGTTCGTAGTCTGATGTAGTATTCCTTGTACTAAATGATATATGTGGCAGATTTTGTTGTATTACTTATGTTTGGCAAATATGTGTTACATTACGCAGTGTTACTTTTATCTGTGTTATTCTTCCAGAAAAAACATCTAACTTGGGTTGGTATTTGCGCACAGGTAACACCATGTACCATCCAGGACCGATTGAGGAGGACTTGTTGTACCTACACCAGGAGCACCGTGCTCGTGCCCTATACAACGGCACTCTAGAGGACGAGGCACTGCAGGTGCGTCGGTGCGACGGGGCATGCTGGACCGACCAACCGCCAGAACAGGTTATGCGGTATGTTCGTGACGCCGGATTTTAGGGACTCCTGGACTCTGCCGCAATACAGATTGACCACTCCCTCATCACCGCCCTAGTGGAGCGTTGGCGCCCAGAGACGCACACGTTTCACCTACCAATGGGGGAGGCCACGGTCACCTTGCAGGATATAGGGGTCCTGTGGGGTCTACCGATCGATGGCATCCCAGTAACAGGGGTTGACACCGTCAGGCGTCCGGAGGAGTGGCAGCTCATCTGCACAGACTACCTGGGAGCTACACCAGACCTCACTTGTATCAGGGGGGCCGCATTAAGGCCAGGTGGTTGGGAACGCTACTACACAGTCCGTTCCCCGATGATGCCACTGATGTACAATGCCAACAGCGGGCTAGGGTTTTCCTTCTGCTGCTTCTTGGGGGAATGCTGATGTCCGACACGTCCGGCCACCTCATCCCGTTGCTCTACTTATCCGCACTTACGGATTTGGGTGCAGTCCATCGGTACAGTTGGGGGAGTTCGATTCTTGCATGCTTGTACAGGTCGTTGTGTGACGCGGCAATCCCACAATCTAAATCCATATCCGGGCCACTTGTCTTGTTACAGGTAAAATTGTTGGTCAACATAGCCGTTCGTACATACCGTGCTTAACATTAACGGGCATTTCTATTGCATTTACTGGCAGCTGTGGGCATGGGAACGCATACCATCCATCCGTCCGGCTGGGGCACTACCGGTGACAGTGACGATGAGTGCTCTTGGATCCCGGTACTTGTCTGATCCCTCAATATGCGGTATTCATAAGTCCACATGCAATTCCATAGTTCGGCTAATTTGTGTCCCTCGGTTCCTCATAGGTGGAGGGCACGTTACGATTGTTCACAATCGCCAATGCACGTTCTCAAAGTATACCGAGATCAACTGACGTCTCTCACCCATAATCAGGTATAGGAATAATTGGATTTTGATTTCTAGACTTCGCACGGAAATTGGTTTCCCATACCTAACGGCAACACTTGCATCTTGTCTCAGTTCATCTGGCAGCCATATGCGGAGGACGTCCTGCAGCAACTCCCGCAGTATTGTACGGATGGTAGAAACAATTGGCTGCTTTGCGTCGACCTCATCTGCTGGCATGCCGTGGAGTTCCATCATGCGCATCGTGTTCTCAGGCAGTTCGGCCTGATTCAGCCAATACCCACCCAGTTGGTCAGTAGGGATGAGTACAACTTGGTCCACACTAGAGACCGGCGCGGAAGGTCGGGCATGGATTGGCGCGTCGAGCTCAGAAGATATCTCGACACTTGGGAACATCGGTCCAACCGACAATTACCCCCACTGGAGAGTGCGGATCCATACCTACCCACCCGTGATTACTTGGAGTGGTACTTCCGCAAGACGGTGTCCTTCATTGATCAACTAGGGGGGCCTGTAACAGCTGCTGAGGGTTTCCACGGGGACGGTGCAACCGCCGAGTACTTGGTATGTCCTAAATTTCAAATATTGTCAAGAAAGAATACAACAAAGCTCCTCAAAATTATATATCTGACATATTCATCTCGATTCCGTAGTTGCAGGGAATGACACAGTTGCATGGCATGTCAGACATTAATCTGGATAGTTGGCCCCCACATTGTGCGGACGTCATAAGGGGGATGCATCATGTTATCACACGTAGTCTACAACAAGCGCATCAGCCCTCCAGGCCGCAGCATTATCAACCGTTCGTGCACTGTGAGGAACCGCTCCCTGGTGTCAGATATACTGACCTCAGAACCCACCGTCAGGCCCCACCTGGTCGGCAAGGAGGTCGGAGGCCTCGTGCTAGGGGGCATGCGGAACACATTGGTCCATCACAAGCGGGCCCCTCACATGCGAGTCCACCCATTTGCGGACCATCAGCCGGGGAACCCTCACAGTACAACATGGATGCATCAGATTACAATACATATGTCACTCCAGCATCCAGTCATCGGTACATGTCCCATATCGATCCATCACATACAGGTACTATTCCATATGCCTACTGTGATTCCAACGAGGAAGCGGGATACGAAATGGAGGAGGACATACCAGCGGGAGCTCCACGTGAGGAAGAACATGTACCCGCACAGACGGTTGTACCACGGCGAACATCCAGGACCATACGTCCTCCCCCGTGTGGAACGGGTGGAAAGCTTTGCAGAGACCATCGATAGGACAGTACATGCTATTCACCACTAATTGGCATTACATTTCACTCGTACTGTTCTACACTGTACATTCATACTAACTAGTATCCATTCTAACTATGCAACACTCCGTTCCTGCACCGACATTCAAGACTACTCAAAAAGATTCGAACAACGAGACCCAAAATCATCTTTTGACTATTTTCCAAATTTTCATCGAACAAACAAAAGTCTGTTTATGCGCAATCTTCATTTATATTTATACATGTATATATTTATATTTATATTATCTTTATTTATATTTATATACATAAAGTTACATATATATATGTATGTACATCCGCACATTCACGTGTGTGCATATTTATATATTTACATATATATATATATTTATATATTTGTATATTTAAATATTTGTATACATATCTTTATTTACATTCATATTTATATTTACGTATATTTATATATATGTATATATTTATATATATATTCATATATATATATATATATCTTTATTTATATTCATATTTATATATAATTTTATTTTTATATATATGTATGTATTTATGTATATATATATACATATATATCTTTATTTATATTTATATTTATATTTATATTTGTATTTGTATTTATATATATATGTACATATTTATATTTACTTTATATTTATAATTATATTCATAATTATATTTATATTTATATATGTGTGTACATCCACACATTTACGCGTGCGTACATCCACACATTTACGCGTGCGTACATCCACACATTTACGCGTGCGTACATCCACACATTTACGCGTGCGTACATCCACACATTTACGCGTGCGTACATCCACACATTTACGCGTGCGTACATCCACACATTTACGCGTGCGTACATCCACACATTTACGCGTGTATACATATTTATATATATTTATATATTTATATATTTGTAATATATATATATATAATTATTTATATTTACGTATATATTCATACATATATCCGTATATATATATTTTTTATATATTTATCCGTATATTTAAATTCTTCAGTAAAAAATCGAACTATTGCCAGGTCTGAGGGCTCCTTTCAAAAACGATTCCTCCAAATACTTTCAAAAAAATAATTCGCCGGATCTGAGGAGTCGCTCCCCAGAACGAGTGCTAAATTGCGTTAAAAAATTTCGGAAGAAAAAATTTCGGCAGAAGAAAAAATTCGGAAGAAGAAAAAAATTTCGTAAGAAGAAAAAATTTCGGAAGAAGAAACAATTTCGGAAGAAGAAAAAATTCGATCAAATTAAAAAACAAATACAAGGAGCCCAGCACCGGGAAAAAACAAAAAGAGAAGGAGGTGGAAATTAAAAAAGGGGAGGACGCATTATGGAAATGCGTCCTCAACCCTTTGCTTCCAAATTCAGAGTGTACCATAATGTGGACCAAAATTCCACTTTATGCGATAGTAAAATCATGCACTCCCTTTTGATGACATTATTTCTTTTTCAAATATTTCCACTGCATCAAGATGCCCTTTTTGTTTAAACTGTGATAACTTTTCACATTTTTTCAACAATTGTGTTGTGGCTGGTTACATTTGGAACTATTTTGATGCCATTTTGGTAATAAACCACTTTGGTCTGAACACCATCTTTGATAGACTGGTCTAAATCTTGCAATTCACACATTCACATTACTCTCATTCATCTTGCACCATCTTTTAAATGATGGGAGTTGAGGAAAGGTAGAAAATCCTTCCTTCATGAAGGAATTAGGCCACGAATCACAAAAATCACATCTAATATAGAAAATGATCTTTATTTGGCTTTTTACACCCGCCCCTCCTTCGGTAGGAAAACTTCTGATCACGAATGGTTCCACATTGGAATCAAACCATGAATTAAGCCTCCTGCTAAACCTAAGATTATAACAGTAAAATGGGAAAAACCTTTAGCTGTGAAGGTTAACACAAATGTTGCATGGTCTGTTGATTCTAAATGTGGTATAAGAATAGTTATAAGGGATGCTGAGGGTAATTTAATTAATTTTTTTGCTTCTGTAGACCATGCCTCATCTAGTTTGCATGCAGAAATGTTAGGAATCAGACCAGGAATTCTTTGTGCTTTCAATCTGAATGTGAATAGTTTCGGTTTGGAATCTGATTGCCTTATGGCACTAAACTGTATCCATGATCCTACAAAGGCATCATGGCACTTGTATCATCTTGCATATGATATTGGTCAGATGGCTGCAAATTTAAACCTTTTACATACTCTTAGAGAAGCAAATCAGTTGGCCGATCATGTAGCCAAACAAACTAAAAACCAGGTTCATAAATTGAAAAGAATGAGTTTACAGGATCTAGATAAAAGAGAAAAATGTTTTGCTCATTTTAGATAAATCAGAAGTTCCCGCAGTTCGAATATAATCTCAGAATGGATGCTACTTATGTTATACATGTCTTTTGTTTCTCACATGTTTCACTTTAATTGGAGCTAAGCAGTTGGATCAGTAATACTTTCACAGAGAAGATTGCAGCTCAGACCATGAGTAAGATTTCTTTTGATGGGCTGTTGCACTTTCAGTTTTCAATCACTCCGAAGCTTGCAGCTCAGTTCAGGAATATCCCCTCTTCTTATGAGGGACTTGAAGAAGAGTTGATACACTTGGAGCTGATACATTTTCAGTTATCAAAATAAAAGAAACCGAGGTACTTGGAGATCATAAACTGAAAAGAACAAAAACATTGCGGCTCCAAATTTTCAACTTTTAGGGTCATTAAATCCTATAACAAGTTAAGAGTCTGGTCGTTGGCGCGGGGTGGGGGGTTAGGAATTAGGCAACCATGCTGCCTTTTATAGTTTTCTTGCTTTGCAGCATTATTTGGGTTTTAATAATAATAATAAAATAATGGGCAGTGGGATGTTATCTCAAGCATTATGGGGCTTCCTCCTAGATTTTTTTTTCAGCAGCACCATATTCTACTTCTTCAGCACCATTTTTATTTTGCCACATGGCCAAATTAAGAACCATCGTTACCGCCAAAATGTCAAAACTCCAACTTTAGTTTTACCAATATCCAGATCCATCATCTTTTCTATAGGCATGCTTAGACTTTTTAGAAACGTAGATAAAAAATTAAGGTAGTAAGAAAAGAAGAAACAAGGAGAGCATGAACGGAAGAGAGTGGAGTAAATGGAGAGGGAGGCGAAGGCTGGGTAATAGATAAGAAATTGAAAAATTCGTAAAATTGAAAATATTGGGGAATAGATCGGTTGAACACAGGCTGGGTCAACTTATAACCTGATATATAACCAATGATTTTTTCATCACTTTTCTCAAAATTACAATTTATTCTCTCATCTCATCATAACTCATGGTGAGAAGATATCATTAGAAACTTTGTTAAACTTGAAAATAATATATAGAATTTGAAGTACTTTGTAAAAAATGCACTAAAAGTGAATTTTCTCTTTTTTCAACAAATCCTCAAGCAAGTAGTGATCCAATGTTTGAATTAACCAAAAAATTGCTATGATTTTCCTAATCATATTTATCGTTATTTTTTATATATAAATTTGCAACTAAATTACATATAAATTTTCTACTCTAGAACCTAACTAGGAGACACCATCATTGAATCTATTGAATGTCAGTGGAGTCTGAAACCCCATCCATTTGAATAGCTATGGACGTCATTCTGATAACACTCAAACTAACCGTCGCCCCCGTAACCTGAACCACCATCATCGGTCACCTGCAAGTTGTGAAATAACAGCGGGAACCACTGACACAGTCCCATAATGCTAGGTAATTTCTATGAAAATTTTGTTCTAATATATACAATTCTTGATATGGTGTGGTTTGAACCCCGAACCTCTCTATTAAAGAGAGTGTGGATTACAACTAAAATAAACCCAATTCACTTCCACTATAAGCTGTGATTACTATAATTATTATTCCCATTATACTGCATTTGGACATTTCACTCCTTTATTTTCTTCAAAGTATTGTTTGAAGACAAATTAATTCATCATCGTACGTAATCGTTCGTTTCGTTCCTCTATTAGTGGCACACTTATCTTAATGAGATTTTTTATTTAAATGACACTCATCCATTCATTCTACTTTTTATTTTTTACAATTTAATTTCATTCTACTTTTTAGATTTTACAATTTAATTTAGGGAAAAAAATGAAAAAAATGACCCTATTAAACTGAGAAAGTGCAAATATAACCTTGTATAACCTGAAAGTGCAGAACTAACCCTATCTTTTGGTCAAATTGGGCAATTTTACCCAAATTTCACTATTCTGATGTTGATTAATATAATTCAGACATAAAGATAAAAATACCCTAAACTTAAAATTAAAATTCTAATGACCATTATGCCCCCTAAACTACTTCTCCTCCAATTTCAAATACCCTTAACCTGAGTTTTCACCTCCAAGCACCGCCACCGCCGATTCTTTACGCGGGACTGGTGAAGAGAAGAATCAAAAAACAAAATGGTAGGGTGATCCATTACACATTTCTTAGCACAGTGTATTTTAAAATGGACAGGAACCCATAAAAATACACATCCACGAACAATGAATTTGAACCTTGTGTAGAGGAAATATGCCTTGATATGGATTCTCATGACATTCTCATCATTCGGGAGGGATGAAACGACATCGTCATCGTGTTGGTGTGTTTAATAGCCGTAAACGTCGGCAACCCCTAGTTCCAACGAGCACCGCAACCACCGCCTCTTCCTGCTGCTCCCTTTCCCCGCCGCCACTACCTCTCCGCTGCTCCCTCTCCCCATTGCTCTATCTCCCAGCTGCCAAACCCTAGTTCTGCCACCACCTGTACCCGCTTAACCCTAGCCATGCCTCATTCGCTCCGCCGCAAGCAACCCCAGCCCGCCCCATCTCCTCTGCTCCACTGCGCTCAACCGCCTTGATACATGCACCTTCTCTGTCTGCCACCGCTCAACCCTAGCAACGCCTCCTCCGCTCCACCGCGCTCTACCACCTCCGCGCACCTCTTCCGCCCCCCACCGCTCAACCCTGGTCACGCCTCCTCCGCTCCACCGCAATGCAACCCCAGCTCGCCTCAATGCCGTGCTCTGCCGTGCTCCGCCGCCTCAACTCTTGCTCCACCACCTTGATGCAACCGCCAACCCTAAACCCTACCCTTGTCGTAAGCTTACCCAGCGTGCGGTGGAATTAGTGGTGCGGTGGAGATAATTGGTGGTGATGTGGAGAAGAAATTGTTGGACATATATTGATTTTATCATTCGGAAATTAAATAATGAAAATTGAACAAGCAATTTACACATGCGAATAATATATTTTTATTAATTATTCAGGCATATAATTAGAAAGTTTAAATTACGAATAATTAAAGCAATACATGGGAGAAATAAATCACATTTCAATCAATAACAAATTGATGGAGTCACGAGTAAACTCACTGCCCTTGAAACAAATGAGTCTCGTCGTGGACATCGTTCCTTAGGGTAAAACCATCGAAGGTAACAATTAATACTTAAGAGTTACCTCGGATTCACGCAAGGCCCGAAGGACTATCACCTCAACAGAGCAACGAATGAAAGCTTAGAGAAAGACAGAAAGAAAACTCAAGTTTAGAATATGGATGGACTTGAGAAAATGGTGCAAAACTTTCTGACTGACTTAGAGGCTCTATTTATACTGCTTAATAATGGAAACATGATATTCTGATTTTCCGTAATTAGAGAAGAATATTCTCCAATCACCAACTCACCAAATTCGAGACATTCCATGAATACTCGAATCAAATCTGCTGGAAAGGAAGAAATATTTGCACAAATATTCTTCATTGTATTAAACATGGTAAACCGCATATTTATTTAAGACAAGATATCTCACAAAATATGGAAGTATTTTGTTCTTATCTCTTAAGAATTACACATAAGCAATTCCATATATATTATGCGGTTGGGCCTTCCAGAGACTTTCATGCGGTCCATACGCATTTTAGACAGTCCAGAGAAAATTTAATCTGGGCCAATTTCCGCTTAATTTTTCTCTTTCAGGAGTGACATTTCAAACATCCATATCTCATTCACCCTTGATCCGTTTTGAGAATTTAAATAGTCGATTTTATAGTACTCGCAAAGGAGAACCCAAAAATAACATCCATCAATCCAAAATCCGCTCGGGTCCCACTCAAAATGACATTCAAAAGTTAACGAATTTCAATTTTTTAACCATCATTTTCCAACAGAAATGGTGTTGCGTTGCGAAGGAATAAATGAGGAGAAGAAATCAAAGTTTGAATCGTATTTTGGGTTTAGGGATAGCAATCAGAGGGATAGCAATCGGAGGAATAGCGATCAATGTTTGGGAGAAGAAATGGCTTATCGGTGGCGGAGGAAATGAATGATGAAAGAAAGGAAAACAATGAAAGGGCAAAATTGTATTTTTTAGATTTTTTTGGATTTTTAAATTTTTTTTATCGATGGGTAAAATGGTTATTTAAATGATTTCCGGTCAATTTGACCGTTGACATTTCAGTTAACAAAATTCAAGGATATTTCTGCACTTTCGAATTTTAAAAGGCCATTTCTGCACTTTCGACAAAAACATAAGATTAAACACACTTTGTTCTTAATTTTATCTACTTATTTTTTTATTTAAATTTAATCATCTAAACTTATGGTGCCACTATTAATTAAGAGTCCGTCTCTTGAAAGACGGTATTTCCATAAGCCATGGAAATACTAAGATTTTAAGTGCAAATTAGAATAAATTAAGATAAAACTCTCGGGTTGCATAAATTGGATTATAAACTCTATAACTACTCTTTCCATAAGCCATGAAAATACCAATGTTTAAAGTGTAAATTAGAATAAATTAAAATAAAATTCTCAGGTTGCATAAATTAGGTTTTAAACTCTATAGCTATACATGTTGCATAATAAATTATTAATATTACAACTAAAATCTCTTATATTTATTATTCTAATTAAATATTATTTTTTTATAGGCTCATGAAAAGGCAATTTTCTCAAACGTTTTTTATTAATTAAATCGATGGAATATGATCTAACCTCTTCTATTTTAAGTTATGACCTAACTTTCTTTGTTGGCTTCTTACGTAGGATCACCAATTTGGATAATGTTGAGAATTGTTGTCATTAGTCAAACAAATCCACTACTCTATGGCCTATAGGCAATCACTTCATTAATTAAAGTAACAACTAACAACGTTATCCATCAACTGAGAATTAAGGGATCATACTTATCTCACATATACAGGTGCATTTGAACATTGATTTGATTTAAGTGGTCAAAAGAAACAATCAAATTAACGAGTCATTGTACTGTATATAGAGTAAACTGTATTTTTAACTATTGAACTTTGTTGAGCTTTAGATTTTTTATCATTCGATAACTTTCGATCATTTTCGATTATTAACTTAAGAAAACATTAAGATCTGTTATTATTGGCATTTTCTTGTGTGTTAATTATTGATTGAATTGAAAACATTGAGTGTATTTTCATATTTTCTTGTCTTATTAGATCATGAACAATTGAATATAACTTTTAATCTCTTTCTTCTAACTCATCAAAATTCACTATGCAAAAATCACTTCATTTTTTCTTGTATAATTGCTAGAAACTAAAACCACTTTTGCCCTATACAGTTCAACTTATATCAGTTACTTTCATCTCCAACCATCTCCAACCATCTCCAACAATCTCATGGCATCTTCAATAATATCACTTCCTCTATTCAAGCTGCCAACGTCTTCTGAAAAGCTCTCTCTGAAAAAGCAAAAACCACTGTATAACGTCTTCATCTACTCCGGCCATGGTGGCGACGCCATGGAACCAGGCAACCCAAACCTTCGCACAAGCTCTCAAACAAAACTTACAACTCCCCATCCCACCTGCATCAGATCTCCATCCCCACTTCAATTACAAAGGGGAATTAGCAGTCTTATATCCGGAGGAAGAAATCGACATCCTAGCTGCTCCTTTCTCAAAAGCCCTAATCGGAAAATTCAGCAGAGGCCGTCCAACAATGGAGTTCCTCAGAGCTCAAATCAAAACCATTGGGTTTAAAAGCGAAGCTCACCTATCGGCAATGGACTCCAGGCACGTCCGAATCACCTTCGACCTAGACGAAGACTATCACCGCTGCTGGCTGAAAAGAACATGGTCAATGGGAGGGAACATCATGCGCATCATCAAATGGACAAAAAACTTTGATTACGATGAGGAATCAGCTCTAGCTCCTGTGTGGCTGACAGTCGAATTCCCTCCGGTATACTTCTTTCACCCTAAGGCTATATCTGATTTGGGGAATTCCTTAGGTGAACTACTTTTTGCTGATGCTCCCACTAAGAATTTAACTAGGCCTTCCACAATTCGTTTGTGTGTTGAAATGGATGTTTCCAAACCTAGACCAAGTAAGATTAGGCTAGGTTCTATAGCTCACAATAAATCTTATGCTATAACCTATGAGGACTTCCCACAATACTGTAAGAAATGCCTTAAGCTTGGTCACAATGAGTTTTACTGTAAAAGGGATCTAGTGATGTCTAACCAAATGGAACACCAGGATCCAAGAAGTCACAACCTAAGAAAGGTTTCTGATCCTAAACATTCTATGGCAGACAAGTCATGGGAAATCAGGAACTCAACAAATAATAATAAGGATAAACATCAAGCCATCACTAAGGTTTACCAACCCAAGCCTTACCAAAATCATCAGAAAACTCCTGCCTTAATCCATGTGGTTCCGACACAAAGAGAGGAATACAAAGCCTCACACTCTGAAAATAGATTTGCTGTCCTAGAGAAAATACAAACTATGGGTATACAGGAAAATGACTTACAGACAGCTAATACTGTACAACAAGAAAAATTAGATAGAATTGAAGGGGAGTACTCAGAAAAGAACACTCAGATACCCCATGAAAGGATCCAAAATCAGCAAATCTTAGATACTGAAGAAAATGGCTCAGACTCCAACTCAATGGAAGATCACATAGATGAAGGATATGAGTCCAGAGGATACAACACTGCTCCTTCGTCTCCACAAAAGAAGAATATGCATTCAATATCCTTTAATGATGATACTATATGTGATAAAATGAAATTTCCTATAAATTCAGATATATTCCTGACTGATCAGTTTTCCTGGCTGCCTAACAAGGAAACCTCTTCAGATATTGATTCCCAACAGGTTATGGAGAAGCTCTCATCTAACAACACTCTCCGAGATCTTAATGAGGCTTACATGAATGATATACAACAGGGGCAAGAACAAACCACAAGTGACTTACCTGCTGAGCCTCTGGTCACACAAACATCATCTCAGGTTAAACTCCCCAAGAGGAGCTCCAGGTTAGCTTTAAAAAATAAAGTTTCCAATGATAGTTAAATGCTTAATCTGGAATGTTAGAGGATTATCAACTTCTAAAGTTAGACTAAAGCATTTATCGAAGAAACATAAACTGAACTTGCTGGTTATTATTGAACCTAAAGGAAAATTAAATCAATTAGACATGTACAAAAAGATGTTTTTCTTTCGTCATCATTTAGGCCAGATACATAATAAGATATGGATCATGTATTATGATAGGATTGACATAAGTCTGCTAGCAAACCATAATCATTTCATTCATGTGGAAATAACTATAAAAGCTAGGGCAGAAAAAATTAAGGCTTTCTTCATCTATGCTCCACATAATAGAGAGGATAGAATTCAGGTTTATAATGATTTGAAGGATAGGTTTGATGCATCCCCAACTCTGATTGGTGGGGACTTTAATGTGATAAGGTCTACTGATGAATACTCAGGCCCCAGCTCTCCAAATTTAAACTCTATTACTGATTTTGATTCCTTCATCAATGATGTTCAGATATCAGATTTAAATACTGTAGGTAATCACCTAACATGGAGCAACAATAGATCTGTAAAACCAACCTCCAAGAGATTAGATAGGGTAATGGGAAATAATGGCTTCTTCAATCTATTTAACCACTCCTCTGTCCAAATCCTCAGTAGAACATCTTCTGACCATTCCCCTATGTTACTAGATTTTTCAAACTCTGACATCTCTACCCCTAAACCCTTTAGGTTTCAGGAAATGTGGTTTAACAGAAAGGAATTCATGGAACTCATATCCAACAGCTGGTCTCAACCCATCATGGAACAAGGTCTTCTTGGTTTCTCCTTAAAACTTAAAAGACTTAAAAATGAAATAAAAACATGGAACAAATTAGTATTTGGTAATGTACAGGATAACATAAAAAATTCTGAAACAGAAGTTGCTAACTTGGAACACCTTTATGACAGATCCCATTCAATTAATGACAGAATAAATTTGAATAAGGCTAAGGCAGTCTTAACTAGGCATTTGGTTGAACAAAACATTTTCCTGACACAAAAGACAAGAATGAAGTGGCTTAAGGATGGGGATTTAAATTCAAAATACTTTCATAAGTCTATCACAGAAAACCATGCGAGATTAGAAATCATGAAAATCCAAGACCTGGATGGTATTTGGTTAAATTCTCAGCCCCTAATAGAGGAGGCAGCAATAAAATTTTTTAAAACATTGTTATCAGATGGAAATGATGATCCATCTGGCCAATGTCTCTCATTCCTAATGAAGGAAATTCACCCTGCAATCTCTGATAATGATAACATCCAATTGTTAAAACCTATAACATTGGAGGAAATCAAAACTGCTGTATTTGAATTATTTCCCTCAGCAGCCCCTGGACCAGATGGTTTCCCAGGGCTCTTTTACAGAAAGACTTGGGAGATAATCAAATATGATGTGTTAGTGGCAATGTTGGAATACCAAGCTGGAATTCCAATCCCAAAATCAGTGGAAAGCACACTAATTGCATTAATACCAAAAACAAAAACTCCAAAAGATTTCAGTGAATTTAGACCCATAAGTCTATCAAACTTCATTAACAAACTGATGTCTAAAATCATGGTTGAAAGAATTAAACCACTCATGAACTCCTTAATTTCAGAAGAACAGTCAGCATTTTTAAAAGGAAGAGACATTGTAGATAACATTCTAATGATGAAGGAGGCAGTTAGGATGCTAGACAAGAAAAATGAATCCTTAAATCTAATCCTTAAACTTGACATGATGAAGGCTTTTGACCGTGTCTCATGGTCTACCATCAACTCTCTCCTACTGCATTTGGGATTTCATGGTCATATAGTTAAAGTCATAATGAATAACATGAACTCAACCTGGTTTTCTGTGCTGATAAATGGATCTCCTTGTGGGTTTTTTAAACCTACTAGAGGTTTAAAACAAGGAGATCCACTGTCACCCTTCCTCTTCAACATCTTGACAGAACTCTTAACCAGAAACCTCAGGATTCAATTCTTAAATGGGAACATTAAAAAATTTAAAACTCCAGGATCATCAAATACAATTAGTCAATTATCCTTTGCTGATGACACTGTGGTTTTTCTAAAGGGGACAAAAAAATCCCTACAAAACATAATCAAGTTTCTGGAAATTTACCAAAAAGGCACTGGGCAGAAAATTAATTTCCAGAAAAGTGCTTTTTACTCAGGAAAGTTAAGTAGAAACAAGAAAAAAGAGATTAAAGAACTAACCAACATGACTCGGGGAACACTACCCTTCTCCTATCTAGGAGTCACTGTCTTCAAGGGAAGAAAACTAAACCTGCATTTCAAAACAATAATAGATTCAGTGAACAACAAAATATCAAACTGGAAAAATCAATGGTTGTCGGGAGGGGGTAAAATTATCTTGATAAACCATGTTCTGACAGCTATACCCCAACACACATGGGCTGTTACTTCACCAACTAAGCACACTATTCAAAAGTTGAAGTCCATATTCAGTAATTTCTTATGGGGTAAATCAGAACATGGTTTTAATAAACACTGGATATCTTGGAATAGAATTTCGTATCCTCAGAAAGAACAAGGGCTAGGTATAAGACACATTCAATCAATAATTAACTCATTTTCGACTAAAATCTGGTGGAAACTTCAAATAGGACAGTCTAATTGGTCTAAATTCATGTGGTCATTACCACCCCATGCCAGAAAATCAGAAACCTGGGCTAGATATAGGAAAATAAATAGTTTGGCAGAATCTTTCTCTCAGGTAATCATAGGTAAAGGATCTTCTAACTTTTGGATAGCAAATTGGCTAGGCTCTGGACCTCTCATTAACCAAGTGGAAGACCAGGTACATGTCCCTTTTCCATTTCTCACAGTAGTTGAATTCCATCTCAACAAAGGTAACTATATCCCTCAACTCTCAGAGCTATTTAATTCTGCTATAAAAATAGAGCTGTTGAAGGATATACAACTCACAGATCAGCAAGATTATATTATTTGGAAACCTGAGATTTATGGAAACTTTACAATTAAATCAGCTTACCAGGCATACAGACCCAAAAAACCAGAAATGGTGATTTTTGGAAAAATTTGGAATCAGGTTTTGCCAAAAAAAGTAAGCTTTTTTATGTGGAAAATGCTATTGCGTGCTCTTCCTTTTACTGATATTCTTATGGCAACTGGTCTTAACTTACCCTCCAAATGTACATCCTGTGATCACATAGACTCTATTTCTCATTACTTCAACTCTTGTGCACCAGCTATGTTTCTGTGGAATAATTTTCATGATGCTTTAAAATTGCAAGCTAGATCCTTTAATACCATTTGGGAAAGATTGGAATTCTATTGGTCCTTCAAACCTGCTTCACCACATCATTCCTCCATAATGATTGTTCTCTCTGGATTAATATGTTGGGAATTATGGAAAGGTAGAAACAAAATGATTCATGATAACATGAGAAACTGCGTTCATGTTCAATGGAAAAACATATCCGATCTGTGTTTTATGATCTTCTCTGTTCATCCTAAAGCTAGTTGCCATACACATTGTAGATTGGTTTCCAAGGGATTAGTTCCTCCCTATAAACGAAAAACCAAGAGAAAACTGAACTTAATTAAATGGGAACCCCCGGACTCTGGACTTAAAGTAAATTGTGATGCTGCACTACAAGAAAATTTTCTGGGGGTAGGGTGTGTTATTAGAGATCGTTGTAAAAGGGTGGTACATGCTGTATCAATTCACATGGAAATTAATAACACCCATCTCATGCCTCATTTGGTTGTTCTGCAAGCTGAAATGTTGGCCATTCTTACAGGTCTTGATGCGGCAAAGGATAGGACTCAGCACGTTCATATTGAATCAGATTGTACAGCGACGATACTAATCCTCCACGACCAGAACTGTCTGTGGCCTCTCTTAAAGCTTCGGGACAAGATTAAATCAGGTTCTTCACAATTTCAAACAACCATCTTCAGTCATATCCACAGAGAAGGAAACCAAACACCAGACTTTTTAGCAAAACTTGCTATTCGAAGAGGATACTCCTCTCAGTTCGCCGACATCCAAACGTCGCTCAGGTTCTCGTTTCTCAATCGCAGGGAAACTTTATTTCCCCAATTCAGATGGAAAAAATACTACACTAGTTAAGTGCTTTTTGTATACTCCTTGGACTGAAATCCTCTTGATTGTCTGGTCTTCATAAGCTTCACACAGGGGTGGAGAGCTTATAGAAGGAAACACATTCAAGAGAATTCATTCAAGTTCCACGACCTTCATGTTTGGTCTTAGAAACATGCTGCAACCTTTTGTAAAACTATCTTTTGGGCAGATTCATAGGGTGTGGGATCCCTTAATAAAAAACCCCGCTCATCAATGATGAGTGTTTTGAGTTTAAAAAAAAATAATATCGAAACTACTTTCATCTCTTTAAAAAAAATCAATTATAAATGTTGTGAAATTTATTTTAAATATTAATATTGTAGTAAATGTTTATTTTAAATACTTATATATTAATCATTAATATTTTAGTAAATCTTCATCTTAAAAAATTATTAAATATATTTTTAAATACTGATATTCTAGTAAACATTTATTTTAAATAAGTAAACATTTATTTTAAATATTATTATTTGAGTATTAATTTAATATTTTGATAAATATTTATTTTAAATATTATTATTTGAGTATTAATTTAATATTTTGATAAATATTTATTTTAAATATTAATATTTTAGTAGTAAATTTTTATTTTAAATATTTATACTCCCTCTATCTCAGAGTTGCACTCTTTCTATTTTGGTATGTCCGACCTTATTTTCACTACCCATATTCTTCCTTTTTGGGTCAGTTTTTATTGTTTAAAAATTCAGCTGGGCTCTTTTTTTATTTGAAAAAACTGAAACTTAACCCTTCATTGGCCTAATTAATACCCAAACATTCCCTAACCCAAACAAAGTTCTGATTTAATCCCAATCTAACTCTAAAAACCCTCCCTCTATTGATTGAGTTTGTCTCTTGTGAGACCATCTTATGGTGAGACCAAGGACTAGAGATAAAATAGGAAAAGAACAAATTAAATTTGAGGGCAAAAAATTAATAGAACTGGACTAAATTGTAAATTATCACAATTACACATTAAATTTCTGAACTTTTAAAATATCAATCTGAAACTCCATCTTGAAATCTTTGCAATTTGTCCTATTTATTACCCAACTAGTCAACTACCATCCAGAAGTTTCATTTATCCTCTTGTTCTTGGAGCCGTTCAAACGGCTTTATTCTTCTGACTTTCTTGAGATGCTCCACCACCATTATTGCTTGACCTCTGTTGTTCCCTTTTTGAAGTCTGAGATGCTCCACCCTCTTTATGTACCCATTCAATTAAGGTTTTCATATTGATATTAATATTGATAATTTTAAATCATATAAATTTTATATAAAATGTTGTTTTGGATGAAGAATAAATATGTTTTTTTATATATATAGTAAATACAAAATACTTTTTAAATTTGCATGATATTAGTATTTTAAAAAATATATTTAAAATTTTAAATATCTTTTATTAGAGAAGGTGACATGGGACTAAAGAAGGGATTCTCAAATACCACTTCATTGTTGGTACTTTCTTATCTAGTTTTTATCAAAATTAATATTGTGGCACTTAAGAAGTACCTATTTAAATACACTACCATTGTTGATGCTCTTATTACTCTCAATCTCTCTCATTCCTCTTATCAAAAACAACCACTAAGAAACAACTTCATTTTTTCTCCCCAATGTAGAATCACTCTCTCTGCTATTGAGGACCCCACTTGATTTTCTCTATCTTACTCATTAATTTTATTATTAACATTTAATTTATATATATTTACCACCCAAAATAAACTGAATCGGAAATTTAATAATACATTTTTAAAAAATAAAATTTACTTCCATTTTTTAAAATTGCGGATGTTTTTAAAAATAAATTAACATTTAATTGCAGATTTTAAAAAAAAATTGCAGCTTTTTAAATAAAATTTTGCAGACCTTTAAATAAATTTAAGTTTTGCATTTTTTTATAAAAAAAATATATATACAGAATCCAGTATTCGGTGCCCAGATTCAAGTATTTTCAGGGGGGCAATAGTATTTACTGAGACAATAGCGGAACCATACCTTCATGTGAAAGTTTCAATTTTTCAAGTGTTCATTTCAAGTGTTCATTCCTTTGCCTATCATCAGCAGGCAAGTGTTCATTCCTATCTTCCTTATGAGTCTTATTGATCGACCACTCTGCGTGTTATAAATATCATCCCCATCATCTCCAGCCTCGTTCGGCATCAAGGCCGATCCAATGGATTTTGAGACCCTGTGCGCAATTTTTATTTTTCCCCTTATAAAAAAATTAATATCGCCCTTTATTTTGGCCATGTGCGGAGAAGGAGTAGTGGAGAACACCCTAGAAAATTAATTACGTGGTGAACTTGAGAACTGACATGCGCAGAGTAGAGATGAGATTGATTTGAAAAACAGCAATTCGGCGGAAAGGAAAAGCAAAGTAGATATGAGACGAGAGAATTAGATAGTGTAGCATTAGTTTTTGATTGGTCTAGGTAAAAACTTGAATCAAGTATGGAATTAGGAAAGAATTGATACTTTAAAATTGGCCCATCAGAGATGCAAATTGATTAAAAGGCCCTAATATGCAAGAAAGGCCCGGATGTAATTAATAGAAGTGGAAATAATTTTCTAAAAGTTTTAAAAGAAAACAAAAAAAAAAGAAAGGCAAAAATTGGCCGACTAAATTATTTTTTTGGTCTCCAACATATGATGCAATATCATGTTTTTGTCCTTGAGGTCAATACCACGTTTGTTCAGCAACCAACAAATCCAAAATGATTTGTTTGGTCCCCAAAGGTAGTTTTCAGGAAAAGTGAATGGAAAATTGGTTGAAAATCTGTATAATGACCATTGTTCCCCTAATTTTGAAAAGAAAAAATGAAATGGGTATGCTTTTTTCTCCTCTATTGGATTCATAGATCCATTATGGTTTCTGACTTTGCCACCACCGCTCTGACTCCGCCGCTTTGACTCTGCTGGCGCTGAGGTTGACCAGATTGTAAAGGACCAGGACAAGCCCTAGAACTAGGCTTTAACTCTTAGTGACAACGACGAGCACCGAGGTGTAACAAAGAACAGCGGCAATGGCGACAGGATGTGGAAGATGGCGTCCCCATCATCGTCGTCTCCGTGGCAGAGGATGAAGTGGACGGGCAACATTGTGACACTGTTCATCAGAGATGTCGACACAGACGGCGGGTTGGAAGGACCCGACCCGATAGGGAAGAAAAAGGCCCCAAAATTCGGTGTCGAATGCGATGATAGAAACTGGCCACACTCTAAAACTGCCAACACCGCCGAGCGTATTGCCATAACCTCCAGCTATGCCATTGTTAATGTAGTGGGAGCCAGCTGACACGCCCCAATTTACCGCCACTGTGTGCGCAACCATTGTGGCAGAAATCTGCACGACAAAGCCCCTGGAGGTTTCCGGGGGAAAGAGGCTCTGACGACCAAGTCAGCAAACAATAGTGCAATTTAATAATTAGGAATGAATAGTTGAGTTTGTAGGGTTATCTTTAGCCTTTATATAGGTTGGCAAGTAGGACAACTATTTTGTTTACTTGTGGAGCAAGTACTTCTTCCCTGGGCTGACCCAAATGATATTACCCAATGGGTAAAATAAGAGACATGGGCCAGCTAGACTAGGCATTTGGTGCCAGTACAAATTTACACATTATCAATAACTCCTAGAAAGTTGAGGGTTTGACCTTCGAATTCATCCCAAGGCCCTAAGTTCGAATTTGGATCAGCCCTTACGAATTTGGTGATTCATCTTTTGACAAGGTTGCTTTGAATTCACTGTTGAGGAGGGGTACAATTTTTTAGCCCTGACAGTGCTTCGGGGGCACAATTTTTTAGCCCCTGCAATGCTTCAGGAGTTCGTTCTCATAACAGATTAGTTTGTTAAGGGATGCGACCCTCAGCTTTCTAATATGTGTTAGAGCCTGAGGGCCTAGCTCTGGCTCTGTTTATTTTACACGGGGCCTTTGGGCCTCTATAGTAAAAAAATTTGAGGGTTCAACCCTTAGCTTTCTAATTTGTGTTAGAGTCCGTGGGCCTAGCTTTGGCCCCATTTATTTTACTCGGGGCCTTCAGGCTTCAATAGTAAGAAATAGGGGGAGCGCGATCTCTTTATTCTCGAGAGGGCTCCTGCGTGAGAAGTGGAATGGTCACGAGGGCATGATGCTCATCCATACCTTTGAGCGTGTAAGGTCCAGGTTAAACTTTACGTGCGGCACTTCTTCCATTAATGCCTGAGGTTTCTCACCCACGCTTCCCATTTACCCACATATTCACTTACTGTTTGACGATGCGAGGTAATCATTACCTTTTCTTCCCTCTATAAAAGACGTATTTCCATGCTTTAAATTACTTTTCACCCAAATCAATTTTCAAACTTCAAACTATCTCTCTCTCTCTTCTTTTCAGAGAAAATCAGGACAGTTCTCCTCCCCCGCTAACATTTATAGAGAACTAAGGCCAAACATTCTGGCTAAGAATTAGTAAGTTTTCCCTTATTTGATCCTTTCTTTCCCTTTATAAAATGTCGCAAACACCACTGAGGGGAAAGAACTTGATCCCGGTCTATTTTCCGGCTATTTCATCTAACGGCAGAGTTGAAAACTCCCGCCTTTAAGATTTCAGCATTGTTCCGTCATCGGCCACCGGTAGGGAAGACAGAGGAAATCTGGCGAGCTGTCCAGCACCGCCTACGGCTATCGCTGAAAATGGGTGGTATTGAAGGAGAGGGTTCCGAGGGAAGCCACCATCCGGAAGGATGAGGAGGGTCGTCCCTTTATTTTTGAGAAAATTGAGATCCCCATTCCAGAAAGCTTCCAACCAGTCCCTAAGGAGATTTCTCACACGTTGTCGAGCCTTCTGTCTATAATTAGGGTTCTAGAGGACTTAAGATTGTAGGTCCTTCGAGAAGATGAAAACCCTAGGGATATAAGACCTGGTAGATGCGTTGTTTACGAGTGCCACTTTAAATTTGGGCTTTTCTTTCCCCTGCCCCCATCCCCTCTCATCTTCTTAAGGAGCACCAAGTAAGTTTTGGCCAACTCCATTCAAATGTCATACTTTATGTTATAGCGTTCATGACCCATTTCCATAGCCTAGAAATCACCCCGGGGTACGAATTGTTTAGGCCCCTATACTATGTTTCCTGTAGCAAGGTCCTGTATCATGGGAGGACAAGAATTGGGGGGATCTTGACCCTTAGCAAAAGGTTCTCGAACCACCCCATCAAAATTTGATCGAATTGCCGAGATTGGTATAAACCTCCTATTTATACGTTTGACAATGAGACCGAGAGCTATTAAATCCCAGGGTGGAATTCGAAACCCACGTTCAATAATACATCCAATTATTCCAGTCTAGACAATATGGTAGCAGACATGGATAGGCTATTGAGCGAGCTTCTAGATATTTCTAGGAATTTCGACTTTACTTGACCGGAAGAGGTTTACAACTAAGAGTCGGTTTTGATTAAGCCCCCTCCTCAGGTAGATCCTCTGAAGGCCCCCTTCTACTAATAAAATGAATGGAAAAAAGAAGATATCTAAGGGTGATAATCCAAAGAAGGTTAAGAGAGAAAAATCCATCTGATTGACAATGATGGGGCCACATAAAAACCAAAGAAGACAAAGGCCGGTTCTTCAAAGCCTCCCGAGTCTGTTTTAAGGCCTCTCAAAACCATTTTGGAACCCCTAGAACCTGACAATGTCGTAGAGACCCCCCTAGGATTTTTCCCCTCCGTACAAAGATGTTTGCGGCATCTTAGTTTTTGCCTTAATTCTTTTTACTTTTTATTTCCCCAACTGATTTTTCTTTCTTTTATGTGATTTAATGGGCTTCACCGACTTCTTCGACTTTGGAAATGAGGAGAAAGTGGAGATGATCTACGAAGATTCCCACCCGGAGGGCCACTCGTGGCCCCAGGCCCAGGTGCTGGTCTAGTCGGAGCCTCATTCAGCGGTCCAGCCAAATTCCCCAGTGATTTGGCGAATAAAAACTGGCCGCGTGTAGGCACCTCTTCTCACATCCCTTCCCCCTTAAGGAAATGGATCAACAAGGTTGTTGTCGCCGGGTCCCAAGCTGGCACGAAGATTGGACTCACTTTGGGGGAGGGTAACCTTATCCCTCCGGGTACGGTTGATCCTAACCTCGCCTCTCTTTCGGAGGTGGCCTCCGCCATGACCACTCTGGAATCTATCTTCCAGACCCTCTTTTTTAAGGCCAAAGAAGCTCAAAAGGCTGTGGCTCAGGTGGGAAGCTTAGAGAAGGCCAATGAGGCTAAAGTGAACGAGCTCGAAGAAAAGCTCAAAAAGGTTGCCTTCGATCGTAAGGAGAAGTTAGAGATATTGGCCTCCCAACATGAGAAGGAACTAAAGAGGGTGGGCTCGAGCACGAGAAGAATTTGAAGGGGCTCAAAGGGAAATTATCGGAGGCCCAGACATCCATTCAAACTCTGACCAGCAAAAATGCTAAGCTCGCCAATCTTCATTTCACCGAGTAGTAGGCGTTCATCTTCAAAGCTTATACCAACAAGCTCGCAGAAATCAAGGGGTTCTGAGACTTTTTCTCCCTTTTCGGAGTCTTTGTAGGGCTTGCTCAGAATTCCCTTGCCCATTCCATCGACAAGGACTTACCTGCCGAATATGCTACGATGGTGGATGTCTATAAAAGCAATTTGAGCCGGTTCAGCTAGACCATCTTTGGTGGAAATCTATCCAGGATGGGGGGTATCAAACTCACATTGCTCAAGCACTTGAAAACCTCCGGAAAAATCTTCTCTATGAAGGATATTCATAATCTGGGAGTGGATGAGGACAACGAGTGGAGCAAGCTAGACCCCTTGACTCGGGATGCCCCGATGCAGGACATCTTCTTGGAATTCTACCCACGAGGGGCCTAGCATAGTGGAAAGGGAAAGTTTATGAATTATTTTTGTTAGGGATTTGATGTACTCCTTTTCCTACTATTAATGAAAGTTTTTATTTCATTACTTATGCGTTTTGTTTTTTGTCACTTGTAAATTCTAGACTTGGTGCCCTATCCCCTCCCCCCAACTACAAAGGGGTACTATTATTTACTTCTTTTTCCAAGTCATGAAATAATGGTATCACTAGAATAAAGAGTGGGTGTGGGAGCACCAAATCGAAGCCTCTCGATTATGGTATAAATTTGCCCGGCTCAAAGAAGAGCTTAGCCTATGGACTAACGATCTTCATGATAGACAAAACAAACTCCTCGATGCGCTTAGCCGTTTGAGGGAGGAAAGGGACCTCCTTGCCATAGCTAGGTATGGGCTCTCAGAGAACTATTGCCTCTTTGAATCTCGGTACAACGAGGTTCCTGAAGACATCATCACCAAAGACAGGTTTAGTTCGATGCATGAGTGCATCACTGCTGCAAAAGATTTTAAGGCTTCTGGGGGGCTTTGTCTTCTCAGTGTAACGAGATTATTGAGTGTTGTCGTTGTGAGGCCCAGGTGCATTGGGAAAATGTAGATACAGTTTGCTTGCTTCATACGGCCACTGCCAAGCTGGGGGAGTGGAAAACATGGAATCAAGATTACCAACATTCAGTTCCCTCCCTCAAGCAGTCGATTAAGAAAAATGAAGCACTTTGCATGGCTGCCTATAGGGACAAGGAAAAGATCGAGAGAGACTATGCATAGTTACAAAAAAAATTTACAATGACTGCTAATAGTCTTCGGGCGCACGAGCTCCGAGTTATCACTGTCGAGGCAAATTTAATTGACAATTTTGAAGTATTTCTTCATGAGAATATCAACATCATGAAGAGGAAACATATTACGGAGGATCCTAAGTATAGTGAGGCCTACCAGAATGCTAATAGGTGGCTTAGCGAGTTATGAAAGGAAAAGAAGGATAGAAGCAGGGCTTCAAATTCTTATTCTGCTTTGAGAAGAAGTGGGGTTCCAGGCCCCGCGGAGGGTAACCCCTACGGGATTTCCTGCGTAAGGGAATGCTCTGTCTTCATACGCTTAAGTCACTCTTCTAAGATTCCTGTCCAGTAGACGAATCTCACCCCAATAGCTACCTCTAATTCTTGATCTGCACCTCTAAGCGCTCCTGTTCTAAGGGCTAACCGAACAGGTAATCAGGCCAGTGCCTCCGGTCGAGGGAGGGGCGCCTTGCAACAGCTGGATGGCCTTTGTGCACCAGAGGGGGAGGCATTACAGGTAGCAGAAGATGAGTGACCCCCTCCAATGATACGGGCAGATACACCAAGGATGCTCCCTTAGTGAGGAGATCTCTAGGTTTACCCAACGGGCCTTCGAGCTTTGCCCAAATGCCAGGAGCTAGAGACCTAGAAGGATAAGGATCTCCCATTCCTCAAGATAGCTTTTCCTTTGTTGTTTATAGATAGTCTTTGTATGTTGTAACTTTATTGTTTTAATTGTAAACCATTATGGAATTTTGTATAAATGAAATTAAACTTCTTTGCCCCTTATTCTTTTTTGAGGAGTTAAACTTTTCACAAGGGGATTAACTCTTCTAATTTATTTGAGTATTTTAACTCATTTCTTTTATTTTAAGGCTTTTTTATACATGTAAAAGAGGAAATTTTAACCCTTTACGTTCGATAGGCCGTAGGAGCCTTTCGATTGCAAGGTTTTTATCATTGATCCTTACATGTGTTAGGGCGATTTGGGTCCCTAAAGCGCTCGACGGGCCATGGTGGCCCTTCGAATGTTTGCAAGGTTTTAACCTTGGGCGCTTTATACGTGTTAAGGGGACTTCAGCCCCGAAACGCTCGATGGGCTATGGTGGCCCTTTAAATGTTTTCAAGGTTTTTACCTTTGGTGCTTTATACATGTTAAGAGGATTTTTACCCCAAAGCAATCGATGGGTTATGGTGCCCCTTCAAATGTTTTCAAGGTTTTTACCTTGGGCGCTTTATATACGTTAAGGGGATTTTGGCCCCAAAGTGCTCAATGAGCTGTGGTGGCCTTTCGAATGCTTTCAATATTTTTACCTTGGGCGATTTATACGTGTTAAGGGGATTTCAGCCCAAAGTGCCTGATTGACTGTGGTGGCCCATCAAATGTTTTATGCACCAATTTAATGAGAGTGAGGAATTTTTGTTCCTTCATGACTGGGTGTGTTTTAGTTCTTAATAAGAACAAGAACTAATTGCGAGAAACACAAATCAATAGATAGTTAACAAAAACAAAGAAACCCTATCGACCTACAACACTATTTTGCCGAAGGTGTCTTTCGATCCATAGCTACTTTGGGGCAGGCTATTTTCTAGCCTCACCAAGTCTATTGGGATTTAGGGGAATAGTACCTCCTAAGGTTGGAAATGTTCCATCTGCGTGGAATTGACTCACCTTGAGGGGTTTCCAGTAAGTAACGGCCTCCGGGGCCAGCTTCATGACTCAGTAGGGTCCTTCCCAGTTTGCTGATAGTTTCCCTTCTAACTCCCTTTGGCTTTTCTTGTTTCTCCTCATTACAAGATCTCACATGGAAAAATAGAGCTTCTGGAACCTCCGGTCATGATACCACTTGATCCTTTCTTTGACCTTGGCTTCGTGAAGGGACATCTTCTCTTTTTTTCTTCGAGAATGTCCAAATTTAAACGGCGTTGCTCATCGTTGACCTCTTGTTTTTCATTGCTTATGGAAAATTTTGAGAGGTGGGCAGCCTTATCTCTGCTCGGATAACTACCTCCAAACCATAGATAAAATCGTACGGGATTTCACCCGTGGCAGATGATTTCGTCATTCGAGATGACTAAAGCACGTTGGGTAACTCATTGATCTAGTTCCCACCTGCCCCTTCGAGCCTCGACCTGATGCCATTGATGATGGTTTGATTTGAGACCTCCACTTGCCCATTAGCTTGGGGGTGATAAACGATGGTGACTCTCTGATGGATCTTATATTCCTTACACGAGCTTTTAAATGGGTTATTAATGAACTAGGTGTCATTTTTGGTTATAATGGTTTGAGGGATCCAAAAATGGTTGATGATGTTTTTCCAACAAAAACCAATCACCGTTTTCCCTTTTATGCCGGTTAGGCCTTCGGCATCGACCCACTTTGTAAAGTAGTCCACCGCCACGACCAGGTATCAAAAGTGGCCTGGAGCCTCCGGGAAAGGACCCACCAGATCGATCCCTGTCAAATGGCGAAGAGTTCTTTATGTTCATCATTTCTTCTTGGGGGACATGGGGAATTGGATTATTCCTTTAGCATTGTAGCAGGATAGGATATGCTTGTTAACCTCATCGAACATCTTGGGCTAATAGTATCTAGCCAAGAGGAGCTTCTTAGCTATTGATCGAGCCCCATGGTGACTTTAGCTGGCTCATTCATGAGTCACGCAGATCAGATAGTCAGCTTCGTTGGGGGGGGCTACGCATTGAAAAATCAACTGCTGGTGACCTCGCCGATAGAGCACATCCTCGTGGAATACATATTTGGGTGCTTTTAGCCTAACTTTCCTTGCTTCAATGGCATTTTCCCTAAGAGTACCATTTTGAAGGTAGCTCAAAATAGGCATTTCCACGAATTTTGTTCTTCCACCATCATCAACGTTGTTTCTTCTTCAAAGCTACGTTTAATCAGCGTTTCCACCTTTAAGTGACCTTGGGATTTTAAATCCATGCCGACGAAGCCAAATTTCTCAGGGCATCGGCCTTGTGGTTTTCTCTCGTGGGACTTGAATGGGGGTGTAATAATGGAAATGTTCAAGGAGGGGTTTCACCACTTCCAAGTAACATTGTAAGCTTCTTTACCTAGCCTCATATTCCCCCTTGACTTGGGGGACCATGATTTGGGAATCACTAAATAATTCCAGTCTTTGAACTTCCAAGTCTTTGGCTATTCGAAGACCTGTAATCAGTTCTTCGTAATCCACTTCACTGTTCGTAGCCTTGAAGTCAAAGTGTAGAGTATAGGGGTAGTCTTTCTTTCCGGGACTTGTGAGAATGACACCGACCCCACTGAATCCCAAGTGTGATGACCCATTAACGTATAGCTGCCATGTTTCCTCGGATTCTTTTGCATCATCGACTACAATTATTTCTGTAGTTTCCACAATGAAATCCGTTAAGGCTTGGCTTTTAATGGCTGTTCTTGGGCGAAACTTGATGTCATGCTCCCCCAATTCAATTTCCCACTTCATCATTCACCCCGAGGCCTCTCATTTGAGGAGCACCTTCCTAATTGGATGGCTGGTGAATAAGAAAATCTTGTGGCTTTAGAAATATGAGCGGAGGCGCCTTGCCGCATAGACTAGGGCCAATATTAACTTTTCAAGGGCAGTGTGTCAAGTCTCTAAACCATGCTATGCCCTGTCTACAAAGTAGATTGGGTGTTAGGCTTTGTCCTTTTCCTTTACCAGAATGCAATTATTTCTAAGAGGGATGCTCAGATGTATAGGTAAAGATCATCCCCTTTTCTCTGGTTTCATCAGGGTGGGCAAGCTTCGTAAGTGTTCCTTTAGGTCTCAAAAGGACTTGTCACACTTTTCAGTCTATTCAAATTTTTTAGCTTTTCGAAGCACGTCAAAGAATGCCAAATATTTCTTGGCCCATTTGGCAGGGAATCGATTGAGCGGGACCAGCAATCCTGTTAGCCTTTGGACCTCTTTGACCATTCGATGGGGCTTCATATTTATCACAGCTTTGAATTTCTTGTCGATCCTCCTCTCTGAGACCATAAATCCCAAAAAAATTCCAGCTTCGACTTCGATCACAAACTTAGCTGGGTTTAGTCTTAGATTTGCTTCTCTGAGCCTCTAAAAGGTTTCTTCGAGGTCTAGCAAGAATTAGTCATAGCCCTTGCCTTTGACTACCATATCGTCCACGTATATTTCCACATTTCCGCCGATCTGTTTTTTGAAAAGCTTATCGACCAGCCTTTGGTAAGTGGCTCCTGAATTTTTAGGTTGAATGGAATTTTCTTGTAGCAAAATGTCCCCACGTCTGTTATGAATGACATCTTCTGCATATCCTCCTCTGCCATGAGTATCTGGTGGTAGCCTTTATGGGCATCAAAGAAGGATAGTACCGTATATCCTGTTATTTCTTCGACCAGCACATCAATGAAGGGTAAGAGATAACTATCTTTGGGGTAACATTTGTTGAGATCTGTGAATTCTATGTACATTCACTGAGCCTCATCGTGCTTGGGAACCATCACGGGAATCAATATCCATTCGGGGTAAAATACTTCTTCGATGACCTTTACTCGAAGAAGTTTATGAATTTCCTCCTTTATGGCCTCCACCCTTTAAGGTGAAAATGACCTCCTTTTCTATTTAATTAGCTTTTGGGAGGGGTCTACATTTAACCTATAAGTTAGAAGGTAGTCTATGAAAACACATCGACGTAGTTATCCAGGAGGTCCTTCAGCTTTTCTTTCATTGCAGGTGGTATCATTTTTCCAACAGGCACCGTTCCTTGCACTCGAACAACCATTGGCTCTGCATCCATGGGTTTAATTTCTCCATTGACCGAAGCCACCCTATCCTCCATTTTAGCTTCTTTTAATGCTATCACCAAACAACTCCTGGTCGCAGGTTGGTCGCCCCCCTTATGACTGTTATTCCCATCCCGGTGGGAAACTTCATCATCAAGTGATGGGAGACCATACGGCCCATGCCTAGCACATCTAGGGCCTTCCCAGTATCACATTATAGGGGGATACGGTATCAATCACTGCGAAGCTGCAATCGATCATGAATTCTTTATCTCCATCAGCCACTTTAACTTGGAGGGTTACGACCCCTAAGGGCAACAATGTTTTCCCAGGGCAACAATGTTTTCCCAGTGAAACAAGATAGGGAGAGGTTGTTCTCCTCAATCTTTCACGCCCAAGCCCTAGTTGATTTAAGAAATTAGAAAATATAACTCCATTCCACTACTATCATCCAAGAACACCCTTTTGACATAGAAGTCTCCGATGGTTGCATGGATTACCATCAGGTTCGTATAGGGGGTTCGACTAGGCACTGGGTCTGCTTCCGAGAAAGTTATTGCTTCTTCTTCTCGAAATTACTTTTGGCAGGGTTTTCCGGGGGCATGTACCAGGATCGTGCTTTGATGATGGTGTTTGAAGACTGGTCACCCACCACCCTATTGATGAAGTTGATTACCCGGTTAGCCCCATCCCTTTGATTCCTATCCAGCCGAGCTTTGGCATCCAGTCTGACATTTTCTCTCACCTAATATCCATCTTGCTCCATAATGCTCTCTTTTTGCTCTCTGCCACCTCGATTAGATTCTTTCTTGGAGCCTTCCAGTGGTGCTTTCCTTTTCCCTTCAAGGAGGCCTCTACTCTTTTTTTACGCAGACTTGGAGCAAGCCCTCTCTTGCACATATTTTTATTTCCTTCTTTAGGTGGGTGCATTCATTTGTATCATAACCATGCTATTTATAATGATAATAGAATTTGGGAGAATCCTTTTTTCTGGGGTAGTCTCTGGTAAGAGGGAAAGTTCGAAACAGCCTCTTGTGGATGAAGTGTATTTCCACCTGGGATTTGGTTAGGGAAACATAGCCTTTGAAGCCTTTGTTCAAATATTTCAAGCTTCTTAGTCTTGATTTTGAGGTCTTAGAGCTCTTTTCACCCCACCTATCCCCCTCTCGTTTTCTCTTTGTGGCTTCCTCAATCTTTGAATATTGTTCCACAATTTCTTGCAGTTGCTGTAGGGTTTCTAGTTTCTTTAAGACCAGCTTCTTGTACAAGTTGAGGTTGGACATTCCATTCATGTAGCCAAGGATCACTCCGTCCTCAGTGTGATTGATTACACTAAGGCTCTTGTCCACATATCGATGATAGAATGCCTCCATTGATTCGTCGGGCCTTTGCTTGCTCTGATAGAGCTCGATCAAGGTTTTTGTAAATTGTTTCTTTTGAAAAAAAACTGTCCCAACAGGGCCCTTCCAAAATATTTGTATAAGTACAATGATCCATTTCCCAGCTTGTTAAACCACTCTTGAGCTTCCTCAGAGGTGACTCCCTACCAGCTTACATATCAGATGTTCTTTGAAGTCCCTCAAATTTATTAGACTGAGGAAGGTCTGTATGATTTCTCGGGGGTCTGAATCTCCACAGTACATAGGGAGTCCCTCAGGTGGTTTCACATATCTGGGCCATCGAGTGGTCATGATTACAGGGCTAAAGGGGGAGATTGCGACTTTACCTGAAGGCACGATCAGCCTGTCAAGCTCCCTTGTGAGGGGATTGCTTGACTCGCCTCCCACCCACGGATCTCTATATTGGCTGGGCCAGAAAGAAGTATCGATGCTAGGTATTTGGTTTGAAGCCATGTATCTAGGTTGCAGTTCTCCCACAGTATAGCTGTGATACAGGTGTTGCTGCCCCTAATGATAGGGGTCATGTAAAGGGATCTCCGATCGGGGCAATGAATGCATCTGGCTCACAAAACTAAGATAACTCCATATTGGCACGACCATAGAGTAAGGGATTGCCTGGTTCAAAATGTGAGGTACCAAAATAGGCACTGAATATGCCAACGTTTGGCCGATGCTAGGGATTATTGGTTGGGGCCGATCTTGGTCCCCTATCCCTATGCCTGCTTGGTAGAATGTTCTTGGGGTGACCTGCAAGTGGAATCTTGGCTACAACACTAAGAGAATCTAAGGTGGTGGCACCAACTGCTGCTGGACCATCCTTTGATAGAGCATTGGGGGCTCCACCTGATAGCCAGGCAATCAGAGGGTTTGAGCTAGTTGTGCTAGGTTCTGCTGTGACAGGGGGAACGTGCTATTTGTGCCCCTCGTCACTCGAGCAGCTCCCATCATAGCTTCTATTTATGAATCCACCGTAACTTCTATGAACTGTCACTCATCCTCTCTTGGTTGGTGTGCCTGGCTTTGTGATGTTGGGGGTCCAATGCCTCCTACCTAGGGCTCAACGCTGACCTCCATCCTTCTCGAAGGAGCTTCCATCTGAGACCTCTCTGGTTCCTTTGTTATCGGGATCTGGTCTCGGCCTACCTCTGAGAGTTTGTTAACGGCACTTAAGGGGGTATGATCCAATTGTATCTTGCTTCTGCGTCCCCTTCTTCTTCTTTGGTAAGGGGGTTGTACTTCCTCGTCGATGCCTAAGGTCTTGCCTTTTATCCGTTCACTTCTATGCAAGGTCTTTGCTGTAAAGGTGGACATAAATAGCAAAAATATGGAGATCTGAGTAAAGGTCCCATTGGGTGTGCCAAATTGATGCGCCCCAATTTACTGCCACCGTGTGCGCTGCTTGTGGCCGGCATCTGCAAGATAAAGCCCCCGGAGGTTTCAGGGGGGGAAGAGGCTCCAACGAATAAAAATAATTTAGTCAAATTGGCTCATATATAAATAAAATAGACCCAATCCAATTTCGTACAACATCTACAAATAAAAATAATTGGGTATCCCTTCAGAAAATGAAAAAAAATATAAAAACTTTAACACATATATAATATGTAAATATAATTTTTGGCCCCTTCAAATATTGGGCCTTGTGCGGTCGCCTGGCCCACACTACACTCGAGCTAACCCTATTCGGCTTATCCCTTTCAAACTCATTCGGCTCTACAGGCTTAAAACTAGGGAGGTAAAAGAACCGAGTCGATTTCGAGTAGTATAATGTTCAAGTTCGAGTTGATTAAAAAGTAATGTCAAGTTCGTTCACCTTCTGCTTAGAACTTTTAGTTGTGACTTTTTGTCCTAACAAGTTTGGTTACCGGGGAAGTTTAACACTATTTTATGATTTCCGCTGTAACGGTTGCTATGAAAAAGAACTGATTTTTTTTGTTCTTTATGATGTAGGTAGGTATTATTTACAAACATGTGTCTACCAAGGGAGAGGCCAATGCTGTATGATGTTATACTTTAATCAATTTATTTTTATTTATTTAATTTACTTTTGTCTATACCTTTACTTTAAATATCATTTAATTTTACTACTTAATTTTCCTTTTCTTCTAGCAAGGTCTACTCACATATTTGCAGGATTATGATACAACTGTATTCATCATCGATAATCGTCGTGGAGCTTCGGGAAAAAAGAGAATTGATAATTTGGATCAGGGCTGGGAATGCGGCATTTGGAATTGGAAATGTGAGGATTTCGTGTTTGGGTAAGCCAAGTCAAGTTCGAGTTGAAAAATAATTAATGTCAAGTTTGTTCCACCTTTTGCTGAGCATATGTGTTGGTGTTGGGTTATAGGTCCCTTCCTATGTGGAGAAAACATGTGTTCATATTGTTAAGTCCATATTTAGTTTAATTGAAAATTTATGGAAATTATGCAAATATGTAATAGTTTGTATTGAAACATCAAAAAAGGTAATTTCAATGATATAAGGAATTTGGAGAAGAAATCCGAGAGGCTATATTTCATCCAAGAGTTGTGATTGAAAAATATATCAATTCCTATATTTAAGTGCTTATTTTGGATTTATGGAAATTGTAATTGATTTGATAAATATTCTTTTCGGAACGGATTTGATAAATATTCTAGCTCAAAAGAGAAAGAGGGAGAGTCAAGTATGAAGAAACAGAAACTCAAAAGCTAAGTCAACTTGGGCTCCAGAAAAACTGAAGGCTTCAATGGCAAACTCCAAAGCATTAAATGTTATTTTCACGGTAGTGGATGAAAGTCATTTTAAACTCATCTCAACTTTTTATCAGGCAAAGATAGCATGGGATATTATGCAAACAGTGCATGAAAGATCAAGTCGAGTATGTGAATCTAAACTATAGATACTGGCCACAAAATTTAAAGAACTAAAGATGGAAGAAGATGATACTAGTGCGGTGTTCAATGGAAAGATAAGAGATATCTCCAACATGGCTTATCAACTTGGTAAAACCTATAAGTAGGCCAAATTGGTGAATAAAACTTTGAGATTTCTTCCTCAAAGATTCTCTATGAAAGTTGTAGCTATTGACGAAGTGAGAGATGTGGACACCATGACATTAGATGAACTGATGGTATCATTGCAAATATATGAGATGACATTAGAAGAACCCACAATGAAAATCAATAAAGAGTTGGCATTCAAAGCTTTGTCATCAAAGAACGATCATAAAGGTGATAGTGATAATGGTATTGAAGAACTTGCATTTATCCCTAAGAATTTCTCAAGAACGCTGAAGAAGGTGGTGAATAAAAAATCACAAGAGAGATCTGGTGGAAATAGACCTCGGGCACAAGAATTTGGAAATAATTGTGGAACATCAAAGGAAAGAACAAATCAGCGATTCTTAAGAAACTAGAGTGGTGTGTAAAATCAAGAATTCTGTTGGCAATTTGTGGAAATTATGAAAATAAGGAATAGTTTATGTTGAAACATTAAAGAAGATATGTTCGGTGACAAAAGGAATTTCGAGAGGAAATCCGAGAAAAAATATATTCGTCCAAGAGTTGTGTTTAAAGAATATTTCAATTCCTAAATTTATGGAATATGATTGGATTTATGGAAATTGGAATTGAAGTGATATTGTCTTTCTCGAAAAAGGATTTGGACGGAATATATTATAATCCCTATCTTTAAGGGATTAGATTTGGTAATTTCTATCTCCAAGGGATCTAATTGTGATCCTCCCCCACTTCGGGTTGTTAATTGTAGCTAATTGACCCAAGGGAAAGATGGTAGGCGAAAGATAAAATTTGTAGTTCTGCGCCCAACTCACTACTATGCTACCGATAGGGTAGTTAGTAGTAAGGCCTAAGTATATCCGCAGAGATGCTAGGGCCTAAAAACCAATTAAACACAACCTTGTTCAGATTGTCAATCCGAACAAGTTGCTAGAAAGTAAAACAAGGGGGGTTTGGTTTTTTAATTAACAACTACAAACATGAAAGGAAAACCGAACTTAAACTATATAAACATGCACTTGAGGGTATTTGTGTAACATGCTCGATTAATGACTTCTATCCTCGATTCATTCTCATATAGACATATAAACCTATCTTATGCCCATGTCACATAGTGTGAAGATAGCTAGGTATTTTCCCCCGTCTGTCACACGTGGTACTTACCACAATGCTCATATCTCACCGTCTCCGTAATTTAGGGAATACGCTTTAGTCCACCAACACCGCAGGCCATTCCCTAGTCACTTCACTCCCATGGCCAACGCACCCCCACTTAGAGGAATCTAAAGCTCGCCTAAAAGGGCAATGCCTTACATAGGTCGCAACCGTTGGATATGTAGTGAAGTGCATTACATCTCAGACACTCCACTATGGATCTCAATCCCTAGGCCTATAGAGGCAAAGAAAAAGACACCTCGTGAGGACTCTAGAGTCGACACAACTCTAGTCGCTACAAAGACAAGCTAATCTATCGGGATAAGCTTGGGGTTTTCCCTTGTCGAGATTTGCTGAATTGACCGACCAACATGTTGATTTCTCACACAACTAGCCAATCAAAATCATGGTATAACACATATAATGATTTTCTCTCAAAGGACATGAATGCACTTATCTCCCAAGTGTTCTTTACCTACTCCACAATTCCAACACTTTCCAAGATCACAATGAAGCCTAGCACAAGTTTATACTACCACGCATTCATTAGTGCATTATCATATGACATAGCATAAATCATAATTCTCATAAAGCACAAGTTTAAGCACAATTATTCATGAGACAATAAGATAGGAAAATCTAAATCTCAAAAAGTATATCAAAGCACGAATACAAATAACCCCAAGCTACTAATCTACTCCCTGACTTGGAATTCAAATAAATATTTGAACTCCATATCATAAGATGAAAGTACAATAAAAAGGAAAGAAAGAAACAAGAGAGAATGTTTCTCTCTCTAGATGCTTCCTAATTACAAGAGTAGAATGAAAAATAAATGCTCCAAGATAAAACCCTAGTGGATTAAGGCTATATTTATAGTAGTAGGGATTGGGCCTAAAAATAGGCCAAAAAGTGTGAAACCCTAGTTTAGCCACCGCCTGGCGCGTACCGTCGCAGATGGCATGGTCTGCGCCATGTACTGAGTCAGTGCTGGTGCGGGTACGCCAGATTTGGTGCCACCCATGCTTCCTCCATTGACGCAGACCGTATGCTCTGGAGTGGTTCATGCATACCCCTTGGTGCAGGCCATGTCATACTTTGCGAGTCGTGTCTGTGTAGTCCGCATCAATTGGCACGAGCCGCCATGAGAGTCCTTGTTTTTGCATTTTTTATCTGAGGGATGTGACGGTTGGCACAGACCATCATCAGAAACCTCTTTTTGTTCAGTATTTTAGAATGGAATGCTTAATTCTTCATATCTAACTGGCTGGTCTTGACATTTTGCACTTGGAACTGTGTGGGCCATCAAAATTGGATGGTTTGCGCCCATACTAGCCGTTGTTGAATGAAATTTGGAAGTTATACGTGTGGCCCATCGAGTTTGGCACGGTCCATGCTGGGACTTGGCATGGTGTGTTACAAATACATTTTCCATGGACCACGTCATCTCGTGCGGGCCATTGGTGCCATCCATGAGCGGTCCATGTCGACTCGTTTGTACTTTGGCCGACTGAACTTCTTTTCTTCGCTACGGATGAACCATGAGTCCATTTTGAGAGTTCTTGTAATCAATTTTATGGTTCTTGAGGAGAAATATCCAATGGAACCAATTTTAAAGGCTGATTTTTCTTGGATCGTTCCCATAAGTTGGCACAACTCTCTCAGACCAAGATTCTCCGTTTCTTCATTGGTCTCCTTGAACTCCAATGCCGCCAATCTTTAGCTCCAACCTCCTTCAACCATAATTTTATGTCCGTGGAATTTGTTTACTACAATTCTAGTGTGAATAGCTTTCAATCTCTTCTAGTATCCTTGCGAACGACTTTCAATATCTTCTACTGCCCTTGTAAACGGCCTTCACATAGAATGTAACAAAAAGTATCCACGAGCTACCTACTAAAGATGATCACAAAGGAAGGTCTAGGAGCCCATGGATACAAGATGTCCATTAGTACTAATTAAGTCTATAAAATGTGAGATTTAGACAAGAAAACCAAACATGGCCATCTAAACCCCACGTCACATAAACTCAACTGATACTAGCAATCCAACATATAAAACAAACCAATTATTATGCCAAATGCATTTGTTAACACATGCATAATGGTTCACATCAGAGTCCCCACACTTAAACCTTTACTCATCTTCAAGTAAAAAAAACAAGAAACGACTGAAGCGACATATAGCATGCAAATATAAGTTAGCCAATGCATTCAACTTATTCCTAAGCTACCCTAGTTCCCCCAAAGAAGTGAAAATCCTCACAACTCTCAAACTCTTCAAACATTCTAAAGTAACCTATCCACCAAAAATAAAATTGTGGAAAAAGATAAGCCAAGAAGATAATTGTCAAGCTAGCTTACTTTTCCCCAAAATAATCCTCAAAAGAAATCAAAGAGTCGTTCTCCTAAAATAAATCCACCAAGGAAATCCAAGAGTCCTCGACTTGGTTGTAACAGAGGGATAACTCGTGATTCTCAACCTAGTTACAACCAAGGAGGCAAAAGTATCATCAACCTAGTTTTTTGTTCTCTCAATTTCTCTCATTTTGCCTAGAAGCCCTTTCAGGTTTTCATCCTAGCTTTAACACACAAAGGGTACTCACTTCTCACCTTTTTCCACACAGTCTCTCATTTTTGCCCAGGCTCGTAAGCTGAGCCAGGCATAGCCTCTCACTTTTAACTAGGTCTTTCGACCTATCCAGGCTTTTCCCAATGTTACCCAAGTAGCCTTTTTGGGTTTCCAACTTTTCCGAGTTATTGTATTTATTCATTTTTTTGGTGTAGCACAAAATTGCCCCCAAAGTGGGCTTCATACTTCAAAAAGATAAGATCAAAACAAAATCACACTACCAATATCCTAAAACAACCAACCCAATGCAAACTAGGAACCCTACCTAGCATGCAAAACAACCAAGTTTACTTCCAAAAGCATCCCACAATAATCAAAATCCAAAATTACCAAACAATCAAGAAAAAGTACCAAGAAAAATGCAAAATTACACCAAGGAATCCCAAGAATGAAAACTCCCTAAGTGTTCACTACTCCCTTCCCACACTTAACCGATGCATTATCCCCAATGCAACAAAAACCATGTAAGAACATAAGTGAGGTTGGGAGAAATAGTGACACTTACTCTCACGGCCCTGAAGGGTCTTCCTCCTCTGGTTATGTTAACTGATATGCTTTATTTTCTCTCTCCCTCTGACTAAGCTTCCATTATTCACCTCCACCAATCTCACCAATAATGGCTACTTATCGCAGAACCACTGCTGATAACCTAACCTCCTAAGCTTCCATAGCGGCTCCACCTCCTGGTGTGAGCCTACCCTCTTTCCTCCAAACCCTAATGACCCACGCTATCCAATCTCATCCACAAATCTGCAATTCCTCTAAACCTATTCTTCACCCTCTATTCCAATACGAGGGTAAAATGGCATGCCTCTTTCCTCAAGCTAAAATAGAGGAGAGTGCACAACCTTTCAACCATGCTCTGATTGGTAAATTCTCAAAGGGCAGACCCTCCTTGAAGTTCATCCGCAAGTATATGACCAAGAAATGTGGTCAAATAGACAGGAATTTCAGGCTCCAGTTGTCTCAAACTGGGAATTAGTTTCTCCATTCAGTGGGATGTATAGGTTAGTTTTTAAATTAAAGAGGCTAAAGATGGAAATTAAACAATGGAATAAATTGCACTTTGGTAATGTCAATCAGAATTTGTTACACTCTGAAAATACAGTTAATGAACTGGAAATCTCCTTTCAGCAAACACAAGATGAATTGATCTTAGCTGAGCTGATTAAATCAAAAGATATACTTATGAGAGCTCAAAAAGGAAAAAAATATCTATCTGAAGCAAAAGGCTAATTTAAATTGGTTTAAATTTGGGGATGCAAATACTAGTTACTTTCATCACTCCATTAGGGAAAGGAGAGCAAGATCTAGAATCAGTAAAATCAAGGATGGTAGTGGTAAGTGGATTTCAGAACCACAACTGATTAAAGAAGAAGGTGTGAGATTTTACAGGGAATTACTTAATGAAGAGGCCCCCCAAAAAATGGGAACTTATTTACATCACTTCCTCAAAGAAATTCCTAAAGTGATCACTGATCAACAAAATCACACTCTTCTGTCCCCCTTTAATATTCAGGAACTCAAATTTGCAGTATTTGACCTAAATAAATCTAGTGCTCCAGGACCTGATGGTTATTCTGGTGCTTTTTACACTACATTCTGGGACACTATTAAGGGAGACCTCCTTGATGCTGCCAATGACTTCCTAAACAGTGGTAATATTCCTAAGGCCATCTCTAGCACTTGGCTTACCTTAATCCCCAAAAAACCAATTCCAATCACCTTCTCAGACTTCAGACCCATAAGCCTATCAAATTTATTGAATAAAGTTTTCTCTAAGATGATAATGGAAAGGATTAAACCTCTAATGACTTTACTCATATCCCCTGAATAGAGTGCATTTATAAAAGGCAGGGATATATCTGATAACGTTATCTTAATGCAAGAGATGTCCAGAATTCTTTCTAGAAAATCTAAGGTTTCTAATCTCATAGTAAAATTAGACATGCAAAAGGCTTTTGATAGAGTCCCATGGACTTTCCTAAACTCAATCCTTCTTCAATTTGGTTTTCATGGTAAATTTGTGCATCGAATTATGCACAATACAGCTGCAGCTCACTTTTCAATTTTAATTAATGGAATTACTTTAGGTTTCTTTGCCTTTACTAGAGGTATTAAACAGGGTGATCCACTTTCACCTTTCCTGTACAATATTCTGTCTGAAGCTTTCTCCCGAGGCTTAAAAAAATTGTTCAGTACAGGATATCTGCAATATTTTTGTTTGCCAAGGCCCTGTTCCCCTATTACTCACCTCATGTATGCTGATGATACGGCTGTTTTCCTGAATGCTAACCACAGAAATTTAAAAAGTTTTAAAGCTTTTTGAAAGCATATGAGCAAACATCAGGTCAAAAGGTTAATTTTTCTAAATCCGATTTCTTTGTTGTTCCAAATACTTCTGTGGCAAGGGTTCAAACTGTGAGTAGGATTTTAGGTATGGTGAAAGGCTCTTTTCCTTTTAAGTATCTAGGGGTTCCTATCTTTCCAGGTCGTAATTTACAGATTCATTACCATCCAATCTTGGAAAGAATGGAGAAATCCATTAACAATTGGAAGAACAGATGGCTAAGCAGTGCAGATAAGATTATTCTGATTAACCATTGCTTTCTTTCAATTCCCACACACATGTTTGCAGTTTTAAGTCCTCCAAAGTTAGTCTTAAGGAAAATGGAAAAACTAGCCTCTGGCCTTTTCTGGGGGACATGTGAAAACACAGAAAAGAAAAAATGGAGATCATGGAAAAAAATTAGTCTACCTGTAGATGAAAATGGTATAGGCTTTAGAGACCTAAATGCTATTGTAGATTCCTTCTCTTGTAAACTATGGTGGAAACTGCAAATAAATAATACCCAATGGTCTGAATATCTGTGGTCACTACCTGCATCTTACAAAAAATCACACACATGGAAAAGGATCTGCAAGATTACTACTAAGGCTAATAGTCTCACTAGAGTTATTCATGGTATAGGTGAATGTTCATTCTGGAATGCTAATTGGAAAGGTGATGGAGCTTTGTGTTATGAATGGCCCCAGGAGATGGATATCCCATTTCCAGATATCTCTCTAAGGCCATTCTTTTCTAACAAAGTTTCTTACCTTCCAAATCTGGAGCCTCACCTGGCTACCAATACTATTCTTTTCTTGCAGGAAGTCAAACTGGAAAACTCTCATGCTGACAGGCTTGTCTGGACTCCTGCATTGGATGGGAATTTCTCCATCAGATCTGCATACAAATTATTCAGACAGAAAAGAACAATCATCAGACACCTACACAAGGTATGGTCCCCTTTTATTCCTACAAAGATGTCTGTTCTTATCTGGAGAGCTCTAAATGGAATTCTTCCATTTGATAATATCTTGTGTAAGCTTGGTTTCTATTTAGCCTCTAAGTGTCCTCTATGCATGAACCATTCAGATTCTCTGGATCATTTTTTTAACTCCTGCCCTTCTTCAATTGCTATTTGGCTCAGAGTTAATAATTTACTACACTTTCAACAACCAGTTTTTGGAAGCTTTAGGAATAGAGTAGAATTCTTTCTCTCCTTCAGGGCTGATTCTAAGATAATGTCCAACTTATTTACAGCTGCCCTAATAGTTACAACATGGTCTCTCTGGATCCACATAAATAAAATCATCTTTGACAACATATCTTTCTCAGTTGATGCATGTTTTCAGAATGTCAAAGAACTGATATACCTGATATTCTCAGCTTATCATTTGAAAGGTAATATTGACAAGCATAAGGAATTGATACAAGCTAGAATAATACCAAAAATCCTTCCAAAACAGAAAAAATTGATTACTGCGGTCAGTTGGGAAAAACCACTAAATGGTTTCAAAATAAATACAGATGCTACATGGAAAAGTGGTGGTAATTCCTCATCTGCAGCTATAGCGAGGAATTGGAAGGGAGATGTGATTAAAATGAGAGTTAATATTTTTCAATCAGCTTCACCTTTACATGTTGAACTAACTGCCATTCAGAATGGATATCAATTATGCTCCGATCTGAATCTTCATTATTGTGTGATTGAGTCTGATTGTCTAATAGCTGTTAAAGGAATTCAATACCCAATGTGTTGCCCATGGAGAGTTTTCTCTATATGTAGCAAATTAAACTTAGGACATCTAGTGAATCCAATCCAACATACCCCCAGGGAAGCTAACACTGCTGCTGACTTCTTGGCAAAATATGCTATGGAAAATAATTTGCAGGGAGATGTACATATTGATTTTGTTCCACCATTCCTCAGGGGTCTTTTATTACTTGACAAAAATGGTTATCCTGGGGTGCGGATTGTTTCCCCTTCGGTCTAAACATCTACTCTCTCTGTTTCATCCAGTTTTATGTCTACAATTTTGCTATGATTTCATTCAGCTTTGGTGCTTTCACTAGTAAATCATATATTTTCTTTTCTTAGCTAGAATGGAAACTGCTGTTTCTCCTTTTTATCCTTTGCAGGTGGTGTGCTTTTGTGCATTCTTCTTCACAGCTCACATCTGCAACTGATCCTCAGCTGATGTCAATGCTGGTTGTAAGCAACACCAAATTTCCAGAGATGATGCTCGAGTGAGGATTGCATGGTCGCCAAGGATGATTCTCCACTAACTGCAACAATCCTCGGATACTCAGGTGGTAATTTTTCTTTCTCTTCGGCTGCAAATCATTGACAAATAAGTGTTCCGATTTTTCGATTCACTGCCCTGCTCGTGGTTTATCAGCCGGATAAAAGAAAAGTTACACCTTGTTTAGCCCACTATATTTCTTTAGTTTATAATAGGTGGAATCTCCGCTTTTGGAAGCAAGTGATTCATATATTCAAGTTTTTTTGGCTTCGGATCATCAAATGGATGATCTTTTGTAAAGATTTTCTCAAGTGGCGCCTTTCGGGCTTATTTATAATTGGTTTGGGGGAGCCTAATATATTCCCTCCCATCTCCGGATGGTTTTAATTAAAAAAAAAGTATATGATCTCAATCGGATTCAAGTCATATTTCTAAGTCACAGGGATGGATTCCAGGCACACAAGGCTCACCTTCAATCTATTCGGAGTATCCCCTAACCCACTACTTCTATCCCAATGCTCTAGTAGCAACTGGTAGCTCTATTGGGAACTTTATTCAAGATGATGCCCCCACTAAAAATCTGACCAGGCCATCAAACATAAGGATCTTTGTGGAAGTTGATCTGAGAATGAAGCTTCCAGATAGAATTAGGCTAAGTTCTATAGGAAAAAACAAGTGGTATAACTTTCCTATGAATCTATGCCTCAGTATGTTTTACCTACTATAAACTAGGCCACAACTCCAATAGTTACAGGAGATCTCTGCACCAAGACTATCAAGGAAATCCACCCTCTGGTACTAATGAGAATGTCACCCAAAGACATAGCCCAAACCAGTCCATTCTCCTATCCTAAACCAGGATATTCCACAATCCTCGCCCTCCATTCCTTCCCATATAAAAACTGAAATTCCTTATAAGTTTGATAGATCTCTTGCATCAAGGAGTCAGGGTCAAAAAAAGAAACAGAACAAAATAGGTCCCCAAACTAAAGCTACCATTCACACTCAGAGTAGTCCATCTGGACTCTCAGTGTTGGATAAAATGGTGCACAACCCACAAGTACAGATGGAGACCTCCTCCGAGGTCCCTCAAATAGAAAAATCTCTCATTGAAGAAGAAACTTCTCTAATAGTAGACATCCAGGATCCCTCTAACACTTTACTTCCTAATGATATCAACCTAGTTTGGGAAAAAGATGATTTAAGAGTCTCTCCTTCACCCAAACTTGCTATCATTCCATATGAGGAACCTGTTGAATTAACAATGCCTTTTCTATTTTACAGGATCTTGGTGAATCAGGTTACATATCTTAGGACTCTAACTGTAGTAAGAATGGAAGCTCTCTAGCATTGGATTATTCAGAATCAATGGAGGCAAAGACATATTCATCCACATCAGATAAGAAATGCATAGATATGACAGGTTCTTCTATCCCTATAAAAGACAGTCTGTCATTACCTATCTCAGATCCGAATTCTAAGAGTAAAAAACTGAAAAACTATGATCTTAAGATCATCCAATAAGAACAAAATTTTAAATTTTTAAATGATAGATTGCTAATTCTTGCTAACTTCTTAATATGGAACGGTAGAGGATATAACAAATCACTTAACAGGCTTAAATCACTAGTTCTTAGACAAAAGGTTTCACTTCTCTGTCTAATTGAACCTATGCATAAGGATCGGGAAATTATTAGTCTACGAATGAAGCTAGGCTTTAAAAACCATTTTTAGGCTAATAATAAAAGAATGTGGCTTCTTTGGGATAATTATATTACTTTAACATTACATTCTCAGCATACTCAATTCCTAGCCATGGAAATTATATATTCCACCTCTATAAACCCATTGATAGGAGTTTTTGTTTATGCTAAAACAACCAGGGATTTTAGGAAGGATCTATGGCTGAACCTGGAGGCTCTATAACTCCAACACATCCCTGCAAGTCATGGTGATTGGTGATTTCAACACCATCACCTCCGGGGAAGAATATAAAGGTAAGAATAATCCTAATAGAGGAAGTATTCAGGATTTCAATGATTTCATTGATAACCTGAGGTTACTTCATATTAACACTGTTGAGTGTGAATTCACCTAGACAAACAATAGAGCTTTAGGAAGAGTTTTGAAAAGACTATATAGAGGCCTTACTAATCAAGAATGGCTTAGAAAATTCCCAAAATCATCCATTCAAGTCCCGAATAGAGTACTATCTAACCACTGCCCTCTCCTCTTAAGCATCCAAACCTCAGTTATTAGAAGACCAAAACCTTTTAGATTTCAGCTTATGTGTCTACATAGAGAATAAGAGTTAAAAAAACATAATTGTTGTACGGAATACCCGAGAAAGAACAAGCAAAGAAAATAAAGCGAAAAACAAGACACCGAGATTTTTACGTGGTTCACCAATCAGCTACATCCACGGCCGACTAAGATCGGATTCCACTAGAGAGAAAGGCCAGAATTACAGATTTTCTACTCTCTACCAATCCTATCTCGTACAGGTTACAATAAAAGATAAGGCACTATATATATAGTCCTCTCCACCTTAAACCCTAACGGCTTTGGGCCCAGATACAATCTGGCCCAAACCAGAACATGAGACAGAATGCCAATAACAGCCCAAACAGAGGACATGCTATACCGTTGGGCCGGGGGCAGCTAATATATATTCAAGGCATACCAACAAATCTCCACCTTAACTTGAATCCCCAAAGCAGAAACTCCAAACACACCATTATAGTGCCAGATGAGCAGACTTATCCCTTCACTCCTGGGACTACCCCAACGGGCAACTACTGATCTCTGATGTTAAGAAAGTCCAAACAGTGTTGAAACTTGCTATGTGGAACAGGCTTGGTGAACATATCAGCAGGATTATCAACAGTTCCCACTTTCTTCACCCTGATTCTCCTTTCACTCCTCAGGAAATGATATCTGACATCAATGTGCTTGGTCCTCTCATGATGGACCTGATCCTTGGCTAAGCAGATAGCACTCAAGCTATCACAATACACAGTAGCCTGATCGTGGTGTAGACCAAGGTCACTGACTAGCCCCTTCAGCCATATACCTTCTTTCGCAGCCTCCGTCAGAGCCATGTACTCTGCTTCCGTAGTAGACAAAGTCACTGTAGGTTGCAAAGTCGCCTTCCAGCTAACAACAGAACCACCCAAGGTAAAGACATAGCCGATCATAGATCTCCTCGTGTCAACATCGCCAGTATAATCAGAATCAGAATAACCGTAACCAGTCACTCGGTATCACCCCCGTAAATGAGACCCACATCAGACGTACCTCTAAGGTACCTAAAGATCCTCTTCACAGCTTTCCAATGTTCTCTACCTGGTTGCCCCATGAACCTGCTCACAACACTGACCACATGTGCTAAGTCTGGCCTCGTACACACCATAACATACATCAAGCTCCCCACAGCTCTAGCATATGGAACTTGAGACATATACTCCTTCTCCTCTTCTGACTGAGGAGCAAACATGGAAGTAAGATGGATATTTGCAGCACTAGGAGTGTCAATAGGCTTGGCTGAAGACATGCCAAACCTAGCCAACACCTTCTGAATGTAGCCTTTCTGTGACAAGAAAAGCTTCCTCTGACCTCTATCTCTGAGAATCTCCATTCCTAGTATTTTTCGAGCTCCACCCAAATCCTTCGTCTCAAACTCAGCACTAAGAAGACCCTTCAGCTTCTGAACCTCATGCTTACTCTTTGAGGCTATCAATATGTCATCTACATAAAGCACCAGATAAATGAATGACTCATCTCTCAACTTGCTATAGTAGACACAACAATCATATGAACTCCTTGTGTAGCCCAACTCAAGCATGTAGCTGTCAAATCTCTTATACCATATAAAGACTTCTTCAACTTGTAAACATACGTTTCCTTGCCAGGAACTTGGAAACCATCTAGCTTAGTCATGTATATCTCTTCCTCCAACTCTCCATGTAGAAAAACGGTCTTCACATCAAGTTATTCAAGCTCCAAATCCTGATGTGTCACTATAGCTAGCAACACCCTGATGGAAGTGTGTCTGACCACTGGTGAGAAAATCTCATTGTAATCTACTCCCTCTCTCTGATTGAAACCTCTAGCAACAACTCTAGCCTTGTACTTGACTCCCTCTGTAGGTGATATCCCTTCCTTTTTCTTGAAACCCCATTTGCAAGTGATAACCTTTCTCCTTTGAGGCTGTTGAACCAAATCCCATGTCTGATTCTTCTGGAGGGACTCCATCTCATCTCCCATTGCTACAAACCATTTGTCAGCATCAGTACCTGAATTGCTTCTCTGTAGGTGGATGGCTCATGAGTATCCACCTCCTCAGCAACCTGTAGTGCATAACCCACCATATCCTCAAACCCATACCTCTTGGGTGGACCAACCCCAACCCTCTTTGGTCGATCTTTAGCTAAGAAATGAACTGTAGCTCCTGATGGTTGATGATCTGATGGTGGAAGCTCTGGCAACTCACTTTCTGTCTGTAGCTCTTGATCTCCTTCAAGTTCCTTTAAACCACTCTCACCTTGAGTGACTTGAAGCTCCACCTGTTTATCAATGCTACCAACTTCTGTTGTAGACGTGGACTTCACCATAGATCTAAGCAAAGAGTTTTCATCAAAGACAACATCCCTGCTCAGAACAACCCTCTTCTCGGATGGAGACCAAATCCTTGATCCCTTGACTCTATCTCCATAGCCCACAAAGACTCCCTTCTTGGCTCGGGGCTCTAACTTACCATCACTCACATGATAATAAGTTGTACAACCAAAAACTTTCATATTAGAGTAATCAGTAACTCTACCCGACCATACCTCAATAGGTGTCTTACACTGTATGCCCGTATGAGGTCCACGATTGATCAAGTAGCACGCTGTACTCACTGCCACTGCCCAGAATCTTCTATCTAACCCAGCATTCGAGAGCATGCACCTCACTCTTGCCAGCAATGTCTGATTCATCCGCTCAGCTACACCATTCTGCTATGGCGTATTCCTGACTGTATGATGTCGGACAATCCTTTCATCCCTACAAAACTGATCAAACTCAAATGAGCAGAATTCCAGACCATTATCAGTTCGCAGCCTCTTGATCTTCTTCCCTGTTTGGTTCTCCACCAGAGCTTTCCACTGTTTGAACTTCATAAAGGCTTCACTTTTATGTTTCATCATGATAACCAAAGTCATTCTGGAGTAGTCATCAATCAAAGACACAAAGTACATGTGCCCTCCCAACAACTCAACTCGGGATGGTCCCCAATAATCAGAGTGGATATAATCTAGTGTGTCTTTCGTTCTATGAATAGCCTTTGGAAACTTGCTGCGGTGTAGTTTCCCAAAGACACAGTGCTCACAGAAGTCCAAACCCTTGACCTTGTGGCCACCAAGAAGATCATCCCTCAACAAAATCTGCATCCCTCTTTCACCCATGTGACCAAGCCTCATGTGCCATAACTTAGTCATATCCTTATGGTGAACCTCTGACGATGCAACATTTGCCGAATCCATAACCGTGGAACCTTGTAGCAGATACAAAGTACCATGCAGAAGACCTTTCAGAACCAGCTTAGAACCCTTGCAGACACTTAGAGCTCCATCTTTCCCTGAATAGACAAAACACTTTCTATCCAGTAGACTAAGAGAAATCAAATTCTTCGTCATCGATGAAACGTGTCTAACCTCGTTCAAAGTACAGAAACTACTATCATGTGTCCTGATCTTGATCAAACCTGTCCCAACTACCTCACAGACAGTACCGTTAGCCGTAGTAATGCTACCCCATGCCTGCTTATAAGTCAAAAACCACTCTCTCCTTGGACAAATGTGGTAGGATGCCCCAGAATCTAGGAACCACACATCGGAGTGATGAGTATGTCCAGCAGCAACCAGAGCAATATCCTCTTCTGAATCAACGTCTCATTCCGCTAGAGCAGCAGAACCCGATTTGTTTCCTGATTACTTCATCATCAACTTCTTTGAACACTCATTTTTCGAATGTCCCTTCTCCTTATAGTACCTACAGATATCACCGGGATTGGGGACCTTTGACTTCTTACCTCTTTTCTTTCCGCCATTTCCCTTTCCCTTATCGCAACTAGTAAACAAACCAGATGCCTGATTATCTATTCCTGAACTGCTAGCACTATGATGCAACTCCCTGCTATGAAGAGAGGATCTAACTTCCTCCAAAGACACAGAATCTTTCCCGACAATAAATGACTGAACAAAGTTCTCATATGAAAGCGGTAGAGATACTAACAATATCAAAGCAACATCTTCATCATCAATTTTCACATCTATATTTCGCAGTTCTAATAACAAAGTATTCAATTGCTCTAGATGATCTCTGAGTTGCGTACCTTCCTACATTCGGAGACCGAATAGACGTTGTTTCAGAAGCAATTTGTTCATCAGAGGCTTTGTCATGTACAAGCTCTCCAACTTCAACCACAGCTCTACAGCAGTCTCTTGATCCGAGACCTCAGTTATAACTTCATCGGCGAGACACAGCATAATTGTTGAATGCGCCTTTTCTTCCAGACCCACCATGTCCGAAGTGCCAACGACCGAGAACCCCTTTGTTAGTGGCGTCCACAACCCTTATTGCTTCAACAAAGCTCACATCTTGATCTGCCATAAACTGAAGTTGTTCCTCCCGGTAAACTTGTCTACCTTCACGTTCAGCGCAGCCATCTTTCTCTTCGATTGGATTAGAGATCCGACCACCCCATATCCGATAAACCCAAAAATCTGATAGACCCACTGCGGATCTAACCAGAAGATCTGATACCAGTTTATTGTGCGGAATGCCCGAGAAAGAACAAGCAAAGAAAATAAAGCGAAAAACAAGACACCGAGATTTTTACGTGGTTCACCAATTGGCTACATCTATGGCCGACCAAGATCGGATTCCACTAGAGAGAAAGGCCAGAATTACAGATTTCCTACTCTCTACCAATCCTATCTCTTACAGGTTACAATAAAAGATAAGGCACTATATATATAGTCCTCTCCACCTTAAACCCTAACGGCTTTGGGCCCAAAAACAATCTGGCCCAAACCAGAACATGAGACAGAATGCTAATAACAGCCCAAACAGAGGACATGTTATACCGTCGGGCCGGGGTCGGCTAATACATATTCAAGGCATACCAACAATAATTAACAATGATTGGAATAAAACATGCTCAGTTAAAGGACTGGAATGTTTTAGTTTCAAGTTTAAAATACTTAAAAAAAAGCTCCCAGATCATGGAATATAGATCATTTTGGTGATATTCACCAAAGCATTTCCATGGCTGAAAAGCAGGTTACTGAAACTGAATTAAAATACTTAAATGACCAATCAGATAATAATCTACTTGAACTTAATTAGGCAAAGGCCTTTCTTTTAAGAGAATTAAAAGAAGAATCTATGTTTTGGCACCAAAAATCCAAACAAAATGGATTAAACTTGGTGACAGTAACACTAAATTCTTTCATATGTCCACAAAATTTAAAAAAACAAAAACCTAATTACAATAATCCAAAAGCAAGATGGCTCATGGATTAGAAACCAGAATGAAATTGAAGAAGAAGGTGTTTCTTTCTTTAAAAATCTTCTATCTCAAGATGCCACTGATCACTCAGTTTTCTACTGGACCAATTTTCTCAAAGTTATCCCCTCTCTTATCTCCAATCAATAAAACTCTGACCTGATCAGATCAGCTGATATAGAAGAAGTAAGAGCCATTGTATTTGAATCAAATCCAGACAGTGCCCCATGCCCTGATTGCTTTCCAGCAAAGTTTTTCACTTTTGCTTGGGATACCATAAAAATGACCTTCTGGAAGAAGTTAATGCATACCTTAAAGGTCAGCCGATCCCTCAAGCTATTTGTTCCACCTGGATTACCCTAATTCCTAAGAAACCAACCCTAAAAACTTTTGCTGATTACAGACCCATGACCCTGTCCAATTTCATCAATAAAACTCAGTCTAAAGTCCTAATGAATAAGCTCAGCCCTCTCAAGGACTCTCTGATATCCATAGAATAGTCAGCCTTTTTATAAAACATGGACATATCAGATAATGTAATCCATATGCAACAGATTTATAGGCTTCTAAATAAAAAAAATGTAGAAATCAAAATCTCATCCTTAAGCTTGATATGTATACGACCTTTGATATGGTTTTTGGGGTTTTTTAAACTCTATTCTCCTCCAATTTGGCTTTTCTAGTGAATTTGTTAAAATATTTTTAACAAATATCTCCTCCGCCTCTTTCTCAATACTATTTAATGGATCTCCTTATGGATTTTTCAAGGCCTCTAGAGGTATTAAAAAGGGTGATTCATTGTCACCATTCATATATAATGCACTCACTTAAACTTTTTTGAGAGCTCTAAAACTATACTTTCAAGCAGGGAAAGTAGATTACTTTCACTGTGCAAGCCATTCAGTAGACATCACTCATTCGATGTATGCATATGATACTGTAATTTTCCTTAGAGATGGAAAATAGAACTTGATAGGAATAAAACAATTCCTACAAGCCTATCAGTCTCTATCCGGACAACTGATAAACTTCTGCAAAAGTGAGTACTACCTCCCTAACAAAGCCTCTAAGACTTGCCATAGATTAGTTAAATCCATCCTAGGTATGAAAAAAGGTCTGGAATGCTTCAAATACCTAGGTGTTCCCTTTTTCAGGGGCAAGAAAAAACTGTCTAATTATAATCATTGAATTGAATCAGTGGATGCCAAACTAAAAAACTGGAAAACCATTTGATTAAAGCTGGGAAACTAAATCTAATTCAAGCAAGCTCAATGTCTATCCCTCTTCATATATTTGCAACTACCAAAACCCAAAAATTGCTGAATAAAATTTTTGAAAAGAAAGCTTCAAGATGTTTTTAGGGTGAGCCTGACCAAGGGAATAGAAAAGTGTGGAGAGCATGGCCCAAAACCTGCTTCCCACAAGTAGAAAGTGGATTAGGGACAAGAAACGTAAACACATTCAACTCTGCATTATCTTGAAAGCTTTGGCTGAAAATGCAAATAAATGAAAAAGTCTGGACAAAATTTATATGCTCTCCTCTTCCAACTACACTCCAGTGCCCTTTGTGTTCTAGGACACTTCAAGTCACTGAGTTCTGTAAATCAAACTCAAAGATTATTCCTGGTAAAGGTAGCAGTAGTTTTTGGAATGGTAACTGGATTGGTTCTGGTGCTTTATGCTACCAACGGCCAAATTCAAACCCCCCATTTTCCAGAACTCTCTTTGGCTGAATTTGTGACTAACAAACAAGCTTATTTGCCTATTCTTGAGCCAATATTGGCTATCAATTTACTTAACAAACTTCATAATGCTCAGCTTCTCCCAAATCAGGATGATAGACTGATATGGACTCCATCATCTAATGGTGTGTTCACTATTAAAAGTTTCTACCTTTCCCTAAGAGATAAGGCAACTCAAAGAAGATCACTGGATCAAATCTAGAAAGCTAATACACCAGGTATTCTCTCTATCTTCATGTGGAAAGTGATGAATAATTTCTTGCCTTTTGATAACATTCTACTGTCAATAGGTACTAAGCTTGCATCAAAATGTCCATTCTACCCACAAGCTGACTTATTAGATCATTTTTTTAATGATTGTAAATATGCTATCTCAGTTTGGACTAAATCTCATCGGCTAATGAACATCCGTGATCCAAACTACCTCTCAGTTTGGGATAGAATCTGCTCCTACCTCAACTTTGACAACTATAATCAAAACTGTAGCTTTAGTCACTTTTTGGAACCTATGGAAAGCTAAAAACACATTCATTTATGATAACAAAGCTCAGACCACGGACTCAGTTGTGACTTGTATTAAGGAGATGTGTTTCAATATCTTTGTTGTTAATCCAATTATTAAGAGCTCTGATTTTGACAAATACTGGATAGAGGTAAGATTAATGCCATACTTTGGTAAGAAAAAGGTTAAACCACCAATAGCAGTGGTTTGGTCACCTTATGCTTTTGGCCTTAAATGCAATGTGGATGCTTTATTCACTACAGATAGTAAGCATGTAATTATTTTCAGAGATCATATAGGTTGGGTTAGCATAGTTTATTATCTCCCCTCTCAGGAACAATGCCCCTTTGAAACTGAACTCATCAGTATGCAGCTGGCTATACAGATAGCAGTGGAAGAAAATTTGATAGAGGTGGTTTTTGAATCAGACAGCCTGAGAGTAGTTCAGATGGTTAAGAACCCATTAGCAGCCCCTTTTGACTTGTACTCTACAGCAGTCAAAGTACAAGATTTGTTAGGGTCATCCAAGTTGGATTTTATTCACAGGGAGGGAAATAAACCAGCTGATCATATTGCAAAATTTGGAAATTTAATAGAACCAAATGTATCTGGAACCATTAAAGAATCAAAGTTTGACAGAAAATCAAAGGACTTATCCATTTAGACATAATAGCCATGCCCTCAATTAGATTCTAGGACTTCCATCTTCCCTAAAAGTGCTTAGCACTCAATAATGGCCCTCTGAATATAGCTCCTAAATTATAGATCAGATAGGTTTTTGATTTCCTTCTCATTTGCACTTATATTTGAAGATATTAATTAGTTACCCTTCTCAAGAACATTGATGTACATACCTGTGAATTGCTATGTACCACTTTTGTTCCTGTATTTTGCCTTACGATGCTCTATGTTGCTTTCGTATTTGTTGTTTTAAAAACTTTTAGTAGGGGGTGTGCTTAGGCCCAACAATCTGGTATCAGAGATGTGTTATATTTGGTTGATTTCTCAATGGATTATGTTAATATCAACACTAGTGGAATGGTCAGCTTGAATGGTACAAATTATCATCTCTGGAAAAGAAAGATGAAAGATTTTTTGTATGTTAAAAGTTAGCATTTACCAGTGTTTGCAACTGAGAAACCAGAAGGTAAAATTGACGAGTAATGGGAGTTTTAGCATGAACGGGTTTGAGAATTTATTCATCAATGTGTTAATGATAATGTTCTTAAGCACATTAATGATGAAGTTCATGTAAAGTGTCTTTGGGAAAAACTTGAATCCCTTTATGCAAGTAAGTATGGCAATAACAAATTAATTCAGATCAAGCAGTTGATAGGGTTGATGTGCATGGAGAGCAAGGCATTGTCTGATCACTTAAACAATTACCATGAAATTATTCAACAATTGTCTTCCATGGAAACAAATTTTGATGATAGGATCCAAGGACTTTTATTACTTGGTACTATCCCAGACTTATGTCATACTTTTAGAATAACACTTTGCAATTCAACACCGCTAAGCAAAGTCACTATGGATTTTGCTAAGTTGGGTATTTTGAATAAGGAGATGAGAAAGAAATCTCATGGTGTGCCATCTTCTTCCGAGGAAGCTTATGTTGCTGAAAAAAGGGGAAGAGGTAAAAGTATAGGTCTGAGTGGAAGAGATAAGAGTCGGAGCAAGTCTCATGGAAGACACAAAATTTTGAAGTGCTATTATTGTGATAAAATGGGTCATATTAAGAAGTACTGCTACAAGTGGAAAAGAGGGAGAATTGTGACGATGGAAAGCAAGATCAAAAGGATCAAGATGGTGACGATCTGTAGCAGTTGGTGATCTTTTCATTATTGCATGATGATAATTCTGTAAACCTGGCTAACTTTGAGACAAGTTGTGTGATTGACAGTGGAGCCTCATTTCATGTGACATCAAGGGAGGAATTCTTCACGTCTTATACACAAGGTGACTATGGGCTATTGAAAATGGGTAATGATGGTTTGGCTCAAGTTGTTGGTGTTGGAGATGTTTGCTTGGTGACAGATATTGGAGCAAAGATAATGTTCAAAATTGTTCGACATGTCCCAGATATTCAATGGAACTTGATCTCCACGGGCAAGCTCGGTGATGAAGGCTTTTGTAGCACCTTTCATAGTGGTCAGTGGAAACTAACCTAGGGGAACTTAGTGCTAGCTCATGGGAGGAAGCTCACAAGCATGTACTTGTTGCAGGCCACAATTTTCACAGATGGTGTATATGTAGAAGATGATGATCCGACAAAGCTTTGGTATAAAAGACTTGGCCACATGAGTGAAAATGGGCTAAGTTGTCTGATCAAGAAGAATACATTACCTAATTTGAAGAGTGCAAAACTAGAGAGGTGTGAGCATTGTTTCACTGGGAAGCAAAATAGAGTCTCTTTCAGGAAACATCCTCCTTCGAGAAAGTCAGGTTTGCTTAACCTTATTCATTCTGATGTTTGTGATCCTTTGACAGTAAAAACTTTTAGTGGTGCACTTTACTTTGTAACCTTTATTGATAATTGTTCAAGAAAATTATGGGTGTATGCTTTAAAAACAAAATACCAGGTACTTGATGTGTTCAAGTAGTTTCAAGCTTTGGTTAAGAGACAAAATGGTAGGAAAATAAGGTGTCTCCGTTCTAACAATGGTGGGGAGTACATTGGACTATTAGATGACTATTGCAATTCATTGGGTATTAGAAATCAGAGAACACCTAAAAAGACTCCACGACTGAATGCCGTGGCTGAGAGGATGAACAAGACTTTGTTAGAGAGAATGAGGTGCATGCTTTCTGTGGAAAAGTTACCGAGACACTTTTAGGGTGAGGCTTTATTCAGGACACTTTTGGGGTTAGGCTTTATTCATTGTTGTTCATGTGATTAATTTGTCTCCTTGTCTTTCCTTAGATGGTGATGTTCCATACAAGGTTTAGTTTGAAAAGGAGGTGTCTTCTAATCACTTGCGTGTTTTTGGGTGTAAGGCATTTGTGCATGTTCCAAATGATGAAAGATCAAAGTTGGATCCTAAAACTCGCCAATGCATTTTTGTGGGATATGGTCAAGACCAGTTTGGCTACAGGTTTTATGATCTTGTAGAGAAGAATTTGATTCGTAGCAGAGATGTAGCATTTGTTAAAGATCAGACTATTGAAGACATTCATAAGGGTCAAACGACTACATCTCCTAGTGGCTATAGTCTGGTTTATCTGAATCTACCTCCTTTGAGTTCTGCACCTACACCAACTGAGCAGGTACATAATATTGGCAGTGAAGCTAATGTTCCCGAGGTAGATAATCTTGTTGATGATGATGATGAGAAGGCTATTGAAATTGACCATCCCGGCTCTCCTGAAGTTCAACCAGCTCCAGTGAGATGGTCTACCAGAGGCTGAAATCCTTCTATGAGTTACCCTTCTTCTGATTATGTTCTTCTTACTGATAGGGGAGAACCCGAGTCCTTTGATGAAGTTATAGATAGTGATGACAAGCAGTGTTGGATAGATGCAATAAAAGAGGAGATGAAATCATTGCATGATAATCACACTTTTGATCTCATGAAGATACCAAAGGGGAAGAAATATTTTAGGAATCGATGGGTTTACAAGTACAAAGAAGATGAGAATGCGAAGAAACCGCAATACAAAGCTAGACTCATTGTTAAGGGTTGCGATCGGCGGAAAGGAGTAGAATTTGATGATATTTATGCACTGATTGTCAAGATATCCTCCATTAGAGTTTTTTTGCCTCTTGCTGCTAGTTTTGATTTGGAGATTAAGCAGTTAGATGTGAAGACCGCCTTCCTTCACGGTGACCTTGAAGAAGATATCTACATGGAACAACCAGAGGGCTTCGAAGTCAAGGAAAAAAAATTATATAAGCAAACTGAAGAAGAGCTTGTATGGCCTAAAACAAGCTCCAAGGAAATGGTACCGCAAGTTTGATTCATTTATGGAGGAGCAAGGCTACAAAAAGGCTTCTTGCGATCATTGTGATTTCTTGAAAAGGTTTTCTGACAATGACTTTATCATTTTGCAACTATATGTTGATGATATGCTTGTTGTGGGGTAAAATACGGCTCGAATTGTCAATTTGAAGAAACAATTGAGTAATACTTTCTCTATGAAGGAACTTGGGCCAGCAAAGCAGATTCTGGGGATGCAGATTATTCGTGATCAAAAGGATCGAAGTTTTTGGTTATCCCAAGAAGCATATGTTCATAAAGTGCTAAAGAGTTTCAGCATGGATAAAGCGAAACATGTGAGTACTCTTCTTGCTTTGCATTTTAAGTTGAGTAGTGAGCAGAGTCCTTCTATGGCCAAAGAGAAGGAAAGTATGCAGCATGCCCCTTATGTTTCCGCCATGGGCAGTTTGATGTATGCAATGGTTTGCGCTAGGTATAATATAGCTCACACTGTTGGTTGGTTAGTAGATTTCTCTCTAATCTGGGAAAAGAGCATTGGAATGTTGTTAATTGGATTATGAGATACCTATGAGGCATTGCAGATATGAAGCTGTGTTTTTGAAGTGACAGGGCTATTCTTGTTAGCTACTCAGATTTTTACATGGTGGGTGATATTGACTCTAGGTAGTCTACTTCGAGTTACATTATCACTTTTGCAGGGGGGGCAGTATCTTGGCAATATAGGTTGCAGAATTGCGTGGCATTGTCTACAACTGAGTTAGAGTTCATTGTAGCGATGAAGACATGTAAGGAAATTCTTTGGATGAAGCGATTTGTTCGTCGACTTGGATTTACACAAAATAGGTATATGTTGTATTGTGATAGCCAAAGCGCAATTCACCTTGCTAAGAATTCCACTTTTCATGCTAAGTCCAAACACATCGATGTAGGGTATTTTTGGATACGTGATGTTCTTGATTCTAAGCTTCTTAAGCTTGAGAAGATTCACACTGATGACAAGGGTTCCGACATAATGACTAAAGCATTGCCGAGGGGAAATTTTGAGATGTTTCGTTTGCTTGATGGAATGGAAACTATCTCCACATAGTTGGGAGAGGAAGATTTGATGGGTTACAGGTCCCTTCCTATGTGAAGATAACCTATTTGTTCATATCTCGTTCATTACTTCTAATAGTTTTAAAGACTTGGAGTTGTAACCCTTGGAGTTATTTAAGAAATTTTAAAGGAGTGTGGAACCATGGGACGAATGTCTTCCAAGTCTGCAATACCATGTTAGTATCAATAGTGAAGACACAATAGAGCTTCCGAGTTTAGAAGTTCAATTCAGATCTGCCTTCCAAATTCGTAACAATTTTTCCCAATTTATTATTATTTTTAATGTGGGTTTCGAGTCCGGAACCCACTCTGTATAATAAAAAAATGGGGTCATTTCTTCTATTTAGTACCACTAATCAAATTTGAAAGGTTCTCTCCCCAGCCTAGTTCATTGAAGATGATTTCACTCATTGGAGAAGGTTAGTTGTTTAAAATTTTATCTTACATAATTATTATTGGTTTGACATATATGTATATATAAAATAAATCATGAATTATGATCTGTAGTTAGGTTAACTATTTTTTAGGGGCTATGATTATTGTTGTGAAATGGGTTGTATTTTAATTAACTTATAGGTTATGGAACGGGATGCACTCATTGGTAATGATCTTAGAAAATCTCCTGAGTACTTGTCATTGATTAAAACATTTCTTACGGTAGCATTTGATGATGCCTCTTAAAATGGTGTTGTGCAAGCCTAATGCTCGTGTAAAGATTGTAGAAATGATGTGTATTTAGTGAGGAAGAAGTTGCAGGGGCATTTAATAATGAGGGGGCTTCAGACTTCGTACACTCGTTGGGTATGCCATGGGGAAGTTGGGGAATCAGCACCGATGATTGATTTCAGTGACACAAATGTGGAAGATGAATTAGATGGGAATGCGGAATATGACGAAATGGTTGAAGATATTGCTAGAGAGTTCCATGGTAAACCTGAGGCATTACAAGCTTTAATTGATGACAAAGATACGCCATTTTATCTTGGTTCAAAACATTCAGTACTTAGCGCAACTTTGAGGATAATGAATTTGAAGGCTAAATTTGGGTGGACTGATAAATTGATGACAAAAACTCTAGAATTGCTTAGGGAATTTCTCCCGGAAGGTAACATGATGCCAGATAGGTTGTAGGCCATGAAGAAAGTTCTCTGCCCATGGGATTGGAATTGAAAAAAACACATGCTTTCCCTAATGATTGTATGTGGTACTGGGGGAAAGCAGATGACAAGCTAGAAACCTGTCGCGTATGTGGTGAGTCTCGGTACAAATTTAAGAGGGGGGTAATTGTGGTGAGTGAGGAAATGGTAACAAAAATAAAGAAAAAAACACCGACAAAAGTGATGTGGTATCTCTCAATCGTTCCTAGATTGCAAAAACTGTTTGCATGTAAGGAAGATGTAAATTGTTGCAATGGCATGTGGAGAGAGATCGACCGGTGGATGATGTGATTAGACATACATCACATGGTGAGCAATGGAAAAAAATCGATGATCTTTACCCCGGGTTTGGAAAAGAACCCCGGAATTTGAGGTTTGGCCTATGCACCGATGGAATGAATCCATTTGGTAATATAAGTAGTACACACAGGTCTTGGCCTATTATATTGGTCATCTACAATCTTCCGTCATAGTTGACAATGAAACGTAAGTACGTGTTGTTATCTGTGATGATTTATGGGCCTAAGCAACCGGGTATGGACATAGATGTGTACCTTGCTCCTCTTGTTGAGGATTTGTTATTTTTATTTGAGAAGGGGGTGTGAACATATGATGAGAGTGTTGAAGATTATTTTACATCGGAATCGATGTTATTTTATACTATCAATGATTTTCCCACCCACGACAATTTGTCCAATTACTCTGTGAAAGGCCATTTTGCATGCCATGTGTGTGAGAAGGACACTGATCACCACCAGTTGAAGCATAGCTATAAAACTATTTATCAAGGTCATTGTAGGTTTCTTCTAGCGGATCATCCAAGGCATTTGGCGAAAAAATGGTTCAATGGAGAAGTAGAGGCTAGAGAAGCTCCGGTTGTACGAACATGCACGAAAATATTTGAAACAGTGAAGAATTTGCCCAATGACTTTGGGAAGAAGAAACGTAAACTGCCCATGGATGGGATTTGGAAAAAATGCTCCATTTTCTCTAGATTGCCTTATTGGGAGCATTTGGATGTTAGACATTGTCTAGATGTTATGCATATTGAGAAGAATGTATGTGATTCTCGGTCGGGACCTTGTTGAATACCCCGGGGGAAACTAAGGACGGACTTAAGGCCAGGTTATATTTATCGAGATTGTAATTAAGAAAAACCTAGGCCCTATGACTTCCAGTGAAAATTATATCTAGCCCCCTGCTTTCTATTCTATGTCTCAAGTAGAGAAAAAGTTTTTCTGTGAAATCCTGAAAGGTGTTAAGGTCCCGGCCACCGATTCTTCCAAAATCAGTACTTGTATGTCAGTTGAGGAGTTGAAGCTTGTGGGGTTGAAGTCTCATGATTGTCACAATCTGATGCAGGAATTGAACGTCATTGCAATTCGATCGTCATTTCCATCCCTTGTAAGAATATGAATTACGAAACATTGTTTGTTTTCAATTCCATTTGTAGCAAAAACATTAGTGTGTCAAATGTGGACCGTTTGCAGTCAATGATTGTTGAATTTTGTGCCGGATGGAAATGCATTCCCCATCATCATTCTTTGATATTGTGGTCCACTTGTGTGCTCATCTGGTCCTGGAGATAAGCTTTGTGGTCATGTATTTCTTAGGTGGATGTACCCGTTTGAAAGGTACATGAAACTATTCAAACATTTTGTGAAGAATCGGTACAGGCCCGATGCAAGTATTGTACAGAGGTATGTGGCGGAAAAGGTAATAGATTTTTGTACCGATTATTTGAAGGAGGTCGATTCGGTTGGGGTTCCAAGTTATAGACATGAGGGACGGTTGGAAGGTCATGGGATTAGCAAGGGAAACTATTAAGCCCTAGTGTCGAAGATTGAAGCACCGCCCATCTTTATGTTCTTTACAATCATGACGATGTTGTCTCATACATATAGATTCACATAGATGCCATTAGAGTTGCAAAACATAATTTTAATGAATCCCAGGTCTTGGAATTGCATAGTGGTATTTTTTTGTCATGGTTGTGTGAGCACATTGCCATGGGAGACCATCCTCTAACAGTAAAATGGTTAGCTCTAGACCACTTGGTACTATTCTATCTTACGGAGGATATGAATGCAATGGTTTTATGTTTGCAACAAAATCAATGGATGATGAGGGTGTGTCTCAGAAAATTGGAGTCTCACTAGTTTTTTGAAGCTTTGCATGTCGGTAGTGAAAGTGATAATAATCCAATGTATGCTCATCAGTGTTATTTTGGCACAATTTTGGATATCTAGGAGTTGGACTATGTCACTATGCGAGTTGCTGTTTTTAAATGTCAGTGGGTAGATTTCAACAATGGAAAGCTTACAGAGGATTTTGGTTTCACCCTTGTTGACCGGAGTCGGATCGGTTGGTGGGAAGATCCTTTCATCTTAGCATCTCAAGCACGTCAGGTTTTCTACATGAGGGACCCTTCCAATCTTAGGTGGGAGATAGTGGTGGAAGGGAAACATCCATTTGTAGAAGATTACAAAATCAAAGAAATTGTTAGTTTCGATCAAAATTCCACTAGTGTTGTTATCATGATGCTATATTCCTTACGGAGGACGATATGATTTTGAATAGTTTCATGGGACATAGTGATCATGATGGGGGAATTTGGATTGATGTCCGTGGAAAGGTCACTCGTAAAAAGAGGATGTCCAAGAAGGTTCCAAAGAAAAGAAAACATAAGAAGTAGCACCCTAAACAATCTCCATTGTAGTTTTGTTTTTGTTAAAATTAAATGAATTCCTAATCATTTGGAGCCTTTAAAATAAATTACAAGCAATGGTAATCAAATTATAAATCCATAGTTAAAACTATTCTTAAGAGTAGAGTACATAACCAAAAATCAAAATCCAAACAAAAACTAAGAAATTAACAAGTCTCAATTCCAACCATGTAGAATAATGGGGAACAAGAGCAACAAGACTAGCAGAATCTACTCCGATTCATCCTACAAATTTCCCATGGATGTGGATCCGTCAAGACGAGGTTTGTGTGTTGCCGCAATATGGCGCTCGTAGGCTCTTTGTCTTTTCTCCATCTTCAAAGTTCTCCCCTTCATTGCGGTGAACTCCTTGCGGATCTATTTATAGAAATATTGTATACCTTTGAGATAGGACTTCTCGGTAACTACAAAAGTTAAACATAAAAATTAATATATATCAAAAAATGTACATAATTGAAAGATAAAAATAGAATTTGGCGCTCCTTGTTCAACTCTCAGTCTCTGACTCGAATCCCCTCCTTGCTTGGGCTTATCGCACCATTTACCATCTACCAAGATCCACCCTTGATTTTCAAAGTAATTTTTGTCAAAAAACTTTGGTGGTTTGTCTTTACCTGAAACTTCCAACCCTTCAACCTTCTTCAATATCATGGTGATCAAACTCACATGTGGAAGGCTTTTCACCACCCTTGCACTAGTGGTGATATGGAGCATGTGTTTAAAGATTGTTGTCCCAGGGTTGATCTTCCTACCCTCCATTATCAAATAGAACATTATCAAGCAAGCATAGTAGGGCTCGGTCACGTGTCCCGAGGATGGAACCAAACATCTTGCAATTTTCTCAAAAATGATACGATCGTTGTTTGACAATGGGGGAAGATAAAAGGTCCCCGGCTTCCCCAAATCCACTGCATCCCATTGGAAATGCCTAACACTAAGTTGTGCAGGGTCTACGTAAGGGGGATCAACACGTTCAGGCCATTTCCCCCTATGATTACAATCATCCAACGGGCCCTCTGTGTCTTCTGGGTAAAAGCTCTCGGGAACTCTATATGGGCACTTTAGGGTTTCATTCAAATTCCTTTTATCAAGCAGAATATCAAATCCCCCTACCCTAGTAGAGTAAGCCTCATTTGGGAGCTTATGTAGATTACTATAGAAATGACAGACAAGATCGAAATGGGCGGTTTCGGTGCAAGCAAGTACTTTCTTGACATATTGGTCCCTAAATTTGTATAAGGGCTCCGCTAAACCCAGTACTATAACCTCATTGAAATCAATCGAATGAGAATCAATTAATTTCCCATTAGAACGCAGAAATCCATACCTCTTTTGTGCCCCGTATGAAACAAATTTGACATTGTCATACCCGGGATTGTTGCCAGTCAATTTAGTGCGAGCGCCGCGTGATGAACCTCCCATTTCCATTAGGATGTCAAGTTAGCCTTAGGTGTGGAGTGTGGGAAGTAAATTTCTTCTCCGGGGTCGGATATGGGTGTTCTATATCTTCAAATCGACAAAATGGGGGTTTGAGTATAATTGGGGATTTTTCCCCTTAAATACAGAGGAGTTTCCGAATCCAAAACCTCATCTTGGCCATACAACAAAGGGCCAAATTTCTCTTTACGAGTTGAGAAATGGTTAATCGGCCATTTGCTAAAAGGACACAAACAGGTTTCGTACTCGGAACCTGTTAAATACGCCAAAAAAACAAGCCAATTTATTTTATGATTCGGGATGGAAATGTCTGACAAACTTAGAATTGGCATTTCTGAGTCTGGAACCAAAATTGGCTCTTATATCACATCAGAGCTGCCCAAGTTCCAGGCTTGTAACCCTTGGTTGCATTTTTTTTAAAAAAAAGGCATGATCAAGTTCCGGACTCATAACCCTAGTGTCATTTTAACTTTCAATAAATTTCCATGTTTTTCTAACTTTAGTTTACCAACATACTTAGCTAAAATGTATTCTAAGATATTTTAACATATTATTGGATTCTATAATGTAAATAAATCTAATATTAAATGTAATCCCACACATAATATTAAAAGTCTTCAAACTGTACATAAATCCCACAAATGAAAATTAAGATTCTAATATTAATGTTTTTTTTATCATCCTTCTTCCTAGCCAACTAGAACATGTTTTCCACATCTTCATCAAGATACTCTTCCTCTTGATTTGGCTCACCCTTCGCCTCCTCTTCTCTCTCGGAAAAAAATAGCTCTATGTTTGGTGACTCTTCATCCTCGCTAAGCACAAGAGTGATTCCCTGGGATTCCAAGAAATATTGTTGCTGCCCTCCACTCTAGCCAACATCTCATGGGTTTGCTCCATATCGCTATGAATGCAATTCCTGTACCGAGCAATTCAGCTTTTCCAACCACTGTGCGAACCTATGAACACAAGGAAAATGCAAACACATTGTTAAAAAATCAAAACATATCATGTGTGGACATAATATAAATTGAATCTTTATTAATATAGATTCAAAACATATGAGAAGATGAACCATCGGCTCGATCAACTTCCTCATCCCTAGCCGTTTTTGCATTATTAGCAGCTTGGCCCAGAATCACGTGGTGCTCCCATCTACCATCAAATCCAATTCTCAAGTTCTTAAGTTGGAACCATGCTGTATCATAGTACTCTAGTCGTTGAGGACAATCTCGGGTTATGCCTCTGTCTTTATTAATTATAGCCGTAATCAATCCACCGTAGGGTAGATCCTTCGTCTTTTCATTCGCTGCCTTTAGCATGCTCATGAGTATGGTGTATGCCCACATGTGGGCAACACATTCAAGCAAATCCACTCATAATAAGGCGTTGTTCAACCGAGAGAACTTGAATGTCATAACTATCCACCGGCCTCGGCGCAGCCCCCCTTATCCTAAAATATTTCCTAGCCGTTTCTAAGGGCCTTAATGGGGTGTACTCATTGACGGATGGCCAACATTATTGATGATAGATTTCTAGGGGGGCCTTGGGATCAGTTCGGTAACAATTTCTCAAGTGAGGTATAGCTTGATCCTAGGGCTTCACATATGGTATACTTGTTCACCATTATGATTTTCCCATTCACCATTGTACTATCCCTACTGCTAAAGCTTTGCCCAAAATTGGCATAAAATTGAACCACCTCATCATGGAACACACTATCTTCTAAGCACATCAAATTTTCAAGGTGTTGAACCATGAATCTCTCTAACAAGTAGCGCAAACTTAAATCCTCAATAGATGATGCCTTAAGAACCTTGGTATTTATAACTTTACACTTTAGAAACTCAACATACCTCTCCTTCGCTTTCGTGGAGAAAAATCGTTCTGACGCCGCCATTTCTTGAACAGGTTGATGGCTACGGTCACTAGCCGCCCCGGTTTCTTTTTTTGTTTTCCTCTTGCTTAACATTGTTGCGGTTTGGATGAATTGAATTTGATTGTGGGGGGTCGGGGTTTCAGGGGAGTTCAATTTGGTGTTCTATTCTTTGGGCACGATTGAACTCCCTTGATTTTGCAAAAAAGAATTTATATACTCCACCAGGTATTGATTTCAGAACTTGATCCGAGGGATTTTATGAAGGGCTGAATAGCTTCCGAGTTTAGAAGCTTCATACGGGAAAAAATAGCATTAAAGGCGGTTTTTCAAAAGGGTATTAAATACCCTTATGAAACCTCTCACATCAAAACCTCAAAACCTATCCATCCTTCTACTCTATTTCTTCCATCTTTTAATCTCCATTTATCTTTATCTTCAAATCAAAGGTATGAGTTCTATGATTGATACACCCACTTTCCTCTTCATTTTTGCAAATTTTTACTCCATTTTCTTCATTTCTATTTGGTTTGAGTTTATTTGTTACAACCCTTGTAGGTGGGAAATCTTTGATTGAGATGAAGCTCTCATTTGTTTGATGTAAAGGTTGGTGCTTCTAAACCCTATATATCTTGAATGAGAAAGATGGTTACTTTCATTGTTGGTTTTCTTTAGGGCTGATGGTAATAATACTAGTTTAATCTTCTATTTTAGGATTATACCTAATGAATATGATTTAGGTAGCATTTTTTGTTTGTTATAGTGAGGCTTGTTGGTTGACCTAGAGACAAATTTAGGGCTAAGAGTTTCAGAAACAATGCTAAAGGGAAGTTAGTGTCATAAAGTATTGAGAAATTTGTTAATGTGGGGGTTAACAATGTCTAACAAACCGGCACATGATGATCCGTCAGGTTCATAGAATTCCCAACCCTCGCAACCGGGATTTAGTGGCGATGACGATGATGTGTCCAGGAGAGAGGGATAGCCAAAACTCATTGTAGAGCATTAGAGCATAGGATGGCTAGGAAAGAGTTGATAACATTGGTTTTCAACAAGTCGACAAAGTGTGCAAAGTGGTCTAGTTTGATCGCGAAGATAGGAAGAATAAGGGTCGACATCAAGTACGATAGTTGGTATGAGGTACCAAAGGACTATAAGGAGACCCTATGGATGGAATGCAAGGTACCCTTAAGGGCCATAGTGTTCTTCGCATCTCTAATTTGAATATATTAATTTTCCCTTAATTTTAACTCTCATCATTTTAAACCCTCTTAGCAACCTTTCGAAATTGATTGCCCGGATATGTCATTTCTAAGAAAGAAGGCAATGACCATGATTTGCAAAAGTTGGCGGGACACAAATATACTTTGTCGAGAGACTACAATTTTTCTTTAGAGAAGGGTGATCGGCCGTGGATAACGTACACACACATTCAACCAGAGAGTTAGGAGATACACAAGAGAGGGTGTTGGAGAATAATTCAAATGATAGTAATCAAAATGTGAATTTGCAAAGTATTTAGATGAAGACGTCTTTAGTGTTAACGTGTCTCTAACATAGGGTATGCGGGAAGAAAAACAACGCTTAGCCGGTTTGAATCTAATTCCTCATCATTTGAGATGTGAGGGGTTTGCAATGGAGGCAATGTAACTAGTGAAAAACGTTTTGAAAAAGATGTCCAAATTGCAATCGAGGTTGGGATGGCTGAGAAAAGGCAAGGGCAATTGTAAGACCAATGGATGTGGATGATATTGATCGGTGTGATTTGTTCCTTAAAGGTTGACAAAACAAAGAGGGTATGTACGAGAAGCCGGAGGAAAAAGAAATTGCGAAACAAGTGGTAAACTTTCATGTCCTTTATTTTTTCTTCTAAAAATACTATTTCCCTTTTGCATTAGCTAATCGATTCCAATAATTGTAATGGTTAGGAAAAATTAAAGAATGAAGAATTGGAGGGAAAATTCATACCCACTTTTAAGAAAGACATACTTATTGAGGCTACACAAAAACTTGACCACACTGGGTGTATTAGGGGAGTGGGAGGAGTCATGACCCAAAGAGAGGCGTTTGGGATTACTAGGTACTATAAGGGTGCACAACCATTGCGGATACACACTTTGCAAAAATAAGTCATTCAACAAGAGAAATGAATTGAGGAACAAGACATTTCATTAGGAAGTTGATCCAACACACAGGCTCTGCTATTCCCGAGAACTTAGATGATTTGACACCCGATTGGGCACCGCCATCAAGAGAATCACACCATTCTCCCAAGGATGTTGAGATAAATCAAAAGGCAATCATTCATAACCTTAATGACGAGGCCGACAACCTCGACAAGGACATCCTCGAAAGTGATAAAAAGGTACACAATTAACTTTTTAATATTGTAAACCGTAATTTCCTACAAATGGTTTACAAATGTAATTTGTACGATGTAGGGTTACCATGGGTGTGAGTTATACGTTGATCAAGACATAAATGGTAAACCCATCCATGTAGCCAATGGAGTTTTGCATGAGTTAATGAGATATCATCACACAGTACCAATTGCAGAAGGTTTGTCAACAGTTTCTCTGGACAAGGTGTTGGTGAATGGCACTCATTTGCCTATTCTGGCCGGCGAATACAAAAATGTTGGGGTAGGACTAGGAATGTTTATTTTGTGGCCGCATCGACTTATTTATGCCAATCCTATAAAGGATCGGCGCTTGAAAGTCACACGTCCGACAACACCTAAAGCGGTCCAAGCTACACCAAAACCGGTCCACAAAACATCCAAACTAGTCCAAACAACATTGGACAAAATTAGACAACCAGTTCCAAGAGGAAAAGACCCAAAAGACTCACCTCACTGGGTACGAGTGCTAAATAATTTGCTTCAACCACATGAACGGAACTTGGCTTACACTTTTCTGGGTAACGATTTCGTATTTGGTTTAAAAAGGAGATATCATCGCACTATGGAGTGATTTCCAAGACTAATGGAAATTTGAACAAGTAAATCTGACGCTAATGTCCATATACATCTTGTAAGTTACATTTATTTATATTTACATTTATTTCTTTATCACTATTTATTAATGTGACATTGAAAAAACTAATGTGAATAATGGCATATTTGCAAGGTACTTGTATTTTATGTACAATCAAAAGAAGGCATGGGTTGGATACATGTGCCCGGTGATGACTCAAGAAATTGGATGTACAGAGCAAGAGATAATCGATTACATTCGCAAAAATCTTGAGAGGAGGGATAAGAAATTGGTCATTGGGTCGTGCATTGAAAGGTCATATTAACAATCAAAATTACGTTTACAAACATAATTTAAGCTATTTTGTTAACATTTTTAAAATTTTTTTATTATAGATCATTAGCTATTGATCATGATTGTTCCATAAAAGAAACGGGTGTATTGGATGGACCCATTTCACTTCCAACCATCGGAAGAGTTCGTCAATATTTTGGAGTCCTCTATGAAGGACACTAGTGAAGTTGATGGAATGAAATTTGAGGTGGTGGAAATCAAGGTATAAATTAGTACAATTTCTTTTCTTTTTCTAAAATGCTATATTTAGGTATTTCTATACGCTACAAGTTTAATGTGGTTTTTACTCAGTACAAGAAACAAGCTCAAACGTGGGAATGCGGCTATTACGTAATGGTGTACGCAATAGAGTGCATAGAAGGTGTAAAGGATGATTTTCTTGAAATTGAAAAGGTAATTGTGCATTCGCTTCTCCTAATCATTAATAGTTTTTCAATGTCCAACTTGTAATTGCTAATATCTTGAAATCTTAGGTTCTTTCGAAGGTAACAAGGCCCTATTCAAAAGAAGAAATCAACAACGCAAGGAATGTTTTAGCAAGGCATCTCATTATCAACTGCTCACACTCTCTTGGAAACCCCAACGTGGTATAGTCTCAACAATTTAGATACATTAGTACGTAGTGATAGTTCGGAATAGAATTGTGTTCATTTATATTCCTATCGATAGAATATTGCTTTGTTAGCATTTTATATAGATTTATGTGACCAAGTACAATATATTTGTGTATTCTATTACAGTTCTGTTTTCAAATGAGTCATATTTTCAGCCGGGGATTTTAATGAAAATATATTTTTCAAATTTTGAGTTGTGTTAGTTCCGAGTTCGAAACGTGATTCTGCCCTATTATATTTTAATAGACGAACTAGCTTCCGAACTCGGGAGCAAATTTATATAAAAAATGCATCCCAACATATTTACAGATTGGGACCGGAATGGACCTCCGATCGTGGAACTGCCCAGCTGATAGGGCCAAAAATAGACATGATCATTGTTCCGGACTCGGAACTAGATTAGGTTTCGAATTCCTAACCGTTGCCATAAGCCCGTAAACTGAACGGTTTTCGAGCTCAGAAACCAGTCAAGTTGGTGAAACCAGTCAAGTTGGTGAAACCAGGCATTTAAAAGCAGTTATTAATTGCATTTCATTGGTGTTCTAAGTTTGGAACAGTCCATAAGGCTGAAGGAAGCCAGCCTTCTTTCGAGTTTGGAACCAATTAAAGACGGTTCCACCACCCTTTCAAAGGCGGCTTTTAACCGCCTCTAATTGGCATTTTTAAGGCAGTTCGTGGGACTGCCTTTAATTGGCGATGATCAAAGGCGCGACCAGACAAGACACTTTGAAAGTGCCTTCTCTGGTCCGATAAAACCACATTTAATGACCCCTCTCTCCACTAGCGTCACTCTACTTAGTACCAATTGGTTTTATGATATGAGCTCATGATTCTAATATGATATCTGAGCCCACGGGCATGTGACCCCTTTATATCCACATTTGTACGATGATAAATATCGTTGCACGTGAGAGAGCGTGTTAGTGTCCAACATCGGTGGTTGACAGAGTTACGACTAAATATATAAGATCATGGGTTACCCCTACATAGTATTAATTGGTTTTAAGATAGGGGCCCATAATTATAATATTTGAGTTGTAATAATGGTTCTTTAAGAAGACATTAAGGCTAATCTTGAGTTATTTTGGGGTACAAATTGGTGAAGAACTTGTCTTCAAAATATAAAGTGAAGTAGAGGGAAAAAGAGGAAGAAAAAGTGTCTTTTTGGTATTCACGTTTTTCTGGTGCAACTTTACAAAACACTTCCGATCAAAGATAATCCTCAGTCCGATCGTACTGAAATTTTAGCAGCAGATCTGGGACATCTTGGGCTAGACTTTGGACGTGGGATTGTCAATTGGTGCTCCGGTTCGTGAGATATGACAGTTCTACAGAGTTCTATCTTTGAGTGATATTCTTCACTTTTCTCCAGCATATATTGCTAGTTAGGATTGTTTGTCGCTGGGTAATTTGTGTACCCATTTGAGACCTGTAATTGGGTTTGTGTAACCTTCCTTTTATCATAACAAGAGCAATTGGGGTGGACTCCCAATCGTCTTGTGGTTTGTACTCTTCACACCGAAGGGGTTTTACAACGTAGAAATCTGCGTGACTTTGCTTGATTACTTATATTGCTGAATGCTTACTTGGTTTTTACTAACTTTTGGAGATAAGATTATACTGGGAATTTGTTTTGTGTTTGTTATTGAACAAACTTTTAGTAGTGAATTGGGTCTAGTTTAGTGATAAGCCACTATCTCTATAACTGAGAGGTCCAAGGTTCAAAACACACTCCCATCAATAATTGTGAATGTTAGAGCAATTTCTTGATGGAGATTACCCAGCAGCATGGGACCATGTCGGTGGTCCCCTTTATAGTTTTCCAACTTGCAGGTGGTCGATGATGGTGGCATCATAGGTTTAGATGTTTGGATTTAGGTTGAGAAAATTAGTGGATGAAATTGAATGTAGAAAGTAAAAAGTAGAATGAGTGGATGAAATTGAAGGAATTTTGCCAAAAATAGAAAGTGTGCCAATATAAAAGAAACAATCCAAAAAGGAAAGTGTGCCAATATTAAAGAAACAGAGGGAGTATTTAAGGTGTTAAATATTTATTTAGAAATATGGGCAAAGTATGGGCTTAAAATATGGGCAAAAAATAGTGTTAAATATTTGTTTTCAATATTAGTATTTTAGTAAACCTTGAATATTAAATGTTTATTTTGAATATTAATATTTTAGTAAATATTTATTATAAATATTTATTTTGAATATCAATATTTTACTAAATTTTAATTTTAATTTTTTATTTAACTTTCATTTTAACTACTAGTATTTTAGTAAATTTTTATTTTAAAAAACAATATTTTAGTATTAATTTAATATTTTAGTAAATGTTTATTTAGATATTAATATTTCAGTAAATGTGTATTTTAAAATTTATATTAAAATTTTATTTAAATATTAATATGTTAGTAACTTAATATTTTAGTAAATAATTAATTTTAATAATAATATTTTAATTATTAAATATTAATATTTTTCTAAATGTTTATTTAAATTATTTATTTTGAATATTAATATTTTAGTAAGTTTTTATTTTAAATATTATATCTATTTTAAATATTATATCAAATTTTAATTAATGTTAATTTTTAATAGGTAAAGTCTTGTAGAAGGCCGTCTTTCCATAGGCAAATGAAAATATGGGGTTGAAATAGAATTATAAAAACGTAAAAGGTTTTAGTTGCAATATTAAAAAATTAATATGCAGTGTGTAGTAGTTATAAGTTTATGACCCGATTAATGCAACCCAAAAGTTTTGTCTTGATTTCTTCTAATTTACAGGTTAAACCTTGGTCTTTCCATAACTTATGAAAAGACCGTCTTTTAACATACATACTCTTTTTTAATATTCTCAAGTACCATTAATAGAAATTGTTTGCTTTAGGATGGTGTTGTCGACCGGGGATATTGAAGTCATTTTGACTAACCTAAACCCAAGTTGCTAAATATAACATACTAATATTATAATATGTTATTGATTTTAATTATTTACTATATATAATCAATCATAACTTGTTAAAATATAGAGAAAAACTCCTGTGAGACCGTCTTACCATAGCAAATGGTGAGATGAGCGATCAGGCTGCAATATTAGAGAATGAAGCTAAAAAATGGGACCAAATTGCAAACAAAAAATAGGGCTGAAAATGGGTCTTAAAATCAGGTTGTAACACAAATCCGAGTAAAAAAATTGATACTCCCTCCGTTCCAATAATAGTGGCACCATAGGTTTAGGTGCTTGAATTTAGGTGAAGGAAATGAGTGGATGAAATTGAATGTAGAAAGTAAAAATAGAATGAGTTGATGAAATTGAAGAAATGTTGCCAAAAATGAAAAGTGTGCCAATATAAAAGAAACAATCCAAAAAGGAAAGTGTACCAATAATAAAGAAACAGGGGGAGTATTAAACAATTGCTATTTATTTGCCACTTTTCTAGGAAGAAAATTTTCAAAATCAAAAAATTTTAATCATTCCCAAGTTCAATCAGATAGAAACAATGAATCAAAACTCCTCAATATCGGATTGAAGCTCGCAAATCGTGGATCACACCTCTGCAAATCAAGTTCTGGTTTGTGAATCTGTATTTTTTTTATAAAAATTTACCAGATCTGCATTTTTTGCTTCGGTTTTTGCTTCCAGAAGGTTCTTTTATCAAGGTTTGTGCGTATGGACAAGGGAATTGAGTTGAATCAGTGGTTATTGTTGACATTGACAAAGTTGTGATATTGCGGTTTTCATGCTTGCGAGGCCATTTGACATTCTAAATATTTGCGAGACAAGCGACCCCAAGGGTCTGTCCAAGCTTGCTCGAGCCTCGAGCTGGAAAAATTAAAGGTACTCCTTACTTCTCACCATTTGCTAATAAAGAATTTTTTTAGTGGGTTTCGTAACCCTGGTGAAAGAATTCTCACCATTTGCTGACAGTTTTTCGTAATAAAGAATTTTATTTGTGAAAACTGATCAAGTGCAACTGATTTGTTGTTACTGCAATACTTCCTCTTCTACATCCTACATGTAACACGTTTTCTGAATTGTTGGTTCATGGCGACATCTCACCTCTATCTGATTAATGTTTTGTACGAAATTTCAATTTTAACCGATGATCTAAGCTTTAAGTAATTACCTGGCTACAATTCGCTCAGGTCTGAAATTTGATTAAATGCATTTTATTAACAATATTTTGATGTTTTAAATTTTTTTAACGTACTATGTTATACACACGATGTAACTACATGAACACGTAAAGTAAAATGTTCATATTTTGTTAGACAATTCGCCCAAGTTTTAAATTCGAATAAATGTACTTCATATTTGATTGTGGTGTTTTTAAATGTGTTGGAACATATGAAGTAACATATTACATACGCAATCTAACTGCATGAGTAAAATGATATATTATCTTTTGCTATATGATTCGCGAACATATGGAATTTGATTAGATACATTTTGTTCAGAATATTTTGATATTTCAAAATTTTCTGAAATGTATGAAGTAATATGTTAAATATATTATCTAACCGCATGAACATACGAAGTAACGTGTATAAAAACTGCTAGATGATTCATCAAAGACTGTGATATTTCGTAAACTGAATGTTATTATGAAAAATATGATTTTTCTTTTGTTGAAACGTATGAAATGAGATGATATATACACGAATAAAATGCATAAACACATGAAGTGATTTGTTTATACATTGATAGATGAATCATAGAGGTGTAGATTTTATTAGATACATTTGTTATAAACCTGTAAAATAAGATGTTATATACCTGATGAAATTATTTAAACACCTACACTAGGGTGCTTGTATATAACTAAATTAAACATGAAAGTATCAATTTAGTTAGATGAATGTTGTTATGAAGAATTTCATATCATAATGTTTACTGAAATGTCTGAAGTAACTTGTCTTATACACGATGTAAATTGCTTAAACACTAGAAGAAATGTGTATACATATTCATCAATGACCAGATAACTGGTTAGGATAGCCGAACTAAGCTCTCACATACACTAACTATTTGCATAAACAGTTGATCTAATGAGTTTGTATATGTTACTGGTTGTAGTTTACAATGATACATATTTGCAGGAAACGATTTTGACACCAGTTTGAGTGACTTATTTTAAGGATCATCTGAACTACATCAACATGCTGCACGTGAAGGAGATTGGAAGAGGGGATGCTCAATAATTAATTGAGAGATTGTCAAATCAACAAGTGATCTAGATCTATAAAATTTAATTTTATATTATAATTAGATTATTATTTTATATACATTACATAAATTCTAAAACTAATCATTTTAATTGCTCTTCTAATGCTTCGAAATCATAGAATTCCGTAGTGCGGAGTATTGGAACTTCTCTGTTTGCAGTAACAAACCATAAGTTGTTGTCGATGTATTGCTGGAACATCAATAAGAAAATGCTTCAGAATTTTAGTAAATATATGAAAGTCTTTGTAAAATCATTTAAACAATTAACAGACCCTTTACGTATACAAACTAATTACTCTCTATGTTTTTTAAAGTTTGGCACACTTACCATATTTGTATGTTTTTCTAAGTTTGTCACATTTCCTTTTATGGCAAAAAGTATATCATTCTCAACCACTCATTAAACTTTTTACTCTTCTCACAATTTCATCACACATTTCAACTTGCAAAAAAAATGCCACATAAATCTGTGGTGTCAAACATAGTAAAACGAAGGGAGTAATATATATGTTGATTGTAAGTTTTATCAGTATCTTTTTAAAAACATAAAGTCTATATTTGCTTATTGTAAGTTCTATCATTATCTTTTTTAAAACAGAAACTCTAAACTTATAAGTTTTTTTTTTAATGAGAACACCCTAGGGTGGGGGAGAGTATATTAGAGGTTCCCCAAGCCTCCATCAAAATGAGTTAGATTTACAGACAGAACAGATTAGCCATAGTTCGTGATGAGGCAACTTGGTTGCCCCCCAAAAGTCCTACCAATTCTAGATCAAATACTTGTGTAACAACTATCCTAGCAAAAAAATGATAGATGATGAAGTTGAGATCCGAAGGAGAGAATCTCCACCCCTTGTGTTAATTCTCACCTCCGGCCAGGCAACTTCAATTACAAGAAGTGATGGCATAAGTTAAAAGTTTCTGAAACTGAAGTCCCCAACAACTGTATCAGTTACAGAGTAAATATGTGCAAAGCTTGAGTTGAGAGAGGCTAGAAGAATGTAACTGAATGGAGTGAAAGATCGAAGACCTCATCAACACCGATGTAGCAATTTGCTGCCGAAGGTCGCTACCGGGTATACCACCATGAATACCAGCAGTAGATTTCCAATTGATATGGGATCTGCACGATCGGAAGAGTATGGAGTCCCCGAGGTTCGTAGAAACTCGCAGAAGATGATTGATAGCAATCATAAAGCAAGTCCTGAACCTGCATGAAAAAATCTTGATCAGCAGTATCAATCCTTAGGCAAAGCATGTTAATGCGTTCTAACCCGCGGTGTATGTAACCTATCTAATGTAATCAGACCCTTGATGTGCTGGGGGATGTTATTAAGATTAAGACATTGAAAATGGCTAGTGTGATGCTTCGCAATTGCATTTGCTACAGAATTACCCTCTCTGTAAACATGATTAAGATGAGCAGAACCTAATAGAGCTTTAACTCTGTAAGCCAGATCAAAAAGATTCCAGTTTGTAGAGTAAGGGTCATTTATCATGTTAATAGCCAACCTGCAGTCAGTTTCAAAAATGCAATTTTGCCCTATGTCGTACAAATTTTCGCATGCGAATAGCAGTGCCTTAATTTCAGCTTCCAAAGGTGAAGCAGCAGAGATAGAGGCAGAAGCTATATTAATCAAAGCACCCGAGTTATCTCGAACAATCAAACCAGCAGCTGCCTTATTAGGAAACCATGAGGCATCTATGTTAATTTTTATTGACCCCCATGGAGGTCTCTCCCAATGAACCGTGGATATGTTAGGCTTCGAAGGAGGTCTAATGAAAGGAATCCAATGACTGAGAGGTGATGCAATAGTAGAATGTGAGAAATAAGTCCTTGGAGTGGTTAGAAAATCCAGCTTAATTAGGTCATAGACTTCCTTGGAAATTTTCTCCGAAGAGAATGGCTTATTATCAAATATGAACCTATTCCTAGCTTTCCAAAGCGACCAGCAAGTAAGAGATGGCAGGATTTTACAGGCAAAGTGCTTCCAGCTAGGTAAATTATGGGTATTCCAGAAGATAAAAATTCTTTCAGTAAGGGAATGATTAGAGTTTAGATGAAAGTGAACTATAGATGCTATGTTACTCCAGACAGCCTGAGCATTAGGACATGAAATAAAGAAATGCTGAATTGAGTCTGAACTAGAACAAGCCGGGCACTTAGAAGCTAGACTGAAACCACAGGTAATAAGCACATCATCAAACGGAAGAAAGGATTGCAGCATTTTCCAGGTGAAAATTGAAATCTTTTTTTGTAGAGCATTATTCCAAATGAATTTGCAAGCAGGAAAGTTACCTGGTCCGTAAGTAAGAGCCCTATATGTTGACTTAGATGTGAAATTACCAGAGGCATCAGCCTTCCATATCAATCTATCTTCCCTCTCTATTGTCAGTTCTGAATCCTGAAGAAAAAACAAAGTATCATTTTCCAGAAAAGAACCAATCTGGGTTAAAATAATGGCCTTGTTACTAATGAAATCTGCCACAGACAAAAATGGCATTGCAGCTACTATATGCTCAGGGATAAGGTTACACAGAGGACCCTGAGGACACCAATTAGCAGACCAGAAACTGCAGGCACCTTTGCCATGAATGATTACGGAGTTATGTTCTGCAAAAGAATTAATGGAAAGGATTCTTTTCCAAGTTACTGATTTCCTATGGGAAAAAGGAAGAGCCCAGAGCAACTTGGACCAAAGAGTGTTCCCTAATTGGCTCTTCCACCAAAGTTTAGCTGAACAGGTATCAATTATAGCCTTAATAAATCTAAAACCAAGCCCATTTAAATCAGTTGATATCGCAATGGCAGACCATCTTTTCCACATTTTATTATTTTTTCCCTCTGATTCCCCCCAAAAGAATCTTGCTAATCTTTTTTCAAATGTTCGAATTATTATTTTAGGGGGATTAGTAACTGCCCATAGGTGTTGTGGCAAAGAATATAGACAGTGTTTAATTAAAACCAACTTGTCCCCCGCACTTAGCCACCTATTCTTCCAACTTTGAAGCTTAGTGTCAAGGTTTGCCATTAATGGTTGGAAATATCTTTTAAGAGTTCTTCCCTGGAAAATGGGACAGCCAAGGTACTTAAATGGGAATGAGCCTTTTTTCATTTTTAGGATTGACCTAACCTGATTATTCTTTAAAATGGAGGCCCTTTTGCTAAGATAAAAATCGGATTTTTCAAAATTGAACTTCTGTCCCGAAGTAACCTCAAAGATATCTAGGAAGGCTTTTATTTTTATGAGATTAGACTTAGATGCTTGCATAAAGATAATGGTGTCATCTGCATACATTAAGTGTGAAACAGCAGGGATTGAGGCAGGTAGTTGGAAACGAGTAAGACTATTATTTGAGAATATAAAGGATAGACTTCTAGAGAAAGCTTCAGTAAAAATATTAAAAAGAAAGGGAGAGAGTGGATCACCTTGTTTAATTCCTCTAGTAGCTTTGAAAAAGCCTACTGGGTTCCCATTTACAAGAACAGAGAAATAAGCCTGAGATAAATTACTCATAACAGCAGATAAAAAGGACCCATTAAAACCAAATTTAGATAGAATCTTCCTAAGAAACTGCCAGTTGACTCTATCAAAAGCTTTCATTAAATCTAATTTCAGCATACAATTAGGGGGCCTGTTCTTTTTATCTAGAAACCTGACCATTTCCTGTAAATACATGATGTTATCAGAAATATCTCTCTTCTTTAAGAAGGAAGATTGGTTAGGAGAGATCAGAGTGTCCATGTAAGGCCTTAGCCTTTCCATTAAAACCTTAGAACAGATTTTATTTAGGACATTAGATAAGCTGATAGGTCTAAAGTCTCCAAAAGAGCAAGGTGTTGCTTTCTTGGGAATTAGTGTAATCCATGTACTAGATATTCCTTTCGGGATGTTAGAACCTAAGATGAAATCATTGACAGCCTCCATTAGATCTTGTTTAATAAAAGACCAGCATTTGCTATAGAATTTAGGTGTGAAACCGTCCGGCCCTGGACTGCTGTTACTATTTAAACTTTTAATGACAGCTTTTAACTCAGATTCTAGCACAGGTGTAGCTAAAGTTAGATTATCCGAGTCATTTATTATTTTGGGGATTTGACTAAGAAAGTGAGAGCAGTATGTATCAGCAGTATTTTGGTTAGGCTCAGTTAATAAATCAGAGAAAAAAGCAATTGCTTCATTCTGAATATCAGTTTGTGTGTTTAACCATTGGCCTGCTTGATTTTTAATTTTATTGATCTGCATCTTACAATTCTTTTCCTGCACAACTTTATGAAAAAATTGCGTATTATTATCCCCAATTTATATCATTTAAGTCTCGCTTTCTGCTTCCAAAACTTTTCTTTCTCCTTTAGAGCCTTAAGCAGAAATGCTTTTTTCTGGTTTAGCTTTACAAGTTCAGGCAAAGTTGGACTTAAATCAAAAGCGAGTTCCTGAATTCTTAGGGCTTCCTCAACTAGTGTTACATTAGAATCAATATTGCCAAACGACTCTCTATTCCATGTTTTAATCACTTTTTTAAGCCTAATCAATTTTAAATAGAACCTGATCATGCCTTTATCATGAATTGGCTTTTCCCAATTTTCCTGAATTAAACCAAGAAATTCTGTCCTCTGGAACCAGGCATTAATAAACTTGAAAGGCTTTGGATATGAGGGAACTAAGTTGGACAATTGGAGGAGGAGAGGTGAGTGGTCCGACGTATGCCTATTAAGAATCTGGATGGAGGAAGAAGGAAATTTAGAGCTCCATGATAGAGTACAAAGGCCTCTATCTAATCTTTTAGAGGTAGGGTTTCTCAGCCTAGAGTTGCACCAAGTAAAAATATTACCCACAGTATTAATTTCCTGAATACCATTGGAATTAATCCAGGTATTAAAATCTCTAATACTTCCTAGGGCCGGGTTAGAAGGACCTCTATATTCAGACACAGAAGTGATTGTATTGAAATCCCCTATGAAAATAGTGTCACCCTTAGAAATCAGCTGTAAATCTTTCCATAGTGCTTTTCTACCTTCTCTATTTCTTAATGCATAAATGAAAACAGCCTCCATGCAGAGATTTAAAGATTGGTGAGATATGTCAACGTGCATAAATTGTTCATGAGAAGTCAGTAGTGAAACAGATAGGAGGCTGGACCACATAAGCCAGATTTTCCCATTTGGAAGGAACATAGAGTTGGAAAAATTAAGTGCAGTCATATAGGATTGAATTTTTGAATTGTCATGCATGGGTTCAATTATACATAACAACAGAATTTTCTTAAGTTTAAGTAGATTAGACAGTCTAAGCATTGAAGTTTCCATACCACGTAGATTCCAAACCAGGAAATTAACATTAACAGTAGATGTCATATTTCACCTGATTTATTACCTTTTGTAGCCGATCTTAAAATCATCTTATTCAGTTGGCTGAGATAGGTGATTTTTAAATTTTTATCCTTACCATGGTGATCAAACTTACCCGGGGGCTCTAAAGCAGGAGAGGCATTTTGTTGATCAGTGGAGGCCAGTTCCAGGGAACTATCCAAATCCTCATATATTGTCTCACTGATTCCATCCTGATCCTGTGAACCGAAGCCTTCTTCCTGCAAAACAGAAAATCTGTTTGACATCTTTCCATCTAGGGAAAGTGTAGGGTTAACAATAGAGTCCTTCAAAGGAAACCGAAGTAAACCAATTTGCAGATCATCTTTAGCATAAGATATCAGTGCTGGTTTGGAGTTTTCAGTTGCCTTTAGTAACCTAGTAATAGAATTATCAGGGCTCTCAGTGGTACAGTTTTCAGATGCCAGAAATCTACCACTAGCGAAAACTCTAGGAACCACAATTGGAGAGTTAAATTGAGAATGAAAGTCAGGATTCCTACCAGCCTTATCAGAAGTAGAAGGATCATCAGAGATCAAAGGTGGTAGATCAAATTTTTTACCCGTTTCCTGCCACTGTGGATTAGGTTGTCTTTGAACTGTGATGGTATCCTCAATTCTATCATTAGTAGGTTGGGAGATAGCTCTACATTGGGCTAACGAATAACCTAGTTTAGCACAGTGGTCGCAATAGAGAGGAATATCTTCAAACTCAATTCGATACTTCCTATTATTCGAAATTGAACCAAGCCTAATAAAATGACACAGAGGCTTCAGTAAATCAATTTTGACACAGAATTTGATTGCAGAGGGCCTAGTAAGCATCTCAGTAGCAAAATCATTTTTAATAAAGTTGCCTATACTATTGCCAATTGCCTCAATGGAAGCAGAATTATAATAATACAAAGGCACTTCCCTGATAGTGCACCAAATGGGAACGATAGGAGATTCTTTCTGTGTGGAAAACTCAGGAGTCCACTTTAGCATCTTAAGCAGTATGCCATTGAAGTTCCATATGCCCTTCATCCAACATCGTTGATAGTCGTTGACCTGCTCAAATCGGATTAGCACATGTTTATAATCCAGAGATCCTAATTGATACTTACCTTCGAACCCAATTGTTTTAAGGGCTACCTCCATCTGTTCCATAGAAAACCTACCCTTAGTAAACTTATCGACCAAAGCATTGGAATAATGTGCCGATAGCGTTGCAATTTGCTCATCAGAATACAAGCAGGCAGGGTCTCCAAGATGAGTATATTTTGGGATAAGCTCAGGGTTACTTGGGAGTTGTGTTGAAAGAGGGGGAGATTTGGATTGAAGAGCTGCAGCAAAGGTTTTGGAGGAGGAGGATGATTGGTAGTAGTGGCCGCCATATCAGCCGGCGAGAAGAAGCTCCGCCGGTCGGCGAAGCAGCCAGAAGAGCCGGCCTAGAACCGTTGCCGGCAAATAACGGTAAGAAAAAAAAGGTTAAGAGAGAAAAGGAGAAACACACACACTTTCGCACCAAGAATCGCACCTATGAACAGTCCTTTATCACCGTTAGAATCGCGCTAAACTTATAAGTTAAAATGATTAACAAACATTCTATATATATATATATATGAACTAATTAATATAATTTCTAGGTGCAACTTCTGTCATTATCTTTTAAAAAATAATTGAAAGTCTAAACTAAGACATTAAAACGATTAAAAAACTCTTTAAACATATGAACTAATTAATACATTTTCCAGTTGCAAGATCTATCATTGTCTTTTAAAAATTGAAAGTCTAAACTAAGACCTTAAAACGATTAACAAACTCTCTAAATATATTAACTAATTACTATATTTCTTGTTATAAGTTCTATCATTATCTTTGAACAAAAATTGAAAGTCTAAACTAAAACTTTAAAATGGTTAAAAACTCTCTAAATATATGAACTAGTTGTAAGTTCTATTGTTATCTTTAAAAACAATTGAAAGTCTAAACTAAAACCTTACTACGATTAACGAACTCTCTAAACATATAAACTAATTGATACATTTTCTAGTTATAAGTTCTATCATTATCTTAAATTAAATATTGAAAGTAAATCTAAGACCTTAAAACTATTAACAAATTGTATACATATATGAACTAATTAATATATTTGTTGGTGGTAATTTCTATCATTATCTTTGAAAAAAAAAATTGAAAGTCTAAACTAAGACCTTAAAATGATTGAAAAACTCTCTAAATATATGAGTTACTTGTAAGTTCTATCGTTATTCTTAAAAAAATTGAAAGTCTAAACTAAAACCTTAAAAGGTTAACAAACTCTCTATATATATGAACTAATTATTATATTTGCTAGTTACAAGTTCAGTCATTATCTTAAATAAAAATTGAAAGTCTAACTAAACATTAAAATGATTAACAAACATAATAAATATATGGACTAATTTATATTGTAAGTTCTGTGACTATTAATTCAAAGAAAATTTCTTAAAAGGATCAACAAATATTATAAACATGTGAACTAATAAATTTGCCACTCGTAACTTCCATAATAATATTGCAGAAAATGAAAGTTTAAACAACGTTATTAAACCAATAATAAAATGTTAAATATATGACCAATTTTTATAGTACACACAATGATTAATGATTAATCGATATTCTAAATATATAAATTTATACATTTTCTTACTATAACTTCTATCATTATCATATTAAAAATTAAAGTCTTAACTAAATCTTTAAAATAACTAACAAACGTTCTAAATATATAAACTAACTAACTTCAATCATTATGTTTCCAAAAATGATTGTCTAAACAACGTCTTTAAAATGACTAACAAATAATTTAAATGCATGAAGTAATAGACATTTGGTCGTGAAGCAATGTTGAACAAAGCAACTGAAATTGGAGGTGTGCTTTAAGCTGTTTATAGGGCTCCATTGGCTGGGTGAAGGAACGGGTGTAGCAATCAAGAAGTTGGTTACATCCAGCATGAGCATCTACATTGCGCAGCTGAGTGTAATTGTTTCCTCTGGTTAGAACCATTTTCATCTAATTCTGAGAAGCTGTTTCCTTAATCTCTGCATTGTGATGAACTCGACAATCTGAAAATAGAAAAGTCATTAGCTCCGGACAACTTAAATAGGCATCTTATGTATCAAACCACATGCATCATTCAACAATCTAGGGGTGCACTCCCTCCCTTTCACCAAACTAAACTTGACATAGACTGATGAAATATTTGAACTAAAAGATATAAAAACAAGAAAAAATACAAATAAATAAATAAGACAAATGCACAAACACATAAACGAAGTACCAAAAACATCAAACTAAGGATGCTTTCAGTCCTCCATTTGCAATGAAAATACAAACCATATAAATCGACCCTCCTTGAGCCACGTGGTGCATCACCAATCTACTGCCATAATAAGAGACTCAAACTTTAAAATTAGGAAAAACACTCCCAGTCAACAAGTCAAAATCATTTCTTGGAATACCTCTCAAGTTTGTTTAATCAATTACTCTAATGTCAACCAATGCTAGAAAAATCATCAAAATATTATCCATCTTTGGAACATCTGCATTCATTCCATGATCTAAGTTACACCGCTCCATCATTGGAACATCTGCAGTCAATCAAAAATGGATTTTCTTTATACTGCATGTTATGTTCAGGTGGCCCAATAATCAAATACAAACTGGAAAAAAAGGGGAAATAAATAATAAAAGAGAATAATAAAAATAGCGAAAAAGGTCCAGCTATATATTTAAGAATAGAGAACTTACAAAGAGTTAGAAAAGGGGGAAACAGTAGACATGTGGCATATCCTCACAATCATAATCCCTGCAAATTGTAGATCCAGGTCAAAATCCACAGATAAGAGAAAGATGTGGATGTGAAAGTGTTGCATTAGAGGTGGGCTAGATTTGACACAACCACAAAACACATCTTGCAAAAAGACGAGGGAAAAGATTCAAAGCATGCAGAAAAAAAATGAACAATCACATTGTTGATGTGAGCCAACATCAACCAAAGCATTAGAATTTTAAAAATCAAACTTAACCAAACTTAAGAATACGTTAAAAGCAGTACGTGGATAGCTATCAATTTCCTACATATCAAGTGGCAGAACAATGGTTGTCAAGAAAGTAAATAAAAAGTAGTATATGGCAACATGTAAAAATAACCAAGCTCATCAATATACCGTAGAACAAACTATCTAAAACCAACTTAATCTTTGGAACTTCGGTGCCAGAATTTTTCAACCGAATAGCACATTGAGTAAACAACACTTTATTTAAAGAAATGGTAGTACACATATAAACACAATCTAGGCCACCGAGGTTCATATTTGTCACAACATATTGCAGTAAAAAACACAACATTATTATAGTACTCTAGAAATCAAAGCCACCTAACAAAGTTAAATGACAGACATCTCCCCGGAATTGATCAAGTAAATTTTCTTTCAAATGCTTTAACTCGTCAACACTTTCAAATCCTTCTCCAGTGAAGGCAAAAAAAGGTTTTGATTCGATATGAGGAGCCAATTTCCTATCATAAGAGAATAATTCTATGCTTTTGAAATTTTCCACGCCAAGCTCCACGAGATCATAAAAACGATGATCATAAAATCTTCCAATCACAAGATTATTTGGTCTCTTCTTAAAGTGTGTACTAAGCTGCAAAATAATGTTCCTCATCAAATTCAAGAACATTTTAACCATGAAAAGTGAGCAAAATGAATGGAGATTATTTCCAGCAATTCGTTTTCCTATCCAAGAGTAGAATATCATAACAACAAAGGATAATGGAGGAAGAAGCATAAAATGAGGACAGTTCTGCGTTAGATGTTTGTACATAAAACAAGAGGCATTCATTGTATTGGTAGTAGTAATACAGAAAATTGCAAAAACATCACAATGTCCATCAACGCAGAACTGTCAATTAAAACAAGTAATGATGATAAACCACATAGATAATCAAGTGCCGAAATTAGTAAGTAAAGTACTGACATTAACACATAAATAAAATGTTGAAAACATCAAACTAACAAAATACAGATACAATATCGGAAAACAATTCAACAAAATTTAAAAAAAATCAATTAGAGTAAATATAAACACATATATTCATTGCAGATAAAGCTCTACAACATAATTCAGACCTAGACAAGAGTTGACAATCCCTGACTTTCAGAAGAAGCGGAAACAAGAAATCATTGTATTCACTTGCCTAATCAATCGCGAAATCAGATTGAGAGCCTTTGCGATGAAGAATCAGTTGTCTAGAGAAAAATAGATTAATGTATAAATTTATTAAAAATTGATCGGACAAAATAAGAAAGAAAATAACTGAAGAACATCAAATCCAAGGAAGCTTGGGACTTCACCGGAGCTAGAGTGGAGCACGTGGTTCAATGAAGATCAGATGAAGTTTGTGCTCGTCTTCTCCATTCATTGTCAGGTAGAAGATACTGAGATCAAAGTTCAAAGGTGAAAAAGATTTTAAAAAATCAAATCGCCAACCTCCGAAAAAATTATCTACAAAGTATAAATCTTACCTTATACACGTGCGGGATGACGAAATTCAGCACAATTCACCGGCGAAATCGTTGATTGAAGAGGGAGAAGCGAATGAGCGGAAAATGAAATCAGAAAATAAATTGTATTATATAGTAATTATAGGTTAGTCCCTATAAATTATATAATATGTAATAGAACCTTTGTCTCACCATATACTTGTGTGAGACCGTCTCACACGAGTCTTTGTATAAAATATATAACTTCTTAAAACCATTGTACTATATATATATAATTAAAGCCATACATATCTCATTGTACTATATATATGTGTGTCTGTGTCTAGGGGGGCATTAGGAGAGCACACTAATCTTATGTGAGAACAAATACTAAGCATTGAAAATATTCCATTTAGCATATCAAATATTAGAGCATCCACAATGGTAGCTCCTTAACTCCACTTTTCTTAATAAGGAGGACCGTTGTGGAGTTTTAAGAAACACTTTTTAATTAAGGAGTTGATACCTCTTTATTTATGAAATGTCAACCAATCAATGAATGACAGTTAATATGGCTTGTTTTGTATTTTTAATTAATTATAATTTAAAATGAAAAAGAAGTGCTTAAAAAGTGCTTATTTTAAGAGGTCCATTATTGGTAGTTGGTTCTTACCTAGTTTTTATCAAAATTCATGATGTGTCACTTAAGAAATGCTCCTTAAATCCACTACTATCGTGGATGCTCTTAGCCTTTGTTTGATAGAGCCGTGCTTATAAGCAAAGCTGGCTTATTTTGAAAGTAGTGGGAGACTAGGTTATACTTTTCCCCCAAAATTAGCTCTTCTTTCAAAATAAACTGTTTTTTAATATTTTACCAAACACTAAAAAATATTTTTTTTTGTTAGTGCGGAAGGTTAAAAGTGTGCCAAACACACCCTTAGTTCCGTGTAATCAAATATGGACTCAAGCATGACATATACTATAATAACTTCCGTGCAATTCAATATTGACTTTCTTAAGCATCTCTCATTTATTTGAAGAAATATTTTAGCATGCAATTAATTTAAGAGTGATTCTCCCAACAGGCGCCATGCATTTGTTAAATTACATAGAAAATTTAGAATTTTTAAAAATATTTTTTATATCATATATTTTTTTATTTTCACCTTCAAAAACATATTATTACTTGTTTTAACTTATAAAATACAATATTTAAATTTTATAAAAAATTACAATATTTAAGGTAAAAGCTATGTGGACAGTCCATAAGTTTATGGAAATACCGCTTTTGCTGAGACATTCCCTTATTTAATACCCTACTCGGCTCTTTTGAAGAATTCTATTTATCCATCATATTAATCCAAATTTTCTTTATAATCGTCTAAATTATAATGGTAAGTGTTTTTAATTTAATTTTTAGGTGCTTCAACTTTAACTTGTAGGTGCTTTGAATTAAATTTATAAGTGCTTTGAATTAAGCTTGTGGTTGCTTCAACTTTATCTTGTAGGTGCTTTCAATTAAAGTCATAAGTGCTTTCAAATAAGCTTGCATGTGCTTCAACTTTAACTTATAGGTGCTTTCAATTAAGTTATAAGTGCTTTAATTAAACTTGTAGGTGCTTCATTTAAATTTAAGTGCTTTCAATTAAGCTTGTGGGTGCTTTCAATTAAATTTATAAGTTCTTTCAGTTAAGCTTGTGGGTGCTTTCAATTAAATTTATAAATGCTTTATTAAGCTTGCATGTTCTTCAGCTTTAACTTGTAGGTGCTTTCAATTAAATTTATAAGTGCTTTTAATTAAGCTTGTAGGTGCTTCAACTTTAACTTGTAGGTGCTTTCAATTAAATTTCTAAGGGCTTTCAATTAAATTTGTAGGTCCTTTCAATTAAATTTATCAGTGCTTTCAATTAACCTCGTGTGTTTCCCATTTTAGAAAAAAAAATTGTATGGTTCAATTAATATAACTTATAGGTGCTTCGAGTGATTCTTGTGGGTGTTTCAAGTAATGCTTGAAAGTAAAACGCGTAAGTATTTTAAGTTTAAATAGTATGTGCTTTTAATTAAGTTTGCAGGTATTTCAAATTTAATGCACTTTAAGTTAAACTTATAGGTGCTTCAAGTGATCTTAGTGGGTTCTTCAAGTAAGGTTTGAAAGTATTACTTGAAAATACTTTATATATGGCTTGAGAGCACATTTTTAAGTTGAACTTGTACATGAATCACTGTTGAAAGTGTCTCAAGTACAATTTGGTGATGGTTTAAGCTTTTAAATTACTAGGGATTAAACCTTTGCTTGTAGTTGTTCTCCTTAAATCTGGAAGGTAGTTGTTTTCCTTAAATCTGGGAGGTGTTTTAAGTTTTTTTTTATGAATCATTTCTATGACGAGAGTTTGTAGGGTTTCCATCCATTTTATATTAAGCTTAATTCCGCACAATGTGCGATTACAACATATGACACGAATAAACCCCTTAAACATTAGAAGTACTTTTAATTATTCTTGTAGGTGTTTCAAGTCATGCTTGAATTGCTTCACAAAAAAGTAGACGGTGTTTCAATTTTAACTTGCATGTGCTTCAAGTTATGCTTGTATGTACTTTATATTATATTTGTAGAGTCTTAACTTACGATGTGGGTTGGTGCAAGCAGTGGCGGAACCAGGAAAAAATTTCAGGGGAGGCTGACCTGGCGTGCAGAGGCGGAGGGACGACGGCAGCCTCCCGCGGTGGAGACCTGGTGGCATGGTGGCGGACCTGGCGGCGGTGGCGGATGGATGCTCAGCTCTCGTTCTAATTTTTGGCAGAAATGGATTATTGGATTGGGTTTAGTTTTGGCCCAATCCAATACATATTTCATTTTTTTTCTTATTACAAATGAAATGACATCGTTTCACTAATATGAAAATGACGTCGTTTTATTACTTATGCAGCAAAAAAAGAGAAGGCCACGGCGTGGCCTTCTTCTCCGAGCATCGCCTACCAGTTGCCGGAAGACGCGCCAAGCTCCGGCAGAAGGCGCGCTCGATGGCCGGACTGACTCCTTCTACCTCCGGGCGGCGATCTAGGTAGGGTTGGAGCCCTACCTCACGTACCATTGGTTCCGCCTATGGGTGCAAGAATAATGCATAAGTGTATAAAGTTAAATTCAGAGATGATCAAGCTAAGTTTTTATGTAGGTGTTTCACTACTAATAAGTGAAGGTGCTTCAAATTCTTCTTATATACTCTCTTCATTTCTTTATTATTGTCACACTTTCCTTTCTGAGTTGTTCTTTTATATTGCCACATTTTTTTTATTGTTGGCAATATTCATTCAATTTCATTCACTCATTCTAATTTTTACTTTCTACATTCAATTTCATCAATTCATCTTGTTCACCTAAATCCAAGCATATAAACTTATGAAGACACAAGTAGAGGAAAGGGGGGGAGTATGTGCTTCACTTATACTTTGGAGTTAGAGGTGTTGTAAGTGATGCTTTTAAGTATTTGAAGTTGTGTTTTTTAGGAGAGAATACTACAAAAGTCTGTGGAACATGTTAGACATATATTGATTATATCATGCAAAAAATTAAATAATAAAAATTGAATGAGCAATTAACATATGTAAGAATAATAAACTTTTATTAATTATTCAAGCATACAATCGGAAAGCTTAAATTACAAATATTCAACATGTTTCAAGTAATCACAAAGTGATGGAGTCACGAGTAACACTTACTGCCCTTAAAACGAATGAGTCCCTTCGTGGACATCGTTCCCTAGGATAAAACCATCGCAGGTAACAATTAACATTTAAGAGTTACCTGGGATTCACGCAAGGCCCGAAGGACTATCACCGACAGAGAAAGACAGAAGTGAGACTCAAGTTTAGAATAAATGAGGAACTTGAGAATGGTGTAAACTTTTCTAACTGATTTAGAGGTTCTATTTATACTACTCTAAGAGACCTTAATCATGGAAACATGATATTCTGATTTTCTGTAATTAGAGAAGAATATTCTCCAATCACCAACTCATCAAATCCGAGACATTCCATGAATATTCGGATCTAATCTGCTGGAAAAGGAAGAAATATTTGCACAAATATTCTTCATCGTATTAAACATGGTAAACCGCATATTTATTTAAGATAAGATATCTCACAAAATATGGAAGTATTTTGTTCTTATCTCTTAAAAATTACACACAAGCAATTCCATATATACTATGCGGTTGGCCTTCCAGAAACTTCCATGCGGTCCATACGCGTTTTGGACAGTCCAGAGAAAATTACCCGGGCCAATTTTCGCCCATTTTTTTCTCTTTCAAGAGTGATATTTCAAACATCCATATCTGATTCAACCTTGATTCACCCTTGATCCGTTTTGAGAGATTAAATAGTCGATTGTATAGTACTCGCGGAGGAGAACCCAAAAATGTTATCCACCGACCCAAAATCCATTCGGGTCCCACTCAAACGAAACTCAAAAAGTTGACGAATTTCAACCTTTTAACCATCATTTTCCAACAGAACACACACTTCCCAACAGAACACACACTTCCCATAAATTACCATCATAAAATTACTGCATCTAATAAACATTCTCCACATAATAATAATCATCAAAAATCATAAAACTAAGATGAAGAAGAGCAGTTGAATTTCTTGGATGGCTTGTAAGCAAACGACCCGACATTAAAAGCTTGGTCATTTTTCATCGTTGGAAATGGAAGATCATGACGAGTCTTTCTCCATCTCTAATCCAGCATTTTTCTCTGCACCGCCGCGCTGAAGGTGAGAATGGATCTTTGATGTTGCTGAAGTCGACGAAAAGAGAAGGGAGGGCCCTAAACCCCTGCCGAAACTAAATATGACAGGAGAATATTGGCGAATCTGATCTGACATGTTTTTAAGAAAGAATGGGAAGAAATGCCGAAAAGATGCCAAAGAAGAAATCAGGGAGGGTTTTTTTCTCCAGATTTTGGAAAGAGGACCCAGTTAACTGTTATAACCCGATTAAGCCTTATGACCCACAGTAGTGACCCGCGACATTTTCCTATAAATAATAAAAATAACAATTTAACATTAAGTTTCAGCCCCCAGATGAAATAATCAACAGCTCAGATTTGTTCACACGGAAAGGAGTATTCTCATGGTGTTCTCACGTGAACCCACCCCCTATACGGAAAGACGTGGTTGAGTTAGAATTATAGAAAGATAAAAAGTTTTAATTATAATATTAAAGTTTTATTATGCGACATACAGTTATTATAAGTTTATGAATTGATTGATGCAACCAAAAAATTTTATCTTGATTTCTTCTAATTTGCAGTTTGAGACTAGGTATTTCCATAACTTATGGAAATACCATCTTACAAGAGATGGACTATATGACAATTGCTAAGTTTATAGTATGCATTAGGATTGATTATGTTAGGCGGTTTGGTCAGCATCCGGAGTCTGTAAAACGGTTGGTCAGCCCGATGATGGGGTGGTCCACGTAAGGTATAGATGGAGTCCCCTTAAACATAAGCAAGTCTAATTCATACAATAAACCAAACAATTAAAGAAAAGTTAATATGGCAGAAAGAGTCAAGAGATTTTTGTTCGGAGAGTCAAGTCTTTCAAAATTGGCAAATACACCATCAGAATCATCTAATTTATTACAGAGTCATGAAATTCAACAAGTTTTACCCAGTCATAATATCAATTCAATTTATCATCATGGCATATTAGAATTCAGTAAGGCATATTCGATTAAAATTCATGAAGAAATACTCCCAATGAATCAAGAATTTCAATCTATAAAACTACTTTCACAAAAAGCTATTACTAAATATAGAGAACACAATTATAGGTTCTTACATTTTGGCCTAATACAAGTAGTTCTACACACACTGGTAAGATTAGGTATTGATACCCCAATATTCATGGCATTAAGAGATGATAGATTAGTTGAATATAAGGAATCAATATTAGCTATGATTCAAACTAGTATTTGTAATGGAACAATAAAATTTGATTTCATTCCAAATTATTTGGTTAGTTTAACAGACCCACACATTATGAATTCATTAAAATTAGATATCCAATTAAAGCAAGATAAAATAGTAAACGAAACTGAACATTTTGTATTAATCTATAGAATATATTTCAAACTAATGAAATCTATGATTCCAACAGCAATAAGACTAAATCTTGTAGAAAAAGATGAATCCGTATATGTTACTACAAATTCAGACAATATAAAAATAGAAACTCCAAAATTATTAAGGTGGAATGAAATAACTATTCCAGAAGAAATAATAGCTGAAAGACCATTAAGCATTCAAAGAAATTTAAAATTAACAGAACCTTCAATAATTGAAGAACAAAGCAATGGGAAAGTATTAATAAAATTTAATAGGTCTATGTCCAATTAGATATACAGAAAATTATGGGCATAATTTTGACCAAACATATAAGTATTCAAACCCAAGTAGACATTCAACATCTGATCTTCCCTCAAACTTTCAAGATTCTAAAATTAGATATTAAACTCCATTGCCTGAAATGATCCAAGATTCTAAAATTAGATATTAAACTCCATTGCCTAAAATGATCCAAGATTCTAATTCTTCAATAGGATCACCAACATATAGTCAAATAAGAAATTCATAATTAAATATGATGACGAGTATAAAAGAATTTTCAATAGACAAAGAATATTTAAATAAATATTATTATAGTATAGAAAATATTCAATGTAGATTATGGTTTGAAAATTTTGATAAGGAAATTAAAGAAAAAATAAAACAAGAATTCTATACATTTTTAAATAAAAAAGAATAAGGAAAATGAAAATTTTTATATGGTTAGAATATTATTTAAAGAAAGAAAATATAAAATTTATGATAAATTAGAAGAAATCCCAATCATTAATGTTCAATCCAACTTATATAAAAAATGGAAATTACAAAATAATACTGTTGTAAGTTCAATCCATCTACCATTAAAAAATACAGAAATTACTATAGATAACGAGACAGTAATAGCGTCTCCATTCAAACTAGGAAAAAATGAATAGAAATAGTGAATCCATATGATATTAAAAATGTTTATCAACAGAATAATTATTCCAATCAAATATTACACACTATAGCAAACCAAGTAGATTTAATTTCAACTAAATTAGATAATAAACAAGAAAGGTTTCCAAATGAAATTTCAAAACCTCATTTTCAAGTGTCTTCATTTCTGAGAAAAATGGAAAATTCAGTATCATTAATAAGAAAAGATGAGGCCAATCCTTCTAGAAATGTTGGAGTAATATCTCAAGTAAACCCACAAGATTCAAATACATCAAACACCTCTTCTCCTGAGTCATAAGAAGAATTAGAGAATCAATTAGAAAATTAAATAGATTTAATAGAACAACAATTTCAAGATTATCAAGAACAATCAAATGATAGACCACAATTACAAATAAATAGAATGAAAACAAATAGGTTTAGAAAAAATTGGAGGAACGATAGGACAAAAAATTATTATCCTAGACCTACTCCGCCCGATATTCAATATGAAGAACAAAACACTTCATTAAACAGTTATGATGGATCATCCCTATACCAATGGAATATAGATGGGAAATCAGAATATCAAATACTAAATATATTACAAGAAATGGCCAGAATGGCATACAAAGCAAAAATTAATATAACTGAACCGAATATTGTGATGTTATTAGTAACTGGATTTACAGGTCAACTAAAAGGTGATGGGATAATTATCTCACATTAGAAGATAAACAATCAATCATGAATCATGAAACAGAAGAACATCAAGGTGAAGGAGATAATATTGAATATAAAATGGTTCAAGATGGATCAACATATTTAATCTATGTCATATCAATGTCATATCAATGTATTTCTTTGGAAACCCAGAAGAAGAACTAACTAGTACAAAGATATGTCTAACAAATTTAAGATGTCCGTCATTAACTGATTTCAAATGGTATAAAGATATATTTTTAACTCAAGTATTAAGAAGAATGGATTCAAATTCATCATTCTGAAAAGAAAAGTTTATTACAGGATTGCCAATTTATTTTCACAAAGAATAATTACTAATTTACAAAAAACATTAGGAACAGAAAAAATAGATTACAACTCTTTAACATTTGGTCAAATAATTTCTGTCGTTAAAAAGGAAGCTCTAACATTATGTCAAGACTTAAAAATTCAACACAAATATGGTTCAGAACGGAAAGAGATGGGAACATTTTACCAACAATTTAGCATAACGGGTATTAAACCACCGTCCTCTGAAAACAAAAAGACATTCAGAAAAAAATAGATATTACAGTAAGGATAAAAATTACAGTAAATATAATGATAAAAACTTTTACAAAAAAAAGCAATAAATATAAAAATATTCAATGTTATAAATGTAAGAAGTTCGGTCATACAGCCTCACACTGTAAGACTGAAAAAAAAAGATTAATTCATTATTTTCAGAAGAAAAGGAATTAGAGAACAAATTATTATCATTATTAATAGACAATTCAGACTATGAACAGACAAATTATGAATCCAGCTCAGATAACTCTAGTAATTCAAAAATATGTCAGTGTAAGATTTCAATAATTAATATGTTAAGTAGTTCAAAAGATAAAAATCAAATATTATTATATATGATTGATAAATTGGAAGATTCAGAAAATAAAGCAGAATATTTACACAGATTAAAGGAATTAATAAAGAAGGAAGAAAAACCAAGAATAGAGGAAGCATTTAGTTTAACCAAAACAATTAAAAAATATTCAGAAATAGAAAAGAAAAAACCTGTAAAATCTGATCATTTAATAACATAAATTAATAAATTAAAAACAGAGATCAGTTCAATCAAGAATGAATTAAACTCATTAAAAGAAAAGGATTTAGAATTAGAATTAAAACTTATAGGTTTAAATTAGAAGAACATAGATATACCCAGTAGTTCAAGTATCAAAATATCTCAGGATACTCCAACAGATAATCAATTTTTCAATGTTATTAATAAAATCAATATGGAAAATGGTATTCATTGATAACAATAGGAGTAGAAGATTTTAGTACCACAATAGTAGCATTAATAGATAGCAGTCCAGATCAATCATGTATTAGAGCAGGAATAATTCCAAGTAAATATTTAGTAAAAACTAATGAAAAATTATCAGCGGCATATGTCACTCCAATGACAGTTAATAAATAATTTCCAAATGGTTTTGTATGTAATAATAATTATTGTATTAAACAATCATTCCTTATATTAGAAAATGTGTCACATGATGCAGTATTAGAAAATCCATTCTTATACCAAGTAACCCCCTTCAAGAAAACTCAAAAGGGAATCAGCACTAAAATATTAGGAAGAAAGTTATTATTTGAATTCATTAATCCACCTAGCCAAATAGAATTGTATCTATTACAAACGAATTCTATATATAAAAGATATGTTATTAAATACAAAATGAAAAGATATTGTATTCCTAAAAGAAGAATTAAGTTATTCAAAGATAGAAGAACAACTAAGTAATAAACTAATCAAAAGAAAATCGTAACATTAGAAAAAGAATTTAAAAAACAAGTTTGTTCAAAACATCCCAATGATTTTTGGGATAGAAAGAAAAATATTGTTTCTTTACCATATGAAAAGGATTTCAATGAACAACAAATTCCAACTAAATCCAGACCTATTCAAATGAATGCATAATTAATTGAATTATGCAAACAAGAAATTTAAAGTCACCTAGAAAGAAAGTTAATTAGGAAAAGCAATTTCCCATGGAGTTACTCAGTATTCTATGTTAATAAGCAAGCAGAAAAGGAAAGAGGAATTCCAAGATTAGTCATAAATTACAAACCATTAAACAAAGTATTACAATGGATCAGATATCCTGTTCCAAACAAAAGAGATCTAGTAAATAGATTAGTAAATGCAAAGGTATTTTCAAAATTTGATTTAAAATCAGGATATTGGCAAATTCAAATAAGTGAAACATATAAATACAAAACAGCATTTGTAGTTTCATTCGGACAATATGAATGGAATGTAATGCCGTTTGGACTAAAGAATGCACCATCTGAATTCCAAAAGATTATTAATGAAATATTTAATCCCTATTCAAAATATGTCATCGTGTATATTGATGACATATTAGTCTATTCTGATTCAATAGACAGTCATTTCAAGCACTTAAAAATATTACTAAATATTATTAAGAAACATGGTTTAGTAATATCAGAACCAAAAATGAAATTATTCCAAACTAAAATAAGATTCCTAGGTTATAATATTCCTAGGCAAAATCAAATCAATTCAAAGAGCAATTGAGTTTGCTGATAAATTCCTAGATGAAATAATAGACAAGAACCAATTACAAAGATTTTTATGATGCTTAAATTACATATCAGATTTATTTCCAAACTTAAGGATAACTTGTAAACTATTATATGAAAGATAACTCATCCACCTATGTGGACGGAAAAACGTACTCAGATAATAAAGGAAATAAAATTAAAAGCTAAATCACTACCATGTTTAGGAATTTCACATCCATTAGCATTCATGATAGTAGAAACTGAGGATATGGAGGTATACTAGAACAAGTACATTTAGGAAAAAAGTTAATAGTCAGGTTTCATTCAGGATTATGGATAGGAGCCCAAAATAATTACTCAACAGTTAAAAAAGAAGTTTTATCAATTGTCTTACGCATTTCAAAATTTCAAGATGATTTGTAAAATAAGAAGCTTTTATTAAAAATAGATTGCAAATCAACAAAAGAAATTTTACAAAAAGATGTTAAAATTTTGGTTTCAAAACAAATATTTGCCAGATGGAAAGCCATCTTATCATTATTCGATTTTAATATTCAATTTATTAAAGGGAAGGATAACTCCCTTCCATATTTTTTTTATTCGTGAATTCCTTACAGGAAAACATGAGTAAGCATTCAAGTTCATCAAGTTCTTCACATTCAAAATCATCAAAGGATTATGAAATCCAAAGCCTCTGGCACCCAAAGTACCTACTCAAGATTTCCCTCCGCTCACTTACTCCACAATAGCTCAAGCCCCATATTAAAAGTTAATCCATACTCCAATTCTTACCTCAAATTATACACTACTCACTCCACAAAGGCCAGCTAGTCAAACCTCCAGCTCAACACCCACTCAATCAACCTCAAACCCTAGCCAATCATATTTCGATAAACCTAACCCAGAACATATCCTGATAACCCAATTCTAAACCGAACCAGATATTCCACAGCTCAAAACTCCTGTATCCAGTTTATTCATGCCAACATGTCCCTGGTTGGCAGAGGATATTCAAAAAACCCATAATTACTATGAACTCATTTTAGTAGACACTCAATCTATAGAGATTCAGCATGTTCAAAATAAACATGATCCTAGTAGGATTGACTATTCAAAAATATACATTAAACAAGTCCTTCGTCCTAGCCATTTCCAAAATATCCATTCAACTCGAACCTTTTCAGTAAATTATGTCCCCAGAGGATTTAATTATGCAAATTATATGCAGGCATGGTATAGAACATTCTATATTAGGTCATTCGATCATTCATGGTTCATTAATTTCCATCAGCATTTCAATGGTGACATTCCAATGTGGTTCTATGATTGGTGGTTAAAATTAGGACCATCAAAAGAAATCCTCCCTATTCCAGTACTAGAAGGTTTGGAAACATTCCATAAAATTAGCAAGTGTAAACCATTCGAGAAGAACCTATTTTTTCATTCAAATTTTAGAGTTCCATGGATCTTTGCATGGAGCTTTCAGATTAAACCAATTCAGTCAAATATGCCTTTTTCTTTAGTCAGACAATTCAAAATCAAATGGTGGAATAATTACAAAACAGAGTTTTGCTCCACCAAAGCAGTAACTCATTACTTACAAACAGGATAAAAATTGAGAATTACATTCAACAAAGGAGATAGTATTAAAGCCAGAAGTCTCATTCAACATGCCCTTGAAATTCAAACAACTTGGAGTCCAATCCAGCAGGCCCTGAGTATTCAACAACCATTAACACAACAAATTCAAAAGGATGAAGAAGACGAAGAATTCAAGAAAATGTTGGCATTCTACAAGCAATTCAAAAGCCAGCAAACCAAGGAAATAAAAAAAAAGAAGAGATTCAAGAAGAAGACCCATTCGGAGGTCCAATGGGTCAAAACCCTTTTGATTTCTGAAAAAACGCCATCAATGACGAATTCCATGAAGACAGTCAGTAATGGAGGGACTCAAACTCCACTCTAACATCCACTCAACAAAAGAAGTCAACAAAGCATTCAATAATTGAGGGCCCCAGACTCCACTCAAGACAAGCAAGCAGCAGACAAGAAATAATTGAGGGCCCCAGACTCCATTACAACTCCAAAGGCAGGCAATAATGTGATCCAGCTCACACTCCACTTCGGATTTCAAATTTAGAAATCAATTCAATGTAATAAATTAGTCAATTGCCTCTATAAATAGAGAGGCCCTAGTTCAGTAGTAAACACGCTGGATTTCAGCCCCTTCTCACTCTCTAACCTCCTCACTCCAAGTTCCTAATCAAACTTCAACTACTTGTATCCCAGACCATATGTACTATCAATCTCAGAAATCTCATTCAAAATTATAATCTATTCAAGATATTTTGTAAGTTTATGTTGTTTTAATTTGTAAGTTTATCTTCAACTGCTTGCTTGTCTTGAGTGGAGTCCGGGACCCTCCATTATTGAATGCTTTGTTGACTTTTTTTGTTGAGTGGATGTCGGAGTGGAGTTTGGGTCCCCCCATCACTGACTGTCTTCATGGAATTCATCATTGATGGCGTTTTTCAGAAATCAAACGGGTCTTGACCCATTGGACCTCTGAATGGGTCTTCTTCTTGAATCTCTTCTTTTTTTTATTTCCTTAGTTTGCTGGCTTTTGAATTGCTTGTAGAATGCCAACATTTTATTGAATTCTTCATCTTCTTCATATTTTTGAATTTGTTGTGTTAATGGTTGTTGAATACTCAGGGCCTGCTGGATTGGACTCCGAGTTGCCTGAATTTCAAGGGCATGTTGAATGAGACTTCTGGCTTTAATACTATCTCCTTTGTTGAATGTAATTCTCAATTTTTCTCCTGTTTGTAAGTAATGAGTTACTACTTTGGTGGAGCAAAACTCTGTTTTGTAATTATTCCACCATTTGATTTTGAATTATCTGACTAAAGAAAAAGGTATATTTGAATGAATTGGTTTAATCTGAAAGCTCCATGCAAAGATCCATGGAACTCTGAAACCATGAATGCCCTAGACAACTTCTCAATTGTATAGGTCGATCCTAGCCTACCCATGTTGGCCAATGCCCGATGTGAGATTGGATGTCCCAAATGTCTCACCAAGAGACCAACCATGCCTCCCATAGTAATCTTCCCACTTTTCTGCTCTCCCATAGCTATACATTCTTGAACAAAAACAGTAACCAAGTCCAGGTAGATGTTCCTCTCCGGTGTCATCGCCCAAAGAAGGTGTACATCGGAGCCCGGACAATGCATCAATTCATTGTGGCATAGAACACCCATAGAAAGAAGTCGATGAACATAACGTATTGTCGGGTGGACTATAGTATTGCTCTTGCTCATATTCTACTTGTCTGTCCCGGTTAGTTGTCTCCAAAAATTCCCAAGGAAGAATGGCATTCCTTGGCGATGAGCCTGTGTAATGTCCCGGCCGATCTTCCACCAAAAGCTAGTGCCACCTCCCTATAGGTAATTTGGTACTCCTTATCATCCAAGTTGAACTTAATCGCCTTGCAACCCTCCTTGTCCATGGCCTTCCAAATAGTGGCTAGAAACTCTAAGATACATCTTATGCAGGTTTTCGAGTGCACGTCGAGAAAACCTTCTAGGCTTACTCGACACAAAATATAGGTCATGGGTTCAAGTAAGCCTAGAGCCATCAAGGTGCTCTTGCAAGCAAAACCAGTTTCCAAAATGCTCCTCTTTGGTTCCCTCAAGTTCCACCATCTCCGAGCTGCAGTCCCAGTATTGTTGGTCAAACCCATAAACTCATCGGTCACAGACTTGGGGTTGGGAGGGACGGGAGTTCCCTTGCACCTTTTACTGGCTTCTTCTGTTTCTCACCCCGCGAAGACTTCTCTTTATCTGAAGTACCCTTTTTCGGAGGCATCCTAACACAATGAAAGAGAAGAATGGTAATGTGATGATAAATAATGAATGGCCCATGATGTCATCCAACAAAGAACATTCTCCCAGAAATACCAAACATTGAAAGCATAATGGTATAAGCATAAAGGTCATTTGAAACAAGAATATTCCCCATCAACCAACAACATCATGTATGTTTTTCGCCAACCCATCAATAGATTCATACAAACAAGATTCATACTCTCTCTAATCACCCAACAAATGAAGAATACATCTTTCTAGATCAATAGCACATTCAAGACTCCCATAATTTCATCATCATAAGATTGGACACACAAACCTTAACAACATCACAACAACACACACTCATTAAAAATATGCTTTTCATAACAATGCCACAATGTTAATTAATCATATATACAAAGAGATCAAAGGGTTACCCGAAATGCGAAGCCAAGAAACGTAAGATCCACATAAGAAGAAGAAAAAATTGCTATTTTTTGGACAGAAAAGCTTCACTTTTTTCAATCTCACCAAAGAGTGTGTGTGAGTGAGTGTTTCTTGAGAAGAAAGAATGTGTAGATGATGAAATTAGGTGGAGAATTATACCATGAGAATAAAATTTCAGCATAGGTGAAAAAGAGAGAGAGATACAATTTGGATAAAGATGAAATTTCAAATTACGAGACAAGTAGTACAATCAATTAATGTGGGAAGTACTATTTGCATAAAAAATACTAAGGGAATAGGAAATCTCACCTCTTGAATCAAAAATGCATTTTTAATCTGAAATTCAAACTTCCTTTTTGAAAAATTGCATTTTTGAAATAAGTTGGGGGATGGAAAATTGAAATTTGACAAAATGAATTTTCTGCCCAGTTTTCCATCTTCATGAGATAGAGTCTCGTGACTATCATCGTGGCACGAGACCTACCTTAGTAACAAGAATTGTCACGAAGCAAACCCAGATTTTTCACTATCCCTTAGTTTTTCTCAACTTTTGAAAGAAAACTATGTCGCCCATCAAAATCGATTCCATCTACCATAATCACACATTTTCACATCTAAATTTTCTAATCGTGCAAGAATTTCATCTAAGGGATTCTTTATTTCAAGTAAGACATGCAAAATCTACCAAGTCACTACTCAAAATAAGAAAATAAAAGAACCACATATATTTATTGTCGTCATAACGACTTATTTACTCTTCACGTATTCAAATTTGAAGCACTAACCAGTGGATCCCCAGAATCGCCTCGGACTCCGCCCACGATGACATCCTTGTGGAGAGGTCTCCACAACGAGCCATCCTTACCTTTGTAGCACTTGTCGGTACCTAGAAATGCCTTTTCTTGATTTTCTAACATTGACTCCTTGAATGTCACTTTGGGGTTTGGGAGGAGGTCGAGGAGGTATCAAATCCTCAATGCTTTCCTTTTCCCACTGAAACTTGGTTAGCATAGAAAAACAATCTAGTACAGACATATCATTGACCAAATCATGAAATTCATCGGGTTCCTCCACAAACTTATCAACAAGATATTCATGCTCATTGGTAACACAAGAAGGTTCAAGAATATCATGCTCATCAAAAAGTGTCATACATTTGCACATAAGAGAAAGTTTTGTTGAATCATGCCTAGATTTATAAATGTTCAATTCCACTTTGTCCATGTCATCCTCTAGAGTCAAAATTCCCGAGTGGACATCAATTTTAGTCCTATACATTTTTAGAAAAGGTCTCCCCAAAAGGATTGGAGGTGCACTTCTATCGTGCGCTGCATCTAGGACATAAAAGTTCGTCAGAAAAACCAACTTGACTACTCGCACCATCACATCCTTCACTAGCCCATGGGGGCTAGCTTGGGAGTTATTGGTGAGTTGAACAATCACTCTAGTCTCTTTAAGTTCACCAAATTCAAGACATTCAATAGACTAAATGGAATCACATTGATAGAAGCTCTTAAATCTATCATGGCATGTTCAACAAGTGTTCGACCTAAAGAAATTGGGATAGAAAACATTCTGGGGTCATCACATTTATTTGGCAAATTTTTATGATTCAAAATGACAACTTCCCCAATTTTTAGCTTCCCTAACTTCTTAAGCGGTCTACGCCTTTTCTTAGTACATGCAACCTTAAGAAATTTAGCATATGAAGACACATTGTCAATCAATTCCAAGATAGGGATAGATACCTCCACTTTTTCAAAGACTTTTGAATGTTGGCCTCATTTGTCTCCACCTTTGGCTTTTCCCTCAAAGCGCTTGGAAATGGAGCCGGAATAGCAAATTGTGCCTCGGGTGGTGGAAGCTCCTTGGAGGGTGCTTCCTTGACAACTATCCCTTCTTCTTCTAAATATGCTTTGGTGGCCTCCACTAACTTGTCATCCTCTTGTGTCACCTTCTTCTTGGTTTCGTGAACTTCCTTCCCACTCCTTAGCTTGAGTGCACTCATATTCTTTGGATTCACCTTCGGTTGGGAAGGTAGTTTGTTAGACTCTTTATCTTTAAGTCGGCTCACCAAGATGGTGAGTTTTCTAACTTAAATCTAAAGGTTCTTGATACTTTAGAAGGCTCTAGTACCAAGATCTTCAATTTCCCTCCTAGTTCTTTCTGCGAAGATCTCATGTTTCTTCCTCAATTGCCCGATGACATCCAAGATCTCTTCCCTATCCGACGTGTAAAATGTGGTATGATTGTTGGATAGACCTTCACCCATAGGATAGGATTGAGGTGGTGCTTGTCCACCCCTATATCCTTGAGGTCGATTGTCATCCCTCCATTAGAAATTAGGGCGATCTATATACCTCAGATTGAGTGTATTTGTATAGGGGTCCTATTTTTCTTCTCCTTGGTTCCCTCGGAACCCTTGTTATTGGCCCCTAGCAAATTGAGGTCTCTCCTGATTGTTGTAGTCCACGACGTTCACTTCGTGTACATCACTAATAACCTCGGGGCATTTTTTGGAATGGTGGTCGAGGTTGCAAACCCTACACATCTTGACTTGGTGAACCTTTCCTCCCAAAAGCTCTTTCATCATAGATGCTAGAGCTTGGACTTGCTTCTCCAACTTTGGTGTGTGTGCGGGTTCATCCAAGACCTTAACCCTAGACCTCGTACCAAATTGCCTCATCCCATAGGCCATCTCTTCATAAAGTGTCATCGCATCCTTCGGGCTCTTGTTGACTATAGAACTGTTGCAAGCGGCATTTACCATCCCCATGTCTTCAACGCAAGGGCCTTCGAAGAAATAGTAGACCAAATCTTCTTCCTTGAAGGGGTGGTAGGGGTAACTAGCTAGGAGTCTCTTGAATTGCTCCCAATAATCATATAGGCTCTCGGTCGCTCCTTGATTAATGTTGGACAATTTCTTCTTAAACCCGGCCAACTTAGATGTTGGAAAATATTTTTGACTAAATTATTTTTTTTAGTCTCCTACATATTCTTCAATACCTTATTTTGGTCTACCGCTCTAAAACTGCGTTTAATTAGCCACTAACATTCTAAAAATGAATCTTTTGGTCCACTGAGGTTTCATGTAAACCAGAATAGTTTTCAGATATAGTTAGGGGTATTTTAGTAATTTTTCTAATTAAAAATATTTTCAATTAAAAAACATTTTCGTACATGCTCTTTCTTTTAGGGTTTCCTTTGACAACCTTATCCGATGCCGCCAGGATGAAATTCCACCACCGCCGCTGGTTCACTGGTTCACCAGGACGAAGAAGAGAAATTCAGGTGGGGACGAAGAAGAGGAATTCCGCCGCCGCTGAAGTCAGAGCGGCGGAGTCAAAGAAACGGCGGTCATTGGTGCGAAGCTCGAGCTTTTCAGATCCATCAAGTCAGCTCTAGCCCTAGAGAAAGATGCGAACCAAGTTCTGCTCGTCCTTTCAACCTCGGTGGCGGTGATCGCAGGTTTCCTCGCCTTCCTTTGGAAGAGATAGAGTAGCCGATCATCATCTCCAAGCCGGCACCGACCGCCATCGAGGAGAAGGGGGAGGAGTTGGATATACTTGCCGTTGAGTTTTCAATTGCACAATTAAAATTTGTCAGATGGAGTCAATTAAAATTTGCAAATGGTGTCCGAAAAATTTTCAGATCTACATACCGGCAAATCAGCGGAGTTGGTCAGGCAGCGACGAAGTTGGCCAAGCAGCGACGAAGTTGGCCAAGCAGCGGCAGAGTGACAGAGTTGGTCAGGCAGTATTTTTTTAAACTTAGGGGTATAATGGTAATGTTACATATTTTGACCAATTTTACTATTGACTTTACCTGAAACCACAGGGGACCAAAAGATTCATTTTTAGAATGTTAGTGGCCGATTAAACGCAATTTTGGAGTGAGGGACCAAAAGAAGGTATTGAAGAATATGTAGGGGACTAAAAAATAATTAGTCAATATTTTTCTAGGAATCGCCGCTTCATATCCATCCACGAACCGATGCACCCTGGTGGCAAATAATACAACCAATCCTTTGCTCTATCTTGCAGTGAAAAGGGGAATGCTCTCAAGTTGTAATCATATTCCGACACTCCCAGTGGCTTCATATTTGTGCATACCAAATGGAATTCCAACAAATATTTGTTTCGATCCTCTCCCGTCATACCGTGGAAAGTAGGAAGGCAATGTATCATTCCACTTTTCAACTCACAAGTCACATTCGGAGGCAAAGGTGGGAATGTGATATATAAGGGTTGGTTCTCTAAGTTCGGGGCCATAAGCTCTCTCAAAGTGCGGTTATCTTTTTCCATCTTGTGCGATGCTTCCTCAAAATTCAAACCCCTAGGTTGAGCCTCCAATCTAGTTCTCTTTCTCATTCTCCTCTGATTACCTGTGGAATTAGTTAGAGAATGCAAAACACCTAGATTCGTGGTACGAGTATGTACCATAAACCAGGGTCACACTACCCTTCCAATGTCACAATAGCAAAAAGAATCAAAGAAATAAGAAAATTATGACCAAAACTCAACTCGCAACAAAAAAAAAATTACTAACTAATCTACTACCATGTCATGCTCAACTAATACTTGAACTGAAAAGCATCCCCAACAGGGGCGCCAAAATTTTAACCTGGCTCCACCCGGTGTCGTTAATTGTAGCTAATTAAACCAGGCAGAGGGCTTATGGGTCAAAAATAGATATTTATAATTCTGCACCCGTTCTCACTGCAAAGCTAGGCACTTGTGAATCATTTAGAAACATGATAGTTCTAATGCTTCAATCCTTAATTCATTCACATAAAGACTTACAAAAGACCTATCAGTGTGTTCACAACACGTGGTGTGACCTATGGCATACACTTCCCCATCCCTGTCACGGTGGGTGCACTCGCAACCCTACATCGGCACCACCATCATAATTAGGGGAGTACAACGAAGTCCGACCATCGTTGTAGGTCTGTTTCTCCCCCGTGCTATTACGTCTCGAGCTTCCACCACAAATGCAATTACTACTCCCAGGTCCTATATGCGCTAGGCCCGAGGATAGTAGGCACCTTATTTGTGATACTAGGGTTTCAACACAAAACCTAGCCTGCTACTATTAGATATCTCTACCTGTAACCTCTCGGACAACAATTACGAAGTCAACTAAGACTGGTACGACGACAAATAGGTCAGAGTATTATCGAATCCCCCGTGCACACACCCAGGCATAAGCGTTCTCCCCTACCCATTCTAACATCCAGGTTTCTCTTCCCAATGGGGCATCAATAATTGCACCATACATGAATATAGCCCAAAGTGTGTTTTTATATGTGGTGTAGTATCCATGCATTTGTAACATTCAAGAACAATCACAATAATATTATAAATACAAAAATATGATTAATCTATTGAATCTCAATAAGCATTAGAACTTACCAAGTGCCAAAATGAATCCCAAGCTAATCTAACTACTCCCTAGACATGGAATTCAAATATGGATTTGAATTCCACATCTTTGGGACAAAGAAAAAGGAAAAGAAAAGATTACAAAACCTACAAATGGAACTCCTTCCGTCCCTCCAAATATAATCCAAAATGTGTTCCAACCTCCTTGAATGAGTATACTAGGGTCATATATATAGTAGTAGGAGATCCACATGCTCCAACTTGAGGATGAGTGTAGGAGATATTTTGTGAATATCTTCTGCAATATTATTATACCTTAAATAGAATCCTACCTTAGATAGAATCCTTTTCCTTTCTTGATTCTGTAAATGCTATCTATATATTGTACACTTGTACCACCAATGAAAACACACGCTCATATTTTACAGAGGCCACGACGGCTAAGTAAGCAAACAGAATTACTAGAGAGTAATTGGGTATGAATAGTTGAGTGTGTAGGGTTACATTTAGCCTTCATATAGGTAGGCAAGTATGACAACTATTTTGTTTATTGGAGCAAGTACTCTCACATTGGGGCGGCTCAAAGGTCATAACCCAAAGGACAAGACCATGGGCCGGCGGTCGACCGTATTAAACACTTGGGCCTGTACAAATTTAAACATTATCAGCATTTTCATTGCTAATCCCTCTATTAATACATCCTACTTAACAAAAATCTAACTAACTAACCCCTCAACCGTTTGCTAATCAATTGTGGGTGTTTCAGCTCTCTTCACCTTCTAGGTCCAACCGCCTCAAACTAACTTTCCCGTCAAGTCCGAGATGCCAATTAAGAATGCCGGATTACCTCATTTGCCCTTTGTCTAATTGGGCTGCATGACATTAACATTCACTTTAAGCATGGTCTGCACTGGTTTTGGAAGCCCAGTAGGTTGTGTCTTGGACCAGGGCTTCCAGTGCAGGCCTGAAAATAAAAGTCCATTTTAAATCAGCTTAACCGCCCTAAACCCCTCTGCTTCCCCTCTTCTCCTCCCGGAGATCTGAAGCGCGCGCGAGTTGCATCGGAGCAGAAAATGGGCGGCAGAAACAGGACACGAACTCAGAGGAAGCATTTCAAGGAGAGCAGAGACAATGTTTGGAAACGCGCGAAGCCCGATTCCCGACAACAAGAAAACAACTCTGCCGCACATGAAAATAGCAGCAATCCTAAGCTCTCATGGGAACCTTTCATCATTCAAAGTCCCGCCTTTGAACAATATTACAAGGTACTCTGCACAACCCACCTTTTAAAATCTTCCATTCATGACCACAGCTACTTACTATTTCATGTTTCTCTGAGTTGGGGTTGTTGTGTATAGTGTTTTAAAGATTGGATTTTGATGGAAATTAGGAGCAAGGGATAGTGGCACCTGAGGAATGGGATGCTTTTATGGATTGTTTAAAGACAGCATTGCCCGCTGCTTTCAGGATTAATTCCAGGTATATTTTTTCCTGGTTGAACTTTGTTTTGACATGCTCTGATTAGGTTGCCTTACATTTTCGGAGGGTCCCGTTTGTTGAACCAAAGTAGCATTACCAAAGTGACTCCGAGTCTCCAATTATGGGATGGAGGTAGTAGTAGTAGTAGTTTAGCTTTTGAGGATCCTTTAATGAAATTGATGTATGGATTAAAGGGCTGTGCTTTATCATTCTCCATGTCTTGATAATAGAAGAAGGGCGGGTGCTTGGTTTTTGCTCTCAAATGAACTTGCACGACTCTCTGTGGTTATCTTGATTTGACCTCCATCATTTGCATTTTTTGCTTACTACTGTTTGCAAAAGTATATGCTTTCATATTGTGACTATTTGTAAAAATTTATGTACTTTCATATTTAGATGCTGTTATGTAGTTTTATTTTGGCTAGCCGTATAAAATGCCTGCTGAAATTAGTTGAAAAACTCTTGCCATGATAAAAATGAAGAGAGAGGAGAAAATGCTAGTATTATGGCTGCAATAACTTACACATGGCAGCTATGCATTTTTGTCTGCGAATATAAACACATGCATGCAGGTGTTGCTTAGTCATTAGACTTTGGCTTGTTTAGTGTTACATGGATACAGGAGCATCAGAGTGTGTCTGTTTTTGTGCGTAATAGAACTTGAGTATGATACAGTCCAGTTTGGGTTATTGCTGTTACCTAATCTGTTTTCACAAGTAAAGGCCCTTTTTGGGAGGATTTTCTGACAATCATTTTACATTTGACTTTTGCAGTAGCCCTTTCTACAAGGATATCCGGATGCAGTTGGAGAACGATTTCATGACATCTTTGCAAGCAGAGGTAATTTCTGGCTTATGTTTTGCATGACTGATTGTAGACAGAAGAGTGATTATTGTTTTTTTAATAAGTAGTGTGTGATTATTGATCCCTGCGCTCCTGTGTGCACACTTTTTTTTTTCTTCTTTTTCAGGATGGTGAAGGCAATGAGAGGGCAGCAATTAAACCGTTACCTTGGTATCCTAACAATCTAGCTTGGCATTCAGAATATTCAAGGAAGCAACTGCGCAAGAACCAAACTCTTGCGAGGTTAGTAGTGCACTGTCAGATTTTCTTACCATTTTGTAGAATTACATGAGTGAAATTACGCATTCAAAGGTTGTGATTAATCAGGCTTGCAAGCTTTTGCCTTGTCCTAGTGTAACTTTGTCGCAAAAATATTAGGTCCGCCGTGAATAGCATGAGTAAAGATCTGTTACTTTATTTCCTTAAAGCTATCAGACATTATTGCTAGTATACGAGTGGCTTGAAGCGATGCTAACGATGTCAATCACATAATGGTTTTGTTGCAATTGCTGGAAAATGATGGGAAGTTTTTATTATTAAGATGGCTAGACATCTTTTTCTTTGATTATTATTATTATTGTTACTCATACTGCCCCATTATTTAAGTCCAATCTACATGATGAACAACTTTTAATACAGATGTAAGGCACAACACTTAAATTTAGTTTTTGCTACCATTTTGCCACTTTAACCTTACTTATTCTTTGTAGAAATTTGGAGTGACGTGTGTGTAAAATGGTTACAAAAATTGGAGGTAGATCCTTTTTTGGGACAAAAATATCTAACGGTGGACTCTAATTTTGGGCAGGAGAGAGTATTGTTATCTTGTTTACTGATGTATGTGCACGGAATTGATAGATCATTCTTGCTACACCCTTTCAGGTTCCATGAGTTCTTAAAGCTGGCAAATGAAATTGGAAACATTACTAGGCAAGAAGCCGTGAGCATGGTGGGCCAGCCTTCTATGTTGACCATTATTTTTAACTATTGCAGTATACTGATTTGTCTAATTGCTAGGGGTGGAACAAAATGTATAGCAACTAATTGAGCTTTGTGTTGATTGTGATTTAGGTTCCTCCACTGTTCCTGGATGTACATCCAGACCACTTTGTTCTTGATAGTAAGCTGCTTATCCCTGATTCAAGTTACTAAATTAGTTTTTTTTAAACTTGTATTTTCTTTCATGGTCAAGGATGAAGTGACTTAGTTTCAAGTATTTCAAAGCAAGAAATAACTCTATTTCCTTAGGCGGAAAATTAATGATAAAGTATTTGTTTTATCATATTGAACTACTCCTTTTTCTCGATAATAAATAGTATTGTTTTTGTTTGTAGTGTGCGCGGCTCCTGGATCAAAAACATTTCAGTTACTTGAGATGATACATCCACTAACAGAATCTGGAGCTTTACCTAATGGAATGGTTCTATTCTTTCTTTCTTCTTTTTGCTCATAACCTGTAAAGATTTAGATCAGGGGGAGGAGTCTCCTGCCCAGTGTGCATTATTTGTTACCGCTTAATCCTTACATCTATTTTTTCTTGTATTTGGTCTCAACAACCTATACTGTGTTATTCTAGGTGGTAGCAAATGATGTTGATGTCCAAAGGTGCAATCTTCTTATCCACCAAACCAAGAGAATGTGCACGGCCAACTTGATAGTCACAACTCATGAAGCCCAACATTTCCCAAGCTGCCAAAATAAAAGAAGTGCAAATGCTTGTGATACTGGAAACGTGAAGAACCCTGAAATTAGTCAACTTCTATTTGATCGTGTCCTGTGTGATGTTCCTTGTAGTGGTGATGGCACTCTGCGTAAGGCTCCTGACATTTGGAGAAAATGGTATTACTTTTGCTAATATTGAAGTCATAATTATTTGGCTTGTCGAGAATCTGGAGTTTATTCTTTCCTCTTTCTTTTGTTTAACCTGTAGGAATCCAGGAATGGGTTGCGGTCTCCATGGTTTACAGATTCTAATAGCAATGCGAGGTGCATTTCTCTGCTTATAATGATTAAACTTACCCAAGGCGGATGTAACTAATTCATGAAATCAAAGTTTAACACTTAACAGGCTCTTGGCCTTGACCATGTGGCTAAGATATAATAACACGAAATAAAAAGGGAAGTTCTTTGAATAAAAGACCCTGCTCATAAACACTCGAGTATGTTATATTTAAGACCTTAGGTAATTCTGCTTGCCCAACTGTACTCCTTGGTAGGATAGATATACCTGTTAGCTTAAGACATATTAATATCACCTTTGTAGGATAGGTAAAACCCCTCCAGGGAAAGTTAAAAATCAAATATGATAATGGTAAATTAGTTTCATCGTACATCTATGTTGTTGTCTATGTGAGTGCAACATAACAGAGCTATCTGTAAGTTCTAGAGGGGATTTCAAGTAGTTTTGATTTCCAAGCTCATGCTTTGGTATTAACACATGTACTATCAATTGAGGTGGCTTAAGGTTAATGATTAAAACTGCTCATAGTGTTTCTATGTGTACACAAAAATATATGGTAAACTTCTAGAAGAATTTGTTCATATCTTGACTATATATAATCTCTTGATGGTCCTAAACACAATGTTGGGTACTCGTATATTATTTATATAGCTTTCCCCCACATAAACTAGTGGTTAAGAGGTTTGGTGGCTGCATATATGAATTTTTAATGGTGATTATTTCAGGCTTATCTTTGCTTAAAGTTGGTGGAAGGATGGTTTATTCCACATGCTCAATGAATCCAATTGAGAATGAAGCTGTGGTGGCTGAAGTAAGAAGCTGTTAGATTTTATAAACTTGAGAACCAGTTGGAAACATTGATTTTTTTTTTCTTACAAATTTTTTAAAATGTGTCACATTTAGGCAAACCAGGAAGAGTAGGTGGCTCCTCAATCTAGGCATGACTTCTGCTTTTTAGTAAATCGTCTCATTTAACTTTATGTGTAGATTTTGCGGAGGTGTAAAGGATCCGTTGAACTTGTTGATGCCTCAACTGAGCTTCCACAGCTTATTCGCCGGCCGGGGTTAAAGAAGTGGAAGGTCTGTGCTGGTTACTCTCAAATATTCTCCTCTTTCATTAAGTTTATTGCCTACTGCTCATCAATCTTAGTCAAATTGTCAATTTTCCTGCTATTCAGTCTAGGGGCAAAAGGCCAGCGTAGGGGTGAAGTTGTAAAATTTGGACCTCCCTCAAACCAGTGTTAGGGATGTTGATAACAGGGAATTTTTTATACATTTTTTACAGGGATGATTATTGTTTGTCCCTGTTCCAGTATACTTTTGCTGAAAATCTACTACCCGTGAACCCTTGGATGTTGTATATCAGCATATGTGGTTCAGTGATATGTGTGGAGGTGGATGCTAGAACTGCTTTTATCTGCCCAACTTTGAAATTAATTCACCAGTCAATGTTTAAAAGATAAAGTTTGATTTTTAATATTTTCCCTCTGCTTGAAATTATTGATTTATTGTGAAGATGGACCTATATATGAACTATGAAACTTCTATGTTTCATTCCCACCTGCTATTAGTATATTATTATCCTTAATTCCATGGCCTTGTACAACAAATGGAATGTTTTGGGGTTTTTTTCCTTCAAATTCTTTTTGTTACATGCTTTGGATTCTTTTCGTTGTAATTAACTTTTCCACAACCATTTTCATCTACGTTTGCAGGTAAAGGACAAAGGGGTATGGTTCAGTTCTTACAAAGATGTTCCTGAAAACCGCAGAGCTGCAGTTGTCCCTTGCATGTTTCCTACTGGGAGAACCTTTGAGTACACTCCTGAGCTTAAAAACAGCATAGTTCAGTCAGAACAGGATGCTGTTGAGGAAGTAGCCACTCTGCCTCTTGAGCACTGCATGAGGATAGTGCCTCATGATCAGAACACAGGAGCCTTCTTCATTGCTGTGCTTCACAAGCTTTCTGCTTTGCCTGGTAATTCCTTACATCATACCTATTGCCTTTGCCTATGGTTGTCACGTCTTGAGCAAAGTGGTACAGGCTTTAATTGTTGCCGTCTATTCTTGTGTTTGATGCATACGGTGTACTTCTTAAAACCTTTATTTTTCTTAGGATCTATTTAATTGATCTTCATGAATTGCTTTCTTAAGAACTCCTTCCCTTATTGTTCCTTGCAGCTATTGAAAACAAATCCATCAAGCGCACACGGCAAGTCAGTTCCACAGAAGCCCAAAAGGAAACAGCAGATGTAATAGAATCTAAAAATACTGATTATGTTACAGATGATCAAGTTTGTGATACCAATGTTCCCGTTCCAATGGCCGTGTCTGACATAAGTTCACATGAGGAGTCTGTTGAAGCTAGTTTAGAGTCTGATCCTAGTGCAGTAGCTCTAAAAGATGAAGCTGGGGATATTTTGGTTGAAGTAACAGTGCATGACCCAAGTGCGCTTGACGATGAAATAGTTGAAGCTAGTTTAGATTCTGATCGTAGTGTTGTATCTGTAGAAAAGAAAGTCAAGGATATTGAACCATCTAACTCAGATAGATCTAATCCCGGGATAGTTGGAGAGAAGAGGAAGCTACAAATTAAAGGTAGGTGGGTTGGGGTTGACCCAGTTATCTTTTATAAAGATGAAACCGCCATATCAAAGATTAAGGAATTTTATGGCATTGAGGACTCCTTCCCCTTTGTTGGCCATCTGATTACTAGAAATAGTGACACGAGCCATGTGAAAAGAATATACTACGTGTCGAATGCAGTGAAGGAAGTTCTTGAGCTGAATATTCTTACTGGTCAGAGTTTGAAGATAGCCTCTGTTGGAATGAAGATGTTTGTAAGTTCTTATTTTTCTTGTGCTGTACGTTAAAATAATACATGCGTATGTTTTCTTGAAAGTGTCGGAGAACTAACTTTCTCCATGTTGTTTCTTCAGGAAAGGCAATCATCGAAAGAAGGCCAGGCCTCACTCTGTTCATTCAGGATATCATCAGAAGGACTGCCGTTGCTTCTTCCACATATAACAAAACAGATTTTGCATGCATCCCCTGTAGTCTTCAGGCATCTTCTGCAGTATAAAAGCATCAAATTTGCTGACTTTGCTGATACTGAATTTGGAAACAAGGCATCACAGTTATCTCTGGGCTGTTGCATTGTTGTTCTGAACAAAGGTAAACTGATAGCAGGCCTTTTGATGTTTCTAAATACTATTCCCGAGTGCTTCTTGTCATACTTCCCTTAATTTTTTCTGCAGAAAATCCGAGCGACCTGGATCATATCCAGGTCGATTCGATTCCGATTGCTATAGGGTGCTGGAGGGGCAAAAATAGCATATCTGTTATGGTAACAGCAATGGACTGCCAGGAACTCTTAGAGAGAATCTCATGCCGCGCAGAGAAAGAAACATTCCCTGTGCAGTCTGGTGAGGCAGTTAAAGTATTCGAGTTGAATGATGCTAAAACTGAAGATAGCTAAATTCCAATGGCGTTCTTTGCTGGCAATTTTTTCCCATACATATTCCAATGGCGTTCTTGATACAAATGCTGTATAATTAGCAGTTGCTGTTGTTACTCTGTGATCAGATTCCTTTGAGTTGTGGTCAACAGATAGATTTTGTATTAACATTTCATGATATGAGAATCTATATAATGTTTGAGATTGATCTGGATTCTGCCTACCCCCTATCTACCCCCTATGTCTCAGATTAAATTACCCACTTACTTTATATCACTATTCTCTATCAAAGTTTGATAACATATTTAAATGAATATATAATACATGATATTATCGTATGTGATATTGTTAATTCGTTGTAACAACGAGTTTCTAGTAAGCAACTTTTTGTTTGCTGTTATTATACATAGGTAAACATATTAACGGTCAAACATGTTTCTCAAAAGATGTGCAATGATTAGGCTGTAATTTAAAATAGGACGGAGGGAGTATCGTTTATGATTAATATGCTTATGCTTATCTTGGCTCGAAAACATGCAAATGTATTGCCAATTGACTTTAGTGGATTGTATTTATTACGCCATCACCAGTTGTCTTCGCATAAAATTTCTTTTTCTTGATACAGCGAAAATGTGCACTTATATTACCATCATATCCTTGATTACATCTTGGGCCAGATTATGGGCATTTATTATTACAGATCTAGGCACTTTCATGACATGTATATTGTTGAAAATTATTGCTAACATTATGATGCTCCTAACTAAACCCTTCAGACAAGGTGGAACAGACGGAAAATTGCTGGTGTGAGCCAGGGCCATTTCGCAGTCTGTGCGGATGCAGATGTGAGTAGAACCCATGTTACTAGCATGGGTTATTGCTTCGTGTATGGCTATGAGCTCCACTTGTGTTACCGAACACGCTTGTAGGCAGCTAGAAGTGCTTGATCCTTGTGCAGTGCACCATGCCGCAACTGCCTTGCCATCCTGTTTTCGAAATGCCGCGTCTGTGTTGATGCATATCCAGTTCTCATACTCCTAGATCTGGTGTCTTTCCTCTGCGTATCATAGCAGTTACATGTCTCCCACTTGTGCCTCCTTTGGTTTGGCTGGTTGGGTCTGGTTCGCCATGTGTTCCAGTACCGTTTGTGATGAGTTAGGGTTGGCTGTAGTTCTCTGTCTTGACTGAACGCCGCCCAGGTCTTCCTCGTAGGTTTCCCTGATAATTGCTAGAATCATCTCAACCGTTGCCGCTTGTTGGTATATTGTTGCCTTATTTCTTGCACACCAAATCGCCTATATAATGATGCACATGAGGTTTATGTCCTCTTTTTCCGACGCCGTCTTGAATCATCGTCGAAGCCATAGTTCCAGTTGCAGTGGAGTTCCTTGACCAAAATCAAACCCCAGCTTGGATGTTCTCCATACCCATCATGCGATGTCACACTTGAGGATCATATGAGGCGATGTCTCCACCTGTGTGTGGCACTTTTGGCAGTATGGTGATACCTCCATCTTTCTGGTTCTGAGCGCTGGGCCCGTCGATACTGCATTACGTACCAGTCTCCAGAAAAGGAACTTAACTTTCTATGGTATGTTCAAATGCCATAGTGTCTTCCACATGTATTGATCTTCCTATGTGGCTGGTGCCAAACTGGAGGAGGATGGAATATGGCTGGTCGCCTTGTTCCATGCCTCATGGTAGCCACTTTGACTATGTATTTTTCGAGCCAGTCCTTGTCCCAGAATTGGAAGTCCTTCTGTCCCAGTGGGACGTATGGAATGTGTATTCCTGCGATGTGGTTGACTATTTCTAGGCTAAAGAATAGTCTCAATAGAGGCATATGCCACTGCTTAGCGCTATCGATCAGGTCACTCACCTTGAAGCCAAGTTGTGGTAGGAGTTGTCTTTCATACCTGATTGGGTTGCTGTGGTTGGGAATCCACTCATCCTGGATGTTTATTCCATTCCCATTGACCACTTGCCATTTTAGACCGCTTATGATGAGGTCTCTTCCCCACATTATGCCTCTCCAACCCCACGTTGAGCCTTGTTTCAGTTTGACCTTGTAGAATTCCTCTTTGCTGCAGTACTTTCCGAGGAAGAATTTTGAGAAAAATGAGTGTTTGTCTATAACCAGCTTTCATGCTAGCTTTCCTAGCAAGGTCTGGTTCATCTATCGTGTGGAGCGCATCCCCAATCATCCCTGCCACTTTGATTGGCACATCGATTTCCATGACTTCTAGTGTATCCCTCTTCCATCTATGTCCCCTGACCAAATGAATCTGGGGAGGTGGCTATCGATTTATTTGCAACCGTAGATGGTATTCGGAAGGTACTGAGGGTGTACTGGGTTGTTGAGACTAGTACGTGTTTGGTCAGGGTGATCCTTCCCATGACCGAGATGTCCCCAGTTTTCCATATGGAGGTTTTCGCCTTTACTCTTTGGATTAATTTGCTGAACATTCCCACTTTTGGGCCGTTGAAATCCATGTCATGGCCTAGGAATTTTTCCTTAATCTGTGAATATTCTAAATGTGTGGCTGAGTCGATCCTTTGTCGTTGGTTGTGTGTTTGGGCTGACTAAGAGTGTAGACTTCTGCAAGTTTATTCTTTGGCCCGAGTAGGCTGCGAAGAGATTCAGAGTCTGTGAGAGTTTTGTTGAGCCTCTTTCTAAAATGTTGAAGAAGAGGATGTAATCGTTTGCAAATATTAGATGTGAGACAGGTTGAACGGAGCGGTCAATTTTGACACCTGGGCAGACACTTTGGAAACCCTCAGATGCTATCATCGATGAGAATGCTTCCTGACAAAGGATGAATAGGAATGGTTAGAGAGGACAACCTTGACTTAGCCCCTGTTTTGGTTGGAATGCTGTTGAGATCCTTCCGTTGAGCTTAATAGAGTAGGAGACGGTGGTGACACATGCCATGATCCACCCTATCCATTTCTGAGGAAAGCCCATATGTTCCATCATTTTTCCTAGGAATTCCCATGACACCCGATCATAGGCCTTGCTCATGTCTATTTTCATTCCTGCCATCAACTATTTTCCCATCTTCTTCTTGTGTATGAATTCAATGAGTTCATGCGCTATAAGCGAGTTTTCAACAATGGATCTTCCTTGAACAAAAGCCGATTGATTTCCTGAGATATGGAACTTTGTGACTTTTTTTATTCTATTTTCTAGGATCCTTGCAATGATTTTGTATGTGACATTACATAGGCTTATTGGTCGTAGGTCTGCTAGTTCCTTTGGACATCTCTTCTTCGGGATAAGGACCAGAGTAGTGTGATTCCACTCTGTTGGCATAGATGAGGCAGCGAAAACCCTTTGAATTTGATTTGTTACCTCCTCCTCCACTTCAGACCAGCAATGTTGGTAGAATCTTGGCGCCCTGGTGCTTTCTATTTGCCTATTTGAAAAATGGCTGCTTTTATTTCCTGTGCGGTTACTGGACTCTCCAGTGCCACCTGTTGATTGTGATTGACCCCTTTGGTTATAAGGTTTAGGATGTCCTGCGTAGTAGACTGTCCAAAGGCATCCACCGGCATTACAGAGTCTGTGAGAAAGACAGAGCTCATATGATTGTAAACTAGCTGTTGAAGGTCATCTTGCTTTGATATCCATGCTCCTGCTTCATCCTTGAGTTGGGTGATGTAGTTTCTCCCCTTCCTTTTTTGCATCCATTTGTGGAAGACTTTTGTGTTTCTATCTCCTTATTTAAGCCACAGGGACTTGGCTCTCCGTCTCCAATAGTCATCCTGCATAGTGAGGAGTCCCTCCAGTTCTATTGTCTTATTGCGCATACCATCTGCATCCTTCTGTCTTTGCTTTGCGCCAAGCTGTTTCATCCTTCTAATTTTGAACTCCAACTTACCAACACTCTCTTTAGCCTAGTTGTGAAATCTTGTTGCAGTTTCATGCAGCTTCCTATTGAAACATGTTGTGGTATTGGGTACAGAAGCAGTGGTTGTGTCTCCTGGTTGGCTTGTCATGCCCTGGACGGGCATCCAAACACATTTTACCAGCTTCTTTGTATGGTTATATCTTACATAGAAGGACTCAAACTTCCTTACAGTGGGTTTGTCTGGTGCCCTAACACTGGGGTGTGTGTTGATGGTGAGTGGCCCATGGTCAGATCTCATGATTGTGTGGTTTGTTAGGCTGTATTTTCAAAATAGTGACATCCACTTAGCATTTACAAATGCTATGTCTAGTTGTTCTGGTATCAGATCACTTTCTCTTCTACCGTTGGACCAAGTATACCACCGCCCCCTGTGCATAAGTTCACTTAGGTTTGCTTCCTTCAGTAGTTCGTTGAGGTCCCTTGTCTCCTGCGATAGGACCGACCTACCACCATATTTGTCTTCCCTATCTAGGACTTGATTAAAATCACCTCTGATGAGAACCGGTAGTTGGGTACCATGTAGGACCACATGTAGGCAGTCCCACACTGGTTTCCTTTGTGGTCAGTCTGGATGCCCATACACAAGGATCAACATCCATTCCTCGCCCTTGGAGGTTGTGATTTTTCAACATACAAAATTTTGGCAGCTTTTACCACCAATACTAAGATCTCAACTGACTAGGCTACACAGAGCCCTCAACTTGATCCTACTAAATCTACCACTTCCCAGCTAGTGAAATAAAATCTACCTAGCCACTTGTTATTTTTACTATAATCACACTTAGTTTCTATTAAAAAAAATAATATTGGGGTTATACTGATTGATGGTGTTGTTTAAGAATTTTACTGTCAGAGGGTGCATGACAGTCCCATGCAGTTCCAACTGAGTAGATTCATGTACCTCTGGGTGGTTGTTCTGGACCAACCACCGAAATACGACAGCTTTCTTCTCCCTCACCTTCCAACACTGTTTGTATCACTGAATCAAAGATTCTTGCTGTGACTATAACCTGCTCGTCCTGTTCCTCACCAAATGCTAGGTCAAATTCTGAGAACTCGGATAGCGATCGATGCAAATGCTTCTGCTCCTGGTCCTCTGTGCATATTCTCTTGTTAAAAGAAATGCCTCATATTTCCTCCTCGAGGTGTCTCTTCCTTTTAGCTCCCAGCCCTTCCGCCACTGGCATATATTCTGCCATCGCCCAGAGAATAGCCTTCTTCTGTGTGTTGATGTGACTAACGTCAACATTCACCTTTTGCTCCACTAAATCCTGTGTGAATATTGATTTTGGCCAAATTGATGCACCACGACTGGTCCCCACATTTCCTCGTAACTCATCTTCACCAATTTTCACCTTCCTTACTCTTTCCATATTATTTTGGACGAGAATTCTAGTGGCAATCGTTGATCTGGTTTGGGCGAGACTGATTTGCCCTCTTCTGCCTATACTGCGGGTAACTGTTCGAAATTTTTCTTTCCATTTTACTTCAGTGCGAAGTTGTATCCTGTTATTGTTAGGCCTATTGTGTGTGGGCTTTCTAGCCCATTTCCGAACCTTCACCCAAAACTGGTTGTTTTCCCAATCTTCTCCCCTCATCTTGGTCACACACCACTACCCCATTGACCAAAAAAATTTCCTGGGTTATCCTCATGCAGATCGGTCCCCCATGCTCCTCTCCCTCGGTTCCCAAGGACGACATCAGGGTTAGGAAGTGTTTCCTATTGACGCTACGATAATCTCCCTGGTCCGGATTGCCCTCCGCCAGTGTCCTACCGCTGCTCTGTACCGATAGTGCCGTACTGTTGATTGGTTTTTGTCCCGCTGTAGGTATGTCGTCTCTGGTAGCTCCATCACTGGCACCACCGTTATTGTTTGCTCTTTCCGTTGTCTATTGAGGCTGATTCATTCCAACATTGATGTCATTCTCCTCTGTCATTTCTTTTTTTCTAAAATAGTGGGCACGCTGGTCATCTTTGTCATCTCCGCCACCGAGTGGTGGCTGTGTATCTCCCGGTGTCACCACCATTTTACCGCCACTGCCGACTAAAAAATTGCCCGATGATGCTCTATTGTTGGGTGACGACAGAGATTAGTCATCATTGTCCTTGGGTTTGATCCAACCCACCATCCACAGCGTTGGTGCTGCTTTCGCTTTCATTCCGATCATCTCTTTTTTTCGGTGTTGGTGTCATAGTGGTACTCTGTTGGATCGGGCTAGGCCTTTGCTGTACAGGTACTATTCTTTCCTGACTTGAACTCTTTCTTTTGTTGATGGTCTGATCTATTTGACAGTTAACGGGCTGTGTATGATGGGAGGTTTGGGTTTGTGTTGTGGCATATGATCGGGCTGTGGTACTTGGTTTCACATTTTGTTTTTTTTTTTGGGCCTTTGGTGATGGTGGGGGAAGGATTTCCTTGTTGAGAATAAGATGGATATGTGGGTTATTGGTGGCTTGGTGGGTTATTGGGTTGGTAGGGATTGGGCTTTGTTTGGTTTTATTTTGGGTGAAGGAATGTTGTTGACTTGGTTATTGTAGGATGTTTGGTATGCTTAAAGAATGACTTGACCCAATAGAGCATAAATAGCGAGTTGGATTATTAGCTGGGTCCCTGTGGTTAGGTATGTTCAGTATTGAACTGGCGCCTTGTTTAAGTGATCCACCTGCTTGCATTGAATTTTCACTACTTCTCCCCTTTAAGTCCATCTGTTTCCCATGCTCGGTCAGATCTCCCTTCATATCCTTTTTTTCCTCCCATCATGTCTACTTAACTCCGCATGCCTTTTCTTGCGAACCATACCTCTCATTTCATCATCATTCTTTTAGTGTAGGTGTGGCTGTATTCTCGAGCCGCTTGATTCCCCGCTATGTCTAGTTTGGTGCTCCTTTGTGTCAAAATCATCTGGCTCTGGCTCTGAGTCTAAGCTTAGGAACTGTAGAAGTGATGTGCTACTGGGTTCATTAATTTGAACACCAATATTGCGACGTTGAGGGCGTACCTTGCTCCTTTATGCTCTCTTAGGAGTTTTGACCATCTTGGACTTGCCTTTCTCCAGCTCAGCATCTTTCCCCCTTTCATCTGAATTGATGGTAGTAGCTAGACTGTCTTTGAATGCACTCTGGATACTCATGATGACATTTGTCTCGTTGCCTAGATCACCAAAGTTAATGATAAGATCCACATCAAAATTGAGCCCCTCACTGCTTTGGTCAGAGTCAACACAAAAATTTTGATCTTCTGAAAATACCCCGCTGATGAGAAAAGGTTTGATTATTGTTCCATTTGTCGAGGTAAATTGTTTGAAATCCACCTTGTTGGCTGAGAGATATGCTGTTGCTCCTAATTTAGCGAAGATATATCTTCTCCCGCCGATGATCAAGTACTCTTCAGTTACGATCTCACCGGATTCACCCTCCACATGTCTTGTGCGGACCATTGGACTCTCTGTATTCGGTTGTTGCTGCTGGTAGGTTTGTTATGGGGATGGTGCTGGGTTGAGCTCCTGATGTCCACGTCGGAGTTGCTATTCTGTGAAACGAAACCTTGTCCCACTTCTTCCCAGAAATCAGGTACTTCTGAGAGGTTTAGTAGTCTCCCACGTGCTTCTGCAAGGCCCTGTAGGTATATTTGATTAATGTCATTCCTTTGAGCGGCCTCTTCCATGGTTAGCTCTTTTGGTTCTTCTCCTGGGTCATCCTCCAGGTCTTCTTTCGGGTTATCCTCCGGGTATTTCTCTGCTAGTTTTAACATTTTCTGGTTTTTTGAATTATACTCCCCTGCCTCCCTCAGTTCTTCTGGGGTGGGATAAATTTCTTCTTCATACTTAAAACCGTTTAGAAATGCTTCATCTGGCATATGCTGAAACATGTGTTCATTGTATAGAAATAATGAGGGGGAAACCTTGTGAACCTTCTTATCGGCATGTTCTTGTGAACCCGAATGACGGGTGGGTAGAGTTCCTCTGAGAGGTCTATAAATCTCCAGTTGTAGCTCTGACCAGAGGATTGCGAATATTTCATCGATATGCCATTTAAGAGCTTCCCTATCCTGCCAACGACACTGTGGGTAGGTATGGCCTAGGGTTTCGCATCGTCGGCACATTTTGGTGAACTCTTTCATATCCAATGGTTATCCAAACCATTCCACCCATTTGCACTTTTAGCCAAAACCTGGATATCAGTGCTTTCTGGACCGGCGTCCACACCCAAACACTTACATACTCTGCATGTTGTAGCAACCTTCCTCCGAAATCCACCTCTTCAGCATTGCCGACCATGGAGGAAAACTTTTGTATAGTGCTCTTGCCAAAGTATTCCAACGTGAGCCCATAAATGTGGATCCAGATGAGAACTTTGGTAATTGTCATGTGTGACAGAGCCATCTCAGGGACTAGTCTATGCAAAGCCAACAAACCACCAGTGATGTTCACAGGACCATTGTATAGTACTGCTAGGAGCTTGGATCGCTGTTGAAATTAGATAACATAGAATTTCCCATTCTTCGTGATGACATGTACACCTTCTCCCTAATAGTCTGATATGAAGAGCTGCATTCTTGTTAGGGCAAAGTGTCGATAGTCGAGGAAATACCCTACTAGATTATCCTCAAGTAGACTCTGGCCCCTTTGATATTCCTCCTCATCCGGTGTGAAAATGACTCCCCTTCTGGGTGGTAGGTGAGTCGCTCTGTTGAGTTCATCCTCGAAGAGGACATCTCTTCATTCCTCCGAGTTTTTTGAGCCATCACGAGACCCTTCTGACTAGTACTCTTCCCTAATTGTATTAGCCATGCTTCCTCTGAATCTCTTTCCGGCTGACTCAGAGTTGTTCCTATTGTTGCTGACTTTTTGATTTACCTCCTATGGTGCTTTTGTGTTAACAAAGATAATTGTGAACGTGTTATCTATAGTGTTGGTTGATTTTTTGGGGACTGGATGTTTGAATTGTGTGTGGAATGTATTTTTAAGTTTTGTTTTTCCACGTGAATTTGTTTCTTTGTGGGGTGCAGGATTAGTTTAGCTGAGGCTTGGTGCTTGGCTTTGGGACTGTTTGGTGTGGGACTACCATGCAAGCTTGCAAGGTGAGCACTGGGAGGGTGATGAGATCAAAGAGGAAGTTGATGGGCTGGTATTGAAATACTACACTACGGTTGAGGTTCTCCTTGTTTGGTGAAGAGTTTGGTATGGGACGAGTTTGTGACTTTGGGATGGATTTTATGTTGTATTGATGATGAACATGGGTTGATTTTATTGCTTGCTTTTCTGAGCATAGGATGAAACTTTTATCTTTTACTATTGCTCTCAAATTCCTTGGGTTGAAATGCCTCTGGAGAAAAATCCTTCACATAAATTAGAGTGTGGAGATGTTTGTTTGACCTAACGTGTGACAATTTCCCATAAATGAGGAAGGCAGAATTACTATTGTTGGATTTCTACCCTCTCAATCACTCTATTTGATGAAATAAGAGTCCCCTCTTAACCACATAAATCATACCTCCAACTAAAAAGAGACAAGTCACACAACTATCTCCATATTCTAATTTATGCGAAGACAACTGGTGATGTTTCGTCCACAAAAAAGAGACAAGCCACACGAATACCGGGGTTATGAAGTTCGTGGAGCTTGGGATCCTGAGTATTTAATATGTAAGCAATATCAATTTGTTCGAAAGTTAAAGAGATTGAAATTTCCATTGAAAAAGTTGGGAATAAATGACTCGAGCCACATTTCTAAAGGGGAGAATAATGAATTCAGTGTTGCATTGGAAAATTTAGATATTGTTCAAGTGACAGTTGCTGAGTGGAGGTGCTATTGGATCAAAAGAAAAAGGCAATATTTCTCTAACATGCTGAATCACAATTCTTGGCACAAAAGGAAAAAATTAATCATTTAATCTTGTCAAACATTGGGGGCCTTCTAATTTTCATGGCCAGCATAGGAAGCAGAAGGGAGGAATTGTGTCTGCTATTATGGACATAAATGACAGAGTTATCACAACATCTGGGGAGAAATGAAGTATGTTCGTAGAGTTTTATAAAAATCTTTTTGGTGCAGCAAGAGATCGGATTACAGTTGACCCGAGATTATTGGAAAATGGCACAAGAGTTTATGCGGAAGAAGTAGTTTACCTGAGCTCGGGAGTTACTACACGGAAATTAAATCTGCATTATTTTCAATAAAGGAGACAAGGCATCGGGACCAAATGGGCATACCTCTGCATTTTTCAAAATGCAATGGGAGATAGGGGGGAAATTTTCACAGAAGTGGCATTGGAATTCTTTAAAAGGACTGGGCTATTGAGGTAGATAAATCATACGTCTATTCCTTTGATCCCGAAGAAAGAAAGCAACATAAGGGTAGGGGATTTCAGACCGATTGCTTGTTGTAATGTCTTTTATAAGACGATTACAAAGGTAATTGCAACAAGAATGGCGAATGTTTTGCCAAGAATTATAGACCCAACTCAGGAAGTATTTATAGAGGGAAGGCTTATTTTGGATAATATTATGCTAGCTCTGGAAATTATTAGAAGGTATGTGAAGAGATCAAGCTCAAGAAGAGTCAGTTTTATGGTTTATATAACCAACGTGTTTGATACAGTTTCGTGGGAGTTCTTAGAAGTTCTCCTTAGGCTAAAATTTCCAGACGGGTTTGGACAATGGATCATGCTTTGTGTTACAACATCATCTTTTTCAGTTGTAGTGAATGGTGAATTACATGGAAAAATTGATGGAAAGCGTGGGTTATGGCAAGGAGACCCAATGTCACCACTAATGTTCGTCATTTGTATTGAGTACATATCCAGGATCTTGAAAGATCGTAAGAACTCTAGGTACTTTGCGCACCATCCTAGGTGTGCGGACATAAAAAAAAAGTGCACTTATCCTTTGTCGATGACTTATTGTTCTCCAGGGGGATGGAGACTCAGTAAATATTCTTATGCAATGTTTGAATGAGTTTGAAAACACCTCGGGCATCGCAATAAATCCATCGAAATCAATGTAATAGAGATGTATATCATTTAGAATCAGGATAAGAAAAAAATACCCTTTCTAATTGATTTTGTACATATCATATTCTATATTTTTTAGGTATCGTACCCTATGTACTTACTATATATATATATCAAAACACAGCCACAATTATTTGTGGGTTTTACTTTGCATCATGATATCAGTCAAGTATCTATAAAAATATCTTAGCTTTTATCAATTTCTTCACATAATTACCTAAATTAAATCCTTTTCTGATCGGCCGCGCCCACCTCCATTGTTGCCAGTGTCTTCTACACTTATCTTCTCCGGTCTATTTCGGCAACCCTACAAGTCCTTCTGCCTTCAAGATCGTTCAACTTCTGTGTACTCTCTTCATCTCCGGCAACATCACAATTCCTCCGGCGTTGTTGTTTCCAAGTTTCAGATGCTCCGGCCTCTCAAATTGGCCTCTCCAATCTTCAGCAAGGAGGAAGTGTGAGCCACATGCGCCATTCATTCTGCCCGCACATGCATCTCCACGCCCAACCTGCCCAGCGCGTGAGCCACACACATCTTGTCAGCAAAAGAGTTTCTCTCTTCCTTCAAATTCTCTCAGCTTAAACTAATTTCTCGCAAGTTTATCAATATCTCACGAGTTTTTGCCACAACCAGTTAGGGCCTCATCAGTGCCCAGCCAGCGGCCGGTCAGCACCAATTTATTTTAAAAAATAGATTGGTTCCTCTTGTATTTTGGCTTCTTTTGATCAACCACGGTGTCAATGGTGTTATGTTCTGGGTCATGTTGCTTCTTCGTGTTCTAAACTACACGATGAATGGTACCAGTTGCAGTGTTAGTGATGTAAGCAATTTGGTCATATTGCCTCTATTTGTTCTCATTTGGTCTCTCCAACCTCATCTACTGCTTCTCTACCACATGCTCCTATGCATATTCACTGGATAGCTGATTCTAGCGCGACCAACCATATGACTTCTTCTCAGTCCGCTCTTGAACGCATGATTCCTTATTCTGGTAACAGTCGTGTTATTGTTGGTAATGGTTCTGCTCTTAAAATTACCCATGTTGGTCATTCTCGAGTCTCTGATTCATTGTCCTTGTGTGATGTTTTGGTGGTTCCGCACATTACTAAAAAATTATTTTCTATTAGCAAATTGACTCGGGATATGAATGGTGTTATTTTTTTTATGATTTTTCTTTCACTATTTCAAACAAGTTTACTAGAGATGTTATTGGTAAAGGCCATTGTGATAGTGGCTTATATGTTTTGGATTATAGTGGTGATGCTTTATCTGCTTTTGTTACATCGAGTGCTTCTAAAGCATCTTTTGATTTTTGGCATAATAGATTGGGTCATGTGCCTCACAAAATCATTTCGTCCTTGAGCAAGTCTGGATGTTTGTCAGTTAGTAATTTGTTGCCTAAGCCTCATTTATGTCCCGCTTGTGAGATGACTAAAGGTAAGCGTATTTCTTTTACTAATAATTTAAAATGTGCACCACGCATACTCGATCTGGTTCATTGTGATATTTGGGGACCCTCACATGTTGTCTCTCGAGCTGGATACTCCTATTATGTCATTTTTGTTGATGATTTTTCTCGGTTCACTTGGTTATATCCTTTACGACAGAAGTTTGATTTTGTAGAGGCTTACATGAAACTTGAAGCTTGTTGAGAACCAGTTTTCTACCACCATTAAAGTATTTCAGAGTGATGGTGAAACCGAGTTTGTGAATCATCGCATGCGATCACATTTTGTGTCTAAGGGCATTCATCATCAGCTTTCATGCCCTTACACTCCAGAGCAAAATGGTCATGCAGAGCGGAAGCATCATCACATCACTGAGACAGGATTGTCAATGTTCTTTCATTCTGTCCTTCATCATTCATTTTGATATGATGATTTCTCTATAGTAGCCTACATCATCAATAGACTGCTTACTTCAGTTTTATCGGGCCAGTCTCCGCTCTCTGTTATTTTAGGCACTACTCCCTAATTACTCCAACTTTCATCCTTTTGGTTGTCGAGTTTTTTGGTATTTGCACCCTTATGCTCCTCATAAATTAGAGCCTCTAAGTTTGCCATGTATTTTCTTGGGATACGGTTCTCAATACAAGGGTTATCGATGTCTTGATACTCTTACGAAGGAGTACATCACTCACCATGCTCGGTTTGATGAGTTTTTTTTCTGGCTACCCGTACTGGAACTGTTACAGATTTACCATCACTGGATGTTTCTTCTTTTTTGGAGCCTTTGTCAGTCCCGTCAGAGGTCATTGAGCCATCTTCTTCAGCACAATCACCCATTATTTTAAAATTTTGAAAATTTCCAACTATAACGGAAGCTCGGGGTTCTTCAAAAAATTGCAGTTGTCTGCCACAGGGTGACCAAAAGCATGATCGATGTCAGACAGCGCCATCAGCACAACCGATGATGCCATCGCCACAGCCGGCTCACGAGCCGGTCACCCCGGCCGTGCATGCGTCTCATGTGCCACTCTTTCAGGCATCAGTGCCTTCTTCGACAGCACCAGCCAATCTAGCTTCTCCAATGATACCATTGGTCACTCCCATCCACTCACCAATATCCATGTCGGGATCCGTGCCCGATGTCTCAGGATCTATGCCCACCTCAAAATCTGCACCATTCCCGGATGTGGGTCCTTCTTCCCGGCATCTGATGGCTACTCATTTGCACAATGGTTCTCTACGGTACAAGGATTTTTTTATTGTGATATTTATGGCTTACTGAGTGCTTTATTTTCTAAGACCGAGCCTCGCAGTCATCGCTCAACTGTCAAGGATCCTGAATGGATTGTTGGTATGGACTAAAAAACGGATGCCTTACGCACTCAATAGACGTGGGAGTTAATTTCTTGTCCTTCAAATACCAATGTTGTTGGTTCTAAATGGGTTTACCGATTGAATTATAAATATGATGGCTCACTTGATAGGCACAAAGCAAGACTAGTTGCTCAAGGGTTTTCGCATACATTTAGTCCAGTGGTGAAGGCATCCACTGTTCGTACTATTTTATCTATTGCTGCTCATCGCAATTGGTCATTGCGATAGCTTGATGTGAAAAATGCATTTTAAATGGTATTCTTGATTCTCTGGTTTACATGGAGTAGCCTGCTGGATACAAACACCCTACGTGTCAATACTATGTTTTTCGTCTACGCAAGGCCGTTTATGTTTTGAAGTAAGCTCTCCGTGCTTGGTTTCAACATTTCAGTTCTTTTTTTTATTAGTCTGGGCTTTGTATACAATTTCTCTGATACCTCCTTATTTGTTTTCTCACAGGGTGATTCTTTGCTCTATTTATTGGTTTTATGTTGATGGTATTATTCTTACTGGGAATGATGGGCATCTTATTCGGAAGTTTATTGATCGGGTTAATCAAGAATTTAAGACTCTACAATATTTTTTGGCATTGGAGGTTGTTCGTACTTCCGACGGCTTATTCCTTGATCAGGCCAGATATGCCATGGACATTTTACTGCGAGCTGTCATGCAAGATTCTGCGCTAGTTGCCATTCCATTTGTGGCTTTTTTTGCAACTGTTTAGCTCTTCCGGTAAGCTATTCGGAAACCCACACTTTATTGTTCTTTGGTTGGTGCGCAACAGCATTTGTCGATTACACATCCAGACTTGTCCTATGTTGTGAATACGGCCAATCTGTATATGCAGGCTCCTACTGGCCACTACCAAACTGTCACTCAAATTTTGTGCTTAGTGTGTGGTACGCTCTACTATGGTCTTCAGTTTTGCGCAAATTCATCCTATTACCAAGTTTGGATTACTCTGATGCTGATTGGGCTCATTGTATAGAGACTCGTAGGTCTACATATGGTTATGCCATTTTTCTTGTTGGCAATCTGGTTTCATGGAGTGCTAAGAAGTAGCTTACAGTTTCACATTCTAGTTCAAAATCAGAGTACCGTGCTATGGCAAATACTGCTGCGGAGCTAGCTTGGTTGATGAATCTTCTTCAGGACTTACGTGTGACAACACGTGCCTCACCTGTGTTGCCGTGTGATAATAATAGTGCTCTCTTCCTGGCTCAGAATCCAGTTTCACATAAGAGAGCCAAACACATTGATATTGACAATCATTTTGTGCGTGAGATGGTGTCTTCTGGCAAGCTCAGGGTTGCTCATATCTCTACGCACTTACAGCTTGCTGACATCTTTACGAAGGGTCTACCCTATCTCAATTTGAGTTTCTACGTTACAAGCTTTGCGTTGCGACAGTCCTACGCTTTGCTTGAGGGGACTATGTTGTCGTCTACGTAAGGAATACCCTTTCTGATTGGTTTTGTATATATCATGTTCTATATTTGTTTAGGTCTTGTATATTCTTTGTACTCACTATATATATCAATACACACAACCACAATTATTTATGGGCATTACTTTTTATCATTTGTATTGAGCCACAAATATTCTTATGCAATTTTGAATGAGTTCAAAAATACCTCGTGCGTTGCAATAAATCCATCAAAATCAATGATATTTGCATCAGGAGTGGTGAATGATCTTACTTTCACGGGTATTCCTTGGGGGAGCTGCCTGTAAGATATCTTATAATTCCTTTGGACGTGAATCGACTCAAAGTCTCGCAATATGGTGGTTTAATAGGCAAGGTGAGCAAGGCTATTTCGTCATGGAAGGAGCATACATTTCCTTATGCTGGGAGATTGGAGCTTATGAAGTTTGTAGCTCAAGGTACAATTGGGTATTGGATCCAACACTTTTCCATACAAGATCATGTTATGAAAAATACTTTAGAGGCTTTGTAGGGAGTTTTTGTGGGGAGGGCCAAAAAAGAACAAGGTTGGGTGGCAAAAAGTTTGCTCACGTAAATCAAATTGAGGACTTGGTATGAGGGACTTTGGTTTTTGGAGTAAAGCTTCACTTGCTCGACAAATATGTGATTTTCATTTAAGCAAGGAGATGTTTTGGGTCAAATGGGTGCGCTCGTTATACTTGAAGGGAGTGTGTATATGGGAGTATCAACCGACAAAATATGGTATTTCCGCACACATGAAGCAACGTTGTAGAATTCGGGATTTATTGTTGCACAAGGTAGCGACTGGTTATAAGAGCATCATTATTCATATGATGAGGCACTGGTATGGTGAAAATGGTAAGGGCTTTACATGTTGTGCATATAATGAAATTCATCGAGTATTAAGATCAGTTGTGTACAAAGATATGGCTTGCAGGGAAGGGAAAATATATAACGCTATATGGAACAAACACATACCTCCAAAGAATTCTTTAATTTCTTGGTTGGCTTTATTTGTAAGGCTTGGAAGAATGGATAGGGTAACCACGGATGAAGACATTAATAGGATTTGTAAGCTATGCAATCAGCAAGAAGAGTCAAATCAACACCTATTTTTCCGCTACCCATAAACTAAGCACATATGGGATCAAATCCACCAATGGTTATATGTTCGACGATTTCCGATCACCATAAGGAGTGATGTAAAGTGGGTGAAGAGGAAATGTAGAGGGTCAGAACCAAGAAGGAAGGCTAGGATGCTAGCATTAATGGCTACAATTTATCACATTTGGAGTGAAAGAAACAAGGTGGTTGTGGAAGGAAAGAGAAAAGATCAAGGTAGAGTTATATCCTTCATCGCCCAAGATGTTTACTCAATTCTTAATCAGAAGGTTAATGACAAGTCGCAGGAAACTAGAGCAGTTGCGTCATCACCAATTTCAGTTACATGGGGATAGAAGCTAAGATGGAACGGGATTCTGAATAAAAGTAACAGGCCTCTTAATCATCTAGATTTGAGAATTGAGAAGTTCGAGACCCTTGTTCTGCGACAAGGAGGTACATGAGAAATTTTTTTATGACTTTTTGGGTTGCTGCCCCACCTTGTTAGCACCCAAATGCTTTAGGGAAAATTGCTTCGGCTTTAGGAGACCCGATATGTGTTGATAATCACACTTGCGATTGAATATGTAATGTTGCTAGAGCTTTTGTGCACATGGATACGTCGACAATATGTAAGCATCAGTTACTATTACAAGAGTGGATGGAACACTTCATGAGCAGCCCGTGATGGTAGAAAATTGGGCAAATTACTGTGAGAATTGCAATGGTGTGGGGCATTATACCTCGGATTGTGATGAATGGAAGAAGTGGCTGAAAGATATGCAAGTTAAGAAGCAGCAGGAAGGGCAAATTCAGGTTATCAGGGAAGGGAGTCAGAATGTGGTTAAGAAAGAAAAAGAAGGATTTTAAAAAAAGATGGATTGTGAGAATTTTTATTTTTATTTTTTTGAAAGGGAGGGGGGAGGATTCAGCGGTATGTGAATGTAGATTGTGAGGAGAGAAAATAGGTAGTTTAGGAGATGAGATGATAGAAAATATAGAGAGACAATAGATTGATTACATGTGGCATATGATTATCCACTTATATTTTTTCTTTTTCCAAAATTTTAAGGAGTGCGTCTCTTGAAAGACGGTCTTTCCATAAGTCATGGAAAGACCAATGTTTAAAGTGTAAATTAGGAGAAATGAAGATAAAATTTTTTGGTTGCACAACCAGGTTATAAATTTTATAACTACTAAATGTTGCATACTAAATTTTTAATGTTGCAACTAAGACATTTTACCTTTTATTATTCAAATTAAACCCCATCTTTTCATAAGCATATGGAAAGACCGTCTTTCCCAAGACTTTGCCAATTTTAAGAGGGGATTGAAGGATAATAAATTAATTCTGAAAGAGTTGAACCATAATTTTAAATTTTATTAACTTTTGGAAAATTTCTGGTGGGATTGAGCCCCTTCCAGCCCCCTTTCCCTCCGCCTCTACTAACCTTTCACCTTTTAAAAAAAAAAGAGTCCCCTCTCCTTCAAACAAGAAAGGACTACGAGGGTGCTCAATTAGCTCGATAATCGATTGATCCAGACTCGTTAATTATTCTGAAGTTTCATTCTCGATCAATCTAGACTCTTGCGAACTCGAAGTTTCATTCACTCTACTGGATCATGGGGAGTTTTAAGGGGACGTGGTTTTGATTCTTTTCAGTTTTGAAAGAATTAATCTGATTTGTGCTCTCTCAGTCACACGCACGATTGCTACTTGTTCTATCTCAAAACATGGCGGATATTAATATTCAACGCAACTCCCTATTTGAATGGGCTGATTTATGCACTTCAAAAGCTATAAAAATGGCGGAAACGCCTGTATAACAACAATGCAATACTACTATCAAATTGTTGCAGTCATTAAAGTTACAAATCACTAAACGCAATAGGACCAAAAAACCAAAATCGATCAGCTCCTCAAAAAGACTCAGGCGCCGAGAGCTGAATTCCATGAATACAAAATGTTGATAACCCAGAAAGAATTCTACGCCACACACATATCACAAGAGCCATCTCCTTCTCCGCCTTGAAATCGTCAAATATTTTCATTTTCCAAAAGTCGACTAAGATTTACAACCACAATACAATAAAACCCTCCCAAAACCACTACAGTTGACATAAAAGAATCATCAAGAAGAACAACATGCCTTCTTCTCTGGGATTATTTGTGCTGGGCCAGGAACAAGGATCTTTTTGCCAGCCAAAATCGTGGGATTACCGTTAGCTTGGTCTTCGCTAGCTGCAAGACTTTTCTTACTGACAATGTTGAAGATCTCAGTCAAAACAGTTGAGAATGCTGTCTCCACGTTCGTTGCCTCTAGGGCAGAGGTCTCCAGGAAGAATAATCCTTCCTTCTGGGCAAATTCTTTGGCATCCTCAGTGGGAACTTGGCGCTGGTCTTCAAGATCGATCTTGTTTCCAATTAAGATGATGACAATGTTCTTGTCAGCATGAGCACGCAATTCTTCCAGCCACCGAGGTATATGATCAAATGTCTGGCGTTTTGTGATGTCGTAAACCAACATAGCCCCTACAGCACCCCTATAGTATGCACTTGTGACGGCTCTGTACCTGTTATTTGTTAATGATACCAGCACCACAAAATGAACTCTTCAGTATCAGTTTCATCGACAAACTAGAAGCACCGACAGAAGATATTCCAAGCCAAAAATGTTCAAACTCTTCTAGCTACAGTTAGACCATTCTTTACCATACAGTCAATTAAAACATAGGCCAGTCATGTTGGAATATGTTCAATGATACAGGGTAGCATTTAAAGTATAACGATGTGGGCCACAAAATTGCCGGACAAAAGAGTTTAAAATCTAATTTAAGATGATTATGCATCTAAAACGCTCAATTCCGTCCATTAAAAATATAACTATGTAAGTAAACAACCAAAGATATTGTGGGCTCCAAAGCAATCCCACATTAAGATTCTCGGTCTTGATCGATGTTATGCCATTAAGAGTGAGCCAACTCTTTTCAAGGTAATGAAATGAACTGGGCCATGCGTAAGCAAGCTAGTAGCCAACCATTTAGATGATTAAACCCATTTATAAAGCTGGAGTTCAGCAGGTAGGTAGTTCATATTTAATACAGGAAACAAAATGCTCTGAATTAATGACAAAAATAGTAAGTTAGTTGAAAGATAAGGCAAGATAATTCCAATGTCTAACCTAGAGATGATATTTGCTCAGTTTTCCAGGTTCAACTACCTCGAAGCCTTTTCACATTAATTTACTCTACCATTCTAATTTTTGAGTTTATGCGGAATATAGGTGATCTATGGAACAGTGTACCTGGCAAATCAGCCACATGCAAGTTTGGCAGAATATTAAAAAAATTTCCCTCCAATAATAATACCCCAAATCATAAACCAAACACCCACTTACTATGAAGGACCAACCTGCAGTGCACTTTAGGATCAAGGTTTGGTAGTATTAGAATCATTCTAATGTAAGGTTTCGCACAAAATATTTTTTTTGGTTGACCAAGTTTTAACAGCATTCACCTTCCCAAATAGTATATGAAGCCTGATTTGAGATGACATAACATCTCATGAACTAGAAGAATTACAGAATTTGAACCACTTGAACATATAAAAGCAACAAATGCAGTACTGAGTGGTACATAAGCATCTAGGTAGAAACTGCACCGAAAGGGGATCAAATACAAGTTCCATGGGCGAACTAAGACGACATATTTGCAAGAAATTAAGGGACAAAGAAGGCTCACTATGAATTTCAATTCGACAAGTATTTTGCAGTGTCCCTTCTCAATAGATTTATACACATTTGAAGGCGATATCATGAATACTTGGATGGGTGTTAACGCAAAATCACAAAAAATTGCTCACCACATTAAATAAAAACAACTAAAAGCCGCAAGCTGAGGTAATTAATGAAATTCTGCTATTGCCATAATCCTCAAAATCAGAAAATACTTTGACTGGCATGGCGAAAGGATAGCCTAATTCCTAGCCACGGCTATAGGAAAAATAAACATTCAAATCATCGATCCCATCGTTTCTTGATTTCTTTTCACATCCAAACTGACAATACAAAGAAAATTGTACAGAGTACAGTTCATTAATTAAAAGAAAAGTAAAGAAGACGGGCTTAGACATAGATGGCAAGAATCACAAGTACAGGTACCATAAATACAATTCAACATAAAAAATGCATAAACATAAAACATAGTATGAGAAAAGCAAGGAGGATAACCTTTCTTGGCCGGCAGTGTCCCAGATCTGGGCTTTGACGGACTTGTGGTCAATGACGAGAGTTCGCGTCTGGAACTCGACACCAATGGTAGCCTTGGAGTCCAAACTGAACTCGTTCCGGGCGAACCGGGCAAGAATCTGAGACTTGCCCACTGCCGAGTCCCCGATAAGCACCACCTTGAACACGTAGTCCACTTTCTGGCTTGCGTCTCCGTACCCCGCCATCACAATTCACTATTCACTATTCAGATTCACAGTCACCCTAGATCTCCTCTTCTTTATGCTCTTTGCGTTTGCTTATTACAGTTGTCAAGTACCCCTGTTTTTACTTGCTATGACTTCGACGGGGATGAAGTAATTTCTTTCTACCATTTATAGCACCTCTTTTGGCCTTGGAATTTTAAACAAGATTTGGGTAATCTTTTTTCATTCCTTCTTTACTTACTTTTTCTTCTTCTCAACTAATTTATTCCAAATCAAAATTCATAAATCTCTACACAATTCTCAGTTACCTGTTGACCGCTACGCTTTTCCTTTTTTTTTTGTTTGGAATAAGTAAATTTCATTTCACGTAACTGGAATCGTCTAAGAAAGTTTTGGGTGCATCTCATACACTATCGTGTGATCACTCGACTCTGCAAAACTAGCAAGCGAGTGAGCAAGGATATTCCTATTTCTAGGGATCCAACAAGGCGGTTTGAGAGCATCCGCAATGGTAGTGAACTTAAGGAGAACTTCTTAAGTGTCATATCATGAATTTTCATAGAAACTACCAACTACCAACAATGGACCTCTTTAAAATAAACACTTCTGAAGCACTTCTGTTTCATTTTAAATTATAATTAATAAAAATATAAAATAAGTGTCAAACATTGATTGGTTGGTTGCTCACAAATAAAGAAGTGTCAACTCCTTAATTAAGGAGCAACTCCTTATTAAGGGGTGGTTCTTAAAACTCCACAATGACCCTCCTTAAATAAGACGCGTTCCTTATTAAGAAAAGTGGAGTTAAGAAGCTACCATTGTGGATGCTCTAAGGCCTTTGTCGTTCAATATGGTTCGAACTTGTATAACACTATCAGCACGTGCCAAGTTTAGCTCAAGTTCTCCTCTAACCATACGAATTATCCCCAGCGCATCCCCGACGATAGTGACCTGCTAATTCTGCATCTCTGTAGCCCAGCGGACAGCCTCCAATAGTGACATAGTTGTTGGGGTAAATGTTGTAATAATGGATTCCATTGGAAATGACAAAATCACGCTTGGATGATTGTGGTAAAACTTTTCTTGGATATCAATGTGAGTCGTGTTAAGTACGCTTTCCTTAAAGAGTAATTCGACCATATTACAGCCTTGGGTTACATGAATTCCCTTCGAGGATAAAACAATGCTTGAATCAGGAGAATACTTTTGAGTACCCGTGTTTTTGGTTGTATATATGTGTGGGAAAATTCTCAGTTTTCCCGTGTGTATACTATGTTCTTCAACTTCTGTATTGTGTGTATTTTAACCATCCATGCGAATGCATGTATTTATAGGAAACAAATGTCGTGAAAAGACATAACACTTCATCATTCCACACTAAACCATGTACCTATCAGAATTATAAATTCTGAAATGATGCAATTTTTCACACGATACATCTTTCCACATTGCACTACAACATTCAATGTATCGTATTACTTTGATATCATCTTTGTCGTTTCCATCAAAGAGAAGTTAGACAATACACACCACCATATCAGAATTATAATAAATTCTGAAATGATGTATCTTTCCACACTCTAGGACAAGCCATGTTAGTTATTACCAACACAATTAATCCTTATCCTATGAACCTGTAAACTCGTAGATAGTTTATACAAGTGTGCACTCCACACCACCAAACTTGTTTTAACGTCCCAAGTTTACAATTACTCGAATCCAAATATACTTAAATAACTTTGTGTTTCATAAAACACCAACAATAGCTTCTGCACCATCGAGATGGAGAATGCCAATTCCTATATAGTCTTTTGCGGTGCTAGCATCAAAGTAGATTTTCATCCCCTCCTCTGGTGGCCTCAAGGAAATGTGGGTGGAGTTCCAACGAAGCTCATTCCGGCCACTGGCACCCTAAAGTTAGCAAGGCATATTGTAATACCTGCTGCAGCTTCCTCTGGCGGCAAACACTTGTCTTCAAATAATTATTTGTTTTTTTGGATCCATATGGTGTCGCATGCCATAATAATTAGCTTTGCATCATCTTCGTCGCAGGTTTTTATTAAATTCCTGAAAAAAGAATTCTCCCCTAGCTTTCCTTGCATTTTCGATCAATTCTTGAAGACCAAGCAAACTCTATGCTGCGGCTACATAGTTACATTCGAAGAAGAGATGACCCAAGGTGCCATTTTCCTCTCGACAAAGAACACATGTTAAGGGCACCTCCATAGTTCGCTTCTGTAAATTCTCGCAAGTAGGGAGAGAATCTATACAAATTCACCATGCGGGATGTATCGCTCTTTGCGAGATATGAAACTTCCATAATTTATTCTATAAGGGCCTTTCTGAACCCTCCAACGGCAGATGGTGAAAAGTTCCGAACACGACTAGGGTGCAATAAGCAAAGCTCACAGTGTATGTACCCATAGTCGTTGATGCCAGCACCATTTATCCATTCTAATGTCAAGAGGAAGCCGGATTTGTCGAATGATAGCAACGTCATCAGGGTGATAATGCACAGCACGTAAGTCTTCCTTCCACCAATATGTGTGCTCATCAATGAGGTCACCGACCAAAGGCAACTCCATCGGGATGTTTTCGTCATTTGGCACATAAAAATCATTCGGCCTGGGCAATCATGGGTCATGGAAAATGCTTGTTTGCAACCCCAACCTAACATGCTTGCGAAATCTAAGTCTAAGAAATCCAACCCCTTTGATAATACTCCTCCATGACCATGAGGGTCGCAATCCTAGTGGAGCTTCAAAGATAGATGAATTGGGGAAGTACTTATCTCTGAATACTCTGGTGACAAGTGCATTGGGATGAATAAAAAATCTCCATGCATGCTTACCTAGTAGCGCTGTTGCTTTTAAATTTTGAAAACCCAAGCCTCCATTACATTTTGCTCTAGAAAGTTTCTCTCAAGAAATCCAATGAATCTTCAGCATGCCCGTCGTATTTTCTCCCCCAACAAAAACTGTTTATCATACCTCGGATGATAGAATGGTATCTGAGATACTAAAACAGATCATAGCGTAGCTTGGAATAGACTGTAACACCAAATTTATGAGTATATCTTTTCCTGCTTTAGACAGATTCTTCTCGTTCCACCTGTTGATTCTCTGCCTAATTTTGTCTGCCAATCTATAAGGGCAGTCCTAGATAGGTACCATTTGAAGCCACCTCTGTTATCTTCAAAATGTCACATACTTTAGCTCGACTCTTAGCTGCCTTGTTAGGGCTAAAGAGTATACCTAATTTATCGACATTTGTATGTTGACCAGAGATGCCTTCAAACAAAGTGATAGCTCATTGGATGTTTTGCCTCCTGTTCTGTTTCTTTGCCAAATAGTAGTGTATCATCGGAAAAGAAAATGTGTGAAATCCTTAGCCCATACTTGGACACCCCTATACCTTTAATCTTCCCAGAGCACATAAGATTAGTAAAGAGACCAGAGACCACTTATGAGCAGATGATAAAGAGATAGGGGGAAAGAGGGTCACCCTGTCGAAGTCCTCTTTTTGGTCATAACATGCCCATCTCGCCATCTCGCCACCATTCAAAATGAAGGAGAAAGCAATTGTTGACAAGCATTGGCAAATAAGTTGAACAAATATCTCTGGGGATCCCATCACTTGAAGAGTACAACAGACAAATTCTCATTCAATATGATCAAACGCGTTGCTCATATCCAGCTTGATACTCATATGACCAAATTATCCCATCCTCCTACTCTTCATTGTTTGATGAAACTTGTGTGTAATGATAATGTTATCTGTGATTAGTATACCTGGTATGAATGCCGATTGTGACTCTGAGATTATCTTTGGAATAATCAGTCTCAATCTATTTGCCACCACTTTTGAAGCAAGCTGATAAACAACATTACATAGACTGATAGGCCTAAACCGAGTGATCAATTCCAGCTACGGCCTCTTAGGGATCAATACTATGTGAACAACTCAAATAATCCATTGTTTAGAAAATTCAAGACAAATGCAGTAACATCATTTCTAACAATATGCCAGAATTTCTGAAAAAGGCAGAGCGCATATCATCGGGACTTGGGGAGTTGAATGGATGCATTTGCTTCACCGCCTTCGTCACGTCAGTACTGTTGTAGAGTCGCACAAGAGAATCGGCCATGTCAGATGTAATTTGAGGTTAAATATGCACTAAAACTTATTGCATAATTTCCATTGAAGGTTCTCACAATGTAAAAAGGGCACCAAAGGAATCTGTGACTTTGCACTCAATAATGGCCTTGTCCGTTTTCATCTCCTGGTTAGCATCTTTCAATCCTTCAATATGGTTGGCATTTTTCCACTGTGTTGAAAATCTATGATTTTAGGTCGTGCTACTGCCTCATTTTTATACCAGTGTTGTTTTGCTCTCTGTTTCCATTTAATACTTTCCACGTCTTGTAAGAACTCATATTCCTGTGGCAGAGAAGCAATTTCGATCTTCACTTCATCTGTGATGGTACCACTATCCAGGTTTAGGATTGCCTTCTTTACTTCCTCCAGCCTCCTTGGGATGTTGGGAAACATCTCTTTCTCTCATTGCATCAGTCCGAGTGAGCAATTTGTAAGATTCTGCAATAAGGATAAAGGTGATGATGTGCCACTTCATGTTTCCTCTATCATTTTCTCACAATCACTAGCTCGGATCCAATGAGCCTCAAAGCGGAATCTCCCCCGTCGTCTGTGATGTCTGGTGGCAAGATCACGAGCTTGAAGCCAAAGTAGGATGCACATATAGTCAGAGTAAACCATGAGGATAACGTTGACCGAGAACCATAGGAAGAGGCATGTACTCATGTAGAGTCTGATTGCAGATGCTCGATCAAGCCTTGCCATTTTGGTGTCTGGCTGGGCTGCGAGCCTGTTCCACGTGAACATAGGTCCTGTATATCCCATGTCAAACAATCCACAGAAATCCAACGCTTCTTGAAATGAGTCAATTTTCCATTATGCTTTTGGCTGACTCCCTTGAAATTCCTCTTGAGAAAGAACCTCATTGAAGTCACCAAGACATATCTATGGAATCGTAGGGTCTGAGACTAATTGTTAGAAGTTTTACCATTCCTCTCTCCGATTAGCTACGACCAGTTCGCCATAGTAACCAGTGCTGCGAACATGACTTCTAGATACAGTAACAAAAGCAACTATGAAACGAATCGACATAAATTACAAATCTACTACTTCTTGCTTACTCCATAACAAAGCAGGGCATTAAAATCGACCTTGTGACTCAACAACACCAAAAAAATTTAACTCCAACTTTAATCTATCAAAAACTTCAATAGAACATTTAATAATACAAAGACAAAAAACTAAAGGTGATATCAAGCGTATCATGGTACGCAACTCCTGAAGTGCCCGAGCTTCACCAAGGCTGCAGCAGTTCCAAATCAGGATATTCATTGGCTTGGGCAAGACTGGACTTCATTGACAGTCACTGCGTTCGTAATGCTCGAGCCTGCCACGGCTAGATATGCCTCCTCAAGGCCTGTAGATTGTTTCTGCTTCTTAGTACTTGTGACACCATCAACTTCCTGGGTCGAAACTCCCAGTTCAAGCTTCCTCTTCGTTTGACCTCGGTTGTTCTTTCTTTGCAGCTTCTCTACAGAAACCTTCTTTGGAGACTTTTTCTTTGGTGTCTTCTTTTTCTTTTGGCTCCTCTCAATTTGCTTTATGACCCAAGTCGCTGGTGAAGCAAACTAGATAGGTACTTGTACCATTGTTGGACTTAGAGGATCAGCTGCAAGATTGTTTTGCCAAGGTTGTGAAATCAGTGACACCACATCCATAATGGTTGTAGTTTCACACACTGGTTGCTCTTGTACGAGTTGGCTCGCCTCGAGCAGCTAATCGTCGAGGGCATTGTCGGGATGGGGCTGTAATATAGGCATTACTGGAGCAGCATCTGTCTTTTATTCCTGTCTTGTATATGAGATGACCAGGTTACCACTAAACCTGTTGGGTATTCCTTCAAAACTTGGTCTCCATTTTGGGGTGTCAAAAAATTTGGAGGTGGTGGTTTTTAGTGCAATCTAGTTGCGACACTCCACTCCACCAGGTTGTTGCAGCACATCACCAGGTTGTTGCAGCACATCGTGAGTTAAGGTTTCCATAATTGTGGTTATCGTCCTAGTCAATGTATCAGTGTCGACGGTGAAGTTAACCTCCCTCAGAGCTGCTTGCAATGTACTCCAAGATCCTCTTGGCTGAACCCTAACCCCAACCGGTGCATCAAATTGGCTTTTTCTCTATATACTGCATCATCTCCCTTTGATTCCCCCCTCCATAGTTCCCCGGATCTACCATACAATTATCATTCTTTGCCTCATATCCCTTATGTCGATCAACATCACAGGGCTGGTCCGGCTTCGAGATCCTCCTTCTTCCAGCCGCAATGAACGGTGATAAATTTGAACCCACACCAAGAAGCGGCGAGTAGTGTACTGTATCCCAATCAGCGATAGGTGCTAGTGCTCTACTTTCACAATCTCTCTGACCATGTCCTAGACATCCACAATACAAACAAAATCTGGGAAGCTTTTCGTATTGAAGTAAAAGTTGGGTCTGATTTCCTGGGAGACCAATAGTTTGGACCTCTTCAACGGCTTTGTAATGTCGATCTCGCACTTTATGCGCTTGTAAGGGCCAACAAATGAGCCAGCCACGTATTTTTCAATGATTACAAACTTTTCGATCGCATCACCTATTAACTTGGTTGATGCTTCGTTCATAGCCAATGTAGGCACATGATGAGCGCGTATCCAGAATGAACATGTCCTAAAATGAATCTATGATGCAACCATGCCTTCATATGGTTAAAAAATGGCTAACAAGAATTTGCCAAATAGCCACAGTTTCCTCTCCAAAACCCATGCTTTGTGTAACGGCTATTCAGCACTGGTGTTGGAGTGCGATTGATCAGGTAGGCAGCAGTAAGAATGCATTCTCCCCAGAAGTTAATGGGTAAATGGGCCTGAAACCGAAGAACATGAGCCACGTTTAAGATGTGACGGTGCTTTCGTTCTACGCACCCATTTTGTTGCAGCGTGTAGATAGTGGATGTCTCAAACTGAATCCTTTCTCATCAAAGTAGTGTTTGAGAGGAAGAAATTTGGTTCCATTGTCAGCTCTAACTATTTGAACTGACCGACGGAACTGCGTCTGAGCAAGGGCAATGAAATCCTTCATCTTGGCAGGTACTTCAGTCTTATATACTAATAAATAAATCCAAACAGCTCGGGAATAATCATCTAATATAGTCAAGAAGGAAAAAGCTCCACTAGAAGATGGGGAGCTATAAGGCCCCTAAACATCACAATGAATAAGTTCAAACAAATAACTATCCTTAAAGGTACTTAAGGGAAAGCTAGATCTAGACTGTTTTGCCTGATGACAAACTGAACAAGGAACAGTTTTATTCAAATGACTTTGACTTAAAGTAAAATCTGGTATAGAAGACAACACTGAACTGGAAGGATGATCAAATCACTGGTGCCACAACGAAGGGGAACTGGAGGCGGCAGTAAAGGCGGACGATGGCGATTTCGGCGACAATTTCCCGAGTTTGCGCAACTAATAAACCCCACCCTGCTGATCACCCGCACCAATCACTGTCTTCGTGCTGATATCCTGTATGATACATAATTTTTTAGTAAGCAAAACTAAGCATTTTAAGGTTGCAGTTGACTTAGCAAAAGATAATAGATTGCATCGTAATTCCAAAATGAAGAGAACATGAGTAACAAGAATATCTCCAAAATATAAGTTCCTATGATGAGAAGTAGTATATATAGAGCCATCAGGAAGAATAACATCAGCATGATCAGCAGGTTTAATGTCATGTAGAAGATTCTTGTCGCCGGTCATATGATATGAAGCTCATCAAGAATCCAAGGTAAAACAGACTTACCTGGCATATTATCAGAATTAGTCAACTTAGAGAACATGTTAATAACCGAGTTTCACTACTCTTTGGACAAGGCGGGACCGAAAGTTGTCCGATCAGCATCGAAAAGAACAGCACCAGCGTTGGCAGCAGTAGGAGTCGTGGCAGCGATAGAAGGGGCTGCTCCGGTAAACGGTACGACTGCTGGGGCACTGGTTTGCTAGGGCTGAGCTCTCTGACCGGATCCCTGTTGTCGATGTTGCTCAAACCATGCAGGATAACCGTGAATTTTAAAACAAGTAGCAGCACCATGACCCTTGCGGTTGCAGTGAGTATAGAGTAAAGATTTTCTATCAATGGAAATGACAGGTGGCCCGGATCCCTGAGCGGTGGCAGGCTGCTTCGGCGTAGGCTAAGGTCAAAATGCAGCATAGGCCATATTGTCCGAGGCAGACTCACAAGCATGAACAACAGTCTTGTGATGCTCTTCCTGAATGGCAAGCGAGTGAACACGACCAATAGGAGGCAAATGTTCAAGTGTCAAGATGTGAGATCTCAACGAATGGTACTCTTCATCCAGGCCTATGAGAAATTGATGAATGACCTCCTTCTCATGGGACTGAGCAGCAATTTCAGCATGAGGGAAAACACATGTCTGAGCAGGTAAGTAAGTATTCAATTCACCCCACAACTTCTTACATTTGTTATAATAAGCAGTAATAGGCTGACCATTCTGGCGATAAGTATAAATGGTTGCACGTATTTCACACATGCGTGGACCATTACCAATAGAGAAGATTTGTTTAAGGTCATCCCAAAGTTCCTTAACAGACGCACGGTAAGTGACACCAGAACGAATGGATGGATCAAGTATCTGAACCACCCAACCAACAAGCATAGAATTCACACTATTCCAGTCATTCTAAAAAGGGTCATAGGGTGATGGCTTAACAATAGAACCATCAAGAAAACCATCCTCATGTTTTGCAGAAAATGCATTAAACATGGATTTACTCTATTAATTATAATTATCACCCTTAAAGATCTCAGGATAGATTCTCAAACCTGGATGATCTGACGGATGAACATAGTAGGGATGATTAGTAGGAAAAGCATGAGAAGAGTCACCAGATGGCTGGCGTATGACCTGTGCAGCGGCCATAGCTGTGGCTTGTACGACAGCCTAGAAGATGGCAGAATATGTAGCAGGAAAGCCGGGAGGATGCGGCGGCGGCAGGGGATTCACCTGCGGCGGCACAGTGGGAACGACATTGTCGGTGGCAATCAGATCGGCTCCAGCAGCGGCATTGACAGACAGTGGCGATGCGTGGACTGATGGTCCTGCGACGGCGGTGATATCATCGGAAACATGATTAAGAGCAAGGTCAATATCTACAATTTCGACATGATCAAGAAGATTCATGGTGACCGGAACAGGGATGAAAGTGGTAGATCCTTGAACGGCAACGGCGACAGCAGCGGTGACGCGTGAATGACCGGTTAGTGCCGGAAGCGGCGCGTGAGGTGCGGTGGTGATATTTTAGGATATAGGTTTTCATGATTTTAGCTCTGATACCATGTAAAATATGAATGTGTGATTTTATTGATGGTAAATGGGTGCTATATAACAGCACCATATGCAGAAGTACAAATGGAAAAAGATTCTAACTACGGTACAAGATATACATAGAATATGATAAAATATCTGCTTAACACTTTGTCTGCCGGCTTGGAGAATTGAAACAGGATTACGTTGTCGCACAGATACTTGCCAGTCGTGGAGTTTTTCAGACGCCAGAGTAGTTGGAACAAATTGACGATCTCCTCGTGAGGAATACATTGTGGTGCCAGAACTTTCCCAACCAGTACCAATCAGAATTGGGCATGATCGGAAGATAGAGACGTCGCCTGAGCACGGTTTTCATCCTCTATGAGTGAGAGCTTAGCTCAGAGTTGCTCCAGTGCTCCCAGATTCGCCATCAGAGGGGTTTGATCATTGATCATGCATTGGAAGATGATTTGTCGAAGCCTACTTTTGCCGTACGGAAGCAAGACGAAAACTCTCTTAAGCCCTAAGGTTAGAGAGAGAGTTTGACCGCTGCGCTTTTGGTAAGTGAGAATTGTGTACTTACAATTTTAAAGAGAGTTCAAAATTCTAATTTATTTTAAATCAAAGACTCAAAATAAAATTTGTGTTGACTATATAGTTAATTATACCGAAAGCAATAGACATTACAATATTACAATGCATACTACATATCTTTCGCCTGCAAGAGACTTCTATGTCGATAAGAAATAATGATTTTATCATAAAGTACTTAGATCAGAAAGTAACACTTTTTGTTCTTGCGAGAGTCCATAATGTATCTCATTTATGATATTTCGCCATTCTACAATTCATGAATAAAGTTGATTAAAATTTGTCTTTCATGTAATTTGTTTTAACACGGTATTCAGTTATTCATCAAATAGAAGAATATTTTAAACACCAATCAATAATTTACAATTATATATGATTTCTATGAGGTCGTTTGGTATGCGTACCATACACGGTGATTATAAATTCTGCGTATTTTAGGATTGGTAGAACTATTTGGTTGACGGAAAGTAGTAAATACATGGGAAGTTGTAATTCGGAGGAAATTAAATTTCCCACATAACGTGGGAAATATGTTACCGAGTACCTCCTCGGTCGAATGCAATTCTGCGATGCTTTTGTGTGATATTACACTTTTATCCTAACTATGGCGCGTAAAACGTTATGGTTTCCCTCCTTCACGCGGCAATTTTTCATTTCCTTCTACTTCATCGTCTTCTCGCATACCCATTTGTGTCTATAAAAGACTTTTAATCCACCCAAATTTTCATTCGCACCAGCACTTCCATCTCCCATCTCCGCCAAACTCTTTTGTCTGTCCATGAAAATTGGAGGATTAACCCCTACTGAAGTTATTACTGTTTCAAAGAAGATTGCTCTTAATCCCCTGGAAGTTGATTTCTTCTTCAGTCTCCCCGAAGATTATAAATACACTTATGTTCAGGGTATGTTACTTTCAGATTAATAGGGAAAGGATGATGCGTTTAAATTTTTATATGTTTTTTGGTTTTTTAGACTTTGAGTGGAATAGGTAATTGTTATTGAATTCGATTTATTTTTGAATTTTATTTAAGAAAGCAATAAGTTTTTTTTTCCAGATTCGAGTGAGTTATGATTAAGCTCAAATTTATTTTGTCATGAATGTTTGAAAATTATGATAAGTGAATGTTGTGTTGGAGTTAATTTGAATTTTTTGAAAAAGTAGTTACAAAATCGTTAGATTCCAAAGAAACAAATGAAGTCAACCAAACAACATGCAGAAAATTAATTCATAGGAAATATAGAATCCGCATGTGCAACCAAACACGATTTGTGTATATCCTAGAAATTTGATCACGGAAACAACTTCCCATGAAATACAAATTACCGCAGAATTGAATTCCCACATGAACCAAACGACCCCTATGTATCGATCTTTTCGATTTCCTTGCTAGAAAGCAAAGAAGCTACTCCCTCCGTTAACATATTATGTACATAATTTTTTTTTAGTAAAAAATGCCGAACTTTGACCATATATTTAAATGGATATATGAACAATAATTTTATTGTATGAGATATGGTTAGATTCGTCGTAACATGTAGTTTCTAAATATCAAATTTTTTGTGTATCGTTATTGCCTGTAACTACACATATTTATAGTCAAACATGTTATTGAAAATCGTAAAAAGATTTAGTGATGGGACAGAGGGAGTACGTGAAAAAGTAAATACTGATTTTTTTTTTGATGAAAACACCTTAATAGGTGAGGGAGTTATGTATTGGGATCCCCAAGCCCTATGGAATGGTTACAGTTTGTACAAGAAGTTTGTCCATATCGAGGAACATAAGGCAACGTAGTTGCCTCCAAAAGTCCTAAACTATAGGAGATTTCTAACTATCAGTGCAGACCTCCATGTGAGAGTAGCATGAAAGGTGAAGTAAAGTTGCGATCTAAAGGAGAGAATCTCCACCCCCTGTGTGAATTCCCTCCCTTAGCCAGGCCACTTTACTAAAATTAGTACTATACAATTAGACAGTAATTATTGAGAATAGCAAAATCATAGATCAGTTGAGGAGACATCATTGAAGCCCTTCTTTGTGCTTGAACTGAGCCATAAAATCCTGAGTGTCCTCCATATATCGCAGCTATAGACAAATTTGATCACAGTACCATCCAACATATGCCAAATACACCTGCATAGTAGAGAACCATATTAGCAGTATCAACCCTAAGCTAACAGGATAGCCAACAGGATAGCCATCATTTCTGCCTCAAGGGGAGATCCAGCCACAATGGAAACAGATGCTAAATCAATCATTTTACCCAAATTATCACGAACTAGCATACCAACTGCAGCTTTATCAGGATACCAAGAAGCATCAACATTAATTTTAAAATATCCCAAAGGTGGTTTTTCCCAAGAAACAGGAACTATATTAGGCTTTGGTGGAGGCCTACACAAGGATATCCAATTACTTAAGGAAGAGTCCATATCAAAATGTGAGAAGTAAGGCCTTGGTGTATTCAGAAAAGCAAGTTTGATCAAATCATGAATTTCATTAGAAATTGTTACAGAGGAAAAAGGTTTATTATCGTATAAAAACCTATTTCTAGCTTTCCAAAGTGACCAGCATGTAATAGAAGGTATGATTTTGCATACAAAATGTTTCCAACCACTCAAATCCTTAGTATCCCAGAAAGTAAAAATTCTTTGTATAAGGGATTGATCAGGCTGTAGATGAAAATGTACCAATGAAGCAATGTTACTCCAGACAGCCTGAGCTATATCACATGTAGTAAAGAAGTGTTGAATTGAGTCAGTGTTAAAGCAGGCAGGGCACTTAGAGGCTAAACTGAATCCTATGGTAATGAGAACTTCATCAAAGGGAAGAAGAGATTGTAACATTTTCCATGTGAAAATAGAAATCTTCTTTTGCAAAGCCTTGTTCCAAATGAACTTACATGCCGGGAAATTACCTGATTGTGAAGTGAGAGCCCTGTATGTTGATTTTGATGTGAAATTACCTGATGTCTCGACCTTCCAAATTAATCTATCCTCTCTGTCCGGAACCAGCACAGAATCCTGTAAAAATAACAAAGTATCAGTTCCTAAAAAGGAGTCAAGCTGAGGTAGAATGAAGGACTTGTTATTAATGAAATCTGCAACAGTCAAATCTGGCTTATCATCAACAATATGTTGAGGAATGATATTGCACAGGGGTCCCCTAGGGCACCAATTAGATAACCAGAAATTGCAGGTACCCTTACCATGGATGATAACTGAATTGTGTTCTGCAAAAGAATTGATAGAAAAAATTCTTCTCCATGTTACAGATTTTCTATGTGACAGAGGCAGAGACCAAATTAATTTTGACCACAGAGTATTCCCTAGTTGGCTTTTCCACCAAAGCTTAGCTGAACATGTATCAATAATGGCTTTGACAGACCTAACTCCAAGGCCATTAAATTCAACAGGGATGGAGAGATCAGACCATTTTTTCCAGATTTTATTATTCTTTCCATTTGATTCCCCCCAAAAGAATCTAGCTAATTTTTTATCAAAGAATTTAATTATTATTTTAGGAGGGTTTGTAACTGCCCATAAGTGTTGAGGTAAGGAATATAGGCAGTGTTTAATTAGAATTAGCTTACCCCCAGCACTTAACCACTTATTTTTCCAACATTGTAATTTAGAGTCCAGGATAGTCATTAAAGGTTGGAAATACCTCTTTAAGGTTCTTCCCCTAAATATGGGACAGCCAAGATACTTAAATGGAAAGGAGCCTCTTTTCATCTTTAGAATGGACTTTACCTGGTTGTTTTCCAGAACTGCAGCCCTGTTACTAAGGTAGATTTCTGACTTATCAAAATTGAATTTCTGTCCTGAAGTCACCTCAAATACATCTAAAAAAGCTTTCAATCTTATGAGGTTTAATTTAGATGCTTACATGAATATCACAGTATCATCTGCATACATTAAATGGGACACAGCAGGGATAGAAGCAGGCAAATAAAAATGAGTGAGCCTATTGTTAGAATAAATGTAATTTAAACTTCTTGAAAAAGCTTCACTGAAAATATTAAAGAGAAAAGGAGATAGTGGATCACCTTGTTTGATACCTCTAGAAGCTCTAAAGAATCCAACTGGATTCCCATTAATCAATACTGAAAAATGTGCCTGTGATAAGTTACTCATAACAGCAGTTAAAAAATTTCCATCAAAGCCAAATTTGACTAATATTTTCCTAAGAAACTGCCAGTTTACTCTATCAAAGGCTTTCATTAAATCCAATTTCAATATGCAATTTGGAACCCTATTCTTTTTGTCAAGAAATCTAACCATTTCCTGTAAATATATTATGTTATCAGAAATGTCCCTCTTTTTTAAAAATGCTGATTGAGTAGGAGATATGAGGGTGTCCATATAAAGTCTAAGCCTTTCCATGAGAACATTAGAGCATATTTTGTTAAGCACATTAGATAAACTAATAGGTCTAAAGTCTCCAAAATTACTTGGTGTTGCTTTCTTGGGATGAGTGAAATCCATGTACTGGATATCCCTTTTGGGATATCTGATCCTAAGATGAAGTCATTAACTGCAGCTATGAGATCCTGTTTAATGAATGACCAGCATTTTTTATAAAATTTGGAGGTAAATCCATCTGGCCCTGGACTACTATTACTATTTAAGCTTTTTATCACCTTTTCCAATTCAGATTCCAACACAGGAGTTGCCAAAGATTGGTTATTTTCATCATTCAAGATTTTTGGGATTTGACTAAGAAAGTGGGATGAGTAAATGTCTTCAGTATTTAGGTCAGGTTCAGTTAAAAGATCAGAATAATAAGCAATTGCTTCATTCTGAATATCAGTTTGGGAATTTAACCATTGACCTGCTGAATTTTTGATTTTATTAATCTGCATCCTACAATTCTTCTCTTTAACTACCTTATGGAAGTATTGGGTATTATTATCACCCATTTTGTGCCAATTAAGTCTTGCCTTTTGTTTCCAAAACTTTTCCTTTTCCTTAAGAGCCCTTATAAGAAGAGCTTTTTTCTGGTTTAGTTTAGTAAGTTCAGAATTGTTTGAATTTAGATCAAAAACAGTTTCCTGTATCCTTAGGGATTCCTCAGCTAGAGTGACATTGGACTCAATATTACCAAATGATTCTCTGTTCCAGGTTTTGATCACTCTTTTTAACCTAATCAGTTTTAAGTAGAATCTCATCATACCAGTTTCATGTATAGGCTTTTCCCAATTTTTCTGGATTAGGTCAATAAATTATGTCCTATGAAACCATGTATTAATGAATCTGAATGGTTTCGGAAATGATGGAATTAGGTTGGATATCTGTAGAAGTAGAGGAGCATGATCTGAGGTATGTCTATTAAGAATTTGGATTAAAGATGATGGAAATTTGCAACTCCATGAAAGGGTACAAAGTCCTCTATCTAATCTTTTGGAAGTTGGATTCCTAAGCCTAGAATTACACCAAGTGAATAAGTTTCCTACAGTGTTTATTTCTTGAATCCCATTGGAATTTATCCAGTTATTAAAATCACTCATGCTTCCTGGAGCTGGATTGGAAGGCCCTATATTCAAACACATTTGTTATTGTATTAAAATCCCCTATATAAATTTTATCCCCATTAGAAATTGATTCTAACTCTTTCCATAATAATTTCCTGCCCTCTCTGTTCCTAAAGGCATAAATGAAAACAGCCTCCATACTCAGATTAAAAGATTGATGAGATATATCTACATGTAGGAATTGATCATGGCAATTTTTCAAGGTAACAGTGATTAAGTGAGACCACATTAGCCAAATTTTACCATTAGGCAGAGCCAGACAATTGGAGAATTTAAGAGCAGACATATAGGATTGTATTTTAGAGTTATCATGTAGAGGCTCAATTATGCAAAGCAACTGTATCTTCTTAATTAGGATCAAATTAGATAATCTCAGAATTGAGGTTTCCATACCACGAAGATTCCACACCAAAAAATTTATATTAGGTGTGTCTATCATATTTCACCTAATTTATTACCTTTTGTGGCCGATCTTAGTAACATCTTATTCAATTGGCTAAGATAAGTTGTCTTTTTGGTTTTTGCCTTACCTTGATTCAGGAACTTACCTGATAGTTCCTGAGAGGAGATAGCTTCTGAGTTTTGTTGCTCTCCAATCTCCTGATCAAGGTTAGTATCCTGGTCATCATTAGATGTTATTTCTACTTCATTCAGATCCTGCATATGTAGACTTTCTTCCTGCAAAACAGAGAATCTGTTTGACATCTTTCCATATTGGGAAAGTGTAGGGTTAGACAGAGAATCTTTCATGACAGATCGATGCAGTCCAATTTGAGAATCATCAGTAGCATAAGATTTCAGAACTAGTTTTGAAAAAGCAGTGGCCTGAAGTAACTTAGTGGTAGAATCATTAGGACTCATATTAGTGATAATCTGTGTTGTTTGAGTCTTATCAATAGCAGGCGTTGTAGGATTCACCCCTAAAGTATTAAACTGGGAGTGAAGGATATGACTCCTATCCTCAGTAACAGGGGATGGATTATCACTAAAAGAGTCAGTGATCAGAGGAGGTAATTCAAATATTTTTCCAGTTGCTTGCCACTGATGATGGGGTTGAGCTTGTGTTCTGATGGTTTCCTCAATTCTATCATTTGTATTATAGGAATTAACTCTACATTGGTTTAAGGAATGACCCAATTTAGCATAATGACTGCAGTAGAGGGGGATATCTTCAAACTCAATTGGATACTTCTGATTGTTTGAGATTGAACCAAGTCTAATGAAATGAGCTATAGGCTTCATAAGATCTATTTCCACACAAAATTTAATAGCAGAGGGTCTAGTAAGCATCTCAGTTGCAAAATCATTTTTTATGAAGTTACCTATACTGTTCCCAATGCATTCAATGGAGGCAGAATTATAATAGTACAGGGGTACTTCCCTAATAGTACACCAAATCGGGACAATCGGGGATTCTCTCTGTGTGGAGAACTCAGGTGTCCATTTAAGCATTTTCAGTAGAACACCATTGAAATTCCATATACCTTTCATCCAGCAACGCTGGAAGTCATTGACCAATTCAAATCTAATTAGGATATGTTTATAATCAAGAGACCCTAATTGGTACTTACCTTCGAAACCAATAGTTCTGAGCACTGTTTCCATCTGATCCATAGTGAGTCTACCTTTCGTGAATTTACCCACCAAAGAATTCGAGTAGTGAGCCGATAAGGTCGCAATTTGCTCATCGGAGTACAGACAGGCTGGGTCACCAAGATGGGAAGATTTAGGGATTAATTCGGGGTTATTTGGGAGCTGCGTTGATAGAGGAGGTGATTTAGATTGGAGAGCTGCAGCAAAAGTTTTGGGAAGGGGTGGGAGAGTAGACGTGGAAGCCGCCATTCGGCCGGCGAGAACAGGCCTCGCCAAGGCGGAGCAACCAGAGATCGATCGATTGGAAAAAAACCGGTACACACTCTAACGGTAAGAAAGAGGAGAAGTGATTTCGCACACACTATCGCACAGTTTTCGCACACAAACTACAGTTCGCACAATGCGTTAAAATAAAAGACTTTTAAGTAAATACTGATTATATTCTAATTCAACATTGGTTTCTTAATAACACGTACAACCCATGAAGTGTATGTTAGGCTTATCAAAAGAAAAGGAAAAAATGCTTTTATAACCCTAACTAGTTGACATAAGTGCTAATATAACCTTTCAATATTTGAAAGTGCCAATATAATCATATCTAGTTAGTGAAAGTACCAATATAATCCTATAAGTTTTAAGGATGTGCTGATATAACCCTACAAACATTAGAAATGTGCTAATATAACCCAATAAGATTGCATAATATGCTGATATAACCCTACCTGTTCCGGTGGCGGTTCGGCGAACTATGAGGGTAAAATTGTCCACCTAATTTCAGAGTTAGCACAAAGGGTATTTTGGTCAATTTACATAGAGCCAACGGCGGAAGATTGAGGTCAATATGGGAAATGGGGTCTGAGAGTTATATTGGCACTTTCATTAACTAGGTAGGGTTATATTTGCACTAAAATTATCATAGGGTTATGTTGGCACTTACTTAAGTAGATAGGGTTATATTGGCACTTACTTAAGTAGATAGGGTTATATTAGCACTTATCCCAAAGAAAAGAGTGTATGCTAGGAACAAACCTTTAATGAATCTTCCATCTATTGTGTGAATACTGTGGGGAAAATATTTGGGAAAAATCGTCTTTCTATAATCTTATGGAAAGATTGAGTTCAAATAGAATAAAAAAAGTAAAAGATTTTAGTTGTAATATTAAAATTCTATTATACAACGCGCAATAATAAATTTATGACCCGATTAATGTAACCTAAAAATTTTATCTTAATTCCTTCTAATTTGGAGTTTAACATTGGTTTTCCATGGTTTACGGATTGACTGTGTTTCAATAGATGCGCTCATACTATTATTATTTTATTTTAATATAGGCAAAATTTTGGGAAAGACCGTCTTTACATAGGTCTATTGAAAGATGTGGTTGAATTAAAATTATAGAAAGGTAAAAGGTTTTAGTTGCAATATTAAAAATTTATTATGCAATGTGCAGTAGTTACAATCTGTTTATCTATTATTGGCACACTTACCTTATTGGGATGTTTTCTTTTAAATGACACGCTTTCCATTTTTGGCAAGATTTCTTCAATTTCATACACTCATTCTACTTTCTACTTTCTACATTCAATTTTAACCACTCATTTTCTTCACATAAATTCAAACAGCCAAACCTATGGTGCCACAAATAGATAAACAAAGGGAGTACAAGTTTATGACCCGATTAATACAACGCAAAAATTTTATCTTAATTTTCTGATTTGCAGTTTAAAGTTTGGTCTTTCCATACCATCTTTCAAGAAACAAACTCTTTAATACATGTGATAAAAAATTAAAAGCAATATCAAAATTACATTTTTTTCTTGGTTATTTTACACTGAAATAAAATTAATTGAATTATATTAAATATAATATAAGTATAAAAAATAATATTTAATAATATTAATTTAAATTTTATTGCATTAAACTGAAGTGCAAATAAAATGGGAAAAAAGCATAACCTAACCTCTTAAGCCAAATTTATTTTCCTTCCCATATCTATCAGTATGAATAAATGTTCATAAAGGAAGTCAAATGATGTCGTTTTAGTTTAATAGGGAAGTCAAAATGACCTTATATACCCCAGCTCATACCAGAATGCAAAATTACTTATTAGTATATGGTGCTTTGTGATAAATGTTTATAAAGGAAGTCAAATAATGTCATTTTAGTTTAATAGAGAAGTCAAAGCGATCTTGTATACCCCCAATTGATACCAGAATGCAAACAATCTTTATTATATGGTGATTAGCGAAAATAAAATGGAAAAAACATAACCTAACCTCTTAAGCCACATTTGTTTTCCTTCCCATATCTATTAGTATGAATAAATGTTAAGGAAATCAAACGATCTCGTTTTGGTTTAATAGGAAAGTCAAAATGACCTTATATACCCTCAGTTGATACCAGAATGCAAACAATACTTATTAGTATATGGTGCTTTGAGGTAAATGTTTATAAAGGAAGTCAAACGATGTCGTTTTAGTTTAGTAGGGAAGTCAAAACGACCTTGTATACCCCCAATTGATACTAGAATGCAAACAATCCTTATTATATTGTGCTTTGCTATAAATGTTTATTTGGAGTCAGGGTTTGTTTAATGACTATTTATATTCTTTAATAGCAAAATCTTAGGAAAGACCGTCTTTCCATATGATTATGGAAAGACAGAGTTGAATTAAAATTATAGAAAGGTAAAATGTTTTAGTTACAATATTAAAAGTTTATAATGCAACGTGCAGTAGTTATAAGTTTATGACCCGATTAATGCAACCCAAAAATTTTATCTTAATTTCTTCTAAATTACAGTTTAAACCTTAGCATTTCCATAACTTATGAAAATACTGTATTTTAACATATAAACTATTTTTTAAAGTATTAAATGACTTATTGTGATAGAAAAATGGGATTACGGCCTTTGGTGTTGACCGGATCGCGGGAATTCAAGGCAAGAGGAACCGTGGGAAATGCAACAAAGGGTTTTTCTAACGAGTGCACATGGGCACTTGTTAGCATTAATAGATTCTCTCAAAAGTTGTGTTGTGGTGGACTTCTTTATGAAACCATAATGATTAATACCACCTAGATAAAATACAAAACAACAATACATCTTATTAAACTCTATTCCTTCACTAATTAACATTTTACATGTTTTCAATTTTTCTCCGATTCACGTGCATTAATCAGTTCCTTCATATACGTGTAACTATCACACTCCCTCCATCACAGCCTATTCTGCACAGAATTTTTTTTTATCAAAGATGCCAAACTTTGACCACATATTTGAATAGGTATATGAACAATAAGTTTGTTGTATGAGATATGGTTGGGTTCATCGTAATATGTAGTTTCTAAATATCAAAAATTTTTCGTGTCATTAGTGTCGTAGCAACACATATTTACAGTCAAACATGTTTCTTAGAGACCGTGAAAAGATTCTGTGCAGAATAGGGTAGGACAGGTGGAGTACATAGTTTTCTAATTAATGTAGTTAGTATTTGAATTTGAGTAAAATTTAAAATAAATTAAATTATATTCTATATTATTTTTCCGTTTTAAAATTTTAAAAGAACTTTTACATACAATGACATATTTTTAAAAAGGATGTATCTTTGTAAAAATTAGTATAAACTATTATGTGAATGTTTTATACAAATTACCAAACATATACGCGATTCAAAGATTTGTGTTCCAGAACAAACTTCTCACTATTACATTCGTCGATATACATCACACTGAATCCATACCATAATTTTGATACATATTTGCATTGGAGATATTAATTTGGATTACATTACTTATACGGAGGATCTAAGTAAAATATATGTAGAATACTAATTACATGTAAACCAATGAATACACGGAAGGGAGGTATAGATATATTTTACTTGGTTCCACCATATAACTAATGCCTAATCCAAATTAATATCTCCAATACAAACATATATCATAATTATGATATGGATTGAATGTGGTGTATTTCAAAATTATGATATGGATTCAGTGTGATGTGTATTTCGACAAAGGTAATAGTGAGAAATTTGTTCTTGAACACAAATCTTTGAATCGCGCACATTTTTGGTGATTTGTATAAAACATTCACATAGTAGTTTTACTAATTTTACAAAGAGACATACTATTTAAAAATACGTCATTGTATGTAAAAGTTCTTTTAAAATTAAAACAGAAAAATAATGTAGAATATAACTTAGTTTATTCTAAATTTTACTCAAATTCAAATACTAATTAAATTACTTGGAAAACTAAGTATGATAATTGCACGTATATGAAGGAACTCATTAATATGCGCGAATTGGAGGAAAATTGAAAACATGTAAAATGTTAGTGGAGGAATTGAGTTTAATAAGATGTAATGTTGTTCTGTATCTTATCTAGGGGGTATTAATCATTATGGTTTCATAAAGAAGTCCACCACTACACAACTTTTGAGAGAATATATTAATGTTAACAAGTGTCCATGGGCACTCGTTAGAAAAGCCCTACAACAAAATAAATTTAAAATGAATAAATATACAAAGCAGGTGTAGGGAATTGAAAAAGGCCTACCGGGAAAAGTGATAGGATGTTTTGTTGTGCAATTTTGTCGGATATCCCCCTTAATGAATAATTCTTATAATGTATCCCTTATCCCTTGGGTACCAAGATGGTGTATTGTATGTAGAAAGAATGTGCATTTCAATACTATTATTTATGCATACAATATTTATGTAGTAATCATATACAAATTATGATAATGCACAATCTTACATAACATAATGCACCTCCCCACAATATGAAATGCACAAAATATCTCTAGGGATACGATACTCATGGTACCCCAGGGGTATCCTATAATTTGCCCATATTGAATATTCTCCTTTCCCACCAAAATTAAAATACTCCATATGTCCCTCTATAACAGTCTCATCAAAAAAATAAAATTTTAAAAGTCATTATAATAGTTTAAAAATATATCGCATTTTATTTTTCACATTAAACTTTTCTGCCAAAAATGGAAGTAAGACACAATAAAAGGACAACATATAAGACAAGTAAGACACTTATAAGAGGGACGGATGAGTAATATATTTTTAGAACAATACTTTAGATGACTGATGTGATAGAAAATAATTATAAAAAATAGGGATAATTTAGGAAAGCATTGGGTCCAGTCACAAAGTTGTTAAAGAGGACATGGTGAGAATTTAACAACATATTCTTTGTCATTTTTGGTAATCCAAAATATGTCATTTTGGTTGGTACAAGCAAAAATATAAATTTATGTCATTTTTCGTGGGACAAAGGGAATATAAGTTATGAGAAGGCCTTCTTACAGGTAAAATGTTCATAAGTTATGTATATGTCAGGAATTGATGCGGAAAATTTCTTTCCACTGATGATAGTTTTTGGAATCAACTACCGGCAAGCTCCCACCTCTTCGAGTAATTGTAAAGTCCCTAGGATGGGCCCCAAGGTGCACAAGTCACTATCGTTCTTTGCTTATGTATTTTGGGAGTAAAAATTTCATTTACCTTGGTTGGTGTTCTCGATCTTATAGGGCATTGATCATGCGACGTAGCCCGCTGATTGCGCTCCCTTCTCTTAGATCGTGGTCTAGTAGAGAGTATCATGGCCTTTGTGGTGACTGATGCGGCCCAATTTACGCCGCCATCCGTACGCATAAATCTACAAGACAAAGCCCCCGGAGGTGTCCAAGGGAAAGAGGCTCCAATGGTCAAGTAAACAGACATAATTACAAGAGTGCAATTAGGAATGAATAGTTGAGTGTGTAGGGTTATCTTTAGCCTTTATATTGGTAGGAAAGTAAGGAAACTATTTTTGTTTGCTTGTGGAGCAAGTACTCCCATCTTGGGTCGGCCCAAGGGGCAATGCTATGGACCAGAGGTTGGCCGTACTAGGCACTTGGGCCCATACGTATCACATTATCAATAAGCCCTTGGAAAGCTGAGGGTTTGGCCTTCGAACTTATCCCAAGATTGCGGGTTCGAATATGTGCTCGCGTCCGTGAATTCATCGTTGCGCCTTTCTGATGGGGCTGCTTCGAATTGGTGATTGAGTGATGGTTTATCCTCCGAGATCCCTTGACGCTCTAAGGGTACAATTTTTGTGCCCCTGCGATGCATTAAGGGTCAATTCCAGGTAAGCTTCGAACCTGTTGTTTAAGCGGATTAATGTGTCGAGGGTCCGACCCTCAGCTTTCTAGTTTTTGTTAGAGCCCAAGGGCCTGGATCCCGCCTCATTTATTTCCCAGGGGGACTTCAGACCCCAAAAGTTATGAGCAAGGGGTTCGACCCCTGGCCTTTCGATCTGTGTTAGACACTGAGTACCTTCAAGCCCCAATAGACAGAACTGGGGGATTTGACTCTCAGCCTTCTAATCTGCTTTAGAATCTTAGGGCGTTCGAATCCTTGTATTTGGAAAAATGGGGATTCGAACTTCAGCCTTCAAATCTATGTTAGAATTTGAGGGTGTTCAGATCCCTGTATTTAGGAATAGGGGATTCGACCTTCTAATCTGTGTTAGAATCCGAGGATGTACGAATCCTAGTATTTGGAAATATGGGAGATTCGAACTTTGGCCTTCCAATATGTGTTAGAATCCGGGGGTTTTCGAATCCCTATATTTAGGAATATGGGGTTTGATCTTCGACCTTCTAATCTACGTTAGAATCTTAGGATATTCGAATCCTAGTATTTGGAAAAATGGGGGATTCGAACTTGGCCTTCCAATCTGCGTCAGAATACGAGGTGTTTAAATCCCTGTATTTAGGAATAGGGATTTGATCTTTGGCCTTCTAATCAATGTTAGAATTTGAGGGTGTTCAAATCCCTATATTTAGGAATAGGGGATTCGATCTTCGACCTTCTAATCTGTGTTAGAAACCGAGGATGTACGAATCCTAGTATTTGGGAAAATGGGGGATTCGAACTTCAGCCTTCCAATATGTTTTAGAATCTGAGGGTGTTTGAATCCCTATATCTAGGAATAAGGGATTTGATCTTCTAATCTGTGTTAGAGACCAAGGTCGTATGGATTCAGAGCGGGAAGTGGGAAAGTCAAGAAGGCGTGATGCTCACTCTTATTTCTGAGTGTGTGAAGTCTAGGTTGGGTTCCACGCGCACCACTTTCCCCATAAATGCCTTGGATTTCTCCCTACACATCCCATTTACTCACGTCCTTACTTTTTGCATAGTGGCTCAAGGTAATCATTACCTTTTATTCCTTCTATATAAAACGCCTCCCAACTCTTTTAATTCACTTTTTTCCCAAATTGTTTTCAAATTTCAAACTCCATTTTTCTCTTTCTCAGAGAAATCCAGGATGTCTCTTCTCTGCTAGTTTCTCGGTGCCACCCAAGGGTTTCCATCGAAAATGGGTTACATCAAGATCTACAATTTTGAGGGGGGCTTGGGTTCAGGAGGATTGGGAGAGTCATCCCTTCTACTTTGAGAAGATTTTGACTATCATCCTCGAAAGCCTCCAGCAAATTGCCAGGGAGATCATCAACTTACTGTATTCTTGCCTCTTTGGGTTAGGCTTCCAGAGGACTTGCGATTAGAGGTCCTTTGGGAAGATAAAAATCCAAGGGACACGAGGCCTATTCGGTGCACCGTTTACAAGCGCCACCTCCAATTTGGGTTGAGCTTTCCCTTGCTCCCTATCCTCTCTCATCTTCTCGAGGAACACCAAGTTAATCTAGCCCAAATTCATTCAAACGTCATACTCCTAGTTATGGCCTTTATGACTCAATGTAACAGCCTAGGTGTAACCCCTAGCTACAAACTCTTTAGATCCATGTACTATATCTCCGCCAGCAGCCGTGGTGCACAGAGCCGGTAGCAGGGTATGAAGATTGGGGGGATTATAACCCTTAGTAATAGGTTCTCGGATCACCCTATAAAAATCTCGTTGAACTGCAAAGGGTGGTATAAGACACCCATATATACCTTCGAGAAAGAGACAAAGGAGTACTACGTACCAGAGTGGAATCCAAATCCTAAGTATGATAATGCTGCCACTTATGTTGCTCTGGAGAGTGTAGTGGCAGATAGGGATTAACTATTAAGTGACCCACTTGAAATTTTGAAGAACTTCGATTATGTCTGGCTGGAGGAGGTTTACGAATGGATTTACGACCAAAAACAAGTTCTGATAAGACCCCCCCCCCACTCCAGCAGAATCTTCAAAAAGCCCCTTTGAGCAAGGGAAAGGGCAAGAAGAAAGTGGTTGAGGGCAATAAGCCCAAGAAGACTAAGAGGAAATCCCATTCAATAAGTGATGACAGGGCTTCAAAAATACCAAAGAAAAAGAAGTCCAAGGTTGACTCCTCAAAGCTTGCAGAGCCTATTTCGAGGACTATCAAAACTGACTCGAAGCTCTTAAAGGCGAACAATGCCAAAGAGGCCCATTATAAGAGTTTTTCCCCACCCTTTAATCTATTTTGGCTGCTTTAACTTTTACCACCCCCATTTCTTTTTATTTTTTCTCCTGACCTATCTTTCTCTTATTTTGTTCAGTGAACTTCGCTGATATACCTGGTCTCGGAAACGAGGATGAATTGGAGGTGGTTTATGAGGAAACCTATCAGGAGGTTCACTCCAAGCCCCTGGCCTAAGGATCTATCCGAACGAAGCCCCGTTTTGGAGGTTCAAATGAAGGTCTATAATAACTCCGCAAATAACAAGCAGGCTTGGGAAGATGTTTCTCCTCCTTGCCCATCCCTTTAGAGGCAGCAAACTGACAAGGTTATGCCATTTTCAAACCCCCTCATCCAATCCCAAGCCAGCGGTTCTGGGAGCACCGAGTCATAGTTTAGGCATTTTTTTGAGGAAGGATAACCCCACCCCACTGGGTACGATGGATCTTGCCTTGGCTTCTATTTTGAAGGCGCTCCTCGACTTCTCTAGACTTGACTCTCCAAAATTTTGTAGCTAATGCTAAGAAATCCCAAGAAACTGTTGCCAAGTCTAAGAAGCTTAAGAAGAAGCTAAAGAAGGTTGCCTCAGACCACAAGGAGGATTTGGAGAAGGTGGCCTCTGACTATGAAGCCAAACGTGCAAAGATGGCCTCCGAACATAAGGATGAGCTAGAGAAACTGTCCCTTGAGAGGGACATCTGCCTGAGGGAGTTTGCAACAAAGTTTTCAGAGGCCCAGTCAGCTAATGGGACTCTGGCCTGTGAAAATGCTAAGTTGGTTAGCCTTTGCTCTCCCGAGCAGCAGGCCTCTGTTATCGAGGCCTATAAGCTGGTGAAAACTCGGAGGTTCCAGGACTTATTTTTGTCCCTCTCCACAGTTTTGGTGGGATTTACCCATAATAACCAGGCTCGCTCCATCTCGAAGGAGCTCCCCTCCGAGTATGAGACTGATTTGCACCATTACACATGCTTTAACCAATGCATTTGACATAGTTTTTAGTTGGTTTTAGTTGGTGGATTGCTAGTATTAGTTGAGTTTACGTGACAAGGGTTTTAGACGGTCATGTTTGGTTTTCTTGTCTAAATACTTCATTTTGTAGACTTAATTGATACTAATGGTCATCTTGTATCCATGGACTCCTTGATCTTCCTTGTGATCATCTTTAGTAGGTCGCATGTGGGTACTTTTTGGTTACATTCTACGTGAAAGACATTCACAAGAGCGATATAAGATTGAAGGCCATTTTCAAGGACGGTGGAAGAGGCAAAGGCCATTCACATTAGAATGGTAGAAGATGAAGGCCACGAACATCAATGCGTGGTAGAAGAAGATTGAATCCAAATACAGGCGGCTTCGAAGTTTAAGATGATGAATCATGTTCCGAGGAGTGTTTCCTTATTCCGGGAACCGTCCAGGAAGAATTATTCTTCAAGGTTGGTTCCATTTGAGTTGTCTTCTCGATTACTACAAATTTGACTACTAGAGCTCTCGATTCAGACTAAGGGTTCACCCGTAGCAAGCAAACAAAGTTAAGACGACAAAGCACCGTCGGCACTTCATGGACCACACATGGTAAAGCACCAGCAGCTAGTGACAAATCACATGGCCCATACTACACGAAGGACACCAAAGGGTCTGTGAAGACCTATATGAGACCTTCATAAAGCAAAGGCCTTGGGCCGTGACAAAGACCCCGTACCATGGAGCTTAGAGATGAAGAATTGAATATTTGGTCAAGTATGGAGCCGGAATGTGTAAACCTTTACGAATTGTGAAGAAATTTCTGAGGAAGACCATGTACTGTTCGCGGTCCGTGACAAACTTCCCAAACCGTAAGAACTATTGAGCAAAAACCATGCACAGTTCGCGGTCCGTGAAAACCTTCATAGATTGTGGCACGAGAGAAGCTTCATGGACCGCACCAGATACCACGGGTTGCATCTATGAATGCTTCACAGTTCACGCCAGATCCCACGCCCTGGGCTTGCATGCTTCACGAACCGTGACATTCGTGCCAGTCTGTGAAGCCTTGGCGGGCTGACCTAGGGTTTTGCTATTTTTGGCCTATTCTTAGGACCAATCTCCTACTACTATATATAGGAGCCTTAGTCCTCTACTAAACCCTAACCTAGGCATAATGTAGAGTAGATTCTCTCTTTAGTTTAGAGAGAAGGGAGAGGAGAATACTTCTTCTCCTTCATTCTCTTTTTCTTTTGTCTTCTTTTTCCTTTCATCATATTTTCTAGATCCATGGATCTAACCTAATATTTTCCATGGATCTAACCTTTGTAAAGTAGTTTTATTAGTTTGGGATTCATTTTGGCACTTGGTATATTCTAAGTGCTTTACAAGATTCATTAGATTCATCCTATCTTTGTGTTTATGATAGTATTGTGATTGTTCTTGAATGTTATAAATGCATGAGTAGTACACCACATATAAGCACACACTTTGGGATATACTTATGTATGATGAAATTATTGATACCCCCTTGAGAAGAGAACCCCAGATGTTAGAATGGGTAGAGGAGAACACGTCTACGTGGGTGTGTGCACGAGAGATTCAAGAATGCTCTAACCTATTTGCTATCACACCAGTCTTAGGTGACTTCATAATTGTTGTCCGAGAGGTTGCAGGTAGAGATAGTGAATAGTAGCAAGCTAGGTATTGTGTTGAAACCCTAGCATCACAGATAAGGTGCCTACAAACCTTGGGCTTAGGGTATATAAAACCCCGGGGGAGTAGTTTCATTTGTGGTGGAAGCCCATGATGTAATAGCACGGGGAAGAAACAGATCTACAATGATGGTCGGACCTCATTGTACTCCCCTAATTACGGTGGCAGTGCCGTTGGAGGGTTGTGAACGCACCCACAGTAACAGGGTTGTGGAAGTGTATGCCATCGGCCACACCACATGTTGTGAACATACTAATAGTTCTTTTGTAAGTCTATATGTGAATGAATCGAGGATTGAAGCATTAGAACTACCATGTTTCTAAATGATTTCCAAGTGCATAGTTAAATTAGTTTCTTGCATATTACTTTTTATGCTTTGTAGTTGATAACTGAAAAACCAAAAACCCACCTTTTGCATGTTTTCTTTACTAGCTATTCCTTTCACTCGTGTTGATTGACGACCTGAACGAGGTTGTGTTTTAACTAGTACTTGAGCCCTAGCATCCTTGTGGACAAACCCAGAACTTGCCGCTTACTACCCCTTGGTAACTTAGCAGTGAGAATGGGTGCAGAATTATAAATCTCTACCATTGACCCATAAGCACTCCACCAGGGTAAATTAGCTACAATTAATGACCCCGGGTGGAGGTGGGTCAGCGACAATGCTGAATGTCCATAATAACAACACGGAGCCAGAGCAGCTGAGCCACCTTTGGTGGAAGTCCATCCAGGATGGGGGAATCAAACTCCCATTTCTCGACCACTTGAAGGCCTCCAACAAATATTTATTCATGGAGGATATTTTCCATCTGGATGTGGATAAAGATGGGTAATGGAGCAAGCTGAACCCTCTGACCGTTTCGAATTCCTAACGCAGGCCTATCCCCCCCCATCTACAAGGGGGTACCTCTTTCGACTTCTTTTTCCAAGTCATGAAAGAATGGTATCGCCGGATTGAAGAGTGGGCATAAGAGCATAAAATTGAGGCTTCTCTATTTTGGTACAAATCCCTCCATCTTGACGAGGAGTTTCAAGCAGCCCACGGAGAGCTTAGCTTATGGCGCAATGAACTCTACGAGAGACAAAAGGAACTTCTCGACGCACTTACTCATTCAAGGGAAGAAAGGGACTCTCTAGCCACGAAAAAGGATTAAATTTAGAGATATTATAACTCTCTTGAGGCTTGGCACAATGAGGTCCTCAAAGAGATCACCACCAAAGCTGGATTCACTTCAATAAATGAGTGCGTTACTGCTGCTAAGGTTTTTAATGCTTCTGGGGGGGTCTTCCTCTCATGCCGAAGAGACCATCGAGTGTAATTGCCACAAAGTAGAGGGTCATCGGATAGCTAAAGAAAAGGCTTGTGCAGCCCTCGTGGCCACCACCACCAAAGTTGAGGAATGGAAGAAGCAAAATAGGGAATACCGGAAAAATGTAATCCTTGATTTAGAGCAGACCATCGAGGAGAATCAAGGCATCATTGCGGTTACCTTTAAAGATAAGGAGAAGGTTGAGAGGGACCATGCTGAGTTATATGAAATGTACAAAGCGATCGCTAACAGTCTTCAAGCGTATGAGCTTCTTAGGGTTGTCAAAGTGCCGCTAGTTGAGGATTTTAAAGTTTTTTCAGGATACCATCAACATTATGGAGAAAAATTATATCACGGGGGCTCCTAAGTACTGTGATTCCTATGAAGAAGCCCAGGGGTGGCTGGGCAGATTGCGAAAGAAGAATAAGAGTGGAGCTTCGAGCTCCCATACTGCTCTTAGAAAAGTGAGGCTTTGGACCTTGCCAAGACCCATCATATTGAGGCCTAGAACCCGAGGGTTAACTCAACAGGTAACCCAGCCATCGCCTATGTTCAAGTGAGGGGTGCTCCCCCCTCCCATCAGGGGATCTTCCTCTAGTAGAGGGGGTAGTGTTGCTGGAGGCCAAGGCCAAGCGACCTCTTTGGACGTAGAAGATGAATCTATGGTGAGGAGACCGAGGCAATAGATTCCTCTGTCCTTCAAATTCCGCTCGATAACTAGAGGTCATGGGCTTGGAACCTGTGGTAGTTTATTCCCTAGCTGTATGTAAATAGTTGTTGTAACCATATCAATGTACTTGTAAGCCATTATGGCCTTATATAATTGGAACAGAACTTATCGCTCTCCACTATTTTTCTTAGAGAATTAGGATTTTTTAAAGGAAGTAACCCTTCTATCCAAGTCAAGCGCTTAATTTTCTTTTTGAATTGGACGTTCGGAGAACTATGATAGCTCTTATAATATATCCAAGGTCTGCGCCTGGAGTGCTTGACGCCCGAAATAAGGATCTTACCCTTAAAACATTCGATGACCTGTGTTAGCCCTTTGAATATTTACAAGATTTGTGCCTTAGGCACTTGATGTGCATTCAATGGGCTTTGTTGGCCCTTCGAATATGTATTACTTCGATTTGAGGAGAATGGCACTCGATGTGCATTCGATGGGCTTTGTTAGCCCTTCAAATATGTATTACTCTGATTTGAGGAGAATGGGAACTTTCGTTTCCCTGTGGAAATGTGTGTTTAATTCTTAGGAACAAGAATTGATTATAAGAAACACGCTTCCATAAAAATCAACAAAAACAAATGAACTCTATCAACGCACATCACTACTTTATCAAGGGTGTCCTCGGACCCATAGCTACTTTGAGGCTGTCCCTTTTTTGGCATCACCAAGTCTATTGGGAATTAGGGTAGTAGTACCTCCTAAGGTTAGAAACATTCCATCTGCATGGAATCAGTTCACCTTGGGGGGTTTCGAGCATGTAGCTACCTCCCAGGCCGGCTTCGATGACTCGGTAGGGTCTATCCCAGTTTACTGATGGCTTCCCCTCCGGCTCTCTTCGGCTCTTCTCATTTCTCCTTATAACAAGGTCTCCTGGGGAAAACTAAACTTTTCGGACCCTTAGGTTATGATACCTACTTAACCCTGGCTTCGTGGAGGGATGCATTCTCTCTTTTTTCTTTGAGAAGATCCAAGTCCAAGCGGCGCTGCTTGTCATTGACTTCATGTTGTTAGTTGCTTCTAGAAAAACCTTTAAAAGATGGGCAAATTTATCTTCACAAGAATGGCCGCCTCCGAACCATGGACCAGGCCATATGGGTTTCTCCTGTGGCAGATGACTCCGTTCTTTGAAATGACCAAAGTATGCTGGGCAACTCATTAATCCAATTCCCGCTTGGCCCTTCGAGCCTCAATCGGATGCCGTTGATAATGGTTTGATTAGTGACCTTCACCCGCCCATTAGCTTGGGGACGGTAAACGTTGGTGGCCCTTTGACGGATCTTGTATTCCTTACACCAGTCTTTGAATGGGTCATTGACGAACTGGGCACGATTACCAATTATGATTATTCGAGGGATCTTGAAATGACATATGATATTCTTCCAACAAAATCCCATCACCTTTTTCCCATTTACGCCGGTTAGGGCTTCAACTTCGACCCACTTTGTAAAGTCATTTACGACCACAATCAGGTATTGAAAGTGGCCCGGGGCCTCCAGAAAAGGACCCACAGATCAATCCCCCATTTGTCGAATGACCAGGAATTGTTAATGTTCATCATGTCTTCTTGGGGGACATGGGTGATTAGCACATACCTTTGGAACTGGCGGCATGCCTAGACGTGCTTGTTTACCTAATCAAACATGTTTGGCCACTCGCATCCAGCCAGAAGGAGCTTCTTAGCTACTGATCGATCCCCTTGGTGACTTCCAAAGGCCCCTTCATGGATTTCGTGTATCAGGTAGTCAGCTTCGTTGGAGGCTACGCATCGGAGAAGTAGTTCGAGGTGACCTCAGGGATAAAGCACATCTTCATGAATAAGATATTTGGGCGCCTTTAGCTTGACTTTCCTTGCTTTGATGGCATCTTCTGGAAGGGTACCATCTCGAAGGTAGTTAACAATGGGCATTATCCATGACTTCTATTCTTCCACCATTATCACAGTTGCTTCCTCCTCATAGTTATGCTTACTCAGCATCTCCGCCATTAAGTGCCCCTGGGATTGCAAGTTCAAGTCTGATAAAGACAATTTGCTTAGGGCATCAGCCTTGTGGTTTTCTCTCTCGAGGGACATGAGTAAGGGTGTAATGGTGCCTGCTATAGCTTCGACCAATAAATCAATGGAAGGTAGGGGATAGCTATCCTTGGGGCTACATTTGTTAAGATACGTGAAGTCTATGCACATTCTCCAACCCCATCGTGCTTGAGGACCATCACCGGATTTGCTATCCATTCGGGGTAGAATACTTCTTTGAAAACCTCAGCTCAAAGTAGTTTTTGGACTTCCTCTTTTATGGTTTTGACCCTTTCGGGGGTGAACGATCTATGTTTCTGCTTGATTGGCTTTTGGAAGGGGTTTACATTTAATCTGTGGACCATCAGCTATTTCGGTACCCCCGTGAGGTCAAAGGTGTCCCGTGAAAATACATCGACATAATCATCCAAGAGGTCTTTTAGCTTTGTCCTCGTTGCAGGTGGTATCATTTTTCTCGATGACCATTGGCTCCGTGTCTGTGGGTTTGATTTCTCCATTGACCGAAGCCACCCTATCCTCCTTTTATCTTCTTTCAAAGCTATAGCCAAGCAGCTCCTGGCCGCGAGCTGGTCTCTCCTTATGACCGTTATTCCCAAGTTAGTGGGGAATTTCATTGTCAAGTGATAAGGGGACCATACGCCATCAATCACTGCGAAGCTATAGTCGATTGTGACTTCCTTGTCTCCGTCGGCTACTTTAAATGGGATTGTCAGGACCCCTAGGGGTAGCACCATTTTCCTAGTGAAATCAGACAAGGGAGAAGTTTTTCATCTCAAATTCTCACGTCCGAGCCCTAGCTGATCAAAGTATTTGGAAAACATTACTTCCCAACCGCTACCATCGTTCACAAACACCCTTTTGATGTAACAGTCTCCAATGGTGACATGAATTACCATTGGATCCGTATGGGGGGGGTTCGGCATGGCACCGGGTCAGCTTCGAAGAAGGTGATTGTTTCTTATGTTCGAAACTGCTTTTGGCAAGGTTCTCCAGGGGCACATATCGAGATTGAGCTTTGATGATAATGTTCGAAGATTGGTCACCTACCACTCCACTGATCAAGTTGATCACCCGATTAGCCCCGTCTCTCCGATTTCTGTCTAGCCTAGCCTCGACATCTAGTTGGGCACCTGCTTAGTTTCCCGATTGCTCTCCATCATTTGTTTGTTGTTCTCTATTGCCTCAGTTAGATATTTTCTTGCCTTTCCAATGGTGCTTTCCCCGTCCCCTCGATGAGGCTTCTTATCTGGTTCTTTCGACGTAGTTTGAGAGCAAACCCTCTCTTGTGCATATTACTATTTCATGTTTCAAGTGAGTGCATTCATTCGTATCGTGGCCTCTCTCTTTGTGATGGTCACAAAAATTGGGCGAAACTCCTTTTCCCAGGGTATTCACTTCTGAGAGGGGGGTTACAAAATAACCCATTGTGAATGGAGTGTGTTTTCATTAGGGACTTCGTCAGGGGGACATAACCCTCAAAACTTTTCTTCAGGGGGTCAAGTTTTCAAGACCTCGATTTAGAAGCTTAAGAGCCTTTTTCACCCCATATATCCCCCTCCCGTTTCCTCTCTGTGGCTTCTTTGACCTTCGAATATTTCTCCATGATTTCTTGTAATTGTTGTAAAGTTTCTGGCTTCTTCGATACCAGCTTCTTGTACAAGTCGAGGTTGGACATCCCATTCATATAATAAAGGATCACCCCATTCTCAGTACAATTGATCACACTGAAGCTTTTGTTCACATACCGATGATAGAATGCCTCCGTTGATTTGCTGGGCCTCTGCTTTTTCTGGTAGAGCTCAATCAGGGTCTTCGAAAAACCTATACTTTTGGAAGATGTGTCACAAAAGGGCCCTTTCGGAGTCTCTATACAAATGCAGTGACCCCCTGCCCAGTTTATTAAACCATTCTTGTGCTTTTCCTCGAATGTAGCTTTTGACCAGCTTGCATGTTAGCTGTTCATTGAAGTCCCTCGAATTCATCAGACTGAGGAAAGTGTGAATGAACTCCCGGAGGTCCGAATCTCCACTGCACGCAGGGAGCCCTTTGGGTGGTTTCACATTGCTGGGTTATCGGGTGGCCACTATCACGGGGCTGAAGAGGGAGGCTGCTACTTGGCATGAGGCCCAATCAACTTGTCCAGCTCCCTTTTCAAGGCATCGCTCGACCTCCCTCCCATCTGCAGGTCTCCGTATTGACTCGGCTAGAATGGAGAATCGAAGTTGGGGATCTGGTTCGAAGCCATGTACCCGGATTGTGTTCCTCCCCCCCCCCACCGAGTTGTAATACAACTCTAGGCGATAAGGATCATAGGAGGGGACCTCCGGTCGGGGCTCTGAGTACATATGGCTTTCAAAGCTTGGAAAGAAACCCATCATCCTGGCCATCGAATAAGGAATTATCTGGCTCAAAATAGGTGGCATTGAGGTAGGCACAAAGTATAACAACGTTTGGGCCATGCTCGGAAATGTTGGTTGGGGCCATGTTTGGGCCCCAATATCCGCTTGATAAGAGACTCCTGGGGGGACCTGCAACCGGTGCCTCGGCTGCAGCACTAAGGGCATCGAAGGTGGGGGTTCCACCTACTGCTGGACCATCTTTTAGTAGAGTATTGGAGGCTCCACCTGCTAGCCAGCTGATCTGAGGGTTTGGGCCCATGGCTCTAGGTCCTGCTGCGACGGGGGGAACGTGTTATTCGTGCCCCTAGTATCCCGAGCTGCCCCTCCTGTAGCTTCTGTTTTTGAATTCGTCGTAGCCTCCATAAATTGCAGCTCCTCCTTTCTTGGTCGACGCACCTGGCTTTGTGAGGTAGGGGCTTCAACACCCCCTACCAAAGGCTTGATGCTGACCTCCATGGTTCTTGGAGGTACGTCAGCTTCTACTAGGGAGGCTTCCGGGCCCCTTATTTCTGGGATCTGGCATTGGCCTACTTCTGGAGACTTGTTACCGGCACTAGAGAGGGTGGGGTCTGATTGCATATTGGACCTACACCCTATCCTTCTCCAGAAGGGGGATTGTACTTCTTCGCCGGTGCCTAAAGCCTTGCCTTTTTGCCGCTCACTCCTACGTAAGGCTCTTGCCGTAGACGTGAACATAAACAGTAAGGGAAATGCATATCTGACTAACAGTTCCACCAGGTGTGCCAACTTGATGCGCCCCAATTCACCGTCGCTGCTGCGCCGCCATTCGTACGCCTGAATCCGCAAGACAAAGCCGCCGGAGATATTTGGGGTGAAAAGGCTCCGACGACCAAGTAAGCAAACAGAATTACAAAAATGCAATTAAAAATGAATAGTTGAATGTATAGGGTTACCTTTTCCATCCTCCAGCATACAAGCTTCATTCACTTTTCACCATACGCGTTTCATTCACTCTTAAACAATTATAATTAATCCCTTTCTCTCTTCTCCACATATTACCATCTCGAAGTTTATTCCCTCTTTGTACAGAAAACCCTATATCTCGAAGTCATGTTTTCCCCCTCTTTTGTTCGTCACTTTTTCGCCGTCTATGGCCTCCACGGTGAGCTTTAATTCGATGTTATCGTCGGATGAACCGTTCATTTTCTTCGGCATCGAGGACTCCGGCTGTGGCGTTTGTGTTGTTTCGGATCATTTTAATAATTCACAATCGATTCCCCTTCCCCGCGTGACCCTGATTTTGATAACTACGATTCACTTGCCATATTTGGGCCATGGGTATCCGATACGTATAACCCATATGTAGTGGGGAACTGAGGGGTTGAGCCGGTGCGGCTGCCCCGTAGATTACGGTGGTTAAGGGAGTAGTATGTTTTTCGTCTATGTGAGCACCAACTGAACGAAATTTGTCCAGGTTCCACCCAGGTAGAGTTTGGAAGGTAAGGGGCGACTTTGTTTTCCAGAAATTTTCGATTTTGAAAAGCTTCGTCGCGAGAAATAGAAGTTGAAGACATGCAGGCCCAATGAAGAAGATAACTTCTTCTTATATATATAAATATAATTAAAGAAAAAGAATGCCCTAGTTCCACGTCTAAATTTCTAAGTAAAGAAATCTAGGCCTATTTATTTTTTAAACAATCACAACCCAACATAAAATGAAACCCAATTTGGGTTTAAACTAAACTCCCTCCAAATGAATTAATCTATTGAAATTCTGAATTAAATAGTTCCCCAATCTTCGGTTGGAAAATAATTGTTAAAATGTTGAAATTCGTCAATTTTTTGGACTTTATTTTGAGTGGGACCCGAATAGAATTTGGGTCAATGGATGTCATTTTTTGGTTCTCCTCCGCGAGTACTATAAAATCGACTATTTAAACTCTCAAAACGGATTAAGGGTGAATGCGTTATGGATGTTTGAAATATCACTCTTGAAAGAGAAAAAAATGGGCGAAAATTTGGCCCAAGTAATTTTCTCTGGACTATCCAAAATGCGTATGGACTGCGTGGAAGTCTCTAGAAGGCCCAACCGCATAGTATATATGGACTTGCATGTGTGTAATTTTTAAGAGATAAGAACAAAATACTTCCATATTTTGTGAGATATCTTGTCTTAAATAAATGAGTGTGTCTCTTGAAAGACGGTCTTTCCATAAGCCATGGAAAGACCAAGGTTTAAAGTGTAAATCAGAAGAAATTAAGATAAAAATTTCAGGTTGTATGAACCGGGTTACAAATTTTATAACTACTACATGTTGCATACTAAATTTTTAATGTTGCAACTAAGACCTTTTATCTTTTATCATTCGAATTTTTTTTTTTTTTAGTTTAAAACCATCCTAAGATGGAGGAGAGTTATATTAGGCTTCCCAGACCCTTAAAGAAATAAAGAAGCCGAAGCTTAGTTTGTTTACAAAATGAGAGCATATTGCTCCTAAAGCAACACCATGTTGCCTCCAAAATAGTTAAGAAAAAACCATAAGTAAACTAGAGGATTACAAACACTAATGGTTTGGTAAATGACGCTCGAACTTGTTAGTGAATCCGAAGAGACACAAGTCAGTCAGAGACGACCTTAACCAAAACCAGAAGCCTATCCTCTAAGTCTTCGTGCAAACTTTGCCAAAGCTATACAATAGCTACGTTAAATCTTTGATGGTATGCTGCCCGTAATCTTCCTGAGTGAAGTCCATTTGCCATACTCTGAGTGAAGTCCTGCCATTTGCCCGTAATCTTCATGAATGAAGTCTTGCCATTTGCCATTCTTCCTATGATCATATGCTGTATATCCTCCTCGAACTTTTAATCTGCAATGAAACAAAACAGAAGGAAGCAGTATCTGGTCCTGTATAAAACATGTGCCCGAGATAGCATATTATGAATAGATTATGTTTCCACATGCTGATCCTATTCTGACCCCATGAACTCCATTTTTATCTAGCCAAATCAATCCTTTAAGAAAAGGTGGAGTGTTGCTTGAGTCTAAATCACCAGTTAAAAAATTCTCCCTAGCATATTTTGCCAAAAAATCAGCCACTGTGTTTGCTTCCCTAGAGACATATTGGATTTGGTTTTCTGTGTGCATCTCATGCAAATGATAGTGAAGAGAGAAAAGTCTCCATGAGGCAGAGTAAGGATCATGTATAGCTCTTATTGCTTGATGACAATCTGACTCTAGTACACTACCTCTAATTTCCTTTTCTAAGCAGATTTGATATGCAAATAAAATTCCTTCCAGTTCTGCATGTAGAGGGGAGTCTGATTTAAAGGTTTTAACTCTCATTAGTTTCACATCTCCCCTCCAGTCTCTAATTATTACAGCACAAGAAGAGTCACCCCCCTTTATCCATGAAGCATCCATGTTCAACTTAAGACCATTTTTTGGTTTTTCCCATTTAACTGCTGAGATAGAGATTTCTTTGTTCCTTTTTAGAGTTATGCTAGGAATGATTCCTGCCTGAATTAGCTTCTTATGTTTATCAGGATTCCCTTTCAACGGATTAGCAGTAAAAATTATGAGCAGCAGGTCCTTAATATTCTGAAAGCATGCTTCAACTGAAAAAACCAGGTTTTCAAATAGTAGTTTATTCCTGTGTGTCCAAAGAGACCATGTTGTTATAATAAGTGCAGCTATGTATACATTATGCAGACTGTTAGTCCCTACCTGAATGGAGAGGTAATGATCAACTAAATGACAGAAGCTCCTAAAAGCAGGTGGATGTAAATTCAAAATGCTATTAACTTTTTTCCACACTGCATTTGTCTGGTGACATGAGTTAAAAAAGTGGTTGATTGAATCCGAGTGGTTAGAGCAAAAGGGGCATTTAGAAGCTAGTGAAAAACCAAGCTTACATAGAACATTATCAAAAGGCAAAATTCCATTCAAAGCTCTCCACATTAAAATAGACATTTTAACTGGTATGAAATTTGACCATACCTTGTGTAAACTTCTGATGCTTGTACCTCTCTGCCTCAGTATCTTGTAAGCTGAGCTGACTGAAAAATTCCCATCCTTAGAAGGCTCCCAGATCAGTCTATCCTCATGAGAATTCTTAATGGCTACCTCCTGCAATATTGAAACTATATTGGTAGCCAAATGTGGCTCCAGAGAAATTATATTAGAGTCTTTGTTCAGGATGAAGGTGCTTAAGGTGATATCAGGGAAGGGAAGTTCCACATCCTCAGGCCATTTATAAAATAAGGCCCCTTCTCCTGACCAATTTGCATTCCAAAAGGAACAACCCCCTTTTCCATGAATTACTCTTGTCAAACTGTTTGTTTTTTCAGTAATGGAGCAAATTCTCTTCCATACCTGAGATGTCTTGTAGGATTCAGGAATGGACCACAGATGGTGAGACCATTGAGTGGTGTTCATTTGGAGCTTCCACCATAACTTACAGGAAAATGAATCAACTGTGGCTTGGAGGTCTCTTAACCCTATCCCATTCTCTTGTATAGGCAAACTCATTTTACTCCAAGCTCTCCATTTTTTTCTAGGCTCTGAACTTTCAGTTGCACCCCAGAACAGACCAGATGCCATCCTTTCCATCTTCCTCAAAATTACCTTGGGAGGTTTTAGTACAGCAAACAAGTGGGTTGGGATTGAAAGAAAGCAGTGGTTTATTAATATGATCTTCCCTCCAGTGCTAAGCCACCTATTTTTCCAGTTTTTAATGCTTTTTTCTAATCTCTCCAGTATAGGATAGTAATATCTCTGAGTGTTCCTTCCTGTGAATATGGGAATACCTAGGTATTTAAAAGGAAACTCTCCCATAGTCATTCCTAAAGACCTTCTTATGATCTGAGTTCTGTCAGCTGGGGTGGCATGATCAACATAGAAGTTGGATTTAGAGAAATTAACTTTCTGACCTGTTGTTTGCTCATATGCAATTAGAAATCTTTTAAATCTTTTCAGATTTTCCTTTTTTCCACTGAGAAATACAGCTGTATCATCTGCATACATTAGGTGAGTTATCTGTGGACATGTCTTAGGTAAATCAAAATTTTTCAGATAGCCAATTTTGAACAGTTTTTTAATTCCTCTGGAAAAAGCCTCAGATAGAATGTTATACAGAAATGGGGAGAGGGGATCTCCCTGTTTTATTCCTCTATTAGATGCAAAGTATCCTGAGGCTACACCATTAATAATCACTGAAAAATGGGCTGAGGCTATATTCTGCAATATCCGGTTCACAAAAACTCCATGGAAACCAAATTTAAGGAGAATTGAATTAAGAAAAGACCAAGATACCCTATCAAAAGCTTTCTGCATATCTAATTTGATGATTAGGTTCTGATTCCTTGATTTCCTTTTTAACATTCTGATCATTTCTTGCATCAATATTATATTATCTGTGATATCCCTCCCTTTCATGAAAGCACTTTGCTCAAGAGATATTAGTTGAGACATGAAAGGCCTAATCCTTTCCATCATCATCTTGGAAAAAACCTTGTTCACAAAATTTGAAAGGCTTATTGGTCTGAAATCTGAGAATGTGACAGGAACTGTTCTTTTAGGAATTAAAGCTAGCCATGTACTAGAAATAGCATTAGGAATTTTACCATTCATCAGAAATTCATTTGCAGCCTCAAGTAAATCTGTTTTAACATAATCCCAAAAGGTAGTATAGAAAAAACCAGGGTATCCATCAGGACCAGGTGAGCTGTGTTTATTAAGATCAAAGACTGCAAACTTAAGCTCATGGATCAGAAAGGGAGATAACAGTTGATCATTTTCTTGTTCATTTATTATTCCAGGTATTTCAGCAAGAAAATGATTCAAATAAGTTCCTTGTTTCTGTGGTTCTTCTTCATTAAATAGAGCTCTATAAAATCCCACCGCTTCCTCTTTAATCTTTGTTGGATCAGATATCCAAATTCCATTTTCATCTCTAATTTTACTGATTCTGACTTTAGTTCTTCTTTCCCTAATTGAGTGATGAAAATAACTAGTATTGGCATCACCATATTTAAACCAATTCAGTCTAGCCTTTTGCCTAAGGTAGATTACTTTCTCCTTTTGAGCCCTCATCAGCAACTGTTTTGTGTTATTCAAGTCTGTCAGTATGGATTCAGTTGGTGTTTGTTGAAAAGAGATTTCCAAATCATTAACCTTATTCTCATATTGCATCAGATTCTGATCAACATTGCCAAAGTGTGTAATATTCCACTGCTTTATTTCCTTTTTAAGCCTTTTTAATTTATAAACCATCCTAAACATTCCTCTATAAGGGGTGTCCAGGCTCCAATTCGATTTCACTAAATTAATAAAGTCCTGTCTACTTATCCACATCTCCTGAAATCTAAATGGTCTAGGGGCTTGTTCCTCAGATGATTGTATGGATAATAAAAGAGGAGCATGATCCGATGAAAGTCTATTTAAAACCTGGATAGAGCTGTTAGGAAAGTTATCGAACCAGTCTAATGAGCAGAGTCCCCTATCTAACCTTTGGAATATTAACTCTTTACCTCGTTCCTTAAACCTGTTATTGCACCATGTAAAGGAGTTACCTACAGTGGGAATATCATGTAAATCCAGATCACTTAGAAAATTATTAAATTGTTTCATGCTTTTTTTAGGGGTTGACTTCCTCCCTCTATACTCAGATACTGAAGCTACTGTGTTAAAGTCACCAATAAAAATAGAATGAGGAATATTGGTTGCTTTTAGGTCCTGCCATAAGGATTCCCTGAGTGATCTATGTACACTTGCATAAATAAATACACAATTCCAGCTCAAAGAAGATGATAAATCAATTATATTAACTTGTACATACTGATCTGTCTCACTTAACACTGAGATACTGTAAGACTGGTTCCAAAATAACCAGATTTTAGCTCTCTGAGCAGAGTAAGCATTCTGATATCCTAGGTCATATTTAAACTTTATGATCTTCTGGTTTACTTGCCATGGTTCAATTAGGCACATTATGTCTAACTTATGTTTTTGTTTCAGAATCTTAAGTCTCTCTACTGAAGTACCAACTCCCCTAACATTCCAAACTAACACATTCCCAATTATGGTGTGTGTTATCATTTAAAAATTTTGGGGTTGGCTTTTTGTGAGGATCTGAGATTTCTACTAGTCTTAGCAGAGTTTTTACCTTTTTCTCCTGACTTACCATTGTTATTAGTGATCACAGATGAAAGGTTCTGCTCTGAGGGTCTTACCTGGGCCTGTGGCTGCTCACTTTCATTCTCCAAACTTACCATTTCAGAGCTATCTGATGTTTTCTCTTTCAGTTCATCCTCTATGCTGGAGCTTTCCTTTGCTGAATGTTTATGAACTTGCTCTTCTAACTCCATTTGTACTTGTTCATTAAGTAACACAGAGGAAATATTTTGGTTAGTATTAATATCAAGTGGTAGAGAAACATCCTGTGACTCAACCGTTTCATGGAAGATCTCTGCAATCTCCCCTTCCTTCTCTACCTGTTCATCCTCACTGTCTTCCAAGGATTGAAAAGCATTAGAAATTGAAACTATGCTGATATTTGTTTCCTTTTCCTTTGTGGGGGAATGGGTAGGGGAATGGTTCTTTTTTCTCCAAATGGAAGTGGTGATTGGCTTAGATATGTCATCTAGTGAGTAAAATGGACCATTACGTTTTCTATGACTTACCTTAAAGAAGTTTATATTGCTATCAGTTATGATTCCTGTGTTTATTGTTTGATTTTGGACATCCTTTTCCTTTTGAGAAACTGTTAGAGCTGATGTCCCTCCCAAGTTAGCTTCCTCTGTTGGGTGAGGGCCAGTTCTTTGCTTAATAGTAACCGCATTTTCTAACTTCTTATTAACAGTTTTCCTCAGATTAGGATGCAGAAAATTACAGCTTGAGTTACTGTGGCCAATTATTTTGCAGTGAGTGCAATATGTTGGCAAATCCTCATATTCTATAGGATATTCAGCTATCTTGTTTCCTATCCCTACCATAATTGATTTAGGGAGCTGAGCTAACAAGTCAATTTCAACACAAACTTTAATTGCTGAAGGTCTTGTTAGTGCCATTGTTGCTGCATCCATCTTAAGAAACCGTCCTACCTGACTACTTATTCCAATTATAGCAGAGCTATTATAGAAATGGAGTGGTAGTTTGTGAAATGTTACCCAAACTGGTACTATCGAGGATTCCACTGATGGGGAGAAATCTGGTGTCCATTTTTGCATCTTCATTGTGTAACCTTGAATTGACCACTGTCCCTTCATCCAACACCTTTGGTAGTCTTCATTTTCCTGAAATCGAATCAAAACATGACGATAATCAATAGAACCAATTTGAAATTTAGATTTAAAACCTATTGATTTGAAGGACTGGAGTAGCGATTCCATCTGCGGTTTCCCTCTGCTAAACTTTCCGACGAGGGCATTCTGGTAGTGTGAGGCTAGGATTTCTCCTTCTTCCGGAGGGAGTATGAATGCAATCTTGCCCTTATATTCTGTTGTCGGGTGTAAGTTTGGGGTATCCGGAAGGGACGAGAGAAGGGGGGATTGTTTGGTATTGAGAGCTTGGGCAAAGCTTCGAGCGACCAGTGGCTTAGGGATAGGATCCGGAGGCGGAGGAGGCGTCGGCGACGCCATGGTCGTCCGCCGGTGTGACTATCTCGCAGGTAGTGGATTGGTATCAGGCGAGTCAGTTAGAAATGGAGAGATTAGTTGCAGAAAGAAATGGAGGTGAAGAAGAAGAGTGGTGACTGTGTGAAATCGCACCAATTCGCACACAGTTATCATTCGAATTAAACCCCGTCTTTCCATAAGCCTATGGAAAGACCGTCTTTCCCAAGACTTTGCCTAAATAAATATGCGGTTTACCATGTTTAATACGATGAAGAATATTTGTGCAAATATTTCTTCCTTTTCCAGCAGGTTTGATTCGAGTATTCATGGAATGTCTCGGATTTGATGAGTTGGTGATTGGAGAATATTCTTCTCTAATTACAGAAAATCAGAATATCATGTTTCCATGATTAGGGTCTCTTAGAGTAGTATAAATAGAGCCTCTAAGTCAGTCAGAAAATTTTGCCCCATTCTCAAGTTCCTCATTATTCTAAACTTGAGTCTCACTTCTTTCTGTCCCTGTCGGTGATAGTCCTTCGGGCCTTGCATAAATCCAAGGTAACTCTTGAGTGTTAATTGTTGCCTGCGATGGTTTTATCCTAGGGAACGATGTCCACGATGAGACTCATTCGTTTCAAGGGCAGTGAGTGTTACTCGTGACTCCATCAACTTGTGATTACTTGAAACATGATTTATGCTTTGATTATTTGTAATTTAAGCTTTTCAATTGTATGCTTGAATGATTAATAAAAGTTTATTATTCTTGCATATATTAATTGCTCGTTCAATTTTGTTATTTGATTTTCCATATGATATAATCAATGTATGTCCAACAGTCTTGAAACGAATGAAATTTGTTGAATTATATTGATTCGAGAATTGCAAACCGAATTTGCAAACGAAATATGCTTACCATATATATTGCATACGGACACTGCATGCATGATTAAGGTTCCAAAAATTGCATGTTTTGATAGCATGCTTAATTTGTGTATGCATAATTATTTACACCCTATGCATGGAAAATTGCATGTCTGCGCATGTAAATTGCATTCACTGAATATTAATATACTGTAAGTGATGGATTGCATGCTCAGATGCATGCTTACGTGATTATATGATTAATCTACATATGGTAATCAAATTTTGCATGCCATATTCATTTGTAATCGGATTTGGATGCCATCTCTACCATGCATGCCACTTTATGGAAATTGTGTGTTTGGAAAAATATGCATGCTAATGGTTTTGGTTATTTACAACAAAATTATATTGAGTAATCTGTTATGTATAACTATTTAAAATATTATACTACGATATTTGATGTGTACTTATATTTAATGATGAATAATTTTTGTATGTGCACATTGTGAATCCCAGAACCATGTTGAGCAATGATGCTGCGAAGACTACACTTGGGGCGATGCCTCTAGTGACTGTTCCTCGTGCTGAGAAACCCGAGAAGTTCAATAATGGTATGAACTTCAAGATGTGGCAGCAGAAGATGCTCTTCTACTTGTTTACTACGGGTTTGGAATGTTACGTTCACTAAGATCGTCCCATTGTGGATGAGAAAAGCGCTAAGGAAGTTCGAGATGCTGCAGTGGAGTAGAACTCTAAGGAGTATGTCTGTCGCAACCTCATTTTGAATAGCCTTCACGATGCCATTTGGAATGTGTATCAGGTGAAGGAGCCTTCTAAGGTGTTGTGGGAAACTCTTGACCAAGAGTACATGGGTGAGGAAGTTGGATCCAAGAAGTGGGTCGTCGGCAAGTTCCTCGACTACAAGATGGTTGATGCCAAGTCTGTGGTTAGTCAAGCTCAAGAGCTTCAAATGATGAATAATGAGTTGATAGCCGAGAAGATGACAATGTACAAGACTCTCCAAGTCTATTGCATCATCGAGAAGCTACCTCCAAATTGGAAGGACTTCAAGAGTTATCTGAAACACAAGCGAAAGGTGATGACCATGAGGGATCTGATGCAAAAGCTTTGTGTTGAGGAGGATAACCGCATCTCTGAAAAGAGGATGAATGGATCTGTGTCTGTGGCTAGGGCCAATCTCGTGGAGGTTGGTGGGAGCTCCAAGTTAAAGAAGCCCGAGGCAAAGAAGGGATCCAAGTTGGGAGCTAAGGGTGGAGTTTCGAAGAAGTCGAAGTTCACTGGCAAGTGCTACAACTGCAACCTCGTTGGCCACAAGTCCTCTGAGTGTAAGAATCCTAATAATGCCAAGAATGAGGCAAACATGGTTGAAAATCTTGCACAAGATGTAAACAACATCGATATGTGTGTTGTGATTTCTGAAGTCAACATGGTGGACTCCAATCCAAAGGAGTGGTAGATTGACACTGGTGCTACTAAGCACATATACTATGTCAAGGAAGTGTTCTCAAACTTCAAGGCAATTGAAGCTGGAGAGACCATCTACATGGGCAACTCTGCAACTTCCATGGTGAAAGGCTGTGGCACTGTGGTGCTGAAGATGACGTCTGGGAAGGAGTTGACTTTGAAGAATGTTTTGTATGTTCCAGACATTCGCAAGAACCTAGCGTCCGGTTCTGTGTTGATTAAGCATGGATTTAAGCTAGTGTTTGAGTCTGATAAGTTAGTCTTGTCAAAGCAAGGTATGTTTGTAGGCAAAGGTTATGAGCTAGATGGTATGTTCAAGTTGAACACCATGGTTGTACCTCCTAAGAAAGATGAAATGAATGCTTCTTCTTCTGCTTACATGATTGAGTCTTCCAATTTATGGCATGGTAGACTAGGACAAGTTAATTATGATTCAATAAGAAGATTAATTTAAACGGAGAACATACCTAACATGGAAATTGATGCAAATCATAAGTGTGAAACTTGTGTTGAAGCTAAGATGACTCGAACGTCTTTCAAACAAGTTAAACGAAACACAAAACCTCTTGAGTTGATACATACCAATATCTGTGATCTCAAGTTCATGCAAATAAGAGGAGGTAACAAGTATTTCATCACTTTCGTGGATGATTGTACGAAACACTATTATGTGTACTTGCTGAAAAGCAAAGATGAGGCAATTGAGAAATTTGTTCTCTACAAAATGGAAGTTGAAAATCAACTTGATAATAAAATCAAAGTGATTAGAAGTGACCATGGAGGTGAATATGTAGAGCCATTTAGGGACTATTGTTCTGAACATAGAATTATTCACGAGGTTACTACCCCCTACTCACCTCAATCTAATGGTGTGGCTGAACGTAAAAATTGCACTCTTAAAGAGATGATGAATGTGATGTTGATAAGTTCTGGGTTGCCACAGAGCATGCGGGGGAGGCTATTTTGACGTCCAGCTATCTTTTGAATAAGATACCCCGTAAAGATGAGAAAGCATCTCCCCATGAGTTGTTGAAATGCACGAAGCCATCCTTTACGTACTTGTGAATGTGGGGGTGCCTTGCAAAGGTATTGATCCCACTCCCCAAGAAGTTAAAGATCGGACCTAGAACGGTTGACTACATCTTTATAGGATATACACATGCGAGTAGTGCTTATCATTTCCTTGTACATAAATCTCATCATCCCGAGATTCACAAGAACACGATAATGGAATCAAGAAATGCAAATTTCTTTCAAGATGTGTTCCCTGCCAAGGAAAGGGCCGAATCGTTGAAGAGGACCATTGAGTCACTAGATGAAGACATAGTAATTCCTGACGATCTCGAGGATCAAGAGGAGGAAATGGATGAACCTAGACAAAGTAAACGAATTAGGACCAAAAAATCATTTGGTCCTGATTATCTAACTTTTATGCTTGAAAGCAAGCCACAAAGCTATAAAGAAGCTGTGAATTCGTCTGAGGGGCCTATGTGGAAAGAAGCGATTAAAAGCGAAATTGAATCGATTCTACATAATCATACTTAGGAGTTAATGGACTTACCTCCAAGGTGTAAACCACTGGGTTACAAATGGATCTTCAAGAAGAAGATGAGAGTAGATGGCTCGATTGACAAGTATAAAGCCAGACTTGTAATCAAAGGTTATAGACAAAAGGAAGGTCTTGACTACTTTGATACTTATTCTCCAGTCACGAGAATAAGCTCCATTAGAATGATACTTGCTATCGTCGCATTTCATAAGCTTGAGGTTCATCAAATGGATGTGAAGACTGCCTTCTTGAATGGAGATTTAGGGGAAGAAATCTACATGGAGCAACCTGAGGGGTTTACGGCTCCCGGTCAAGGAGGAAAAGTCTGCAAGTTGGTGAAATCATTGTATGGTCTCAAACAAGCACCAAAGAAATGGCATGAGAAGTTTAACCATGTCGTCCTTGCCAATGGTTTCAAAATAAATGAGTGTGATAAGTGTGTCTACGTGAAAGACACGGAAAATGGATATGTAATCCTATGTTTATTTGTAGATGACTTGCTCATTGTGGGTAGTAATGAAAAGATGATCAAATCTACCAAGGACATGTTGAATTCTCGTTTTGACATGAAGGATATGGGACTGGCGGATATGATCTTAGGGATAAAGATCATCCGAAGCTCTGATGGTATCACCTTAACCCAGTCTCATTATGTAGACAAAATCCTTGAGAAATTCAACAAGAATGACTCAGAGGTGGAGATGACTCCAATCGATCCAAATTTGCATCTACGAAAGAACAAATTGGAGGCTATTAATTAGGTGGAGTACTCAAGAGTCATTGGGAGTCTGATGTACTTAATGAGTTGCACTAGACCAGACATTTCCTACACTGTAAGTAGGTGGAGTAGATACACGAGTAACCCCAGTATGACTCACTGGAAAGCAATAACTAGAGTATTGAGATATCTGCGTTTCACTCGTGATTATGGTCTACATTATTCGAGTTATCCAGCTGTAGTTGAAGGATACAGTGATGCAAAATGGATACACGATATAAAGGATCTGAAATGCACTAGTGGGTATGTATTTACAGTAGGTGGAGGAGCTGTCTCATGGAAGTCCTCTAAAAAAATGGTTATTACTTGATCCACGATGGAATCCGAGTTTGTTGCCTTAGACAAGGCGGGTGAGGAGGCCGAATGACTCCTTCAATTCGTAGAGAACATTCCTAGATGGCCGAAGCCTGTGCCAGCCATATGTATACATTGTGATGGTGTATCTGCTATTGGAAAGGCTCAGAATATGCTCTATAATGGGAAGTCTTGTCATATTCGATGGAGACATAGTTCCATAAGATAACTTCTCTCAATTGGAGTGATCACAATTGACTATGTAAGGTCTAAGGACAACATAGCCAATCCCTTGACTAAGGGGTTGAATCTAGAGGTAGTTGAAACATCCTCGAGAGGAATGGGACTGAAGTCCATTAAAAGATGGGTTACGTACGTGGACACCCAACCTATGTGACTGGAGATCCCAAGATCTAGGTTCAAAGGGAGAACTAAACTGCAATCACTGTGGGGGTTTCATACCTCTTGTCTTATTCCTACGATGAAGAAACAGTGATGTGAATGAAGGTTAAGCATTAAGTTGCTTTTAATGATTCATGGCATCAATTGTGTAGTACTTGAAAGAGCGCATAGTTTCTGGAACAGCTCTTACGCCAAGAATCACCTATGTAAGCGAGAAGTGTGGCCGCTTCGAAAGGGAATTGTTGGGACGCAATTCTTTAGAAACCTTATAGAACTAGGCGTGTGCCATGGCCTGATTAATGGACACAATCGAGGAAAGCGCAAGGGCTAGAAAAGATGTCTGTGGGAAGTGCATTTTCGTTCACACAAGCGGTAGGGGAAGTTCAAGGACATCGCGTCTACTTCCTAACCAGTGGGCTAAGTGTACTCTCTCATGGGAAAGTTCAAAGGGTGACACCTACTTATCCTATGCAGCATCTATGTCGTCGAAATGAATCTATCACCAAGTCAAAATCCGTGTCTGACGTGATTGTTCTGATTCCTACATCAATATCTATTCATGTGGGGGATTGTTAGAAAATGATGGTTAAAAGGTTGAAATTCGTCAACTTTTTGGGATTTGTTTTGAGTGGAACCCGAATAGAGTTTGGGTCAATGGATGTCATTTTTGGGTTCTTCTCTGCGAGTACTATAAAATTGACTATTTAAACTCTCAAAACGGATCAAGGGTGAAATATCACTCTTGAAAGAGAAAAAAATGGGCGAAAATTTGGCCCGAGTAATTTTCTTTGGACTGTCTAAAATGCGTATGGACTGCGTGGAAGTCTATGGAAGGCCCAACCGCATAGTATATATAGAATTGCTTGTGTGTAATTCTTAAGAGATAAGAACAAAATACTTCCGTATTTTGTGAGATATATTATCTTAAATAAATATGCGGTTTACCATGTTTAATACGATGAAGAATATTTGTGCAAATATTTCTTCCTTTTCCAGCAAATTTGATTCGAGTATTCATGGAATGTCTCGGATTTGATGAGTTGGTTATTGGAGAATATTCTTCTCTAATTACAGAAAATCATAATATCATGTTTCCATGATTAGGGTCTCTTATAGTAGTATAAATAGAGCCTCTAAGTCAGTCAGAAAATTTTGCACCATTCTCAAGTTCCTCATTTATTCTAAACTTGAGTCTCACTTCTTTCTGTCTCTGTCGGTGATAGTCCTTCATGCCTTGCATGAATCCCAGGTAACTCTTAAGTGTTAATTGTTGTCTGCGATGGTTTTATCCCAGGGAATGATGTCCACGACGGGACTCATTCGTTTCAAGGGCAGCGAGTGTTACTCGTGACTCCATCAACTTGTGATTACTTGAAACATGATTTATGCTTTGATTATTTGGAATTTAAGCTTTTCGATTGTATGCTTGAATAATTAATAAAAGTTTATTATTCTTCCATATATTAATTGCTCGTTCAATTTTGTTATTTGATTTTCCGTATGATATAATCAATGTATGTCCAACAGTTTCTATCAATTTCCAGCTGGTTTGTGTTGTTCAAATCCTTCAAAATTCCAATTTACATACAACAAAAAACGGATGTTTTCATTCCCATTCCAAATGTACTTGGCAATGAAGAATTTTTAGTGATTGAAAACTTGAGACATATTGCTTAGAAATTATTTAAAACAAGTAGAGATTTAGTTTTCTCAATGACATATCATTTAATTGAGTTATCATTGGTGCTACCTGTTGCAACTATTTCTATTGAAAGATTATTTTCTGCAATGAAAAATATCAAGAATGGTTTACACAACAAAATTAAAGATGAATGGTTGAATGATAGCATTTTGTGGAGAAAATTCTGGAACTGTGGCTACAGTAGCGCACAGTAGACGCAAATGTGGAGAACGCATTTGCCAAATGCATTCTCCCAGTTTTTCATTTTTTTTAATTACTGGAAATATGAGGACGCATTTGGAAAATGTGTCCTCTTTAATTTCCCTTTTTAATTTTCCGGACTGAAGAGGATGCATTTTGTAAATGCGTCCTCGATTTTCCAATTTCTTTTTTACCTTGAACACCATGAGGACGCATTCCCCAAATGCGTCCTCAAATTGAGTTTATTTTCTAAAATTGCCATGAAAATGAGGACTCATTCAATGAATGCGTCCTCCAATTGCTTTTTTTAATTGCCATGTTAATGTGTCCTTCGATTCTTCTTTTAAAGAACCAAAATCCCAGATTTGGACACACTTCGTTTTCATTGCTTCCGCTGTGGGCTCCAGCGTTGACTCCGCCGGATTCCTCCATCGTCACCCTCCCAACTTTCTGTTTCCGTCATTCTCGTCGCCAGATTTCTTTCAAATATTGTTTGGTTTTTTTCTCTTTTGTTAGATCCGGTCATTCTTCACTTTTTTTGTTGAAATTGTTGCTTCCCTTGTAGCTGAAGACATCTTCCGGTTGGGCACGGAAGATTTTCCGCTGCTGGACTCTGGAGTGCGACACACGCGCTGCCACCAGCTCAGTGCATGGACTCACGCATTGCTACCCTTCCAGAGTGTCGGAGTCACACGCCGCCACTATCTCCGGGAAAAGCTCTGCTGCAAGCTCCATTATATTTGCAAGAGGTGCCTGAAAAATTCTTGGACATTATGTGTGGTTTGAATGATTATGTGTGGTTGGATTGGTTTTGTGTGGTTTTTTATATGAATGTGTTGAATGAGGTTGGAATTGATTATGTGTTATTGTGTGTCCAAATTTTATTATTTTCATTTAATAATTAAGTTGAAATGTTGTTTGTCAATTACTTAGAAAATCGATAATAGTGTATGATTTGGTTGCCCGATGATAATGGAACAGTGTGTGGTTTAGGGTTTGAGTAGGTGAATATGACTTGATGAATAATGTCGTCTTTTTTAATATCGAATTATATTGTCTATATTTGTGAAATGCAGTTGTACGGTGTTTTTTACGGTGTACTTGTACAAAGGGGCGTCAGATTAAGTTTGACTTAACTGTGGGTGTGTATTATGATCTTCCTATACCTAAGAAGAATGTGACTCTCGAACGGAGGTTAAGCCACTCCGAGTTAGTTGATATAATTTTCAGAAGGCTTGGCAGTGCAAGCGATGTGTTTCTGTTGAAAATATATTATCATTGTCCTGAGCTGATTGGTTCATCTGTATACTATCGATGTTATTATGTGGAAGATGAAGATTCAACCGCGACCTTCTTCAACATTGTTGATCGAATGTCCTTGTCCTCAGCTGATTTGTACATTATTATCGAGAAGATGTCAAGCACCATTGATGGTGTGGGTGATGTTAGTTCGGGCACGTTCATGTCATTGTTGAGCAATATTCAGAACTGTACACCTTTTCCAACCTTACCACCCCCGGTTCATTGCCAAGGTTTTTCCATTGGTGAGTCTAGCCAACTCAGTGTGTATGTTCACGTTGATTGCGCATAGCTGTCCACAAGTGGTGGTATATATGGTGTGCATCATCAGGAGCTGAATTTCTTCGATGATGATTATGTGGGTGAAATTAGCGAGCATGTTGTTAGTCACGGTGAACATGTTGGTAGCGATGATGATGGTGAGGAAGGGGAACTCAATGAAGAAAGTGAAGATGATCGTTCCTTATCAACTGATTTGAATCCAGGGGACGATGATGAACAAGTGGTGTGCACGAACAATGTACAAACAATGTTCATGCATGTACGAGATCCATCACTATGGCAATGTGCTAGTTGGAGGTTGGTTCCCGATATTAAAAAGTTTTGCAATAGGAGGTGTGGTCAGTTTGCGGAGAGGGGGATAAGGAATCAAATAGATGAGAGGGTGCCAGGTGATTTCAGAGGCATCCATAGGCGAGGGCGTCCTTAGGGTCGTGTTTGTAATATAGAGTTTCTATATTTGGACCAATATGTATAATATTATTTTATGTAGCCAGTATGCTAATTTCATTTTTTTTTTAGTGCAATGGATTGTGTGGATTCGTATTGTGTGTATTTGTTTAAATTGAAGCTAATGTACGATTTGGTTTGAATATTTATCACATATTATAGTATTCTTTTTTGTGGAAATCTGGACTGATTCATTTCGCCATGTGATTCTGATTGTCACCGGGGATACGCTATGTATCATCCAGGACCCATTGACTAGGATTTGCTTTACCTTCACCGGGAGCATCGTGCACGTGCTATGTACAACAGTAATTTAGACGATGAGGCGGTGCGATGGGTCTTGCTGGATTGCTCAGATCCCTGATCGAGTGATGTGCTATGTGCGTGAAGCTAGATTCTAGGGAGTGTTAGATTCCACACCAATCCACATCGATCATTCCCTCATCACTACCTTAGTCGAGCGTTGAAGACCAGAGATGCACACATTTCACCTGCCAATAGGGGAGGCTACCGTCACTTTGTAGGATGTGGGCATCCTATGGGGTCTACCGATTGATAGTATGCCAATCACTGGTGTAGACACTAGCAAGCGCACAGATGACTGGCAAAGATTGTGCACAGACTACCTAGGGGCTACACCAGACGCGAGTGCTATCAGAGGGGGTCGCATAAAGGCCACCTGGTTGGGAAACTCGTTGCACAGTCCATTGCCTCTTGATGCTACTGAGGTAGGTTGTCAACAGGGGCTAGGGTTTTCATTCTACTGCTGGTCGGTGGAATGTCAAACACATCCGGGCACCTGATCCCTTTGCTCTATTTGTTGGTACTGATGGACCTATATGCCGCACATCAGTACAATTGAGGGAGTGCCATTTTGGCACACTTTTAGAGGTGCTTATGTGACACTGCAATCCCACAAGTCAAATCCATTCTGAGCCACTTGTCTTACTACAGGTAACATTGTTAGACTGTCTTATCAGTTGTACATATTTTCCATATTGACCTCTTATATTATATTAAATTTTATTTTATTTATTATCAGTTGTGGGCATGGGAGCGAATACCATCCATCTGTCCAGCAGGACAACTTCCAATGACCGTTACGATGAGTGCTCTTGGGTCTAGGTTCGTATTCAATTAGTTAGGAGACAATTTTTAAACCCTTGAAATTATTTGGAATGGCTAATATTATTCAATTTGTTCCTCACAGGTGGAGAGCCCGGTACAATTTATTACAATCACTCATGCATGTACTGAAAGTGTACCGCGATCAGTTGACATCTCTCCATGACAGTTAGGTATATTGTAATTCAGATTTCCTTTTGTTGAACTAATGGAAACTTGCCTGTTATGTCAGTTTATTTGTTGGCCATACACCGAGGATGTCGTGCAACAACTCCCACAGTACTGTACAGTTGGTAACAACAACTGGCTACTGTGTGTTGACCTCATTTGTTGGCATGTTGTGGAGTACCATCTTGTTCATCGTGTTCTCAGGCAGTTTGGCCTTATCCAGTCAATACCTACCCAGTTGATCACTGGGGATGAACATAAATTGCTTTATACTAGATGCCGTCGAGGGAGGTCAGGCATGGATTGGCGAGTTGAACTGAGAAGATATCTCGATGCTTGGGAACATCGAGCAGAACAACAAGTTAATGCACTTGGGTCAACGGATCCATACACACCCAATCGAGAATACATGGAGTGGTATTTTCGTAGGACAGTGACCCTAATTGCTCAGCCAGGATGGCCCCAAACAATTACGGAGGGTTTTCATAGAGATGGGGCTTCTATGGAGCATATGGTATTCCTAAATTTCTAATAATGTTAACAAATAATACTTTAGATTTCCTCAATATTAAATATCTAACATATTTAACTCTTTTAAGTAGTTGCAGGCAATGTCTAAGTTGCGCATAATGTCAGATATTAATTTGGACGAATGTCCCCCACGTTTCACGGACGTTATTAGGGGGGTACACAGTGTTGCCACACGTACTCTACAATATGCGCATGAGCCCTCCATATGTGCATTGTGAGGAACCTCCCCCTGGTGTGAGATATAATGATATCATCAGCCACCGTCCAGCTCCACCTGGTCGACAGGGCGGTCGACGACCGCATGCTCGGGGCCCTACAGACCACATTGATTCAGTTGAAGCTGGACCCTCATATGCGAGTCCAACGAACCTTGGACCATCACATGGTGAACCCCCACACTATGACACTACTACAGCTAATTTCACTGCATATCTTACTCCCACTGCTAGTCATGCGTACACATCGCCTACTGCTCCATTAGATACAGGTAGTGTTCCACATGTTCAGTATGATTTGAATGAGGACGAAGGAGACGATATGGAAAAGAATTTTACAGAGGGAGCTCTGCATGACGACATACATATTTCTACTCAGATGGGTGTTCCAAGGCGCACATCCCGCACCATACGCCATCCCCCATGTGGAACGAGAGGAAAGCTTTGCAGAGGGCGTCATTAGTACATTACATGTCGTTGAGCATTCATTTCATTACGTTTGTACCTATCTATTTGACACGTCTCCTTCGAATGTTGTACATTTTTGTTTATTTATATTAGTTAACAGTGGAAAATGTGTAAAATTGGAACAAAATAATGAATTTTGCAAATTATGATTCTGATAACGTAGTAACATAAGAATTTTGAAGTAATTCATTACTACTCTATATTAAAGATTATTAAAAAATTGCAATACCCAAAATCAAAATTTTCCATTATCTTAAGTCATGTAAGTGGGATGTTCATGTTTTATTATCATAAATTTCAAAGCGGACTACCAAATTCTTCCGATGCATTTATCATTACCAAAATTATTTAAAAATATAAAAAATCACATGTCTACTGATGCACTATTTTCACCCTAAATGAAAATATAAAAAACAATAATTGGAAAGTCAACTAGAAGACTGATTAAAAAAATTAACATAATGCAGGATTCAAAATAAGTTTTTTTCACAAAATAATAATTTCAATTGACAGGACGCATTCAAAGAAAGCGTCCTCTAAAATGGCCATTAAAAAATTTTTAATATATTGAGGACGCATTCAGCGAATGCATACTCTACAAGGCAGCGAACTTTTAAAATAATGGATTTACTGAGAATGCATCCTCATAAATGGCCATTCAAAAATGAATATATTGAGGACGCATTCAGCGAATGCGTCCTCTACAAGGCGGCAAACTTTTAAAAAAATGGATATATTGAGGACGCATTCAGAGAATGCGCCCTCAAAATTGGTTGAAGAAAAAAGTAAAACATAGAGGACGCATTCAGAGAATGTGTCCTCCATTGAGATGACCATTTTTAAAAACCAGTGCATTTGCATCCATTTTTGGTGGATCATGCACCACGAAAGAAATAACTCCATTTTGTGTACATCGAGAAAGAGATATTTGTCGAAATTGAGAATGAGAAGATCTTACAAAATTATCAAAAGATGCAAACGCATAGAATATAGCTCTCTCCACTTAATCTTGCATCTGGTTCTAGTGTTCAGAAGTAGTTACTTCTTTTTTATCATAGAAATAGTTACTTTAAGAACTTATTTTTTAGTATTAATTTTGTAATATGACTCTTAAAATTAATTATGTTGGTCCTATTTGGATGGGAAAAAATTATGTACTGATTCACCCCTCCTAAAATTTTGGTCTGATTCCGCCACTGGGGCCATATGTTATTATTTTTTTATCAATTTCCATAAAATCGAGATGAACAACCTATCGATAAGCCTACTGGTTGTAGGGGGATTTTTCTAGCAATTCTTATTCGTCACAAAGACATGATGGTGGCCGAGATAGTGTTGTCATGAGGTAGGAGACGACAACGTGTGATATCGTTGATATCATCATCCTCGATCCGCAAGTGACGTTGTCCCCAATCCGCAGGTGACGGTATCCTTGAGCTTCATCTTCTATGACTGGTCCACTTATCTAACGTGGGTTGATTTCCATAGCTCCAATCAATTCGGAAAAAAATAGAACTTGGGTTCTGGGGTTGAAGAAACCCTAGATCTGGTAAGAAAAACACGTTAAAGTTTTTTATATTATAAATCTTAATTTTTGCAGTTTAAAACTAAATTACTTTTACTTTGTTGTTAGGTTATGCTTCTGAGTTAAGAAAATTTATGAGCAATAGACAAATTAATTATGTTAACTGAATAGAGGCTGAAAATAAGCAACGAAGCTCGTGCCAATCAATCTAATGACCGCGTTAGTGGGCAGGGTAATGGCCAAGAGGGGCAGTGTGAGGCTAAGTGTCATCTAATGTATTTCTTGTTGAACTATTGACATGTTTCCACCCTCAAAAGACGGAGGTTTTATTTAAATATATTTGTTTTTATGTTATTTTTATTAAAATTTTATGTCTTTTTGTGAGTTCATTGGATTACCGATGGGTTGTTGGCTAGTGTGTGGATACTTAAGGTTACAGTTGTAAGACTTGGATGTATACAAAACTAGGATATTTGCGGTTGTAAGGGAATAGTTGGGGAATAGTAACTGAATAAAGTTGATGTATTTGGATGGGTAGTTAATGTCCTATGATTAGTTTGTTTCTCATCAAGTGAGACTTAGTGGAAGCGTACCTACTAGAAGGTAGGAACGACTACTCGCGAGACCTGGGGGTCTAAGAGGATGTTGTTGTACAGTAAGGCCTAGACACATTCTAAATGTGTGGCTAGGGTAAAGGCTTGATTGTGTATTTTTTTGAGATGTTGACAGTCATATAGAGTGATTGTGTAGTTTGGTTTCTAGCTTGTATTAATTTTCTTAGTTATTTGGTTGTATTCTTTAGTGGTACCTACGAAGTTATCGTGTCATCCCAGTTGTGTGTTTTAGATATGAATTCTATCAGATTGTAATCTTAGGGTTAGTTTTTGTTGTGGAAGATGGTATTCGAACTATTGTTAGAATGAGATTGGTATTGTCTAAATGTTCTTAAGTGTAATGAATCTGTGTAAACTTTGTGAGGTGTGCTCATGGAATGTTCTGATTGGGAGTTTGAAATGATTTTGGTTGGTTATTTGGATTTTCGTAAATGGTTTAAGAGAGACAATGGGATTAGGGTTTGTAACCTCATAATGAGAAGACATGTAATTCTCCACCTGTGTCGTTGGGCTAGTGTTTTTCCATACATATGCAAAACTATGGGCGATCCACCTATATTTACCGCGAGGTGTGGGTGTCTTCGTTACTGAGAGAATTCATGGGCGATTTTTCCTACTTTTGTTGTTTCGGTAAGCAAATATGGTTGTATTTTGAAGTGGTTGTAATGGAAAGTGGTTTCCTTGTGTAAATAAGAGGTATAAGTGGTATTACTATAAAGCAAAAGATTTTGTAATGTGAGTAGGTCTATGTGTTGTATTTTAGGTTGGTGTTTATATGGGTTGGTATCTAAGCGGTTTTTCGAGCCTAGGAAGTAGTGGCTTGTGAGTGGATAAGTATAACATGTGGGCAGGGTATTTTTACATTGTTCTTGTAAAATATTACGTCGTTTTGTTTCCTAAGACTGCTTAATCAGTCAGTCAGTTTTTGGGGAATGTTGGAACACGGTTTTTCAAATATTTTAATAATGAGGGTTATCTGCCACATGCTAGGTTACACCTATAAAAGAAGTTGTATATAGAGTGTTTACACAACACTGGTTGTGTGTTGTTGAGTGTTTTGGAGAGTATCTTTATGTGTTATTCTGTAAGTTTTCTTTTCATCGAGATTATCCTTGAGAGGAAGGTGGTTTGTGTTTTTATGTATTTATCTATTTTTATTTGGGATGCCGGAGCTATTCACTACAACAAATAGCACCTATTACCTCGGTTTTTCAAGCCTTTTTACCTCAATTTTTTGCCCCTAAAAAACCGAAGTAAAGCTGGCTACAATAAAAGGTTAGTTTTTACTTCGGTTCAAAACCGAGGTAAAAAGTCATTTTCACCTAGGTTTTTCATCTAAATAACCGAGATAAATGATACATAGCCGATGATAGCAGCAACGTCAATGTGAAATTGTTAAGTATTTGAGGGTTATCGACCTCACATTCAACTGCGAAGTCGCATATCCCGACGTCGTTCATATTTTTAGCAACGTCATTATTATTCATATTTGAGATTGCATCATGAGGTTCCAAGTTTGCAGACCAAGATTTATATACAACGGTATTCAACCATTGTAAATAATATTTTTTGACGTCAGTTTTTCTCCAAAATAATTGTAGTTAATTCATGAGTTGGTAAAGTTAATGATCAACATGATTGCAACGCTACAAAAATCGATGTCGTATGATTCTAATTTGCGATGTCGCTGACCATCGCCAAAATTGCCTATTTTGGTAACCGATTTAGGAGACTTCAATTTTTAACTGCGGTCGTGAACTGCTGTTAATGAAATGTTTTTGCTTCGGTTCTTTGGGAATAATATCCGCAGTTATAAACCATGGGAGGAATTATGTGTCTATGATGTGACATTGAACAATTACAAAGTTGATATGCCTGCGATATTTGAGAACGATTCGTGCTTCAAGGTGCAATGTTGCCAGTTGACCTGTTCTATCGATAAACCAACGATCACTACATGCGACGTCGCAGTATTTAGTTCTGCTTTATCAAATTTTCTATTTAAGCCTGCGAAGTTGGGCCTAATATAAATAACAGAAATAAAATATTTCACAAATAGAATACCCAGCGCCGAACGCCCTATCATATTGAATCTAACTACACTATTCAACAAGGCCTAACGACAAGAACGAGAAGCACTGCATCATTCATACACTTATAGTTTGTTAACAAAATTCTCACAAAATGAACTATGATATTCCGAGATAGAGATCTATATCAAGGTGTCCAAAAAACCTTGGAAAGTATCAATGGGCTTTTTAGAGAATGATGCTCTCATGGGGAAAAAAAACTTGTTCCAAGTTTCTCATGTCGTAGTTGGGTTAAGTAAATGTTTCAAATTCCTTACCATCATACAGTTTGCACAACTGTCTCGTACTTCCTCTAATTTCTTGATGGCGTACGGTTCTTTGTCCTCGTTAAAATACTACAAAAGAGGAATAATGTCATTAATGGTTCATAGGTTGTGCAAACTCATATGATGTTATTGATTAGATTCAAGGGGTGACAATAATATATACCTTTTTAAGATCTAATTTATTCTCCCTCACTTGCATGACCACTTCCTTCATCAACCACATGAAATATTAACCGTTTTCCCACGGGGCCATTTGTTTCTTATGCTAGTCGATCGGACAAATTGTACATGAACACACTGATTAGTACTTATGGAAATAGTTATTCCATAATTCAGTGTCAAATTGTATTCTAACCTTTAGGGACTTCCACGTGAATTCTCTGTGCTTGTTAATCATGTGATATGTCATCATCTTGGTAATTGCGAATGAAATTGTTTCTGGCAGCGTTTGATATAATGGATCATGCCAAAACACCGTTTTGGTATTAAATAGAACGATGATGGGAACCATCCAATGTTTGCTACAAAAATTAAATCCACATTACAATTATACAATCACATATTAATCAATAGAAACCGAACAGTTGTAATGAAGTAAGTACAGTTGATTCACCACTCATAGTAAGGTGTTATGTATATGAGATGGTTCTTTTGAATCAAACGATAGCTGAAGTAGGCCAAACGCTCTTCCATCGCAACATGGTTATGTTGGTTCTTTGTTGGGCAAAAAATCCTTATCCACCCTTTCAATTTGGAAATGGATTGTACATGCAAGAGCCTGTAAACATGGTTAGTTTTGCTTGCTCGAAGCCAAACACAATAAGTATTATGTTGGCTTAGGTTAGGGTGATGCATTGATACATACACGCAATTCAGTTACATCACTAGAGGTGGAAGATTATGTAAATTGAACAATGATACCAAATCCTCCTTCCCGATAATCGCATCTAGCTTGTACCCTAAAATACTCACTTCTTCCATAGGGATTTCGTACGAACATGTGATGGGGTGTGGTGTCACAATTGTGTGGATGTTCTTTAGGGAACCATCATTTTTAAGATTGAATATGGGTGGCCTGATTTTAGGGACACGGACTTTGTTAGCTTTGGATCCCCACATGTATTTAGCAATTTTGCAGGGGTACTTATAACCCCTATCTTGATCTACATGAAATAAACCATAAATGTTAGTTTCTAAATAACTGTATAAACTCAAAAGTATATAGATTCTAAATGTTATACCTTCTTTGTTGGCCTATTCTCCAAAATATCAAACAAATGAATGGGACATGCAACAAACAATCCTAACATCGCGTCTACTATCATGGCCTTGGGTTCTAGGATTGGAAAAGCAATACCATCTACAAGGCTCTTTGTGACACTTACGATAATGTTATCATTCGCAACTGGCTTATGATGGTGCTCTCATAATGATGTGTACACTTTACCTTCCGCCACGATGTGGCTCTCTCCATAAACATGTTCGGCAAGTAGTATGCAAAATGAATTTTCCTACAAATGAATAGTCGGTAATTGATAACTTCATGTTGCATTGGGTGGCCTAACCTAACTTCGTTCTTTGTCGATAAAACGATTGAGGTGTTTTAGAGGTCGGAGATGGGGGAACGAGTCTACTAAAAGACTCTAAGATTTCATGTGTTGATGTTGTTGGAGAAGAAAGGCAAGGTGGAGTTGAGCTCGTTGGTTTAGAACATGCAATTTTTGCCCTAAGTCAAGTGGCATTTTCCTCCCTTTCGATTCTTGAGAAACATAAGCTACTAGTTGGGTCAATGAGGATTTCAATGCATCAATCTCTCTTTGTTGACTAATTAACGCAATATCAACCTTAGGCATTCGATGTTTGACAAAGATGTCTCTATGTGTAGCGAGCATTCCAACACCCTGGACCCGGCTTGGATGTTCTTTCTTGTTAAGCACAACCCCCAGGATGTCTTTCTTTCCAACATCAATGAACTCGCCGATTTCTTGCTTCCTCTTAAGTCCTCCTACAAATTACCAATAATAAATCTCCTATAAATTTCTACTTGAACTTTTTCATTCCTATCATATGATCTAAATAATGAGCAAAACTTATAATTTGTTTGGCAACACCTCCAAATCTTTGGTGTGGAACTTACCCTCCATATTTTTCCCATGCACTTTGTAACCCTTTAGCCATTTCTCAAATCGGAGAACCTCGTCGGGCATGGGATAATCAGTTGCAGTCCTTGCTTCCTCATCCTTCATTACTACCTCCTTCTTCTCAAACATTTCCTTCATGATTATTCCTGTAGCTAGTGTGAATCCTCTGCGACTCATAGTGTGGCGCATCTTGTTCCTCCCAGCTAGTTCACTTTTTTTATACCTAACACGCTGTAATATCATTAGAATATATGGTTCATATTAACATCCATCTGATGTTAACATTCTTGGTAACACAGTTCCCCTGCTCTGACTGACTTTGGGCACCCATCGATCAGTACATCGCATTATGCGGCAGGTAACAATGCGACTTTGCACAGCTTGTTGTTCATAAGCAGTAACCAAACTGAACTAAATCACGATCTCGCAAACGTGTTGACCATATCGACCAAAAGCACGATTGGTAGCGTGCGACGTTGCCATATGCTACATTATTCTGGACAAATAGTAAACCACTACCATTATAGAATGGCGCAATCAATCACATCATACACATATTGACGCTAACAACAAATCTCTACCCAGGCACAATCAAGTTTATCCAAAAATATAATTCATGTGTAAATTTGTAAATATGTGCACAGTATTTATAATCTTGTGACCATATCAATGTATATTCCTTACCGATTTTTCATCTGCCACTTTCCTTGCAACAAAACCCTTCCAACTCGATTCACTTATGAATGGATGCTTAATTCCGGGGTTGCAATTCTTCTTCTTACCAAACACGTAATCCCAAGCTAATTTGGCTTTGAAATCTCTCCATCTCTCACCAAAGTGCCGTATAGTCCTCCTTTTCAATTTTTCCATATTATCGCACTATATGTCAAAGGCATACCACATGGCCCTCCATAGTTTATCTTTTTAAGCATCATCGACACAAGGCCACGACTCGTACAAGAAGATGTCTACCTTTGTCCAAGCAATCAAACCGATGTAACTAGATCACCAATTACTTTGCTCCCCTATGGCATTCCCAATGTCATCGAACTTCATAGGACATTTTGTACCCTTTTCTGCCATGTCTATCAATTTCTTGCAAATTGCCCTACCCCAACCTTGCTTATGTCTCTTTGATCGATTCAAATATTCCGTTTCTTGGGGACGTTTCCTTTTATCATGGTTTACGACTAAAAGATCTAAATATAGAGTTCAATAAAATCTAAATTAATCAATGAAGGCAATATAATATTTCATGCACAACCTTTACTATGTATGAATGAACTAGAAAAAAATAGCTATCATACATGTCAATACCTCGCATGGTACACACAATACACATTCCATATGTATTGTTTCCCTTCTACAACAAAATGATGTAAATGAAACATTTCATGTTAGCCATCAAATAACATTTATTAGCATGCTCCCACATGTATGTAAACCATATTCACATGAAAAATAAAATCTTTAATGAAAACATGAATACCCTACACGGTTATTGTTCTCAAAGTCAAAGTTAATGAAATGAAGAAGAATGAATCATACCAATCTTAAACACCCTTTCAATAAACAATGAAAAGGGATGTGGGCATACACAATTTGATTAAGTAATGATAAAGTTGAAAACTTACCACTTTTTTCATTCATAAAATCCCCCTCCAAGATGACATCACCTCACTCCATTTGTTTCTCCATTTGGGAATGGTAGGGCTGTGGTGGATTTGGGTGTGTTTGGAGGTTGATTATTTAGGGGTGGAAGGAAGTGGTGAGGATGAATGTTGGGGCATTTGGGTGGTGAGAATGAATGTTTGGGCATTTGGGTGGTGGAGGGCGTCAATTTTGGCAATAAATGCCTATTCAAAGTGTTTTGGGGATTTTTCACCAAGTAAGTAGCATACATGTACTCTCCTGCCATAGTTGCAATGTCGCACATTTTTTGCCACCTGCTCATCGATATCACTTTAATTCCATCTTTGGGCCACAATCGGCCCAATAAGCCGGTCCTTGTTGACTTTGTGACGTCGCTGATATATCGGTTGAGTATCAATATGTAAGAGGAATTTGCGATTTTGAAAATATCCACTATTTAATGCAAAGTATGGGGCCGTTTGATGGACCAATTGGCCCATTTCTCCTGATTCCACAACCTCGCTCTCCATTTATACTTTAGTCACTAGGGAATAATGCCTTAGCGACTTCGCAAGGTAGGGTTTGAACCCTAAATTTTTGCTTTGTTTTATGTGGAGGGCAAAGAAATTCCTTACCTAGTATTCCCATTGTAAGACAAGTTTTTTTGGAAACCAACATCAAATTAATTGTTTTATATTTAGGTTTGTGAGAGTGTACCTATTTATAATAACCAATACATTCATCATCCATTTTTCAAGGCCACTACTTACGATGTATAACAAATGCATATTTGATATCCTACGATTAATCGCATTTTTCAATTAGGAAAAGCTATTATGTTTAAGTTTACGATATTTAGCCATATGTCACAACTAATGCTTCCACAATATCTCTTTCTTCATACAGGATGTTTTATAGACTAGTAACTTACTGACCCATGGCAAACGATATTGTAGGTTAATGATGTGCAAATTGTGAAGGGGATTTTAGTACAAGCCCACAAACATCAAACTAATTACGTGAGTCGTGAAGCTGGGTGTGAGTTTAAAATGAAGAATTAGTTTAACCCTAATGATCGTAAAATTCTACTATGTGCACGTTAATTAGCCAACCGCATATTACATCTTCATGTAGCCAGATTGTTAACGCTTTTTTCAGTTATGAATAGGTATTTCGTTAAAGTATGTGATATTAAACCAAATTACATGAGTAATGCTTTCACAATATAGTTGTTTCTTGATACATGATGGTTTAAGGAAAGACATGGCCATTCACATATGCCATGTTATACATGTATGTACCACCTTTGTTGATTGCATCACGTCTTAATTTAAACCACACAGATAAATAAACTGCATCAAACGTGTGACACTAGTAGAATTCAGGGTTCGACTATTCTAGAATATGTCAATGGATCATACAACTAGATTAATATTTTCATTCCATGCTATTACGTGTGATTTTATATCACGAGACAGATAAGTCAACGCTATGACACGAATCAGTGTCTAAATGGGAGTTCTATCAATGATCGAACGAATAATTACACTTGTATATGTAATCAATTAGTACGGTTTTCGCTGATGAAGAATTTAGAGGTCGAGAAATCTACGGTTTTTAATTTTTCCTCATAATAGTACTAATTTTACACCATTTCCATACCATTCATATTGGCTCTACCAAATGACCTTGCATATCATGAGGATGGGTTAAAAGCCCATTCTTTGAATGTGATCTTGATGGTTAGTCGATAGGTAATCGGTCATGCCGAAATCTATGCAAATTTGGGCAAGCTGTAGTTTTTCCCAAGCACTGGTAAAGCCCATTCATTGTTACGTTTGGGATGGTTTTTAAGTTTGGCCCAATTTTGTAGCTTTCACAAAATTGCAATTACGCTGATACCCCATTGGGTTGTTTGAATTCAAATGTGACTTCGCTATATAACGATTCATATTCCCTACTAGTAGCCCGCCAAGTATTGATTGGACTGAGCTTTCTACATTAGGCCCATTATGTGTAATGTGTGGCATCGGTTTCTATTCGCCATTATTGCCAGCATCAACGAGGTCATCCGTGATATCATAGGTCATCAAAAAATGACATCGGTTAACTTGTGGTATATAACCTGCTCACCCCCAACCTCGGCCTCATTCTCAACGTCAAACGTGCAAGAACATATTCTCCCCATTAAAAAAAACCGCTTGAAAACCGTTGGAATCCGTCATATAACCATCAATATTGACATATAAATTGTCAAGAAATAGCCCGCTAAGTCCTATTTCACGAAATTGTAGCCACACTAAGTTCAACAATCACCGCCAATCAAACCCTAGCAAAGGTAACAATTTGTTTTACACATTTGTTGGCTTGTTTAAATGCTTTGTTATGGTTAATGTGTTAGGTATGTCTTATGTGTACTTCAATGCCAAGTAATTCAAAGTTGTTTTAGGTGTCTTTTATTTGTATAGGAACTGGTTAATCTTTTCTACTGGTTGTGCAAATCTTAGTTCTTGCATGTTATATATGTGTTCATGTCTTGCATGTAGAGTTTGGTTGGTTTCATTTCTATTTCAGACCGGTCTTGATGCTCGATTACATGTTTGTGTTGGTCAGTTCTGTACAAGTATTACAAAGTTCGTCTTGGTCAATGATGTGTGCAATTTTGCACATTCATAGTTATAAATGTGTGAGTTCGCATATAACCTATCAGTCATGGTGAAGTACCTGCGATGAATGTGCGAACTCGGTATAAAATTGAATGCCCCTGCACTTTCTACATTCGTTTACAATTGATTTCGAAATTCTTTGGATCAACATATGGCTTTGGTAAAGAAAACAGTGAAACGGGGAAAGGGCGCGAGTAGTGAATACGGTTCATCCTACCCAAAAACGGGCAAGAATTATATAAACCCCTCCCTTGCCAACGTTTAATAAAAAGTGCTTCTTTGAAGAGGAGAACGAGAAGCATTTTGAAACGTTGTTGGAAAGAAGGCTGAAAGAGGTTAGGGTCATGAAGGTGAAGGATGTGGAAAGGCTCCACTTAGACTTTTTCTTGGAGGCATTCAAACCATCGAGGATGGTGAGGTTGATTTGTCTCGACAAGCCAGCCTATGAAACGGAGGTGAGGGAGTTCTATGCCAACTTCACTCGTCATACCACCACGAACCATTCCACAAAGGTGAATGGGACCAAAGTCGTCCTAACATCAGCAGTGATCAACAAGGCAATTGGAGCTACATTTGGAGAATATGATCAAGGGCAGCAGGTAGTGCCAATGCAAATCTACTGTAGGGATACTTATTGTCCTAGGCTGGACAAAGATGATACAATAGGAGCCCTCGACCCCAACCTTATGGTGCATAAGTACTTCAAGAATAATGTGGCTAGCGGAACACCGGGGCCTAGGCAGGTGAAGATTGATGTGCTGGATGTGGGGGAAAAGATTATGTATAATATGATTATACAAGCGATGATCCCTACTGAGCATCCGTCCAAGTGCACTATCAACATGAAGGTATTATTTTATCACATTGTGGAGAAGAAAGCAATCGACCCTGGATTTACCATCATCAACAAGATGCACACAGTCTCCCTCGCTCCAAAGAGCCAGACTCTCCCATACGGCAACGTGATCACTGCCTTGTTGGAGAAGCAAGGTGTTAGCCAATGTATTATAATAAGAATTATTTCAATAAGAATCACTGGCAATAGGTAGGGGTGCATGGGTTTTGTGCAAATTCCCCAAGGAAGTTCTTCCATAGGTTAGCCCTGGTGGTACTCCATCGGCATCCGCACCCGCGCGAGGCCAAGCCAACACTACTATCACAGCCTCAGGTACGATTCTAATTTTATTCTTAATCATTTATAATGAAATTATGATCTAGATATTAAATTAAAATTTTATTTTCCTATGAATAGGCCTTAAAAGCAATGCATGGGTGATGCTTGTGAAGGATATGACCGAGGTTAAGGTGACAAATCAGGTAATGATGGGCTTCAACCAGCAGTTGGTTGCCGTCATAATGAAGGTGAAGGCGGTGCTGACTGGTGCAATCAATGCACCACGTGGGGAGAGAGGTGGCAATGAGACGGGGGAGGATAGCGCTGAGACAGAGAAAGATGACGCAGGGGAGAAGGATGACATCGGGGAGGTTGCGCATGATGATGAGGCAAGGAAGCAGAAAGGTAAGCAGATTTTGGAGGATGATGATGATGGAACAACATCCAGTTGTAGCAAGGACAGTAGCTCAAGCGATGAGTCCGGTCGTCAGAAACTGCAGTCGAACTATGGGAATAACTCTTCCAAAGAAGATTTTCATATTCCTCTTTCTCCATAAAATTATTACAATGAACTGTTTTGTTGGATTTGTACCGTTTGTGAATTATGTAGGATGTGAACTATTTTGTTGCATTTCATGAAAGATTCTACATTTGAAGCAAATGTTTGTTTTATGTAGCAATGTGTCTTCCATGCATAAGTTGTTCTTTTTCATCACTTTTATCGGTTTTATTGATTTCATGTTATATGTTTTGGATTGGATTTGTATATGTGTGGTTGGCTATTGTGAACTTAGAATGGATCCTGTAGTTGAATCATTCCTTATTCTAATTTAATTGGATTAGAAGTGTTTTTTTCAAAGCTTAGATGCACCCTTGCGACATTTCACTATAATCGCACATATGTGTATCGACCAGGACAATGGGATACCGACTAGTAGGTGACTTTGCATATAACAACTAAATTAAGCTATTTTAAACACTTATTCAGATCGATGAGTAGGTATGAGATCGACATGGAAAATTGTCTCTAAATTTATTAATCACCAATAAGTAGTGCGAAATTACATGTAAAAAATAAATTAAGCTATTTTAAGCACTGATTGCAACCGATGAATAGGTACAAATTCGACATGACAAATTGTCTCTAAAATCAGTAATCACCGATAAGTACTGCGAAGTTGCATTCCCATGGTCATAGTCATTATAAGACAATTACGACTTTGCACCGACGTGTCGTGTTCACCGAATTGAAATAGACTAGAGCATGATGTCAAAAATTGGATAGGCAATAGATTTTATCAGTTGCATGCAAACATGAACAAGCACATAAATGGGCATCTAGGTGGGAGGTCGTCGCCGTACCTCTCAAAGTTAATATTTATAAGTCCTAAATGCTTACTATCTACAACTAAGTAGATAGCGGCAAGTCGGGGTCGTCCACGAAGAAGAGGGATCTTCCTAAGCGTTTAGGCACAAAAGGTTGATATTAGGCTAGGAGTAGACATATATACATACATATAAAAGCATGTAAATGGGGGGGGGGGGTTTGGATGGTTGGTTTTCCTAAGTTATGAAGTAAAAATACAAGATAACTAGCAAAGTCAAGTAACTAGGCTAATCATCAAACAAAACTAAGAAAAAGGGGTTTAAAACTACAAAGATAAAGCCTTGGGGGCAATTAATATCCACTTCCAAATCTAATGTAGATCATTAAACCATTCACTCATTCTATCACATTCATTACCTGACTTAACATTAACATACTTATCTAGCAAGAACCACATCACATTTTTCACAAGAAGTTCTAAGTTCATGCTCATTTTCATGCAAAGGAGCTAAGGAATTCGTCACTTTCCTAACTCCCAAACATTTCAATCATAAGAACACTTCCTATTCTCAAACAACCCATGGCATAAATGATGTGAAACATACCATCAAGAATACATACATGCTAAATAACAAAGGCTTCAAGAACGAGTGAAACAATCTATTCAATACTTCAACTACTTGTTGTGAAGATAAATCTTCCATCCTTCTTAGGTAGTAGTTTGCAAGAGTGAATTCGACATCTCTTGTCAAACCTCACCAATGACTCCCTTATTACTAAGAGAATCCCATTGATGGCATTTAGCACGAAAAATCAACAAGCTTAGCAACACTTATAAACACTACACCGTGTCTAAGCATTTAACCAATTCATGCATTTACACAAGATTAGTCAAGAACGATCGACATTCATAGACCTCTCTCATTTGTTACCTAAAATAAACATGACAACGAGTTCGACATCATCACATTCATCTAGCAATTATCAACACACCAGCATCATTTAAGAAGCTCTAAATCATACTCATATATTCCTAACAAGAAAAGGGGGCCCTAGCAAGCAATTCATACAAGTATTTCATATACTCAAGCTCCCAACAACATCAATGCAATGAACAATTAACATTCAAAGCTCAATAAATGCACAATAGCAAAAACACCAAATAGATAGACATAATGGTTCTTACTACATAGAAATGGAAGCTTCAATCCTTTGCTCCAAAGATAAAACTAAGCTAGAGAACTAAAACCCATAACATAGAACAAAAATCTACAAAGAAAGAAGAAGAAATGGAAGAAAATGGTGAAAAACTAGGGTTTGAAGCCCCCAAGTCGGGCTTAGAGGCTTGGGAAGAAGTGGGTGAAGAGGTATTTATAGTACAAGAAAAAGGGGAGAAAAACGCAGGCTGCAGGGCAAAATTTGCGAGGCCGTCGTGAGTTGCAACGAAGCATCGCGAGTCGCGACAAGATCAGTAAAATTTAGTCCTGTTTTGTTTTGCTTCCTCCGGGTGAACCGTTGATCCGTTTTGGGAGTTCTTGTAATCGATTTTATCGTACTCAAGAAGAGGAATCCAATGGTACCACTCTTGGAGGCTGATTCTTCTCGGAAAATTCTGAAAACTCTGCTTCAAAATGTAGATCATCCTTCACCCTTTGCTTTGCTCTCCTTTCTTCACCTCTTCAACTCTTCATATCTTCAAAAGGCTCAAATGCAAATCTTCAAATCTTCAAAGATATTCTTCAAAGTCTTCAAAGTTTTCAAAGTCTTCAAACAAATTACCTTGTCACACAAAATTCTCTAAAAAGTGATAAAAATGTCAAAGTCGCTTTTAACCCTCCTTAGATAATTTCAAGGCAAAATGTCACATTTAGAGCACAAAAGTGTACAAAATTTAATCCCAAAAACCCTAATATAACCGTATAAAATGGGCACATCAAACCTCCCCGCACTTAAACCTTACTCGCCCTCGAGTAAGAAGAGATTCAAGCACAAGGAGGAATTCATATGTCCATATCCTAAACTAATATTCCCCCAATCAAGGCCTCACAAAAACTCTCAATATCATAAATCCCAAAATAAAAGCTCACATGAGAATTTTTCACACACACAACCCCAATCCTAAATCTAACCAAACCTACCACTTATCAATTCACTACCCATAAAAATGTTTCAAAGTCCCGAATTGATATTCCCAAAGTCCAATGACACAAAATGAAGTTAAAACCATTTAAGAGGTTTAAGCACATACTTCACCTAATGCCAATATATCAACCAAAATCCAATGACATAAAATGAAGCTAAAACCATATAGGAGGTTGAAACACATGCTTCACCTAATGCCAATATATCAACCAAAAACGAAGTATAAAGGGTTCAAGAATTTCATAACCATACTTCGTTCCCTAACCCATTAAGTTACCCAATCCCAAGAGGTCTCTAGATGTTGAGCTACCCGATCCATCCATGTGACAACTGCAACCTTATGACTCCAATGCCGACAAATGAGTGAAATCATAGCATTTTCCTTTTTCTCTCTTTTTCTCTCATTTTGCCTAGGAGCTCTTTCGAGTTTTCATCTTAGCCACACATCATGTTTCTTCGGCTCACCTATCACCTTTTTCCATACATTTTAGCCTCTCATTTTTTTCTAGGCCGCCCTTTCGGGTTTTTGACCTATCCGGGCCCCCAATGTTGCCTAAGTTGCCCTCTTGGGTTTTCAACTTAGCGGGTTTTTTTCAATATATATATTTTTTTTCATTTTCTCATGTTTTTCCAATAAAAAGTAGCAAAAAGCATTCCAAAACAAGTTAGCATGCATGTGATTCCTCTAACCCCTCCCCGCACTTAAAACATTACATTGCCCTCAATGTAAACATGTAAGGCAAGAACAATAAAACTCAAAGCAAGGGGTAGAGTGACACCCATTTCTCCGCGTATTCGCCGGTGATATGGCGCAATTCCATGCACTTGTATAGAATCGGCCCCGCCATTGGTGTCGGAGCCGAAAGGGGGAGCAAAGATGCCGTAGAAGGACTCACCCCTCATGAAAAGCATTGTCTCCGTGGCGCCGTTTGATCAAGACAACCGTCCAAGCTTTCTTCCCTTGTTCATTGATCTCATTCCTTCATCACCTCCACTGCAATGCACTTCACTTTGCTACAAAATCACAGAAAAACACACCATAAAAACAACAAGACAAAACAACAAAAACTAAGCAACAAAACTAAAATAAAAGCCAAATTTATTTACGTCGTCGGCACGACAAAGCTCCGTATATTTTAGGTCGTCGGCATGACCCTAATGTTATCCATATGGTGAAGGCTTGAACCCCTTCACCATGAGCTTCCAAAAGTAGAGAGGTGGGGGTACAAAACTTTCAAGAGGAAAGTTTTGTTGAGGTGGAGAAGGTTTGAATGGAGTTGAGTGGTTAGGAGGCTTGGGATAATCTTTCGGTTCCACTCTCGTCTCCCTCAAAACTTTTGAAAATGATAGAGTTGGTTCATTAAGCGGGAGAAGGGGTGACAATGCTAATGAATGTAGCACGATCACCTCTTCCTCCATTTTTCTATCCCCAACAACCAACTCCTCATCCCCTTCGAACTCAAAATCATTTCCCATGGAGACCTCACTCACCGAATCCTCGAGTTCGATTTGGGATGGTGTATTTTTGGAATCACGAACTTCCATTCGGGCCAACGCTTCTAATATACTCCTCACATGCCCCTCAATAGCCTCAGCACTAGAGGAGAGTCGGGTGTCCGGCTCCTCACTAGTAAAGGAGTTCAAGTTTGCTATTGTATTCATGACTTCCTCACGTATCAAACTTGAACTTCCTTGTTGGGCTTGGTTTTGGGGTACGGTATAAGGTGGTGATGACCAACTATTCTGCTCGTATTGTTGGTTTTCCGGCTCATTCTTATACCTCCAATCCGAGTTACCACTCCATTCCGGATTGTAAGAATTGTGGTATGGAAACCATTCTTGAGCTTCTTGCCCTTGAAAACCAACATCTTCTACCTCTTGGTAGCACTCTTCATAATACCCTTGGTTTTGGAAACCAAGGGTTCTTTCTCCCTCATAGTGATCTCCCCACAACAAATAGCAAGACTCGGTAGGATGGTCGGAATGACACATCCTACAAAACCTTGCTTGTTGAGCCTCTCTTCTCATCATGAGTTCCCTTAAGGTGAGACGCTCCATTTTTTAGAAGATTTTGTTTTTCAAAAGTCCGAAATCATATTGCAAGTGTTCTCGATAAAAGCTCACCAAGAACTCAAGCAATACCTACTCCGAACAAAAACAACCACCAAGGAGTGGAAAATAAAAATAACTAGCTAATATGCAACCAAATACACCTAAATACTTAAGAATAAACGCCTCTTCCCCGGCAGCGGCGCCAAAATTTGGGAGGTCGTCGCCGTGCCTCTCAAAAATATTTATAAGCCCTAAATGCTTACTATCTACAACTAAGTAGATAGCGGCAAGTCGGGGTCGTCCACGAAGAAGAGGGATCTTCCTAAGCGTTTAGGCACAAAAGGTTGATATTAGGCTAGGAGTAGACATATATACATACATATAAAAGCATGTAAATGGGTGGGGGGGTTTTGGATGGTTGGTTTTCCTAAGTTATGAAAGTAAAAATACAAGATAACTAGCAAAGTCGAGTAACTAGGCTAATCATCAAACAAAACTAAGAAAAAGGGGTTTAAAACTACAAAGATAAAGCCTTGGGGCAATTGATATCCACTTCCAAATCTAATGTAGATCATTGAACCATTCACTCATTCTATCACATTCATTACTTGACTTAACATTAACATACTTATCTAGCAAGAATCACATCACATTTTTCACAAGAAGTTCTAAGTTCATGCTCATATATTTTCATGCAAAGGAGCTAAGGAATTCGTCACTTTCCTAACTCCCGAACATTTCAATCAAAAGAACACTTCCTATTCTCAAACAACCCATGGCATAAATGATGTGAAACATACCATCAAGAATACATACATGCTAAATAACAAAGGCTTCAAGAACGAGTGAAACAATCTATTCAATACTTCAACTACTTGTTGTGAAGATAAATCTTCCATCCTTCTTAGGTAGTAGTTTGCAAGAGTGAATTCGACATCTCTTGTCAAACCTCACCAATGACTCCCTTATTACTAAGAGTATCCCATTGATGGCATTTAGCACGAAGAATCAACAAGCTTAGCAACACTTATAAACACTACACCGTGTCTAATCATTTAACCAATTCATGCATTTACACAAGATTAGTCAAGAACGATCGACATTCATAGACCTCTCTCATTTGCTACCTAAACCAAACATGACAACGAGTTCGACATCATCACATTCATCTAGCAATTATCAACACACCAACATCATTTAAGAAGCTCTAAATCATACTCATATATTCCTAACAAGAAAATGGGGGAAATCAACCCACTTCCCCCAAGCCCTAGCAAGCAATTCATACAAGTATTTCATATACTCAAGCTCCCAACAACATCAATGCAATGAACAATTAACATTCAAAGCTCAATAAATGCACAATAGCAAAAACACCAAATAGATAGATATAATGGTTCTTACTACATAGAAATGGAAGCTTCAATCCTTTGCTCCTAAGATAAAACTAAGCTAGAGAACTAAAACCCATAACATAGAACAAAAATCTACAAAGAAAGAAGAAGAAATGGAAGAAAATGGTGAAAAACTAGGGTTTGAAGCCCCCAAGTCGGGCTTAGAGGCTTGGGAAGAAGTGGGTGAAGAGGTATTTATAGTACAAGAAAAAGGGGAGAAAAATGCAGGCTGCAGGGCAAAATTCGCGAGGTCGTCGCGAGTCGCGACGAAGCATCGCGAGTCGCGACCAGATCAGTAAAATTTAGTCCTGTTTTGCTTCCTCCGGGTGAACCGTTGATCTGTTTTGGGAGTTCTTGTAGTCTATTTATAGCACTCGAGAAGAGGAATCCAATGGTACCACTCTTGGAGGCTGATTCTTCTCGGAAAATTCTAAAAACTCTGTTTCAAAACGTAGATCATCCTTCACCCTTTGCTTTGCTCTCCTTTCTTCACCTCTTCAACTCTTCATATCTTCAAAAAGCTCAAATGCAAGTCTTCAAATCTTCAAAGATATTCTTCAGAGTCTTCAAACAAATTACCTTGTCACACAAAATTCTCTAAAAAGTGATAAAAACGTCAAAGTCGCTTTTAACCCTCCTTAGATAATTTCAAGGCAAAATGTCACATTTAGAGCACAAAAGTGTACAAAAGTTAATCCCAAAAACCCTAATATAACCGTATAAAATGGGCACATCACTAGGTTATCTAAAAATATTTGGGAGCACAAACTATGTCTTCTTCTTTCGTTTCTCTGATTTGGGGTGTCTTTCAATCCACACGCCTTCTTCATGGTCTCTTCTTAAAGATATCTTCACTCCAAATGTTTTGTCCTTCCCAATGTTGGTGTTGCTTAAGGAACTGCATGGACTCATTTCAGACAACACAGATTGAGAAGAATCTTCCACATATTTGCTTTTCCGATGAATGACCACAGATTTGCTAGAATCAATGGGATCTGTAACATAAAACACATGCATAGCCTGTGAAGCAAGAATGTAAGGATCGCTAGTATAACGTATCCTGCTCAAATTGACGATTGTAAAGCCTAGGTCGTCCACCGATACACCATCATGGCTATCAACCCACTTACATTTGAAAAGTGGTACCCTGAAACTTGTGTAGACCAGTTCCCATATTTCCTCAATCACACCATAATATGACATGTTCCCATAGCGGGATTCTTATAATTCTTGATGCTTACATGTAAAGCTTCTGCAACTACACTAACACCACTATTTTGTGTAGCAGTGTGTGTGTCCCACTCTAGAGTTGAGAAGGTAAAAGCATTCATGTCATAACCCGTGAGTGAAATTGCAGTTTGCAGAGGGCATGAAAGCTAACCAATTCAAGGTGTCACCATATCTGTCTTCAATCACTGTAATATGTGACCAATCAATGAAAGTGTGATTGTGTTCACCGAGTACTTGCTTCCCCAACCAACCAGGGTGCCTCTCCTTAATAGTGGTCATTTGCATATCCACGAATGGGCGAACCACATCTAAGTTTCGTAAGACATATAAATGTGTTTTCATCAACTCGTTGGGGGTAGTGACCAAGTAGTTCTTTTTCGCAAACCTTTACCACCACTCCATCTGAATGCCGCGATTTTGGTACATTAACCAACTCCTAAACCTTCATGAATTCAGTACAGTATTCTACAGCCTCCTCGGTCAAATACCATTGCTCAATAGATATTGATTTTTCAAATAACCCTTGAATATCTTCATATACCTCTCGAAAGGATACATCCATCGAAGATAAACAGGACCACATATCAATACCTCACGTACAACGTGAACCAACAAAGGCACCACGATGTCAAAGAAAGAAGGAAATAAATACATCTCTAACTCGCACAACACGATTATTGTTTCCTCTTGGAGTTCTACCAATTTATACCGCCTAATCTTCTTACAAAAAATTGTCTTGAAGAAATGACACAACAGGGTAATGCTTTCTTACGTGAGTTGGCAAGATGGATCTAATCACAACAGGTAGAAATTAATGAATCAAACAATGTGAATCATGTGATTTCATATTTCCCAATCTCAAACCCTCGAAGAGTAGTCCGTCGGGATGATCATGCCTCTCAGACTGGAACATAACAACTCCTTCTCCAGTTTTGAAAGCGTGTAATAAGCAACATGCAAGTAAGTCTTAGATCCCCAGGCCTCGGGGGCCAATTTGGGTCTAATTCCCATTTCAACCATGTCTTTCCTAGACTTCAAACCATTCTTTGTCTTACCAGGGATATTCAACAAAGTACCAACCAAGCTATCACATACATTCTTTTCAATATGCATCACGTCCAAACAGTGTCGGACATCTAGATTCTCCCAATACGGTAGTTAAAAAAATGGAATGCTTCTTCCAACTACAAGCAACCTTAGGTTTCCTCTTCCTCTTTCCAAAGTCATTTTGAAAATTACGCAACATGTTCGAGATAGATGCACCTATTATAACGAGAGGAGGGGGCGCTAACTCTACCTTCCCATTAAACTCAACCCTACTTTTCCTCCATGGATGATTTGTTGGAAGCCATCTCCATTGGTCAAGATATACCATCTTACTTCCATGCCTCAACTGACAATAATCTGTTCTTACCAAACAAATAGGGCATTCTTTGTAACCTTTCACTGAATATCCAGACAAGTTTCCACATGTGGGGAAGTCATTAACAGTGCAAAACAACATGGCCCAAAATTCAAAATCCTCCTTCTGAAACCCATCATACATTGTCATTCCAGGATTTCACAACTTTTTCAGATTATCCACCCAGGGGGATAAATACACATTGATATTGCTCCCCAGTTTCTTAGGACCGTAAATCATTAGGGACAACATGATGTACTTCCTTTTCATGCACAACCATGGGGGAAAGTTGTAAATCATCACCATTACTGGCCACGAACTATGCTTGCTGGTCATATTACCGAATGGGTTTATTCCGTCCGTGCACAAACCAAGCCTCAAGTTACGTGGCTCATTCTCAAATTTGGGAAATGATGCATCTATCTTCTTCCACTGATCACCATCGGCCGTATGACTAATGACATCAGGATCACCCACAGTCCGATCTGCATGCCAAGTCATATTTTTTGCATCCTCGGCATTGTCAAATAATCTTCTCAATCGAGAAATAATAGGTAGATACCAAACAGCCTTGATAGGAACCTTCTTCGTCCGTCGATTACCACTATCTCTATCAACGACCACCTCCTTTAATTTGAAGCCTGGAGCATTGCATTTCGGGCATTCCACCGCATGTAAGTGATCACCCCTATACGAGATACAATCGTTCCGACAAACATGTATCTTTTCATAATCCATGCCCATCGGACATAGTACCTTTTTTGCCTCATATACCATTTTCGGTATTTTAATCCCATCCGAAAGCGTTTCTTTCAGCACTTTCAACAAACCAGAGAACCTAACATCACTATAGGAATACTTGGCCTTCACATTCATCAATTGTAATGTAGCCTTCAATACAGTCATTCCTTCAGGGCATCCATCGTATAGAAGTGTTTCATTATGTCCTTGCAATTTTTAAAGTCTTTTAGGATTGCCACTATAGTTCTTCACAATCTCCTCAACCAACTCATCAATCCTATCATCCTAGGGATGGGCGTCGGTTCGGTTTATTCAATTTTTTGTTTATTCAGTTCGGGTTATTTGGTTTTTCTCCTAAAAGACCAAAAACCGAATCTGACCCAAATAACCCAGATAACCCGAAACATCCAAACCGAATTCAAAATTCATTTTCGGTCTGAAACTGAATTTAACCCGAATAAACCGAATTGATCCAACCCTTATCTATTCGAATTCATTTCAACCAATTTTTTTGCCCACAACAATTGTGGGCCAAACCAAAAAACCTATATGCATGTCAAAATTTAAACTTAAAATTAACCACTTCCGACCCAATTGTCCAAGGCCAAGTGATTAGTCACTTAAGGCCCAACTGCATTTAGTGCTTTAAAGAAAAGGTGGAGTGATACCCTATTTATAATTGATATCTACCTAATAGTCTCCACAATCTTTCGATGTGGGACTAATGCTAAGTCTTCTTCCATCCTTTTAAAGCCTTGCTTGGCATGCTTGCTGCGTGGATGAGGGATCTGCCGGATTCATTTTCCATTTTTCATACTCCTTTTCCAACTTTTCCTTCAATTATTATTACCTTTTTTTAGTTGCATTTATTATGAGTCTGTCTCTTGAAAGATGGTGAAGAAATGAAGATGAAAATTTTAATTTGAATGGATTGGGTTATAAACTTTATAACTACTACACGTTACATAATAAATTTTAAATATTGCAACTAAGACCTTTTACTTTGTATTATTATAATTAAACCCCGACTTTCCATAAGCCTCCCAAGATTTTGCCATTTATTATTGCATTATTTAATTTGAGGAGTATTTTGTGACTGAGGAGTATTTAATACCGTTTGATCTCAAATCCTTTTTATTATTATTACCCTATTAATTTGACTTATCTTTTACCGTTTCCATACATGATGAATGTGTTTATAATATATTTTATGATTTCTTTCTCTTCTATTTATATAAGTAATTTAAATACATTTAGAGGGTGAAACAAAAATTCCACTATTAAATTAACACAACGTCTTGTTTTAGACTGACAAATCATTATACGAGGTTATTTTATAACTGATATAACTAATAAGTTGATTTGATATTTATTTTTATTTATTGCAACAAATTTCTTATAACTTTTAAAATGTATAGTAATGTATAAATAATTATAATTTGACCCTAATAGTTATTGAAACGAGATTTTTCATGATTAGTCTAACATTTAGATGGTCTAATAGGAGACTTTCTCCTAAATTAACTATGATATTTATATATTACAGTTTTTAAGTTTTTTTAAAGTTAAAAATTACATATTTTAGTAGATGTATTCATTAAAATTATTAGGAATTGTATTTTTTTAAAACTAAGAGTTAATGTATTAAAATGTATTATATTTTAGCTCAAATATAAAATCTAAATTATCATAAATTTTATCTCTTACATCTTTATGTTTATGTAAAAAAATGATATTTTATACATTCTAGATCGTGTATTATGTTAAATTATTTTTCTACTATTATCATCCTGTCCCTCCTTAAAATCAGTTCTGGTTCTGCCACTATCTGCGGTTAGATAAGGGTTGTACCAGGCTAGTTGCTTTAGGTTCTCTACAAGTAGATTTAAACGTTGATTTTTACTTTGAACTGACATATTTTCTTCTTCTGTTTAAGTGAATATGGGAAGTGGAGACTAGAGATTACGAATCAGATTGAAATAGGCTCATTTTCATGCTACCGGAAGCATAACCATTACACAATGATCCACATCATCACTTGTTTATGCTTCTCGGTTGGCTAATCATCGTCTTCATCTCTTCACCAACTAATCTCTTCTGAGTCCATTGTAGTTTGTTAATTTTTGAGAGCAGAGGAAAATGTCCATTGTTTGAGGAATGCTTTAGTCTAGTGAAAAGTTACTGTTGAAGAATCAATTATTCGTGCACCTTATCACTATGATTACTAAGAGCACTGTAGTTTAGATATGGATATTTATTGATTATAGTTAATGCTTTTTGTTTACGTTCATGCCAATAAGAATTTATAAGAATATATATACTTGTTTTTAAAATTTATAAGAAATTTAAACGAACTAATTTATTAAACTTGTTTATAATGAATATGGATTATAAAACACTTGAATATCAGTCTTTTGTCTATTTGATCCATTTAATGTTAAGATGTTTGGAGAAATTTTTTAAAATTTATAGATTAGTCCTCCCACTTATATTTACTTATAAATTTAGTTTTGTAGTTTTAAAATTTATTTATTATTATATATATTTAATTAATTACAATTCGTTATTCGGTTCGGGTTTCTATTTGAGTTTTAATATCCAAAACCAAACCAAAAATTGCATTCAGAAATTGGTTTATTCAATTCGGATATTCAAAAACCGTATATTAAATTCGGTTCGGGTTATTCGAATTCGGATAAATTGATTTTTGGTTTGATTTTTGATTTTCGGTTTTTTTGCCCACCCCTATATCATCCATCTCGGCCCCTACTTCATCCACGGTATGATCATCGGCGTTCTCCCCATGCCAAAACCAAATTTTATATGTGGGATCAAAACATAAAATAAATTATCCTTCAAACCAATTGCATCTTCATGAATAGCATTGTTCCGACACTTCTTGCAAGGACAATACACATGCGACAAATTCTCCCTCAAAGTGTTCGCAAATGCATATTTAATGAAGTTAGCTACAAAAGATTGATACTCCACACTCGTTCGATCTTCATCAAAACAATGGGTTTTATCCATAGATATTCCTACATGTTACAACAATAAGTACACAACATTGTTCAACATCCTAGATATTAGCAACAAATTAATACAAAGACTAGCACTCATTCAATACATGGATTCCTTAAACATATACACGCACACGCATATGCATACACACACGTGCACACACACACACACACACATATATATATAGTGTCGATATGTAATCCTGCGTATGTCATTATCCTAATACATATAAATATAACATCAACCAAATATATATGCAATGCATACATTCAATTAACCCATAGTTAAACACATCATACCAATTGAACTATTCAACCTAAAACCAAATTTGAAGATGAGAATACAAATTGTGGAATGGAATACTTACTTCTACAATGTAGAGTTACTTAAATGACAGCCACAACCATATCGCCCTCCTTCAACAATGAGAAATTGGAATATGTAGAAATGAGGAAGAAAATTTAGGGATTTTTTATTAGAAATGGTCAAAGGACCAAAGTTATACTAACCCAATCCCGACAACTACGACGTTGCATTTTCTAATCATTACAGAATTGGTGAAACCGATTTACAATGCGATGTCAGTATTTGCATATAATAACTGCAACTGAGTGACAGGCACATGTTGTCGACTTTGCATAAACATCGGTCAATCTATTTACTCCGTTTTTACATGACATTTACCTCGGCTACCTTACAACCGAGGTAAAAAGGCTATTATTTACCTTGGTTTTATTTATAACCTAGCTAATTAATATTTTTTACTTCGAGGAAAAAATTGAGGTAAAAAACTATTTACCTCAGTTTTTGGGATAATGCAAAAAAAACCGAGGTAAAAATGCCGAAATAATAGGTGTTGTTTCTTGTAGTAATTCTTGGTTTAGGTGGGGCATATCACCTGTTATGTGATACTTGTTATGTGTAAGTGGTTTGAAGGGACTACTCCGGTTGATGGAGGTGCAAGCCTAAATGACTTAATTTGTAGGATGTCTTGGTGATCTTAATGCTTGTCGTAAGTGATTATTTTTTATATTGTTTGGTATTTCTTGGGTTATATTATTTAATGATTGTTGTATTTTTTATGAGTTTGGATAGGATCAGAGGGTGGGATTAGTAAAGGTTGAGTCGAGGTGGAGGATGATGTGGAAACATCATCTATAAGACACTCTAGTATGGGTGCAAGGAAGAAGTAACATGGGATTAGATCCCAAGGATTTTTTTTGGCTAAAGCTGGGAGAAGAAGATGGATGGTACAGCTGGTGAGTGTTTTGGAAGTCCGCTTACTGGGTATGGGATGGTAGGGTTGGTGTACAGGCAGAGGGATATTGGGGCTTTCTGGAACACCTTCCTTACCAGGTAGAGATGATGGTGCCCCGTCGTGGGGACACTTCTAGAAGAAAAAAAAAGGAATGAATGGGTTGCCATTCTTTTACTTCTCCCTTTAGGGCATTTATGGTCTCACTAGCATGTAATTAGGGACTTAAGTATTTTTTAAAAAATATATGTGATAGGATTGTGATTTGTTATCAGATGTAATATTCCCTAGGGGAAGCTTTGTAGTTTAGAAAGATGAGTCTTGTTGTAATTCTTAGTTTTTGATGGATTTAATATTAATAAATCTTTTATTGGTCATGTGACCAAATATTTTTACTATCCTAATGATGGTATTTTTTCTGCATTGCTGACATCTCTTCACTTATTAAAGCTATTTCTTTATATCCTTTTTGATTCTAATACTTGGCCTAGAGATGTTTTGGTTGTGTGGGTTGAGCGCGTTATTTGAATCATGTTTTGGGGTATGTTTTGCGGTATCGTGCCTATGTGATACTTCGTAGGGATGTTTTTAAACCATCACTCCTCCCTAATTGTCTTGTACTGCTTCACCGGTTTGCGTTTTACTTAATTAACCAGTTCATGCGCGATCTTCTTAGATTTCCTTAAATCGATATCTAATTTGTATGGTTTAACGTGCCTAATTCTATGGCTAAGCAATTTTGATGGCTACGTTTTCTAGAAAGGGTTTCCTAATTCCTTGGGTCATGCATTATTTTCAATATATGTGCGAACTAGCTATGATATGGAGGCGTACTTTTGACACCAGTTTGTCCCAACATGACAAACCTGTAACCGTGCAGCTGTGCCATTACCGCGATCTCCTTTAGCATATTAAGCTAGCTTCTTTCTTGCTCTGGTTATTGTTGTGCCATCATTGCGATCGTCTGTTGTTGTGTCGTTGTTGCAGTCTTCCTTGGTTATCGGGCTAGTTTTTTGCTTGCCAACCTTATTAGGTGTTAGACTCGTTATTCATGCTCATTTTGATGAAAGAAAAAAATTGATACCCCACATATGGCACCACTAATGCGGGGGACTCCTTCTAAGTGGTAATAGTTCTGATAATTGGCCTGGCGAGTCCAACCTCTTCGAGTACATGCAAAAAATGTCATCGGGGTTGGTCCCTAGGAAGGAAGCTCTGATGCTCTAGTTAGTGTCGTTATCTTTCTACATTTCTCAAAGTGGAATATTCTTACCTTCATATGTCGTTCTTCATCTTTATTTATAGGGCCTATGGTCAAGTGATTGTGGCTCACGTGTTATGCTCACCCCCCTAGATAAAGATGTCCGTGGGGTGGATTTTGGTGGGGGTCCGTCCCACATCCGCTCCAATAGGGCAGGTATGGATGTAGTTTTTCGTGGGGGATGGGCGAGTATGGGTATGAAAATAGATACTCGTCATGGGTATTTTTCGTGGGGGTGGGGCGAGTTTGGATCCACTGATGTGTGATACGCTCCTCTCTGCCAAGTGATCATGATTTTCGCGGAAAACAAGTTAATATCCCCAAGGGTGGTGTTACTATTTTTTATTAGATCTTTGATCTGTAATAGTACAGATGATAAGTCTGGTTGACATGTAATTTAGATATCCTTGCAATATGCTAGTTATTGCTAGAGGCTTGTTGGACTGGATGTCAATTCCACTAATTGTAATCGTAGCTGGCCATTTTTCCATCATGTTGAAATGATTGGTTTTTTTTTAAGTAAACAAATGCATTTTCTAATTCAAAATGAATAATAAAAAACAATGAAAACAAAAGTTCGTTAAGTGGATACAATCTCTCAAAATGTCATCACAATTGATTTATTTTAGACGCTTCACGAGCAAAAATAAACACATGATATCATACAAAATTCAGCATTTTAGCTACAAACACTTCATAATATCTTGTCTCATAATTCTCACAAATTTATATGACATCTTCTTAACATATGAGTGTTAAAATTACACCTTATGAGCTCAAGTGATAGAGCAACAAAGTTTCAAAATGCTCTCAAACATATAGGAAATGCAATTATGTAGACATTTACACAATTGCTTATTACAAATAGGGATGGTAGTGGAGCGGATTTTGGTGGAGGTCCGCTCTGCGTACATCTCAATGGGTTGAGTATGGAGGTAGTTTTAGCGGGGTAGGGTGGGTATTGATATGAAAATGATATCCGTCATGGGTAGTGGGTCGGGTGTGGGTATTAGTTCATACCCGTCCCACCACACTAGACCTGTTATGTACATATTACTTTAGTATTCAATAAACTATTATTTATCAATAATGCACATATCTTACCTATATTATTATCATGTAAATAATTATTAAATTTTTAATATTAAATTTATTATATTATAGTAAAATTTTGATATTTTTGAAGATATAGATGGGGTGAGTACTCCCTCGTCCCACTTCATATTGCTTAATTTGACTTTTGTGAGTCAACTGAATCAATCTTTAAAGTTTAATATCTTTATTTATATGTGTAAAAAAATTCTAAAAAAATAATTACTTAAAAGTAGATGTTACGATGAATCCAACAATATATAACATGATAGTAGTTTTACATATACAATAATAGAATTTAATGGTCGAAGTTGGCTAACTTTGACTTACAAAGTCAAATTAACCAATGTGGAGTGAGACAGAGGGAGTTTTTGAAATGGGTATGAGGATCCAAGTATTAATTAAGTGATCAAAATATTTTTATTTTGAAATGATTAAAAATAACCAGTTCACAAAACAAACTATATATAAAAATATAACAATATATATAGCAACTACTTTGTCATTTATAAATAATAGAAGTTATTTTGAATGTTTTGCTCATATATACTGTTTACATGATTACTTCTCTTTGTAAACCTAATCCAACCAAACTTTATCTCATACACACACTCACACACGCACGCGCGTGCGCACACACACACACATATATATGTATATATTTTTTTTTAATAAGAAACACCCGAAGGTGGGGGAGTTCTTTATTGGGATCCCCAAGCCCTATATCAAAACCAAGAGTCTGTTTGTACATGAGTCCGGCAAAAACCGAAGAGATGAGGCAAACATTGTTGCCTCCAAAAGTGCTAATCTACCACTATTAACACTAAACAAAGTAGTGTAATGTAAGTAGAAGTTACGATCCTAGGGAGAGAATCTCCACCCCTTGTGTGAATTCTCTCCCTAGGCCAGGCAACTTCTAAATGTAAGTAAATGAAACAGGCAAACTCAGATGATGAGGAAGTAAAGATGTTGCTGAAAGCTATCTTTCGAATGTGATTTTCCAAATGCCTTTGATGTGGTGAGTAATGATATGGCCTTTTGTGTCATCAATTTGTTATCAGAATGATGCTGCCTCGGCTAAACAACCACCACCTCCCAAGGGCTGGAGTTGAAAACTGAAGAAAGTTGGGATCTTCAGAGCCAGGTGGGGCAACTCTGAGTGGGTGCCAGTTAGTGTCTCAATTCCTTCAGTCCTGCACGAAACATAACAGAAGATAGTTAGGCAGTATCTGTTCCGAAATTATGAATGTTTAGAGCTTCTGAGATGGGGAACATTATCTCTATCCATAATTAGTAGTCTTCTGATCTCAGGAGTAACATTGGTAAGATTGAGACTTTGGTTGTTCAGAAAGTGATGTTTAGAGATAGCATGGGCCACGACATTACACTCCCTATAAACATGTTTTAGTACAGCTGTACCGATCAAAGATTTAGCCTTAAAAACAAACTGAAAGAGTTCCCATTTAGCAGCATAAGGATTACTGATCATCTCTACCGCCAGTTTTGAGTCTGATTCAATAATAAAGTTATGATCAAGGTGGGTAAAGGTGTAGCAAGCATGCAGTATTGCTTTAATTTCCGCGTGTAAAGGAGATACACCAGAAATTGAAGTTGAGCTAATACAGATAGGCTGACCGAGGCTATTCCTGGCAATAAGACCAACCGAAGCTTTACCAGAGCTCCAGGAAGCATCCACATTTATTTTAGTACAACCAGGTTCAGGCCTGTCCCAATAAACTTTCATTATATTTGGCTTTGGGAGAGGTCTCAACAGAGGGATTAGGTGCTTAAAAGCTGGAGGAATTGAGTGTGTAGATAATAACTTTGGCTGACACTCACTCAGTGTCAATCTGATCAGGTCATCAACCTCCATACAAATACTATCCACAGAGAATGGTTTATGATCATATAGAAAGTTATTTCTAGCTTTCCATAAGCTCCAGCAGGTCAGGGATGGCAGTATCATGCAATAAACTTGGTAAAACTAAGGTAAATCCTGACAAATCCAGAATAGGAAAAATCTTTGGGGTATCGAGTGTTGGTCATTAAGATTAAATTGAATGGATGAAGTCAAGTGAGACCAAACTTTCTTAGCTAATGGACAAGTGATAAAATAATGTTGGATAGAGTCCAAATCACAGCAAACTGGACACTTGGAAGCTAAACTGAAACCACATGTAATCAGTATATCATCAAAGGGGAGAAAGGCATGTAGCAGTTTCCACACAAAAATAGAAATCTTTTTGAGAAAGAGGGAGTTCCATTGATACTTAGTTACAGGGTAGTTACCTAATAGTTGAACGAGTGACCTATATGCAGACTTAAACGTAAAATTACCCGAAGCTTCAGGCTTCCAAATCATCCTGTCCTCCCTCTCGAGGGTCAGTTCCGCACCCTGTAAAAATAGTAAAGTATCATTGTCCAGAAAAGATGATATTTGGTTTAAAATACTTGCTTTGTTGGCTATAAAATCCGCCACAGAAAGACCAGCTAACACATTATGTGTACTTTCAGGTACCTGACCAATCAAAGGTCCCTGAGGGCACCAGTTTGCAGTTAAGAAGTCACACTTCCCAGTTCCATAAATAACATACGAATTGTTTTCTGCAAATGGATTAATGTAACAAATTCTCTTCCAAGTTGCAGACTTTCTATGGGAAGGAGGAAGTGACCATAATAGTTTAGCCCACAGTGAAACCCCTAATTGGCTTTTCCACCACAGTTTAGCCGAACAAGAATCAACTATTGCTTGAACAGATCTGAACCCTAGTCCTCCCATTTTTGTTGGTTTAGCAATTTGGGACCATCTTCTCCAAATCTTTTTTTTTCCCTTCTGATTCTCCCCAAAAAAAGTGGGCCATTTTTTTCTCAAAAGCTTTAATGATCCCTTTTGGGGGTTTGGTTACCATCCATATATGCTGAGGGATTGAATATAATACCGATTGAATTAAGGTCATTTTCCCCCCAGAACTTAGCCATTTATTTTTCAAATTTTGTAGCTTAAGATCTACATTAGCTAAGATGGGGAAAAAATATCTATTCAAAGCCCTGCCCTTAAAAATAGGACACCCTAAGTATTTAAATGGAAAAGAACCTTTCTTCATTTTTAGAATTGCTTTAACCTGGTTCTTCCTAGAGACAGTAGCCTTACTACTTAGATAAAAATCTGATTTCTCAAAATTAAACTTTTGGCCTGAGGTGTACTCAAAAACTTCCAGAAAAGCTTTGATTTTAATAAGATTAGCCTTAGATGCTTGCATAAATATTATCGTATCATCCGCATACATCAAGTGAGAAACAGCAGGTATTGAGCCAGGAATTTGGTATGAAGATAAACTTCTGTTGTGAAAAATATAAGTTAAGCTTCTTGAGAAGGCCTCTGAAAATAAATTAAAGAGAAAGGGGGATAGAGGATCACCTTGTTTGATTCCCCTTGTTGCCTTGAAAAATCCCACTGGATTTCCATTAACTAAAACTGAAAAGTATGCTTGTGACAGGTTATTCATGACTGCCTTTAAAAAATTCCCATTAAAACCAAACTTCATCAAAATATGCTTTAGAAACTTCCATCTAATTCTGTCAAATGCTTTCCTAAGATCCAATTTCAGCATGCAATTAGGGGTTCTATATTTCTTGTCCAAGAATCTGATCATTTCATTTAAATACAGAATGTTATCTGATATATCCCTATTCTTCATGAATGCAGTTTGGTTTGGGGATATCAGGTTATCCATGTAAGGTACAAAGTGCACAGACCCCTATCTAGCCTTTTAGAGGTAGGGTTTCTAAGTCTAGAATTACACCATGTAAATAGATTTCCTACTGTATTAATTTCCTGGATGCCATTAGAGTTAATCCATAAGTTAAAATCCCTAATACTGCCTAATGCTGGGGAGCTTGGACCTCTGTATTCAGTTAATGAAGTAATTGCATTAAAATCACCCATAAAAATAGTGTCACCCTTTGGGATAGAGCTAAGCTCTGACCATAAAATCTTTCTACCTTCTCTATCCCTTAGGGCATATACAAAAACTGCATCCATTATCATATTTGTAGACAGATGAGCAATGGATACATGCATGAACTGTTCATGAGTGGATATTATTGAGACAGATAAGTTGTTAGACCACATAAGCCATATTTTACCATTAGACAGTGTCAAATTCTGGGAGAAGGATAGTTTTTTCATATAATCTTCACATTGAGAGTTATTATGCATAGGTTCAATAATACACAACAATTGAATTTTCTTTACCTTGCATAAATTAGATAGCCTTAACAGTGAAGAGTCCATTCCCCTAAGGTTCCATACTAAGAAGTTAACATTCAGTTTTACTATCATTGTTCACCTGATTTACTACTTTTTGTAGATGATCTGAGCATCATTTTGTTAATCTGGCTTAAGTAGTTATTTCTTTTAGCTTTGGCCTTACCTGAAAGGGAAATGTTGGGAATGTGCATCTCTTCAGTCAAGATCTCATTTATAGGCCTAGTAGCCTCAGCCTCCACATCATTATCCTTAGTGTTTTCAGGAACCTGCAAAACCAGAAACCTGTTTGCCATCTTCCCAGGCTGGGAGTAGGAGTTTTTATGGCCAGGACTATACAAAGAGAGAGTAGAAGAGCCAATCTGTATATCATCTTTAGCAAAAGTCGAAAATGTGGGTTTAGAAATTGCAGTATCATTTAGCAGCCTTGATAGTGAGCTATCAGAAATATGAATATCACTTGAAATACACCTTATGCCCTGATTAACTATCAAGTTTGGATTAGTCAGTTTGCTGAGTTGTTCAGAAGAACCTATCTCCAAATTTTCCTCTGGAAGAGGTTGTTCATCCACAGAGTCAAGGATTAGGGGTGCTTTATCAAATTTTTTACCTGTTGCCTGCCATAGGTACTGAGGTAGATTCTGTTCAATAATAGGCTCCTGAGATCTATCATTGTTAGCCTGGAAGTTAACTTTACACTGGGGTAGGGAATGAGCTAATTTTGCACAGTGATCACAGTAAAGAGGTATGTCCTCATATTCAATCTGATATTTCCTGTTGTTGGTCACAGAACCTAACCTTATAAAACTACTCAGAGGTTTTTGGATATCTATTTCAACGCAAAATTTGATTGCAGAGGGCCTTGTTAACATTTCTGTTGCCAAATCATTTTTGATGAAACTTCCTATGCTGTTTCCAATAGCCTCAATGGAAGCTGAATTATAGTAATATAATGGCACCTCTTTGATAGTGCACCAGATAGGGACTATAGGTGATTCTCTATGGGTTGAAAAATCAGGGGTCCATTTCAGCATTTTTAGGGAGACACCATTCAGATTCCAAATACATTTCATCCAGCATCTCTGGTAATCATTTATGTGCTCGAATCTTATCAAAACGTGTTTGTAATCCAAAGAACCAAGTTGATACTTACCTTCAAATCCCACAGTTTTGAAAGCTTGCTCCAATTGTTCCATTGAAAGTCTGCCCCTTGTAAACTTTTCGACCAGAGCGTTAGCATAATGGGCTGAGAGAGTAGCTATCTGGTCATCTGAGTATAAGCACGATGGTTCTCCTAAGTGTTGAGATTTAGGAATGAGCTCTGGATTGTTGGGTAAAGTTTTTAAAAGGGGCGGAGCTTTGCTTTGGAGAACTGAAGCGAAGGTTTTGGGGGGAAATTGGTTAGCACTGGGTGTCGCCATCTCCGTCGGCATCGCCGATTGGGTGGCCGTCGAAGCCCAAGCCGACGGAAAATTAGCCGTTGCCGGCAAGATAGCCGTTATCGGCGGAAAATATACAGTGAGCAAGATGGAGTTTTTCAGAGAGCGTTTTTTCAGGGATTGACACATATATATATATATATATGTGTATATATATTAATGCTAGATATAAATAGTATAAATTGAAATATTAATTATCAATTAAATATTAATAATATGTAAATAACACTTGAAGTTTGTAATTTATATTTTAAATAATTAAAAATATAAAAAGGTTCAAAATGTTACACTTCAATACCAAATTTAAGAATACATAAATTATGATTAGGAGACAATATATGAGTTTGAGAACAATTGTTTTTTATAATAAATACACACAAAAAAAAACTTAAAAGAAGAGTTGAATTCTGCATTGAACTATGACGAAATTAATCTCTATTCGTAGGGAATAAAAAATATAGTTTATTGTAATTATCATTATTAAAAAATTTAAAAAGTTAATGTAAAATTGTATATTTAGATAATGAGATAAAATTATAAGATTGATTTAATATTATATATTTGCATTAAATACACTTCTAACCATAACTTTAAACTGAAAGTATCAATATAATCCTGAAAAATGAGAAGACTAAATTGTTTTTTGGCCCCCTACAAATTATCTTTTACCATCTTTTGGTCCTCATTTGCAAAACAACCCTGAGACGGTACCCAACAAATTCAAAAAAAAATTGTTTGGTCCCCTAAGGTGGTTTTTCGGTAAGACTAAATGGTTTTCCGGTGAAGTCAGGGGTATAATGGTAATTTTACTAATTAAAAAATATTTTCAATTAAAATATTAATTTCAAATTTTTCAGATTTTTGACTTCATCCTGAGCCCTCGAGCCCTCGAACCTCCTGCCTCAAGCCCTCGAACCTCCTGCCTTGAGCCTCCTGACAAATTTTTTTCTTTTAATTTTTTATTTTTTTAAACTCAGGAATATAATGGTTATTTTACATATTTTGAACAATTCTACCGTTGACTTTCCTTGAAAACTACCTTTGGGTACCAAACAAATTATTTTGAATTTGTTGGGTACCGTCTAAGGGTTGTTTTGCAAATGGAGACCAAAAGATGGTAAAAGATACTTTATAGGGGACCAAAAAATAATTTAATCAAATAAGAAACTGCAAAAATAACCCTAACTTTATTACAAATTGTACAGCTATAACTTTTTGTATCAACCAAAGAAATTGGATGTTGACCAACGCCTAAAATATCAAAAATACCCTTGACCCTTTAACTGAATTTTCCCCCATTTACCCCTCCCCACTTTTCCTAATATTATATTTTTTTAAAAATAAAAAATGCTAAAACCCTCCCCTTTCCCAACCACCCGCTGCCCAGCCACCACCCCACCGCCGCGGAACCACCTACCACCACCACCTCACAGCCGAACCTCCCTTGTGCCTCACAACCTACGGATCAAACAATCAAAAAATGGGGAAAACATCAAGCTGGAATATTTTAACAAATTAATTTTCAAACACACAAAACCTGGATCATTTGTTGTACGGGTCCATTCTTACTCTTCTTCTTCTTAGGATCTCTATCAAATTAATGATGCGCACACCAACTACCAACCAAAAAAAGTACAATTCCGGGAAAGTAAAAATGCAATAAAATGAAGTTAGTTCGTATGGTTTGGAGAGGTAGGCGATGAGCTAAGCGATGATTCCGGCGCCGGCACCGGCAAGTCCGTTAATCAATGCTTCAAAGAAATTTTGAGGAAATGTGACGAGTCATCGCACCGAGGTTGCCGGCGAGGAGGATTGCAATCGGAGGTGGGCATGGGGTAAATGAAGATAAAGGGACCAAGTCGGTGGTGGGAATGAAGTATAGATGCCGTGGAGACGTTGGGGATCACCGTTGCAGAGGGTGGGTTTGTTTCCATTTTTTTTAGTTTTTTCCTTTTTTTAAAATTAAGGGTTAAGAGTATGTCTCTTGAAAAATGGTATTCTATAACCCCTGGAAAGATCAAGATTTAAAGTGCAAATTAGAAAAAATGAAGATAAATTTTTTGGGTTACATGAATCAGATTATAAACTTTATAACTACTAAACGTTGCATAATAAATTTTTAGTATTGCAATTAACACATTTTACCTTTTATTATTTTAGTTAAATCCCTCTTTCCATAAGCCTATGGAATGACGATCTTTATCAAGACTTTGTCAAGGGTCAAAATGGTCATTTCATTAAATTCCATCCAAACTTCCCGTTGATAGTTGAAGCCAATGACATCCAATGTTAGATTGACACATACACCATAAAGTTTGAGTTATTTTAGCACATATATCATATTGATTATTTTGACACTTTCTCATTTTGCAGAATTATATTGACATTTTTACCCTACAATTAGAATTATTTTAATACTTCACTCTATATATTTATCTCAAGCACCCTATAATAGATATCATTCACCTTTTGTCTGTCAATCGGGGGTATTTGAGTAATTATGTGAGTTCCTTACCTTGCAAAAGCGACACCGTTTTGCCAACTTCTAACTTACTGTTTGTTCATCTTCTTCATTTGTATGATGTCTTGGTGATCTTAATGCTTGTCGTAAGTGATTATTTTGGATATTGTTTGGTATTTCCTGGGTTATATAATTTAATGATTGTTGTGTTTTTTATGAGTTTAGATAGGATCAGAGGGTGGGATTAGTAAAGGTTGAGTCGAGGTGGGGGATGATGTGGAAACATCATCTATAAGACACGCTAATATGGGTGCAAGGAAGAACTAACATGGGATTAGATCCCAAGGCTTTTTTGGCTAAAGCTGGGAGAAGAAGATGAATGGTACAGCTGGTGAGTGTTTTGGAAGTTCGTCTACTGGGGTATGGGATGGTAGGGTTGGTGTACAGGCAGAGGGATATTGGGGCTTTCTGGTACACCTTCCTTACCGGGTAGAGATGATGGTGCACCATCGTGGGGGACACTTCTAGAAGGAAAAAAAAGGAATGAATGGGTTGTCATCTTTTGCTTCTCCCTTTAGGGCATTTATGGGCTTACTAGCGTGTAATTAGGGACTAAAGTATTTTTTAAAATATATGTATGATCAGATGTAATCTTCCCTAGGGGAAGCTTTGTAGTTTAGAAAGATGAGTCTTGCTGTAATTCTTAGTTTTTGATGGATTTAATATTAATAAATCTTTTATTGGTCATGTGACCAAATATTTTTACTATCCTAATGATGGTATTTTTTCCGCATTGCTGACATCGCTTCACTTATTAAAGCTATTTCTTTATATCATTTTTGCTTCTAATACTTTGCCTAGAGATGTTTTGGTTGTGTGGGCTGAGCGCGTTATTTGAATTGTGGTTTGGGGTATGTTTTGCGGTATCGTGCCTATGTGATACTTCGTAGGGATGTTTTTAAGCCATCGCTCCTCCCTAATTGTCTTGTACTGCTTCACCGGTTTGCGTTTTACTTAATTAGCCGGTTCATGCGCGATCTTCTTAGATTTCCTTAAATCGATATCTAATTTGTATGGTTTAATGTGCCTTTCTATGGGTAAGAAATTTTTATGGCTACGTTTTCTAGAAAGGGTTTCCTAATTCCTTGGGTTATGCATTATTTTCAATATATGTGCGAACTAGCTATGATATGGAGGCGTACTTTTGTCACCAGTTTGCCCCAACATGACAAACCTGTAACCGTGCAGCAGTGCCTTTACCGCGATCTCCTCTAGCATATTAAGTTGGCTTCTTTCTTGCTCTGGTTGTTGTTGTGTCATCATTGCGATCGTCTGTTGTTGTGTCGTTGCGGCAATCTTCCTTAGTTATCGGGCTAGTTTTTTGCTTGCTAGCCTCATTGGGTGTTAGACTCGTTATTCGTACTCATTTTGATGAACGAGAAAATTTGATACCCCACATACGGCACCACTAATGTGGGGGACTCCTTCTAAGTGATGATAGTTCTGATAATTGGCTCGACGAGTCCAACCTCTTCGAGAACATGCAAAAAATGTCATCAGGGTTGGTCCCTGAGAAGGAAGCTCTGATGCTCTAGTTAGTGTCGTTATCTTTCTATATTTCTCAAAGTGGAATATTCTCACCTTCATATGTCGTTCTTCATCTTTATTTATAGGGCCTATGGTCAAGTGATTGTGTCTCGCGTGTTATGCTCACCCCCCTAGATAGGGATGTCAGTGGGGTGGATTTTGGTGGGAGGTCCACCCCACATCCGCTTCAATAGGGCAGGTATGGATGTAGTTTTTCGTGGGGGATGGAAGAGTATGGGTATGAAAATTGATAATCGTCATGGGTAGTTTTTGTGGGGGTGGGGCGAGTTTGGCACCGCTGATGTGTGATATGCTCCTCTCTGCCAAGTGATCATGATTTTAGCGGAAAACAAGTTAATATCTCCGAGGGTGGCGTTATAGTTTTTTATTAGATCTTTGATCTGTAATAGTACAGATGATAAGTCTGGTTGACATGTAATTTAGATATCCTTGCAATATGCTAGTTATTGCTAGAGGCTAGTTAGACTGGATGTCAATTCCACTAATTGTAATCGTCGCTGGCCATTTTCCCATCATGTTGAAATGATTATTTTTTTAAAAAAATAAACAAATGCATTTTCTAATTCAAAATGAATAATAAAAAAACAATGAAAACAAAAGTTCATTAAGTGGATACAATCTCTCAAAATGTCATTACAATTGATTTATTTTAGACGCTTCATGAGCAAAAATAAACACATGATATCATACAAAATTCATCGTTTTAGCTACAAACACTTCATAATATCTTGTCTCATAATTCTCACAAATTTATATGACATCTTCTTAACATAGGAGTGATAGAGCAACAAAGTTTCAAAATGCTCTCAGACATATAGGAAACACAATTATGTAGACATTTACATAATTGCTTATTACAAATAGGGATGGTAGTAGAGCGGATTTTGGTGGAGGTCCGCTCCGCATGCATCTCAATGGGTTGAGTATGGAGGTAGTTTTAGCGGGGTAGGGTGGGTATTGATATGAAAATGATATCCGTCATGGGTAGTGGGTCGGGCGTGGGTATTAGTTCCTACCCATCCCACCACACTAGACCTGTTATGTACATATTACTTTAGTATTCAATAAACTATTATTTATCAATAATGCACATATCTTACCTATATTATTATCATGTAAATAATTATTAAATTTTTAATATTAAATTTATTATATTATAGTAAAATTTTGATGTTTTTGAAGATATAGATGGGGTGAGTACTCCCTCGTCCCACTTCATATTGCTTAATTTGACTTTTGTGAGTCAACTGAATCAATCTTTAAAGTTTAATATCTTTATTTATGTGTGTAAAAAAATTCTTAAAAAATAATTACTTAAAAGTAGATGTTACGATGAATCCAACAATATATAACATGATAGTAGTTTTACATATACAATAATAGAATTTAATGGTCGAAGTTGGCTAACTTTGACTTACAAAAGTCAAATTAACCAATGTGGAGTGAGACAGAGGGAGTTTTTGAAATGGGTATGAGGATCCAAGTATTAATTAAGTGATCAAAATATTTTTATTTTGAAATGATTAAAAATAACCAATTCACAAAAAACAAACTATATATAAAAATATAACAATATATATAGTAACTACTTTGTCATTTATAAATAATAGAAGTTATTTTGAATGCTTTGCTCATATATACTGTTTACATGATTACTTCTCTTTGTAAACCTAATCCAACCAAACTTTATCTCATACACACACTCACACACGCGTGCGTACACACACACACACACATATATATATATATATATATATATATATATATATATATTAATGCTTAATATAAATAGTATAAATTGAAATATTAATTATCAATTAAATATTAATAATATGTCAATAACACTTGAAGTTTGTAATTTATATTTTAAATAATTAAAAATATAAAAATGTTCAAAATGTTACACTTCAACACCAAATTTAAGAATACATAAATTATGATTAGGAGACAATATATGAGTTTGAGCACAAATTTTTTTTATAATAAATACACACAAAAAAAAACTTAAAAGAAGAGTTGAATTGTGCATTGAACTATGGCAAAATTAATCTCTATTCGTAGGGAATAAAAAAATATAGTTTATTGTAATTATCATTATTAAAAAATTTAAAAAGTTAATGTAAAATTGTATATTTAGATAACGAGATAAAATTATAAGATTGATTTAATATTATATATTTGCATTAAATACACGTCTAACCATAACTTTAAACTGAAAGTGTCAATATAATCCTGAAAAATGAGAAGACTAAATTATTTTTTTGGCCCCCTACAAATTATCTTTTACCATCTTTTGGTCCTCATTTGCAAAACAACCCTGAGACGGTACCCAAAAAATTCAAAAAAATTTGTTTGGTCCCCTAAGGTGGTTTTTCGGTAAGACTAAATGGTTTTCCAGTATAATCAGGGGTATAATGGTAATTTTACTAATTAAAAATTATTTTCAATTAAAAATTATTAATTTCAAAATTTTCAGATTTTCAACTTCATCCTGAGCCCTCGAGCCCTCGAACCTCCTGCCTCGAGCCCTCGAACGTCCAACCTCGAGCCGTCGAGCCTCCTACCTCGAGCCCTCGAACCTCCTGCCTTGAGCAACCTGACAAATTTTTTCTTTTTATTTTTTAAAACTCAGGGGTGTAATTATTATTTTACTTATTTTGACCAATTCTACCGTTAACTTTCCTTAAAAACCATCTTTGGGGACCAAACAAATTATTTTGAATTTGTTGGGTACTGTCTAAGGGTTGTTTTGCAAATGTGGACCAAAAGATGGTAAAAGATACTTTATAGGGGACCAAAAAAATAATTTAATCAAATGAAAAACTGCAAAAATAACCCTAACTTTATTACAAATTGTGCAGCTATAACTTTTTGTATCAACCGAAGAAATTGGATGTTGACCAACGCCTAAAATATCAAAAATACCCTTGACCCTTTAACTTAATTTTCCCCCATTTACCCCTTCCCACTTTTCCTAATGTTATATTTTTTAAAAATAAAAAATGCTAAAACCCTCCCCTTTCCCAACCACCCGCTGCCCAGCCACCACCCCACCGCCATGGAACCACCTACAACCACCACCTCACAGTTGAACCTCCCTTGTGCCTCACAACCTACGGATCAAACAATAAAAAAATGGGGAAAACATCAAGCTGGAATATTTTCACAAATTAATTTTCAAACACACAAAACCTGGATCATTTGTTGTACGGGTCCATTCTTACTCTTCTTCTTCTTAGGATCTCTATCAGATTGATGTTGTGTACACCAACTACCAACAAAAAAAGCACAATTCCGGGAAAGTAAAAATGCAATAAAATGAAGTTCGTTTGTATGGTTTGGAGAGGTAGGTGATGAGCTGAGCGATGATTTTGGCGCCAGCACCGGCGAGTCCTTTAATCAACGCTTCGAAGAAATTTTGAGGAAATGTGACAAGTCATCGCACCGAGGTTGCCGGTACGACCCTTTGAGTTACGCCTTGAACTTAGACGAGATCCTGAGGCAGAATGGGGATTTCAACGGTGAGGAGGATTGCAATCGGAGGTGGGCATGGGGTAAATGAAGATAAAGGGACCAAGTCGGTGGTGGGAATGGAGTATAGATGGCGTGGAGACTTTGGGGATCACTGTTGCAAAGGGTGGGTTTGTTTCCATTTTTTTAGTTTTTTCCTTTTTTTAAAATTAAGGGTCAAGAGTCTGTCTCTTGAAAAATGGTATCCCCAGGAAAGATCAAGGTTTAAAGTGCAAATTAGAAAAAATGAAGATAAAATTTTTGGGTTACATGAATCAGATTATAAACTTTATAACTACTAAACGTTGCATAATAAATTTTTAATATTGCAATTAACACATTTTATCTTTTATTATTTTAGTTAAATCCCTCTTTCCATAAGCCTATGGAATGACGATCTTTTCCAAGACTTTGTCAAGGGTCAAAATGGTTATTTCATTAAATTCCATCCAAACTTCCAGTTGATAGTTGAAGTCAATGACATCCAATGTTAGATTGGTACATACACCATAAAGTTAGAGTTATTTTAGCACATATATCATATTGATTATTTTGACACTTTCTCATTTTGCAGAATTATATTGACATTTTTACCCTACAATTAGAATTATTTTAATACTTCACTCTATATATTTATCCCAAGCACCCTGTAATAGATATTGTTTGCTTTTTGTCTGTCAACCGGGGGTATTTGAGTAATTATTTGAGTTCCTTACCTTGCAAAAGCGACACCGTTTTGCCAACTTCTAACTTACCGTTTGTTCATCTTCTTTATCGCACAATTCTTTCCTCTTCTTTCGCATAATTCTTTCCTCCACTTCTTGCGCCTCACCATTTCAACCTCTCCACCGCATTCCTTCGTGCCCGTACCATTTTGCCCAATCACGTAGATGTACCGTTTTGCCCAATCACGTGGATCGTACCATTTTGCCCAATCACATCTACGTCGATTGGCTATTCCCCTTATCTCCTCCACACCCAAGGCCGACCTCTGTTTCCTCCACAGTTATTCCCATTGTCTCCTCCTTACCCAACGTCGACATATCTGCCATGTCTCCTCCACTGCCATTGCCATTTTTTTATACATATTTTTTTTTGGCTCGAATACTGGTTTTATTTGTATGTTTTGCTTCTCGAATTGACATTAATTATCTCAATGAGTGGATCGGTTAGGTGGGTGATAATTTTGAAGTTGGTCTTGCAGAATAATCTTCCTGAGTATCAAGGTCCAGAGAAGATTGTTATCAGAAGGTACAATTATTTTCTCTTGTTACGGGATCGAATTTTTCAAAAGTACAAGGGGTTTTCATCCCTCCTCTTCCAAAGATGAGTACAGTAGGCATATTTTGGCTCTCTGCTCTGTGCTCATAATTGCTACTACAAGAAGAGGACTTAGATGTCTCAGGTGAGGATTTTTTTCCCATTATTTCAAAATTTCCTTTGGTATGTTTATTCATTAATTCTTGTAATTTCATATGCGGTGATAAAGAAGATGACTGCCACTTTTGATGATCCTTTCACCCGGTTTTTGGAGCCTGAAAAGTTCAAGAGATTGAGGGTATATTTTGTTTGCTTTTTGGCCATTTTGCTATTGAAACCCCAGATGTGAGTAAACACTAAATAGTTGATGGGATTACTTTGTGTTATTTAACGTCATCAGGTTGCTTGACTCATTACTGTGTTGTTTACTCGTATTTTCTAGGTTTACAAGTTAGCTGGAGATATAAAGGCCAAGGGCAATATGCACCAAACATCTATGAATTGAATCTACATCTGTTACTAAAGTTCATTCATGATCATTTTGTTTTCTACTTGTGTTTGGACCACTGAACCTCATCAAGGGTCCCTCGTATGTTTAACATGGGACCATTTTGAATTGCTCATTTTATTTTTTTCAGCTTCAGTTAAGTTTTTTGGTTTCAAAATTGAATGAATCTTGGCATTTAGCTATGTTTCTAGCAAGTAAAGATACAATGGTTGCATTTTTTTTGATATTTTGAGCCTAGACCCGTGAGAGGTGGTTCAACCGTCATAGCTTTTGCTAAGAATCCTGATGGCTATCTCTTTGAGCTCAGTCAGCGCCAATCTACTTTTGAACCTCTCTGTCAAGTTATGTTACGTGTGGGTGATCTAGATTGCTTTGTTAAGTTCTATGAGAAAGCATTTGTGGTGTAATGTGCCACTTCTTAGTCAGCTAATAGCTAAATTTGTTGGTTGGACTACATGTAGCATTCTGAAATGTTCTGTGTTTTATTTGAATTGAATGGTAAAGTCATGAAAACAATGTAGGATGAGAATGTAGGTTGGCTTATTTCTGGAATGCTAAGATTTGGGCAAAATTTGTTAAGATAGTGTACCACTATTTAGCTGAGCCTTGATAGCGAGCTATGTTAGGTAGTGGGATGTTTTATTAGAGGAGTCTCATTTCAATCAAGAAAAGTGTGCCTTATGAAAGCCAAATCTGATGTGAAAAGAGTGCTTTAAGTTTTGGCTGGTATATTGGAAAATGGAAGGAGTTTTGAAAGTAGCAATAGAGGGAGGAAAAAGACAGGGTTCGAGTGGAGAGTTTCGAGTAGATATTTTCGAGTGGAGAGGGTTCGAGTGGTACTGGGCTCGAGTGGTATTGGGTTCGAGTAGAGGGGGTTCGAGTGGTACTGGGTTTGAGTGGACTAAGTTAGAGTGGTACTGGGTTCGAGTGGTACTGGGTTTGAGCGGTACTGCGTTCGAGCGGAGAGGTTCGAGTGGTACTGGGTTCGAGTGGAGAGGTCTGAGTTAAGGCAGATGGTTGATGTTCGAGGGGTGGATGGTTTGATTGGTGGCGAGGTGGATGGTTGATGGATCGAGGGGTGATGCCTCGAGGAGGATGGTTGATGGTTTCAGGACCTTGAGGGTTAATGAATCGATGGAGAGTCTGAGTGGCACTGGGTTTGAGTGGTAATGAGTTCAAGTGAAGAGGTTTGAGTGGTACTGGGTTCGAGTGGAGAGGGTTCGAATGGAAAGGGTTCAAGTGGTGAGGGTTCGAGTAGAGGTTAGAGTGAAGAGGTTTGAGTCAAGGGGTGATGCCTCGAGGGGAATGGTTGATGGTTCCAGGGCCTCGAGGGTTAATGAATCGAGTGGAGATGCCTCGAATCAAAACCCCTCAAGGCGGATGGTTGATGTTCAAAAGGAGGATGGTTCGAGTGGTAGGGAGGCCTCGAGGCGAATGGTTGATGTTCGAGAGGTGGATGGTTTGAATGGTGGCGTGGTTGATGTTCAAGAACTGATGGTTTGAGGGGTGATGGTTCCAGGAATGGATGGTTGGTGTTCGAGGGATAGGTGGTTCGAATGGTGGTGTCGTGGATGGTTCGAGGGGTATATGCCTCGAGTGGGTCATGGTTCGAGAGCTAATGTGGATGGTTCGACGCTCTCAGTGGTATACTCTCTCGAGGGGTGGTGTACCCTCGAGGGTCGGTGTACTCTAAAGGGGTGGATGTGTGACCTCTTGAGGGGTGGTGTACCCTCGAGGACTGGTACACCTCTCTTGAGACGTGATGGCGTACCCTCGAGGGGTGAAACATGTACTCTCTCCAGTGGTGGATGGTTTACCCTCTCGAGAGGTAGATGGTGTACCCTCGAAGGGTGGTTGACAAACTTCTTGAGGGGTGGATAATATTCTCTTCAGTGGTGGATGGTATACCTCTCTCGAGGGGTGGATAGTACTCTTTCCAGTTGTGGATGGTACTTTGTGTTATTTAACGTCATCATAACAATGAGTTTCCGACCCTTTAGAGTACACCATCCACCCCTTTGGAGTACACTAGACCTCGAGGGTCACCACTCCCCAAGAGAGTATACCACTAAGAGCGTCGAACCATCCACATTAGCTCTCGTACCCTGACCCACTCGATGCATATACCTCTCGAACAATCCACGACACCACTATTCGAACCGCCTATCCCTCGAACACCAACCATCCATTCCTGGAACCATCACCCCTCGAACTATCAGTTCTTGAACATCCACCACACCACCACTCAAACCATCCACCACGCCACCACTCAAACCATAAACCTCTCGAACATCAACCATTCGCCTTGAGGCCTCCTTACCACTCAAACCATCCACCCTTTGAACATCCACCATCCGCCTTAAGGGGTGTTGATTTGAGGCATCTCCACTCGATTCATTAACCCTCGAGGCCCTGGAACCATCAACCATTCCCCTCGAGGAATCACTCCTCGACTCAAACCTCTTCACTCTAACCTCTACTCGAACCCTCACCACTCGAACCAGTACCACTCGAACCCTTTCCATCTGAATCCTCTATTCGAACCCTCTCTACTCGACCTTTACCACTCGAACATCTCCACTCGAACCCAGTACCACTCGAACCTCTTTACTCGAACCCATTACCACTCAGACCTCTCCATCGATTCATTAACCCTCGAGGTCCTGGAACCATCAACCATACTTTTTGAGGCCTCACCCCTCGATCCATCAACCATCCATCTCGCCACCACTCAAACCATCCACCCCTTGAACATCAACCTGCTGCCTCGACTCAAACCTCTCTACTCGAACCCAGTACCACTTGAACCTCTCCACTCGAACCCAGTACCACTCAACCCCAGTCCACTCGAGCCCTCTCCACTCGAACCCAATACCACTCAAACCTCTCCACTCGAATCTCGACTCGAACTCTCTCCACTCGAATCTCGACTCGAACTCTCTCCACTCGAATCTCGACTCGAACTCTCTCCACTCGAACCTCACCACCCGAACTCTCTCCACTCAAACCCTCGCCACCCAAACATCTTCACTCGAACCTAGTACCACTCGAACCCAGTACCACCCGAACCCTCTTCACTCGAACAGGGTACCACTCGAATCCAGTACTACTCGAACCCTCTCCACTCGAACTCTCACCACTCGGACCAGTACCACTCGAACCCATTACCACTCGAACCCTCTCCACTCGAATCTCTCTACTCACGTAACAATTTCCTTACTTCACGAGCTATTTTTTTTGTTTGATTTGATAAACGTAAGTTGATTGATTGGATCTATAAAGGTAAATTCTTAAGTCAATATGCTATACAAATTTCTTTTTAATAAGCTGATAGTTTGTTTCTATATTGTTACATAGTCAAAAACTCAAGAGGAAGAAATAAAAAGGTCCAATTTAATTTGATGTCAAGCCTTCAAAGTGAAGATGAACTTGAAAGCAAAGATGAAGAGCAACCAAACTCAAAGACAAGAAGGATGACATGGGTTTCAAAGTTTATCCATTATCGAGGATGATTCTTATTCCATTATACTTCTCTATTTCATATTTCTATATTTCTCTATTCCATTTTAGTTTATTGTTTTGAGTTTAATTTGAATCATATTTATCTTTTTAATTTTAGTTTCCTTTTTTTAATGAATAATGGTATACATTTTTTTACTAACAGAATGATGAGATATGTATTGATTGCATTAGTTAGAGAATAAATTTCCTCTTAATTACTATAATGTTTACCCTTTTTTTATCATTCTTTTAACTTAATCAAGTACTACTTGATTTATTTGAGAAATTCATGCACGGATTATTATAATAAAAATAAAAGATAATATTTCATATTAGACTGACTAACAAAGTTTATTTATTCTAATTTGCACTTTAAACCTTGGTCTTTTCATACCTTATGGAAATACTTTCTTTTAAGAGATTGACTCATTATATTTAGAATTTAATATTAATTTATATTTAATCTCTGAAATCTAAAAACAAATTTTATTCAAATCATAAATTTTTATCAAAAATACCGCGCAAGACTCCAACTAGTTTTAATCAATGGGAATTTGAAAAGGGACCGCACTTCCAACCCCTCAATGGCAAAGTCTTGGAAAAGACGGTCTTTCCATAAACTTATGGAAAGACGGGTTTAATTCGAATAATAAAAGGTAAAAAGTTTTAGTTGCAACATTAAAAATTTAGTATGCAACATGTAGTAGTTATAAAATTTATAACCCGGTTCATGCAAACTGAAAATTTTATCTTCATTTCTTCTAATTTACAAACTGAAAATTTTGAAAGACGGTCTTTCCATAAGTTATGGAAAGACTAAGGTTTAAGGCAAAGTCTTGGGAAAGACGGTCTTTCCATAGGCTTATGGAAAGACGTGGTTTAATTCGAATAATAAAAGGTAAAAGGTCTTAGTTGCAACATTAAAAATTTAGTATGCAACATGTAGTAGTTATAAAATTTATAACCCGGTTCATGCAACCCGAAAATTTTATCTTAATTTCTTCTAATTTACACTTTAAACCTTGGTCTTTCCATGACTTATGGAAAGACCGTCTTTCAAGAGACGCACTCAAGGTTTAAAGTGAAAATAAGAAGAAATAAAGATAAAATTTTCGGGTTGCATGAATCGGGTTATAAACTTCATAACTACTATATGTTTCATAGTAAATTTTTAATATTACAACTAAGACCTTATACCTTTCATTGTTATAATTAAACCACATCTTTCCATAAGGTTATGGAAAGACCGTCTTTCCCAAGACTTTGCCTTCAATAATATTGGTTAACTTACTCTTCACACCTGATTTAGAAAAAATAGAATTACTAGCAGAAAATGTATTAAAAAGGTAAATGGTAAATTGAATAAATAAAAATAATTTAAAATTATAAAGTTTTGGTAAAGATCATCTTTCTATTTAATTAAAATAATAAAAGATAAAAGATTTTAGTTGAAATATTAAAATTTTATTATTCAACATATAATAATTATAAAGTTTATAACCGATATATAAAATGCAAAAATATTATCTTATTTTTTTAATTTATACTTGAAACCTTGACCCTAGTTAGTCCGTCAATAAACGGACTCCTCTAGAATTTGTAAGAAAGTGTAGGAGGCCATGTAAAAAATCCATCATAAAAAGGAAAGCGAAAGAAACTAGAGAAGAAACCCTTCATAAAAGGGAAAGGAAAGTGAGAGAAACTGGAGGGAGTATATATAGATGGATAAATAGAAGACACAATAAATAAAGGGACGGAGAGGCAAACCCGGCGTAATCCGTCCGCACCAAGTGAAAACATTCTAACCCGGCGGAATTCTTATTAGCAATTTGAACCCTAAACCTCTTACTAGATTTGTTGAATTGCAGATATCCTCGTCATCAAGGTACTCACGCCGCCTATTGATTTCGAATTGAAATTGGATTATCGGTTCATCTCTGAAGTAGACTTTTCTTCTTCTTCTTCTATGTTTATGCTGAATTCGGTATTCAGTCTATCAGTATTTGTGCGTGGGTTCGAAGCAGTAGTAATCTTCATAGTTTGTGCAGGATGAGTGAGAAAGAACAATTCCGAGATAAATTCACCGTTACCGTAGTCGAACCTGATGGCAAAAAGTTCGATAGAGGTGAGGTTCCATTCACACATCTCATATGGTTTTTAATGGAATATGTGTTAAGCTAGTTTATGTGATGGAATATGTGTTATCATTCTCTAGTAACAAGATGTTTATCTTGTGCTCTGCTCTATCTAAGTGCATCAATTGTATACACAATCATGTTAAGTTACTTGGGTAAATTGGAACTGCCTTTTCTCTGTTTAATTCAAGTACACATCATACAGTTAAACGAATTGTGGCCAGAAGTGAAGAGCTTGAAATGTATATGCAACTTGATATAAACACAGAGATTTATCCTATCCATGTGGGTGAAAAGTTCTCTATGGCATTAGCATCAACTTTGAACTTGGATGGAACTCCCGATTCTGGTTATTTTATGCAGGTAACCTTCCTGACTTCTTTTACATGTTTGATCATGTCTCTATTCCAAGTTCACCTAACTTTCTTTTTGGTGTTGCAAACTTACACATACTAACTGGTGCCTTGAGGGCTGTGTAAGGGGGTTGTTAGGACTATGAATGATTAAGCTGGTTTGTTAAATGACTTTTTCCTAGAAAATACAATATGATTCCCTCGTCTTCTTTTAATATTTAAGGAGCTTCAGGGCGCTGCTATGGTCAAATCAGTCAGGAAAATAAGTTTTAAAAGGTTTTGAGATTATCATCTATTTGTATGGCTGATTGCATATCTTCCAATTTTGTGGTGTAACTTTTCTCTGGGCAGAAGTAAATTTCCATGTGATTTTTATCCTCTTCATTCACTGCTATAGTCCACCCTCTCTCTCAAATTTGGCAAATCTTGTTATCCTTCTTGTATCACTATAATGATCTAATTTGGGGAATTTTTCTGCTTCATAAACGAGTTTCCTTGGAAAGTGGAACCACATGACTTAGATATTCAAATTATGCATAGTTACCTCTCCATTTGTATTTCCTCATATGGAGTTGAAATGATACTCAAGGTTAATGTAGGTGATGCTAATTGGCAGTTAGCTAGCACTAATTTCTGAACATAATTCCTTGCATGGCTACTGTTGATCTCATTGGTGCTCATTTATGGCCTATCTGGTTGTTTTCAGGGCGGAAGAAAGTCACTTGCTGATGAATTTGAGTACGTGATGCAGGGGAAGCTGTACAAGATATCAGATAAGAAAAAAAATGGAAAAGTGTACGTCTGATTTATATCCAGATGCCTGGCTTTATTTCTCAATTTTGTGTTTTGGTAGCTCTTTGCAGATAATCTTTTTCTCAACTGATTTTTTAAATTTGAATTATAAGGACTGACAAACTAAGAAATGCTTACGTTTTTTCCCAAGAGACAAAACAATGTTTTGTTACAATAGCCCTCTATAAAAAAAGATGAGTAGGTGATCCTGTTTTGTGGTGTCAAATTATTGCCTTTATGTCGTAGTTTTTCTTTTCGATCAGAACATCCCAGAATGACTTTTTTCACAGTACGGCTAGAGTTACTTGGGAACTTTCATCAAATTTATTTTTCTCCTAGACGTGTGAACTTTTAGGATATGAAAAAGTTGCAACCTAGTTAATGCATCTTGTAATTTGAGCACAGCATTATGTGGATGAGTGAGTTTCTTTGGTGTGTTCAGGGATATGCTGGCTTCCTTTGGTGGACTTCTGATGCATTTGGAAGGAGATAGTGGGGTTTCATCAAAATTTGAGCTTGATCAGAGGCTGTTCATCCTCATCAAAAAGATTTGAGATTGATCAGAGGCTGTTCATCCTCATTAAAGATTAGAAGAAGAAGAAAAAGAATTTGGGTCATCTATAATGTGTGCTTGTTAACGGGGCTTAATTAGCATAAGTTAATGCAGTTGACATTTTTCTCTCGCACCAGTAATTTTTTTTTTTTGAAAGATTGCTCGCCCCAGTCATTTGTCATTTGGTATTGACGTTTTGTTTTTGTAATGTTTGTAAGTTGTCGAATGCTATTACATGTATTATTGTATTTATTATTGAAACGGTTGCAGCTAATGTTTCTTATATTTGAAAATGAAGGGTGTTTAGGAGATATCTTGCTATATTTTGGACTAAATTAATTTTTTTTCCCTAAATATGATGCAATACCATCCTTTGGTCCCCAAGACCAATATTGCGTTTGTTCAGCAACTAACAAATATAAAATGATTTGTTTGGTCCCAGAGGCGATTTTTAGGTAAACTGGAGTTGTTTTCTGATATAATTTTATCAGTTAAAACCATTTTAATTTCATTTTCTTTTAATTTTCATTAAATTTTTTCTTTTAGTTCTTTCCTTTGAAACCACCAACCACGGTCGTCGCCAACCACTGCCTACAAGTATCTCGTTGGCTACCTCTTTTGCCGACACTGCCTTCTGAAGCCTCTTCGTCGAGCTCCAAATGAAAACCAAAACCCCAAAATCAAAACTTTAAGAGACCCAATAAACCCTAACGTACCCTCAGCAAAATTCATGGTCAATTGGGGCACGTCGGAGGAGGCGGCGATTTCGCCAGAGCAAATCTTGATTAGGTACTCATCGAGATTCTTCACCAAGTCAACGGACCAGTTCGTCTCGAGATCGCAGTGGAGGTTCAGAGCACCTCGTAAACCCTAGCACCAGTGTCTTTGGGATCAAATCGGAGCATCGGCACTCCCAAATCTGGTTCGCACGCTGGGTTTTTTGGCCACCGTAGCCGCGCGTGAACCACACGCACCATCCCCAACATGTCGCGCGTGATGCTAGATCTGTATCTCCTGTTCCCGGCATCGTTCTCGTCACTCCAATGCCGTCTCTGGTTCCCGGCGTCGTTCTCATCACTCTGGTTTCGTTCTCTGGCACCAGAGGACTAGCTTTGAAGGAGGACCTGATGTCGGTTTATTTAAGGCGCAATTTGGAGGGCTGTGGAGGAAGGTAAGGAAGGGAGGAGGAGGGGAGAGCAGAACGACAGTGGAGTCAGATCATCGACGGTGGAGTTAGAGCGGTCATCGCTGGAGTCAGACCTGCAGTGGTGGAGTCAAAACGGATGTACCTGTTATGCACTCAACGGCCTAGTCAAAACCCTTTTCTCTTTTTGTTTTTTAAATTTTAGGGGTATAATGGTCATTTTACATACTTTGACCAGTTTTACCATTGACTTTACCTTAAAACCGCCTTCAGGGACCAAACAAATCATTTTGTATTTGTTGGTTGCTGAATAAACGCGGTATTGGCCTTAGGGACCAAACAAATTTTAAGATGCTATTTAGGGGACAAAAAAAATAATTAAATCTATATTTTGTGTATATCTTGTATCCTAGATAGATTTCTTTTCCATTTGAGATTTTGTATATGTTGCCTATATGGTGTACCTTTGTATCATCAATAAAATCAACCATTCATATTTTACATGGTATCAGATCTAAAAGTCCTGAAAACCTAACCCTAGAATTTCCGCGACCGCTGAATTCTTCTTTCTGCCGCCACTGCCCACTCAATTTTTCTTCACGCGTTGTGATTCACTGTCATTATCGCTGAAGACATTCTGAAGTTGCCACTTCCATGAAGCTCTACAACCAAGTCGATGTTGAAGATCTGGGTGCCGCCGATCTGGCCGAACCCACCATTCCCATCAGCGTCGACACTATGATTCTCACCTCGGAGCTGACGCTCCACGGTTTCCGATATCCTTGTCTCCGCCTATCAACCTGGTTCTGCCATCCATGGCCTTCCCGTCGGAGGTCCTTTGCCTCTGCTCCAGGTTGTCGATATTGCCGTCTTCCAAGTCGTCGTTCAAGGCGTTGCCCTCGCCACCGCTCATGCTCTACGCCAGTCCATCGGCGATTCCTCTCATGCCCTGCCAATTACCCATCCCTTCTATGTGCATCCGTCAGATCATCCAGGTTTGACTATTTCTTCGATGATCTTAAAGGGTGACAATTTTAATGATTGGAGTACTTCTTTACTTAATGTGTTTTCTGCAAAACGTAAGTTTAGTTTTCTTGATGGCTATATAGCTAAGCCTTTACCTTGTGAACCATTTTATAATGACCTGAACTGTGTGATTTCTATGCTTGTTGGTTGGGTTTTTTCAGGCTCTTGATCCTTCTATTCGTTCTGTTATTACTTATTTTGCATCTGCTAAGAAGGTTTGGGATGACCAAAAGCAAGTTTTTCTAGTTGGGATTGGTCTGCACATGTGTTAGATTCGTGCGACCAGTTACACTTGTCGTCATAGTGCTTATCATGGTCAATTTGTTAACAACCACACATTAGAGATGACCCAAATTATTCTTCTTTCAGAGATTGCAGGGTTATATTGGCACTTTCAGCCAAAAGATAGGGTTATATTAGCACTTTTCTCTAAATTCAGTGGTTAATCCTCTCAGTCTCTCACTGTAACAGAGGTTCAAGGTTCAAGCTATACTCCTATAAGGAATTCTGAATTTTAGAACAATTTATTAATAGGATTATTTGGCATTGTGGGACCGTGTTGATGGTTCCCGTTGTGATTTCTCAGCCTGAAAGTGGTTCATGAAAGTGCGATTGTGGCGATGGTGGTTCGTTGGTGGTGCACCAACTAGATGTTTTACGGAGGGTGTTCCCAAATATTTAAATAGATGAATTTTCATACTCAATTGGGTTTCAATAAATTCAAGTGGCAATATCTTCTAGTTTAGTATTAGTGTATGTCTGGCCTATATGAACATCGACCCAACCAACTAAGCCAAAGAGAACAATGAATTGATCATGGCACTCAAAGGATCTTGTTTACGGTCAGACAAACAATGATCACGGCAGGACACGATCCGAAGATATAGCCACAAAGAGAATAGGTAGCTCGCCCACGATCGGACAGACTGTAAATATAGCATTGGTACGATCCAATGATGGTGTATATATTGACCATATGCACATCGGTCTAGCCAACTAAGCCCAAAAGAACAACAAATTGACAATAGCACTCAAAACACCTCGTCTATGATTAGACAAGCAACGAGCAGGGATGGACACGATCTGAAAGCATAGCCAGAAATAGTAGAGATAACTCGCTAAGATAGGACAATTTGCAAATATAGTCGAGGCATGATTCGAGGATGCGACCGAGATGCCGGGACCCACATTTGGTTACCTTTTTGCAATATATTAAAAATGAGTATTTTACTCCCCAAGTTGTGTGGGTTTTATATTGCACTTGTCTCTTGTTTGTGTGCTCGTGCTCCCAATATAAAATCGTGTGTATTCTACTGGATACTTGTTCACGTCCTTTCAAAGGCTTGGTTTTCTGGGAGCAACCAGGTTGAGTGCGACGTACACGGGAATCAGGTGGTAGTCATTGCATTCTACCATGACTAGGCTTCACGGTTAACCCCAACAAGGGCGGCCTGTGACAGTTTCCACGTTTTGTAGAGGCTTTAAATGAGATGTGACACATGAGAATCAGGTACGCACTCTAAACTGAAACAAGATATATCAAGAAGGAAGATACTAACTTAGGATTCAAAGCTTCTTCTCGGGAATCAATCAGGGGGCTTGTTCCATGAACCAGTGACCTCACACACGTCTGTCCCTAATCACTACCAATATTCAGGAGGAGTCAACCACATCATTGGTGTCGTCTGTGGGGAATGATTAATTCTTTTTAAGTTATGGTGGTTGCTATGACCGATCATCCATACAATGGGAACAATGTCACATAAACGCATGCCCAACAGAGGGAAACTCGGAGAAGATAATCCTATACATAGATTCATTCAGATTGAAGAATAGGAAAAAAAGGAGAATCACCTAATGCATAACACAAGAAGGAGAAGCGAGCATTTGTAGCATTCTTAGAAGCTAATAGGTAGAGCCTAAGGCACATAGAGGAACCTAGGAGCATCGTTGTGGAAGAAGACATGGAACACTATCTGCTAGCAGCAAACTTGCAGAACTTTGCAATGCTAAAGCATTTCAAGCTACCTCATTGTATGAAAATATACTGGGACAATAGATCCAAAAGAATTCATACGTTCTTATCGCAAACAACATGTGATTTCGTGGTGCACTTATTAAACTAGTATGCAAGGAATTCCCCATCTTCTTAACGGGAATGTCGATTACATGGTTTGATAGCCCGCCAAGAAGGACCATCCAAAAATGGGCTCTACTTTCAGATAAATTCTTAGGAAGATTTTGCCAAAAGCATAAATTCACAAAAACGTTGCCGATCTAATGAATATCACTTAGTGAACTGGAGAAATCATAACAGAGTACCATGTCTTCTTTGTGTTGGAAAACCTATAAGTTTGTGATCTGAAATACCAAATGTCCTTGAAAGCATTTATGAATAGAATGTGATCAAGAGGGTTCTATAAAAAGCTTACCGCAAATATGCTAGGAAACCTGTGAGACTTCTGAAAGATGAATATTGAATTCTTTCGAACTAAGGAAGTGAGCAATGTGAAACTTGAAAATAAAAGGAAAAAAACGAATAGGATAAAACACTAGCAAGGGGGGACAAAGAGAGGAAAATGAATCTCACTGGAGAGAGGAAAGGAAATGTTGTAGGCAAATACCTCATATCTAGGAACACAAATAACGAAGCCATGGAAAGAAATTTGGCAGCATACCAAGGAATTGTTTTGTGAACCCTTCCCATTGAGGGCACCTCCATACAAGCGATCATGGGAATACTACTGCGCTTTTCAAGGGAATACGACCTTAAAAAGCAAATTGGAGATAAACTTTGTCAAGGTCGTCTGACGCAGTACAAGAAATGAGAGAACTATGCATCTATTTTCAACTTCCATTTAAGAAAATTGAATAAATATGTCATGGAGAAAGGACAAAACTCACTGCATTCGCAGTTAAAGCAAAATAAAAAGCTAACAAATTGTTTTCGTCGACGATGGAGGGGTAGTAGAGATATTGTTTGTCGATTGTTTTAACTAATTGAATTTTAAATGAATAGACCTCAAGAAGTCAATAAATTTGTTGGTTGGATTCACCGTAATTCTGAGAGGCCTTTAGGAAACATAGAGTTACCAAACACCTTCGGCGAGGAGAACAAAACATGTTCAATTATGTGCGGTTTCGTAGTCATGGATACCCTTAGTACATTCAACGCAATCATAGGAATACCGTAGATGAAAAAAAACAAAAGCGATCTAGTCCCCTCTCCTACCACCTGGTCATGAAATTCCCTGCACCAACTGAAGTAGCAATAGTAAGAGGGAATCAACACTCAACCAGAGAATGCATGGTCATAATAATGGGACTGGTCACTGGGAATCTATACCTCTCAAAAGTACATTTTTAAATGCCTAAAACTTTACTCACAATTAAGTAGATAGTAGCAAGTAGGGATCGTTCCTCATAAGAAGGGTGACATAACTAAGTATTTCATGCAGATAAATACACATATATGTATAAATGTCACTCAAAGTGGATTTTTTCAAGACAATAATAACATTATGATTAACAAACGACTAAATTAAATCAAGAACTAAACTATTATGCAAATGACAAAAGAAGTAGAAACACAAAGATTACGAGTCTTAGGCACAATTGTCACACTTTCAACCTATTCATTGATCCTCGACATGATATTTCACCTTTAGGACACCTAACCACATATTATGGATCTCCCATTTACCTTGAAGATCCCTCCCCCACCCCTTCAATTATAGTTAAAGTTAGTGATCATCGCTTTCAACAACCCTTATTCTCGAATATCCTAGACGAGCGTCATAAATTTAACCAGGAAATAGCAATGCACATAGAAGAACAATACCTGCCCATGCTCAAAAAGCAATAAACATGTATTTAGCACAATTCAATTTTCTAAGAACAAGTATGATAATCGACATGCAATAAACGCTCCTACTTCGCCACAAACAACAAAGAAGGGAACAATCAAATTTCACCTTCAAAATATAACGAGTAATCAACACACAAACAAGAACTAGCTGTACACCTAGTCAATTCATGCATCAAATACACAAATTCTTTTTTCAGATGTAAGGTATTAAGTCCTACTCTTTTCTGTATTTTATATTTCATTATTAATAACTAGGTAGGGGTCCGCCAAACCCCTAACCATAACAGATAGTATTTATTTTCTTAAAAAACTTAAATTTGTTGTGATTAAGACCATGTCTAGTTGGTTTAATTTCAACACCAATAATTTCAACACCAAAAAATGATAAATAAATATTTATTTGGGTTCTCGACAATCAATGGTTAGTAATACGTCTAAAAGTAAATTATGTTACGAGTACAACATCATTATTTTGGGAGCAATTCTTTTCATTTTTTGAAAAAAACAAAACTACCAAAAAGTCCAACACCAATAAACTCAATTCAACACCGATAAATTAAATTCAACACTAATACACTAAACTCAGCATCAATAAATTATATTCATCACTAATAAGTTAAATTCATCATCAAATAAAGTCAACTGGACATGGCCTAAATATTTTTTAGTTGATTGAAAATGAAAAAAAAAAAGGATCAATTGGTACCATTTATGGTGAAATTGAGGGTGAGTAATGAAAAAAAAGGATGGGCCTCTGATCGGGTTAAGGGGACGCTGGACTTTTCTACAAAGCCCAAAAGGCACGTCGTTTAAGTACAGAAGAAGAAGATTTGCGAGCGTGCACTGATAAACATAGATAGGGGTTCTCCTATAGCAGCGCGCGTGTAGCAAGTTTATCAAAAAAAAGAGTATAGAGAGAGATGGACGAAGAGGAGCACGAGGTGTACGGCGGTGAAATCCCCGACGAAGGGGAGATGGAAGGCGATAACGCTGACGTCGACATGGCTAACCCCGATGAAGACGCGGTTAAGGTACCGGAATTAGCATTATTTATTATTATTTCTTACTTACTATTGGATGGATCTGGATTTTTATTTCATTTTAATGGCTTGAAGAAACTGCAGGAGCTGGATGACATGAAGAAGCGATTGAAGGAGATGGAGGACGAAGCTGCGGCTCTCCGCGAGATGCAGGCTAAGGTGGAGAAGGAGATGGGCGCTGTCCAAGGTCTTTTTTCGTCATTTCCTCACTTTTCTAGGGTTTCCACATGTTTTCTGAAATTAATTACTATTCACTTTGTTCCTGTTTAATTGTTATTGACATCTACTTAACCTTATATTTGGGGTTTAGGTCTTACCCTTTATATTTGGGATTTGGGTCTTTCCATATATATATTTGGGGTTTAGGTTATGAAATTTAGGGGGAACGTTTAGATTAATGAAATTGAATTGTAGATGAGGAGTTAGTTTTTGGATGTATTTTGATTTGTTTTTACTTTTTTTCAGGTGAATAGTTTTACTATGCTTTTGTTTTGCTGAACGACCTAATATTTTGTGAAATATGCTATGACAGATCCTGCAAGTGCTGCTGCATCTCAAGCAAACCGAGAGGAAGTTGATTCACGCTCTATATTTGTGGGAAATGTGAGTATGAATATTTGTTTATCGATGTTTTAACAAACTTTCATGATGAAGTAGTGATTTCAAATCGCAAACTGTCATATCTATGACTTCTGATGGTGGTAATATTCATGTTCGGTTGTGCCTATAGTCTCTTTTTAATGAACAATAAGAGAGAGGAACCGTAAGGTATCAGCTGAAAGGAGATGAATAAAATCAGTTTGCCAGTTTGGGTACTGACTAGGAAACAAGTGCCTTGTTGGAAGATTTAGAGAGTTTGGGGAAACTTTTGTTGTTCATTTGATTGAGTCATTCATTGTTTGCTTCACTAATATACTAATTCCTATGTTCTAAACATACTCGATTGCCATGTTTTGATAACCAATTTTCATTCTTTCATTTTTTATTTCTCCATTTGTTCTTCAGTTAATGACCTTGTTTTCCTTTGATAAAAAGAGAGCCTTGGTTACAATTATAATTGAGAGTCATAATTTGAATTTGACTATTATCGCAGGATCTTTCATATTCCTGAATAGAGCTGGTATTGTTATCCTGTATTTTGATGGTGATAAGAGAGTTGATCTGATTCTGAATAGACCTAGCTTGCATTTGAGTTGTTGTATTTCCAAGCTGTAATGAACTCCATATAAAAAAGTCTCGAGGAAAAGAGGGTTAAAAAGAGACAAGGAAAATATGGAGATAAAAATAAGAGAAGTATGTAAAATCCCCCCATGATAGAAAAAGAAACTGAAAGAAAATAGAGAGAACTGAAAAAAGTAAGTTAAAGATGGGAAAAAAAGAGAAAAAAGATGAATGGGGGGATGATAGACTGAAAACTGTGTGGAGTTTCCTCTTTAGGGAGTATTTATTCTAAACTCCACAGAGTTTGTCAGTGGCTGAAATCTATGTAGAGCTATGTAACTTAAGGTTTTAGAGATTGTGTGGAAATATCTCCCACATTTTGGAAAGAGCTGGGTTTCAGTCATTGCGATGCAAATTCTGCTTGCTGAGTTTGACTGCTGCTTGCTGGTGGTGGACCCTGCCTGCTAAGTGACGGGCACAGTTAAGGCTGATATGGTGAGGTGTCAATTCCTAGCTGTAGCCGTCTTGTAATATATATCCTGCATTTGACAGATATGGAGAGCCCTTTGTTACAGTTCCATCCATCCATTTCCTTGATATTACTCTACATGTCTTCTGTTACTATAAAACAACAGGATTTAGGGAGTGGTGATACACTTTTTCCTCTTTGGTGGTTTCTGGTTTGCTGGACGTAGTTTTGTTTCTGTAGCTTCATAGAATAAGCAGATCTGTTCTAAACTCTATATTCTGGTATTTAATAAGAATAATCCAGGCATTTTATAAGAATGCTATTATATCCTGGTATCTGCTTAAGCTGTCAAAATTCTGAGAAATGTAGTGACTCGTATTGATTTCAGGCCAGTGGGAAGGCTGAATGGCACTTTCATGCTTCCCCCCCTTAGATTCTTATTGTCATGTTCATGCAATGTATATTGTTTTCATTCCATTGAATGTGTTCTGGCTTAAAGTTATTCTGTTCTGCTAGTCATTGATTTGACCCTTGGAACTCTGATGATCTGGTATGCGTAAGAGCATTAAAATTTCCAAACCATCCGAAGAGGATAGAGAGATTGCCGTTGTGGTAGTGTGTTTAAGAGGAATTATCTTCCTGGGTCGTAAAGAATGAGGTTATGCTTTAGAGGAGGATATTTTGGAATGAAAGCTGAATCTTTGTTTTGTTTATGTTGTGGTAGCATACTCACAATGCAACCAAGAGTCATGTTGAATTTGACAAATTATAGTGGTGATTATAGCAAATGCCTGGATTGGTTATGGAGACACTCATTTCAAGAAGATGTAGTGATACTAGTAGAAATTTGGAGCTAGTCAAATAGCATGAAATCCTCGTATTTTACTCTTAGGTGACTTAAGGCAGTTGGAACTAGTTTCATGAATTGGAAACTGCATGTTCATCTGTTGCATTAAGCTATTCTTGCTTGTTTATATGATCAGTAGTGTAGTTGCATCCTAGGATATGTAGGAATTTAATTCTTCTGCACAGGCAGAAATCTTAAAGGAATGTGTCTTGTTCTGACTTTCAGGTTGACTATGCTTGCACCCCCGAGGAAGTGCAGCAGCATTTCCAGTCATGTGGTACAGTAAACCGTGTGACTATACTGACTGATAAGTTTGGCCAGCCTAAAGGTTTTGCATATGTTGAATTCCTTGAGCAAGAAGGTGTTCAAGAGGCCCTTGTGCTTAATGAGTCCGAACTCCATGGTCGTCAACTAAAGGTTATCTTGTTGTTTGTTTCTGCCCAACTCTTAAATAATAACACAAGTACTCTGTACATCTCTTTCATCATCCTAATATCTTAACATGTTGGGGCAGGTTATGGCTAAAAGGACTAATGTTCCAGGGATGAAGCAATTCCGTGGAAGGCGTATGAGTCCATTTCCTGGTGGTCCCAGGGGAAGGAGGCCCTATGTACCTCCATATTTCTACTCCCCCTATGGGTACGGGTAGGTTCTTTTCTAGCTGTGGTGGTTGTTCTTCTTGTTCCTTGTAAGTATTGGGAAAATCACATTTTTCCATATTTATAAATCTTCAGGAAGACACCAAGATTCAGGAGGCCTGCACGTTACATGCCTTACTACTGAAAAAGATGGATGGAGATGTACGTGAGGCACTAATAGTTTTGCTTAGGCCTCTACTTTTCACCTTGTAACCTGCTTGTTCTGCTCCAGACCTTGTACCGATGAATCTCATTTCAGTTATTATTAGATTGCTGAGGACTATATAATGTTACACTACTATTACAATGCCCACTAAATAGGCATTGCCGCCATTGTTATAGTTGCTCACATTGTGCCTTGTGCACGTTAGCTATAGACTACAGTTGGAATGTTTCTTCTGATATGAGATAATGTCTGGCGTCCTTTGTCCTTTTCATGTATCTTTAATGTTTGGTGAATTGAACTCTCTTTAATGGTATCAAAGGAGTATGCTGTTTGTATAACTTTGTGCTCGTGGCATGCTTCCCTTGAATTGTGCTCGTGGTATGTTCTAATATGATAACCATTGAAGGTTTGTCACATATCTAGAATATATTTTGAAACAAATTTTTTAATCTTAAAATAGGAGTGTACTCTTAAGTGGCATTTGAAATGTTTATTTGCATGATACTTGAATATGTTTGAAGATGACACTATTAAGTAATGCACATGAATCTTGAAACCATATACTGCTGGTTGTGTATTATTTTTATTAAAAATTGTACGTAGTTCGAAGTAGACACTAATTACGGGACTGGGAGTATTAGAATGCATCCGAGTTTTTGACAGGATGGAAAATCATGGTAGGGTTTTTGAATTTGAGTCCCAAGTAGAAAAATGTAGTACCAATTGTCAAAAAAAATTGAGTCGTTGACTAAAAGTTCAGACAATAATCGGAGAGCAAACCTCGGATACATTTGACATTTTGGTATTCTCGTCCATATCGTGAAAGCGCGTACTAAGGAATGCAGCGCCATTTCAATAGTACGTAAAAGTTGATATAAATAAAAATGGTCACTGTTAGATAAGACATTGATACAGAGAGAGTAGTGTAATGGGTGGAGTTCATGAGAAATGGGAAAGGCTGGTGACCGCCACTCTCCGGCGAGAGCAGCTGATTGAGACTGCTCTGAGGACCCCGACCCCGAGCGAGGTTTCTTCCGTACCACCCTCACCTTCACCATCTTCCACGCTGGTTTCATTCTCCTACCACCAGCTCCTTGTTGCCACCAATCGCTTCGCTGTCTCCAATCTCTTGAAGCATGGCCATTCTGGGGATCTCTACCTCGGAGTTGTTGAAGGTGGGATTCAGGTAGTCGTTAAAAAGGTCAACATGTCATCCTTGGAGAAGAGACAGTGTGTACTGCGAGAAAAGGAAATGGGATTGGGTGGGATGTTTCTGAATCATTCTAGACTGTTACCTCCTATGGGGCATTGCTCGGAGGATGAGGATCATATGTTTTTAGTTTACGAGTACATGGACAACGAGGATTTATCAGCATTCTTGTCTGATGATTCATCATCATCTCTCGATTGGACTATCAGGTTGAACATTGCGATTGGAGCTGCCGAGGGATTATGTTATCTGCATCGACTCCCACCCTATGTTCACAGGTAATGAGCTAGCTAATAAAAGCTGCTCTTTTAAGTTGGGATCATTATGCCTGAGTGTGTTTGTTTTGGCTGTTTTTCTGAAAGGGATATTCGAGCTAGCAGCATTTTACTTGACGATGATTTTCAAGCGCGGCTGGGCAGCCTTTCAAGGGTCTGTTGTGAAGAAAAAGACATCGACAAGAACAGGATTGCCAAGTTCCTGCGATTGCCCAAGTGAGTTCTTCCCTAGTTTTGCGCCATTGTTTTTAAAACACGAACATTAACCTTAAATTTCTTGCCTAGTGCATTAGGCTTCCTTTGAAGTGTGTGTTTATTGAGCAGCAACCCCCTTTTTTATTACTTTGCTTGGTTGCAGTTGTGACAGGCTTTTGTTTTCTTTTTCAGGGGTTTTGAACAAAGCGATTCTGGTATGCCATTCTTCTTTCACTGTTCATTGATTCTGCTATTCTTCAACGGTTTACCAAAGTATTTTTCTGTATATTAGTTTAATTTTTTCTCCAGCCACCAAAACAATCACTGGCAAGTAATTTGATTTGGATAATGGAGCTATATATTGTTGAAACATGCTAGCGAATTAAGACCTTTTCCATGGCTATCCTTACCTCATGAGTTGGTTCGGGTTTGAGTTTATGGCGATGTGGTGAAACAGAAGACATGATAAGTACCATCAATGAATTTTTTTTCCCTATTAACACGAGTTAGAACATTCTTTTTGGCTCTACTCCAAAAATGATAAGTACAACTGACAACTTTGTTTTATCATGTTCATAAAGGCATAATCCTTTCGTTCATAATTTCTGTGATAGCTTCTTTCTTAGCCTCAACACTTTGTTCTTGCATTTTGATGTGAAAACTTAAAACCTTGACGAAAATCAATTTCTAAACAGTTAGGTGCATCCAATGCAAGTTGTGCCTATGATGTTTATTGCTTTGGAAAGGTTTTGCTTGAGCTTGTCATTGGCAAAATCAGCATCGGGTCTATTGATGACCCCCGTATGAAGGATTGGATGGCAAACACCTTGCGCTACGTTGTTGCATATGACAAGAAACTCATTATTAACATTGTTGATTCATCTTTGATCATACATGATCATCTTTTGGTTGAAATGTGGGCAGTTGCTCTGGTTGCCAAGGCTTGTCTTAATCCGAAGCCTTCTAAGCGTCCTAAGATGGCAGAAGTTCTGAAAGCTTTACAACATACTAAATTTGCAAGGTTCACTGATACTGAACTTAAGCTAGGTAATGTCTTTCTTTTGGTTTGGTTGGATTATTTATCTTCTTATGCTTTTTTGACTAAGCTTCATTGGTTGATGGCAAGTAAAGCTGTACTGCTATAGACACATGAACTTGGAGAATCCTATTCTTAAGTCTAAGTTGCATATCTGTTAATTATGCAACATGGTTGTGTTTTCTGCTTTGGTATTTCATTGTTGCAACATCTTCAGGTTGCATCCCGACTTCACCTAAGCACAAGTTCTTTGCAACTAGCAGGAGTGTGAAGTTTTATCCGGATGGTGAGATATTGTCACGCTCCAGTGTAAAGGTTTTCACTTTCTTGGAACTCAAGGATGCAACCAGAAATTTTGGAATGGAAAATTGGTTAGGACAGGATGAATTCGGTAGAGTATACCGAGGCTTGCTTCCTGACAAATCGATGTTAAGTGGAGATGGTGTATCAGTGATTGCTGTCAAAAGAATGAACCTTAAGATTGCACCAGGATTTCAGGAATGGCAGGTAAATCGTACTAAACCAGCTCGAATCAGCTGATGTCTGCTCGCAGGATTCTCAATTGTTTGTTTCGCTATTCTTTGTGCAGTCTGAGGTTGAAATGCTTGGAAGGCTTTCTCATCCTAACGTACTCGGTCCCCTTGGTTACTGTTGGGAGGATAACGAGTTGATGGTCGTCTATGAATACATGCAAAATGGCAGCTTAAAGAACTTTCTTTTCCAAAGTGAGATTCTGTTATACATATGCACTCTAGCTTATAGCATGTCCTTAATGTCAAGTTTTTCGCTCTCTGAAGGCGATTCTGCCATTCAGCCCCTCGCGTGGGACAGTCGGCTCAAAATCTTGACCGGAGCAGCGAAAGGTCTGACGTTCTTGCATGCAGCAGAAAGAAGATGCTGTTTTCCCCAGAAAAAAGAGAGAGGAGGCTTTTATGGCTATTTCAAGTGCTCAAAAATACTGATTGATTCTGTAAGTCATATGCAAGTAATTTAAGCAGAACATGTCCATTGCCTTATGGTGATCAGATATTTCTGTCTTTTGTTTCCAGGATTACAACGCAAAGATAACAGGTTTTGGAGTTGCTGAGGTTAACCCTCCTGACGATGTTCATGAGGTCCATCCACTCCAATTTACGAATAGAGTTGAGGAGTATGCTTCTCCTGAGTACAAAATTGAAGGTATCTATCTAATCTTACCAGAACTTTTCGATTTTTGGGAAGAAATTTCTGCCCATTGGTAATAACAAATTCAGAATCAATTGTTTGACAGGGAACTCGGTTCTGGAGAGTGACGTGTATGGTTTCGGGGTCGTGTTGGTTAGGATGCTAACTGGTTCTGACCATTATCATCCGCTGGAACTTGCAGATCTCGGGCACCAAAAATTCATCGGGGAGAAAATGAATCCCCGGTTAAGAGGAAAGTTTCCTTTACAAGCTGCATCAAAAATAGCCCAGCTTGCTTGTTTATGTCTCCAACAAGATCCTAAGCTCAGACCAGGAATGAAACGAGTTTCCTGGATACTACAAGACATTTCGAATAATTCCTAGTAGCGAAAGCAGACTTAGGATCGCGTTATTCATCCGAGATTCAAGAATCCTAGCAACAATGACAATAACAGCTAGCTCTCGTCGTAATCAGCTCTCGTGTTTATGTCGTTTAGATAAAAGAATGTTTCGAGCCCGCTTCTTCTCGGGCAATCAGTTCCAAAAGATGTGTACCAAGAGATTGAAAAGTGCGAAAACAAAAATAACATCTTACTAAATCAGTATAGAATAAATGTAAACTATGTTTTGACAATCTTGTACGGATACATTTCATGCAGAAAGTTTCAGAGTAGATATCATTTGCCTAGTTTTACATTATTTGATTAACTAATTCTCTATATGGGGATCAGCTGGATCCAGAAAATCTTCCTCCTCTCTCATTAGATCCTGCAACAACCAAACAACACATTGGTAATTTGGTATATGAAGTGAAGAAATGTTTCAAGAAAGAGTTGAAGAAAGAATTACACTCGGCAATCCATGTGCTCGGAAATGGGGAAGTTGAGATGAACATTGCAGGCAACATAGAGATCATTAATGCGGCTCTCGGAATAAGGAGGATGGCCTCCCCTTGCAGCAATGGCCTCAATGCATTGGCAAATCCTTCCGGATCCGTTCGCTTCATCCTTGGAAATCTGGTTTAGGATACTCAATCCACTGCAACACTCCTGCGGTGGATACTGGCTATCTCCAACGATGAAGTTTTCGCAGCTCGTGTAATGGGTGTACACATCTCGGCAGGAGTTTTCCGGCTCTATCTCGATCGGCCAGGAGAACCAGCCCACAGCGGAGCCAGAGAAGGCACCTAGAAAAACCACCACTACAAATGTAGGAGCTAGAGCTGAACCCATTACTGAAGTTGATCACAATGGATTTTTAAAAATTTGTTAGGGTCTATACCTGACATTCTATTGCTTCATATATATATATATATATATGCAGTGATGGATGTGCGTTTTTTATGTAAAATTTATGGCAGGATTTAATTGATGGAAGATAGTGATGCATTCATGTTTGTGTTTAAGAATTTTAATGCCATGTAAGTGGATGCGTTTTCTTCTTTTATTTACTTAGTGTCTCAACTAATGAAGACAGTTAATTTATTAGCTAAGACTTGAAAGAAGTTAAAGTGCCTTATCAAACGTAACTGTTTGATTCTTTTATTTTAATTTTCAGAATAAGATAATCTTCTATTATCGATTAAGCACGAGTCTACTAATTTATTGGAATTAAATAGTTGATATAAAATATTTATTTTCTTTTGAGTGTGAAATGAAGTTCTTAATAAACTCTCAATGCCACTAATTTCCGAGACTATTAGACCAATTGAATTTATTTTGGCACTAGTATTCTTTTAATCAAAATAGTTGAAGATGGGGTATGTAGGGTGTCATTTCCTTTTCATTCACAACAATTGTTGCAGAAAATTGGCTTACATCAAGTGTTGCCGAAGGCTAACATCAAGTTGCTCCAAAAGGGGTCATAAAAGCGCTAAACATCAAATTACAAATTTATAGCCTTTATGTGTTGATTTTTTTGGATGAATCGTACTAGAGACGAGAGTTTATAGGGTTTCTATCCCTTTTCTATTAACCTCAATTTTGCACAATGTGCGTTTACAATATATGATGTGGGATAAACTCATTTACACTGAACCTCTACGTGTTTATAACAATTATAATCTAAAGCCTCAGTGGCTAAAAGAGAGATACTCAAAGGCACTGGACGATGTTACAATACTAAACCAAAGATTATGTTGTAGTGATAAGGGTAAGCTAAAGGTAAGTGGTTATCACTGTGTGTAGTCATCTTGTAGCCACAATAGCATCGATCCGAGACTACCGTCAAAAATAAGAATTATCAAATAAAATGCATGGAAAATGTTTCGTGCACACTTCTGATGAAACATCTAAGGCAATCAAAACAAAGCAAAAGAGGTTCCCCAACTGAAGATCTGGTCCGTCTCTATTTAACCCGTAAAATCATTTCCCTAAACTAGGATAATAAAATCAATCATTTTAATTGCCAAAGATTTATTTCCCAGTGTAAAGAAATCACTTATAATACGTTGCATTATCTCTAACTTGACCCCAAAAGCATGTAAAGACCAATTCAATCGATTTAACAATATAGTTGGCCTAAACATTCCAGTGGACCAAAATCTACAAATCTTATTTAAATCCTCAGAAAAACAATATTGCCAAAAGTCTGTTATTTTAACGACTTTGACTTTGATTTCTCTTAACTGTTTATTTGGATATCAAATCTGAAGTCAATCAAATTTTACCGGGCTACGGGCTGTTGAAAAAATAACACTGACAGGTACAATTCTCATCTGATACTCAAACCAAAAAACTATTTTAAATACTGTCAATTTTTAAAAGCTTGAGGAAATGAAATAAGAAAAATACATAATTAATAGTTTCGCACCCAGAAAATTTAATGAAAATAAAAAAGAAATGGCTCTTCTTCAGAACTTGCATATGATAAAGCTTGTGGAATAATGCCCCCCCTCTTGGTTACTTGATTAATTCGTCTTTAACACTTTCTTCTTCCAGTTGTGGAAAGAAGTTGTATTCTCCTTTGTGTGGACTCCAGTCCCTCTCCCACTCTTCATCTAATATTTTCTTCGCTTGTTAGTTCAAAATAGTTGGTTTTTTCATCAACACTTTTATTTATTGGAGCTCTACATTCCGAGGCATAATGTTCAACCTTCTCAAATTGAAGCATTTGATGCGTGAATTGTCATACCCGGCTTCAATCTCCCTTTAGCACGACCTCCAGGTAAATCTTCTCCTCCGTGGTTGTTATTTGACCTCCTACCTTGTCCGTATCCACGTCCACGACCACGATCTTGCACTCGACTGTATCTTTCTCTTTGTTGGCTCCCACCATCTTCTCCATTTGTTAGATGAGCATGCATCTTGAATTCTTGCTCCACGACTTCCTTCTTATTCTTCTTGTAAAGTCAAGGGATGAATTTTATTGGCAATTTTGTGTGAATTAATTTTGAACAGACCATGTTGGAACATGGTGCTACAGCAGAAGTTACGCCAAGGTTTTAACGGAATTCAAAGCCAAAATATTGGAGTGTTTTAGAATTTATGGTAATCGTATATTTGGCTATATATATCAGGCGTATGAAGCATAATTGGTTCATGGAAAATCCCTACTTATATGGAGAAGATTTATTTGAATATATGGGATAGAATGATATAAGGTAAATCCCTTTATTTATGGTATTTGGATATGCTTCAAGAATCAGATTTGGAATAGGAATATTGTGGAGATAATCAAGGAGTATTCAAGTCTGATTCGTGGATATAAATTAGGGACAAACACGGCTGCATAGTTACGGATTTACAGAGAAAAAATCTGCACAAAGATTTTTGAGACTTTTCAAAAACTTGCATAGAGCTGATACACAGTGTTCCAACACACCCGTCCTGTTGCACTAAGTTTAGAATCAGATACCTTAATTCCTCGGGAGGAGGAGATCCTGCGTCGACGGAGTTCGAGGTCAGAGGGAGTCTGATCAAGGCGGATCGGTAGCTAGGGGAGCTAGCAGAGTCCACACATTATAGTTAGTAAAGATAAGTATTTTGTAAACTGTACTCTGTACTGTATCTTTCTAATTAGTGGATTCATTCTGAACTGGGCCAGGCCCCGCAGATGTAGGTGGTTTACACCGAACTGCGTAACCAAGTTATGTGTCTTTTACGTTTACGTTATTTTACACTTGGTTAAACTAGGTATGTTGGAACACACTAGTAAGAACTAGAAAAAGTGGTAAAACTAAATTTCAATTGGTATCAGAGCTGAGTCACTTATCGTTCGCTTGGTTGTTTCAAGGAAAGTGAGATCCAGTTTTACCATGACGACAAGAGAAGGAGCTTCAATCTCTCGACCACCACTGCGAGAAGGCAACAACGACAACTATTGGAAGGCACGCATGAGGGTCTTCATCAATTCGCTGGATGAACTGGCATGGTTTTATGTTGAGAATGAATGGAATCATCCTACTGAAGATGCTGATACAAGCTCTAAGGCTGTTGAAGGGGAGTCAAGTCAAAAACCCAAAGACAAGGCTAAATGGACTCCAGATGACCTTAAAGAATCTCTGGCGAATTCAAAGGCACTTAATGCGATCTTCACTACTGTTGATGAAAACCAGTTCAAGCTTATATCTACATGCCACCAAGCAAAGAAATCATGGGATATTTTACAGACTGTTCACGAAGGAACCAGTCGAGTGCGGGAATCCAAACTACAGATGCTGGCTACCAAGTTTGAAGAACTCAAAATGGAGGAGGAGGACACCATTGCCACATTCAATGGAAAGCTCAGGGATATCTCCAACATGGCTTACCAACTTGGAAAAGTGTACAAAGAAACTAAGCTGGTGAAAAAGACGTTGCGATCTCTTCCCAAGAGGTTTGCGATGAAAGTAGTAGCAATAGAGGAAGCAAGAGATGTAGCCACCATGAGCCTAGATGAACTAATGGGCTCGTTACAAACTTATGAGATGACGTTCCAGCAACCTACAAAAAGAGTCTCCAAGGATTTAGCATTCAAAGTTTCTCCAGCTAAGGGAAGTCACGAGTCTGACAGCGATGATGAGTTTGAAAAACTGGCACTTATTACAAAAAATTTCTCAAGAATGCTAAAGAAGGTGGTTAACAAGAAATCTCAGGAGAGGTTTGGCGGAAGCAGACAAAAACAACAAGATTCGAACAATAATCGTGGAATGATATTTGAACAAGGAAATATGCAGGTCGGGAGAAATCAGAACAATGAACCAAAATAGGCTGGACGAATGCAGAGAATGTGAAGGATATGGACATATTCAGGCTGAATGTGCTAACACCCGCAAGAAACAAGGAAGATCATATGTCACCTCTTGGAGTGATGATGAAGAGGATGAAAGAGATGAAGAGGAACTTACGAGTAATTATGTAGCTTTTGGAGCAAAGGTCCATGATACATCAGAAGGTCAGTGTTCCAACACACTGAACAAAGGGAAATCTGCATGTTCCAACATGAACCTGGACGATGCTCACAGTGATGAAGTTGATCTGTCTGTAAGTGATGAAGAGATATATAGCACATACGAACAAATGTATGCCATGTGGGTTCAGGTAGCTGACAAGAACAAAGAGCTGAATGAAGAAAAAAGAAAGCTAATTGAAAGTGAAAAAGAATTACGATCCACGGTTGCAGAACTTGGAAAACAAAATGTAGAACTAAATAAGAAACTGATTGCAGCGGTTAAGAGAGCCGAGATGTCTGAAGCAACTATCTCTAAATTGAATTCCAGAAAGGCAAAGTTTGATGATATTCTGGATATGGGAAAGAACTTTGGTGATAGACACAGGATTGGATACAGGAAAGAACCCGAGACTGAATTGTTCGAAAAACCTGTAACTCTCAAAGCAAGGATTCGAGAAGTAAAACGAAAGTATGGGAAGCTGTATCAAAGAAAGCCACTCATATGCAGATACTGTATGCACCAAGGACATGCTAAACATTAGTGTAGAAGACTGATCAGAGATCAAATGACAGGAAGACAACTTCTGCTGTGTTCCAACACAGGCGATACTCATACCAGAAAATTGGTCAGGAAGATATGGGTTGTTAAAAAATCCAGTACGTGTTTGGTTGCTCACACTTCTCTATCAGCTTATTCCAGTGACTCATGGTACTTTGATAGTGGTTGTTCTCGCCACATGACGGGCACTCCAAAAAACCTCACGAACATTACTCCATATGATGGCGGATATGTAACCTTTGGTGATGGAAAGAAGAGCAGAGTAATTGGCAAGGGCGAATTAAAGATTGAAGGCTATCCAGTGTTCACAAGTGTGTTATTTGTTGAAGATCTAAAAGCAAACTTGCTAAGTATAAGTCAGCTGTGTGACGACAATATGATAGTGGAATTTCAGAAGGACAAGTGTGTAGTAAAGCATGGAGAAAAAAAGGTTCTTTCTGGAATAAGATCACCAGACAACTGCTATTTGCTGGAACAAGAAGTTCAATGCATGCTTTCAAAGCAGGATGAAGGAATTCTTTGGCACAGGAAGCTCGGCCACATCAACTATAAAACACTGGTGAAAATCGCAAATATAAAAGCTGTGCGAGGAATGCCTACCTTGACCAAAAAGGATGGAATTGTGTGCGGACCATGTCAACAAGGTAAACAAATTCATTCTCCTCACTCTTCAGTACAGTTTATTACTACATCAAGAAATCTGGAATTATTGCATATGGATTTGATGGGTCCAGTTAATACACCGAGTATAGGAGGGAAAAAATATATTTTTGTATGTGTTGATGACTTCTCCAGATTTACATGGGTAGATTTTTTGAAAGAGAAATCTGATACGATAGAAGTATTTAGAAGCCTTGTAGTAAAGTTACAAACTGAAAAGGGAAGTCCAGTAGGGAAGATAATCCGAATTCGAAGTGATCATGGTAGGGAGTTTGAAAATGAACAATTCAGTTCCTTCTGCGATGATCTAGGAATCGAACATGAGTTCTCGGCTCCTATCACTCCTCAACAAAATGGCATTGTCGAAAGGAAGAACAGAACTCTACAGGAGATGGCTCGAGTTATGTTGGCCGAAAAGGAGGTTCATAAGAAATGGTGGGCAGAAACGATCAATACAGCTTGTTATACAATTAATAGAGTGTATCTTCTACCGTTTACTGACAAGACATCCTATGAGATCTGGAAGGGCAGGAAACCTAATGTTTCATATTTTCATGTGTTCAGAAGTACTTGCTATATCCTCAGAGATAGAGAACAGTTGGTAAAATTTGATAATCGGAGTGATCCAGGAATTTTTCTCGGGTATTCCATCAACAGCCGTGCCTATCGAGTATTTAATCACTGAACCAACACTCTCATGGAATCCATCAATGTTATTGTGGATGATGCAGAAAAGGAACAACTTCCAGAAGGTGTAGAGGAAGAATCTGCCAACACTCATGTTCCAACACAGCCTCAAACTTCAGACAAAGAAAAGCCATCTGTTGATCCTACTGAACCAAATACGCACCAGAATCCTAACTCTACTGAAGCTGACTATGTTCCAACACACGACCATGTTCCAACACAGTCTCCTCCTACTGACGATCATGTTCCAACACATGACCAACCTGGTGCTACATGAGAAGTACTAGATCAGTGCCTCGAGTTGATTATCGACGACTGGCTGGCCTACACTGTTTTGTTTCTCTAATTGAACCCAAGAACTATAAAGAAGCCTTACTTGATGAGTATTAGATTGCTGCAATGCAAGAAGAACTCGGTCAGTTTACCAGGAATGATGTGTGGTATCTTACTCCTCGTCCCAAAGACGTTAATATCATTGGTACAAAATGGATCTTTAAGAACAAGTCCGATGCAGACGGCTTAGTCACCCGAAACAAATCCAGACTTGTTGCTCAAGGATATACACAAGTGGAAGGTGTTGACTTTGATGAAACCTTTGCACCAGTTGCCAGGTTAGAATCTATCCGTATTCTACTAGCTATTGCCTGCTCTTTGAACTTTACTTTGTATCAAATGGATGTCAAGAGTTGATGTGTCCATTTTAGGCGCATTATTTAGTAGTATTTAGGATCACTTTTGTGCTCTTTTATTATCAAGAGCTTGTGTTCTACCTTGAAATTCACTTAGGAGAGGTAAAAGCAACTTTGTACTCTTTTACCTCTTTTAAGTGGATTTTGTGTGACAAGGGAAGAACACGGAACCAACGAAGACCGGAAGACATTGAAGACTATACTTTCGAAGACTTTTGGATACTCACTTCGAAGACATGAAGACCGGAGGCCGTTGAAGACCATTTTGGAGCTGTTGAAGACTTGAAGAGTGAGAGGGATGGCTATGAAGAAGACAAAGAAACAATGCAAAACTGTGGCTGCCGTCGCGACCCCCGTCGCGACACCGTCGCGACACCATCGCGAGCCGGGGCACCGTCGCGAGTCGCGACGAACACCGTCGCGAGTCGCGACCATCGGGCAGCCAGAAATCAATTTTATTTTCTTTGCACTATAAATACCATCTCTTTTCCCTCTTCTTCTCCAAGCTTTCCAGCGCGCCTTTCTCTCTGTTTTGGGCGCCATTTTTAGGTTTTTCTTCTTCTTTCTTTTCTTAGCTTTCTCTTAGTTTGATTATGTCTTTTCTTGTTGTTCTAGAGTAGTTCTTGTTCTTAGGAGCAAAGGATTGAAGCTTCCACTATCTATGTAGCAAGAACTCATTTATATCTATCTATTTGGTATTTTTGCTATTGTGCAATTATTGTGCTTTGAATGTTAATTGTTGATTGCATTGATGTTGTTGAGAGCTTGATGATATGAAATGCTTGGATTAATTGCTAGCTAGGGTTTGGGGGATTTGGGTTAATTTCCCCCCTGTTCTTGTTAGCAATGTGAGAGTATGAATTAGAGCTTTCGATTGTGTTAGTGTGTTGACAATGTGCTAGGCGAATGTGATTGATGTCGAACTCTTCGTCACGTTCGTTTGTGTAGCAAACGAGAGAGTCATATGCTCGCAGATGAATGTGCGTTGCACGTTCATCCAATCTCGTGTAATTGCATGAATTGGTTCAATGCCTAGTCACGGTGTAGTGGTCATAGGCATTGCCAAGCTTGTTGGTCCTTCGTGCTAAATGCCACCAATGACACCTTGAGTCGTGGTCGCGACTCGGGAGCCATTGGTGAGGTTTGACGAGAGATGTCGAACTCACTCTCGCAAACTACGAACTAAGAAGGATAGGAGTTCAGTCTCCACGACAAGTAGTTGAAGTATTGAATAGGTGATTTAAACTCATTCCTGAAGCATTTGTTATTCGGCGTTTATGTACTCTTGACGGTGTGTTTCACTGCATGTGTGCCATGAGTGGTTTGAGCATAGGGAGTGCTTGTGTGGTTGAATTGCTTAGGTGTAGGAACGTGACGACTTCCGTAGCACCTTTGCATGACGATCTACGAGCATGAACTTAGAACTCCTTGTGGTGTGTGTGTTGTGGTACTTGCTAGATGGGGTGTATGAGCGCTGGGTCATGAATGCTATATGATGGAATGTGTGAATGATTCGATGAACTACATTAGATGTGGAAGTGGATATCCGTTGCCCCCAAGGCATTTTATCTTTGTAGTTTAAAACCCTTTTTCTTAGTTTCGTTTGATGATTAGCATAGTCACTTGACGTTGCTAGTTATCTTGTCTTTTTATCTTTATTAACTTAGGAACCAACCAACCAACCAACCCCCCCTTTACTCGCTTTTATGTGTGTATATATATTTACTCCTAGCCTAGTATATCAACCATTTGTGTGCTTAGACGCTTAGGAAGATCCCTCTTCTCATTGGACGACCCCGATTTGCCACTATCTACCTAGTTGTAGAAAGTAAGCACTGAGGGCTTATAAATTATCTTTTGGCGCGCGGGCGCGACGACCGCCCGCGCCTGTCAAAATGGCGCCGTTGCCGGGGATCGAACCCGGGTCATCCGCGTGACAGACGGATATACTTACCACTATACTACCACTATACTTACCACTGTCCCCGGCAACGGCGCCATTTTGACAGGCGCGGGCGGTCGTCGCGCCCGCGCGCCAAAAGATAATTTATAAGCCCTCAGTGCTTACTTTCTACAACTAGGTAGATAGTGGCAAATCGGGGTCGTCCAATGAGAAGAGGGATCTTCCTAAGCGTCTAAGCACACAAATGGTTGATATACTAGGCTAGGAGTAAATATATATACACACATAAAAGCGAGTAAAGGGGGGGTTGGTTGGTTGGTTGGTTCCTAAGTTAATAAAGATAAAAAGACAAGATAACTAGCAACGTCAAGTGACTATGCTAATCATCAAACGAAACTAAGAAAAAGGGTTTTAAACTACAAAGATAAAATGCCTTGGGGGCAACGGATATCCACTTCCACATCTAATGTAGTTCATCGAATCATTCACACATTCCATCATATAGCATTCATGACCCAGCGCTCATACACCCCATCTAGCAAGTACCACAACACACACACCACAAGGAGTTCTAAGTTCATGCTCGTAGATCGTCATGCAAAGGTGCTACGGAAGTCGTCACGTTCCTACACCTAAGCAATTCAACCACACAAGCACTCCCTATGCTCAAACCACTCATGGCACACATGCAGTGAAACACACCGTCAAGAGTACATAAACGCCGAATAACAAATGCTTCAGGAATGAGTTTAAATCACCTATTCAATACTTCAACTACTTGTCGTGGAGACTGAACTCCTATCCTTCTTAGTTCGTAGTTTGCGAGAGTGAGTTCGACATCTCTCGTCAAACCTCACCAATGGCTCCCGAGTCGCGACCACGACTCAAGGTGTCATTGGTGGCATTTAGCACGAAGGACCAACAAGCTTGGCAATGCCTATGACCACTACACCGTGACTAGGCATTGAACCAATTCATGCAATTACACAAGATTGGATGAACGTGCAACGCACATTCATCTGCGAGCATATGACTCTCTCGTTTGCTACACAAACGAACGTGACGAAGAGTTCGACATCAATCACATTCGCCTAGCACATTGTCAACACACTAACACAATCGAAAGCTCTAATTCATACTCTCACATTGCTAACAAGAACAGGGGGGAAATTAACCCAAATCCCCCAAACCCTAGCTAGCAATTAATCCAAGCATTTCATATCATCAAGCTCTCAACAACATCAATGCAATCAACAATTAACATTCAAAGCACAATAATTGCACAATAGCAAAAATACCAAATAGATAGATATAAATGAGTTCTTGCTACATAGATAGTGGAAGCTTCAATCCTTTGCTCCCAAGAACAAGAACTACTCTAGAAAAACAAGAAAAGACATAATCAAACTAAGAGAAAGCTAAGAAAAGAAAGAAGAAGAAAAACCTAAAAATGGCGCCCAAAACAGAGAGAAAGGCGCGCTGGAAAGCTTGGAGAAGAAGAGGGAAAAGAGATGGTATTTATAGTGCAAAGAAAATAAAATTGATTTCTGGCTGCCCGATGGTCGCGACTCGCGACGGTGTTCATCGCGACTCGCGACGGTGCCCCGGCTCGCGATGGTGTCGCGACGGTGTCACGACGGGGTCGCGACGGCAGCCACAGTTTTGCATTGTTTCTTTGTCTTCTTCATAGCCATCCCTCTCACTCTTCAAGTCTTCAACAGCTCCAAAATGGTCTTCAACGGCCTCCGGTCTTCATGTCTTCGAAGTGAGTATCCAAAAGTCTTCGAAAGTATAGTCTTCAATGTCTTCCGGTCTTCGTTGGTTCCGTGTTCTTCCCTTGTCACACAAAATCCACTTAAAAGAGGTAAAAGAGTACAAAGTTGCTTTTACCTCTCCTAAGTGAATTTCAAGGTAGAACACAAGCTCTTGATAATAAAAGAGCACAAAAGTGATCCTAAATACTACTAAATAATGCGCCTAAAATGGACACATCAAACCTCCCCACACTTAAACCTTACTCGCCCTCGAGTAAGAAAAGATTTAAGCATACGGAGGAAATGGCATATCCACCTCCTAAAACCCCCAAAATAACCACACAAAATGGACATATCAAGAGTGCATTTCTAAATGGAGTGGTGAATGAAGAAGTCCATGTGGAACAACCTAAAGGCTTTGAAGATCCTCATTATCCACATCATGTATACCGTCTCAAGAAGGCTCTATATGGATTAAAGCAGGCACCCAGGGCATGGTATGAACGACTTACTACCTTTCTACTTCAAAAAGGTTATCGTCGAGGAGGAGTAGATCACACTTTATTTGTGCTTGACAAGTCCTCAAAGTTTCTGATTGCTCAAATATATATTGATGACATAGTTTTTGGCTCTACTTCACCATCTATGGTACAGGATTTTATCACCACGATGCAATCTGAATTTGAAATGAGCATGGTTGGAGAATTGACTTACTTTCTGGGATTGCAAGTTAAACAAGGACGGAATGGTCTATTCATAAATCAAAGTAAGTATGCCTTGAATTTGATTAAAAAATTCGGACTCAGTAGTGCTCGAGCAGTTTGAACTCCTATGGGAGTGTCTGATAAACTGGTAAAAGATGAAAAAGGAGTTTCAGTCAATCATAAGTTATATAGAGGCATGATTGGAAGTCTATTATACCTCACTGCAAGCAGACCTGATATATGTTTCAGTGTTGGAATATGTGCAAGATTTCAGGCTGATCCTAAGGAATCTCATCTTACTGCAGTCAAAAGGGTTATTCGATATGTAAGTGGGACTTCAGAGTATGGTGTTTGGTATTCAAAGAATCAAGATTCAGAGTTGAAAGGGTACAGTGATTCTGATTGGGCTGGTAATGCTGATGATAAAAAAAGTACCACAGGTGGATGTTTCTTTATTGGAACAAATTTGGTGTCTTGGTATAGCAAGAAACAGAACTCGATCTCTCTATCTACTGCAGAAGCAGAGTATCTTGCAGCAGGAAGTTGTTGTGCACAACTATTATGGATGAATCAAATGCTGAAAGATTATGGAATTCATCAAGGCCCCCTAAGGATTCTGTGTGACAACACAAGTGCTATTGATATTTCAAAGAATCCAGTCCAACACTCAAGAACCAAACATATTGACATAAGGGATCATTTTATTAGAGATCTGGTTGAAAGAAAAGAAGTGGAAGTAGTCTATGTTCCAACACACGAGCAACTTACAGACATATTTACAAAACCGTTGGATGCCACCACTTTTGAGAGCCTTCGACAACACTTAGGTGTTTGTCAAATTTGAGGTAATTTTTACCAAAATTATTTTCCTTGTAAATATTTCTTTTGGTTTATTTTCGTTTTTCCAAATATCAAGAAAAGAACAAAAATATGGAAGGAGCAAAGGTGTACTAAAATAGGAGTTGGTTAATATGGTGTGTTGGAAGCTAATTAAGGAAGACAAAGTGATGTGACAAGAAGAGAAAGGGCCATCATTACCATGTGTGGGAAATCTAAAAAGGAACTTCGCGGGAAAAGAGGTAAATAAGATGAAGAGTTAAAGAGGGATTCAAATACATCCTTCCATCTCTCTCTCGGCCAAATATTTTTCTTCCCAAAACTCTTGCCGAAAAATCTAATACTCAACACTCCTCTCCATCTCGGCATTGTGCCTAAGAATGTCAAGCCCAAATTCTCCGATAGAAGAAGCTTCGGTGCCAGAAATTATGGAGGAAGATCAGGGCTCCGTGAATTCGGAATTGGTGGTGTTTGATGAGCCGAGAAGATATGTTGAATCGGGTGAGGCACAAACTCAAGATTAGAACAAAGGAAACGCTAACCATGAGGAGAATGAGGAGATAGCTGGAGCAGAGGCTGATAAAGCTGAAGATAAAAAGGAAGAGGAAAAGGCTTCTGTCAATAAACAGGGTGGAGATTCTGATGGTAAATCTAATGCCCAAGAAGAAGCTTCTGAAGGCAAGAAAAAGAAAAAACCTAAGGTAACTGGTCCTGACCCTCGTCCGTTGAAATTTTTTGGTTTTGAATGTAGAAGTGTGGATGAAGCATTTGAATGGCTAGAAGCTAATAGAGTTGCAGTTGATTTAACCAAGATTAAGATGATTAGAGGAAAATATTTGACTGTTAAAGTACAGGAGTTAGTGACTGGGAATCTAGGAGGAATAAGGCTGGAGAATCATACTGTGAGATTTTTTATGGGACGATATGCTGAGTTCCGGGAAAAGGACAAATTTTATGTACATTGTTATATTCCGATGCCGAGGTTTGCTCATTTGAAAGAGATTGATGAAAGTGAAATTACTGGAAGCAAAGTGATTAGGATTGAAGATAAACTGCAGTTAGGATTTTATGATTCGAACTGGGCCAATCTGATGGAAGAATTAAGAAAACCGGTCATAATAGAGTTGTCGGATAGTGATGAGAGTGTTCCAACACATAAGGATGAACCAGAGTATATGAACTTGGATTCAGATGCTGATCTAGGAGGACAAGACCAGAATAATATGTATGAATGTGATGTGGAATCTGATGAGGATATGACCGAACCAAAGGACATGAATCAAGATGAGGAGTATGAAAAAGAATCTGAAAAGAAGGATGAAGCTGAAGGAACAGGGTGTGTTCCAACACAGGAAGTCCCTGACATGGCTTACTCCAGTGATGAGGTACTAGATGATTTTTTTCAGAAGGCTAAAGGAAAGAGGAAGGCTGGCCCAACCATGAATTCAGCTAAAGCAAAAAGAAGCAAGAAAAGGCACAACAGCAACCCAAGGAAGGTTCTGCCTCCTCCATCTGTCACCCAGGCCTTCTCTGCTGTGTACTTTGATGAGAAGGGTGCGGAGATGGGAGATTTTTTCTCCGAGAAGAAATTCATAGCTGAAAGGCCGTTGGATCTAAAAGCTTATCAGGAGAGCGGTTTCACAGATTTTTTAAAGGTGACGGGGATGACAAAGGCAGCTACAATTCAACTTCAATACAACAGACAGGTTGTTCTAGAGGTATATTCTAATCTTATGCCTGGCAATCTAGAGGTTACTTCCCCATGGTTTGGCAGAGTGTATGTTAGGGGGAAAATCATAGACTTATCTGCTGCTAGAATTAATATGCTGCTAGGTCTGAAAACACCTAAGATAGGGGGAGTGTTTCCTGATGACTTGGAATTGACTGATAATGAGATTTTGGCTGTTATATCTGGGGGATATAAGGTGGAGTGGCCAACAGTGGGGTACTCACAAGCATCCTGCTTGACGTCTAGATTTTTTTGTCTATATCAAATAGCTGTACATTGCTGGTTGCCATCAAGCAATACCACCGCATTGACTAGGGAGATGGCAAAGCTGCTATACCGTGTTGGAACACAGAAAGAAGTTAACCTTGGTCTTCTCATTCAACACCACTTCATCAGACAGGCTACTGCACCAAAAGTTAATGATGCTATAATCTATCCTGCCTTGATTTCTGCCCTAGCCAAGAGTGCCAAAGTGAAGGGAAAGGCGTCAGATGTGGTAATTGATACTGAGTTCTTATGGCCCAACAAAAAGACTTTTGGCCTGAGTCAGGTTCATGATCTGCCGTGGAAAGCTTCTGGATCCACCTCGACATCAGCAGTAGATAAGAAGACTCGACTGATGATTGTAAATGCAAGACTTGGAGCTTTAGCGATACAGATGGCGGCTTTGGAAGCAGAAAGAGCATTTTTGGAGGCAGAGAAGTCTAGACTTGAAAATTGAATTTGTATTCTTAATACAGGGGGAGTGCTACAGACTAATTTTTTTTTTCTGATGATTTTGTTTTATGGAACTGCGGTACCTTTGGCTTCTGTGTGGTCCCAGGGGGAGTGATTTTGGAATGATTTCGGATATTTGGATTTTGATTTGAATGTTTCAATTGTATGATTTTGGATTTCTGGAATTCTGGATTTCGGCTTTCATTGGATTATGTGAGTTATGGTATTATGATTAGTATTCTGCTCGTTTTATGATATTGAATATGTGCTAGATGTTTTCTATGGATTTACAAGTCCAAAATATCATGGGTCCACAAAAATGCCAAAGGGGGAGATTGTAAAGTCAAGGGATGAATTTTATTGGCAATTTTGTGTGAATTAATTTTGAACAGACCATGTTGGAACATGGTGCTGCAGCAGAAGTTACGCCAAGGTTTTAACGGAATTCAAAGCCGAAATATTGGAGTGTTTTAGAATTTATGGTAATTGTATATTTGGCTATATATATCAGGCATATGAAGCATAATTGGTTTATGGAAAATCCCTACTTATATGGAGAAGATTTATTTGAATATATGGGATAGAATGATATAAGGTAAATCCCTTTATTTTTGGGATTTGGATATGCTTCAAGAATCAGATTTGGAATAGGAATATTGTGGAGATAATCAAGGAGCATTCAAGTCTGATTCGTGGATATAAATTAGGGACAAACACGGCTACATAGTTACGGATTTACAGAGAAAAAATCTGCACAAAGATTTTTGAGACTTTTCAAAACTTGCATAGAGCTGATACACAGTGTTCCAACACACCCGTCCTGTTGCACTAGGTTCAGAATCGGATACCTTAATTCCTCTGGAGGAGGAGATCCTGCGTCGACGGAGTTCGAGGTCAGAGGGAGTCTAATCAAGGCGGATCGGTAGCTAGGGGAGCTAGCAGAGTCCACACATTATAGTTAGTAAAGATAAGTATTTTGTAAACTGTACTCTGTACTGTATCTTTCTAATTAGTGGATTCATTCTGAACTGGGCCAGGCCCCGCAGATGTAGGTGGTTTACACCGAACTGCGTAACCAAGTTGTGTGTCTTTTACGTTTACGTTATTTTACACTTGGTTAAACTAGGTATGTTGGAACACACTAGTAAGAACTAGAAAAAGTGGTAAAACTAAATTTCACTTCTTTTCTTCACAGGCTTGCAAAAAGGCGAGAAGTTGCTCTATTGTCATGGCCTCCAAATCTTTTGTCTATTTAATGATGGAAACAATATGCTCAAATTTTGGATCTAAAGATCTAAGAACTTTCTCCATGATTCTGACATCTTTCAAATTTTCACCACTTATTTTGAGGTTATTAGCAACCGTCAATATTCTTGAAAAATAATCGGACACTAGTTCACCCTTCCTCATATGCAACGACTCAAACTCTCCTCTTAGAGTTTGAAGACGTACCTTCTTAACTTGATCGGCTCCCTTGTATGATACTTGAACCTTTTCCCATGCTTCCTTAGCCAATTTTGTTCTGAAAATATGCTCAAAAGTGTCTTCATAGATTAGACAAAGAGCATTCTTGTCCTTCTTTCTTAAATCTCTCAAACGACTTAGTTGAGCTTGGGAGAGCTCATCTTCATTCTCCGGTTAGGTGTTGTCTTTCGCAACTATCTGCCAAGCATAATGTTTTCCAAGGAGAGCCATCATCCTTAGACTCCAATTGTCATAGTTGCTCTTAGTGAGCACTAGGACTTGGAAGGGAATAACATTATATGTCACTGAAAAAAAAATCTTGTAACTTTGATACCACTTTGTTAGATGGGAATAACTCTGATACCACTCTATTGGAAGGAAACTTTGAATGGTGAAGAAGGCTTTAGAAAATTTGGGGGAGAATGGAGAACTTGGAGGAGTAGGCTATTTCTAAAAGGAGAAGGTTTCAATAATTTTTAGCTTGATACAAACTCTACTACATCATCCTATTTATATTAGTGACATCACCCAACAAATGACTAAAATCTTGTAATTTCAACTCTAATCTAATGGCTACAATTAACTCTATAGAATACTCTCTGCAGATCCATCATAATCTACACATTCTAGGGATCTTTAGAACTTACTCTAGTCACTTCCCTACTTCTAAGACTCCTTTGGACTTCTTTAGATAATGGGCTACCAGGATGTCATTTGGACTAACCTAAAATCAAGTTTAATCTTCAACAAATCATGCTTGCATAAGCCACAGTAACATGCCCAAGCAATCATTCCAATGTTTCTTGAGGATCCTATAGTAAGCCAAGATGGATTTTCTGCCTTGAGGACAAATAGCAAGTTTAGAACGTAACTGAAGCACTCTTGGCTTGCTTCCAACCGAAAAACATTGATGAAGGTCTTTCCAGAGCTCCGTAAAAGATTCAAAATATGCGAGTGATCATTAAACTGAAAATTGATAGTCTGCATAATCCAAACAACAAGCATAGATTTAACACTATATCAATTTTCTAAATCAACCGAAGAAGCAACATATTTATCAAGTGTCCCATCGATGAAGCCAAACCTTAGTTGTGCATGAAAAGCATTTAAAGAAGTATACTATATATTATATTGATTTTCTTGGTTGTTAACCAAATGAGATTTTCCCCGAAGAAAGGGCAAAATAGGGCTATAAGTAGGCCGTTTGCTATTGCTACAAGAGCTGCTCGCCTTTATACGGCTTGGTTTCGCTATCGCTCCTATGTAGTGGTCGAGCTAAAAAGTAGTATTCCTGCCATACCAGAATGCCTATTATATGATCTCATGGATACATATAGAATTCTGCGGAAAGCCGTATTCGATGAAAGTCGTATGTACGGTTTGGGGGGAGATCTTTCATATCTTTCGAGATCCACCCTACAATATGGGGTAAAAAAGCCGGCGAGCTTGCTTCTTATTCCCATGTTTTATCTCTTCCATCTCTGCCTCGCTCGTTGTCACCTATCTTGAAGAAAGGTTTGGAACCCTGTAGAGAATCAAGAGGGAGTTTCCGATGATTGAGGTATTAGGTTCCTTTTTAGCCTGTGTCAATGTCGAATAGATGGAATTCGTCTGACTTTCAATATCCCCTGCTCTTGTTGAGTCGACTGTTCGTGTTTTGGTGGGACCAAGAAGGGCTCTTGTTCTCGGACCAGGAAGTGATTGTATTGATGCCAGGCCAACGCAACCACTCATTCTTCATAGTTTTCGCCTTTGAGAAAATACGGAAAAATGGTGAGACCCAGATGATCTGAAGGATGAAGATAAATGGGTGAATCTAAATAAGTAGGAAGCAAGGTTGTTACGGTAGTACAAAATGAAGCTGGAGCAGACATAGTGATAACAAGCTGCACCGTGTAAAAGAGAAACAACAGCAGAATATGGTCAATTATGCCTGTGTTGTTTATTTATCTGGCTATGATACCATAATAAGTTTTATAAGTAATAGGATTATCGAGAAGATTTTTGTGGGTCTCTCATTAACATAGTTACAGAGTTAAATAGAGATAATTGCATGAGTTAGAGAATAAGCTAGAAGAATAAACCTAAAGATATAATATATATTAATAATAATATTATGAAATATTGTTTGTATCTTCTAGCTTATTCTCCATATTATTTATCCAATCCCATTCAGTCAAAACTATTTAGCAAAACCACGCTTCACTGGGCCATATTGGCTTTCAATATACACGAGGAGCAACCACGTCTCTTTGCCCCAAGTAACCAACTTGAAAATGACGGAAAACAATACTCGCCACAATATCCTCAACTAGACCACAATCTAAGAAATGAGAGTGCGATATGCGGGTCACAATAACACGATCAAGGCCCTGTAAATAAAGACAGAGAAGACAAAGTAAGAGATTTTTACTCCCAGAAATGCACAAGCCAGAACAACACTAATTGAGCATTGGAGCTTCCTCCCCAAGAACTTTTACTGGTACTCGAGGAGGCCAGACTCACCGTAGCCAATTTCTGGAAACTATCAATACTTAGAAGGAATCTCTCACATTAGTGGCGCCATTTGTGGGGATTCATTTTTTCTTTCTGAAGCTTTTTAGTCTCTGGGAAAGGTTGGAGCTCATGTCAGAGCTAGCACATGTACACCAGACATGCAGCAGAAGCAAGTGGTTCGTACATCCAAGGGGCCAACGAGTAGAGAGCTTGTAGCCGCGGTATGTCCACAGAATTGTAAGTTCGCTACACTAAAAGCGACCTACAACAAAGGTATGCTCCCGCAACACAATCGGTTTTATGAAAAACAAAATAGACACACAAGCAAAGAGACTATAAAATCTCTTATATTGAGGACAATACCGTAGAGATCACTTAGCCATGGAAATAGGCGAAGTACATCAAGAATAGATAGATAAGAGATCAAGTTAGCAAACACGTGCACTTTCATACTATGATTAATTTATTAGATCGAAGGGTTACACGATATACTGAAAATAATAATAAATAGCTAAAGATTTAGCTACACAATGTGAACATAGAATGAAAAACACCAACATATGGACATCAAAACGAGGTGTTATCAAGTAAAGGGCACGGTTTGAAAAACGTATCTCGGTTAGAACAATGCGCTCTCCCTACGCAATATCCTCACAAAAACACAATAAACTTGAACATAGTGTTGTAACAACCCCTAGACTGCTGGCTAACTGGAAATAAAAATATATAATTAGTCAGTGAAACGGCATCAGCATCGCTGGAGAAACATTTGTACAAAGTAAATAAAAGGATTCATTGCACAATCAATAAGAACTTCATGAATATTAGATCCGTACAAAAACTAAGGATTACAACAAAATTGTCTGCCCAAATAACAAAGCCCCTAAGAAGGATTACAACATATTGTTCGCGAACCTAATACATAAATAAATAGCTACTAAAGTCCCTAACAAGTGCTAGTTAGGCCATAAAGACCCCAAGGAGCGAAGTTAAAGAATGGCTGCACATGAAGGGCACTATCCCCCCCCCATCGAATAGAGTAAGCGTACTAGCGAGCAATGATAAATTGCTTGGCCACTACACCTACCCCACCTCGTAACCCAGTCAGCCATACTTGTGAAACCACTTTTGCTTCATGAGTTTTTCCAATTGAGCAACTCATATTCTTCTCTCGGATTTAGCCACCGTGAATTTGGCACTTTCCTCACATTATTTTTCGATCAGTTCCCATGCCCAAGGGTTTCACCGATAGAGATTCTTCATCATCCTCCATCCCGACCCCATATGCTAATCTCACCCACCGATGCTGTCAAAATCATAAAAAAATAGACATGCATAAGATAATGAGAATTCTAGAAAGCTAGAACACTTTTAAGATTAAAAAACTTACAGAGATTTTCAAGACATCCTTTAAGGGATGTAATCTGGACTTGCACCTTCATCAAGTGGAGTAACTTCTCCAACTTAACCAAACATAATAGTTCATCACATAATCTGTGAGAACCCCAATCAAAATATGGGATAGCTTTGACATCCCCAATAAACCTATATATATCCCTAAAACACCACAAACCACCATGACCATGGGAAAAGTACCTGATGAGAATCTATCTAACCTACACACACTCATAACATACTTCCATTCAATCAACATCATACACCCTTAGCGGCAAACAATTTACCATTATTCCATACACATTCATTACACAATCAATCTTAACACAAGACCGGTCCCACTTCAAATAATTCAATCATTTACCTACAAGGATTTAATTATCACCCTTCCATTTAAATGAAAGCCATACACTTGTACCAATACATAACCCATGTATTAAAATCCAATACCATGTCATTACAAAACTCACATCCAAAATACACCTTTATTAAGAAGAGTCATAATACATGACTCTGTGGTTACAACCCAATAATATACCATTAAAAACTAACATTCAACACACACATATATTAGGAGTAATTTTATTACACGCTTAATAAAATGAAGCCACTATTAAGCCACGTGATAAGCTAATACGACCTATGAAAACCTAGCTCTTCCACAATAGCATCAATGACAAAGTTGGGATACTAAAGCCACTCCTCTTTTATCCTTATCATAAAGGATCTCCTCCAATTTCTAGCGCATGTGTAAATATACCTTATCGTATGTTTTTCCGGTGGCCTCCATCAGTCTCATATGCTTCTTGCAGTAGGACTAACGATCAATAATCAACTCGCAGTCTGAACACCTTATTTGCATTCACCTTATGTTGTTCTTTGAGCAAAGTCTTAAGCATATGGCATCATTGTTCTAGTCAAGATAAACAGACTTCCCGACGTTCGATTCTCCTCTCCTTATTCTCGTACTTCGTCAATAGCTGAACACTATACTCATGTGTATCATCATAACGATTCCACCATTCATTTGACAATGTTCCCAGATGACTAAATTCAACTTGTTACTCATTTACCCGATCAAACAACTCATCAATACGATATGTCTGCTTTGAAATAATAGTTTCTTTCAGATCAGCTTCACGGATTTTCTCCGCAAATAACCTACGCCAATCCCTTTTCTGCAACATTATATCATTCAATACCCTTTTCAACTTACCAATCATCACATTCTTCTCTAAAAAATGTGCATCACACCCGTCCATCGTAGCCATGCTTTTCTTCAAGTCCATATTCTATTCCAATTTAAGATCCACAAACTTAATTAACAACACACTTATCCAAATAGCCTAGATATATCATCTATTCCTTAAAATTAGATGGAATACTTAATGTTTGAAGGTAGACGTGTACTTCTTTCAAAGGATACACAGTGTCACAGCTTTCTCATAGTCACCTTGGAACGTGACACGGGGAGACTCGTCATCCTTACCCACATCTTCACTTGGACTAAAGCTTGGTGACTCGTGGGAGAATCCTACGACTATCAGATACCCCTCCACGAACCCATCATGCTTAGCTTCACAATCAACTTGCCTTGACATCACTTTCTTCAAACCTGTTCCATCGATGTTCAGTTCATCACAACCATATCTACCAACTTAGTCCACATATTGCTCGTCCAACTTAGAAACTATAATATCTTCATAGACAAACTCCAGTAACATGCTCTCGCTACTACTAGACAATGATCCTTCACCCATAACCAAATCCACACCTGACATAGTATCCTTGCAGAAAAACACTCGTCCTTGAAACACACAAAAAACATAAAATCATCAAGGATGCCTTGGCACTTTAGTAAAAAATACTAAAGCTACAAACAAAAATAAAATCATTAAACATTTCCAACATCATTCATTACACCATAACCTAAAAAACTACAAGCTAGTCTACCTTGCCACTAGTTAACCCACTTGCATCATTGTTAGGCAGATCAGTGGCAACCCCCTTGCCTTTCTTCACCTCGCTAGTCTAGCCAAAGACGCCCCTTGCATGAGAAAGATTGCTCAGATGATCAACCTCCATGGCATCTCTCTTCTTCCTGTGATTGCTTTCTTCATCCAGATAATAATCCAACGTACACTCCTCAAGCTCCTTCATAGAAGGAAACATGTCCATCTTCCCCCAACTCCTTGATTAGAGGAAAGGGATGGCTATCGTCCCTTACATTCTTTGAGAAATCCTCATCTACCGCTCCTTCACATTCTCTAACACCAACGCTAAAGCTTGGTCTTCCAGCCCAATGATACACATGTTTGGATTCTGCTTACAGATATCCACTCAGGAACTGCACCACCCTACATCCACAATTTTAACAATACATATTTGCAAAAAAACAGTAAAACCCCTTGGTCTATACAATATGATTCATCACCACTCAAGGGTAGCCCAGATATGTAGGATCTTCCTTCTTCAGTTTCTCAAGCTTTTCCCGTAGCACACCATTAAGCTTCACTTCCTGATGATTAAGACTATGCGCCTTTGCCAACTTCACTTCGAGCCCCTCACGAGCCTCTTCACTCCGCTTTAAATCTGCTACCAGTGATTCCACTCGCTTGGGAAGAACGCTCACCTTCTGCACATAGTCAACAACACATTGCTCTGTAGAAGTCATGGCACCACCCACCTGTGATTAATAAATACACTCTCATCAGTATAGTTAGCACACGAGATGGAAACATTATATATATATATATATATATATATATATATATATATATTCTCAGAGCACATACCTCTATAGCTAATCCTAACAATTCAATAACCTCTATGTCATTATTCGCAAACTCATATGGCTATTTCATCACAACTACGAGCGGCGAATCCTTCATCACAATGCAAACGAGGTTTGACAACTTTGGTACTTTCAGAGGCTCACATAACCATCTTCTCCCACAAGCTTGCATTTCCACCTTCAGAACCCACTTTGGACATTTTAGCCAGGCTCCGATGGAGATCTTTAGGCATATCCTGGTTAGACCACTTTTCCATTTCCTTCGCATTTGGCTTTGGGCCACTTAGGCGGCCATTCTTATGCCGCCCATGATCCAACCTGACGCTTTCATCACAACGGTCACCCTTTTCCCCTATGTTGGTATCAAGGGCCTTCATAGGTATGCTTGATAGCGCCATACTTGGGAACAAACATAATATCAACAAGAACACACAAATCAAATAAGCTAGCTCCTTCACAGAACTACGATCCCTTTCCGACTTTGCCTATCTACATGCATCGTAATGTTCCACAATGGCATTCATTTGCCATCGGCACACTTAACAAACATGTACCTATCCTTCCAAGCCCTGTAATTAATGGGTAACCCCTGCACAAGCTGAATCCCAAGAATACGAGGGTAAAATGTAAACCCATATTCACTAACCCTTAACCTTTGAGGCTGATAAGGAAGAAAACAATTTCACCATGAAATCTTTCCTAGCCCTACTGCACACTTCCCAAAAGCAAACAATCATGGACACACCCTGAGGATGAAGTTGAACAAAAGCAACACCATAAGCCTCCAACACACCCATAAGTTTTTTTGGGATGGGTAGGTTCAATTCATACAACACATGATGTTCATACACACCGAAATACCCCGCAGGAGGGTTTCACATTCTCTCGTCTGTGCCTGGTATCCTAATTTCACAATCATTTAAAAAGGAGCGTTGCTCCTTCAATGTGATTACACCATTCTCAGTTATAACACTATTGCCATTAGCACCGTCTTGAATACCCTTCTTCCCCCACGTCATCTTCCCTTATGGCTACCTTATAATCAAGTTGCACCTCACTATCAATCGCCTCACTGCCAGCAACATTAGGATTTGCAGTGAAAGGCGATGACAGAGCATACATAACTACCATTCTTTGAAATAAAAAGATTGGGAAAGGTGATTCACCTTCTACAAAAAGCTTCCACGAATAGTCGAATGACTTATGATAATCCTAATGAGGTAGGAGAAACAAGGTAAATTTCTCAACACACACTTTCTTTTATAGCACCAAGGAATTCAACTCAACAAAGTCACTTTTCCAAAAATTCACCTTTTCAAGGAAAGTATTGACTTGTGTCACTTAAGAATCAGAGTCGTCCTCATCATTTTCGAAAAAACTCATTTAATAGTGATTACTCTGCATGCCGTTCTATTTATATATTAGTTTTACCCTCCTTTTCATGATACTACTAACCATTCTCCAAAATTAAGGGAATACTAATCGGTTACCATGAAATTACTCTTCAAGTCATTAGCAGTCAAAAATGTAATTGTTGAATACCTCCTTACATACATATTTCTCTACCCATGAAGTCATTTTAAGCTTCACCCCTAATATACCACTTTTACCAAACTTAACTAATGTACATTTTATCTCTCATTCTACATTTTCTTCACTCCAAAAGCCACATCACTCACTTTGCAAAAACAGTTACCCTACTCTTCACTCCTTATGACTCCGTGGCCGGGAAGGGGGGGTGGTGTTATGGTATACATACAACCCACCCAGTCCCAGTCAATCAAAATCAAGCAGCGAAGCTACTGTTTCGCTGGACCAGATTGGCTCTCAAATACACAATTGTTTCACCTCAAAGTAACCAATCCCGAGAATGACTGAAAGCACTACTCATCGTAATACCCTCTTCTAGACCGTGATCTAAGAGATTAGAGCGTGATATGGGAGCCACGATTAAGACCCTATAAATAACGACAGAGAACACCTGACAAAGTAAGTGACTTTTACTCCCAGAAATGCACAAACCAGAATAACACTGACTTGAGCATCAGAGTTTACTCCCAGGCACCACCCCGAGAACTTTTGCAGGTACTCGAGAAGGCTGGACTCACCATAGCTGATTTTGGAAATTATCACCACTCAAAAAGAATCCGCTGCATTAATTATAGAGCAAACAACTTCTGTGACCCTCGAAGTATTCCCACTGTTCACCTTTGACCCTTTAGTTTTTCCCCATACTTTAGGCCCCTGAACTAACCAAACTGACAATTTATGGTAACCCGTCAAATGGGTTAATTGGATAAACCCATTATTCAAACACAGTGGGTCATTATCCAATTAACCCATTTATTAAATGGGTCATAATGGATTGGGTCATAAATGGGTTGGGTCATTAAATGGATAACCCATTGGATAACCCATGAGATATTCATATAACCCAATGTGTTAAATTATATTATCCAATAAGTCATTATCCAATAAGTCATTGTATAATTAACCCAATAAGTTATCATTAAACATTTTCTATCGATTTGTGTTACAGGTTGTCATTATCCAATGAGATCATATATTAAATGCTCATTATTTTTTAGGATTTGAGATGAGAATAATTATGTTAATGGGAATTTTGATCTCAATGAGTCCCATATTATGTTAACTCAATGAGAACATAACAAATACCCAATAAATATCCAAAATTACTCAATTAAATGCATGTGTAATATTTAACATAAATATTCTCTATAATTCACAAATTATACAAATTATAATTCACAAATTATTCGAGTTCAATGTCATACAATATTCGAGTTCGTACAGTATTCGAGCTCGTACAATATTCGAATTCAATCTCATACAATATTCGAGTTCGTACAAAATTCGCACTCAATCTCGTACAGTATTTGAATTCGTACAATATTCGAGTTCAATCTTGTACAGTATTCGAGCTCAATCTCGTACAGTATTCGAGTTCATACAGTATTCGAGTTCAATCTAGTACAGTATTCGAGTTCGTATAGTATTCGAGTTCAATCTCGTACAATATTCGAGTTCGTACAGTATTTGAGCTCAATCTCGTAAAATATTCGAGTTCGTACAATATTCGAGCTCGTACAGTATTTGAGCTCGAGCTCAATTCCAACTAATATTGTTCGTTAATTTCGTCGAGTTTACAAAGCCAACATATTATGTATTTTTTTATTTTTATTAAATATAATATAATGTACATAATATTATATTACATAATATAATAAATGATTATATATTAGAGAAAAATTAAATCATTCGTAATCAAACTTGTGAAAATTTAGTTATCTTGTGATATGAAATTATCCACGGGTCACCCATTACCCAACCCAACCCATCCAAAATTATTCAACGGGTAACCCATTATCCAATTCAACTAAACCCAATAACTACAACCAAATTATATCCATTAACCCGAGTCATCATCCTTATCCAATAAGTGAAAATAGTACATGAATAACGATTATCTAACAGGTGACCCGATTCATTTGACGAGCTTACCCATCGTTCACGTTTGACCCTCTAATTTTTTCCCATACTTTAGGCCCCTGAAAAGAACTAAAAAGGGGATTCTTACTTTCCAAACGGATCCTGATAATTTATGATACTTCCGTCACTTTAAATCGTTAAATCTCGGTAATGGCCTTACATAGTAGATCATGTGACGTTTTTGAGTGCAAAACTGTCTTTTTCATTTTAATTCCTTTTCCACTTTTTCTTTTTCTTTTTCCATTTTTTCTTTTCCTTTTCCCTTCCCCTTCCCATTCTCGTATCCCTGTCGGTGACCCTTCCCTTTCCCATTTCCCCATCAGCAAATTGCCCTTCGTCGCCGGCCACCGCTTCGACTCCATCGGCATCGCCAAAAATGGCAACCTCGTCAGCTATGGCAGAAATCCAATCAACCCGTACCATTTCACAAAATCACACACCCAAAAGCTCTCTTATCCTATCCTTCTATCCACCCATCCCTCTGGAATGAGAAAATATCCTCCACTCTCTCTCTCCGGCCGCCGACGAACTCTAAGCCCTTCACCGCCGCTACCCCGCTCAAGGAGGCATTGAACTTTCAACTACATATCACTTCGAATCTGCTCCTCCACTGTGGCTCTACTCTCGTCCGCCCAATCTCCGCCGTTGACACGCCCGAGAAGGTTGTGAACCTTGGAGATGAGATTTCCACCCTCTCCATAGATGACACGCAGAAGCTTGTGGAGTATCTTTAGGATAAGCTGGGAGTGTCGGCGACTTACTTTGCTCCCGTCGTGGCTGCCGCTTCTGTGGGAGTCGCTGCAGTGGAAGCACAGGTAGTGGAAAAAAACCCAAATTTGATGTGATAATTGATGAGGTGCAGAGCAACGTGATGTAATTAGGAATAACCAGAGTAGTATTCCGGGAGATGCTGGAGTGGCCATGGGCGTTTTCCGTTGAGAAAGGGTTGCTTGGAGCGGCCATGGGTGTTTTCAGCGAGATTTAGGGCGGATGAAGGTAGCAGGGTGGAGTTTTCGGTAGTGGTGGGAATTGTTTGATGGTGGCGGAAGAAGGATCCAAATTGGGGTAAGGGGTAGGGTAAGTAGAATTTTTGGAATTTGCATCCAGGCCCCTGATTGATATGAGTGTATTTAAATCAACCCCAACCTTTTTTTTTTCAATTGTGGGGGATTAAAAGGAATAAGACTTTTTTTTGCCTTAAAAAAAGTCACGTGATCTACACATGTAAGGCCATTAGTGGGATTTAACGGTTTAAAGTGACGAAAGTACCATAAATTGCCAGTTGGGTTAGTTCAGGGGTCTAAAGTATTGGAAAAAAATTGGAGGGCCAAAGGTGAACAATGGGGATAATTCGGGGGCCAGAAAAGTCATTTACTCTTAATTATAATATCTAAGACAATATTTACGAAAATAGAAATATAGCTCCCTGCTATCATGAGTGAATCTGATTGACATCCAATCTTTTGGTTAGAAAACTGTTTCTATTAACTTTTTCTTTTTTTCAAAAAAGTAAGTTTCATTTCAATCTACTGGAATCGTCCAGTATCGTCTGACAAAAGGAAGTTTGGGGGAGTATCTCATATATTGAATTTCAATTCACTCGACTTTGCAAATACAACAAGCAAGTGAGCAAGTGTGTTCATATCTCTAGGGATCTAACAAGGTGGTTTAGTACTTGTGTCGTTTAATATGGTTCTAATCTGTGTAACAACATCGGCACTTGCCAAACTTGGCTCAAGTTCTCCTCCAACCATGCGGATAATCCCTAGTGCATACCCAATTACGAAAACCTGCTCATTTCCCAATTCTCCAGCCCAACGAACGACTTCTAGAAAGGCCACTGCCTCCGCCTGTTACGCATTATATCCGTCGTTCCTCCTGATTGCTGCAGCTTGTCAAAATTTACTTCACCATAAACATGGATAACATGGATGACATCGATACCTATGTGATCCTCAGCGATACTGGCGTCAAAGAAAATTCTTTCACCATTTTTGGGGTCTCAACAGCGCATGTGGGTGGAGCTCCGATGAAGTCCTCCCCGACCAGTGATTTTCTGCTCTGAAGCTGGCAAAGCATACCATCACGCTTGCTGCTGCATCTTCCAACGACAAGAATTTATTGTCAAACAATTTTCTGTTTCTTTGGAACCATATACCATTGGCCATCATGACAATCACCTCTACAACCTTCTCCTCGTTGCTTTTAACTAACTCCATGAACTAGAAGTCCCCTCTAGCCTGTCTTTGTTAGAATAAAGAAAGTAGATGATTAGATAATATTTTATTCCATGTTAATGACTAGTACTAGAGTTATATTTAGACTAGTATTCTTTGTACTCTATATATATTCTTCATCATTAATCAGAATCATCATGAGAAATTACTTTATCATGGTATCAGAGCAAACCTGGTTCTAAAACACTCCTCTCCCTCTCGGCCGCAGCTTTTTTTTCTAAACCTATTTGACCAACCTGTACGACAAACAAGATTTCTAAACCTTTTGCCTTCTTTACTTTTGCTTTGGTCAAGTTGATACCTGATACCTATTTTCCAAGTTGGCCAAGTTAATTGGAGGAACATAACCTTTTGTCAGCCGCCGAAGGTTTTTCATCAATATTCCCAAGAAGCTATTTTCTCCAATTTGTTTTCTTTGCCATCCGAAACTTTTCGAAATACTATTCTTTTTGTTTCTCCTCTTATCATGTCTGACGATAAATTATCTTATAATACCCTGCTCCACATGATGACTATCAAATTGTCATCATCCAATTATTTGCTGTGGAAGCGTCAAGCTGGTTATGTTCTCCGACCTCCGAAACTGTATGGATTTCTTGATGGTTCCAGGCCCTGTCCGACTGTTCCTCCTCGCCCCCTGGCCGCCGCTTCCATCTCCGATGCAGGGGCTGTTACTTCAACTCCAGTTCGAGGCTCCTCCTCCAAGCCTGATACCATGGAGGCTTACTTGAAGGCTCAGTCTGACTATGAAAATTGGGTTGATGAAGATCAACGTGTTTGCAGTCTTCTCTTCTCATCCCTCACCCCGGAGGCTTTGGCGGTTTTGCCTGACTGTGCCACTTCAAAGGAAATTTGGGACAATCTTCAGTCGATTTATCACGACAGCAGTGCTTCATCCGTCCTTCGTCTTCGTGCTGCTGCCCATGGTATACGTAAGACTGGTACAGTTCATGAACTCCATCTCCAATTTAAAAATATTTTTGAGCAGTTGTCTATGATGGGTTCTCCTGTATCCAATGATGATCAACTTATTTGGTTTTTGACTGCTCTTGGAACTGAGTTTAAGGATTTTTCTGCACCATTAATTAATTCATCTCCTACTCCGTTGTATGCCGATGTCTTATCTCGTGCCAAAAACCACGAGGCTTTTCTGAAAAACTTACAGGACCATTCAGCCCCAGCCACTGGGCCTGCCGCATTCACATCAGCAGAATTTCCCTCGGCCGGTCGCGCATGGGATTACGCACCGGCGAGGGGAGGTGGCGCGTACGGCTCACGCGCCGCCAGGGGTGGCCGTTTCGGCGGTCGACGTGGCGGCAGAGCCAGTTTTCAGTCCTCGGCTGGGGCTGGTCGTGGTCGGCCGCAATGCACTTGGTGTGGTCGTCCCGGTCACTATGCTGCGACTTGCTACAGGATGCTTGCTCAGACTGGTTCTCAGGGTCCGACTCGTCGTACAGACTCCACTCATCTGGCGGAACGTTTTCAGTCATCCTTGCAGTTAGAGCCTACTGCCCGATCTTCTGACTGGTTCATTGACTCTGGTGCTACCAGCCATATGGCATCCTCCGCCTCTGGTTTAGAGTCTGTCACTCCATATTCTGGTAATTCTACTGTTTCTGTTGGCAATGGTGCTTCTATTCGAATCTCTCATATTGGTGACACTAAACTCTCTGATGATTTATGCCTTTATGATGTTCTGGTTGTTCCTGATATTACTAAGAATCTGCTGTCTATTAGTAAACTGACCAGAGATTTAAATGCTTTTGTCACTTTTGATGATCGAAACTTTGTAATTCAGAACAAAGTTTCCAAGGCGGTCGTGGGCAGGGGCCACAGTGATTGTGGTCTCTATGTTTTGGATAGAGGTGATTCAGCACTTTTCTCGCATTTACAGCAGAATAAAGGACGGGCATCTTATGAGCTTTGGCATGCTCGCTTGGGTCATGCATCGTCGACAGTTATTTCTAGTTTGCAGAAGTCTGGTCTAGTTTCCTTATCTTCTTTGTTGCCCAAACCTGTTGCCTGCGCCCCCTGTGCTATGGCGAAAGGTCAACGGTTGGCATTTGTTGAGAACCATAAACGTGCTATGCATGTACTTGATTTGATTCATTGTGACTTATGGGGACCTTCCCCTGTTTTATCATCAACCGGTTTTTCTTACTATGCTTTATTTTTGGATGATTATTCTCGTTTCACCTGGTTTTATCCACTTCGTCGTAAGTCGGATTTCTTTGATGCTTATTTACAATTTGAGGCATTTGTGGAGAATCAGTTTTCATCCAAAATTAAAGTGTTTCAGAGTGATGGTGGTACTGAGTTTCTGAACACTCGTCTACGGAGTCATTTTGCTACTAAGGGTATTCACCATCAGATATCGTGTCCTTACACTCCGGAACAGAATGGTAGGGCGGAGCGCAAACATAGGCATGTTGCCGAGATGGGTCTTACTATGCTATTTCATTCGCATATGCCTATCTCTTACTGGGATGATGCTTTTGCTGCAGCTGCATACACGATCAATCGATTGCCTACTCCTGTACTGCATGGTTCTTCTCCTTATGGGCTTCTATATGGTCGGGATCCTTGCTACTCAAATTTTCATCCCTTCGGCTGCCGGGTTTTTCCATTTGTTCGACCATATGCGGATCACAAATTATCTCCTCGCAGCATTCCATGCATCTTCCTTGGCTACAGTTCCCAGTACAAAGGTTTTCGCTGTCTAGATTCCTCCACAGGCAGAGTCTACATCACTCGTCATGCTCGATTTGATGAGACATATTTTCCTTTTGCCACTTCTTCGACTTTGGGCTCTCCAGCATCTGTCCTTGATGTCTCGGCTTTTATTGATCCTGATGGTGATATTGATACCTCTGCGCCAGTTTCAGCTTCATCTTCTTTGCCGCCTTGCATCATTTGCACGACGGAACCGGAACCAGTTTTTCCGTCGACAGTTCCGCCGTCCTTACCACTGGTCACGGTGCCTCCTCCAGCTACGACCACCTCTTCACCGGATGCGTCCGTCGGCCGTGACTCGATTGCCTCTTCCGAGTCTTCTTCGGCATCATCCGCCAGCTCCGCTTCTTCCGCCTCACCGCCTCCGCCTCCGCCTCGTACACATCGAATGTCCACTCGGTCATCTACTGGTGCCATTCAGCGACGGGATTATTTGGATATTATTGCACACGGTCTTACTGCTGCTCTCCTTTCTCAGACAGAACCCACAGATTATCGCTCGGCTCTTCAAGATCCAGCCTGGGTTTCAGCTATGGACGATGAGATGGCTGCTCTTCGTAGTCAGCATACTTGGGATTTGGTGCCTCGACCTTCGGATGCCAACATCGTTGGCTCCAAATGGGTCTATCGTCTCAAGTATCGTCCAGATGGTACCATTGACCGTTACAAAGCCAGACTTGTGGCGCAAGGTTTTTCGCAGATTCCAGGTTTTGATTTTGACCATACTTTCAGTCCTGTGGTCAAGGCCTCCACTGTTCGGACTGTTCTTGCAATTGCCACCATGCGTTCTTGGCCACTTCATCAGCTAGATGTCAAGAATGCTTTTCTTAATGGTGTTCTGGATAGTCCGGTCTACATGAAGCAGCCAGTTGGTTATCAGGATTCTTCTCATCCAGACTATGTCTGTCGTCTGCGCAAGGCTATTTATGGCCTTAAGCAAGCCCCTAGAGCTTGGTTTCAGCGGTTTAGCGGCTATCTTACCCAGCTCGGTTTTCGGTGCAGCTCTGCTGATACTTCTTTATTTGTTCTGGCAAAGGGGTCCTCATTGCTGTATCTTCTTGTGTATGTTGACGACATTATTCTTACAGGGAATGATTCGACTCTTCTTCGTCAGTTCATTTCTCGGACACACAAGGAGTTTGCGATCAAGGATCTTGGTGCTCTTAATTACTTTCTTGGTCTTGAAGTTTCTCCTACTCCCTCTGGATTGCTTCTCGGCCAAGCGAAGTATGCTCGAGATATCCTGACTAGGGCTGGTATGTCTGCTTGCGCGCCTGTTTCCACGCCATTTCTTGCTGGCTCTCAGCTGCACAGTTCCACTAGTCCGGCGTTTCGGGATCCTACTCTTTATCGCTCTCTTGTTGGGGCCCTTCAGTATCTCACCATTACTCGTCCGGATTTGGCCTTCTCGGTCAACACTGTGAGTCAGTACCTTCAGGATCCTAGAGATGATCATTTTGCTGCAGTTACACGGATTTTGCGTTATGTTCGTGGTACTCTCCATTATGGTTTGGTTTTCAGTTCTGCTAGCACTCCAGATGTGTTAGGCTATTCTGATGCTGACTGGGCCCGCTGTCTAGAGACTCGACGTTCCACTTACGGATATACAGTTTACCTGGGTGGAAATCTTGTTTCTTGGAGTGCTAAGAAACAACCCACTGTTTCTCGTTCCAGTACGGAGTCTGAGTATCGTGCTCTTGCCAACACTGCTTCTGAGGTTGTCTGGCTCACTCATTTGCTTCGTGATCTCCGGGTTCCGCTTTCTTGCTCGCCGTTGTTGTTATGTGACAACAGTAGTGCTATCTTCTTGGCTCAGAATCCGGTGGCGCACAAGCGGGCCAAGCATATTGACATTGATTATCATTTTGTTCGTGAGCTGGTGACTTTCGGCAAGCTGCGTGTTGCTCATGTTCCAACTTCTCTTCAGATTGCTGACATCTTCACCAAGGGTCTTCCTCGTCCGTTGTTCGAATTCTTCAGATCCAAGCTTTGCGTCGGCGAGCATCCGACGCTTCGCTTGAGGGGGGGTGTTAGAATAAAGAAAGTAGATGATTAGATAATATTTTATTCCATGTTAATGACTAGTACTAGAGTTATATTTAGACTAGTATTCTTTGTACTCTATATATATTCTTCATCATTAATCAGAATCATCATGAGAAATTACTTTATCAGTCTTACATTCTCGATCAAGCCTTGAAGTCCAAGTAACCTCCAGGTTGCACCGGTATAACTACATTCAAAGAGTAGGTGTGCTAGTGTACCATCCTCTTCTCCACATTGAATACATGCCAGCAGCATCTGCATTGTTCTCCTTCGCAAAATTTTGCAGGTTGGCAGCGAATCCATACAAACACACCACGCAAGATGTTTCACTCTTTGCGCAATATGAAGCATCTATAGTTTCTTCAAAAAAGGTTTCTCTGAACTCCCCTATGGTTGCTGATGGGAAAAATCATAACGTGGTAACTTAACTAAGTAGTGATAAGCTGACTTCATTGTATAGGTGCCCATGGCCGTGTGATGCCAACACCATTTGTCCATTTCGGTGCTCGAGGGGATCTGAATTCACCAAATAATATCAACGTCGTCCGGGTGGAAATGTGTCGCAAACAAATCTTCTTTCCACCAGTTGGTATATTCGTCAATAAGGTCTCCAACAAGTGATAGTTCTGCCAGAATGGTATCGGCATTCTTCACAACAAAATCATTATCTCTAGGCTTCCCATGGTTTGTGGCAGATACTAGTTTTCCATCCGGATCTTATTTGCTTACAAAATCCGAGCCTTAGAACTCCAACTCCTTTCATGATGCTTCTTTATGACCAAGAAGGGCGCAGTCTCAAAGGGGATTCAAAGATTTTTGAATTTGATAAGTACTTGTCCCTGAATACCCTGGTGACAAGGGCATTCAGATGAATCAAGAATCTCCATGACTGCTTTCCCAATAGCGCTAAATTTGCTTCTTTCAAATTACTGAAACCCATGCCGCCATTAGAATTTGCCCTAGAACGCTTCTCCCAAGAGATCCAATGGATATTCTGTGTTCTTGTCGTGTTCTCATCCCACCAAAATTCACTTATCATACCTCAGATATGCTCTAGGATAGTATCTGAGATACTAAAGCAACTCATAGCGTAGCTCAGAATAGCCTGCAGGACAAGTTTGATCTTCTTGTTCCACCCATCAATTCTCTGTCTAATTTTTTCCTTCAGGTTCTAAAATATTTCCGATTTATTCTGTCCAATATCCGAGGGCAACCCCAAATAGGTGCTATGCGAAACTACCTCTGGTATCTTCAGGATATTGCATACTCTAGCTCGCCACTTTGCTGCTGTATTAGGGCTGAAAAGGATACCAGACTTATCAACATTTATTTGTTAGCCTGAAATGCCTTCAAATAATGTGATAGCCCACTGAATATGCCTCGCCTCCTGATCTGTTGCTTCATCAAATAATAAGGTGTTATCTGCGAAGAATAGATGTGAAATATTTGGCCCATACCTGGATGCACCAATGCCTTTAATCTTTCCGGAACACATCAGGTCAGTAAAGAGGCTGGAGAATACCTTTGAGAAGATAATGAAAAGATAGGGCACCTGCCGAAAACCTTTCTTCGGTTGTAACATTCCCATTTCGCCTTGATTCAAAATGAATGAAAAGGAAACTGTTGACAAGCATTGGCGTATAAGCTGAACAAATCTTCTTGGAAATCCCATCACATGCAAGGTGCCGAAAGTGAAGTCCCACTCAATAAGATCAAACGCCTTGCTCATATCTAACTTTATGCTCATACAACCTAGGGACTTGGTCTTCCTATTCTTCATCATGTGGTGGCTGAGCAATAAGGATGTTATTTGTGACCAGTCTGCCTGGTATAAAGGCCAACCGTGACTTTGAAATAATCTTTGGGATGATTGGCCTCTGTCTATTTGCCAATACCTTTGAAGCAAGTTGATACACAACATTTCATAGGCTGATAGGCTTGAATTGTGTGGTCACCTATAGCTCCGACATCTTAGGTATCAACATAATATGAGTGTAGTTCACCAATGAATCAAATACTTCGTTATTCAGGAAGTTCAAAACAAAAGCAATAACATCATCCCTAAAAATATGCCATAATTTCTGAAAGAATATAGGGCTCATACCGTCAGGTCCTGGGGATTTGAATGGATGCATTTACTTCACAACCTTCATTGCGTCTGCACTAGTATACAACCTTAGGAGAGATTCAGCCATGTCTAGGGTGATTTAAGAGTGAATACACCTCAGTACTTGCTGCATGATTTCCATTGAGAGTTCCAATGATGTAAAGAGGCCACCAAAGTAATCGGTGACTGTAAATTCAATGATCACCTCATATTTCTTCATCTCTTGGTTTGCGTTCTTCAATTATCCAAAATGGTTGACCTTTCTTATTTGCATTGCAAATCTATGAAAGAAAGTTGTGCTCCTATCACCTTCTTTATACTAGTGTTGTTTTGCTCCCTGCTTCCACCTGATTCCTTTTGCATCATGCAAGAAATCGTACTCATGTCTCAGAGCAGCAATTTCGATCTTCACCTCATTCGTGATATCACCACTTTTAAGGTTCAGAATCATTTTCTTTACTTCCTCCAATATCTTGGGATGTCAAGAAATGTCTCCTTCTCCCATTGCATCAGCCCTAGTGAACAGTTAGAGAGCTTTTGCGCTAAGGAAGAGACTGATGGGGCACCTCTCTATGTTTTCTCTACTATATTTTAGCAGTCACTGGTTCGGATCCAGTGCGCCACAAAATGGAATCTCCTCCTTCTTCTGTGTTGCCTAGCAGCAGGATCCCGCGCTTGAAGCAGGAGTAGGATGCACATATGATCAGAGTAGACCATATGGATAACATTGACCGAGGACCATAGGAAAAGGTCGTGAAGTGACAAGTTGTATGTTTCTCAGTCAAGCCTCGCCCTCTTGATGTCTGGCTTGGACACTAGTATATTCCACGTGAATGTAGGTCATATCAAATAATCCACAGAAATCTAGAGCCTCCCTAAATGAATTAATCTGCCATTCTGCCCTTGGCTGGCTCCCCTGAAAGACAGAACCTCGTTGAAGTCACCAAATCCATGGAATTGGAGGATCTGCGACTAACTGTTGAAAGTTTTTCCACCATGCTCTTCTATTGGACATAGCTGGTTCACTGTAGCAGCCAGTGATACAAAAATGACTTCCAAATATAGAAACAAAAGTATCTATGTAACGACTCGATATAAATTTTAAATCTACCACTACTTTCTTGCTCCATAACAATGCAAGACCACCTGAGCGACCTTACGACTCAACAACGACACCAAAATAATTTAATTACGACTTTAATCTATGAATAACTTCTATGAAACATTTAGTTTCACAAATAAAAATAATCAAAGGCAATTTCAAACGTACCATGGCACGTAATTCCTGAACTACCCGAGCCCTTCCAAGCCCACAATAGTTCCAACTGATGATATTCATTGGCCTGGGCAGGATTGGACTTCATCGCCAGTCTCTGCCTATGTAATACTCGAGCCTGTCTGGATTGGAGATGCCTCACCAAGGCTTTCATTCTGCTTCTATTTCTTGGCTTCCATATCCTCATTCTCCTGACCTCCTAGCACCAATTTTCACTTCGTTTGACCACGGTTATTCTTCTTTTGCGGCTGTTCTGCAACTATCTTCTTTGGAGCCCTATTTTTTGGTGTTTTTCTCTTCTTTCGAGTTTTATCCATCTGTTTCATAATACGTTCCGCCGGTGAAGATAATTCAATGGGGACTTAGAACATTGCTGGGCTGAGGGGATCAGACAGTGGTGGGGTGATGTCATTCGGTGAAGAACTTGACTGGGTTACAATCTTGTCGTAATTTCTTTCCCGCTGTTGTTGGTCAAAATCCTGTCCCTCCGCTTTGTCATTTTCCATCACTTCTGCAACATCCTTTATCTCCACGAACGGTTCCCTCTCTGCATGAGGTGGTGAGCCTTGCACTGGTTTCTCCTTTCTTCCATAGGATATTACAAGATTTACACTGAAACTATTAGGGATCTCTTCCAGGCTCGTCCTCCATATCGGTGTCTCAAAGAATTTTTGTGGTGGGGGCTTCTTGAGTGCTACTGTCCTCTGGGAGCTCGACACACACACACACATATATATATTCCTCTGTGGTGTTCCAGTAGCTAGGTTTTCCTGAAAGATGAGATTGTACGAGCAATAGAACTTGCGTCTGTAGTGATGTTCATCGTTTGTGGAGCAAATCGTGGTTCCCTTTCCACTACTCCAGTCCTTGATCCACCTCCTCTACCATAGGGTATTAGCGCTCCAAGGTTTTCATCCACCCTATTTTCCATGCCCCTATTATCATCCGCTCGGCCTCCAAAAATGTTTCTGCCTTACCTTGCAGTATTGCGTCATTTCTCCTGTGTGGAAATCCCCTTCTTCCGGCCACCGTGAACGCGAGGCATTAGAGTTTACCCCAAGCAACGATAAGTAGTATACAACGTCTCGTTGTGCGATGGGTGTAAGAGCCCTGGCTTTGCATTATATCTGGCCGTGAGTCAGTCTTCCGCAGAATGAACAAAAATGCGGTGGTTTCTCATATTGGAGAAGAAGTTGCATTGATTTATGGAAAAACCAACAGTCTGGATTCTCTTCAAAGATTTAGTGATAACGATCTCAATCTTGATGCGCATATAATTTCCAACCACAGATCCATCAACACCTCTTTCTACTGCCACACATTTACCAACAGCAAAGCCGATGAGCCTGACTGATGCTTTGTTCATAGCCAAAGTTGAGACTCTATGAACATGGACCCAAAACAAACATGTCATAAATTGGATATGAGAAGCAACCATGCCTTCATAGGGCTCACGAAAAGCCATAAAAAACTTACCAAACAACCACAGTTCTCTTTCTAAAACCCATGCCTTATCAGCTAGATTCGAGAATTAAAACAGTATGACATTATCACACAAGAAATTTCCAGATATAGGGTTTTTTAGTCGCAAAATTCATTGAAACATATCAACTATCTCCTCGTGTAGAATCCGACAAGAAGGCAGAACTTTGCCCACCAATGCCAGCCTGAATTGCGATTAATCAGAATTGAGTAGGGATTCTTGTTGTCGGTTCTCCTTCTCTGTGAGTGACAGGTTTGTGTACAATCTCTCCAGAGCATTGACGTTTTCCATCTTCATTCAATCATAGAAACCTCGGTGCTTAGGTACGTTCCCTTGTAAAAATGGACTCTAAACCCTAGTGATAGGTTTTGTTGCATCGAGACAAATGCATGAATTTTATATAGCCAATCGAATCCAATCCTCCCTTGGATACAGAGATCAAGTCGCCGCTGCTCCGATCCATGCTTGGAAATGGAATCGGAGCTGAAATTGCTTATGTCGTACAATGCAAGAAAAAGCTCTATGCAGTAGCCCTAGAGAGAGAAATTGACGGCTAAATACTAATGCTTGACTAACAATAATCAAGGTCATGTAAATAACAAATTATTCTATTTTCACCCCCTATAAATCTAACATTTCTATTAGCTTCTTTATCAAGAATATATGGATTAATTGTAGTGTTAAATTCACTATAAGTTTATTTATTGAGAAGGACCAAATAGTACCTTCCAGAGTGATGGCACTGTATCGTGGGGATAGAGGTGAGAACTTATCTAGGATCACTCCAGACACTAAATTCTGACTAGGAGTGGAAAATAGATGGATGAGTCAAATATGGGTTGGGTAATATGGGTAATTAAAAAAATATGTTTCGACCTATTTTATGATGGGTTAAAAATGAGTTAGGTCAAAACATGTCGAGTTGAAACCCGCCAACCTGTGGGTAAAAAACCACGCAATTCACAGGTTATTAATGGGTAAACTCATGGGTTTCAACCTATATATACCCATATGGGTTTATATACCAATCCAGATGTGTAAATCCTACGGGTTTCAACCCACATATATATACATATATGTATATATTAACTCATATAAGTTTATATACCAACCCATATGGGTAAATCCGCTGATTTCAACCCATATATTGATCCATGTGAGTTTATATATAAACCCATATAGCTAAACCTACAATCAACCAGCAAACTCAACCCGTCCAATCCATATTTATCAATTTCCCTTTTAATTCATTATCTATTTTACCCATACCCATCCAAATTTAAAAATACACAACCTGCTTGACCCACAGATTGTGGGTCTATTTTGACACCCTAATTATGACTATATCAAATTATATCAAATTATTTGATGTAGAGATTTTATTGCATCTGAGTTCTAGAGTGAGTGCACTTTTTTCTTTCTTACACTCCTCCTTTTAGCTTATTTCAAGACTTGTGATATTGGCATTTTCTAGCTACACAGTTAAGGATGTAAACCGCCAAAGCTCCCAGGGGCGTGCACCACTAACTTGCAATGTGTGAGGGTTTGTTAATGGACCGCATTACTTCTCTTATGCCATCTCTAATTTCTACTCTAATCCATTTTGATTGACTATATTATTCATTTACTTTAGAGTAAAGTGCCCATATGACTCTAAGTTATGGTTATATGTGTCAATGTGACCCTCCAAAATCAGAAAGTGCTATTACAACCCTATGATTTGATGAAATGTGCTAATATAACCCTGAAAGCCTGAATTTGGCCAGAAAAATATGAAATGATGATTATATCCCCAATTTCAAATAAATATAAAAATTTAACCTATTGAATATACCGTTTTGTCCTTCACCCCTTTCTCCTATTTTTCCTCTACTTTCTCGCACTCAAACACATCTTTTTCCTCTCACTAACGTCACTCGCATCATCTTCTACCTCTCACTCGAGTCCCTCGCATCCCTCTGTCATCTTCTACCTCATACTCGCACTCACCGTCACCGGTAGCTTTGCACGAGGGTCCGCTTTGATTGGCATCTTTGCATCCCTCCGATGAAGGACTTGTTGGTAGCTTCCCGTTCATCCGACAAAGGTTTTTCTAGTAGCTTCCCATCCCTCTGCTCGATGTCCTAATGCTTGGGTGAGCGGCGCTGGGGTCTGAGAGGTGAGCGAAGGTCTTGATTTTCCTAGCGTCGGAGTAAAGGTGATGGGGTTTTTAATGTCATTTTGGTGGTGCGGCCCATAGAAATTGGTGGTGGTCTTGATTCGATTGGTGGCCGTCCCAACGAGGTTCGATTTGATTGGCGTCAGAGCAAAGGTGACGGGGATTGCTATCGTCATCCTGGGCTAGGGTTCCGTTGTCCTGGGCTAGGGTTCTGTGCAACTAGGAAAAATTAATTTTGTTGTGTCCTAGGGCTAGGTGGTGCTGGGGCGGGTGGTGGTGGTGGTGGTTGGGATGAGTGGTGGCTATGACTGGGAAGAGTGATGGTGGTGGGTGGTGATGGAAGTGCTGGGGTTGGTTTTGGTGGTACTGGGGCGGGTGGTGGTGGTGCTAGGGCGTGTGGTAGTGGCTGGGATGGGTGGTGGCAGTGGCTAGGGAGAGTGGTGGCTAGCGGTGGTGAAGGTGGTGGTGATGAGGCTGGTGGCTAGGAAAGGTGGTGGAAGTGCTAGGATGGGATGTGGTGGTGCTAGGATGTGAGGTGGTGGTTGGTGGTGCTAGGGCGGCAACAGGCTTTGAAGAAAATAAATCCCTTTGGCTGTAACCTTTCTCAGCAGAAAAATTGAAACTTTTGGGTAACAGACGTGCAGATCTACAGAGGGAAGCAAGATGCTATGTAAATATAACAACAAACGCAGACAAAATAGCAAGGCGGCGGCGGAAGTGGCAGAGCTGTGGTGGGAGCAGCAATGGTTATGGAGATGAAGAAGAAGAACTTAGGGATAATTTTGTCATTACATATTTTATTTTAAGACTAGGTGTAGTTTAGTCTTTTATATTTGGTCAATGTCGGAAACTACCTAGTCAACATCGGAATAGTACCAAAAGGTTATATCAGTACTTTTAATGCAAAACATAAGGTTATAATAGCATTTTTCTGATCTTGCAGGGTCATATTGACACATATGAGCAAAACATAGGAGTATTTTTCCTTTACTTTAAAAATACAAAAAATAAAGGGGAAAAATAATTTCACAGTGAATCACTGAATTGTGGTTAATTACAGTGAGATGAGTTCTTTCTTTATTGGGGGTGAAAAAATGGTGACCCGGACGGAAATATGGTGAAAATTAAACCAGGTAATATTTAGGGACGCGTCCTCTAATTTCCTTTTCTTTTTTATTTTCAACGCATTCAACGTCATGTGTTTAACCGTAAAGTGTACTATAACCATAGATATGGTAAGTATGATATCTAGTATGATATCTAGTATGATATCCTAGAGGTCATGTATACATAAGTTTCCTTTTTCTTTTTAATTTTCAACGCATTCAACCTCATGTGTTTAACCCTAAAGTATACTATAACCATAGAGGGTAAGTATGATATCCCAGAGGTCACGTATATATAAGTAAATTATACTATGCACCCAAGATACGGTAAATGATGGTTATCTAAAATAGTTGGGAGTTATCTCCACCTAAATAATTTGAATTAAGTGTATTTGAATTAATAAATTATTATTAAGTATGATAAATTCTTGGGAAAAATCGTATTTTCATAAGCATATGGAAAGACGGAGTTGAATTAAAATCATAGAAAGGTAAAGTGTTGAAGTTGCAATATTAAAATTTCATTATGCAACTTGCAGTATTTATAAGTTTATGACTCGATTAATGCAACCCAAAATTTTTATCTTGATTTCTTCTAATTTGCAGTTTACACGTTAGTCTTTTCATAACTTATGGATAGACCATCTTTCTTAACTGATTGATTAGTGGATATACGACAAGTATAATATTTTTGATACCATATCCGAATTACTTTTATTAATATATAAATAATAATAATATTGGTTTTTTTATTTTTTTATTACAAATATAAGTTTAATTCAATTACAAAATACTCTATAATACAATAAATTCTTATTTAAAACAATATAATTATTATTTATCACAAAAATATTAATAAATTAAATTATTTATATAAGAAAAAAGATTTTTTATTAGAATTTTGTTACTATTACTTATAGTATAAATTTCATGAAAATTATATTCCCTCTGTTTTGTTATTAATGATACACTTACTATAAATGAATGTTTTCTTTTATTTGGCACCCATTCCATTTTTGGTAAGACTTCTTCAATGTCATCAATTCATTCTACTTTTTTACTTTCCACCTAAAATTTCATCCACTCATTTTCTCCACATAAATTCAAACACCTAAACCTTTGGTACCATAAATAGAAAAACAGAGTGATTAGTTAAATTCAACCCATATACAACTCGAGAAATAATATTATAATATTTTTATACAAATAATTATTATAATATTATAAATATTTTTGAAAATTAATATAAAGAAAAATTTAATTACAACATATATAATATTTATCTTTTAAAAAAATCACAATACTAATGAGTTATTTTTTTAAAAAAATTATAATACTAATTAGTTCATAATATTTTAAATAATGAACCATAGAGAATGCATTTTTCGTATGCGACTTTAATTGTTTTTCAATTTTTTTTATCCTAGTAAAGAGAAATTGTAATTCTCTCACAAAATTGAAACAATATTAAAAATGACGAGGATGCATTTGTTCCTCTGTTTTCCCTTTTAAAAAATAATACTTTCTCCGTTTTACTATGTTCGACACCATAGGTTTATTGTTATTTTTTTGTAAGTTAAAATATGTAGAGAAAATTAATTGAGGAGAGTAAAAAATTTATAACAGGATGCATTCGCTAAAATACATCCTTTATTATTTTTTATTTTTTTAAAATAAAATAATAACGAATGCGTCGTCTATTCTTCCTTTTAAAAAAAATTAATAATAACGAGGGGATTGTATCAAGCACGTTACTGTACCACTTGATCAAGAAATTTCTCACAGCGAGAGTGCTTTTAGTAATGGAACAGAAACAATGGCGGAGCAGAGAAACCCCAAACTCTCTGTAACTACCTAAACGATCTCCCAAAAGAACTCCTCGTCAGTCGTCACCATCCTCTCTTTTCTGCCAATCTTGTCCGCCATTAAAACCAGCTTTCATCTCTCAGCGATGGCAAAACCTATGGCATTTGATGTCCCACCTGAAATTCATCCAATCTGACGAACCCCCTTTCTTCAGCGAGGAGGAATGAAATGTCTGCTTGGCAACAGCTCCTTCGTTACGACCTGCATTAGGTACGCCGTCGACTGCGGCGTCAAGGACATGAGCCTCTTTTTTTGGATGTTATAGAAAAAGATGAAACCATGTACCATTTTCATTTCTCTGATATTAAGAACGGGCGCGTAAGGCGTTTGACGTTATTCTGGTGTGAGATTGTAATGCCACCTGTTGATTCCATTCAGTTCGAATCCCTCCAGATAGGTCTGTCAAATGGGTTAATTGGATCAACCCAACCCATTATCCAAAACCAATTAATTCATTATTCAATGTGTCTTTATCCAATTAACTCATTTATTAATGAGTCATAATGAGTTGGATCATAAATGTGTTGGGTCATTAAATGGATAACCCATTGGGTAACTCATGAGATAACTCATATGACCCAATGTGTTAAAATATATTATCCAATAAGTCATTATCCAATAAGCCATTATGTAACTAACCCAATAAGTTATCATTCAATTTTTCTTCTGATTTGAGTTACAAGTTATCATTATCCAATGAGATCAGATATTAAATGCTCATTAGTTTTTGGGATTTGGCGGGATGAGAATAATTATGTTAATGAAATTTTTTGATCTCAATGGGTCACATATTATGTTAACTCAATGGGAACCTAACAAATACCCAATAAATATCCAAAATTACCCAATTAAATGCATGTGTAATATTTAACATAAATATTCACTATAATTCACAAATTATACAAATTATAATTCATAAATTATTCGAGTTCAATCTCGTACAATATTCGAGTTCGTACAGTATTCGAGCTCGTACAGTATTCGAATTCAATCTGGTACAGGATTCGAGTTCATACAAAATCTGCACTCAATCTCGTACACTATTCGAGTTCGAACAATATTCGAGTTCAATCTCGTACAATATTCGAGCTTAATCTCGTACAGTATTCGAGTTCGTACAATACCCGAGTTCAATCTCGTACAGTATTCGAGTTCGTACAGTATCTGAGTTCAATCTCGTACAGTAATTGAGTTCGTACAGTATTCGAGCTCAATCTCGTACAGTATTCGAGTTTGTACGGTATTCGAGTTCGTACAGTATTCGAGCTCAATCTCGTACAGTATTCGAGTTCGTACAATATTCGAGCTCGTAGTATTTGAGCTCGAGCTCGATCCCAACTAATATTGTTCGTTAATTTCGTCGAGTTTACAAAGACAATATATTATATATATAGGCAAAGTCTTGGGAAAGACGGTCTTTCCATAGGCTTATGGAAAGACGGGGTTTGATTGGAATAATAAAAGGTAAAAGGTCTTAGTTGCAATATTAAAGTTTTAGTAAGAAACATGTAGTAGTTATAAAATTGATAACCCGGTTCATGCAACCCAAAAATTTTATCTTAATTTCTTCTAATTTACACTTTAAACCTTGGTCTTTCCATAACTTATGGAAAGACCGTCTTTCAAGAGACGGACTCATATATATATATATATATATATTTTATTAAATATAATATAATATAATGTACATAATATTTTATTACATAATATAATAAATAATTATATATTAGGGAAAAATTAATCATTCGTAATCAAACTTGTGAAAATTTAGTTATCTTGTGATATGAAATTATCCACGGGTCACCCATTACCCAACCTAACTCAACTCACCCAAAATTATCTAACAGGTTATTCATTATCCAACCAAACTAAACCAATAACTACAACCCAATTATATCCATTAACCCAATGGATCATTATCTAATTAATTCTTATCCAATAAGTGAAAATAGTATATGATAACGGTTATCAAACGGATTATGGTTTCTTGTTTTTACCAGAAAAATTATGCTGGAGATTTGTCCTCTGTGAACCAGGCACAACTGTGGTCTTGGACAGAATATGTGTACGACCATTATCAGGAAAACTGGGGCAATGCCGTGAATTTGTTGCACAGCGGTGTCTCGAGTCTTGACATTAGCTAATTCCTCTGTTCCTGAATAAACTGCACACTTTCTATTTTTGTCTGTCCCTGATGAAATTGCAAGCAATCATAACTTGCCATTTTAATCAAAGTTGATTGCCTGTGAAATGACCAAAATGCCCGTGGACTTTGAAAATTTTATAGCCATTAAGGCTGATAAATCAGGGAATTGCTACAGTCTCTGGACACGCGTCCAGAGACTAGTGGTTGGCGTTCGATTTAAATTTTAATCTTCCAACTACCTTTCCCATTACCACATGCGTCACATTTACGCTCTTCATGTTCCATTATTGCTCTTTCCATGCTCCCAACGCTCCCGTTTAGGTTCCCAATGCTCTCAAACACTCCCTTACCTTCTTCATTTCTCTCATTTCTCATAGAATCTTCACAGCCCACCCTCTCCTCTTTCTCAAATCTGAAAACCCTAGCCGCTCAACCTTTTTTCTGCTATCTTTCTTAGTTGAAAACCTGTGTTTTTTGTGTTGGTTCACTTGGTTTAATCTGACTTTATCACAACTTGTTGTTTTGGATCTAGGGGTTTCTTGATTTGGTTTGAGATTTTGAAAATGAAATCAATTTCTTCACTATTTCGATCTGAAATCACAGCTTTTTGAGGCTCGGTTTATGTTTGGCTGGTTGATTTAGGTTTTATTAAACATAAACAGATGTTTATGTTCCAGGTTCAGATCTGAGGTATTTCTCGTGTTGGATCTGTGGTATTTCCCAATGTTCTTGGGATTTTGTTGTTGAAAACCGAATGCATGTTTCTGATTGTTGGCTTTCATGTTATTGGGTTTGTCATTTTGAACTGAAATTCATGCTCTTTGTGGTCTGAGTTCCGATCTAAGTTATTTTTTGTGTTGTAACTGTGATATTTGCCATTGTTCTTGGGTTTTTGTTGTTGAAAACCGAATGCATGTTTCTGATTGTTGATCTGTTAGGTCTTTTTTGAAGTGAAATTCATGCTATTTATGGTTTGGGGTCCGATCTGTATTTTTCCTTAGGCTGGATCTGTGATACTACTCAACGATTTTCATTTTTGACGTTTAAAACTGAATGCATGCGTATGAGTCTTCATTAATGTACTCATTTTCGGAGTAACTGATATTTGGTTTGTGATATTGAAACTAAAATTGATGTTCATTGTTTGTTGGCTTCAGATTTGGGTTTTTGTTGTGTTGGATATGCCATATTAGCCGTTGTATGTTGACATTGTGTTTGACCAGTTAAGGGTTGATTGGGGGTTGGCAATTTCTTTTTGAACTGCTTCTGATGTGTATTGTGAACTGATTGTGAATATAAAGTGAACTTATTTTGATTATACTATGAACCTTTTCTGATCATACTGTGAATCTTTTCTGATTATACTGTGAACCTAATCTGATTATACTGTGACCTGATTCTTATTACAGTTTACTGATACCTACTAATTGTTTGCATCTGAAACTGATGGATCATGGTGATAGGGTTATGGCTGGGCAGGGTAAGTCTGCCCCTTGCCAACTCTTGAGTGAATTCGAGTTTGACTCTCGGTTTCAATCGAGTTTTATCCCACATTATTCACTGGGCTTGATGACATTGAGTCACAACCCAAGCCCAGTACTTTTATCCCACCCCAGTACCCTGTCATTGATACTGATTCAGTTGAGTCTTGGGATATCCCCGTGGCTACACATTTTAGCCTTGTACCTGAATCTGTCCTATACCACTCAGAATCAGATACTGATTCAGATAAAACATAGCCCCCAGATACTAATCCTGATATAACACAGCCCCTTGAGACTGATATTGATTCTGATGCAACCAACCCCTTGATTCCGATGAAACCCAACCCCCAAATACTGATCCTGATAAAACACAGCCCCCTAATACTGATCCTGAGAAAACACGGCCCCCTGATCCTGATACTGATTCTGATGCAACCCAAACCCCTCCGATGAAACCCAAGCCCCTAATTCTTATAAATTCGATTCATCTAAATCTTAGTATGATCCGCATCCTTCAATGTACTTCAAGGGTAATGAATTCCCTAAGTATGGCGAGCCAGGTTTCTAGGAAACTGAGGCTTGTCTATATTCTGGTAACTGGCCAAAATATGTGCCTAAAAGTGATTCTGATGCTGAAAAATAGTTTCATTACTCATATGTTTGTATTTTTGGCTCGTCTTCAGTTCTAATTTTACCTTCACATTTCAAATTGTTAACCATATTTTTTATACAGTGTGGCTGTTGTTGCTTTTTACAGCAACTACTTCATTCTCTGTTTGTTTGTGATAGCATGTGTGCTACTTGTGTGTGATAGCATGTGTGCTACTTGTTATATGCGGTGTTTTTTAATCTGTGTGATGTTTATGTTCAAACGTGCAATCGCTCAGATTTAGACTTAGATTCAGTTAAAACCATGGGTGCCTGTTCCCCATCTTTCAACTGAATCTGAAGCTGAACCTAAGTCAGGCAAGACATGTTTAAGATCAGGGGCAATGATGGGAGTAGTAAATTGTGATGCATGTTTATGTGTTTATATATGCAGCAATGCAGTGTTAGTCATAAGACTTACCTGATCTTGGCAGGGCATTTGTTCATTGATATCATAGCTAATAAATGTGCTAGTCGGGTTTGTGCTGGTTGAACCCATAATTTATGATGTAGTTGTGATGAATGAATAAACATGCAGCCATGCTTATTAGTTGCTAAACTGATCTGATGTTGGCGGGGCATGTTGTGATTACACCCAACTTTGAAATTATTTTCTTAGTTGACCCTGTTGTAGTTGTTAGCCACATGTGATGATACCTTGCATGAACACTTTGGCAGCAACCATGTTTTTACAAACATTAGGATGTCATCTTTATAATGTTTTGTCCCTTCGTTGTTATATGTGTGTTTGCCATTCCTCCCAGTTTGAATGGTTTATCATCCTAGACTAACCTGTTTTGCCTCATACTTAGAAACAGATTTTTAAACACAAACTCATTTAAAAAATATTTATACAAAAGGGAGTATAGCCCTCCCAGCTTTTACAAGGTTGCCTTATAAATATAGCTTATTAAAATAACTTGTATGTTTACCCTAGACCTGAATCTAGAAGCACAACCCTACAAAAGTACATCAGTTGCATATCTACACTAACTTCATCATGATTAGCAGATCCTGTATGTTCCTGGTGCTGCCAATAGACACCATGTGTTCCGAACAACCCCAAACTAACTTAGAATTCACAGTCAGATTGTGGGGTAGCAAACCAAGTCTTCTTAGCCTTTCCTTTCCCATATGTGGCAGTTTGAACTCATTACCACCCCTGCATTTCATTATTTCTACCATAACACTTTGCAAGCTTAGGAATATCTTGTCTATGACCCTCCATGTCAAATGCATCATACACAACTTGTAGTAGTCCATCTAGGTTTTGGCTAGGATTTTGCTATTGTAAACTTTGTATTGAGGCAAAAAACCCCAACTCTACAATGTTTAAATTGGGTGATTTGGATGGTTGGCACACTAACTGAATGTTAAATCCATCTGGGATGGCTGCATCTAAAAATTTAGGGTCATTTGCATATATGTGGGTAGGGGCATTATCTTGTTGTATGAAAATGTGTTTGCTTGCCCAAACTGACCATTTTGCTTTGATAGCTGGTATGAGTTCATGGATAAGCTTGTGTCTAATAACATCCTGGGTTATGGATGATAATGATCGTGGCATCATGGTTCCCATAGGTCTATTTACTATTGTGTACTTAGCTGCTACATGCTCAACATAAGGAAACACACCTATTTTCCTATCAAACATTACATTACCCTCCATGTCAAATATAGGTTCACACAGCACATAGAAACACGAGTTTTGGTATGTAATGCTTGCTTTGGGTGATTCTATATGGTTCTGGTTCATTAGGACCAAGAATATACCTTGTTGTAGCCTCTGTGATGTAGAACCACTTTTCGTCGATGTATATGATGTTGTGCATGGTCTTGAATTGCATGTTGCACTCCAGTTTGCTTAAACACTATTCCAGCCTTGATTGTTTCTGGGCTGTTGTTAGGTATGGATGAACTGCATTTGTGTGGCTTCTTATCTCCTTGCTTGCTATTGCTCTGTTTATGCTACTTTTTCCAACATGCAGCTTGGCGGCTGTGCTTCAACATGTACGCCTGAACTTTAGTGGAAATGCCACCAGAGCCTCCAGGTCGATTGGCTTCTTGCTTCTTCCACATCGCCCGTGTCTTCTCAAACAGGTGCACACAACCTCTCCATTTTGAAGTTGCTGCCTAACCTGAGCCCAGATGGTGCTGATGGTCCTAACTGAGCATGCCCATCTTTCTGCTGCCTCCACTCTCCGCTGGTTCTCAATCTGCTAATTTTTTATGCGTTGAAGGAGAAAATGGGCAATCTCCTTCCTTTGTTCATCAGTGAGATTTCTCCCCACCATCACAGCCTTACTTGCTCGATGATGAATATGAGAAAGTGGAAGGGTTTAGAGATTTCTGAATTTGGCCAGTTCTGGAAGAACTGGCCAAAAATGGATTATGAGAGCACATGTTTTTAATTTTATAAGGTGTGAATGAGTGCTCTAAGAAATGCCCCTATTTATAGATGATGATTCTGATTTTTAAACTGTAATGAACAGTGACCGAAAAGTGTAAAATTGGCTCCAAAATAGAAATTTTTTGGAGGCAAATGTTAAATTTTGGAGGGAATAATCACAATGTTTAGCACTTTTTTCGAACCATTTTTTGGCCCTGTAATTTTCAAAATTTGAACATAAATTTTTAGCTTTTAGGACTGCCATCAGTCATTTTTCAACTGTTCAATTTTGCCTCCACTTTTCTCTTTCTTGCAATTTATTCAGGGACGGAGGGAGTATATGTTTCTGAGGCATGTGCATTCGAAGTTCAAGTCTGATGGATGCTTTAGAGCATGTGTTTTTAGATCCACGAATTGCAGCAGCCTGCCCACCATTGTTGCAGAATTCCCATCACCTGCTGCTTAGCTTGTGGAAACAGGTTGCTTGAGGTCTGTTGCATTTAATTCAAATGCAGAAAGTGTATTTAACATATAATTTGGTTGGATCGTGCAGTATAATCTCCCTATTATCAAGTATACAATCTTCACATGCAATAAAAATTATAATAAATCTAGAGTCCGTCTCTTGAAAGACGGTGTTTCCACAAAACATAAAAAGACCAATGTTTAAACCACAAATTAGAAGAAATGAAGATAAAATTTCTGGGTTGTATTAATCGGGTTATAAACTTTATAACGGCTACGTGTTGCGTAATAATTTTTTAATATTGCGACTAAAACTTTTTACCTTTTTATTATTTCAATTAAATCTCATCTTTCCATAAGCCTTAGGAAAGATGGTCTTTCCCAAGACTTTGCCATAAATCTGTTCAATGTACAATAATATTATTTTATTTTATTTCTCAAGCATGAATAGTATCTTGGTACAATAGGTCGAACAACTGAGCTGGTAGGATGAGGGTAAGAATAGCTAGGAAGAGAAGGATTATGATTGCAATATTTTTGAGGATATTGATTAACAATTGGAAGAATAGGGGATGATTGAGGTTGTGAGAAGGGTTGCGGAGTTATTGGATATGTTCAATTCTCAATACAAGATCCATCATTCAAAAATGAAAGATAGTGATGAAATTGTTCATCACAATTTACCATTTCTAAATAGTGACGAAATTGTTCATCAGAATTTGCCATGCCTAATTTGATATTATAACTTATTACCAATTCAACTTGTAAAAGAGCTATTTATAGATACATTCTACGTACATTTCAATTTCAAACAGTAGCATACATTCAATAGTAAAAGAGACATTATTGCATTGTAAATTTTATAAACTATCCATTAGAACATAATAGCTACAGTGAATTTTACAAAAGTTACAATGTATTCTTTTTCATCCTACCATTTGTGCATTGGAAAATCGTGCGCACACACACAATATATTTATATATATATAAAGTACACTCCCTCTTTTCCAGCTAATTCTGCATAGGTTGACTTTCGTCAGTTGACTCAAAAAAATTTGATCATTGATATCTATAATAGAGTATAAATACAAGTTATAAAAAGTTGATATTTTAAAATTTTATTATATTACGAATATAACAAGATCACATATGACAATATTCTAACTTATTTATCGATTCAAATTTGAGGTCAAAGTGAAACAATTTTGACTAAATGAATAGTTAAATTGCAGAAATGGTTGGGACAGAGGGAGTACAATAATTTTAACAGAAAATTATATGAATTTATATAATTGCAATACTATTTCTATAAGATAGATATATGAAGTTACACAATCACTTAAACAAGAAATTTATATATAAATATTTATAATAAAATTATATTAAATTATTTGAATAAGATAATTATATAATTATAGTTATTTATTAAAATATAATAAAAATAGAGCTCATAAGAAAATCATAATTGTATAACATCGTTTCATATAGAACCCGTGAAGTAAAATCATAATTTTACAAATAAGTTTACTATTAGAATTATCCATATGTTTTTTACTTTAAATAAATTTAATTCAAAGAATAACAACAATGCTTAATTTATTAATTATTATTGTTAGATATATAACACTTATATTAAATTAAAAATAAAGATGAATATTGTAAAAACATGTGGGATTTATCAAGCTACACATGAATGTAGGTTACCATTGTTGGAGTGGGTAGTGTAAAGTCAAGTGGTGTTCGTTGAATATTTTAATTGGCAATTTGTGAACTTATTTGAAAATAAAAAACTTTCTATGTTGGAACATGCGGATGAGCTGTAAATATGCCAAGCAAATCTTACGAGAAAAAGGACAGAATATTATGGTATTTGTGATTTATAGAAATCTCAATATTCTGCTATATGATAGGCGTTGGAAAAAGCATAGTTGGTTTATGGAAAATTCCTACAAATATGGTATTGAGATTATCGAATATATGGGAGATATTTTGATAAGGAAAATCACTTTATGGGATTTGGATACGCTTCAAAAAGCAGATAAGAAATAGGAATATTATGGAGATAAGCATGGTGAGTTTCGATCTGCTCATGGCTTTAAAAGAGGACACCACGGTTGCATTCAATGCACGAATTTAGCAGAGAAAATCTACACACAGATTTTCATTCTTTTGAGAGAATTGCAAAGAGCTAGAATTCTATGTTCCAACATACGTGACTTGTTGTTCAAAGTTCAGAATCGTATACCTTAATTCCTTGAGAGGAGGAGATCCAACATTGATGAATTTTGAGGTTAGAGGGAGTCTGATCAAGGCGGATCGGTAGCTAGGGGAGCTTGCAGAATTCAAACGTTTAATTAGTAAAGATAAGTATTTTGTATGGTGTACTTTGTATTGTATCTTTCTAATTAGTGGATTCATTCTGAACTGGGCTAGGCCCCACAGATGTAGGTGGATTTCACCGCGTAACCAAGTGTCGTGCCTTTAATGCTTTAATTTATTGCATACTTGGTTAGATAGGCTATGTTGGAACATACTAGTAATAATTAAGAAAATTCGGTAAAACCAAATTTTAGTTGGTATTAGAGCTTGGTCACTTATTTTTTTCCCTTGGTTGTGGAAAGGAAAGTGTGATCTGGTTTTACCATGACAACCAAAGAAGGAACTTCGGTGTCTCATCCATCTCTGCTGGAAGGCAACAACTATAATTATTGGAAGGCACGCATGAGAGTTTTCATCAACTCACTAGATGAACTTGCGTGGTACTATGTTAAAAATGAGTGGAATCACCCTATTGAAGATGTTGATACAAGTTTAAAGGCAAAAGAAGGAGAGTCGAGTCAAAAGGAGCAAAAACTCAAAGATAAATCTACTTGGACTCCTGATGACCTCAAGGCGTCTCTAGCAAATTCAAAAGCACTAAATGCTATCTTCACTGCTGTTGATGAAACCCAGTTAAACTCATCTCTACATGTCATCAAGCCAAGAAAGCATGGGATATTCTGCAAAATGTTCATGAAGGACTAGTCGAGTTCGAGAATTAAAACTACAGATGTTGGCTACTAAGATTGAGGAACTCAAGATGGAAGAAGATGGCACTATTTCTATATTCAACGGAAAACTCTGGGACATCTCCAATAAGGTGTATCAACTTGGAAAAGTCTACAAAGAGGCTAAATTGGTGATAAAGACCTTGAGATCACCCCCTAAAAGGTTTGCAATGAAGGTCGCAACAATAGAAGAAGCAATAGATGTAGCCACCATGAGCCTAGATGAATTAATGGGATCATTACAAACGCATGAAATGACATTCCAGCAGGCTACAAAAAGGGTTCAAAAGGAGTTGGCATTCAAAACATCCTCATCAAAGGATAATCACTAATCCGACAGTGATGATGAGCTTCACAAACTTGCACTTATCATGAAAAAATTCTCAAGAATGCTGAAGAAAGTAGTAAACAAGAAATCTCAGGAAAGGTATGGTGGAAATAGACCAAGGCCACAAGAATTTGGAGGCAATCGTGGTACAAGATTTGAACAAGGAAATCAGTAATTCTCTAGAAATCAAAGTGGTGAACCAAAGCAGCCTGGACGAATTCAATGCAGAGAATGTGAAGCAATGGTCATATTCAGGCTGAATGTGCAAATACCCGGAAAAAGAAAGGAAAATCATATGTCACCTCATAAAGTGAAGATGAAGATGACAATAAAGATGCAGAGGAACTCACAAGTAACTATGTGGCGTTTGGAGCAAAAATTCACGATGCATCAGATGATGGATTTTCCAACACATCAGGCAAAAATGAAGCCTTATGTTCCAACATGGACTCGTATGAAGTATCCAGTGATGAAGATGATGAACTTGCTATAAGTGATGAATACATCTACAACACTTATGAAAAGATGTATACTATGTGGCTCCAAGTAGTTGATACAAACAAAGTGCTGAAGGAAGAAAAAATGCATTTGACAGAGATAGAAAAAGAATTGCGTGTGGAAGTTGCCGAACTTAAAAAGGAGAATGAAGATTTGAATGAAAAGCTAATGTTAGCAACCAAGAGAGCTAAGACTTATGAAGCATTAATTTCTAAGCTGAACTCTGGAAAAGCAAAACTCGACAATATTATGGACATGGAAAAAAACTTTGGAAATCGACACAGAATTGGGTATTACAACCCACTCAAAAATACAGTCACACTCATGCATGAGACACAAGAGATACTTAAGAGTCCAGTAACTCTCAAGACAAAGATTCAAGAGGTAAAAAGAAAGTTTGGCAAACCTCATCAAAGGAAACCTCTCATCTGCAGTTACTGTTCATATCAAGAACACTCAGAGGAACAATGCCAGAAACTGCTCAGAGACCTAATGGCAGGACGTCAACTCTTGGTATGTTCCAACATAGGCGAAGTCCTGAAAACAAAAATGGCCAGAAAGGTATGGGATGTCAAATGTTCTGGTACATGCTTTGTTGCACATACTTCACTTATACCATATTCTAGAGATTCGTGGTACTTTGATAGCGGCTGCTCTCGCCACATGACTGGCACTCAAGAATTCCTCACAAATATCACACCATACGATGACGGTTATGTTACTTTTGGTGATGGAAAGAAGAGTAGAGTGGTTGGAAAAGGTGAACTAGAGATTGAAGGATTTCTAGTATTCACTAGTGTGCTGTTTGTTGAAGACTTGTAGTCCAATCTTATGAGTATAAGTCAATTGTGTGATGACAATATGACTGTGGAATTTCAGAAAGACAAATGCATAGTGAAACACGGAGAAGCCAAGGTTCTTTCAGGCATATGATCGTCAGATAATTGCTATTTGCTGGAACAGGAAGTACGATGTATGATCTCGAAACAGGATGAAGGATTTCTGTGGCACAGGAAGCTGGGTCACATAAATTACAAAACCTTGGTGAAAATTGTAAATGCAAAGGCTGTACGAGGTATGCCAACCTTAACAAGCAAGGGTGGAATTGTGTACGGACCATGTCAACAGGGTATACAAATTTGATCTCCCTAATCTTCAGTTCAATATATAACCACCTCAAGAAATCTGGAATTATTGCATATGGATTTGATGGGTCCGGTCAATACACCTAGTATAGGTGGAAAGAATTATATCTTTGTATGTGTTGATGATTTTTCCAGATTTACATGCGTAGATTTTCTAAAAAAAAATCTGATACGATGGAAGTCTTTAGAAGTCTGGTGATAAAGTTACAGACGGAAAAAGGAAGTCCAGTTGGGAAGATTGTTCAAATTCGTAGTGATCATGATAGAGAGTTTGAAAATTCTATATTCAGTGAATTGTATAATGAGCTCAGGATTCAACACGAGTTTTCTGCACCAATCACTCATCAGCAGAATGGTGTTGTAGAACGGAAAAATAGAACCTTGTAGGAGATGGCTCGAGTTATGTTGGTCGAGAAAGAAATTCACAAAAAATGGTGGGCAGAAGCTATTAACACATCTTGCTATACAATTAATCGAGTATATTTGCTTCCATTCACCAGCAAAACACCCTAAAAGATTTGGAAGGGTAGGAAACCAAATGTCTAATACTTTCATTTGTTTGGAAGCAAATGCTACATCTCCAAAGAAAGAGAGCGATTGGCGAAATTCAATTATCAGAGTGATACTGGAATCTTTCTTGGTTATTCTGTGAACAACCGGGCTTATCGTGTTTATAACCATCAGACAAATACACTCATGGAATCTATAAATGTTATTGTGGATGATTATGAAGAAGGACGAAAGTCAGAAGTTGTAGAAGATGAACCTAGTAATACGCATGTTCCAACATAGCAACGTCAACCTGACAAGGCAGATCCATCACATGTTGGAACATCTGAACAGATTGATGCTGAACCAGTTGAAACTGAGCATGTTGTAACATCATCCCCCACTGTTGTATCCTATGATCTAACACAGGATCAACCTGAATCAATGGCACGAAGTACTCGATCAGTTCCTCGGGTGGATTACAAGAATTTGGCAGGATTACAATGCTTCATCTCTCTCATTGAACCAAAGAATTACAAGGAGGTATTACTGGACGAATACTGGATTGCTGCAATGCAAGAAGAACTAGGTTATTTTGCAAGAAATGATGTATGGTATCTCACTCCTCGTCCTAAAGGTGTAAATGTCATCGGCACAAAGTGGATCTTCAAGAATAAATCTGATGCTGATAGACATATTACTCAAAACAAAGCTAGCCTGGTAGCTCAAAGATACACGCAAGTTGAGGGAGTTGACTTTGATGAGACATTCGCACCAGTTGCCGGGTTAGAGTCAATTCAAATTTTACTTGCTATTGCCTGCTCTATGAACTTTACTCTATATCAAATGGATGTCAAGAGTGCATTTCTAAATGGTGTGGTAAATGAAGAATTGTATGTGGAACAACCTAAAGGATTTGAGGATCCTCATTTACCCTCATCATGTGTATCACCTCAAGAAGGCTTTATATGGCTTAAAGCAAGCACCCAGGGCATGTTATGAACGTCTTACTAACTTTCTTTTTAAGAAAGGTTATCGTCGAGGGGGGGGGGGGGGTAGATCACACAATATTTGTGCTCGAACAATCATAAAAAATAATGATTGCTCAAATTTATGTTGATGATATAGTATTCGACTCTACTTTACCATCTATAGTACAAGATTTTGTCACGCTTATGCAGGCTGAATTTGAAATAAGCATGGTTGGAGATCTCACATACTTTCCAGGACTGCAAGTTCAGCAAGGAAAACATGGTTTGTTCACAAATCAGAGTAAGTATGCTCTGAATTTAGTAAAGAGATTTGGTTTAAGCAATGCACAAGCAGTTCGAACACCTATGGGGGTTTCTGAAAAACTAGTCAAGGATGAGAAAGGAGTCGCAGTTGATCAAAAGTTATACAGGGGTATGATTAGGAGTCTATTGTATTTAACAGCAAGTACACCAGATATATGTCTCAGCGTAGGGATATGTGCAAGATTTCAGTCTGACTAAAGAAGTCTCATCTCACTACAGTCAAAAGATTTTTTTGATATGTAGGTGAGACTTCTGAGTATGATGTCTCGTATTCTAAGTATCAAGATTCTGATTTAATTGGGTACGGTGATTATGATTGGGCTGGTAATGTTAACGATCGAAAGAGCACTATGGGTGGATGTATCTTTATTGGTACGAACCTAGTGTCCTGGTATAGTAAGAAACAAAATTTGATCTCCTTGTCTACTGCGGAAGCTGAATATCTTGCTACTGGAAGTTGTTGTGCACAATTGTTATGGATGAAGCAAATGATGAACGACTATGGAATTCATCAAGTTTCTTTGAAGATTTTATGTGACAACACAAGTGCTATTGATATTTCAAAAAATCCAGTCTAGCACTCTCAAACTAAGCATATTAACATAAGGCATCATTTTATTAGAGATATTGTTGAAAGGAAGGAATTTGTGGTAGTCTATGTTCCAACATCTGAGCAATTTGCTGATATTTTTACAAAGCCATTGGACACCGCGACTTTTGAAAGTCTCAGACAACACCTAGGTGTTTGTCAAATTTGAGGTAATTCTTGCCTTTATTTAGCAGTAAATATTTTGTTTTCCTTCTTTTCAAAAAATTAGAAAAACAAAAACATAGAAATAAGAAAAAATTCTACAAAAATAGAAGCTACATAGTTATGGTTTGTTGGAAGTTGGTATGTCTTGAGTTAATGTCTTGAGTTAATGTCTTGAGTTGACAAAAGATAAAAGAAGAATCATTGCAAATCCTGGAAAAAGAAATTTTTTTTACGGCAAACGAGGAATTGAAGTGAAGAGTTTGTGTTGGTTTCAAAGTTGTCCCAATCTCTCCAAATCCCTCTCTTTTCGACCACTCTCCCACTCCTCTTGGTTTTTTTCGGATTCTTGTTGCCAAATTCTTCCAAGATTTTCTCCTTAGCAGCAAATATCTACCAAAAAATGTCTGCACGCCCCAATTCTTCCACGGTAAAAAAAGAAACTCAAGAAATTTCTCAATCTCCGGAGGATGACAATGTTGGGCAAATTAAAGAGAATGTAGAGGCTGGCGGTGACAGACAGAAGGAACATCCCAGAGACAAAGGGAAGGGTCCCTATCAAAAGGTAATAGGTCCTAATCCTCCTACTCTTAAAGTTCTTGGAATGGAATTTAATACTGTAGATGGTATTTTTGAATGGCTTGAAGCCAATAGAAGTAGTGTGGATTTGCGTAAACTTAAGAGTATATAGGGATAATTTTTGAATGTGAATGTCAAGGAACTAGTACCGGTGATATTTGTAACCTATGGGATATTGAAAATCATGAAGTTAAATTTCCGAGGGGGAGATATGAAGTTTACAGAGGGAAAGATAGATTTCATGTTTATTCATCTATTCCTTGCCCGAGCTATGTTAGAACTAAGGAGATAAGTGATGATGAGGCAGCGGGACTGGAAGTGGTTAAGTCTACGGACAGGATGCCAGTAGCATTCTATGATTCTAAGGCTGCTCAGAGAATAGAGGAACTGAGAAAACCAGTAATAATAGAAGTTTCTGACATTGAAGAAGAAGACAATGTTGGCTATGTTCTAACACAAAATGCAGATTCTGAAAATATTGAGAAGATGGAGATTGATGATGAAGAATGGGAGGTGAAGACCATTTTGATGTAACTGGTGATGCTGATATTGATGTGGATGGATATCGGACTGGAGGATCCAATTTGAGACAAGGTGAACCAAATAAGGACCAATATGTTGGAACATAAGGCAGGACAGAGACTGCTGAAGAAGAAGAGGCTGGAAATACTGAGTATGTTCTAACACAGGAGCAACTTGTGTTGAACTACTCCAATGATGGGGTATTAGATGAGTTCATACAAACTGCTAGGGGTAAGAGAAAGATGGCCGCTACTGAGGATTCCCCACCAATCAAAAAGGCCAATAAAACTCAGGCTGCTCCCAAGAAGAAAGTGGTGCCACCTCTGTCTGTAAGTGAAACACTGTCATTTTCTTACTTTGATATAAACAACGAAGAGATGGGAGAAGTGTTTGCAGAGAGGAAGGTGATCTCGGAGAGACCAGTAGACCTAGTTGCATATAGGGCTAGTGAGTTTTCTGATTTTTTGGAATTAATTGGAATGAAAAGGGCTTCCACAGTAAAACTTCAGTACAATAGACAGGTGGTCATTGAAGTGTACTCCAATTTGATGGTTGGAAATTTGGAGGCTGATTCCCCTTGGTTTGAGAGGGTTTATGTAAGGGGGAAGATTATTAACTTCTCAACTATCAGGATAAATAGGATTTTAGGGCTGCAAACACCAGAATTTGAGGGAGTGTTTCCAGATGATCTAGGAGTGTCGGATGATCAGATTCTGGAGGCAATCTTAGAAGGGTACAAGACCAAATGGCCTGAGACTGGATACTCACAAGCTTCGTGCCTATTTTCTAGATTCTTTGGTCTATATCAGGTAGCGGTGAACTGCTGGATGCCATCCTCCGACACTACTGCCTTGACTAGAGAAATTGCTAAGCTGCTGTACCGTGTTGGAACACAAAAATAAGTCAACCTGGGGTTGTTCATACAACAGAGTCTAGTTAGGCAAGCTACTGCCCCAAAGGCTAAATATGCTATTGTGTATCCCTGCTTAATTTCTGCATTGGCTGAAAGTGCCAAGGTGAAGGGGAAGGCAAAAGATGTGATCGTCGATGCAGAGTTCCTACGGCCTAACAAGAAGACCTTTGGCATGAGGCACGTACATGACCTTCCTTAGAACCCTGAAGGCTCTACTTTTGCAGCTACTGAAAAGAAGGCAAAATTAGTGGTATTGAATGCAAGGTTGGGGGCGATAGCCATCCAAATGGCACCACTAGAAGCAGAGAAGGCCAAACTTGAGGGGGAGAAAGCTCAGCTGGAGGCCTAGACTGCTGCTTCTTTCTGATGTATCTATGTTCCAACATAGATCTAGTGTCATATTCAGGGGGAGCCTGTTTTTTGTTTCTTTCAAAGTTTTTGGTTTATTTGCCTTTGGAATATTCATGGCCCCAGGGGGAGAATATTTTGGTGATTTGAATGACTGTAATCTGAGTATTATTTTGATGGTATTCTGGAATTCTGGTATTCGGTATTCGGTTGGTATTCTTTTATATCAGGTTCATTAATTTGTATATGTTCCAACATAGGTGGAGTTTGGGAAGACTTATGTGTTTGATTAAAAGTTTTTCAAATGCGATTCTACTATCCAAAATGGTTGGGTCCACAAAATGCCAAAGGGGGAGATTGTAAAGTCAAGTGGTGTTCGTTGAATATTTTAATTGGCAATTTGTGAACTTATTTGGAAACAAAAAACTTTCTATGTTGGAACATGCGGATGAGCTGTAAATACACCCAACAAATCTTAAGAGAAAAATGATAGATTATTATGGTATTTGTGATTTATGGAAATCTGAATATTCTGCTATATGATAGGCGTTGGAAAAAGCATAGTTGGTTTATGGAAAATCCCTACAAATATGGTATTGAGATTATCGAATATATGAGAGATATTGTGATAAGGAAAATCCCTTTATTTATAGGATTTGGATATGCTTCAAAAACAGATAAGGAATAGGAATATTATGGAGATAATCATGAAGAATATTAATCTACTCATGGCTTTAAAAGGGGACACCACGGCTGCATTCAATACACAGATTTAATAGAGAAAATCTGCACACAGATTTTTATTCTTTTGAGAGAATGGCAAAGAGCCAGAATTCTACGTTCCAACATACGTGACCTGTTGTTCAAAGTTCTGAATCGTATACCTTAATTCCTCGGGAGGAGGAGATTCTGCATCGACGAGTTTCGAGGTCAGAGAGAGTCTGATCAAGGCGGATCTATAGTTAGGGGAGCTTGCAGAATTCACACGTTTAATTAGTAAAGACAAGTATTTTGTATGGCGTACTTTGTACTGTATCTTTCTGATTAGTGGATTCATTCTGAACTGGGCCTGGCCCCGCAGACATAGGTGGATTTCACCGAACTGCGTAACCAAGTGTCGTGTCTTTAATGCTTTACTTTATTGCATACTTGGTTAGATAGGTTATGTTGGAACATACCAGTAATAATTACGAGAATTTGATAAAACCAAATTTCACATAGCTTGCACATCATTAGCTTGAAAAAATGACATGGCAAGTCAAGGTACAACCCCTTGTACCTTATCATTGGAGATGCTCTTAAATTCGAAAAGGCTCGATCATCTAGAGGTTCGAGCTAGGTATACATTTGATGAAATGTTGGGTGTATTTTGGTTGCTCCTCTAAACTCTGAAGACTCGTATTTGTTAATAGTGTGGATCAGATAAACATGGAGGAAGGTTTCATCGAGGAGCTGGATGACAAATTCAACAGCTTTGCTTTTACACAGCAAGTTTCTCGTCTCCAGGTTCAAAAACACAATGGCTGAGTACGGGATTCTACTTCTTTTAAGGAAAATAAATATCTTTGAAGTATAATTTTTATATTGGGAATTGAATGTTAGTCCAGTGATTGAAGTCTAGTGCTACTACCATGAGTAAAAATAAATATTATGTGTAAAAATTATACTTCAAAGATATTTATTTTAGTTCAATACTTATTTACTCTCTTCAATAATTGTGACATATTTCATCAATAAAAAATATTATTTTTCAAAATTTTGCACGTCACTCCCCTTTCTTTACCAACAATTTGAATTTCTAAACTATTACGTAAGCATTAATATATTTTTAAATATAATTTTAAATGATATATAGAGATCGAGTGTTACAGTATATAATTTAGATATTAATACAACATATAAACTCATTTAAAATGTAAGTGAACTATCATTTTTAATATTATTTTAAATTTTAAAATATAATAAAATTTATTTTTTATGCATAAATAAATATTAAAACATAAAAAATATAATTGATACAAAATATTAGTTACAAATAATTAAAAAAACAAAAGCAAGAAAGGAAGGAATAAAAGGAATAATTTTAAAAGCCAAAATTCGGAAAAGGAGAAAGTCTCGGGAAAGATTGTCTTTTAATAAGTTTATGGAAAAACGAAGTGTAATTGGAATAATAAAAAGGTAAAAAAGTTTTAATTGCAATCTTAAAAATTTATTATGCAAAGTGCAGTAGTTATAAAGTTTATGACCCAATTAATGTAACCCAAAAATTTTATCTTCATTTCTTCTAATTTGTAATTTAAACACTGGTCTTTTCATAACTTATGGAAAAACTGTCTTTTAAGAGATAGACTCTTGTGGTATTTCACTGTAGCAAAACGAAACCAAAACGCTATATTTGGCATTTCATTGGAGTTTAAATACGTCACTTATTTTTATCGTTTTCTTTATGGTCCGTAAAGATTGCGGACTATTGAAATGCTCTTAGTGACAGAGCATGAAGTGGAAACCTTGATTCCCCCTCCCCCCCTCCCCACCGTATTAAAGTTTCCAGATATCTTGCAAATGCTTTTCTTTCTTTTCCTGATCGTAGATTACAATGATACTCCTGCTGTGCTGCTGTGTTCTTTCTTCCATAATCAGATGTATTCATCCTTTTTCATCTTGATTTGGACTTAGAACTCGAGAAGAATATTCAGGATATATGAAAACTTCTTCCACAGAAATGAGCACAATCTATTTGTTTTAACGACCGTCACTTTAGGTTCAGCGTCACTTTAGGTTCAGCGGGAAACACAAGACTCTCGGCTATTGAACCGTCCGTTAGACGATTAATCAGTTTCGATTCCCATTGATTTATGAAACTAGAGAAGGAACCAAATAGCTGATTGACAATGTTATCGGTCGTACTAATTCGATTAGTATTAGTTTTGGATGGTAATAACCTATCACTGGTTGTCACATATATCAATCACATAAGACAAAGTCTTGTATAAGGTTGTTTCATAGCGAGACCAGGGTTTAAATTGCAATTTATAGGAGTTTTTGTTGGAGTTTGGGTCAAATTGATATTACTTTTTGAGAAAAGTGCATATATAACCCTACCTAATTCATATAAGTGTAAATATAACCTTTTGATAATTGAAAGTACAAATATAACCCTAGATCTCGACTCGGCTCCACCGCTACCTTCCGCCCCAAAATCGGCCTCTTCTTATTAAACAACTATGCCTCCTTATTTGCTCCTCCCACACTTCCATTTCCACTGCCCCCTACCGTAGCGCTACTATCCATCACCCAACCAGTACCCATCCCCCGCAGTGCCACAGTCGACGTCCGCCACCACTCTCCCTTTGAAGGGGTGGTTGCACTGTTTGAATCTTAAAGGGGTGAAGATTGTAGGGGCTGGGCGTCGAGTAGTGGGGTATTGGCGCTAGGATTTTGGCGGCGTGGGCTGAGTTGGGTTGTGAGCTATGGTTTTAGGGGGATGGGGGTGGTGATGCTAGGGTTTCAGTGGTGCGGTGACGGAGGAGGTGAATGCGTGGAACGGTGGGTGGTGTGCGGGGTATTTTGAGGCACGGCGAGGTAGGTGGGGGATGTTTTCAAAGGCGAGGCGGAGTGGAGCCGACGGAGTTTGGTTAATCGGAAAGGGACGTCGTACCGGCTGAAAATGCTGATCAGAGCTGACATGAACAATTGTACTAACCACAAATAAACAAAGTAACCTTGAGTTTAGAAGAGAAGAGAAGGTATTTATGATTTCCAGAAATTACAACACAAATGATCTACTATGATAACTGTCTTCTTCTAACCACTGTTCTTATACTAATTCAGCTACCAAAAGTGAAAGACAACTGAAAAACAGTTGCAACTGCCTCCTCCCACCTTGAGCATTGCTTTAAATCGGTTCTTAGCTTAGAAGCAGCAGAGAACTACTTTCCCTTTTTTGTTTTATAGCCAAGAGAAAGTCAAATTACCTCTTTACCCTTATAGTTCATGAAAATCCTTACCCCTTAATTTGCAGCTTGTCCACGAGCTATTCAAAACAAACTTAATACTTGATATGGAAACTGCTGAGAAATCATTGCTGCATCGTCCTAAGATGATTCCTCCTTGGGAAAATGTTTCCATTCTATTAACCACTGTACAACCTGTTCAACCCCTCTCTGCACTACCCTCCTTTGCAAAATTCTCAAAGATTCAAGGATCAGTAATTCATCAAACTCAAAATCAGGAACTAATGTACTTTGTATAGGTTCTGATCCATGATGTTTCTTCCGTAAAGACACATGAAATATAGGGTGAATTCTGCTTCTCGCTGGTAGCTCTAATCTGTAAGCCACTTCACCAATCCTTTGCAAAACTTTGTAAGGACCATAAAATCTTGGATCAAGCTTCATGTTTTGTCTCTGACCTAATGATTGTTGTCTATACTTCTGCAACTTAAGGTAGACCAAGTCTCCCACATTCAATACTCTCTCAGTTCTTTTTGCATCAACAAAATGTTTCATCCTTCCTTGAGCTTTCTACAAATGTTGTTTAATAAGTTGATTCACCTTCTCTCTTTGTTGTGCCACCTCAGTTGCAGCAGGGAACAAAACATCTCTGAAAGTACCAATGTGAAGAGCCAAAGGTTTTACACCAAATAGAGCTTCATGAGGACTCATGTTAATGCCATGGTGATAAGTGGTACTATACCACAACCGAGGAGAACTAAGCCATTCTTTCCATGTGTTTGGTTTATCACAACAAAAGCACCTCAAATATCCTTCCAGGACTTGATTTACCCTTTTTGACTGTCCATCAATTTCAATGTGATAAGCTGAACTGAATTGAAGCTTTATCCCCGTTAAGGACATCAATTCTTTCCACAAATGGCTTGTAAAAATGTTGTCCCTGTCTGATGTGATTGTTTTAGGGACTCATGAAGCTTACACACCTCAGTGTAAAATATCTAAGCTACTTGAGCTGCAGTAAAGGGATGCGAAACAACTAGGAAATGAGCATATTTAGTAAATTTGTCAACAAACACTAAAATAGTATCAAATTCCCTAGATTTTGGAAGTTTCTCAATGAATTCCATAGTTATGTGAGGCCAAGGTTGATTAGGAATGGGAAGTGGTTGCAAAAGCCCTAGGTACTGCCAGTGTTCTGCTTTGTTTCTTTAACAGGCTTCACAGGATCTTATGTAGTCTATGATATGCTCTCTCATATGTGGCCAAAAGAACAAAGAGAGGACTCTCATAATAGTTGCTGATTGTCCAGAATGGCCCCCCAGTTGCAGAAAAGTGCATAGTTTTCAAGTTCTAAGTTCTTATATTCCCAGTTGATCCCACTACAATTTTATTTCCCTTCTTCAAAATCCCTCAACATATGAATAATCATTTGTTGCAGCAGTATTAAGCAAAGTTTCAGCAATCAACTCTTATGCAAACTGATCCCCCACATAACTACTTTGTATCTGAGTCATCCATAATGGAACATTAATGGTGCTAACTTTGCACTTCAGTTCATCCAATTCCTGATCATCACTTTCCACCAGCTTCTGCACTCAATTCTCATCCTGCTTAACTCACATATACTGTATTTTCTTCTGATTTCTAGCCTTTGCCAATTCTGATGTTGCTTTCTTTATGAATTTCATAACAAATCATGTACAATTCTCTAAAATCTGCTCATCTACTTCTTGTTGTACTTTAGAGATATTATCACCGCCTCTGTCTATTAGTAAAGGATTTCTTGACAAAGCATCTGCAGATGCATTAGATGTTCCTGTTTAGTACTATATCTCAAAATCCAAACCAAGTAATTTTGACACCCATTTATGTTGAAGAGCATTATTCAACTTCTGGCCTAGTAGATACCTTAAACTCCTGCGATTTGTCTTGGTTATTTATACGTATGAAACCGATCAAGCTGCTCTAATGAGTCATTTGGTCAAGATTTGCAAGACAACAAGGTCCCAGGGGAAAACTCTCTGGTTCTTAAGTCAGAATATTATTTAAATACTATATAAAAGTGTGAATGAATGATAATGAATATGTACCTGGTATTTATACGGTATAATTTAATAGTATTTGTCCTTAATTTTAACTCTTAATTTTGAATAAATGCGGTCACTGATTATCCTTTCTCCTAATACCTTTATTGGGCCGAAATATGCCCAATATGATTTCTGGGCCTTCACTAGGTTTGACCATCACCAAGAGCTCCCAAAAAACTTAAGATACCCCATGATCTTATTATTGAATCTATAGATCCATGATACTCATATTATTGAAGTCCCTCGAAGATCATCGAGATACCAAACCCGAGGGTTATGGAATCTTTAGATTCACGATACCCTTGGGCAATCATCTTGAGACTCAGGGTGATGTTTAGTTTTCTTATTCATTAATATATGGCAGAATTTGAAAAGGCGTGCGTTACAATTGGCTATGCAAAAAAGTGCGTGAGCAATAGTAATTTTTTAAAAGGTATGATAATATTCTCACTCCTTTTCAAACTTTTAGTTTCCCCAAGAAAATCATTATCTTGGACGCTGTTTTAGGCCTTTTAATTACCCACTTCTCCCACGTCTCTTCCCTTTATTTGCAGGTATTTTTAGAAATTTTCTCAGCATTTTACTCTTCATCCATTCCTTCAATTTACATCCATCACATTCATGTTTCCGTCTTCTACTAGTAAGTTCTCTTAACTTTTATCCTCACTTCTTGCTTTTTCCACTTTCCTTTCAAAATGGCTATTTCCGGTGAGAAATATATTGAGAAGGGGCACCTCAGTGAGGTTAGGTTAGAGGGGTTTGAAGCTAAATTGCCCGAAAAGGTGAATTTCGATACTTCTTCTAGCAATTTCCAAACATTTTTCCCAGAATTTTGACACAGATATCGATGAGCATGGTTATCCCAACTATATACCAACCACTAACATACCTCAAGAAGGATATCCACGTGTTTGGCCCCCAAGCCTGGGAAAATTATGCATTACAAAATCATCCCGTGTTGGGGATATCGAATTTAGTGCCTCTTTTCATGAAGAAGGGAATACTTTGAAGGTACCTGAAGGGGTTGAAAAGAGTGTCCACAAGATAATATCTCCTACTTTCAAGGCTCAGGAAGAAAACATTCGAGAGCCCCATGCAAAGGAAGAGGTTCAAGAACCTAAGGCCACGATGGGCCCTGGTCAATGTCGGGGATTTTACAATCGTTTCCTTCGGGTCAGAGGGTACCTCCTTATTTTGACCTACTGTTATTGGGAATAATGAGGTCTCCAGAAAAACCTCCCGAGAGGAGGTCAGTCATATTTTTTAAGTATGTTTGAGCATGGTTGTGCTTCCCATTTCCTCTGATATTCTCGAGGGTTCTCAAGGATTTTCAAGTGAGCCCTGCCCAAGTCCATCCAAATGTCATGGTAACTATTATGTTGTTCATGACTCAGTGCCATAAAATCGATATAGAGCCCGAGTATAAGTTGTTTCATTCTCTGTATAGTGTTACTGTTAGCGGGAAAACCTATGAAAACATTATCACAGTTCCAATAGGTAGATGAAACAAAAGTGTTTTACTGTCCTCACTAACTCGGGTAAGTGGAAAGATAATAAGAGAATGTTCACCTTAATTGTATCAGGTATAAGGTCCCACAATGGAATCTGGATGCTATTTTCGATACCCAGTTGCCAGAAAAGTTTGTTTCCCTTGCTCGCCTCGAAGATAGCTGAGACCGTCTATTAGCCTTGTCTATTTTGTATGCTGATTGCTCCAATCTGGATAAATCAATTGGGAGGTAGGTTTGGCCAAGTGAAGTTTATCAAAAATATATCTACGAGCCAGCCAAGAATAAGAAATTGTCGATGCTAAAACATTTGGCCCCCAAAGGTGAACCTAGGGCATGAAAGAAATGAAGGAGGATTTTTAGTGAAAGAGATAGACCCCAATCTTCTCTCAAACAATTCACTCGAGATCCTCCTCTCGAAGTATCTGCTAATTATTCTGAATTTTCAAACGTTCTTGAAGGTTTTTTAATGTTTTATTACTCGTTCTTACACTGTTATACCCTTTTTTTGTTTCTTCTAACTTTCCTTTCATCATTTTCAGTGGGCAAAAGTTTGGGTACCGTTATGATTAAGAAAGGGGGTAGCAGTAACCCTTTGAAGGTTACCCCCCATGCTCCCCATAGAACTGCTACTTCCGAGGTAACACTAGTTAAGCAAAAGTTCGAGGGCGGCCCATCCTCGAAGAAGTCTCACCAAAAGAGTTCTCAAGATAAGGTTCCTCAATATCTTTCTACTCAAGTTCTCTTGACTGGGACTAACGTCATTGCACCCCCTCAAGCCTTTTAGTCACAGGGACCGATGTTCTCGGTCCTTTTGCTGAAGAACCCCTGGTTAGTTTTCTGCTAGCACAAAATAATCTCTTTTTTGCGTTTAGTTTTCCTAATCCTTTTATCGTCTCTCAGGTGGTTAAAGACCTTAAATTGGCATCCTCCTCTCTCCCCTCCCTTCTTCGAGGCAGGGTTCCCACCGTGCCTCCCTCCACAAAGAGAAAGACAACGAGATTAACTCGCTAAAGAGGGAACTTGAGGCCTCGAAGAAAAATGTCACTGATTTTGAGGCTAAAAATAGGCACATTATCCTTGAGAAAAATCTGCTGAGAAGGATGATAAGAAAGCTCGAGACCATGAGTCCCAAGCTCTTCTTCTGAAGGCTTTCAAAGATAAGGTCCTCCAAAGTTGAGAGTTGTTTAATCTCTTCTCGATCTCATCGACATGGCAAAAGGCGCTGGGCGTAATCTCTTAATTGATAAAGTTATTCAGCCAAAGATGTCTTCTTCTCTGTCTAAAGATGATGTCTAGATCTTAAAGGCTCTTGCCAAGTCCGAGGGTGTGGAGGCTATTAATCAGAAGTGGGACGAAGCCGTCTACAAGGGGAGTTTAAGCTTATCTATCCTGAATATTCTGAAAGCCTCTGGTAAGTATTACTCCGCTGAGGAGATTTGTGTTATCCTCGATGCCGACAAACAATCCAAAGAGCCTGATGTCAAAGCTGAATCTATTGTAGAGACTCGGGCCGAGGGGGGCCTCATAATGTAGGAAACTAATAAAAGTTGCCTTGTTGCCTTTTTAATGTAATTTCCAGTTTTTTATTAACAATTATTTCCCTTTTTTAATTTCATTTCTATCTTTCATCTTCGTAGCTTAACACTTTGCAAAGGTAGTTTCAACCATTTTGCGAGGATTTTACCAAGATCCAAGCTAAGCTTAGTAACACTAGGGGTGACTTAGTGAAAACCATGTTGGTTTTGAAGATATGCTCCCAAGAGCTAGAATCATAGCGAAACATGACTCACGTGATCCTTGAGAAGGATGTCTCTAACTTCACTGCAGCACTAGACTCTGTTTAGAAAGAATTAGATTCCACAAAAGGGGATATGAAGGCTTGGCAAAGTGGGGACCATCCCGCCTTTAAAGACCTCCTGGGAAACCTCGAGCAAAGGAAATACAATGGCACCGTGCCCTTTGAGGTTTTTGAAAGTTGTGATCCCTCTAAGGTGGATTGCTAAGAAACAGTGCACCATATAATCAGTACGTTCAGGTCCCTTAAGAGATGTCTCGCTGATGTTAATAGGTTGCCTATCCTTGAGGGTCGTCTCATAGCTAGACGGGGTGAAGTTTAAAACTTTATGTCCTAAGTGATGGAATTAGTTGAACTTCATAAAGTAGCTCTAAATGAAATTTCAAGGTTAAACGAGGCTCCTTCGAGGTAAGACACTACTGTTGACGAGGATCCCTCGTTAGTTGAGTCTATTCTTAAGGAGAATACCCGAGTCACGGGAGAAATCAAGACCTTGTTGGGGAAAATTAAAGAGTTGGAAGAAAGAGTTCGCCTTTACGATTAGAGCCTTCGACCTCATTGCCTGTTTCATGGTGTTGCTTACTCAAAACTTATTGATGATGACTTCTTGCCAACATTCCTCCTTAGGGTTTCCCATCATTAGATGATAGATCATGAGATAGATTCGAAGGGGACCAATGGTAAAAAAGGAGCTTCTACCGCTATCCTGGAGTGAATACGAGAGCTACATATCCATCATCCCTCGAGGGATCGAAGAGCCTCGTAGTCTGTGTCCAAGAAGCCTAACAAGGGTGGTGGTTCTTCAAGACTTAATGACAGAAAGCCTTCGAAACAGCACCGTATAGATGAAAACCCTCAAGTATGGGAGTCAAGAGATGGACCTTTTCTAAAAAGTTCTCAATCGAAGGTTGTGATAGATCCATCCGAGTATCCCGATGAAGAACAGGAGAAGGACTTTCAACGTGCAGTGGGCATTAAAATAGAGAAATTTGAAAAAAATAGAAGAGGAGTTAGGGATATTAGTTCCTTAACATCTCGAACTTTGATTTATTAGGTGTATCATATTTGTATCATGTTGAATATTGTCCTCCGATTGATCTTTCCTCGAATGTGTGCTAATTTTATAAGATATTCTCTGAATATTTATGTTAAGTTTTTATATAATTGATGAGGCCATTTTATGCGGTTATATTAGGGTTTTTAGGATTGGATTTTGTATAATTTTGTGCTCTACATGTGGCATTCTGCCTTGAAATCATTTAAGGAGGGATAAAAGCGACTTTGACGTTTTTATCACTTTTTAGATGATTTTGTGTGACAAGGTGATTTGTTTTAAGACTTTGATGATTTGAAGACTTTGAAAGATATCTTTGAAGATTTTAAGACTTACACTTGGGCTTTTTGAAGATTTGAAGAAGTGAAGAGGTGAAGAAAGGAGAGCAAAGCAACGGGTGAAGGATGGTCCAGGGTTTTCATAATTTTTCAAGAAGAATCAGCCTTCAAAAGTGGTACCATTGGATTCCTCTTCTCGAGCACTATAAAATCGACTACAAGAACTCCCGAAACGGATCAACGGTTCACCCGGAGGAAGCAAAACAAAACAGGGCTGGAGTTTACTGATCTGGTCGCGACTCGCGATGGAACTGGTCGCGAGTCGCGACGACAGCATGAATTCAGCCCTGCAGCAGCGTCTTTCTCCCCTTTTTCTTCCCTTATAAATACCTCTTCACCCCTTCTTCTCCACAGCTTCCAAGCCCAATTTGGGGCTCCAAAACCCTAGTTTTTCTTCCATTCTCTTCCATTCTTCTTTCTTTGTAGATTTTTGTTCTTTGTTATGGGTTTTGATTGTTTAGCTTAGTCTTTATCTTGGGAGCAAAGGATTGAAGCTTCCATATCTATGTAGCAAGAACCATTTTTATCTATCTATTTGGTGTTTTTGCTATTGTGCATTTATTGTGCTTTGAATGTTAATTGTTGATTTCATTGATGTTGTTGAGAGCTTGAGCATATGAAATACTTGTATGAATTGCTAGCTAGGGTTTGGGGGATTTGGGTTGATTTCCCCCCTGTTCTTGTTAGGAATGTATGAGTATGATTTAGAGCTTTTGATTGTGTTGATGGATTGATAATGTGCTAGATGAATGTGATTGATGTTGAACTCTTCGTCATGTTCGTTTGTGTAGCAAACGAGAGAGTTATATGCTCTTGGATGAATGTGCGTTGCACGTTCATCCAATCTCGTGTAATTGTATGAATTGGTTAAATGCTTAGTCACGGTGTAGTGGTCATAAGCATTGCCAAGCTTGTTGGTTCTTCATCATTAAATGCCATCAATGGGATACTCCTAGCAATAGGGGAGTCATTGGCGAGGTTTGACAAGAGATGTCGAATTCACTCTTGCAAACTACGAACTAAGAAGGATGGAAGATTTATCTTCACAACAAGTAGTTAAAGTATTGAATAGATGATTTTAATTCATCCTTGAAGCATTTGTTATTTAGCATCTATGTATTCTTGATGGTGTGTTTCACTTCATTTGTGCCATGAGTTGTTTGAGCATAGGGAGTGCTTGTATGATTGAATTGGTTAGGTGTTAGGAACGTGACGAATTCCGTAGCTCCTTTGCATGAAAATCTACGAGCATGAACTTAGAACTTCTTGTGCATAATGTGTTGTGATTCTTGCTAGATGGGTATGTTGATGTTGAGTCACGTAATGCTATATGATAGAATGAGTGAATGATTCAATGACCTACATTAGATTTGGAAGTGGATATCCCTTGCCCCCAAGGCTTTTTTATCTTTGTAGTTTTAAAACCCCCTTTCTTAGTTTTGTTTGATGATTAGCATAGTCACTTGACCTTGCTAGTTATCTTGTCTTTTATTTATTCTCATAACTTAGGACAATCAACCAACCAAACCACCCCTTTTTACATGCTTTTATGTGTATGTATATATATATATCTACTCCTAGCATAATATCAACCATTTGTGCTTAAGCGCTTAGGAAGATCCCTCTTCTCCTTGGACGACCCCGATTTGCCGCTATCTACCTAGTTGTAGAAAGTAAGCAAAAAGGTCTTACAAATTATCTTTGAATAGGGGTGCGACGACTGCCCGCTATCAATAATCAAATCTTTTGCTGGAGCGCATGACGTACATGGATTTTTGCTGACGAGCTTTTAGCACATGAGAACAATCAACAATTAATTTAAAATATATGAACACAAAATATTTTACCTAGGTTCGGTGTTTCCACCTACATCCTACAAAAATGGTTCCACTAGATCATCAATCAAGATTACAATCGACAGGGGTATCACGAGAGTGGTGCTTATTAGCTTTTCACTCATATTATCAGCCTTAGCTGAAATTAATACATGAGTTTTTCTTATCAGCTTTTCACTTGTCTCTTCAGCCTTAGCTGGAAATGTACAAGAGAAACGCTTATCTAATTTTTGCTTGATTCATCAGCCTTAGCGGGAAATATATAAGAGTGACGCTTATCATCTTTTCACTTGATTCATCAGCCTTAGCTGGAAATATATAAGAGCGTCGCTTATCAACTTTTCGCTCGATACCTCAATTTTAGCGCGTAGCATAAGACCTTTTGAAATCTTCCACCCTTATCAAAGCTAATGGTACCTCCATAGATTGGTAACATTCCATCTCCTCGGGGATTGGAACTCCCTCAATTGTCTTGAGAACATAGCTACCTCTGGGATATAGTTCCACCACCTTATAAGGCCCTTCCCATTTAGCAACTAGTTTTCCTTTAGATTCTCGTCAACTTTTCTCATTCTTTCTCATCACCAGGTCTCCAGGGATGAATTGGACTTTTCTGACCCTTCAATCATAGTAACGCTTCACCTTTTCTTTTACCTTAGCCTCGTGGATGTATACCAACTCTCGAGCTCCCTCCACCATATCGAGGTCCAAACATCGATTTTCATTGTTTACCTTTTCCTCAGATGTCGCCATGATTCTTGGGTTTGGAACTTCAATCTCTACTAGAATCACAACTTCAAAACCATAAACTAGACCAAAAGGGGTTTCCCTAGTTGCGGAGGACTTAACAACCATGTAAGCCCACAAGACATTGGGCAACTCAAATATTTAATTTCCTCCTACCCTCTCGAGTCTAGCTCTAAATCTATTCACAATTGTTCGATCTGTTACCTCCACTTGGCCATTAGCCTGGGGATGATATACAACCGCTACCTCCTGCTTTATCTTGTATTCCTCACACTATCCTTTGAACAGATCATTAGCAAACTGCTTTCCATTATCCGTTATTATGGTTCTCGGGATTTCAAATTGGAATATATGTTTTTTTAACAAAAAGCAATCACTAACTTCCCCATCATATTGGTCGAAGGCTCTGCTTCCACCCATTTTGTGAAATAGTCTATAGCCATAATTAAATATTTGAACTTCCATGGAATCTCTGGGAATGGCCCGACCAAATCAATTCCTCATTTGTCGAATGTCCATGAACTGTGAATATTCATCATTTCCTCCTGAGGGATATGCTTGATGGGTGCATGCTTCTAGCACTGATGATAGGCTTGTATATATCAGTTAGCATCCTTGAACATCATCTACCAGTAATACCTGGCTTGAATAAGTCTTCTTGACATAGATCTTGCTCCTTGGTGGCTTCCACATATGCCCTCATGAGCTTCTTTGATAAAATAATCAGCCTCATAGGGGTTGACACAACAAAACAAGGGTTGTAAATGACCTCTTCTATATAGAATTCCACCCGTAACACATATTTTGGCGCCTTTAACCGTATTTTCCTTGCCTCGACTTCATTCTCCGGAAAAACCCCTTCTTAAAGATAACTCACTATAGGAGTCATCCAGGTGTTTTCTTCCTCAGCTGCCGTTACCGCCTGCTTCTCAAAACTTTGATTATTCAAAGTCTCAATAAGCAATTGTCTTTGAGGCTCTGCCCCCAAATCTGATGAAGCCAATTCACTCAAAGCATCTGCTTGTATGATTTTCTTCCCTCGGCACCTGTTTCAAGACATAGGTCTTGAAATTTATTAACAAAGGTTTCATAGTTTCCAAATACCTCTGCAGATTACATTCTCTGGCCTCATACTCTCCATTAACTTGCTGAACCACGAATATAGAATCACTGTAAATTTCTAAGTCTTCCACTTTTAGTTTAGTAACCACAGTCTAGTAATCAGGGCTTTAAATTCAGCCTCATCGTTTGTAGCCTTAAACGCAAAGTGTAATGCGTATGCGTAATCTTTTCCTTTAGGGTTGGTGCGTAACACTCCTACTCCACTCCCTCCTGAGTGTGAAGAACCATCAACGTACTACTTCCAAACTTCCTTTTTTCGAGCCTCCCCCTAGAGTTCAATAGGTTTTATGGTTTCCAATATAAAATCTACCAGAGCTTGTCCTTTGATTGCATTTCTGGATAGAAAATGTATATCATGCTCCCCTATCTCTACAACCCTTTTCTTCATCATTCCTGACGCTTCTAGCATCAAGAGGACATGCCTAAGAGGGTGATTGGTGAGCAATATAATGAATGGTATGTCCTTGAAAATAAGGCCACAACCTCCGTGCATCATGGGCTAATTCCAGGATCAAATTCTTAAGAGATGTGTATCTCGTCTCCGGCCCTTGTAAAGCTTGGCTCACAAAATATATGGGGTACTATTGTTTTTCCTTCTCCTTCAAAAGCATTGCACTGATGGCTAACGGTGAAGCAAAAATGTATAAGAAAAGAACCTCATCTTTTTCTGGTTTCATAAGGGTTAGTAATACTCAAGATGTTCTTTCAGCTACTGAAACACTTGCTCACATTTGTTCGTCCACTCGAATTTCTTTGTCTTTCAAAGTATAAAGGAGAAGGGCAAATGTTTCTAGCCCCCTTAGAGAGAAATCAACTCGGAGCTGGCAAGCATCTTGTAAGGTTCTACACATCTTTCACATTATGTGGACTTTTCATCCTCATCAAAGCCTTGACCTTTTCTGGATTGACATCAAATCCCCTCCTAGATACCATGAACCCTAGGAATTTTCCAGCTCCTACTCCAATCACACATTTGGCTGGATTCAGCTTCAACTTTGCATCTCTAAGCCCCTTGAAGGTTTCCTCATTTTTGGGATTTGCGTGCTCCCTGGTTAAAACCATATTAATGGTTAGAACCATTAATATGTTTAACTGCGAAAAATAGCGGCAAATAAAAAATTGATGTTTAGAAACTACTTACTGCAACGAATTCAACAACATCACATACGATGATTATTGTTTATATATCTATTCAAATATGTGGTCAAAGTTTGATAGTGTTGACTGCCAAATAGTAAGTGTGTAGCTTAGTCTGAGACAGTGGGAGTATTTTGAATTCTTCAATTGGAGATATTATAGTCTGCCAATGGTGAATGGGAGATATGTATTAGGCTCTCCAAAACTTAGCATCTAAATTGTGGCAAGATTACAGAAATGATCATTCGATGCGGATAAAACTAAGATGTAGTCTTAGTGATCCACTTGGATATGTTTCATGTGAATTGATCTCCACCCCTCGTGTTAATCAATCCCAGGCCAGATAGCTAACATGATCAAAACTAAGAACATACTAATCTAGACTATACAAAATAGAGAAACTGTTAGTCTAGACTATACAAGAGGATGCAAAAGCTTTTGCAAAAGAGTAACTCATGACTATTAAGTTGGGTTGATATTTGGAGTTACATGGATGTAGTAGAGGCCGACTTGAGCATTGTGAGGACATAAGGTCGAAGTGGCAGATGGTCTATTAGATTCTGATAGATGTAATTCCAATCCTATCCGTAGTAAGAACTTGAGTTAATTTGCAGTTCAATTGATTAAGATTCCAACTAAGCAGGTCGTGCTGAAATGATGCTTAAGCTCTTGCAATTAGATTAGCTACTTGGTTTTGTTGTCTGAAAGTGTGAGTCAATGTAATTTCTTTGTCGTTTGTAAGCTCTTTGATCTCCCAAATGATCCTCTGCGGGTTCCATGGAGGCTCAGCTTTACCTTGTAGAATGAGTATCGCCTGCAAACAATCAGATTCCACAATGAGAGGGGAGAATTGGTGTGTAAAAGCAAAGCCGAGTCCTTCCAGGATGGCTAGTGTTTCAGCATGTACTGAGGTTGCACAGTCAGGGATAAGTTTTGAGGCAATAAGTACTGGGATACCATTTGAGTTCCTGACAACCAGTCCTGATGAGTGTGCAACAGTAATAGACATTGAAGCATCTATGTTCATTTTAAAACCTGATCTGAGGGATTCCACTTGTAAGACCCAATGAGTTTAAGCTTTTTGCTTTTAAACAAGGAGAAAAATCCTATTTGAATTAGCCTTAACCATTCATCAGTGCTAATTTAAGGGTGGATTTTGAAAATATTAGTACAGAGAAGGATTATTTATTTTTTCATTCATGTTATGTTTAATCTTTTATTATCAAACAGGTAGCTGCATCTCATTTTCCAAATGATCAAGCAGGAGACTGAAGCCAAAACATAAGTAGCATGTGTCCTATTTTTTGTTTTACTGACAATTGAACACATCCAGGATAATCTATCAAATATATGTGTAAAATTTATAGGTCTCAGTTCCAGCAGTTGAAAGACATATTGCCATATTGATCTAGCCACATAACATAGATTAAAACAATGATTCATAATGTCAATGTTATTACAGAAATTGCACTTAAAGGCTGCAGAAATTCCCATTCTGTGTAGAGTTTTGGAAAAGGGTAAAAAGTGGTTTAGCACTCTCCACATGAAAAGTATATTTTAGGTGGGATGGGAGGTGACCATACCTTGGGAAGGTTATCCACATGGGTTCTTCTATTTCTAATCAACTGAAATGCAGATTTTATTGAGAACTAACCTGAGGGATCTGGGTTCCAGATTATTTTATCTCTATGATGGAACAAAGTAAGGGACTCCTGTAATTTGTTAGTAATAGAGACAGAGAAACCTAGTGATAGATGATGCATATGAATCCCTTTATCTAACTGAATCTGAGCTACTGTAAGAAAGGACATATAGATTTCATGATCTGTATTCCAATAGTTCACTGAACTATCTAGACCTATCCAATTAGTTACCCAAAAGCTAGATTGACCATTTCATAGTAAGTTGTGAGTGTTTTGCACATCTAGTTGAGAGATATTACATGTCCTCTTCCATGCATCAGAGTTTCTTTCTGATTGCGGTATGGACCAAATGAGCTTGGACCATGGAGAGGTACCTAGTTGGAGGCTCCACTAAAGTTTTAGTGAGAAGCAAGTTATGTAGCAACCTAAGGTTCTGAGTCCTAGACCATTTTCAGTGAAAGGTGGGCTCAGATTGGAAAAATAATTTCCAATGTTTATGGCTATCCTCTGATTGATCATCCTAGATAAAAGCATTCAGAATATTTTCAATCATATCGTGTATGTGTGTTGTGGGAGCCTTAACACTCCAAATGTGAATAGGTATTGCTGAAACTATGTGTTTAACCGGATTAGTCTTCCAGCAGGAGGTAGTCATTTGTTATTCCAATGAGCTATTCTTAGGTTTATCTTTTCTAATGTCTCATTAAAATGGTGGTTACACTTCCTACCTTTGAAAACATTTATTCCAAGGTACTTAAATGGGAAATGACCCTGTTGTATGCATGTTAAGGTTCTGATCCTAGATCTGGATATAGAGCTACATTTAGACCCAACATAATATGCACTTTTCTCATCATTTACCAGTTGGCCTGAAGCTAGTTGGTAGTGTTTTAAGAATGATATTAGATTTGTGCATTATTTCTTTGTAGCCTTGAAGAAAACTATTGTGTCATCTGCATAAGACAGATGGGTGAGTATAAAATTGTTCCCTAGGACTGAGAAAGAATCTATGAGGTTAGTGTCAAACATTGCCTTTAAACCCCTATTAAGAAGTTCTGTTATGAAATTAAAGAGTATAGGGGATAAAGGATCACCCTGCTTTAATCCTCTGGAGGCTTTAAAATATCCATAAGGGCATCCATTAACCAAGACAGAGAAATAAGCTGATTAGATGTTACTCATTATCCGCTTTACAAAGTGACCATGAAAGCCATATTTCAAAAGCAGGGAGTTGAGCATAGCCCAAGATACCCTATCAAATGCTTTGGACATGTCCAACTTAGCTATGGTGTTCAGACCCTGTGAAGGGTTATCAAACAACCTAACTGCTTCTTACATGACAAGGATATTGTCTGCAATCTCTCAACCTTTGATGAAGGCAGATTGCTCAATGGATATACACTTACTGACTAAAGGACTCAACCTCTCAGCTAGAATTTTGGACATAATCTTATTCACAAAGTTAGCTAAGTTGATAGGCCTGGAATCTGTAAATTTAGCAGGGGTTTGCAGTTTAGGAATTAGAGTTATCAAAGAGCTACTGATTGATTTTGGAACTGGAACTCCACACATAAACTCCTTGACACAGATTAAAAGGTCTTTTTTAATTACATCACATCCCTATCTATAAAAGTGACCACCAAAACCATCTGGACCACCACAACTGTGTTCACTTAAATTAACCACAGTTTCATGTAGTTCTTCCATCTGTACATGCCTTAAAAGATTAATATTATCCCGAGTATCAATAATTTGGGGAATGTAAGTGAGTAAGTGAGTCAAGTTAATCCCATAAATATCTTTATTATCATCACTGAGTAGATTTTCAAAGAAGGCTGTTGCAACCTGACCTATTTGACTCTGATCAGTTAGCATAATGTTGTCATGCTTTATACTATTTATCTTTAGTCTACAGTGTTTTTCTTTTGACTGAATTATGAAAGAAGGTGGTGTTCAAGTCACTTTATTTGAGCCATTTTTGCCTTGATTTCTGTTTCCAGAAATCATTTTCTTCAATTAGTTTATCATTAAGTTCAGAGCTTGCTAGATTTAGCTTGGTTAAACCTGAGGGGGAGGGGTTATGTTCATATACAGATTCAGCCTCCTGGACTGCTGTTTCAGCCTTTTTAATGTTATCAAAGAGATTACCAAAAACCTACTTATTCCATATTCTTAGTTACTGTTTCAGTTTTTATAGTTTTAGTGTGAATCTAGTTATCCCTTGTTGTAAAACAGGTTTCTCCCATGATTTTTTAAGTAACTCTAAATAGTCTGGTCTCCTAGTCCACATTGTTTGAAGCCTAAAGGTTTTAGGGTATGTGGTTTGGCCATCTTTTAGGGTTAGCACTAATGGTGAGTGATCAGAGGACAATCTTTTTAGAACTTGTACAAATGCTTTAGTGAATTTTGAAAACAATTCTTTATTGGCCAGGAGGTAACTATCCAGTCTATTACAAATATTACTATTGCCCTTTCTTCCATTTGTCCAAGTAAACAAGTTACCACTAGTTGGGATTTCATTTAAGTTGTTGCCAACTATAAATGTGCCAAAGTCTAGCATAATGTCTGTATTTTGGACAGAGTTACCCTTATATTCTGTAATTGATCTACTGACATTAAAATCACCAGATAATATAGCTAGGTAATCTATAGCCTTAACTGTTATAGCTTATGAATCAAACATTTTCTGCCTTTCAGTTCTATCATGATTGCCGTAAATAGAGAAAAGGCTAATTTTTCTAGTAGTGTTTAGATCAGTTATGATGTTGTGTGTGTGCTGAATGTGTAGTTATTAGCTGTCTTATGATCCTATCCTTTAGAAAAGTCCATGTTCTACCATCCTAGGTGGGGAAACATGATGAGAATCCTAGTTTTTTTCCTAAAAAGGTCCACCTGGTCCCGCTTTTGTTTGTTTTCAATGATAATAAGAACTGAGGTGTTATGAATATGAATTAGCTTTTGTAATCTAATTATGGATCCCTGAATTCTTCTAACATTCTAAGTGAGTATGTTAACATTCATTAGGAAACTTGGATTTAGCTTTCAAGCGAGTGATAATCACATTAGGAGATTTTAAAAAGTTCCTAATTTGGTCAGGGGGTTCAGGTATACCTGTGGTTACCTGTGTTGTGTCAGTATCAAGGTCTAGGTTGATGTCCTCTAGTCCTTCTTGTTGGTTTTTGGTAGCTTCATGTGTTTGTTGTTGGACTTGTGAGGCTGGAATGTCTTCAATTTGGAGTGGTGTTGTTGTGTCACCATTGAATGAATGATAAATCTGACTCTGGTCCAGCTTCATTATCTCAGATACATGTGGCTATTTAGAAAGCATGTTAGAGCTGAATTGTTTGAGCTGATAGGTTAATTTGTCTTTGTTAATAATCAGAGGTTCAGAAGTCTCCTGTGTGAGCATCATAGTGTCATCAAGGCTCTTCTAGTTGTTGTGGTTTCTGCTGGTGGCAACTCTACTGCTGTTGGCAGCTGATTTTGAGGGCCTGTTAAGGTTGATTCTTTGTTTTGTCAAGATTGCTGGTTCCTTGTACTTGGCATTGACTGTTGCTTCTGGATGATGAGGACTCTTTGGTTGAGCTTGTGATTGAGCCTGATCTTCTAGGGCATCAAGGAAAATTGCCTAGTTTTGTATTTGTACCTGCTGAGATGAAAGAAGATTTTCCTGCACAAGTATAATATCCTCTTTTTCCTGGTTATCTCTTGCCCTGAAAAGGATCCATTGCATATTGTCAACAGGTGTAGGATTCAGATCCAGAGAGATATTAGGTTCTGTGGCATGATTTGTTTTGTGTTTTGAGCCTGAGATTTAGAGTTACATGCCTGAAGGTTTAAACCTCCATTTTTATCCCTCGGGTAATTGGCCTGGTTTTTCTCCTTAGGGATACCACATTTAGTAGTTTTATGGCTAATTTTTGAGCATTTGGTACAACAATTAGGGTGATCTTCATAATGGATTGGGTACCATCTACTTTCTTTAGTTGAGCCTAACCCAATCCTATATGGGAAAAGTCCTGTTAAGTCCATTTCAACACAAATTCTGATTGTAGAAGGTCTAGATTGGTTAATAGTGGGAGGATCAACAAAGATTAGTTCCCCTAGCCTAGCAGCAATTATTGGAATAGCATCCTTATGTAAATAGTAAGCAGGGGGAAAGCTGATATTCAACCAGATTGGAACTAAGGGGGGTTCTTCATTGACATCAAAATGTTTAGTCCATTTCAAAACCTTCATATAGCTACCACCAATATTCCAGTTTCGTTTAATCCAACATCTTTGAATATCTTCTTTGTGTTCAAATTTAATAAAGATATGTCTCCTATCTAGGGAAATGATTAGAGCTTCGCCTTTAATCCCTATTTTCTTGAATTGAGATCGAATAAAATCAAGGGTAGACCTAACTCTTGGGAACTTCCCAACTAGATGGCGTTTGAATGATTCTGAAAGGAGCTCGAATATCTGCTTCTTCGAATAACACTGCAATATCTCCTTTGTATTCAACTGTTGGTTTGAGTTTTTGGATCGGGGGAGATTGTCTAGTCGAAGCTTCAGCCCTCACAAGCATTTCTTTGTAGGTTGGGTGGCTCTCACCAGGTGGCGAAGCTGCCATGAGGCAAAGCTTGAAGAAATGCTATAAGAGGTGGTTGTTTGTGGTCAACTGTGGTAGTTAATTTTTTACCATTGGGTCGGCGATGTGGTGGCGTATGGTGGTGAATTTGGTTTCGGGAAAGGAAGAGAGAGAACAGGGGATTGATTGCAAAAATCTCATTGAACCGCATGCTTAATTAAGACACAAAATTGAATCATCTTGGTAGAATTTGTCATCATTTACTCAAATAACATTGTAAATAATTTCAAAAATATGACACGGTTTGTACCTTTTGAAAATGCCAACACGATTAACTTATTTTGGACTTCCAAAATCTGAATAAAGAAATTTCATATTAGTACAAAAATGGGCATAGTGCAACCGCTAAGAAGTGTTGTTGCACTCGTGTACACAGGTGACATGTCACACACACACACACACTCAAATCCAATCGCAATTCCATTTGGGTTGGATTTGTACCCACTTATGGAAAGAACTAAAGAGGACCGACGGGTGTCTTGGCCCCCCAAGAGTTATTGTTATATATTAATAATGTACATAAAAGTTTATAACCACTTTACATACTTTGTATTGTAATAGCTATTTCATCCATTTCACATGAATATATTTGTCAAAGTACAATTTTTTAACAATTAGAGGGTACAACACGGCAATACATTATATTATGTCTTTTTATTTCATTTGTATCCTTACTTTAATTATAGAGAAATTGCAAACAGCGCTCACCCGAGAGGCAAAAAATTCAAGACAAAATTCTTAATGTGCAAGAAAGAATGCTGAAAAATGGATTTCTTTATGAGGAAATCATGAGGTATTGATGTGTCCATTTTAGGCGCATTATTTAGTAGTATTTAGGATCACTTTTGTGCTCTTTTATTATCGAGAGCTTGTGTTTTACCTTGAAATTCACTTAGGAGAGGTAAAAGCAACTTTGTACTCTTTTACCTCTTTTAAGTGGATTTTGTGTGACAAGGGAAGAACACGGAACCAACGAAGACCGGAAGACATTGAAGACTATACTTTCGAAGACTTTTGGATACTCACTTCGAAGACATGAAGACCGGAGGCCGTTGAAGACCATTTTGGAGCTGTTGAAGACTTGAAGAGTGAGAGGGATGGCTATGAAGAAGACAAAGAAACAATGCAAAACTGTGGCTGCCGTCGCGACCCCGTCGCGACCCCGTCGCGACACCATCGCGAGCCGGGGCACCGTCGCGAGTCGCGACGAACACCGTCGCGAGTCGCGACCATCGGGCGGCCAGAAATCAATTTTATTTTCTTTGCACTATAAATACCATCTCTTTTCCCTCTTCTTCTCCAAGCTTTCCAGCGCGCCTTTCTCTGGTTTTTGGGCGCCAAACTTAGGTTTTTCTTCTTCTTTCTTTTCTTAGCTTTCTCTTAGTTTGATTATGTCTTTTCTTGTTGTTCTAGAGTAGTTCTTGTTCTTGGGAGCAAAGGATTGAAGCTTCCACTATCTATGTAGCAAGAACTCATTTATATCTATCTATTTGGTATTTTTGCTATTGTGCAATTATTGTGCTTTGAATGTTAATTGTTGATTGTATTGATGTTGTTGAGAGCTTGATGATATGAAATGCTTGGATTAATTGCTAGCTAGGGTTTGGGGGATTTGGGTTAATTTCCCCCCTGTTCTTGTTAGCAATGTGAGAGTATGAATTAGAGCTTTCGATTGCGTTAGTGTGTTGACAATGTGCTAGGCGAATGTGATTGATGTCGAACTCTTCGTCATGTTCGTGTGTGTAGCAAACGAGAGAGTCATATGCTCGCGGATGAATGTGCGTTGCACGTTCATCCAATCTCGTGTAATTGCATGAATTGGTTCAATGCCTAGTCACGGTGTAGTGGTCATAGGCATTGCCAAGCTTGTTGGTTCTTCGTGCTAAATGCCACCAATGGCACCTTGAGTCGTGGTCGCGACTCGGGAGCCATTGGTGAGGTTTGACGAGAGATGTCGAACTCACTCTCGCAAACTACGAACTAAGAAGGATAGGAGTTCAGTCTCCACGACAAGTAGTTGAAGTATTGAATAGGTGATTTAAACTCATTCTTGAAGCATTTGTTATTTGGCGTTTATGTACTCTTGACGGTGTGTTTCGCTGCATGTGTGCCATGAGTGGTTTGAGCATAGGGAGTGCTTGTGTGGTTGAATTGCTTAGGTGTAGGAACGTGACGAATTCCGTAGCACCTTTGCATGAAGATCCACGAGCATGAACTTAGAACTCCTTGTGGTGTGTGTGTTGTGGTACTTGCTAGATGGGGTGTGTGAGCGTTGGGTCATGAATGCTATATGATGGAATGTGTGAATGATTCGATGAACTACATTAGATGTGGAAGTGGATATCCGTTGCCCCCAAGGCATTTTATCTTTGTAGTTTAAAACCCTTTTTCTTAGTTTCGTTTGATGATTAGCATAGTCACTTGACGTTGCTAGTTATCTCGTCTTTTTATCTTTGTTAACTTAGGAACCAACCAACCCCCCCTTTACTCGCTTTTATGTGTGTATATATATTTACTCCTAGCCTAGTATATCAACCATTTGTGTGCTTAGACGCTTAGGAAGATCCCTCTTCTCATTGGACGACCCCGATTTGCCACTATCTACCTAGTTGTAGAAAGTAAGCATTGAGGGCTTATAAATTATCTTTTGGCGCGCGGGCGCGACGACCGCCCGCGCCTGTCAGGTATAAAGTGTTGGAAAATGATGGTTAAAAGATTGAAATTCGTCAACTTTTTGGGCTTCGTTTGAGTGGGACCCGAATGGATTTTGGGTCGGTGGATGTCATTTTTGGGTTCTCCTCCGCGAGTACTATAAAATTGACTATTTCAACTCTCAAAACGGATCAAGGGTGAATGAGATATGGATGTTTGAAAAGTCACTCTTGAAAGAGAAAAAATTAGGCGGAAATTGGCCCAAATTAATTTTTCTCTGGACTGTCCAAAATGCGTATGGACTGCATGAAAGTCTCTGGAAGGCCCAACCGCATAGTATATATGGAATTGCTTGTGTGTAATTCTTAAGAGATAAGAACAAAATACTTCCATATTTTGTGAGATATCTTGCCTTAAATAAATATGCGGTTTACCATGTTTAATACGATGAAGAATATTTGTGCAAATATTTCTTCCTTTTCCAGTAGATTTGATTCGAGTATTCATGGAATGTCTCGAATTTGGTGAGTTGGTGATTGGAGAATATTCTTCTCTAATTACAGAAAATCAGCATATCATGTTTCCATGATTAGGGTATTTTAGAGTAGTATAAATAGAGCCTCTAAGTCAGTCAGGAAAAAGACACCATTTCTCAAGTCCTTCCATAGTCTAAACTTGAGTCTTCTTTCTGTCTTTCTCGAAGTTTCCAGTTGATGCTCTGTCGAGGTGATAGTCCTTCGGGCTTGCGTGAATCCCAGGCAACTCTTACGTGTTAATTGTTACTTGCGATGGTTTTATCCTAGGGAATGATGTCCACGACGGGACTCATTCGTTTCAAGGGCAGCGAGTGTTACTCATGACACCATCATTACTTGAAACGTGATTTATGCTTTGATTATTTGTAATTTAAGCGTTTCGATTGTATGCTTGAATAATTAATAAAAGTTTATTATTCTTGCATATGTTAATTGCTCGTTCAATTTTGTTGTTTAATTTTTCGCATGATATAATCAATATATGTCCAACAGTCTTGAAACGAATGAAATTTGTTGATTTATATTGATTGCGAATATTGTATGCTTTATGGAAATTGTATATTTGCGAAAATATGCATGTTAATGGTTTTGGTTATTTACAACAAAATCATATTGAGCAATTTGTTATGTGTAATTGTTTAAAATATTATTCTATAATATTTTATGTACATATATTTAACGATGAATAATGTTTTGTATGTACGCATTGGTGAATCCGAGTATACACAGTTGTATATCTCTTATGGAAGAGAAACTAGGCATGGAGATATAGCAGGATTTGCTTGGCAACATGAAAGAATCAAGAGTGTAACCACGGTTGTGCAAACTATGGTACGTATACACGCTAATTAAAGTGAATCATGGCATATGCTATATATACATATATTGCTTGGATTATATTTGATAACCATTTGCGTGAATCTGGATGTGAACAAGACTTTGTTACAAAGAGTGTTATGTGAATAATATTTGCACATATATGCCCAGTACACTAAGGCTATCGAATTTGATAGTAAATGGATTTGCTTATATTAATCCCTTAATTATGTGGGAAAATGAGTTGAGCATGTATGTTAAATTACATGGCGCAATTATGGAAATATGCTAATTCTGTGATATTCATGCTTATGAGATTAAATGTTGATATGGTAAGAAATCATATTTGATTCTTTACATGAAAGATTGAATTAAATTTACGGGAAAAAAATGCCATGAGTTTAGAATATGGGATCAGACATTATTATTCAATTACATGAAAGCAGTGCATATGGTTGGAAATTATGAGACATGTTTAATTTCCAAAGCCCTTGAAATGCTATAGTATTTGTTTAAATACTTGATCAAATGTTGAAATACCTATTTTTCATGGTATAATAATTTGGTGATGTGGGCTGCTTATCTTGGTTAAAGATTTAAACCATATTTGTGTGAAAATGTGCTGCTAGTGATTCATGACTTTTATATGCTTGGTCTGAGAATCGCATGCGAAAAATTGGTAAACTTCATTTGCACTTAAAGATGACATCTCTCCCCAAGAGTGTAATATATTCGTGCATGAATGAAGTATATGACATTGGGTTATTTGATCCATGATGTGTTCTCGTTCATTTAGGGACTTGATTTAGCTGCATATACAAAAATTTTAGATCTATGTTGTATCTAAAATTGGGTTATGCTTTTATATGCTATGATTATATTAATTGTTTGGGAAAGTGCCCTTTTGATGCAATGAAAGGTTTGACAAGACTTGTCCCGATAATTGGCTATCTTGATTGATCGCTTACGAGCATATGGCTCACGAGTGACAATTGTTAGATTGCACAGATAGAGCATATGAGCTCAAAGTTTGACATATTCTGGTTATTTTGTATGACCTGATAAATGTGAACGTGAAGACATTAGTTTACAACTATGTCTAGGGTATTGGTTCTAGTGAACCATGGTATAAACCCTAAAGCATAAGTTATCATGACTATGCTTAAAACTCCGACTACTTGTAACCAAAGAATTGAGGGGAAAAATCTCAAGAATTTGGTTGGGAAAACTAAGAATCCTGAGAATGGGAATCCCGAGGCTTTTGGTCAAATCTCTTGATTCATGGTTGAAAAATCTAAGAATCATGAGATATGGAATCCCAAGACATTTGGTCAATTCTCTAGATTTTGGTTGGAAAGCATTAGAATTTTGAGATGAGGAATCCTAAGACGTTTAGTCTAGAAACCCCAAGACATGAGGTTTTGAGAAACTTAACACGTGTGGGGATATTTAATGAAACCAGTCCAATGTGGGGGGTAGACAAAAACCAAAAAATTCAACGACCATATGAATTTTGATAGGTACTTGAGATGAAAAGTCTTTACGAGAGACTTGAATCAAGTTGTTCAAGTCGAGAAGAATTTAACTCGAATAAAAAGGGTAAACCCAAAATCAAGTTGGGTAGTGCACTCAACCTTGAGTTGAGCAATGGACTTGAATGTGTTTCGAGCATAAAAGGCATTCAAGTTTAATTGGAGTAGTCTGGAAGTAAAGTACAGTTGTACTGAAACTTGGCTTTAAAATGGGCATGAAATTGTGTGGAGTTGGTAAACTCACACTGCGCCCTAGTGAGAGATAATCGAATCCTCGATTGATTGATACTACATCGGTTGTGGTATTGGTCATGCGAGGAAGAACGATTAATTGAGATTGGGAAGTTTAGTTATCTCTAATCCCAAGGGAGTTGAAGGAATAAGAGAGACTTTCACGATAAAAGATCAATACATGAAGGTGTTTTGATTGTTGAAAGGATCTAGCCCTAAAAGAAATTTCATGGGTAAGAACCTAGTGTTTGATTCATTATTGAACACACAGACTTTTAGTAAGTTGGGTTTGTATATTAACGAAACCACTTACGTGATGCACAGAAAACATATGAGGTTATCTGTGACCATGATGTGAATACATAGGATCCTTTGGGGAATGTGATTCACAATGTAGACATTTGCAAGGTCATTTGGTGATGTGGGGGAGCCTTTAAGTTGGCTGGCGATCTTTTAAATAAGATACCCCAAGAAGGAGGAAAATAAAGCTCCTCATAGAGCCATCCTAAAAGTTCTTTTGAATGTGTGGGTTGGCATATTGCGAATGTAGTAAAAGGAATACTTAAACATTATCTTTACTAGATATACACAATGTTGAAGTGCTATCAATTTCTTGAAATTCACAAGAAATATAATGCAGAAACTAGAAATATATCTTGATGGAAAGTGTATTTTGTGGAAGTTTTTATTAAAGATCTTGATTTATCTTAAATGGACTTAAGAGTCAATAGATGAAATCATTAAGGATCAGGGATAAACCAACGAAGGAAACGAGATTCCATGAAATAATTTTTGTGGAAAGTGGTGATCAATAGAGAGATTGATCTACCATGAGTGCAAATCACTAGAGTACTAGTAGATTTGAACAATTAGTAAGTATATTTGTGTACTTGATGGGTGTTCTCTAGACGTGAGAATGAGTCCAAGGGTGATGGTACTTGCTATCAAGGTTTTGTGAAAGCTAGAAGTACATCTAATGGACCTAAATAGTTATTTGGAGATTTAGATATTAAAATCTGAATAGAGCAAAATGATAAGCTCAATGCTCCTAAATGACCCATCATGTGACCAAACTAATTGTTGTTTAGTCAGTGATATTATATCAATGAGTTTAATGAAGGCGGATATGCTAAGGGACACGGAAAATGACCATGTCATTTATGTCTTTGAATTGATGGTTTTCTCATTGATAGTAAAATTGATACGATGATTGAGTCTCTAGGAGATATGTCGTATTCAATGGAATGACTCTAAACATTATGAGTTACCTTTTTGTAAAGGTGAGGTGTCTCTTAAGAAGAGAACTCAAGAGTCATTGATAGTCTGTTGTACCTATTAAAGTGCACATTAGACAATTCTTATAATGGATAGTAAGATGATACACGAGTAATCCAGAAATGGTCACTGGAAACAAGCTGTGCGTGAGACTCGTGGATATGGCTTGATTTGTGTAGAGAAATTATTCTCTCTTGCTAGATTCATAGAGGAATCTAAGTCCATTGTGTTGGACAAAAATTGGGAAAGATATACCCTAGGATGACCAAAGCACTTTTATGCGTATTGGTGTAGCGTAAAGCTTGTAGCTTAAAGCCATATCGATGATGGTGTGTCTCGACAAAGACACTTTACCATTGGATGACTACTCTCTACGAGAATTATCGATGTTGACTACGTAAGGTCAATATGATAAGAGTTGTGATTCTTTGACGAAAGGATTGAATTAATTTCTTGACGAAGAAATTGAATCGAGAGTTAGTTGAGAACTCATCAAAAGGAATATGACTAAGTCCAATAAATGGTGGGTTACGTACGTGGACACCCAACCTATGTGACTGGAGATCCCAAGATCTAGGTTCAAAGGGACAACTAAACTGCAAAGACCCATTGCGATCACTGTGGGGGTTTCATACCTCTTGTCTTATTCCTATGATGAAGAAACAGTGATGTGAATGAAGGTTAAGTATTAAATTGCTTTTAATGATTCAAGGCATCGAGTATGTAGTACTCGAAAGAGCGCAATAGTTTACGGAACTGCTCTTACACCAAGAATCACCTATGTAAGCGAGAAGTGTGGCCACTTCGAAAGGGAATTGTTGGGACGCAATTCCTTAGAAACCTTACAGAACTAGGTGTGTGCCATGGCCGGATTAATGGACACAACCGAGAAAGCACAAGGGCTAGGAAATATGTCTGTGGGAAGTGCATTGTCGTTCACACAAGCGGTAGGGGAAGTTCAAGGACATCGCGTCTACTTCCTAACCAGTGGGCTAAGTGTACTCTCTCAAGGGAAAGTTCAAAGGGTGACACCTACTTATCATATGCAGCATCTATGCCGTCGAAAAGAATCTATCACCAAGTCAAACTCTGTGTCTGACGTGATTGTTCTGATTCCTACATCAATATCTATTCATGTGGGGGATTGTTGGAAAATGATGGTTAAAAGATTGAAATTCGTCAACTTTTTGGGCTTCGTTTGAGTGGGACCCAAATGGATTTTGGGTCGGTGGATGTCATTTTTGGGTTCTCCTCCGCGAGTACTATAAAATTGACTATTTCAACTCTCAAAACGGATCAAGGGTGAATGAGATATGGATGTTTGAAAAGTCACTCTTGAAAGAGAAAAAATTAGGCAGAAATTGGCCCAAATTAATTTTTCTCTGGACTGTCCAAAATGCGTATGGACCGCATGGAAGTCTCTGGAAGGCCCAACCGCATAGTATACATGGAATTGCTTGTGTGTAAAATCTTAAGAGATAAGAACAAAATACTTCCATATTTTGTGAGATATCTTGCCTTAAATAAATATGCGGTTTACCATGTTTAATACGATGAAGAATATTTGTGCAAATATTTCTTCCTTTTCCAGCAGATTTGATTCGAGTATTCATGGAATGTCTCGAATTTTGTGAGTTGGTGATTGGAGAATATTCTTCTCTAATTACAGAAAATCAGCATATCATGTTTCCATGATTAGGGTCTTTTAGAGTAGTATAAATAGAGCCTCTAAGTCAGTCAGGAAAAAGACACCATTTCTCAAGTCCTTCCATAGTCTAAACTTGAGTCTTCTTTCTGTCTTTCTCAAAGTTTCCAGTTGATGCTCTGTCGAGGTGATAGTCCTTCGGGCTTGCGTGAATCCCAGGCAACTCTTACGTGTTAATTATTACTTGCGATGGTTTTATCCTAGGGAACGATGTCCACGACGGGACTCATTCGTTTCAAGGGCAGCAAGTGTTACTCGTGACTCCATCATTACTTGAAACATGATTTATGCTTTGATTATTTGTAATTTAAGCGTTTCGATTGTATGCTTGAATAATTAATAAAAGTTTATTATTCTTGCATATGTTAATTGCTCGTTCAATTTTGTTGTTTAATTTTTCGCATGATATAATCAATATATGTCCAACATAAAGATATACCACAAATTGTGTAAATAAATATCTATAACTAAAAAAGAGTGATTGTTGAACGATTGTGTGTTGATTAATATTGCAGATGAAATTGAAAGATCCCTGCTCGGAGAAATTGGGGCATAAGCTTGTAACGACACTTGAATTACTCTCTCCGGTTCACTAACATTGTCTGATTTTATGTTTGCCATTTGGATTTAGAGAAGGTAGAATTAGTGGTGAAAAATGCATTGAAAAAGTAAAAAGTAAAAAGTAAATTGAATGGATAAAAATAATTTAAAATTTACCAAAAAGGGAAGGACACAATGTTAAAAAATCATTTCAAAAAGAAAAACGAGTCATTGTTAGAGAAGCTAGGGAGTAGAAAGAAAGCTTCATAAACTTTTTTCTTAATCAGAAATAGGAGTTGGCAATTTGAATTGAGCTTTCAAGATTTCTTCATACAGACGTCAACTTTCCCTGAATATTCCATGGGTAGGATAAAATAAAGGAGAGTTTCTCCACTCTAACTCACGGTATCAACCAGGGTGGTCCAACATCAGCCCCCCATTTTCGGACAAAACCCTCCTCAAATTCTGAAGCCAAGTATGTTTACATAATCTAATCGCTGGAAATTGTACAGTAGGAGAGAACAATATTTAATAGACCTCGAGCTCCGGTTAGATGAACTGCGCTCGGACGGATTTGAGTTGCTTCCGGTCATCTAAATCGCCCGGGTATTAGACCTTCTTCAATCATCGAAAACCTTGTTCAGATTATCATTAGTTGACAGCAGGGAATATATATATCAGCAAAGAAAGTGATTCTCAATGGCAGCATGTTTCCTTCTCCGCGCCCCGCCTATCTCCAGTTTTATTCTTAGCACACTTCAGCTGCCCAACTATTTTTTCTTTTGAGCCCAAGTTGGTCCATATAAGGCTAGATGTGTCCGACCAAACCGCCTGTCCGCTATGTCTGAGCACCCTCGGCTTATAGCTTCGATTCCAACAGATCCAGTACCACTGTACAGGTCTAACCACCGACCTGGCTGTAAAGCTGCAGCCTGCAGGAGATCCACCAGCAGCCTGCAAAATGGAGAATGCAGCAGCCTTCACAACCTCCATCATCGGCCGCACATCCATGCCTTTTGGCGAAAGTAATTTCTTCCTTCGAGCTTTTCCAGCAAGCACCTGAAGCAATTTATGGGTCTCCCGTGGAGGCTTGCGTTCCTCAACTACAGTCTGTCTTCCCTTTTCTCCAATCTTCGATTGTTGCCCCTTTCTCTTCTTTGCCTTGGGGGCGGGTTCGGATAAGAATTCGTCAGGGTTGAGACCATATCGTTCCAGAATTTCTCTTTCGTTTTCAATTTCGACCCCACTTTTAGATTTTTTGTATTCGGTAAGGAGGAATCCGCGGCGCCTGCTGACAGCCGTAGAGAGGAGTTTAGGGCATAAGTGATAGGCACCGGGAGAATTGGGGGCGGCTTTTGGCCGGAGAGAAGCGGAGTACGGCGACGACGCGTGGTGGTGGAAGCATAAGCTCGCCATTTGTGACGCGAGAAAGCTTCATAAACTAGCTTCCAAACTCGTCGACAGATGAATCGAAAAATATTTGATCCTTAATATCTTTCATTAATTATTATTAAAACTTGTAAAAAGTTGATATATTGAAAACAAATGTTATAATGAATCTAACAACGTATCATATGATAATATGTTACACACCAATTCAATTTTATAATCATGTTAAACAATTTTAACTAAATAAATAGTAAATGTACAGTTTGATCCAAGAGAAGGTAATACATGATAACCACTTAGCAAGCTATCATTTCTTCTTAATTTCTCTTTTAAAGGTGATAAATTGAGCATCATTTACCCTTTATTCGTTTTGAAAATTCTAATAACGAATTTCATAATACTTGCGGAGCAGAATATAAAAATGTTACCCATCAGGCCCAACACAATTTGGATCCTAATTTAAACAGTGCCTATAAATTGACAAAAAATCAATTGCAACCACGTTATCCCAACGAACCAAATAGTCAATGTGTCCACATCTTGGATGATACTACGTTCCAAATTACTCAAAAAAAACAAAATTCTACGACTCCCTTTATAATTAAATAGTTAAAAATATGTTAGGAATCGATTAAATATAGTTTAGCAGGATATTAATTACATAATTCAAGATCTCATGCATGTAATTAATCTGAATCTATTAATTTCGAAACGTGTCTTATCGTCGGATTCGATCAATCATGGAGACGGAACTCCCAAATGTGATCCTCTATGCGTATCCACACAACATGATCGGACTGCTTGCACCGTTGCCAGCTTAGAACATATCAGCAAGCAAAGGTGTCTGTCTTTCTCCTTCTCTTTCACGATGATGTTGGTTTTATGGGAATGGTCGGATTTTTGTTTCTGTCATTTAGACTTAAGGGTTCTAATAACTACCGTACTGAATATTCCTATAAAAATATCTATTTATACAGAATAATCAGAACTCCAACAAATCATAATCCAAGTCAATATCAGCCTACCCCAATTAAATTTAATGAGTTATGAGCTTAATCAATATTTAATCACTGATGAACTCCTAGCCCTTTAGTTATTTCTTCCATCCAATTTTATGCTATGTGTGTGACCCTATAAGTTTAGTTATAATAAGCTAAAAAACTGATACAATTGATGCTAGCAGATTGAAAGCGATTTCCATCTAAACATTCTGAATTAAAGTTATCGAGTTCTAAACTCAATCATCATTTAATCATTGATGGACACATATCCCTACGGTTATTTCTTCCATCCAATTTTATGCTTTGTATGTGACCTCCATGTTCAGTTCTCATAAGGTGCAAAAACCAATACACTTGATACTAGCATATTGAAAGCGATTTCCATCTAAACATTTTGATCACCAAAATTTCTGAATTAATTATCTTCCTAGTTAATCCTCTAGCAATATTAGGAAAATGCACATTGGCTGAAGGACATTGTTCCAACAATCTCCCACTTGTCCTTTAGAACAAGTGTACATTAATATTCACTTAATGTCTTCATCTGAAAATAAGGTAAGATAACGTGTCATTCTTATCAAGTTCAAATGTATTTCTCAAAATTCTGAGTTAAACTGTTAGGACAAATGATTAATTCATCTATCTGAGCACGACCATGCATTTTACAATCCAAAATCCCCGAGAGGCCCATATGACAACAATCTCATGTAGATTAAAGGACAATCCCACTCTTGTACATTCAAGTTTTCTCCACTCGATTTGTAGCAATCCAAGAACTGCCTTTCTAGTCTTATTTTACGATGCGACAATTGACAGTCTCAAGGTACACTAATCCAAAACAAGCAAACACTGAATTGATTAAGTACGGGGAATACGATCCTATAGTCAATGAGACATACTTATGACATTATGAATTTCTTAAAGTATTCTCATGGCGGGTCTGGCCAATACAAGTTCCCAACCTGCATCCATGTAATCGATTCATGACATCCCATGCCCTTCAGCCCGTGAAGCAGCGTTGTGAAGCAACTTACAAAGTAGTTTTCTTTAGTCATGAGTGTCCATTCTCAATGACCTAAAATAGGGACATAATTGATTTTACACTCCAATTCATAAAGTTGGTTTCATTTTCCAAGACATATTCTTGATAGCCTATTCGGAGATGAAAATTGATTTTAGACTTTCATTCAACACTAAACCAAGTTAAATGAATATGAATTATAATTTCATAGTATGTTAGGCAGCTTAATCTTCAATGTCTAAAATCACAAAATTATGATAACTAGGACATCACAAAACTCACAGCTACTATCCAACTTGCTTGATTCCTATCACAAATGTGTCAATCCCAGGATCTAATTATGGAAGAGGTTTAGATTGTGGATAAACAAATTGTCATCCTTTCTCACCTTGCATATAACAACTTAACCATTCTCGACATACTTTCAAAGAAAGCAAAATTTCCTAGGACAAATTTGAACTCATTAGGTTCCCTTGGCTCATTTGGCCTAAGCTATGAGTCTACTATTATCTTAATAGACATCCACCGAGTCATCTAAGACAAGGATCATATCAAGCTCAATGATGAATTTTATAATTTTAAAAACCTTCCTATGCGTCTCTTCTAAGCAACAACTTACTCATATTCAATTGTAAAATCAACAACAATGATCTACTTAGGACTTTTTACAACGAACTCATTTTCACCATAAACCTATGAATTTATCTTTAGTCCATTTCAGACACTAAAACATTTTCTTGGTTGCACACCAATACGGCTCACCTTAGCCTATTTTATACCTCATTGTTGTGCTCTAAGCATACAAGATATAAATGTGAGTACGTGATAAACCCTATTTCCTATGCATAAGAGATCATGCTCATTCTCTTTCTCTCATCGAGTTTCTATAGATAATAAGTCTTACTAAGAGTTACGCCATTAATCATGCGCAGAAAGTTTTTATGATCTTTCTTTTCTTTTTTTTAGTTAGGGTACCCCAACCTTTTGGAAGGTTTGTTTGACTTTACAGGGTAGATGTTCAAGTAGAAACTTGAACTTAATACACAAAAGCTTAGAGTATCTACTTGTAGAGCAGAATTGTAAGAAAAAAGGTTTACCTAGAAGTTTTTGGGAAGTGTTTCCGATTGCCACACCTCCACCCCATGTGCTAATGTGGACAATCGGCCAGACTTCCAACAAACCCCTAGGTAAATTAAGCAAAGTTTACAGCTGACAAAAGCTAAGAGTAGGGCTTTAAGTTCTTGAGATCACACAAGCTGAGAATAGGGCTATGATAAAGGTTGAGATCTTCTTCGCTGCTTCCATACTTCATGTTAGTGCTGCGAGTTCCTAACTTTCCATGCTCAGTGGTGGTAGAAAAATGACTAAAAAGATTATGAGCTTTGGTGTGGAAACTTTGTGTGAGTCCACTGGTCTGGAAAACCTGCAAGAATAAAACTCTATTAGTAACATCCATTCTAGCCATCTATTCGGATTTCTGGAGTTTAGGATATATCTAATGAGATTAGCCCCCGAGTTTTGGCATCCAAATCATGGAAATTGAGTATTTTTTTTATCAGGACTAAGGGCCATCTTACTAAGGCGATCTACTACCATGTTAGCCTGCCTGTAGGTGTGTATAATTTGTATGTTTCCCAGTCTGTGGTTAAGTTCAACAGTTAAAGAAAAGGATTTCCATTGACCTTTATCGGGGTCCAAAATGGCTTTGATTGAAAGAATGCTATTAGATTCCATGGTATATGAGGTCAGATTCTCAGATATGGCAAACAAAAGGCCTTCTTTCACAGCTAACAGCTCTCCATGAAAACTGTTGTGCGTGGAAACTAGTTTTATTAGTACTTTAATAAAATTGTCTATCATGTCTCTAACTATTATGCCAAGGCCACATTTTCCATTAGGGTTCTTCCAGGGAGAATCTATATTTATTTTAAAATATGTCCTAGGTTTAGACCAGTGAAAACATCTGATCCTAGGTTTGTGTGGCTTTTCTAGAGAAGGGATGAGACCATGCTGCACCCATAGCATGTTAGATTAGGATTTGGAAATCGGAGGATTTATGTAGAAAACATTAAACACCTCTTTTTTTTATGCTTTGGATTATGGTTTGAGCATGAGGTTTAATGTTTTCAAATATATTAGAGTTTCTCGCTTTCCACAGGTTCCAACAGATAGCAGAAGGTAGGATAGTGATTAGGTTGTTGTGTACTACCGAGTATCTAGATAATGTCCAATAAAAGACGAGTCTCTCAAAAATGGTTTCAAAATGTGTTCTGATTCCTAAAATATCATTAAAAAATTTCCAAATGTTAATAGCCAGGACACAATAGTTAAACCAGTGAGACATGGTATCAAGGTTAGGGCACATTGGACACTTAGATGCAAGGGCTATATTAGAGAAAATGAGAATGTCATCAAACGGTAGGATAGCATTTTCAAGCTTCCACATAAAGATATAAATTTTCTTTGAAATCAGTGGGTTCCAAACCTTTTTGAGGATTCTACTGGTCAGCCTTTCCTGGGATATCATTATGCATGCAGATTTGAAATTAAACTCCCCAGTAGTGGATGGCATCCAGATCATTCTGTCATCCCTGTGTGAGACAATCTCCATATCCTGCAACATTGAAAGTAATAAGTGAGGAACATTTTGAAAAAGATGTATCTATTAATCTATATTTTGTACAAACTGAGCAATTTTGGTAGTGTATGGCACTGTCAAAAAAATATCAGTAGAGATCATGTCTTCAATGAGGCCTAATCCTATCCAGTTAGAGGTGAAGAAATTAGCTAGTCCCTTTCCATGGATAATCCTAGTGTGATTTTCAGCTAGGTTATTTACTGCAATGATCATTTTCCAGGTCTGGGATGTTCTATGCCTAGGGTGAATTAACCATAGGAATTGTGACCATATTGTTTCACCTTTCTGAAATTTTCACCAAAACTTAATGGAAAATGTCTTGACTATGTCTTGTATGTTTCTAGAGCCTAAACCATTTTGGTCAATAGGGAAGCTAATGTTTTTTAGGCTTTTCCAGATTTTCTTTGTTCCCCAATCAGTTTCTCCCCAGAAAAAATGTGTGGGTTTTCTCCTTAGCTAGATGACTATAGTCTTTGGTGGAACCATTACTGCCCAGTAATGTTGTGGAATAGAGTACACGATAGATTTCCTTAAAATTAGTTTTCCAGCTTTACTCAACCATTTATTTTTCCATGATTTAAGTTTCTTATCATACAGCTCCAAAATAGGTTGGAAGTGAGAAGCTCTAGTCTGGCCAGTGTAGATGGGCATCCTAGGTATTTAAAGGGAAATGTTCCTTTAGCATGCCCAGTGAAGTCTGAACTAATCTCTACTGTGCTAAGGAAGCATGTTTACTAATGAAAAAAATTACTCTTATCATAATTTATTTTTTGCCCACTAGTTTTTTCAAAGACATGAAGAAAATATTTGATTCTCTTGATAGATAGCTTAATGGATTGAAGAAAGAGTATGGTGTCATCAGCATAGCAAAGGTGAGAGACAGTAATGGCATTTGCAGGAAGTTTAAAGGGCCTCATTTTATTGGCAGAGAAATAGTAAGATAAACTCATAGAGAAAGCTTCTGAGAAAAGGTTTAATATTAAGGGAGAAAAATGATCTCCTGGTTTGATTCCCCTAGTAGCCTTGAAAAAACCTGCAAGATTAGAGTTAATAATCACAGAGAACCAAGCACAAGACGGATTGGAGATTATAAGCTTAATGAAAACTGGTGCAAATCCATATTTTGCAAGTATTGCACTTAGAAAAGACCATTTGACTCTGTCAAAGGCCTTTGCTAGGTCAAGTTTCAGCATGTAGTTAGGAGCCCCACCCTCGTTGTTTAGAAATCTTGCCATTTCCTTAAGATGGATAATATTATCCAAAATTTCTTTTCCTCTAAGAAAAGAAGATTGATTCACTGAGATCATTTTTGGCATTAGGGATGATATTCTATGAACTAAAAGTTTAGAGAAAATCTTGTTGGTGAAATTAGATAGGGATATAGGTCTATAATCAGAGAAGGAAATTGGGATTTCTTACTAGAGATGCCTGCTGGAATTTGGGATCCAGACATGAAATCCTCAGTAGCACTGAGTAGATCAGGTCCTATGATATCCCAAAAGTTGGTAAAAATACCTGATGTAAAACCATCAGGTCCTGGAGATCCACTTTGGTTTAAAGAAAAAACTATTTCTTTTAACTCTGTAAGTGATGGCCTTTGCAGAAGCATTAGGTTATCCTCACTGGAAATCTCAGTTGGGATTTGTCTCAGAAAGTGGAACTGGAAATAGCAATCCTCAAGTTGAGAGGCATCAGTCAACATGTTTTGGAAAAAAGAGATGGCCTCATGCTCAATTTCAGTTGGTACATCTGTCCATGTGCCCAGAGAGGTCTTTATTTTTTAAATATTTTGTTTATGCCTTTTTTGTTTAACTGAGGCATGAAAATACTTGGTATTTTCATCCCCTTCCGTAAGCCATTTAAGGTTACCTTTTTGTTTGCAAAAAATGATTTATTCCTTTAGAGCTCTCAACAGTAAGGCATTTCTTTTATTGAGTTCAATGTAATCTTGTACCGAGTTACTACTTTCATATGCTATCTCTTGTAATCCGAGTTCCTCTTATGCTCTTTTGACATTCTGATTAATGTCACCAAATGTGTCCTTATTCCATCTTTTTATGTCAGTTTTCAGTATTTTCGGTTCAAGAAAAAGCCTAACATGCCAGTTTCAGCTAAAGGTAAAGCCCAGTTCTGGGAGATTACATTTCTAAAATTAAATCTTGTCATCCACACATCCAAAAACCTGAATGGCTTTGGTGTTAATGGGATTCTACTTCCAACAACTGTTAGAAGTAGAGGGCAATGATCTGATGTATGTTTGTTTAAGGTATACACTGAACTATTGGGGAAATTTTCATTCCATTCATAGTCCACTAAAGCTCTATCTAATCTCTCTAGTGTAGGGTTTCTCCTCATGTTAGACCAGGTAAAGGTGCTGCCTACTGTGAAAAGATGTGTTAACTGATTTTGGGATATAAAGCCTGAGAATTCCCTAATACTTTTTAGACTAGGTTTTCCTGGACCTTTATATTCCAAAATTGTGTTCATGGCATTAAAGTCTCCTATTAACAGTTTATTTACATCTTGATGCATAGATATTTCATCCCATAAGCTTTTTCCATTTTTCCCGTCTGTAGATGCATGTATAAATAAGGGCACATGACATGATTGCAGAGAGGAGTGGTGATTGATGTTTTAGTGTACTGATCCATTTCAGAATTGATGCGTATAGTACAGTTTGAGTTCCACAACAACTAAAAATTGTTATTATTTGAGCTGTGGTGGAATTCAAAGTTTAGCTTAGCCCTGAAGTTATCACACAAATCATGACTATGTTTAGATTCTAAAACACATAGAACCTGAATACTGTGTGTTTTGACAAGTCTTTTCAATCTGACAATTGATGTATCTAACCCTCTTAAGTTTTTATGATCTTTCATATTGAACCTATCAATCACCTTAGCTAGTAAGTGTTTTGACTAAGATCAGTCATCCTCTTTGATCTACCTATGTTGATCTTCATTTCCAAGATGTACTTTACCGCTCCTAAGTCCTTCATTTCAAGACACTTTCCAAACCAAGTCTCCAGGAATGTCACATCCTCTTGAATGGGATCCCAATTTTTGTAGAGCATACTACTTCTCCTCTAACTTTGATCAAACCTTCAACCGCCATTAATCACCTCCAGGTCAACAGTGAAAAGAGTTTCTTTATTTTCTCTCCTTAATTAAGGATTGTAAATGTAGTAAGGTCATAATATCTCAAATATTGTAATAATTATCTCCATCTAACATAAAATAGAAGTTTTCAAGCTCAATTATTTTTTAAAAAATGTACTTTATGATAACTAGCAACAAAAATTCTTTAGAGACGAGGCATATTCATTCACTTCTTTATCTCTTCAGGATAACAATCTAGGTACAAGATCATGTTAGGTGGTAGGCAATGATTTTAATGATAAATATCCCACACATTATCCAAAATAAATGTGCTCAATAAGTGAAATTGCGAATGATGGCTAAGAATGATATGAATCTCCTTGCAAAAACTCTGGATTGCGAAATTTGATAATTTCTTGACTGCAATTAAGGAAATCTCACAAAACCTAACAACAGCTGCACAAAATTGATAACAACTAGGCATCGAGATTGCTCTCAATTTCGAAATTCGCTCACTAACTAGCCCGCATGATTGATTCACAAATAAAGGGTGATGATACTTACCTAGTCTGCGGGATTAATCAGCAATGAAAACGTTCGCAAGCAATTGTGTATGAACTTGAAAATTCTGAACATATGATTGACAAAAGTGGTGTCTAAAAACGTGAATAGCCTCCCCTATTTATAGAGTTAAGGTTCGTCCTCTACAAGCAGAGACAGAACAAGATTTGGTAATTCCAGTCAGAAATTGAAAAGGCTTATGACAGATTTAAGAAGTTAAAACCATATTAAACTAAAATACCTAATTTAAATCTAAATGATGACAATATTCATCCAAGTAATCAATCCAAATATTTGTTGAATTCTTGAATGAATCTGCCGTATCTAAACTAATATATTTAATTCTAATCAAATCAAAACTGAATATTCTAAATACTAAAATAAATGCATGATCGAAATCAACTCTTCCAACGCCAATATGGCTGAGTTAATGGGCCTTATTATGAAATAAATTAAAATAAAATGATCACACAACCTTACTAAAAAACCCAGGGAAAAAAGAATGGTGTTATCCTCCTAAAACCTTAATTTAATAATAAACTAAGAAAACTATAATTAATAATATTTTGATATCGTATCATTCCTTCCAAAGTAAAAATTTTTTGTTCTTGAATCGTGAATGATCTTTAAAATAAATGTAGATGTACGTCCCATGTCATCCCTTCAAAGTCTTGCTAGCTGACTGGACGTTGACTATGCGATTATTGGTATGCTGATGTGGGAGATAATGATCAGCTCGTGAGATATTGATTTACTCACGAGATAATGATTGAACTTACAATATGATAATTTGGAGAATGGGTGTCGTCACACTGAAGAAAGAGACCAACTGCAGCGCGTGTGGCACACGCGCTGTACAAGGACGCGTGCGTTTGAATCTGGCTTCTCTGACGTGTGCAAACACGCGCTTCGCTGATCTGCAGCGCCGGACGGATTCGCAGATTCTTGAGGAGTCTCGGACTGATGCCGGCGTTATTGTAAAGGAAAGAAGATTGAGGCTGCCGAGATGCCGAACGGAAAGTTGAATTAATCGGAGGTCCCTCTCGTCTGTCGAGTCGAACTAACGGTTGAAGAAGAGCTGACGGCAATAGAACGACGGATCTGTAGGTTGTTCGGAGAAGAGCAACGGGCGGTAACAGCTGTCCGATCCAAGAACCAGGAAAGGCAGGCCGTCAGAGCTGATGGTGGGTGGCGGCGGCGAGACTTCCGGCGACGGATTGCAGCTGTGGTGGGAAACGCTGAAGCTGAATTTTTTTTTTAAAAAAATTCGGTTTGTTTTGTTTTTTTTCTAGAAAATAAAAATAAGGATATGAAGGTGCCAACTATGGCATTACGATACTAACTGATGCCGACTGATATGATGGTCACAAAAACTTTTGCTTTGATCTGATACCAACTGATATAATTCTCCTAGCGAATAGTCTGTATTGCAGAATTTTTATATTTCTTGACTCCAATTAAGGGTATCTTGCAAACCCTAACAACATTGTTCTCCTCTCCTCCATTTGTTCTCTTCGCGTTCTTCGCGTTCAGTGTTCTTCACATTCTTCGAGTCTGAGAGTAAGACACTGAATTTGTTTGCTACTGAGTTGTGCAAAGTAGAAAGTGTAGCAGTTGTATCCTGGGATTGAGAACGACATCGAACCGTCACACACTATGGGGCATTTTTAGAATTAAGGATAAAGATCATCATCTCGCCTCTGCATCAAATTCAACATTTGCCTCTATTGATACAATTTTCTACTCTTTTTTCATTTACTTAATTCTGTTATTTTATTTTATAATTAATTGTTTAGCTAATTGAATTTTAGGTTCTAACAGAACCAAGGTAACATACACATTATTATAATAAACACTCAAATACATTTCTTTTTTACTTCTATTGACTTATTTTTTATAAAACACTTTACTTGATCAAAATCTCAAATAAATCAAAGTTAAGATACAATCGTACCACAAAATGAAAATTGTTTCAAAGGTTGGTGGTTTGTTTGCTCGTTCATGATGACGAACAAAAAAAAGCAATATGTTGCCTAAACATAATTTAACCAATTATGATGTTAGTGCAACAATTTAGGAACTCCTTCATCAAATATGTACTTTAAAGTCGCAAAAGTCACAGTTTTCCATTACCGATGATACCCCAAGAGTGTTTATATATTCGAAGTTGGTTCCCCTAGTTGGAATACGAATGTGTTGGAATCACTACACCACCTTTGATATATATATATATATGTATATATATATATGTATATTGGTAAAATTCCTCCGAAATCTATATGTTATGAAGTGAATGTCCTCACAAATTAAAGTTTTTCCATGTATTCCATTTTTTAGCTAGTATTTAAACAACCCACTGGATCCACATCTTCAATGTGTCTCTCATCCGCAAAACTCAACAATAATAGGCCAGCGGCTTTTTACAGAGAGATGTGGAGGCTTTAAGTTTGAAGAAACTTCCATTATGGAATTCGGGGGTTTAAATAAATATGTCATCCTCTAAACGGGGCCCCAATTCTTGCAGATCTCACTACTTCTCTAACTTCGATCAAATATTTGTCCGCTATAAATCACCTCCAAGTCCAAGTTGAAAAAAGTTTCTCTCACTCATCTTCATAATTAATATTTCTAAATTTAGTATGGTAAAAAATATGTCAAAGATCTCAAATAATTATCTCGATCCAAGATTAAAAAGAAGTTTCCAAGAGAAATTATTTTGTAAAAACATGTACCTGAAAATGACTAGAAACTTGAATCCATTTGAGACGAAGCACATTCATTCTCTCCATAATCAATTCAAGATAACAATATAAACCATAAAATCACCTAGTTGGTAGGCAATGATTTTACTAGGAAATACCACTCACGTTATCTAAACTTAACGTGCTCAATAAGAGAAATTGCAAGTGATGGCTAGGAATATAACTGTAAATTATGAAAAAAACCTTAAATTCTAGCATTTAAAACACTTGATTAATCACTTATTTTTTATATTCATTTATACACAATTTAAAATATTTTAAGATATGTTAAATAATTCACCAGAACCTGCACGATCATCGCACTGGTAATATCTTAATACGTTTAGATTGTGATCATGTATAACATAGACACTATCATAAGAAACAAACAAAAATAAGTTCTATTAACACTTTTTATATAAATAACTTTACTTGATCAAAATTTAGAAACATCAAAGTTAAGATACAATCATACCAAAAAATAAAAATTGTTTCGAAGGTTGGTGGTTTATTTGCTCTAGTTAATGATGACAAACATATAAAAGCAATAAGTATCATAAACACAGTTTAATAATTATGATGTTAGTGTTTAGGAACTCCTCTGATCCTTATTTATTCCTGCACCAAATATGCACTTGAAAGTCGCAAACGTTGCAGCTTCTCATAAAATATGATATTCCATGAATGTTTATATATTCGAAGATGTTCTCCCAATTGCAACACGAATGTGTTGTATTCGTGATGGAGATGCCAAGGGGAATACCACCATAAATGAAGACATTCCACGACTTCATCAAACATTTAAAGGATATGTTCGAGATCCTCCAAGTGACATGGCAGGACCTATGACTAAGTCAAGGACTAAGCTTAGGGATGCTGCTTTAAATGCTTTGATTGATCGCCTTTATGATGAAGAATTGAAGAAGGAGTCACCATCGACATCTTGGATTCATTATTCAAGATTGTCGACGAACTGAAGACATCATGAAGAACACTATACTCTTTTTTCTCACTGGGCTTTTAATGAGGTAGTGTGATCACTGTAAAATAATGTCATTTTGGGTTTATTGGACTGATAGCTCGGCCATGTGGGCTTTGAAAAGCTGAATTTTGAAAATACAGTCCATTAAGGTTTAGTATATTCAGTTTTATTCTGATTAGAATTATATTTGGTAAGATTAGATAAAGTAATATTCTTCAAGGTTACTTCTTGAAGAATTCAACCTGATTACCTTAGATTACCATTTATTTTAGGTATTTTAGTTAAATATGGTTTTAGCTTCTTAAAGCTGCCATAAGTCGATTCAGATTCCATTTGTGATTAGGGTTTGAGGCAAGATTGTAACCCTATAAAAAGGGAGGCCTTATGGACGAAAATTACAACCTTTCATCAATCAAATGTACAACCTTTTGAGTTCATACTCTTTGCTTGCGAGCTAATCCATTGTTGCTTAACCCCGAGGGCTAGTTAAGTATCAATAAACCTTGTAATCTGATCTTAAGGGCTAGTTAGAGAGCAAGTCGAAGTTAGGCGTACCCCGAGGGCTAGACTCCTGAATTTCGTGCGAGATAGTGTGGGTTTGCAGATCCCTTCACTAGATCAAAGTTATTAATTCCGCAAATCGTGAGCTTCGCAAGGAGATTCATATCAATTCACGCAAGTATTTTTAAGAATTATTTTTACTACCTATCGTCATTCCTCGAAAATCTATATGTTATGAAATGAATGGTCTCATAAATTCCATCTTTGTCCCACATATCCTATTTTTCTAGCCTGCATCATAATAACCCATTGAACCCAATTCTTTTGTGGATCTCTCCATCCACATGCTTGTTGCCTCAATCATAAAAACAATAGGCCAAATACTTGTTGCGGAGAGAAGATGCAGCTTTAAGCATGAAGAAGCTTCCACTATGGGATCCATGTGTTTCAAGAAAGATGCCATCCTCCTGAATGGGATCCAGCTCTTGCGAGCATACTACATATTCTCTAACTTTGACTTAACTTTCGGCCGCCATTATTTTTTTTAAGTTAAACCATCCGAGGATGGGGGGAAGATGTATTAGGCTCCCCTAACCCATATAAATGGCAAATATACCTAAATATTCATACATGTATACAAAAGATCATCCTTATGATGGTCCAAGAGCAACCAGAAGCTCCTGAAGCAAAAATACTTGCTTTTAAAAGAGATGATACAACCAAAAAATAGCCTAAACAAAGCTAATGGTCACGAGCGAGAGAAGAGTTACTTTTTATATATACCATAGCGCTGTTTTCCATAAACAGGTCGGCGAATCGAAAAGTCGAAACCCCAGTATGTCAGTGAAAAGCCAGCAGAAATGAATATATAAAGAGACTCATAACACAGCGAAGCACAAAGAAAGTTTTTATGTGAGTAGGTGATCGGAATAGGTAACATGTGTGAGAGCCATTGGTCTGAATGATGGCTTGAGGGTAATCTCTTGTATGTCCGGGGCATTATAATCTCTTGTTTGTCCGAGGCATTATAGTCACGTCTGAGTCCAAGAGTATTGATCTGCAGGTCATCCAGTGACATCCAGAGGCATGCCCAGCCAACCTGATGCAAAAAAATAGAGCAGAGTAGATTCCATTCCATAGTATTGAATAAAATGGGGATGTTACTCCTGATAAAGATCACGAAATCAAGAACCTACTCGAATAACAGGCAAACCAAGTCTTTCAAGAGATATAAGTCCTCTTAGAACTGGAGGAGCAGACTGGATATCTATATTACCTTGGAGATTATTCTCTAGTGAATATTTAGCAAGAAAATCCGCAGCACAATTAGCCTCCCTATGAATGTGTCTAATTGGATATTTAAGACGCATGGGGTTAAGTAAACTGCAAATAGAAAAATTCCTCCAGGGGGCGGTCATAGGATTATGGATACCTCGGACAACAACTAAGCAATCTGATTCTAATTCACAATTTTCAATATCCAATTCTGCGCATATTTCATATCCAAATTGAATAGAGATCAATTCAGCATGTAGTGGTGTTGTGGATTGGAAAATTTTAGTCCTCATTGTGACCACATTCCCAACCATATTCCTAACTACCACAGCCGAAGAGGACAAACCAACCAATTTCCATGAAGCATCTGTATTGATCTTATATCCCAAGAGAGGTTTCTTCCATGTTACAGCAATTAAAGGTTTCCTCCTCTTGGGATAAATGTGAGGGATAATGTTAGACTCAATCCAATACTTATGCTTATCCAACTTACCAAAAAGGTGATGCACAGTGAATATTTCATAGATGATGCATTTAATCTCTTGTATACAGGCTGTTGTGGAGAAAGGTTCATTTTCATATATGATTTTGTTCCTCTTTACCCACAGGATCCATATTGTAACAAGAAGGGAAGCAGTGATAATATTAGAGTGAATCTTAGTTTCAGCCTTAAAAGACAAGAAGAAATCAACTCCGTTCTTCAGATTTTCAAAAAAAGGATGCTGAAGATTTATCAGATCACAAACTCTCTCCCAAACAGCAATAGAAGATGGACATGAATTGAAAAAATGATCTAGATTGTCTGTATGGTTCATGCACAACGGACACCTCGATGCAAATCGAAATCCAAACCTAGCTAATATACTATCAAAGGGGAGAATGCCATTCATTGCTCTCCACAAAATGACTGACATTTTCCTAGGGATGAAACTACTCCATACCTTGGAGAAATGTCTGATTCTAATTTTCCTCTGCTTGAAGGTGTGATATGCCGAACGTATTGTAAACATACCGTCAGTGTTTGGGGTCCAAATCAGCCTATCCTCATGGTGATACTCCAGTTCTACTGCCTGCAATGTGGCAATTATATTGGTAGCCAGGTCGCCATTAATACCTCCAATGCTACAGTAAAAAAGTTTGCTCTCTTTGCTCTTCTTAATTAAGCTTTGTTAATTCTGTAAGGTCATAATATCTCAAATATTGAAAACAATTATCTCCGTCTAAGATAAAATAGAAGTTCCCAAGATCAATTATTTCTAAAAAGATGTACTTGAAGATGATTGACAACTTGAATTCTTTAGAGACAATGCACATTCATTCTCTCCATAATCTCTTCAGGATAACAAGCTAAGGCACAAGATAATACTGGGTGATTGGCTATGATTTTACTAGGAAACGCACGTTGTCTACACTAAACGTTCTCAATAAGAGAAATTGCAAACGATGACTAAGAATATAAATGTAAAATATAAAAAAATAAAACTGAATCAATCACTTGTTTTTTATATCTGTTTATACACTATTGAAAATATTTTGAGATATGTTAAATATTTAAAGAGAACTCGCACAATCATCACACGGGTAATATTTTAACTTGTTCAAATTGTGATCATAGATAACATCAACACTATCACAAGAAACACTTGAATGCAAAATTGAGAATGATTTCTAGTAACATATTTTTTTATAAAGACTAAAATTTTTTTTTGGTCTCTAACATATGATCTTATACCATCTTTTGATCCACGATACCAATACTGCTTCCTTTCAGTACCAAAAAATTAAAAATGATTTGTTTGGTTCCCAAGGTGGTTTTCATTAGACTAAATTATTTTATGGTTCCTAACATATAATCTTATACCATCTTTTGGCCCCAAAAATCACCTGAAAACCACCTTGAAAACCACCCTGGGGACCAAACAAATCATTTTGTATTTTTTAGTTGCTGAACAAATGCGGTATTGGCCTTGAGGACCAAAAGATGGTATTGCATTATATGTTGGGGACAAAAAATTTTTTAGTCCTTTATAAAACACTTTACTTGATCAAAATCTCAACAAAAAAAATCAAAGTTAAGATACAATCATACCAAATTTTATTTGTCAAAGGTTGGTGAGTTGCTTTCTCTATTTAACGATGACAAATATATGAAAGCAAAAAGTTGCTAAAACATAGTATAAAAAAATTATAATGTTTGTGCAACAATTGAGGAACTCGTCCCATTCTCGTTTCATCTTGCTCCAAATATGCACTTGAAAGTCGCAAAAGTCACAGCTTCCCATAGCCAATGATACTCCAAGAATGCTTATACATTTGAAGTTGCTTCTTCCAATTGGAATACGAATGTGTTGGATTCACTACACAATCTTTAAGAAAACGTTTACTACTAGTCGTCATTCCTTAGAATTTTATATGTTATGAAGTGATTAGTCTTATAAATTCCAGCTTTTTTGCCCGCATCTTAGTAATCCATTGGACCCACTTCTTCTACTGGTCTCTCCATCCATGAAACTCAACAACAATAGGCTAGGTGGGTCTCTCCATCCATCCAATAATGAGGAAACTTTCATTACGAGATTCATGGGTTTCAAGAAATATGCTATCCTCTGAACGGAATCCCAATTCTTGTAGAGCACACTATAGGTTCCCTAACTTTGATCAAACCATTGACTAATTATGTGCTTCATTTTGCGTGCGTTAACCATTGCATTCAACATATTTTTTTAGCTTGTTTTATTTGGTGGATTGCTAGTATTAGTTAAGTTTACGTGACAAGGGGTTTAGACGGCCATGTAGGGCTTTCTTATCTAAATTCAGCGTTATGTAGACTTAATTAGTACTAATGGGCATTTTTTTATCCACGGGATCCTAGATATTCCTTGTGATCATCTTTAGTAGGTTTCCCATGGGTACTTTTTGGTTACATTCTATCTGAAGGCCATTCGTAAGGGCGGTAGAAAATATTGAAGGTCGTTCTCAAGGATGGTAGAAGAGATCAAGGCCATTCACCTCTAGAATGGTAGTAAATGAAGGTCACGAACATCAAAGCGTGGTAGAAAGAGATTGGAGCCAAAGATAGGCGGTATTGGAGTTCAAAGCGGCCAATGAAGAAACAGTGAATCATGGTCTGATGAGTTGCGCTACAGTCTGAGAATGATCCGACAAGAATTAGCCTTCAAGGCTAATTCCATTGGATTCTTCTTCTCGAGCACTACAAAATTGACTCCTAGAGCTCTCAAATTGGACTAACTCTTCACCCGTAGCAAAGGAAAGAAGTTCAGTCAGCCAAGGCACAAACGGGTCAGCACAGGTCGCTCATGTATAACACATCGGCCAGTGCCAAAGGAGTCTTTTTGTGCCAAAGGGATTAACACGAGGGCATGGTGCAGCCCGCGCCAAATGCCATGGGCCGTAAGTACACGTCTCAATCCGCATTCAAAATCGGTTAAGTATGGGCGTGAACCGTCCTATTTATGACAGCCCGCGCAATTCCAAATCCAAGATGCCACGGCCATCTGATGGCCCACGCTAAAGGCTGCATCCCATGCCAATTTTTTGAGTAGACCGATGCTCCTGATGATGCCCCGCTCCAAGACTCGCATCCCGCAGATCAGAAATCCTAATTCAATCACGCTGATGGCGGCCCATGTCAAAGGCCATACTCCACACCAGATGATGCAACATGGCCCGTGCTAGATCCATTTTACCCGCGCTAGATGAAGAGACACGGCCCTTGCCAGATCCTGTAGCCCATGCCGAAGTATGCACCACGGGCCGCGCAGTCCACGCCAAGTAGCGGCTGAACTTAGATTTAGTCATTTTTGGCCTCTTTTGGGTCTATGTTTAGGCCCAATACCCTACTACTATAAATATAGACTTAGTGTACTACTTTAAAGAGGTTAGATCATTTTTTCGACGTCATCTTGTATTAGGAGAGCAACTCTTGAGAGAGAAACTCTCTCTTATTTACTTTTCTTTCCTTTTTATGTTTGCTTTGATCCTATTATGTGGAATTAAAATCTATATTTGAATTTTATATCTATGGAGTAGATTTATAGCTTGGGGATAAATTGTAGACATGTTTGATTAATACTTTTGTGAGATTCATTAGATTCATCCTAGTATTTGTGTTCATAATATTATTATGACTTGTTCTTGAATGTTTGAATTGCACGAATAGTACACCGCAAATAAGCACACACTTTGGTCTATATTCATGTTTGTGAAAATATTGATCCCCCCTTGGGAAGAGAAACCTAGATGTTTGAATGGGTAAGGGAGTACGGATTTGCGTGGGTGTGGGCACGTGAGAGCCGAGTATTACTCTGACTTATTTTCCATCACACCAGTCTTAGCTAATTACGTAAAGTAGTCTGAGAGGTTACAGGTAGAGATAGCAAAAAGTAGCAATCTAGGGTTGTAAGAGACCCTAGTGTCATAGATGAGGTGCTAACGACCTCTTGACCTAATTGATAGGTGACTGGGAAGTAGTGCATTATGGTGGAAGCCCGGGACGTAATCACACAGGGGTGAAATAGACCTGTAAAAACGTTTGGACCTTGTTGTATTCCCCTAATTACGATGACAGTGTCGATGGAGGGTTGCGAGCTCACCCGGTGTGACAAGTACGGGGAAGTGTATGCCACACCACGTGTTATGAACACTCTATTAGGTTTTTTCTAAATCTTACATATGAATGAGTTAGGGATCGAAGCATTAAATCATTCATGTCTCACAATGATTCCCTAAGTGCTTAGCTTTACACATTAATTGTTCTTTTTATTTTTATGTTTAGTAGTGTTAATTGAAAACCCCAACCCCCATTTTTGTTTGCTTTACTAGCTATTCCTTTCACTCGTGTGGATTGACGACCCGTACGAGGTTGTGTTTTCATTGACTCTTAGGGCCTAGCATCTCTCTGGACATACCCAGGGCTTATCGCTAACTACCCTATCGGTAGCATAGTAGTCAGAACGAGTGCAGAATATAAATTTTATTTTTGACCTTTCATAAGCCCTCTACCCGAGTTAATTAGCTACAATTAACACCCCCAGGTGAAGGCGGGTCAAATTTTGGCACCGCTGTCGGGGATGCTATTCAATCTAAGTGTCAATTAGCATAGCGTGTTAGTAGAGTAGTTAGTAATTGCTTCTATTTTTTGTTATGTTTTGATAGTTTAGTTGTTGAGCTGTTGTGATAGTTATCTTGTTACCTTTTAATCCATTTTCTAGTGTTGTACTCGGAAGGGTGTTGTTAGCCCTAGTTTATGGTACACACCCATACCACTAATCTAGGCATCTTACACTATCCAACTGAGAGCACGGGTGTTTGGAGGCAAAGGAGACGGAGGACTAGGGCAGAAGTTCAACTCAGACAAGCAGTGTTGGTGGAAGAACCACAAAGAATGGCAGGAGACCATCGTACCTTACGGGAGCTTATGGCACCCAACCTGGAGAACCAACCACTATGTATTACCTTCATGCCATTACCTGCTAATGTTAGTTGTGAGTTGAAAAGTGCCATGATCTATTACCTACCGATATTCCATGGATTGACGGGGAAGGAATCGAGCAAGCATCTATTAGAATTTCACTTGGTGTGTACGGATATGAAGCCAATGGGAGTTTCTGCAGATGACTACAATCTGAAAGCCTTCATATTTTCCCTTCAAGATGGAGCTAAAGACTGGCTCTACTACTTGCCACCGGGATGCATTGGTTCTTGTATGGACATGAAGCAGAAGTTATTAGGGAAGTATTTTTCGGCTTCTAAATCAAGGGGGCTAAAGAAACAACTGTCAAACATCACCCAAGAAGCTACCAAGAGCTTGTATGATTATTGGGAATGCTTCAAAAGATTGTTGGCAAGTTGCCCCTACCATCCCTTCAACAAGGGGGATCTAGTGTATTATTTCTTTGAGGGGATATGTGATGAAAATATGCAAATAATGAACTCCACTTGCAATGGTTCGATAGCGAACAAGAGACCTAAGGATGCAATGGCCCTCTTTGAAGAAATGGATAATGGTATGCGGCAATTGGGCACAAGGTCAAGGGTTAAGGTTTTGGATGAACCAGCACAATCACCTCAGTTGGAGAAGCAAGTTCAAGCTCTTGCTTCTATGATGAAGGAGCTTTTGTGAGAAAAAGTGCATCAAGTCAAAGTGTGTGGGGTTTGCAACCTTAACCACAACTCTGAGGAGTGTCCCGAGGTCATAGATGATTTTCAAGAAGTGAAGGCCGTTGAGTAAACAACCAGGAGAGACCACAGTTTGCTAGGGGTCAACCACAAGGGTTCCGGGGGAACCAAGGAGATACAAGGCAGGATCCCTATGCAAACTCGTTCAACTCAAGGTATCAAGATCATCCAAATTTTTGATGGAGGAAAGATAACCAAACTCAAGGATACCGGGGTGGACAAGTCCCTTCTTAACCCTACCCTCGAGGTGAAGGCCCTTCCAACAATTATGCCTAAATGTACAAATTGAATCAAGAGGATATCTTAGAAGCCATCGGTCAATTGGGTAAGAAGCATGAAATCTTTGTGGAGAGGGCAAGGCGTGAGATCGAAGACCTTGGTAATAGATCTTTCTTGAGTATAAAAAATCTTGAAGTTCAAGCTGGGCAACTTGCCACCACGGTGAGCTGACTTAAAGCCAAGGATTTTGGCAAACTCCCTTCCCAACCGGAGATCAATCCAAGGAACGTGAGTGCACTCAAGTTGAGAAGTGGGAAGGAAGTTCATGAGTCTGAGAAGAAGGTTATGCAAGGGGATGATAGGTTATTGGAGGCTACCAAAGCACACTTTGAAGAAGAGAAGATTGTGGTTAAGTAGGCACCTTCCAAGAAGCTCCCACCACCTGAGGCACAAGCTACCATCCCACCTCCATTTCTGAATGCTTTGAGGGGAAAGCCAAAGGCAGTAACCACTGATGTGAACATTCAAAAAATCTTCGAGAAGGTTGAGGTAACTATCTCTATCTCGGAATTAATTGAAAATGTGTCATCGTATGCTAAATTTCTTGAAGAAGCATGCACAAAGAAAAGAAGTAGACCAACTAAGAGATTAGGACATTTAAAAATGGGGGGAGTTTCCATTTTGAATCATAAAAATTTGCCTAAGAAATGTGACGACCCTGGAATATTTTCTATCCCTATCTCCTTAGGTGGTAAACTTGTTGAAAATGCCATGATAGATTTAGGTGCATCCATCAATGTGATGTCGTTTAGTCTATATGAACGCCTAGAAATAGGTGGCCTTAGGGATACTAGAGTGATCGTCCAAATCACCGATCACTCCCAAGCTAGCCCTCGTGGGTTATTGAAGGACGTGATGGTCCAAGTTGGCAAGTTGGTTTTTCCGGTGGAATTTTATGTCCTAGGCGTAGCGCACGATGGAAGTGCATCCCCAATACTTTTGTGGAGACCTTTTCTTAAAATTTCTAGGACTAAAAGCGATGTCCACTTGGGAACCTTAACGCTAGAAGATGATATGGATAATGTGGAATTTAATATCTATAAATCTAGGCATGATTCGACAAATTGTTCTTTTATGTGCAAAGGTGCAACCTTATGTGGTGAGCATGATGAATCTTCTTGTGTTGCCAATGATAATGAATACTTGGATGAGTCTCGTGTTGATAATATTGTTGATGTGTCCGATGAATTGCATGATGCGATTGATAGTATGTATGTGTTAGACTATTTTCCAATGCTAACCTACTTGCAGTGGAAAAAGGGAGAGTGTCGAGAGTTTAAAACCTCTTTGACCTCCCCCTAACCCCAAAGTGACATTCACAGACTCAATGCTAGCGAGACACGGAGATTCATTTCCTATGACGAGCAAGAGGCCCGAAGGTAAGGATGACTTGTTATGGAGACCTCTCCACAACAATGATATTGTGGGTGAAGTCGCCGATGGTGATTCTGGAGATCCACATGTAGATATTTCTAACTAGACTTGCATGAAAAAGAAATAATCCGTGAGGACGACAATAAATATATGATGTTTCCTTTTTCTTTCGTGTTTTATGTAGTGATTAGATAGATTTTTCATATTCTTGTTTGGGATTAGGATTTTTGATATGAAATTCTTGTTTGATTTGAAAATTTGAGTTCGAGACTTGTGATTGTGTTTGGATGGAATTATATTTGATGGGTGACATAGTTTTTTTAGAAAAAGAGGGAAAAACCTAGGGAATAGGTCAAAATTCTGGTGGATGCCTCGTGCCAAGGGATTTGGCACGAGTGGTTACTTCGTGCCTGGAGATTTGGCACGAGGGATTACTTTGTGCTAGAAGATTTGGCACGAAGGGTTACTTCATGCCCAGAGATTTGGCACGAAGGGTTGGTTCGTGCCAAGAAGTTGGTTCGTGTCAGAAGGTTTGGCACTAGGCTTTGGTTCGTGCCAAACATCTTCTGCACCGATTTTCAATTTTCCACTCTTAAATTGTTCCAAAAATGTAAAATTTCAAAAATTCCGAATTTCTAACTCAAAAAATGCATTTTGGTTCAAAAATTTCAAAATTCCCTAATTCCCTAGAATTTTTTTTATGCAAATAGTACTTCCTACATTCCTAGGAATTAATTGATTTGTACTATTGTCCCCTAATATGCAATTTTAAAATTCCATTCTTATCCTAATTGTACCTCTCTCTCTTATCACCTATGCTGAATTTCTAAATCCATGGTACATTTCTCCCCGTAATTTCATCATTTAACACATTCTTCCTTCTCAAGAAACACTCACTCACACACACTCTTGGTGAAACTCGAAAACTTGAAGCTTTTCTTCAAAAAAATAGCAATTCTTTCTTCTTCTTGTGTGGATCTTGCAACTCTTAGCTTCAAATTCTGGGTAATCCATTGAGCTCTTTGTTTATAAGCTTTATTGACATTGTGGTGGTGTTATGAAAAGCATGATTCTTGAAGGAGTGTGTGTTGTTGGGATATATGTTTGGGTTCGTATGCATGATCTTGTGTTGTAGAAAGTTTTGGGGGTTTGATGTGCTATTATTCTTGAATGATGTGATCTTCATGTGTTGGGTGATTTAGGAGAGGATGAATCTTGATTGCATGATCTTATTGATGAGGAATGTTCTTGTCTACATTCTTAGATTATCATGTTTTGAATGGTTGGGTTATTTGGGAGAATGTTGTCTTATTGAATAAAATTGTAGGACATGCTTTGTTTATGATCATATCACTACTCTTGCCTTCATTTTGATAGGATTCCTCCCAAAAGGAATACATCAGAGAAGGGAAAGTCCACACGGGGTGAGAAGAGGAAGAAACCTAAAAAATGGTGTAAACATGAACCGGTAACTCCTACTCTTTGCAACCCCACGTTTGTGACCGAAGTTTATAGGGCTGTCTAACATCTCTACAACTGCAGTCCGGAGGTGGAGGAACCTGAGAGAGCCAAAGAGGAGTATCTTAGAGACTAGATTTTCATGCAAGGACACCTTGGCGTATCTAGGCTTACACGGGCCCATCACTTACCTATTGGGATGAGTAGGTCTAGAGGGGTTTCTCGAGAGACACTCAAAGACGCCTGTCAAGTGGACCCTAGAGTTCCTAGCTACTCTATGACCGGTCATGGACGATGATGGACACAAGGTGATAAAATTCAACCTGGATGATAAAGAGTACAAGATGACCCACCGATAGGTAGCACACACCTTTGGATAGAGGTATGACAAGGAGATCCAAAAAAACACATCGTCAAAAGATATCTTTTTTCTCTCAGACGCTTTTGGGTGCAGCTGATAGGTACTGATCGGAAGAGCCTGTGCAAGAGTACTACCCTGGTTCACCCAGCATTCCATCATGTTCATCGACTGGTGGCTATGGGAGTTTTCTACCACAGTGAGCTAATGCAATGCCCAGGTTCGGATGTCCATTGCCTTTGGGAAATGACTCCCAAGGGTAATTTCTTCCCGAACCTGGTAGGTTCTTTTGTGTAAGAATGTTTAGCGATGGTGGACAAAAAGAGTGGCAAGACATTTATGGCATGCATGGTAGGTCCACTGGCACAATACTTAGGGAATCCGATCACGCAAAGAGCGTTTGCTAACTTGGGACGATCGGGTACAAAGTATAACATCAAGAAGTTAGCCAAAACATCCGTGGTGGGACCTACGACATTGAAGGGTCGATATGCATGGCTTTATGGAGGAGCAAGCACTTGTAGTTTCATGGTGCTTCCACAGCTAGAGCGCACCACTATCAACCATGACACATTTTTGGATGACTTATTTATTGATCCCAACCCGCAATTTGAGAGATATTTCTAGTATAGGTGTTGAGGAGGCCGAGGGTGAGAGCTCTTCAAGAGCACCTCCTAGTCGTTCTCGTGTATCCACAGACATCATGGACCAATTGCAATCTCTTGGGGAAAATTTTTTGAGCTCTACCCAAGTTTTGCAAGAGGTCATCCAAGCAATTGGAAGAATTCGATCACAATTGGAGGAGATGAGTGTAAGAATGGACTCCATGGAGGTAAAGCTTCAAGCAACGAGATATATTGAGAGGAGCTTCATGAGACACAGCGATGAGGAAGGCCCTGAGGGTCCGCAAGAGTAAGTGCCACGATTTCTCCCAACCTCACCTACGTTTTGAAGTAATTTTTTGTTGCATTGGAGACTCTGCATTGGTTAAGTGTGGGGAATGGAGTAGTGAGAACTTAGGGCGTTTCATTCTTAGATTTCCTCGGTGCATTCTGTGTTTTCCGTTGGTAGTTTTTCTTGCTAGTTGATGATTTTGTTTTTGATTGTTGAGGGATGATTTTGGATGGATATTTGGTGGCATGACATGCTATGCTAGGGTTACTAGTTTCCATGGGTAGGTTGTTTTAGGATATTGGTGGTGTATTTTTTGTGATTGATCTTATCTTTTGTAGTGTGAAGACCACTTTGGGGCAATTTTGTGCTACACCAAAAAAATTGAAAAATGAAAAAAAACCGGACAAGTTGAAAACCAAAAAGGGCAACTTGGGTAACATTGGAAAAATCCTGGATAGGTCAAAAGACCTAGAAAAAAGTGAGAAGCTAGGCCCGACTAGACTTATGAGCCTAGGCAAAAATGAGAGGCCGTGTGGAAAAAGGTGAGAAGTGAGTACCCTTTGTGTGTTAACGCTAGTATGAAAACCCGAAAGGGCTTCTAGGCAAAATGAGAGAAATTGAGAGAAAACAAAATACTAGGTTGATGATACACTTGACTCCTTGGTTGTAACTAGGTTGAGAATCACGAATTATCCCCATGTTACAACCAAGTTGACGGCTCTTGGATTTCCTTGGCGGATTATTTTTGAAAGAAGACTCTTTGATTACTTTGGGGATCATCTTGGGAAAGGTAAGCTAGCTTTACACTTATCTTCTTAGCATACCTTTTCTCACATTTTATTTTTGGGTGGTTAGATTGCTTATGTTCTTTGGGGAGTGTGACTCTTTTTGGGGAAAACAGGGTAATCTAGGAATAAGTTGGATGGTTAACTTATGCTTGCACGCTACATTTCGCTTAATTCTTTTTCCTGTCTTTATTTACTCGGGGACGAATAAAGGGTTAAGTGTGAAGAGTCTGATGTGCTACATTTTGCGTGCCTTAACCATTGCATTCGACATAGTTTTTAGCTTGTTTTATTTGGTGGATTGCCAGTATTAGTTGAGTTTACGTGACAAAGGGTTTAGGTGGCCATATTTGATTTTCTTGTCTAAATCCCACATTTTGTAGACTTAATTAGTACTAATGGGTATTTTGTATCCACGGGCTCCTAGATCATCCTTGTGATAATTTTTTGTAGGTCGCCTGTGGGTATTTTTTTTGTTACATTCTATGTGAAGGCCGTTTGTAAGGTTGGTAGAAGATATTGAAGGCCATTTGCAAGGACGGTAGAAGAGATCAAAGGCCATTCGTCTCTAGAATGGTAGTAGATGAAGGCCACGAACATCAAAGCATGGTAGAAGGAGATTGTAGCCAAAGATAGTCAGCATTGGAGTTCAATGCGGCCAACGAAGAAACGGTGAATCGTGGTCCGATGAGTTGCGCTAAATCTGAGAACTATCCAAGAATAATTATCCTTTAAGTATGATTCCATTGGATTTGTCTTCTTGAGCACTACAAAATCGATTACTAGAACTCTCAAATTGGACTAACGGTTCACCTGTAGCAAAGGAAAGAAGTTTAGCCGGCCAAGGCACAAACGGGTCAGCACGGGCTGCTCATGCATATCACCAACAACCCATGACAATGGAGTTGTCCCATGCCAAATAGATCATCACAAAGGCATGGCGTGGCCCGCGCCAAATACCACGGGCCGCAAGCACAAATCTCAATCCGCATTCAAAATCAGCTAAGTATGAGAGCATACCATACCATTTACAACGGCCCACACTGTTCCAAGTACAATATGCCAAGACCAGCCAACGGACAGTGCCAAAGGCCACGTCCTGTGCTAAGTTTCTGAAGAGACCGATGCTCCTAACAATGCCTCGTGCTAAGATCCCACGTCCCGCGGATCAGAAGTCCCAATTCAAGCATACTGACGGTGGCCCGCATCAAAGGCCACGGTCCACGCTAAATGATGTGATGTAGCCCATGTCAGATCCAGCGTCCCATGCCATATGAAGAGACACGGCTCATGTCAAATCCTATTGCCCACGCAGAAGTACATGCCACTGGCCACGCCATCCGTGTCGGCCCACACTAGGCGACAGCTGAACTAGAGTTTACTCATTTTTAGCCTATTTTTAGGACCAATCCTCTACTACTATAAATATAGCCTTATCCTACTAGGTTAAAGAGGTTAGATCATTTTTTAGATTTCATCATGTATTAGGATAGCAACTCTAGAGAGAGAAACACTCTCTCATTTTCTTTTCTTTCCTTTCATTTTTTCTTTGATCCTATGATGTGGAATTCAAATCTATATCTGAATTCCATATCTATGTAGTATATTTATAGCTAAGGGATAAATTTTAGACAGGTTTGATTAATGCTTTTGTGAGATTCATTAGATTCATCCTAGTATTTGTGTTCATGATATTATTATGACTTGTTCTTGAATGTTTGAATTGCATGAATAGTACACCACATATAAGCACACACTTTGGTCTATATTCATATTTGTGCAAATATCAATGCCCCGTTGGGAAGAGAAACCTGGATGCTTGAATGGGTAAGGGAGTACGGATTTGCGTGGGTGTGGCCATGAGAGAGCCGAGTATTACTCTGACTTATTTTCCATTGCACCAGTCTTAGCTGTTTATGTAGAGTAGTTCGAGAGGTTACAGATAGAGATAGCAAAAAGTAGCAAGCTAGGATTGTAATAGACTCTAGTGTCATAGATAAGGTGCCAACGACCCCTTGACCTAATTGATAGATGATTGGGAAGTAGTGCATTCGTGGTGGAAGCCCAGGGCGTAATTGCACGCGGGAGAAATAGACATACAACAACGGTCGGACCTTATTGTACTCCCCTAATTACGATGGCGGTGTCGATGGAGGGTTGCGAGTGCACCTGACGTGACAGGTACGGGGAAGTGTATGCCATCGGCCACACTATGTGTTATGAGCATTCTATTAGGTTTTTTTCTAAATCTTACATATGAATGAGTCAATGATTAAAGCATTAAATCATTCATGTCTCACAATGATTCCCCAAGTGCTTAGCTTTATAGATTAATTGTCCTTTTTTACTTTTATGTTTAGTAGTGTTAATTGAAAAACCAAACCAACCCCCCCCCCTTTGTTTGCTTTACTAGCTATCTAGTTATTCCTTTCACTCGTACGGATTGACGACCCGTACGAGATTATTTTTTCATTGACTTTTAGGCCCTAGCATCTCTTTGGACATACCTAAAGCTTATCGCTAACTACCTTATCGGTAGCGTAGTATTGAGAACGGGTGCAGGATATAAATTTTATCTTTGACATTTCATAAGCCCTCCGCTCGGGTTAATTAGCTACAATTAATGACCCCGGGTGAAGGCGGGTCATCTAAGTTAAAAGGTCGCTCTCTTTCCTCTTCATAATTAATATTTTCAAATGTAGTAGGGCAAACAATATCTCAAATAATTATCTCGATCCAAGACAATATAGAAGTTTTCAAGTGCAATTATTTTGTAAAAACACGTACCTAAAAATGACTAGAAACTTGAATCCATTTGAAACGAGGCACATTCATTCTCTCCATAATAAATTCAAGATAAGAATCTAATCCATAAGATCATCCTAGGTGGTAGGCAACGACTCTACTTGGAAATATCACGCACGTTATCTACACTTAACGTGTTCAATAATATAAATTGAATATGATGGCTAAGAATATAACTGTAAATTATAAAACAAACATTAAATTCAAGTTTCTAAAACACTTGATGAATACTTATTTTTTATATTCCTTTATACACTATTCAAAATATTTCAAGATATGTTAAATAATTCCCCAGAACCTGCACGATCATCCGGCTAGTAATATCTTAGCGCATTTGTGATCATGTGTGACATAAACACTATCCTAAGAAAGAAAACGAAAATAAGTTCTATTAACATTTTTTATAAATAAATTTACTTGATTAAGATCTAGAAAAATCAAAGTTAAGATACAATCATACATAAAATAAAAATTTCTTCAAAGGTTGGTGGTTTGTTTGCTCTAATTAATGATAACAAACATATAAAAGAAATAAATTGCTTAAACATAGTTTAATCAATTATGATGTTAGTGTAACAATTCAGGAACTCATTTGATCCTTAATTGTTCTTGCACCAAATCTGCACTTGAAATTCACAAAAGTCGTATCTTCCCATAGCCGATGGTATTGCAAGACTATTTATATATTTGAAGTTGTTCTCCCAATTTCAACATGAATGTGTTGGATTCACTACACCACTTTTAAGAAAAAGTTTACTACTGGTCGTCATTCCTTAGAAATCTATATGTTATGAAGTGAATGGTCTCATAAATTCCAGTTTTGTCCCACATATCCTATTTTTTAGCCTACATCATAATAACCCATTGAACCCACTTCTTTTGTGGGTCCCTCCATCCACATGCTTGTTGCCTCCATCATAAAAATAATAGGCCAAGTGCTTGTTGCAGAGAGAAGATGCAGCTTTAAGCATGAACAAGCTTCACTATGGGATCCACGTGTTTCAAGAAACATGCCATCCTCCTGAATGGGATCCAATTCTTGCAGAGCATACTACATATTCTCTAACTTTTGGTTTAACCTTCGGCCGCCATTAATACCTTCAATGCTACAGTTAAAAAAGTTGCTCTATTTGCTCTTCATAATTAAGCTTTGTAAATGCTGTAAGGTCAATAATATCGCAAATATTGAAAGCAATTACCTCCATCTATGATAAAATAGAAGTTCCCAAGCTCAATTATTTCTAAAAATATGTACTTGAAGATGATTAGCAACCTGAATTCTTTAGAGACTATGAACATTCATTCTCTCAATAATCTCTTACGGATAACAAGCTAAGGCACAAGATAAAATGTGGTGATCGTCTATGATTTTACTAGGAAACGCACGTTGTCTACACTAAGCGTCTTAATAAGAGAAATTGCAAATGATGGCTAAGAATATAAATGTAAAATATAAAAAAATAAAACAATAAAACTTAATTAATCAATTGTTTTTTGTATCTGTTTATACACTATTGAAAATATTTCGAGATATGTTAAATATTTCATGAGAACTTGGACAATCATCACACGGGTAATAAATAACTTGTTCAAATTGTGGTTATAGGTAACATAAGCACTATCATAAGAAACACGTGAATGCAAAAATGAGAATGATTTCTAGTAACACGTTTCTTTATAAAACACTTTATTTTGTCAAGATATCAAAAAAGTCAAAGTTAAGATACAATCATACCAAAAATATTCTTTCAAAGTTTGGTGGGTTGTTTACTCTAGGTGATGACAAATATATGAAAGCAATAAGTCTCAAACATAGTATATGAGAGAAATTATGATGTTTGTGCAACAATTCAAGAACTCGTTCAAGTCTCGTTTCATCCTGCTCCAAATATGCACTTGAAAGTCGCAGCTTCTCATTAATACTCCAAGAATGTTTATACATTTGAAGCTGCTTCTGCCAGTTGGAACACAAATGTGTTGGATTCACTACACAATCTTTCATAAAACTATTACTACTACTCGTCATTCCTCGTAATTTTATATCTTAAGAAGTGAAGGGTCCTATAAATTCCAGTTTTTACCATTTATCCCACTTTTTTAGCACGCATCTTAATAACCCATTGGACACTTCTTCTACAGGTCTCTCCATCCATGAAATTTAACAACAACAGGCTATGTGGGTTCCTCCATCAATCCCTTAATGAAGAAACTTCCATTACAAGATTTGTGGGTTTCAAGAAATATGCCACCTTCTGAACGGGATCCCAATTCTTGCAAAGCACACTACAACTTCCCTAATTTCGATCAAACCTTTGACCGCCATAAATCACCTCCAAGTCTAAGCTGAAAAAGTTGCTCTCTTTCCTCTTTATAATTAATATTTGTAAATGTAGTATGATAAAAAATATCTCAAATACCTTAAATAATTTTCCCATCCAAGATAAAATAGAAGTTTCCAAGTGCAATTGTTTTATAAAAACACGTATCCGAAGATGACTAGAAACTATAATTCATTTAAGACGATGCATATTATTCTCTTCATAATCACTTTAGGATAAAAATCTAATAAGCCATAAAATCATTCTAGGTGGTAGGCAAACAAATTTACTAGGAAATACAACGCACGTTATCTACACTTAACGTGCTCAATAAGAGAAATTACAAATAATGGCTAAGAATATAACTGTAAATTATTAAACAAACTATAAATTTTAGTTTCTAAAATACTTGATTAATCACTTATTTTTATATTCCTTTATACACTATTCAAAATATTTCGAGACATGTTGAATAATTCACCAGAACCTGCACGATCATGCACTAGTAATATCTTGAGATGTTTAGATTGTGATCATGTGTAATATAAACACAATCTTAAGAAACAAACGAAAATAAGTTTTATTGACATTCTTTAAAAATAACTTTACTTTATCAAAATTTAGTACAATCATACCCAAAAATAAAACTCTTTTTGAAGGTTGGTGGTTTGATTGCTCTAATTGATGATGACAAACATGTAGAAGCAATAAGTTGCTTAAACATGGTTTAGTCAATTATGTTGTTAGTGCAATAATTCAGGAAATCCTCGGATCCTTACTTATTCCTGCACCAAATATGCACTTGAGAGTCGTTAAAGTTGCAGCTTCTCATAGCCGATGATAATCCAAGATTGTTTATATATTCGAAGATGTTCTCCAATTGAAACACGAATGTGTTGGATTCACTACACCACTTTTAATAATAAAACATTACTACTAGTCGTCATTCTTAGGAAATCTATATGTTATGAAGTGAATGGTCTCATAAATTCCTGCTTTTTCTTACATTTCCTGTTTTTAGCTTGCATCTTAATCACCCATTGGACCCACTTCTTCTACGGGTCTCTCCATCCATGAAACTCAACAACAATAGGCCAAGTGGGTCTCTCTATCCAACCCGCAATGAAGAAACATCCATTACGATATTCGTGGGTTTCAAGAAATATGCCATCCTCTGAACAATATCCTAATTCTTGCAGAGCACACTACAACTTCCATAACTTCAATAAAACCTTTGGCCGCCATAAATCACCTCCAAGTCTAAGTTTAAGAAGTTGCTTTCTTTCCTCTTAATAATTAATATTTGTAAATTTAGTATGGTAAACAATATCTCAAATATCTCAAATAATTATCTCGATCCAAGGTAAAATAGAAGTTTTCAAGTGCAATTATTTTGTAAAAATACATACCTAAAAATGACTAGAAACTTGAATCCATTTGAGACGAGGCACATTCATTCTCTCCATAATCAATTCAATATAAAAATCTAAGCCATACGATCATCCTAGGTGGTAAGCAACAATTTTACTAGGAAATATCATGCACATTATCTACACTTAACGTTGATACAAGGTCAAAAATGTCATTTATTTTATTTTTCTTAGTTAGTATTTTTTAGGTGGATAACACTATACTCTTTTTCCCACTGGATTTTTTAGTAGTGTGGTCATTTGTAATTTATTTCATTTTAGAATAAGGCCTTTGATACTCGGTCATGTTGGCTCAGAAGATTTTTGGTTATATTCTAATTTAGGGATTAGAATATTTAGTTTTGATTGGTTTAGAATTAGATTTGGTAATTTAGATAAGGTAGATTCATTCAAGAATTCAACCAATATTTGGATTGATTTACTTGGATGAATATGGTCATCATTTGTATTTATTTTAGGTATTTTAGTTAGATATGGTTTTAGTTTCTTAAAACTTCCTTAAGTTGATTTAGATTCTACTTGTGATTTGGGTTTTAGGCCGAGATTGCACCCTATAAACATAGGGGTTTGTCCGAGTTTATACTCACCATTTTTTATCAATCAAATATATCAGTTTTAGAGTTATACTCATTGCTTGCGAGCTTTCTTGATTGTTTCTTAATCCCGGGAGTTAATTAAGTTTTAGTACTGTCGATTTGTGAACTAATCCTGCGGGTCACAGCTCTCAAGCTGTTCAAGATCCTGAGGGCTATTTTTGATCGGTTTGTGTGACTTTACTAGGGTTTGTGAAAACCCTCGTTTAGTTAAAGATCTAAAATTACACAATCTAGAGTTTTCACAAAGAGATTCATATCAAACATACTCAATAAAAGAAATTGCAAATGATAGCTAAGAATATGTTTGTAAATTATAAAACAAAATTTAAGTTCTAGTTTCTAAAACACTTGATTAATCACTTATTTTTTATATTCCTTTATACACTATTTAAAATATTGTGACATATTTTAAATAATTCATCAGAATTTGCACGATCATCGTACTGGTAATATCTTAATGCATTTAGATTGTGATCATGCATGACATAAACACTATCATAAGAAACAAACAAAAATAAATTCGATTAACATTTTTTTATGAATAACTTTACTTGATCAAAATCTAGAAAAATCAAAGTTAAGATACAATCATACCAAAAAATAAAAATTGTTTCGAAGGTTGGTGGTTTGTTTGCTCTAGTTACTGATGACAAACATATAAAAGTGATAAGTTTCTTAAACATATTTCAATCAATTATGATGTTAGCGCAACAATTTAGGAACTCCTCTAATCCTTATTTGTTCTTGCACCAAATGTGCACTTGAAATTCACAAAAGTCTAAGCTTCCCATAGTCGATGGTACTCCAAGAATGTTTATATATTCAGAGTTGTTCTCCCAATTGCAACACAAATGTGTTGGATTCACTACTCCACTTTTAAGAAAAGTTTTACAACTAGTTGCCATTCCTTAGAAATTTATATGTTATGAAGTGAATGGTCTCATAAATTTCAGCTTTGTCCCACATATCCTATTTTTTAGCCTACATCATAATAACCCATTGAACCCACTTCTTCTATGGGTCTCTCCATCCACATGCTTGTTGCCTCGATCAAAAAAACAATAGGCCAGATGCATTTTGCTGAGAGAAGATGCACCTTTAAGCAAGAAGAAGCTTCCACTATGGGATCCATGTATTTCACGAAATAAGCCATCCTCCTGAATGGGATCCAATTCTTGCAGAGCATACTGCACATTCTCTAACTTTGATTTAACCTTCAGCCGCCATTTATACCTCCAATGCTACAGTTAATAAAAGTTGCTCTCTTTGCTCTTCTTAATTGAGCTTTGTAAATTTGTAAGGTCATAATATCTCAAATATTGAAAAATAATTATCTCCATCTAAGAGAAAATAGAAGTTCCCAAGCTCAATTATTTCTAAAAAAAATGTACCTGAAGATGATTAGCAACCCGAATTCTTTAGAGACTATGCACAGTCATTCTCTCCATAATCTCTTACGGATAACAAGCTAAGGCACAAGATAAAACTTGGTGATTGTCTATGATTTTACTAAGAAATGCACATTGTTCACACTAAGCATCTTAATAAGAGAAGTTGCAAATGATGGCTAAGAATATAAATGTAAAATGTAAAATATAAAACAATAAAACTTAATTAATCATTTTTTATATCTGTTTATACACTATTGAAAATATTTTGAGATATGTTCAACATTTCATAAGAACTCGCACAATCATCACACAGGTAATATTAACGTGTTCAAATTGTGATCATAGGTAACATAAACACTATCATAAGATACACCTGAATGCAAAAATGAGAATAATTTCTAGTGACATGTTTTTTTATAAACCACTTTACTTTATCAAGATATCAAAAAAAAAATCAAAGTTAAGATACGATTATACCAAAAGAAAAATTCAAAGGTTGGTGGGTTGTTTTCTCTAGGTGATGATGACAAATATATGGAAGCAATAAGTTTCTTACACATAGTATATGAAAGAAATTATGATGCTTGTGCAACAATTCGGGAACTCGTTCAAGTTTCGTTTCATCTTGCTCCAAATATGCACTTGAAAGTCGAAAAATTCGCAGCTTCCCATAGCCGATACTACTCCAAGAATGTGTATATATTTGAAGTTCCTTCTACCAATTGGAACACGAGTGTGTCGGATTCACTACACAATCTTTAAGAAAACTTTTACAACTAGTCATCATTCCTCATAATTTTATATCTTATGAAGTGAAGGGTCCCATAAATTCCAATATTTCTCTCCAACCATGAAATTCAACAATAATAGGCCAGGTGGGTCCCTCCATCCATCCCGTAATGAAGAAATTCCATTACGAGATTCGTGGGTTTCAAGAAATATGTCACCAACCGAATGGGATCCCAATTCTTGCAGAGCACACTACAGCTTCCCTAACTTCGATCAAACCTTTGGCAGCCATAAATCACCTCTAAGTCTAAGTTGAAAAAGTTGCTCTCTTTCCTCTTCATAATTAATATTTGTAAATGAAGTATGGTAAAAAAAATATCTCAAATAATTATCCCATCGAAGATAAAATAGAAGTTTCCAAGCATAATTATTTTATAAAAACACGTACCTTAAGATGACTACACAACAAGAAACTGGACCTATTACTTTGCCCTATTTACCTTGGTTTATGGATTAGCTCAAAAAACCGGGGTAAAAAGTTCTTTTACCTCAATTTTTGAAGTAAATATTATTATTTACCTCATTTAAAAAAATTGAGGTAAATAATAGGTTTTTACCGCGGTTCTACAATGACCAGAGTAAATAGTATAGGAAATCGAAGTAAAAGTTATTACCGACGTAATTGCAATATTGGCAATAAGGGTACAATCTAGCAGTAATAGTTAGTGATGAGAAGATCGACTTCACACCATCAATCGATGTGACCGACTTCTATCCGACGTAAGGAGCGGCATCGATTTTTCCACTAAGCAGTGTCACACATGTCCCTCAGCCCAAACCCGTGCCAAAAATCCTTTCAAATAAATAAATTAATGCGATGTCACACCTAAATCGATAACATGTCGATTAATGCGGAATCATACTGTGTGAATAGAGCGCGATATCGCACATATCAATCATACCCTAATAAATTAAGGATACTTAACCGATACAACCAGAACTTGGAATGTACCATCTAAAAGTTGGTAAATTCCAAATTCACCACAGCTAGTTTCAAATTTTATCAAGTTACATCTGTAAGACTAAAGCTAGGTACGTACGTACGTATATTCAAAACACATAATGCTACGTACCATGTAACATCTCAAGAAAATCAAAACCAAATAAAAGGCATAGAATCTTAATAAAATCCAAACAAATATACAATCCTTGGAAATCAATGGGGTGGTGACTCGGGTGGGATAACATTATCTGCCGACAAACTACTTCCATTTTCTTGAGAATTAGTCTTTGACTCTTCGGTGGAAGACTGTCTATAGTTGGTGCTAGACCATCCTTCATCATCTGTGGTATCCAGTCCATCCTCGTCAACCCCAGGCCGCTCATCCCCAGGCTGCTCATCCCCTACAAGTTCATTGATCTCATCGGTAGTCATAGACTTCAACACCCCCAATTCTCCTGTAAGATTACGCACAACATGTTTCATCGTAGTGCCATATCCTTGGTCTCGCCCATGTCCTTCAGGAGGATGCCCCAACCCTTTTTCTTAAGTCCTGTGGGATATGAAATTAGTTACGTTAGATGAAAATGATAAAATTTTAATTAATGATAATTTGGAATAAACAAAAAAATCAAAATTTTGTTGCCTGTTCGAGGGGCGAGAATAATGGTGAGGTAAATTTCCATAGTTGTGGAAATTGATGGAGTCGAGTTGGGCCCGGGTGTGAGAGACACATCCATATCCCCTTAAAGGAAATTGCGATCAATCCATGCCCCCGCCTCCCAAACCCAATGCTTTAGCCCGAAGTAGTTTGCATCATAGTACCTAGGCTGGATCTTCACTTTCGATTTGATGGGAACCTTCTCTTCTCCAGAATGGTGGTGATGACATTGTTGTAGGAGAGTACCTGACTCTTCATGGAGAGGGCCACTTGATGCATCTCCTAGATAATGGTGTACCCGGGGTCAACTACCTTCTTCTTTGGAAGGTTGTACTTCATGATGGTCTCGTTGATCGTGCACTCCATAGGATGTCCGGCCGGGATAAGTACTTGTACTATTATATTGAATATCATTCTCTTCTAAAGGTTGAGAACACCAAGCTTGATCTGCTTTATTGGGATGAGTTTGTTCCTCATTTTAATTTTGAAGTACTTCTTCACCATTCGGTTGGGGTCAAGCACCTTGGACGGGTTATTCTCATCGACCCATGGAGGCCAATTGTCCTGGCACTACATTTATAGAGGCTCAACCTCCGGCTGATCCCCCTCACTAATTGTGCACCCAATCACCTTATTGATGAACTTTGTCATCCTCTCCACGTCTATCCCGTTCACTCTTGTCTTGTAGATAGTGTTCGATTGCCTAGAGAAATTGGCATAGAACTCCTTGACCTCCGTATCGTAAGCCAGTTTATCCAAGCATATCAAATCCTCTATTCCGGGTGGTTTGAAGGTGTAGTCATTCCACATCCTTGAGCTTTATCACCCTGGCCTCTTTTATCCTTTGGCTCTGGAACTTTTCGAAACACTTCTCTGCCTCCTCCTCAATGAAGCATATTTTGTCCCATGATGGCGATGGAGGGGTGATCGTTGTCTTCCCCTTCTTTGTACATGATAGACATGCCCCCGTGGTGTCTTCCCTTTTCCTCCTGGATATCTGCTTAAATCAAGCCATCTGAGAATCAAAAGGACGTAGAATAGTAAGTGCAACAGGCAAGAACTCAATGATGTCAATGTGTTTTAGTCGAGTTCATATCGCAAACACTTTTTCTAGACCAACGCAACGTATACAAAGTCAAAGACTCATGTGTTTGAATATGCGACATCGCAGTTCAATCGACGCCGAAATAGTATGTGACTAGAACACGAATGGTCCTAAAACACCTATAATCTCAACTAAAACATCACAAAGTAAACAACTAACACACCAAAATTGAATAACCAAGCAATGGAAAACAAAATAAGTATATACAGCCTGAAAAACCAATATCAAACTTCATCAAAAAATCCTTAACTTGTTAGGGTTTTGTTGCTCTTCCCCTTTGGAGAAATTTGCCAATGCACTACGTCCAAAGCAATTGTGGGTTTTGGTGCTACGGTGATATGAGACCAATGTTTTCCATTGGGATTTGAATATTTCTCAACCATTTTTCAGGTGGGAGGTTTTGGTGTGATATCATCGGTTAGGGATGCAAAGGGGTAGGGTGGTCGGGTATTTATATACCCACAGTGAAACGCTGCCGTTTGGTACGACTTCGCAGGTTGTGTCGCATAGGAAGAATAAGACATGGACTATAGTGCGACATCGCCGATCATAGGTTTAGGTCCATTGTAAGGGCCAAACATTTTTGGAATGGGCCTGGACTATAGGTAATCGAATCGATATACAACAATATTGCAATAATAATCACTCTATGCGAGATACATTTTAAGCCTGCCTGATGTCGCACATAATAAACACTGGGCCATATTAGAGTAGTAGCTCAATCCAAAAATAACTATGGCCCTGGTCAGTGGTGGACTAAAAGCACAAAAGCCTGATATGGCTTCAATGCCTTCGTCAAAGAGTTCGAATTGACACGAGAGCGGCGTCGATTGATGAATTGTAGGCCGAATAGCCCAAATTTCATAGTCTATGTTTCTCATGAAATATAAAAGTAATAAAATTACGTCCATTAAATTTTGACCACCATGTTCAAATTCATCCATGGACGCATCACCGGAACGAGCCAAAATTATTCACGGACAGGGCATTACAAAACTCTGGGAAAATTACACTACGTATGACACAAACTTCCCTATTTGTCACTATGTGTTAAGACATTCACCAAAACAAAACGAAAAAAATTTCATATGGAAATTATGCGTACTGTCTTACAGGCACGCAAACCTGGGTAATCTTCTGGGTTTTTTTTATAGTATTCCATTAATACTGTAACGATAAGCGTTATGGGAACAAAATTTTCCACTACATATATAGAATCATATGAAATTTCATATTCTAGGTTTTTTTGGAATATAATAGTAATAAAATTCCGTCCTTCAATTTGTACAAAGCGCCAGTACGTGGTCTGGAGTAAATTGTAGATGATTACTTAAAGTATACGATTATCGGTCGTATGATCTTGTGGAAGTGTATGGGGAAATATAAGACCAGTTTATTTATTACTCTTGGTTATTATAAGTTTGACTATATATGGATGTCACTGCTTCTTTTTGGGACAGTCGAAATCGAGTTTGTCTTTTTTATTTTTGCATTTAGGTCCCTCCAAGAAATTGGAAGATGTCGAATGTAAAATTGGATATATCATTATTTTATTCAATTTTTTCCGACAATATTGTTCCGATTGGGGCTTAAACGGGTCGAAAGAAGGGCCTGGAATCATAAAACAGAGATTTTACAACAAATTTTGATTATTAGACTATGGCAACATATCCGGTGTTGCACACATGTCGCATGTCACGATAGATATACTGAATAGCTAGTGAGATTGATCATTTAAAATTTTTAGCAGGAACCAAAAATTTCATACGAAAATTTGAGATAAAATTTGCCCTCAAACCTATTTTTCATGTCAATAACTATAATCACTAACACTCATTTCCATCGCCAATACATATCCCACAAACCCACCCTATCCATTCACACCATAATGAAATGGCTCATTCAAATTGATTCCTTCAACCATCAACAAGTATCCAAGGATGGAGCATTTCTAGGATCAAATTTATTGAGGTACTTTTCCATCTTTTACATGTTCCTTTAGAAATTTTGTTACCATCTATACCTTATTTATATTTTTTTGTCATTCGTGAAAGATCAAAGAATTTAATGAAGGGTGAATCATTGTGTCATGTGTTATATATTGTATGTTGTTTTTGTTACCAATAAAATGACATGTTCGTAAAGAGTGAGAAAAAAAGCTTAGATTCAGATGAACACAATATGAATGTGCGACATCGTTCATAGTTAATTTCTTGGTACGACATGGTACCGAGTAATAATCGACGTCGCAGAGGTGAGGAATTGTTGAGTTTAGCATTAATATCCATGAATATCCTAAATCGGCTTTAAATCAGTCTCTGCAACCTTGGTTTTTATGAGTCTGACGTCGCTCTGATATTGATTAGTTACTATTTCCATATTACGAATAATGCCATCTACATATGAATATTTTACGTGTATTTTGGGTACTGCCCAATTGTAGCATAATTTTTGTTTCCTGTGTATAGTTTGTAATAGGATCAAATGGAGTTATCAGTGGATTCTTGACGTGCCTCTACCCAAGGTAGTTAATTGTAGCTAATTAACCCAAGCAGAGGCTTTCCTGTGGGAAAGGTCCAAGATAAAATGTATAGTTCTGCACCCGATCTCACTGCTACGCTACCTAAAGGGTGGTTGGCGGTAAGCACTGGGTTTGTCCACAGAGATGCTAGGGCTCAATTTTCAACTAAAAACACAACCTCGTACGGGTTGTCAATCAGTCTGAGTGAAAGGAATAGCTAGGAAATGCAAAAAAAAGGGGTTTGGATTTTCTGTTTAACAATTACAATGCATAAAAGTAAAAAGACACAATTAATCTATAAAGCTACAACACTTGGGAATCATTGAGCAACATGGTTAATCTAATGTGTCAATCCTCGATTCCTTCATATGTAAGATTTACTAAACAACCTAATAGAGTGTTCATAACATGTGGTGTGGCCGATGGCATACACTTCCCGGTACCTGTCATGCCGGGTGCGTTCGCAACCCTCCATCAACACCGCCATCGTAATTAGGGGAGTACAACAAGGTCCGACCATTGTTGTAGATCTATTTCTCCCCCGTGTGATTACGTCCCGGGCTTCCACCACAAATGCACTACTTCCCCCTGGTCCTATCAATTAGGCCAAGGGGTTGTTGGCATCTTATTTATGATACTAGGGCCTCTTACAACACTAGCTTGCTAATTTTTCACTATCTCTACCTGCAATCATCGGAAAACATTATGTAATCAGCTAAGACTGGTACGATGGCAAATAATTCTGAGCAATACTCAGGTCTCCCATACACACACCTACACAGGCGCAACGTACTCCCTTACCCATTCTAACATCCAGGTTTCTCTTCCCAAGGGGGCATCAATATTTGCACCATACAAGAATATAGCCCAAAATGTGTGCTAATGTGGTGTACTATTCATGAAATTCAAACATTCAAGAGCAATCACAATAATATCATGAACACAAAATTAGGATAAACTATAGAAATCTCACAAAACAAATTTTAAACCATGTGCTACAATTTATCCCCAAGCTATGGAAACTACTCCATAGATATGGAATTGAAATATGGATTTGAATTTCTCATCCAGGATCAAAACAAAAATAAAAGGAAAGAAAAGAAAAGGAGAGAGTATTTCTCTCTCTAAAGTTGCTCTCCTAATAGCCTAAGAATGAAACTAAACTATCTACTCTTTATTCTCCTCTTTTAACCTAGTAGACTAAGGCTATATTTATAGGAGAAGGGAATTGGGCCTAAAAATAGGTCCAAAATAGGCCAAAAATGACTAAACCCTAGTTCAGCTGCTGCCTGGAGCGGTCCGCACCATGTACTTGTCACGCGCTGCAAGATCCAGCGCGGGTCGTGCCTCTTCATCGATGCGGAATGCTGGATCTAGCACGGGCTGCGTTGAATCATCTGGCACGGACCATGGCGATCCTTATTTATTTCTGCACCAAATTTGTACTTGAAAGTTGCAAAAGTTGCAGCATCCCATAGTCTATTATAATCCAAGATTGTTTATATATTTGAAGTTGCTCTCCAAATTGCAACACAAATATGTTGAATTCACTACACCACTTTTAAGAAAACATTTACTACTGGTCATCATTCCTAGAAAATCTATATGTTATGAAGTGAATGGTCTCATAAATTCCAGTTTTGTCCCAAATATCCTATTGCATCTTAATAACCCATTGGACCCACTTTTTCTATGGGTCTCTCCATCCATGAAACTCAACAACAATAGGCCAGGTGGGTCCCTCCATCCACGCCGCAATGAAGAAACTTCCATTCTGAGATTTGTGGGTTTCTATAAATATGCCATCCTTTGAACGGAATCCCAATTCTTGCAGAGCACACTACAGCTTCCCTAACTTCGATCAAACCTTTGGCCACTATAAATCACCTCCAAGTCTAAGTTTTAAAAGTTGCTCTCTTTCCTCTTCATAATTAATATTTGTAAATGTAGTATGGTAAACAATATCTCAAATAATTTATCTACATCCAAAATAAAATAGAAGTTTTGAAGTGCAATTATTTTGTAAAAAAACATACCTAAAAATGACTAAAAACTTGAATCCATTTGAGACGAGACACATTCATTCTCTCCATAATTCAAGATAAAAATCTAAGTCATTAGATCATCCTAGGTGGTAAGCAACAATTTACTAGGAAATATCACAAACAAAATCTACACTTAACGTGCTCAATAAGAGAAATTGAAAATGATGGCTAAGAATATAATTGTAAATTATAAACCAAACATTAAGTTCTAGTTTCTAAAACACTTGATTAATCACGTATTTTTTTATATTCCCTTATATACTATTTAAAATATTTTGACATATGTTAAATAATTCATCAGGACATGCACGATCATCGCACTGGCAATATCTTAACGTGTTTAGATTGTGATCACGTGTGACATAAACACTATCATAAGAAACTAACGAAAATAAGTTTGATTAACATTTTTTTAAAATAACTTTACTTGATCAAAATTTTAAAAAATCAAAATTAAGTTACAATCATACCAAAAATAAAAATTGTTTCGAAGGTTGGTGATTGTTTGTTCTAGTTAATGAGAACAAACATATAAAAGCAATAAATTTCTTACACATTTTTAATGAATTATGATGTTAGTGCAACAATTCAGGAACTCCTCTGCTCCTTATTTATTCCTGCACCAAATCTGCACTTGAAAGTCGCAAAAGTCGCAGCTTCCCATAGCCGATGATAATCCAAGATTGTTTATATATCAAAGTTGTTCTCGCAATTGCAACACGAATGTGTTGGATTCACTACACCACTTTCAAGACATTTGTTTTACTACTAGTCGTCATTCCTCGGAAATCTATATGTTATGAAGTGACTGGTCTCATAAACTCCAGCTTTGTCCCACACATCCTAT